>CM044319.1:34210000-36710000 GCA_024291935.2 Okapia johnstoni
AAATTAGCTCAAGTTATTTTTATGTTTTATTGATTAAAAATCTTTTCATTTCCATATTATCCCACTGTGTTATTTCATAATACTCTCAAGAGGCATCCACAAATAGTATAAATTAATTTAATACTTCAAGTTATTGAGGGTTCTCATTTGATGATAGCTTTCTAGATATGTCAAGCTTGAGGACATTTTTCAGCTCTTTAAGACCTAATTACTTACTTTGTCTGCAGCTGCCAACAAGTTGTCAGCCATTTTGTCAAGGTTTGGTGCTTTCCCTGTGTAAATGAATCTCATCATTTCTTTAAAAACCTCAGGGTCTACATCATTTATTTCCACTCGATTCTGGTATTGAAAACACAAAAAAATGTTGTATTTCAAAAAAACACATAGACAATGAACCAGAGCAAAACTGACAATAGTTTAAAAGCCCCGAATCTGTACTTAAACAATGTACAACTCAAATATTCATTAAAGTGTATTTTAAAAGTTAAGCACGCAGGTCTAAGAAGAAGTATACCAAGTCAAGCACTACCATGTAGAAACAGAAACCCCCGTTTCTCAGTTAAAAAGTCAAACACAAATAAAAACAAATCTGTAAGGCCAAACTAAATATATCTTTATTCAGTTTCTGACCTCTATCTTAGAGGAAGATGGCTATTAACTTTTTTTGTTTAAAAGAATTAGGTTGTAATACCATGCCTAAGACCCTATAATTGTTCTTACTCCCAGCTTTAAGTAAAGGTAAGGTCAAGTATTTGAGAACGTATCAGAGTTCACAACCTCAGAGATCTCTTACAAAAACGGCATGTGATATTATCTCCTGGTACATCATCTCTCTGCTTGGGACATACTCAAGTCCAAAGAGGACTGGTTGCTTTTTAACTCCTGAATTTTTGTATTCGGTTTCTCTCCTGAGATCTATGAAGCTAAATATCTAACACTATACACCATCAAACATTTCTGATCTTTTGATGACAATAACATTTGACATCATTGACCAGAAGACTGATCACACTACCAGGCCAGACCAACAATCAAAGGAAAGAAAGCAGCTGGAAAGAAAGCAGCTCTTTTATTGCAGCCTCTAGTTCTGCAGGGAGGAGAAAGCTGAGCCACGTAAATAAACTTAGGAGTTGCCCACTTGGAGCAATAAGGCTCACATGTAATACAACCAGCAAAAATCAATCTCTGGTCTTTAGTCTGACTACATTCCAAAATGGCAGACGAAAGAGAAATATCTGGGAAAACCAAATCGGCAGTATTACAGTTCAAGCAGACTAATAATGACATAATTTATGTCCTTTATTAAATATAATACACATATTCTTATTACAGTGGTAAAAAGAATGTAGGAATTGTTTCTGCTCTAGAAAACAAATTCCAAAATCAACTCAAAAGTCTGGAAAGAAGGAATACACACCTTAACTGGAGAACTCTCAAAGAGGTATGGATCAGAACAGTCCTTTCAGATAACTATCCTTTTTGATAACAACTATCCACTTATTTTGCTACCAAAGGGGTGTTACAATAGCTGTTATTTGGAATATTAGTCCACATTAAGCTACATCTATTTTTCTACTATAGAACCCATTTCACCCCATCCTCTTATTTCTTTCTAAAATTATAACAATAAGAACATGCACTATTACTTTTAAAATATACATTCCAATATCCTACATGTATATAAATTAGATGTGAGCCTTTTAAACAAGGTTTACCTTTTTGCTTTCTTCCATTTCATGTTCAAACATGGCATTAAAAACTGGGGATCGAGCTGTAACAAGATTAAGTATCATTATTTAATGCAAAAATTTATGAAAGAAATGCGATATATTACTCAAAAGTAGAAAGTACCTGCAAGAACAGATTTATGAGCTTTAAATTCTTGTCCTCTCACAAAAAAACTGCAATCTGTAAATCTTCTGTTTTCCCAGAGATTACCTAAATCTTCTGCTAGTCGGCATTCAGGCACCTTTAACGTATTTGTATTAGTATGTCCTGATATATTTACTGAATCTTGGACCACACTCACCTAATAAAAAAAGGTACAGCAAGAAAAAATACTTTCATAAATTACTATCAGGAGTAAGCTACTAAGTTTCAACCTAAAGTTATCATTAAAATCACACAGAAAATTCAATGTGCTCCTTATCAGAAATGCTAGCATTTGGGAACTGAATTTAAAGCCACAAATTAAAGGAGAGAAATGATACAGAAAAAAAAAATTGAAACGAATTAGATAATTTTAGTGACATTTTATGTAAATAAATGGCTTACTGATTCCTGAGAATGCTCAGTTATTAAAGTAATCACAAAAACTATTTCTCAACAACAAAAAAAGGTCATAATATGATTCCAAATTCAAACAGGAGAAAATACTTTTGTGAGGAGAGAGAAATTTAATTTTCTTTTTTATTTCCTCACATTACAGAACTATCAACATTTAAAGCTTATTAAACATACAATAAACACAGCATAACACTTATGACATTTTAGAATATTTTAAAATGTTGTTTAAAACTAAAAACTATAATATGCAATTTGGGCAGCATTTTAAGTGTTGTCCCTACATGTTTCAATGCTAATAACACTGATTTAAATATCTAGTAATACTGATTTAAATTTTAAAGTATAAGAATTCTCACAGAACAATGTAATTATTAATGTTCATGGAAATCTTTAATTAAAAAAAAACAGTAACAACAATATAACTTAGTTCAATTAGAAGATCTTTAATTTACCTATGAAATAATCAATAAATAAAAGTTGGTATGATTAAAACATTGCTTTTACATGGAGCCCAACATAATATGGATTAAATTATTTCTCATTAAAGATGACTATATTTTGAATGAAATCTTAAAAGACCACTAAGTCTGGCACAAACTTTAAGAAAAGGAATACACTGTTAATATTACTAGAAATTTCATATTATATTTAATAAGTGGAAAAAAATACTACCTCAACTAGTAAAGCAAATGTTTTAGAGTAAATGAACCATCTTTCACAAAAAAATGCTGTTTTGGTTACCTATGTTTTAAGCTGCTAAGTTTTGTGGTTGTTTTGTTATGTAGCAATAGATGACTGTTAATTTAAAGCCGTGTTTCATAAGGTTTTTGTTAATTAAAAGTAGGTATGTATATGGACAAATAAACTATGTAGAAATTGTACACTGGAAATGGATAAAATGGACCAAATTACTAACATGCTAAGAAAGTGTAATAACAGTCTAATATAAAATGCTTGAGAATATTAAGTCTCATTAGTCCTTACTCACCTAGATGTAATAACATCTATTTCATATGAATGAACCGACACTTCTAAAGAAAAGCTTTATTTTCTGAGGATATTCTCAGTAACCATTTTGTTCTCCTGATTTTATTAATCTTTTTGAAATCACATGCCATAAAAATCATCTAATCCAATCACCTTATTTTATTAAAAAATTTGAAAAAGTGAGATCCAGAGAAGATAACGAAAATGTCCTAAATCCACTGCTAGTCAGTATCAGAGGAAGACTAGACCTACACCCCCAGATTCCCTTTATTAGCATTCTTTGCACTATACAGTATTTCTGTGGATTTTTTTTTTAAAGTAGTAGTATTAATACTTTAATGCAATTATGGTTCTGAAGGGATTTACTGCAACAATCTTCTAAGAAGGTTTTCAAATACAGAAGCTAAGACATTATGCATATAAATAAGTCCTCCAATAAAAATTCTTCTATTAACTTTTAATTATTCAAATTGTTTCTAAAATTTTACAAATTACAAAACAGGGGAAAAATCTTCAGTAATTCTTACCTGATTACTGTTATATTATACATTATACTATATATGTATGATATGATATGTTATATCATACATTATAACTTAATGATACTTAAATAAAAAATACTGGTATCACTATTCAGGGTTTAGTTAAAGGTCACAAAGACAGTATTTACTTGTTCATATCAGCACTGCTCTTGTAACTTCTACTGAGCAAAAGCTGGAGTGAATTGAACAGTTCAATTACTTGCATAAAGTACGTAGGATGTAGTGGAGTCATAAGAATGTGATCATATTTAAATTTAGGAAAGGATTTCTTAAGTTCTATTTATTGTTTAATTATCCTAACTCAAAACAATATATTTAATGTGAAAGTTTCACAAAAATCAGGTGATAGAAGGAAAAAATTAAATAAAAGCTATTTCATAGATATCGATGTTATATTTGACTATATATAATCATAATTCAGAAGAATTTATATTATTGGCATACACATCTACACATAATTATCACAGTAGCCACAAATTTTAAGTAAGACAGAATTAACATTTCATATACTCTGAAGAGTATTCAAGGGACTACAGAGCAGAAATTAATGATCTAATTTAAACTGTTATGCAATGAGTTGTGATGATGATTTTTTCTGATACCTATAATCAAGAAATTGGTAAAATTTTAGCTTTTTCTGGTACATATTCAAATATAGGTAATGAACATTCTTATGAATGGAACTTAGAGTAAAAAAAAATTCAGAAGAAAGGCTGAGATTCTTTTCTGAAGTGGTTGTTCTTTCAAAATAAAATGACAAATGCACAATACTCAAAACTGACAAATGCTGCAAAGTAATACCTCAAACTCATTTGACAGCTCTTTTTCAAATTTGCTTTTGGCTCAACTCTGAGGATATAATTCAGACTAAAGATGAAAATGTGCAGGCTCTAATCAGCTATGACTGTCCTAGAAATCTGGGTCTCCCCTAGTGTGGAATTAAGGTGACTACTGCTTCCTATTTTTAAAACTGTCTCAATTCTCTAAACAAACTGTAAAGACTAGCTAGGAATTTACAAAGGTGCATAGTGCTACAAATCTTGATGCTCTAATCAACTATTGAACCATCCCTCACACTGGCTCCAAAATGAGAAACTTCTAAGCAGTCCGATTTCATATCATTTACCTGAATAGTGGTCTTAGACTTGCTGACTGTCAAATATAGGTATCCTTTTTTAGAAACTGGGTGATAGAAATATCGTTGTCAGTTTTCCATTTTGTCATTTTAAGAGAATAAAACCCAACTCCCATCCATTACCAAAAGTATATTAAAACAGAAAGGATAACTTAGTAACAGAAAAATAGGAGGAAAAAAAATGTTCTAAATGAATTAATTTAATTTTATGAAAAATTCATTACCTATATTATCTACCCATATATATAGTCGTCTGTTTACCACAGACTAGCATGGGTCTATAAGTGATAAGTGATAAGTGATAAGTGAAGTCACTCCGTCGTGTCTGACTCTTTGTGACACCATGGACTGTAGCCTACCAGGCTTCTTTGCCCATGGGATTCCCCAGGCAAGAATACTGGAGTGGGTTGCCATTTCCTTCTCCAGGGGATCTTCCCAACTCAGGGATCGAACCCAAGTCTCCCACACTGCAGGCAGACACTTTACCCTCTGCATGGGTCTATAGATTGAGACTATTTAAAATCTGTTGGATTCCAAAAGACAAATTAATCTAACCAATTTTCTATTTTTCCTACTTATTCTTCGATTCCTGTTTTCTGCATCACTTTGGGAAAGAAGAGGCAGAAAGATCTGTTTACATTGACAGAAATTTCTAGCTCTGGCTACTTGATTCATAGGACTTGCAAGATGACTTATGTCTTGCACAAAAGGGTAGCACCAAACTGCCTTACCTGTCTACAGCACCACTTGCAGGGGAGGGGGAGGAGGCAGTTCTTTAGGTAGGGCAGTGCAATGCTTCCTCCTCTTCTGCAAGCAGTGCTGGAGATGCTGTAGAAGGAAGGGCATCAGTGAGAGGTATGGAAGAAACGGTGGAGGGCAGGAGGAAAGTTTGTTCAAAGCCCACCTATGGTAAATACAGTGCCCAAGGTATGAATGTCTGTGTCAGTAAAGGTACATATTATATTATCTAACACTAAATGTGATCAACTTAAAATGTATGTCACTGGTGGGTTCTATTTTTAGGAGGTGACTAGCATGTAAAATTTAGCATTGGATAAAAAATATACTTCAAAAACATGTATCAAAATAAATCTTAGTTTCAGCCTTCACTCTGAATTTTTTAGTTATCTAGGTTCCAATAAAATATAGTTAGGGAAGCATACTTTAGTAAATAGTATTTCAATTCTAAAAACAGAAACATTTTCTTAAAATTCTCAAAAAGACTTTTAGCTGCAGTATTTTTTTTCCCTTAATTGGATTATATAGCCTTTAATATCCTTTAAATTCTAAGATTATGTGATTAAAATAAATTAATATGTTGAAATTTAAGATAACTACTAAAATTCTGAAAAGATTCTACATTAAGAATGCTTAAATAACACACCCTATAATTATTTAGAATACTACTTAGAATATCTCTCTGTTGGGAATAAATGCTTTACTGTATATTTTTATCAAATTATTTAATGATAAGTTCTGCTCAAGACTCTTGTGCTATGTGCATTTTCAACCAAATAATAGTATTCATAACAAATTCATCTTATAGTTCATTTAACTTGTCTAAGTGAAAATAAGATGCATTCTATTTGCACTATGTAGTCTCTGGGGCCGTATTTCAATTATTCTTCTGACACAGCATAATGACATATAATTAGTTTGTAATCTTGCCAAGAAATTTTACACATTTTCTGTAAGAAGCGTCAGGCTAATTCAGTAGCAGTTAAGTAAGTTATTGTGCTTTTAAGATACTCATCTGTCTTCAATAACCTACTGAAATATATTTAATGTTGAGGTTACCCTATCATTTCAACAACTCATATAGATAAAGCTATGTAATAACAATGACAGAAGCTAGTTCAAGCCTCAAATTAAGATAAATCGTAAGTGTAAATTATTGGAAGGGGCAATGCTAGCAACTTTCAAAAGATGGCATTTCATGCATATGATTATATCATACATTTTTCAACAAAGGTGTAGCTTAAAAATTTTGAGATGCCATTGTTTATAATGCTAACATCTGTTTGAATAAATGAACAAAAAGCTTCCCAGTCTTTCTTCAGACACTTTCACTACCATGCAAGTATGGATTCAAACTGATAAGCCACTATGTTTAATATCATCAATCTGAATATGACAAAAAATGCTGACCATTTAGAATTATTCAGAATGAAGAAGATATTTAGAAATTTTCATATAAAGTCATACACATCCAGAGTCTTTGTATGAGGAAGTATGTGATAGTATAACTGTATAGACAATTTATAGCTAACGATAGGAATTTTTTCAGGCTGGCTACTATACTGATTTCTAAGAACTTGTCAGCTTTTACTGTTAGAATATTTATATAAAGCCTTACCTATTATAACTGTTAGTTCATTTAAAAAGTGCAATCAATATTGTTCTAGTGCATATTTTTGCTTTACTACTAAATATAATCAAACACTGAGTTCCTTGAATAAAAAAATGTACCCACCTCACAAAATAACGTAAGCTTGTCATCTGGTAAAAGACCATTAGCTTCATCTAGCAAAAAATCTCTTCGAATGAATTTTTTAAAACCCCAGTCCTTCCCTTGTACGAATCGATATGCTCTTTGGCTTTCTGGTGGAAAACAGAATATAAGTTTAAATAAAACAAGTATTCAAGAAACATTCTGCTAATAATAACAATTAAATGAAGGTGCAAAAATAGGACTTGACCAATAAAAAATATATCCATCATAAAAATTATAAATATATGTCTTCATAAGTAAAATGTCAGTAAGAGTTACACTAGATAGAACCAGATCATTTCACAGCACTACCACAAACTCTGGCCACTATCAATGAGCTCACTTCCAGATTCCTAGATATCTAAGTAGAAGAAAAGCCAGATCAAATCTCAAGGAGAAGTAAGAGATCTTTCAAACAATCTAAGCCCTTTAATAATAAAGTAGGATCAAAACACATTGGCAAAGGCATAGTATTCATTATCTAGTATCAGAACCAGATTAGAAACATTAATTTCTTGCTTCTTTCTTTAAAAAAAGGATGCTCTAAATCACCAGGGCATTCTATAAGCTTTCCTAGGATAACCATTCCACTGATATAAGTTTTATGGAACTAGAGAAAAATCCATTAACTGGAGAAAAAAGCTAAAAAAAATCCTCTATCATTTCTTAGGTCTTTAAACATAATCCCATTACCTCTAAAAACAATTTTCATCAAGGTCCACAGGATGGTTTTAGTGTGATCAGTAAAATATTTAATAAATGTCTAAAGTTTCTTATGCCTTATATATACTGGTTAATAACTATATACTATGAAATAAACAAGGTCTTTTATAGAAAGTATTCACTATTGCTATACAAGTTGAAGGTAGAAAATCAGTAATATATCTAATTGAGATACTCCATTTTATGGACTAAACATATACCATTAAAAGTTTTATGTTGAAACCCTACCCATAGTGTGATGGTAATAAGATGCCAATGACTGGGATCAGATGAGATTGTGAGGGTAGAGATCCTCATAAATGGGACTAGTGCTCTTATAAAAGAGACCCCACAAGCTCCCTAGTCCTTTCCACCATGTGAAGACACAGTGCAACATTGGCAGGTCTGTAAGTTGTCTTCACTAGAATCTGACCATGCTAGAACTCTGATCTTAGATTCTTGGCCTCTAGATTTGTGAGAAATAAATGTCTGTTGCTTATATAGGTCACTCAGTCTATGCTACTTTGTTACAGCAGCCTGAACTAAGACATTATCCTATCTTACATGTAACAATTATGAAAATACATGTGAAACTATGTGTTATTTCAGCAAGGAGATATATTATTTAAAATGTGTTTTGGAGAGTTTTTTTGTAATGATGTTACTTGATATTGTTAATCACTTCTAGAAATCACTTAAAATTTAACACGCAATATATTTTCCTACTATACACACTGTACATTTTCTACAATGATCTTTTACTATGAAGTGCCAGGCTACATTTTCAGCTGGCTATAATTCAGAGGCTTGAACTGAATTTAATAGGTTCTAAGACTAAGAAAAACCATTTCCTTTCAGTCACTTCAGTTAACTGCTCAAAAAAATTATAGCGACAAAATATCAGGGCATTGAAACATCTTTCTCATTGTTCTTTAGATTTCATTATCTGGCAAAAATGGCAAGGAATAAAAAGAAATGCTTTCTGAACACCTATTATATATGCCAGGCACTGAACCAGGTACCTTGTCCTAACAGCAGCTATTTTGACAAGTGAAAAGTGAATGTCATTTTAGGACATGAAAAATTTAAATTTTAATATGGTTTAAAACTAATTTTACATGTCTTATGAAAACTTAGTAAAACAACTGTAATTTTACCCTGGCATTTAAGATTAACAGACAAAATGAAATGTTTTTGGTTAAGCAGATTTTAGGAAAAAAAATCCCAAGTTTTTCTAAGTAAGAGTGCAAAAGTTACAGTACATGTACACAGTTACATGAAGACCTCTTCCAGTCAGTTTGGAAATCACTTACCCATTGCTTTCGTTTCTTCCCTTTTAGCATTCAGAAGGGAAAATTTGAATTTTGCTCGAACTTCACTTTTTGGACAGCTGACTAAAAGCAAATATAAGGACAAGTAGTCTTTACTTTCATCATCTAATCCCTTTGGATTTACTCTCAGGCACCTAAAATAAAACAACAGGCTCACATGGAGGAAGATAATAGTTTAAACATTCAAGAGAAACGCAATACTGAAATCATCTGTTAAATGATCTAAATAATACAACAGATCTCCTGTCAATATTTCTCACAGTTCTTTACAATTCTCTATAGTACTAGGAATTTATTATAAATCAAATATAAAATCTGACAAATATCCATTTAGAAACAGTAACAATGAAACTATAAAGTGCTAATGATTACATCAAAAACAAATATCCGAAAAAACCAAAAATCTTACCATTTCATTTTGTCACTGGGGCTAGATGAGAATGTTGAACTTTTTAACACTTCACCCATTTCTTCTCGACAAAAGCTGAAGTTATTAATGGTCCACATGTAGGAAAATTTTACTACTTTAACCTAGAACATTCAGAAAAGGACTTTTACAATGATGACTTTTACATTCTTGACTTGCCACATGTTGAGCATCCTATGACTCATCTCCTAACACTTCTAATAACAATGCTAAAGTGCTTCATAATATTCTCAAAATAGTATACAATATCTAGCATAAAGCAAGGCATTTTTTAATAGCATGTACCTGTGTATAACACCAGCTTTCTGCTATAGGACCAATAGACATATCTCCAGAGAGAGGTGGGGTGGGTTCCCGAGACATTGCCACTTTATTGCAGTCTTTTAAGATGTATGCAATATCCCACACAGGTGAGTACTTTACTACAAAGAAAAGAAGTTTCATTTAATAATCACTAAGTTTAACTGAATCAAGAGGGAAAAAATACTTAAACAGTCATAAAACAATTACTTTCTCAAATTCCGTTATGAGGAAATGTGACGATTTCATTTAATGAAAAATAATTTAAGAAATAAATCATAAGCCTTTATGCCATGTAATACTTGAATCTAAACGAAGTTAATACTTGCAGAAGCTATTTTACAAAGGCATACTTAAATTATCACAAATCAAAAATAAAATACTGTAGTAGCAAGATCATAAACACAAAAATCACAAAATAACATGGAAACTTACTGACAGCAATGAATATCTGATTCACTTTCCTTCACCTTTCTATTGACATATATATGAAAATCAAAAGGGTTAGAAAGTTAGAACAGTCCTGGAAACTACAAATATCACTTACTCATCTGTAAGAGCCCAAAACTTTGACCAACTATAAACAAAGAATGTGACATAACAGGCAATGCTGAAGAATTATATTTCACAGAAATTTACCTCCATCTCAGACACACAGGTTCTCTGATAAGACTTTGTCCACATCAGTGTTTCTTACCAGATAATATGTACTGTATCATAAAATTTCTTCCTAATTAGCTGTTCTTGAACTATTTCCATTTGGACACACAATTAATCATCATAACCTGGCCAGGACATTAGTAACTAAATGATGCTTTCCAATTTAGAAAAGTCTATAAAAGAAAGAAGCAAAATCCAAAAGATATACATAATTATTGTACTTTCAGGGGTATGGATGGTTTCAAGATTATATTCTAGTACAAAGATTCAAGTCTGGATAACTCTTTTTCATTTAAGAATAATTAATGAGCAAAGAAAACCATATGAGTCCTATAAGAAGAAACTACTAAAGGGAAAAAGGGAAGGATTTCATTCAAAATGCAGAAGAAAATACCTGCTCTGAGTACCATGTTTCATTAAAGGAACAAGAATCAAGATGGCCCCATTCTTCTTCTCATTGTTAAATCCATATAGAAAACAGGATTAATTACTACCGAGTTCTAAGGAGAAAGGGGCTGTAGCAGAAAGATTCTACACTATGTCAGGTTTTTATTCCCTTCTGATTAAACTATGTAATTTCCCCTTCCAATAATGGCATCTATACTAATAAACTGACCCACATGTTATTTATGTAGGTTCCTCACATACGAAAGAGTTCCTATCGTATCACGTACTTGCAGCACAATGCAATAAACTAGGGAACCAGCAAAGTAGCCAGACAAGAAAGTCAGGATGATAACACTGGGAATGTTTTATGAGGAGTACTTGTTAAGTCACAACGACCATTAAAGGAGAGGTAAAGAAGAGTGAAGGTGAAGATGCTCCTTAATGAAGCAAGAAGAGAGGAGGTAAATGGTTGGCGTAGTAAGAGTGCCTCAAAGTAAAGTGAATACACAATTTAAGAGTATTGTACACTGTCACTTTAACAATTGTTCACTCCTACATAAAAATTAGGTACTTCTCTTAATGAAGTACCTCCAGTTGTTGTCTTCAATTACTTTTATAAACTACAATTGGTTATTTACGTTTGAAAACAGAACAGCAGACTGACAGTCACAACAGGGAGTAAGAGTATTGTTGTTTTAAAGATGTTGGTTTCCCTTCCACATTTAAACAGTCTTATTGTGGTATAATTTACATATCACAAAATTCACTCATTTTAAATGTACAGATGAACGATTTTTAGTGAGTTTAGTTATATAGCTGTGCATTCATATAGTTTTAGAGTACTTTCAGTATCTCTAAAAGTCCTTCCCACCCCCAAATTTTAGTTCAGTTCAGTTCAGTTCAGTTGCTCAGTCATGTCCGACTCCTTGCAACCCCATGAATCGCAGCACATCAGGCCTCCCTGTCCATCACCAATTCCTGAAGTCTACCCAAACCCATGTCTATCAAGTCGGTGATGCCATCCAGCCATCTCATCCTCTGTCGTCCCTTTCTCCTCCCGCCCCCAATTCTTCCCAGCATCAGGGTCTTTTCCAATGAGTCAACTCTTCGCATGAGGTGGCCAAAGTATTGGAGTTTCAGCTTCAACATCAGTCCTTCCAATGAACACCCAGGACTGATCTCCTTTAGGATGGACTGGTTGGATCTCCTTGCAGTCCAAGGTACTCTCAAGAGTCTTCTCCAACACCACAGTTCAAAAGCATCAATTCTTCGGCACTCAGCTTTCTTCACTGTCCAACTCTCACATCCATACATGATTACTGGAAAAACCATAACCTTGACTAGACGGACCTTTGCTGGCAAAGTAATGTCTCTGCTTTTAAATATGCTGTCTAGGTTGGTCATAACTTTCCTTCCAAGGAGTAAGCGTCTTTTAATTTCATGGCTGCAATCACCATCTGCAGTGATTTTGGAGCCCAGAAAAATAAAGTCTGACACTGTTTCTACTGTTTCTCTATCTATTTCCCATGCAGTGATGGGACCAGATGCCATGATCTTAGTTTTCTGAATGTTGAGCTTTAAGCCAACTTTTTCACTCTCCTCTTTCACTTTCATCAAGAGGCTAAACTTTAGTTCTTCGCTTTCTGCCACAGGGTAGGGAACCACTAATGTGCTCCCCATAGTTATATGTTATATAGAAATTCCATGTAGTTTTATGTCGGGCTTCTGCTTTTTTCCCTGAATATGTATCATGGTTTCCTGTTTCTCTGCACATCTCATAATACTTGGCTGAAAGCTGGACTGCAGCAACTCTGCATTATGACTTATTTTTCTATGCATGGCTGTTTTCTTCTTAGTAACTTGCTAGGACTTCACTGTAGTATCTATCTCTACCATATTGTGTAGCTGCTGCTGCTATCTATTTGGCTTTTCATTCTTTTTTTTGGCCTGGTTTGCAAAGCTGCAGGTTGTCCCCTTTCAAACCAAGTTTGCTACTTTTAGTTGACAAAGCCATGGTCCTCCCACCCCCTCCTGGCCCCAGATCAAGTCCACCTCTTCTGGCAGCAAAGCTCTGATTTTCCTGGCTAGCCCCATTCTAGTAAAACTACCACTGTCGTCTACTGGGCTGAAGGTAGAAACAGGAGCAGAAATATGAGTTGGATATTTCTAAGAAAACTCAGTTATAAATGTACCAAAAAGGCAATGATTATTGACTTACCCATGTGAAAAGAGCCCGATCCTAGTCAATACTTTTGCCAGTGATTCTGAAGCAAGCTAATAAGCCACCATGATCAATCTTGAAATCAACAAACCAACAAAACTATTTGCAATGCATAGAGCAAACAAAGGGGGTAATTTCCCTAATATTTAATGATTTCCTAAAAATTAGAAAGAAAAAAGTAAAGAATACAAATTAATTCACAGAAAAAGAACTTCACTCATAATTATAGTAGTGTAAATTAAAACTAAATTAAGAAGCCATGTTTTAACCCAGCATTATCATAATAATCCAAAAAAAATTGGTAAGAGTTTAAGGATAGGCACTCTCATACATTTCTTGTGGGAATATATGTAACATTTTAATAACCTCCCTTCTCATTTTTTTATGGTAAAATTTCTAGCAAAAAGGAAAGGAAATGATGCTAATAATAAGCTACTAAAAGTATAAAAATGCCTATGTGTTATTTGATGTCCTTGAGAACCAATTAGATGGTTGTCAACTAAGAATTATTTCAAAAAAATTTAGGAAAAGATGAAGAAGCAATTTGCAGGAGAATAGCTAAAAGGTGGGTGAGAGTCGAATTTATAATTTGAAATTCATTTGTAATCAGTAAAGTATCAAAAAAAACCACCAATACCATTTTTCACTACAGTATAGTCCAAGATTCTTTTAAACTATCAATTCACACTGCCAGGAAAACTACAGGGAAGCATATAAACATTACTGGCAAATCTTTTCTAGGACAATTTTACAGCTAGTATCAAGGGAAATTTTTTTTGGCCAGATTCATCCTAGAAATTTATCTTGGGACAAGTATTAACAACTATGGGAAAAGATAAGAGTATGCCTTAAAGGACCTCACTTTAACTAGCATATATAGGCATACCTCAAGATATTAAGGATTCAGTTCCACACCACCACAATAAAGCACTTATCACCAAGCAAGTCACATGATATTAGTCTCTTCTATAACTATGGAGACTAAATTAGCCACTATTAGAGAATAAAGTACTTTATTTAAATTATTTTTAAAAACTCTCGAGAGAGTCATTTTCAACAACTGTGTAGTATTCCTAAGTGTGTTAGCTATCAAGCTTCCAGACTAAGGGAATTAGTTGTTGAACTTGGAAGTACTACAAAGATGAATAACATGTAGTCCTTGTTTTGGAGAAGACTAAAATACAGTAGGAGAGACAGGTACATGTGTGATTACTTTCAATATGGTAATATGCTAGAGGAAGGTGCAGAGTATTAATGGAGCACTTTCAGGACAGGAGGATGTGGTCCCTGAGCTGGGTTCTAAAGGAAGCAAACAAATTATAGAAGACCACAAACTACAGCAGAGATTTCAATAGCAAGAGTTCTATACAAAGACCGATGTGAATCATTGCTTTGTCATGAATTCTGTAATCTTACAGATACTGGTTCTTCCTTTTACCTATTAAAAGATTATAGTACCTCATTTCCCAGTGGTTGGTGAGTGGATAACATGAAATTTTATATATACATATATAAATATATGAAGTACTTACACTTAACATAATATGATTACTAGAACAGACACATAGAAAAGAAAACTTCACAGGTGACAGCTGAAGATAATTTAGGCAGTAGTGGTTAAGACTGGTAATAACCAAGATAATTAATGTATACTAAAAGTACTTAGAGGCTATCATGGGGTCTTCTACCTCTGAGTATAATGAAATAGCTGGCAAGAGAACTAAGTTATGCTGTGTAGCAGAAAAATCTGGATAAAAATAAAGTAACTATCTATTTAGAGGCATGTAAGAGCTACTCAAGCAATCAGTACAGAGGGTCCCAAGATTCCAGAGAAGAGGGAATAATCTGAAGCCAAGCTGACAAGTCTACAGATACTTTTTTTCTAAGAATAGTTGCTGAGTCTAGCCACAACGTATAGTAAGAATCCAGGCTTTGCCTCAGATTCAGAACCATAGATATGGAGGAACTACATATCAAGGGCTGACTATAAAGTTACATGAGAATTTTCAATTGCTTAGGAGGTTGGTGCCTCTAATCTCCATTTTGTTCAGGAGTCAACCGTATTTGCTGTTTGGAGAAGACTTCAATATAGGCATCCCTCATAGATATTGAGGGTTCTAGACCACTGCAATAAAATGAATAACACAAGTGACTGACAGGAACTTTTTTCTTTCCCAGGGCATCTAAGTTATGTTTATACTATACTGTAGCTTACTAAGTCTGCAGTAGTATTCTGTTTTAAAAAAAAGTCCATAGATTAATTAAAAAATATTTTCTTGCTAAAAATGCTAACCATCATCAGTCAAAACCGGGTTGCCACAAACCTTCAATTTGGAAAAACAACAACAACAAACCCCCACATTATCTGTGAAACACAATAAAGCAAAATGCAATAAAAGTTGTGCCTGTACAAGGGTATAAAAAGATCTAGGTTAAAAAGAATGAGAAAACATATAACTTACATCAGGTACAGCTACATTAGGATCAGATAAAAGAGATTTTAAAGCAAGAAGCATTAGGAGACATAAAAAGGAAAATAAAATGTGAAAAAAGGTCAATCATGAAAACAATTCTAAATTGTTTGTATGCACTATGACTGATGCTGGGTAGGATTGGGGGCAGGAGGAGAAGGGGACGACAGAGGATGAGATGGTTGGATGGCATCACCGACTCGATGGACATGGGTTTGGGTAGACTCCAGGAGTTGGTGATGGACAGAGAGGCCTGGCGTGCTGCAATTCATGGGGTCGCAAAGAGTCAGACACGACTGAGCGACTGAACTGAACTATGACTGATTCAGAAATAATCACAGGTGAGACTTTAACTCACTTCTGAAAGAACAATCTTAATGACATATATACATATGTAAACATACAGGTATGTATTCATATATGTATACATATGTATATATGAAGGGTGGAAGGGACGGAAAAAGGCAAGAGGCAAGGAGTAAGACATAACACCCGACAGCAAAAGAATGAAATTTACTTTCAATAGCATAGGAAACATTTACCAAAACTGACCATATTACTGCAGGATAAACAAAGTCTTGCAAATACTGGTCACTGAAATCATCCACAGTATAAACCTTAACTGCAGTGGGATTAAGTTAAAAATCAATAAGGCAAAGATAACTAGAAAATACCTACATCTCCAAAAATTAAAAAAATTTTTCTAAATTTATAGGTGAAGAAAGAAGTCACAATGAAGAATTAGAAAACATTTTGAACTGAACATTAAAGATAAGAAATGTCCAAACTTTTTTAAGATGTAGCTATAATCCTCAGGAAATGTATACCCTTTGTGCACATTATCAGAAAAGGAAGGCTGAAAATCAATGACCTACACATCTATCTAAAAAAGCTACAAAAAAGTAAGTAAAAACCCAAAGAATGTAGAAGGAATAACAGAGGTATGAACAGGAACCAGTGACTTGGGAAAAAATGTACACGAGAAAAAAATACAAAGCCAAAAGCTGGCTCTTAGGAAAAAATAGCAACATTGACAGCTTTAGTTAGACTAACCAACAGAAGAGACAGAACCAAATTTACAACACTAAAAATAATGCTCTAAAAGATAATGAAGATATCATGAAAATGTTACACCAACTTAACTACCAACTTAATTGATAGTTTAAATAAAATGAGAAAATAACCTGAAGAACATCGCTTTCTAAAACTGACATACAATGTGAAAGAAAAAATCATAAATAGTCCTATTTTTACTTAGTGGCTACTTTGGAAAATGGCAATATCTATTAAAGCTAAATAACTAAATACCTTGAAACCCATCAATTCCACTCCTAGGTACACAGCCAAAAGCATACACTCACATGTTCTTCAAAGTATGTGTACAAGACAGTTTATAGACTGGCCCTAGATATAAATACAGACAAAGCAATAAAGCACTTGTGACTGCAAAAAGCTGAAAACTATCCAAATGTTCGTAAGTATTAGAATGGATAAACTGTGAAGTGAAGTTGCTCAGTCGTGTCCAACTCTTTGCAACCCCAAGGACTGCAGCCTACCATGCTCCTCCATCCATGGGATTTTCCAGGCAAGAGTACTGGAGTGGGTTGCCATTTCCTTCTCCGGATAAACTATGGTACATTCATATAGTGAAATATTATACAGCAATGAGAATGATCTATTACAACATGCAGCCTGAATGAATCTCATGAATCTCCTAAAGTTAAGCCAAAAAAGTCAAACATGCTGTATAAATCCATTCTAAGCTTTAAACAGGCAAAACTAACTTAAGATTTAAGAAGTCAGAAGAGCAGAAGGTTTTGAGGAATAATGGATGATATCAAGGTTTGTAGTTTAGAAAACAGATTTGTCAATGATAAAGGGGATTCATTTAAGTCACAATAAGAAGCTGGGTTTTTGGACAACTTAAAAGAGTTTGGGAGTGGGGAAGGAAGTGGAATTATCAACATAGTCAAGAAGACCAGAAGAATATACATTTTTATTATAGCTTTACAGAATTATACACACAGAAAGATGATACAATTAGTTGAGCGTTTAATTATTAGCTCCCTATGAGCCTAATCATGTAAAGACCCTACTGTTTCAGTAGGTGCTTAC
This sequence comes from Okapia johnstoni, assembly GCA_024291935.2. Taxonomy (NCBI): domain Eukaryota; kingdom Metazoa; phylum Chordata; class Mammalia; order Artiodactyla; family Giraffidae; genus Okapia; species Okapia johnstoni. The sequence goes on from CM044319.1 coordinate 34,228,056, forward strand.
TAAGAGGGAATAGCTCATGATCAGAGGATGTTTTCTCTGCAAATGCATTTTCAGTATTATACAGAGAATCATTGTGAAAATTTATTTTATAATAATCCACTTCATAGCCAAATTTATAGAAAGGGCTATCTAAAATGTGTAACTTTTTCCTGAATAGAAGCAATCTAATAATATCAAGAATAAATATTTTGTAAAGTCTTTCTCTTGATATATGCCAGGCTTAAGTATTTGTCTAACTTGACTCTCAAAATTACTCTAAGAGGAGGGTAATCACTGTTTCTGCCAATGTTACAGGCGAGTAAAATAGAGTACAAAAAGGTTTAGGTAATTTGTCCAGGATTATAATGCTAAAATTTGGCAATGCCTGCCTGGCTGCCTGGATTTAAGCCTAAGCTTATACTAAATTCTTAAAGACAACTTTTCCAGCATGCTACTAACAGAAAACACACACACACAAACACCCCCCCAAAGAAATGAAAAGACAAAGCAAAGGTGATTCATACTCTCCTCCAAACTCATATGATAGATACATGGCCTTCTGATCAACTTTCTAATTTCTAGACATCTGGATCACATACTATAGCCAAAATGGAACTCTGAAAACAGTGCACAGTTCAAGGCAGTGAAGTGAGCACACTTATCTGTCTCTTTTATTTCCCAACATTCCAATGAGATGAAAACAAATTTTTACAAAACAATGAAGTCATAACAGGACTGGAAAATAAGGATGATATTGGTAGATCAGAAATTTTGAGAAGTTCAAGGTAGATAAATAGGGAAAAATTAGCAGAAAAATCAATTAGATAGGAAAAGATTAGCAGAGAAACTAAAGGAGAAAAATCACAACAGACATTTGGAAAATGGTCCAAAGATGTAAAACAAAACAAAATAACCATGGTAGAAATGGAGACAATTTAAGAGACAGAATGGTACACTTAAATAAAACAAGAATAAGCGTCTTTGAAAAAATAGTCAGAAAAAATAATTCTTGTTAATTAAAAACGTAAATGATAAATTAAATGGGCAAGATAAACAATAAAATGTTAAAATTGACAGAAACTACTCTTGATAGAGACTACTCTTGAACAGACAAATTAAAAACGCAAAGAATATAGGAAATAAGAGAAGTTAGGAAGCTGGAGATCAGATAGAAGAGATCCAATATTCCAAAAGGAGACCCAACAGGTGCTCCTCAAGGGGATAAAAACGGAAATAGGGCTTCCCTGGTGGTCCAGTGGTTAAGAATCCATCTGTCAAAGCAGGGGAATTAGGTTTGATCCCCGGTCTGACAGGATTTCACATGATGCGTGCCAAAAGCCTGTGTGCCATAACTACTGAGCCTATGCTCTAGGGCCTGCAAACTACAACTACTGAGCCCATGTGCCTAGAGCCTGTGCTCTGGGACAAGAGAAGCCACTGCAATGAAGTGTAGCCCTCACTTGCAAGCTGAATAAAGCACATTTTCAGACAGCAAATACTTGAAGTTTGCCATTCTATTTTGAAAATTACTCAACGAACTCCAAACATTTTTGTATGACATGACTTGATGAGTAAAAAAAAAAAAATATATATATATATACTCTCAGCACATGTCTATTTATAAATTAACATATTATTATACTAACATATTTATGTACAAAGCATATAGAATTAAAAATAATCAGATAAAATCAAATAATTTAATTATTAATATATTCTGACACCCACTAAAATGATCTTGTGAAATTCCTTTATGTGGATGCTTCTTTTGAAGACCACAGTGCTAACTAAATGAAAAAGGAATCTAAAGAAAAAATCATGGGACTGAAAAGACAACAGAATTGAATAGGTCTTGGAAGAGAAAGAAACTGAAAAAAAACCCCAACAAAACTAGGAGAATCCACTAGAATTTGATATTTAGAAAATTTTTCATTGTACACAGGATTTCATTTGATTCTGTGAGGCCATTCAACTTTGTTCCATAGTAAATATTTATATTATCACATTATAAATATTTGGGTTTAAAATGTTTAGAACTAGCCTGTGAGTAAAGTAAGAGAAATTAACAGTTATATGAAAAAAATGCAAACACCTGGATGATGTAAAATTAACAATGAATAATAACTGAGAGACTGGAGAGAGGGAGGTAGGCAACATTGCCTAGACTAAAAGCAGGCACAGTTACAGAGGCAAGTGGAACTGGGAGTGGGAAGGTAGCTTCCTATTCTTTTCACTCTTAATGTAAAATGAACCTCAATATTATCATGACATTTACTTTTAAGAAGTATTATAAGCTGGGGGGGAGGAGTATTTAACACGATATGTCCATTTAGAACTGAAGTTAGTTTGCCATAGTCAGCTCAGTTCAGTCGCTCAGTTGTGTACTACACTTTGCGACCTCATGGACTGCAGCACGCCAGGCTTCCCTGTCTATCACCAACTTCAGGAGTTTACTCAAACTCATCTCCATTGAGTAGGTGATGCCATCCAACCATCTCATTCTCTGTCGTCCCCTTCTCCTCCTGCCTTCAATCTTTCCCAGCTACAGGGTCTTTTCAAATGAGTCAGCTCTTCGCATCAGGTGGCCAAAGTATTGGAGTTTCAGCTTCAATATCAGTCCTTCAGATGAATATTAAGGACTGATCTCCTTTAGAATGAACTGGTTTGATCTCCTTCCTGTCCAAGGGACTCTCAAGAGTCTTCTCCAACACCACAGTTTAAAAGCATCAGTTCTTAAGCACTCAGCTTTCTTTATAGTCCAACTCTCACATCCATACATTACTACTGGAAAAACTATAGCCTTGACTAGATGGACCTTTGTTGACAAAGTAATGTTTCTGCTTTTTAATATGCTGTCTAGGTTGGTTGTAAGTTTTCTTCCAAGAAGTTAAGTGTCTTTTAATTCACCCATTCCAGTCCATCTTAGTTTGCTGATTCTTAGAATGTCGATGTTCACTCTTGCCATCTCCTGTTTGACCACTTCCAATTTTCCTTGATTCATGGACCTAACATTCCTGGTTCCTATGCAATGTTGCTCTTTACAGCATAGGACCTTGCTTCCATTACCAGTCATATCCACAACTGGGTGTTGTTTTTGCTTTGGCTCCATTTCTTCATTCTTTCTGGAGTTATTTCTCCACTGATCTCCAGTAGCATATTGGGTCCCTACCGACCTGGGGACTTCATCTTTCAGTGTCCTATATTTGTGCCTTTTCATACTGTTCACGGTGTTCTCAAGGCAAGAATACTGAAGTGGTTTGCTATTCCCTTCTCCAGTGGACCACATTCTGTCACAGCCAGCTCACATTAAATATACCTACCACCTCCATCATGTACCCCTCTGCATTTATTGTCTTTTATGACTGAGTTTTATATGTACAGCTTTGTTTTTAACCTAAACTATGATCTCCATGAAGGTATTTTTCTTCATTTCTGCAGTGCAAGGTCTAGAGTTTATATTTTAAAAAGAAGGAAAGGACTAATTAAATGGTCTGAGGAATTAATGGAATAGCTAACTCAAACCTAGATGCAAAAAGAGAATAGCCATCTTGTAGCTCCAATCACTTAAACCAGTTTATTTCAAGTTTACTAAAGTTCACTTTAGAAAAAGCAAGAGAGTTCCAGAAAAACATCTATTTCTGCTTTGTTGACTATGCCAAAGCCTTTGACTGTGTGGATCACAATAAACTGTGGAAAATTCTGAAAGAGATGGGAATACCAGACCATCTGACCTGTCTCTTGAGAAACCTGTATGCAGGTCAGGAAGCAACAGTTAGAACTGGACATGGAACAACAGACTGGTTCCAAATAGAAAAAGGAGTACGTCAAGGCTGTATATTGTCACCCTGCTTATTTAACTTATATGCAGAGTACATCATGAGAAACGCTGGGCTGGAAGAAACACAAGCTGGAATCAAGATTGCTGGGAGAAATATCAATAACCTCAGATATGCGGATGACACCACCCTTATGGCAGAAAGTGAAGAAGAACTAAAGAGCCTCTTGATGAAAGTGAAAGAGGAGAGGGAAAAAGTTGGCTTAAAGTCCAACGTTTGGAAAACTACGATCCTGGCATCTGGTCCCATCACTTCATGGCAAATAGATGGGGAAACAGTGGAAACAGTATCAGACTTCATTTTTTTGGGCTCCAAAATCACTGCAGATGGTGATTGCAGCCATGAAATTAAAAGACGCTTACTTCTTGGAAGGAAGGTTATGGCCAACCTGATAGCATATTTAAAAGCAGAGACATTACTTTGCCAACAAAAGTCCGTCTAGTCAAGGCTATGGTTTTTCCAGGGGTCATGTATGGATGTGAGAGTTGGACGGTGAAGAAAGCTGAGCACCGTAGAATTGATGCTTTTAAATTGTGGTGTTGGAGAAGACTCTTGAGAGTCCCTTGGACTGCAAGGAGATCCAATCAATCCATCCTAAAAGAGATCAGTCCTGGGTGTTCCTTGGAAGGACTGATGTTGAAGCTGAAACTCCAATACTTTGGCCACCTCATGCGAAGAGTTGACTCATTGGAAAAGACCCTGATGCTGGGTAGGATTGGGGGCGGGAGGAGAAGGGGACGACAGAGGATGAGATGGCTGTATGGCATCACCGACTCAATGGACATGGGTTTGGGTAGACTCCGGGAATTGGTGATGGACAGAGAGGCCTGGCGTGCTGCAATTCATGGGGTCGCAAAGAGTTGGACATGACTGAGCGACTGAACTGAACTGAAAGTTCACTAAAGTGTACATAACACAGAGAGAAAGGCTTCTCTTTGAAACAGAAACAGCTGTGACTCTCAGGAGAGTGATTAGACTCAGTGGCATCACATCTCGACACAGGTACTGGTAAAAGTCTTTAGGGAACAGAAACAGGAGGTGATGAAGGATACAGCAATGGAAACATTCTGAACCCTCAAGAGAAAAAAAAAAAAAAGCTGGCTAAGGGTGGAAAGACCATTCTTTCCTCCTGACTATATATACTCCTATATAAGAGGAACGAGCTGGGGAGAGCGGGAGGAGGGTGTCAGCATCTAGGAGTTACAGCTAATGATGATGCAATTACACAGGGCCTTACTCCCCGCCTTCCCCCACCACAGGGGTTGAGCAACTACTTCCTTTTACTTTATAGTCTTTGTTGTTGTTGTGTTAGTTGCTCAGTCATGTCTGATTCTTTGTGACCCCATGGACTGTAGCCTGCTAGGCTCTGTCTATGGAGTTTTCCAGGCAAGAACACTGTTGTGGGCAGCCTGTTCCTTCTCCAGGGGATCTTCTCAACCTAGGGATCAAACTCTAGGTCTACTGCATTGCAGGCAGATTCTTTACCATCTGAACTACCAGGAAAGCCCCATAGTCTACTTTACCTGGGCCTTTAACTTTTTCCTATTTTGGCTATTAATAGAGGCCTAAGTGAAGAAGTTGTTTACAGTCTGAACTCTCTGCCCAAAATAAAAGGTGACTTTTCTTTAAAATTTGGTAATTTGAAGTTTCTGTAAATCAAAAGCAGACTATCTGTAACCTGATATGGTCCAAATAGGTAGTTCCAACCTCTTACGTGATTACAAATGGTAGACTCACAGCTTTATATTTCTCTAGGGCAGTGATTCTCAAATTTAATTTGCATGAGAATCAACTGGAAGGCTTGTTAAAGCAGAATATTGAGCCGCAATCCCAGGGTTAATAATTTAGTGGGTCTGGGTCAGGCCCCAGAATTTACGTTTCTAACAAGTCTCAGGTGGTGCTGATGCTGCTGATATAGGAATTTCACACTGAGGACCACATTTCTAGTGTGAGGATTAGACCAGAAACCTATTAATACCAATAATACATTCATCTCATCATCACTGCTGCAGCTATCCATTTGTCCTCTGCTATGACTCAGTCTTCTTCACATACTTTAGTCTACAGGCAGACTCAATATTTTACCTAGGTATTATCCTGAGAGACTAGGCTCGTTTTCAACTTCTTTGTCCCAGGGTTTTATTCCAGTGTCATGGCACCTTTTTTGAAATCTATAACATCTTCTAACACCAATAATAAGGAAGAAATTTTAATTATACATATATGGAAACTTAATTAGAACAAACAAAATAGACATTTTTAGACTAACTGTTTCTCTGTTTGATAAATCCTAAAAGTCATTAATACTTGGTGGGGAAGGTTTGTACACAAGCAGGAAATTAAAACCTCTGCTTACTGTTGCCTTATCATTCAACACCAAGGTTCTCCTTAAAAAAAAAAAAGAGGAACCCTTGTGTGCACACACTGTAATTCCACAAAAATCACTCCATTTCTGTTGATTTAACATATTAAAAAAAAAAAAAAAGGATTAAAAGTAAAAATCGTTTAACATTTCTCGACACAGACACACTATAGCTTATCTTAATAAAGGTAAAAATGAAAAAAACAACCCTGGAATCTGTGTTGAGAGATCTGGATTCTACCCCTAGCCCCTTTTGGCTTCAGATCACACAGCAGAGCTTTTGGCTAAACAAAGCATTCAGGGCAAGAATCACTAAATCTGATCCAGTTCTACCATAAGCTTATACAGGGAGACTCATACACTGTAGACTAAGAGGTACTCAGTATCACTACATGATCTCCTCATAGTGCAATGACCTTCTTGGGGAAAAAAATAAACTACCAATCACTTCAAAACCTGATTGCTTTTCCTGTAGCATTACATATTAAGGACACTCTGGATCTTTGGCAACCATTAAAAAAAAAATCATCATTTAAAAACAACTAGATTTGTATGTCATGCTAGTTGCTACAAGCTCATTTGTTTTCTTATTACTTATGTAAATAACTTATATACAAGGCACAATAAGAAAATTATAAGCCTAGACAGATCTGTATTAAAGGCCATATTCCCTTAAAAATATATGAAGCACATAATTTCACTTTTTAAAAGGAGGCTATTTCCAGAAATCTTATAAAGACAATATTGGGATTTTAAAAAATCAGCCTTATTAAAATGCTTAGCATGGCACTTTATAACTATGTTCATTAAACTTCATGAAGATTTTAAATTATAATGACATATAAACTGTGGTGAACCAAAACAGGGCAAAACTAGCAGTCAGGAGACGACTCAGAATGGCAAGCTGCAAGACCGCCTCCCTATTATTTTTTTTGTTTTTACTCATTCAATTCTTCCTTTATAGTCTATTTCTCTCAGCCCCTCCCCAATCACTGACTTGTGCTCTACACTGAGCTAAGGTCTGTGGAAACAAGGAAGACATAATATGAACTAGATCTCACAAGTCCCTTCAGGTAAAACCTTTATCAGGGCTCTAATTTATAAATTATAACAACACTTTTTTCTCAAACTCGAGAGAAGCTATCTCAATGAATAAACAATAGATAAGTTAACCATATCTCTTCTTTAAGCACCAACAGTGTTTTTAATCTGTCCACCTTAACTGCCACTTCTGTAAAACATTTACTAACCAAACACTTAAGTTTACTCCCATACCATTTTCTTCAGCAAAATGAATAATTCCTTAGCTACTACCCAAGAACTTTCATAACCAATGCCTCGCAAACAGAATTAATCAAATGTAGTTATTAGTATAGTAATCCACAAGATTTTACTTTGTAGTTGAGAATTTTACTCTTACACATATTATCTCATTTGATCCTTTAAACAACTAAATGAAGTAGCTGCTTCTACAGCCGCTGCTAAGTTGCTTCAGTCGTGTCCGACTCTGTGCAACCCTGTAGACGGCAGCCCACCAGGCTCCGCTGTCCCTGGGATTCTCCAGGAAAGAATACCGGAGTGGATTGCCATTTCCTTCTACAGAGAAACTGAAAAACAGAAGTAATATGATCTAAGGTAACAGAGTTAAAAAACACAAAACCCCAAAGACAAAAAAGTAACTCAGAAATTGAATCCAGGATTCTTAATTGGAAATACTACGGTTTTTCAATTCATCAAACACGCAGAACTCCTTGAGATGATTCTATTTTCAACCTTACATAACTATTGCCTATTGTATAAGATGGCATATATTAAGCAAAGACATACTGACTAGATTTGAAGTCAGCTACTGGAAAAGTGTTACATATTTACTAGACAGCACATAATTCGTTGCCTCCTAAAAATCAAAGTACCAGGTAGGATTTAGTATTATAGAATGATCCACAGAACACCATCAGGGTTAAGAATTTGGTTTCTGATTTTAGACTTGGGTATAAATCCTGCAGCTGGATCTCAATTTTCTTGTTTGTAAATTGGGAATAATAAATGGTAATATCTCCAATGACTGCTATATTGAATGGGACTGTATAGACAACACCTAATATAGTGCCTGGTACACAGAAAGCACTAAATAAATTGGTTCAATGTGTATGATTACTAATATAAAATTAAAAAATAGAACTAGTTTACAAAACAGTAATAATCTCATGAACTATGAAGAACAGTTAAATTTGCCTGAATATGTTTTTGAGGTTCTGTTTTTGCTTTTTTAACCTTTATCATTTGGCTCTTCATCAGCTATTACATGAGCTATGAATGCCGCTGCTCTCACACTGCTTATCTCTAACAGCTTCCACCTCCCTTTTAACGCAAGTAACGTGGAGATGTAGCTGTACAAAGATAGACTGATGCCCAAAGTGTCTCTTAGAAATTGCATAATCTTCAAGAGAACTTTCTGGAGTAATGGAAATGATCCCACATCTTGATTGGGCTGTTGTTACATAGGTGAATATACCTGTCAAAACTCATCAAAATGGACACACAGGAAAAGATCTGTACATGACATAGTGCAAATTAAAAAAAAAAAAAATCTTTTTTAGGTTTTATAACTCTTGAACAAGTTACTTTCTCATTCTGGCCCTTACCTTTCTCATCCTCAGAAAGGGAATAATTTCTCACTCAGAAAGAATATAATGAGTGTTAAGAGATAAGGTCTATAAAATACTTACAGTAATTTCTGCACAGTTAGTTGCCAATTCTGGATCCACTTACATTAACCCTAGGCATTTGTTCAGATTTATCTGAGTCCTAAAACCTTCATCCATAATAAAAGCTGTATTTCCTCCCCTCTCTCTCCCTTTTCCTACTCTTCCCCTCATCTCTTTTATTTTAGGAAAATATGAGTAAACATTTGATTAAAGCTTTAGCCTCCACAGGGTATTAATTTATTTTTTTTAAATCATAAGTCATTTTTCTTCAAAGTTCTCCTTCTTCTCATTTAATTACAGTAAAAAACATGGCAATTGCCTGGTGGACCATTGGTTAAGACTCTTGTGCTTTCACTGCTGATGGCCAGGGTTCAATTCCTAGTGGGGGAACTAAAATTTTGTAAACCAAGTGGCATGGACAAAAACAAAACAGAGTAACAGTTCCTTTTACTAGTTTTCAAGTCACTTTTTAAAAAGTGTCTAAGCAATGTTCTTTGTTCTAGAATTCCTGGACACTGGAACAATTTCACATTCGTCTAGCATTTACTGAGCAAACATTCATTAAGAACCTAAATCAGCCAGGCACTGAAGAAACATAGATATGGTCAGAGAGGCAAATACCTAGCTAAAGCAGATCAAGTAAAACCACTAATAAAAAAGTCTTAACAAACAACAAAAATATTGTAAAATAAAAGTCTTACCAAGTAAGAAAATATTTAAACTAGAAATTCAGCTCTTCAGTTGTACTAGACTCATTTTTCAGTGCTCGATAGATGCAAGTGACCAAAGGCTACCAATAATGGAACATGGGGATCATAGAACCCTTCCACCACCACAAAAAGCTCTACTAAAAAATGCTGCTTACCCATTCTATTCCAGGACTGCTCAATCATGATTTCAGCTTATGTAACCTACAATTTTCCACTGATACCACTTGCTGCCATCATTCTGATTTCATCAATCTTGTAAGCTGCATGAACATGGAACAGGCTGGTACCCAAAGAGATGAAGGCAGAGGCATCAAATCTCTTACCATCATCCAAGAGGAGTTAGTTGCTCCTTATCATTAATGTCCCAGCCCACTTCTAATCATGAAGAGCCCCACCCTGATACTGTCACTGGTTATAACGTATCTGAGATGGGTTCCGGAAAGAGAGGAGTACTTAAAAAGTTTTACCTCCTGTTAAGACAGACCTCACTATTACACATGTCTTTTACCTATCACTAGACCACACTGTGGCAGCAGCTAGAAATAAAAATTCTACCAAACTACTAAGGCTTATTTTAAAGCAGTTGTTAACAACAATATTTCATTAAAATAAAGACATTACAAATGTTAAATCAGACAAGATGCTGGGACAAAAGACATAAACTAGTACTAACCTAGACAATTAGGAAAAACCATCATCCTTGAGAAAGATATGAGGAACTACAACTTTTGAGAACTCTTAAATTATAAAATCTAGGGGAAAGAAATTGTCTATATCTTTATACCCTGCATGTCTATAACCAGGAAAACATTTCATATAGCTGCTTAGTTTACAGAGGAAAAAAAAGATGAAAAAAAGGCGGGGGGGGGGGGGCGGACAAAGAGAAAGAAGTTGAAAGAGAAAGAAATGAAGCTGATCCATGAAGAACAATGTGTTAAGAGACCCTGGATTTTAATTCAGTCTTTTTGAAATGATGTAACACATGGTCAACCTAGACTAAATAAAAGGAGGCTATTGCCATCTACCTACCAGCCCTGACCTCTCAAGGAAATGCTTTGCAAAATAGATGTTCTTATACCTCAAGAGAACACTTTAACTACATGAAAGCCATGTCAGCTCTTCTGACAATGAGCTAATAATTTCAAGATTCTTATGACTAGCAAATCAGTAGCTACTCAAGAATATGTAGAGCACCAGTATTAATCAAAGAGCTGCACTACCCAGTAACAGTCCTTTGTAGCAGTAAGAAATAAGGTCAGATATTAAAATACTAGCTCTACAAATGCATAAGACAATGTTAAAAAGGGAAAACTATGAGTTCATCTGCAGTTATGAGTCTCTAAACAACATAGCAAGCTGTGGGCATTTGGTAAAATTTGCTCAACTTTCAAGTTCTGAAAATTGAGTAAGCTTGGCTGTGTAGACAGCACTTCCTTTATTTAAGGGGCAGAAAAACCTCACAAAATAATGAATGAACACAACCTACAATCTGGGTAGACAGTCAAGAGCAAGTGCATTCCAGCTTTGCATAATTAGAGCTTTGGGGCAATGCTACAGACTAACTCAATAAAAGGGCCTACAGAACTTTTTGCCAGGTTGCAAAATCTTAAAACCTTTCCCATGTTTAGCAACAGCTAGGCAGAAATGAACCATTTATCAGAAAGTCAGTAAACTATATAGCGAAGCTGCAATTTTCATGACAGCATTATTTTCCTTAAATTATACTTATATTTGTTTTACATTCTGCATCTTACCAACTGACAAGGCAACCAGAATCATTTGATGAGTTTTATGAAAATATACAAGTCTCTATTTTCCTTTGGTGTGCACACACGGGAGGAGTATGTGAGTATGACTGAAGAAAGGAATCATGTATATTTTGAAAAACTAGTCATACCACTTTACACCCACCAGAACAGCTAAATAAATCAAACAATATCAAGCAAATGTTGCCGAGTATGTGGGACAAATAGAACCCTCATTCACTATTCCAAAAGACACTTTGGAAACACTGGGTAATATAAACTGAAACAGAACAAAAGCACACATGGTCCAAAAATTCTACTACAGCAATTATGTGCACATGTGCAGCAAAAGATATGTACGAGAATATTCTATAGGGGCATTAGGCATTGTGACTCAAAACTGGAAACCACCGAGATGTTCATCAACAGTAGAAGGGATAAATTACAGTATTTATACATACATAGTCATACAACAGGATGGAATACAATAGAATGAGAAAGAAGAAGCTACCACACTATACACTATACTGACGGATCACATAAAAATTGATTTAAGAAGCCATACACAAGGGCGTTGTTGCATACAATGTTACGTGCATGTCCATGAATGTATGTTACATTCCAATAAAAGTCTACCTAAAATTGGAAAAGCAAATCAATATATAATTAATAAGCAACTCTGATGCCTAAACATTTATAACACAATCTGATTCCCAGTACCATGTCTCCTCCATGTCAAAACTGGGATAGAACACTTAAAAAAAAATCCTCCCTCATGCTAATCTAAACCATTTTTAAATTAAAACAAAGAAGGCTATATTAGGGTAATGGAATGCAAGAGTCAAATCCTTTTTAGGAGAGAAGACACTAATCTGAAAAGAATTTCAACACCAAAGCTCTCCCTCTCCACATTACCTGGACCACACTCAGATCTTCACCACCTAAAAGGGCACTCTTCTCTGCTATTTATTTAATGGAAACATTTGAAAAGTAATGACCTATCCTAGCAGGGTAGTTATGAGGATTGAAACAAAAAGAGCAGATATATCAAGTCTTCAGCACTGTGCCTATGCCCTCAATGACTAAACAGTATTAATTAATCCCAAATAGTGAGTCTTCCAGGTCAAGGGCTATTACCAATTTATTACTGAAATACAGAACCCAGCATTTAACAGTTGGTCAATTTATGGAATAAATGAATGATGTGAGTGTAAAACAAAAAGAAATAAAAACAAGGCAAAAGTGGGAAAAGGGGAAATACCGAGAAGCTCAATATCAGGGTAAATGACAAGATTTTAAATCTCAAATGAAGCAACAAGGAACTTCCTTGGTGGTCCAGTGGCTGAGAGCCCACCTGCCAATGCACAGGACACTAATTCGATCCCTGGTCCAGGAAGATCCCATATGCCATGGAACAACTAAGCCCATGTGCTGCAACCACTGAATCCCGTGCAGCTAGAGCCTGTGCTCCCCAACAAGAAAAGCCACTGCAGTGAGAAGCCCGCACACTGCAAACAGAGTGTAGCCCCCCCCAACTAGAGAAAGCCTTGGCTCAAGAAGGAAGACCCAGTGCAGCCAAAAAGAAATAAATAAACCTAAAAAAAAAAAAAATGAAGCAACAGGCACTTCTTTGGCAGTGCAGAGGTTAAGACTGTGCTTCCAATGCTGGGGAGAGGCGGTGCGCGGGCACGGGTTTGATCCCTGGTCGGGGAACTAGGATCCCACATGCCACTTGGTGTGGCAAAAAAAAAAAGTGAAGCAACAAAACCACATACATATTAAAACTTTTAAAATAAACAAAAACTGCCTCATATATAAAGATAAAAACTTTTCCTCCATATATTTCAGTGCAGAAGCCAGATGTTTAAAATATGGTTCTTTAATACTAAAACTCTTAAAAATATTTCCAAATGAATTCCTTATGAGGGTGACAGGAATCATAAGTATATAACAGGTTATTTTTAACACATCCGTCACAGCACATCAATATTCTGATTAAATGTGTCATAACAGAAAGGAAAGCAGATTTCACTGAACCCTTATACAGTGGTATTATTTTTATGAATTTAGGTATCAAAATCGTCAAGACTGCAATCTTACTAATACATTAGACTTTCAAAGACAAATTAACAAAATACTTTTAATCTCTATTGTGTGCACAAAATAACAATGAACTATTAGATTCTTTTCCCCTTCCTTTTAAGCATCTCCTTATTCTTAGATTAAGAATAAGAATCTTATTTAATTAACTGTTTTTAATTAACCAACATTTACACAAAGCAATTTATGTGGAAAGCATTACTCTAAATGTAAATAAAACTCATTTGGTTCTTATAACAACTCTTACAAGGTAGGTATGGTTATCCTTTCCATTTTACAGATAAGAACACTGAGGCAGAGACACTAAGTAACCTACCTAAAGCCAGAAAGCTATTAAAAAGCAGACTGGATGCACTCTTTACCTCTATGGTATACTGCCTAGAGATCTCTGAGGTAAAGTAAAACTAAATTTATCCTGACTTCACTTGCTGTTGGGAGGTTAGTTATGTTGATGATCTTGGGTGATAACCATAAAATGAAACAGCACTAATGGCACATTTCATAAATTCTAAGATACCCATTTTTTTTAATATATATTTTAGTATGTCTGAAACTGATGGCATTTTACAACTGCAACTGACAGTACTCTCTCTTTCTGGCGTACATAAAATAATAGTGCATCTGGTAATTGGCAAGTATGCTTCAAAAACTTACGGTATGACCCTCATGGGTTAGTGCTAAGTAAATAAGATAAAATATCTAAATTACTTCACAGGTCTGGTACAGGGCTTTAAAAAGGATATTTCTTCCCCAAAATGATCTATGACGAAATTCCAGGTAAAGGTATCTTTACACTGCAGTAAGTTGTCACTTTCTCAGGCCCACGTTGAACTAAACCTGGTTACATACTGCTAGGGAAAAACAACTAGTTTCATTATACAATCTGATGAAGAAATAAAGAATTTTGGGTGGGAAAAAGGCTGGCAGACAAAATAACAGCGAAAATGAGATACCTGAGAAAATAAAATCAACAGGAAAGCACAAATCAAGATACCTCGCCAGTACCACTTGATTCAAGCCAGTTCTCAAATGCCACTGATAAAATGCTCACTTAAGTATCTTCAGTTTTTTAAAAAATATAGTTTGAATGCAACCAGAATTGACCAAATATGCTTGGTGTGTGCCCATACCCTACTTGAACTACTCTAACAAAACTGAACATGTTAAACTTAACAGCCATGCTGCATACCTACTGCATAGCTATAACCACTGTAACTGGTTAACAAAGGTTTAAACTGATCCTAAGAGTGGCCACCAAAAAAATTTAAATAAATAAAGTTCAATTCATTCAGGACTTTCATGCAAGGAACATGGGTTTGATCCCTGATCTGGAAAGATTTCACAAGCTGTGGAGCAACTAAGCCCCTGCATAACTACTGAGCCCTTGCTCTAGAGCCCGAAAGCTGAAACTATTGAGTCCATGTGCTGCAACTACTGAAGCCCGTGTGCCTAGGGGCGGTGCTCCACAACAAGAAAAGCCACTACAATGAGAAGCCCACACACTGCAACGAAAAGTAGCTCCACTTGCTTTAACTAGAGAGAGCCCACACACAGCAAAAAAGAACTAGTGCAGTCAATATATACATGTTTTTAAAAAATTCAATTTATTTAAATATTCCTGTGTCAATACTTGCCTCGATAATTTCAGGATGAATAATGTTCAACTTTTTCTTTGTCTGCTTTTGTCTTAGTGGTTAAAGCTACCTTTCAGGGTAATTTCCCACTAAAACACCAAAACTGCATCCAGATTACAACTAAAAAAACCCATCTTGCACTTTAAAAAAAACCAACTGCACACTTTACCTTAAAAATCACTTAATTTTGATGGGGCAGGAGGGAGGGGACAAAATGCACTTTCACAAAACTGAAAATGTGTTCTGTAAATATACCTAGGCAGGAAACAATGGTATCTTCTTTAATGGTATATTAAATCTCAAATAATATTTTAAAAGCTTCATGCTACTTTTCAATTACACTACAACCTTTGAGATACCACATCACCTAATAGCACAGTGAAACCTCTCTTCTTTTGTATTCGTTATTCTTAATTATTTTTATTCCTATATTACTTACGCTTTAAGTGTATAAACAACCTATCCCAGCTATAGTTTGAGGCCACGCTATTTTATATCTGTAGACCAAATTTTTAAAAAACTATTTTTATATGTACGTAAAGTTCTATTTCACATAGTTATATAATTCAGAATTTAATGCTAATAATTATCCTGTCCTCCTTTAGAACATGTAGGTAAGTCTGAAGAATATGTGAAGAGTTCTGCATATGTATATATAAATAAAAGGCTTGGGAAAGTGTACCTGTAAGAACCATAATATACAAAAAATTTATAGTTGTCGTACAAGAACTTATTAAGATTTAAAAAACTAAAAACCAGGGAGAAGACGAGCAAAAGACAGGAGGAACTAATAAAAGGACTTTTTTTAAGTTATAATTTTCTTAAGTTATAATTTTCTTAATATAAAATGGAAGGAAGACTCCTTAGCAGATTAGAATAATCTAATGATGTTTCTACAAAAACGTAAGGATTTCAGAAGCAAAAATTTTGCTGGAGTCTATCCTGTTTTTTTAAAACAGATGTCTTCTAGAATCTTTATTTACTGTGTTGGTAAACCATAAAGAAGGCTGAGTGTTGAAGAATTGATGCTTTCGAATTGAGTCACTGGAGAAGACTCTTGTGAGTCCCTTGGACTGCAAAGAAATCAAACCAGTCAACCCTAAAAGAAACTAACCCTGAATAGTCACTGGAAATGAGCTCCCTGATGCTGGCAAATGGAGAAGAGGGCGGCAGAGGATGAGATGGTTGATGCAACGGGCATGAATTTGAGCAAACTCTGGGAGATAGTGGAGGACAGAGGAGCCTTGTGTGCTGCAGTTTATGGGGTTGCAGAGTCAGAACTCCACAATACTTTGGTCACCTGATGTGAAGAACTGACACATTTGAAAAGACCCTGATGATGGGAAAGACTGAAGGCAGGAGGAGAAGGGGATGACAGAGGATGAGATGGTTGAATGGCATCACCGACTCAATGGACATGAATTTGAGTAAACTCTGGGAGTTGGTGAGGGACAGGGAAGCCTGGCGTGCTGCAGTCCATGGGGTCGCAAAGAGTTGGACACGACTGAGTGACTGAACTGAACTGAAAGAGTTGGACTCAACTTAGTGACAGAACAACAAAGCGCATTTTAACATAATTTCTCTTTCTAATACATTTTTTTGTCAACTAAGGTTTTGTCAATTACAGCATTCTTCATGAAGGAATCCCTGAAAATAAACTGTTCTACTATGTAAGACTTTAAGTCTCAGACCATTTAGACTATCTAAAATAGCATTTACGGTATCAGGGGACTGCTATTATTTCACTGAGACCCAAAGTACGATCACTGATCATATATCTGATGGATAGGAGTAAACTCCTAGCAATCCTTACCAAGGCCTTCATTTTAATTCTCTAAGTTTGAGAAAAAGTTGTATATATAAAATTTCTCCCATCCAAAAAAAAAAAAAAATCATTAAAATATAACCAAAATATTCAAGTTATACTGTCACTAATGATTCTATAAATATAGGTTATAAAATATAAAGCTAACCAGCAAAAACAAAACACCACCTAGGACAATAACAAAGAAAATCTAAATTTTGAACGTATTCAGAAGCCATCTCCGTGTTTGGTGGCTAAATGGGAAGTGATGATATTAATCAAAACAGCAAATAGCAAGATGTACAAGTTCAAGAGACAAACTTCTGAATGGTATGGCCAAACTCTAATCTACCACCCAGACACGTCCCTTGCCACAATCCCTTGCCTTTGAAAGCTTTCAAAATAAACTCCTCTACTGCTGCATTGCCCTTTCCATCTCTCCATTTGTCCTTCCGAAATGCTCTGCCCAATGGTCTGCTTTCTTTTGAAAGCTTTCCCTAAGGCCCCTTCTCTCCGCTTACAAGGCAACCTGAATAAACTGCTATGATAGCACCAATCACACTACACAACATTTAACTGTCCATTGCCCCTTGACTCTGAGGTCTAAGTGAATTCTAAAAAGTCTAATAATAGTTAATACTTGATAAACAGTACTTAAAAAATATATTCTATTTGAATATATTAAAAATGAATGAATGAATTAGTTTGAGATGCTTATAGAACACCCAGATACTGATAAACAGAAACATGGCTCTGAGCTCAAGAAGGAAGACATGGTTCATGTTATAGATAACATTTTACCCTAAATCTATAGGCAGATTAAAACAAAATTCATCATCAAATAGTTTATGGATGGACAGACAACTGAGACATAAAATATTTTGCCCATAAAATACAATGTGTACTCTTTGTTGTTGTTTAAGTCATTAGGTCATGTCTGACTCTTTGGTGACCCCATGAATTGTAGCCCGCCAGGCTCCTCTGTCCATAGGATTTCCCAGGCAAGCATAATGAAGTGGGTTACCATTGCCTTCTCCAGGGGATCTTCCTGACTCACGGATCAAACTTGTGTCTCCTGTATTGGTAGGTGGATTCTCTACCACTGAGCCACCAAGGAAGCCCTGTGTTCTCTCTAATTTCCAACTTAATTGATTTCTCAGCTTCAATCAACATAGATTAGCCACATCCTCCTTTTTCGGTCTATTGCCTTGGCTTCAGTGATACTAAGGAAAATATTCTTCAACCTCTGGCTATATCTTCTCTGTCCCCTTTGCTCCATTTCTTTTTCTCAATGTTAAATATTGAAGAGTGGTAGGGGACCACATCCTTTTATCTTCTCTATGTACTTTCTGCTTAGGCAATCTCAACCCCCACCTTCCACATTAAGACATCCATTATCAGCTATATACTGATTATTCCCCACTGAATCACGATCAATATGTCCCCTATTACCACAAACTAGATGTTCAAGCTGGTTTTAGAAAAGGCAGAGGAACCAGAGAACAAATTGCCAACCTCCGCTGGGTCATTGAAAAAGCAAGCGAGTTCCAGAAAAACATCTATTTCTGCTTTATTGACTATGCCAAAGCCTTTGACTGTGTGAATCACAATAAACTGTGGAAAATTCTGAAAGAGATGGGAATACCAGACCATCTGACCTGTCTCTTGAGAAACCTGTATGCAGGTCAAGAAGCAACAGTTAGAACAGGACATGGAACAACAGACTGGTTCCAAATAGGAAAAGGAGTATGTCAAGGCTGTATATTGTCACCCTGCTTATTTAACTTATATAGATCATGGCATCTGGTCCCATCACTTCATGGGAAACAGATGGGGAAACAGTGGAAACAGTGTCAGACTTTATTTTTTTGGGCTCCAGAATCACTGCTGATGGTGATTGCAGCCATGAAATTAAAAGACGCTTACTCCTTGGAAGGAAGGTTATGGCCAACCTAGATAGCATATTTAAAAGCAGAGACATTACTTTGCCAACAAAAATCCATCTAATCAAGGCTATGATTTTTCCAGTGGTCATGTATGGATGTGAGAGTTGGACGGTGAAGAAAGCTGAGTGCCGCAGAATTGATGCTTTTGAACTGTGGTGTTGGAGAAGACTCTTGAGAGTCCCCTGGACTACAAGGAGATCCAATCAATCCATCCTAAAAGAGATCAATCCTGGGTGTTCCTTGGAAGGACTGATGTTGAAGCTGAAACTCCAATACTTTGGCCACCTCATGCAAAGGGTTGACTCATTGGAAAAGACCCTAATGCTGGGTAGGATTGGGGGCGGGAGGAGAAGGGGACAACAGAGGATGAGATGGTTGGATGGCATCACCGACTCGATGGACATGGGTTTGGGTGGACTCTGGGATTTGGTGATGGACACAGAGGCCTGACGTGCTCCAATTCATGGGGTTGCAAAGAGTTGGACACGACTGAGCGACTGAACTGAACTGAACCATAAACTAACACAAAACTGCTCCCTCCTCCCCCAGTATTCCCCTATATTACGCACAAGAACCACTAACCCTGGAAATCAGCCTTCTCCTCTCCCTAGACTTCCAAATCGAATCCACCACCAAATCCTATTAACTTTACTTCTCAAATATTTGTCAAATTCAGCTACTTTATCACTGCCAAGTCTGGACCAAGATTTCATTATCTCTTGTCTAAATTACAAAAATAGCTGAATTCAATTCTGCTCAAAATGTGATCTGTGGACCCATACTGATCCACAAACTCTTGTTATTGGTGTGAGACAAGGTAAATACAGCAAGAGAGGGCACTTAGAAATTTTTAGAGCAATTTGATAGATACTGCCACAATATCCATTTTATTGTACATTACCAAAATACCACACAAACTATAAAGTAAAACAAAACAAAACAGGTCCTTCACCACAGACAAGTTTGAGAAGCACTGGCCTAACTGGTCTCCTTGCTTTTACTCTTGCTTGTCTCCAATCTGTCCTCAACAGAGCGGCCAAGTGATGGTTTTAAAGCAAAAATTTAAGTAACTTATTCAGCTGTTTGACATTCTCCAGTGGCTTTCCACTACACCTAGGATTAATTACAAAAGACAGGTAAATCCTACTGCTGAGATTTTACAAAAACTTTTTTTTTCAGAAAGGTTAAGAATCTTGTTTAAAGTAACCAACAAAGAATTGGAAGATTGGATGGTCTGAGAGGCAACAAAGGATAACAGACTCTACAACCATATGACCTGGCTCCACTGCTTACTTAGCTGTGTGATTTTGTGGAAGAAATCTGATTCTCAGGTTTCTTATTTGTGAAATGGAGATATAATAAAGGCTCTTCAAAGGGGGATTGTTGAGAAGTTTAAACAAGTTAATATATATAAATCATTTGAAAGAATGGCTGGCCCAGTGCTTTAGAAGTATTAGTGATTATCATTATCTTTAACATTTTACTAGTGCTCTTAGAAGATAATTTTATCTTCTTACTTGTTTATTGTCTGTCAGTGCCACATTAAGATATAAATTACAAAAAAAAAAGAGTCTGTATTATTATTCTATGATGGAACTCTTCTCAGAAGACTTAAACCCTATAGAAACCGAGTTAAGTGACTATTTCCTCAGTTCTCTCTTTCTCAAGCATAGGGCAGAGCTAGAACCAATCTAGGTGCACAGAAGAGTAGTTAATTCATTACATACTCCGGATGCTTTAGACCAATAGGGCCTGATATTTACTGGAACCCCAGCTGAAAAGGGCTGCTCTTGTGTATTCCCCAAAGTCTGGCATGATGTAGGTGCTCATTAAATATTTTTGGAAAGAATGGTTCTTTTCAAAACCAAAGGAACAGTGCTTAGCACAAAGTAGCCACTAATTGTCAATTTCATTCCACTCCCTTCAAAATATCTACAAACTTTAAAAGTATGATTCTATGGGATTCATTTTTCTTGAACTGGGGGAGTCTATATTATTTAAAGCCAAAAATGCAGAATACAGACAGTAGGAAAGCCAAGAAATAGAAACCAATGTTTGCAGGAACTATGTGGAAACAGTAAGAGGTGGAAGATAGGTAGAATTTGGATATGCAGGGGAAAGAGCAAAGGTTATTCTAGGTCAGGGAATAGCATAAGCAGCAGAGGCAGTGTCACCCAAAGTTTAAAGAACATTACATTGCTGACACACACACAAAAAAAGATTTTTAGCTATACACAGGCAAAATATTTAGAAAGTTCCATATGCATATGTTTTTATGTGTAATTAGGACAGCAAATTTTGATTCCAAGTTTTTACTACTTATAACAACATTAGGTTAACAGAACTTATTTGGACTTTTTAAAAAAGTGAGTTGTTTAAAAAAAAAAAGTATCAAGAAAACAATGCACAGGACGTGAGCAAATATGAAAAAATTAGTCAGGATTTTGAAGAGTAAAATTTGGTGAACATTAAAACACAGTCATGTGAATAAAACCACTCAATAAGAGAAAAGCAATGAGTCTTCTGAATGAAGCCAAAGCTCTATCCTTAGTAGCAATTCAACATAAAGGACAAGCAGGTATGAAGTATCTTAACAGTTGTGAGTATTTAATTGTAGTACAACAATTTTCCTCAGTAAAATCCTCATTTTCCCCCATGATAAATATGCTACACAATTCAATTTCAGTTACTCCCAAAGCAAAGATAATTTTAAATTTCCAAACAGATACCTGAAAATGATACTATGTATAGCCTGGTAACTTACCTGAAAATAAGGAGCTAAAACTGTACTTTTCACACCAGAAGGAACTACTTTATACAGTAACAAAATATGAATCATAGCTACATCAAAAAAAGCCGTTAAATTAAAAAAAAGCAAAAGACAGCTTTCCTTCCCTCCACTTCCTCTCTCAAAATTAACCTACTAATAGCCAAATCAAGCTAAGAGATGATGATAAAGAACACTTAGTGAACTTTTATCAGGCACTGTCGTATCTTACCTGAATTAAGTTATGCAATTATCACCATTTTATGAAGTACACTCCTATCCACATTTTACAGCTGTAGGAATATGAGGCACAGAGAGATTAAATAACTTGCTCAAGGCCAGATATGGTAGATGGAAAGGCAGGGATTTAGATCCTGACAGTTCAGTTAGAGTCTGAGCTCTTAACCACTGGGCACCATTTATCCCACGAATAGCAGGATGATAATTTGAAATATTCCACCTTCCCCATTATGACAGGAGAGAAATGTTTCAAAGTGTGAACTTTTTTGTTAGTTAAATTTCCAGTCTAAGAAACAGGAGGTTCATCAGCTTTATGAAAAAACTAGGAAGATGAGTATTATAATGAAACAATATAGGCCCAGGAGTCTTTCAAATACAGACAAAGCACCATAAGCTTCAGAAGTCTGGCTGTGAATGACACTATTCACAGAGAAAGATGCCAAAAGTTGGGATAAGCAGAAGGTGAATCCTATTTCTACTCGATCTACTGCTTAGAAGAAGAAAATCCTGCCCATCCTCTTGCCTTTCTGTAATTCAGTTACACAAATGCATAGATTCAAGAGGAGTGAGGGAAAAGGATGGCAGAGGGAGCAGAAAGATGAAAAGTCAGGACGTCGTGGACCCTGAACCGCAGAGTCCGTTTGATGTACCTGGTGAGGGAGAATTATGAGAGGGCAATGTGTACCTGGCGGTAAGGAGGTTCAAGGCAGGGCCACCAGGGTGGAGGCACCGAGTGGTCCGGCTGGAGAGCTGAGAATTCATCGTGAAACGGGCTAATGGAGATACTTTAGAGTGTATACTTTCGGGATAAGGAGGTATGGACGTGAACGCGGGGGTGGGGGGCAGTTTCTCGCTCTAAGCACAACTCAGGGTGGGAAAACAGACAAGGTATTAAAGGGCGGGCGCGGAGGTCTACACTTTATAAAGGGGCAAGGCTTGCGGTGGAAGGTGGGGGGATCCTGGTAGAAGGCAGCAGGGAGTCAATGGGGGAGGGGATGATCCCCTGGGGAAGTAGAGACTCGCGAGGTTAGGGAGGTCCGGGGGCGGGTGGGGCCAGGGGTCGGGAGGCACACCTCAGGAGCGGGCGTTCTGGGCCGAGGAGGAGGAGGAGGCCGCTGGGTTCCAGGGCAGGTGAGTCCGGGGAAGAGGGGGGAGCAAGCGACCACGGCTGCGGCCGGGGCCGCGGCGGGGGAGGGGCACCTACCCGGACGTGAGGGGCAGCGGCGGGCAGTCCCAGCGGCGGCTCCTCTCCGGCTGAGGTGATGGCGGCGAGTCCCTGTGGCGACCGCCTCTGCCGAGCCGCATCCCTCCTCCTCAGCCCGCCCTTCTCCCCAGTCTCCCGCTCCTAAACTTCTTCCCCGGGATAAACAAACCCGCCGCCAGGGGCGGCCGCCTCTGCCGCTCCCGCCCCCACGCAGCACCCCCGCTCCGGGCCCGTCCGGGCCCCGGCTTCCGAGTTGCGACTCCAGCCCCAGCTCCAGCCCCCAGCCCTCGAGGGCGCGTGCGCGCGGCGGCGGCGGCTGGCGAGGCCGCCCCTCCCTCCTGCGCCGGGCACTTCCGGCCCGGGCCGGATCCGCCGCCTGGGTTTGAATGTAGCCGGCGCCCTTTGCGCCGCGCACTGGCTCCCAGCCTGGCGGGCTCCGCGTCCCCGGCCGAGCCTCGCCTGGTATGGACCCTACCCCCTCCGCCCCTGCTTCAGTGAAGTGCAGCATAAAACTTTCCTAAAAAACTCACTGATCCCCCCCAACAGCTTATCTAATTGACCTCGGGTCAGTGTGAGAGGCGGCTGCTGTTTTCTGCTCACGGTTTCCTTAGGGCTGTACCAGGCTGGAAAGCCAAGATACAATTTGTACCGATCGCTTCCTGTGAGCTCAGAACTATATGACCTCCTAAAACAAAAACAGCAGTATAGAGACTTCCCTGGCGGTCCAGTAGTTAAGACTCTGCGCTTCCACTGCAGGGGGCGCGGGTTCCATCCCTGGTGGAGAACTAAGTTCCCGCAAGCCACTCAGCGCGGCCAAAAGGGAAGAACAGCAACAAAAAAACAGGAGTATACAGTCTCTTGATAGGGATAAAGACAACAGTCTGGTAGGCAAATGAAGTGCTACGGTGGAAGCGTTTTCCGTTGGAGGAGATGACCCGGAACTATCAGGCTTAGGGAAGGGAAGGGCCCGCCTTGAGAAGCATAGCAGAACAGGAGGCATCCCGAGACTGGACGTTGGTAAACAGAGCTATAGCTAAGCAAATGCCTTAAGAGATGAGGTGACTGCCTCATGGAGTTCAGAGAATGTAATCTTATTTATGTATTTAACACAAGAAAACGTGCGTGGAATACAAACAGCTCCACCCAGATTTTCAGAAAGGAGATAAGATCAGAATAATCAGGTCTCAAAGTTGCCTTAGGCAAAGAGTTAAAAAACAGAAGTGAAAATGAGCATTGATATATTGGGGACTGTAGGGAGAGGAAATATTAGTGCAGAATTTCATGTTCTCCAAACATGAACAAAACCAGATACTATTATTTGCTTTACTCATTGTGAGTGTGTGTTAACTTTTATGATACGTGACAGAAACAGTACAAATTACAAGTAATTTTTGCCCAGGCCTTTTAGCTGTGTCAACCTCTTATCACTCATGCACTTTCTTTAGTCGACCATTATTATGCACTAATAAATGTAGTATGTTCAAGGAATTGAACTGCAATAAATCCTTCAGTAGATTTCCAATTGTGAGTTAAGAAATGAGTGGTACTTGGTGTCTCTCTATACTTGACTGAATTCTAGTTGGGGAGTGGTTCAATATACTTCCCCCTACAGGATGTCAAATTGCTTCTCAGGGTATTGTTATAGTCTTTCCCCTAGGCTTGCTCTCTTTGCAGTGTTAGGATATATCATTCTTTTTCTGGCAATATTTGGTGAATTTATCCACTGATAAAATAGCAGTAAATAGTAAGAGATGACACCACCCTTATGGCAGAAAGTGAAGAAAAACTAAAGAGCCTCTTGATGAAAGTGAAAAAGGAGAGTGAAAAAGTTGGCTTAAAGCTCAACATTCAGAAAACTAAGATCATGGCATCCGGTCCCATCACTTCATGGCAAATAGATGGGGAAACAGTGAGAGACTTTATTTTTCTGGGCTCCAAAATCACTGCAGATGGTGATTGCAGCCATGAAATTAAAAGACACTTAACTCCTTGGAAGGCAAGTTATGACCAACCTAGACAGCATATTAAAAAGCAGAGACATTGCTTTGCCAACAAAGGCCCGTCTAGTCAACGCTATGGTTTTTCCAGTGGTCATGTATGGATGTGAGAGTTGGACCATAAAGAAAGCTGAGCACTGAAGAATTGATGCTTTTGAACTGTTGTGTTGGAGAAGACTCTTGAGAGTCCTTTGGACTGCAAGGAGATCCAGCCAGTCCATCCGAAAGGAGATCAGTCCTGAGTGTTCACTGGAAGGACTGATGTTGAAGCTGAAACTCCAATACTTTGGCCACCTGATGCGAAGAACTGACTCCTTTGAAAAGATCCTGATGTTGGGAAAGATTGAAGGCAGGAGGAGAAGGGGATGTCAGAGGATGAGATGGTTGGATGGCGTCACTGACTCCAGGAGTTGGTGATGGACAGGGAGGCCTGGTGTGCTGCAGTCCATGGGGTTGCAAAGAGTCGGACATGACTGAGCGACTGAACTGAACTGAACTGAACTGAATATGGCTTGTAACTAACGCTAATAAAAATGTGACTGGGAATTCCCTGATAATCCAGGGATTAGGACACCTTGCTCTCACTGTGGAGGGCCCAGGTTCCATCCTTGAGGGAGGAAACTGTGATCCCACAAGTCTCGGGGCATGCCTACCCCACAAAAAAGAAAAGTTTGGCAGAGTAAAAGATGATTCTATGATCAATAAACTTGGATTAAAGATTTATTACCAATCCCCTAAAGAACTTCCTTTCTTGATTTGATTTCCTACTTGTTGGATACCCATTGGAAAACTAGATTATTAAAAGAGGTTTTAGTTTAGTGCTGCTGTAAGTGACTTTTAAAAAGAGAGAAATAAGTAACAGCTTTATCACTGGTGTAGATCATAGTGAGCTTCCAGTCATGTATCACGTTTGCATTGCTTAAGGCATTAGCCGTCATGACCATCCAGCTCCTTAGATGCCAAGAAACTTTATGATAACTAATTCTGCTGCTCATTGTCAGTTTTCTATAGGAAACCAGTCAGATTCTCAGTGGATGTGGCTGATTCAGAAACTCTTATTGCAGATAATAGGTTGGCAGTTAACACAGATCAGAAGAGCCATTCATTCTCTGAGCTTAATGCACACAGAGGAGGACCAGATTTTGAATCTTGACTCAGCCCTATGAGACTCTGTCTGAAAAGCTATCCATGCACTCCACTTTGATGTTTTAGTGACTGCAGCATCTTATACCTCTTTTCTAAATTAAACATTACAGTTCTTTCCATTTCATGGCATAACTGACTTACCAGTGTCTTCCATACTACCACCCTATTTTGTACTATCATTTTCCAATTCTAACTGTCAAAACTTAGAGAATTCATAAATCCAGTATTATCTTCTGTTTAGAGATAAAACAGAAGTAACGATGTGCTTATTAGCAAACAGTATCCTTCATGAATCCTAAGTGACATGCTTTCTGAGCTCCCCTGGACATTTTGCTCATACCCTTACCCAACTAATGTGGTTCACCAAATGCTTCTCTTCTAGTGAGCAGGCTTCTGCTAACCATATCCCCTCCTATCTTAAATTTTTTTTGAGGGAACCACTCTGGTCTTACTTTTCACAAGCTAAGACTTGTGATCATACACTTAACATTTAGTTTTTGGGATTTAGGTGGAAAGAAAAGAAAAACTTTTGGTAATTATCTTTCACAGTTGATATTAGGCCTTTTCTCTGGAGGAAAACACTAAAACCTTTGTTGAATAGCCTGTCAATTACATGTAATCTCATTTTTTTCTTCCTTTGTCTACATTTCTTTCTTATCTCTGGCTTTTCATCTTACATATAAATTCCTAGTCTTGTAGTACTTTTACATTATATAATATTCACTTTTTAAGGATCTAAAAGCTTAAGAACTCAAGTATTATACCTACAACTTTGGTGTAATGATGTCCCCAAAAAAGGGCAAGTTTGATGTACTTATCACTTAAAAATCACTCCAAGAAAACTGAGGACAGAGCCCAGAACTCTGAGAACAGGATCTTTTATGTCTTTTAAGTCCTTCCTTGACATTCTTTATTTTCATGTCCTCAGCTATGATACGTCAAATATTTTGAGATGTTCCCTTGTTTCAGACCCATTCATGTATTTAATGCTTTGGTTCTTTGCATACTCTGTCTACTGTAGGAAATGGAGAAGGCAATGGCAACCCACTCCAGTACTCTTGCCTGGAGAATCCCGGGGACGGCGGAGCCTGGTGGGCTGCTGTCAATGGGGTCTCACAGAGTTGGACATGACTGAAGTGATTTAGCAGCAGCAGCAGCAGCAGCAGCAGCTACTGTAGGAGAAAGGATTTTTGCTGTTGTATCACCATGTGGAGAGTAAGAGTTGAGTTGCAGCAGTTTACTAGTTGGTATACTGTTGCATTTTCTAGAAATTTAACTGAATATTAAATTTAACCAAGTTTGAAACATTTCCAGGCTCTTAAACCACCAATAGTCCCTAGATTCTGGATCCATACTGCTCAATGAGTGAGACAGCAATACCTCTACCTACACAATACATTGTACTTGGAAGTCCTCTATTCACAATGTAATGGGAGAAAACAACAAAAATGATCTCTTCTACAAGATTATCCAAGGCCCCTAGAGCATCACTCTAGGTGCACCCTGAGAACTCTCATCCAAGGTCACTTACGGTTGCTGGAAATATTTTTACTGTGCCAGGATCCAGGAGGTCGCTGCTGCCATGATCTAGTAGTCCCTGATGATCTCTCCCTTCTTCAGCGTGGCTAGCTAAACTCTCTTTCCTCTGCTGGTGCCCCGACCTTGCCCCTTCTCAGCTTCCCAGGTAACCTGAGAAGTTGCGGTTGATTCTGGTCCCTGGAGATAGTCCCAGGGGAAGCCTGGAACGCTCCACTGTGCTCTCCAGCTAGGGTCACCAGCCTCTGCAGCAGCCCCCAATGGCTCTAGAGGTGCAGCCACTCAGTCTCCTCCTCTTTTATCTCTGCTCAGTCATCACAATGTCTCCAGGTCAGGGTCTTTGGTACCCTCCCAGAGAGACACACCCTAATGCCTATCAGGGCAATTTCTGGTTAGAGGAGTTTATTTAAACATCTGCCTCTGCCACGCCCACTGGGTGGGTCTCAGACTCTAACCTTCTCCCTCAAAATTGGGGCATATCACTCCACTTTCTTCTGACCCTGCCTCAAGAAATGGCAGCCCCATGGCTGTTTTCTTGGACACATTTAGGGGCCCTGCCTCCAGCAGGATCTCAGATGGGCTTCTGTTTCACTCAGACTAAGCACTCCTACAAGGGGACGCATGTAGAACTGGGCCCTGCTCCCAGACCAGCAATCTAGAAGTCCCACAGGGCCCACTGGGTGAGCTGCACTGGTGTTCCTGGGGCTGCCCAGCGGCCAATCAGACGCTAGTGAACCCAGGAACCTTGGAATCTCCAGGCCTCAGTGTTCCTTGACTTGCTGCTTCCTCCTGCCCTACAGCCTCAGAGGGATTGAGTTCTCCTGCTCTGTCTCACCTTCTGCTGCCTCCCTGCTTTAGCAACTACGCCCTGCTGTCTAGCTGTTGCCAAATCTGCATTCATACCCCTACACCACACTGAGTGGCCGCCTGCCTCCAGATGGTTCTCTTTGCTATTCAGAGCCCTTGGCTGCCAGCGTGCTTGCCAGATTGGAAATCCTGGTATGGCCATTTCCAAAATTAGAAACCAGACAGTGCCATCCATATCTGGGGACACTGCGCTTGCACATCCCAGCACCCGGTCAAGCCCAACCTCTGTGAAGGTACCTGCCAGACACCCTCCGTGCAAGCCTCCCTCCCCTTCCCTGCATTTCTAGCCTAGGTGATTTGGTTTTTTTGCCTTCCCCTCCTTGCCTGTCCATCCCTGCTGAAGTTTTAGCACCCTTGACCTTCTCTGTCTGAACTATGCCAGGCTGGAGAAGGGCCAACTTTAGGGCTATATAAATCCTGGATATAGAGGCCTCTTCCCAAACGTGAAAAGATGTAGCCACATCTTACATGGAAAATACAATGTTTTGTTATGCAATATGAAAGAGATTCATCTAATTTTCCTTTCAAAATATTTAATAATTTCATTTTGCAATTCTCTCTGTATTTTAGAGCCAAGACATTTTCTTTTCCAGCTCTCAAAACAATTTGATAAAACCTGGAAAAACTTATGGGTCCTGGGCACTGTGCCTGTAGTGAGAACCTGAACCCTTAAAAGGATTAAAAAATGGCACTGGGAGGGGGGAGGCAAGCCCTTCCACACTTGACTCCATTTCAGGGCTTCTTCCCCCAATCTCATCATCACTGAAATCTTTCTCTTCCCCAGTTGTTATTAACTGGGTTTCTCTGTTTGATCCCTGCCTTGGTGACTCACTTTTTACCCATGCTGCTCACATGTGTTGTTGTTGTTTAGTCATGTCTGACTCTTTGCGACCCTATGAACTGTAGCCCACCAGGCTCCTCTGTCCGTGGGATTTCCCAGCAAGAATACTGGAGTGGGTTGCTATTTCCTTCTCTAGGGGATCTTCCTGACCCAGGGACTCAACCTGCCTCTCCTGCATTGGCAGACAGATTCTTTACTGCTGAGCCACCAGGGAAGCCCTGTTCCGAATGTTAGCTGGCTGGCCTGGATTGCACAGCATTACCATCCTTGTAGATTCCCTTTCACAGAACTCCTTCCACCACTGAGGGCCTTGGGGTATTGTCTTGAAACCCCCGCACCCCCTGAGACTGCAGCTTTCAACTATGGCATATGTTTGCTTGACCCTGTGGGTATGACAGTGACGATATTTTTGGATAGGACTTTTGTTAAGTCTGCAGCTCCATCAGCCCTCTGCCTTCCCCCACCCCTGCCACCCCCACTGCTGTATGAGACAGGTCTCCTACTAGTTTGGATGCTTCAGTCCTACCCTGTCTGCTAGGACTGACCAGCAATGCCCACTTGTGTCCAAAGCAGAATAACTACCAGAAATCACACTTTGCATTTTTCTGCTTAAGTACCTGCTCACATTTCTCTGTGTTGTGTTTTGAGCGTCTCCTTCCCTGAAGGAGGCGCTATTTATGCCTCTCTGACACATGGCCTTACTGCACTTCTCTGCAGGTTTTCCTGATTCATTATTGCAGATTGAGCTTATATACAAGAATTCAAAATGTCCCCAGCTATTACCCCAGATTATATCTCTTCTAAGTATTAACTGTTAACTTAGCTGAAATAGCCATTAGAAGTTTGGCTTTTACTTTCCAGGATTTCTGGATTTTATTCTAGTGACTCTATCATTTCAATATATTTATTAAAATTGAATTATGAATATTCAGTGCATAGAGTGAACCAGTATTGTTTCTTCAGTCTCCTTTTCTTAATATTTTTTTTCCCCAGAAAGAAAATTAGGCTAGCCTTTTAAAAATCGTGTTCTGCTGCAGTCTACAATTTTGAGAGGAGAGGTGATGCATGTTATTATTTTCATGTTGTCAAGAGCTCAGCAAGAATTTGCTTCTGTTTTGAATGTGGAGCCTACTGTGTGCAAAACAGGTGTGAAAAAGCCCAGCTTCCTTTCTGAACACCTATTAAAGCTGTTTTCTTTCTTTTCTTTTCTATTTTTCTCAGTTGTAATCATTTCACCATAAAAAGTTTGGATATTTATACAAATGTTATTGTGCTTCATTTGTCAAGTTGACTTTCTGAGTTTGATTTTTATTTTACTGATTTGTTTGTTTGATCCAGGATAGGCTTAAGATATATTTTCCTTGACTTGAAGGAAAATGTGATTTAGGTCCTGGAATATTCACTTGATGCCGTGCACTAATTCGTGGTGTCCCTCTTTTGGCATATGCTATGATTCTGAACCTGTTCGCCTTCCCATCCACCCAGTGCCCTTTCCCCTGTCTGTTCCACATCTTAAACAGCTCTTGCAGACTATTTCCTGGGCTCCTGTGTCAACTGGCTTCCTGCTGGAAATTCAGTAGGAGACATTGTTAGGATCCTGGAAGGAAGGAGGAGTGGAGAAGCTGGTGTATTATTACCCTCTTTTTCTGCCTTAGGCACCCTCCCCTGCAGCAACTGTGATATCTCCCAGCCCTGGTAATCAATAACCTCAGATATGTGGATGACACCACCCTTATGGCAGAAAGTGAAGAAGAACTAAAGAGCCTCTTGATGAAAGTGAAAGAGGAGAGTGAAAAAGTTGGCTTAAAGCTCAGCATTCAGAAAACTAAGATCATGGCATCCAGTCTCATCACTTCATGGGAAATAGATGGGGAAACAGTGGAAACAGTGTCAGACTTTATTTTTTGGGGCTCCAGAATCACTGCAGATGGTGATTGCAGCCATGAAATTAAAAGACGCTTACTCCTTGGAAGGAAGGTTATGGCCAACCTAGATAGCATATTTAAAAGCAGAGACATTACTTTGCCAACAAAAGTCCGTCTAGTCAAGGCTATGGTTTTTCCAGTGGTCATGTATGGATGTGAGAGTTGGACGGTGAAGAAAGCTGAGTGCCGAAGAATTGATGCTTTTGAACTGTGGTGTTGGAGAAGACTCTTGAGAGTCCCTTGGACTGCAAGGAGATCCAATCAATCCATCCTAAAGGAGATAAATCCTGGGTGTCCATTGAAAGGACTGATGTTGAAGCTGAAACTCCAATACTTTGGCCACCTGATGCAAAGAGTTGACTCATTGGAAAAGACCCTGATGCTGGGTAGGATTGGGGGCGGGAGGAGAAGGGGACGACAGAGGATGAGATGGTTGGATGGCATCACCGACTCGATGGACATGGGTTTGGGTGGACTCCGGGATTTGGTGATGGACAGAGAGGCCTGATGTGCTGCAATTCATGGGGTCGCAAAGAGTCGGACCCGACTGAGCTACTGAACTGAACTGAACTGAACTGGTAATACTGTCTCCTCCCTCTGGCCTGTTTAAAAGCGTAATGGCTTCTTGTGGTTGCTAATCCCTGAATTCTTCTCAGTTTTTCCATCATTTGTGCAATGAATATACCAAATCCTCTGTTGAAAGTAATGAGTGTGGTTTATTTTTTTCTGGTTAGACTCAGCACATTTGTCCATTTTATGTTTTTATAAGGGTCTTATCCTGTTCATAGGGGAAGGAATGATGTTCACAGAGAAGTAGTCATTTTATTTTACCTTATTTTTTGTTGTACCTTGTGCCTTTCAGGATTTTTTTTCTCCCACCAGAGACTGAACCCCCTCCCCTGCAGTGGAAGTGTGCAATCTTAACCACTAGACCGCCAGGGAAGACTTGAGAGGTTGTTGTTAAGTGGCCAGGTCATGTGCGACTCTTTGCAACCCCGTGAACTGCAGCATGCCAGGCTTCTCTGTGTCTCACCTCTCTTGGAGTTGGCCCGAGTTCATGTCCATTGAATTGGTGATGCCATCCAATCATCTCATCCTCTGTCACCTCTTCTCCTTCTGCCTTCACTCTTTCTCAGCATCAGGGCCTAACTTAGGGATCTATTTGTGTTCCTCCACTTGGCTTGGCTAATGTCATTGTTCTTTTAGCTCCTTACCTCCCATATTTGCTTTCCAGTATGTATGGTATTGGGCTGGTAATACCCAGCCCAAGCCCAGTCCTTCTCCCATTCGCCATCCTTAAAGCACAGGACATCTGTCTTCTGGAGTCATATCCATACAGATGCACAACAGCCTGCTTTAAAGTATTTTAAATCCCCTTTTATATGGTGTTCTAAACAAGAGTATGACAGCTGTAGGATAGCAGAAAGGTCACTAGATTATCCACCTAGAAGCTAAACTTGTGTGACCTCACCCAGTACCTTAGCCTCTTTCTGCACAATAGCATTCTGGGTAGTAAAACAGGGAAAAAAGATGACTTCTTCATCAGAGCTGTGAAGAGCAAATGAGATTAATGAAAGGATTTTATGCATGGTAAAATGTAAGAAGTTACTTAAAAGTTGTGAATAAGACGTTTTTTCTCAAAACAAATGTAATTTTGAAAGCACAAATGTATTTCTCAGTTGAAATTTATACTGAAGTTTAATAGCATCACACGGCCTTCTTGTAACACTGGATTTCTCAATCTTGGTTCTGTTGACGTTTGGGGCTGGATAATTCTTTGTTGTAGGAGGCTGATCTGTACATTGTAAAACGTTTGATGGAATTCCTGCCTCTAGCTGCTAGATGCCAGTTACACCTTCCTCCTCAACTTTGCCAACCATAACATTTCTAAACATTACCAAACTGCATTGGGAGAAAAGGTGGAGCAAAAAGATAAAACCTTAGGTTGAGAAACACTGATCTAACCCAATCTACTTGGAAAAGTAGAGTTTTCTACTGTTTTAAATTTTTATTTTAGGAAAATTTTAATTTTGCTATTCTTTTTATAAAGTCACCTCTTAATTTAGGCTGTTAAAAAAAAAGATTTTGACTTTCAAAGAGATTTTGGAAAAGGACTTTAAAACTGCAGTTCAGTCATGGAACGTACCCTCTCTAACGTTTTAGAGATCCTCTCTAATGTTTTAGAGTGTCACTGATCACTGTCATAGCAGTCATGTGTCTTTTACTAAGTATTTATGTTGGAGAGACTCATCTTCCTGCTGAATACTGTGGTTGGACTGCCTAACTAAGTGGACTTACTTCGTACAATTAATACCTTTTGTTATTTTTATTAGGTATTAAAAAACCACACTAATACTTTATTGACTATCATATGCTAATATCTTTTGATGTCCTTTAAGGCAAGGGATATTAGTAGGAACCTATATTTCTGTAACTCAGATATTCTGGGTCTATACTTATATAGACTACCTTGAGTAGCAGCAAAGTTAGAATTTTATGAGCATGACTGCTAGGTCATAATCAATAGAATTTTTCATATTATTGGTTCCTAATATGATATTCTTCTTCACCATTGGATTTCTAGGACACTGGAAAAAAACTGTAGCTGTTTAAAATCCAGAAATTATTGGGAGTTCCCTGATAGTCGAGTCATTAGGACTTGGCATTGTCACAGCCACGGCCCAGGGTTCAATCCCTGGTTGGGGAACTAAGATTCTATAAGCTTCCCAAGCTACCAGGTACAGCCAAAAAAGGAAAATCCAGAAGTTATTATTTTTAAAATATTGATGCCAGATGTCTGAAACTATCTCTCTTAGCTTATGTTGTCAACAAGTTCCTAAAGCCAGTTTCCCATTTCAACTCTGACAGTTAGCTTTCTTACTAGCTTAAGAAAATATTGATCAAAGCAGGTTGTAAAACAGGAGAAACAGGTTGTAGCAATAGGACTATTTTTGCTGGGAAGATAGAAGAGATGTATGATCCTTAATATGAATATATTGCTAAGCTTTATGTTTCCAAGATTGGTAAAAAGGTTGCAGCATCAGGAGAATTAAGTTCATTTCTTCATTTTTTTTTTCGCATTCTGGTTAATCTTCTTTGGGAACCTATGGACCCTCTTCAAAAGACTTATCAACATGAATAATAATATCACTACAATTAATATTGTAATGGGGTGGAACGGGCACATAGCTGTTAGTGCCTGTTATCGCGAGACCCTTAGTGGGCGGTTAGAGGTCCTACTCTGCCAACAGTCAGCCTCCCAGTGCTGCTGCCAGCATACATTGCAGTGAAAGGACCTTCTCACTAGGGTCCTCTGAGTCCTCTAGGCCCTAAGGCCTGGGCCTGGCAGGTGAGCCAAGGGCCCAGGGTCAGGCTGAGGGCTATGTCCCACAGAGCTCCAGACCCCTCCCCATGGCCTCCCACTGGCCGGGCCCAGGCCTTGAGGCAACAGCTAAGCCTTTTTTAGGCAACCTCTCCCTCATCCTCACCTCTGCAGCCTAATGATGACAGCAGTCTCCATGGGTTCCAGTCCACAGAGGCCTCAGCAACTGGAATATATGGACAGTGCTATTAAGGTGGCGCTAGTGGCAAAGCACCTGCCAATGCAGGAGACATGAAGAGACACTGGTTCGATCCCTGAGTTGGGAAGATCCCCTGGAGGAGGACATGGCTACCCACTCCCGTATTCTTGCCTGGAGAACCCCATGGACAGAGAAGCCTGGCGGGCTACAGTCCATAGGGTTGCGCAGAGTCAAATATGACTGAAGTGACTTCGCACACACACACTCCATTAAGGTAACAGCTTCAGGTAGCTTCAGTCTCTCTGTTCAAGTTTCAAAAATTGGTACAGTGTTGATCCATTGTCTACTCCTGGGAGGTGGCCAGAGGTCAGGGTTAAGCTGCACGGATGCTGCACATTATTACTTCAGGTCCCCATCTGTGGTTGGGGCTATTCTCAAACAAGGGCAGTCGCTGTGAGGTGGAAATTACCATGAATGGCATTTGTGGCAACATGCATTCTTATTGGTGGAGAAGGCGATGGCACCCCACTCCAGTACTCTTGCCTGGAAAATCCCGTGGACGGAGGAGCCTGGTAGGCTGCAGTCCATGGGGTCGCGAAGAGTCGGACACGACTGAGCGACTTCACTTTCACTTTTCACTTTCATGCATTGGAGAAGGAGATGGCAACCCACTCCAATGTTCTTGCCTGGAGAATCCCAGGGACGGGGGAGCCTAGTGGGCTGCCATCTATGGGGTCGCACAGAGTCGGACACGACTGAAGCGACTTAGCAGCAGCAGCAGCAGCATTCCTATTGATCCTGTACCCATAGTCCTCTCCAGTTTAAATGAAAAACCTGAGTCCTGGATGCCTGGTTCGCTCAGTGATGACAGCTGGGCAGGGTCTGGTACTGAAAGCACCTCCAGCTGAGATCTGCCTCCTATTAGCCAGGATTTGGACCTCAAAGTGTGAAGTTGAGCCTTGGGACCTTGCACCCTCTTGTCATACCAGGTAATAATATTTTGTTTGGTGGAGGTTTATAGGAACATCATTCATTACCTGGCCATGACCTGACCTCAAGGGCAAAAGCTCTGAAACCAAGAAGTGTGCAATAGCTAACCACGCCCCTCCCTCACCTTTCCTATAAAAAGGGCTTTGCTAAATGCTTTTGGGGAGTTTGGGGGTTTTAAGGCATGAGCTTTCCAGCTGGCTTCCTAGGTGGTATAGTGGTAAAGAAGAGTGGCTAATGCAGGAGACATAAGGGATCCCTGGGTCGGGAAGATTCCTTGGAGAAAGAAATAGCAACCCACTCCACTATTCTTGCCTGGGAAATCCCATGGACAGAGGAGCCTGGTGGGCTATAGTCAATGGGGTCGCAGAGAGTTGGCTAAGCAACAGCAAGGCATGAGCCACCAGTCTCCTTGCTATGGCCCTGCAATAAACCTTTCTCTGATCCAAAGCCAGATGTTTTGGTATTGTTTGGCCTCACTGTACATCGAGCACACAGACTTGCATTTGCTAAAAATATTATATATTGCTGTTACAGATTTTTTTCATAAAGTATTTTAATAAGAAATGTCTTATAATTGAGGTAGGTGGTAGGAGTTTATGATCTAGAAAGTGCCATTAAGCTGGGCCAGAAAGTTTGGGTCCTCTTATTTCCTATCATACCATTGAATTTGAATGACTTTGGACCATGCCTACCTCTACATTCACTGTCATTGCCCCAGTTTATCACATATTACTTCTGGCTTACAGCTTCACATCTTCTGTCTACCCTGTGTGTACACATTGAGATCTGCAAACTCTGCCAGAACAAAACTTTGGCTATAGCATGCCATACTATAAATCAATATATTCCCCAATGGAAGTCTCTTCTTTCTGGAGAAGGAATCATTTGAAGTATCAGTGTTTGCCTCATCCAATTTTTGAGATCTGAGAAGCAAAAGCTATAAATATATATAGAAATGGCCTAGCCAGATTTCCCATTCTCATCATAAATATTGAAGGAAAAATGTTGATGATAGATTATTTCAGATTCCTCCTTGCTACTTCTGCTTAAGAAAAGCTGTAAGGCCAAGATGGAATTATAGGGACTAGATTTATCCTCCCACCTGTAACAACCAAAACAAAACACACACACACACACACACACACACACAAATGAAAACAAAACCAAAGCAGACAAAATACATGAAACAGTGGTTTTCAAAACACTTGCTATCAGGCAGTGGATGAGTGATTCTTGAAAGAAAGAAACATGAGAGATGAGACCAACTGTTGCCCCAGTGTATTCACTTGAGAAAGTTTTCAGGCCATGGCATATGGAAGAAGAACTGAGGTAAAGCCCAATTCAGTTCAGTTCATTCGCTCAGTCGTGTCCGACTCTTTGCAACTTCATGAATTGCAGCACGCCAGGCCTCCCTGTCCATCACCAACTCCCGGAGTCTACCCAAACCATGTCCATTGAGTTGGTGATGCCATCCAGCCATCTCATCCTTTGTCGTCCCCTTCTCCTCCTTCCCAGCATTAGGGTCTTTTCCAATGAGTCAACTCTTCTCATGAGGTAGCCAAAGTATTGGAGTTTCAGCTTCAACATCAGTCCTTCCAATGAACACCCAGGACTGATCTCCTTTAGGATGGACTGGTTTGATCTTCTTGCAGTCTTAGGGACTCTCAAGAGTCTTCTCCAACACTACAGTTCAAAAGCATCAATTAGGACCCTGAATTGAAGAGATGGAGGTTAGAGTCTAGAGAAATCAAGACAGAGTTGATGAGATGAGTGACAAAGAGGACAGAGCTGCCAGGAGAACACTGGCAGTCTACAGAGGGACCCTTATCAAATATTCAGCAGAGTCCTGATCACCATATGCCAATGAGGAAACTACATGAGGCCCAGGAAAGAATCATCTGGAAGCATGAGAGTCTATGCCATTGTCAGTTCTTACGAGCCACATGGAAAAACTCATAATTCATGAGGCACTGGGTAGATTATTTAACAAGGTCCTGCCTCACTAGTGGGAAATGATTAGCCTTATACTGATAACTGCTCCCAACCTGTCAAGCTTTAAAAGCAAAAACTGGAAGGATCAAACTGTTTCCAAGTAACTTATCATTCCTGAGCAAAGCTCAAGAAAATCTATGAGAATTCAAAAGCATCCAGTACCCAACAAAATAAAGTCCAGACAGTGTGTGCTTGTGTGCTAAGTTGCATCAGTTGTGTCCGACTCTTTGTGACCCTATGGACTTTACCCTGCCAGGCTCCTCTGTCTGTGGGATTCTCCAGGCAAGAATACTGGAGTGGGTTTCCATGCTCTCTTCCAGGGAATCTTCCTGACCCAGGGATCGAACCCATGTCTCTTACATCTCCTGCATTGGCAGGTGGGTTCTTTACACTAGTGCCACCTGGGAAGCCCCCACAAAGTATGCCTGCAGCCAAAGACTACCAGGCATGCAGAGAGAAAATGCAACCATAATGAGGAGAATAATCAGTAAGTCAAAAGTGACCCAAATTGATACAAATGATATCATTAGCAGAGAACATTAACACAATTAATGTACCTATATATATTCAAAAAGTTACAGAGAGATTTGAAAAAAGATCTCAATCGTATTTCTAGAGATGAAAAGTAACCATATCCAAGATGAAAAATACACTAGATGGGATTAACAGCAAATTACATGTACCAGGAGATAAGATTAATGACCCTTTCATGAATCGGAGAAGGCAATGGCGACCCACTCCAGTACTCTTGCCTGGAAAATCCCATGGACGGAGGAGCCTGGTAGGCTGCAGTCCATGGGGTCGCGAAGAGTCAGATGCGACTGAGCGACTTCACTTTTACTTTTCACTTTCACGCGTTGGAGAAGGAAATGGCAACCCACTCCAGTGTTTTTTCCTGGAGAATCCCAGAGACTGCGGAGCCTGGTGCTCTGCCATCTATGGGGTCGCACAGAGTCGGACACAACTAAAGTGACTTAGCAGCAGCAGTAGCAGCATATATCACAGCCTTGTCATGGCAAAGGGGCTTGCATAACTCAATGAAACTATGAGCCATACCATGCAGGGCAACCCAAGATGGACAGGTCATAGTGAAAAGTTCTGACACAACTTGGTCCACTGGTGGAGGGAATGGCAATCCACTCCAGTATTCTAGCCATGAGAACTCCATTTTCCCAGTAGTCATGTATGGATGTAAGAGTTGAACCATAAAGAAGGCTGAGCACCAAGGAATTAATGCTTTCAAATTGTGGTGCTGGAGAAGACTCTTGCGAGTCCCTTGAACAGCAAGAAGATCAAATCACCAGTCAGTCCTAAAGGAAATCAACCCTGAATATTCACTGGAAGGACTAATGCTGAAGCTGAAGCTCCAGTACTTTGGCCATGTGATGAGAAGAGCTGACTCATTGGAAAAGATCCTGATGCTGGGAAAGATTGAAGGCAAAAGGAGAAGGGAGTGGCAGGGGATGAGCAGATTAGATAGCATCACCTACTCAATGGACGTGAATCTGAGCAAACTCCGGGAGATAGTGAAGGACAAGGAAGCCTGGCATGCTGCAGTCCATGGGGTTGCAGAGTCAGACATGACTGAGTGAATAACAACAACAAGATTAGTGAGTTTGATGGCATAGCAATGGAAGCAATCCAAAATGAAACCAACACACAAAAAATGAATCCAGAATAATTAACGAGAATCAGTGAGTTGTGGGGCGACTTCAAGCAGGCTAATAAATGAGTAGTTATAGAGTCCCCACAGGAGAAAAGAAGGTAAGAACAAAAAAATATTTGGGAAAATATGTCCCCAAACTTTCTAAACAGTAAAACCTGTAATTCCACAAATTCAAGAGGCTTAATGAAACTCCATCACAAGAAACATGAAGTAAATAAATTACACTTAGGTCTATCATCACAAAATTGTCAAAAAAACCCAGTAATAAACAGGAAGAACCTCACAGTATCCAGAGATAAAAGATATGTTATGTACAGAGCAATAAAGGTGAGAGTGACGAGTTTTTTTTAATTCAGTTCAGTTCAGTTCAGTCACTCAGTCGTGTCCTACAATTGAAAACACAGTGGAGCAACGTCTTTAAAGTAATGAAAGGAAAAAACTTGTCAGTTTGGACTTATATGTCCTGCTAAAATATCTTTCAAAAAAAATGGTGAAGTAAAGATATTTTCAGACATACAAAAGCTGAAAGAATTCATTAGTAGCAGACACTATAAGAAAAGTTACAAGCCATTCCTCAGGCAGAAAGAAATTAAGAATGAAAGAAGAATTGTATGCACAACAGTATAAAAATGATAGTCATGTAATATATACAAAAATTAACTCAAAATAGATCAAAAAACAAAAATGTAAGAGCTATAATTATAAAATTGTTGAAAGAAAACATGATTATGAATCTTAATGACCTAATTAATTAATGCTTAATTAGGCAGCAATGTTTAGATATGATGACACAAACAACCAAAGTAAATCTAAATACATTTGACTTCGTTAAAATTAAAAACTCATTTATTAGCGGACACTATCAAGAAAGTGAAAAGACAACCAAAATAAAGGCAGAAAATATTTTCAAATTATATATCTGGTAAGGAACTTGAATACAGATTGTATAAAGAAATTTTACAACTCAAAAATAAAATGAATAGGGACTTCCCTGGTGGTCCAGTGGTTAAGAATCCACCTTCCAATGTAGGGGACGTGGATTTGATCCCTGGTCAGGAAACTGAGATCCCACATGCCACAGAGCAACTAAGCCTGTGAGCAACAACTAATGAAGCCTGCTCACTTCAACGAAGACCCAGCACAGCCAAGAATAAATAAATAAAACCACAGATTTATTTTTAAAAATAATATGAATTTATAAACTGTCCTCATTTAACTTGTCTCATCTCTCCTTCATTCATCCCACAACTCCACTGACACAGTCTTTCAAGGTCACCAGTGACCTGAGTGTCTAACTCATTGTCAACCTTTGTCCCAATTTTATTCACTCTTAGCAATATCAAAAATAGTTTACCACTGCATCCTTTTCAACGCAGCACTTTATTTTCTCTTGTTCCGTGAAACCAAACCTGGTTTTCTTTTAGCAAATTTGTGTAACCAGCTGCATATGCATAATTTTCATTTTGATGTCTAATAGGTCCCTAAAACCTAACATGTACATGACAAAATTCTTATCTATTCATTTTAACCCCATCCCCTAAATACATATCAGACCCATTCTCCTCTTCCCATATCTTTTTTATGAAAGTTGGTAACACAATTATTTGTTCAGATGTTCAGGCCAAAAACTAAAGATTCGTTTACCATTTTTGATTACTTTCTTTCCATAATCTTAACCACATCCAACCCACTAGCAGGTCTTAATAGTTCCAACCCCCAAATGTATCTGCATTTGCCTCACTCTCCAGTTTTTTATTCAAGTTAATCAAAGAGGGAACATGTGGAGTAATGCTAGGGATTAGATTCTATGTGGTCTTATGGGCCTTTGTAAGGATTTTT
The DNA here is from genome assembly GCA_024291935.2 of Okapia johnstoni. NCBI lineage: Eukaryota > Metazoa > Chordata > Mammalia > Artiodactyla > Giraffidae > Okapia > Okapia johnstoni. The sequence goes on from CM044319.1 coordinate 34,269,411, forward strand.
GCCTTTACTCTAGTGAGTTGCATAATTTTTATTGAAGTACTAACATGATCTAACTTAAGTCTTTAAAGATCGCTCTGATTTCTTTGTTGAAATTAGACTGGGGAAGGGGGCAGAAATAAACATAGGAAATTCACAAGGCTATTGCAGTTTTAAAAAATTGATAGTTTGGACTATTGGTACACTGTTAAGCTGGTACCTCAGTGGGTGACTGGAGCTTAACCTCATAGGAAGTTAAAAATGGGGAGATCTGAGAGAGGAGAAAAACACATCCCTTCCAGTTAGTCCATCTCCAGGGAGAGAGAGAGAAGGTAAATGCACACCAACGTCTGGGAGGCATTGTATGAGTCCTGCAGATCTGAGGAATGGGGCAAAACGCTGACAACATCTGTTAGCAAGATATAGAATAAAGGTTTATCTGTAGTATAAGTTACAATAAGCAGAATTGTTGGGTCAAAGGACAAGTATGTTTACAATTTTGATAGACATCTTCACTGGTAATGGAGGGGTAAGTGGTGGTTGAATTCTATTCTAATAAAGTAGATGTAGCTCATGAGAGAAAAATAAAAATCAAATAATGATACCAGGAGTATGGTCTGAACAACTGGAAGGATGAGTATGTTGTTTCCCAAGTGGGTGAAGACCACTGAAGGAGCATGTTTCAATAAGAAGAGATAGGAAGTTTGACTTGAATATTTCCATTTAAAACCATTTATCCGGGTATCCGGCTTCCCTGGTGGTGCAGAGGTTAAAGCATCTGCCTGCAATGTGGGAGACCTGGGTTCAATCCCTGGGTTGGGAAGGTCCCCTGGAGAAGGAAATGGCAACCTACTCCAGTATTCTTGCTTGGAAAATCCCATGGACAGAGGAGCCTGGTGGGCTACAGTCCACGAAAGTGAAGAAGAACTAAAGAGCCTCTTGATGAAAGTGAAAGAGGAGAGTGAAAAAGTTGGCTTAAAGCTCAACATTCAGAAAACTAAGATCATGGCATCTGGTCTCATCACTTCATGGGAAATAGATGGGGAAACAGTGGAAACAGTGTCAGACTTTATTTTTTGGGGGCTCCAAAATCACTGCTGATGGTGATTGCAGCCATGAAATTAAAAGACGCTTACTCCTTGGAAGGAAGGTTATGGCCAACCTAGATAGCATATTTAAAAGCAGAGACATTACTTTGCCAACAAAGGTCCGTCTAGTCAAGGCTATGGTTTTTCCAGTAGTCATGTATGGATGTGAGAGTTGGACGGTGAAGAAAGCTGAATGCCAAAGAATTGATGCTTTTGAACTGTGGTGTTGGAGAAGACTCTTGAGAGTCCCTTGGACTGCAAGGAGATCCAACCAGTCCATCCTAAAGGAGATCAATCCTGGGTGTTCATTGGAAGGACTGATGTTGAAGCCGAAGCTCCAATACTTTGGCCACCTCATGCAAAGAGTTGACTCATTGGAAAAGACCCTAATGTGGGAAGGATTGGAGGCAGGAGGAGAAGGGGACGACAGAGGATGAGATGGTTGGATGGCATCACCGACTCGATGGATATGGGTTTGGGTAAACTCCAGGAGTTGGTGATGGACAGGGAGGCCTCGCTGCGATTCATGGGGTCGCAAAGAGTCGGACACGACTGAGTGACTGAACTGAAGTGATCCAGGTATCCAGATAGAGATATCAAGTAGAGTTTTGGATATGTGAGTCTGGAATTCAAAGGAGAGGGCTGGAGAAATACATTCTGGAGTTGTTCACGTGTATGTGGGATTAAAAGCCATGAAACAGGATGCAATCACTAATACAGGCAGCATAGAGAAAAAAACATAAACTGAACCCTGGGGCCCTCTATTGGTTAGAAATCAGGCGAATAAGGCAGAACCCACAAGGAAAGCTATGACACAACAGCCAGTAAAGTAGGACAAAAACCAGGTGAGTGTGTTAACATTTTCTGATGGGCACGACTGAGCGACTGAACTGAACTGAACTGCATGAATGCTAAAAGTAGTAACACAGTAGAAAGGGAAAAACAGGTGATGCAGGCAGAGAAATGAGATTTCCTGGAGTGATGTCCTTGAGTAGGCAAAAAAGTATGGGGTTAGGATACTAGAGAATATGTTGGTCTAGATAGGTGCAGGGGCAATTCATTTGTAGTAACAGGAAGGAAGGCTGTATGAGGCACAGATACAAAGAGGTAGATAGATGTTGTAGTGAGAAGTTCTCTTTTGAAAGACAGATAAGGACACTGGAAAAAGAGAAGAGAGAAGGTCAGGGAACTGAGAGGCCATGATAAATATGGTCACCAACAGTCATTGTAGGAGTAGTGTTGGATAGAATGACAATGAACCAGGGCATAAAATCTTCAAGGAGTGAGGAGAAATCTTCAGTGGGTACCCTTATGATAAGGGATACGTGTTATGGTAGGAAGAAATGAGATTCAAAGCTGGAGTTTGGGGGAAGAGTAAGATAAATGATCTAGAAGCAATAAATAAAACAGTAAGGAGGATGCCTAGCCCACCACTAGGTCCAATTGTGAGAGGCGCATGAGAGAAGATGCTGGTACTGCTTGTGAGGGCTCCGGGAAAGCTTTGTTCCCAGGAAGAGACAGAGACATGTGGAAATGTAAAAATTCATGGATTAAGTTTTTGATTAAGTTACTAGAGCATTATTGACGTTTAGTTTCTGGGAAAGAGGGATACTAAAAGTCCCCAAATGTAGGAGTTGGCCTATATAACATAGGCTTCAGTTCAGTTCAGTCGCTCAGTTGTGTCTGACTCTTTTCGATCCCATGAACCACAGCACGCCAGGCCTCCCTGTCCATCACCAACTGCTGGAGTCCACCCAAACCCATGTCCATTGAGTCGTTGATGCCATCCAACCATCTCATCCTGTCGTCCCCTTCTCCTGCCCTCAATCTTTCCCAGCATCAGGGTCTTTTCAAATGAGTCAGCTCTTCGCATCAGGTGGACTTACCTGCCCAAATGCTAGGAACACCCCCATTAGGAATCTAACAAGAGAAGAGGTCGAGGATACTCTTAGTTGGGTTCCTCCAGAAAGCAACATTGATTGTAAGTTGTTTATTTAGAGGTGCTAGGAAGACCAGTAAAGGCAGAGGAAAGTGGAGCAGTGAAAATAAGGCAACCGGTGGTATACTGTTAAGTTGGTACCTCAGCGGGTAAGTGAAGATTAACCTAATAGGAAGTTAAAAATGGGGAAATCTGAGAAAGGAGCAAAACATATCCCTTCCAATTAACTCTATGCTGAAGTGGGGAGAGAAAGGTAAATACACACCAACATCTAAGAGGCATTAACTAAGGGCTGCAGCTCTGAGAAATATGGACAAAACAGTGACCACATCTGTTACCGGGGTGTAAAATAAAGGTTTATCTGTAGGATAAATTATAATAAGCAGAATTGTTGGGCATTACAAACAAGTTCCTTTGTAATTTTGATAGACATCTCCAAATTGTCCATTGCACAGAGTATACTAACTTACATTCATACCAGAAATGTGTCTATTTCTTCATATTTTCCCCATATTTATGTTCTATTAAACTCTGCTTTTTGCCAATCTACTAGTTAAACAAGTGTTTCAGTGTAATTTTAATTTTCGTTTATCTTATTAGGAGTGAGGTTGAACAACTTAACATACATTTAAAATTTCTTTTTCTTTTTTAATATGCAAACTGCATGTTAATATTCTTTGTTCATTTTTCAGGTTATCAGTCTTCTTACTGATCTGTAGAAAAACAACCCTTTTTGATATGAACACAAATATGTCTCCAATTCATTGTGTGTCCTGGTAATTTCCTTATGGATTTCTGTCTGTGCCTCTCCTTCTCCACTGCTGGTCCAAGCCTCCATCAGCTCCCACCTGGACTGGAGACCTAAGCTCCTACCAAGTCTCTGCTTCCACTGCTGTCTCCTGGACCCTAGTCTCTGTATAAGACAGAGTGGGCTTTGTCAAATAGGAATGAGATCATACTCACCCCTAAAAACAGCCCCCCGGGCTATTTGCTACTTCTCAGCACATTTAAATCTAAGCTCCACTCCATGGCTAGTATGACTGCATGAGTCAATCTTACCTACTCCTCTCAACTAATCTTCTACATCTCTCCATCCAGAGAATGACCTTCTTTCAGACTCTTGAAAAAACTGAACTTGTTCATACCTTATGGTTTCTGTGCTTTGTGCTTAATACTCCTTCTGGCAGGAATGTCCTTCCCTTAAACTTCTCATGGTTCACTCTACCTCACTTGGCCTTCAGGAAGCGTATCACCTCTGTGAGTATCCTACCCTCCCTAACAGAGTCAAAATGGCACAGGCACCCATATCCACACCCCCAGTTCTCAGGTCTGTCCTTGCCTCTGTGCATTATCTTTGTTTTAGGATTTAGCATAATGCCTAGAATTTAATAAACTCTTAATATTTTATGCAAAAGTATGCCTCCATATAAAAGGATGCCATCTTACATTCAGAGTCTCTTAAGTCTTTCACATTTTAGGGCATTTTTGAAATAATTTTAAACAAATACTGTTTGGGGAAAACAATCAAACTGAGATGGCCAAAATCAATGCTAGTTTAAAATGCTTATATAAGTCACTTGACTGAATTGTTTCAAAGGGAGAGAAAAAAAGGAGGCGCAATAATGTAAACAGCTTTAGATTTTTGGCAGGGGTGATGAGTGATGACGGTATGTATGCCTTTACAAAGATAATCATGTAAGCATGTTTTTAAGTATCACTTAAAAAGCAATGTAGCAAGTATAAGTATTGTGAAGATAGATGGAAAAAAAAAGAAAAAACTATCCTAACGAAGAATTTATAGATAGGTACAGCTTAGAATAAAAGTTACAGCTGATAGCATCATATTATACTTAAAGAATTCCCTCACTCAAATAATTTTGATAAAAGTAAAAATGATATTACTATTAGCAGATGGTAAAGCAGCCTCAATCTCTTGAGTCTGCTTGTGAAGGATATTTGCTTGAAGAGCTACCCTGACTCAAAACAGACTTAAAGTAAACAGGAAAACAAATTTTTTATTTTATTAAGCTGCTAGGACTTGGGGTTGTGTGTGTGTGTCTGTGTTTGTTTTTTACCAAAGCACAATGTAGCCTATGCTGACAAATACAGCTATTTACTCTACAATATACCCCACTCCAGTACTCTTGCCTGGCAAATCCCATGGATGGAGGAGCCTGGTAGGCTACAGTCCATGAGGTCACGAAGAGTCCGACATGACTGAGTGACTTCACTTTCACTTTTCCCTTTCATGCGCTGGAGAAGGAACTGGCAACCCACTCCAGTATTCTTGCCTGGAGAATCCCAGGGACAGCGGAGCCTGGTGGGCTGCCGTCTGTGGGGTCACACAGAGTCGGACACGACTGAAGCGACTTAGCAGTAGCACTCTACAATATAACCCTGAATTAATCTAATCATCTAAGAGTGAGTGAGTGAAGTCGCTCAGTTGTGTCCGACTCTTTGCAACCCCATGGACTGTAGCCCAGCAGGCTCCTCTATCCATGGAATTTTCTAGGCAAGAGTACTGGAGTGAGTTGCAATTTCCTTCTCCAGGGGATCTTCCTGACCCAGGGATCGAACCTGGGTCTCCCTCATTGCGGGCAGACGCTTTACCGTCTGAGCCACCAGGCAATCTCTCTGCAATATAACCCTGAATTAATCTAGCCATCTAAAGGTAGATTCAAATAGTTTGTATGTTTTTAGTCTCCCCTGTATTCTTTTAGGAGCAGAGCAATGTATAAAATGATACTTATATAAACAACATCTTGTCGAGAAATACACACCTATAATTATGAAATTTTAAAAATACTACTTTTAAAAAATAAAAAAGTTTCATCAATCATATAGAATTTATACCAGTTTAGCCTAACTTTTAAAAAAGTATCATAACCACAGTGTTTGAAAAATAAATTTGTGGGTCTTGTCATAATTTTTATAAGAAATATAAATACCAAAAGATTTTATTCTAAAACAAAAGAATCTACATGGCCACATGCACTTGGAGTTAAGAGTGTTAATTTCCCAGATAGAAGTCTTAGTTCACACTATTAATGTCAAGAATCAAATCTTCAGTTTTATAAAGCATGTTCAAACTCTGTCAACTGTTTTCTTTAATAACATTTTAAAACATGATGCATTTTTAACAGTAAACTGTACTTTCTGTATCCTCGTTTTTCACTGGACATGAGAGTTTCCCAAAGACTGGCTTGAGACACCACACAAGCTTCTTGAAAGTGAAAGTGTTAGTCGCTCAGTCATGTCTGACTCTTTGTGACCCCATGGACTGTAGCCTGTCAGGCTCCTCTGTCCCTGGAACTCTCCAGGCAAAAATACTGGAGTGGTTAGCCATCACCAGGAGATCTTCCCGACCCAGGAATAGAACCCGGGTCTCTTGCATTGGCAGGCAGATTCTTTACCATCTGAGCCACCAAGGGAGTCCCCAAGCTTGTGACTGTCTGGAAACTCCACTTCCCTCATTTTGGTGCCTCTTGTGTGGTACTCTTCTTCCTTGGAAAACCAGGATTTTGAGTGAACTATGCTTGGTGGTGTGTGATGGCATTCTTTGGGGCAAGGGTAGAAGAGTTTGAACTCATCATTACCATTTGGAAATGTTTAATCCTAGGTTTCCCATATCCTTTTTTTAAAATATTAATTTATTTGTTATAATTGGAGGCTAATTACTTTACAATATTGTAGTGGTTTTTGCCATACATTGACATCAATCAGCCACAAGTATACATGTGTCCCCCTGTCCTGAACCCCGCTCCCACCTTCCTCCCTATTCCGTCCCTCTGGGTTGTCCCAGTGCACTGGCTTTGAGTGCCCTGTTTCATGCATTGAACTTGGACTGGTCATCTGTTTCACATATGATAATATTCGTGTTTCGATGATATTCTCTCATATCATCCCCTTCTAGAGCCATCTACCAAAGGACACATGGGATCACAGCAAATTTGTTACCATATTGTACCAGCATGTACTACCACATCTTTCTGTATAGCAGTCTTTTTGTTTCTTTCACTGGTTACAATTCTTGACTTTAAAATCTTATTCCAGACCAGAATATATTCTCTATGATATGTAAAAATTCTATAATTACATGTGTTCATATGAGAGTCAGAATAATTACCAATAATGCCTCCTATTATTATTTACCACTGTATTAAAAAGAAAAACTGTATTTGATTGCCTACAGTATTCTACAATACCTTCTTTTGTTTTAATTATGAAGTTGTTATTGTGAAGATACTCTTGAATCATCATCATATAGCTTGGAAATTTCACAGAACTCAATTACTAAGTTAATGTCTATGGCCTGCTTTATGATAATATAATTTAAATCAGCCATTGTTCCAGGAGAGAAACAGCATGGGGTAGTGGTAGATCAAGGCCCTCCACAAGAGGCAGTGGAAGAATCCAGTTGTCCTAGATTCTTGTGCTTTCTGAGTTGCAGAGAAATTCTGGCATGATATTGAACTTTACTCCATAAAATGAGGACAGGGACATAATTATATCTTGATGATTAGAACACAGGGGATAAGGCAAGATGATCTTTTCAGGCCTCTTCTGATCCTAAAACCATTGGCTGACTTAGAATTAGTGCCATATTAAGGATCAAAAGTAGAAATTACCTCTTTTGGGTGGAGTTCTATTTATTCAGAAATAATGTCTGTCTATCCAAAACCTCTAGCTATGTAGAAAACAATTATCTGTCCTTTTAAACAGAAAACATAAAAAAAGTATCCAAAATACCAAAAGATCTTTTTAATTTTGTTGTTAAATAGTATGACTCTGGGAAAGAAAAGAGAAAAAAGGCCAATGAATGAATGAATGTACCATAAGTCAAGTCAGCTTTCATAAAAAGTGATATCTTACTTTTCCCTTGCAAGTATAACAGAAAGACAGACAAGGAATTATTCCAAGTTTCACAGGTCCAGGTGGCTTTACCTGTGGACTAAAGAGCTGGATTACAGAAGAAAGCTCTTTTGAGTTTCTTAAGTCATACTTTCATCCATTTTTTTAAGTCTTTTCTTACCAAAGAGAAGTAAAATGACAGGATATTTAGGTTTGGAAAAGTGCTAATTGGTAGAACACTTAGCCACCAACACTCTGGGTTCAGCTGGAATGGAATGGACAAGAAAACCCCCAAACTTCAGTGAGTTCATTTAAAACATATCTGCTTGAAATCTCTTTGATTTGTGGCTTTTTCTTGATGACTTCTCCAGACACCTGCTTTTATTTCCCTGCAAGTAGTTTCAAAAGATAATGAAAGGTGGTTAAAAAAGATTTTTCAGGCTCTATGGGAAAAAGAAAGTATAGATTATTTTTGTCTTTGCTTTGATCATTCTTTCCATGACTCTCCAGTCGGCTTCATAAACTATTACTGAGATCAAAACAACAATTCCTGTTATCACTCTGAACAGATATCTGTCTGAGTAAATGTGCAGAAGTTTCTTTTCACTGGCTTGCTCAGAGCAGAATTCTTAGAAATATACAGCAGAGAACTCCTATAAGCCCTATTCATTAAAAACTCTGATTTGTTACTGACAAGGGTTCCTTGGACTCTCAGCAGAGATAACAGCTTTGAAATGAGACTCAAGTGTCATTTCAGTTTATGTAGCTACAGATATGTTCCTGTTATCCTTAATGATCTCATTTTTTTCCTACTTTTATTGTCTCCAGTTCTTCCCAGCTGGAGACAAAAATGGCCTTCTCTTGTTGGACTAGTCTGACCCCAGTTCCCTAGAAGATCCTAACCAGGTCAGGAGGTTAAACCAGTTTTGTTAGCACCACCTGTAGATAGAAACTAGAATTACTCTTGCTAGTTTGTAACTGGCATGGCTGTAGGAAGCTCTTGGATTGGAGCCCATTTTGTTGCAGGATTTTTTGCCACTGTAACCCCCCTATATTAATTCATATCACAAATATGCTCTGCTTTCCTTGCTGGACTGGATATACTCCCTGAGCTGGAGCTCACTTGGCTATGACTCTGACTCCCTGTTTGGCTTGCACCAAGTCTCTTTCCTGTGGACTCTGGCTCCTGACAAGAGCCTTGCTGTGAAGAGAGTTATAATCAACATCAGATGGATTCTGGATGCTATTTTTTGCCTGACTGATGGGGAACCTTAATAACAGCTTTGAGGCTGCTGTGTCCTTTGGCATTTGACTTCCTGGCTATTTAGAAGCTAGCTACTCAAGACTGGTTGGTATCCTTATGACCCCATTTTTCAGTCTCAGCTTTTCTGCCTTTCCTGGTTATACGTGTTGCTAAGGTACCAACGTACCTTAAGTCTCAGTCTGCCTTTTGTTTTTTTATTGGATTATTGTTGATTTACAGTTTTGTGTCTCTGGTGTACAGCAAAATGATTCAGTTATATATATGCTTACCTGGTGGTTCAGTGGCAAAGAATCCACCTGCAATGTAGGAGATGCAGAAGACTTGAGTTCTATCCCTGGGTCAGGAAGATCACCTGGAAGAGGGCATGGCAATTCATTCCAGTATTCCTGACTGGAGAATCCCATGGACAGAGGTGCCTGGTGGACTACAGTCTGTAGGGTCACAAAGAGTTAGACACAACTGAAGTGACTGAGCCTATATGTATGTGTGTGTGTGTGTGTATGTAATTTTTCATTATGGTTTATTACAGGATATTGAATAGAGTTCCCTGTGCTATACAATAGGACCTTGTTTATCCACTCTACATGTAAAGTATGCATCTGCTTATCCCAAACTCCCAATCCAACTCTCCCCTACCCACTAAATGCTTGACAACCACAAGTCTGTTCTCTATGTCTGTGAGTCTGTTTCTGTTTCACAGATAAGTTCATTCTTGTCATATTTTAGATTCCACATGTAAGTGATATCATATGGCATTTGTCTTTCTTTTTTAAGTTACTTTACTTATTATGGTAATCTCTAATTGCATCCAAGTTGCTGCAGATGGCATTATTTCATTCTTTTTTATGGCTGAGTAATATTCCATTGTGTATATTTGCCACCTGATCTTTACCCATTCATTCAGGTTGCTTCCATGTCTTGGCTGTTGTAAACAGTGCTGCTATGAACACAGGGGTGCATGTATCTTTTCAAATTATAGTTTTGTCTGGATATATGCCCAGGCAAATAGATGGGGAAACAGTGGAAACAGTGAGAGACTTTATATTTTTGGGTTCCAAAATCACTGAAGATGGTGACTGCAGCCATGAATTTAAAAGACGCTTGCTCCTTGGAAGCAAAGCTATGACCAACCTAGACAGCATATTAAAAAGCAGAGACATTACTTTGCCAACAAAGGTCCGTCTAGTCAAAGCTATGGTTTTTCCAGTAGTCAAGTATGGATGTAAAATTTGGGCTATAAAAAAAACTGAGTACCAAAGAACTGATGCTTTTGAACTGTGGTGTTGGAGAAGACTCTTGAGGGTCCCTTGGACTGCAGGGAGATCAAACCAGTCCATCCTAAAGGAAATCAGTCCTGAATATTCTTTGGAAGGACTGATGCTGAAGCTGAAGCTCCAATACTTTGCCCGCCTGATGCGAAGAGCTGACTCATTTGAAAAGACCCTAATGCTGGGAAAGATTGAAGGCAAAAGGAGAAGGGGGTAACAGAGGATGAGATGGTTGGATGGCATCACCGACTCGATGGACATGAGTTTGAATAAGCTCCGGGAGTTGGTGATGGACAGGGAAGCCTGGTGTGCTGCAGTCCATGGGGTCTCAAGGAGTGGGAACATGACTGAGTGACTGAACTGAACTGATGCACATGTGTGGGATGGCTGAATCATATGGCAACTCTATTTTTAGTTTTTTGAGGAACCTCCATACTGTTGCCATAGTGGCTCTACCAGTTCACATTCCCACCAACAGAATAGCAGGGTTCCTTTTTTCCACACCCTTTCCAGCATTTGTAGAATTTTTAATGATGGACATTGACCAGTGTGAGGTAGTACCTCATTATAGTTTAAATTTGCATTTCTCTAATAATTAGTGATGTTGAGCATCTTTTCATGTACCTATTGACCATCTGTATGTCTTGTTTGGAGGATTATCTATTTAGGTCTTCTGCTCATTTTTTTTTGTTTTTAAAGTTCATACTTGATTCAGATTTCATTAGTTTTTACCTAATGTCCCTCCTCTGTTCTGGAATCTCATTCAGGATATTATATTTAATTATATATCTTTAGGCTCCTCTTGGCTGTGACAGTTTCTCAGATTTTCCTTATTTTTGTTGACCTTCACAGGTTTAAGGAGTATGGTTGTATATTTTGTAGAATGTCCTTCAACTGGAATATGTTGATGTTTTTCCTCATGATTAGCCTGGAGTTAAGAGTTTGTGGTTGGAAGACCAGAAAAGTAAAGTACTATTTTCATCCATCATGCCAAGTAAATATTATTAGCATGACTTTATCATTATTGATGTTGACCTTGATTACTTAGCCGAGGTAGTGTTTGTCAGGTTTCTCCACTATGAAGTTATTCTTTTGTCCTCCTTTCCCTGCTAATTTTTTGATTATTTTTGTTGTTGTTGTTATTATTGAACTGTATTAGTTACTTAATATTTTGGAAATTAACAAGCATCATCAAATATCATCAAAATTAATGATGTTGGTAACACCATTTGCAAATACTTTCTCCCAGTCACTATGTTGTTTCATTTTGTTTATGGCTTCCTTTGCTGTGCAAAAACTTATAAGTTTGATTAGACCCCATTTGTTTATTTTTGCTTTTGTTTCTATTTCCTAGGTAGACTGACCTGAGAAACCATTGGTATAATTTATGTCTGAGAACATTTTGCCTATGTTCTATTTAGGAGTTTTATAGTGTCATGTCTTATGTTCAAGTCTTTAAGCCATTTGAGTTTGTTTTTTGTATGGTTGTAAGGGTGTGATCTGACTTCATTAATTTACATGTAGCTGTCCAACTTTCACAACCTGACTTGCTGAAGAGTCAGTCTGCCTAATTTATGACACTGTGGCATTTATCCCTATATGCACATATGAGTGCATTTATTTTCATTATTTTAAGATAAACTCTCTGAGGATTAACACGTTGTATCTCTAACTTTCTCTAGAATCCTCAGATCCTGATGTAGAAGAAAGAGCTCTTAAAGCTCTTTGCAGCCCTTGAGTTCAGTTCAGTTCATTTCAGTTGCTCAGTCATGTCCGACTGTTTTCGACCCCATGAATCGCAGCACATCAGGCCTCCCTGTCCATCACCAACTCCCTGAGTTTACCCAAACCCATGTCCATCGAGTCGGTGATGCCATCCAACCATCTCATCCTCTGTCGTCCCCTTCTCCTCCTGCCTCCAATCCTTCCCAGCATTAGGGTCTTTTCCAATGAGTCAACTCTTTGCATGAGGTGGCCAAAGTATTGGAGTTTCAGCTTCAACATCAGTCTTTTCAATGAACACCCAGGACTGATCTCCTTAAGGATGGACTGGATGGATCTTCTTGCAGTCCAAGGGACTCTCAAGAGTCTTCTCCAACACCACAGTTCAAAAGCATCAATTCTTTGGCACTCAGCTTTCTTCATCGTCAAACTCTCACATCCATACATGACCACTGGAAAAGCCATAGCCTTGACTAGATGGACCTTTGTTGGCAAAGTAATGTCTCTGCTTTTAAATATGCTATTTAGGTTGGTCATAACCTTCCTTCCAAGGAGTAAGCGTCTTTTAATTTCATGGCTGCAATCACCATCAGCAGTGATTTTGGAGCCCCAAAAAATAAAGTCTGACACTGTTTCTCCACTGTTTCCCATGGGAATACCAGACCATCTGACCTGTCTCTTGAGAAACCTGTATGCAGGTCAGGAAGCAGCAGTTAAAACTGGACATGGAACAACAGACTTGTTCCAAATAGGAAAAGGAGTACGTCTAGGCTGTATATTGTCACCCTGCTTATTTAACTTATATGCAGAGTACATCATGAGAAACGCTGGGCTGGAAGAAACACAAGCTGGAATCAGGATTGCCGGGAGAAATATCAATAACCTCAGATATGCAGCCCTTGAAGACAGTACTTAATTGACCCTAGATCATTGTACTTACTATTTATAACCTGTCCATCCACTTTTGGATCTTATGACATTCATGAATGACACTTCATGTGTCTACCTGAGCCTAATAGAAATCACTGCCTATAATTCCATTACTTAAGATTACTGAATTCCCCCGAACTTCAGAAGGCGTTCCTTCTCCTAACAATCCAGTTTATACCTAAAGTTGCTTTAAATTCAGCTTTTGACCCCATTTAGCAGAAAACATGATGCTGATGTCTAAATAATGTGATCTGATTTTATTTTATAGTCTGTGACAGCTGAACGATATCAAAGTTGTGACTCTGGCACTGGAATTTTATGTCCATAGTACAACTTTAGTAGTACTTAGTTTCTTCCCATCTGCAGCACAACTTTTAGTTCTCCTTTTCCTCCTAGAAATCTTTTCCTTCCTGACATCTTTCCCAGATCATTTCTTCAATCCTGTTCAGAAACCTTCATTTTAAGCATATATTGTTCAGACCTTTTTTTCCCCCAACCTTGTCCTTTGTAATGTAGATTAGATTTTTCTTCAGAACACCAGATTGATAATAATTTCAGTCAAAAGGACAATTAAGGCACATCTAGGTCACTGGGAGAGTTTCATAATGCCCCTGTGTCCTGTGCTCACAGTGAACAGCGGACTTCTGTGGTTCCACAGAAAAATGGCCAGGCAAGGCAATGTGCACATTGTTGTCTCGGTCACTCAGAACTCCTGTCGGTATTGTTTTAAAATATGTCGGCTTTTGTCCTCCCCTCAGCTACTAATCTGTTAATCTGATGTGTATTACCGATTTTCGCCTTATGTATATAGCAAGTAGTCCCCTATTATCTGAGGGAATACATTAGAAGACCCTCAGTGGATGCCTGAAACTTTGGATAGTATTGAATCCTGTTTCCAGTTGACCCTTGAACCGCAGGGGTTAGAGCTGCTGTAAATAATCTGAGTATTGTACTCTGCCCTCCATATCCACTGGTTCCTCTGTATCTGAAGTTTCCTGGTATCTCTGGTTCTTCTGTATCAGAGGTTCTGAACCTGTAGATTGAATCAACCTCGGATTGTGTAGTTCTGTATGATTTACTATTGAAAAATACTCATGTGTAAGTGGACCATGCAGTTCAAATCTGTGTTGTGAAGGAGTGAACTATATGTTCTATGTTTTTTCCTATACTTACGTACCTATGATAAAGTTTAATTTATAAATTAGGCACAATGAGATTAACAACAATAATAATTAAATAAAACAATTGTTACAATATATAGTAGTAAAAAGTTTGTGAATGTAGTCTCTCTCTCAGCACGTATCACGCATTGGCTGTCACTTTTGGATTTGCAAAACTAACTCAAATTTCTTTTTCCTTCTTCACAATTTCATGGATAGAAGATTCATTCTTACCATAAATCTTAGCAACCTCAGCATACATTTTTCTTTTCCTTTCTTTATTGAGAACTTTTACCTTTTCTCTTAAAGGAAACACTCTTGTGGTAGATCCTGATCACTACTCTTGTGCTTTGGGGCCTTCATTATATAAAATAAGCGTGACTTGAACACAAGCACTGTGATGCCATGACAGTCATTCTGATAACTGAGATGGCTGCTAAGTGATTAATGGGCAGGATGCACTGGACATTGGGATGATTTGAGTCCTGGAAGGGATGGCTGAGGTTTCATTACGCTACTCAGAAAGGGGTAACTACTGTATCCCTTTCTGCTTTTCTGAGGGATGTTAGACATCCTATCCAACCTGGTCCACAGCTGTCATCCTGGAAATGTTCAGTCACCATCATTCTGGGATTCCCTTTATCTCTGTTTTAAATTGAATTCTTTGTTTGCTTGATCCTTGTCTTCCTCTTTCTTTATTGAGTCTTTCTTTTCGACAACGAATGTTCTCTGTTAGTTGCCTGAGAAAGGGTGTGTGAGAGGATGTCAGTCAGGGTTCAACCAGGAAAGACAGAACCAATAGGAAAGATACACTAAGGGATTTATTTTGAGAAACTAGCTTAAGTGACTGTGGAAGCTGGTTAGACAAGTCCAGAATCCATAGGGCAGGCTGTCAGGAAAGACAGGCCTGAAGTTTCAGACACAGGCTGTAGCTGCAGTCCACAGGAAGAATTTTTTCTCCTTCTAGAAGACCTCAGATTTGCTCTTAAAGTCCCTGAATAGATTGAATTGGGCTCACTGAGTATATCGAGAATAATCTCTTTTACGTAAAGTCAACTGATTATATATGTGTATTTTCTCTATTCTTTTTTGAAAATCTAAAAGTTGCTTAAAGGCTATAAGGAAAACTTGCCGAACCATCCTCATTCAATGAGAGTTTACCCCAGGTGACTTAGATATAGTACCTCTTCTTAGAGAGTCTTATGAATCTTTATTTTTGGTTCCTCTCTTCCCAGCCTCAGTTTAAAAATACTGTGCATCCATAAACATGTCCCACCCTTTCTAGAGATGGTAAAAGGATACAATTAATTGTTACTGCTTTTCTTATTTACATTTTATTTCTTGCCTGGATTTGGATTTCCTCTGGAAAAAGAAAAGATGTCTTAAATATGGAACTTCTCCAGATTACTACCTTCATCCACTGTGTTTTAATTCTCATTATTTTCAGTCTCATATTTTGGCCTTTTTCTGATCTTGCCTAAGCTTCTAAGAGTTTCTGATTATAGCCATCCATATATTATAAGCTATATATAAATTTGAACTTCTAGTATGAAAATTCCAAGAATATGGACAGTCTCTTCTTTAGAAAGCAAATTATAAAGTAGCATCCAAATTCCTGCTACTGTGACAAATTCCAACCTGAATAGCATGGGAAAAATGCATTCCAGCTTCATTTACATTAGCAATGAATTTCAATTCATAACCAGTTGGCTTTAGAAGTACTACCATTCCCTTTCCACATCCTTATCTGTAGCTTCAGCCTACAACCAAGTCCCTGAGACATATGGTTTTGTATTTCTTGGAAGAGTTGCAGCAATTCATTACTACATTCAAAATTCCTTGAGTCCAGCTGCAATGTGTAATTACTCCAATGCAAAGAGTCAAACTACATGAGAATGTACTTCTCCAACAATTTCTAAGTCATATATTCAACAAACTCATGTTTATTTAGATTTTAGAATGGTAAGGTAGAAGCTCAGTTGAGTGTTGGGCATAATGATACTTTGGACAGGTAAGTATGGGGAGTACATGGGTTTTATTCAGCAGTGAACATTTGTTGTTCAGTTGATAAGTTGTGTCAGACTCTTTGTTACCCTTGTTACCCCATGGACTGCAGCACACCAGGCTTTCCTGTCCTTCACTGTCTCCTGGAGTTTGCTCAAATTTATGTCCATTGTGTTGATGCTGCCATTCACCATCTTGTCCTCTGTTGCCCCCTTCTCCTGCTACCCTCAGTGTTTCCCAGCATCATGGTCTTTTCCAACGAGTTGGCTCTTCACATCAGGTGGCTGAAGTATTGGAGCTTCAGCTTCAGCATCAGTTCTTCCAATGAATATTCAGGATTGATTTCCTATGTGATTGACTGGTTCGATTTCCTTGCAGTCCAACAGATTCTCAAGAGTCTTCTTCAGCACCACAATTCGAAAGCATCAGTTCTTTGGTGCTCAGCCTTCCTTGTGGTCTGAATCTCACATCTGTACATGACTACTGAAAAAATCTTAGCTTTGACTATATGGAACTTTTTCAGCAAAGTGATGTCTCTGGTTTTTAATATGCTTCTTAGGTTTAGGAGAAAAGGAAAGATATACCCATTTGAATTCAGAGTTCCAAAGAATAGCAAGGAGAGATAAGAAAGCCTTCCTCAGTGATCAGTGCAAAGAATTAGAGGAAAACAATAGAATGGGAAAGACTAGAGATCTCTTCAAGAAAATTAGAGATACCAAGGGAACACTTCATGCAAATATGAGCACAATAAAGGACAGAAACAGTATGGATCTAACAGAAGCAGAAGATATTAAGAAGAGGTGGCAAGAATACACAGAACTATACAAAAAAGATCTTCATGACCCAGATAATCACGATGGTGTGCTCACACACCTAGAGCCAGACATCCTGGAATGTGAAGTCAAGTGGGCCTTGGGAAGCATCACTATGAACAAAGCTAGTGGAGGTGATGGAATTCCAGCTGAGCTATTTCGAATCCTAAAAGATGATGCTGTGAAAGTGCTGCACTCAATATGCCAACAAATCTGGAAAACACAGCAGTGGCCACAGGACTGGAAAAGGTCAGTTTTCATTCCAATCCCAAAGAAAGACAATGCCTAAGAATGTTCAAACTACCGCACAATGCCACTCATCTCACATGCTAGCAAAGTAATGCTCAAAATTCTCCAAGCCAGGCTTCAACAGTATGTGAAGCATGAACTTCCAGATGTTCAAGCTGCATTTAGAAAAGGCAGAGGAACCAGAGATCAAATTAACAACATCCACTGGATCATCCACTGAAAAAGCAACAGAGTTCCAAAAAAGCATTTGCTTTATTGACTATGCCAAAGACTTTGACCATCTGGATCACAACAAATGGTGGAAAATTCTTAAAGAGATGGGAATACCAGACCACCTTACCTGCCTCCTGAGAAATCTGTATGCAGGTCAAGAAGCGAGAGTTAGAACCAGACATGGAACAACAGACTGGTTCCAAATCAAGAAAGGAGTATGTCAAGGCTATATTTTGTCACCCTGCTCATTCAACTTATATGCAGAGTACATCATGTGAAATGCCAGGCTGGATGAAGCACAAGCTGGAATCAAGATTGCTGGGAAGAGTATCAATAACCTCATATATAAAGATGACACCACCCTTATGGCAGAAAGCGGAGAAGACCTAAAGAACCTCTTGATGAAAGTGAAAGAGGAGAGTGAAAAAGTTGGCTTAAAACATTACATTCAAAAAACTAAGATCATGGCATCTAGTCCCATTACTTCATGGTAAATAGATGGGGAAACAATGGAAACAGTGAGAGACTTTGTTTTTTTGGGCTCCAAAATCACTGCAGATGGTGACTGCAGCCATGAAATTAAAAGACGCTTGCTCCTTGGAAGAAAAGCTATGACAAACCTAGACAACATATTAAAAAGCAGAGACATTACTTTACCAACAAAGGTCCATCTGGTCAAAGCTATGGTTTTTCCAGTAGTCATGTATGAATGTGAGAGTTGGACTATGAAGAAGACTGAGCACCGAAGTATTGATGCTTTTGAACTGTGGTGTTGGAGAGGACTCTTCAGAGTCTCTTGGAGTACAAGGAGATCAAACCAGTGCATCCTAAAGGAAATCAGTCCTGAATATTCTTTGGAAGGACTGATGCTGAAGCTGAAACTCCAATACTTTGGCCACCTGATGGGAAGGACCAACTTATTGAAAAGACCTCGATGCTGGGAAAGATTGAAGGCAGGAGGAGAAGGGGATGACCAAGGATGAGATGATTGGATGGCATCACCGACTCAATGGACATGAGTTTGAGTAGGCTCCGGGAGTTGGTGATGGACAGGGAGGCCTGGCGTGCTGCAGTCCATGGGGTCACAAAGAATTGGACATGAGTGAATGATTGAACTGCACTGAACTGAGGTTTGTCATGACTTTCCTTCCAAGAAGCATGTGCCTTTTAATTTCATGGCTACAGTCACTGTCCGCAGTGATTTGGGAGCCCCCCAAAATAAAATCTGTCACTGTTTCTACTTTTCCTGCTTCTCTTTGCCATGAAGTGATGGGACCGGATTGCATAATCTTAGGTTTTTCAATGTTGAGTTTAAAGCCAGTTTTTTCACTTTTCCCTTTCACCTTTATCAAGAGGCTCTTTAGTTCCTCTTCACTTTCTGCCATTAGAGTAATATCATCTGCATTTCTAAGGTTGTTGATATTTTTCCTGGCAGCCTTGATTCCAGCTTATGCTTCATCCAGCCTGGCATTTCACATGATGTACTCTACATATAAGTTAAATAGCAGGGTGACAATATGCAGCCTTGTCATAATGAACCTTTGATAAGGATTTAAAAATATTTCTACACCGAAAGGACTTCTCAGTATCACTGCTACTTTCCAATAGTAGCTTTGTCAACAAGCAACTAGATCACCCAAAATCAGTAGTTGGGGAAATATTGCTTACTGTCAAACTATTTTTATGCTATAAAATCCATTTTACAAACAACCTTATGTGGAATTCCAATATATAAAACAGATAAAGAATAACTCAGGTTGAGAAGTATGAAATGCACAGAGAGAAGTGAGTTTAGCTTTCTCTTTATAGCATAATGGCCAGGTAGGCACATCTGTAGCAGTCCAGAGCTCTGCAGATCATGCTAGGAAACCTTTAATCTGCATTATTTCCCAGAATATTTTGGTTATTTGCTGAATGATCTATTGCTTATTTTTTCTATATAAGATGTAGCCAGTAAGCACCAGTCAGTGAGCCAACTTTTTGAAGGACTCATTGTATATAGTCTTAAAACAAACATCCAGGAAGAAGTTGCCACGGAAAATAAAATATTTGAGCCTGGGGAGGATCTGAGAGAAAAAAAAGCAGAAGAAGGAAAAGCACTTGGAGCACAAGTTAATATAATCATAAGCAAGTTTTTAAAACATATTAAATAGAGCACGCCTGATCTTATTTGATCCAGGAAACTAAGTAAAGCTAATCTTGGTATTATATACTTGACATTTACTAAAAGAATATATCTTATACGTTCTCACCACATACACACACAAAATGGTAACTATGTGATGTGAAGTATGTGTCTAACTTACTGTGATAATCTTTTCATGATATCAGTTCAGTTCAGTTGGTTAGTTGTGTCCAACTCTTTGCAACCTCATGGACTGTAGCACACCAGGCCTCTCTGTCCATCATCAACTCCTGGAACATGCTCAGTCTCATGTCTATCGAGTTGGTGATACCATCCAGCCATCTCATCCTCTGTCATCCCCTTCTCCTCCCACCTTCAATCTTTCCCAGCATCAGGGTCTTTTCCAATGAGTTAGTTCTTCGCATCAGGTGGCTAAAGTACTGGAGTTTCAGCTTCAGCATCAGTCCTTCCAATGAACACCAAGGACTGATTACCTTTAGGATTGACTGGTTGGATCTCCTTGCTCCAAGGGACTCTCAAGAGTCTTCTCCAACATCACAGTTCAAAAGCATCAGTTCTTCGGTGCTCAGCTTTCTGTGCAGTCCAACTCTCACATCCATACATGACTACTGAAAACCATAGCTTTAACTAGGCGACCTTTGTTGGCAAAGTAATGTCTCTGTTTTTTTAATACGCTGTCTAGGTTGGTCATAGCTTTTCTTCCAAGGAGCAAGCATCGTTTAATTTCATGGCTGCAGTCACCATGTGCAGTGATTTTGGAGCCCATGAAAATAAAATCTGTCACTGTTTCCATTGTGTCCCCAAATATATCTGTATATCAAATCACCACATTGCACACCTTGAATTTACACAATGTTATTTGTCAATTGTATCTCAATAAATCTTGGAAAAAGCAAAAATTAAATTGAAAAAAAGAAGAATCTTTTCTTGCTTATATAGGCTTAAATTCACTTTGTTTTTAATTGGTGTGTTTATAAGGCATTTGTCTCCTAAGAGTAGATTTGTGTTTCAGTCACAATGACAATAATGCTTCCTTGGTAGAACATATCTGTGTGGCCTTGGCCAAATCTGACTGGGCAGAGCACAGAGCACCCATTTGCTGCTTCTTCTGACTGGTGCCTCAATTTGGTGGCTGTGCCACATGGATGGCATTCAGAAATAACAGTTGTATATCTGTAGAGTAATGAGCCAGTCCTGGTGATTTTAAAGTCTGAATGTTTTTTGATTCTGCAACAAAGTGAATGTAATCATGCATACTTAGCCTGTCCTAACTAGGCTTTCATCCTCTCATTAATTAACATATGGAGTTAGTTTTTTATAGGCACTTACTTGGGCAACTATGTAGCTGTTATAGGGCCTATAAAGTGAAAGTGAAGTCACTTTCGACCCCATGGACTATAGCCTATACCAGGCTTCTCAGTCCATGGGATTTTCCAGACAAGAGGACTAGAGTGGGTTGCCATTTCCTTCTCCAAGGGCATATAAAGTTTAACCCAATACGGCTCTCCCTCTAAGGATCTTGTTATGGTTAATTCTTATATCTTCCCTTCTGCCCATCTCTAGAAATTTCTCACTTTTCTTCTTCGAACACTGTACTAGGATTAGATTTTCTTCCAGCGACTGTCCATGGCTTAGAAAAATGAATCTCTTGCTTGCCAGCATCTCCATGCAAATTCTGCCAAGTTGAATTCGGTGACAGAGGGGATGTGTGCTCTGTTTGATCAGCACTAATTTCTGAGCTGGGCCCTGGAAGAAGAAAACATGGATTTTGTCAGTCTCTATGGAACCCGAGAAAAGGGTCCTGATTGCATTCTGTCCTGATTACAGCTGTGCTGCTACTGAGTGTGCCACTCAGAATATCAACTGTGGTCACATGGCAACTGAACTCAGTTTCTTCATGCAGCAAATGTGAGGGCCTGTTAAATAGATGAGTTGTACAATCTGTAAAGTATCCAGTTCTTGACTTGGAAGTGACTTTGATAACTTCTTCTTCCTCAAAAACATTGTCTCCTACTATGCACTCAGAATGTCAGGTTCCTACCAATCCCCATGATGATCCATAAATATCTACCTGAACTCATGACGATGATTGGATTCAGCATTGTAATTGCGTATGCCTGACTCTTCCACTTTGTCAACAGCCTCCTCCCTGGAGTATCTCCCAGTGTGCATGTCATATCCTGTTAGGTAGATTTTAATCCGGCAGGACTACTTCCCATAGTTTTATGAGCAAAGATCTCATTTAATTCTCCATCATTTTTAGCACTTAACACATTGTTAGTGCTTTAAAAGGATGACACAATGCCTTGACTAAGTAGGTATAGAGTATTTATAAACTTAAAAGTACTTCTACATTGATTATCTTCTGCAGTTTCCACAATTACCCTGTGAGGAATGGCGAATCCCTCTTTGACAAATGAGGAAACTGAGGCATAAAAGGCTGAAGTCACAGTGATGGTGACAGTACTAGATTTAGGATTAAGTTCTCTTGACTTCTAGTCTCAGACATTTTTGGTTAAATATTATCTCATCACATCATTATTCTCTGAAAACTATTCCCACCAGAAATCTCATTTTAATTAGATATTTTGTCTCTTGAAACTCTATAGAGTGTCTAGTATTTACAAAACCATGCTGGTCAGAGGCAGGGTTGCCAAAAGTAACTAAAAGATACAAGGAGAAAGCCAATAGGAAGATTTTTTTGGTGATTCTTTGAGATGGGATAGTGCAATGTCAGATTCACCTTGACACTAAGTTACGTTGAAAACTGTGTCTATCATGAGGACCACTGGGTGCCTTTCTCACAGCCACTCCAACTTGGTTTTACAACAGTGTTCAAATAGTGAGACTCTGTCCCAGAGAATCGTTGGGTTTCCTGCCATATCTATGGGTCTATGATCATGGTGTTAATTTTAGAACATGGAAGAAATATTAATAAGGAGCATGAGTCACACTTTACAAATAAGGATAGAGGATGTGAACTTAAGTGACCTGTTCTATCAGGGCAATGGAACCGGGCAGGCTTCTTTATTCATTAACTGATTCACTTAGAAAACATTTATTTGAAACCCTATTTTGTTCCAGGAATTATTCTAGGTACTGGAAATACAGCTGTGGGAAAAAAAAGTCCAAAATCACTGCTTCAATAAAGTTTATATCCTAGTGGAGGAAGGAAAATAATAAATAAAAAATTAAATTATAGAGTATATTAAATATGACCACACATAAAAAAAATAAAGCAGATGTCTTTTTTTTGGGTTGCTACAACAAAATACCACAGACTGGGTAGCTTAAAAATAACAGATATTTATTTCTTATAGTTCTAGAGGCTGGAAGTCCAAATTAAAAGCTACAGCATAGTTACATTCTAGTGAAGTCCCTCTTGGGCTTCCCAGGTGGCCTAGTGGTACAGAATCTGCCTGCCAGTGGAGAAGTTGCAAGAGAGGAGAGTTCCATTCCTGGGTCGGGAAGATCCCCTGGAGAAGGAAATGGCAACCCACTCCAGCATTCTTTCCTGGGAAATTCCATGGACAGAGGAGCCTGGTGGGCTATAGCCCATGGGGTCAGCATGACTGAGCATGCATGCAGTGAAGGCCCTCTTTCTGGTTCATAGTCAACAGTCAACGTGTTCTCATTGTGTCCTCATGTGTTAGAAGGAGTTAGGAGAACTCTGTGGGTTTTTTTTTTTAAATGACAGCACCAATCTCATTTGGACTTCCCTGATGGCTCTGATGGTAAAGAATCTGCCTGCAATGCAGGAGACTTGGGTTCAATCCCTGGGTTGGGAAGATCCCCTGGAGAAGGAAAAGGCTACCCACTCCAGTATTCTGGCCTAGAGAATTTCATGGACTGTATAGTCTCAAGGATTCAAATTTACTATAAAACAAGCTTGCTTTATTAAACTTCAGGTATATGGGGTCTTTTTCATATTCATGGGAGAAGATGAGGTCAACATTTTACAGGGCTGCCCCCACCCCTGACTACCGGGATTTGATGCTAGCTGCCCCTTGTTATTTCAGTGCATTCTCCATACAGGCAATGATCCTTTGCAGGATTAACCCCCAACAAACTGGATAAGTACTAAGTATTGGATTCCTACACCTGTGTAAATCTAGTGCTCTATGGGGCTGAAGAGCTTTCAGATAACTTTATTTATTTATTTTTCTTGTGGAATGAAAAGATTTTCTGAGAGTAAATTTAAAGGTAGTTGAATACACATCAGCGTTTGATCCCTATCCTTTAGGCACTGGATCTCAGATTTAAGAGTATAGAAGAATCAGAGTAACATGTATTTAAACAAACTCTGGGGGAGTGAAGGACAGGGAGGCCTGAAGTGCTGCAGTCCATGGGGTTTCAAAGAGTTGGCCATGGCTTAGTGACTCAACAACAGCAACAACAGCAAGCATCAGGAGGAGTTATTTAAAAATGCAGATTCTCTGGTCTTCAGAGACTCAGATTCATTCACTTTGGAATGGAGCCTATGAATTTGCACAGGAGGTGATTCTGACGCTGATTCAGGATGAGGAGGGACACTTTTGACATGGATGAACGAGTCTGTTACACAGTGTCTTTGATTCAGGAAGAAAAATTAGTAGTGTTTGTGGGAAGTTTATGGACCGATTATGATCTTGAAAGAAATCCTCAAAGTGCGTTTTGTTAAGCCAAACAAACTGTATGTTATAGAAAAGAGAATGTGAATACATACAAGGGAGGTTTTTCTAATAACTAGCTTTATTAAGTCATGGGAAAGCATGTGGATAAATGTGGGACTTGTCATTGAAATAAAAACAAAGCATCAGTTTGAGATGATACAGACTTTTTCTGTGGGAAAAAAGATTCTGCTAGTTGCTGTCTAAAGCCATCATACATAATTATTATTTAGGCCATGTGGCTTGTGGGATCCTAGTTTCCTGACCAGGAATCAAACCTGGGCCCCCTGCAGTGGAAGCATGGAGTCCTAACCACTGATCATACCTTTATTTTAAAAAACAAAGGAGAAAATATATACAGAAGTAACTTCTTAGGTCCCTAACAACTCGCAGATTCTTTGAATGTTTTCAATGTACTTGAAGGACAGAGGACTGGCCCACATTTTGATCATGATTTTCCCCTACTTTCTTCACCCCAGAGACTTCCTGGTGGCACAAAGCAATTTGAAACCCTTTCCAGATATTCTGGTGAAAGTTTCCTTCTTACTGTGGTAATACAAGAGTGAATCAGAGTTGAAATGACAGGGATTGCTACTAAGTTTGAACAAGACATATAAACCACATGAATGACAGGAGAAGCTATTACAAGAAGGATCTGTATTGGATAATTTCTGAACTCTCTGAATTCTAAAACCCCAAGTTCACATATAATCATATCTACCCTTGTGTAAAACTGTCCTGTTCTGGGAGAACTTACAGAATCACATCTTTATATCTCATTCTCTGAGTAAACTCAGGGGCAACATGTCACACAGCAATAACCCTATCTCTTTTTTCCATCTTTTAAATGATTAATAGATAACAAATACTTAATTCTACCAAATGCCTCATTACAATCAAGGAAAACAGTTAATGGCAGTTTTCAAAAAAGAAGATTTTAATTTGCATGTAATATGCCTTTCAAAATTCATTTCAAAATGCACTCACTGTCTTGTTTTGAATTCTTAGTGTTATTTTTCCCCCTCTGGCTCTTCTGTATGCAATGATTTGTCAGTCAGTGGCATTCCTATAGGTACATCTCTGTCAGAATTCCAAAAGCACATTAGCAGTGGCAAAACAAAGCCCTCAGAGGTAGGCATATTTTACTGTAAGATAACATTCCCCTTTTAGGCATTGTTTGCCATGTGTCTTTGAACACCTAGGGATTGTATTATCTCATTGTAGCAGAAGGCTTAGTGTTTTCTAATGTAATTATGTGATGAGAGAACGTGGAGTTTAGAATGAACTATATTGTGCTGCTTATGTCTTTAAATGACAGTTATAATAACAATACAGTAAAATAGGTAACTATAAATAACATACTAAGAGAATAATATACAACTACATCTAACTGGAGGTACTGAGGACTTCTGGAATAAGTCTCTGTAATGATTAAATAGGATAATATTAAATCAGCTTAATTTATTGTCTTTTGTTGTTTTGTTTAGTTGCTAAGTCTTGTCCGACTCTTTGCGACCCCATGGACTGTAGCCTGCCAGGCCCCTCTGTCCATGGGATTTCTCAGGCAAGAATACTGGATTGAGTTGCCTTTCCTTCTCCAGGGGATCTTCCTGACCCAGGCCACTGAGCCATCTGGGAAGCCCTAATTTATCGTCTTTTCCTGAGGCAAAATTTTCCCCTATTATTTAGATTTAGCAGTAAATCTAAATGAGACATTGGATATTTTATTTAATTTCATTTTATTTTTTGCAGTCTAGCATTATTTTCTTTCTTTTGATTAAACACCATGGTTTTCTTTTGGGAATTACTTCTTCCTGTTTGCAGTCTTGTTAATTGTCAACTCTGCCCTCAGCTGGTTAAGGTGTGAGTAGTCCATAGTTGCTGTATAACACAGGGAGCTCAGCCTGCTGCTCTGTGACAATCTAGAGGGGTGAAATGGGGGTCGGGGGTGGGGGAGGGGGCGGGTGTGCTGGGAGGGAGGGGATATGTGTATACTTACAACTGATTCACATTGTTACACAACAGAAACAAACACAACATTGTAAAAAAATTATCCTCCAGTTAAAAATAATTTTTTTTTTAAAAGTTTGAGTCCATGACCCAATCAGATATGTTCTTTCCCAAGATTTGACTCTTTTTAAATATATGTTAGTCGCTTCAGTCATGTCCGACTCTTTGCGACCCCATGGACTATAGCCTGCCAGGCTCCTCTGTCCATGGGATTCTCTAGGCAAGAATACGGGAGTAGGTAGCCATACCCTTCCTCAGGGGATCTTCCCGACCCAGGGATTGAACCTGGGTCTCCTTCATTGCAGGCAGATTCTTTACTGCCTGAGCCACCAGGGAGGCCCTTTAGAGAGAGAGAGAGAGAGAGAGATAAAATTAAAAAAATTATTTGTTTATTTTTGGCTGTGCTGGGCCTTTGTTGCCGCATGTAGAATTTTCTGGTTTCAGGACATAGGGGCTACTCTAGTTGCAATGAGTGGGATTCTCATTGTTGTGGCTTCCTTTGTTGTGGAGCATGGGCTCTAGGGCACATGAGTTTCAGTAGCTGTGGTACATGGGCTTAGTTACCCCCTGGCTTGTGGGATCTTCTTGGATCAGGGATCAAATCTGTGGTACCTGCATTGGTAGGTGGACTCCCAACCACTGGACCACTAGGGAAGTCCCAAGATTTGACTCTTGAAAGGAGTGATAGAAAGATAGAAAAAATAGAACCCATTTCATCCCCTGAGGGACCCTGATAAAACCCTAGACTGGTTCTTACTGCTTGCATCCCTGGAGCTCTTTCCCAAGCACACTTCTGCACTTACTCCTTTGGTCTGTGAGTCACTCCATAGCCTTCTAATAAGTCCTTTTTGTTATTCAGGTCTTCCAAAGCTTCCTCATTTGATGGACAAGAACTTGCACTCCTCAATCTGTGTTATCTTTCTAAAGGATTATATGGAATTTAACACTTTTTTCAGTATATATGTGTTCTACATATATATATAATTTACTTCTTTCCATGGATTGTATGTTTGTGTGCATGCTTGTGTGAATGCATGTTGGTATGTGAGACACATGTGCAGATACCAAGATTCCATCAACATTTTTATGAGAACTTGGTCTTTTCTAATTAAGGGCAATTGCTGGACTCAAAGCAGAACATAGCCATATTCTAAGGAGTCTCCTTTAAGCACTCTCTCTGTTCATTAGTGAATTTGTAAGCCCTATTTTAGTCAAATGAAAAGAGAAACATTCTTTTTAAAGTTGGTACACAATGCTATACACATACTAATCTCATAACAGTTCTGTGCTTAATATCCAGAGAAAGAGCTGAACTAATTAAATTCTATTAACTACTGTGAATTGAATATGAAAAAGATTGTACAAGCTTAGCAATAACAACATTCCTGCAGTGTCAACACAGGTTCCTTAAAGGGCTCAAAAGAATCTAGAAAAAGATGTTAGTCTAAAGATCTGAGGCCTGGAAGGTCTGAGATTTTGGACTTAGTTTTGAGTCTTTTATTGGATGACCTTTTATATTTATTTTTTATTTGACCTTTCGTGGTTGTAATTTTTCCAACAGTGGAGGGAAGATAACAGTTTGTTTCTTTTTTTTCGGCCATGACATGTGGTATGGGGGATCTTAGTTCCCGACCAGGGATCAAACCCGTCCTCGATTCAATGGAAGCGCAGAGTCTTAACCACTGGGATGTCAGGGAAGTCCCAAAGATGACAATTTATTTATCTACCTCACAAGATTGTATGAAGACCAACTAAGAAGCCCTCCCATTATGCTAAATGGAATAAGTCAGACAGAGAAAGACAAACAATGTATGACCCACTTATATGTGGAATCTAAAAACACTGAACTCTTAAAAACAGGGCTTCCTTCCCTGGTAGCTCAGATGGTAAAGAATCTGCCTGCAATGCAGGAGACCTGGGTTTGATTCTTGGGTCAGGAAGATCCCCTGGAGGAGGGCGTAGCAACCCACTCCAGTATTCTTGCCTGGAGAACCCCATGGACAGTGGAGCCTGGCAGACTACAGTCCATAGGGTCACACAGAGTCGGACACAACTGAAGCGACTAAGCAGGAGGAGGAACAGCAGCAGCAGCATAAAAACAGGGAGTAAATTGGTGGTTGCCAGAGGTTGAGGGATTGGGGGGATTGGGAATGTTGATCAAAGGCTTCAAACTTTCACTTATAAGATGAATAAAATTATCAATGCTGTATTAAATAATTGAAAGTTGCTCTAAGAGCAGAGCTTTAATATTCTCACCAGAACAACAAGATGGCAATTATGTGGAGTGAAGAAAGTATTAACACTGTAGTAATGATTTTTCAGTATATACATGTATCAGATGATCATATCGTACACCTTACAAGTACATCATGTTATACAGGCATATCTCAGAAGAAATATTGTGGGTTTGATTACAGGCCACCACAATAAAGTGAATATTGCAATAAAATGAGTCACACCAATTTTTTGGTTCCTCAGTGCATGTAAAAGTTAAGTTTACACCATATTGTAGTTTATTAAATATGGTATAGCATTGTCTAAAAAAGCAATGTGCATAATTTATTTAAAAACTCTCTATTGCTAAAAAGTCTAACCATCATCTGAGCCTTCAGCACTTCTGTACTCTTTTTGCTGATTGAGGGTCTTGCCTTGATGTTGATGGCTACTGACTGATCAGAATACTGATTACTGAAAGTTGAGGTGGCTGGGGCAGTTTATTAAAATAAGACAAAAACGAAGTTTGCTGCTGCGTTTCCTGAACAATTTCTCTGTAATCAGAGAAATGTTTGATAGCATTTTACCCAGAGTAGACTTTCTTTCAAATTGGAGACAACTAAATTTACATAATATTCTAAATCCTTTGTTGTCATTTCACCGATCTTCACAGCAGCTTCACCAGGAGTAGTTTCCATCTTAAGAAACTATTTTCTTTGCTCATCCATAAGAAGCAATTCCCTATCTGCTGAAGTATTCTTGTGAGATTGAAGCAATTCAGTTACATCTTCAGGTTCCACTTCTACTTTTAGTTCTCTTGCTGTTTCTACCACGTGTGCAGTGACTTCCTCCACTGCAATCTTGAACCCTTTAAAGTCATCCATGACAGTTGGAATCAACTTCTTCCAAACTCCTATTAATGTTGATATTTTGATATCTTCCCATGAACCATGAATGTTCTTCATGGCAACTGGAATGGTGAACCCTTTCCAGAAGGTTTTC
Organism: Okapia johnstoni; assembly: GCA_024291935.2. Taxonomy (NCBI): domain Eukaryota; kingdom Metazoa; phylum Chordata; class Mammalia; order Artiodactyla; family Giraffidae; genus Okapia; species Okapia johnstoni. The sequence goes on from CM044319.1 coordinate 34,298,908, forward strand.
AGTTTACTTTGCCCAGATCCATCAGAGGAATCACTGTCTGTGGCAGCTGTAGCCTTACAACATGTGTATTGTAGGTAATAAACTTGAAAGGTGAAATTAGTCCTTGATCCATGGGCTGCAGAATGGATGTTATGTTAGCAGGTATGAAAACAACATGAATCTCATACATCTCCATCAGAGCTCTTGGGTAACCAGGTGCATTGTCAATAGGCAGTAATATTTTTAAAGGAATTTTTTTTTTTCTGGGCAGTAGTTCTCAACAGTGGGATTAAAGCATCCAGTAAACCATGTTATAAACAGATGTGCTGTCATTCAAGCTTTGTTGTTCCATTTATAGAGCAGTGGAAAAGTAGCTTTAGTATAATTCTTAAGGGCCCTAGGATTTTAGGAATGGTTAAGAATGCAGTGGCTTCCCAGGTGGTGCTAGGGTAAAGAATCTGCCTACCAATGCAGGAGACGAAGGAGATGGGTTCAACCCCTGGGTCGGGAAAATCCCCTGGAGGAGGAAATGGCACCCCACTCCAATATTCTTGCCTGGAAAATTCCATGGGCAGAAGAGCCTAGTGGGCTACAGTACAGGGGGTCACAAAGAATAGGACTCTATTTAGCGACTGAGCACCCACTCACGCAAGTGAGCATAGTCCCTAACAAGAGAGTCAGCCTGTCCTTGGAAGTTTGAAGCTAGGCACTGACTTCTCCTCTCTAGCTGTGGAAATCCTAGATGGCATGTTCTTCCAATAGAAGGCCGTTTCACCTACATTGAAAATCTGTTGTTTGTTTAGTGTAGTTGCCTTTGTGAATTTTCTTAGCTAGACCTTCTGGATAACTTGCTTTTTCACCTTGGACTTTCATGTTATGGGGATAGCTTCTTTAAACTTCAGGGACCAACCAACTTCTGCTGACTTCAGATGTTTTCTGTGAGTCTCCTTACCTCTCTCAGCCTTCATAGAACTGAAGAGAGTTGGGGCTTTGCTCTGAATTAGGCTTTGGCTTAAGGGAATGTTGTGGCAAGAATTACCAGAGTGTGACACAGACAGAATGTGAGCAAATGCTGTTGGAATTATTATGCCAATAGACTTGCTCAGCATAGGGTTCTCACAAACCTTCAGTTTCTTAAAAAAAACTCAATCTCTGTGAATCAAAACAAAGTGAGGCACAATAAAATGAGGTATGTCTGTGTATCAATTGTATCTTGGTAAAGCTGGAAAACAATGAGGTGCCCTTCAAGTAGTTCAAGGGAAGTATTCTTTAAATTAGAGCCCATAAAAGTAAAAGATAAGATGACAAATAAAAGAAGTAGAAAATAGTTAAGTCACTGTATGCAAGGGATTACATGATTTGCATAGAGGACCCAAAATAAATGAAACCATTGAAAAGCAGGTTTAAAACAATGCTAATCACAACTGTACAAACATGTGAAGCTTTAAAAAAAAAAAGGACTTCCCTGCAGTCCAGTGGTTAAGATTCCATGCTACCAATGCAAGGACATGTGTGATCCCTGCTTGGGGAACTAGGATCCCACATGCCACAGTTCAGTTCGGTTCAGTCACTTAGTGGTGTCCAACTCTTTGCAACCCCATGGACTGCAGCATGCCAGGCCTTCCTGTCCATCACCAACTCTCAGAGTTTACCCAAACTCATGTCCATTGAGTTGGTGATGCCATCCAACCATCTCATCAAGATTAAAAAAAAAGGGGGGGGGGACTTATTTGAAAGCCAATTTTATGAGGGGAGCTCCCAGTTTTCTTTTAATAGATTATTGCTTTTACAGAGGAGGTCATGGGAACCCACTCTAGTATTCTTACCTGGAGAATCTTACGGACAAAGGAGCTTCATGAGCTACAGTCCATGGGACCGCCAAGAGTTGGACATGACTAAAGTGACTGAGCACACACACACGCACCCCCCTTTTGCAAGTGTATAACAAATAGGAATTATTATCTACCAGTCAATTGCTATTTCTTAAGTTCTCTGCTAGCAATATTTTTATTGTCTCAACCCCCAAAATAAAGTGAACTGAATACTGTCTTTATTTTACAGAAGAGGAAACTGAGATGCAGAGAAGTTAAATAACTTGCTAAAAATGATAGCTGAGATTCAAATTCCCTGTACATACACTTCCACCAGAGACTGGCTTGACCATGTGACTTGCTTTGGCCAGTGAGATATTAGCAAGTATGATGTAAGCAGAGGCTCAATAAGGGCTTTTTCTTTGGGGGCTTGTCTTCTCTGCAGTTCTTCCTGTTGGAACCATGAGACTACCCAAACCGGCCATGTGAAGGAGAAGGGAGGTGCCCAGAGGATGGTCAGAATCAAGACCCCAAACACATGGCCTCAGTTGATCACTAATCACTGTAACAAATATGATAGAGTGATTCCCTGCTATGTGTGATGAGGACATTAGCACGTACGAGATATCTCCTCTCATCTCACTCTATCCATCTTCCAGGTGTTAAGAGTTCTTTTTTAACTTACAGAAATATATAAAGTACTATAACAATGATTCTCTTTCCCTGAGAACTTTGTAGAATTGCACTCTGTTGTAAAGGGATCTGAGGGCAGCATGGTTTCTTCCCCTGTGACACTGATTGTTTTTTTCTGTATTTTGCTTGATTCGTTTTTCTTTATCCTTGATAATGGCCTAGCTACCACATAAAGGATAGCATACCTAGAATGTAAGTTGGTGTTGACTGCTAGGCATCAAGTTTACTTCAAACACAGCATATTCCTTTAGTCTGTAACATTTATTTTCTTCATTTCTGGGAGACTTTTCTTGTTCAATAATTTCATTTTTTTTCTGCTTTTTTTAATTGGGTTCCTTATATCCCAATATCTTTATGTTAGATCCTCTTTAACTTTCTTTCTTAACTATTAGCTTCTCTCTGATCTCTTAGATCTTTCTTCCTCCTCTTCTTTCTCCTTCACCTTCTTTTCACATTTATTGTTTCTAGCTTTTCCTTTGTGAGAGCAATTCCATAGTCAGCAGAGCCTTTTTTCTTCCCTTTGCTCTTTCTAATTTGTTTATCTTTTCTTAATTTGGCCAAAATCAGTTTCAGTTTTTACAACTCAGGATCGTGGCAAGAAACAGAATTGACCTACCATGCTTAAAATTTAGAGATATTATGAAAAGGATTACTGTTGGGATGGTGATGAGGTTAAGAGAAAAAAAAAAAACCAGAAATAGTTAGCTCCCAGGGATTATCAACTGCTTGAAGATGCTACCATCCATAGGACTATGGCACAAGGGGAGGAAAGAGTGTTCCTGGAGTCCACTGACAGTGAACACATGGACGAGGGTTCCCTCCCATGTAAGCTAGAGTTGTGGAAATGGCAACCCACTCCAGTAATCTTGGCGGGAAAATCCCATGGACATAGGAGCCTGGTGGGCTACAGTTCATGGGGTCGCTAAGAGTGAGACATGATTGAGCATGCACATATGCATGGGAGCAGGGAGAGAGAGGGAAGAAATACCTAAGATTTCCCCTCCTCTCACCCTCTAATTTCCAACCCACCTGGAAGCCTGAGGGCATGGGAACAAAGGTGGTGAGTCTCAGGGGTCTGCTTCGCCTGGGCCAGCGCAAGGCAGAGAGGGGCAGGGAATGGTGGTGACAGTGGTGGGTGGAGGTTGGCCAATGAGAGTAACCAGCACATTCTTGTCAACTTATGTTACTGTCTTAGAGAATCACAAAGATTTTAACTCTTCTACAAGTCTCAGATATTTACTTCTGTTCACTGGAGAGTGTGTGTCTGCACATGCACAAACATACAACTACACCCACACGTGTATGTGTACATACGTACATGTGTGTATTTGCCGAGTTTCCACCAGTATCTTCGTGAAGCCTAATCTTAACAAATTTGAGGGAAGGTATAATCTTTAAAGCAGGAAACAGATGGTATCTTAGAGAATCTCTGCAAATAACGAGTCCACTTCATTTTCTGTGTTCATCAGCTCTATTTTGTTTAAAGAAAGAGAGAAGAGCCACAAAAGTTTATAGCCAGGGAACAATATTATCCATCTTCAATTGTTTTTCTCAGACTAGCAAATTTCTTTTTATCTCATACTTTTGCTGTATTGATTTGTTTTTGACCCATTAAAAAGTTGAATTTTTATTCTTATTAAGTCCATCCATTGCCTGAAATAATTGGGAGATATTACCTTCCTGTTTTAAGTTAGAATTTCTTCTAAGTGGGACTCTTTTATTTCATGTTAAATATTTGTTTGTCCTTGCCATGCTATTATTTTCATTTTGATCGTGCTCGGGTAATACTCCAGTGATACAATGGTGATGCCTTCTTCCTACCATGTGAGGAAGATTTATTTCTTTTCCTCACGTTTACAGATGGTGGGCTGAGTATTTTACATTTTATCCTGAGGGAATGGTAGGGTCAAAGGTTCAGCTCAGCTGAGGGGAACATGTGCAATCTGCATTTTCTTTGAGTGCTTGGACTCTGTCCTATCTCTTGCTGCTTCTGCTCCTGCTAAGTCGCTTCAGTCGTGTCCAACTCTGTGTGACCCCATAGACGGCAGCCCACCAGGCTCCACCATTCCTGGGATTCTCCAGGCAAGAACACTGGAGTGGGTTGCCATTTCTTTCTCCAATGCATGAGAGTGAAAAGTGAAAGTGAAGTCGCTCAGTCGTGTCCGACTCAGTTTCTCAAAGGCTTTGCACCAACTTGCTGTGTTCCAGTCTAAGGAGACAGCCTTCCAGCTGTGTTTGGCAACCACTGTTAAAGAATGTTGACATTGAATGGACCTTAACCTTATTACACTAACTGAAGTCAGTCAAAGACAAATATCATGTGATATCACTTATATGTTGAATCTTAAAAACATGATACAAATGTACATACTAACAAAACAGAAATAGACTCACAGACATAGAAAACAAATTAATGGTTACCAAAGGGGATGGTGGTGGGAGGAGGGAGAAGGTATGTTAGGAGTATGAGATTAATATACACACTGCTACATATAAAATAGGTAACAAAGACCTACTGTATAGCCCGGGGAATTATATTCAATATCTTATAATAACCTATAGTAGAAAAGAATCTGAAAAAGAATATATATATCAATGTATATGTATTACTGAATTACTTTGCTGAACACTTCAAACTAACACAACATTGTAAATTAACTATACTTTAATAAAATAATTAATTATTTTAAAAAATCTTAAAAAAAAAAAGGAGTGTTGATATAAGAACAGGTCTGAAGGATTGTCTGAGTCACCAAGGAAGCCCAGAAACAGGAGAGCATCGCAGAATTAAATAAGTTGACTTTCCTATGTGAAGTCAGGAGATGTTAGATCTAGACAGATAGCCTAGCATATTTCTCCAAGAAGAGATGTCTTACTTGGCTCTCTTTAAGTCTATTATGGATAACTAGCAGCCACATAATTTCATTCTGATGTTGGCTTTATGAATTAGAAAGAAAGGATACCAACCAAGAAGTTGGGAAAGCCTGTGAGCATCTTTGTAGAAACAGAAACCCAAATAAGGGAGTTGGATAGAGATATTTCTAAACAGTACAGTGAGAAATGGGTCAGTGAAAAGAGCTAAGGAATAGCTGGTTTAATTCCATTTCCATAAACTCCAGGAAGAAGACTGCAGAAAGTAGTAAGCTACACAGTTTCTTACTACTATAATTTGGTTATGTTTTATTCCCCTTTAGTAAAATGGCATGCTGAAGTCCATGGGGCAAAGAGTTGGACACAACTTAGTGACTGAATGATGAGAAGTAAAAAAATCTTTAGAAAATATTAAAGGAATTCTGTGTAAAGTGAATATGCATTTGTTTCTTCATAGCACCTCTCTGGTGAACAGTCAGTGGAAGTTTTGCTCTAGTTTTAAGGAGTGGGGAGAATGGGGGTGCAGCAGGGAGTGCAAGAAGGGGGTAGAATTATTAGCTATAAAAATGATGCAATCCTAGGGCTCCTGGTGGCCATCTTTGCCACTTTGAGGGGGAGAATCAGTCCAGAGCAAAACAGAGACAGAGGGAAAATGTCAAACCCTTGAAGACATCATTGAAGCACAATGATCTAGCTGTACCTAAAGTTTATCGTTTGAACTTCCTAGCTAGTTAGAAAGCTAGACAAGTCTTTGTTTCGACTATACTGGGTAAGATTTCTGTTACTGAAGTACAAGCGAAAGTCGCTCAGTTGTGTCTGACTGTTTGTGACCCCCTGGACTATCCAGTCCATGGAATTCTCTAGGCCTGAATACTGGAGTGTGTAGCCTTTCCCTTCTCCAGGGGATCTTCCCAACCCAGGGATCGAATCCAGGTCTCCCGCATTGCAGGTGGATTCTTTACCAGGTGAACCACAAAGGAGTTCCCTTGTTAATATATTATATTTCCCAGGGATCAGCAGGGAGAAGAGTGGTTAAACTTCAGAAATAGCTAGGCCTGCACTTTGGAAAAGAGGACCCTTTTGAAGGGGATGAATGTAGTCAATGAAGAAAGAGAGCACTTAGCAACTGTGTGGAAAACAAACAAACAAACAAACAAGAACAAGCAATAATAACAAAACAGGTGAAGAACTTAAATCCCCAAGAGCCCCACTTGAAGGTAGGGCAGCCTATTTATCGTGCCAGTTGATGGTCTGATTTTCCTGGCTAGGTGAATAATTTTTTTTGGTTTTCCAAAAAAGTTCATTCCTTACCAGGTATTGGACAATGTCAGGGGATTTCCTTATGGAGGAAGGAAGCATTAGGAAGTGAGCATGGAGGTGTTATTATTACTGTATGTTTTTGTAATTTCTTACAAAAATTTGTAATTATTTACAAATTTTGCTGTTTTATAATTTTGTATCACTCCTGTTTTTTTCCCCTGAGACTGCAAGTTCTTTGGAAACATGGATTATATCATATCTTGTTATACCAAGACACCTAGTGTTTGGTACAGTGCTGGATAACACCAGTCATGGAGCACAGAACATGTTTGGGGCAGAAACCAGAAACTTTAACTCGGAATCAAAAACAGTTGCCTTGGGTCTGATGCAGATATCTTGCTCTGAGGAATGGCACAGAAATAGAAACCTCAGAATGGTAAAGGACCAAGGACCAGCTTATGGCTTGAAAGTATCATTAAGCATCTGATCTACTTTGACACTGTAAAAAAATTATCTTCAGAGAGAAAAAAAACTGCAGCAATGTAGTATACATCTGTTTTGTATCAAAATTTAATATTGTGCTGATTTTGTGAATGCCAGAATGGTCTATTTTATAGCCACAAAATTTCAAGCCATCACTTTGTGATTAGTAATATTTTGCCTTTTAAAATTCTAAATAATAACTTATCATGGATACTTTAGGAAACTAAACTTTGGAGATCAGAAGAGAGCAACATTACTTCATTCTTTTTCTTTTTTTTATTTTTTTATTTTTTATTTTATTTTTTTTTCATTCATTCTTTTTCTTAAATGAAAAGTTGTAAAGCATATTTTGAAACATTGTGATAAAGATCCCAAATGTAGTTGTAGTTTTACTTATCTGATTTTTGGCTTAATGCAATCTTACTGAGCCAATGGACCAGTTATTCAGAATTAGGTAACAGGTTGGCAAAACATGACATCATCATTTGTGACAGTCTTAGACAAAGTTATAAAACAGGTGAATTTAGCCTTCAGAAAATGCTACCTCCTCTTTCTAACCTGATCCTCGTTTTCAGAGCTCTCTTTCTTTCATTCCCACACTATCTAAGAAAATAATCAAAATACCAATCTGGTCATGTCACCTTTGATTGCAAGTGTTCCAATGGCCTTTGCCTCCTGGTAGAATAAAATCCAACTTCCTCTGCAGGATAAACAAATTTTGGCTTTGTGATATGAACCTTTCTTATCTTAGGAATCTGCTAGTGAATTTAATCCCTTTCTGAGTTCACTGTTGTCCCAGATTATTGGAGGTCAAGGTCTTCTAAATAGCATACTTCTTCCTCATTCAATTTTTCAAAACCAATTGAGAGATCAGACAAAAGTATAAAGAAATATGGGAACCAAAATATGACCTCTGTTACCAACAGGATATTAGAAAAATTCCCATTGGTGGACAAGTGGGCTTCCTAATACCAGTTTCCAGAGCTACCATCCCAGTAGATGATCATACTAACTAAGGCATAGGCAGTGCAGGACGAGGGCAAGCTCCCCACAGTTGGTCCCTGTGTGCCCCACAAGGTACTTCCCTGCAGGCAACCTAGGTCCCAAGCAGAAACGGAGAAGGGGCTGGCCTTCTTACACTCAGTCTCTTTCTTCAAATTTTCCAATCTTGTTAACTCATTCTTCCTCGGATGGGAACTGAGTGAGGTCAAAGTGAGGTGGGATGAAGAAGGCCAGGTTTATGATACACATGAAGGACCCTCCATGAAATGTGAAGCATAGTAAATGGAGAAGCAACACTCCAGTTAGACAGACTGAGTTTCCAGCTTCACTTTTCTTATTGCCAAAGCACAGAGTTGTTGTTTTTTTTTTAAGTGAAGATTTATGGATGTTGGAGTTTTTATTGCTTGTATGTCTGAAAACATCTTTACTTTCTCTCTTGCTTTTGAATGATTATCTAGCTTTATGGCTTTTTCAGAAACTTCACAGGCCTTCCTCAGTGGATATGTGATGTAAGGCAAGGAAAAGAGCTAAGTTTGGGTGGTGGCTGAGGGGTGCTACCTTCTAGTCACAGATATTTGTCTATATTTTCTTTATATATTGGGTTTTTGCATAATGCTATTTTTGAAAAAGATCTTGTCAACAGACAGAACTTGGGAAATGTTACTGTAGACTAATGCTTCTTATAAAAATAGAACAAATACTTAACTAGCACTTTATATGTCAGGTACACTAAGTAATGTGTGTGTACAAACATTGGTGAAGTGAAGTGAAGTGAAAGTCACTCAGTCGTGTCCAACTGTTTGCAACCCCATGCGCTATATACTCCAGGCAGGAATACTGGAGCGGGTAGCCTTTCCCCTCTCCAGGGGATCTTCCCAACCCAGGGATCGAACTCAGGTCTCTCGAATTGCAGACAGATTCTTTACAGCTGAGCCACAATGGACAACATATTACTTTATTTTTCAAAACAACCTGGTGAAATCATTATGATATCCCTCTTTTATAGATGAGGAGACTGAGGCCCTAACAAATGCTTTTTCTGAAGTTACATAGCTAGTAAGAGGTACAGCTGGAATTTGACCCCAGTATTCTGAATGCAGACTGTATATTATAAACAATTGTGAAATGTTTGTGCATCATTGTGAAACATAGACAGTTGGAATGAATCCCACGTCTAAATACTGCTGCTGCTGCTGCTGCTAAGTCACTTCAGTCGTGTCCGACTCTGTGCGACCCCATAGATGGCAGCCCACCAGGCTCCCCTGTCCCTGGGATTCTCCAGGCAAGAATACTGGAGTGGGTTGCCATTTCCTTCTCCAATGCATGAAAGTGAAAAGTGAAAGGGAAGTCGCTCAGTCGCGTCCGACTCCTAGCGACCCCATGGACTGCAGCCTACCAGGCTCCTCCGTCCATGGGATTTTCCAGGCAAGAGTACTGGAGTGGGTTGCCATTGCCTTCTCTGTGTCTAAATACTGGAAGGGGAGAAAAAGAGCCTTGACTTCCTTGCTTTGCTTCTGGACTTTTCCTATGCCACCATACCACTTTCAGGGTGGCAGCTTACTCTGTGCACATGTGATGCTGACTCTGGTCAGCACCACGATCACCACTTCTGATTTAGTGGAGATGATTCCAAACTTGGATATTCTACATCCCACTTGACTTTACCAATTAGATGACTCACCAAGCTTCTCGAACTTAGGCAGTCCCAAAAAGACCTTGTGATTCCACACCCCACAGACCTGTTTGCCCTACCTGCTTCTGTTTTCAGTAAATGGCATCATCTTTTGTCAGTTGCTCAAGCCAGAAACTTGTTCGTCATCTCTAATTCCTCTCTCTCCTCACCTCCCACATCCAACCCACAAACAAGTCTTTTTGATACCAACCCCAGATATGGCTGGAATCTATATAATTCCCTCAACACCAGCGCACAACCCTCTTAAGAAAAACAACCCAGTAGCTATTACTCCCTCATGTCTTTTCCTGTATCTCTGCAGAATGAGCACCCTCTATAAACCATCTGTTTCTTCAGAAGTTTACACTTGAATACGTTCAATAGCAACACTACCCAATCCTTTTTCTTGTTTTGGAATCTTATTTTGTGGGAAATAAATTGTCACAAACATCTCAAAATTTACCATGAAAAATCACATTTCCACAAAAAATTTCTTTCAAAAAGCATAAGAAATTATAAATATACACATCCTACAACTGTCTTATCCCCAGTTTCTGTATGCTTGGTCTAATGTCTAATTCATATGGTTACAAAGTTGTTAATATTTGAAGTAAGCCATTTGGGCATATTTTATGGAAATTTGCCACAAAAACAACTTTTGCTATCTGTTTCAGTATTTAACTTTTCAAGATTTGATATCAAAATATATACTTGGAAAAATTTAATTTCAAAGTACTTAAACTGTATTGAACTTGTTTAGTTTGGACATATTTTAATCTTGATGTTATATTGGCATGTTATAATTAATGGCCTATTTGAAATTCCATTAAATCTTTTATTATCAGAGGTTCATAACTGCAGCATAAAAATTCTTCTCCGTGCTGAAACTTGTTATACAAGTTCTCAGCCTAGAACTAATTAAAAAAATTAGTCATTAAATAGTTTGTCTTTGAATGCAGACTTGTCATTTTCATTAATTTTTTGACTAAGCTGTTTAGCCAGGTCTATACTGCTCCGTGCTAATACTCTAAAAACTGTTTTTGAAATGTTCGTAGGAGTAGTGATGAGACACATAGGAAGAATATTTCTCACTTTAGACCGGGAGTGGTGTGCCTCCCCACACCCTCTCTAGTGTCCAGTGTCCTTTAGTCCAGTATCTTTCTGGCTCTTGATTGCCATCAGGTAAACCTTTATTCCTGCTCCAGGGTTGCCTGTCTGTGCAGGATGGTGTGTGGAATCTTAATCAGACGTTCAATGAATTCTCCTGTTTTCAGCCCCACATTCATCTCCCATGTTTAGGGGTACACAGTACCACAGGTTTCTGAGGCTCCTCAGGATTCTGCAGTGAAAGCCAAGTTGCTTCCTAGTTAGAGAGATGGAATAATGCTAAAGAGCAGTCACTTGAGTTCCCATCTTGTATACCATATGCTAGCCTTTTAATCTTAGATCAGTCACTCAACTTTGAGTCTCAGTCTCATATATAAAAAAGGGATGGCAAGCTATCAAAGTTTTTGTGGGATCAAGTGAATTAATGAGGATAAGGTTAAAAAGGCAACAGAGGGCTGGATTAGGCAGGACACAATAGATCACTGTAATGACCTGGTTTTTACTCTGAGTGATATGGAGAGCCATTGAAAGGTTTTGAGTAGAGGAATAAAGTGATCAGATTTATATTTTTTAAAAATGGAAGTTTTTACCATTAGAATTTTCTGGAAGATTAAATGTCTGAAAGATTGTAAGGGAAGAGTTAATGTTGTTTGGAGGGATTTTGGCTTTAGCAGTGATGGAGTTTCCATCAAGTGGGATTTGGTTTGGTGTAAAGGGAGTTGCATTTTGATTTTCTGTTGGGCATCTAGATAAAGTGCTGGGGAGAGAGTTGTGGACAGGAATTGTAAATGTGAGAGTTTTTGTATAGAGACTATGTTTAATGCCATGAGAAGGGATTAGATGAACAATGTGGTGAGTGTAAACAGAATACCAGGGACTGAGCCTTGGAGTACTCTACCAAGAGCTCAGGGTGAGGGAGAGAACTGGAGATGAAAAGGGTTGCTCAGTGAAATGTGAGGAGTCCAAAGGAGTGGGTGTCCTAGAAAGCAAATGAAGACAGTGGTTAGAGGAGAAGTGAGGATTAATGTTCAGTGTGTCTGATAAGTAAGATTAGAACTATGAATTGATTATTGGATTCAAACAGTGAAAGTCATTGATGATGACAAGAGTAATTCTCATGGGGATTTGGGCAAAAGTAAATGAAGTGGTTTTAAATAACAACAGAAGAAGAGGAATTGGAGGTAACAAGGTAGATAAGTCTAAATGAATTTTTCTGAAAATCAAATAAAAGAAATGGGGTGGTAGCTTGCAGATGTTGGAGACGAGAGCTGATTATTATAATTTTTTTTTTAGATGAGAGAAACAATGGCTTATCTCTATGTGATGGGAATCAACCTTGGCGGAAAGAACTCTAAAATATTATAGTCTAGTTCTAGATGTTGAATCTTTACATATAATAGCTAATAAATGAAATCTATGGTCACAGCTATGTTACGGTGTTTACAAGAGAAAAACATTTGTAAGCATAAAGCACAATGATTAAGTGCATATATGAAGCTTTGCCTAGCTTCAAAATTCCAACATATGTGCTTAGTTGCTTCAGTTGTGTCTGACCCTTTGTGACCCCATGGACTGTGGCCCGCCAGGCTCCTTTGTCTTTGGGATTTTCCTGGCAAGAATGCTGGAGTGGGTTGCTACACCCTCCTTCTGAGGATCTTCCTGACTCAGGGATTGAATCCATGTCTCCTGCATCTCCTGCATTGCAGGTGATTTTTTACTGCTGAGGCACAGGGGAAACCCTCCAACACATTATTGCTTACTTCAAAGAGTTTTGATGAGGATGCCTTCAGTCTACTGACATTTATTGAATGCCTGATACATCCCAGGCATTCTTCTAGGTGCTGTGTATATAAGCACTGAGCAAAACAGAGATAATCAACGCTTGTGCTTTTTCACAATAACTGACATATAAAAAGCATTCAGTAAACATAGGTTCTTCTCATTGTTATTTTCATTGTTATCATCATCATCATTCTCATCAACATCAATACAGGCCAAGTAATGTCTGGAAATACTCAGAAATATAGAATATAATAAATGTTTGAGAGAACAGTGAAAATATAAAGAGAAAAGGGCACAGAATGAATCTATTTTTTGAAGATGAGAACTAGGGATAGAAGGTATAAGAAGGGATATTATGGTTTGATATAAAAGTGAAAACTCATAAATTAAATAGAACGGCTGTGAGGGAATGAGCTCTCACAGGTGCTATTCAGGCAGCAACATAAGGAATGTTGTATTAGGTATCTTGACTTGGCAGTGATATGATAGTCTTGGGAGTTTCTAAGATCTGTTATGGGGCTTCCCTGATGGCTCAGTGGTAAAGAATCCCTCTGCCAATGCAGGAGACTTGGGTAGGATCCCTAGGTCAGGAAGGAAATGACAACCCATTCCAGTGGGGAGCAGGAAATGGCAACCCACTCCAGTATTTTTGCCTGAAAAATCCTGTGGACAGAGGAGCCTGGCAGGCTACAGTACAAAGGGTTGCAAAGAGTTGGACACCACTGAGTGGCTGAGCACACACACACAGCACACAAGATCACTTATGGATCTAAAACGTAAGAATTCTATAAAATTTCTTTTTTTTTTTGCCTTGTATGAAGGATTTTATTTTATTTTATTAAAATTAGTTTATCTATTTTTTTACTTTACAATACTGTATTGGTTTTGCCATACATTGACATGAATCCGCCATGGGTGTACATGTGTTCCCTTTCCAGGAACCCCCTCCCACCTCCCTCCCCATCCCATCCCTCCGGGTCATCCCGGTGCTCCAGCCCTGAGCACCCTGTATCATGCATCGAACCTGGCCTGGTGATTTGTTTCACATATGATAATTTACATGCTTTAATGCCATTCTCCCATATCATCCCGCCCTCACCCTCTCCCATAGAGTCCATAATACTGTTCTATTTATCTGTGTCTCTTTTGCTGTCTCGCATACAGGATTATCTTTACCGATATTCTAAATTCCATATATATGTGTTAGTATACTGTATTGGTGTTTTTCTTTCTGGCTTACTTCACTCTGTATAATAGGCTCCAGTTTCATTCACCTCATTAGAACTGATTCAAATGTATTCTTTTTAATGGCTGAGTAATATTCCATTGTGTATATGTACCACAGCTTCCTTATCCATTCATCTGCTGATGGGCATCTAGGCTGCTTCCATGTCCTAGCTATTGTAAACAGAGCTGCGATGAACATTGGGGTACACGTGTCTCTTTCAAGTCTGGTTTCCTCAGTGTGTATGCCCAGCAGTGGGATTGCTGGGTCACATGGCAGTTCTATTCCCAGTTTTTTGAGGAATCTCCACACTGTTTTCCATAGTGGCTGCACTAGTTTGCATTCCCACCAACAGTGTAAGAGGGTTCCCTTTTCTCCACACCCTCTCCAGCATTTACTATTTGTAGACTTTTGGATAGCAGCCATTCTGACGGGCGTGAAATGGTACCTCACTGTGGTTTTGATTTGCATTTCTCTGATAATGAGTGATGTTGAGCATCTTTTCATGTGTTTGTTAGCCATTAAAATTTCTATAAATATAAATGATTCGTCCTGCTTGGAATTTTGACTCTTGTGTTCTTAGGTGAGCCACTTAACCTCTTCAGGTGTTAGTTTTGGATCTCATCTGTAAAAAGATAAGTCCACTGACAATGACCTCTAATAAATTTTTAGCTCTAAAAACACTAGTGAATGAAAACCACGTGAGAAATTTTTCCTACTTGTTTTCAGTGTTGTTTTTCTTAGAGCTAGGAATGTGAAGAATTCCGGTATATGCATAATATATAATTCTATCATTCTTACTTTTCTTTTCCATTATATGAATTATATTTGAAAGAAACTTTGTTTTGCAAGCAAGCAGAGATGGCTCAGTAAATAAAAACTGTATTTCAGAAAGAATAACATGCAGTATAGGCAAAATCACTTATTCTTTGTACTGAAACCTAAGTTATTAGAAGTGAACAAAATTGCAAACAATTATTGTGAGAAAGAGCTCCTGCTTGTTGATCTTAGGATGGTGACTCTCAGGGCTGGTGCTGTGGTGCCTGGGAGTATTGAGAATAAGACAACCTTTCCTTAAAAACCCTTTTTTTAAATGTATCTTTTTTCCCCTTCAGTGCTCCATCCTCCTTCCTCTTTGCTTCTTCTCTGTGCCCTTCATTTTTGCTCTTTCTAAATAAGTAGTTATTTGAGTATCTATTATATGCTCACATAAGTGATGAATAATGGGGGCAAGGGAATCAGTATAAGACTTGATCCCTCATTTTGAGGTATTTGTAACGTATAGAAGGAAAGAAGGAAAAAAGAAAATACAATAAACGTAGGTCTTTCAGAGACCTTGCATTGTATTAAGTGCCAAGAAGACAAAGATTCATGCCTTCACATGGTGTATAGTCTGGTATTTGGCAGCCATCACTCATTTACTCCCCTGCACAACCCTGTGAGATACTTAGCATATCTTCATTTTACAGATCAGAAGAAATTTATCTATGTGTGTTTGAATCTAAAGCCATATTTCTCCTCACCACATTGTGCTCCCTTACAGGAACAACAGAATATAATTGGATCTAGTGCAATGGGGGATGGAGTTGGCTGTATTTATAACGTATGAGAAAAGGAAAAGATATTACAGATTGTTGGAAAGATGGGTGAGGACTTTATGGAGAGGTGGAGACTTGAGTAATTTTCTCCATTCATTCTTCAATGAAATATTTATTAGGGACTTTATGCCAAGCATAGTGCTATATCTGGCTTAGTTGTTTGTGACAGACAAATTTTAAAAAAGATTGATGCTTACAGATAAAATTATAACCAAAATTTGTAAAATATGTTATATAGGGCACAAAAGTCATCTTTCATATTTTTTATCTTCCCAAGTTCAACTGACATAAACTAATTTCAGTTTCTTGAATTAAGAGAACCTCTAAGATCTTACAAAAAGTCAACCAAGATTCTTGCTTTATATTAGGTTTTCACTTAAAGCAAACATTTAGCACCATGTTCCCCAAATGTAGTTGAAAAAAGTAATCACTTGGGGTACTTCTTGTACTTAGAGATTCCCCCCAAATCTGGAAATCTATATTTTTAACAATGGCTCCAGTTTACTTTTTATAATCAGCAAGTTTGGAAATCACTAATTTAACCCAAAGCCACTGAAATTTAGCCTTTGATTTCGTGATAATCAACTCAGACTCACACAGTCCAAGTTGGTTTGGCACACAGCTGCAAATGTCAATCAGATCAGAGGGCCCAGTGTACTTGAAATTGGCCTTAAGTTTTGATGAGAAAAAAGCATTCCAAACCAAAGTTAGGGGAACAAAATTTGAGGTTATTGATTTTTAACCTATTAACAAAGGGGAGAAAAACCATATCAGTGTCATTTAAAAATTTCTAACGTTAAACTTTTGAGGGAAGAGAATCATATGGTGTAGGTAAGAAGATGATAGCAGTATCATTCATTTTAGGTTTATACATGAATATTTGAAGCAAATCAAATATGATAGGAAAGATGGAATCTAGTTCTTGTTGTTGTTATTGTTGTTGTTTAGTTGCTCTGTTGTGTCTGACTCTTTTGTGACTCCATGAACTATAGCCTGCCAGGCTCCTCTGTCCATGGGATTTCCCAGACAAGAATAGTGGAGTGGGTTGCCGTTTCCTTCTCCAGGGGATCTTTCTGACCCAAGGGTCAAACCTGCTTCTACTTTGGCATGCAGATTCTTTACCACTGAGCCACCAGGGAAGCCCAATCTAGTTTTTAGGAAAAGATTATTGTTTTCTTTTCAGTTTTAATAGAATTCAAAGCTGAATAGCAAGGGGTGACCAAGAATTTTAGTGACAAAGTGTTTGGATCCTAGAGGAGGATTAGTAAAGAAAAAAATCTGTTTATATATAAAATGCCTAGCAAATATTTCTTAATGGTGATTATGATAAGCTTTCTCAAACCTTGAGCTTTGCTTTTTTTTTTTTTCTTTTTTGATTAGGCAACTCAGGGCTGGCTTGTGGTACAGGGAAGAAAAGTTATTTTAGCATTTCAGTCCTTAGTGGTAAAGACTAATGTGATCTGTTCTGGATATTAATCTATATGCTTAGGTTTGTGTTGGTCCTGGACTTAACTTACTGAGTGATTTTGAGAAAGTTACTTAACTGCTCAGCTTTTCATTTAATCTCTGTCAAAGAAAGGTAACAACACATATTCTATAAATCTTGTTCAATTATTGTGAATGTTAAATGAGATAATGGGTGTTAATACAGAGAGTTACTAAACTCCACTGATAATCATAAAACCTATGTACTTTGTCTCAAAATGACCTGAAAAAGCATTACTCTGTACTGTTTAAAAGGACTATTTGGTTAGGAAACCTAAGTCAGCCAAAGGAAAGGCCCTGATAAATTTTCGAGATCCTTCTAATGCCCACATTCTCTCAGGTGATACAGTTATAAGTTCACGTCATCACCAGAAACCATTTCAGCATCAGAGAATGCAAGAACAGTGGCGTGGGAGCTGCTTGTAAAGCTCCTCGTTTCCTGCTGTGCTTGTTGAGCAGCTCAGTAGAGGCTGTCATGATCTCCTACTGGCTGCTTCTCACTGGGCCTGTAACTCAGCAGCTTGTGTTCCTTCCTAATTTACATGCTGTGACTCACTTAGAATGCCAAGTGGGAAAATGCTGGCAATGCAAAGGTTAATAGAAGCGCTGACACAACCCTAATTGCAGCACCACAAACATTATCTCTGTAATTGTAGCTAGCACTTATCTCAGTTTCTCATACTCCTCAGCCCATTGAGATCTGCCTCAAGCTGAGGGTGGAAAGGGGGGCCTCTGGAGTCCTTTGAATGGGCAGGGTCTGATAGAGTTATCAGGCCTGTGCAGCTAGGATGCCTGCCGCTGTTGGATGTGTTGTCATAATCAGTGTTTAGGCAAAACACCTGGACTTGTCCAAGGACCACCACTTCCCTCCCCACCTCAGCTCTATACTGGTGCCCTGACTGGGAGGGACGGATGAAACCAAAAGGGATAAAGATGCCAGTCTGAACTGGTCCTTAGACGCTTGACTGAATGTTTCCCATTAGGTCATTGGGTACCCTCATTTGAATATATGTTTGTTTTCACACTTAGGGTGGCTTGGAAATGTGCTCAACTCATCTATAGTAACTGACTGTAGCTTTTAAAAGCCCAGGCGTGCTGATGCTTGTTGAGTGTAATTGGCCATGCTACATAGTTGTGGCTTTGGGAGGGTGGAGATGCTAATATTGCAAATTTGGGATATCAAGTTAGCTAATTTAATGAGGACCCAGACTTCTTAATATCAAGATGATATTGACCATCACCATTGTTTATCTCATTGTTAGCACTGAACTTTTGTCTAAATGGTGTACCTTTATGGTGCTAATTAAATCAAAGTTTTTTCCAGTAGTCATGTATGCATGTGAGAGTTGGACCATAAAGAAAGCTGAGCGATGAAGAATTGATGCTTTTGAACTGTGGTGTTGGAGAAGACTCTTGATAGTCCCTTGGACTGCAAGGAGATCCAACCAGTCCATCCTAGAGGAAATCAATCCTGAATATTTGCTGGAAGGACTGATACTGAAACTCTAATACTTTGACCACCTAATTTGAAGAGACGACTCATTTGAAAAGACCCTGATGCTGGAAAAGATTGACGGCAGGAGGAGAAGGGGACAACAGAGGATGAGATGGTTGGATGGCATCACCAACTCCGTGGACATGAGTTTGAGCAAGCTCCAGGAGATGGTGAAGGACGGGGAAGCCTGGAGTGCTGCAGTCCATGGAGACGCAAAGAGTCGGACATGACTGAGAGACTGAACAACAGATCAAAGTTGTTGGGTTAGTATGTGTAGATAGAAAGATTGACGTTGGGTTTTTTAATTTTAATCTTCATACTCTGTGTGTTTGGTTCTGGTTAAAGATTTCATGGAGGTGCATGTATGAGAAATTATCTGTCTTCCTTCCCTCCACCCCCCCACCGCTGCCCAACACATTTCTTCCTTCTTTCTTTTCATTTTGCCAGATGACACTATTATGCTTATGCTTGCTGATAGTCATGCTCAGTATTTTTATCCTGATTTTGGGTAGTTCGTGGAGCTAACATTTTCCAGATGAAACTATGTTTATGAAAAGACACTTCTGAAACTTTGCATTGATTTCCAAGGCAAACACCTTTACCAGATTTTGCAAAGGAATGTCTAAGGCACAGAACAGCATTGCTTTTGGCTCCTAGAGTCAGCTATTGGGGAACATTCAATTCTTTCATTCTGTTTCCCAGCAGAATCCAATATACTCAAGATCCACACATCTCTCATTCAGTCAGACTATTGATACTGTTGGTTGAATAGGTTACCCATTTTCAGTAGCATTTTGTTCGAACGAGGGAGTATGGAGAGGGAAGAGCTGATGATGACACAACAGAATGAGTCACTAAGCATGACAGACTTCCAGTGATTGGTGGCAAGGATACTTTCAGAGAAAGGACCCTTCATAATAAGCATCACTCCTCTAATTCGCTTTGGGACAGGGGCCCCTACTCTGGACCATGATTATAACAGTCTGAGTCATGAGAATGAGTGGGTGTATGAGTGTATATGGTTTGTATACTGGGGGAAACAAAACACATGCAGAAGAAATAGCTACTGAAAATTAAAACAGCTCTATAAAACATTGTGAGGGATGACATAAAGGAAGCAGCACTGAATAGATGAATGTGCCAGTGGCAGACCTGGAGCTCAGCGGTAGTATTCTCACATGGCTAATAATAGCAATAATAAAAATGAGGATAAGCATTTACTAAGCTTTCATTAAGTGCAGGAGCTGTCTTAAGTGCTTCACTGAGCTATTTACATAGGTCCTTGAAGCCACTCAATGAAATAGTTACAGTTCTTATTTACATTTAGATGATGAACTAAGGCATAGGGAACCCACATGAATTGTTTGACTAGTGAGTTTTTCAAGTTGTGTCTAATCCAGCTGATTTTGACACCAAGTCCTGAGTGATATTATGCTACTTCCAACAAGACCAGTTCAGAGTGTTCTTTAGTTTTTGTTCTCTTCTCAGAAATCTTTAGAGATCTTTTTAAGTCAAGGAAGGAAAAATGGCTAATTAGGACACAAATTACATGTACTTAAACTATTAACTCTGTGAACTACTATACCTCTAAAGCATCGTTTCATAGTCAGTACCAGGTGATACAAAGAGGAAAAGGTTGTTTTCAATACCGTAAAAAAGAAGTTTTAAAGAAAGCACTGAATAAAATGAGTGTAACTCTCTACTTTAAAGTCCTTGCTGATCCCTTCATTTTCAGAGCAAAAATCATTACATGTATTTAACTTTAGTCAGGAAAATTATATATTTACTTCTTTGAACTTTGTATGTGAATTTATTCTTAAGGGTCTTTAAAACTCTGAGACTGTGAGGCTCTTCTAGGAACTGGATTCTTTTCCCTTATTGAATTTCAGTCTTGCACACACCTGGCCTTTTGAGGGAGTGGGAGAGTGCTTTTTTTAGGAATCAGTGAGCTAAAATGGACTGGAATGGGTGAATTTAATTCAGATGACCATTATATCTGCTACTGTGGGCAAAAATCCCTTAGAAGAAATGGAGTAGCCATTATAGTCAACAAAAGAGTCTGAAATGCAGTGCTTGGGTGCAATCTCAAAAATGACAGAATGATCTCTGTTCATTTCCAAGGGAAACCATTCAGTATCACAGTAATCCAACTCTACGCCCCAACCAGTAATGCTGAAGAAGCTGAAGTTGAATGGCTCTATGAAGACCTGCAAGATGTTCTAGAACTAACACCCAAAAAAGATGTTCTTTTCATCATAGGGGACTGGAATGCAAAAGTAGGAAGTCACGAGATACCTGGAGTAACAGGCAAATTTTGCCTTGGAGTTCAAAATGAAGCAGGGCTAAGGCTCACAGAGTTTTGCCAAGAGAACACACTAGTCATAGCAAACACCCTCTTCCAACAACACAAGAGAAGACTCTACACATGGACATCACCAGATGGTCAACACCGAAATCAGATTGATTATATTCTTTGCAGCCAAAGATGGAGAAGCTCTATAGTCAGCAAAAAGAAGACTGGGAGCTGACTGTGACTCAGATCATGAACTCCTTATTACCAAGTTCAGATTTAAATTGAAGAAAGTAGGGGAAACCTCTAGACCATTCAGGTATGACCTAAATCAAATCCCTTGTGATTATACAGTCAAAGTGACAAACAGACTCAAGGGATTAGATCTGATAGACAGAATGCCTGAAGAACTATGGATAGAGGTTCTTGACATTGTATAAGAGGCAGTGATCAAGACCATCCCCAAGAAAAAGAAATGCAAAAATTCAAAATGGTTGTCTAAAGAGGTCTTCCAAATAGCTGAGAAAAGAACAGAAGCAAAAGACAAAAGAGAAAAGGAAAGATGCACTCATCTGAATGCAGAGTTCCAAAGAATAGCAAGGAGAGATAAGAAAGCCTTCCTCAAGGATCAATTCAAAGAAATAGAGGAAAACAATAGAATAGAAAAGACTAGAGATCTCAAGAAAATCAGAGATACCAAAGGAACATTTCATGCAAATATGAGCACAATAAAGGACAGAAACAGTATGGATCTAACAGAAGCAGAAGATGTTAAGAAGAGGTGGCAAGAATACACCGAAGAACTATACAAAAAAGATCTTCATGACCCAGATAACCGTGATGGTGTGATCTCTCACCTAGAGCCAGACATCCTGGAATGCGAAGTCAAGTGGCCCTTAGGAAGCATCACTATGAACAAAGCTAGTGGAGGTGATGGAATTCCAGTTGCTGCTGCTGCTGCTAAGTCACGTTAGTCGTGTCCAACTCTGTGCGACCCCACAGATGGCAGCCCACCAGGCTCCCCCGTCTCTGGGATTCTCTAGGCAAGAACACTGGAGTGGGTTGCTGAGCTATTTCAAATCCTAAAAGATGATGCTGTGAAAGTGCTGCATTCAATATGCCAGCAAATCTGGAAAATGCAGCAGTGGCCACAGGACTGGAAAAGGTCAGTTTTCAATCCAATCCCAAAGAAAGGCAATGCCAAGGAATGCTCAAACTACCACACAATTGCACTCATCTCACATGCTAGCAAAATAATGCTCAAAATTCTTCAACAGTACATGAACCATGAACTTCCAGATGTTCAAGCTGGATTAGAAAAGGCAGAGGCACCAGAGATCAAATTGCCAACATCTGTTGGATCATCAAAAAAGCAAGAGAGTTCCAGAAAAACATCAATTTCTGCTTTATTGACAACATCAAAGCTTTTGACTGTGTGGATCACAATCAACTGTGGAAAATTCTGAAAGAGATGGGACTACCAGACCACCTTACCTGCCTCCTGAGAAACCTGTATGCAGGTCAAGAAGCAACAGTTAGAACCAGACATGGAACAACAGACTGGTTCCAAATTGGGAAAGGAGTACGTCAAGGCTGTATATTGTCACCCTTCTCATTTAACTTATATGCAGAGTACATCATGCAAAATGCCAGACTGGATGAAGCACAAGCTGGAATCAATATTGCCGGGAGAAATATCAATAACCTCAGATATGCAGATGACACCACCCTTATGGCAGAATGCGGGAAGAACTAAAGAGCTTCTTGATGAAAGTGAAAGAGGAGAGTGAAAAAGTTGACTTAAAGCTCAACGTTCAGAAAACTAAGATCATGGCATCTGGTCCCATCACTTCATGGGAAATAGATGGGGAAACAGTGACAGACTTTATTTTCTTGGGCTCCAAAATCACTGCAGGCAGTGACTGCAGCCATGAAATTAAAAGACGCTTGCTCCTTGGAAGAAAAGCTATGACAAACCTAGACAGCATATTAAAAAGCAGAGACATCACTTTGCCAACAAAGGTCCGTGTAGTCAAAGCTATGGTTTTACCAGTAGTCATGCACAGATGTGAGAGTTGGATCATGAAGAAGGCTAAGCACTGAAAAATTAATGCTTTCGAGTTGGGGTGCTCGATAAGATTCTTGAGAGTCCCATGGACAACAAGGAGATCAAACCAGTCAATCCTAAAGGAAATCAACCCTGAATATTCATCGAAAGAACTGATGCTGATGCTGAAGCTCCAGTACTTTGGTCACATTATGCAAAGGGCCAACTCATTGGAGTAGACCCTGATGCGGGGAAAGATTGAGGACTGAAGGAGAAGAGGGCAGCAGAGGGTGAGATGGTTGGATAGCATCATGGATTCAATGGACATGAGTTTGAGCAAACTCTGGGAGATAGAGAAGGACAGGGGAGCCTTAGGTGCTGCAGTCCAGGGGGTCGCAAAGAATCCTAACTGACTTAGTGACTGAACAACAACAACATAACATTTATGTTGTGGACAGACAATGTTTTAATCATAAAGCCTTTATCCCTGGAGCCACCTCTAGTGGTCCACCCTGAGGGAAATTCAGGAAGAAGAAACACAGGGTATTGCCCTTAGATAGTTAAGATGCATATCAAGGGAATGATTATAAACCCAGACTCTTGCATCTTCCCATACACAGAAAAGCACTAAAATCATTAATTTGTTGATTTAAGATGTCTGTTTTTGTGATTAGCAGTAGTCTTTGAATTTAGACTACATTTGTTTGTTTTTTCAGCAAAAACTCCTCTATATCCTGGCTTCTCCATTACCTCTTTGGAATAGTCCCTCAGTTATCTGACAGGCTGCTGTTCTGGATTATAGTCCTCAATAATGCCCTGAATAAAATATAATTCTCAATCTTCAAAGTATGCATTTGTTTTCGGTCAACAATATATAATTATTTGCATATATTATACTACTTTATATTTATGTTTACGATTTGTGTTATATATCTAGATATTGTTTACCTCTGATAAATATAAATATAATCATAAAGCTTCTGTCAGGCATTTTTTATTGTTGTTGTTAGAATATTCAAACTTGAACGGAGAAAACAGTGGGGGAAGAGTTGAGTGAAGCCAAATTATATTCTAGACCTGAAACTCTATGACCCCTTATAGCTGGTTAAAAGATTACTAGCTAGTGAGGGAATATCATTTTTGATAAAGGTCTTAAAAGTCCTTCTGAGTTTGTTTAATCATCACTGCTTCATTCACACTAGCTTTTTCTTTGTTTTGTTTAGTTGGTTCATTTAGGAAGCCAGGGCTTCCCTTGGGGCTTAGCTGGTAAAGAATCTGCCTGCAGTGCAGGAGACCTGGGTTCGATCCCTGAGTTGGGAAGATCCCCTGGAGAAGGGAAAGGCTACCCATTCCAGTATTCTGGCTTGGAGAATTCCATGGACTGTATAGTACATGGGGTTATAAAGAGCCACATAGACAGAGCGAGTTTCACACTGAGCATAATGAGTCAGTATGATAAATGAAGGGTTATGGAGGAACAGGAGAGTTAAGAAAAGATTGCCAATTGTAAAAAGAATTCAGACTAACCATTTGACAATTCTGCCTGTCGCTGTTCCTGTTCTTTGTAAATAACCAATTGTGTAATAGATAACACTCTTGAACTTGAGGTCACTATTGTTTTCAAAATATAATTAAGAGATTTTAAAGGTATTTCCAAAGATTTCACTCTAACATTTTTGGATAAATTGCCACTCAGTTAGTATTTGACTTTTTTACTTAGAACAAAGGGAAAAAAATAAAGCCAACTTTTCAATAGAGATTCTTAAGATTTGTTAAATTATACTTTTAAATCATGTTTTGATCAATTTTCCTTTTCATTTCATAGCAGAGTTACTTTATATGAGCTTATTTATTCATTTTTGAAAGAAAGTATTTATATATGAAAGTTTTGTGACTAGGAAACCTTTTAAGATCATAATTTTTCCCTGAAATATGTTAATTTTGAGTGATGAGCCCATGTTTCTTTTCAGAAAATATTATTTACTTATTTTTATTTTTTAAATTTTTATTGGAGTAGAGTTGATTTACCATGTTATGTTAGTTTCTGTTGTACAGCAAAGTGAATCAGTTATACATACACATATATCCACTCTTTTTAAGATTGTTTTCCCATATAGGTCATTACAGAGTGTTGGGTAAAATTCCCTGTGCTATACAGTTGGCCCTTATTAGTTACCTATTCTATATATAGTAGTGTGTATATGTCAGTTCCACACTCTCAATTTATCCCTTCTCGTCTTCCCCTCTGGTACCCTTAAGTTTGTTTTTTACATCAGTGACTCTGTTTTGTAAATAGGTTCATTTGCACCATTTTTTAAGATTCCACATATAAGCAATGTGATATTTGTTTTTCTCTGCCTGACTTAACTTCACTTACTGTGATAATCTCTAGGTCCATCCATGTTGCTACAAATGGCATTACTTCCTTCTTTTTTATGACTGAGTAATATTTCATTGTATATAAGTACTGCATCTTCTTTATCCATTCATTTATCTTGGCTATTATAAATAGTGCTGCTATGAACATTTGGGTGCATGTATCTTTTTGGACTAGAGTTTTCTCTAGTATATCCCCAAAAGTAGGGTTTCTGGGTCATATGGTAGTTCTAGTTTTAGTTTTTTTAAAGAACTTCCATAGTGGTTGCACCAGCTTACATTCCCATCAAGAGTACAGGAAGGTTCCCTTTTGTCCACACCCTCTCCAGTATTTGTTTGTAGACTTAAAATTTTTTTTTTTTTATTGAAGTATAATTGCTTTACAGTGTGTTAATTTCAGGAGAATCTTTCAGTTTTTTTGAAGTGTAAAAGCAGACCTCTTCATCCTGGGCTAATCTGATTAATTTAATAATCAGCAATTAAAACTTGATGGGTAAGCAATAAGTTTTGAGATGGTGTGATGATATGACTAAAAACCGAAAGGAAACTGTGTAAAAACTGTTACAAGCAATGGTATAATTAGTATAGCAGCAGAATTAAGATTGACATACTGGACTTATGTAGTGGTCCAGTGGTTAAGAATCCGCCTGCCAATCAGGAGACAGGGGTCCAATCCCTGGTCTGGGAAGCTCCCACATGCTGCAGGTCAGATAAGCCTCTGTGCCACAACTACTGAAGCCTGTGCACCAAAGAGCCTGTGTTCAGCAATAAGGGAAGCCACCAAAATGAGAAGCCTATGCACACCCCAACTGGAAAGCAGTCCCTGCTCACGCAACTAGAGAAAGCCCACATATAGCAATGAAGACTAGTGCAATGAAATAAAAAAGCTATGGCAAACCTAGACAGCATATTAAAAAGCAGAGACATTACTTTGCCAACAAAGGTCCGTCTAGTCAAGGCTATGGTTTTTCCAGTGGTCATGTATGGATGTGAGAGCTGGACTATAAAGAAAGCTGAGCGCTGAAGAATTGATGCTTTTGAACTGTGGTATTGGAGAAGACTCTTGAGAGTCCCTTGGACTGCAAGGAAACCCCACCTGTCAATCGTAAAGGAAATCAATCCTGAATATTCATTGGAAGGACTGATGCTGAAGCTGAAGCTCCAGTACTTTGGCCACCTGATGTGAAGAACAGACTCATTGAAAAGACCCTGATGCTGAGAAACATTGAGGACAGGAGGATAAGGGGACAACAGAGGATGAGATGGTTGGATGGCATCACCGACTAGATGGACATGAGTTTGAGTAAACTCTGGGAGTTGGTGATGGACAGGGAGGCCTGGCGTGCTACAGTCCATGGAGTTGCAAATAGTCGGACATGACTGAGTGACTGAACTGAACTGAACTGAATACCTTAAAAAAAGAATTGACATACAAAAATGAAATACATTTCATATCTATAATATATAAATATCTAAACAAAAACAATTTGAATAAAATAGAAGACTCAAAGTTAAACATAATCACAGATACACCTAGACATAAGCTCAACAAGCAATGTCTAAAACTTCCACAAGGAAAATTATGAAACACTGCTGAAAGATTTAAAAATATACTTGAACAAATGGGAAAGATATGTATTTCTAGATATCATAAAGATTTCATTTATTTCTAAATTAATTATTACATTAATATAATATCAATACAAATGGCACCATTTTTTTCTTTCCTGATGTCAGAAAAGTTGATATGGAAGAAAATAGTAAGAATAGATATGAGAATCTTTAAAGAGGGTAATAAGAGGATGCTAGTCCTACTACATATTACATCATATTAGGAAACACTATAATTAAAATAGTAGCATTATAGTATGAGTAGAAGGAAAAAATAAATCCAAAGACAAAGGAAAATGTAGTATAAAATCATCTCATAACAGTCAGGAAAAGGTGAATTTATTTAAAGAGCTGCTATTAATGTAAGTGGATGGTAGTAGAGAAAAGAAAATTGGTCTCCTTCCCGATCTTACACATCAGGACAAATTCTAAGTGTCATATGGTTAAATTAAACCACACAAATACTAAAATAAACCATGGGTAAAAACTCTATGGTCTGGGCATAGAAGAAATTTTCCCAACTAAAACTTAAGATACAAAAGTAGTAAGGGAAAAAATACTGATAATTTGATATCCTCAAGAACAGCAGACTGGTTCCAAATCGGGAAAGGAGTACGTCAAGGCTGTATATTATCACCCTGCTTATTTAACTTATATGCAGAGTACATCATGCAAAATGCTGGGCTAGATGAAGCACGAGCGGGAATCAAGATTACAGGGAGAAATATCACTAACCTCAGATATGCAGATGACACCACCCTTATGGCAGAAAGTGAAGAAGAACTAAAGAGCCTCTTGATGAAAGTGAAAGAGGAGAGTGAAAAAGTTGGCTTAAAGCTCAACGTTCAGAAAACTAAGATCATGGCACCCAGTCCTATCACTTCATGGCAAATATATGGGAAAACAATGAAAACAGTGACAGACTTTATTTTCTTAGGCTCCAAAATCACTGCAGATAATGACTGCAGCCATGAAATTAAAAGACTCTTGCTCCTTGGAGGAAAGACTGTGACCAACTTAGACAGCATACTAAAAAGCAGAGACATTACTTTGCCAACAAAGTTCCTTCTAGTCAAAGCTGTGGTTTTTCCATTAGTCATGTATGGACGTGAGAGTTGGACTATAAAGAAAGCTGTTCAGTTCAGTTCACTCGCTCAGTCATGTCCGACTCTTTGTGACCCCATGAACCACAGCATGCTAGGCCTCCCTGTCCATTGCTAACTCCCGGAGCCCAGCCAAACCCATGTACATCAAGTCGGTGATGCCATCCAACCATCTCATCCTCTGTCGTCCCCTTTTCCTCCTGCCCTCAATCTTTCCCAGCATCAGGGTCTTCTCAAATGAGTCAGCTCTTCACATCAGGTGGCCAAAGTATTGGAGTTTCAGCTTCAACATCAGTCCTTCCAATGAACACCCAGGACTGATCTCCTTTAGGATGCACTAGTTGGATCTCCTTGCAGTCCAAGGGACTCTCAAGAGTCTTCTCCAACACCACAGTTCAAAAGCATCAATTCTTCAGCGCTCAGCTTTCTTTATAGTCCAAGTCTCACATCCATACATGACCACTGGAAAAACCATAGCTTTGATTAGATGGACCTTTTATGGAAAAGTAATGTCTCTGATTTTTGATATGCTGTCTAGGTTGGTCATAACTTTCCTTCCAAGGAGTAAGCGTCTTTTAATTTCATGGCTGCAATCACCATCTACAGTGATTTTGGAGCCCAGAAAAATACAGTCAGCCACTGTTTTCATTGTTTCCCCATCTATTTGCCATGAAGTGATGGGACCAGATGCCATGATCTTAGTTTTCTGAATGTTAAGCTTTAAGCCAACTTTTTCACTCTCCTCTTTCACTTTCATCAAGAGGCTCTTTAGTTCTTTTTCATTTTCTGCCGTAAGGGTGGTCTCATCTGCATATCTGAGGTTATTGATATTTCTCCCGGCAGTCTTGATTCCAGCTTGTGCTTCCTCTAGCCCAGCGTTTCTCATGATGTACTCTGCATGTAAGTTAAATAAGCAGGGTGACAATATACAGCCTTGACGTACTCCTTTCCCTATTTGGAACCAGTCTGTTGTTCCATGTCCAGTTCTAACTGTTGCTTCCTGACCTGCATACAGGTTTCTCAAGAGGCAGGTCAGATGGTCTGGTATTCCCATCTCTTTCAGAATTTTCCACAGTTGATTGTGATCCACACAGTCAAAGGCTTTGGCATAGTCAATAAAGCAGAAATAGATGTTTTTTTGAAACTCTCTAGCTTTTTCGATGATCCAGCAGATGTTGGCAATTTGATCTCTGGTTCTTCCGCCTTTTCTAAAACCAGCTTGAACATCTTGAAGTTCACAGTTCATGTGTTGCTGAAGCCAGGCTTGGAGAATTTTGAGCATTACTTTACTATCATGTGAGATGCGTGCCATTGTGGGGTAGTTTGAGCATTCTTTGACATTGCCTTTCTTTGGGATTGGAATGACAACTGACCTTTTCCAGTCCTGTGGCCACTGCTGCATTTTCCAGATTTGCTGACATATTGAGTGCAGCACTTTCACAGCATCATCTCTGAGGATTGGAAATAGCTCAACTGGAATTCCATCACCTCCACTAGCTTTTTTTGTAGTGGTGCTTCCCAAGGCCCACTTGACGTCACATTCCAGGATGTCTAACTCTAGGTGAGTGATCACACCATCATGATTATCTGGATTATGAAGATCTTTTTGTACAGTTCTTCTGTGTATTCTTGCCACCTCTTCTTAATATCTTCTGCTTCTTTTAGGTCCCTACCATTTCTGTCCTTTATTGAGCCCATCTTTGCATGATATGTTCCTTTGATATCTCTAATTTTCTTGAAGAGATCTCTAGTCTTTCCCATTCTATTGTTTTCCTGTATTCCTTTGCATTGAGCGCTGAGGAAGGCTTTCTTATCTCTCTTTGCTCATCTTTGGAACTCTGCATTCAAATGGATATATCTTTCCTTTTTTCCATTGCTTTTCACTTCTCTTCTTTTCATAGCTATTTGTAAGGCCTCCTCAGACAGCCATTTTGCTTTTTTGCATTTCTTTTTCTTGGGAATGGTCTTGATCCCTGCCTCCTGTACAGTGTCACAAACCTCCATCCATAGTTCATCAGGCACTCTATCAGATCTAGTCCCTTAAATCTATTTCTCACTTCTACTGTATAGTTATAAGGGATTTAATTTAGGTCATAGCTGAATGGTCTAGTGGTTTTCCCCACTTTCTTCAATTTAAGTCTGAATTTGGCAATAAGGAGTTCATGATCTGAGCCACAGTCAGCTCCCGGTCTTTTTTTTTCTTACTGTATAGAGCTTCTCCATCTTCGGCTGCAAAGAATATAATCAACTGATTTCGGTGTTGACCATCTGGTCATGTCCATGTGTAGAGTTTTCTCTTGTGTTGTTGGAAGAGAGTGTTTGCTATGACCAGTGCGTTCTCTTGGCAAAACTGTATTAGCCTTTGCCCTGCTTCATTCTGTACTCCAAGGCCAAATTTGCCTGTTACGCCAGGTGTTTCTTGACTTCCTACTCTTGCATTCTAGTTCCCTATAATGAAAAGAACATCTTTTTTGGGCATTAGTTCTAGAAGGTCTTGTAGGTCTTTAAAGAACCATTCAACTTCAGCTTCTTCAGCATTACTGGTCGGGGTGTAGACTTGGATTACTGTTATATTGAATGGTTTCCCTTGGAAATGAACAGAGATCATTCTGTTGTTTTTGAGATTGCATCCAAGTACTGAATTTCAGACTCTTCTGTTCACTATGATGGCTACTCCATTTCTTCTAAGCGATTCTTGCTCACAGTAGTAGATATAATGGTCGTCTGAGTTAAATTCACCCATTCCAGTCCATCTTAGTTTGCTGATTCTTAGAATGTCGATGTTCACTCTTGCCATCTCCTGTTTGACCACTTTGAATTTGCCTTGATTCATGGACCTAACACTCCAGGTTCCTATGCAATATTGCTCTTTACAGCATCAGACCTTGCTTCTATCAGCATTCCCATCCACAACTGGGTGTTGTTTTTGCTTTGGCTCCATACCATCATTCTTTCTGGAGTTATTTCTCCACTGATCTCCAGTAGCATATTGAGTACCTACTGACCTGGGGAGTTCATCTTTCAGTGTCCTATCTTTTTGCCTTTTCAATACTGTTCATGGGGTTCTCAAGGCAAGAATACTGAAGTGGTTTGCCATTCCCTTCTCCAGTGGACCACATTCTGTCAGACCTCTCCACCATGTCCCATCCATCTTGGGTGGGCCCACATGGCATGTCTTAGTTTCACTGAGTTAGACAAGGCTGTGGTCTGTGTCATCAGATTGGCTAGTTGTCTGTGATTGTGGTTACAGTCCATCTGCCCTCTGTTGCCCTCTCTCAGTGAGTGCCAAAGAATTGATGGTTTTGAACTGTGGTGTTGGAGAAGACTCTTGAGAGTCCCTTGGACTGCAAGGAGATCCAACCTGTCAATCCTAAAGGAAATCAGTACTTAATATTCATTACTGAAGCTGAAACTCCAATAGTTTGGCCACCTGATGCGAAAAACTTATTCATTTGAGAAGACTCTGATTCTGGGAAAGATTAAAGGCAGGAGGAGAATGGGATGACAGCGGATGACATGGTTGGATGGCATCCCTGATTCGATGGACATGAGTTTGAGCAAGCTCTGGGAGTTGGTGATGGACAGGGAGGCCTGGCGTGCCACAGTCCATGGGGTCACAAAGAGTTGGATACGACTGAGCAACTGAACTGAACTGAAAACTTAGACACAATAAATTTTTACATTGGAAAAAACAAGTAAATAAAAACCATGAAGGGCAGAGTAAAAATAACAAAATGGGAAAAATATTTGCATTTTGTATGAAAGACAAAGGTTCATAATTCTAATATGCTAGACGCTTATACGTAACAGAGGATAAAAATTTATATTTATAAATCCTATAGAAAAATAAGCAAAAGATTTAAATAGATTAATAGAAAAAGAAATACAGATGGCCTTAATCCTTTGCAAGGTGTTCAACATTGCTGATGAAAGCAGAAACACAATTTAAAAGTACACTTAGATCCCATTTCCCTTTAACAGAATTGGCCAAAACCTGAATGCTTGATAGCACCCCCTAATGGCTTTGATGATGCAATCTCATACTGGTAGGAATTCAGAATGGCAAAACTTCTAGTGGAGGGTGAGTTGGCAGTATCACTTAGTTGGCACCTAATTCTTACTTTTAGGAACCTATTTTGAATAAACCACCAGGGGAAAATAGGAAGATATTTGCACACAGCTATTCATTGCAACAGAAGACTGGGAAAAAACCCAAATGCCCATCATTAGGGGACTGGTTGAATGCTATGTTACATCCACTCAACGAGATACTATGCAAGGATAAAGAGAAGTGAGAATGATCATATACACTATGAACTCATCACTGGAATGAAAAGATTAAAATAGACTCAAAAGAGGTGACCACTGGCTGCAGTATATAGAGTTTATTCATGAATTGGCAAACTTTGTAAAGGCTAGATTACTAAACATTTAGTCTCTGTGGTCTCACAGAGTCTCTGTCACAACTATTAAACTCTGCTCTTGTGATGCAAAAGAAGGCATTGGCGACATGTATACAAATGGGCTAGATGTAAATGCTTTCCAGTAAAACTTTGCTTTCAAAGATGAGAAATGGCCAGATTCAGCCTACGGCTATAGTTTGCAGACATCTGACAGACTTTTGAAAGAAAGTAATGAGACAAATTGAATGCTGATTGGATAGCAAAATTTAGACAAGAATGAATGAGTCCTTCTATTTGGAAAGGGGAACAGTGAGAGGAACAGAGCAGTTACTCGTCCACTAAAATACTGGAATCATATCGTACAGCATGCTC
Organism: Okapia johnstoni; assembly: GCA_024291935.2. Lineage (NCBI taxonomy): Eukaryota > Metazoa > Chordata > Mammalia > Artiodactyla > Giraffidae > Okapia > Okapia johnstoni. The sequence continues at coordinate 34,331,573 of CM044319.1, forward strand.
CTGTGGAGTGGGGACTGTTCCAAGTTTATACGCTTGTCTTGGTTCCTGTAAGTAGATTTTCAGATCATTGTATCCTCTGATGTTAGCTCTGCCTTCTGGGAGTTCCCCCTTTTTCAGTTATCTTTGTTGGCCCTAGCTGAAAATTCTCTCCTTGGAGCTGAGCAGCCCCTCAGTCTGCTTCCTGGGCTGGATTATTTATTGTTGGCTTAGCACCTGAACTCCTTTCTAAGGTTGGGAACTAACATTTCTCATCTATCATCCCCTTCTTTAGATGGTGTGGGATAGAGTTGGCCAGTTAGAGGAACTTAGATGAGATGAGAAGGCAGACAGAAGCAGAAGATACTTCTCTTGGAAGGTTATGGCAACCAGACACAGTATGTAGAGGTGCTTGGTGGGCCACCTGTTCCCTCCACCTGCTCCAGCTAATCTTCTTGATTGCTGGCCGCACTGACCAACAGTTGCCTTAAGCCCTTGTTAGCTTGACTAGGGCCCACAGAGGCTTGCCCAGAGCTCTCCACAAGCTCCTCCTCTGCTCGGCCTTCCAGCTCCTCTCCGGCAGTGAGATGCACAGGTTTCTTGTGTTTTCCTGCAGGCTCCAGCTTGTCTCCTTGTGCCATAGCGTCAGGATAAAGTCACCAGTGACTACTTCTCCAATCCTTCAACTCCTACTTCTGAGACTTTCACTAATTTAGCTCAATCCACAGGTGGGTAAACTCAAATTCCCATAGTAAATCTCTTATTCCTTGTAATACTTACAGTGGCTTTGTTTTCCTGTGAAGTGAAGTCAAACTGTTAGTTGCTCAGTCATGTCCCACTCTTTGCAATCCTGTGGACTGTAGCTCGCCAGGCTCCTCTGTTCATGGGATTCTCCAGACAAGAAAACTGGAGTGGGTTTCCATTTCCTTCTGCAGCGGATCTTCCTGACCTAGGGATTGAACCCTGGTCTCCAGCTTTGCAGGCAGATTCTCTACTGTCTGAGCCACCAGGGAAGCCCTTAACTTCAAATGATATGCTACCCATGGAAAGTTGAGGGCAGGAGTCATTTTATGTCTCAAATAGTCATTCATTTTTAGTATGGAATGGATAATCTTTTGAAGGACAACTCCCTCAAAAACATACATGGCTTCTGGTCTAGTTGATTTCATTTAGTTCCTTGTACCAGTATCCGTACCAACAATTCTTTTGATTCATGCTTCTTTTCTTAAAGTTAACTCTGGACACTTGAAACAAATCAGATGTTTATCAGCAAGCCATACCTTAAGCCTGTTCTCTCTCTCTGCCTTATGTTCAACTAAAAGGATTTTTGTTTGCTCTCTTAACTGACTCAGAAGTTTTAAAATGAGGTAACATGGGTTTATAATATGTTTCATGTGTGCAACGTTATATTTTGACTTCTGTACACCTTACAGTGTTCTCACCACCAAAAGTCTATTTCCATCGGTCATCATACAATTGATCATCTTTACCCATTTTGCCCTCCTCCCTCTCCTTCCCTTCTGGTAAGCAAGACTCTGTTCTCTATCCCTACCTGTTTGTTATTTTTGGTTTATTTATTTGGTTTTATTTATTTATTTGACCACACTGAGAGGCATGTGGGATCTTAGTTCCATGACTAGGGATCAAATCTGGAGCCTCTTGCATTGAATGCTAGGAGTCTCAATCAGTGGACCATCAGGGAAGTCCCTATTTTGTTTTATTTTGTTTGCTTGTCTTATCCTGGATTTCAGATATAAAAGTCTGCTGCTGCTAAGTCGCTTCAGTCGTGTCTGACTCTGTGCGACCCCAGAGACGGCAGCCCACCAGGCTCCCCTGTCCCTGGTATTCTCTAGGCAAGAACACTGGAGTGGGTTGCCATTTCCTTCTCCAATTCATGAAAGTGAAAAGTGAAAGTGAAGTTGCTCAGTGGTGTCCGACTGTTAGCAACCCCATGGACTGCAGCCCACCAGGCTCCTCCATCCATGGGATTTTCCAGGCAAGAGTATAAAAGTCTAGTCTGCAGTAAATCAGATAATACTCCATCACTTCTATTTGTAGTCTTCATATGCATTCCATGCTTGTGTGTGTGTATGTGCATGTGTGAATTGGGAATATGTAGGATTTTGTACGGAGAAGGCAATGGCACCCCACTCCAGTACTCTTGCCTGGAAAATCCCATGGACGGAGGAGCCTGGTAGGCTATAGTCCATGGGGTCGCTAAGAGTCGGACATGACTGAGCGACTTCACTTTCAATTTTCCTTTTCATGCACTGGAGAAGAAAATGGCAATCCACTCCAGTATTCTTGCCTGGAGAATCCCAGGGATGGCGGAGCCTGGTGGGCTGCCGTCTATGGGGTCGCACAGAGTCGGACACGACTGAAGCGACTTAGCAGCAGCAGCAGCAGGATTTTGTAAGTCCCTTGGACTGCAAGGAGATCCAACCAGTCCATCCTAAAGGAGATCAGTCCTGGGTGTTCATTGGAAGGACTGATGTTGAAGCTGAAACTCCAATACTTTGGCCACCTGATGCAAAGAGTTGACTCATTGGAAAAGACCCTGATGCTGGGAAGGATTGGGGGCAGGAGGAGAAGGGGATAACAGAGGATGAGATGGCTGGATGGCAACCCTGACTCGATGGACATGAGTTTGGGTAAACTCCGGGAGTTGGTGATGGACAGGGAGGCCTGGTGTGTTGCGATTCATGGGGTCGCAAAAAGGTGGACACGACTGAGCGACTGAACTGAACTGAGGATGTTGTAGTGTCAAACATAAGAAGAGCTCTGGACTTTTTAGGGAGGAGAGTGTGAAGTAGTAAGGTAATTTGTAACATTATTACCCATTTTGAAGGCATTGGATGGTGGGCTTTTTAGATGTGACTCTGTGGGGTTTTAGCATGTTAGGAGTAATTGGCCAGAACTATCACTTAAGTCTTTAAATTTTAAAGGAAGTGCTGACTAAAAAGACACACAATGTGAGAGTTGTGAGTTAAGTTTTATTTGGGGCAAATTGAGGACTTCAGGCCAGGAGCCGGTACCTCAGACATCTCTGAGAGACTGCTCCAAACAGGCGGTGGTGATGGTTGTTCAGTCACTCAGTCATGTTCTTCTCTTTGTGACCCCATGGGCTGCAACACGCCAGGCTTCCCTGTCCTTCACCATCTCCTGGAGCTTGCTCAAACTCATGTTGATTGAGTCAGTGATGCCATCCAACCATCTCATCCTCTGTCATCCCCTTCTCCTTCTGCCTTCAATGTTTCCCAGCATCACGGTCTTTCCCAGTGAATCGGCTCTTTGCATCTGGTGCCCAAAGTATTAGAGCTTCAGCATCAGTCCTTCCAATGAATATTCAGGGTTGATTTCCTTTAGTATTGACTGGTTTGATCTCTTGCAGGTCGAGGGACTCTTAAGAGTGTTCTCCAACACCACAGTTCAAAAGCATCAATTCTTTGCCACTCAGCCTTCTTTATGTTTCAACTCTCACATCCATACATGACCACAGGAAAAACCATAGCTTTGACTATATCGACCTTTGTTGGCGAAATAGTGTCTCTGCTTTTTAATATACTATCTAGGTTTGTCATAGCTTTTCTTCCAAGGAGCAGGTGTCTTTTAATTTCATGGCTGCAGTCACCATCTGCAGTGATTTTGGAGCCCAAGAAAATAAAGTCTGTCACTGTTTTCATTGTTTCCCCATCTGTTTGCCATGAAGTGATGGGACCAGATGCCATGATCTTAGTTTTTTGAATGTTGAGTTTTAAGCCAGCTTTCTCACTCTCCTCTTTCACTTTCATCAAGAGGCTCTTTAGTTCCTCTTCACTTTCTGCCATAAAGGTGGTGTCTGAGGTGGTGTCTGCCGTAAAGGTGGTGTCTCAGATCTGTGTATCTGAGGTTATTGATATTTCCCCCAGAAATCTTGATTCCAGCTTGTGCTTCATCCAACCGTGCATTTCACATGATGTACTCTGCACAGAAGTTAAATAATCAGGGTGACAGCATCAGGGTTGATGTACTCCTTTTCCTATTTGGAACCAGTCTTTTGTTGCATGTCCAGTTCTAACTGTTGCTTCTTGACGTGCATACAGGTTTCTCAGGAGGCAGGCAAGGTGGTCTTGTATTCCCATCTCTTTAAGAATTTTCCAGTTTGTTGTGATCCACACAGTCAAAGGTTCAAGAGGCAGTGGGGGGAGGTCAATATATAAGATTTTGGTGAAGGGGGAGTTCAATGCAATCAAGTGCTTAGTTTACACAAGGCTTTCCGCTAGTCATGAGGAGCTGATGTCACCATGAAGGGATTTAGTGCTTTTCTAGATATGAAGAGATGTAAGGGTTGGGATCCTGAAATCAGTTCCTGAAAATATTTAATTATCTAAAGTCTTGTTCTACCATTTCCCTGGAGCACAGAGTGCCTCACTCTCCACCCTGAATTCCCCTCAGGGGGTATTGAAGGCCAGCAGCTGCAGCAGCACAAGATTCAGTTTCTGCAGAGGCAGATGGCAAATGCCTTTGTTGTTGTTGTTGTTGAGTCACTGGGAAAATGCTTTTGGCAAGTAAGTGCCAATTTACTTGGCACTTGAAGTTTGGCAAATGCTGTAGACTAAATGTTTGTGTGTCTCCCAGACTGATTTGTTGAAACCTAATCCCTAATGTCAGGGTGTTTGGAGGTGGAGATTTTCGGAGGTGATTAGATCATGAAAGTGGAGCTCTTGTGAATGGGATTAGTGCCCTTATAAAGGAGCCGTAAAGAACTCCCTCACCTGTTCTTCATGTGAGCACAAGGGCCATCTATTAACCAGGAAGCAGGTTCTCACCAGACCGTTGATCTTGGACTTCTCAGCCTCCAGAACTACGAGAAATAAATGTCTGTTGTTTATAAGCCACCCAGTCTGTGGTTCTTTTGTTATAGCAGCCTGAATGGAATGAGATAGCAAGTCTAAAGAATCCTCTTTCCTTATTGTTCAGTCGCTCAGTCGTGTCTGACTCTTTGCAACCCCATGGACTGCAGCACGTCAGGGTTCCCTGTCCTTCACTGTCTCCCAGAGCTTGCTCAAACTCATGTCCATTGAGTCGGTGATGCCATCCAACCATCTCATCCTCTGTCGTCCCCTTCTGCTGCCTTCGATCTTTGCCAGCATCGGGGTCTTTTCTAATGGGTCGGCTCTTTGTATCAGGTGGCCAGAATACTAGAGCTTCAGCTTCAGCATCAGTCCTTCTAATGAATATACAGGGTTGATTTCCTCTAGTATTGACTAGTTTAGTATTGATCTCCTTGCTGTCCAAGGGACTCTCAAGAGTCTTCTGCAACGCCACAGCTCAAAAGCATCAAGCCTCTTTCCTTACCTAGTAGCCATTCCTCCTCTAACCCCTCCCACCTCCCCTTCACACTGCTCTTTGCCTTGCTGTGGCTTCTTTTATCTTTCAAGATTGTGACCAATGTCTATCCAAATTTAAACCTAATTACTGAGTAAAAATGTCGAAATCCCAAAGACCTAACACAAAAGGTTTGTTCCAGCCTTAAGTCCTAGGAATTACTTTGAGTTCGTTCTTTTGATTCAACCATAACCCACTTAGCTGGATTTTAAGCATCACCTACTTTTCCAACATAGCTTCTAACATTAATGATATTTCCAGAACACCCCAGGTTATAAACACCAAAGGATAAAAAAAAAAAAAGGTAAGAGGAACACTTCCACATTGTAGGATGATGACATGAACCCCTGCTTAATCAAATTCCCAGCCAATCATAAATACCAAAGTCATCTGAACAAATTGATTGCTTTTGCATACCAAAGCTCTGATTTAAATTCTCAAGCCTCCATAACTTTAGAATCAATAAACATTTATTATTGTCCTTATTTGTGCCTCTGAATAAATCACTGTGTAATTTTACCTCTTAATTCTCAAAGGTGTAATATAAAAATATTGATTTTAATAGGTTTTTGTGCTACTAAAAGAATATGTAATTTATGCATTCAAACCCTTTAGCACGATGCCTAAGGCACTGATACTGTGGGTATGAGCAATATGTGATAACTTTTCTTTTAAAAATCTTTTATTGAAGTGTAACAGTCACACAGAAAGTACACACAAATTGTAAATTTACGACTTTATGGATTTGTGCAAAGTGAGCACACCTGTACAGTCAGTCTCTGGATTAAAACATAATAAAATATACCAGTCCCCTGGAAGCTCCCCTCTCCCAGTCAGTATCCCCTGAAAAGATAACCACAACCTGTTTTCTACTACCATCAATTAATTTGGCCTGGGAATGAACTTTACATAAGTTGAATCCTACAACCAGAAACTTTTTGTGCTTGCTTTTAACAAATGTACAAGAAAACCCTCAACATCATGTTTAAGTAATTCATCTACATTTTTGCATTTAGTAATAGTTTTTTGATTGCTTTGTAATATGCCTTTGTATGAACATCACATTTTCTGTTGAACAGGTTTTAGCTATTATGAGTAGTGGGGTTATGGAAATTCCTAGGTGTGACTTTTGATGAACACATGCATGCTTTCATAACTGAATTGTTGCTAGGTCAGAGTGCCCATGTCTGGCTTTAGCTGATACAGCCAAACTTTTCTAAAGTCATTATCAGTTTATACTTCTAGTAGCATTCTTGTTTGTTACCTTAAGAACTTTATCAACATGTTTTTTTGCCATGGTTTAGCCATTCTGGTGGGCCTATAGTGCTACCTCACTATGGTTTTAATGTGTAATGTGGTAATTAATGATGCACACATTTTCATGAGTTTTTGGGCCACCTTGATGTCCCTTTTTGTATAGCATTTGGTCAAGTATTTGTCTTATTTTTTCTATTAGAGTGTTTGTCTCTTCCCCACCCCCCAAACCTTTGGCTGCACTGCACAGCATGCAGTATCTTAGTTCCTTGACCAGAGACCAAACCCTTGTCCCTGCAGTGGAAGCATGGAGTCCTAACCACTGACTGCCAGGGAAGTCCCAGGATGTTTTTGCTTCTTAAAAAATTAATTTGTAGGGGATTTTGTGTGTGTGTGTGTCTAGGTTTGAGTCTTTTATATATCTTACAAATATTTTCTTTGACTCTGTGGCTTATCTCTTCTCTCTTTTAATCTTTTTTGATGAACAGAAATACTGAATTTTAATATAGTTATTGTATCTACTTTTATTGTGCTACTGTTTTTTTTGTTGTTGTTGTTTCCTGTTTAAGACATCTTTGCCTGACCCAATTTGATGAAGATATTCTCTAGTATTTTCTTTTAGATGTGTGAGATAGCTTTATTTCTTCTTCTTTTTTTTTTTTTTTAAATTTTTGGCTGCACTTCGTGGCATGCAGGATCTTAGTTCCCAGGCCAGGGATTGAACCTGTGCCCCTTGAAGTGGAAGCCACTGGACCACCAGGGAAGTCCCAGCTTTATTTCTTAAAAATAATTTTCATACTAAGTATAGTAAAAGAATACAAATGACTGCCATCGCTGTCTTTCATTTCTGTCCTTAAGCAATTGGAATTTACTGATGTATTTGTATTGTTATGCAATGCAGTGTTTCCTGAAATGTTTCTTGAAGTGCTACCTGCACGACAACAGATAAGTTGATCTCAAGTAGCTTCATGTGTAAGAGGGAGACAATAAGTGTAAGTAAATGACTATGCAAAGATAGGAAGGGATGAAAGGAATAAAAGGTACAGATAAGAAAACATGGCATAGGATGATATTATTTTTTTAGGTGGGTGGCAAGGAAGGTTGTATGGAAGAGACGGCATTTAAACCAAACCTGGTAGTGTGGATGGAATTTGGACATGATGCTGCTGCTACTGCTAAGTCGCATCAGTCATGGCTGACTCTGTGCGACCCCATAGATGGCAGCCCACCAGGCTCCGCCGTCCCTGGGATTCTCCAGGCAAGAACACTGGAGTGGGTTGCCATTTCCTTCTCCAATGCATGAAAGTGAAAAGTGTAAGGAAGCCGCTCAGTCGTGTCTGACACTTAGCGACCCCATAGACTGCAGCCCACCAGGCTCCTCCGTCCATGGCATTTTCCAGGCAAGAATACTGGAGTGGGTTGCCATTGCCTTCTCCATGGACATGATGAGATATAGTAAAAGTATTTCAGAGAGGAAAAAAAATGATCAAATGACTGGAATTGAAAAGATGTGGTTTATGTGTGTATATGTGAAAAAGCAGGGGTAGTTCAACCAGATAGTTTATATAAACTGTGACTAAAAAAATTACTGACCTTGACTATTAAAAAGCAAATACAACAGAAACCATACATGTAAATGCATGTCATGTCTTACAAAATAGTTGTATTAATTAGTGCATTAAAGTTATATTAACAGAAACCAAATCCAGCCAGTTTAAGCCCAAGGAGAAATAGAAATAAGTGGGCATTTCATGGAATCTAGGGGTAGTGGAGCAGCTAGGCTTTGGGAACCAGTAGGCACTCCAGTGTTCTTGCCTAGAGAATCCCAGGGACGGAGGAGCCTGGTGGGCTTCCGTCTATGGGGTCGCACAGAGTCGGCCACGACTGAAGCAACTTAGCAGCAGCAGCAGCAGCAGGGACTAAAGGTTAGAGCACTGTAGTAACCTAGGTATTTTTTTCTTCATTTATCAGTCTGCCTCTCAGAGCCTATCTGTTTCATTTTGTCCTCTTGCTCTATAATGGTGTCTTGGTTTGCTTGGACTGCTACAACAAATATACCATAGACTGAGTGGCTTATAAACAACAGAAGTTTATATCCCACTGTTCTGGATGCTGGAATTGCAAGATAAGGGTGCTGGAATGGTTGAGTTCTGATGAGGACCCTCTTCTGATTTTATATTGCTGACTTATTGTATCTTCATTTGACAGAAAGAGAATGAGAAAACTCTCTCTCTCTCTTTTTTTTTTTTTAAATAAGAACACTTGTCTCATTCATGAGGGCTATACCCATATAACCGTAAGGTTCCTTATGATCTAATTACCTCCTAAATTCTCCACCACCAAATATCATCACATGTTGGGTTAGGATTTCAACATGTGAGTTTGGGGGGAAAGCACTCTATCCATAATAAATGGATTGATTTATTAGTTCTAATTCCCAGGCCAGATGTTAGAAAATAGCTTTTAAGAACTCTCAAGTAGATCTTCTCCATTCAGGAATTCAGACAGAAGTACCTGAAATATTAAATTCCCTTAAGAAAGGCTCATTGGCTTATTGACTTATTTTGGGTCAAGTGCCCGTTCTTGGTCTAATGAGTTATGACAGAGCATGGCATAGGAGGTATGTGATAGGAAGCATCATATTGGCTATTGTGATTCCTTGGAGTCTTCTCATTAAAACTAAAATGATATTTGAGCCTGGGAAGGGAGTTTACAGAAAGTGGAAAGTAGATTATTTAATCAGTTCAAGAGGCGTCACCCTAGAAGGCTGTGGTAATAACTAGCAAGGTGATGTAATATTGAGGATGATTCATTGAGCATGTATAGCAAGCCAGGTCCTTGTGTTTCTTAACTTTTTTATTTTGAAGTGATTATAGATTTACAGAGAAGTTGTACAGATAATATCCAGAACTCCTGAATAACTATTCATCCAACTTCTCCTAATATTAATATCTTACGTAATCATGGCACATTTACTAAAACTAAGAATGAACATTGTACACTGTTGTTTAAACTGTAGACTTTAATTCAGATTTCACCAGTGTTCAACTAATATCCTTTTTCTGTTTAGGGTCCATTTCAGATACTACACATTGCACATGGTCATCACATTGTCAAGTCTTTTCCAACTATGACAGATTCTTAGTTTTCTCTTATTTTTTGTTATCTCGACACTTTAAAAGAATACTGGTCAGGTATTTGTAGGATGTCCTTCAATTTGGTTTAGTTTTATGTTTTCACATGATTATACTGGGGTTAAGGGTGGGAAGAATACTATGGAAGTGATATGCCCTTTTTTTCACATCATGTCATGTTATTGGGGGTACATAATATCAACATAACTTCCAACTGGGGTGTAAACCTTAATCATTTTGGTTAGGGTGGTGTCTGGTAGGTTCCTTCACTGAAAAGTTACTATAAATTTGTAAACAAATGTTAAAATCACCCTAGTAATTGACAAATATTTGGGGTGGTAATACTTTGGGGCTAAGGAAATATCCTCTTACTCCGTAAAGTTTCACCCAAAGTCAATTTGAGCCTTCATCCATGGGTCTTGCCTGCAACAGGTGTTGCTGTGTCTAATGGTGATATTATTTCCCCTCATTTCTTCTCTGTTTATCCTCTGGAATTCTTTTCAAGGGAGCATATCTTCTCCTCATTTTATTTATGGATTCAGTCATTTGTATAAATAACTTTGGGCTTATGGATATTTACTTTATTTTGGGGGGGTCATAATCCAATATTATCTTTATTATGTTGCTCTAGCTCTGACTGTTTAGAGCTCTTTCAGGTTGGCTTTCCTGTCCTTTTGTTGTATAATCATCCTTTATTTATTTATTTATTTTAAAGAACTTTTAGATGGTTCGATTTATCTGTATTTTCCCTGTTCCTGTTCTGGTATCTTCTATTTCTTCAGGGAATCTTAAAAAATATCTCCTTTTATTGGAAAATGGTATTTAGAAACTCAGATCCAGACTTTAGGTGTGCTGATTGCTGACTGGAATATCACTGCTTTGCGGCCCTCTCTGGTAACAGAGCTAGGAAATATCTGTATGTATGTTAAACCATGTATATATATATATAACTCCGTAGTTATTTCCATTGTTGTTGTTGGTCAGTTGCCCAGTCGTGTACATCTCTTTTTGAATCTCATGGACTGCAGCATGCTGGGCCTCTCTGTCTCTCACCATCTCCCGAAGTTTGCCCATGTTCATGTCCATGACATCAGTGATCAACATCAACATCACCATGGACATAATTATTCTCATATCTATCTGTAAATATATTAAAATAAACATGAATTCATACTGATATCTCTAACTCCAATATAGTAACACAGGATTAGTTTTTGCCTTCCTCTCTTACATATTTGTAATTTCATTCTCCAGCAGTGAGGAAACTCCTGCCAGGTGCTTTTTCTGTGATACTGTATTAAATTGCTCAGCTATGCTATGAGAGTTATCTCAGTTTTACTGATAGGAAAACACTTAAATTTTAATAAGCTTAAGTGATTGTCTTCAGGCACAAAGCAAATGATTGAGCCAGTGGATTCAAAATTATTCAAGTGTCATGTTTATGCATTGACTTATGGTTAAGGCTACACACTTAATATGATACAACTATGCTTGTACAGAGGATGAGATGATTGGATGGCATCACCGACTCAATGGACATGAGTTTGAGTAAACTCCAGGAGATGGTGATGTATAGGGAGGCCTGGCATGCTGCAGTCCATGGGATCACAAAGAGTTGGACATGACTGAGTGACTGAACTGAACTGAATTGAATCCTTCTATAAAATATTTTTAAAGTTAGTCTTTTAATAAATATAACAGGTTTATTGAGATATAATTCACATCCTATAAAATTCACCCATTTAAACCGTATAATTCATTCTTTTTAGTATATTCACAGAATTGTGCAACCATCAACACTATCTAATTTTAGAACATTTTCATCACTTTCCCTCCAAAAAAATCTGTAGCCAGTAACACTAACTGCCCATTACTCCTTATCTTCCAGGCCATGGCAAACACTAATCTATTTTATGCTTCTATATATAGATTTGCCATTTCAGAATATTTCAAATAAGTGAAATCATACAGTATGTGGTCTCTTGTGATTGTTATTTTTTAACGTAGCATAATGTTTTCAAGGTGCATACATGTTGTAGCAAGTGACAATAAAATTTGTCTTTTAAAATGTAATTTATATTTTTACAGCACTTGTAGTTTCACAAAAAAGTTGAATTGAAAGTACAGGGAATTCTCATATACCACCTTCTACTCCAAAACACACAGCTTCTGTCACTGTCTACATTGTACATCCAAATGGAACATTTGATATAATTTATGAACCTATACATCCTTATCACTCAAAGTCTATAGTTTACATTTGAGTTCACTCTTGGTGCTGTATATTTTACAGGTTTGGACAAATATATAATAACATGTATCCAGCTATTATGGGTTTCCCTAATAGCTCAGCTGGTAAAGAATCTGCCTGAAATGCAGGAGACCTATGTTCGATCCCTGGGTTAGGAAGAGTCCCTGGAGGAGGGCATGGCAATCCACTCCAGTATTCTTGCCTGGAGAATTCCCATGGACAGAGGAGCCTGGTGGGCTACAGTCCATGAGGTTGCAAAGAGTCATACATGACTGAGCAACTAAACACAGCACAGCATCCACCATTATAGTATCATACAGAACAGTTTTATTGCCCTAAAAATCCTCTGTGCTTTTCCTGTTCACTCTCATCCTCCCAACTCTTGGCACCCCCGATCTTTTTACTGTTTCATTAGTTTTTTCTTTTCAAGAATGTCTTATAGTTGGAATCACATAACATGAAGCCTTTTCAGATTGGATTCTTTCATTTGGTAGTATGCATTTGAGTTTTCTCCATATATTTCATGGCCTGATAGCTTATTATTTTTTAGTGCTGAATAATATTCCACATCTGATTTATCAGTCACTGACTGAAGAACATTCTGGTTGCTTTCAAGTTTTATCAATTAAAATTAAAGCTAGCATAGAGCATAGAAATATATGAAGCAAATATTGGCAAATGTAAGGGGAGAAATTGACAATAAGGCAATAATAGTAGGGGACTTTAACACCCCATATACATCAATGAATTCATCATCCAGACAGGAAGTCAATAAGGAAACAGGCCTTAAATGACATGTACCAGTTGGACTTAACAGATATTTACAGGAGATTCTATTCAAGAAGATTAGAATATGCATTCTTTTCAAATGTACATTGAAAGTTCTCCAGGATAGATCACATTCTAGGCCACAAAACAAGTCTCAGCAAATTTAAGAAGATAGAAATTATATTAAGCATTTTTTTGGACCACAAGTGTATGAAACCAGAAATCAATTACAGGAAGAATAATGGGAGAAACACAAACACATGGAGACAACAAACATAAACAACATTCTACTAAAAAACCAATGGATCAATGAAGAAATAAAAGAGAAATCAGAGGTACCTTGAGGCAAATGAAAATACGAACACAACTTTCCAAAATTTATGGAATGCAGCAAAAACAGTCCCACAAGGGAAGTTTATAGTGATATAGGCCTCCCTCAAAAAACAGAAAAAAAGCAACCTAACCTACCATTGAAAGGAATTAGAAAAAGAACAATCAAAGCCCAAAGTCAGCAGAAGAAAAGAAATAATAAAGATCAGAGAGGAAATAAAAGAGAACAACAACAATAACTACAGTATAAAAAGATCAATGAAACCAAGGCTTTTTTTTTTTTTAAATTTAGAGTTGATTTACAATGTGTTAATTTTTGTTCTACATCAAAGTGATTCAGTTATACATGCATACATATATATATGTGTGTATATATATATGTATATATATACATATATTCTTTTTCATATTCTTTTCCATTATCACAGGATATTAGATATAGTGATCTGTGCTATAGAGTAGGACCTTATTGTTTATCCATTCTATGTATTATAGTTTCCATCTGCTAATCCCAAATTCCCAATCCACTCCTCCCTCCCCCTTAGCAATCACAAGTCTAGCCTCTATGTCTGTGAGTCTCTTTTTGTATTGTAGATAAGTTCATTTGCATATTTTAGATTCCACATATTAGTATGGGTATTTGTCTTTCTCTTTCTGACTTATTCACTTAGTGTGATAATCTCTGGGTCCACCCATGTTGCTGCAAATGGCATTATTTCTTTCCTTTTTATGGATGAATAGTATTCCATTCTATATTCCATTGTACCACATCTTCTTTATCTGTTCATTTGTTAATGGATATTTAGATTGTTTCTGTGTCTTGGCTATTGTGACTAGTGCTGCTATGAACACAATACTGCATGTATCTTTTTGAATTATACTTTTGTCCAGCAATTCCAGGAGTGGAATTGCCGGATCATATGGCAGCTCATTTTTATTTTTTGGGGGAACCTGCATAATGTTTTCTATAGTGGCCACACCAATTTACATTTCCACCAACAATGTAGAAAGACTCCCTTTTTCTCCATACTCCCTAAGGACTTTTTTGAAAAGATTAAACTGATAAGCTGTTAACTAGGCTCATTAAGAAAAATGTGAGAGAACCTAGTAAATAAAATAAATGAAAGAAGAAATTACAACCATTATTACAGAGATACAAAAAATCATAAGAGAAAACTACTACTATATGCTAACAAATCAGACAACTTAGAAGAAATAGAGAAATTTCTAGAAATATTCAGTCTTATATGCCTGAATCAAAAAGAAATAGACGGTCAGAACAGACTGATCACTAGTGAAAATAGATTGTGTTGTTTAGCTGCTAAGTTGTTTCCAACTCTTTTGTAACCCCGTGAACTGTAGCCAGCCAGGCTCCTCTATCCATGGGATTTTTCAGACAAGAACACTGGAGTGGGTTACCATTTCCTTCTCCAGAGGAATCTTCCTGACCCAGGGAATGAACCCATGTCTGCTGCAGTGGTAGGCAGATTCTTTACCACTGAGCCACCAGGGAAGCCTGAAATTGAATTAATAATCAAGAAAATCTCAGCAAACAAAAGTTTAGGACCCAAAAGCTTCACAGGGAAATTCTAACAAACATATAAAGAAGGCCTAATACTTACCTTTCTCAAACTGTTCCAAAAAGCTGATCAGGAGGGAACACACCCAAATTTATTCTACAGTTACTATTACACTGATACTAAAAGCAGACAAAGACCTGCAAAAAAAGAAAATTACAAGCCAATATCTATAATGAACATGGTTCAAAACAGGGTAGCAGCTCAAGTGGAATATTCACTAAGATACCATGTTCTGAGTCAAAAGCCACATAGATATCATGCCTGTGTACCATACTGCTTTGATTGCTATAGCTTTGTAGTAGAGTCTGAAGTCAGGAAACATTATGCCTCCAGCTTTGTTCTTTTTTCTCAAGATTGCTTTAGCTGTTCAGGGTCTTTTGTGTTTCCATATCAATTTTAGAATTATTTGCAAGGAACACAACAATGACAGAAAGAGCCAGAATCTGCCTTCATGTAGCATATGCATTAATGGAGGAAACCACCTTGAAAACACGGAAATAAAAATAATTTGGGAGAGTGGTAAGTGCTCAGAGGAAAATCATACAGCAGTGTAGGGACATAGGGGATGATGAGGTCTGACAACTTAGTTTTGGGTAGGGTGGTCAGAAAATTCCTGTCTGGGAGACAGATTAAACAGAGATTGAAAGAGGGAAGCAATGCCCTTAGAAAGTGTTGGGGAAAGGAAAGTCCATATGGAAACACCCAAGGGGGTCAACCTTGGCTTTCCTGAGGTACTGTTAGAAGGTTGAAGCTGCTTGAGAATAGAAGAGAGGAAGAATGTTGGGAGATGGAGTGAGAGGGGTGATTGTTGCTGTTCAGTCGCTAATTCATGTCCGACTCTTTGCAACCCCATGGACTGCCAAACAGCAAAACTTCCCTGTCTTTCACTATCTCCTGTAGTTTGCTCAGTCTCACATCCATTGTGTTGGTGATGCCATCCAGCCATCTCATCTCTCAGTCTTTCTCAGCATCAGGGTATTTTTCCAGTGAGTCAGCTCTTCACATCAGGTGGTCAGAGTATTGGAGCTTCAGCTTCAGCATCAGTCCTTCCAATGAGTATTCAGGGTTGATTTCCTTTAGGATTCACTGATTTAATCGCCTTGTTGTCCAAGGGACTCTCAGGAGTCTTCTCTAGCACCACAATTAGGAAGCATTAGTTCTTTGGCACTCAGCCATCTTTATGGTCCAACTGTCACATCCATACATGATTACTGGAAAACCATACCTTTGACTATGTGGACATTTGTCAGCAAAGTGATGTCTCTGCTTTTTAATACACTGTCTAGATTTGTCTGAGTTTTTCTTACAAGGAGCAAGCGTCTTTTAATCTCATGGCTTTTAATCAGATTTGTCTTAGTTTTTCTTCCAAGGAGCAAGCGTCTTTTAATCTCTTTGAAACCATCCACATGTGACTTTGGAGCCCAAGAAAATAAAATCTGTCACTGTTTCCACTTTTTCCTCATGTATTTGCCATGAAATGATGGGACCAGATACCGTGATCTTAGTTTTCTGAGTGTTGAGTTTTAAGCCGGCTTTTTCACTCTTCTCTTTCATCCTCATCAAGAGGCTCTTTAGTTCCTCTTTGCTTTCTGCCATTAGAGTGCTATCATCTACATATATGAGATTGTTGATATTTCTCTTGGCAGTTAGTATCTGTAATTATTCAGGGTGTTTCCCCTAAATTTTATACATTCTCACAGTAATCTATGTGAATAACTAGAATTGCTGAATAATTGCATTTTTTTTGAGACTAGAAACTGATTTTGAAATCAAAATATTCTATTTCTCCTTAAATTTGTGTGCCAGTCTCAACCACTCTGTGCCTTGCTTACCTCACTTATTCTCCCGGAGTCTCAGAGACAATTTTCTGTACCTTTACACAGAACTGGATACTATTTGCTCTAAGTACAAAATATATTCTAACCCATACATGAAAAGAGTCTGTTTCTAACCCCATAGTTGCTTACACAAAACTGATACAACTGGAAAGTTCCTCTATGTAGATTGATGCTTGTTGTCTCTATTACATGATCATCTGCTGTCAAAATTAGTCTCATTACTTTAAACGTGTACATGTTAAAACTGACTTACTTTGTGCTCCCTAAAATAGCACCACTTTGGAACTGGAAGACAAGACTTTCAGTTTATCCTGTTTCACACACTGACTCTGTGGTCTTAAGTATCTCTGAATCTTCTTGGAACAGAATTCTAATACTCAATTAAAAAAAATGTCAGGAATGATTTTAAAAGGATTATCATTATCATTGCCAGCACCAATTATATCATTTGGCACATGGTAGATAATCAATATTTTAATGAAAGGATGTATTCAATAATATTGTTTCTCAAGGATGTAGTTAAATGCCTCAGTAGACAACTTACAATGATCATGACATTTTCCTCCCTATAGTTTTTGAGAGGAAAGGACCAAAATGGTGTGGTTAACTTAGCAAACATTAATTAAGCCTGCATATATGGCAAGCTCTATACTAGGTACTGGAATTCTAGGAAGAAGTAAGAAGAATCTTTGCTTCACAGGTATTTGTCTTTGGACGCATGTATAGAAACCAATTACCTATTTATTGATAAGTTTTCTGTTCCTCATATGTTTTGTGAAATGTTAGGACTATTCAGAACTATATTCAGCTATATTTATTCAGATAAACTGAATAAACAACTCTATGATCAATTGGCTTTAGTTTAAAATATTTCTCTTCTTAATAAGTAAAGTCAGATCCACAGTATGTGAAGATCAGCCTCCTCACTGAAATTATCTGAGAGTTTAATTTTTTTCTGGCTGCACCATGCAGCATGCAGGATCTTAGTTCCCTGACCAGAGATCAAACCCATGCCCCCTGCATTGGGAGCACAGAGTCTTAACCACTTGACCACCAGGAAGGTCCTATCTGAGAGTTTACACATCAACAATTCCTGGACCCCATCCTGAGAGATTCTGATTTAATTTACCTGATAGGGGCCTGTGCATCAATTTTTTTAGAAAGCTGCACAGGTGATTTTAATATGTGGGTAGGATTGAAATTTCATTGTGTTTATTCTGTGCATTTCAGGAGCAACTAATTTCACATATGCATTTCAAATTCTTTTTTAAGTGAACAGCATTGAAATCCTATTTGTTCTTTAAAAAACAGCAATCAACAATATACATGTGTATTTCACTCCCTGAGCACTGCAGCCTGACAACCTAAAACTCTTTGGCTGAGAAGTCTCTGCACGTGCACAGTGTTTAAACTGGGGAACTCTTGGACTGCAGACCCGTGAGCCAAAGCCAGTTAGAAACCACTCCTCATAATGCAGAGACAGATGATTTTTTTGGAGGATCTTCAGGAAGTGATCTTTGATGGCTTTCAGTCAATTCCCCAGTATTTAATGCAACATTTTCTATTACTTGCGAGTGTTTTGGGGAGGGAAGGTCTCTATTTTAAATCAGATCTATTCAGAGCGGACTGTGAACTCTTCTAGGAATGCTAAAAGAACTACTGCCCAATAGTGTAAAAACACATAGAACACTGAGTGTTTGGAGAAGACAGTGTTGGGTGCTTGGAAACAAAGTGATGTCTCTCTAAAAACCAGTCCGGTAAGAGTTAAGAAGAAATTCAAGAGTGCCTCCTACTTCTTCCCACTAGGTTTCTAAGAATGACACCAAGGCAGAGGAAGGTGAATGTGAAAGGTTTCAATGTATCCAAACATCTTTCTTTTCTAAGAGTGAGTCATTACAGTTTCTTCTCATTGCACTTTCTGTTCCTTCAGAATTTAAAACTTCTTTTCACTTTCTTCAGTTTGAACCTTTGCCATATACTTACTGTTGTTTGATGTTACTGTGTATTTGTTTCTTTCTTATTGCTGTTTTGCTCAGCAGACAAGCATGGTGTGGCCTGGGATGCTGCTTTAATTGTTGTTGTTATTTGGTCGATAAGTCATGTCTGACTCTTTTGCAACCTCGTGGACTGTAGCCTGCCAGGCTCCTCTGTCCATGGAATTTTCCAGGCAAGAATACTGGAGTAGGTTGCCGTTTCCTTCTCCAGGGGATCTTCCAACCCAGGAATCAAACTCATATCTCCTGCATGGGCAGGCGGATTCTTTACAACTGAGTCACCTGGGGAACCCTGCTGTCTTATTACACTTATTTTATTTTTCACTGATGCTGATTAGGACAGTGCCTGACACATATTAGGTGCTCACAAAATGTTTGCTGAAAGAACTGTGAATCAATGTTCATTGTCATTTGCTACTATCCACTTCCTCACTTGACTGGGGAAATTACTGCCGTCTCCTTTCACTGTTCCCATTCATGGATATTTCCAGGCAAGACAACAGCTATAGCTATAAGCAAATATATATATACATACATATATATATATATATATATATATATATATATATATATATATATATATATATATATATAGCAGCACAACTGACACATAATCATGGTTGATTCCAAGGCACATATAGATCTGCCATGCTTCCTAAATGATAGACTGCTTTGTTAACTGAATGACAGAGAATGTTTGACTTCATTTCTGGGAGTTTATGTATAATGGCTGGTGGGAACCAGAAGGAAGTTCAGTAGGAAAACCCCCAAAAAACATTGACATGGGTGTTCAGATAATTGGGATTTAGATTTTGCTCTGCTGCTGTGAGACCTGAGACCTGGGGGTCATCAGTCTATCTCTGAGTGAGTGAGTTGAACCAACTGTTTTATCAGGTCCTTTATATATTTAATGTTTTTGACTTCAGACATACTTGCTTCTCAAAGCAAGGAAAGACATAGTAAGTACTGGGGATTGACATATAGAATTCACATCTTTTGGAAACATTTCTAACAGTGACAAAGAGCAAAGAAATGTGGCTTTCTGTAATTGGGCTCCTTTATAAGCAGTGTATGAGTCTTTTATGATTCAGTCTTTAAAGTACTCAGCCCTTTTGATAGACTGAATTTCTATTTTTCTATTTTCTTATAATTCCTAAACTACAACAAACCTTCTCTGGGATGTTATGCAGATTAACCCATTTGTCTTAATGGGGTTTGATTCATCCTCTTTGCGGGCATGGAGCTAGAAATCCTTTTTGCCCTTTTATAAGTTGCCATGCTGCTCTGAGATTACCCATATTCTAACACGACTCACAGCACTTCCCACATCATATTGTCTGTTTCCCACTAGAGAAACTATGAACATCTAGGGGAATGTATAGTAAGTACTCAGGCCACAGTAGTTGTTCCTTCAATTTTGGTTAAATGAATGAATAGATGAATGGAGCATTTTCTATGGTTACAGTTAAATAAATTAATAAATCAAAATTTCCCCTAATTTACTGATACTGGATTAATTGATTGGTTGATTTCAAAATAACACTATTGCAGTGAGATTAGTATTTCAAAACCTTACTCCCCATGATTATCAAAACTTGGCATTGATGTTCAAATGGCAGCTGAACCATGTTGTGTGATTCTGTATTTCCACAAAAAAACAGAACATTACAGTGTTAGGTAAACATCTCACCAAATGTTAAAAAGAAGAAACCTTGAATATAATGTAGTCATTTTGGTGGTAAGGAAACAGAAGCCCAATAATTAATTTGCCCTAAGTTCCTGATAGTAAATCCACAAATCTGAGACCATGACCCAAGTTTTCTCATTTCTATCTTGTCCTTTAACCTTAGTACACACACAGTATAGATTGCTTATGCTTGGATTCCGAATGAAATTGAAAATTCCCATTGTGTTCATTGTTTGCTCATTCTCCACTGTAGGGGAATTTAACCCTTGTGATCCTGTCCTCTCCTTTATGTTTCTCACAGCACACACACATGAACACACACACACGCGGTATTTCAGTGCAGTTTGCTTGCTGCTCTAAGCTTACTCCCTCACTTCTTACCCTCTTTGTACGGTCTCTGAATGGACCTGTAATTCAGGAACTGACAGGGAGTGTGGAAGGAGAGGAAAGTCAGTCAATGGATGGAGGCAGGAGGGGAGCAGGGAATCTGGAAATGGGCTGGTGGCAGCCACAGCCTGGTGGGCTAAGCCTGCAGATGCACTCCTTGACTTTGAAGTTTAGACACATATACTCATGAACATTCTTATAACAAAATCATATTATACAAGTTGCAGAACCCTTGGGAATCATCTCATGAGAGACAGAATATAGGATGCAAGGTAGCCTGGATTTAAGTGTTAGGATTACTAATGTAATGATTTACTGTAAATAATTTATTATAAAACAATTGTGTTTTGAAAGACTATTTAACTTCTCTAAAGTTCACTTTTTTAATCTATAAAATGGATTGTATTGGTTTCTTCGAGCTGCCATAAAAA
This sequence comes from Okapia johnstoni, assembly GCA_024291935.2. Taxonomy (NCBI): domain Eukaryota; kingdom Metazoa; phylum Chordata; class Mammalia; order Artiodactyla; family Giraffidae; genus Okapia; species Okapia johnstoni. Next base: position 34,352,570 of record CM044319.1, read on the forward strand.
AGTACCACAGACTGGGTAGGTTAAACAGCAGCCGTTTATTTTCTCACTGTTCTGGAAGCTGGAAGTCTAAGATCAGTGTGTCTGTAGGGTTGGTTTCTTCTTCTGAGATCTCTCTCTTTAACTTGCAGATGCCATCTTTTCCCTCTGCCTAAACATAATTTTTTCTGTGTGCATGTCTGTGTCCAAATTTCCTCTTCCTATAGGGACACCAGCCACGTTAGATTTGGAACCATTCTAAAGACCTCATTTTAACTTAGTTACCACTTTAAAGACCTTACAACTAAATATAATTACCTTGTGTGGACTTCAGCGTATAAAATTTGGAGTCACACAGTCTAGCCTATAACATAGAGTATATTTTATAACCTAAGAGTTGATGATCCAATGAGTTTTTATATGCAGAATGCTTTTCTGCATAAATGAAGAACCTGACATTTGCCAATAGGAATGTTTAAATCCTTATTTTTAGAACTCATAAGCTGAATGGTTCTAGTGGCCATATAAATGTTCAGTTTCATGGGTTTGTTGCAGGGTAGTGATGTTTAAATATCTATATTAACACACTTCTATATATTATGACATTTATTTATTTTTCTTAGTATTTTATGCACCTCCTTTTTTCCATCTTTCACCAGTCAAACCTGTCCCCTGATGTGCGCTGCATAAGGTTCACAGGGTAGGAGTGGGACATGTATAGACACAGATGGGGTCTCCCTGCATTTCGCCACTGTAGTTGGAGAGAGCGAATGAGCACACACAAGATCTAGGCAGACAGCACCTTAACAACCCCGCAGGTATTTCTGTCCCTGGTGTAACATGGATACAGCAGCAGAGAGAGTTAAGACCTTCACGGTGAAGTGTACAAACATGAGGGATGTCGCTGCAGAAACCTTGTGGTCTGACTACCAGGAACCAGACAGAATGAAAGGTCTCTCAGAATCACTACGTGATAGTGGACTTCTAGGATTATATCACAGCAGGAGACAGCCGGCACTACCACAACAGGATAATTTGAGGAGGCATTATCTACAGGAGGAGTGATCCCGAAGGTGTGGGCACAGTGTAGAGTGTAGGAACCCAGGGCTTGTAGTTACAGAACTGTTATCACTGCTCGGCCAACCGGATGAAGAGAGGGCAGAATTCTAGAAGCTAGAAGCAAGACAGAGCACAGGGAGAAGACTGCTTCCTTGTGGAAGCCAGAGGGAAGTGAATCATGTCCATGTGCTCCATTTAGTTTAGGCTCCAGGGCACAGTAGAATGGAGACGGGTCAAGAATGAATCTGGAGGGGACAAATGGAAGATTTTGGGGGGTCTGACTCCAATTTCTTGGCACTACCTGCATCTCTAGAACTTTACCATAATCCTGGGGAAAGGGAGGAGTGTGAGCACAAAGTGGTTAATGTTGAGTTTCCACCACAAAGCAGAATAGACTCAAAATAGTAAGTAAGCTGAATTATAGAAAAAGACATATGTTGCACTTGTAAAACATAAGTTTTGGAATCCACCTCATATAATCCATAAGTCCAGTGTTATATCTACCATATATTAATACATGTGTATCCCCTCTCACCCACATACCACACACACACACACACACACACACACACACACACACACACGGAATCCATGAGTTTTATCTGCATCAAATGACAATGCAAATGATATTTGCATTGGGTTATAAAATAGAGGAAAAAGTGCTGGCAAAGAGAAAGGAAGACTGAAATGAGTAAAAAATCAGTAGGAGTGCATTAAGTCAGAAATGTCAAGCAAGGAAGGAGGAAATGGAATTTGAAATGGCAGGAGCCACTGGTATTATGAGCAAGCGACTTCTTGATTGACGCCAGGCCTTTCCAGGCAGCCAGGATGAGGCCAGGAGAAGGAGCAGCACTTAGCAGCTCAAGGAGAAGGAGGGTCTGTGTCCCTGGGAGACCCAGAGAGAGGCCTCATTTTCCAATTTCTTGTTTTCCCTTCTAATGTACTTGCAGGCTGGTTGTGTCTATTCTTCACAGTCATCTCCTCTTTTACTGATTTGAGTGGGGCTCAGTTCCATGAATATCTGTTACAAATTTTGCAATTGTTTTTTGTAGCTTATTTAAATTTTTGAACCTTAACCCCCATTCTTCATGACACAGAAAATGAAATCTAAAAATTGAGTCAAATTTATTCAGTTACTTCAGGTTGTAAACTGTCCTAATCAGGATTGTTTTACCTTCTTTTCCCTCTTTTCACCTGGATTGAGACTCTGAGGACCTTAAGCTTTAATCACTGGTGGCATTAGTAAAGAGGGAGTGTCCATTGTTAGTATTCTCTTTCACACTGAACTTGCATCCTTTACATTATAACAGGTATTATCTGGTCCTAATGTTGTCCTTATTAATCTTGGTGGCTTATTGAGATGTCACATCCTCTTCTAACCTTCTGTTGGACAGTAACATCCTTTGTTGCTGGGTTCCCTCATCCCAGGCATGAGAGTCTTCCCTTCTCATCCCTTCAACTTCACATGCAGACTTACTCTTGAAATGTATAAAAGCTCCAACTTATGGTCTGTGTTGCACGCAGCCTGCTAATATGAAAATAATATTATTCCAGGAAAGGAATGATCACGTGAGAGAGAAAGAGACTGATTCTTTCCAACTAAGGGTATTTTTCAACAAACATGATTTTTGATTCAAAGTGACTGAGGCTCAAATCCTATCAATTTTGGCTACTTATTGATTGTATGATAATAGGCAGTTTAGTTAAAATTACTGAATGTGGTTCCATAATTGCAAAATTAGGGAAGAATGTCTGTGTCATAGGGTTTTGAGAGGATAGAAGGATCTGGAACACCATAAGTACTTGGTAAATATTGCCTCCATTCTACCTCATTTCATTAATGGTGTAGGTTTGTGGGCAACCGGGAGGAAAGGACTGACCATGAATTAAAATGTGGAAAATGTTTTTCAGTTACTCTCTATCCTCCTTTGTGCATCTTTCCTTCTTGTCTTGGAAAATTTCCTGAGCCCAGTAGGTAAGGGAGACAATCTGGGGAGGGTTGCAGAGGAATCTTTAACTGCAGCTCTTCCAAAAGCAGATCAAGTACAATGGCTAATGTCTTTGATTAATTTTGGTGCCTTGTAAGATTGAACTGTATTATGTATAAAAGTTTTATGTATCATAAAGGAAACATTATGAGTCAATGAGAAAGAGAAAGATTATTTTATAAATCCTATTTGGGAAATTGTTTAGCTAATTGGAGAAAAACTCAACTTGGATTCTCATTTAACAGCATAAACCAAAACATCAAAATTAAAATGGTAACTGAACAATATCAAACTTAACCGATCTATAGTAGAAATAAAAGACGGGTTTTTTTTCCAATTTCTAAATAAGGGAATTCATAAAAGAAAGGAGTAATAGTTTTGACTATGTTGTTTAGTCACTAAGTTACATCTGACTCTTTGTGACCCCGTGGACTGTAGCCCACCAGGCTCCTCTGTCCAGGGCATTTCTCAGGCAAGAAAACTGGAGTGGGGTTGCCATTTCCTTCTCCAAGTTTTGACTATAGAAAAATGTAAAATTTCGCAAAATCAGTAGTGTTGTGAATAAGTTTAAAGGTAGAGAAACTGACAAGTTATTTAACTATGTATATCAGTTCAGTCACTCAGTCATGTCTGAGTCTTTGCGACCCCATGGACTGCTGCACGTCAGGCTTCCCTGTCCATCACCAACTCCCGGAGCTTGCTCAAACTCATGTCCATTGAGTCGGTGATGCCATCCAACCATCTCATCCTCTACGTATATGACAAATTATTAATAACCTTCATTACATAAATTGGTATCTGTGACAAACCTAGACAGCATATTAAAAAGCAGAGACATTGCTTTACTGACAAAGGTCCGTATAGTGAAAGCTATGGCTTTTTCAGTAGTCATGTATGGATGTGAGAGTTAGACCATAAAGAAGGCTGAGTGCTGAAGAATTGATGCTTTTGAAGTGTGGTGTTGGAGAAGACTCTTGAGAGTCCCTTGGACAGTAAGGAGATCAAACCAGTCAATACTAAAGAAACCAATCCTGTATATTCATTAGGACTGATGCTGAAGCTGAAGCTCCAGTTCTTTAGCTACCTGATATGAAGAGCCAACTCATTAGAAAAGATGCTGGGAAAGATCAAAGGCAGGAGAAGGGGACGACAGAGGATGAGATGGTTGGGTGGCGTCACTGACTCTATGGACATGAATTTGAGCAAACTCCAGGAGATGATGATGGACAGGGAAGCCTGGCATGCTGCAGTCTGTGGGGTTGTAGTCAGACACAACTGAGCGACTGAACTGATACTGATCATGTACATTTCATGTATAATTTATATATGTTTTATGTATAATTCCATTATATATATTCTTTTCCAGCTTCTTTTCCTTATAGGTGGAGAGTGCTTTTTCTTAATCATTTAAAGTGAAAATACTGTAAAACAAATTTGTATCTTTCTGAGATTTTAACTATTTAAAGAAGATAAAAACAAGGAAGGAATACAAATTAATAGTAGTTGTCTTTGATTTGTGAGATTATACTGGTCCATTTTTTCCTCAGTTTTTCAGGGCTTTTCAGATATTTGCAATCAGAATCAATTATCTTATACTCAGAAAAAAAGTTTATGTTCTCAGTACGTAACTGGGAATATATTGTCTTCATTAGGTTAAATGTTTGTTATAAAGATTGACAAATCCAGTGAAAAGAGACAATTGTCCTGAGGTTAGATTAGTATTTAAATGTGTAATGTGAAAATATTTGTTAGTGTCATGTATATAAACAAGAATATCTATATCAATATAGTAGGATGAAAACAGTTAACTTAGCTCTTGAAAATATAGGTAAAGGATTGAGAAACTAGATTTATAACTTAAATTTAAGAGTTAAGTTTATAGCATAATCAGAAAACAGTTTGTCTTAGTATATATGATGTCTAGGAAATTAAATATCTCTGCAAATTGATTGAGAGTTTCCTTTGTAGACTTAAATGACAAAGCAAGAATAAATATTTTTTAGGTGCTATCAATAAAACCTGCTTAACCTGATTTTTTTTTGAAAAATGTTTTTGCGGAAGAAAGTTTAATCTTTTTTGACTTCCATGTAGCTTTAGAAAATAGCTTTGCCATAATATAGTCAAAATAGTGATTTTATATTTATATTTCGTTTCAGGTTATAACCCCCTTAATTCTCTTATTAACACTGTGATGATTTGATTATGATCAGTTTGTGGGATTATTAACCATTCTTGGTTTCTTCTCACCTCATTAACTAGCAAGCTAGGCACTGAGTGTTGATAATAACCAGTTTCTCATGGACTGTTGCTCAGTATTACCAAATCTTTTTAGTTTTATGAAGCCATTTCCATTAGAGAGTGAGTAGGATTTTCTGTATTGTTTTTCTGTTTTGCACCTGTCAGGATTACATTAAAATAAATATGTCTCTATCACCTAGTTCCCAGTTATTTTTTCCTAAGAAGCAGCAGCGTTTATTCAGTGTTTCAAATACCATCAGGTTAAAAAATTGTTTCTTAAATCAATTTTCTAAATAAGTGGAGCTAGTTTAGCTAAAATGGCACTACTCAACTTACCTGGGGTCTTGCTAACAAGGGTGTGAGAAAAAGCAAGCAGAGATTTTAAAAATAGTAGTGGTAACTTGGCTGTTATTATTTAGAAGTAATGACATCGATTTTAATTCACAAGCTGGGAAGGTTCTGATTAAGGAAGCAAACCAAATTCATCCTATTTGAGAGTGTACTTGTTCTCAGGTACCTGATAAAAAAATTTTTTTATTTGAAGGATAATTGCTTTACCTGATTTTGTTGGTTTTGAGTTTTCCATGGTTCTGTATATTCTTTTCCCATGGTCAGGTACTCATGCCTGCTCTCAGCTGGTGTTCTGCAGGCTCTTCCGTGTCCAAAGGTGTATTCTTGATGTATCCATTGAGAGAGATGTCCTCCACATCCACCTACTCCTCTGCCATCTTGTTCTCCCTGATAAATGTTTGTCATTTGAGTGATCTGGAGTCCATTAGCATTGCTGAGAAGCCTGGAAGGAATGTGCATGGAGAAGAAAGTATTCTGTCCTACATGTTTATATAAGTTAAATAACTATTCAGGCAAAAATGATGAGGAAGTTCATCATTTAGAACATTATTTTTTCAGCATTGTAGTTTTCACTGCTTCTTTAAAAATTAAAAAAATGTAATGATGTTTGTTTCCTGTGAATTACCAAATCATTTCCTTTCCCCACCTTTCTAGTCAATTGTCTTTTTTGTTTGTAGAAACTTTTAATATAATATAGATATTTTTTTAAAAGTGCTTATTTCACTATTTACTCTTTGTTACTCTCTGTAACTTAATTGCAGATCTCTCACATTGGTTTTCTGTTTTCCCTCCTCTGTACCTGGCTCAGACAGTCAAGAATCTGCCTGTGAAGGGGCAGACCTGGGTTCCATCCCTGGGTTGAGAAGATTCCCCTGGAGAAGGGCATGGCAACCCACTCCAGGATTCTTGCTTGGAGAATTGACAGAGGAGCCTGGTGGGCTACAGTCCATAGGATTGCAAAGAGTCAGATATGACTGAAGTGACTTAGTGTCTGCGCATGTGCGTGTGTGTGTGCGCGCGCACACACACACACACACACACACACACTCCCTAGACAGAATGCAGTCCATTTCAGAAAGTGAGAGCAGTCCTGAAATATGAGGTGTTTAGTTTTTATGGGCTGGGTAATTTCATAGGCTAATAAGTGGGAGGATTATTGCAACTATTTGAGGGAAGGGGTGGATTTCTAGGAATTGGGTCACTGCTCACTTTTGGCCTTTTATGGTTGGCCTCAGAAATGTCATGGCGCTGGTTGATGTGTCATTTAACCTGCTGATGTATTACAGTGAGTACATAATGAGGCTTAAGGTCTAGTGGAAATTGACAGATCCACTATCTTAGACCTAGTTTTCCCTAACTAGTTTATGTTGTGTCCTCAACAGCTGTGTCATTCATTTAAAGATTGTGCCCTGTCCCCTTCTTATCTCATGTGTATGTGTGTGCTCAGTCACTTCAGTTGTTTCAAATTCTTTGTGACCCCGTGGACTGTAACGCTCCAGGCTCCTCTGTTCATGGGATTTTCCCAGTGAGAATACTGGAGTGGACTGTCATTCCTTCTTCCAGGGAATCTTTCCAACTCAGGGATCCAACCCATGTCTCTTGGATCTCCTGCATTGCAGGTGGATTCTTTACCTGCTGAGCCTTATGTCTCATATATAATTCTATATATTTTAATTTTCGCATTGGGATTTCATACTTAATCCATAAATTCCTGAAGATATTTTAAGAAGTAGTGTATGACACTGCATGATCTCAAAGGGTCATAACTACTTCATGTTAGATAGAACATGACATGGCATATAGTATGTATTCCATAAAAGCTGATCCATTAAGCAAATTAAAATTTTTTCAAAATCATTCAAACTCTGACAAAAATGAAGCTAAAATATGTATTTCGACTTTTTAAGTCAGATTTATTATATACTTTAAAATTCACTGTTTATGAACTTGATGGGTTTATACAGACATGTAACCACTACTCCAATTAAGATTTAGAAGATTACATTCCCCCAAAATTCCTTTGTGCCTTCTTTCACCTCTGGGCTTCCTTGGTGGTTCAGGTGGTTAAGAATCTGCCTGCAATGCCGGAGACCTGGGTTTGATCCCTGGGTTGGGAAGATCCCCTGGAGAAGGAAATGGCCACCCATTCCAGTATTCTTGCCTGTAGAATTCCATGGAAAGAGGAGCCTGGAAGGCTACTGTCCATGAGTTGCAAAGACTCAGACACAACTGAGCAACTCACACTTTGACTTTTTACCTCAAGGAAACCAGTGAACTCTCTTTGTCACTAAAATTTTCCTCTTCTAGAATATTGTATGAGTAATAGTATATAGCCTTTTGTGTCTGCCTTCTTTCACTTACTGCATTTGTGATTCCTTCATGTCATTGTATATAATAGTAGTTTATTTCTTTTTATTGGTGAGTAGTATTCCACTGAATGGCTATAATATAGTTTGTCATCCACTCACCAGTTGATGGACATTTAGATTATTTCCTTTTAGCCTGTTTTTAGCAATTATGAATAAAGTTGCTCTAAACATTTCTCTACAGGTTTTGTGACAATGTAAGCTTTTATTTTTCTTGGGCACATACCTCGGAATGAAATTGCTGACTGCTCTGGTAAATGTATGTTGCTGGTGGGGATTAAGGGTGGTGAAGGAAGAGGACAGGATAGGTTCTCTGCTATCCTGGTGCAGAAGAGAGAGTCTCCTGGCCCTTCCCAGTGGGAACAGCACACCTCTAATGGCATTAACACAGGATTCTGGACTGGCCCTCCTCTAGAGTAGAGAATTTTTCTTCTGCATTCTCTCATCAGCAATGGGTCTTCACCTCTGCTCCTCTCATGGCAGCTTCAGGCTTTTGATGTTTGTGAGAGAATGGTCTGAGCCAGGTGCCTGAATTTCATGCTTTGCCCATAGAAGCAGCTGTTTCCCTTTTGCTGGCCTCTACTCTCTCAGGGTATCCACCATGCCCCCATTTTTGTCATGAGCACCTTTGCTGAAGTCTCTGGAAAAGAACCTGGAGTTAGTACCAACTCCACTTGTGTCTGGGGCAGCCAGGGAGTCTGTCCCATCATATTACCCACAGCCCTTTGTGCCGTGCTAAGTTGCTTCAGTTGTGTCCGACTCTTTGCTACCCTTGGACTGTGGCTCACCAGACTCCTGTTCATGGGATTCTCCAGGCAAGAATACTGGAGTGGGTTGTCATTTCCCCCTCCAGGGTATCTTACTGACTCAGGAATTGAACCCATTACCAATTCTTTAAAGGGTCAGTTGATTTTTTCTTACTCAACTGCATGGCAGCCTGTGCATTTTCTCCCATGTTCTGTTACCTCTGAGCTAGTCCACTGGTGCTTGATTTAATTCAATTTCTTTCAAATATAAAATTTAATTAAGAGCAATTTCACACAGTTTAATTTCTTGTATGATAATTACTGTGGATTTCCTATTAGGGCATCCATGGAAGGGAAGTTAGATGGTTGAAGAGGAGCAAAGTCTGAATCCAAGGAAATGTGCTTTTCAAACTGCTGTCCCACATACCCATAGAACAGTGGGGTTTTGCTGCCAAATTTCACTAAGTTGGTATGTTCTCCATTACTCAGAAAGTAGTTAAGTTTCTGTGCAGAATTTTCTGAATTCTAAGTTTTTACCTCATAATTTGTTACTATGGTAAAACCTTGGCAACTGCTGCTGACTGTTTGCTCAGTGGTTCATGCAGCTGGGTAAACAATGAGCATGAAAATGGCAAATTGGGCAGCCAATCAAGCTTTTTCATCACTTCATAAAGTAATTGGGTTCATCTTACATGGTTTTAACTTGATAAAATATTCTATTGAAAATTTTTGTGTGTTTTGGGAATGTGGAGACCTGTATCATTTTAGAGATTAAAAAATTTTGCATTGCCTGCAGAAACTCAGAGTAGTCTTGTGGAGAAATATTGCAAAGCAAAGAGGAAGATGTAGTTATAAAAAATTAGGGTCAGCAAAAGATCTTTGATTTCAATTGCATGTTATTTCTGTTTCTATGCAAATTTTTACCATACATTTTTACTGCAGATTATTTCAAGTCATTTGAAAAGCCAAGATTTCAGCCAAATTTATTTAAAGACCTACAGGAAAGACATGTTGATCTTAAAAAAGAAAAAAACAAACCTTATACCTAATCATGGGGGCTGGAAAGTGAAAGTCATTCAGTTGTGTCTGACTCTTTGCGACCCCATTGACTATATAGTCCATGGAATTCTCCAGACCAGAATACTGAAGTGGGTAGCCTTTCCCTTCTCCATGGAATCTTCCCAACACAGGGATCAAACTCAGTTTTCCCACATCCCAGGAAGATTCTTTACCAGCTGAGCCACAAGTGAAGCCCCAAAATACTAGAGTGGGTAGCCTATCCCTTCAACAATGAATCTTCCTGACCCAGGAATCGAACTGGGATCTCCTGCATTGGACGCAGAGTCTTTACCAATTGAGCTATCAGGGAAGCCCTGGGCCCTGAGGTGTCAAGAAATTTTAATTCATGCTGACTTTTATCTTGGAGAAGGGTATGGGAAGACTTCTGGACTGGTTTGAAAACAGCTAAAACATATCTAGTAGAATTTCAACTTTTGTAAAATCTGGTGAATAAAATACATAATTTTACAAGACATGGAGTAGTCTGTATGTGTTAGAGTTAAAGGTATTCTGGGACATAAGATCCGTCTTCAAATCTGGAGTTGATTTATGTCTTACTTTTATATTTAAACATAGATGGTGAAAGTATAACTTGGTTGGTACACATATATATTTTGTAGTAACATTTTCTGCTAGAAAATGTGTTTCTAGTTTATAAAATGAAACTAAATATATCAATATTTTGTTGCATTCCGTGAAGAGTGCTATGATTTCCAAGCAATTCCTCATGTGTGTTTGAGCTGACATTAGGGAGTATTCACACGATTTACTTTAGATGATAGGGCATAATCTTGAATTTGGCCCTGAAAAGTGATCATGCTTAATTTCCTCATCTGTAAAATGGGAGTGATAATAGTGTCTAGTTCATAGAATTATTATGAAGATTAAATGAGGCATAACTTGTAAACTGATTGTTTCAGTACCTGACCATAGAAAGCCTTCACTTAGAATTTAGCTTTTATTAATATCTGAAGCATAGAAGTGGTCATGGGCTTGTTTTGCAAGCCCTGTAAAAAAGCTATGCATCATTGTATAGGTACTGCCATTGAAATTGGAGGAAACAACAATGATAATATGCATTCCCTGGCTTATTAACTTACAGCATCTATTGTGAGGACCAACTGAAATAATGCTCATTGTTCTGTGTTGCAATTTTAAAATACCTTACACATATATTATTTGGGGGTTGCAAAGTTAACAGCCATTCACACCAAGAAAGAAACTGTCTTTGTTTTTTGTATACTTGTCATTTTAAGAGAAACTGTCAAGTTTTATTTTATATATATATATATATATATATATATGTATATGTATGTATATATATATATATATTACTGTTTTATTATCCTGGGTTTCTTTCTTTCTTTATTTTTTTAATAATAGCTTGTCAAACCTTGAGTAAGATTAGTAAGATCTCTTTTTTCATAATATTTTTCCCATCTGGCAAACATTTGTATCAATGCAGGATTTTAGGTCAGTTAAGGATGTATAGGAAACTTAGTCATTATGTAGCCTCCCACACCCCAGAATTCTGAAATAATGCTTTGCGTAGGCAGGCCTCCCTACCCAGGATGTGAGTCTGACTCTGCAGAGGGTTTTCTGTCATCATCTTTCTCTGTAGAACCAGAAGAGGGAGCACCCGTCTCTCTCTATCGAAACAATCATGATAGCTTTTGAACATATGGTGGGCCTTTTGTGATTAATTTTTTTTTTTTTTATAAAAATGAAGTTTGAATAAAGATGTAAAATTCAAAGTATGAAAGTCCATTAATTATCTTAATTCTGGCAAGTTTAGACAGATTCAAAGTGGAAATGTTCTTTTAAAAACTACACATTGTCATGGAGTGAATCTGGGTGCTATTGAATAACTTTACCACACATAATTTGGAATGTATTAGTTGCTGGAAGTAGAGGGGAAGAGGAAGCTGACAGTGACTGAAATTATTTAATAAATATTTATTGAGTACTTGCTATGTGTCAGATCATGAGCTAAATTATGTAGCTACTTAGATGAATCAGATTCAGTCTGAAGGGCCCAGATAGGGAGGAAGAGGTTGGGAAAAGTCACTTGAAGAAAATATTGTCTAATTTCTAAAGAGGTTTAAATAGAATTTTGTTGAATGAATGAAAGAAAGACAATAATATGTATGTTAATAATAAAAAATTTAACATTTTAACATGGCGCTTTAGAGACATGGTGCTTACACATGCACTACTTATTTAATTAGAATTAGGAGAGGTTTAAATTTATACGGCTTGTAAACTGCAAGCTAGGTCTCTGAGTGCAAATTCTAGACCTTTTCCCTTTCCTTATGCTTACTATATAAGGTATTTACAATCTGTCTTTTAAAAGTAAAGAATCTCTTCGCAAATGCATTCTTAAGAAAATGAACATATTGCTTTGGTATTAGACAGTGGTCTCTTTCGGAAGTTATCTTCCCAGTGATAGTGTATCTGGGGTAACGTTCCATGTATATCTCTGTTCAAAATTTTAAAAAACTGGTTAGATTAGGCAGTTTACCTAATGTACAGACCTAAATTCTGGGCCAGAAGAAAGTTACCTAAATAGTTTACTTTGAATTCATTAAATTTTGTGGGTAAAGCAAGCTTTTGGATGTTAAAGAAATAAAATGAATGGATATTATGAAACCTTTTGAAGATAATTGATAGGCAACCAGATCTTTCAGCAAACAGAATTACTCTTATGAAGGATGGACAGGAACTCAAGATGGATCAAATGCAAAGGAAACGTGAGGTTTTGAGAAATTTGTTATGGGACTAGAAAGTCTACGGTTGACCCAACTTTATGTTAGATACAAGTTACTTCAGTTTTGCTCAAGACAGGACATAGACCAATATTTTTTTGGTGTAAAACAACCATTTTGTTATTTCTTTCAGATCTGTTGACTGCCTGGGCTCAACTGAGAGGTTCTTACTCAAGGTTTCCTTTTATTCATCTTCACCCCCCCACCTCCGGCCACCTCTAGTAACTACCAGTCTGTTCTGTTTCTATGAATTTGGTCTTTTTAGATTTTGCATAATGAGATTTAACAGTATTTGTCTTTTACTGTCTGATTTATTTCACTAGTATATGCCATCAAGGTCTATCGATCTCATTGATAAGTGGCAAGAGTTCCTTTTATGGCTAAATTTTATATATATATATATATGTCACATCTTTATCCATCCATCTATCAATGGACGCTTATGTTGTGTCTATGTCTGAGCTATTGTAAATAAAGCTGCAGTGAACATGGGTACACAGATATCTCTTTGAACAATGATTTTCATTTCCCTTCAATATATGCTTAAAAGTGGAATTGCTGGATCATAAGGCAATGGCACCCCACTCCAGTACTCTTGCCTGGAGAATCCCATGGATGGAGGAGCCTGGTAGGCTACAGTCCATAGGGTCACTAAGAGTCGGACACGACTGAGCGACTTCACTTTCACTTATCCCTTTCATGCACTGGAGAAGGAAACGGCAACCCACTCCAGTATTCTTGCCTGGAGAATCTGGTGGGCTGCCATCTATGGGGTTGCACAGAGTCGGACACGACTGAAGCAACTTAGCAGTAGCAATTTAGCAGCATGGTAATTCTATTTTTAATTTTTGAGGAATCTCCATACTCTCTTCCATAGAGGCTGCACTCATTTACATTTCCAGACCCTACTAATTCTTAATTGTACTTCAGACAATTAGATTTTCTAAAATGGTATGGGTTATAACATGTATGTGTATAATCACATAAGCTAATGTTCAGTAATTCCTGGGTCTCTGGCTTATGGCCTTCTCATATGCTTCTGCCCCTCTCCGAGGGGTAATGTGATTCCTGCTTTCTTTTTCTGTTCTATCCTCTAGCTGCAGTGGGTTTTCACTCAGGCCTTAACATGGCAGTTTTTATGCTCTTCCTCCTGCAGATTAAGGCTTTTGTTTTGCAGGGAAATAGAGGTGAAGGGTTGAGCCAGGGTTTTGGCAGCAGTGCCAAAACCCACTCTAGTATTCTTGCCTGGAGAATCCCATAGACAGAGGAGCCTGGCAGGCTACAGGCCATGGAGTCACAAAGAGTTGGACATGACTAAGTGACTTAGCATGCATGCATGCACTGTTTCCCTGCATAGCTGGCACCCTAAGGAAAACTTTCTCAGGATTCTTCCTAATTATCCCTGTGACTGCCTGGTGGGGTTCATGGAGTCAAATCCTGCAAGAGGGTATGGAGGCCCCTGTAGCTGACATCCTTAGGTACTTGGCACTCTCATGCTAGCTCACCCGTATCCTCTAGCACTTTGTTTAAAAAATTAGCTGCATCCATCTTTCCAGCTAAGGTGGTGTCTAGTGTTGTCCACCCCAGGTAAACAAGTACTTGGTTCTCTTTCTCCCCCAAAGCACCCATATCTCCCCAGACTTCAGGTTACTTGGTGTCCCTGCAACCTCAGTTCTTTAATGGGTGAAGAAAAGTTTGTACAGCTTTGACCTTGCTACAAAGTTGAAACAACACTCTTCCGCTCTCTTTGCATCTCTGAGCTGAAAACCCTTATCTTGATTTTAATCATTATCTGTGCCATTGTCTTGTCTTTATCCCCCTTTACCATGTATCTTAGAATTTACTGTGCATAAGAATTGACTGAGAAACACATTAATAATGCATATTTATGTGTCGCATCTCTAGAAATTTTAGTTCAGTAGTCTGAGGCAGACAAAAAGAACTTGAATGTTGAAAATGCTCCTCAGGCGTTCCCCATTGCTAACAAAGACTTTAAAGGGCAGTATCCTCTCAAAGGTAAACTTTCCCTGATTGTGTCCAAGTTGATGCCTTATATATTTTAGCCTCTCAATAAATATGCAAAATATGCCTTGACTTTAAACTAGTTGGATAGGAAGAGAGGTGGGAAGAAGCTTCTCTTGAATACTCAATCTGTTCCTCATGTTTATGAAACCTAGCCACAATTCAAGTTCCAACTGAGGCTCCAAATATTCCCACCATCTCTTGGAGTACAAAACATTGGAGGAGTTTGGGGGCAGTGAGTCAAGAAAGCTCTTCTTACATCCCAGTTTTGTCAGTACTTAGTTGTGTGATTTATCTAAGATGCTTAAACTTGTCTGCAATTCACTTTTCAATTTGGTTAACAAGATATAGGAATAAAGTTGACTTTGATCATAAACATAAAGGTCATAGCAATCATAAAAATCACTTGGACAGGTGTTTGTTTTTACTCATAATGTGTGAATGTATGTATATAATATATACATACATAAACTTCCAGATGTTCAAGCTGGTTTTAGAAAAGGCAGAGGAACCAGAGATCAAATTGCCAACATCCACTGGATCATCGAAAAAGCAAGAGAGTTCCAGAAAACATCTATTTCTGCTTTATTGACTATGCCAAAGCCTTTGACTGTGTGGATCACAATAAACTGTGGAAAATTCTGAAAGAGATAGGGATACCAGACCACCTGACCTGCCACTTGAGAAACCTGTGTGCAGGTCAGGAATCAACAGTTAGAACTGGACATGGAACAACAGACTGGTTCCACATCAGGAAAGGAGTATGTCAAGGCTGTGTATTGTCACCCTGCTTATTTAACTTATATGCAGAGTACATCATGAGAAACGCTGGGCTGGATGAAGCACAAGCTGGAATCAAGATTGCCGGGAGAAATATCAATAACCTCAGATATGCAGATGACACCACCCTTTTGGCAGAAAGTGAAGAACTAAAGAGCCTCTTGATGAAAGTGAAAGAGGAGAGTGAAAAAGTTGGCTTAAAGCTCAACATTCAGAAAACTAAGATCATGGCATCTGGTCCCATCACTTCATGGGAAATAGATGGGGAAACAGTGGAAACAGTGTCAGACTTTATTTTTTGGGGTTCCAAAATCACTGCTGATGGTGATTGCAGTCATGAAATTAAAAGATGCTCACTCCTTGGAAGGAAAGTTATGACCAACCTAGATAGCATATTAAAAAGCAGAGACATTACTTTGCCAACAAAGGTCCATCTAGTCAAGGCTATGGTTTTTCCAGTGGTCATGTATGGATGTGAGAGTTGGACTGTGAAGAAAGCTGAGTGCTGAAGAATTGATGCTTTTGAACTGTGGTGTTGGAGAAGACTCTTGAGAGTCCTTGGGACTGCAAGGAGATCCATCCAGTCCGTCCTAGAGGAGAGCAGTCCTGGGTGTTCATTGGAAGGACTGGTGTTGAAGCTGAAACTCCCAATACTTTGGCCACCTCATGCGAAGAGTTGACTCATTGGAAAAGACCCTGATGCTGGGAAGGATTGAGGGCAGAAGGAGAAGGGGATGACAGAAGATGATGAGATGGCTGGATGGCATCACTGACTCAATGGACATGAGTTTGGGTAAACTCTGGGAATTGGTGATGGACAGGGAGGCCTGGCGTGTTGCGATTCATGGGGTTGCAAAGAGTCGGACACGATTGAGTGACTGAACTTAACTGAACATGCTTTATACATATATGCTTGTATATAAATGCATGTGTGTGTTAGTCGTTCAGTCGTGTCCAACTCTTTGTGACCCCATGGACTGTAGCCCGCCATGCTCCTCTGTCCATGGAATTCTCTAGGCAAGAATATTGGAGTGGGTTGCCATTACCTTCTCCAGGGTATTTTTCTGACCCAAGGATTGAACCTGGGTCTTCTGCATTGCAGATGGATTCTTTACCATCTGAGCCACCAGGTATTTTTACTCATAATGTGTAAATGTATGTGTATATACACATATATACATTATACATATATGCCTGTATATATATATATGCATACATATATATACTTACAATAGCTATATACACACACACACATATACATATATAAATTGTAGATCCCAGTCTTGCTATCCCTGGAGTTGCTGAATCATTCATCTGAGGTATTTTTTGTGTATCCTCTCTAGATGATTCTAATGATCAGTCATGATTGGAAACTACTGAATTAATTTGTCAAGTCCAAGCATCCATCTCCTTCTGTTGAACTCCCTCTAATGGTCATGCACCTCAAAGTATAATATATTACATTTCAGTTTTTATTTGGATTATCAAATAAAAATTCCTGAAACATTGAAATATACTTGATGATGGAAACTATGTGTTATCCTTTTCTCCTGAATAGAGTTTCTAGTGCAGTTTATAGAGTCCTGCAAGCAAATTAGTAAATTTTGTTGAATGATAGGTTGAAAGTAGCCAGAAGTCTTAAGTCAGAGAGGGAAGGGAAGTTACAGATGGGTGGGAAGAAACACAGCTGTCTTGGTCTTAGCTTATGTGAATAGAATATCTTGGCAGAGGGATTTTAAATAGATTGGATAGGTGACAAAGGAGCACTGGCAGAGAGGAAGATGGCAGTAGTCAGGGTAACTAAGCGGTTGATGACATCTTAGTTGGGAGTTTCCGAAATGTGGAGGAGGAAATGACACATGTGAGTGTGCGAGGGAAGAGCCTTGGAGAGGAAGGGAGAACTAATG
Organism: Okapia johnstoni; assembly: GCA_024291935.2. NCBI lineage: Eukaryota > Metazoa > Chordata > Mammalia > Artiodactyla > Giraffidae > Okapia > Okapia johnstoni. Next base: position 34,369,827 of record CM044319.1, read on the forward strand.
GGGGGAGGCAGCTGCATGTAAGGGCTAAAGATAGTTGTCAGAGGGAGAGAAAGTCTACAGTTTGGGAAGGAACAAATATGTGTAGCACAAAGACGTCAGAAAGCTTTAATTCCTGGAGAGTAAAAGAAGCTGAGTTTTACAGGGAGGGCAGTTGCCCTGGAGGTCATCAGCCATCTTTGTGAGAGACCAACTTCTGTTGTGTAAATTCAGTGAGATTTGGGAGTCAGTGGTATAGCCCCAGCTATCCTATTCTCACTGGTAAAAAAAAAAAAAGCCTTAATAGAGTTTATATGGGATGTTATTTGATTAATTCTGATGCATGTGTCAATTTGAGTTAATAGTAAAATTTAACCCCAGGTGTATAAATGGATTTACCTGTTGAATGAATTTATATAATTCTTTGGTTGTCGGTTGTGAAGAATACTTGCTCAAATGAAAAAGTCAAGTTTTAAAATCTGACAACAATTAGGTATGAGAAGTAAAGTCTGTTCTCAAGAGGATAGTTAACGTTTACTATCAAGAAGGAAGGTGGGATTTTGATTTACTTCATTGATCCTGTCAGTGGAATAACTTCTAGGAAGGAAGTATTAGATGTTATTAGATATTTAAAAATAATATTTGTACCTAATCCTGAGGACTCATTGCAAAGACTGGAGTGAGCAAAGATTAATGATTTTATGTGGTCTTATCCAGCAATTATCATGGTGCCTATGTTTCCTTGAAAAGAAGAACCAGTGTTCAGTTGTTATGTCGAGGGAGTGATCCCCTTTTTAAAAGATATATTATGTCATACTTGCAGCCTGAAGATGACTGATCCTCTGAAGAGAAGGTAGTCATCAAAGAAAACACAGCCACAGACTTGGAGAGTGCTGGTCTGAGAGGCAGAGGACTGCTGTATTTATTACAAAGCCAAGTGTAACAGAATACTTAAGGTAAGGCAAACCTTAACAACTATCCGCTGATAATGGTGGTGACTTTACATAGGTGCAGCAGCAAAGCTGTGGGACCCTTCAGACTGAAGTCCATGTCCCAGCACAGAAAATATGGAACCCAGAGAGAGATACTGTTCTGGGCCAAGCCATTCCCTTAGCCTCCTGGTTCCAGATTTATCATAAGTTCTTTGTGAGACAGACAGGTTGTCAGAACCTCGTATGTATCCTTTCTAGTTCATTGTATTTTAAAATGTATCTAGGCAACATTACCAAGTATGTAATTATTTGATCTTAGTAAATATTTTTGTCATCTTCATGAAGTTCTGAATAGGAGCACCCCTTGGTACCATTAGATGTAGATACTGAAACTGGGAAAAACTTACTCAATACTCATGGTCAAGGATGTAGTGCTGAAGTCAGTACTGTAGAGTAGACCTTGGTGTGTTATTTGGCTGCCTAACAATCATCAACCATTCTTAATTTTCCTGTGACTTTTGGGTGAATTTCATCTATTTGTGGGCAATTTGAGTATGTCAGTCATGTGTCCTCCCCTGGAGTGGATAGCCATTCCCTTCTCCAGGGGATCTTCCTGACCCAGGGATTCAACCCATGACTCCTGCATGGCAGGTGGATTCTTTACCATCTGAGCCAAAAGGGAAGCTCCATGAATATGTCAGTCATGTGTCCTGCCCTGTCCTAACTGAAAGCCAGACTAGATGATTGCTTTTACTTAGAACCTTTGGCTGACTGCATCAAGAAAAAGGTTATTTGAAGCTCATTCATTCCAGCATTTGGACTTTAGACCCAAGAGTCAGTCGCATCACTAAGCTGTCTTGGTTTGTGATTTTCCCTGTTCTGTTTTGAAGGCTAGTTTCCTTTCCTTCCTCCCTCTATCCCTACTCCTTTCTTCCTTCCTTTCTTTTCAAATAAAACAGCAGCATATTTAAGTGTACAGAGTGGTTTGATGTACATATGCATTGTGAAATGATTCCTGCAATTGAGTTAATTAGCACATCCATCATCTCACATAGTTACTTTTTTTTTTTGGTGAGTATGCATAGCAAATACTCCCAGAAAATTTCAAGTATACTATGCAGTATTATTAGCTGTAATCACCTACAGTCATCATGCTATATAATAGATCCTGAGAACTTACTCATCTTATAACTTAAAGTTTGTACCCTTTTATCAACCTCAAAGCCTTTTCCAGTTTCCAGTTTCAACACCTAATATCGCTTTAGTAAATTATATTTTTATAAAAATTAATCTTTGATATTTGAACTCTCTGCAAATATAGTGCAAATTCTTTTAGTAAACACAGCAAAACCAGATAACTAGCCCCAGAATTCTCAGGAGAAGAATAATTTATCTGGGCAATATTTCATATTATAAAATGTCAACAGGTTAAAAAAAAAAGGAGGTAAATATTAGAGACAGTTTTTGTTATTTGTGGGTCCTCTGGGTCTTCCCTGCTGGTAATGTTAGTTCATTCAGGGCCCACTCATGTTTGGCCATCCTTCTATTGTCAGCGAATGGGATCAAGTACTGCAAATATTATCTGGGCAGATTCAATGAGCATTAGTTTACCTTTAGTCACATGGGTCTCATGAACGAAGATAGAGCCAAGGTAGATAGAACAGGACGGGCAGTCAGGCCCCATAGGCACACCCGTTGCCGGGCTCATGCAACAGGAAATATAGACTCAAGATATGAGAGTGGGAATTAAAAAGGGCAGGCACTCAGGTGCACAGGCTATTAAAAAAATGTACTCAAGAGTCTGAGGCAGAGCCTCCGAGCACCATGTATTGACTCTAGGCAGAGACACAGATGCTGGAGTGTCATTAACTCCATTTGAATCTGTATTAGTGTTGTGACCCAGGCAAGTTGTGTAACCTCTCATCTCTCTCTGCCTCTGTTTCTTGATGCATAAATTAGGGACAACTGTAACACCTACCTTAAAAGTGTTTACTGAGAGTTAAATGAGTTAATATATATAACAGTGCTTAGAACAGTGCTTAATGTGTAATAAGTGTTTAATAAGTATAAACCATGAAAAGGCATGGGTAACTATGGTCAGGGTGCATCTGTGAGCCTCTGTTAGGGTCCCGAGTGCAAGTAAAAGGAACAGAGAGCACTTAGTTAGAATCAGCAGTCAGTGGGTGAGGCTCTGGGAATGCTTGCCTCCCAAATCAAGCCTGAATTTGGAGACAAATAAATGTGGCACAGCATTTCCGGAAGGAAAACTTGCTGAACCCACTTGAAAGAGACCTTGATATAATTCCCATTCTTCACCACCCATAATTTTGTATTAAAAACAATTCTGCTCCACTATAGAGGCAAGCAAATCCTTAACCTTTTTTCCCTTATCCATAAAATAGGCCCATCCTCTGTGCAAAATGAAATTACTTGTTTGAGAGTGTTTTATACATTTATAGAGAGTTTGTATTATTCGGGATCCTTTCAGTTGCAAGTGATGGAAGCTCAACTCAAACTAGCTAAGAAGGTGAGTGGAGTTAATTAGTTGATGAAAGTGGACAGAATATTGGGTATTTCATGTACTGAAGAACAAGCTATAGGAACCTCATCCTTGGAGACTGGGACTAGTATTCCAAGTACCTGGATTTTTTTTTTTTTTTCCTCTTCACTAATACTACTTTGTGGCACAACTCCAAAGGTCACTGTTCACTTGGGGAATGGCTTTCCATCAGGAATGAGGGGTGCCCTTTGGAGATATGACATGCTCTCTTCTCTCCTTGATTTTGCTTCTCTTTGAACCTTATTCTCTTTTGCACCAAGTAGGTTTCCTGCTGAAGACTGGAAACTATGGCTACCTGCTACTCTAGCTTGTATCCTTCCAACACTGTAACAGAAAGAAAATAAAATCTTTCTTTTCAGTTTAAGTGGAAAGTTTCCCAAGAAGGACTCTTGATTGGCCTGGTCTTGGTCACATGCCTATTGCTGAACCACTGAGGCCTTGAGGATGGAGTCTTGTGATTGTAGGCGCCGGGGTCATGTGCTCATCTCCTAAATATGCATGAAGAGGGGTGGGGTGTGTGGAGGGAATGTTGGTGACTGAAGGCCCAAAGAAGGGAAATATGAAAGGCCAGCTAGAGTTACCACTGTCTACCATGAAGAAAAGCATTAATCATTTCCTGATGTTTGAGGTTATTTCCCACCCTTCCATCCTGCAGTAATATGAAGACTGTGTTGAGCAGAAGTAGTAGTTATGTGCCTATGGGACTCATATTAAGCCTAGATTTTCATATTGGGAAAACAGACTTCTTGATGAATTAAGAAATTTCACCACAGCTGTACTATAATTCTTCACCATGACCCTTTTGGAGGACTCTAATACAGCCGTGAATGAGAAATTATTTTCCATACTATCTCTGTGTAAACATGCTTCTTAACAGTCCTGAAAAGAGCTGATAACTGTCTCTGGTACTATAAGGGCACTAGGTGAAAGTATGGATTCAGTAGGCATTCATTCACTTAGGAAGTCTCTTGAGTGTGCTCACAAATACCAAGAAGTCAGTGTGACTTCGGGACGACAGCATGAGTTTATCAGATGTTCTTGCCCAGACGTATAAACAAATAGAACTGGGACTATGGAAATGATATGTGGATATGTTTCTGGAAATTTAAACAGGAGTATTATTCAGTGAGCAAAAGACTTGCACCCTTTGAGGTGCAAGGGAATTGATAACCCTTTGAGGGTCAGTACAAAGATTAGATGTGTATGGATGAATAATAATGTATATAAAAACCAAAGGTGAGGTGAACTGACAGTCAATTCAAGTTTAATATAACAACAGAGTGCCTCTTCTTTTCCCTCAAATTTCTTTACTCATCCTTTCTAGGTTTCTGTCTATTTTAAAGACCATTCTTTCTAGTTTATATGCAACCTTATTTATTGATAGAGTTTTAGTCTTTTATTTTCTTTACATCCAGAATTTTTGTTGCTAATATGCTGCTGCTGCTGCTGCTGCTAAGTCGCTTCAGTTGTGTCCGACTCTGTGCGACCCCATAGACGACAGTCCACCAGGCTCCCCCGTCCCTGGAATTCTCCAGGCAAGAACACTGGAGTGGGTTGCCATTTCCTTCTCCAATGCATGAAAGTGAAAAGTGAAAGAGAAGTCGTTCAGTTGTGTCCGACTCCTAGCGACCCCATGGACTGCAGCCTACCAGGCTCCTCCGTCCATGGGATTTTCCAGGCAAGAGTACTGGAGTGGGTTGCCATTGCCTTCTGCTATATTCAACATAAGGAAGCCGATTCACAGAGAGGTTAAGTAACTTGACCAAGCTTGCAAAGCTCCTTAGTGATAGAGCCATAATATGGACCAAGACAGGCTGGCTCCAGAGCACATGCTGTTCACTGTTCCACTTTGTTGTTTTCACTAAATTCAAGGTAAATGTTTAAATCTGGTGCGTTGTCAAATTCTTCTCTTGCAGGAGAGTTTTTGTATCATCATATAGGATCATTGTATTCAGCCATTTGTTAAACACAGCAACAGGATTATAATTTTTTGAACATAGATGTGCTCTGAATACAGGGATAATATAGGCTAGAACCGTCTCATCTACTTACTGGCTGTGTGAATACTGGTACGCACAGATTCTTCACTTTCAACAAAGGAACATACTAGCTGCTTGACATATCTCAAAAATAATGGGAGATTCAGGAAGTGTAAATTGAGGAAGCACTAAGAAAATTGGCACCATGAAAATGAAGCAAATCGAAACCAACACCAACTTCTCATGATCTTTTGTCATCTCATTTCCCCGGTTTTGTCCTGTTTAATTTAGATCATAAACTCTCCAGTCAGAAACCATCACCTCTTTATACAGAGTACTAAGGCTGGTGTCACTATTTAATGAAAACCCAAGAAGCAGCAGCAAAGTTTTTAAATTAAATCTACAGATCTAAGGTGAAAGTTATATTGAGTTCCAACTTTAGTTCATTATGGCAAAGTTAAGATAAGGACATGGACTTATTTCCTTAATTTTCCTATAACTAGTATACTGTAGCAATTAAGAGAAAGTGGTCCAGAGTCTGATTTCCTGGGTAACAGTTTCTGGATTGGCATCCAACAATTATATACTGTTTTGAACTCACTATATTTTATAGATATCAAAAAATACAGTATTGTACATTTTTACATCTCAGAAATTGAGATGACTCATACAAAGAACAGTATTTTATGGTCACCATTGGCTTCGTGGCAGCTGACAAAGCTGGCATTGTCAGAACATAGAACCATACTTGGTCATTGCTGTTCATGTTGTCATCACTTTACCGGAGTTTATGGGCACTGATGTTACTGCACATGCTAAGTTAATTTGCATTTAAGTTGTTTTCAGAAAGATCACACAATGCACTTGGCTTTAAGACAAAAAGTTACTGTATACACAGAAACAGAACAGGGGGCTTAAATTTGATATTTGTGAAGCAAATATTCATCATTAGAAAAATGATCATCTCGACAGACCTTCTTGCAAAGGAAAATCAAGTGCTTAATGATATCCCAAAGAGGAAGATCCCCACAAGTAGCTGAAACTGTTTATTTTGTTGCTGAGTATACCAAAAGGATTACTTATCACACACCAAGTCACGCAACTGAACTGCACACAGGAGAAATTCCAAATCCCTTCATATATTGAGGAAAAAATTGCAAAGCAGTTTTTGGTGGTATGATACAAGAGTGCTTTCAACAACTGTAAAATACAAATTCGAAGTAACGGAAAACATTATGTCATAGTTTACTGGGCAGTATTTTCCCTCTTTTTTATTTGTATATTTAAAAAAGCATAATTTTCTGATGGCCTCCTTGAGATGATAAAATACAGAATCTATCTCATAGGCTTTGTGAGGACTCAGTGAAATAACATAGATAAAGGGTTATTGCTGTGACTGACACATGATAAGTGTATAATACACATTGGCCATTTTATTAGCATCATCAAATGACAAAGGTCTCCCATTTTCATACCTGTTCTGTTGTAGATTAATGGGGATTGGAAACAATTTGAGTGGGATACATTCCATTTGAAAATAAAATGTGGTTTTGTGATCTATAGGAGAGCTGGAGGGGAAAGTTTAATAGGCGATGTTGGGAATCCTGCCAGGTGCTTCACAAGTCAAAGGGATGAGTGAAGTGGAAGACTTTACAGCATGTCCAATGTGGGACGGCTGTTTTTTGTCTTTGACTGAAAGTTACTCTGATACTACCTTAAGAAATTGCTACCTACCATCCTGATAGACACAGCTTCAGTTGTGTTGCCCGAGCGAAGAAAACTGAAGACATTTCTATGTACCACCTTGGTTTTTTAATTCAAAAAGTGTAGTGTTAATTTCAGTGTACCATTTCAAACAAAAATTATTCATAGCTTTAGAATTTTTGATTTTAGCAGCACTTTGGAACTGCAAGCACATTATAAAGACTTTATTGAAATGTCCTCAGGTAAACAAATGTGGGCCTCAGCTCAGTGAATTTACACAGTGTTCAAGTACACAACTGAATTCAACCTCTGAATTTTAATTTTCATCTAACTCAAATTCTTGCATTCTTCAGAACATAAAAGGAAGACTTTATAAAGTCATGAGTGATGCTAATTGGGCTGTGATTTTTTTTCAGGATCCATTTCCTGGTTAGAAATCAACATTTTGAGAGACTTTTTTCCAAATGTCTCTTAGACTGTGTTCAGGAGTCTTTATTAAATGTTAATGCTTATTTTTTTAAACAGATTAACTTCTGAAGTCTGAAATATCTATTTTAATATATTTGACTTTTATTAATCAAGATAACTAAATATAGAAAAACCGATTAAGTACATATACACCAACCTTCTCTCACTCACATTTTTAAGTCACTTTTTGTGAAAGACAAGCAAAGATTATGTGTACTTGATCTTTACAACTTTTATTATTTCATAAGTGTAAGGATGATAACACATGATATTTGAGGTCTTAGGAGTGAGAGTCTCTCATATGGCCAGGGGAATTATTGAAATTCAATTCAAAAATAATTCTGGGTTTATTCATATGGCCAAATTATTTTGCCTTCTTTCTGCATCATAAATTTGATTGCTACACTCCAGTTTCTTTTTTGGCTCTGAAAACTATCCAGGAATGTTTTGGTTATTGAGTACCATAATAACTGTGTCATGAGATAATTGATCTAGCAGTCAAGTAGTCAAGTTCCCAATCATGATACAGTGCCTCTGGACAAGTGGACTTTCATCTGTGTAATTGCAAGTTAACTTGGTGTGTTCACTTATTAATATTTTTAACAAAATTATCCTTTAAAAAAGATGGGGGGGGAATGCTGCTCTGAGACTTCCTTGCTGGTTTAAATTTACTTCTCCACATCCAAGTAAGGAGTGCTTTTTTTTAAGTGACATCATACATAAGATGAATTTTCCACTTTTCACTTTCAGCTTGTTTTCCCCAAGGGGTCAAATAGATGAAAGAGGAATGGACATGACTGCTGAGTGTGCTTTAGATCTTTGAATTTATCAGATCGATCAAGGTGAAAGATTTTTTTTTTCATTTTCTACTTTTTCAGTATTTTGTTTAAGCAAAAAAAAAAAAAAAGGCACAAAACTGTAATCAATGATGGTAAAACTTTCTCCAAAATGTCTCACTATTAAATAAATATGTGATATGAAATACTTTGGTGTTAGATAAATCACAGAATGAAAGAGAATTTTAAGAAAACAATTCAAGTGTTTTACTGTCTCTTTATGTTTAATAGTCAATTCTATTTTAGGAAGTCCTTTTTAAGCTCTGGGAATGTAAAACAGTTACCTTTCAAGCCACTGAAGTGCAACCTGAATATAGTTAACACCTCATCTGGCTTCCAGGTGTAAATTAACCTTGTATACAGGCCATTAGGAATACTTAATGATCTTTTATTTGTGAATCATCAACATTCCAAAATTTGACTAAATGTAATAAAAGATAAGCAATGAAATAAAAATTCTTGAATGCAATTAGGAAACAAGCCATTATTTTTATGATTTTATTATAATATACAACATAATTTCCCCTGATCCCCCAGTCAATGAATTTCTGCATTCAGTTCAGTTCAGTTCAGTCACTCAGTCATGTCCGACTCTTTGCGACCTCGTGAACCGCAGCATGCCAGGCCTCCCTGTCCATCACCAATTCCCAGAGTTTACCCAAAACCATGTCCATCAAGTTGGTGATACCATCCAACCATCTCATCCTCTGTCATCCCCTTCTCTTCCTGCCCCCAATCCTTCCCAGCATTAGGGTCTTTTCCAATGAGTCAACTCTTCACATGAGGTGGCCAAAGTATTGGAGTCTCAGCTTCAACATCAGTCCTTCCAATGAACACCCAGGACTGATCTCCTTTAGGATGGACTGGTTGGATCTTCTTGCAGTCCAAGGGACTCTCAAGAGTCTTCTCCAACACCACAGTTCAAAAGCATCAATTCTTCGGCGCTCAGCTTTCTTCACTGTCCAACTCTCACATCCATACATGACTACTGGAAAAACCATAGCCTTGACTAGATGGACCTTTATTGGCAAAGTAATGTCTCTGCTTTTAAATATGCTATCTAGGTTGGCCATAACCTTCCTTCCAAGGAGTAAGCGTCTTTTAATTTCATGGCTGCAATCACCAGCAGCAGTGAATTTGGAGCCTCCCAAAATAAATTCTGACACTGTTTCCCCATCTATTTCCCATGAAGTGATGGTACCAGATGCCATGATCTTAGTTTTCTGAACGTTGAGCTTTAAGCCAACTTTTTCACTCTCCTCTTTCACTTTCATCAAGAGGCTCTTTAGTTCTTCTTCACTTTCTGCCATAAGGGTGGTGTCATCTGCATATCTGAGGTGACTGATATTTCTCCTGGCAATCTTGATTCCAGCTTGTGTTTCTTCCAGCCCAGCGTTTCTCATGATGTACTCTGCATATAAGTTAAATAAGCAGGGTGACAATATGCAGCCTTGACGTACTCCTTTTCCTATTTGGAACCAGTCTGTTGTTCCATGTCCAGTTCTAACTGTTGCTTCCTGACCTGCATACAGGTTTCTCAAGAGACAGGTCAGATGGTCTGGTATTCCCATCTCTTTCAAAATTTTCCACAGTTTATTGTGATCCACACAGTCAAAGGCTTTGGCATAGTCAATAAAGCAGAAATAGATGTTTTTCTGGAACTCTCTAGCTTTTTCGATGATCCAGCGGATGTTGGCAATTTGATCTCTGGTTCCTCTGCCTTTTCTAAGACCAGCTTGAACATCTGGAAATTCACAGTTCATGTATTGCTGAAGCCTGGCTTGGAGAATTTTGAGCATTGCTTTACTAGCATGTGAGATGAGTGCAATTTTGCAGTAGTTTGAGCATTCTTTGACATTGCCTTTCTTTGGGATTGGAATGCAAAATGACCTTTTCCAGTCCTGTGACCACTGCTGAGTTTTCCAGATTTGCTGGCATATTGAGTGCAGCACTTTCACAGCATCACCTTTGAGGATTTGAAATAGCTCAACTGGAATTCCATCACTTCCACTAGCTTTGTTCGTAGTGATGCTTTCTAAGGCCAACTTGACTTCACATTGCAGGATGTCTGGCTCTAGGTGAGTGATCACACCATCGTGATTGTCTGGGTCGTGAAGATCTTTTTTGTACAGTTCTTCTGTGTATTCTTGCCACATCTTCTGCTTCTGTTAGGTCCATACCATTTCTGTCCTTTATCGAGCCCATCTTTGCATGAAATGTTCTCTTGTTATCTCTAATTTTCTTGAAGAGATCTCTAGTCTTTCGCATTCTGTTTTTTCTTCTATTTCTTTGCATTGATCGCTGAGGAAGGCTTTCTTATCTCTCCTTGCTATTCTTTGGAACTCTGCATTCAGATGGGAATATCTTTCCTTTTCTCCTTTGCTTTTCGCTTCTCTTCTTTTCCCAGCTATTTGTAAGCCCTCCTCAGACAGCCATTTTGCTTTTTTGCATTTCTTTTCCATGGGGATTTCTGCATTAATTCCTCTTTAGAAGACCACTCTAATAATATAAGGAATCAGTACCCACCCAGCTACCATCACTTCAAATGCACACCCAACGATAGGAAATCCAAAGGCCCCCACATTTTCCTCCATCAGTCCACAGGTCTTCTGCTGGCAAGGAGACAGCAGTGGATACAGAAGAGCACATCAGGAAGGGAGATAGAGTCTTAAAAGCTCTGTGGTAATGTCCCACCAAGGGTAATTTTCCAGTAGAATGCTTGAGCAATACATGGATTTGACATTAGCTCTGTCTGTTAACTTCTCTGGTGGCTCAGACAGTAAAGAATCTGCCTGCAATATAGGAGAATTGGGTTCGATCCCTGGGTCAGGAAGATCTCCTGCAGAAGGGAATGGCTACCGATTCCGTATTCTTGCCTGGAGAATTCCGTGGAAAGAGGAGCCTAGTGGGCTACTGTCCATGGGTTGCAAAGAATTGGACACAACTGAGTTACTAACACTTCCACTTCACTTTTGTCTATTAACTGAGAGCAAAAATCTTCTTTCTTTTCCTCCCTCCTCACTTTTTCCCTTCTTCCTCTGTTCATTCCTCATCTGTCTCTTTCTGATTTTGGTCTCCTTTTCTGTCTGGGTCCTCTACTATCCCTCTTCCCTGTCCTCTCTCCATGCACTCTCCCTGAGAGCACACTGTGTACATCATCCCAGTCCTGCTTCTCCATCCCTGATCTCTTTTTCCTCCGATTCACTGTTCACTGCTGCCTGCAGGACACTTTCAGCTATGGTTCTTTAAATCCTGTGGATTCCATTTCTTGTCTATTGAACTCATCTTCCCCTCATTCCTCAAACCAGCTCTTGATCCTCGCTTCCTTATTTCAGTGAGTAGTCTCACCAGTCTTTCAGATATCTATGCCTCAATCCTTTCTATAATCTTTGATGACTCCCTTGCCTTTTCTTCCTACATCCATCCAGTCAAGCATGAACCCTCCTGACTACTTTTGTTACATCCTTAAATCTGTCTTTTCATCTCTCTTTCTAATATTAAATGTAGACCCCTATCATAATTTATCTAAATTCATTTTCACTTCCTTTCTCTTGTCCTTACTGATCCATCATTCACACCATGTCAAGATACCCATGATATCACAAGATTCCTAACATACTACAATGAGCATTTCATCTTCTCATCAAAAACCTTAAATGACAACCTGGTGTTGTTATTGTTCAGCCTCTCAGTCATGTCCAACTCTTTGGGATCCCATGGACTGCAGCACACCAAGCTTCCCTGTCCTTCACCATCTCCTGGAGCTTGCTCAAACTCATGTCCATTGAGTCGATGATGCCATCCAACCATCTCATCCTCTGTTGTTCCCTTCTCCTCCCGTCTTCAATCTTTCCCAGCATCAGAGTCTTTTCCAATGAGTCAGTTCTTCATATCAGGTGGCCAAAGTATTGGAGCTTCAGCTTCAGCGTCAGTCCTTCCAATGAATATTCATGGTTGATTTCCCTTATAATTGACTGGTTTGATCTCCTTGCAGTCCAGGGGACTCTTAAGAGTCTTCTCCAACATCATAGTTCAAACACATCACTTCTTCAGTGCTCAGCCTTCTGTGTGGTCCAACTCTCACATCCATACATGACTACTGGAGAAACCATAGCTTTGACTGTATGGACCTTTGTCGACAAAGTAACGTCTCTGCTTTTTAATATGCTATCTAGGTTTGTCATAGCTTTTCTTCAAGGAGCAAGCATCTTAATTTCATGGCTGCAGTCACCATTTGGAGTGATTTTGGAGCCCAAGAAAATAAAGTCTGTCACTGTTTCCACTGTTTCCCCATCTATTTGCCATGAAGTGATGGGACCAGATGCCATGATCTTTGTTTTTTGAATGTTGAGTCTTAAGCCAAGTTTTTCTCTCTCTTCCACTTTCATCAGGTTTCTAGTTCCTCTTTGCTTTCTGCCATAAGGGTGGTGTCATCTGCATATCTCAGGTTATTGATATTTCTGCTGGCAATCTTGATTCTGGCTTGTGCTTCATCCAGTCCGGCATTTCTCATGATGTATTCTGCATATAAGTTAAATAAGCAGGGTGACAATATACAGCGTTGATGTACTCCTTTCCAAATTTTGAGCCAGTCCATTGTTCCGTGTCTTGTTCCAACTGTGCTTCTTGACCTGAATACAGGTTTCTCAGGAGGCAGGTAAGGTGGTCTGGTATTCTCATCTCTTTAAGAATTTTTCAGTTTGTTGTGATCCACAGAGTCAAAGGCTTTAATGTTGTCAATGAAATGGAAGTAGATGTTTTTCTGGAATTCCCTTGCTCTTTCTATGATCCAGTGGATGTTGACAATTTGATCTCTGGTTCCTGTGCATTTTCTAAATCCCACTTGTATATCTAGAAAGTTCTCAGTTCACATACCATTGGAGCTTACCTTGAAGGATTTTAAGGATTACCCTGCTAGCATGTGAAATGAGTGCAACTGTGTGGTAGTTTGAGCATTCTTTGGCACTGCCCTTCCTTGGGGTTGGAATGAAAACTGACCTTTTCCTGGAATGAAAAGTGACCTGTGGCCACTGCTGAGTTTTCTAAATTTGCTGGCGTACTGAGTGCAACACTTTAATAGCATCATCTTTTAGGATTTGAAATAGCCCAATTGGCATTCCATCACCTCCACTAGCTTTGCTTGTAGTGATGCTTCCTAAGGCCCACTTGACTTCACACTCCAAGATGTCTGGCTCTAGGTGAGTGATCACACCATATTGGTTATCTGGGTCGTGAAGATCTTTTTTGTATAGTTCTCTGTATTCTTGCCACCTCTTCTTAATATCTTCTGCTTCTGATGTAGTAAGACAATCAGAGAGATGAAGACAAAGGTGAGTACATATAATACAAGCTGTCACTAAGAGTTAGAAATGATATTTTTCTGTTTATTAATGTATCTATTTTTGGCTTCATCAGGTCTTAGTTGCGGGCTGGGGGCTCTTCATTGCCCCATGGGGGCTTCTCTCTAGTTGTGACCTGAGGGCTCTAGAGCATGCAGGCTCAGTATTTGTGGTGCTTAGTAGCTTCATGGCATGTGGGATCTAGAAGTGATTTATACTACAAGATATCAAATCTAATTCAGACAGTGTGATACTTGAGCAAGAATAGACAAATAGACTTGGGATAGATGAAAAAAACTTCAAAGCAATGAAATTCTGGTATGACAAAAACCTTTTTAATAAGTGTAGATATAAGAGAGACTCCAGAAATGAACTTACACATTTATAGTCTTGATTAATGAGAAAGATAATGCTGCAGTGCTGTGGGAAAGGATGATCTTTTCAATAAATGGTGCTGAGTTAATTGGATATTCATATAGAAAAAATGAAATGTTGACCCTTCTCTCATATATGTAAAAAAAAACCAAAAAACAGTGGTGCATGGAGCTAAATGTGGACACATACACAGAATCATTAACTAAAAAGAAAAGTACTAGTCTGGACTGTGTTAAAATTAAGAAATATAAAAAGTGAAAATGCTTGCCACAGAGTGAAAGATTTTTGCAGTGCATCAGTCCATCAGCTCTCAAAGTGTCAGACATGACTGAGTGACTGAACAACAACTTACTGACTCAGGAGAGGTATAAAATAATTAAGAAACTCCTACAAAATAATAGGTAAAAACAAGTAGCCTAATAGAAAAATGAGCAAAGGACTTTAACTAGTACTTGATAAAAGAGGATCTATAAATGGCCAATAAACGCATGCTGCTGCTGCTGCTGCTAAGTCGCTTCAGTCGTGTCCGACTCTGTGCGACCCCTTAGACGGCAGCCCACCAGGCTCTGCCATCCCTGGGATTCTCCAAGCAAGAACACTGGAGTGGGTTGCCATTTTCTTCTCCAATGCATGAAAGTGAAAAGTGAAAGTGAAGTGAAGTCGCTCAGTAGTGTCCGACTCTTAGCGACCCCATGAACTGCAGCCCACCAGGCTCCTCCGTCCATGGGCTTTTCCAGGCAAGAGTACTGGAGTGGGTCGCCAGTGCCTTCTCCGAATAAACACATGAGGAGATGCTAAATCTTAGTAGACACTAAGAACAGCAAACTGAACCCTCAGTGACATACCACTACACATCCACCAGGATGGCTAACATTTTAGAACCCACACAATACCATGAGCCCAAAGAAAGCCAGCGCCAAACAGCCTGGGTTGGAGGGTGTGGGGAGCTTCCATTCACTCTTCCTCTCTGAGCTTCCACAGTCATTCTCCAAGCAGCAGTCAGATTATACTTTACAAAATGTTTGTCACTGTCTCAGTTCCTGCACCAGTTTCCCATTTTATGGAGGATGAATTCCAGACTTCATAAGGTCCTCCCCACATACTTCTCGGTCTTCATCTCTCTCTCCTCCTCCCTCATTTAGCCCCAGCTTTCCTGACCCTCTTAGGATTGATTCATGGCTTTTTTATTTGGTGATTTCTGTTCTAGAAAGCACATCTTTTCATGGCTATTCTCTTTCTTTTAGGATTCAGATCTCAGATTTCCTCTGAGAAGCATTTGCTTATTGTGAAATATAAAGTAGCTTTCTCCCACCAGTCCTGGCCATTGTTACCACAGCACCAGACTGACAGATGTATTTGCTGTTGAATGTCTGGATCTTCTCTCTAGAACATAAACTCTAAGCTGTCTTTTTCATGGTTGTATCCCCAGGTCCAAGAACAATGCCTGTCACATAGTATATGCTTACATGTATTACTTGCTTTTGGAAGGGTGATTGGAAACTCTCCTTATTCCCCTGGTTGATTTTGGCTTTGTTACTTATTTATTTTTTCCCAGTGATACTCCTCAGCCAGCCAGCAGGATTTGATTTCGGTGAGGGGATATTAAGAGGCATCTGTGGCAGGAAACCAGAGCTCAAGGTGTTCATTGGAAAAATGGAGAGGAGATATGCTTGTTCTAGAGAGAAATTGTTTTGTTTTGTTTTTTTCTGATGAAAGAGGGAAATATGTTTAGAGTGGATTTTGGAGACCTCTGCTGTCTGAGGTGCCATCTAACCCTCTCTCCCTTCTCAGAAACCGTTAGTAAAGTCTGCATGACTCGTGAAGCACTTGTAGGTTTTGGGAGAAAGGATTGTTCACCATGTTCTGGTACGGGGTTCATATACAAGACAAGGTAGAGAATCTCAGCACTGCGAAAACAGGCTTTGACCCATGGCACGAAATATAGACCCTGAAAACCTGAAAGACTGATAGAAAATGCCAGATTCACATCTTCTCATTACGTGATAGAGAAGTTTATCTTAGTGTGTGTGCATCAAATCCAGGAAAGGATTCTGATCAGCTTCCCTTGGGTTATGTGCCCATCTCTGAGTTAATCACTGTGTTGTGGGAAATGGATTTTGTAATTAATCAATCTGGATCGTAGACTGGACCCAAGGACTATGAGGTAGAATCTGTGAATAGAAGGCAGGACTCACAAAAGGTGCTGGGCAATCAAACAATAGATTTCATAGTCTCCCAGAGTTCTCTTTGCTGAGTCAGAAGATCTAGCAACCAGAGTATTAATAGGACAGAGGACCAAGCAGTATCTTATCAATGGCCTTCTAAAATTCTTGGAATTCTCAGAATTAACCTTAAGGTAAAATTGCAACTTGAGGATGAATTTGCACTTTATGTAGTTGTAAAGGATCAGGACAAAGAGGATGCTGAGCAGAGCTAGAGAGATCTGGGTTTAGATCTGCATTTTATACTCTGTGACCTTGTGTGAGTTTTATATCTTGGGACCCAAGCCCTTTCAATTGTGAAGGATTTTTGCATGGATGAAGAAATGTAAGTTATAAAAAAAGATTATGCAGATATAATGTATGAAGTTTTTACCCTTGATCCCCAATCACCAGGGCTTAACCTTTTTGAGGCATAGCCTTTCAGTGTCTCTAGGATCATGGAACTGCAACTCCCAAGGTTAAGTTTAGATGCTAAGTGTAGCTCTAGACACAGAAAACTGGTTAGGTGGGAATCTTGGGATCCAGAGTGTAAAATAAAGTTGAGTTCCCTCATTGCTGCCATGAAAGAGATGGATTAGCAGAGCACTAAAACTACCAAAAGTCAAGATGGGGGCAGCGTCCCTAAACCCCAGGTTGCCTAGGATCTTCTGTAAGCAGTCAGGTAGTTGCTGCCCTGACACTGAAGAAACTCTCATAATGATTCTTAAACACTTTCTGTCCCCATTTCTTGTTTGTAGGACTTGGTTCTCTGGAGGTTTAAAGAGAACTATTAATTATATAGGATCTTATTTTATGATTACAGTGTTGCTATCATTTTTCAATAATATTACAAATCTTCAAGAATAAAAATATAACTACCATTCATTCAATAAAACTAAATTAGAAACAGCATGTGTAGACTGGAACCAGAATTCCAGGGTTAAGTGTCAGCTTACTGCTAAACACCTGTGTGACCAAGGCAAGTTACTTATTCTTTCTGTGCCTCAATTTTTTCCTCTATAAAATGGGGAGAATTATAATATCTAGTTCACAGGGTTATTTCAAGAGACAAAAGTTTTTTTTAATAGTATGTAGTAAGCCCTGAATGCATGCTATTAATAGCTATTAACAAGGCGGCGCTTATGATGTGACAGGTGCTATGCTATATTTACATCATCTGAATTGTTGTTTATTTGCTGAATCATGTCTGACTCTTTTTCATCCCCTTGTACTGTAGTCCACCAGGCTCCTCTGTCCATGGGATTCTCCAGGCAAGAACACTGGAGTATTTTATAGATGACATATCTGAGAGGTGGAGCTCTCTGCCCAAGGAGATACGTACATCTAGAATATGATGGACCAAAGGTTGAAATCCTTGTTCATCTGTTGAGAGCTCCCATTTTCAGTGACATCTTATGGTTACCTCCTTGCCTGTGGAGTCCCAGCCTTCAGTGCTGGGCACCCAGATGTTCCCTCCAGGTGTCTGGAGCAGATTGATCCTCCTGGAGTCTCCAGGTTTGATTTCAGCCTTAGCACAAACCTGTGGTTTTTCCCAGAGCTAACTCACATAGTGGTTTCACAATACAGTGCTGAGTACAGAGGTTGTGTTGATCCATTTTTTTTCCTCCTTGTCATTTAAGGTCAGGATTGGATACAGCTTGTGAAATATATATTGTTCACAGCCTTTTTCTGTTCACTGAACTTTCCAATTAGTGTCCACTTAAATGGATGCCAGGGAGAATTTCTTACAAGCCATGGTGTCATGTTGAATTGTGGTGATTATGAAGGCTACAGTGACAGGAAAGACATAAGATTTTTTTTCTTTCCTCATATAGCTTGATTAAAAACTGGCTGTGAAAAATAACTGTTAAGAATTCCCTGATAGAAAGGACATTAAGCCTTTTTTTCTTTTTTGCCATGTTGTTGTTAAAAGTCCTTCTAATTTAAATGTTCCATTTCCTTGAGTTTTGTTTTAAAGATTATAGTTGTATATAGCACCCTCAGGGTAATGTTTTATTGATTATCAAATGTCTCCAGTGCATTTCTGCTCTCTGTCTATTTAGGTAAAGAACAAAATAGTGTGGGTTTTCTATCTTTCATTCCAAATGTCATTTGCTGCTGTGAGCTATTTTCTTGTACTGAGTTGCTTTCTTTTCCTTTTGTTTATCTTATTTTGCATACACTTTCACTTTTTTACAAAATTGGTTATAATGTGGGATTATGCTGTGTTTTGAGGGTGAATTTGAACATTAGGAGTGATATTTTATTTTGTGACAAGAAGATTAGGGTATTTTTTACCTCTTTTATTCTCCTTCAAAAATAAAAAAATAAAAAAGAAATGCCCCAGTCAATGAATAATTTAAGTCCTTGAATTCTGAAGAACATATTTGAGTATTTCATGGTACAGGCATCTTTATTTTATGTTTCCTCCCCCAAGGCAGGAGAGGTACCAGGTATTACAATATGAACTCAATCAGTCATATCCTTTCCCCAGGCTCTGTGGTGATGAGAGTTTCACCTCTAAGAGGATTTAATTCTTGGACAGGAAGAGAATTCAAGGAAGCCGCTGTCACCCTTATTTAATCACCATTGTATTTTATGTAAGTCTAGGAGTTTGGACTTACAGCTTCTCTTGCACTAAAATCAAAAGGGTAGGTTTTCCTGTGAAAATACAGCTGTCTCTGGAGTTCATTCAAGTATGGCTGGGTTGAGATCAGGGCAGGTAGAATAGGCTCTCTGGGTAGTTCCCTTGCAACCCTACTAATGGCTCAGTGGTAAGCATGAAGGGAATGGGATGTTTCTAACTGTACTTTGGTTCTGTTTTTTGTCTCAGTTTTATCCAGATCTATTGTGGCACTTCTGGCTATTTCAGTTTTTTTAAAAAAAGCATGTGAATATTGAAGAATAGTGATGATTTTGCTTATCAACAATTTGGAGCATATTGGTAGCAGAGGATAATTTATGCTGAATTGTATCTGCTCCCAAGTTTCAAGGCCGTTTCAGGGTGTGGCAAGTCACTAGCATAGCTAATTTACCTTTTAGAAATGAATTGGGCTTTTTTGTAAGTTGGTTGTTTGAAATTCGGGAAGATCATATTCTATACAAAGCATTATTAAGAATACTGACATAATTCCTAGGCTAGCCCACTAACATCTATTGAACTTACAATGCAATTGTGTGATATAATTGTACTGATGAAACCAATGCTGCTGCTGCTAAGTCGCTTCAGTCATGTCCAACTCTGTGTGACCCCATGGACGGCAGCCCACCAGGATCCCCCGTCCCTGGGATTCTCCAGGCAAGAATACTGGAGTGGGTTGCCATTTCCTTCTCCAATGCATGAAAGTGAAAAGTGAAAGTGAAGTCGCTCAGTCGTGTCCCACTCTTCGTGACCCCATGGACTGCAGCCTACCAGGCTCCTCCGTCCATGGAATTTTCCAGGCAAGAGTACTGGAGTGGGGTGCCATTACCTTCTCCCGATGAAACCAATACCCATTTGGAAACATGTTTGGGGTTTCAGTTACCTCTACTGTGGCCCTTGTTTTAGTATCTAATATTTTTTTCCTCCCCCCCACTACCACCTCCATCACTTTCAGCTTACCACATAGAGACATTTACTTCTCCATCTCATGCCTCAGAACTCCTTCATTTAGTCTTTCTCAGTTCTTTCACATGTTCAGTGTGCCATCTTTCTATCAAGTCAAAGCCCTCATTTTTTGCTAGCCTCTCTACTTAAAATCGCCTCCTTCATTCTCATCTCGACTGACTCCCCTTTGTCCTTCACTGTGGCTGTCGCCTCTGCAAGGTTCCTCCTTCTCACGTTTCAGTTTGTCTTAAGCCTACCCATATTCAAACTGCCCAGGATTTCTGAGAGTATAGGGAGCCCAAAGAAGAGAAGATGGCCAGTGAAACTTCCATACTCACATAGAAAGGTAAATGCTATTCCCACTGGCTCTTGCCGGTACTTGTCTCTGATGAGCACTGGCCCTCAAGGGGTATGAGAAGATGCTCTTCTGCTCTCCTGACAATGATGGTGAGAGTCCTCCAGGGACTTCCATGTGTCTTTGAAGAAGATGACACCACCAGCACCAGTGCTAAGCTCAGTCACAGCTGCCCTATTCTCGGCTCCCAGGGTTTCAGATCTTGGTGCTCAGCCTTTCAGTTCGCATGGATAGTTTCCTCCCAAAGAAACAGGAGGCCGCACAAACACTGGGTCCTGACTGATTCTGTCCTGCACCCCACATATCCAGGCCACCTTTTCTCTTCTTTTCCAGAGATTCATATCTAACAGTTGAGCTATATATTAGTTTCCCAGGGCTGCTATACTAAATGAGCACAAAATGAGTGGCTTATAAAAGAGAAATGTTGCACAGTTGTGAAAGATGGAAGTCTGAAACCCTGTTAGGGCTCTGGAGAAGAATCCTTCCTTGCCTTTGGTAGCTTCTGGTTGTTGCTAGCAATCCTCAGCATTCCTTGGCTTATAGATGCTTTATTCATCTCTGTCTCCATCTACACATTGCTTTCTGCCCTGTGTGTCTGTGTCCAAATTTCCTCCTTCTTATGAAGATGCTAGTCATCTGGATTTTAGGGCATATCTTAATCCATTATGACCTCACCTTAACTTGATTACATCTGCAATAACCTTATTTCCACATAAGGTCACATTTGCAGGTTCTTAGTGGACATGAATCTAGGGGAACACTACTCAACTCAGTAAAAGCAGTTTTCTCTTAAATGTTCAAAATCCAGACAATCTTAGGATATCTCTTCCCTCACAAAATGGGGATAGCTTCCAACACTCCTAAAGAAGGATACTGCTAATAGTTATTAGGTGACTCATTCTCATAAAAAAAGATTCCCCAACAGATCTGGGAAGTAGAAAAGTAACTAGAGTGCAAAATTTAGGAGGTGTTCATTCTCTGTGTCTTTCAAGTACAGGGTTTTACTTATATGACCCTGAGAGCAGGTGCCTTCTTAAAATTTGGGTATCTGTCTCTCTTCTTGCCTCACCCGAGTTTCAGCCCTGTGCCCAAGACAATACAAGGACTGTACCCATGAAAATTACAGATGAGATGAGCAATATTCCTGGCATCTCTGTCAACAGAAAGTGAAAAAAACACCTATAGTTTTCTTCTGTGGTACTGTACCCTGAGACATAATATAACAAATGGTGGAGTAGGTCCTCAGCACTGACTGAGTTAAGATCTCTTTATCTCATCCATTCCTCATACATCTAAGCAAGTATTAATGTTGTTCCCATTCTGTAGATGCAGAAACAATCAATGCAGACAACTGCAATCCTCTCCCATCTCATGACACTTTGACTGCCACAGTTCCTGCCACAGCAGATGTTCAACACGTTTGAACCAGGAAGCCTGGAATTTTTTTTTCTTGGGCATATTTTTAATTTTCTCCATCACAGTGTAACACAGGACTTCCTGAGTACACAGCAGGCGATGAGTTCTTCTGTTGTAACTTCATCCACACACTCATAACTCAGAGTGACTTGTTGCTGAAACTCATGTACATATTCCCTCCTGATTTCTAGTTGTTGCCTTTTGTGTCATCACAGATTTCTTTTAGGAGTTAAAGTTCACTTCAGAGTCAGAGTGAAGCCAAAAACTTTTCCAGGTGCAATGATGAGCCTTCAGAGATGTCGGTAATGAAGGCTGGCTGGTGTTGGAGGGTCTCCTGTGGAGGCGTGGCTCACTGCAGGGACAGGGGCACTGGCAGCAGCAGTCCTGGGAGGTGCCCCTTGGCGTGAGCCCTCAGAAGGCCTGGAGTTTTTTGAAGAGATTATCCGTTAGTCAAAATTGTTAGTTTGTGTACTTGTCCACTCA
Source organism: Okapia johnstoni (assembly GCA_024291935.2). Lineage (NCBI taxonomy): Eukaryota > Metazoa > Chordata > Mammalia > Artiodactyla > Giraffidae > Okapia > Okapia johnstoni. The sequence goes on from CM044319.1 coordinate 34,392,037, forward strand.
GGCTGCTGTAACAAAATACCATAGACTGGGTGACTTAAATAGCAAGAAATATCCTTTCTCCTAGTCTGGAAGCTGGGAAGTCCAAGATCAAAGTGCTGATCAGTTCAGTTTCTGTTGAGAGCTCTCTTCTTGGCTTCTGTCCATGTCCTCCTATGGTCTTTCCTGGGTGCCGGCACAGAGAGAGAACAAGGTGTCTCTTCTTATAAGGACACTAATACTGTTGCATCAGGTCCCCACCTTTAAAATCTTATTTAACTTCAGTTACTTCTTTACTTCAATACAGCAACACTGGGGAATAGAGCTGCCACATGTGAGTTTCAGAGGCAATGCAAACATTGAGTTTATGACTGTGTGTCAGGTACTGTGACAGGTATTGGCATGCAGAGATGGATTAGACATCACCCTGTCCTTAAGAAGCTTAGGGTGCAGTGCAGCAGGCAGAAGAAAGAAGAAAGAACTATTAGACTTACCTGTGGAGCTTCTCCCAAACTAACAGATAGCCACTCTAGGAACCCTTAAATTTCTCACTGTACAATTTGATAACCCCCGAAAAGTACTTCATTTTCTCAGCCCCAAATGGTCCTAGTGCCCAAACCATAAAATATGCTGTTTTGCAAAACTCCCTCCTTGCCCAATAATTGAGCTGTGCCTAAGGGTTGTGTAGCAACTTCAAATTGCGCTATTTCCTTAATAAAAATAAAGAGAGATTTTAGAACATCCTCCCTCTGAAATCCCTCTGCATTAATTAGACTTAATTGTGTAAAGCAATTTGATGATTGATTTTAAAAAACTAATAAATTATTAATGCTCTGATAAATATATTTAATATATTCTAATGAGGACTCACATTTATAAAGTATTCATTTTTTAAATACCATCTCTATAACTTATTACAGAATCTAATGAAAATAATGCTACTTACAAGAAACTCCACCCTTGGATCATGGTTAATTGTAGTCTATATCCCTAGTTCACTTTTGCTGCAAAAGGACTGTTAAGTATATTATATTAAACAAATCACAGAGAGAGAGAGAGAGGAAGTAGAACTTATTTCACATGTTGGAGAATCTTTCTCTTCAGATCTAGAAGAGTTGGGGGCGGGGACAGTCTTCTTTAGTTACCACTTAGCTTCCAAAAATCACAAACCATTCCTTAGACTGTAAGTTTTCTATAGCACAGTGCGTCAGTAGCTAGCACACTGCCTGGCCCAGAAGAGATGAGTAACAAATAGGTGTTGAATGAACAAATAAACAGATTGCAGATCTACTACCTAACCCTCTTATTTCTCTATCCTCATATTTCTCCGGTGTTGTTGGCTATGAAATTGGCTGCCCTCCCATAAGGAAAAGTAGGAGGCTTTAGAAAAGTACCTTAAATATAATTCCTTTTATCACATGGGAAGATCTAAAATGTGTGTTAATAAATACATAATATGCATACTATAACTTAGATTGAAAATTAAATTTCTTCATATAGAGTTAATCTTTTATTGCACTACAGACAGTTCATGTGTTCACAGTAAAGTTCTAGAATGCTATCCTAGCATGCCTTCCCACAAAAATAACTTTCTCCCTAACTACTGGGCAGAATTGAAACTTTCTGGAAGAAAACAGTACACAAGAGAAAAGCAAGACTTTTTTTTTGTGGGGTAAGGGGAGGGCATAGAGGATAACTGGTTTAGATATTAATGTAGTACAATTTGTGAAGAATAAACAACTTTATTTCCTTCCAAAATGTGCTTTCATTACTTGGCAAATTCAACATATATTTAATCAGATCATTAAATATTTCTTATAAGGCATTCGAAAGATAATAATGTCCTTAAGGAGTTTTCCTCAGGCAGTAAGTATTCGCAGGCAAACACATGTAGTTGCATCATACTTTTTAATAATGGGATAGAATTTTCCTTCTCCCACCCCCAAGACTAGAAATATTCTAAGTAAGGCCGCAAGATGGACTTTCCTTTAGACATACTACCTACTGATGAGAAGACAGGCCAGAAACTAGAAAGGCAAAATTGTTTTGCCAATCAGTGCTGTTTCAATTTCAGCTTAAGTTGTTTGATACATAAAGTGCCTCAGTTACTGTGGGTGATTGATGGGGGTTGTTCTTCAAGTGCTAAACTGTAAAACTATTTTATATAGCTGAAATATATGTTAATTTTTTCCCACTGATTTGGAAAAAAAAAAGTGGTTTAAAAAAATAAACTCTGAACTTGCAGAGTTATTTCTGTGGAAATGAAGAAAACAACTTAGGATATTAAATATTAAAAAATTCACGCCCCGAATCTTGAAGCAATTGTAAAAATGTATTCATATTCCTAGGTGGTGCATTTTTCTTTCCTTCTCCTTTTTTTTCCCCTCTCTATAATGAGATGCACTGAGTTTATTTGGGTTAAGTAAGACTCTCCACTTTCAAATGTATGCTGGAAGGAAGCTCATCTTCTATGTTAATGTTGAAAAAGCAAGCAAAAGCAATTCCGTATTTTGAGAAAGCTCTCAGCACCGCTGTGACCAGTTTAAAGAAGAAGAGGAGGATGAAGGCAATGATTTGACTGGGGGTTGCCCTAGCTTGCTGGGGAAGCAGACACAACCATTACTCCTTTGTCAAACATCCTGTTCGTTGTTCCCTGACCTTCTGCCCATTCCCAGGGTGGAATGAGAAACTCAGGAAAGCACTTGAACTATCTCAGTATCTAGTATCGTGTACCTTGGATGGCAAGGAGATCAAATAGGTCAGTCCTAAAGGAAACAACCCTGAATACTCACTGGAAGGACCGATGCTGAAGCTGAATCTCCAATACTTTGGCCACCTGATGTGAAGAACTGACTCATTGGAAAAGACCCTGATGCTGGGAAAGACTGAGGGCAGGAGGAAAAGGGGGCAACAGAGGACAAGATGGTGGATGGCATCGTTGACTCAATGGACATGTGTTTGAGCAAACTTTGGGAGATAGTGAAGGATAGGGAGACCTGGCATGCTGCAGACCATAGGATCACAAAGAGTTGGGTATGACTTAGAGACTGAACAACAGCAACAGCCTTATAAGAGCTCTACCCTTAAAGATTAACTTTAGAGGAAACATTGAAGGGTTTACAGTGTTGAAATCTCCTGTGACCATGCAAACATTTCAGGAACACTTTATAAGTCTTTTTTTTTTTTTTTGATCCTAGACTCTGGGTAGGGCCAAAACAACAAAGAAGGTTTTCTCTCACTTATTAGCATGTATTGAGTGTCTGTAATGAACAGGGTGTAGTGTGATAGTTAGCAACTGAAATTACTAAGACTTGATCTCTAATCTTCCAAGGAAGGGAGGGGCAGGAAATCAGCTATGATGTATGTAAAGCAGGAATAAGACCCTAGGGAGAGTTGGGGCTTGAGAAAGTGAAGGATGCTTTCCAAACCCTTAAAGTTCATTTGTTCACCAATATTGTGCTGGCCAAACCAACCAGTCAGTGACATGATTTTTGATCCCATTTGCAACCTTCGACAGAAGGGCATGGGCTGAATGGTCAAGCATCCAACTTCAATAAAATGTGGTGTGTGTTATAGTAAATGTAAGCATAATAAGATGAACTGCTGGGGAAGCAGAGAAGATGCGATGGTTAGTTCTTCCTGGGAATAATGCCTGTGATCGCAGAAGAAAATGACATATGAACTTTGTTTCTGTTTTGAAACTAATATTTATTGTGGCTGACGGTGTTGACACTAGGCACACATTGTCACACTTGATTAAAAGGAGGTTATTTGAGTGGTGGGAAGAAAGCCTGGGTAAAAGGTAGGAGTGTTCAAGGTGTGGAGAGTGACAGTCTTGGAGGCATGTTGCCAAAGTCTTTAATGTCATTTGAGGCAGCTCTTGGTCCCTCAGCAGTCTCGGGAGTTTATGTGGGGACAGAGATTGAGAAATGTAATATGCATTCAGAGAAACCATGTATCCAGTAAAAAGTTAAATTGTTATTAAAGATAAGCAGTGGTCTCTCCCATATCCAGAAAACGATATTGAGGAAATCAGGATTTCACTCAAGTTCAAGCATTTGTAGAAAAGAGTAAGGGTATAAAGAAATTTTAGCATTTTATAAATAAAAGACAAAAAAGTACAGTTACATTATCCCAAATTATAAGAATTTGTGTTCCCTATCCACTTTACTGTAAAGCTTCCTAACATTCCCAGGAGTTTTCCCTAAATATCTTCAAGAGTTCCCAGGAGTATAAAAATGCTCATGAACCATTTCGTACTATCTCTCATAATTTTCCTACTAGGGAAGCAGAAACTGATGCTCTCCTTGAGGATGAACACACCATGTCCTCCATTGCTACCATCAGTGGACCACTCTATTGACAGCTCTGGTCAGAAGCAATATTCCTCCAGCCCCTCACTCTTAGGCCAAAGGCTTCCTGTTGCTCTTAGTTAGAATCTGCAGGTGGTGTAGTGGTAAAGAATCTGCCTTCCAGTGCAAGAGATGCGAGTTTGATCCCTGGTTGGGAAGATACCCTGTAGTAGGAAATGGCAGCCCAATCCACTGTTCTTGCCTGGAAAATCCCATGGACAGAGAAGCCTGGTGGGCTACAGTCCATGGGATGGCAAAGAGCTGGACACGACTGAGCACAAACACACAGAGAGTCTGCCTGGGGCCCTACCCTTATCAGCTCAGTGGCTTATTTGAATATCTTTGATTGTCAATGGAAAGGAGTCATGGACTCATGGATTCAGCCCCTCTTTTCTCATAAGCCTTACTTGTTCTTTATTCATTTGTTTTCACAAATAGTTACAAAGAAGATGGCAAGTTGCTAACCTAGCAGCACCCAACTATGAAGTGAATGCATGTGAATCTATTGGGAAAGGGATGATAAAGCTTCATGGGTGAGTGGAGTCTGAGCCTGGAGTGTGGTCTGTGCCCTATGACACTAGAGGTAGAAAGAGAAGAGAGCAAGGGACTTGGAAAGAGCAGTCAGCAGGAAGTGGTGTGGCCTGGGAAGGAAGGGTCTGTGACCAGGATGATGAGATGTGATGGATACAGACAACAGGCTGGAGAAGTATCCCTGTTGGGTGGTGATTATCTATTGTAAGAGAAGTGGACAGCATTCATGAATGCATGCAGGGTCACCTGAAATAAGAGGATAAGACTGACATGAAAACTGGGAGGGCTCCTGAGTGATTTCCTTCCTGGTTTTCCCCAAGGTCAGTAATAATGTGTGAACATTTTGAAACTATTTACATAAGTATTTTTAATGATTATAATTCATAATTAGCTACATTTTAAAATAAGTTTTAAAGAAATGGCAGTTTCCCTGTGGTTTTTCAAAAAAACTATGCTATTAATTAGCTATGTTTGAATATATTAGCTGTATTCTGAAGGGATGTTAGAAATTTATCCCACATCCAAGTATTTTCTTCTGTGAGTGTACATTGTGTTTGTCTTGGGTCTTTAGAATTTTAACTTTTTGGTAGGGGTTGATTGGCAAAGAAATTAATTACATCAGATTCTGAAATAAAGGGGTTGAATATGATTTCATTACTACATCCACACTTGGTAAAATAGTGGAATTTGGAACCTACCCACTTGTGTTGTGGACAGGGAGAAGGAAGGAGGAGTAGAGTATTAGCAGCAAAATGAGGTGCCCCCAAACATAATTACGAACAACTGTTAAGATCACTACCACTCACGGGAGAGTTTCTCATCAGGTCTGCAGAGCACAGCAACAGGGAATCCAATATTTTCTTACATGGTATGTCTTGGTCCAGGCAGGTGAAGAAGGGAAGAGTTGCCTCTAAGAAGGGAACTAGGGATGCAAACATCAGAACCACAGCCCCTGAGGATGGCTGCTAAGAGCAAGGCATGAGCCAGTCCTTGAAGGATACCGAAGGAGAGATTCAGTGCATAACATAAAGCAAAAAGAATCTTGATAATTACTACTGAATGATAAGGTCAGGGCTTGAAAGAACCATGAACTCAACTCATCTGTAAAGCTCCCATCAATTTTAGAGGACTCATCATCAAGTACAGGGGAACTGGAGTGCATTCCAGATCCTAACTAAGCCTTGGGGCATTCCACTTTGCAGGACTGTAGTCACTGCTACTTGACTGCTAGGCACCCTCAGACTGAAGACAGAGAACACATTCTTTTGTGTCTCTTCTCTCACTACATGATTGTGCAGCTGTAATGAAAACAAAAGATGAATTAGTATGATAATAAGTAATATTTGAATGCAAGACTATGCTAAATGTTTAAGATACATTGCCTCATTGAATTCTTAAATCCTAAAATCATTTGAGAGCTTCCCAGGTGGCGTTAGTGGTAAAGTATCTGCCTGCAATGTAGGAGACATAGGTTTGATCCCTGGATCAGGAAGATACCCCAGAGTAGAAAATGGCAACCCACTCCAGTATTCCTGCCTGGAAAATCCCTGGACAGAGGAGCCCAGTGGGCTATAGGCTATGGGGTTGCAAAGGGTTGTAAAAACTGAGCACACACACACACAAAACCATTAGGAAACTGAAATACAAGAACTAGGATTAACAGACTGGTTCCAAATAGGAAAAGGAGTACGTCAAGGCTGTATATTGTCACCCTGCTTATTTAACATATATGCAGAGTACATCATGAGAAACGCTGGGCTGGAAGAAACACAAGCTGGAATCAAGATTGCCGGGAGAAATATCAATAACCTCAGATATGCAGATGACACCACCCTTATGGCAGAAAGTGAAGAAGAACTAAAGAGCCTCTGGATGAAAGTGAAAGAGGAGAGTGAAAAAGTTGGCTTAAAGCTCAACGTTCAGAAAACTAAGATCATGGCATCTGGTCCCATCACTTCATGGGAAATAGATGGGGAAACAGTGGAAACAGTGTCAGACTTTATTTTTTGGGGCTCCAAAATCACTGCTGATGGTGACTGCAACCATGAAATTGAAAGATGCTTACTCCTTGGAAGGAAGGTTATGGCCAACCTAGATAGCGTATTTAAAAGCAGAGACATTACTTTGCCAACAAAAGTCCGTCTAGTCAAGGCTATGGTTTTTCCAGTGGTCATGTATGGATGTGAGAGTTGGACGGTGAAGAAAGCTGAGCGCCGAAGAATTGATGGTTTTGAACTGTGGTGTTGGAGAAGACTCTTGAGAGTCCCTTGGACTGCAAGGAGATCCAATCAATCCATCCTAAAGGAGATCAGTCCTGGGTGTTCATTGGAAGGACTGATGTTGAAGCTGAAATTCTAATACTTTGGCCACCTCATGCGAAGAGTTGACTCATTGGAAAAGACCCTAATGCAGGGTAGGATTGGGGGCAGGAGGAGAAGGGGAGGACAGAGGATGAGATGGTTGTATGGCATCACCGACTTCGATGTACGTGGGTTTGGGTAAACTCTGGGAGTTGGTTATGGACAGAAAGGCCTGGCGTGCTGCAATTCATCGGGTCGCAAAGAGTCGGACACGACTGAGCGACTGAACTGAACTGAACTGACTAGACGGACCTTTGTTGGCAAAGTAATGTCTCTGCTCTTTAATAGGCTCTCTAGGTTGGTCATAACTTTCCTTCCAAGGAGTAATTGCCTTTTAATTTCATCGCTGCAGTCACCATCTGCAGTGATTTTGGAGCCCCCCAAAATAAAGTCAGCCACTGTTTCCACTGTTTACCCACCTATTTGCCATGAAGTGATGGAACCAGATGCCATGATCTTAGTTTTCTGAATGTTGAGTTTTAAGCCAACTTTTTCACTCCCCTCTTTCACTTTCATCGAGAGGTTCTTTAGTTCTTCTTTACTTTCTGCCATAAGGCTGGTGTCATCTGCATATCTGAGGTTATTGATATTTCTGCTGGAAATTTTGATTCCAGCTTGTACTTCATCCAGCCCAGCATTTCTCATGAGGTACTCTGCATATAAGTTAAATAAGCAGGATGACAATATACAGCCTTGGCATACTCCTTTTCCTGTTTGGAAGCAGTCTGTTGTTCCATATCCAGTTCTAACTGTTGCTTCCTGCCCTGCATACAGATTTCTCAGGAGGCAGGTCAGGTGGTCTGGTAGGTGGAAAAATGAGCCTAAAGATAATCCAACATTAGAAAGTAGAAGAACTATTTTTTTAAAAAAGTTGTGAGTGACAAAAATAGAAAGAAAATGAGGATTTATTGTCTGTATGGTGCAATTTTATACTTCAATAGAAAGTTTAATTTTCTACTCTTTCTTACCTAGTTGTGTCTTATTTGTCTAATAAAGTGAACATTTCTGGGTAGCGATTATGATTCTTCTTCCTCTCATGCTTATTGTAACAGTCCAATAAATATTTTTGATTGATTTGAGAAAAGAGATAATAAAATAAAGATTCCAACTTACATCAGAATGCTGAAAGTCATCTTACCTTTCATATCAAGTCCTTATAGTCTTTTAATAGATTATTATGAGGACTTTAACCAATGTCTTTACAAGAGAGAAGGAAATTTTTCATAGCAAAACCATTTTCTTCCTTGTCTGCTTAAATCAGATATCTTATTTGTTAGTAGATTAAGGCCATTCAATTGCAATAAAGACTCTAAATCATAGGTTGACAAAATAGGCAAGTATCTGATTATGTTACTGGACCTATTGAATGGCTAATCAAAACCATAATCTTTACTTGATTACATTTAAGAGTGGTAACACTTCAGGTTTGTGTCAGTTAATCATGAAATCAAAAAATGTATTAAAATACTTCATAGCCTTTATACCACCTACCCACTAGTACAGTAATTACTGAAAGGCAAAAAGATGAGTATGAGGGAGGATTATTTCTAAGAGGATTTTAGTTTTAATGCTTAGTTAAATTATGGCCAAATGATTGTTGAGCTAGAGATCTACAGGAAAAAAGTGACAAGAGGATTAGTAGAAGATAACCTCTGAGGTTTAAAAATAAATAGAGGTGATTGTGTTTATCACCTGACTTCGGTGATGCTCTCCCCTCTGGTTTTTCACTTATTTTACATGGGGAACTGGACATTCATGGAGTGAGCGTTTTGACCAAAAACAAACCAAAACAGACAAACAAACAAAGAACAAATCCCCAAATCCTATTCTTTGAATAACATGTATTGTATTGCTCTTCGCTATTTTATCTAAACAAGGTGTGTATGTGTATTTTCTTTTGATTTCTAACATTATAGAAAAAGCATTGTTGTTGTTCATTCCCTAAGTCGTGCCCAACTCTTTGTGACCCCATGGACTGCAGCACACCAGGCTTCCCAATCCTTCACTGTCTCCTGGAGTTTACTCAAACTCATGTCCATTGAGTTGGTGATGTCATCCAACCATCTAATCCTCTGTTGTCCCCTTATCTTCCTATCATCAATCTGTCCCAGTATCAGGGTATTTTCAAATGAGTCAGCTTCACATCAGGTGGCCAAAGTATTGGAGCTTCAGCTTCAGCATTAGTTCTCCCAATGAATATTCAGGATGATTTCCTTTTGGATTGACTGGTTTTATCTCCTTGCTGTCCAAGGAATTCTCAAGAGTTTTCTCCAACACCACAATTCAAAAGCATCAATTCTTCAGTGCTCAGCTGTCTTTATGATCCAACTCTCACATCCATACATGACTACTGGAAACACGATAGCTTTGATTATACAGACCTTTGTTCGCAAAGTGATGTCTCTGCTTTTTATTTTTTATTTTTTTTACTTTCTGTATGTAGTATTTTATTTCAATAAAAAGTTAAAAGCAAAAAAAAAAAAAAATATAAGATCCAAATGATCTGTTAGGAACATGCTGCTGCTGCTTCCGCTAAGTCGCTCCAGTCGTGTCCGGCTCTGTGCGACCCCATAGATGACAGCCCACCAGGCTCCCCCGTCCCTGGGATTCTCCAGGCAAGAACACCGGAGTGGGTTGCCATTTCCTTCTCTAGTCTCTGCTTTTTAATAAGCTGCCTAGGTTTGTTATAGCTTTTCTTCCAAGAAGCAAGCATCTTTTAATTTCGTGGCTGCAGCCACTGTCTGTAGTGATTTTGGAGTCCAAGAAAATAAAATCTGTCACTGTTTCCACTTTTTCCCCATCTGTTTACCATGAAGTGATGGGACCAAATGCTATGATCTTAGTTTTTTCATCTGTTTGTTTGTTCTTTAGTTCTTCTAGGTCTTTGGTAACATTTCTTGCATCTTTTCCATTGTTTTCCCAAGATCCTGGGTCTTCTTTACTCATTATTCTCTATTCTTTTTCTGGAAGGTTGCCTATCTCCACTTCTTTTAGTTATTTTTCTGGGGTTTTATTTCATCCTAATTTAACTTTGCAGTTTTTGTTTTAGTTGCTGTGGGACTGGGGTTCTTTTTGCTTCTGTCTGCTCTCTGATGGTGGAGGCTAAGAGGCTTGTGTAAGCTTCCCAATGGGAGGGACTGGCAGTGAGAAAAACTGTGTCTTGCTCTGGTGGGCAGGGTCTTGTACAGTAAAGCTTTAATCCAGTTATCTACTGATGGGTGGGGTTGTGCTCTCTCCCTGGTAGCTGTTTGGCTGAGCCCTGGGGTCTACAGGCTTTGTGTGCTGTGTGTGCTAAGCCACTCCAATTGTGTCCCAACTCTTTGTGACCCTATGAACTGTATAGCCCACGAGACTCCTCTGTCCATGGGATTCTCCAGGCAAGAATACTGGAGTGGGTTGCCATGCCCTCCTCCGGGGAATCTGCCAGACCCAGGGATCAAACCCATGTCTCTTATGTCTCCTGCATTGGCAGGCAAGTTCTTTGCCATTAGAACCACCTGGGGCACAGGCATTATGGTAGGGATAATAGGGGCCTCCAAGAGGGCTTATTCCAAGGGGGACCTTCCTGGACTGCTGCTGCCAGTGCCCCCATCCCTGTAGTGAGCCCCTGCTGACCCACACCTCCACAGGACACCATCTAACACTAGCAAGTAGCTTTGGTGCAGCCTCCTGTGGGGTCACTGCTCCTTTCCTCTGTGTCTTGGTGTGTGTAAGATCTTGTTTGTGCCCTCCAAGACAGGAGTCTCTGTTTCCCCCACTCCTATGGAAGCCCTATAATCAAACCCACTGGTGTTCAAAGTCAGATTCCCTGGGGATTCCCAGTCCCTTTGTCAGATCCCCAGGCTGGGAAATCTGACGTGAGACTCAGAACCTTCACAACAGTGAGAGAACTTCTTTGGTATTAATTGTTCTTCAGTTGGTGGATCACCCACTCGGCGGGTATTGGATTTGATTTTATCATGATTGTGCCCCTCCTACCATTTCACTGCAGCTTTTTGTCTTTGGATGTGGAGTAGCATTTTTTTGGTGGGTTCCAGGGTCCTTCTGTCAATGGTTGTTCAACAACTAGTTGTGATTTTGGTGCTCTTGCAGGAAATGAGTGCACATCCTTCTACTCCACCATCTTCAATTGGAAGTTAATCTTAGTTTTTTGAATGTTGAGTTTTAAGCCAGCTTTTTCACTCTCCTCTTTCACCCTCATTAAGATGCTCTTTAGTTCCTCTTTACTTTCTGCCATTAGAGTGCAATCATCTGCATATGTGAGGTTATTGATATTTCTCCCAGCAGTCTTGATTCCAGATTGTGATTCATCCAGCCCAGCATTTCACATGATGTGCTCTGCATATAAGTTAAGCAGTACTGCGTATAGAAAAAGTAGTCAATAGATAATGTGTTTCTAATTATTTACTGTGTTTTAATGTAAAAATATAAAGCACATATGTCCTATAATCTTGTTTTCTAGATAATTATGGTTGGCATGGAAAGATAAGGAGTAATATATGAATACTGGGAAAAAATGCTAACAATACCAAAAAGTGTAATGTGAAAGTAAAAGCCTTTATCTCCCAAGCCCAGCCTTTCTATTGAAGGTCCTTTTTGAACAGTGCATATGTAGGTTTCAAAAGCATATATGTATATATTAATTCATGCATTCATTCAACAAATACTATTGAGCATTTATTATATGTTGGTATATACATAGTAGTGTTAGTTGCTCAGTCGTGTCCGACTCTTTGTGACCCCATGAACTGTAGCCTGCCAGGTTCCTCTGTCCATGGGATTCTCCAGGCAAGAATACTGGGGTGGGTAGCCATTCTCTTCTCCAGAGAATCTTCCCAACCCAGGGATCAAACCCAGGTCTCCTGTATTGCAGGCAGATTCTTTACCGTTTGAGCTATAGAAGACCTATTTATATGTATTATATATATAACATACATATGCGTATGCCTGTGTTATGTAGGTAGTACATGCATATATGTATATGTAACATATTAGCTCTACGAGATATAAAGATGTGTATATGTGTGTGTGTGCATTTCAAAAACTACTATAAATGATTTTCAGTTACTGAGGTTATCTACACACCAAAGATTTTTCTATGTAGATATGCTTATTCATTTTTCCCTGTTTTAAATATTTTTCTTACCTTTTTTCCCTCCTTCCTTTCCATCCTTTCTTCCTTTATTTTCTTATTTGCAATGGCACCCCACTCCAGTACTCTTGCCTGGAAAATCCCATGGATGGAGGAGCCTTATAGGCTGCAGTCCATGGGGTTGCTAGGAGTCGGACACGACTGAGTGACTTCACTTTCACTTTTCACTTTCATGCATTGGAGAAGGAAATGGCAACCCACTCCAGCAGTCTTGCCTGGAGAATCCCAGGGACGGGGGAGCCTGGTGGGCTGCCATCTATGGGGTCGCACAGAATCGGACACTACTGAAGCGACTTAGCAACAGCAGCAGCATTATATAGTAGACAATATCCGCTGGATCATCAAAAAAGCAAGAGAGTCCCAGAAAAACATCTACTTCTGCTTTATTGACTATGCCAAAGCCTTTGACTGTGTGGATCACAATAAACTGTGGAAAATTCTGAAAGAGATGGGAATACCAGACCATCTGACCTGTCTCTTGAGAAACCTGTATGCAGGTCAGGAAGCAACAGTTAGAACTGGACATGGAACAACAGACTGGTTCCGAATAGGAAAAGGAGTACGTCAAGGCTGTATATTGTCACCCTGCTTATTTAACTTATATGCAGAGTACATCATGAGAAACACTGGGCTGGAGGAAACACAAGCTGGAATCAAGATTGCCGGGAGAAATATCAATAACCTCAGATATGCAGATGACACCACCCTTATGGCAGAAAGTGAAGAAGAACTAAAGAGCCTCTGGATGAAAGTGAAAGAAGAGAGTGAAAAAGTTGGCTTAAAGCTCAACGTTCAGAAAACTAAGATCATGGCATCTGGTCCCATCACTTCATGGGAAATAGATGGGGAAACAGTGGAAACAGTGTCAGACTTTATTTTTTTGGGCTCCAAAATCACTGCTGATGGTGATTGCATCCATGAAATTAAAAGATGCTTACTGCTTGGAAGGAAGGTTATGGCCAACCTAGATAGCGTATTTAAAAGCAGAGACATTACTTTGCCAACGAAGGTCCATCCAGTCAAGGCTATGGTTTTTCCAGTGGTCATGTATGGATGTGAGAGTTGGATGGTGAAGAAAGCTGAGCGCTGAAGAACTGATGCTTTTGAACTGTGGTATTGGGGAAGACTCTTGAGAGTCCCTTGGACTGCAAGGAGATCCAATCAATCCATCCTAAAGGAGATCAGTCCTGGGTGTTCATTGGAAGGACTGATGTTGAAGCTGAAACTCCAATACTTTGGCCACCTCATGCGAAGGGTTGACTCATTGGAAAAAACTCTGATGCTGGGAAAGATTGAGGGCAGGAGGAGAAGGAGACAACAGAGGATGAGATGGTTGGATGGCATCACCGACTCAATGGACATGAATTTGGGTAAACTCCGGGAGTTGCTGATGGACAGGGAGGCCTGGCATGCTGCAGTCCATGGGGTGGCAAAGAGTCGGACACGGCTGAGCGACTGAACTGAACTGAACTGATAGTAGACATTGTTGTTTTTAATTTCCTAATTATGCCTCTACTTTTTCATCTCATGTGATTTTTAAATATTTGTTACAATAATAATGATATCATAGTGGCTTTGGAGCCAGGATACCCAAGTTCACGCCTCAGTTTAACAATTTACTAGCTGATGACCTTAACAAGTTTTTTTCCGAGTCTTTGTATCTAGATTTTCTTGTCTATAAAATGGAGATAATAATAGTGCTGATCTCAGAGGATTGTTGTGAAGAAAATGACTAGAACAGAGACAAATGCTCAGCACATCAATGCATGTTAGCTATTGGTATTTTCCTTTCAGTCTCACTTTCTCAACATCTTTTATGTTGTTGTTTGAAAAGATAAAATATGGGCATGAATTTATTAATTGGTGTAGTGAATCTCTGCTTCCTTTTTACCTGCTCTGCATTTTTGCAGTTTGGAGAGTTCTACCTTAAAATGAAGCCAGTTGTACTTATAAGTTCATCTAATCAGTACTTTGCCTAACCTAAATCCCCCTTGATAGAAACTTTCTTTTTATTAAGGTAACATTGGTTTATAACACTATGTAAGTTTCATGAAAACAACATTATATTTCTAATTATTGTACACACTACAGTGTGCTCACCACCAAAAATGTAGTTTCCATCTGTCACCATGCCACTGATATCCTTTCACTTCACCCTCTCCTGCCCCTTCTGCTCAGTCTGTTCTCTATATCTATGGATTTGTTTTTGTTTGGTTCATTGATTCATTTTGTTTTTGCTTTTTATATTCCACATGTGAATGAAATCATATGACGTTTATCTTTCTCTGCCTGAAGTCTTATTTCATTCAGCATAACACCCTCAAAGTCCGTTGATGTTGCAAATGGCAAAATTTCATCTTTTTATGACTGAGTAGTATTCCTATGTTTGTGTGTATATGTTTTGGCATCAGATTTACTTTCCAGCACCATTTTATGTCTTATCCTTATTTTGCTTTCTTTTTTCTTATACACTTAACGTATATTATTTTAATAAAATATACATATCCTTCTGAAGCAAATTTAATCAATTTTGAACAAAGCAGGGTTAATTACAGATTAATAAATAAAAATAAACAATTTAAAAAATAGGGATAGAGTGAATTACGACAAGTGACTAGGTTATAAGTGACTTTTCAATTGGCAAAAGAATTTTATCATGATTCGAAAGCACCAGACACCCCATGGAAGATAACATCCTATGGGGAGAGAACCTTGTTAATCTGGAAAATACATCTTCATTTTGTTCATTTGTGGTTCAAACCTGTTCTGATATAAAGGTAGAGAGGAAGGAAAGGCAATGCCAAAGGAATAGATGAATAAACAGATGGATAAATGCATGGAAAGGAAGAAAAGGCAATGCCAAAGGAATAAATGAATAAATAAATAAGGATCTTCAAGATAGTTTTAGCTCCCCATTAGGTCGTCCTTGGTTCACTATGAAATTGCTTGCATTCCCTGAAGACTAGCTGACATCAGAATTGGGCATCTTAGAGAACTATTTCCAAGTTGATAGAAAAGGTGTTATTGAAAAGATTTGTCAGAATCACATAATAGCTGAATCCCACCCCGTCTGTGATCATATCTCATCACACTGGACTTTAGGTTTCTGAATTCTCATGGAGGTGATTTTCTCATGGTTATGTGAAGAACCTCATTATTCATTTTTTAATTATCTATCCAAATATCACCTCCTAAAACAGGGGCTCAGTCTGACAACTGCAGTTGGGCGGATGCATGGGTAGTATGTTAGCCTCATAGCCCGTGTAGGACAGAGGAGGCTGGATATGAGGATTTAGAGCAGGCCGCAGCATAGTCTGTCTGCCTGAGCCACAGATAGGTCAGTCCTTCAGGCCCCGAGGGAAGGCTTAACCAGGCAGGTTGTAAATGGCCAGGGAGGTTTCTGCAGGGTTGTATTTCTTTGGAACTGGAAGGCAGATGACCTTTAGATTCCTAAGAAAGTTCCTAATAAATAGTATATTATGACTTTATGGTGCCAAATTCCCCTTTTCCTCCTAAGCACTCAACCAGACACTCCTCATTTACTGAACTCATAAAATGTTCACTAATGAATGGAACTAATTATCCCCTAGTTTCAGACCCAGGTTCTGGTGCCTCTAGTTTTCCTATTACAGGTAGGATTGGGGCAAATCATTATAGATGGTGCCAAGGTTTCTAGTTACGTACTTGAGAGGTCAGGGAGTGTCTTTTTTCCCTTCTGAAATGTACAAATCAATTTATATCTTAAAACCACACTTTACAATAGGTTTGTTTTGAAGTGCTACATAAAGTCCTGAAGTTTTCCTTACATTTTGTTTCCTCTGTAATAAACTCTGGTATGACACTTTGATATAATTAAGCAGTAGCGTTGGTTCTGTGGTCTTGGGATCCCTAATGTAGAAAACCATTTCCTTTGATTTGTTCTTTGTTAGGGTTTTGATTTTCTCCTAATTTTAAAGTAGAAAAGAAGGGAAAACCGTCAAGGATGTCAGCATTTAAGCACACCATTGCTCAAATTTTGAATTTTGACATGAGGTAGAATGGTGCCTCCAGGTAAGGGGGTGGGAGGTGAGAGCAGGAAGAGCAACAAAAACATAATCTGAATTACTTGAAATACTTTTAAAGATATAATATCCATTTTCTCTATTCCTTATGGTTTGAGAAGGAGAAATGAGGAAAAGAATAGTAGTGGTGAACAAATACTTCTGGTTAGAAAGCATTTGGCACTTTGAGATAAGATATGTGCTGATTTGCAAATATTGTTTGTGCTGGACCTCATTTGCATTCAGATGCATTCATGTGTCACTGAAAATCACTGGATGTGGGGCTAGGGGAGGAGGAGCAGTCCTTGCAGGCTGTGCTTCCCAGGCTCTGTATCAGCTGATTTCCACTTGGGTTTGGTGAATGAGAGGTACTGACAAGAGATCAGAGGGAGAATAAAGGGGGAAAAGCCAGGATATTTCTCCCCCCACTCCCTGATTCAGGCAATGGCTGTCTTAGTGTCTGAGTCTCTTCCATGGCTCTCATTCTCAATCGTTTCACTTTCCTCCAGGTAATGCTGGCTGTTGGGCTTTAGTAACCCTTCTCCCCCAGGCTCCCTGCCGCTAATCATCAAGCTGTCTCACCATCCCCTCTCTGTTTGTCTTTCAGCTCTTTCATGACCTGAGGAACCAATCCCCTGTATTAAGTTTCCTCTGTTTTCAATATTTAGCATCATTTTTAATTTTCCTGCTTCAAGCTAAATGATATGCCATTATAGCACTTACCTTCTGCACAAAAGAAAGAAAACTGAAAAGTGTAAGTAAGCCTTCTGTACTATAGTTAATATTCATTCAATCACAAGATGGGGAAAACCAGCCAAAACTTCCTTAAGCAAAATCATATATTTAATGGCTCTTATATGGATTGTAGGTTGGTTTGGAGGTCTCATGGCATGACCAGACTTCATCTCACTGGGTTGAATTATTGTTTGTTTGGTTTGTTCCCTCTGAATTGACATCATTCCCAGTCTTAGTCTCAATTGATCATAGTACAAGTTCCAAAAGAAGAATTTCCTTGTCCAACAACTACCAGCCTCCTGGAGGTGGTCAGTCTTGATTGCTGGGTCAGCTCCCTTGGTTCTGCCCACTTCAGTGAAGTAGTCTCTGCCAGTCACAAGTTGCTCCACTTCCTGTCCAGCCCGTAGAGTCAAGCTCCATCCTGTCCTGATCCAGTTATTCTGCTTATTCTTATTGACATCATCAGAGTGGTGTTGGTGCTTCTCTTTGAAGGTGTTGACAGAGCTTGTCATATGATATGTGAAGTTCAAGCAGAGCCTTAGGGAATGAAAAGAACTGCAATTCTTATTGGTCACTAATGGTTTATAATGAACACATAACCTATCAGGCAGTGAAGTAAGTGAATAACTATTTGTTTTGAAATATAAATAGAGGCTTTGGTAGTTATCAATCCCTAGTAGAAATCAAAGCTGCCTTTAAACCTCAATGTAACATGAATTCCTGAAAGGAAAGTTCACATATCTAGAAGCAGAAAAACTAGGCAATAAGTGGTAACATTTTAGGCGGGCATTAGATAGTACTCTTCTATTCCTTTCTTGAGTTTTGAATAAATTTATGAAAATAGGCAAAAGAGTCAGAAAGATAGAGAATGAAACATCATTGTTATTATTGGAAAGACAGGAATGGTCTTTCCAAAACAGACACACTCACTGAGGACTATTGCTTTATACTCTTGAGTCCCAAAATAGGGAATGAGATGGGCTTTCAGAACTTCTAGAAAGTAGGTCTTCGTCTGACCCCTGGGTTGGTGTCCCCTGAAACAGGAACAGAGAAGAATGCTAGTTAATCCAGAGATAGGAGGAAGGTGAGCAGACACAATTGCTTTTCAGTTTCACTAATGTGATATCAGCCTTCCATTTGGGAATGAATAGAAATTGCCAAGTGGGTAGTTGCTTTTACTTTCTGGGTTCAGGCTGAAAAGCTGAGGTAGAAATGAAAAGATCCCTCTCCAAAACACCTGTGAAATGGTGTAATATTTTTTGATCTAAGAAAGTTTCACCATTGGATAGTTCAGTTCAATTCAGTTCAGTCGCTCAGTCGTGTCTGACTCTTTGCGACCCCAGGAATTGCAGCACGCCAGGCCTCCCTGTCCATCACCAACTCCCGGAGTCTACCCAAACCCATGTCCATCGAGTCAGTGATGCCATCCAGCCATCTCATCCTCTGTCATCCCCTTCTCCTCCTGCCTCCAATCCTTCCCAGCATTAGGGTCTTTTCCAATGAGTCAACTCTTCTCATGAGGTGGCCAAAGTATTGGAGTTTCAGCTTCAACATCAGTCCTTCCAATGAACACCCAGGACTGATCTCCTTTAAGATGGACTGGTGGGATCTTCTTTCAGTCCAAGGGACTCTCAAGAGTCTTCTCCAACACCACAGTTCAAAAGCATCAATTCTTCGACACACAGCTTTCTTCACCATTGGATAAAGGCTTCGTAAATATAATCCATTAAAATGTGAAACATGTAGCAAATGATTTCTAAAAAATCATAATGACTGTCATGTAAGTGGGAATTCAATACCAAATCCTTAGTGAACTTAGCACAAAAATTACTCTGGATAATAGACCAAGCCATTAGTATTATTGTCTGGTGATTGTAAGAGACATAAACAACCTTTTTTTTTTGCAACCGTATTCTGGAAGCATGGTATATCAATCAAAAGAAATTATTTTCACATTAAATATTACTGTTATCCCACAGGGAGTTTAATGTGATTTTGCATGACTAATGACACTGAAACCTATATTTATGAAATAGAGGGGCAAGGCTGTTGGTTGGGTAAGTACAACAAAAGCCAGAGGAAGAATCCTTAGTATCCTACTTTCTTCCACTGGGATAATGAACAGTGATTAAGTCATTACTCCTTCAACTAAGACATTTTAATTTCTTCTCAGGGATTTCTGAAATATGCTTTAATCCCTGAAATATGCTTTAATCTGAATGATCGCCATAAAATAAAAGATGTTGGGCAGGATGTATTTTGCATTTAACATGCCAAATTTTCGACATGGCTCCGATCCCATTGCTTGTGAAGCCTTATCTACATTTAAGAATACTCTAATTTGTGTTAGCCTTACTGTTGTTGACAGTCTTTTTAGAATAACTAACTTTTTATTT
Organism: Okapia johnstoni; assembly: GCA_024291935.2. Taxonomy (NCBI): domain Eukaryota; kingdom Metazoa; phylum Chordata; class Mammalia; order Artiodactyla; family Giraffidae; genus Okapia; species Okapia johnstoni. Next base: position 34,411,579 of record CM044319.1, read on the forward strand.
TGAAATAACCTCAAACCTAGAGAAATTTTTAAAATAAAAAAAAACTGCTATATAACATTTACCCATGTGTTTTGATTGTTAGGATTTTGCTGCATTTGTTTTCTCTATCTCTCTCTCCCCCTCCTCTTCATATTTATTTATCTACACCTATATTTTTATTTATCTATGTAAATTTTTTGTGAGATTTGAAAGTTGTAAAATATGATGCCTCTTTATGCTAAATATTTTAGTGTACATTCCTTAGGAAAAAGAACATCGTCTTACATAACCATAGAGAAATTATCAAAATTGGAAAATTCACCTTGATATAATATTGTTATCTACTCTATGGATCTTATTCAAAATGTGGTAGTTGTTCAGCTACTGTCTTTTTATCGTTAGCCTTTTCATTCTGACTCTTCCAGACTTTAGACAAAGTGCAGGTACAGAAAGCAAGAGGTACTGCTTAGTGAGATATTGCTAACCTTTCCTATATTTGGATTGCTCATTCTCATGTGTAAGCATAAACTTTGACCCTGAAAGTAAGTCTCCCTACACTTGCTTTCAGAGATGCTTTCCTAGCATCTCTTCTAAGTCACAGTTAATGTTAAATAGCAGACCAAGACCTCCAGTTTCCTTAAAGACTTTCCACCAATTTCTGACCTCCCCTGTGCATGGTCCTGCGAGGACTTCCCAGCAAACACTCCATCCTTATGTGAGGATTCTGCCATTATTCTTTTCTAATCTTGTCTGGTTCCCCAGTGGTATCAGCCCTTCAGGCTACAACATCTTAGTGCCATTGTTGGTCCTTGTCTTTTGTTGCTTCCTGTTGATGACCTTGAGAGATTTCACTGGGCTGTGTGATCTCATGGAATTTGGATGAAACCTGATGCTGTGATGTCCTCTTAATTTTCTTTCCAACATACACTACGTTGCCACAGTCTTTTGTCTTCCCACTCAATCCTCCGTCTTCTCCAAGGTACTGCTATCCCATTAGTGATCCAAGCCAGCCCTTTGGGCTCAGAGCTCCTGATTCACTCTGAAGCTTTCACCATCTAAACTTATCCTACCAGGATGAGGCTGGTCTCTTTCATCTTCTCAGGCTTGTGATGCTGATCACTGGGGACTAGCCTATGCCTCTGCACATTGTAGAAAATATATAAAAATTCATGTGTACACATACACAAACACCAACACATACCTTGTAAATAGATTTAACTGAGCCTCTCATATTGCCAGGGATTCCCTTGTGGCTCAGCTGGTAAATCCACCTGCAATGCAGGAGACCTGGGTTCAATCCCTGGGTTGGGAAGATCCCTTGGAGAAGGGAATGGCTACCACTCCAATATTCTGGCCTGGGAAATTTCCGTGGATTGTATAGTCCATGGGGTCACAAGAGTCGGACATGACTGATCAACTTTCATTTCACTCATATTGCCAGAAGCAGAACCTTATCTTATTCTTCATGTGAGGCAAGAGATTGATTCAAGATCAGACAGCTGGTCTAACCTTCTTGCAGATAGCCACCCCCAATCGCATTATATATATATAATTAAGCTATCATTTGATGGCAAGATAGAGTGAGTCAACTGCTAGCAGGACAGGCAGATTAGCTTGTGAGTCACAGAACTTGGAAAACTGGGTGCTCAACGCTTCTTTGTTGAATAAATGATAGAATAAAGAAGATTTAAATATGCTAGAGCTAGCTCCAAGAAATTAGTTACAGCATCTTAAAATGCCTGCCTGCAGTTTTGGTAAGATTCTTCTGAATGACCCTTGTTGGGTTAGCAAAAGACCAAGAGATAAACAGAGAGTTAAGCTTTCAACGTTCATGAGAACACAAATTACAGCATTTTTTATTAAAGTCATAATTATAACTATTAAAAAACTAGATACATATTGACCACTAATTACCTACATTCACATGTTTAGAAAGGGATTTTTCAGTGAATACTACAGCTTGGCCCAGATAAACACTCTCATTTCCATATACTTATTTTAAATTGCTACTTAAATGCCAGTCAGTCTGGTTTTCTTGCTAGAAGTCAGAGGTCTCACCTGTCATTCTTTTTCTCCCCCCACTCAGGGTAACTTGTTATACTTACTTTATTTCTTAGTTTGTTTATTATATAATTTTCAGGTATACAGCATTATAATCTGTATGTACTATGCAATGATCACCATCACAAATGTAATTTCCACCCATCACTATACAATTGACTTCTTTACCCATTTCACCTACCCCCAACCCTCATCCCCTCTGGTAACCACTAATCTGTTCCCTGTATCTATGAGTTGTTACTGTTTCATTTTGTTTGTGCCATTGTTTCATTTCTTTGTTGTTATATTCCACCTATGAGTGAAATAATACACTATTTGTCTTTTTCCATTTGACATTTCACTTAGCATGCTACGTTTTAGGTCCATCCATGTAGTCACAAATGGCAGAATTTCACTCTTTTTGATAGCTGAGTAGTATTTCATAGGGGGGGTCTGTGTGTGTGTGTGTGTGTGAGTGTGCATGTGCACCACATCTTCCTTCTTGGCTATTGTCAATGAAACTGAAATGAACATAGGGATGCATATATCTTTACAAATTAGTGTTTTGTTATTTTTCAGATTTGTTTTCCAAATAGAAGTGAAATAGCTGAGTCATATGGTTTCTCTATCATTCTTAAAGTAGGCAGTAGTGCTGTGGAGCTTTCTGCGTGAGTGACTGTGCTGTCTGTTGTTGTTGTTGTTTAGTCACAAAGTCGTGTCCAACTCTGCAACCCCGTGGACTGTATGTAGCCTGCCTGGCTCAGGCAGGCTATCTACCAGGATATCTATCTACCAGGATAGATCTAGCCTGTGTCTCCATATGAGTGCTCATTGTTGTTTAGTTGCTGAGCCATCTTCGACTCTTTGTGACCCCATAGACTGTAGCCTGCCAGGCTCCTCTGTCCATGGGATTTCCCAGGCAAGATACTGGAGTGGGTTGCCATTTCCTTCTCCAAGGGATCTTCTTGACCCAAGGGTCAAACCCACGTCTCCTACATTGGCAGGTGGATTCTTTACCACTGAGCCAGTTACTGCATAGTAATTTAGGACCACCTGATCTGTCTCCTGAGAAACCTGTATGTGGGTCAAAAAGCAATAGAAACTTACATAGAACAACTGACTGGTACAAAATTGGGAAAGGAGTAAGACAGGCTGTATATTGTCACCATGTTTATGTAACTTCTATGCAGAGTACATCTGCGAAATGTTGGGCTAGATGAATCACAAGCTGGAATTAAGGTTGCCAGGACGAATATCAGCAATCTCAGATTTGCCGATGATACCACTCTAATGGCAGAAATTGAAGAGGCACTAAAGAACCTCTTGATGATGGTAAAACAGGAGAATGAAAAAGCTGGCTTAAAACTCAACATTCAAAAAATGAAGATCATGGCATCTTGCCCCATCACTTCAAGGCAAATAGAAGGGGAAAAAGTGGAAGCAGTGTTAGATTTTATTTTCTTGGGATCCAAAATCACTGTGGACGATGACTGCAGCCATGAATTAAAAGACACTTGCTCCTTGGAAAGAAAGCTGTGACAAACTTAGCATATGAAAAAGCAGAGATGTCACTTTGCAAACAGAGATCTGTATAGTCACAGCTTTGGTTTTTCCAGTGGTCATGTACGGATGTGAGAGTTGGACCATAAAGAAGGCTGAGTGCCAAATAATTTATGTTTTCAAATTGTGGTGCTGGAGAAGACTCTTGAGAGTCCCTTGGACTGCAAGATCAAACCAGTCAATCCTAAAGGAAATCAACCCTGAATATTCATTGGAAGGACTGATGCTGAAGCTGAAGCTCTAATACTTTGGCCCCCTGATGCAAAGAGCCAACTCATTGGAAAAGACCCTGGTGCTGGAAAAGATTAAGGCAAAAGGAGAAGGGGGCAGGAGAGGGTGAGATGGTTAGACAGCATCACCAACTCAATGGACATGAATTTGAGCAAACTTTGGGAGATAGTGGAGGACAGAGGAGCCTTGTATGCTGCAGTCCATGGGGTTGGAAAGAGTCTGACACGACTTTGTAATTAAACAATAAGAACAACAAAATTTAGAACTAATATGGTAGTTTTTTGTTTACTGTATACTTTTTGACATGTGAGGCACATTATATACAATATCTCATTTATCCTTATGGCAACCCTATATTCTTCATTGTTTAAATGAAGAAAATAAGGCTATGGTTACAAAGCTTCACATCACACATTACCTCACATCACACAATGACAAAGTCAGAATTTAAACTCAAGTTTGTCTGACCCCAGTCCATACTTATAATAACTGTGCTATTTAACCTCATTTAATAAGTATGTATCAAGCACTTCAAATGTCAGCTACTACTGTGGTATGATAAAAAGTTTTGCTAAGGTTGGTTTATTCTTTCATAATCCTTATAATTTAATTACAGATAAAGGGAGATACAAATGAAGTACTATAAAACTCAGTAAAACACAGTACAGTAAAACACACAGGGAAGAATAAAGGATAAGATTACAGTGGTTAAGGAAGACATCATGGAGATCGTGATGCTTGGTCTAAGGTTTGTATGGAGGACAGGTTACAGAGATGTTAATATGGAAGACCATTGCCAGATGGCACAGAATGAGCAATAATGAAAATAAATGAGCAAAATGTACATTCACCTGTAGCCTCGTGAGAGAAGGGTTTGTATTTGATTTCTGAATCTAAAGTACCCAATGTACTAGTTAGGGAGTTTGGGATGGGCATGTATACACTGCTGTATTTAAAATGGATAGCCAACAAGGGCCAACTGTATAGCACAGGGAACTCTGCTCAATATTACATGTCTCCCTGGATGGGAGGGGAGTTTAGGGGAGAATGGATACATGTATACGTATGGCTGGGTCCCTTTGCTGTCCATCTGAAAATTTCACAACTTTGTTAATCAGCTATATCGCAATACAAAACAAAAAGCTTTTTAAAAAAGGTACCCAGTGTGATGCATAATAATCAGGTTCCCAGTGAATGTTTGTGGGTTGAAACATTGAGGAATTGTGCCTAAAGGAGAAAGGACTTGGGCTGAAGGGTAAAAAGAGAGAAGGTTGTAAAGGTAACTGGAATTAGACTCTGAACAGCTCTGAAAGTCCTTCCTAGCACTGAAAAGTGTGATTCTCTGTGTTGTCAGTTTATAGCATAAGAATTGACTGGTTATGAAATACAGAACCCTTGACTATTTTGGAGGAGGACATAATGAAACAGGCACTGGAAAAAAATAGACTTGAGATAGGAGAGAGGAGGATGACAGGGAAACTAATTAGTAAGACTATTGCAAAAATCCAGTTATGAGGCAAAAAGAATATCCCCTAGCTTAACAGCAAGAAAAAGCCAGGTAGACTAGAAGATCTTAACTTTTGCTGATGCCGTCAGAGTGCTGAGTTCACAGAGTAGCTAATTTGTCTAAAATCTAAGAAAATACAGGTGCCTCCAGGAAGCTGAAAAGTTAGCATTGGCTTACCTGTGGCAAAGTGTGGGCAGAATTAGGGCTGCCACACAAGTGAGTAAGAAGCATTCAGGTAAAATTTTAAGGAATTAACTAAATAGGCCCCTCAGAGCTGCGGACACAGTGGTGTTGGTCCTCGCTTATAGACTCTTCTCCATGACTCTCCACAGGACACTCTAGCGAAAGATTGGAAGAAAAAGATCGGGACAAGACTCCCAGGAAAGGGTTGAATCCTGGCTGAGACCTTTGTCTCCTCAACAAAAGCTTGAGGCCACTGGGGGTGAGGCCCCAAACCTTGTTGTCCTGGGGCCTGAGGGGAGACCCACTGTCACCTGAAGGAAGGTAAAAGAAAAGCCTGTCCCTGGGGGAAGGACAGGAAGCTTTGCTGAGCCAAGGGTACTAGAGATCCCCTTCTGCTGGAGGAGGGCAGGAAACACTGTGCTAAAGAAGGGTTGCCTAGGACACCGGGCAGGATTTAGCTGCTAGAGGTGAGAAACAGTATCGCTAAGCCCTACCACAAAGACCCAGTGACACAGGACCTACCCACGACTAAAGCTGGGCCAGGACAACAGTGAACCTCCCAAGCCCCTGCCTTCAGGTTAAAAATAACCTCTGTCTACTATGCAAGAATGTGGAGAGAGACACTCTTTGAAGCACAAACAGGGATGGCTGAAGCATAGGGTGGGAAGAGAAAACTTCTCCAGCAAGCCGTTGTTTAGTGTGCTGTTTGGAAGATAAACTGTAGGGAGCTGAGAATCCTGGAAGATCAGGTAAGCAGCTATTGCAGTAAACCAGATGAGGAAGGATGGTGACTTGGCTAGTGTGACTTAGCAGTTAACTGAGTGTGACGTGGTCTGGTTCTGATTATGTTTCCAAGTTTGAGCCTGCAGGGAGGGTTTGTTGATATATTGGATATGGAATGTGAGAGGATAGTAGGAAGCAAGGATGACTGAGGCTTCTGAACTGAGGTGCTGGAAGGTAATATTATCATATACTAAGTTTGGAAGGACCAAGGTGTGGGGAAAAGGTTTGGGGGTAAATCAAGAGTTCTGGTTATTTACTGTACAAATAGCTGTACAAATAGTTACAGCTATTTGTAACTGTTTAGAAGCTTCATAATTATCTCCATATTGTCCTTCATATCTTGTGTATATGGGAGGCCAGTCCTTCATATGAGGTGCAGAAAATACTGCAAGCAGCTTCCTTCTTAGGAAGGTGATTCTTCCATGGAGAATGGAACTTTCCTCTGGTCCTTTTATATCAGCCGCCCTTGCTTTCTTGATTTGCAAGATGAGGTTTTCTCTTCAACCACACTCTTGATTGCCCCTTTCATGGGATAGAAAATGTAACCTGAGATTTTAGAGATGATATATACCATTGTGTTTCAAACCTTGTAACTGGATCTGTAAATTTCATGGTTCCTAATCTTTTTATGCCATCCTCCCTTCTCTTCCATCTTATAGACTCAGCAGTGCCTGCTGATTCATATGCTAGCATGCCTTTTCAAGTAGAAGTTACAGACTTTATGGAAGAAAGTGAAGAAATTGAGGATCCTGTGAAGTGATTTCAGTATTTGGTCTCTCAAAACCATTTAAGATGCACACAAGGACAGTATAACAGATTTTGTAAATATTGGTTTAAAATAGAAGGGACAAACTGCTCTTTGTCAAGCTAACTTTTCATAGTGTTCTAAGCATAGAAAATGAAGTAGTGCTTAATTACCAGGGGGATGAGGTGATGGAGGAGTGGTAGAAAGACTTTTTTCAAAATAGGAAATGTTCACAAGCAAGAGCACGGAAACTTCTATACAGCAACCTTCTAACCACTGGGATTGTAATTCTAAAGGATGAGAATCTCCATGTGGGGGTTTGCTGACAACCTCCATCAGTAACACCAAAAACATGTGTTAAATGTTCTTGGGCCCCATCCTATCTCCTGCTTCAGAGTTCTGGTGGTGACTAGGGGACTTGGTATTTTAAAAAGTCCAAGTGATGACCCCAAGTTTAAGTCTCTGCAGTGTGTCCTTCAGCTTCTTGGTTTCTCTTTTATGACTCCCCCAAATAGTCATATTTTGTTCTTGTTGTTTAGTTGCTCAGTCATGTCTAACTCTTTGTGACTCCATGGACTGTAGCCCACCAGGCTCCTCAGTCCATGGAATTTTATATTTGCCGGGCATTAAATGTTAACTGCTTATCAAGCACCTTGCAAACATTGTATCTGAAATTTCAGCCTGAGAAGAGTGTGTATTCACATTTTTCAGATAGAAATCAGACTTAAAGAGGTTAAATAGTTTGTTCAAGTTGACACAACTAATGAGTAATAAAATCACCATGTATATGTGTGCTCAGTCGTGTTCGACTCTTTGTGACCCTATGGACTGTAGCCTGCCAGGCTTCTCTGTCCATGGGATTCTCCAGGCAAGAATACTGGAGTGGGTTGCCATTTCCTGATCCAGGGATCTTCCCAACTCAGGGATGAAACCCATGTCTCTTACGTCTCCTGCATTGACAGGCAGATTCTTCACTACTAGCGCCACCTGGGAAGCCCCAAAGTCACCATAGTACATGTAAAATCAGTTCAGTTCAGTTCAGTCGCTCAGTTGTGTCTGACTCTGCGACCCTGGACTGCAGCACTCCAAGCTTCCCTGTTCATCACCCAACTCCCGGAGCCTACTCAAACTCATGTCCATCACGTCGGTAATACCATCCAACCATCTCATCCTCTGTTGTCCCCTTCTCCTACGGCCTTCAATCTTTCCCAGCATCAGGATCTTTTCCAATGAGTCAGTTCTTTGCATCAGGTGGCCAAAGTACTGGAGTTTCAGCTTCAACATCAGTCCTTCCAATGAACACCCAGGACTGATCTCCTTTAGGATGGACTGGTTGGATCTCGCAGTCCAAGGAACTCTCAAGAGTCTTCTCCAACACCACAGCTCAAAAGCATCAATTCTTCGGCACTTAGTTTTCTTTACAGTGCAACTCTCACATCCATACATGACTACTGGAAAAACCATAACTTTGACTAGATGGAACTTTGGTGGCAAAGTAACAGTCCTTCCAGTGAATATTCAGGACTGATTTCCTTTAGGATGGACTGGTTGGATCTCCTTGCAGTCCAACCAGGCTCCAAAAACTGGAATATATTTAGAACTACATAAAATAATAGTGAATGAGTTTAATCTTTTAGTAATGTCAGAGTACTAGTAATGTATTAGTAATGTACTAGTATTTAGTAATGTTTGAGTACCTTGTAGTATCTCAAGGTTATTATTGTAAACCTCAATTATCATTAAATGGTACTGAACAAAGGAATTCTATTCATTTTAGTATTCTTGTTCTTTGGATAATTAATAACAGACAGTACCTAGAGTTGCATATGATGAAATTGAGTGTTATGTTCTTTTTATAGATTCAAAGAATATTCATTCTTCCCTCAAATTTAGGAAATTCCCTGGCAGTATAGCGGTTAGGACTCCACGCTTTCACTGCTGAGACCGCAGGTTCAATCTCTGGTCAGGGATCTAAGATCCTGCAAGTCCCACTGCACAGCCAAAAAAGGGAGAAAAAAAATCTTCCATCAAATCTAGTCATTGTATAAGCAAGGACATCTTATTTTTCACAGGCTATATGCTAGCTCATGTCAGTGGTTTCCAAATCTGGCTTTAAAACAGAGTCACTCAAATAGTTTATAGGTTTTAAATGGCTGAAAAATTCTTAAAAATACAGATTCCTGGGTTTTGCTGTTAGGATTTTGATTTGGTGAGCCAGAGAATCATGGTTAAAAAGCTTCCAAGTGATTCTTGTAGAAGCCGTGTGTGAAGTTCCTGGTTCATGAAGCAATTTGAAGATGATACTAGGAGTATATAGTCATTCAAAATACCTTCTATTTGTAAGTTCTAGAACTCTAAATATTTTCTTTGAAATAGCTACTCATTTGGATTCTTCCCTTTGAAAATGCCTTTTATAAAGGTTTTACTCTTGTGAATACATGACACTAGGGCATAAGGTATTGGTGGCTTCTGGTGCTTTCTGCACAATGGGAGTGAGAATGCATAAAAGAGCTTGTGAGAAATTAAGGAAGTGGAGGACAGCAGGAGCATGGAAGGGTTAAAATCAAATGAGGACTGCCAGAAACCAAACTGGTCCATTTCATACGCGTAATCCAGGTTAGTGTCGTCTCCACAGTATTTATGGTTCCAAGTTAGTCCACATATTTCCAGGATCCTTGGAGGTTAACTCCTTCCTTAATGTTCTTGGGAAGAAGGGGAAACATTGCTTCCTGTTATTACTCTAACACTGACTTGGAATCATGAGAGTTGGCATCCTGTTTTGTGGTATCAATAACTCCTACTCATTACCTTTCAACTTCAAGGAGAATGTGATCTAGAGACTTTCAGAAAATAGGGGGGAAAAAGAGAGGGAAATTATGTTCACTAGTGAATGTCTTCCTGTTGAGATCTGAAATGAAGAGGCACTCCAGACCACTGATGAGGATATATTTTTAGAGGGAGGAGGGTCTTAAACTCCATAATATTCCAAATCATTAGCATTTTTAGTGTACTGTAAGGTACCCTGAATATTTTTGTCATGAATCTGATAGGTGTATTGTTTTCTTAATTCTTAATCAATGGCTCTATTACTCTTATTTTGGCTTTTGTAATATCATAGGAATAAAAAGGTGCACATAGATTATATTAGTCAACAAACAAACCGTTTCCCCCAATTTGATGGAAGTATGTTATCTCGATGCAAAATCATTTTATCAGTTTTTTTAACCAAAGGATGGAGAGAAATACTGGTGATCTTCCATTTACCCATATGACTTAGAGACAGGTGCTGTGTGCTTCTCATATATCGCATGAGGATGAGCCAGCAGAACCCAGGTCTACCAATGGCCCCACAGCATCTGGATTCAGAAAGATTAAGTTAGAAAGAAAGAAACATTAGGGCAACAGGAAGACTATTCTGAAAGATGCAATTGTTTCAGAGCTCGTTTTTGAATATTTTGATGCAGAATGCTGCTCTCCCCTATTTCCTCAGTATTTAGATTCTCAAGTACAGGTGAGCATGGGTCACCTCGAATAGTCTACGCATTACAGACTCCATTATGATCAGGTGACTAAGTTCTGACCAGAGACATATACCTTAAGTATCTTGTGAAACTTCTGAGAAGAGTCCTTGAAAGAAGAGAGTTTAATTGCCTCCTTTTTTTTTCCTCCTATCTTCTGGCTTGACTGGAGTGGTTGGTGTTAAAGCAGCCGTTTTAGTATATGATTAGAAGTTGTATGTAGAAGAGAGCAGAACAATATGATAAAGGAATGTTTGGCCTTGGCAATTGTGTATTTACATACCAACTCAGCCCAGACTGCATACCTGGAACAGACTACACTCTTATTTAGTTGAGGGAAATTTAGCATCATGGTAAAGAATAAAGGCTCAGAGACCAGATTGGATTTGATTGAGTCTTGGGTCTATTTCTCACTAGCTATGTGACTTTGAGCAAATTAATGAATTGTGCCTCGCTATCCTCATTTTTCAAATGGGCTAATAATGATAAACTTCACCCATGAGGTTGCTATAAGAAATCAATGAGATAGTGTATATAAAATGGTTAGAACAGTGTCTGGCATATGGATAGCACTATATAAACAATAACTATTTTTTAATATTTGAGCCACAATTATTTTCACAGTTTTGAGGTTACAGAATAAGCTGATACTAGTGAATGCAAATACTCAGTACATATAAGTAATGCCTGGTACAAAGTGGATGCTTAATTAACATTTTTTTAATGAATGAATGAGCTATTTCTATTTACTTTTAAGTTTACATACTATAATAATCTGAAAAGTGACTTTAAGAACATTGCAGCTTTCATTAACCCTTGAATTATGAGCAAAACAATTAGATATTAAAGAGGGTTATTAACTTTGTGTTCTGGTGACATCTAGATACTATAATGCCCTGTTGGCATGGAGCCCCAGGACTCAAAAGCCATTCACCACTCACTAGTTCAGCAACTTCACACATGGTCCCTGTTTTCAGTTCTCAGGTTTGTGCATCTTTCATAGCATCAGGCTATTAACTCGTTATGGGCTCCTCTGCTACTGACATATATGGCAGGCTACCACAAGCCTTTGACATATGCTCAGGAAAGACCAATCTATTTAATATTACCCAAACAGAGACCATGGTTGGGAAGAAAATCCACCATAAGCAAATGCTGACCTTTATTTAAAAGAGGAATCTAAACAATATACATGACACAACAATAGTATACCTGGCTATACACAATTGCGTTTATAAATTATTCTCTCTGTCCTTCATGAGCATTCTTTCTTTTTTAGATATTGAAATGTAATATCTAAATATAAAGTGCAGTAACATCTGGTTCTAATTGCTGGTTTGAATAATATAGATAGACCTTCAACATTTCAGCTCTTGAAAGGATGCGTTTAGTAGGAGGTACCGAGTCAAAGGTTGTAAAAATTTTATACCACTAAAAATAGTTGAAATCTCAGATGCATTTAAAATGGAAATTACCACTTTCTGAGCAAATAGTTCCTCTCCATGTAAGGTGTGTATGTGCTAGAAATGGTTCATCAAAAGAAACTTTTTCCTTTTTTTTAAATATCCCATATGCTAGCATTCATATAACCACAGTATTTTTATTTTTCACAGATTCCAAGTCTTATTCAAATCCTGAAGTAAACATTCAGTAGTCACTGAACTCACATGTTGTACAAGGTTTTATATTTATGGTTGTCTTTTGGACATGTTCTATCATAATAAACTGGAGTGGAAGAGTTCAGTTGTCCTCATGGGTGACAGGCAAGTGGGTTATTGTACTGCTAGAAGTGTGTGTGTCTGTGTGTGTGTGTGTGAGAGAGAGAGAGATGGATCACTGTTTCTCACCAAAAAGTCCTGAGGAACACTCTTTCAGTGTATGTTTAAGCCTTTCTTCCTTTCCTTGACCATGAAAATTCTTTCTTCAATACTTGTCAGACTCAAAATTCTTTTCTGAGTTCTGATTTTGTGGCTTTATTGCTGTAACACCCTTGGAAAAAAAAATGTAAAAGCAAACAGACTTTCATCCAGTGGCACTCAATAAATAGCTGTTGTCTTAACAGTTAACTCAGTGGAATAATCGGGTGTCTTAGAACATTATGCAATTGTTCTATTTAGAATAGAATCTCATGTGTATCTGGATTCAAGATCTCCTTAAAAAGACAAGCATTGCTCCCTTTCTTGAAGACCGGTGCCCCTGGGAAAGGTCAGTGCTCTGAGTTCTCAGAAAAGGTCTCTCCATAATTTGTTGGGCACCTGAGACCATCTGGGCCATGAATATTCTGAGAAGTTGAAAGTGACCACTTCTGAAATAGTATTTTACAATTCATCTTGGCAGATTCCTGTTTTTAAATTATCAGTTGAACTGAAATTTTTAACTGATAGTTATAGACCATTTGAAATGGACCAGCCTTTCTCTCCACGGCAGAACACAGTGGTTAGTGGGTAGAGAACCCCTGTTTAAGTACACAGGCTCTGGACCCAGACTTCTTGGGCTCACACCCAGGTTTTACTGTTTATTAGGTGTGAATCCTCAAGCAATTTAACTGACTTCTTAGGACCTCAGTTTTCTCATCTGTAAAGTGAGGATAATAAGAGTACCTATTCCAGTGGTCATGTACGGATGTGAGAGTTGGATGGTGAAGAAAGCTGAACGCCAAAGAATTGATGCTTTTGAACTGTGGTGTTGGAGAAGACTCTTGAGAGTCCCTTGGACTGCAAGGAGATCCAATCAATCCATCCTAAAGGAGATCAGTCCTGGGTGTTCATTGGAAGGACTGATGCTGAAGCTGAAACTCCAATACTTTGGCCACCTCATGCGAAGAGTTGACTCATTGGAAAAGACCCTAATGCTGTGAAGGATTGGGGGCAGGAGAAGGGGAGGACAGAGGATGAGATGGTTGGATGGCATCACTGACTCAATGGACATGGGTTTGGGTAAACTCCGGGAGTTGGTGATGGACAGGGAGGCCTGGCGTGCTGCAATTCATGGGGTTGCAAAGAGTCGGACATGACTGAGTGACTGAACTGAACTGAACTGATTTCATAGGTTGTAGTGAAATTAAATTAAACTACATAAACTGGTTATTATTACTGAGAAAATTTGGGACTCTAAATGACTTTGTTGAGAAGCTAGCATCAGAATAATCTCTCTATAGGCATAGTCTGTATGGGAAAGATTGAGGGCAGGAGGAGAAGGGGACAATAGAGGATAAGATGGTTGGATAGCATCACTGACTCAATGGACATGAGTTTGAGCAAACTCCAGGAGATAGTGAAGGACAGGGAAGCCTGATGTACTGCAGTCTGTGCAGTTGCAAAGAGTTGGACACGACTGAGCAACTGAACAACAACAACATGGCATAGTCTAAGAAAAAAGCTTGGTCAGGAAGTCAGGCATGAAGGTGGAGAACTCAGGGAAGAATTTTGAGTCAACTCCAAACCAATGACTCTTAGTGGGCCTTTTTTGAAAATAGGCCAGAGGCAACTGATCATAGCTCAGGCATTTGAGCCTCTGAACCTGAAAGAGTGTGGCTGTGCTCCAATGTCTAGAGGGAGAAGGCTTTTTCTCTCACTAAGACCTCTTAGGAACCATGTTTGCTAATAAGAGGTAAGCCCAGATTTTGTTTCCCTTAAGATTTCAGTGGACTCTGGGCCCTGGGTTTGAAAAATACTCGGATTCTTCCCACCATATTCATCTTTCTTCTTAACTCAGTTTCTTCCTGAGCCAGATACAATGATCTTGACTGGAAGAACTTCACAGTAGTCAGTGTTTAAATAGCAATCAAATTAGTACCTTATGTACTGTGAAAATGCCCTCAAAATATGACTGTTAAAAATACTACTGCTGATAATCTCAGCTGTGGTTAGCTTAAAAAAAATTGGTTGAGCATATAACTGAAATGGACTGACTTATCACACTTTGTTAATTTTGATCAATGGCAATTTTGAGGAATTAACATGTCTATTAAAGTTTTGCCCAGTAATTTTTATTAACATCATCCTTCTGGAAAAGTTCATTTAAAAGGAAGTCTTAGTCTTGGTAATGATTTGCAGTTCATGCCACTGCCTTGCTCAGGCCCTTATTATTTCTTAACTAAATTTGGAATAAACAGCTTCTGTCTTGGGGGCTCTTCATCCAAATTTCCAATCGAATCCTTTATCACTGCCAAAGTTAGTATTTTTAAAATAAAGCTCAAATCTGTTCCCATGACTCATTCACTTAAAACTCTTCAATAATTCTCCCATAATCTCAGAAGAAAGTCCAAATCTTTTTTTTTATTTAATTATTTTTTTAACACCAAAACCATTTTGTATTGGGGTATAGCCAATTAACAATGTTGTGATAATTTCAGGTGAACAGTGAAGGGACTCAGCCATACATATACATGTATTCATTCTCTCCCTAACCCCCCTCCCCTCCAGGCTGGCACATAACATTGAGCAAATGTACTATACAATAGGTCTTTGTTGTTATCCATTTTAAATATAGCAGTGTGTACATGACCTTCCCAAAGTCCCTAACTATCCCTTCCCTCTGACAGCCATGAGTTTGTTTTCGAAGTCTGTGAGTCTCTTTCTGTTTTGTAAGTAAGTTCATTTGTATCATTTCTTTTTAGATTTCATGTATAAGAGATGTCATATGATATTTCTCCTTCTTTGTCTGATTTACTTTCTTCACTCAGTATGACACTCTCTAGGTTCATCCATGTTGCTGCAAATGGCCTTAATTCATTATTTTTAATGGAAAGCCCAAATCTTTATCTTTTGCATTTAGTCCTTAACAATCAGGTCTTGCTTCTCTCCATAGTTTCATTTCCTACTACATACACCTTGGCAAAAAACTAGGTTCAGCTAACACTTAACGCTTTGATATATCCTAAGCTCTTTCTCATTTCTGTCTGGTTAACATGCTGTCTTTCTATGTGGAATGCCTCCCCTTATGTTGTTTATTTGGTAATCTACTCATCCATCTTGTTGTCTCCATGAGGCTTTCATAAGCATTTGTGATCTAGGTGAGATGACTTTTTATTTTGGGTTTCCAAAACAACCTTTCCATTCCTCAACTATAGCTCTTATCATCTTGTGCAAAACTGTCCATTTATTCTTTGCTGCTTTCCTCATATGCACCAATAAACTGTGACCCAATCTCCTAAGAACTGAAATCAAGACTGTTAATGTCTTATTCTGAAGCAAGGCATAATAACTAGCAAGTAACTGGTACTAAATAAATGTGTTTGAATGAAATTGTTTTATGTAAATCATGTTTTCTGATCCTTGAGTTTCAACCATCAAGAAATATGATGCAGTGTGGTAACTTTTATCTTGTCATTGGAAGAAGACTATTTTAGATTCAATATAATTCTAAAGAAAGAATTGTGAGGGTGGAAAAAGTGGCTCAACTTTGGAAGTTCTCAACATCTCAGCAGGAAATGATGCTCCCTATCCAACTTAGCACAGAGGTTTTGCCGTTAAAGATAGTTAGGTGATCTGCTCAGTGACACTGTGTCTTGGCCCATGAAGGGGGCATGAGCACATGAGTGGGACTAGGTGAAAGTTTAGATAAGCTTAAGAGCTATCTGTCCACTTGACAGATATCTGATGAATGCCATGTGACATTTGTTTATGCCTGTTTTCCTAAATATGTTCTGTTGGATCCTAGTCCTGACATATACTTCAAAAAAGGATTCTATGGTCATATAAACTTGACATATGTCAGAAACTCTGTCTCCCTCTTACAGGCTCTGCATGCACATAAGCATCTTAAAGAATCTGAAAAGTCATGTAATGCAAAAATGCACTTAATTTCTAGACTTACATGACCAGAGGACTCTTGTATTTCATATCATTCTTTAACATTTTGTGTAAAGACTGTCCTATGGAACCCATATTAGGAAACACTATTAAGTACCAATGACACTGAAGTGTAGAGCCATGGGCTTAATTAACATCTATGATTATTCTAATTTCTCCAACTCTGAATGCTATACCCCTTTCTTCCATATTTTTGTCAACTCTTCTAAATATAGCTACATAGAATTGCAGAGAAGAAAGGTATCATTTTGTCTACCTTTGTGTTAGAAATGAGAAAACAGAGTTCCAGACACCTTCATTGGCTTGCTTAATGCTAATAAACCTGGTACATGAAGGAACCTGGTTGCCTGACTACCAGTCTCACCATGTTCCACTGTAGCCTTCCCTTGCCCAGTGAACTGCCTCAGCATTTAATGTATTGTATTTAATGCATTTAATGTTATATTCTTAACTTTTACAATATTAACTTGGGTATGAGCAGTCTTGCTTTGTTTGCATGTTTGTTTCTTATTGTGATATTTTTATTCCCCAATCAAGTTTTAGTTTCTCTAAAGAAGTAAGCTTCAGTGCTTAATCTGATGAAAACAGCTAAAAATGTCCTAAAAAGTGACCTCTATCAATTTACATGAGAAAACAGAGAAAATCATTAGCAAACAGAAAAATAACATAGAATAAGCAATATATATATGAAAACTATTTAATCTCATTAATAATCAAAGAAAGGCAAAATATAACCAAATGAGATAGTATTTTGTCATAAAATATGTCAAAAGAATTTTTAATTTTTTTCAAGATTGTCAAGATTGAGGTGAAATAGACATTTCATATTTATCCTAGGAATTATGTAGTTGGGAAGATGTTTTTGTATGGGAATTTGGAACCTGTCTGAAACCTTCAAAGCCTGCCTGATGTGTTTTTGAACAGTCTGTTGATGCCTAATACTTATATTTGATTATTTATACAATGTGATATGGACAAATAGTATCACAAAAATATTCATCAAGGTATTGTTAATGGAATTAAAATTTAGCTATTTTTAATTGGAAAATAGCTAAAAAGTGAAAAGAAGCATACTTTGATCTCAGTAAAATAAATTGTTGCATGGCCAATGTAATGATTCATGACCATTAAAATTACATCCATAAGATTATTTACTTATATGGAAAGATGTTAATAACACATTGTTGACTGAAAAAAAGGTAGGTTAAAATGTATGTACCCTATGGCTCCAATTTTTGTATATATATATATGTTTGTTGTGGATAAAAATCTCATCTGTATTCCCATCCTAGGCCTGTACTTAGCTTATTCGTTGTTGTTCAGTTGCTCGGTCATGTCTGACTCTTTGTGACCCCATAGACTTAACTTAGAGGCAATATTCAAATAACACTGAATGAATAAATTGAAACAAAACTGGAAGTACATGTGGTGGAATGATAACACTGTTTGATTGGTGGCGTGGCAGTTCATGTTTTTCTCTTTTTTGTTTATATTTCTTTTATACAGTAAACCCGCATGAACTTTGTAATAAGAAATTTCTTTCAAATAATAAAAACACAGCTGCTTAGTTAATGTCATTTCCCAGCAAAGCAATAATCACCATTTAACCCACTTTGTCTGAGATGCTTCTAATGTTTAAATGAAGATGCTCAGATCTCATTCCTTGTTTCCTCAGGGCTACTTGGAATTCTACCCATACCAGGCCCCCACCTACACCCAGGCTTGTATTATTGGCTGTCATTTTTAAGTGGCTCAGACTCTATGATCAGAATTTCCTGAATGCATGAAGAATAACTGCCCACCCACAAACCCCATTGTGTGTTTTCTGCTTGGCAGGGCTCCCTTGTCACGTACTGTATTTTCCAGGAACATGTTCTATAGAGACAAATGGCCCCCAAGGAGCAACTGAAGCATGTGTGTAGGCACTTAGAATTGACATACTGTGGAATGATTAGAAATTTATTTGGATAAATAGCCTGGAATATAGTCAGGGACTTCCCATAATTCTGAAGTCAATGAGGCCCTTGGTAGTTTTATTTCCCTCACTTCCGAGACAATGGGATTCACAGAGACTATGGATTTATTCATTAAATGCTGAGCATAAGAACTTGTCATCACCATCTTCTTTTGGGACAACTGAGCATGGTTCCTCTTGGTAAATAATATGAACACAAAATAAATATTGCAAGCTATCTGTGTCCCAGTCTTCCCTATGAGCAACTGCAAGTTCAGCTGCTGCTATATTCAAGTAAGATTTAGCTCAAGAAGTGGTAAAATGCTTAGGCTGCAGTATTTCACTGTGGGATGCTGTAATGTCAGAAACCCTTGCCAACACATTCCAAAACTCCTCTACTATGTGCTCCAGAAAAAAAGGCACAAAATTCCTTCCAGTGTATGAACTCTGGACCTAGAGATTTTTTTTGAAACTTTTTATTTTATATTGGTGTATATCTGATTAACAATGTTGTAATAGTTTCAAGTGGACAACAAAGCAATCAGGCATACATATACATATATCCATTCTCCTCAAACTCCCCTCCCATCCAGGCTGCCACATAACATTGAGCAGAGTTCCCTGTGCTGTGCCAGAGGTCTTTGTTGCTTAACTGTTTTAAATATAGCAGTGTGTACAAGTCCATCCCAAACTCCCTAACTATCCCTTTCCTCCAACCTTCCCCTCTGGGGAAGGAGAATTTCATTCTCTAAGTCTCTGAGTCTGTTTCTGTTTTGTCAGTTAGTTAACTTGTATCATTTCTTTTTAGATTCTTCATATAAGTGAAATCACGGGATACTTCTCTTTTTCTGATTTATTTCATTCAGTATGACAATCACTATGGACCTCGAGAATTTTGGTTTCAGTAATTGATAACAGTCTTAATCTTGAGTAAGTATATTAACTTCTTTGAGCCTCATTTTTCCATCTGTAAAAAGGAAACCTATGAACAGTCATCTCATAGGGTTATTGTAAGGAATAAATGATCGTGTTCAAAACGTGCTTAAAGGTAGCTCGTAAAAAGAAAGTGACTAGCATGTCTGATGTGCTCAAAATGTGAATTCCTCTTATTATCACAATCATCATCATCATGATGATGATCACTTCAGAGAAGGGGATCTTGGCTGTGTTTCAGCTGACATTTCCAACCTGGGTTAAATGATATAGGAAAGAAGAAGGAAACTTAAAGAAAGACAAATCAAGGTAGAAGGAGAAAGTGAGGGGAGAGATATGGAGAGAAAAGGACAGAACCAGAGAGACGTCGAGGCTGTTGAAGTTGTCTCAGGTCCTTGGGTAGCCAACACTGGCCTTAAGTAAGGTAAAGGGCAGGATTTGGATGGAGTATTTTAACCAGCTGAACATTAGCCAGGTGTCCAGAGCAAGTTATCCTAAGGTAAATGGGATCTATTTCTACAGTGATGCATACATACCACTTCACCCATGCAAGATGATAGTATTGAATCATGTAGCCACTAAATCTAAATAGTTCTACTTTCTAGTCTATCATCTTCTTCACTGGTGGTGGGTCATGGTGATGTTGATGATGATAGTGGTGATGGCAGTAGTGGTGGTCAGTTACTGAGATTCTGCCATGAGCCACATGCCACATTTTACAGGTGAAGACATTAAACACCAGATTGTAGAATCAGAAATCAGAGTCTCTAGAGATACCACACAATGGATGTACGAGTACCTATATGTTTTCAGTTCTGGGATTTTTCTGCCATATCACTCTGTCTCTCTTCCAGATTTAAAGAAAAAGTTGGTTTTATGGTCCTCAGGATTTAGCAGATTGTTCTGCTGTCAGTGCATGGGAGTAGGGGAATGGGGAGATGAGGATTGGATTACATTGATCTTAGAAAGCACACGGGTTTCTTGCCAGATACTTTTCACTTATCCAGGACACAAATACCAGGTTTGCCTGCTACTTCAGTTTCCCAAATATCAGGAATTCAGTGGAAATCCTTACAGTGAAGAAGCTTCCTATTGTTTCTACTGGGTCACCTCTCTAGAGATTCATTTAACCAAACTAAATTTGTCTAAAACAAATATAATTAAAAGTCAGTGTGCCTAAGAGCATTTTTGGTTAGACTAATTTTTAGTGACTAATATTAATCATTTTTGGCACATTTCCTATACAATATAAGGTATGGAACCTCTTTTATATGTTCTTGCCTTTTTAAAGTACTTTTCTGTTTTTATTATTCATCAAGGATCCAAAGCTTCAGCCCAACTTATACACATTTCTGGAATTTAGATGTCTGGACATCTCTTGCAAATAGGTTGAGAAGTACAAATCATGTTATTTGCTTAAATCTTGAAGATGTTTACTGGGAAGAAAAACTTATCCTGGAAAAAAAAAGAAAAGTAACATGATTTGGGAACAAAATCACTAGACATTGGTGGAAAGGACTGGTTATTTTTCCACTTCGAAACCAAAATTATAAATCATTGCTTATTTAGTTATTGCTAGATACAGTTGTTTCTAAAAGGTCAATCAAAAAAAGTATTTATTGAGTAATTATGTGCTCAGTATGTAATTAGTGCTTTAATTGGGTATGCATAAAATGTGATTGCTGCTCCATTTGTTCTTTGTTTTTGTATACCTGGAATCCAGAATGGTGCCTGATTTATGTACATGATCAATAACTAACTGATGGATAAGTTAGTGAGTGAACAAATGAATAAATCATGCTCTGGATGTGGAGGCAACACAAAGGAAAAGCAGCAGCAGTCTTTATAGAGAACAGAGAAAATAATTAGTACTGAATTACACTGTGTGGTGGACAGAGGTAATACTTGAGTTCCATTCTTACTCTGTCTTTGGTGTCTTTGGTGACCACACATGTTACTAAAATATATGAAGTGTAACAGATTTCTAAGATATTTGCAAGTTGTAACATATTTTGATTTGATAAAAATGAGTTCTGAAATATCCAAGATTTCTCAAGTAGAAGGAGAAAGTGGAGATTGGAATGATCGGGGAAGTCTTCAGTGAAGAGATAGTATTCGACTTGGGTAGGATTTTGCTTCGGTGGAAGAACAAGAAACTAGTAGGTTTCCTTCTGTGTCTGTGCGTGTGAAGTTCCTTCAGTCTTGTTGGACTCTTTGGCTCCTCTGTCCATGGGATTCTCCAGGCAAGAACACTGAAGTGGTTTCCCATTCCCTTCTCCAGGGGATCTTCCTGACCCAGGGATCGAACCCATGCCTCCTGTGTCTCCTGCTTTGCAAGCAGATTCTTTACGTCTGAGCCACTGGGGAAGCCCTTCCTTCTGTGTAGCAGACGCTTATACAAATATCACAATGTCAAGAGGTAGCTTAAGCACCATTTTTATAAGTAATGAAACTAGGATAAGAGAAAAAACCAATATCTCCAGTTGAGTTAGAGAAATAAGGGTTGGAGCCAGGACCGCCACACTCTAAAGCCTTTGTTCTTTTCTGTACATCCCACTAAGAAGACCAAGTGACAGTCTGTTATATATAAGCATATTCTAGAAATTTGGTTTTGTATTTGCATTGCATTTGCAAATTAGCTCTCTTAGCGAAAGTTTCTCACCAAAATGAAGTTTTGTCAAACTTTTTACCTGTGGCAGACAATGTTAAGTTGCTTCTTCAATATCTGTTCTCCCGTTCTCTTTTACTAGAGGAAATAAATATACCAAGTTAATAATACATAATTCCCTAGGCTCAGTTGTAGCTAGGGGTGGCCACATGGCATATTTTCCCTAATGTGCTATGAGTGTATGTATACTAGTTGGAACGTCTGGGAATGGAATTACTTTCCACAGGAATGAATTCACCTTGCATATTCCTTTTGTGTTTTGCACCTCACACCTCTTATTACTTGAAATTTGTATATTGCCTAGAGGTAGAGCAGACATTCTGTAGACGAGGTGACAAAAGCCACATGCTATGAATTACAGTACAGAATGCCAGTGAGGAGATTTAGGTTGTTAGCAGCATTGTGAAACCTCAGTTCCAACCCTGAACTACCAACTGCAATGCTTCACATTACATGAGAAAACTAAGGTTTCAGTAGCTTGCTGCTAACTGATATACCAGGGTGGAGGATAGTTTATTTAGTCAATACAAGTTTCTGGTAATCTCCTCCACATCTAACTCTAGAGATACTAGAAGAGTTAAAGAATTTTAGACTTTAACAACAAAAAAGTGATTGGGGCCCTGTATGTGTTTCCTAGGGCTTCCATAACAAATTTCCATCAACTTGGTGACTTAAAACAATAGAAATCTCTCTCATGGTTCTGCAAACTGGTATTGGCAAAACCATGCTCCTCCTGCAGGCTCTAGGAAAGCATTCTTTCTCACCTCTTTCTGGCTTGATAGCACCCCTATCCTTGGCATTTTCTGTTGTAGCTACACCAGATCTCTACCTTTGCCTTCATGTGGCCTTTTTTCCTCTGTCTCTTTGGGATTCTGTGTGGCTCTGTCCTTTTTTTATAAGGACATCAGTCATTGGATTAGGCCCCATCCTATCCAGTATGATCACATGTTAACTTACTAAGTTGGGATCCTCTGCAAAGACTCAGTTTCCCCCAAATTTCACTTTCTAATGTCCTGGGAGGACACTAACTTTTGAAGGACACTATTCAACCTATTGAGGCTTCTCAGGTGGCTCAGTAGTAAAGAATCCATGTACCATTGCAGGAGGTGTGGGTTGGATCCCTAGGTTGGGAAGATCTGCTGGAGAAGAAAATGGCAACCCATGCCAGTATTCTTGCCTAAGAAATCTCATGGAATGAGGAGTCTGGTGGGCTATAGTCCAGGGGATGGAAAAAGAGTCTGACACAACCTGGCAACTAAACAATAACAACAATTCAACCTATTACAGTCCTAATGTGTGAAAAAAAAATGCTTAATTTAGAATGGGAGAAAAACAGACATCAGATATGAGACAGACGGAGAGTAAGAGAACTTTCTGCTTATGGCCCCTCATCTTCTCTGTACTGTTCCTGGTACAACATAGTTAACCCCACCACTCTGGAAGGGCATGAACAGGTCAGTGCCCACAGCACTCAGAGGTGTTGGGGGGCAGAAGAACAGTCCTGAAGCCCAGGCTAAGTGGGAAGCCCCTCATAACAAATAGAGGTGGGATGGATGGGCCTTGGGACTGACTCTTCTCCCGTCCTTCAATTCTTTGGACCTGTGACTACGATGCAGGTAGAAACTCTTAGAAATGAGAGACTTCAGGGCAGAGGTATTAGGAGGTGTTTTAAGGGTCAAAGTCATCTGAAGTAGTGGGCAAATGAGGAATCACCCAAGACTGTAAGAGGCTCTCTGACAAGCACAGCACCACACCTCATGCTGTCATTTCACCTGGAAGAGCATTAAGTGGAGTCTAAACTTTGTCCTTCATCATGTAAAGCAAAATATGCTTGTAATCCCTTTGTCTATAAACTCTTGAGAACACTGGTGAAGAGGGTACAACTATGAGAAGGAGACTTCCCTGGTGGTCCACTGGTTAAGACTCTATGCTCCCAATGCAGGAGGCCTGGGTTCAATCCCTGGTCAAGGAGCTAGATCCCCCATACTGCAACTAAGACCCAGCACAGCCAAATACATGCATACATAAATATTAAAAAAAAAAAAAAACTTGAGAAGAAGGAAACAAGATATTAATCTATGCATGAAAGCACAGAACTCATAAGCCAGAGCAAACAGAGACTATTTTCAGAGAGAGAACTGAAAATTATGGGAAAGAGAAAGAGTATGAAGAATTTGTGAAGAAGAACCATTAGGAGAAAATGGGTATAAAACCTGTAAGCTATTAAAATAAAGAAATCAGTGCATGGATTGAATCCTAGATGAAATACAGCTGAAAGATGATATAGCAAATTAGGATATCAAGTTTGGTGTCTCTCCTGGAAGATACAAGGAAAAAGAAAGATCTGGAAAAAAATGAGAGAAAGGAAATATAGAGGGGAGAAATACCTCATCATCTTTCTAAAAAAGAAACCCAGGATGAAGAAAAAGTGGATAAAAGGAAAGAATGCCTGAACTTTTCCTTAAATAATCAAGAGATATAAGAGCTTATTGAAGGGGCTCATTGAGACACCAAATAAATCTAGGCATATTAGAATGAGATATTTGGAGGAAGTACTCATGGCATGTGTTTTGTTTGGCTGAATTTATCCCTTTTCTCCCTCTTTTGATAGCAAATTTTATATATTATAGAATCTGGCAAAGCAAAATATTCACCCTACCAACTTCTGTGGCAGCTAGGAGTGGCCATGTAAGGGAGTCCTGTATCATACTACAAATGGCTGCTCTTGCACCAACCATCCTGTACAGCTAGGAATATAGTCAATAATACTGTAATAAGTTTGTGTGGAGACCAATAGTAAGTAGACTTATGTGGTGATCATTTCTGCTGTATAAAAATATTGAATCTATATTTTACACCTGAAAGTTTTGTATGTCAGTTATAATTTATAATTTTTTAAAACTTCAGCTCTTAAATAAAAAAATGATAAATTGGACTTCATCAAAGTGTAAAAAGTCTGTTCTTCCAAAGATACTATTAGGAATTTGAATAGTCAAACCTCTAATTGGAAGAGAAAATACTCTCCATGCATCTATCTCAAATATTTGTAACCAGATAAAAGAACCATTATAAAAGATTTGTAACCAGTTGTAAAGAACTCTTAAAACTCAATAATAAGACCGACAATTCAGTTAAAAATATAGTCAAAAGATCTAAACAAAACCTTTCCAGAAGACACACAAATAGCCAATACACATGTGAAAACATGTACCATGTGATTTGTCCTTAGGAAAATGCAAGTTAAAACCATAGTGAAGTAGCCACTAATATCAAGTCAAAAATATTTACAATCTCAGTTGCTGGCTAAAATATCCAGCAGCTGGACCATGGATGGCTCACTGGTTGCAATGTAAAATGGTATTACACTCTACAAAACTGGCAGACACTTAAAAGATATAAACTATACCCTTACTGTGTAATCCAGAAAATCTACTTTGAGTATTTGCCCAAGGAAACTGAAAACCAAAGGCTTGTACACAAGTGCTCTCAGAAGCTTTTTTGTTGTTAAAGCCTCCAGAGTGGAAGAAATCTGAATGCTTGCCAACAGGTGAGTTGATAATTGCTGCGGTATATTCATTCAGTGGTACACTACTCAGCAATAAAAAACAGTAACCCAGATGACTATCAAAAATATCCTGTGCAGAAGAAGTCAGATTATAGAGTATACAGTGTGATTCCATTTATATGAAATTTTAGAAGAAATAAACCTAATTTGTAGTGTCAGAGAGCACATCAGTGGTTGCCCAGAACTTCCAGACATGACCTTGACCAAAGCTGTTAGGCTTCCATTCATTTTCGGTCAGGTTTTCCTTTCACCCACGTCTCTGCTTTAAAACATGCTCGTGCTTAGTCACTCAGTTGTGTCAGACTCTGCAGATGGACTGTAGCCTGCCAGGGAATTTTCCTGTCAAGAATATGGGAGTGGGTTGCTATTTTCTTCTCCAGGGGATATTCCTGACCCAGGAATTGAACCCGCGTCTCTTGTGTCTCCTGCATTGGCAGGCAGATTCTTTACCACTGTGCCCCCCTGGGGCTTTAAAATGGAGAATATTATAATTTAGTGGGTGCCAACTCTTGGTCCATGAACGAGTGCGCTGTGAAATGAAGGAAAAAAATCAGACAGGTGGGAAGTTTTTCAAGGTGTTAAATTTATTCAGTTGTAAGTGACTATTTATTATTGTGAAATTACTTCTTTGTAATTTGGTGTTAAGATATCTATTTATTTATGCAATGGTGATAGTGATGAATTTTGTTTTTTAAAATAGATATTTAACAAGTTTGAATATTAAACGAAGAAAGAAGATGAAGGGGGTGTAGGAGAAAGTCGTATTCTGTCTTGATTTAGCGAAGGATATTTATTTTAAGGCTTCCCTGATAGCTCAGTAGTAGGGAACCCACCTGCCGATGCAGGGGGCACATGAGGTGCAGCTTCAATCCCTGGGCTGGGAAGACCCCCTGGAGAAGGCAGTGGCACCCCGCTCCAGTATCCTTGCCTGTGCAATCCCATGGACAGAGGAGCCTGGCAGGCTACAGTTCATGGGGTCGCAAAGAGTTGGACATGACTTTGGGACTAAACAACAACAATCTATTTTAAAAATCCATAAAATTACAGACATGAAAAACAGGAACTACAGCAACAGAAAAACAAAATAACAAAAACAAAAACTAGAATTTTCACTACAATCAAAATAAAAGTTTTATGTTCAATTAGACATGTTATAGAAAATTTTAACATGGAATTTACAACAGTGAGAACTCTTGAATATTTAAAACATTTTTAAAAATGCAAGTTATTTAGCAAAAAAGTGACATCTATGAAGATGAATATAGTATTTAAAAGGACAATTCACATAAGTGTGTAATAAACATGTACATTGATTCTCAAGCCCACTACTAATTACAGACATGAAAATTAAAACAACAATAAAATACTACTTTATAACCACCAAACTTCTTTCCAGGTAGCGCGGTGGTAAAGAATCTGCCTGCCAATGCAGGAAACGCAAAGAAACACAGGTTCAATCCCTGGGTCGGGAAGATGACCTGGAGTAGGAAATGGCAACCCACTCCAGTATTCTTGCCTTGAAAGTTTCATGGGCAGAGTTGGACATGACTGAGTGACTCTATACACAATCACCAAATTAGCAAAAGTTAGAAGGCGAGTAAGGATGGGAGTGGGTGGGGATGGTGGTAGAGGCATCTTTCTACATGGACAGCTAGCAGAAGGTAAAATGTTCCAGTAATGGAGAGAAGCTGATAGTGCCTAGTGAAATAAGTGTGCTTGGACCCTATGACCCAGCTCATGAAAATTACAGGGCATGATGAAGGAGTTTCACAGCATCACTACTATTGTAGTAGGAAATGGTAGGCAACTTGAGAAAAAGGCCAAGGAAAATGAGATTTATGCATATTTGGAATGATCTCACAAACAGATGAAAATGGCAAGAAATTGATATGTAACAGTAGTGTTTATGCAAATTAACAGCGCATGTGAAAAACACTCTTCAGTTTCCAAGGAAAGATGGATGGAAAGCTGAGAGGTTGAGAAGAGGGAAGGAGTGATAAAGGGAAAATATAATAAAATAAGAATGAAATTAAATAGAACAAGAGATGATTTTAACATAATGATGATAAAAATGATGAATTGAAAAATATCATCAATCCTATATATCTTTAAAAAATTAATCAAAGGAACCACAATAAATCAGCACGTTAGGATTCATGTGGGAAAGAGAGTGAACTCTGACCCAGTGTGACCCTAATCAATCCAGTGCTGCTGTAGATCCCTGCATTGTACCCTGAGTGTTTGTATATTGCTTACCACTAAAGTATGCACTGGTTTCTCTAAATCCTTCAGCTAGTAACCCCCCCCCCCCAAGGAAGATTCTCTGGTTCAAATTTTTTTCATGATGCCTGACCCATAATGTTGCAAATATTAGGCACTCAGTAATGTTTCACTCTTTTTATTAATAGAACCGAAAAGTTGGCATTCAACAGCATGTGGCTTCCTTGGATCTATCCTTAAGTGATTACACCAGATGTGTTGGAACTGCTGTGCCTGCTATCATCCTTAAAAATCACTATTCTCACCCCCTTAAATGTTGCTGCCAGTTTGTTTTGCATTTTTCTGGTAAGAGGATATTTCCTATACTAGGTGTTTTGTAGCACTTCTATGGTTTTGTTGTGTGTTGATACCTTTAGATCCTAATAGATTCTCTCATAACAGTAGTTTCGATTCTTTTTGGAACATGAGAAAAAAAATTATCTGTGGGCTGTTTCTCTTACGGACCTCTTATCCCTCTCTCCCTACCACACTCTGACTTCCATTTTTCCACTATGTCCTGGATGTTTTACTTCTATGCTTCCTCTGTGTGTTCAGCAGTCACCATTTGAGTAGTTGGTGCCATGTAATGAAGTAGAAAAGGTAGGCAACCATGCTTGCACATAGTCAAATCCTGCATAAGCCAGGTATTAACCATGTGATCTTGGGCAAGTTATTGAGTTTCTCCAGCTGAGCTTTCTTGTTTCTAATGTGAAGATAACAATACTTTGTATACGGTTTTTGTGGGAATTTGATAATGTTCATATGGAAAGTTTACACTTCGCAGCTTAACCTTTTGATGTACCTATACATTTTAACACTATGAAAAGTTGATAGTCCCACATATTTAGTGTCCCATCCCCCCAAATCATTAGTTTTTTAAAATTTTTAAACAATTACTAAGCAGAGAGATTCACTTCAATCCTCAGCTTACTCAATTTAAACTCATATCATGCCTTGCAACTTGCCCCATTCTTGATACCTCAATCTGTAATTCTTACTCAGATTTCTGAGACAAGTTTAAAAACAGGGTGAAGCTTTTGGAGGGAATGATGATATAGTTGGACACTTGAACAGTTAGTAAAAACAAAGCTGAAAACAGAATTTATCTTCAGGAAGTACTATAATGTCTCCTGAGCTAAATAAAATAGTATTAGTGAGAAACCTCCGTACAATTTCTGTTCAAAGTAGCAGAGAGAGAATGAGAAACTCACTCATAAAATGCTGAAAATAAAGGGAGAGAGTGACAAAGGATAACAAAGATTTGATCAACTTTTGGAAGACAAAAGGTGTATAGAGCCATGTTGACGGATGAATCACAGGGGAGAGAGCTGCCAGTGAGAGCAAACACAGGAGAAAATTCTCAGTTGAGGAGGGAGAATTCATGGTGGAAGACCCTGGATTTAGCTTGTGCAGAGTTCCTATGAGAAAAGGAAATGAAGTTGAGGCTGTAGGTTAAAGAGCTGTTTATAGAATGACTGTATCTAGGGACCTTATCTCCTCCTCACCCTGAAACGGTTCTTGCCCAGCACTGCTTGTGTTGTCAGGGTTTGTAACTGGCCAGACGCTAGAGATGTGCTCTGTGCAGGATACTGAGCCTTCTTTCTGTCAGAGAATGACTTCCCGAAGCCCTGTTGTAAAATGAACTCAAAGTGTGTGTTGGTTTCTGTTATTTAGAAGTAAAGCCGGTGTGATTAAAACTAACATCACTACCACCACCACTTTGCCTGTAATTCAGTCCTGAAAGAGACATGAAAAACAAGAATGAAAAATTGCTCCCTCAGCAAGAAATATTCATCCCTTTCTCCTCCCTAACCACTGGCAACCACTGATCTTTTTACTGTCTTCATAATTGTGTTTTTTTCCAGAGAATCATATATGTGGAATCACACAGTATGTAGACTTTTTTAGGATGGCTTCTTTTACTTTGCAATATGCAGTTAGGATTCCTCCATGGGTTGTCATGACTAGATAGCTCATTTCTTCTTAGAGATGAATAATATTCCATTGTCTGAATGGACCACAGTTTACTCACTTATTGGCAGACATGTTGCTTGCTTTCAGGTTTTGGCAACTACAAATAAACGAGCTATAATTATTCTTGTGAAAGTTTTTCTGTGGAGATAAGTTTTCCATTCACTTGGGTAAATACCAAAGAGCAAAACTGTTGTATTACATGCTAAGAGTATGCTTGGTTTTGTAAGAAACTGCCAAACTGTCTTCTGAAGTGACCACCAGCAATGAATGAGTGTTTCTGTACATCCTCATCAGCATTTGGTATTGCCAGTGTTTTGGATTTTGACTGTCCTATGAGGTGTATGGTGGTATCTCATTGTTGTTTTAATTTTCAGTTCCCTGATGACAAGTGCAGGACTTCCCCTGTGGCTCAGTGGTAAACAATCCACCTATACTGTGGGAGTCGCAGGAGTCTTGGGTTTGATCCCTGAGTCAGGAAGATCCCCTGGAGGAGGGCATGGCCACCCACTCCAGTATTCTTGCCTGGAGAATCCCATGGACAGAGGAGCCTGGCAGGCTACAGTCCATAGGGTCACAGAGTCAGACAGTAACTTAGCACGGCATGGCAATGACATGTGCTAGTGAACAATTTTTCATGTGCTTATTTGCCATTTGTATATCTTCTTTAATGAGTTGTCTATTCAGGTCTTTTGGTCTGCTTTTTAAATAAAAATAATTTATTTTTTCATTTTTTACAGTTACTTAAATTTACATTTTTGTGAAAATATATTCAAATTTTATAGACTAGATACAATTACATTTCACTTTTAAATTACCATCAACAGAAAAGAGAGTGTATGAAAAACCTTGATTAAAATAATTAATGATTGTACACAACTAAAGGTAAGAAAAATTAACTTTATGAAAAAATTATGTAATAGTTTATAACTTATATGAACTTATATTTTATTATTAATCTAAATATCACTGGTATATGAATAGAACAACCAGAGGTGCACAAAAATTAATCTGAGGTGATTGATAGTTCTCCTGGCATTGATAGTTCTCCTGGCAACCTTGATTCCAGCTTGTGCTTCATCCAGCCCAGCATTTCTCATGATGTACTCTGCATATAAGTTAAATAAGCAGGGTGACAATATACAGCCTTGACAAACTCCTTTTCCTATTTGAAACCAGTCTGTTGTTCCATGTCCAGTTCTAACTGTTGCTTCCTGACCTGCATACAGGTTTCTCAAGAGGCAGGTCAGATGGTCTGGTATTCCCATCTCTTTCAGAATTTTCCACAGTTGATTGTGATCCACACAGTCAAAGGCTTTGGCATAGTCAATAAAGCAGAAATAGATGTTTTTCTGGAACTCTCTTGCTTTGTCGATGATCCAGCGGATGTTGGCAATTTGATCTCTGGTTCCTCTGCCTTTTCTAAAACCAGCTTGACCATCTGGACGTTCACGGTTCACATATTGCTGAAGCCTGGCTTGGAGAATTTTAAGCATTACTTTGCTAGCATGTGAGATGAGTGCAATTGTGTGGTAGTTTGAGCATTCTTTGGCATTGCCTTTCTTTGGGATTGGAATGAAAACTGACCTTTTCCAGTCCTGTGGCCACTGCTGAGTTTTCCATATTTGCTGACATATCAAGTGTAGCACTTTCACAGCATCATCTTTCAGGATTTGAAATAGCTCAATTGGAATTCTATCACCTCCACTAGCTTTGTTCGTAGTGATGCTTTCTAAGGCCCACTTAACTTCACGTTCCAGGATGTCTGGCTCTAGGTGAGTGATCACCCCATCGTGATTATCTGGGTCGTGAAAAACTTTTTTGTACAATTCTTCTGTGTATTCTTGCCACTTCTTAATATCTTCTGCTTCTGTCAGGTCCATACCATTTCTGTCCTTTATTGAGCCCATCTTTGCATGAAATGTTCCCTTGGTATCTATAATTTTCTTGAAGAGATCTCTAGTCTTTCCCATTCTGTTGTTTCCCTCTATTTCTTTGCATTGATCACTGAGGAAGGCTTTCTTATCTCTCCTTGCTATTATTTGGAACTCTGCATTCAAATGGGTATATCTTTCCTTTTCTCCTTTGCTTTTCACTTCCCGTCTTTTCACAGCTATTTGTAAGGCCTCCTCAGACAGCCATTTTTCTTTCTTGCATTTCTTTTTCTTGGGGATGGTCTTGATTCCTTTCTCCTGTATATTGTCACGAACCTCTATCCATAGTTCATCAGGCATTCTGTCTATCAGATCTAGTCCTTTAAATCCATTTCTCACTTCTACTATGTAGTCATAAGGGATTTGATTTAGATCGTACCTGAATGGTCTAGTGGTTTTCTCCACTTTCTTCAATTTCGGTCTGAATTTGGCAATAAGGAATTCATGATCTGATCCACCGTCAGTTCCTGGTCTTGTTTTTGCTGACTGTATAGAGCTTCTCCATCTTTGGCTGCCAAGAATATAATCAGTCTGATTTCGGTGTCGACTATCTGGTCTTTGATACTTTGCAAGTTTTCAGTCACTTAAAAATATTAATTTTACACATCGTTGTTATTGTAAATGTAAATTTTCAAAGTAGGGGAATAAAATATTTGTTGAATGGTTTGATAGCTTTAGTTTAAAAGTTTTCATACTTTCTCATATGATATGGTGGCTTCCATATTTACTCTTTCCTGAGCTCCCTGAGTGTTATGGGTGGGACTAAACCATGTTCTTTCCCCTGGCAGACAATATGTTGTGCACCAACTTCTCTCACCCCAGGGCCTTCGAAAAAGAAAACTCCATAAGACTGTTAAACTCTCTCCTCCTTACACAGCTCTACTGAGGCTGTAGATGCAGAGCCTAACAGCTGCTTGACAAGAAAGAAAAGGAATACGATAATACAGAAATACAGTTATTTTTGAAAGATTACTATTTACAACACTACCTTATCGTACCTTACCTTGATTAAGGTGTGAATACTATTCCATAAGAGCACAGAGAAGCAGCAGTGGTGAACACTCAGTACACAGTCAATTTAAGGACAGCCTCTCTGTGTGACTTGGGAGTAAATTTTTAAGTAAACTTCTAGGTTATGGATCACAGGTCCTGAATCCTGTGATGACAGTGCACCAAAGAGGACAGAAGATGAATAGGTTATGACTCTATAATAAAATAATAAAGTGACATATATCTATATATTTGTACATAGACGTGTTTCAGTGATAAATATTCACATTTTTAAGATGTCTCCCTAAGCATATTTTAGTACTCAAATGTAAAATCAAAAGAGAGTAGAAATCACTGCAGAGAGGAATTGTGTCAATATGTGGGCTGTGGACCACCTGGTGCAGAAAGCAGGTTCTAAGGGACACTGCAGGAGTGCCTTGAGGTGTGACTTGGGAGTATGTTTCTACAATAAGCTGCTTAGCTCTTGTGCACACTCCTGTTGGAAAACCATCACACATAGGTTTTAAGGAAGTTGTCCTGCTACACTGTGGAGAAAGGAAGAGTCAAGAAACTAAAGTTAGGAACATGTACTGTGGTTCATTTAAAAAAAATTTTTTCACAATAGAAAAAAATGAAATATAGTTGATTTACAAAATTGTGTTCCTTTAAGGTATACAGCCAAGTGATTTAGTCATACACATGCATATGTTATTTTTCAGATTCTTTTCTCTTACAGGCTATTACAAGATACTGAATATAGGTCCCTGTGCTATAATTAGATGCTTGTTGCTCATCTGTTTTATACATAGTAGTGTGTATATGTTAATCCCACACTCCCAGTTTATCCCTCTTCATACTACAGTTTATGAATTCAGAACTTAGATGGTGAAAGCCAGCTCTAAGGGGAGTGGCAGTGGGGACAAGGAAGAAAGGCTGGATTCTAAGAACATCTTGAAGGTAACAGATATAAACTTTTCAGTTTGGTTCAGTTCAATCGCTCAGTTGTATCTGACTCTTTGTGACCCCATGAACTGCAGCACGCCAGGCCTCCCTGTCCATCACCAACTGCCTGAGTCCACCCAAACCCATGTCCATTGAGTCGGTGATGCCATCCAACCATCTCATCCTCTGTTGTCCCCTTCTCCTCCCGCCCTCAATCTTTCCCAGCATCAGGGTCTTTTCAAATGAATCAGCTCTTCACAGTAGGTGGCCAAAGTATTGGAGTTTCAGCTTCAACATCAGTCCTTCCAATGAACACCCGGGACTGATTTCGTTTAGGATGGACTGGTTGGATCTCCTTGCAGTCCAAAGGACTCTCAAGAGTCTTCTCCAACACCACAGTTCAAAACCATCAATTCTTTGGGGCTCAGCTTTCTTTATAGTCCAACACTCACATCCGTACATGACCACTGGAAAAACCATAGCCTTGACTATACGGACCTTTGTTGACAAAGTTGTCTGGCTTTAGGTGAGTGATCACACCATCGTGATTATCTGGGTCGTGAAGATCTTTGTACAGTTCTTCTGTGGGATTGGAATTCTTTTGCCCACTGCTGAGTTTTCTTAATATCTTTCTGCTTCTGTTAGGTTCCCTAACCACTTTTCTGTCCTTTATTGAGCCCATCTTTGCATGAAATGTTCCCTTGGTATCTCTAATTTTCTAGGAATAGAATAAAACTCCATGTCAACATTTTAAAGAATTATTTCTCCCAAAAAACTATCTAGTTGCCCATCCCCTCCCACCGTCCCAAATTGTAGATCTGCTAAAAATATGTTATTTGCTCAAGATTACACATCTTCCTAGTGACAGACTGGATAGAAACTAAACTTTTAGGCAATAAGGCCAATAGTCTTGCCACCAAAACATGAGTCACATATGTTTCCAGGTGTTGAGAAACTTGGTCTTCTATTCAATATTTTGTTGAGGATCATCTACATGTTAAGCAATGGGCACAGTGCTCAGTGGTGGGATTACAGTGGTGAATAAATATGCTACTTGCCCTCATTTAACTCTATATCTCGTTGGCAAAACAGTGATACTTATGCCAGAGAAGGTTTAGGACGTGAAATTGGTGGAGTGATGGGGTTGTGATGACTTATTTTAATGTCTGTTAGTTTGGGGCATGCTGGGTTTGATGTCTGTGTTTCATGTACATACAAATTGCCTCATTCTCCCTGCAAGCTACAGGGATGTATTTATTTATGTATGCATGTAGATCAAGCAAACCTTCCCTAGGTGTCTTTTCAGATGAGAGAGAGAAGTGTAAATAGTGAGGAGAAGGTTTATCACATCTGTTAAAAAATACCATTCCTGAGTTTGTAGCAATGTGACCTCTGGCTTATGGAGAAGAATATAAGGTTGTTTTACCAGGTGGAACAAAGTTGCAGGGTTTCTACATGATTTTTTTTTTAATCATTACTGAGGTACATCTTTCTTCTGTAAAGTGTGTCTTGTCTCCAGAATGGTTTTCTTTTTCTCTTTTTAAATTCTACTATACTTCGGAAAGAGACAAAGCACAAAGGCAGTATTAGCTGTTTGCAGCCTGTACTCTGTAAATTGGCTATTAGCCAGGTGTCCTCATAGAGATGGGCAGTGTGCCTTTGTTCTACCTTGTGTCAAGAGTAGGAAAATGAATTAACTTGGACATGCTTTAGATGATTTTCAGCATGAAAACTGATATCCATAGGTTTAAAATGAATTTACTCTGTAAATATTTGCACTGAATAAAGTTTAAATGAAAATACTCTGACTATTCAAAGACAGAACTTTGAGAAATAATAAAATTAGAATCATTTCAGAGAATCTAAAGAAGCACATTTAACAAAATATCTCTGGATAGAAGTGGACACACCACTTAATGTGACTGCTTGAATAAAGTTCTGATAGATTTTTTTTAGCTTTCAAAGAAAATTTTTATGTTGAGGAAGAGGTTTGGGTTTTTTAATATGCTCACATGATATAATTTACTTTTTTATTCTTTTCTTAAATAAGGAAGAATAAACATCAAGGAAAAAGTTTGAAAACTGTAGTATTTAATAATTTACTAATAGCAAAATACCCAAATACCTTTTACCATTCTGAGTATTGAATAATAAAAAATAGAAATCGAGAATTTACAGCCAAGAAATCAAGTTCTATATGATTATAGAGGAGTAGAAATATTTTTATTTATTTTGGTTTATAACTTGAATTTAAAACTAAAGGAAAAGCAGAAGGAAAAGGAAGAGGAGGAAAGGGGAGTATTTTGATAGGTTTTTAAAAGAATTCTTTTGAAGATTTTCTTTTTTAGTTTAGAGAAACGGGCACAAATTATGTAGTGTTCTTCCGTGATTCTGGTTTTGTGCACTCAGAGATAGACCATACCATTTATTGTTAATTTGATCTAAAGTCTTTCTTTTCCATATTTAGACATTATTTTGGTATAGCTGGTAATTAGCATAAGAGAAATAAATTACCCTCATATTAAAAGGAGTTGAAGTGTCTTAAATGCTTTTGCAGCCACAAGTAGAACAGTTAGAAACACACTGCTTATATTTCTTAATTATTGATATTTATTTATGAGAGTAATTTCCTGCTTACCAACTGTCATTAATCCTTACAGCTTTATGGTTCATATGCTCCCTTATGCATGTGGTATTGACTTTGTTTAACAAATTGTATTATTTGTACTGTTTTCTAAGTTTGCTGCAGAAACTTGGCATTCTACAAAGTCTTGAACTGAAGGAAAGAATTTTCCTGATGAAACTTGCATTGACCTAACAGACCCATGACCAATGTGCATGATCAAAGCCCCCAGAGAGTTAACAATAGCGAGGTAAATGGGGACCTCAGAGGTACTGCTTAAGGGAGATAAGTTCTGAGCAGACTCAGTAAGAATCTTATTGTCTGGGAGCTTGCAGTTCCAAGGGGAAATGAATATATCTTTTCATTTCATTGTCCCCAGAGCCCTCATCACTGGTGGAAATAGTTGAGTGTCAACCCTGCATATCAACATATGGTTAATTCTGAATGTCAAAAGATCATTTTCAGGCTCCCTTAGTTCATGGAATGATAATAAAAAATTACATAGTATATGGTTTATGAAGGCAGCCCATAATAATAGCTTCACTTGTACTTAGGTTATTTACAAATGATCATAAATTACTTTTTCTGTAATAGAGGAAATATGAAAGAGCTGCTGCTTTATGGATCTAATTATTTTAAATAATTCTCTGGAATCCTTAGTGGTATTTTCAAGAAGTGCAATGCAAAACTCAACTCTCACTACTCTTTATTTCCCCAACTTCTGTTTACTCCTGTTATTTTAATATGAATAAGTTAGTGAGGTGGAAATGTGGTGCAATAGAAGAAATTAGACTTCTGAGTTAGATACAGGGCTGTGGCACTGGATAGCTCCAAGGGTTGCCATTCTATAGGCTCCATGAAGGGCATTCCTGGTGTTGTGCAGCATATATCATGGTTCACCATAGGTTAATGCTGGAAACTCGATTAAATAGTGTTGGGCAAAGTTCTTGACTCTTTGAACCTTCATTTCCTTGTCTATAAAATGGAGATTATTTTACTAACCAGATATTGTTCTTTTGTCAGTTACAAAGGAATTTACCTACTAGATGTGATTCTTTTGTGAAGATGGGGTTTTACAAGGGTTTATTCCCATAACAGCACTTAACATAGTACCAACACGTGTGTATGTGTGCTAAGTTGCTTCAGTCGTGTCTGACTCTATGCGACCCTATGGACTGTAGCCCGCCAGGGTCCATGGGATTCTCCAGGCAAGAACACTGGAGTGGGTTGCCATGCCCTCCTCCAGGGGATCTGCCCAACCCAAGGATCGAACCCGCAACTCTTATGACTCCTGCATTGGCAGGCAGGTTCTTTACCACTAGTGCCACCTGGTAGGCGCTTAATAACTTAGCTCTACAAGTAGGTAGATGATGAAATCCAACAAATTGATTAAAAAAGAAAAAA
The DNA here is from genome assembly GCA_024291935.2 of Okapia johnstoni. Lineage (NCBI taxonomy): Eukaryota > Metazoa > Chordata > Mammalia > Artiodactyla > Giraffidae > Okapia > Okapia johnstoni. The sequence continues at coordinate 34,449,181 of CM044319.1, forward strand.
GAGGGAAAAGATGATATTCACTTATAGTGTAAAACTTAAAATAAAGGAAAAATGAAGTCAGTCGGAAAGGTAGTCTAAGCATTTATGTGGCATCTGAGGTTTGGTCCTTGTGGTGAATGCAGGCCTTAAGAGGGCAAGTGACACAGAGTGGATATATGCATATTATGAGAAGTTTGAAACCTTCACATATTTAAAAATACTCCTGCTTGTGTTTCATGACAAACAGCAAAACTGATAGAGAGTCTGTGGTGCTTCCATTTCAGGTTTTAAAATTCTTTCAAAGTAATTCATTTTACTATTTCTATTCCAACCCATTTTTTCTAAGTGTTTTAGAAAAGACGTTAATAATTAGCAGTGGTACACTAATATGTGCATGCACACACAAATATGTGCACACACGCAACCTACAGATCTTGGATACTTAATTTTAAAATGTTAATTTCTATCATATAAATTTTAGACTTTTACAACGAAATATAAAGCAGACATTGGAAATTGTTTTTCAGAAAAAATATTACAACAGAGAAAGGTAGGAGAAAGTTTGTATAATTCAATATAATAAAAATAAAAGTGTAATGACAATTACTATAGCTATCAATCTTCAATAATTTGTGAAGAATCCAGCTTTAAATGCAATGAAGCTTTATAAGATTTGTGATTACAGAGTGTAAAATATAACAGATGCTACAATATTTAGATGCCTGCTGGCATTTACCTTTTTCTCTGCACAGTTCATTTCAACTATATGAAAATTTTATGTGCTGTATAAAAGTAGAGAAAAAGAAATTTATTTGTAAAATAACCACAGGAGAATTGATGGTGTTTCAGCAATATGGTATTTGATTCTGTTTGACCAGATGAACTATGTGAGAAAGTGGAGAATTTGATGATACAGTATTACTTTCAGTTTTCATATGGTGGAAGATGCACAGGTCACAAAATAACACCAGTGTTGAATTCAATTACTTTCTCTGTGGTGTTCAGAGCTGACTTTTTAGGATGGGAGCCCTACTGTTCACTGGAGAAATGGTTTTGCTTTGAGGATTGCAATGGAGAGTTGCTGGCATTGGTGACTTTGGAGAAATGGCCAATGTTACGTTTCAGAGGCAAGATACTTGGGGTGCAACATCTCATTTTTTAAAACCGCATTTTACAGGACATTAAATGTTAGTCTTCTTTAAAAAATCTTTTACTATCTTATGTATGTTCACGTTGTAAACATGATTTTAAATTCGAGATATCCTAAAACAAACAAAACTCCAAATTGCCTATTTTTGTTTGAAGATTTGTTCCCTCTTTTAAAAGGTTTAAAATTTCCCATTACATCATATATTTTTTCAGAAAAACATTTTTTTGAGAAAATAATGAAAAAATTTCTGGATCTGCAAGCTAGAAACCTTGAAGTTATTCTTGGACACCTTTATCTCCATCTTCCTTACATCCCCAAATCATTAACGTCTATCAGTTTTTATCTTCTGTGCCTGTGTGCGTGCTCAGTTGCTCAGTCGTGTCTGACTCTTTGCGACCCCATGGACTGTAGCCCACCAGGCTCCTCTGTCCCTGGAATTCTCTAGGCAAGAATACCGGAGTAGGTTGTTGTGCCTTCCTCCAGGGGATCTACCTGACACAGGAATCGAACCCGTATCTCCTGAGTCTCCTGCATTGCAGGCAGGTTCTTTACCCACTGAGCCATTAAATGGATATCTTCTAATATCCATTAAATCTGTCTGCTTCACATTCTACATCTACCATTTGTACTACTCTGCCTGGAATAATGAGAACATCTCTTTTTCTCCCTGCATTTATGTTTCTAGAGCAAATTTATTTTCCATAATTTTCAAAATGTAAACCTGACCTTGTTGTACCTATATTTACTTCAAGATTCCCACTGTTCTCAGAACGAAGACCAACTTTCTTAATAAGGGCCCATGAACACTGATTTGGCTTTGAAATTGCCAACTCCCTGATGTATCTCCCCTGGCTCTTTGCAGTCTTGAGTCCTCTTCTGTACTTGTGGGACCTGAAAGCCTTTACTATTGAATTTCCCCTATGCCAGCAGTACTGCAGATTGAAACACATGTAACCTTGGATGTGCATGAAGGTGTACCAAGCACACCAATAATTTTGAAGTTTCCAGATCCGCAACATCCACATGGATTTTTTTTCCTGTGAATGATCTGCATCAAGAAGGTATCTGCAGGTGAGGCATCCTGCTACCTCTCCCTTCCATGTTCACTTTCACAGTCACTCTTTTGCTTTATAAACAGACAAAAGAAGGTGGACCTTTCATTCATTCTGATTCTTATTGTGGAACACTGCATCAGATAGTAAAGTCTCTGGGGCCCCAAAAGAGGAACAACTGTCAACAACAAGGCATCATATATTTTCCATTTTGATATATATTGCTCTCAAGGGAAAGTGGGAACTAGAAATGCAGCATTTCGGCCTGTGCCGGAATGTTCTGAATCCAGATATTTCATGGAGTGGGGCAGCAGGGGCACTGACAGTTTTTCTTTAACCACCTCACTTCTTTCACCCCCCAAGTGTCCTCAAGAAAGAGGGAGGGAGGGTCTCAGAAGAGCAAAGCAAGGTGAGAGTTGGTAGAAACATTGAAGACGTCAGAATTTATTTCATCCACATGGCAAACTAGGGGAACCACCTGTTTTAATCTGTTCGTCTTAATTCTTTTCTGTCTTTATTGTTTATCTACCTATTAGAATATACAAGTTTTGTGAAAAGCAGCCTGGGAACTCTCAGTTTGATCTGCATTTTTTTGAAGTTTCATTAATAAGAAGGATCCTGAGGGTTACTCTCATTCACCTTTTCCATAGTCTGTCTGTCTGTTACATATCTAGTCAAGATCTGGTTTCCTGTTCTTTTGAATAAATATCCAAAAGTGGAATTGCTGGACCACGTGGTAATTTTTTCTATTTTTCATTTCTTAGGGAAGCTCTATGTTGTTTTCCATAGTGGCCATACTATTTTACATTTCTACCAACAGTGCGCCAGGATTCCAATTTCTCCACATCCTGCCAATACTTGCATTTTTTCATTTTTTGGATAATGTCCATCCTAGACAGGTATAAGCTGATATTTCACTGTAGTTTTGACTTACACTCTCTTAATGATTAGTATGGTAGACATCCTTTCAAAATGCCTATTGGCCACTAGTTTGTCTTTTTGGAGAAAATGTCTATTCAGGTCTTTTGACCATTTTTTAAATGAGTTATTTGTTTTTTACTATTGAGTTGTAGGAGTTCCTTACAAATAAAGATAATAACCCCTTATTAGATGTATGGTTTGCAAAATTTTCCTGTCATTCCATAGGGGTATTTTCTCTTTGTTAGGTTGTTTCTTTTGCTACATAGCAGAGTTTGATATAGTCCCATTTACATGTTTTGCTTTCCTGGCTCGTGCTTTTGATGTTGTATCCGTCTCTGAGAATGCTGACAGCAGTTTGTTTACATTTTCAGCTCTTTGTGTGTTCTGTTGCTTCCAACTTGTTTTGTTCAGTTCTTTCATTTCAGTCTTTCTTTTTCCTATCAAAGGCTTCCTCCACTGTTTTGTGACCCTTGATTGCTAGCTATATTTAAGAGCTGGGGGAAAAGCTGTAGGAAGTTTTAAATGGGTGGATGGGACTGATTGTGGGACTCACTGAAGGAAAATGTGGTTTAGCTTTTTTTTTTTTTTCGGCTTGTAGGAACCGGGATATAACATGTGCCCCTGCAGTGGAAGCTCGGAGGCCTAAGCCCCAGACCACCAGGGAAGTCCCTTTGGTTTGGCTGCTTTATTGAAGAGCCCCTAACATTCATCTCTTTAGGACTTTTCTCTTATGCTAGTCATGTTCCCCAGGAAAGATCCATGCAGTCTCCTGCCTGCAGGATAAAGTCTTGGCTGCCAACATTCCAGGAGCTGATGAAAAATGAAGAGAGCCAAGGGGATGTCAGCCTTCAATAAATTCATCCCTTGTCAGCTCCATTCTCAGCACCCTACCTTAGCATGTGTGGTGACTCGGAGACCCTCTGTTCAAGGCAAAACAAACTCCCAGCCCTCTGCTGGGGTGGGGATAAGGGAAAGTGAAAAGGGGATCTGCTTCTGCTCCTTGGGGAACTTTGGAGCCGTTCTTATTTTGGTTCCCTCTCATTCACCTCCACATTTGGAAGGACCTGGTGCCACTAATTCTCAAGACTTTGGAAATCTATTTATTTATTTTATTTATTTATTTTTATACTTTCTTTTTTTTTTTTTTTACTTTACAATATTGCATCGGTTTTGCCATACATTGACATGAATCCGCCATGGGTGTACATGTGTTCCCATCCAGAAGCCCCCTCCACACCTCCCTCCCCACCCCATCCCTCTGCGTCATCCTGGTGCACCAGCCCCGAGCACCCAGTATCATGCATCAAACCTGGACTGGTGATTGTTTCACATATGATAATTTACATGCTTCAGTGCCGTTCTCCCATATCATCTCGCCTTCGCCCTCTCCCATTGAGTCCATAATACTGTTCTATACATCGGTGTCTCTTTTGATGTCTCGCATACAGGATTATCTTTACCAATTAACTAAATACCATATATGTGAGTTGGTATACTGTATTGGTGTTTTTCTTTCTGGCTTACTTCACTCTGTATAATAGGCTCCAGTTTCATCCACCTCATTAGAACTGATTCAAATGTATTCTTTTTAATGGCGGAGTAATATTCCATTGTGTATATGTAGCACTGCTTTCTTATCCATTCGTCTGCTGATGGACATCTAGGTTGCTTCCATGTCCTGGCTATTGTAAACAGTGCTGCGATGAACATTGAGGTATACGTGTCTCTTTCAATTCTGGTTTCCTCAGTGTGTATGCCCAGCAGTGAGATTTCTGGGTCATATGGCAGTTCTATTCCCAGTTTTTTAAGGAATTTCCACACTGTTCTCCATAGTGGCTGTACTAGTTTGCATTCCCACCAACAGTGTAACAGGGTTCACTTTTCTCCACACCCTCTCCAGCATTTATTGTTTGTAGACTTTTGGATGGCAGCCATTCCGACTGGCGTGAGATGGTACCCTACTGTGGTTTTGAATTGCATTTCTCTGATAATGAGTGATGCTGAGCATTTTTTCATCTGTTTGTTAGCCATCTGTATGTCTTCTTTGGAGAAATGTCTGTTTAGGTCTTTGGGCCACTTTTTGATTGAGTTGTTTATTTTTCTGGAATTGAGCTGCAGTAGTTGCTTGCATATTTTTGAGATTAATTCTTTGTCCGTTGCTTCGTTTGCTATTATTTTCTCCCATTCTGAAGGCTGTCTTTTCACCTTGATTATAGTTTCCTTTGTTGTGCAGGAGCTTTTAATTTTAATTAGGTCCCATTTGTTTATTTTTGCTTTTATTTCTAATATTCTGGGAGGTGGGTCATAGAGGATCCTGCTGTGATTTATGTCGGAGAGTGTTTTGCCTATGTTTTCCTCTAGGAGTTTTATAGTTTCTGGTCTTATGTTTAGATCTTTAATCCATTCTGGTTTATTTTTGTGTATGGTGTTAGAAAGTGTTCTAGTTTCATTCTTTTCCAAGTGGCTGACCAGTTTTCCCAGCACCACTTATTAAAGAGATTGTCTTTTCTCCATTGTATATTCTTGCCTCCTTTGTCAAAGATAAGGTGTCCATAGGTGCGTGGATTTATCTCTGGGCTTTCTATTTTGTTCCACTGATCTATATTTCTGTCTTTGTGCCAGTACCATACTGTCTTGATGACTGTGGCTTTGTAGTCATTTTAAAACACTGCGTGAATTTTTGTCTTTAAAAATATTTGTTTTTGTTTTATTTCAGGAAACAAAAGTATGTGTGTGCATCCAGATATGTCAATTTTTTTCAGTATGTTTCTGATTTTTTTTTTTTTTGAGAAGTCGCTCCTTATATCAAGGTTAAAGCAATTCTATTCTTTCTTTCCTTAAGCTTTTACTCCTTCTGGAACTTATTTTCATGTATGAAATGGCGGATAGACATCCAATTTTATTATTTTCAAAATGTCTCAACTCTGTTTTTTTACATAGCTAATAATTTCCCAATTGATTAATCATGACACTTTTACCTTTAGAAAATTTTAATATAGTATATAGCATTTTTTAGTTCCTGGATTGAGAATTAGTATATTTTTAAAACTCCTCTGCAAATTCTAAAGTTGCTTTTGTTTTGTTTCATTTTTCTATTCTTCTGCCCAAATTTTTTCCATTTTTTGCTTTTGTTGTTTCATTTTTCTATTCTTCATTTTCCTTGTTCAAAAATTTTTTTTCTAGTCTTGCCTATTTCCTTTAGTTGTATAGTTATGCATTTTCATTATTTAAAAAGTCATCCTATACTGACTTTAATAGTAAAGATAGTTTAGTCAGACAAGGAAATTAATAATCCAGATGTATTGTGAGTTCTTTCTGTTTATTGAAATCCCCTTCCATGTCTTGTTTGACTATATTTTTTCCTTTATTTTATACTTTGATTGCTATTGTGAACATGTTGGAAAATGGCATAGGAGGAGATAGAAGCTTGGTTTGACTTTTCTTCAAAGCCTGAGCTCTAACATACTTCCTAGCCTCATCTATACCAGAGGTTCTCAAACATTACTCTTCATAAGAATTGTAAGCCATGCTTTTAAAATAACTTTATTCCAGTCTTACCCACTAAAAGTGCTAAGGGGGTAGCACTTTGATTAACCTAGTCTGGATCTGGAGAATTAGTATATTTTTAAAACTCCTCTGCAATGTCTAAAGTTTGAAGAAGCTTGAGAATCACTCCTCTACACGAGTAACTCTCAAACTTTGCATACACTAGAATCATTTGGGAAGCTTAAGAAAACAAAACCAAGTAAACAACAACAGCAGTAACAATCAGATGCATATACTGCACACCACAAAAATTACTTTAGAATCTTGGGAGTGAGTCCTCAGCAGCAGGATTTTTAAAAATCTCCAGTTTATTCCAATGGGAAGGCGGGTGTGAGAACTACCGTCCCACCTCCTACAACTCAAATGGTGGTAGGAGCACCAGTAAAGTCAGCATCACCTGTGAGCCTGTTAGATGTATAGCATCTCAGTCCCTAGACCTACAGAATCAAAACCTGAGAGTGAAAAAGATGCCACAGCTGTATGCAGCTTCAAGTGTGAAGCACACTGCCACATACAATACTATCAATAAATGTGTTTCCAAGCTTGCTTGAACGTTCAAGTCAATGCAGGAGTTTTAAAAAATGCTGTTGCTAGGCCTTAGACTAGATTAATTAATCAGTATTTTCAAGAGACGGTTGTTGCTATTGTTCAGTCACTCAGTCATGTCCAACTCTTTGTGACACCATGGACTGCAGCATGCCAGGCTTCCCTGTCCATCATCATCTCCAAGAGTTTGCTCAAATTCATGTCCATTGAGTTGGTCATGCCATCCAACCATTGTCCTCTATCTCATCCTCTATTGTCTGCTTCTCCTCCTATCATCAATCTTTCCCAGTATCAGTTCTTTTCCAATGAGTCAGCTTCACATCAAGTAGCCAAAGTATTGGAGCTTCAGTTTCAGCATCAGTCCTTCCAATGAATATTCAGGGTTGATTTCCTTTAGGATTGGCTGGTTTGATCTCTGCACTGTCCAAAGGACTCTGAAGACTCTTCTTCAGCATCTCAGTTCAAAGGCATTAATTCTTCAATGCTCAGCTTTTTTTATTGTCCAGCTTTCACATTCGTACATGACTACTAGAAAAACCATACCTTTGACTAGACAGACCTTTGTCGGCGAAGTAATGTCACTGCTTTTTAATATACTGTCTAGGTTTGTAGCTTTTCTTCCAAGGAGCAAGCGTCTTTTAACTTCATGGCTGCAGTCAGCATCCACGCTGATTTTGGAGCCCAAGAAAATAAAGTCTGACCCTGTTTCCATTGTTTCCCCATCTATTTGCAATGAAGTGATGGGACTGGATGCCATGGTCTTAGGTTTTTGAATGCTGAGTTTTTTCACTCTCCTCTTTCAGCTTTATTAAGAGGCTCTTTAGATCCTCTTCGTTTTCTGCCATAAGGGTGATGTCATCTGCATATCTGAAGTTATTGATATTTCTCCCTGCAATCTTGATTCCGGCTTGTGCTTCATCCAGCTGGGCATTTCGCATGATGTACTCTGCATAAAAGTTAAATAAGCAGGGTGACCAAAATATTGGAACTTCAGCTTCTGCATCAGTCCTTCCAATGAATATTATTCAGGACCGCTTTCCTTTAGGATTGACTGGCTTGATCTCTTGCAGTCCAAGGGACTCTCAAGAGTCTTCTCCAACACCACAGTTCAAAAGCATCAGTTCTTTGGCAGTCAGCTTTCTTTATGGTCCAACTCTCACATCCACACATGACCACTGGAAAAACCATAGCTTTGACTATATGGACCTCAATCCTGAATATTCATTGGAAGGGCTGATGCTAAAGCTTAAGCTCCAATATGTTGGCCACCAGCTTAAGCTCCAATATGTTGGCCACCTGATACAAATAACTGACTCAATGGAAAAGACCCTGATGCTGGGAAAGATTGAAAGCAGGAGGAGACGGGGACGACAGAGGTTGAGATGGTTGGATGGCATCACCAGCCCAATGGACATAAGTTTGAGCAAGCTCTGGGAGTTGGTGATGGACAGGGAAGCCTGGCTTGCTCCAGTCCATGGGGTCACAAAGAGCTGGACACGACTTAATGACTGAGCTGAACGGAAGCAGGGATACATACAGCCTTGATGTACTCCTTTCCCAATTTAGAACCAGTCCATTGTTCCATGTCCGGTTCTAACTATTGCTTCTTGACCTTCATACATGTTTCTCAGGAGGCAGGTAAGGTGGCTGGTATTCCCATCTCTTTAAGAATTTTCCACATAGTCAAAGGCTTTAGTGTAATCAATGAAGTAGATGTTTTTCTGGAATTCTCTAACTTTTTCTGTTATCTAACAGGTGTTGGTAACTTGATCTCTGGTTCCTCTACCTTTTCTAAATTCAGCTTGGACATCTGAAAGTTCTCAATTCACATACTGCTGAAGCCTAGCTTGAAGGATTTTGAGCACTATTTTGCTGGCATGTGAAATGAGTGCAACTGTGCGGTAGTTTGAACATTGTTTGGCAGTTGCCCTTCTTTGGGATTGGAATGAAAACTGACCTTTTCCAGTCCTGTGGCCACTGCTGAATTTTCCAAATTTGCTAGCATGTGGAGTGCAGCACTCTCACAGCATTATCTTTTAGGATTTGAAATAGCTCACCTGAAATTCCATCACGTCCTCTAGCTTTGTTTGTAGTGATGCTTCCTAAGGTCGACTTGACTTCAAGCTCCAGGATGTCTGGCTCTAGGTGAGTGATCACACCATCTTTGTTATCCAGGTCATTAAGACTCTTTTTGTATAGTTCCTCTGTGTATTCTTGCCACCTCTTCTTAGTATCTTCTGCTTCTTTTAGGTCCATATTTCTATCCTTTATTGTGCCCATCTTTGCATGAAATGTTCCTTTGGTATCTCTGATTTTCTTGAAGAGATCTCTATAGTCTTTCCCATTCTGTTGTTTTCCTCTATTCCTTTGCATTGTTCATCCAAAACAGCTTATCTCTCCTTGCTATTCTCTGGAACTCTGCATTCAGATGGGTATGTCTTTCCTTTTCTCCCTTGCCTTTTGTTTCTCTTCTTTTCTCAGGTATTTGTAAGGTCTCCTCAAACAACTAATTGCCTTTTTGCATTTATTTTTCTTGGGGATGGTTTTGATCACCAAGTCCTGTACAATGTTATGAAGCTCTGTCCATAGTTCTTCAGGCACTCTGTCTATCAGATCTAATCCCTTGAATCTATTTGTCACTTTCACTGTATAAGAGATGGCCTATAGGTATAGTGAGCTTAAAAATATTCTCCAGGTAACTATAATATGAAGTCAAATTATCCATGGACCTATATATTAAGGCTACCATGTTTGATGTCATTTATCATTTAATAAAAGTAGCATATATGTGACTCTTGTCTGGGCAGTCAGTCATTAAAAAAAAGTGTTTCTGGAGATTGCAGGTAATAGAGTTTACCTCCTCTCATGAGCACACTAAAATCACAACTGCCTACAGAACAACCATTGATGGAAAAGACTGGAACTTACCAGCAGAGATATTCTATGGCTAAAAACATAAAGAAGGAGCCACAATGAGAGAGGTAGGAGAGGTGGATTTGCAATAGAATCAAACCCCATACCCTCTGGATGTGTAACCCACAAAAGGGATAAAAATTATTCCAGACGTTCTCCCACAGGAGCACGAGTTCTGAGCCCCATATCAAGCTCCCCAGCCTGGGGGTCCAGCACCAGGAAGATGGGACCCCAGAGCATTTGGCTTTGAAGTCCAGCAGGGCTTAATTGTAGGAGCCCCTGAGGACTGGGGGTTAAGTAGAGACTTCACTCTCAAAGGGTACACACAAAATCTCACATGCCCTGGGACCCAGAGCAAAAGTAGTAATTTGATAGGAGTCTGGGTTGGGCCTACCTGCTGGTCTTAGAGTGTCTCCTGGAGCAAGAGCAGGAGGGGAGGCCACATGTCACCCTGGGGACATAGACACTGGTGTTGGACATATTGGGGAACTTTCAGCCATGTGAACACTGCTGCTGTGGCAGCTGACATCTTGGATACTTAGCTCCAAGATCTTGCCCCACCCAACAGCCTGCAAGGACAGTGCTGGGACACCTCAGGCCAATTAGCAAGCCAAAAAAACCTGTGAGATACCCAGACCCCATACCCAGCAGTGTCAGGAACCTACCCCCTCTCCCCTGTACAATGATCTGAAATGAGCCCTGGGGTCTCTGGGCCCTGCAGTTAGATTCCAGGACTCAGTAGTCTGGCACTAGTCCCTGGATTGGCTTCAACAGCTAGTGAGTAGAACAGCCCTGGAGTCTTCCAGACCCTGACTTTACTCACCACTGAGCCAGCACTAGCCCCTGGGCTCCCCAGGATTCTGCAACCAGCCACCTTGTGACCAGACCCTGTTAAACATCAGCCAGAAACATCAGCGCAAGGCAGGGCCTGGCAACTAACCAGACTAGGGGCCTGCCAGGCTGCCCACATAGTCAGCCCACCACAACAGAAGGACCCATGTAGCCCTCTTAGGGGGAACCCTAGAGCATATAGTTCGGGTGACAAGAGGGCAGTGCACTGCTGGGATTCATAGGATGCCTCCTACAGAGGGCCACCTCTCCAAGGTTGAGAAACCTAACTAATGTACCACATACATAAAAATACAAATAGAAAGCTAGACAAAATGAGGCAGCAGAGGAATATGTTTTAGCAAAAGGAACAAGATAAAAACCTCAGAACGAGAACTAAGTAAAGTGGAGATAGGCAGTCTACCTGAGAAAGAGTTCAGAGTAATGATCATAAAGATAACCAAGGAACCAGAATGCAAATGAATACATAGAGTGAGAAGATAGAAGGTTTTTATAAAGAGGTGATATAAAGAGCACCCAGGACTTCCCTAGTGGCCTATGGTAATTTGCCTGCCAATGTAGTAGACACAAGTTTGATCCCTGGTCTAGGAATATCCCACATACCATGGAGCAACTAAGGCTGTGCACCACAACTATTGAGCCTGTGAGAGGTCCCAGATTATAATCTGAAAAAAAAATGACAAAAACTCTTAGAAAAAATAGTAACAACAGCAAGAGAGGAAAAGCATTATAATCAAAATGACAAAAATTATAACAAACAAAGGAACTCCCATAAGACTATTTGCTGATTTTTAAGCAGAAACTTTGCAGGCTAGGAGGGAGTGGTACAATATATGTAAAGTGATGAAAGAGAAAATATTGCAACCAAGAATACTCTGCCCAGCAAGGTTCTCATTCTGATTTGATGGAGAAATCAAAAGCTTTACAGACATGCAAAAGCTGAAAGAATTCACCACCATCAAACCAGCTTGGGAACAAATGTTAAAGGCACTTCTCTAGGTGAAAAAGAAAAGACCCACAACTAGAATTAAGAAAATAGCAGAATGAAAAAACTCACCAATAAAGGCAAACACACATTAAAGGTAGGAAATCATCCACAAACAAAGCTAGTACGGAGATGAAAAGACAAAAGGAGTAAAAATCATCTGTATCCACAATAAGCAGTTAAGAGATACACAAAACAATTAGATATAAAATATCATACACAGTAACTGTGAGGGGAGGGGAGTACAAATGCAGTGTATTCAAAATGCATTTGAAATTAAGAGGTCAGCAACTTAAAACAATCACATATGTATATATACTGCTATACAAATCTTCAAGGTAACTGCAAACCAAAACTCTATAACAAATATTGAAAAAGGTGTTTCTGTACTCTTAACATGGTTTAAAATTATTTTTGAACAATATATATATTAAAAAACAGAAAAGAATAGCTGTATCTAGCACATGTACCAAAAGTAGGCTTGCTTTACTTCTAAGAGGCACAGGCAAATTGAAGTGTGCTAGAGTACATATGACATACATGGAAATAATTAGTGAAAACAGCATTTGAAGCTCAACTAATGCATGCTAAGATGATTTGCATTTTAAAAGAGACTACAGGCCACCTTATGGACCCACATGACCTACCAGAGGTCTCATTTTGAGGCCCCCTGTGCTAGATTATAGATGCTTCAAAAGCAGGAACACATATTTGATTGCTGTATTTGAATTCATAGAATGACATTGTTGATTGAGTGCCCTAAGCCAAATAAATGAGCCACTTATGTTAGGCACTTGTTCACATTCATAATAACAACAAATAATATTATCTTCATCAAGCCCTTCCTAAGAAATAGTGATTAAATGATATCTGGTGTTTTCTTTGTGTACAATTTCTTTCCAAGAGGTGGAGGAAAATGATTTGTTTTTGATGAACCTGTGTTGCCTCCAAATTGATATCCACAGATTTCCTACTTTATTAATTGTCCCACCAATTTAGCCAGCAATGATTTATATGAAATATTCCCTCTTGTTATAGGCTCTACAGTCAGCTAATTGATTGCTGTATGAATTACGTATCCTAAGCCAAATGCGAGGGTGCATGAAAGATGCAACCAAGGTCATTTCCACCAATGAGAACTACGGTGACTAAACGCCTTTTTAAGACAGGCTTTATTACTTTAACTTTGCTGCTTTCTTCATGTATACATCAAGTCCAGAGTAATGAGAAAACTCTAAAATTGTGCCTTTAATTTATAAAAAGATGCAGGCATCCACACTTCAGTGTTCTGCTGCCTGACAAGGGCTATAATTGAATTAATTTGGTAGCACTAAGGAAAAAACCAGAAATGGCATACAGGTGCTTTTTATCTGATTCCAAAACATGCCAAATCCCATCAAATTTGTCTATAGTTTATTAACACTCAAAAGCGACTGCTCCCAAAATAAGCACTTTGATTAGATGAAGGCCATGTTGGGACTAAATACAGACTATTTGGCATTTTGGCACTTGATTTAGGACAGTTTTGAAAAGTTACAGTCGATTATCATTTATTCATACTAAGAGAAGTGAATGATTTATACATTCTAGAGGCTGCATAAAGGAGAGGAGTGGTGCTGTAGTAAAGCTTTCAGGATTAAAGCAATCAAGTTAGAATAACGAAAGGATCTTGGTTTTTGCTGTCTCTGGGACTTCGTTTGAATTATCATTTAGCCATTTATTAGTTGAATGACTTGAGGCAGTTTAACCCTTCAGACTTCAGTTGCCTTCTGCAAAAATGGTCCCAATAATACTTTACTTGTACAGTTACTGTGAAGATAAGCATGACTAAAAGTCATTGAAATCAATAACTTAACCTTAGACGGTACCTTATTGCTTATACAACAGAGCATACTACCAGGTAGAGTGTTCCTTGGATTACAAGTTGCCCGTGAGGTTTGTAGAGAAACTTTCCAATTTGCTCTTAAAATCACCCCCGGGTACTTCTTTGGTGGTCCAGTGGTTAAGACTCCGTGCTTCCAGGGCAGGTTCAATCTCTGGTGGAGGGGAACTAAGATCCCACATGCCCGGTGGCCTGGCCAATAAAGCAAACAAACAAAATGGCTACCCACAGGGCCATGAGACCATGCCACTATACATTCCCTAAACCAAACAAGCATCTTCCGATGTGGAAGTTTCCATATGCTCAGAGAACTCGTCTCAGGAATTAATACACAAGAAGTGCATGTTTCAGAACAAACTACAGCATCATGAGGCATACCCAATCACATTCAGGCTGTACTGGAGAATATGTGTGCTATGATTTCACATTAGGAGAACAGATACCTCATCAGAGAGGAGTCAATCACAAACCCTTCAGACCAGAACTGCACGCTTTAGCGCACACAGCAATCAGCTAAGGGTCTTGTGAAAATGCTAACTCTGGTTCAGTAGGTTTGGGCTGGGGCCTGAGATTCTGCAGTTCTAACAAGCTTTCTGATGACATGATGCATCTGGCCCATGAACCATGCTTTGAGTTGCAAGGTTGGGGGCTTTTCAAACAGTTGCGTGTGAGATTCGCCTGAACATTTCTTTACAAATAATGACACCTGGGCTCTTCCTTAGATTTGTTGAATCTCTGGTGTTCAGTCCCTGGCTTAGGTACTTTTTAAAAGCTCCCTGTGTGATCTTTATTTGTAGATTGAAAACCAGTGTTTTAGATGCCAAGGCAAGTGCTTCCATCACCTCCTATCAAGCGATCTTTCTAAAATCACTTATTAGTAAAGCCCAGATTATATAACATACAGAACCCAGGATGCAGACTTCAGAACATGACAGTAAGTATAGCAGGGCTTCTGCTATCGAGGGCCTGGCGGAGGTCTCCGCACATGCTCCACATCCCTAATCTGGATGAGAGATGTCTGGATAGCTTCTCACCAGGCCCTGGCTTGGGCTCAATGTTTCATTGCTTCCTTGTAACTAGTGTCACCCCATCAGTGGTCCTGAGGCTGTGATGTGAACCTGGAGTGGAAGGAAATGCCATGTAGCATTGAAGGGCTGTACATCACAGATTTTACTTACAGAAGAAAATGCATACCATGATGGGGAAGTTTTGCTTCTATGGAAGGCATTGGTTCTACTTGCAGCTACCAATGACCCCATGCCTTTAAAATGAGCACTTATAATATGCTGTCTGTAAGTTTACTTTTTTCTCAGTTCCCACAGTAGGTTTCCCTTTTTGCTTGTTGTATTCTCAACAATATGATTATTAATTCAATATCTGGTTTCTCCATTTCAGTGGCACCTGCATCAGATTGACTGGGACCTTTTAAGACCACGGTGATGTGTCCGTCTACCATAGTTCCTGGTTCAGTACGTCTAGGGTCAGGACTGAGAAATAACCTTTCTAACAAGTTCCTATGAGGTGCCCTCAGATATTGGGCTGGGAACTACCTTTCCCCCATCCTTTGTTAACTACCACTTTATTATTTCATGAGATTCATGGGAAGAGAGATATTGTGCCTTTATATTCTCCATCTGCCACCAGTGCCTAGTATGCAGATGGGACAAACAAATACCATTTGAATAAAAACTGATGGCCAAACCCTATCTCATTCATAATGAAAACACTTATAGAATATTGGGCATTACTTCCGGCCCATTAAGGATAATGTTTTCCAAAGAGACTCCAAAAATAACACTGACCTAGGGATCTGTGCTACTGTGAAATCTAGAGCATCTGGGGACACTTTCTATGAAAACTTCTTTTCCCTCAAGCCACTAAGGTACAGTAACGCAATCAGGAGTGATCCCCAGCTGAACAAAGGCCAATTCTACAAAAACAATTGACAAATTGGCTGAGTTTTAGTCAATCCATTTTTGCTGCAGGATTTCCTTTTCACGTTCAAGTACTTAGAAATCATTCTCCCTTGTTACTAGAAAAACTAACGTTGGGCAATTGATTAGAATCTCTTCTAATCCTCATGTTTTCTGAATTCACATTACAAGAAAGGAGAGAGACCAACGACCTCATCTGCAGTCGTCCCAAATAAAGCCTGAGCATCATGCTCACATTTGAGCCTAAGTTTAAGAGTAAAACTCATGATGGAGCTGAGAAAAGGGGCACATTTTAGCAAAGCTTCAGGCAGACTTGATCCGAACTAAATGCTTTGTAATCTCTCTTTAAACAAAAGCTTTAGCTTCTGTAATCCTCCTCTTTATCTATCCCTGTGAAGCCTCCTGAGGTTGAAGCTGCTGCTTATGTCAGTTTTATAAACAGCCTAGATCTCTGCCCACAAATTGGTTTCCAGGGGGGATGGCAGCAGTGTCAACTTAGCTCAAGTGTCATGAGTCATGGTCCCCTCCCTTTGGAGACACCTGTGCAAGCGCAGCCTGAGCAAGGCCTGAGCATCCTTTGCTTGTATTCTCACTTCACAGACATCCCGCTATTGAGCATCCATCCAGCCAAGGTCCCTGGCTCACTAAAGCATGGCTGAGAGACTATTCTGTCTGTCTGTACCTTCTGTTCTTGAACCCCCAAGGAAAATTTCCATTTGTTGTGTCACTATGAACCGTGCCACATTGTACTCTGGCCCCACCCAAAGTCTGGTGGCTTTGATGGGGTCCTTCAGTGCCTGTGAGCTTCCACTGCCTTTCCTGGGGGGAAACAGCAAGGAAGCTCAGACTCCATGACAGACTGATGCCCTAGTGGAGCACAGTCAAGCCAGGATTGAAATGGCTTATGCTGGTCACTGTGACTTTCTAACAGGGGACTTTAATGCTGCCGATGAAAGCCTATATGTGGAGTCAATGAAAAGCTGCATTTTAAATAAATGCCAAAAAATAAAAATATGTCACTGTGCAGAAACATCAGAGAGAGCATACAACTTTTGATGCACCTATTGTAGTGTGACCATGTGCTCGCATGTGAACATAGACACACACACACACACATACACGGAGACTCCTCCACAAAAGAGAAGCTGTCCTGTGTTCTCACAAGTCTGAGCTCTAGCTATTTGTGTAAGAGAATCAATCTCTAGATAAATCCTTACAAAGACCAATTTTGACTTTCCCTTTGACCTAGAAATCTAGGCTCAGACTCATTGATAAGAAAGTTGCTATAGCTGGGAATTAAAAAAAATTCTGGATTCTCAAGTGGCCCAGTTTAATGGAAGGACTATAGGGCTTTAGAAATAAACAGATCTAAAGATCCTACATATTCCATTTGTTAATTGTGAGGCTATGAGCAAGAACCTCAAATCTCTGAGCCTCGGTTTCCTTATACACATGAAGCTTCTTGGAAGCATTAAAGATTGCATGTGTGGTGTGGCTAGAAGAGAGTAAAACCTTGAGGAACAGTAGGTATCTGCTACTACTGACAATTCTTACCAGACAGGACGTATAACCTTTTAGGGTCCTGGTTTCTCCCTCAAAGAATCGATTCTGGTGCTCCAAGATTCTAAAAACCTGGTGCTTGTAGTGAGTTGACCAAGAAGTTCATTCAACTTTAAGTAAAAATAAAAGATACTTTTCCTTTTCACCAAGAACTTTATTGAACAATGTATTCACTAACCAAATACACTTTTTGGCCAACCCAATACTTTATTTAGTGAAGGAGGACTGATATAGAGAATCAGGAGTTTCTCAACAAAAGCTGATGACTTTCTTCCTTCTCCTTGGGGTCCCTGGGTGGAGAGGCAAATGCTCTGTCTCCACCTATATGTGCTGTGCTGTGTTTAGCTGCTCAGTCGTGTCCGACTCTGCAACCCCATGGACTGTAACCTGCTAGGCTCCTCCGTCCATGGAGATTCTCTAGGCAAGAATACTGGAGTGGGTTGCCAAGCCCTCCTCCAGAAGATCTTCCCAACCCAGGGATCAAATCCATGTCTTCCGCATTGTAGGTGGATTCTTGACTGTCTGAGCCACCAGGGAAGCCCAAGAATACTGTAGTGGGTAGACTAACCTTTCTCCAGGGGATCTTCCTGACCTGGAAATTGAACCAGGGTCTCCTGCACTGCAGGAGGATTCTTTACCAGCTGAGCTAGCAGGGAAATCTCCACATTTATACAGATGTTAATGAAATGGGGCAGGATGATGATAAGTCCCTAGCAAAGAAAGTGTGAAGCCTCTATTTTCATCTTGTCATCTGGGCTTTCTCTCTCTCTCTCTCTTCCCCCTTTCTCTCTTTATCTCCCTCTCTCCAAATAAAAATAAAAAATGTAATATCTCAGCCTTACATTTCAAAGGTCATTAAGGTGGGCACAGTTACAAAGCTATACACAAGCATCAGTTATTATTGCTAACTATGTAATCATCACTACAGATATATAACTCTAGATCACAATGTCTCCAGCTTTCCTTGGTAATAAATTATGTTCAACTCTGGACTGTTCTGAAAAGTAGTAGTTGAAGAAAAGTTAATATTCCTGAAGTGCTCTACATGGAGAATACTAGGTGAAGGTATCATGCTTTCTTGCATTTGGTGCGTTTTCTAAGAGCTCTCTTTCCCAGACTCCATATTTGATTTGTATTAAGCAATGTCATATGTCATCCAGGACTGCCACTTATTTCCTGCAAAGGAAACTCATACAGCTGGACTCAGTATCATCATTTCAGTGATGTATGTATATATACAAGGACTCTCTTGATCCTTTATTTAAAAGGTAGGTAACAGAATTTAGGGGCTTCCCTTGTGGCTCAGTGGTAACGAATCCAGCTGCCAGTGCAAGAGATGAAGGCTGATCCCTGGGTCGAGAAGATCCCTGGAGAAGGAAATAGTAACCCATTCCAGTATTCTTGCCTGGGAAATACTATGGACAGAGGAGCTTGGTGGGCTACAGTCCATGGGGTCACAAAACAGTTGGACCCCACTTAGGGACTAAACAAATAACAGAATTTAGATGGGATTAATCAGTGTGTACAGATGATAAATACTATTTTGAGTTGACTAACTGGCATTTTTCATTTGCATTTTTCAGGTGATCAATTTATTTTAAAATATGCCTTAAAAAAATGAAGTAGTCTGGCTCAAACAATGGAATTTTCATTCTCTCTCATGTTGATTATAGTAACTACAATAACAAACCAACATCCACAGGGTAAAACTACTCTCTCGCATGCTGGTGAGCAATTGGTGAATTTCACTGACACATTTTTCTATAACAAAGTAAATTATGTTTAATCTTTAAAAGGTCCTCATATTGTCTGAATCTCACTTGTTTTGCAGCTTGAGGAGGCTCCTATGAGTTAGTGATAATTCTCACAGATCAAATCTTTTATAAATGAATTGTTGAAAGCCAGAAGCCCCAACCACAGAGCAAATGCTACAGATAAGATGGAGTGTTACAATTTACACTTGGTCCCAACTCTACTCATCTTTAACATCATTCTGATTTGTGCTTCTAGGTAGATGTAATAGTTTCCTGTTGTGCAACAAATGATCGCAAATCTAGGAGCTTAAAACCACACACCTTTACTATCTCACAGTTTTAGTCTGGGCATCTCTTATACTTGGTCCTTTGCTTAAAGTCTCACAAGATTTCAATCAAAATATCAGCTAGGCTGAGTTCTCATCTGAAGTCTTTACTGGGATAGCTTGTACTTTCAAACTCACTCTGTTGCCAGAACACATTTCCTTGGGGTTGTATGGCTGAGAGCCCCAAACTCTTCCTGATTAGAGGCTGGAGGCTGCCCTCAGCTCCTATAAGCTGCCTGCAGTTTGTCACCACATGGACTTTCCCAACAGGGCTGCTAACTTCATGTTAGCAATGCAAGTCTCTAGAGTAGGTCTGCTCTCAAGTCATCATATTAAATGACAGTGTAATCATGGGGTGACATCCTTTACTTTTGACATATTTTGTTGGTTAGAAGCAAGTCACAGGTCCCACACACACACAAGGGAAAGGATTATACAAGAGAGTAAATACCAGCAGGCAGGAAGCTTAGCAGGGTGGACCCACCTTAGAATCTGTCCAACACAGGAGGCAAAGAAAGCAGGCTATTCGGAAGGGGCCAAAGGAGCATTCAGGGGCAACCAATACTCTTCCAGAAGGTAAGACTCAAGGCAGAAATGGAAATGATCCTGTGGCCAGCTAGGAGGAATAACATTTGACACAGTGCTTTTCCTTCTTGAGGAGAGAACCATGAGGAAAGCAAACAAAAAATACCTCTGGCCAAATTTTTTTTTTTTAATTTTTAATTTCTGAATCCCTGTTTCCCTTATTTTTAGAGATCACCAAAAGAATTACTTCAACTCACTGAAATTAACATATTCATTGTCCCCAAAAAGCTATCCAAAGAACCCTCCAGGATCTAAAGCAGAATTTAAAGCAAGGGTATTTGTGGTAGAGGAATTCCTACACTCCCAAACAAGCCCCACCCTCTACCTTCTCAACGAAGAGGCACTAGCTTATGTCAGGACTTCTCTTCACAACCCAGCCTAGGGCCATTCTCAAATCTAACTGTTTCTCACACTAGCGTCATGCCAGGCTGCCATTTTTACTTCTCCCATGTATCAAAATCTGGGCAAAGTTTCAGGGTTCATCTTCAGTCCCTGGGATACTCTTCCTTTGCTCCAGTAGTTCTCACCCTGGATGTACGATAGAATCTCCTGGGAGATTTAAATGGGAAAACAAATTCCAATGTCCAGATCCCAAGCATGCTCATTTAGTTGGTCTAGGTTGGAGCGTGGGCATAGGAATGTTTAAAGAGGTCCCCAGGTGATACTAAGGTACAGCAAGATTATACTTAATTCCACAATTCCACTGAACTTGAATCGCCACATTCCATTTTGTAATTTAATTACATTTCCCATATTTCTATGTTTAAACGTCTCAACTTAGAATGAAAAAAGTCTATTGTTCCTCCAATTATGAATCTTTCTTTGCTCATCCAGTCAAGAAATCCTATTCATCTTTAATATATAACACAGACTCTGGTAGTCTTCAGCTTGTAGGAAAGGAGGAAGAATGTCACTTTGGGGGATGGGATGAAAGCATCCCTGTTTAACAATCACTATGTGCAAAGAACATCAAAGTCTTGGTTTCTGGCAGAACAGGAGTCAACCATGTGCTGGGACTTAAGGGGTTCTTCACAGAGCTTTTGATTTAAATATCTGTTTTACTCTTTGCTGCCACATTAACCAGACTTCTGCCATTAGAGATTCCCTTATGTGGACTGAGCTTTCACCTCTTTAGGAGTTTTTCATTAGTTATAAATAATTCTAGCAGGATTCATCCAGCCCTTTGTGTGAAATAGTTCATTGGGTCACTGTTGCTTGTGACAAGAGGAGGCACATAATTACCTTTTGTAATAGCTTTTAGCCTGATTCTTTCTCTAGGGGAAGACTCTCTATAAAGACAGGGCTGTCTAGCTCAGTATCTGGCACAAAGAAGATTCACAGTAAATATTTTTTTGAGTGAATGAATCACTGAGGAATAAAAGAATGAACGAATAAACACACTTGAGCAAAGCAGTGGCCATAATCAGTCATGAACCCTGAAAGAAGGAAAAGAAACAAAAAGAGAAAAAAAAATCAAACTCTTAGAGGAAAAATATTACCACGTCATAGTTTTCCTGGAGGTCTGATTCTTTGCACACATCATAGAGAAAGTGCATTTTAAAAAAAACCTAACCCATGGCTGATTCGTGTCAATGTATGGCAAGGACCACTACAATATTGTAAAGTAATTACCCCAACTAAAATAAATAAATTTATTAAAAAAAAAAACACCTCACTAATAGTTCCAATTTGATGCTGTTGATGTCTTTGCTAGAATTTTCCATCTTTATTTTTCAATAACATTAGTAATAAGAACAATCAGAGCTACCATTTATTAAGCTTTTACTGAAAACAAGCAATTGTACTAATTGTTTAGGTGTTTGTTGTTGTTGTTTTTTATATTCCCGATAACTCTTTGACGCAGGTATTTTCATTACCAATTTACAGATAAGGACCCCTAAGCTTACAGAGGATATGTAAATTGTGACAATCAAATGGCAGACATGGTATGTGAGCCACAGTCTCTCTGATGCCGTGTGGTTTCCCTGACTCCTGGTGCTCCTCCTCCTATCTGGTTCCCCCACCCCAGCACACACTCCTGTTCTCTTTCACGTGGCCACACAGACATTGGGGATGAGGATGTGGTTGACCTGGTCTGAATATATTGTGACATGGAGACGTCTGAGTTAAGAGGATGAAGGCGATACTCCAACAGTAAGGATCAGTGCAGCTCCTGGAATTAAACATAAAACCCACAAAGTTTCTCAGCTACCAATATGTAGAGGAAAATATGGTGAGCTCTTAATATATTGTGCACCTTGGAAGAAACAAAGTTTTTTTTCCCATCAAACTTGAGATTTTCTACACTGTGAAGGAGCATATATAGAACTAAAAATTCTCAGCCTCTATGTCACATCAAATACAGAAGAATCATATGATAGTCCTTACAGAGATCATTGATAACAGTGCAATTTAGTAACCCTAATTCAGATGATAGAGTGCATATTGGGGTGGTCTCATATTGTATCATAGCACTTGCTGAGGAAAGGAAAAAGCCTAAGTAGGCCTCTGTGATCAAAGGTTGCTTGAAAATCCATGGTAAAAGTGGAGTACGAGGGTCCAAATACTTACAGCCTAGAGTACACACTTTCAATATGATCATCCCTAAATATCACTTTGTACAATTAGATTTCTTAAAGAAGATCTGTCTCTCAGATAAAGATTTTATTTTCGATTCAGCGACTGGAGTGGGAGAATCCTGGAGCTCAGATTTTTTCTGGATATTTCCTGAAGTTTTGCAAACCATATAAGTACTTGCTGAAGTAATATTCTGTTATGGCATCAACAATTTAACCAACATTTTTACACAGACGAGAAGACCAGGCTTCTCCGAGATGGAGCACCTGCAAGAAACAATTATTTCATCTAACAGAGTACTTAGGAGAGGGCAAAATTAGTCTGGAAAGTTTTCAGAAGTGGTCATCTATCTGCTCTCTCTGTTGACCATCCTTATTCTCACTCCAAGACCCAGGCTGATGGAGTGACCACTGACTGGATCATACCAGGCACTGTGGCAGTGGGAAAAGTATATTCTGGAGGGTCTCAAAAGAGCAATTAAATGATCCAACTTAATTGCAAGTGTTATTTTTGCTTACAACTTATTAGCCAGAACAAGCCACAGGACTCCATGCAGCCAGGAGAATGCAGGTAAGTGCAATCCTACCATGGATCCATAGGGGCGGGGGCAGTGTGTTCAATAGGTAGCACTGATGACTATCACAGGAGTGTCCAGATATGATTTATATTTGTAGAATATCATCTTGGCTATTATGTGGAGAATAAATTACAGTACCAAGATCAAAAGCAGGAATACCAGCTAGGGGGCCATTTCAGTTATCCATCAAATAATGCCAGTGGTATGCAGGTAGTTGCAGAGTCTGGGACCTGAGGTGGGGATGAGGCTGGCAACTTGGAGTGCCTCCAAATTGGGTCTGAGGGCTCTGGGCATAAGTGCTTGTCCCCTGACCACCCCATGACCACGCTATCTGTTGGCAGCTGACATGGGCTAGGGGGCACGCTGGAGAGCCTGCAGGACGTCATGGCTGAGTCCCTGTAAGTCGACAGCAACCAGAGAGTCGGCAAGTCAAGCTGGAGGTCTGGAACTATCAGGCCAGCACAAGTTCTGCACTGTCTTCAAGTCCAACTCCAGGAGCACGCAGGGCATCCTCCCACTGACCAAATTCACTAGCACTTGGCCCTTCAGCAACCGGTGGATGGAAGAGACCGAGGAGAACGACCTGATTGGGAATCAGCTGCACCTGGCCCTCTCAGCAAGCTTCGCCAGAGCAGGCTGAGCGGAGGCTTGGGCATAATCTCAGACCTCCTGGCTACCTGTCCTGGCCTTTCTGAGCACAGTATTTGTTTTAATTGTTTCTCACTTTTAACTTGAGCAAACACAACTTTAGTGATAGATTGGAAAAGAGAAGTTTCAAGGGTGACTGCTAAGTTTTAGCTTTCACACCTGGGTAAATCAAGCCTTTGCTTGTAGGTAGAATATTAGTGGTAGCAGTTGGGTTAGAATGGTGGTGCTAATGAGGAGTTTCCTTTTGTTAATTTCAGTGCCTACATTTACCAGGCTGAAACCCAGGGGAAGGATTTAGCAGATGATATTTATCGCCTCGAAATCACCACGAGACCTTCTAAGAAGTGTTTTGAAAGAAGAAACCAAAAGACTGAACCCTTGAGTGATGTGAGTAAAATTTTTTTCTTTTTTTTAATCTTGGAGACTAACAAGGCATTGATATTGCGATGGGAAGTTGGTGATGCAGGGAAGATGTGGAATAACTGCAGGAGCAAATTCCTGACAGGGAGAGAGGAGCTGGACACACTGAATGCAGACTCCTTTTGGAAAGCATAGCATGCTAATTCAGGGAAGTTCTGTTAGTAGTAGGAGTAAACTATGACCTCTAGAAAGAAAGACTCAGTTCTGACTTTAAATTGTCAATGATAAACTCTGAGGGAGAAAATAACCCCACAGTGCATTAAAGAATCTGAGAGATGAATTCAATCCTAAACAGTCTACAGCTTGTGGTCATAGCATCAACACAATATAATTTAGATTAGGAGGGCCAGCTGATTTAGTGACCTGAAATCACATCAGAAGTGTGCAAACTTCATCACTAATGTCCTTGTAAGATTCTGCTGCCTGGTTCAAATTTAAAATTCTCCCAAGACTTCCTTCAATTGCAAAACGAAAAAATACACTCTCATCAATATGCATAATTACCCATGTTATATTCTGTACTGTGTTAAAGTGTAAAGATGATAAGCTTGTCTCTTTGAAATTTGTGGTAACCACATTTTAATAGTGCTCTCCTGGGGTTTCAACAAAGCACCTCTGGTTTCAAGGCTATTTGTCTCCTCCTACCTAGCTACAATTCTGTACAAATGGGATTATACTTAACTGTTCAGTCATGTCTGACTCTTTATGACCCCATGGACTATACAGTCCATGGAGTTCTCCAGGCCAGAATACTGGAGTGGGTAGCTGTTCCCTTCTTCAGGGGATCTTCCCAGCCCAGGGATCAAACCCAGGTTTCCTGCATTACAGGCAGATTCTTTACCAGCTGAGCCACAAGGGAAACCCATACTCACCACCAACCCCACCCCCATTTTTCCCTTGACCCTACTGCTCTATGGTACAACCTTTACTACTTCTGAAAATTTTATTAGTCGATTGTCAGTAATGACCACTGTGTTCATCTGGTAAAGCTTTCATAACAAAATGCTGTGGCTCAAGCAACAGAAGTTTGTTTATCACAGTTCTGGAGGCTGGAAGTCCAAGATCAAAGTGTTGTCAGGGCTGGTTTCTCCTGAAGCCTCTCTCCTTGGCTTGAGGATGTCTGCCTTCTCTGTGTCCTTACGTGGCTTTTCCTCTGTAAAGGTGCAACCTTGGTGTCTTTCTTCTTATTGTGACACTAGTCCTATTGAATTAGTGTCCCCCCCCACCCCATGAATTTATTTAACCTCAGTTATTTAACCTCTCTCCAAATAAGTCATGTTGGTGGTTAGGGTTTCAGTGTGTGAATTTTAGGGGCACACCTTTTCATAACAACTGTCTTTCTAATACATTTGATGGCCGTTTGGCTTTACTTCAATAGTGTAGTTTACTTCATGCTTTTGACTACTCCCTCAATATTTTTGCTTAACCTCGCCTAGTTTCCACTATTCTTTCTTGTTTCTACCTGTATCATTGATTTTATTAGCCACTTCACCAAGATTTTTTCTTCCTGTGGCTTTGTTCTGAGTCCTCTTCTTACCGCACTTAAAATGATTTCACTGAAGGATATTAATCATGCCATAGCTCAAACATGATATGCTTACTACTGACACATACTTTTACAGCTCTAGTCCTGATCCTCTTTTGAGCCTTGGAATCATACATGTTCACTTTCTATTGAACATCCTTGGAAATTATTGAACATCTCTGACTAGGATAGACACATGACCTCAAAAAGCAATAGACAGTACACATTTGTTGAGTGCATTCAGAACAGTCATTCATTCAAAAACATCTGTTGACCACCTACTGAATAACAGGCACTATTGTAGGTGCTTGGAATACATTAGTGAACAGAAGAGACCAAAGTCCTTGTCCTCAAGGAGATTCTATCATAGCAGATTACAGGCAATGTTTAATAATCATGCTAAATAAGTGAATTATACAGTATGATGGATGATAAGTATTCAGATTAAAGAAAAAAAGTAGAGTAAGAGGGATCGGGAATGGTCAGGGGCAAGGGGAAGGGTTAAATTAGATGGTCAGCTGAACTGAATTGAGAAAGGGCGATTTAAACAAAGGTTTGAAGAAGGTGAGTGAATAAATACAGTTGTATGACAGGTATCTCAAATATAATATGTCCCAAACTCCCTTGAGGGCTTCCCAGGTGGCACTAGTGGTAAAGAATTTGCCTGACAATGCAGGAGCCACAAGAGATGCAAGTTCGATCCCTGGGTCAGGAAGATCCCCTGGAGTAGGAAATGGCAGCCCACTCCAGTATGCTTGCTTGGAGAATTCCATGGACAGAGGAGCCTGGTGGGCTGCGGTTCATGGGGCTCAGTCACAAATGACTTAGCAACTGAGTGCACACACACACGCACACAACTCCCTTGAACAAGTGTTTTCCTTAAAATTCTCAATGTGGTTGCCATTCATTTTTCTACTAGAGTGATCATATAAATTTATCTGCCAAAATAGGACATGATGGAAAGTAAAGGATGGTACTACAGGCATTAACCAGCACTTCCCCAGGAAAACTTGGATGTATAGATGTGTGGTACCTGGCTGTCACTCCAGGCAGAAACCTGTGTCATTCTTGTCTTCTTTCACTTCCTCATCTCTCCCCTCCCCCTTATCTTCTCCCAATAGATGATCAAGTTTTGCTATTATCCAGAATATATCTCTTCCATTTCTGATACTGCTGTCTTAACTCCAGATACCTCAGGATGTCCGACTAGGACAGAGAGAGATATGAGCTCAAAAACCTTCTTACTCTGTGTTCCTTCCTCCCCAGATCCCTTCCCTAGATCTCAGACAGAATCTTCCTAAAAACTCAGATCTAATCCTGACACTCTCATTTAAGATATGAGGAGTGAGGGAATTCCCTGGTGGACCAGTGGTTAGCACTCCACAGCTTCCTTACACTCTCATTTAAGATATGAGGAGTGAGGGAATTCCCTGGTGGAACAGTGGTCAAGACTCCACAGCTTCACTGCCAAGGGCGTGGGTTCAGTCCCTGGTCAGGGAACTAGGATCCCTGCAAACTATGCAGTGTGCCCTCTGCCTGCCCCCCCCCCCCCCCCCACACCACCAAAAAAAAAAAAGAAGTGAAAAGTTTGGGTAGAAAGCACATACAAAGGTTGACAAGGCCCCTGCTAGTCCCAGGCACCCTCCTCTGTGCCCATCACCTGCCCATGACTGGTGTGTATGCCAGCCCTTCCTGAGTTCCTATTATAATCTAGCCCTGCCGGCTGCTTCCCCTGAAAGGTAAGAACATGGGGCAATCAGCCAGTTTATCTTCCGAATTCACAATTTCTGTAATTTCAAGTCAAAACTTGGTGTCTCACAAAGATTAAATGCCCATTATTGTCCTTAAGATGTGGGAAATTAAAAATATATCAGATCTCTCTGTATTTCCTGTTTCAGCCCAAATGAATCCAATTAGGTTTCACTGCAAACTATAAAAATACTCCAGGCCTATTTCCTCTTTAAATTGATTATAAATGTTGATGCTCTTAAGTATAAGTGCAAATTAATCTAGGGAATTCCATGAAATTTTATTTCTTAATTAAGCAATTTAAACTAAATTAGTTAACTAAAACGAATACTCTGGCTCCTAAGATTGTTCAAGGTCAGACAAATGTAATCAAATGTAACACAGTGATTTTTCATTTGGCACAAACCTTGTGGTCAGAATTATTTCACTGGTTTGGACTTGATAGAGAGGTTATAGTCTTGAGTCAGGTGATCTCTAGAGCCTGGGACCAGGATTATAGGAGGCAACACGAGGTGATGACACTCAGGCCAATGGAAGGATTTCTAGAAAATAGAAATGTAGTTTCGATTAAACTAAGAGAGGAAGTGGGGCCTTAGACTGCCCAAACATTAAACTTTCTACTGATATACGTCTGGCAATGCTCCAGTGAGCACAATCCATTTGGCCAGCCAGATGGACCAGTCCTGGCAGCTTTTCAGTCTCACACACAAAGAGCTTCAGCCTGGGGAAGAGAAAAATACCCAAACAAAAATATATAGAGAGAAGACTCCAGCATTGTGGCTGAACAATGGAGAAGACTCTTAAAAATGAGGTTTTCACAACACTGTCTGTGCATTTCAGACATTCCAACTGCTACCTTTTTTTTTTTCTTGATTTTTAATAGCTTATTTATCGTGGATGAAGGATGAGATTACTTATCTAAGGCTCCATGCTTTTGGCAGAAAACCTTTATAATGCCCACTCTCTCCTGGAGGAAAGAAGGCAATTTCTAGCCTCTTTCTGAGAAAATACACCAAGTAATACTGACAGAGAACAGTGATAAGAATCTAAACTGGAAAAGATCATTTGAAAATGCAAACTTCTATATCATGGACTATCAAAAGAATTCAGACTAAAAGGATGGACTCACCAAGGAGATTCTTTTTCCTCATTTAGAAAGACACCATTTTCTCATTTTTTAACACCATGAGTCTAATTCAAGTTCCCCATTAGCTTGAATGAGAATTATCTTCTTGTCACTCAAACTATGCATCTGAGTTGAAGTTCATTGATCATCCTTCAGCTGGACTGCCATGGCTACTCAATAACCATGGTCCATTTCCCAATCGTGAAGTCAAATGCTGAGATGAGGGCATGACATCCACTGAGGAGTCTAATCATGTTGACTCCTTCCTTGTTCAGAGTTTGCTGAGGGAAGAATAGATAGCAATCCATTCTAAGCAGTCACCCCAGTTTATGCCTTTTGTAATTAT
The DNA here is from genome assembly GCA_024291935.2 of Okapia johnstoni. Classification (NCBI taxonomy): domain Eukaryota; kingdom Metazoa; phylum Chordata; class Mammalia; order Artiodactyla; family Giraffidae; genus Okapia; species Okapia johnstoni. The sequence goes on from CM044319.1 coordinate 34,478,131, forward strand.
GGACTTCTGAAATTGTTCTTAATAAATATTTTAACTCACTAATCAATAGATTACTTGGAGGGAGTTAGAGAGTGTAAAGTGAATGAAAAATGTTAACGTCTCTTACTTCTTGAACTTTTTATCAAATACATTCAGCTAAGTCTCAAAATATGGTCCTCCCTGCCCTCTCTGTTTCCCCCTCTGCTTTCTAGCAAAGATTTACTGAGTTCTCTCTGTGCCAGGTCCCACACTGAGGGATTAGTGAGAATCACCATGAAAATAGAGCATTTTTGGTGAATTTCAGGTTTATACCCAAGAAGCCTGCATTTCCATTTACTAATCTTCAAGTTCCCTCCATTGCTTGCATTGTGACGAGAGGCCAAGGTTCAGATACAAGATCACAAATGAAGGCCCCCAGGTGGACAGTTTTCGGTTTTACGTGTTGGTTGCAGTGGGTTTTTGTTGGGGGGGTGGGTGTGGGTGAATGTGTTGTCTTCTAGCTTGTTTAGAGGACTAGATTCCTTAACCCAGTCTCAACTCTTTAGAAATATTGAGAATTTTCTTTATTTCAAGTGAAGAGTAATTTAATTTTCTGTCCATTTATACCGGCTACTTTTTAGAATCAATCCCTTCCTTTACGTTTCTCTATCACTTCTGCATCCAGTCCTTTACCACCACTGCCTTAAGTTCCTGATAAAATCCTCAGAATCATGGCATGCTCAAGTCTTTTGGGAGGGTTACTTTAAATGTCTTACGTTGCTTTCTTGTACTGTCTTAGAGAAACAAATTCAAAAAGCTGCGACTGGGATTCTTCAGGTTGGGTCTTGTCAGCTATCTCTCAGCAGATATTTTCAGAGAAACAAGCAATCTTGCCACCATCCAACCCTGAGCACATTTGCAAAGTGAGCCTTGTTTGACCTTATCCCTTCATCCAGAACTTTTCTTTCTCAAAAGTCTTGTGCTGTTACTCATCCTTTTGATGACCAAAGCAAAAGCCAGTTTAAAAAATCAAGTATATGTTCTGAAGCATTTTGACAAATACATTTGTGTAACACCCACCACTGCAGTCAAGATGTAGAACATTTTCATCACCCCCAAAAGCTCCCTGTGTCTTTTAAGGTCAGTCCCCCTTAAAACTATTATAAATTAGTTTGGCTATAAAACCACAGTTTTAGAATACTATACAGATTGAATCACACAATGTTTTTTTGTGTGTCAGGTTTCTTTCACTTATCATACTGTTTTTAAGATTCACCCATATTCTTGAGTGTATTGTAGTTCGTTTCATTTTACTGCTACTAATTTCCAATTTATGGATATACCACAGTGATTTTACACATTCAATTGTTAATGGACATATGCGTTGTTTCCATTTTTTTGGTTTTGCTATTTAGGTAAAGCTGCTGTAAACTTACCTGTCCAAACTTTGTATGGGTATATCAAGGTTCTTTTTCAAGGAGAAATATTAAAAGGTATATTCAAGGGCCAAAGTTCAGATGCCAGACAGAGGAAGCAGGTAATGTAGATGAAAGAAGTGGACTCAGTGTAAGAGGAAATGGGATAGTGAGGGCAAAGCAATTTGCCCCAGATCCAATGCTTAATTCTTACCTTAAGAAACAATGTGAGGAAAACGGCTGTGATAATGTACCACAACATCAAAAGAAAAGAACTTGTTCCTTAAGTAATGTAACAAATAGCCCTGTCCATATTTTTCCTTCCCACCGGCTAAAACATCGTTAAGAATGCATTGTTAAGAAAACAGATTTCATTTGGGATGGTCTTGGGTTTCAGTTCATAATCTATACGTGCTAACTGCGTGACCTTAAGCAAGTTTCTGTGCCACATACCTAAACCTTTGTTTTTTATTATTATAGCAAAATGGGGATGATATGATTATCCATTTTGTAGGATAAAGCTCCATTATCTGGAAGCAGCCTCCTCTCATTTTGGCATGAGCTGCAATTTGACTGAGTGTCCTCTGCGTGTCAGGCCCTGTGTGAGGCACATAACTCGCATCTCTTCATTGTATTAGCTCCTCACCTCACTAGCTAGACAGAAAAGGAAGGCTGGGAGAGGCTGAAGTAAGAACCATTAGCCATGACTGGAATTTTTCAGGCTTCCTCAAAGCATAAGGCAGCAGTTAACAATTTTTTTTTTAATCTTTAAGCTTTGTATTGGGGTACAGTCAATTAACAAGGTTGTGGTAATTTTATGTGAACAGCAAGAGAGGTCAGCTATACATATACATGTATCCATTCTCCCTCAAACTCCTCTCCCATCCAAGCTGCCACATAACACTGAACAGAGTTACATGTGCTATAGGTTACTGGTTATCCATTTAAAATATAGCAGTGTGTACATGTCCAGCCCCAAACTCCCTGACTAATCCCATCATCTTTTCTGTTCCCCCCAGCGACCATAAATTCATTTTCTAATTCTGTGACTCTAATGTCTTTCTGTTTTGTCAGTAAGTTCATTTGTACCATTTCTTTTCAGATTCTACATATAAGGGATGTCATATGATATTTCTCTTTCTCTGTCTGACTTACTTCACTCAGTATGACAGTCTCTAGGTCTGTCTGTGTTGCTACAAATGGCATTATTTCATTCATTTTAATGGCTCAGTAATATTCCATTGTATATATGTACCACATCTTCTTTATCCATTCCTCTGTCGATGGACACTTAGGTTACTTCCATGTCTTGGATCTTGCAAACAGTGAGCAGCTAACAGTTTTCATCGACTAGGATCTGTCTCTACATTTGCAAAAGGCTGGGGCACATTTGAAAGGGAACTCATTTATTTGCAATCATGTCACTTCTGCTACTTGTCCATAACCTGCAGGTCTGATGTCCTCATAATAAGCTGGAGGACAAGCTTTTCTGAGAACTTGTCTTTGACCAACTCTAGCCATATGGTCAAAAATGTGTCTCCATTATCTGACTGAGAGCTCCGTTCCCAAGTCTTGGCAGGGGGTGTCTCATGTGTAGGAGGAAGAGATCATTTTTTTATGGAACACAACTTGAACATAGTTTCCCTCACATTGAATTCAGGAACAAGTGTTTACCTCTTAACTCCATCGTGCACACTTTATGTAATTTTTGATCGCTGAAATAACCACTTGGGTGGTCTCAGTTGGCTTTATGACCAATTATGTGTCTCTCTTGGTATCATATTGAATTGAGTCACTTATTTTTAAAAATGATGTCACTCTGCCTCACTGGATCCTTGCTGTTTCTTTTTTTTTTTTTTAATTAGGGTATGGAATAGATAGTTTTTAAGATCCTTCATAGCTGTAAATTCTCTATGATACAAATAATACCCCCTGTTTCCTGTCTCAGTTCCAATAATCTTGGGAATAATTTGGCTTTTTTTTTCTGGGATCAGGCAGTGGCTCTTCAGACGAGTAGCATCAGCAACAACTGGTCCACTGAGTTTGAGAACCACCCCTCTGGTAAGGGGAAATAGCATCCTTGCTTTCTAGTCTGAATCTTTCCTCAAACATCAAACACTGGCTTCAGCTCCAGAGCAGTTGGTACCTAACACCTCCCCACATTTTGCAGAAAGGAGAGTGCCTAGAGAGTGGTGGGAGGAGGTCATGGAGGGGACATGACTGCCTGGTGACCTGTGAGCTGGACCCAAGCAATCAGAGGCTCCTCATCCCCTTTTTGTCCTTGGAAGGCACGTTATGCCCACAGTTTTCACAGTGGGAACTGTTCCAAGGAAGTAGCCTTGAGAGTGCAATGTGTTGTTGAGACTGTGGATGGCATACATGACTAAACCCACTGGAAGGCCTCCATATCAACTTTTAAAATTCTGGCAGGAAGCTATGGAGATCCGCTAGTCTTACAGCTGCCCAAGACAGGCAGCTGTAATGTGATGTAAGTTCCCTGTCGTATTAATCCTGCCACCTACCAAGAAAGAATGGCCCACCTCTTTCTTCTGTCTGTCTTGTATGAGACAGAGTTTTTACCTGGGAAACCTCTGAGGTTGCAAACCAGCAGGATTCTTCAAATTTGACTCCCCCTGCCCCTGTGACCCAACAGAACATCATCATTGGCTTCATTAACAAATTGCGAGGGTAATTTCACTTCCCTTGAAGCACATGGCACCTTTACAAAATGGAATTTCAGGATAAGCAAAGACTTCTGCTGGGTTGAGGGAAGAAAGGAGATGAAGTGTCAGTTGTATGTGTATGTGTGTGGTTGAGGGTTGGGATCAGGGACTAGGAGTCAAGAAGAGCTTCTGCCTGAGCATGATATTTATGAAGGAGCTTGCATTTAGATTCTTGTTATAATTTCTAAATCGGCTTATGTGTAAACTTACTTGAAAAATAGTCATCATTTCACTTGTGGTCCATGTCTGGATTATACTTTCTGCAATGCATTGTGAATTATTTTATAAACAGATGCTGTACTTATAGGCAGCTTAATTGTATTGCACTGGCTTTTCATAAAAGTAACTTGTCAATATGTTAAATTCTTGGGACCTATTCTTACAATTTTTCAAGATAATGGTCTAAGAGCCTCAAGATATCAACCTGCCCTGTCCTCTCTCCCTTATGAGAAGCTCTGGGAAGAGACCCAGGATCTAGATGAGCAAGTATGAGAGTTCATCCAATATTAAGCCCCAAATGGATACTATGCAACCTATGCTAATAACTTCCTCAAAATTGAACTCCATGAAGCATTCAAAGTACTTCCTAATTTCTTGTCTTATCTGATTTATATCAAAAGTCAACAAACATTTACCAAGTGCTTACTATGTCAGACACTGTACTAATGTTTAGGAAACAAAGATGAAAAGGACAGCCTGAAATCTCAAAGTGCTCACGGCCTACACCAAGGGAGAAGACTTGAATCACAGGTACAATTCATTATAATAAACACTGTAAGGGAAATATGTACATGATACAGAAATTCATTTTAACTGGGGAGAAGAGAAAGTATTCTGGGGAAGACACCCCCGGTGATGGTTATGCGCAGGAACAGCTGGGCCAGAGGCTAGAGTGTCTGAAATAAGAGCGAGATTGTGAAGAGCTGAAGCAGCTCACTGAGTTCTGCTGCAGGCTAACTGCGGGGGTGGGGAGCCGAGTGGGAGCAGATGCTCCCCATTTCCTGCCCGCAGGCATTCCTTAAACCTCTAAATCACTTGGTCTAGATTTGTTGAGAGCTTTTTGCCTAAGAAAATCCAGGATCCTGACGACAGGGACTGAAGTTGCTCCCTCCGGGTCCGTCCCGGCACCCAGGACCTGGCAAAACCACCGAACAGCTAGGCAGCTGCCGGCTGCAAGCAGCCTCCAAGTTCTCCCCTGGAAAGTGTAGAAGACTAAAAGGATTTGAAGGAAAAAAAAAAAAAAAAGTTCTATGTTAGTGCAAACAGATCCATATATCAGCAGAGAGTTATCAAGGTTAATGAGAAAAATTATCTCATCAGAACAACCCCCGGATGGAGACGCGCGTTCAGGAGCGGCAGTCTCTAATCTGTAAACGCTGGGCCTCCTGAGCAATGCGATCCATCAAAGTCACTTCCTCCTCCTTCCCTGGGGAGCACGCCCCCCTCCCGCCACTAGCTAGGGAAGAGAGGAGGGAGGGGGTCCCCGCAGATGGGCAGTGGGCGCAAGGGCGACGGCAGTTGCGCCGGGAAGTGGAAAAGGGAGCAGCACCTGTGTGAGACAGACCCCAAACCTCCTTCTGTTATAGCCACGCGCTCCGGGAAACAAGCTCACTCAGAAGGACGATGAAGATAGTGAAGTGCAGTTTATTACACCGGCGGGCCCAAGGCAGAGTCTCCTCTTAGCCAAGGACCCTGACCAGCATTTGTGAAAATCTTTTATACCCCATGTGTACGTGTCTGAACCCACCACCCCAATTTCCTTGTGACTCACATAAACAAAGGAAAGGTAAACACAATCACAATAACCCCATATTCAAACAATCAATTATCAATAAGCCCGAGGTGACAGAAAAAATCTATGACCTGTCTGGAGGTTGGGGGATTAGTGTATGTTTTCCCTTAGGTGATGAGTAACCTGAATACAATCTTCAAGATTCCCCTGTCCAGAGGGGGTCTTGTCCTTCTATTGTCGTTTCCACAGGCACTAAGCACAGAGTTCAGAGTCCATTAGAGAGGTGGCCGAACATGATCAGCACGAACAGGCCTAAGATGGAGTCCAGGCCCCATGAATTCCTTCTTCACTTCTAGTCTTAGGGAGCCAAAAACTGAGGATGCCTAAGCCAGTACCAAGGGATGGAAGAAAACGTGCACCCTATACACACAAACACACACACACCAGCATATACACCACACCCTGTACTTGCATGCACACATATATACATGTAATATGGACTTGTCACACACATGTGCACACTCATTCACAGCACACGCATCCTGCATGAACACACTGCACAAGTACATATGGCACACACACACACACAGGCAAGCTGTGTGTCCTGCAGTCATTTGTTTTCAATCTTTCATCCTTTATGGGAAATAACAACTGTTTAGTCAGATGCGTTTTCATAAACGCTTGTCCTAACGGTTCCTTTGGCAGGAGCTTGGAGTTTCCACCTGCTGCCAGTCCTAGGGGTAGATAATTTTTTGTTTTTGTTTGTTGCAGTTATTGTAGTGGTGATCGTGGTTTAGTTTTGCATTGTTCCAGGGAAGGCATGGGCTTCCCAGGTGGCACTAGTGGTAAAGAAACCTCCTGCAGTGTGAGAGAGGCAGGTTCGATCCCTGGGTGGGAAGCTCTCCTAGAGGAGGGCACAGCAACTCACTCCAGTATTCTTGTCTGGAGAATCCTTATGGACAGAGGAGCCTGGTGGGCTACAGTCCATGGGGTCACAAAGAATCAAACACGGCTGAGCACGGCACACCCAGCACAGAGAAGGCAGGGAAGTCGAAGAGAAGTAGCTAGGAAGCCACAACTTTTACAGGCAAACCAATCAATGCGGTTAGCTAGACTGCGCGACACACTCATCATCCTGGGGCTGATGTAACTGTGCGCTTCCAGTGCCAAGTCCCCATCGTTGCCGCCATATTCCCTTTACACAAAGGGCAAGCGTGTCACCACCAGGGGCGCTACTCTTTTGTCAGGCCCCATTCCTTAGGCCGCTGCTCCCTTGTTTCTCACACTTGAGATATTTCCTCAAGTATCATACACTTTGGCAAGTTTTTAGCCCCCACAGATCTTCCCTCTGCTCCGGCATTCCATATTAAAGTTATGGAAACTTTTAGTAGTACTCCTCTGTAAAGCATAGTTTAGTCTGTAATTTCTATCGACTCGTATTCTCACTAGATTTCAGGGATGTCAGTCTTGACTTCTCCTGCCAGCTGGTAAGCGACCACGGGGCATGATCAGTGTTTTAAAGCATTTTGGCATGCCCCCTCAGCTCTGAGCAAAGGCGGGGAGCAGGGTTGCCATTCTTATCTTAAGGCATGGCCAATTGATTTTGTATTCATTACATTTCTTTCTTTGACAGAGGTGTCATTTGAGAAATGATCTATTTTTCTGGATATTCTGTTTCCATACATTTCTTAGACCTTCTTAAGGCTTACAAATTGTTCTGCAAGCACAGAACCTTCTTTGACATAACTGTCAATATTCTTCCGTGGTGCAGTCTTTGTCGCTGGAGAGTGGGAGGGGAAGATGACCCCAATCACCCAGAGCCAACCCCATTTGATGACAAACATGGTCTCCACACGTTGGGATGGCAGAGACACATTTTCTAGGTATCTCACTGATGTTAACTCACCAAAGATCCTATACACATTGGTTGGCCAGTATGATCAAAATATAGTGTAATTTATCCTTTAGATATTTGTTGATTACTTACTAGCTGTGTTCTAGACTCTGGGAAAGGCACTGGAAGTATACCTCTGAACAATCCAATTATAAGATTTGTACTGTAGAATTACAAGTGGTGGTCAGCACCATGAAGGAACTGGAGTATTGTGATGACGGAGGAGGAGCTTGAGGTGGGAGAGTGGGGGCAGGTGTAGCAGGAACTCATCAAGATGGAGTAAGGCAGAAAGTGAGGACAGAACGTTTAAACTGAAACCCAGCGTAGGAGAAGCAGTATTCTTAAGAGCACGGGAGAAGAGATAGTCTGTCAAGTGGAACAGTTGGTTTTGTTCAGCTCTATAACCACTCCTTATTCGGGGCACCTGCCTTAACCTTGAGAGTCCCAGGTCACAATGATAATAGCTAATTGGCATTTAGTGTTCAGCCACAAAATACCATCCTTACAATGTTGCTCCAGGAAAGTTTATTGCAAATGAAGAAATTGAGACTCAAAGAAGTAAAGAGAGGGATATCCAACCTCATCTATTGGACTCCAGAATGTATGTCTCCCCCTCCTCCCATGGTAATTGTATGCAAGTGAGTGAACATAACCCAGAGTCACCTAACTCCAGGATCTGAAAAACTGTTCAGAGTATGTTCTCCTGATGACCTATCTATAAATCAAATCGAAAATAAATCACAAATGTTTTACTTGTAAAATTTTTCTTGTAAATATGATGAAACTTACAAACTTCACTGCTAGATCTCATTTTATATTCCTGACCAGTAACCTTCTCTGGCTGCTTTGTGCTGCCCAGCAATCATGCTTTAAGTCCATTCACTCCTTCACTTCCCTAGATACTGTTTCATCAGTTCTCTTCCCTCAAACTGCTACGTCCTCCCAGAAACTCACACTTCATGGTTGACCTTGCTTCCCACCTCACAGAGAAGATGCAAGTAGCCAGAAGAGAACATCTGATAGACTCAGCACTGCACCTACCCATGTTCCAAGTCTGCAAGTTCTGACACCCCCCGCCTAGCACCACACAAATTCCCTGGACTCTCATCTAAAACCAGTCCCTCCTCTTCCTAGATCCTGTTCCCTCTGGCCTACTCAAAACAATCCTCTTGCTTTTTTCCACTGATGGACCATTCCATCAGCATTTAATGTATTATTATTCTTCCCATCTTAATATCCTTTTCTTGACCCACTTTGACCACCAATTGCTCCAATGTTTCTCTGCTCCCATTCATAGCCAATCTCAGAAGAGTTGTCTATACTCACTGACCTAATTCTTCTCCTTCCCAGGTTTTCTTTCTGTAAACCTACTACAACTGGGCTTAAGCCCCACCACTCCACAGAAATTACTTTGCTAAATCCAGGGGTCAGTTCTCAGTCCTCATCCCAAGGGGCACTGGTAATGATATAGTTGCATAAATCCTATTCTTAGATTTCTTCTCTTGACCTTGCTTCCAGGACACACGTTTTCTTGGTTTCTACCTCATTGTCATGGCTTCTTAGTCTCTTTTGCTGATTCTACTTCTTCTCCCCGATTCTTTATGTTACTGTGCCCTGGATTACCACTCTTACTGTTTCTTTATACTCACACCACCTATATGCTGACACTTCACTAACTAGTGTATTAATCTCAACTCTTTCCTCCATACTTCAGCCTCGCTTATGCGACTGCCTTCTCAAGACTTCTACCAGGGCACCCAGTAGACACTCGGACTTCATGTGTCCAAAACTGAACTACTGGTTTTCCTCTCTGAAGTCTGCTCTATGTCAGGAGGAGGTATCTCCATTTTTCTAGTTTTTCAGGCCAGAATTCTTGAGGACTGTCTGGTTTATGTGTCTTTCGCATTTACATCTCATACATAAGTAAATCCTATAGCTCTGTAGTCATAACGTGGCCACAATCCTCTTACTTCTGGCCTCCTTCACTCCTACCATTCATCAGAGCCATCACCTCCTATTTCAAAAGTCTCCTAATGGGTCTCTCTGCTTTTACTCTTCTTTTCTAAAAAATCTGCATTCAAACTCATCACTGTTTAGTCAAAACCCTGAGTAATAATCAAGGTACCAAAGTTCCTAAAAAGTGCTATACAACCTGTCCTCTCCCATCACCTCTCTGACCTCACATACTTTCTCTTCTTAATTCACTCTGTTTCAGCCATACTGACCTTCCTGATCAGTCTTTAAATTCTTCAGAATTTTAGAATTTTTCAAAATTCTTGAAGAATTTTGAATCAGTTGTTTCCTTTTCAAAGATATTCCATGTGTTGCTCTATACATACCTTCACCTCATTTAGGTCTTTGTCCAAAAGGAACATTTATGTAAGGCCCACCTTGAGCACCCTATTTTAAATAGCAACCCCCTATGCCTCTTGCATTCTTTATCTCCCTTATCCTGTTTTATTCCACAGCAATCACTACCTTTTAATTTACCATAAAATAATATGCTTATTTATTATCTTTTATGTTTGTATGAATAGCACACTTTGCCTGCCAGAACTTAGGCTTTTCCAAGGGAAGAGCTTTGTGCATTTTGTTTCACTACACATCCATTATGCATCCCATATATGCAGAACAGAGTCTGTCCTATAACAGGCATTTGATGAACACTTGCTGAGTAAATGAACAGCAGTGTGTTAAGAAGGAACTGAAAAATGTGGGCCCAAAATGAGACAATGTCTGTGGAGTGAAGAAGTACAGGAGATGAAGAAGGTAAAAGTAAGAAACCTCTTTGATTGAATCCAGGGGTAGAAGAAAGGAGTAAAAAATGGTTCCCAGATTTTAGACTCAGGTATCTCAGTGGAGGGTGGTACCTTTTAGTGAGATAAGAAATGGGAATTCAGTTTGATACCTGAATGTGGGACACCAAGGTCAAAAGTCCTATTTGTCAAGATTTTTAAAAAATTTGTTAAGATATGCTCATATAGTAAAATTGACCCTTTTTGGAGGGTTATAGTTTTGAAACATAGTTGACTTACAATGTTGTATTAGTTTCAGATGTATAGCAAAGTGAATCAGTTATACACATATCCACTCTTTTTAAGATTCTTTTCCCATATAGGTCATTACAGAGTACTGAGTAGAGTTACCTGTGCTATGGGCTTCCCAGGTGGCACTGGTAGTAAAGAACCCACCTGCCAATGCAGGAGACACAAGAGACTTGGGTTTGATCCCTGGCTCTGGAAGATCCCTTGGAGGAGGGCATGGCAACCCACTCCAGTATTCTTGCCTGGAGAACCTGGTGGATAGAGGAGCCTGGTGAGCTGTAGTCCGCAGGATCACAAAGAGTCAGACACAACTGAAGTGACTTAGCATGCACACACCTGTGCTATTTGTTGTTGTTCAGTTGCTCAGTCAGGTCTGACTGTGACCCCATGGACTGAGGCATGCCAGGCTTCCCTGTACTTCATCATCTCCCAGAGCTTGCTCAAACTTATGTCCATTGAGTCAGTAACGCCACCCAACCATCTTGTCTTATTGTCCCCTTTTCCTCCTGTCTTCTATCTTTCCCAGCATCAGGGTCTCTTTCGATGAGTTGGCTTTTCACATCAGGTGGTCAAAGCACTGGAGCTTCAGCATCAGTCCTTCCATGAATATTCAGGGTTGATTTCCTTTAGGATTGACTGGTTTGATCTCCTGGCAGTCCAAAGGACTCTCAAGAGTCTTCTCCAACACCACAGTTCAAAAGCATCAATTCTTTGGTGCTCATCCTTCTTTATGGTTCAACTCTCACATCCATACATGACTACTAGAAAAACCTGTGCTATATGTGGGTTCTTATTAGTTATTTATTTTATATATGGTAAAGTGAATATGTCAATTCCAATCTCCCCCAAAATTGACTCTTGTAAATTGTACAATTCAGTAGTTTTTAGTATATTCACAAAGTTGTGTAACCATTGCCACTACTAATTCCAGAGCATTTTCATTGTTCTACAAAGAAATCTCATACCTCTTAGCAGTCACTGCCCATTCTTCCCTATCTGGAGCCCCTGGAAAACAATTCATACACTCTGTCTCTATGAATTTGGTTACTGTGGATATAAATATAATATAAATAGAATCATGTATTATATAGCCTTTGTGTCTGGCTTCTTTCACTTGGCATAATGTTTTCAAGAACACATTTTGCAGCATATATCAATACTTCATTATTTTATATGGCTAATTAATATCCCATTGTCTGAATATATCACATTTTTTTCAGACTTTACTTTTTATTTTTTTTAATCTTTAAAAATTTTTTATTTTATATTGGAGTATAGTTGATTTGCAGAATTGTGTTAGTTTTAGGTGTACAGCAAAGTGATTCTATTATACATATACATATATCCATTCTTGCAGAAAAAGTTATTACTGAGCTGGTCCAGTACTGTATTTCTGCAGGATAGTCAAGCCAGATGTTAAGGGGAAAAAGAGGTAGAAAGAGCTGGAATGGTGGGTTGAATAGGAGATAATTGATCTTAAACTTAAAGCCGCCCCCTCCCTCACCCAGTCAGTTAAATTTTTTTGCAAATGAAGAGAGATAGGAGAAAGCAACAAAGCAAAACTCAAGAACAGCAGAGAGCCTGGCTTTTTTCTTCTGCCAGTTATTCAGCTTTTCTTGTCTCAAAATAAATAAATAAAAAGCATTTTCAGATGTTTTCTTTACTCTGAACTATGAATAGTTTTAAAATGTCATAAATATCCGTTTATGTTTCAATCTGTTCACAGGGAAGAGATGAGTTTAGCTGCAATAAAGTTAAATCGACCAAGCATTGAAATCTCACGGAATTTTTTTGTTCATTTATGCTGTATTGCTGAGGTTTCAGATTTGTATTTACTCTTTCACAACAAATATTTTATTTTTCTTAAGTTTATGATCAGTTGCATTCATCATTAGCTTCACATGACTGATAGGATTAGACAGTATTGCCCATTTGCCTTTTATTGTTAAACTTTTGATTGTTAATTTTAGTAACCTGTACAGAGTGTGAACAATTTTGATACTTTTTACTTAGATGGTGTGTGTCAATTATCTGGAACTGTTCCTGAGTTCTTTATATCATAAAACATAGGTAGTATGGTAAAGGAAAAATGGGGATTCTAAAAATGAGTTTAACACTAATTATACCTGAATATCCTTAAAATGGTAATTAAAATACAAACACTATTTGCAAAAGTTAGTTCAGCCCCACCCCATCTCCAGTGAATGGAATGACTGAAGGAACAATAGGCCTTTCATATCTGATGCTCAGAATATAAATCTGCTTTACATCATCATCTTATTGTTCTAGTTAACACTATACTCTTCCACACCTCTCTGTCCTTATAATTCCTACTTCCTCTAAGTGGTTGGTCAGTTTTAGTTTTGCTTGCTCTGAATGCCTTCCAGTAGCACATACATGGGTTCCATGTTATTTATGATCTACTCCATGCTGCTGCCTACACAACCCAGAACGATCTGACCCCAGTATTTTTTTTTCCAACTCATCTCATGCTGTCTCCTTCTTGCTCACCTTATTTCGGACTCACTGGATCTGATGGTTAATTTCATGTATCAACTTGATTGGGCCACAGGGTGTCCAGGCATTTGGTCAAACATTATTTTGGGTGACTCTGTGAGGGTGTTTCTGGATGAGGTTAATATCTGACTCTCCTGTGTTTCCAGTTTGCCAACTGCACGTCTTGGAACTTCTTAGCCTCCATAATTATGTGAGCCAATTCCTTAGAATGTATAATATATATACAGATATATGTGTGTGTCTCTGTGTGTGTGTATCTCTCCTATTGGTTTGTTTCTTTGGGGAGCCTGGATTAACACACTGGGTTTCTCATTAAGCTCTTTCTTGCCTCAGGGACCTCTGACATGCTGTTCCCTTTGCCAGGAACTTGCTTTTCCCTGATCTTCCCACGGCTGTCTCATTCTCATCATTTGTCTCTGCTCAAGTTGTTTCCTCTTCCTGGAAGTTTTCCATGACCACATGAATAAAACCCCTGCTCCCATTATTCCACAAACTCTGATTCTCCACCAGGACGCTCTGTTTATTTTCTTATCACTTAGGCCTGGAATGATAACTATTTGTGTAATTTTTTTTTGGTTTGCCCACTCTTTTCCTTGGTGTCTCATCATAAGAGAAGCAAACCTCTCATTCTCGTCCACTAGTGTATCTTTGTGCTCATAGAGAAGCCTACCTTGTACTAGCTACTCAAAAAATATGCTTCCTCATATTTAATGGTGTGAGGAACTCAAGAACAGTTTCAAAAAATTAACATATCCTGTAATTATTTTAAGTAGCTTTTTGTCTACATCACCAGCATTAGGAGAAATAAGAACAGAGGCTATGATGATAAAACTTCAGCTTTGAATCTTTATTATCATCAGCCACTCAAGAAAGTGGGCAATGCTTCCCCTTTCTTCCTACCAAATAAGATTCACATGGGTGATGTACATGGAAATACCCTGAATATGCGAACCATGGTTTATATTATTATACAGTAGCTATATTTTAATAGTTTAATGGTACAATAGGATAATAGTTTAACATTGGAAACTATAACTGTTATTGTACCTTCTTATCCCACTTTGTATTCTGCTTGATTTCCTTTTGACACTTTATGAGCACTTCTGCATATTATCAGATAGTCTTTGCAAACATGATTTAGTGACTCTATGTATTGCTTTGGGTGGATGTATAGTAATTGCAAATCTCCTAATTGATGGACATTTAGAGTTCTTTTATTTACATTAAACTTATACTGTGATATGCCATAATAGATCCAATATGTATCTGACTATAGTTTCAGAATGTGTCTTCAGACAGAATAATACAGCAAAAGAAAAGAATTTTTATGGCATTCTGAGCATAATGGCAGATTGTTTTTCATTACAGATCATACCAGTTTACATGCTTTACATTTCCCAAGTGTTGAATGAGACATATTTTTTACCTCTAGCATTGCTATGGGTGAGGGACATTATTTTTGCTGTTGAATGCATATTTATGGCATTATTGGTGAAGCTGAGCATTTTTGTATGTATATTGGACATTTATTTTTCTCAGGATTGCTTGCTGTTATTTTGACCATTTTTCTATTGGATTTAAGGATTTCTTTCATTTAATCAATTTGTATGAGTGTATTATAGATTGATGGCTTCTATCATTTATCATGAATTTTTCAAATATTTTTCCCAATGTGTCTTTTCTCTTAAATTTATATATGACACAGAACTTTTCATTTTCAGGTGATCAGATTTATTGATAGTCCTGGCTATGATTTCTTTTATCATGTTTATGCATAGAAAGTTCTTCTTTGGTTTTAGATCAGATAATTATTGATATTCTTTTTCTCCTATTCTGATAGAATTTTATTATTACTTTAACTCCTAAGCCACCTGGAATTTGGGGTACCAAAGTGGGGATTTTACTTGTTTTCCATCTTCAAGTCTAGTCAAGCATTGCTCATTCATTTTATCAGTTTCCATATGCCAAATCCTCCATAGACTAACATACGTTTCTTGGGCATTTGTTCTGTTCTAATCTATTAGTTCAATTTTGCACTGACACCATTCTATGTAAAATTATTATGGCATTACCACATGGTGTGATTAGGCAAAATGAGTTTCTCATTAGTGCCCTTCTTTTAAAAACAACATTGACTGTCTTTACTTGTTTACTCATTCAGATAACATTTCGACTCTTTAAATTATGTAATCTCAAACATATTTTTTGTTGAAATTACATCAATCATGCAAATTAATTTGGTAGAATTTTATATTTTTACAATTTCTTTAGCATTATGTCACAGAATTAAGACTATTCTTTTTCGTTTATTTCAAGAATTGTTTTCAGCTCTACAGTAAAGGTTTCTAGTTTTCTTAAAGGTCACTTAAGGTTTTCATTAAAATTATAACTCAATGTTGTATATTTGATTACAGTTCTTTATTTAGGTAGCTTTGATGTTATTATACTATTTCTAAGGAAGTAAATGTTGCTTATATGTGTCATCAGTCAGTTTCATATATTGGGAGAAGAGTAGAAGAGAAACAAGTCCAGGTAGTGAGTAAAGAAATCACATAGGATTCAGGTGAGGAATCACTTCCACACAAAGGCAGCTTATAAACCTTCATGTAGCTTGTAGTTTTAACTTGGTTCCCATCGTACCTGATTTTTACTTGTAGATAGTTGTCCCTTTGATTTAAAATAAGTATATGAGAGTTTATTATAAAAATGCACACCATTATTATCCTCTAGTTGGGCTTTCCTGGGGTCTCAGTGGTAAAGTATAATATGGATAGCAAGGACAGAACAGAGAAACTGTCTGCAGTAGTGGTGAGATGTTATCAGACAAAGCCAGAGCTGACAGGATCAGATGCTCGCAGAAGGAGAAAGGGGTCACTTTGCCGGTGGGGAGCCTTCTGCCCTCCAACTCTCCCTGCTCTTCTCCCT
This sequence comes from Okapia johnstoni, assembly GCA_024291935.2. NCBI lineage: Eukaryota > Metazoa > Chordata > Mammalia > Artiodactyla > Giraffidae > Okapia > Okapia johnstoni. The sequence goes on from CM044319.1 coordinate 34,494,339, forward strand.
TTTCAGATGACTTCACACCAGGGAAGTCGGTTATTTGAGTGGATTCTTTCAGAAAAGTGTTTCTTGTATCCTAGATTGATGCTCAAAATATTTTTCCCACCATAGGGAAAAAATAAACTGCTAGTAAAGAAGAGTTGAAGTAGCCCTATTGGAACAATATGCCAAGAACAAAGCAATTGGGGACTGAAAACCAACTGCCATATTGATCATAATCTCTATGGAGAAGGCATTATAAGTTTCAAACCAACTTCCAAATCAAATTTTGGGTTCCATTGCAGCAAGTTTCTTGAGAGCAGGGTCTGTATCTTCATCATTGCATCACTGGAGCTTAGCCCAGAGTCCACTGATGTTGGATTGTTCAAACGTGGGTCTGTTTCTAAGTTGCCTGCTTCTGCTTAATACAGGAATAAATAATGTCTCAAACATTTTCAGGCACACTTTTCCCCTCTCTTTATTTTGATGTAAGGTATATTGAAGAGTAAGTGTTTTGTTTATCAAATGTAAATCCTAGCACTAGAAGGACCCACTCCAATAGGCTTGCCTGGAGAATCCCAGAGAAGGAGCCTGGTGGGCTGCTGTCTATGGGGTCGCACAGAGTCGGACACGACTGAAGCGACTTAGCAGCAGCAGCAGCAGCACTAGAAGGCAAGTCTAAAGACTTCTAGCCTCCCTGTGGTTCTAATTTGTGAATGGTATGAGGTCGCCATCCACTTTCAGTTCAGGGCTCCCTGAACTTGAACCCAAGGATCCTCCTTCTATTTAACTTACTGCTCCAGTGGTCCTTTTACTGGTTTTGTCCAGGACAGACTGCCCGTCTCTTGATTTCTCTCTCTCCTTTTTCCTCACCCTGGTTTACCGAGATGCAGCCCTTTTTATCTGCTCACAGATGTGAACTCCTAAGTGCTAGTTTGCGATCAAGAAGTAACAAAGCTGTCATCTCCCTAAATATATTTTTATATTTTACTCAGTGTTGTCACTATAAATAAGAGAAAGTATTGCTGATGGGATTTTTCATGTGTGTGCTCTCTTTCTCTCTTTCTCTTCATCCACTTTATCATCGCCAGGCCCCTGAGCTGTGTCACCACCCTGAAACAAATGGGGGCAAGCAACCAATTACATTAAAATGCAATATAAATAGAGGGAACAAACAATTTTTAACTTTGGTTTCCTGAAGAACTGCTCCAATTCTGGTGCCTAGTCAAGGAGAGAGAACAAATAAAGAGGTTATTTGGGTGTCATTTCATTTGAACTCTCATAAGGATGTAAGTGGCCTGGGGGAACAGTCCCACTGAGACCTCACTCTCTAACAGACAGGTGCGTTTTTGTCTGTCACTTATCTGGGAGAATACTGAAGTAGAAGGTATTTCTGTCGGGGACTTAGGGAAATTATTCTGGGAACAGGACCTGTGAAAAGGATTGTGAGAATAATGAATGTGGAGATTTGAATCCCTCATTTCTTCTAGAAATGGAAAGACAGGAAAAGATAGAAACGCCCTGCCAAGAATTGTCATACACATGCCACTCTCTCACACAGCAGGCAATGCCATCAAACATCAAGGTGACCTTAGAACCTGAGACTGTGGAAGAAAGAGGTAGTCACACATTTGGCAGGCTGTTTGGAAACACGTGGAGCTGTGGTCAATATATCACACATGTTGCAGTCTCCCTTGTCATTTAAGTGACTAAGGGTCTGATCTCCCTCACAACCCAAATTATGTCTTTAAATCTGTTTCAAATCAGAATGCCAGGTACATTAGCCATCTCCTGGTGGCAGCATACCAGGGGAATCTCCGTGCTATCCATGATATGGGGTGACATGAGCCATCTCTCTGTGAAGTCAGATTGGAGGAAATGTGATCTGGGCTTGATTTAAGAAGGAAGCACCTGCCCCCTCACCTTGAGCTTCTGCTTCAACTCCAGGGACAGTCACACCCCTCGCCACGATTGCCCTGGGGTGGGTTTTTGCATTTCTCATGCCATCATACCCATTTAACTTTGCTTTCTACTCTACCCTGTTATTTCTGCCTCTGTAATATGCAGGCAAGACTGAGGGGGCTCTCTTGCTGAGGATGTGACTGGAATGGAGTTGAAGGTGATGATGAGGGAGAGGGTCTGTGTCTTCTCTCCATCTCTATCTACACTCATGTGTTTGGTACGTCTTGAAGTTTTCGATTCTGGTCTTGGGATCTGCTACAAAATCTCCAGATGCCTTGATTGGCATTCTGCTCAGCCCTCTGATGCCCCTTTCTGATTTTTAGGTTTCCTGGGAGATCACTGGACTAGTGATGACCACTATAATGATATCTAGAAATAATTTTCCCACAAATAAATAAGTTGCTAAGGCCCTACAGAAATGATGCTTGAGCTTCATAATTTTTAGACAAACCCTGCACACCTGCCTTCATATCAGGTGTAGCTGTAATACTGATTTTTGCATATTTTCATGAAGCTTTCTGGTATATTCTCCCTCCTTCAATTCAAACAGCCTCACTGAATTTTGGTAATAGTCTCTGAAAACTGGCCACCAAATCATACTTGTCTACAATAATGTAGATACATTTCAGTGTTTGTAATTAAAAATAATTATAATTTTAATTATAAAAGTTTTCAGTCATGCTTATCTTCATAATGAGTGTTGTGTTTCTGGAAATATTCAAGTTTGTTATGCACAAATATGTGTAACAGTTTGAGGAACAAAGGGGCTGGAGGAGTGTTTTCTGAGATTCTCTTTCTTTAGAAGATTCTTTCTTCCAAATGTAATTTTTAAAACCAAGAAAAGAAATTAAGGGAAACAGCTCAACCTTCAGATCAGGCAATTGCTTCAGAATGAGGGGTTAGTGGCTGTTCTCAGCTGTGAGGATTCTGAAATTCTTGCCAACCTCAAACCTGCCTCTTAAATTTCTAATTTTAAGTGTATCCCACTGAGTTAAGACAATGCTTCTCTCTGAAAGATGACACTCATGAAACAGTCATTGTTTTAATTATCTGGTTATGTAAAGGAGAATAGGAGGAAATGGTCATGCCTCAGAGGTCTTGAATAAGGGAGAAGCATTATGCCTTTGGGTCACATCTTTCACACTTTGGGGACATCTTGAAGTTATGGGAGTCACTTTTTCTTTGACCAGTTTTCTGCTACCAGAGCATTTTCACAAACTAGACTTCAAACACAGCTGTGCCCTTTGTGCCAGCTCAGCGCCTTACCTCATCACCTCCCTAACATCCTTCACCTGCCACCAGGAGCTCAGCTAGACTTCACCTCTGGTCTCCACCAGTGTCCAGTTTTCCTCAGAAGCTACTTTTATGTCACCTTCCCGATCCCTGCCCCTTCCATCTCTGCCATAGCCTTCATAATCAGGTTTCTTCCTATTTCATACAGGAAAACAGGAAGTTCCCTGCTCACTACAGTCCCATTCTCTAGAAAAAGAGCATCTTCTCAGCCTTCTCACAGCAGTGCTGACAAATGCAACTTGATGACATCAGCATTAAACCCCTCATTTTAAGTAGCCTGAGAGAAAGCGTGCACAATATTGGCTCTGGCTTGAGCTATGAGGAACAGGGCAAGAGACTCCCAATGGACTAACTGATTCACAAACATACATGAAAAACCCTCTGATGGTTTCAGAAACACTGGTGGGATGGGAGATGTGCAGGACCAGAAAAGGGTATGCTGAGGTTCTGAAGTGTTCAGGTGTGTCCTTAAAGTTCATTTGTCCTCACTAGGACCAGGTTGCTGATACCTGGGAATATTTGATTTACCACAACTACAATATTCCATGGGTGTAGTATCAATTGCTCTTGGAAGATATGAGACTCTCATGAGCCCCTAAAGTCACTTTAATTTCTATAATTGTCCACAGTAAAATAATTTGGGAAAAAGGTCTTATGGGTTTGTTTTAATAACCAATCAACTCAATTGTATCTGAAGATCTACCCCTGTGAGTATAAATCTTGTTGATATTTGGCTTATTAGAAGATGGCTGGATTCCCATTTCTGCTCCTACATTCAATCTGTTGTCTGTTCTTTGGCAGAAATATATGAAGAAATTCTGTCCTCAGACAGACATGTAGTTGGAAGAGTAAGGAGAACTCTACTTGCCTTTGTAGATCAGTGTAAATACTCTTTTTTTGATGGTACACCAAAATTCAGCAAGTAGTGGTTTTAAAACTGTGTGTTTGAAATCTGAAACCATTTCAGTGAACTTTTCTTGACTCTCTAACATTACAATCCATTATCTCATCTTGCACTTTGATTACTGTAGCCTTGTAGTATAGTGTGAAGTCAGGGAGCCCGATTCCTCCAGCTCCATTTTTCTTTCTCATCATCTTGCATGTTGAGTGGGTTATTTTACCATGCATGATTCTGTAACATCAGACATTGGAAAATATTGGTTCATATCTTTTCAAATGTTCACACATTTTGTCATTCAATATCAAAAAATCATGTTTATTTGTAGCGCCACCAAACCTATTAGAAAAGTCTTTAACTGTTAAGTTGACAAGCTCATGGTGATGGATACAGGCTTTTCAAAATTCAAATTTTCACTTGAAAACTTGAATTTTATCACTGGCAACAAATACCATCAGTCATTTTCTTCTAAGTGATAGACTTACTCATTTTCATGATAGTTCCCAAATATCCAGATCTGAATAGCCATAGTTTGCCTCTCTTTTGTACTTTCAAGTAAGAATGGCATTTGTGAATGAGATGAATAGTTTAGATTGCACTTCAATAAGTTGCCCAGGTGCTTTGTTTGAGGATAATTGTCATCCTTCAGGATGCAAGAGAAATGCAATTCTTTATGCATTCTTCCTGTTTTATTTATGACGGTTAATTCTGCATGTTCAGTTGGTAAGTCGTGTCTGACTCTTTGAGACCCCATGACTGCAGCGTGCCAGGCTTCTCTGTCCTTTACTGTCTCCCAGAGTTTGCTCAAACTTGGTTGAGCCAGTGATGCTATCCAACCGTCTTATTCTCTGTCACCTCCTTCTCCTCCTACCCTCAGGTTTTTCCCAGCATCAGGGTATTTTCCAGTGAGTTGGCTTTTTGCATCGGGTGGCCAGAATGTTGGCTCTTCAGCTTCAGCCTCAGTCCTTCCAATAAATATACAGGGTTGATTTCCTGTAGGATGGACTAGTTTGATCTTGCTGTCCAAGGGACTCTCAAGAGTCTTCTCCAATACTACAATTCAAAAACATCAATTCTTTAGCGCTCAGCCTTCTGTATGATACAACTCTCACATCTATACATGACTACTGGAAAAACCATAGCTTTGACTATATGGACCTTTGTCAGCAAATGATGTCTCTGCTTTTTAATATGCTATCTAGGTTTGTCATAGCTTTCCTTCCAAGGAGCAAGTGTCATGTATCCTGCATATAAATTAAATAAGCAGGGTGACAATATATAGCCTTGACATATTCCTTTCCCAACAACCAGTCCATTGTTCCATGTCTGGTTCTAACTGTTGCTTCTTGACCTGCATACAGGTTTCTCAGGAGACAGGTGGTGGTCTGCTAGTCCCAGTCTCTTTAGGAATTTTCCACAGTTTGTTGTGACCCACAGCATCAAAGACTTTAGCACAGTCAGTGAAGCAGAAGTAGATGATTTTTCTGGGATTCTCTAGCTTTCTATATGATCCAACGAATGTTGGCAATTTGATCTCTGATTTCTCTGCCCTTTCTAAATCCAGCTTGTACATCTGGAAGTTCTGCTGAAGCCTAGCTTGAAGGATTTTGAGTATTACCTTGCTAGCATGTGAAATGAGTGCAATTGTGCATTAGTTTGATCATTCTTCGGCTTTTCCCTTCTTTGGGATTGGAATGAAAATTGATCTTTTCCAGTCCTGTGGCCACTGCTGAGTTTTCAGGTATCCTACATTGCTGGCAGACTCTTTACCATCTGAGCCCCCAGGGAAACGCCATGTCTCAACTAGGGTGTTTTTAGATGATTCTACTCTTCCCCATCTCTCTTGGAAAGTAAGAAGAGCAAAGAGATTTCTATAAACTGACAACCAACCAAATCAAGTTAAACATCATTCTGTAAGGTAATCCTTCCTCCCAACTCTTAGAGTAGTTGAGTGGGTACAGGTGCCTCTCCAGGTTTGGTCTTTGTTGGTACCACAGCTGGTGAGGGGTCAGCACCGTCTCTCACCCTTACTCAATTTGCTTCAACCCAGAAAGGCCTCTTTAAATAAGAGTAAGTATGTCTACAATTCCAAACCTCATTTCATGCATAATTGATAGTTCATAAGAAAGTATCATATTCCAAAATACAAAAAAAAAAAAAAAACGGATAAGGTTGAGGTCCTTTATGGTTGTTGTGTATTCACATCAGGAAGAAGAACCCTTTAAGGAGAAGAATATGGTATTTTCATTTGCATAAAGGCAATAAAACTCTTTCAGTAGCAATTTCCCCATATATAAAAAGTGAGAACATAGCACCTCAGTGACACTGACATCTGTTACTTAAACAGATGCCACCTTCTAAACTCACTCAAGCAACTCTCTGCTCCAACCAGAGACCTCTAAACCAAAATTAAATGTGCGGCTAGAGCTTAAAAGGAGGACTTTGAATAATGATAGATTTTTACTTCTCAGCTTTTTTATAAATCTGCTTCGACTTTTGTGTGTTTTTAATTTAGCAAAATCTCCATCTCTCTCAGTAATTCCTTGCTTCTGGTTTAATCTCCACAGTCTACAAAATCCAGTGCTTCCATCTTAGATTCATTGTGATTAACATTAGCCCTGCTGAAGACCAGATAAATCAAGCTTCTGTTTGTTTCTTCTTGCAGATGTACTTTAATGACTTCACAGGGCAGGGCGCTAGCATCATCTAAAAGAGGAATGAACTTGGTTTCTTTTTTTAAAATAGCACAAAAAGTCCCAGACTGATTTTTACCAGTTAAGCAGTACTTGCCCAGGCTGAGACTGATAAGCGCCTTCAGAAGTTAGGCTTACACTTCTAAATCAGCAGTTCATGAAAGACATTACGAAAAACTATTATACTGCTATAATGGATGACAGCACAGTTGTATATGTTACACCTTGAAGTAAGCAGTAGGATTTTCAATCACCTGATAACCTTGAAACTGCTAAGGTATCAAATTGCTATCATGAATATTGTGCAGGAACAGAAATAACTCAGGAAGCTGCCTTTGTGAATAATAATCAGAAAACTGCAACATTTTTTACCGAGAAAATGGATTTGAGGCACTGGTGTATTGACAAGCTCTCCAACAGAAAACTAAGGTAGACCTTACAAGTACCTTTGCACTGGGCCATGTATCAGTCCATCATACAGCACTGGATTTGTAAGATCTAGTCAGTTAAAAATTATTAGCAAAGAAGCATGTTGTTTGTTAGCATTTCAAGGATGAAGGGCAAGGAGACCCCACATGTTACTTCAGAGCTAGAAACAATAAACAAAAGTTTTGTATTTAAACTTTTTAATGTACTCTTAAATTTAACTCATTTCAGTAGAGCATAGACAAGAAGAGATTTGGAAAGTGAGAATTTTCTTAATAGGCTTTTAAATCAGTTACTACATGAAGACATGGTAAAAATTAGTAAATATTATTACACATCTCTTTTCTCTAAAATGCATCTGTTTAATTTTTGCCAAATTCCAGCTTTGTTCATGAGCAGAGCACCCAGTGTCAGTCTGTGGCATTTCCAGATGCCAGAGTCTACTGAGAACCCTCGACAGCTATGTGAAAACTCAATGTCTGGAGTGATTCATCATTGTGTCAAATTGGCCAGCACTTGGTCACAGTGACTGACAATGGGAGAAACTTGGAAATAATACAAAGATTCTCTGTTCACTGATAGTGTCTGCACTGTGATTAGAGAAGAAAGCTTTGAGACTGTGAGGAGAATCTTAATTTTCCTCCAAAATTGATTTTGCTGTTTTAACTCTTTGTGGGTCAAATCCCACCTGTCATTTCCCATTGCGTCTTACTCAAAAGCAGCCATTTTCATTTAAAATAGTTCCTAGAAATTGAAATCACTACACTCTCAACAAATTATTGAGTAGGGTAAACAATTTTTCACTACTATAAAACTAACTATACCATATAATATGAGGCCACTGTATCCACTTGAACTATACTCCAATAAAAATTAAAAAAAATTAGATTAAATGGCAGCGGGAGTATTAAGGCTCAATCAGTGATGGCTTTCTCCTTTCTTCCTATTTCATTCTGTAACCAGAAACTCTTGATTGGCATCTATAGATTTCAGGGGTGTTGTGAACCTAGATAGGAGAAAATTATCTTTATTTTCACTCACCTGTAACTGAAATTTACAGGTATATCCTCCTATATACCTGGGCAATAAGCCCCCAGAATCTTCAAATTGCTTGTGACTTTGTAACCAACAGAAATCACTAATGTGTTCAGACTGCATTATAGCTTTTGAAGATATCTCAAAATATCATTTACTCTCATCACTACATTAACATAACCATAGTTGTTAGATCTTGTTTTTGATGTGTTAATAAAGAAGCCCATGTATTACTATACAAAAAAATGTTTTGATAACTTTGTTTCAATATAATTGGTTTCCTTTATTACAAAGAAGATGCAAATCCATGCCTTCTCCCTTCTATAGTAAATAAATGAAATATTATCTTCCACTGATAGCAGATCAATAATGTCAACTTCTTATTAAAAAGAAGAAAATGTTAAAATATATCCTATCCCAAGAGTGATTCCAAGAGGAGTAAATTATCAAAGGGTAAGCAATCAATCAATACTGGCATTTATTGACTTAAGATCCAGAAATGATATCTTATTTATTCATAGGAACACTTTGAGAAATGAATTATCATCACCATTTTACAGATTAGAAAATGGAGGCTTGGAGAAGAGTAAATACCTTCTGTAAGATTATATAGTTGATAAATGGTGCAGCTTGAATTTTAGTCTAAATATGCCAAATATTTAAAGTGTCAAGGATACTAATCATCCCACCAGAGTATACAGAAGAATTTGAGGTGGGGTCTATGAAAGATAAAATGAAGAACTTGAAAAAAAGAAATGCAGTCAAATATCCATAAGAGGGATGGTTTCAGCCACATGCAAATCAATGTTAGAACACATCCTCACAATATACACAAAAATAAACTCAAAATTGATTAAAGACTTAAATATAAGACCTGATACCATAAAACTCTAGAAGAAAACACCAGCAAATATTCTCTGACATAAATCATACCAATGTTTTCTTAGGTCAGTCTACTAAGACAATGGAAATAAAAGCAACAATGCCACTGCTGCTGCTAAATCGCTTCAGTCGTGTCTGACTCTGTACGACCCCATAGATGGCAGCCCACCAGGCTCCTCCGTCCCTGGGATTCTCCAGGCAAGAACACAGGAGTGGATTGCCATTTCCTTCTCCAATGCACGAAAGTGGAAAGTGAAAGTGAAGTCGCTCAGTCGTGTCCAACTCTTCGCAACCCCACAGACTGTAGCCCATCAGGCTCCTCCGTCCATGGGATTCTCCAGGCAAGAACACTGGAGTGGGTTGCCATTGCCTTCTCCGAAAAGCAACAATAAACATGACCTAATCAAATGTATAAGCTTTTCCACAGCGAAGGAAGCCATCAACAAAAAGAAATTACAGCCTATGGACTAGAAAATATTTGTGAATGATGTCACCAATAAGGGCTTAATTTCCAAAATATACAAATAGCTCATATAACTCAATAACAAAACAACAACCCAGTAGAAAAATGGGCAGAAGACCTAAATAGACATTTCTCCAAAGAAAACATACAGATGGCCAATAGGCACATGAAAAGATACTGATCATCACTAACTATTAGAGAAGTGCAAATCAAAACCTCACTCTAGTCAGAATGCCCATCATTATAAAGTCTACAAACAATAAATGCTGGACAGGTGTGGAGAAAAGGGAAACCTACACGCTTGATGGGTATGTAAGTTGGTACAGCCACCTGGAAAACAGTATGGAGGGTTCCTCAAAACACAAAAAATAGAGTTGCCATATGACTCAGCAATTCCACTCCTGGTCACATATCCAGACAAAACTATAATTCAAAAAGATACATGTACCCCTAAATGACTATTGACAGATGAATGGATAAAGATGTGGTATATACAATGGAATACTACTCAGCCATAAAAAGGAATGGAATAATGCCATTTGTGGTAACATGGATGCAGCTAGACATTATCATACTAAATGAGGTTAAGTTAGAAAGAGAAAAATGTCATATGACATGACTTATATGTGGAATATAAAATACAACACAAATGAACATATCTATAAACCAGTTTTGACCAGTGTGAACAGTATGTTTGAACCTATAGATGCAACATTGGGACAAGTCTGGGCTGAGCTGTGCCATCAGACCCAATGGCTGCTTATTCCTGGGATGCTTGTGTCACAGAGCATAAAACTTCCTCTCAGAGACTCAGCTGTATTACTCAGCCAGAATGACTGTTCTTCAGCTTAATTTTCCTGACTAGTATGACCTTTCTTAGGAACACGTTATTAGTGACTGTAATCTACTTGGCTGGTTTCCTGCCCAGGACTTCCTGTGTCCTTTGCCTTAGAAGTTGTCCTCTCCCAGTCCTCCCAGATATTGGTTTTACTAGATATGTGTGTGTGCTCAGTCATGTTTGACTCTTTGTGAAAACATGGACTGTAGCCTACCAGGCTCCTCTGCCCATGGAATTTTCCAGGCAAGAATACTGGAGTAGGTTGCCATTTCCTTCTCCAGGGGATCTTCCTAACTCAGGGATCAAACCCGAGTCTCTTCAGTCTCCTGCATTGGCAGATGGATTCTTTACCGCTAGGCGACTTGCAAAGCCCCTACTAGATATAAGATATACTTAAACAGAATAGACCTCCTCACTGTATTAAACCATGAGCAAAGCATGCATCTGATTTTGAATCGCCATTACTTTGATTCTTCTCATGCCTTAACCTAAGAGGAGACCTGGGTCAGTTCTGGCTCTTGAACTTTCTTGGGTAATGTCTAATGGTCTTGGGATCCTGTTCTCAGGGGTTGAATCTAATCCTTAGCTCTAGCTTGGTCTTTCACAAAAGGTCATTTAGGAAAACTTAGAATGTCATGGAATACTCATGAGTTTTAATAAATTTTGTCTTAGATTTCTTCATTGAAGATATTCTCTGATGAAAATAGAAATTGCCCAATGCCACTGTTTAAATCAGCACAAGAGCTCTGTTCTTACATGGCAGGAAACAGCTTTGGATAAGTCTAAGACTTCATGAGAGGCACCATCCCAGTACATTTATTGCAGAGTTAGTCTACGCTCACCCACTGACCCTGGACTTCTGCACCAGTTTCCAGCTTCTCTCCTCAAATTTGAATGACATCCTTGTGGTTTTTGTCCTCTTGTTTGGACATCTGAATCCCATATGAAATCTCCCGCCTCTGGATACTTTGTTACCAGTCACCTCTTACCTGCCTGAGTCAACTTCTTACCTCCAAAGGTCTCCCAGAGCCTTTCTAAATGTCGCTAGAGATTAAAAAAAATAATTAGCATGGCTTAGGAAATCATGGACATGGAACAACAGACTGGTTCCAAATCGGGAAAGGAGTACGTCAAGGTTGTATATTGTCGCCCTGCTTATTTAACTTATATGCACAGTACATCATGAGAAATGCTAGGCTGAATGAAGCACAAGCTAGAATAAAGATTGTTGGGAAAAATATCAATAACCTCATACGCAGATGACACCACCCTTATGGCAGAAAGCGAAGAACTAAAGAGCCTCTTGATGAAAATGAAAGAGGAGAGTTAAAAAGTTGGCTTAAAACTCAACATTCAGAAAACTAAGATCATGGCATCTGGTCCCATAACTTCATGGCAATAGATGGGGAAACAATGGAGACAGTGACAGACTTTATTTTGAGGGGCTCCAAAATCTCTGCAGATGGTGACCACTGCCATGAAATTAAAAGGCGCTTGCTCCTTGGGAGAAAAGTTATGACCAACCTAGACAGCATATTAAAAAGCAGAGACATTACTTTGCCAACAAAGGTCTGTCTAATCAAAGCTATGATTTTTCCAGTAGTCAAGTATGGATGTGAGAGCTGGACTATAAAGAAAACTGAGCGCTGAAGAATTGATGCTTTTGAACTGTGGTGTTGGAGAAGACTCTTGAGAGTCCCTTGGACTGCAAGGAGATCAAACCAGTCCATCCTAAAGGAAATCAGTCCTGAATACGCATTGGAAGGACTGATGCTGAAGCTGAAACTCCAATAGTTTGGCCACCTTATGCGAAGAACTGACTCATTGAAAAAGCCCCTGATGCTGGGAAAGATTGAGGGCGGGAGGAGATGGGGACGACAGAGGATGAGATGGTTGGATGGCATCACCGATGTGATGGACATGAGTTTGAGTAGGCTCCAGGAATTGGTGATGGACCGGAAAGCCTGGTGTGCTGCAGTCCATGGGGTCGCAAAGAGTCAGACACGCCTGAACGACTGAACTGAAAACTAGTGTGGTGGGAATAATCAAATGGGTGGTTTCAGTGTACAGTCAAGGTAAGGAGCTACTGCTATACTTTCTTAGAATTCAGTGGAAATTGTTTTATAGAGAGAAGGGCAGGTGTGAGGGAAACTAGGTTCGTAGAGAAATAAGTGGGGAAAGTGATAGCTTTGTAGGAAAAGTGTTAATTGAGAGGCTAGAGGAGACCAAGTAAAACAGAGGAGAGCCAGCCCTGGAAACTATGCCCTAGGGCCACATAGGAAATGTACTCAGGAGGCAAATGAGTGTATCTAACCTAATCTCCTGGATGAAGCCATTGATAGGCGCAGCACTTGCTCGACCCAGTGAAGTCACACTTAGTTCACACAACCAGAACACATAGGTTTGTAAATATCCCTGGTGCCCACACAATCTACCTTCTGCCTTCTCATGGCTTCTCTGAGCCCTGCTCAGGAAGTTGTTGCCATGTAAACTAGTGTGGTGCGAATAATCTAGTGGGTGGTTTCCCTGATGGCTCAGCAGTAAAGAATCTGCCTGCAATGCAGGAGAGAGGTGGGTGCGATCCCTGGGTCAGGAAGACCTCCTGGAGAAGGAAAAGGCAACCCACTCCAATATTCTTGCCTATAACTTCCATGGTCAGAGGAGCTTGGTAGGCTACAGTCCATGGGGTCGCAAAGAGTCTGACATGACTGAGCAAATGAGTACACACACACACACTGAGCATCAAGAATTATTGCATAGTTCTAACAACCAACTAGATGACAAAATCAGGTCACATGTTGATTTTGATTTTCTTGGCCATCCTCTGAGGTAGGCAGGACAGTTATTATTTTTGACACAGTTTAATTTTTATTGATCAGGGTCATGAGATTCCAAATGGAGGAGTAACTTGCCCAGGGTCAAGAAGTTACTAAATTGAAGGCAAAATTAAGATTGGCACCTGGACTGTTTCATTCCAAATCCGCATCTTCCTTCACTTCACCCCTTTGTCCAAAAGGATTGAAAATTCTCTCAAAATACAGAGATGAGTTAAGGTTGTAATGCTGTGCTTTGCAGCTCTGGGATTGCTGTCATTAAGTAACTGAGAGAGTTGTTTGTTTCCTCATCAGTTGAATCAGTGATCCTTAAGGGGAATGGTACCACTTCTTTAGTTGCATTTGGAAATTTCTGGGGAGAGGTTTTTGATTGTCACAATGATGAGTCCCTGCTGGCATTTAGTGGGTGGAGGCCAAGGATTCTGTAAAAGTCTTTGTCTTTTTTTCAAAAATGATTTATTTATTATTTATTTTTCGCTTTGCTAGGTCTCTAGTTGTGGTGCTCGGGCTTCTCTTTGTGGTGGCTTTTCTTCTTGCAGAGCAGGTTCTAGGATGTGTGGGCTTTAGTTGTTGTGGCTCCCTGGCTCTAGCTCACAGGATCAATAGTTGTGGTGCACAGCATGTGGGATATTCCTGGATCAGATATCGAACCCTGCATTGGCAGGAAGATTCTTTACCACCGAGCCACCAAGGAAGCCCTGTAAAAGTCTTATGTTACATTCTTACACAAGAAAGAATTGTAGCATCACAAGCGATGTTGAGAGCCCTGTGGATATCATGTAGGTAGAAAGCTTGTATAATTACCTGAGTCAAGAACTTAACTCAATTTTACATATAAACACAAAGTAAGTTACATGGCTTTAATTGTTACTGAATTTTCAGAAATGTGACTCTCAAATAAATCCAGAGAAAAATTGTTTATGGTTTTGTCATAACTTCACAAAGAATTGCTCATCATTTTTAGAAAATCATAATGCATGTGATTTTACCTTAACTTTACTTGATAACTTTATAATCTTGCCCCAGAATAGGAGTGGAATTGGCAGGGATGCTTTCCCTGTATAGTTGCCAGAAATTTACCCATACTCTAACTTGATAATTTCTGATGCTTGACAAACCAAGGCCATAAATGATAACATATTGAACTTCATTCTGGGGAAAAGCAACTGATTAGTAATATCATGCTCCACTAATCAAAAGCCTGGATTTTGACTGAAATGATGGGCAAACTAGCTCTTTTCACTGAATCATCCAGAAACTTATGTGACAAATTTGAATTATACATGGAAATGCCTGAATGTGAAAACATTCTGCAAAACAATTTGTTCTTCTATTCTTTCTTTGAGAAGTAAGTTGAATCTGGATAAGACATTCTGTCACAGATTCATTTCAGCCTCATGTCATAGCTTGTGTATTATTTAGAGATAATTTAAGAGTCCTGTATATGGTAACAAATATTGAAACTTTCATTTCACCTACTGCACTCTCCTCCTGCACTTTCCATTCCCAGTCTTTGTTTTGGAACGAAAACTATTAAGCTGCAATATGAAGTTAAACACAGTCGACAGGGAAAGGTGTGTGAGTCAGCAGTTTGTAGCTGCCAAGAAAGGAATGAAAGGGCTTTCAAACTCATATTATTGATGTGAATTATTTTGAAGACTGTATGGTTGGCTGTTTCAGTGAACTTCAGCAAGGATCAGCAATTTACCAATGATGAAAATAAAGTAGCAAACAACATTACATTCTCCAAAGAGGTTGCAAAGCTGATCATTTGCTAATCAAAAGTTAACGAGAGAAAGCTGTAGGTGATCATTTCAGAGTGACCCCTGGAGAAGTCCCCTGAACTCAGCTTATTATCTCAAATGGTCAGATCTCAGGCTCACAGTGAATGACAAGTCTACCCTAAATCACATCTGGGGTGTAATTTCTTAGAGCCTTGCTTTAAGGCTCTGCTTTGGAATAATTTCTAAATATTATGTTCACAATAATTGTATGAAGATCCAAAGCACCATTCTGGAAAATCAGGTCCTGGTCAATTTCATCAAAATTTTCTGGAGGAAATTAAACGAAATAAAAACACAATTCCCAGACACAAACCTCAGCCTCCTGATTTGGTAGTGCTGGTGTGACACCTGGAAATCTGTATATCAAAAGAACTTCCTGGTAGTTTCTAATGTGCCAACGGGTATGTTACCTACTGCTTTTGACCATATTTGAAAACAGAATAAATAAGAATCATGAAGAATCATGTAGCATATTTGTGGGCTAATTTGAATAAATTAGGGTAAATTCTAATTCCCTTCCTCAACTTTGCACATTTGATCTGAATGTAAAACATTTAATGTTGACATTGTTTAAAAAAAGCCCCCTTACTGTGGACAAGGCCAGAAGAAACAGAAAGAATGTATGTCCCATCTCTTCTAGCCCAGGATGGAATAATTATGTATGAACTGCAGGGAACACTTGCTCTTTGCATAGATGTAGCTGGTGGCATGATGTTAAGTTACTTCTAGACTGTGGCTCAGCTTTTAGGGGATACAGTATTTCACAGGAAAACTGGTGAAGGAAAGTTTGGTTTCAGAGTACCTAAGAAGATGGAGATAATACTTCTTCTTCGAAGTTGCCAGACTCAGATGGCAGACAGTCCCCATTCCTTTTCCCTATAAGACAAGGAAGAGCCCATTTTTCCCCAGTGGTTCTTCATTCCTTCTTAAAAAGCAAAGGTTTATAGTTTAATGAGTTTTGACTAAAATATTATATTATCCCAAAGGAGGCAAGTTTAATAACAGCACTTCTTCTGACTTTGTCCCAATGCCTAGTACAATATTGTTTGTTGATAGTACATTTTGAGCCAGTACATGTTCTCACAGCTCTGGTGTGGCCTCTGCTTTTTTAAAGGAGATAAACTTTCTGTAGCAGTAAATTCTGAAACCCAGGGTGAAAATTGATTTACCCATTTTATCCCAAACACCAAGCTTTGAGGATCATAAATAATTAGGAGGCATCCTCTATAATCAGAGAATCATAAAATGTTATGCTGAGGAGAGATCTTAGATATAATCTGGTCCACCCCCCACCTGCAGTCATCCCTGAACACTCCCTTTCTATGGCACTTTCCATATCCATTAAACAATCCAGAGGCAAACCTTTTAGCTTCTATGTTAAATATGTCTGGAATAAGATCACTTCTCACTGCTTCCTCTGGAGTGACCTTGGGCAGAGCCACCATTAGGTCTCACTTGGGCTACCAATTGTTGTTTAGTTGCTAAATCAGATCCAACTCTTTGAGCCTTCATAGACTGTATATAGCCCACCAGGCTCCTCTGTCCATGGGATTTTCTAGGCAAGAATATTGGAGTGGGTTACCATTTCTCTCTCCAGGGGTTCTTCCTGACCTAGGGATTGAACTAGTGTCTCATGCAATGCAGCCGGATTCTTTACCACTGAGCCAACTGAGATTTCCCTTCCTGCGTAGTGTCTTCAGTTCCTTCCTGGCCCAGTGTAGTCTTCCCATTGCAGCAGAGAGATACCTTCTACTTTATTGTTGCTTTTAATTTTTATTGGAGTAGATTAGATTTACAGTGTTGTGTTTCTGCTGTACAGCAAATTTAATCAGTTATTCATATAGATTATTCACTCTATTTAAAATTCTTTTCTGAAATAGGTCATTACAGTGTATTGAGTAGAGTTCCCTGTGCTATACAGTAGGTCCTTGTTAGTTGTGTATTTTATATATAGTAGTGTGTATATGTCAATCCCAATCTCCCAGTTTATTCCTCCTCCACCTTTCCCCCCAGGTAGCCGTGAGTTAGTTTTCTACATCTGTGACTCTATTTCTGTTTTGTAAATAAGTCCATTTGCATCACTTTTTAGATTGCACATATAAACCATATGATGGTATTTGTCTTTTTCTGTCTATTTTACTTCACTTAATATGA
Source organism: Okapia johnstoni (assembly GCA_024291935.2). Classification (NCBI taxonomy): domain Eukaryota; kingdom Metazoa; phylum Chordata; class Mammalia; order Artiodactyla; family Giraffidae; genus Okapia; species Okapia johnstoni. The sequence goes on from CM044319.1 coordinate 34,511,574, forward strand.
TAATCTCCAGGTCCATCCATGTTGCTGCAAATGGCATTATTTCCTTCCTTTTAATGGCTAAGTAATATTCTATTGTACATACACACCATATCTTCTTTATCTACACATCTGTTCATGAACATTTAGGTTGCTTCTATGTCCTGGATATTGTAAATAGTGCTGCAGTGAACACTGAGGTGCATATATATTTTTGAATTAGGATTTTCTTTGGATGTATGCCCAGGAGAGGGATTTCTGGATGATATGGTAGCTCTGTTTTTAGTTTTTTAAGGAACCTGCATACTATTCTCCATAGTGATTGCCAAAGAGATACTTTCAAAATGGAAATCACACTGTGTCATGCTCCTGGGCGAAAAGGCAGTCCTTACAATGACTTGCAAGATTGCTTTGTTTCCCAGTTTTTCCCTCATCTCATCTATAATTTCTACTCTTTCATCCTCTATAGGCACACTGGCCTCCTAGCTACTCACTGAATATTTCAAGTATGTATTTCCTTCATGCCTAATGTGCTGATGTTTCTTCTCTTCACATATATCCCCATGGCCAGTTTCTTTAACTCCTTTACATCTTTGCCCAGAGGTCACTTTCTTAGTGAGACCTACCCTGATGACTCAGATTAAAATTCCCACTCATCCCCCTCTGTACACTCTATCCTGGAATTCTGTGACTATATTTTCTATTACTTTTTGAGCCGTCGCATGCATATCATCATGAGTGGAAGTCTTTATTATGCCCTAAACTTGCTACTTTACTCAGTGGCATTCCCTCTATAAAGAAGTCCCCAAACTCAACATTATTAGGCAGGCTCCATGCCAGAAGCTTTATATGCATTATATCTTTTAGCGGTCCAGGTGGCGCTAGTGGGAAAGAGCCTGCCTGCCAGTGCAGGAGTTTTAAGAGTTCAGTTCAGCTGTTCAGTCCTGTCCAACTTTGCAACCCCATGGACCGCAGCACACCCAGCTTCCCTATCCATCACCAATTCCTGGAGTTTACTCAAACTCATGTCCATTGAGTCGGTGATGCCATCCAACCATCTCATCCTCTGTCGTCCCCTTCTCCTCCTGCCTTCAGTCTTTCCCAGCATCAGGGTCTTTTCCAATGAGACAGTTCTTCACATTAGCTGGCCAAAGTATTGGAGCTTCAGCTTCGGTTCTTGCAATGAATATTCAGAACTGATTTCCATTAGGATTGACTGGTTTGATCTCCTTGCAGTCCAAGGGACTCTCAAGAATCTGTTCCAACACCACAGTTCAAAAGTATCAATTCTTCGGCGCTCAGCTTTCTTTATAGTCCAACTCTCATATCCTTACATGACTACTGAAAAAACCATAGCTTTGACTAGATGGACCTTTGTCAGTAAAGTAATATATCTGCTTTTTAATATGCTCTCTAGGTTGGTCATAACTTTTCTTCCAAGTAGTAAGCATCTTTTAATTTCATGGCTGCAGTGATTTTGGAGCCCCCAAAATAAAGTCTGTCACTGTTTCCACTGTTTCCCCATCCATTTGCCATGAAGTAATGGGACTGGATGCTATGATCTTTGTTTTTTGAATGTTGAGTTTCAAGCCAACTTTTTTACTCTCCTCTTTCAGTTTCATTAAGAGGCTCTTTAGTTCCTCTTTGCTTTCTGCCATAAAGGTGGTGTCATCTGCATATCTGAGGTTATTGATATTTCCCCATGCAATCTTAATTCCAGCTTGTGCTTCATCCAGTCTGGCATTGTGCATGATATACTCTGCATATCAGTTAAATAAGCAGGGTGACAATATACAGCCTTGACGTACTCCTTTCCCAATTTGGAACCAGTCTGTTGTTCCATGTGTGGTTCTAACTGTTGTTTCTTGAGCTGCATACAGATTTCTCAGGAGGCAGATAAGGTGGTCTGGTATTCCCATCTCTTGAAGAATTTTCCACAGTTTGTTGTGATCCACATGGTCAAAGGCTTTAGCATAGTCAGTGAGGCAGAAGTAGACATTTTTCTGGAGCTCTCTTGCTTTATCTGTGATCCAACAGATGTTGGCAATTTGATCTCTGGTTCCTCTGCCCTTTCTAAAGCCAGCTTGAACGTCTGGAAGTTACTGGCTCACGTACTGTTGAAGCCTGCCTTGGACTGAGGAGCCTGGTGGGCTTCAGGCCATGGGGTCACAATGCGTTGGACACGACTGAGCGAGCACACATATCGTTTAATATTTTCTGTTGTCTTGTGAGCTCAATATACTTACCCCAATTCAAAACAAGAACATCAAAGTCACATAGTGAATAGCAGAGCTGGAATTCAACATCACGCCCCAATGATGGCAGAAATAATATCTGTCATCACTAGTGTGCATGCATGCTAATTAGCCTCAGTTGTGTCCCACTCTTTGCGACTGTATGGACTGTAGCCTGCCAGGCTCCTCTGTCCATGGAATTCTCCAGGCAAGAATACTGGAGTGGGTTGCCATCCTCTTCTCCAGGGGATCTTCCCAACCCAGGGATCGAACTCTAGTCTTTTGTGTCTCCCGTAAGGGTCAGCAAATACGGCCCACAGGCCAAATCTAGCCCACCACTTGATTTGACATATAAAGTTTAGTCTTAACACGGCTGTGACCATTCGTTTATATGTTATCTATGGCTGCTTTCATGCTGTAACAGCAGAGTTGAGTAGTTTCCAGCAGAGAATGTATGACCTGCCAATTTTAAAATATTTATTTTTTTTGCCTTTTAGAGAAAGTTTGCCAACTCCTGATCTCTACTATGCTGCCCTCTATACAAAGCAGAGGTTAATTAGCCCAGAAATCCCCTGATATATAAATGGACAAGGAAAATTATATACATAAAAGAGAGTTAAGAGGAAACAAGGATATTTTTCTTGTTTTAAGAATAATATTCAGTTTCTTAAAGCTGTAAACCTTCAAATCCAACTTTTCTTTAACTTTTCAGTTCAGTTTACTAAACTTAATCCTTTTTCTATAGATATAGCAGTTAATCATCATCACTGTTGAGGATGCTTTTGATTATTTTTTGGTCCCAATTTTAATATGGTTAAACTTCTTCAAACATTTTAAACCACATTTATAAGGTCAATATTTTTAGTCTCTCATCTGATTACTTCTATTTTCTGACATATGCTTATGTAATTTTTGTATAGCAAGTCAATGAAACACATCGATGTACTTGAATTCCCTAATATCTCAATATTGTTTACAGATTGAGGCATATTTAAACTTAAAATTCTAAGTCTATATCTGTTATTCAAATGTATGTTTTATAGCGAAATTACAATTTTCACTTGTTATTCAGGAGGCCAAATTCTTTTAAATATTGTACATTTATAAAATTACAAATGTACTCTCATTATTTAGCTTAAAAAATAGTATAAGATTCTTTGAATATCCCTTACTTAGTTCTAAATGTCTTTGAGTTCAGTAGGAAAATATATGTATCATGCCTATCAATTTTGGAGAATATTTTCTCAACCAACTGAGATTGTAATTAACAGGAATTTTATTCATAAATTTAATACAATGTGTATTATTTACATATAGCATATACATAGAACATATAATTAACATATTCTTATTATAGGCTTTATAGAGACATCCTGAGTTTATAATGGCAGATTTACTACTTAAAGAAAGTTAGGCTTCTAGTATATGTCTCTGTCTACTTAATGTTTGCAACTCTATCAAATAAATTTTCTTAGGTGGATTTTTGCATTTCTTTCCATTCTTTGAATTTAAAGTCAAAGGCTTTTTATGGATATAACTTTTAAAAGTTTATTTATTTTTACTTTTGGTTGTTCTGGGTCTTTGTTGCTGTGCGCAGGCTTTCTAGGGCAAGCAAGGCTACTCTTTATTGCTTTGTGCACGTTTCTCATTGTGGTGGTTTCTCTTGCTGTTGAGGTTGGGCTCAGTAGTTGTGGCTTGCAAAGCTCTAGGGTGCGTGGGCCCTAGTAGTTGTGGCACATAGGGTTTAGTTCTTCGAGGCATGTGGAATCTTCCTGGACCAGGGATCAAACTCGTGTCCCCTACATTGGCAGGCAAATTCTTATCTACTGAGCCACCAGGGAAGTCCTAAAGCCAAGATTTTGAATACATAATTTTGGTCTTTTTTTTCATATATAGTCTGTCTTAGAACTTATAAGTTTTGGGAAGAACTAAAATAAAATAACAATAATTTAGTAGCAGGTAAATGAATAACCCATGTTCCATCATGCTACTAAAGTTTTGATTTGGGGAGTATCTCTCATCTGTCTAGTGGTGGAGGAGATTAAGAAAGCTTTCCAGTTAGACTTCTTCAGTGCAGTAGATCACTTCCTAATTTCAATCCAACTCCCCAGGCTGCTCCTCACTCTTCGATATCCACAGTTTCTAGTACACACCTCTAGTCACATGTAGACTAAACATTTAAGTATACTTAATTAATGGAAATAAAATTTAAAGAACTGAAAACTGACTCAGTTATAGGAATAAGAATATTTGGAACAAGGTAGGAATCTGAATCTCCTTTTTCAACTGTAACCTAAATAAATATCAAAATGTAGATTTAAAGGATGAAAAATTGTAATTGAGATGTGTCGTAAGAGTAAAGGCCACACCAGACTTTGAGAGGTAATTTGAAAAAGAATGTATGATATTTCATTAATCATTTTAAAATCATAGTATTTTGGATATGTGGGATTACATACAATATAGTCTTGAATTAAATTTCTGCTTAATTTTACTATTTTTCAGTGTGGCTACTAGAAAGTTTTGAGTTATATTTGTGGCTTGTGTTATACATCTATCAGATCATGGCTATCCCAGTTGTACCTGCATCCATCCAGCATACTTTTAGCCCTCACCATCCCCCCCATTTCTGATTACTGTTTTACAAATGGGAGATGGAGTTATTTGTTTTCACTGGCATCCCCTAGGATTCCCACTTTTTCCTTACCAAGTATGTCCAAGTTTAGAATGTTCTTCATCAAACAAACGTCTATATCCATTGTTTATGGCATCTTTGGCAGCCATGATCTTTCCATTTACAATTTAGTGTTATGTCAGAGATTTAGCAAATCATTTTCTTTTTTTTCCACCAAGTCGTTTTCTGAAAACATATCATGAAGGGAAAATTGAATGAGAGGATTCAAGTGCCTCTGTTGAGATTTTTATGAGAGTGACAAGATATTATCTAACCTCAGCATTCTCAGAACATCTCTGAGCCTCAGATTCATCTTCTACACCCTGGAAATAATCATACTTGCTTCATAGGTTAGATATGAGAATGAAAGGATATATAAACTAGGAAATCATTAAGCACAGTAAATATTCTGGGATTATTTTTGTTTATTCTTTTTCTAAATTAGTAGTTTTATCCCGGAGAAGGCAATGGCACCCCACTCCAGTACTCTTGCCTGGAAAATCTCACGGACGGAGGAGCCTGGTAGGCTGCAGTCCATGGGGTCGCTAAGAGTCGGACACGACTGAGCGACTTCACTTTCACTTTTCACTTTCATGCATTGGAGAAGGAAATGGCAACCCACTCCAGTGTTCTTGCCTGGAGAATCCCAGGGACCGGGGAGCCTGGTGGGCTGCCGTCTATGGGGTCGCACAGAGTCGGACGCAACTGAAGTGACTTAGCAGCAGCAGCAGCAGCAGAAGTTTTATCCAAGTTAAACAATCATCCAGAAAAATGAATACATCATAAAGGCACAGTTGATGACCTGACACAAAGTGAGTGTACCTGTTATCTCTACTCAGGAGAAGAGAGAGATAACCAGCATCCCAGAAGTTCTCTTCATGCTGGCTTCAGTGATGACCCACCAGCTTTGTTTGGTCTGTTTTCAGACATGATATCCATATAGTCATGTTGTATGTATCTTTTGTGTTTTACTTTTCATTCCACATTATGTCTCTGAGATATCACAGTGTTACTGCGTGTAACAATAGTTTGTGTTTTGTTGTTGCTGCTGCTGTTGTGTAGTTTCCATTTTATACCATGATCAATTTGTTCTTCTCTTGATTGATATATAAATTGTTTTCAGCACGAAGATAGCATGAATGATGTTGCTATAAACATTTTGGTACATGGTTTCTGGTCCTCCTAAGTGTTTATTTTTGTTAGGTCTATGACCTGGAGTATTAATAGCCAAGTAACAGGGTGTGGATATGTTTAACCTTAGTTGGTACTGCCAATGCTTTTCAAAGGTGCTTGTACAAATTTATCTTCACACAAGCTATTTATGGAAACTCCAGCTACTCCATATCTTTGATAGCACTTGGTATCTCCTTATAATTTTAATTTTCCTGTCTCTAATCACTAAATAAATTAAGCTCTCTTTAATTCCAAAGCTGCTTTGTCAGAATTGACCTTCTGATGTGTTAGATTTATCTTGGCCTGGAACCACTCTTCATGGTAAACAACTGACTAATGGATGCTCTTGATAGGTTTTCTTAGAGAGTACAGATTCCTATTCTAAAAATTGGTGTCATGTGGACATTTTCCTCATATAATAACACAGTTAAAAATCTACACCTTTTCTAAATGTAGTTTTTAAAATATTTCCTTCATCTCTTATGCCCTAATAAGTACTTGGCAAAGGTGTAGTTTGTTGGTATAAATGGATATTTTATTGGTATAAATGGACATTTTATCAACAAATAAAATGAATTCCAACTGTGATATTCAGATATGTGTTGAATCAAAAACCGTTGCCACTTCTGTTCACCCTCATCACGGACAAGGGCACATACATATTCAACTACATGAAGGTGATAAATATGTACAGAGGGGAGTCTATGAGAAGAGATGGAATTAGGTTTTTTGGTTCATGTTCAGGCTTGATATTTTCTATTCTTGTACTGATTTTTTATTTCCTTTCTACATTCTGATTAGATCAAACATATACCTGCGAAGAACATTTGAGTTTTATGATGTTACTTTATATCATAAAATTATTTGAAGACCCAGGTAACATGTTTGATATTTTGTAACTCTGTTATACTCTGAAAAAAAAGTCTCTGTTTTTGCCACTTCACTAAAATCCCAGGGAGTCCCCCATAAAGCAAGTGGAAATTGAGACCAAAACAATGCAAGAGCATTACTATGTCTGGGACATTGGATTTATCTATTTACTGCTTTTTGCAGTAGAGAAAGCTCAGTATCAATTCCTCCCAGTATTCTTTAGCAGGACTTGTAATGGTGTAGACGATTGTTCTGCAGATCAATTCCCTTGCCATTCCTGCTGTGGGAAGAGTCAACTTCCTTGCTTTGTTGATGCTGAGCTTGGAAAGTTAGTAGATGTGACACAAGCAGTGTCCTTAATTATGTTTATGTGGTTTGGATTGGCTTTTGGATTCCTTGCATTCTTCAAGAGAAGAAGATCACCAGGTGGCCATTAATCCAAAGAATATGAAAATTGTGTGTAGCACATCAGAACCCAACCTGAATCCTGGAGTCCAGAGCCTAGAGTCCGACCTAGCCAAACTGCGCTGAAACTGACTGGCAAACTAACAAAAGAGAAATAAGGTCTTGAGATTTCAAGCCACTTAGTTTTGGTGTAGTTTGTTAGGCAGCATTATTAAGGAAAAAGTTGACTGAGACAAGTTTCTGAGTTTATTGTTTAAGAATATTGACGTTAAAGTCCTCCAGCATAAAACTTCACTTACTAATTTAGTCCAAAAATGTGCATGTATTTTTGAATAGTTATAGTGTGCCAGTCCCTATGTTATGTTCTAGGGAAAGAGAAAGAAAATCTATCTGGGGAAAATTGACAAGGTAATTATAATACAATGTGATCTGTTTCTGATAGGGATACCCATCTATTATAGGCTGATTTAGAAGGAGGACCAGAACTGATTTTGACAATTCAAGGAAGATTTGTCACAGATGAAGTATGAGTAGGAATTATTCACATTATTGTAGGTAGAGACAATAAAATGTTCAAAAACTTAGAAACTAGAAGATATGTTCATTTGGTGGCCTACAAAAATGTTGTATGAGAGGGCCTGGATGGAGTACAGGAAAAAGGAAAAAATAAATCTGGAAGGGTAAGTAGTTTGAGAGGTAGCAGGTAGAATATGTATCTGAGGCTTCTGGTAGCCATCTTGCACACTAAATGTAAAGAGTGAAAAAGCTCAGATGACATTATTGGTTTTTAAGATTCAGTTATGCATGAAACCAAGGTTAGGTTTCTGGGTAACACCTACATATATGAGACAGAAAAAAATCAATGGATTTATTAATTTATTAATTTAACAGCTATTTTCTGTGAATGTGTTGGCAAATGAAAATAATATATTTGCTTCAGAGAGGTCACTATTTGTTAGAAATATGCAAATAATAAGAGGCAGTTCTAATACATAATGTTCAGTGTAATCATATAGAAATATACAGGACAAAGTGGGGAAAGGACCAGAAAGACTGTAGAGAAAGCCACACCTAAGCTGAGTACATAAAGGAGGAATAAGAATGATGTCAAGTCAAGAAAAAGAATAATATTGGTCCAGATAGAGTGAGTGGAATGTTTCAGATTTTCAAGAAAAAGGGAGAAGATTATAAGTCTATATAGAGGGGAGATTTCTTTTAAAAGACAAACTGAGACGGTAAATGGGGCCAGTTTATAAGTCATGTTACGGAGTTTGGATTTTAATTAAGAACAAAGAGAAACCTTTGAGGGGTTTCAAGGAGTATTGATAAACACCCATGAGATAGAACAGGCAGAACTTGGTGACTGACCGCATGACTGGGTTCAAGAAGAGGATAACACCGAGGATGCTCAGCTAGCTGACTTGGGAACATCTCTGAAGTGTGATGCCATTGGGAGCAAACATCTGCTATGGATCTAGAGGACTGGTGATGGAAATTTAAAGATAATGTTAAATTAGAGGAGGTGGACAAATACCTGGTAGGGGCAAAGTAAGAGAATCAGTGTAGTGCTTATTTACCAATTGAAGGAGAAGATCTAGTTTTAAAAAAGAGTTGTTTTTCATCAGTGCCACTGTGGCAAAGAATATGAGAATATTGAGGAAGAAGCCATATTGAGATTGGGATGTTAAGGGTTTGTAACTTTGTGGTAACTTTGTGTTCAGTTCAGTCGCTCAGTCATGTCCGACTCTTTGCGACCCCATGAACTGCAGCACGCCAGGCCTCTCTGTCCATCACCAACTCCCGGAGTCCACCCAAACCCATATCCATCGAGTCGGTGATGCCATCCAACCATCTCATCCTCTGTCGTCCCCTTCTCCTCCCACCCCTGATCCTACCCAGCATTAGGGTCTTTTACAACTTTGTGTTAACTTTGGGTAACTTTGCAGTAACTTTGTGGAAGTAGTTTTAGTAAATTGGTGTGTAGAGACCAGATTATAAAAGGTTTGGGAGTGACTGGGTGAAGAAATGAAGAGACAGTGGAAGAAATAATAAGATGGCAGCTTGAGAAAGTAACTGTGTTGAGAGACAGGAGTATTAGGAATAGGAACTCAAGCCAGTTTGTGTGCTGAGAAGAAAGATCCAGGGGAAAGGAAGAGATTTAAGGTGTAAGGTGAGTAGGGTGGGGTTGGGGGACACACAGATAATGTTCCGAAGGAAACAGAAGGCTTAAGTTCAGCCTCAAGGCTGAAGACTTATCACTGACAAGGAATGCAGACACTTCCAACTCAGGATAGAACAGGGAAGGGCAGGCTCATGAAAATAAGAAATTTTAAGGTGATGGAGAGCAAGACTTAAGGAACTGGTGTTTATTGACTGTTACTCCAAAAGGTAGAAGAGGATGTTGTTGGCTAGCTGCATTTGAGAAGAGTGGAAAAGATTGTAAGTATCCTTTCTGAGGAAATTGCTAAGGAGATGGTTCTTAGCTGAAAACCAGACTCTGCTCTAGTTAGTTTTGGTAGAAGTAGAACTTATTAGCTAGTTTACGGGATTATCAGTAGGTCTAGTGAGCCAGGACAATGCTCAGGGCATGATGATCACTAGTAAAAAGTCACTGCTGTAAACATGCTGTGCCTACATCTTAGTTATCAAAATATCATAGCTCGTACCTGTCAAGCTCAAGATTATACAGTAGGTGTGTCTCTGAAAAGCCGAATGCTTGAAACCACTAAGAACCACCAGGTGCCCAAGGATGGACTCAGTGAGCACCTAGTCCTTATACTGCTCTCTGCTATAGGAGAGACTGCTGTTTGTACCCAAATATATATTCTGTTCTTCCATTGTAAATTAATGTTTAGTTCATCACATAGCCAGCTGCTCAGAGTAAAAACTACATTTCTCAATCTCTTTTGAAACTGAATGTGGCCCTATAACTAAGTTTTAGCTAATGGGAGACACTCAGAAGTATTGTATAGCAGACAGAGAAGATGAGTCACTCCCTGGGGTTGGTTAAGTAATTGGCTGAAAAGAACCTGTCTCCTATGGGCTTCTTAGAGTAGGACCATCCTGCCAGTCCAGGATTGTATATTTTTCATTCTTCTGTAGGAGAAAAGCAATCTTCTGTCTCATTTTCCAAATAAAAAAAAAAATCATGGATATGTCTGCTATGTAGCCCAGATCCAGGGATCCATGGAGCGTGATGGAAAGAATTCAGGTTCTCTCTCTGGAAGCCAGGACTCATAAGGTGGCACTAGTGGTAAAGAATCTACCTGCCAATACAGGAGACACAAGAGATGCAGGTTCGATCCCTGGGTTGGGAAGATCCCCTGGAGGAGGAAATGGAAATAGAGGAGGAAACCCACTCCAGTATTCTTGCTTGGGAAATCCCATGGACAGAGGAGCTTGGTGGGCTATGGTCCATGGGGTTGCCAAAAGTTGGACATGAATGAGTGACTAAGCAGCAGCAGCAGCAGAGAGCTGGTGTTATAAGTCATGATGCAAAAAATTATACATTAGACATAATGAAAGGACTGTCTCTAGAAAGGGGGAGGTGTTCAAAAGATGTTAGGTAACTACTAGTGAAACAGGTGTTTATAACAGGGGTTAAGTATGGGAGGAGAGAAAAGAACGAAAAATAATGAGTGGCAGAGGGGCATAAAAGAACATGAATTCACCAAGGTCTGATTTCATGGCTTTAAAAAAATAAAAACAACTTTGACACCTGGAGTGGGAAACAGAAACTAATCTGAACCTGGGGAAAGTGTTGTGGAATTACCAGATGGTAGAATTCAAATTTGATATAGAAACAAACAGAGACGGAAGAGAGTGAGAGACAGAAAGGCTTTCCCTCCCTGGTGCTTCACCCCAGGGTCTGCTCAGAGGATGGGTTGTAGGCAGTAGCATTGAAGATTGAGTGCTGGTAGAAACAGGCAGAAGGTTTGAAGTTGGATGTCAATGAGACCCTAGCTCTGCCGAACATGCTCACTGTAGAAACTTGGGTGAGTTACTTGCCTCTTCAAGTTTATTTCTTCATCAGTAAAATGGAAAGAATGATAGTATTAGTACCAGCAAACTAGTACCACAGATAGAGGGTGCTTGGTGCCTAGTACCATGCTTGGCACCCTGTAAGCCCTCAAAGTCAAGGTGAACACTTTTCAGTAAAGCTGAAGTACTCCGCTTAAACTCTTCACTCACATCTCCTTGCCCATGCCATTGATTTTAAGCAAATAAAAATATCTAGTTCTATCTTGGGCTGAAAACCACCTGGCATAATTCAAGCTGTTCTCTGAAATAGTGTTTGAACCTAGAAAAAAAGTCCTGACTCACAATTAGAGAATAGAATCCTCAGGAAAAACCAACATTAGCATCTAAACAAGAAAATGAGCTTATTGACATTGAAAAATGTTATTACGTTTTCAATTTCATTAAAGTTCCCAACAGACAACACATTTATTTCTGTGCTATGGGTCTGATAGCAAAAATGGGAAAAAACGTCAGTCTACAAGCTCTGGGACTCTAATCTGTGACAGCACTGATGAAATATATGTTTCCTGAAGAGACACGCAATTCTTACTATCTGTGACCATTGAAATATTAAGGAAATTACTTATAAAACACATAAAAATCCATTATGGGAGCAGAGCCTAGAAACTGCAAAGGAGGATGGGAAAGAATAATTTCCAGTCTTCCTGGCAAATTAAAAAAAAAGGAGTTTTTTCCCTTGTTATTATCCTGGTGAAATTAAATTTCATTGTGTGATTCTCATCTTCATAATTACCAGGTTGCTTTGAGAATTAGATATAAAAAGCCACCTCATATAAAGGTAGCAGCTGATTTTCCTAAATATTATATTTTTAAAATGATAAAAGAGGAGTAACGTTGCAAACAATCATTTTAATCACTGTGCTTGTTCCACGTCAGGCCACCCACCTTTCTCATCACTCTCATTTGAAGGATTGAGGCAGAATACCTACAGGGACATCTACCCAGTCCCTAAAACCATCTGGGTTGGTACAGGAATAGGATCCCAAAGAATATGAGCTTGGATTTCTAGAAGAAATTGCGGAGGCTGGGAGGTGTGATAGGATAAATAACTGCCCTCAAAGATGTCCACATTTTACTCACCGGGAACCTGTTAATATGCTGCCTTATGTGACAAAAGGCCCTTCGCAGATGTGGGTTAGTTTATGGACCTTAGAGGGAACATCCACCTGGGCCCAGTCTAATCACACAAGTCCATGAGAGCAGAGGACCTTTCCCAGCTGTAGCTCATCAGAGAGATTGCTGTGTTGCTGAAAGGGAACCAGAGAGATGGCAATGTGAGACGGCCTCAACTCACCCTTGTTGGTTTCGTAGATGGGAAAGGTCATGAGCAAAGGAATGTGTGCAGCCTCTAGATACTGGAAAAGTGAGGAAGTGGATTCTCTCCTAGGGCCTCCAGAACCAAAGGTGCTCCTGCCCACACTGTGACTTAAGCCAAACAGGACCTTGTTAGACCCAAGAAACTGTAAGACATTAAATTTGTGTGTGCTTTTATGATACTCAGTTTGTGGTATGTGTTGTAGCAGCACAGAAAACAAATACAGGGAGGGAACCTGTTTATTAGCTTGGCGTATTCCCTCTAATTCTTCCTTTGTTTGATCTATGATTTTTCTTTTCCTGTGTCGCTGCTGTATGTGCCTGTGTGAACATGAGACTGGGGACTGGGCTCTTGTCCTCAGCTCATTAGACTGAGGCCAGACAATGTGCCTGCCTCTTAGTAGCTTTTATTTAGAATCTAGACTCTAGTTCAGTGAAAGCAGCAGCTGATTGGTGTACAGCTTCAGTTGAAATGAGTCATAAGGTGCAACCAGTCTTGAAGATTCCCACTGTGGTCTCGTTGTCACCATAGAAGACCCATTTCAACATCAGGCATGACCAGGACCTAGTCCTACTCATCAAATAATCCTTTCTTCCTCCCTCCCACCTTCCCTGTTTCCCTTCTTCCCTTCTTTCCTTGGGATGATGCCCTTTACTCAAACATCTTAACAAGTGCTACTTATAAAATATTTTTAAAATGTTTCAAAGCTTTCACTTATCACTGTCATCAGCAGCACCATTGTCCTCTTTTTCATAGTAACCATCATAATTAAGACATGCACACATGAAGAAAATCAAATAATATGAAAAGCATAAAATAAAAACTCTATTTACCTTCCTATCATCTGTCATATTTCCAAAATACGAGTGCTTTCACCAACTTCTGCTTTTTATTTATATAATATAAAAAATTGGGGATAAATGTGAATTTACAGAAAAATTATAAAGGTAGTACAGAGAACTCTCATGGACCCTTCACTGAGCTTTCCCTAATGTTAACATCTTACATAATCATGGGTGCGTGTGTGTGTGCTAAGTTGCTTCAGTAGTGTCTGACTGTTTGTGACCCTGTGGACTATAGCCCACTAGGCTTCTCTGTCCATGGGATTCTCCAGGCAAGAAATACTGGAGTGGGTTGCTATTCCCTTTGCCAGGCTATCTTCCCAACCCAGGGATTGAACCTGTGTCTCTTATGTCTCCTGCATTGGCAGGTGGTTTCTTTGCCACTAGCATCACCTGGGAAGCTCCATAATCATGGATACATACATTTAAATTTTTTATGCCTTTAATTCTTCTGGTTATTTCTTTCATATTTCTAAATATTTGATAAATATTAATGAATTTATCAAATTTAGAGAGTGAGAAAGGGACAGGAAAGAGAGGGTGATAAGAGGTGAGGTCAGCATGGTGGGCAGGTATCAGACCATAACATAGGAATTTTAAGAAGGGTAAAGAGTTTGGATTTTGTTTTAAGCATGATGGGAAGTCTTTGGAAGGCTTTGGCCTTGCAAAAGATGGATGGATGCACAGGAACATGGTCTGATGCACAATTCTAAGAGTTTATTTCAACTGTGTGGAGAATGGATGGTAAGGGTGGGAAGGGCATCAGACCACCTGGGAAATTATTGCTCTAATTGAAGTGAAAAATCATGATGATTAGACCTAATTGGAATATGTTTTAAAGATAGAGCTCATAGAACTTGCAGATGAACTGGAAGCCAGATGTAAAAGAGATGCATATTTATAAATTACTCATAAATAGTTTGCATGTAAAGCAGTGAGACTGAATGAGATCATCAAAGGAAAGAGTGGGAAGTGATTTAAGACGGATTCTTGGAGTGCTTTTACATTTAGATGTCAAGGTGAGAACAAACCAGCCACAGATTCTGAGAAGTGGCCAATAAGAAGGGAGGGAAAACAGGGGAGTACAAGGAAACCCAAAGAAAGTGCTTCAAGAAAAAGGGTGTAGGTGAACGGTATCCAAAACTGCTGAGATGTCAAATGAGGACAGGGGCTGCTGGCCCAGTCACGAGGAAGCCATTCTCAAGGGTGTTCTCAGAGAAGTGAGATACAAGAGTTGCCATGGAGTGGATGAAAGAAGGGATGGAAGGGAACAGAGACAGAAACTTACAGAACAACTTTAGGAAGTTTAGCTAGGAAGGAGAGTTAAGAAATAATGTACTTACCAGAGAAGTGATATTAGAACATATTTGTATCTTTGGGGGAATAATTCAGTGGAGAGGGAGAAACTGCTGATGTAGAGTAGAGAGGATATAACTCAAGTAGCTGTTACACCTAATATGACAAGAGGAGATGAGACACAGAGAAAAAGTGTGAGTAAGGAGTGATCTTAGACATAGGTAAGGTAAGGGTCTTTATTCATTGTCATGGAGGAAAAGCACAACGGATGGGTACATATGCATATAAGTGAAGTGGCACAAAAAGTAGCTACTCTCTGATTATATTCATTTATAAGAAGAGTATTGAGCAAGGCCATTCGTTGAGAGAAAGTGGTGGTAGAGTGTAGATAATTTAAGGAGAAAAAAGTTATGAGGGAGTCATTTTGGAGAGTGTGATGGCAAACAAGCTAGAAAAATGCAGTAGGATTTCCCAAGAATTTCCCAACAAGAAGTTAACCAAGCCAATATTATTTGAAAGTTGCTTTTTTCTTTTTATTTCCCCTGGCTTACTGGGTGGAAGACATGAAATGGCACACAGCTGAGTATCACTCCTAAGACTGAGAGTTAGCGAGGCAAGTGCAGTAGAAGAAATGAGGATAGAGAGTGAACAGTTATTCTAAGGGAAAAAAGATGGATTTTGGAAGCTGAGGCTGCTAAGGACGGTGGGAATACATGTGTGGTGGACAGTAGGAAATGAACTAGAGTCATGGTTTTGAAATGTTGGTACAGAGTGTTGAGGATACTAAAGAGAGTAATATGGAAGGATGTAGTCAGAGAATGAGACACTGGAAGTTGTGATTTTAGAGGAGGAGCAGTTCTCAGGGGAATCATACATCAGAAGAATGGAGAGTGTGAGAGAAAAAAAAATAATCCCAGTATGAGAAAGCTGACCAGATAGCACTTACATTGTCTTCTCTCACTGAAGTCTTATGTGCTTTAAGTAATTCTAAAAATTAAAAAGAACAATTTATCAAATTTGTATAATTATGATCTTGTAAATAGTGCTTACGAAAAATTTGGTAGCATGATTGAACAAGTAGAGAAGGAAATATAGACTTCTAAATTGTGGATACAATAATGTTTTAATTTTCAAAATAAAAAACTTAACTTTTATTAACACTCCATCAATTGGAAAATCATGCCACATGATTCATATTTTCAATCTCTTTGTGTTTTGTTTTCATTGTATTCTGAGAGAATCCCTTAAACTTTATTTTTGCTTTTTCTAATGATTTTTTTAAAAAAGATCAGCAACCACAATTTGACTTTTCAAGGACTGCATTCTGTTCTTTGTTTTCTGTCTTTTTATACTGGTCTTTTCTCCTTTCAAGTCCCTTTGAATTTGTTAGTTTTAAGCTTTTGAAATTTGTCTCTTATTCTCTAAATTATATATATTTATTCTTGTGGAAATATTTGCTCTTCTCAGAACTTTTAGTTTGTACTATTAGTTTTCTTCAAATGTCTGCTGAACCTTGGTCTCCTATACATTGCTTATATTAATAACATTATTGTTGTTGTCGTCCAGTCGCTAAGTCGTGTCCAACTCTTTGCGACCTCATGGGCTGCAGCACACCAGGCTCCTCTGTCCTTCACTGTATATCTTGGAGTTTTGTCAAATTCATGTCAATTGAGTTGGTGATGCTATCTAACCATCTCATCCTCTGCCCCCTCCTCGCCCTGCCCCTTCTCCTTTTGCCTTCAATCTTTCCCAGCATCAGTGTCGGTTTTCTAATGAGTCAGTTCTTTGCATCAGGTGGCCAAAGTATTGGAGCTTCAGCATTGGTCCTTCTAATGAACGTTCAGGAATGATTTCCTTTAAGATTAACTGGTTAGATCTCCCTGCTGTCCAAGGGACTCTCAGGAGTCTTCTCCAGCACCACAATTTGAAAGCATTAATTCTTCAGTGCTCAGTCTTCTTTATGGTCCAACGGTCATATCCATACATGACTACTGGAAAAACCATAGTTTTGACTATACAGACCTTTATCAGCAGAGTGGTGTCTCTGCTTCTTTCGTACATTGTCTGTCTAGGTTTGTCATAGCTTTCCTTCCAAGGAGCAAGTGTTTTGATTTCTTGATTTCAGTCACCATCCACAGTGATTTGGGAGCCCAAGAAAATAAGATCTCTCACTACTTCCACTTTTTCCCCTTCTGTTTGCTTTAAAGTGATGGGACTGGATGCTGTGATCTTAGTGTTTTCTATGTTGAGTTTTAAGCCAGCTTTTTCACTTTCCTCTTACACCTTCATCAAGAGTCTCTTTAGTTCCTCTTCACTTTCTGCCATTAGAGTGGTATCATCTGCATATCTGAGGTTGTTGATATTTCTCCCGGCAAGCTTGATTCTACCTTGTGATTCATCCAACCTGGTATTTTGCATGATATACGCTGCATATACATTAAATAAGCAGGATGGCAATATACAGCCTTGATGTACTCCTTTCCCAATTTGGAACCAGTCTGTTGTTCCATGTCTGGTTCTAACTGTTGCTTCCTGACCTGCATACAGGTTTCTCAGAAGATGGGTAAGGTGGTCTGCAATTCCCATCTCTTTAAGAATTTCCAGTTTGTTGTGATCCACACAGTCAAAAGCTTTAATGTGGTCAGTGAAGCAGAAGCAGGCTTTTTTAAATTCCCTTGCTTTCTATGATCTAACGAATGTTGACAATTTGATCCCTGGTTCCTCTGCCATTTCTAAACTCACCTTGTACATTTGGAAGTTCTTGGTACACGTATTGCTGAAGCCTAGCTTGAAGGGTTTTAAGCATAAACTTACTAGCATGTGAAATGAATGTGATTGCAAGGTAGGATGAACGTTCTTTGGCATTTCCTTTCTTTGGGATTGGAATGAAAACTGACCTTTTCCAATCCTGTGGTCACTGGTGAGTTTTCAAATTTGCTGGCATATTGAGTGTGACACTTTAACAACATCATCTTTTCAGATTTTAGATAAATGAGATTGTTAGTATAAATAATAATGTTGGATTATTATTGGAAGCTGACCTGAACTGCATTTGCCATTGATAGTGAACTGTTCTTAACCACTGAGTATGTTTTGAAGAGGCCTCCACACTTTTAGAAAAGGCAGAGGAACCAGAGATCATATTGCCAACATCCGCTGGATCATCGAAAAAGCAAGAGAGTTCCAGAAAAACATCTACTTCTGCTTTATTGACTATGCCAAAGCCTTTGTCTGTGTCGATCACAATAAACTGTGGAACATTCTTAAAGAGATGGGGATACCAGACCATCTGACCTGTCTCTTGAGAAACCTGTATGCAGGTCAGGAAGCAACAGTTAGAACTGGACATGGAACAGCACACTGGTTTCAAATAGGAAAAGGAGTACATCAAGGCTGAATATTGTCACCCTGCTTATTTAACTTATATGCAGAGTACATCATGAGAAACGCTGGGCTGGAAGAAGCATAAGCTGGAATCAAGCTTCCCGGGAGAAATATCAATAACCTCAGATATGCAGATGACACCACCCTTATGGCAGAAAGTGAAGAAGAACTAAAGAGCCTCTTGATGAAAGTGAAAGAGGAGAGTGAAAAAGTTGGCTTAAAGCTCAACGTTCAGAAAACTAAGATCATGGCATCTGGTCCCATCACTTCATGGGAAATAGATGGGGAAACAGTGGAAACAGTGTCAGACTTTATATTTTTGGGCTCCAAAATCACTGCTGATGGTGATTCCAGCCATGAAATTAAAAGACACATACTCCTTGGAAGGAAAGTTTTGACCAACCTAGACAACATATTAAAAAGCAGAGACATTACTTTGTTAACAAAGGTCTATCTAATCAAGTAAGCTGTGAATTCCTTGTACTTGTATAACTGAGGTCTTTTTGTTATCTGGGGACCACTTTCAGCTCTTAAAGGTTGTCTGCATTCTTAATATGTGTATTCATCTAGAAATGGAGAATCTCTTTCACATCAAATGCTTCTCATAGTTTGAAACTCAAAATCATGTGATTAACCATAATTACATCTGCAGAACCTCTTTTATTATATAATATACCCTAAGCATGGACACTACACTAGGAGGCAGAAGTCGGGAGGGCAATCTTAGAATTCTATGACACTCCTCCAGAAGAGATTAGAATATAAGACCTTGTCCTGGCTTGTTAATATTCCCATTAGAAACCATAATTATCCTTAGGCAAATCTTTCAACTTCTGTGAAGAACAGCCCTGCTTTATCCCTGCCATTAAGGCTAACTTCAAGACTGGCATTGACCTACATGCCTGAGGATAAGTCAGGACACCTTGCACAGCTCTTCAGCAGATAAATGCCTCTCTGTGCACTTCCAAATGCTGTTTCCTACTTGAGTTTGGAGTCCCTCCAGGACTCTCCCAGAAACACTGGCCCCTACTTCCACTGAAGGCTTTTTCGGGTCTCTCTTATTAAGAAAAATAATTTTCTCTTTTCTATAAATGTGTTAGTAAACAAGTTTTATCCAAACTGAAACAAGTTATGCACATTTTTCTTAAGGATAGATTGCTATATGTATAAATGCTTAAACTAAGAATAGGAGTTTCTAAGGGTGAAACCCTGTAATAACTTGTCCCTTTGTAAACTGAAGAAAAACAGCTGTTTCTGTTCCCCTATATTAAACTGTTACAATGAGCTGTGGCAAAGTTAGTGTTCAGAAAAATAGGAGGACCAAGAGCAGGCTAGGAATGTGGTCTTTCTAGCCAAGCCCTGTGGTTTACCGTCTTTTAAGTAGCTGTCAGTAACCTAAGTCTAGAGAATAGCCAGAGCACAGGGACCAGAAAGTCAATGATGAGAATCTACAGGTGAGGGCTAGATGAGATCTTTGACTCTTTTAGTCAAGGAATTTACTGGAAGTAAATAGGTGGATGCCAGCCTGGTTTCTGAGGAAGCTCTCTATATCCAAAGAAACCTTAGACCTGACATGGCCAAAGGTAGCTTTTGTTTAAAACTAACATTATCTCCCCCTGCCTCATATATTTCTCATCCTGCACCTTCAGACGCACAGTGAAATACAGTAGGCTGTAAAAGTCATGCATCCTCTAGGAAGGACATCAACCTGAATTTAAACTTTAGAGATGATCCCCTCAGAGGGCAAATTTGTAAGCATGGAGTGTGATGGACAAGGAGATTTTCCAAGAGAGCTACCATATTGAATAACCAAACTGTTGACCCTGAAGGCAGAGTGGGGCATCTTTGCTGCTCCCATCCAGCAAGAGTTAATGTTTGCTTCTGGTTAGTGACTATGGGGTAATTCCCACTCTCCTTTGCCCTAAGGAGCAGGTTTTACTACAGTTATTCTATTCCTTGTCCCCATTGTGTAGAAGATGTGTTATGGGAAGATAACTTTAAAAAACTGAGACCATGAGAAGGCACATTTGGTTGTAATACTAGAGAAGGGCACATCACCCACCACAGAAGTGGGCATGTCTAGTCTCTCACTCTATTGTGTGTTTCAGAGACCCTGAGGAAACTCTTAAGATAGAATTTGAGCATACTGCAGTTCCCTCTAGCAGTGTGTTCTTCTTTCTTAGGAAAGTAAAAAAAAGTAATATATTTTGTGACATTCTGTTTTGGTAACCAAAGTATGACCATCAAAATCACTGTGACTTTTCCTATAAGATATATTCACAGTGGTTCCAAGAAGAGTGAATTATACGTGCACATCTGTGTGTGCCCTTTCATTTCCAAATAACGTCAAGAAAAATCATAGTACTTCTTAATATGGGCAAAAGTCTACAGGGGTTTTACTAGTGGTTATATCTAGTCTACAATCTTGCCAGAGGGTTGGAATAAAATCGTGTACAACATCAGCAATCTGGGGGGACCTGGAGAAACTTAAAGCAGGAACAACCAATGTGTCATCATCAGGGTCCAAGTACCAAAGACTCCTGTTGTTTCTGGAGCCCAGCATCCTTCTAGTAAAGTTGACCACCGCCAGGCAGATAATTGACCACAGTGTTGATAGCATATGAATATTTCATACATCACATAGTGAACAAAAAGCCTGTGAAGTCCCATGGCCAATCTCTGGTGTCCTTTGCCATTTGGTGTCCAGAAATTCACACATATTTAATTAAAATAAATAAAATGCAACCCAATCCAAGGAAAGGCTGCCCTATAACTTCAAATATCCTACTACATCATTGTAATAGAGTATGAAAGAGACTTAAGAATATATATCTCTTTACTTATTTTATGTATATAGTCTAGAACCAGTAACCCTTTGAAAGATATAATTCTTCATTGCATCATTCATGCATTTCACAAATGTTTATAGACTACTAACTATATATTATCAAGTAATCTTGGGATAACTGGGCTTCCCTGGTGGCTCAGATAATAAAGAATCTTCCTGCAATGCAGGAGACCCAGGTTCAACCCCTGGGTTGGGAAGATCCCCTGGAGAAGGAAATGGCTACCCACTCCAGTATTCTTGCCTGGAGAATTCCATGGACAGAGGAGCCTGACAGGCTAGGTACTATGTGTTCAGCAATATGCTAGATGCTCTGAAAGGAGTACAAATGAATTAAGCCCCCTTCACTGGGTGTCATCAAGGAATACAATATGCAGGGTAAAAACATTAGAATTTCCATTTCTATTTTTTAAAATCATACATTTTAAACTTTAATATACTTTGGTGTACATTTTAAAATTAAAATATATCGATATAAAGATAGATGTAATATGTGTATAAATTTCATGTGTGTGTTAAATTTTACTTAACTACTGGTGGTATTATCAAAGAATTTTGGAAAGTACTTGTTTATAGACTCAACTGTGAGTTGAGATTGCTTTCTATATAATACTACTAATTATGATAATAAATGCATAATTTGTAATTATGTTAAAATAATTACATAAATGAGCACTTACTATATGCATTACTCTGTTCTTTAGAATTAGTATAATTACAGATGTTTCTTACAACAGTCCAATAAGTCGGTGTACATGTTGGCATGTTATGGATGCCTGTGGAGCTTAAATACTTTGCCCAAGGATGGTTGTCTGAGTCAAATATATTGCTCCCAGTTGAAGGAATCTAGGCTCTTTTAGTCCTGTCTTCAGGGAGCAGAATGAAAGGGACCACTATAAATAACCACAAGTAATGCTTTATGCTGATGAATCCCCTTGAGTGTCTCCTCCAAGCCAGTTTGATCATTTCAGGCCACCCCTGAACTCTTTCAGCTGTAAGAAATGGAACCTAAAAATAACAGACCTGAAGCTAATGGCCTAGCAGCAAGCTTTAAATTTCTGGCATCTAAGCTGGCACTTTTTCTTCTTCTCTGACCCACTCTTCAATTTCAGAAATCCCTTGATATATGGTAAGCAGATCAGCTCTGCTTACCCATCTTCCAATGTAAGTGAATGAACATGGTAATTCAATAACCATGAATGGGAGAGAGAAACGAATATGAAATAATCACAAAGATTCTGGAGAAACGCTATGCTGTTTCCTCAATTCTCCTTAAAACATCCACTAAACTTTTAGATCTTGGTTTAGAGAACCACCTCCTCTGGGAAGCCTTCAGACTTCCCAAGTTAAATTCCTTTTTCTTCTTTAGTATTGCCATGCCTCCCAACACTGTGTTTGCCATGGCTCATAAAAGACTGAGTTATAACAATTATTTGTTATAATAAAACAATTGTTGTAATAAAACAATTGTATTTGTTTGTCATCATGACTAAATTGTTAGTTTGCTGAATGTAGAGACAGGCTATTATTCACAGCTATATCTTCGTGTTTCCATAGCTCCTAACATATATATGCAATAAATTCATATAATATTATAAATACATACATACAGATGAATGAAGAAGTAGTAAGTTGTTAAGTTAACCAACAGGCTAGAAGAAGGGAGGTTAGCATGGTACAAGGAGTCAGCAAAGTAGGGCCATCACAACTGTGAGAGAAGCTGTGCTTCAGGCCAAACCTTCCAGACTTTTGCAAAAGCAGGAAAATCTAGAAAGAAACTACTCAGTTTCAGCAGACATGTAAGTGGTGGATTCATTTGGCCTTAATGATTCCTGGGTCACTTATAGAAAGTCCAAACAAAAAGCTTTGCTAGTGAAAGGAAACAGAATACACCTCTTCAAAATATGCCATTTTGGTATAATAATTATTTGGAATTAAAGGTACTTGAGAAACATCCAGGGCAAGAAGCACACTCTGACCCTGCTTTGCCTCCTGAAAACAGGAGATAAGTCTCCCATGTGAAAGGTACCCTCCCTGTACCAGGAGGGTCGAAGGCATCCTTATCTTTCCAAAGATAGGAAATTGAGGGCCAAGAAGGCTCTATAAACCATGTTATTTTACCAGTTTACTACCTCATGCGTAAACCCTTTTGTCTTGTCAGGTCTTCACAAATTAGCTGCCTTCTTTGGTCACTTTCTTGAGTCTCATAGTTTTTATGGGGCTCTCACATATAGGACATTAAATTTGTTTTTGTCCTCTTAATTTGTTTTATGTCAATTTATTAGACCAAAGAACCTAGAAGGGATGAAGGGGATTGTTTTTTTCTATTCAACTCTAGTGTCCTGAAAAGAGCTGAACACAGAACTGAGGTCTTCTGGCTTCAAATAAACCACCCTGTAACTTTGGTTTACATCCTTTCCCATCTCTTGTGTGTGTTTAATTCAAACATGAAAACCCAAACACAGGCTAAAGAAGGCCGGTCAGTGCTTGACACCTTTCTCCTAGAAATCATAAATCATCCATGGTTCAGTGGTCACTCTGGACAGAAGACGTACCTTGTTTCTCCTCTCAATCCCCAAAGGTTA
This sequence comes from Okapia johnstoni, assembly GCA_024291935.2. Taxonomy (NCBI): domain Eukaryota; kingdom Metazoa; phylum Chordata; class Mammalia; order Artiodactyla; family Giraffidae; genus Okapia; species Okapia johnstoni. Next base: position 34,535,214 of record CM044319.1, read on the forward strand.
GAGGCATTGTTCCCAGTCAGAAAACTTTTCAAATCTCTGCCAACTTCTAATGACCGAATGTAGCTCAGGTACTTAAGGAAAAGCTAGAGAGGCAGTGTCTTTAGCTTTGGTCTGGCGTGGCAAGAGTTGGCAAAGCAGCAGAAGTAGACTAGTGGTGAGTGGATGATGAAATATTTTTGAAACACCCTATTCTGTTCATCTAATAATTTAACACTATGAGAGAGTAACATCAAGAATGATTTTTACAAACCTACTTTCTATTTGTTTGTCTTAGAATTCTGTACCTCCCAGGTCATTTAAGTCATTTTTGCTTTTTAATTTTTTTTTTAAGACATAAGAAGCTGGGCAAATGGTTTTAAATAAAGAAGAATGTCAGGTCTCATTGTGCTTAAATTGCCCGTTATTAGCATAAGTCCTAATAGGGTTTAAACAGCTAGCTATTGACAATCATTTGTGTTTAGACTGCGTTTCTAGGGAGGGAGGCATTTGTGTGTAGCTAAAAGCCTGGATATCCTCTAGTGACTAATATAGAAGTCATAATAACATAAATCTACATGGTGACCTCTAATATGGAAAAATGCTTTGTCCATACTGTGTACAATGATGAGATTTCTTTAACTCTGGGTGAAAACATAGTCTTTCACAAAATACCAAGTTCCTGGGGCCTCTTTAGAAATGCACAGAAGAGCTAATCAAATCAGTGGGTTAAAAGCAAAAGTTCTTAACCATTAAATTGGAAAAACTTAGCAAAGCAAAAATAGATCCGTGTTTAACACTGGATAGAATCAACAGAAATGAAGATTTCTCACCTCTTCAGAGAAAGAAATGGTAAGGACAGGAAAGATACATGCATCTCTGTTCATGAGAGGATGGAACTAAGTGGAAGAAGTGAGAAACAAATGAATTCTCATTGAGTGATATTTTGTACAGTAATCTAAGTCTTGTGATGGGCTTATCGCCCATTGAGCTAAGGTAACAAGAGGCAATCTATAAGGACTAGATGGGAAGCAGTATGGAAATAGAGCAAAGTATTTCTCCAAAAAGAGTACCAGGGAGAACAAGGAAGGACATTGGGTTTTAGTGTTGCTGGTGACATTTCCTTGTTTGGAGTTCTTGTGTCTGTCCTTGTGAAGGTTATTCAAGGAATGGTATTTTATGCCTATTTCACTCTCCAAACTCAATTGTCCAAGTGAAGTGTATTACTTGCCTCTGTTCTTAAATAGCAACATGGCTTTTAGTAAAAGGGAGGATCAGGAATAACTACCACCAATAATAATGATAACCATAACATCTGCTGAGGACATTCTATGTGTCAGATACTGTATTAGGTGTACACGGGCACTCTCTCATATAATCAGCACAGCATCCCAAGGATGTAGGTTCCACAGGGAAGGACCACCTTATACAGAACTAGGTCCTAAAATTAGCCCTTAACTATTCAGTAAATATCATTAATGTAACTAGAGAAATGTGGGGTGAATGGATAGAAATGTGGGGTGGATGGATAATTCCTAAGTCCCTGCTTTCCTAAAGAGTTTACATCTTTCTGTCTTAGTGTTCAGTTTCAATGACCTTAATATACGTGATTTAAACTAATTACATAGTGAAACCCCAAGAGAAGAATTAAAATATTTAGTGTAACCTCAGGGGAAGGATGAATTATAGAAGTAGCTCACTGAAATGAATCACAATACTTTCCTGTATTTAATATTTGAGGGAATTAAAGCTAGCAAAGATAAGTACATTTCCCAAGGTCAAGAAGGTAGTTAGTGAAGGAATTGGGAATTTAAACCAGAGCCCTCTGGTATGACCAGTGTGTAACTTACAAGGCCAGTGGAGGCAGCATTGTGTATGCATTTCAAAAAGATACAATGTCCTTTGTTGGTAAAGAGTCTAGAAACAGAATATTTATAAAATAGATAATAGTTACATATGCTTAAACTAAAACAGAAACAGAAAATATATGCAGCAAGGAAGGATCATTGGCAAATTCATCAATATTCTAGAAGGATAGTTTTGTGGAGTTATATAAAAAAATGCTTTGATGAGTAAGTGAAAATAGCAGCTAATTCCAATGTACCAGAGTTTTAAAATGCTAACATTTTAAAATATTTGTGGAAAAGATCATGATTTAATGACAAATCTCAATAAAGCCTGAAGAATTTGGTACAAAAGACACTGAAGTGTAGCTCCTCAATTATCTTTTCTACTGGACAGTCACAGATTCCTTGCCTAACCAAAGCATCTGTCTGCTTCAAATGAAAATTGTTTTTCACTTTTACTGAAAAATCCAGCAGCCCCAGTCAGCAGCCTCAGTCAGCCTCCGTCAGCAAATCTTTGGGTATTTGACCACGTAGGATCACACACATTTCCCCAGAGCTGGCATAAGCTTCTTTTCATTAAAAAAAATAATGTAATTCATTTTTGCTTTCCCTTTTTATTCTCCATTAATTACTAATCATTATAGGCAGGGACATTTCTACTTTTAAGTGTTTGATATTTAGTAAATCCTACTGGAATCTGAATCTAAATTCATTGCTTTCTCTGTTTTGAAGAGCAAAAGTCTTTGCATCTTGGAAACACCACCCAGTCTTGTCACATGGATATCATCCTTTTGTTCCTCACTCTCTTTGTCCTTCTCAGTCAATTGTACTGTTCTCATCAAAATACAAATTCTTTCAACCAACTTTTGAAAATCCTTCCTTGAGGTCATATACCTCTGTTGGTTCAGCTCCATTTCTCAGCCCCTAATTTGTAGCAAAATTTGGAAATGTCATGGTCAATATTTATTGTCTTCACTTCTTTTCCTATTCAATCTTTTTTAATAATTAACTTTCAGACAACTTTAAACTAATACAAAATTTTCAAAAACAGACCAAATAACTCTGACATTTCCTTTATCTCACTTTCTCAGGTGTTTGCATTTTACTACATTTGTTCCATCTCTCTGTAGATATTTGTAACATATACCCATTATCATTATTTTTATGGATGGTTATGGGCAACTTGCAGATATGGTGTCCCTTCCTCTTCAAATCCTCTGGTGTGTAGTTTCTAAAACCAGCACACTCTCTAGCATAATTGTGATGTAATCATCCCAAACAGGAGATCTACATTGATCAATTACTACAGCCACACCTGAAGTCTGTTCACATTCTCCAACCACCTCAGTTAGATCTCCTGCCCCTTCTGATTCAAGATGCCATCCAGGTCTATGCTTTATATTTGGCTTTGATGTCTCTTTAAATCTGGAACCGTTCTTCAGCCTTTGCCTTTCCCTGCCTCCTGTGTCCTCAGTGTCTTTTAAAGAGTACAGATCTTTCGTTCAGTAGGGTGTTGCTCAGCCAGATTTCCTCAGGTCTGGACAGCACTCATGCATTCTTGGTGGGAATACCAGAGCAATGCCACTGGATCCTTCCCAGGCTCATGGGGATCATCCTTTCCTCAAGAGGTTACGCCAACCTTTTTCAAGGTGGTGTCTGCCAGACTTTTCATTTTCTCCTTTGTAAATGATGCCTTTTGTGGGATAATACACCAAGTCTAAGCCTATATCCCACTGGCTTTGGAGTGTGCCAACCTAGCTGGGCTGAACTGCTCTTCCCAGAATGTTTCTGCTTAGGTTGGCCACACAAGATTCCTGTGGGCCATTTGGGGGTGGAAGTGAATCAGTTGCCATCTTGTACTCTCATGCCTGGCTGCTTACCTAACGGCTTACCTCACTGCTACGTGGGGCCAGGTCTGTAACTGCTCCCCTCTCCCTGGTTTTCTTTCACCTTCTCTGACTTCTGGGCCAGGTCGAAGGGCCCTGACTTTTACAGGACACATATCATCAACAACAGAAGCAATAGGGATAGACCCAGGTTTCAGTCCCTCTTCATGTCTGCAGCTTGCATTTGTATTCCAGCTCATTCCTTCTTTTTTTAATACTATTTTTTAAAATATTGTTTGTTTATTTTTTGGTTGCATCACGTGGCATGTGGGATCTTAGTTCCCCAATCAGGGATCTAGCCTGCACCCCCGGTATTGGAAGCAGGAAGTTGTAACCACTGGACTACCGGGGAAGTCCTGTAGCTCATTTTTGTTTCCCTCGGCATTCGCCTACTTTATGTCTATTTTCCCTTGCTTACTGCCTATTTTTTGGACTTAAGGCTTCAGCATCACCCATGGACAGCAGCCTGCTTAACCAGCTTAGCTGACTTCCACAATTGCAGAAGGCCAAATTCTTCTGCAAGGGCATGGTTTATATATATAGTATATATCAGCATTATTCATTATAATTGTACTAATTCTAAATTATGATATACAATAAAATATATAATGTAAATTATATACATGGTGAAATAATAATTAAAAACTATTATTTATGAAACAATATATAAATATAACTCATCTATAAATCATGTATATATGTATATAATCTTTCCATGGTTGTTTCTGTTTTTCCGCCTGGACCCTGACTGAGCTACTGTCCTCCAGCCGGTAGTCTTATCATCCTTTCATATCTTCCAATTGAATCAATCGTGACTGTGATGTTTATCAAATGCTGAATTTTCCATGTCCATAATTCCTTCTAGATTTATTAGTTAGCGTTCTGCTCTAAGGAAGAACATTTCCTTCTCCCTGATTTCTTTATCTCTTAACCTATTTATATACTATGGGCCTATGGATTGCTGTTTCTTTTAATGGGTTGTAAACCATTACTCTGTCATTAATTTTGATGCCCAAGGTGTCTTAGAGTTGGCCACTGGGAATCCCCTTTGATCTGGTCTCATGTCCCTTTTGACATATCCCTTTCATTCTTTGAGTACTTCCTTTCTGGCACAAAAAGATACTTATGGCTTCTTTTGTCTGTTTCTTGACTGAGCCCCAGAATCAGATATTTTTCTAAGGGAATCTGTTTTTTTTAATATGAGGATGGTATTTAGACAACAAGCCAAAAATATTAAACTTCTCATTTTATATGTTTCTTTTGTCCTCTACACTATATTTGTTTTGCATGGCTGCATAACAAATTACTATGAACTTAGTAGTTTAAAACAACACAATGTATTTTTCTGTTTCCACGAATCAGTAGTCCAGGTACTGGTTAGCCACTCAGCGGCTCAGAGTGTCTCCTGGGTTGTAATATCATCCAAGGCTTGGGGTCCTCTTCTAAGCTCCTCAGGCTGTTTTTCATTTTTTAAAGATTTTATTGGCGTATATTTGATCTACTGTGTTGTGTTAGTTTCAGGTATACAGCAAAGTGATTGTTAAACATATATCTATTCTTTTTTAGATTCTTTTCTTATATATGTTGTCACAGAATATTGAGTGGAGTTCCCTGTGCTATAAATATGTCCTTGTTGATTATCTATTTCATGTACAGTAATGTGTGTAGGTTTCATCCCAACTCCCTGATCTACAACCCCTACCACATTTCCCCTTTGGTAACCATAAGTTTGTTTTCAATATCAGTAAGTCTGTTTCTGCTTTGTAAATAAGTTCATTTGTATCATTCAGAGCAATTAGATTCCACATATGAGTGACATCATATGAAATTATCTTTCTCTGGCTTGCTTCACTTAGTATGATAACCTCTCAGTTCAGTTTAGTTCAGTCGCTCAGTCGTGTCCGACTCTTTGCGAGCCCGTGAATCACAGCACACCAGGCCTCCCTGTCCATCTCTAGGTCCATCCATGTTGCTGCAAATGACATTATTTCATTCTTTTTATGGCTAAATTAGTATTCCATCGTATATATGTACCACATCTTTATGCATTCCTCTGACAATGGACATTTAGGTTGTTTCCATGTGTTGGATATTGTAAATAACATTGTAATGGACATTGGAGTGTATACATCATCAGGTTGTTGATAGAATTCATATTCTTGTGATTGTGGGGCTAAAGTCCACTGTTGGTTGGGAGGTGTCCCCCTCAGTACCCAGAGGCTGCTCGTAGATACTAGCCACATGACGTTCTTACACCCTGGCAGCTTACTCCTTCAAAGCCAGCAGAAAAATTCCACTTCAAAATGCCATGAGGAAATCTTAATGTAATGTAATCATGGAAGTGACTATCCCATCATAGTCACAGGTCCTATTTACAATGAAGGAAAGAGAATTATACGGAGTATGTATACCAGGGGGCAGAGTCTTACTTGCCATTTTAAAATTCTGTCAACCCCACAAGCCATCAGCAATATCTGAGAGTTCTACTTACAGTATACCCCCAAAACTGGCCTCTTCTCTCCATTTCCACTTTTAGCTGCATTCTCTTTTCTTTGTTCTATTACTTTTATGATCTCCTTTCTTACACTTTTGCCTTTCTGTATCATTATCCAAGACTAGCCAAAGTGACCTTTCAAAAATGTACATAAGGCAGTGCTATTAACATCCTTTAAATCATCAGTAATGTCCTGTTGCTTTCAGAGCAGCATCCGCACTTCACACAGCCCACAAGCCCCTACATTGTCTGCCCCTGGCTACCTGTTGCATCATCCTTCTTTTGTTCTCTGGAACTCAGCTTCAATAGCCTCTTTCCCCTATTTCTCAAATCAGCCTCAATTGTTCCCTCCCTCTGACTTTGCACTTATTCTGAACAAATTTCTTTGGTTATTTGCATCTCAGTTTACATAATGCTTCACTACAGAGGTCTCTCTGATGCTGTAAAGCAAAATCCAAGTTCAGTCCCTTTGAATTATTAATTCATAAGCCCGTTCAGTTTCTTCATACTGCTTATTACCATTAGAAAGTGTATTGCCTCTTTACTTATGTATTATCTGTCTACCCCAAGTAGAAGGTTAGCTCCATGGTCCAGGGACCATGTCTATTCCATTCACTGGTGTAGTACCTAATATAGTACTGTGCTTCATACTGAGTACGCACTTGATGTATATTATGAAATACATGAAATAATCAGCAGTTTGAGAAGATGTTACTTCAAAGCACTCAGGCTCTGGGATAAATTTGTAATGTGAAAAACTATATATACATACGTACATACATACGTATATACTGGAGAAGGGAATGACAAACTACTTCAGTATTCTTGCCTTGAGAATCGCATGGATAGTATGAAAAGGCAAAAAAGATACGACGCTGAAAGATGAACTACCCAGGTCGGTAGGTGCCCAGTATGCTACTGGAGAAGCGTGGAGAAATAAATCCAGAAAGAATGAAAAGGCAGAGCCAAAGCAAAAACAATGCCTAGTTGTGGATGTGACTGGTGATGGAAGTAAAGTCTGATGCTATAAAGAACAATATTGCATGGAACCTGGAATGTTAAGTCCATGAATCAAGGTAAATTGGAAGTGGTCAAACAGGAGATAGCAAGAGTGAACATTGACACTTTAGGAATCAGTGAACTAAAATGGACTGGAATGGGCAAATTTAACTCAGATGACCATTATATCTACTACTGTGAACAAGAATCCCTTAGAAGAAATGGCACAGCCCTCATAGGCAACAAAAGAGTCCAAAGTGCAGTACTTGGGCGCAATCTCAAAAATAACAGAATGATCTCTGTTCATTTCCAAGGCAAATCATTCAATATCACAGTAATCCAAGTCTATGCCCCAACCAGTGATGCTGAAGAGGCTGAAGTTGAACAGTTCTATGAAGACCTACAAGACTTTCTAGAACTAACACCCCCAAAAGATGTCCTTTTCATTGTAAGAGACTGGAATGCAAAAGGAGGAAGTCAAGAGATACCTGGAGTAACAGGCAAATTTGGCCTTGGAGTACAAAATGAAGCAGGGCAAAGGCTAACAGAGTTTTGCCAAGAGAATGCACTGGTCATAGCAAACACCCTCTTCCAACAACACAAGAGAAGATTTTACACGTGACATCACCAGGTGGTCAATGCCGCAATCAGATTGATTATATTCTTTGCAGCCAAAGATGGAGAAGCTCTATACAGTCAGCAAAAACAAGACCAGGAGCTGACTGTGGCTCAGATCATGAACTCCTTATTGCCAAATTCAGACTTAAATCGAAGAAAGTAGGGAAAACCACTAGACCATCCAGGGATCTAGTGACCTAAATCAAACGACCTAAATCAAATTCCTTACAATTATACAGTCAAAGTGACAAACAGATTCAAGGGATTAGATCTGATAGACAGAATGCCTGAAGAACTATGGAAGAGGTTCGTGACATTGTATAGGAGGCAGTGATCAAGACCATCCTCAAGAAAAAGAAATGCAAAAAGGCAAAATGGTTGTCTGAGGAGGCCTGGGAGAAGGAAATGGCAGCCCACTCCAGTATTCTTGCCTAGAGAATCCCTGGACAGAGGAGCCTGGTGGGCTGCTGTCCACAGGGGTGCACACTGTCGGACACGACTGGAGCAACTTAGCATGCATGGATGCATTGGAGAAGGAAATGGCAACCCACTCCAGGATTCTTGCCTGGAGAATCCCAGGGACAGAGGAGCCTGGTGGGCTGCCGTCTATGGGGTCGCACAGAGTGAGACATGACTGAAGCAACTTAGTGGTGGCAGTGGTGGAGGAGGCCTTAAAAATAGATGAGAAAAAGAGAAGCTACAGGCCAAGGAGAAAAGGAAAGATGTACCCATCTTAATGCAGAGTTCTAAAGAATAGCAAGGAGAGATAAAAATCCTTCCTCAATGATCAATGCAAAGAAATAGTGGAAAACAATAGAATGGGAAGGACTAGAGATCTCTTCAAGAAAATTAGAGATACCAAGGGAACATTTCTTGCAAAGAAGGGCACAATAAAGGACAGAAATGGCATAGACCTAACAGAAACAGAAGATATTAAGAAGAGGTGGGAAGAATACAAGAAGAACTGTACAGAAAAGATCTTCATGACCCTGATAATAATGATGGTGTACCACTCACCTAGAACCAGACATCCTGGAATGCAAAGTCAAGTGGGCCTTAGGAAGCATCACTATGAACAAAGCTAGTGGAGGTGATGGAATTCCAGTTGAGCTATTGCAAATCCTAAAAGATGATGATGTGAAAGTGCTGTACTCAATATGCCAGCAAATTTGGAAAACTCAGCAGTGGCCCCAGGACTGGAAAAGGTCAGTTTTCATTCCAATCCCAAAGAAGGGCAATGCCAAAGAATGTTCAAACTACCACACAATTGCGTTCATCTCACATGCTAATAAAGTAACGCTCAAAATTCTCCAAGCGAGGCTTCAACAGTACATGAACCATGAAATTCCACATGTTCAAGCTGGATTTTGAAAAGACAGAGGAACCAGAGATCAAATTGTCAACATCCCTTTGACCATTGAAAAAGCAAGTGAATTCCAGAAAAACATCTACTTCTGCTTTATTGACTACACCAAAGCATTTGTGTGGATCACAGCAAATTGTGGAGAATTCTTCAAGAGATGGGAATACGAGACCACCTTACCCTGCCTCCTGAGAAATCTGTATGCACGTCAAGAAGCAACAGTTAGAATTGGACATAGAACAACAGACTGGTTCCAAATCGGGAAAGGAGTATGTCAAGGCTGTATATTGTCACCCTGCTTATTTATCTTATATGCAGAGTACATCATGCGAAATGCTGGGCTGGATGAAGCACAAGCTGGAATCAGTATTGCTGGGAGAAATATCAATAACCTCAGATACACAGATGACACAATCTTATGGCGGAAAGCAAAGAAGAACTCAAGAGCCTCTTGATGAAGTGAAAGAGGAGAGTGAAAAAGTTGGCTTAAAACTCAACATTCAGAAAACAAAGATCACGGCATCCAGTCACATCACTTCATGGCAAATAGATGGGAAAAGAATGAAAACAGTGTCAGACTTTATTTTGGGGGGCTCCAAAATCATGGCAGATGGTGACTGCAGCCATTAAGTTAAAAAGCGCTTGCCTTTTAAGAAGAAAAGCTATGACCAACCTAGACAGCATATTAAAAGGCAGAGACATTACTTTGCCATCAAGGTCCATCTAGTCACAGCTATGGTTTTTCCAGTAGTCATATATGAATGTGAGAGTTGGGCTATAAAGAAAGCTGAGTGCTGAAGAATTGATGCTTTTGAACTGTGGTGTTGGAGAAGACTCTTGAGAGTCCCTTGGATTGCAAAGAGATCCAACTAGTCCATCCTAAAGGAGATCAGTCTTGAATATTCATTGAAAGCACTAATGCTAAAGTTGAAACTCCAATACTTTGGCCAGTAATGAGAAGAACTGACTCATTGGATAAGACCCTGATGCTGGGAAAGGTTCAAGGCATGAGGAGAAGGGACAACAGAGGATGAGATGGTTGGATGGCATCACCATCTCAAAAGATATGAGCAAGCTCCGGAAGTTGGTGATGGACAGGGAAGCCTGGCGTGCCGTAGTCTATGGAGTTGCAAAGAGTTGGACATGACTGAGCAACTGAACTGAACATACCTACATACATAAAGACATACATAAGTATTTTTTCTCTAAATTGTCTGAGAGTATGGCATTTAAGAATTAATATTAAACTATTCTGTTTGATAATAATAAAGTTCCCCTTGGACCTTGGAAGGAAAGTATCATTGCAAAAACAGCTTTTTCACTGCTTCTCTTGTTGGTGGCCTGATATTTTTGCGAGCATCTAACAGTGTTCCCCTGTGGCAAATTAATATCCTTCTCCAGAATTTCAGTTTACCCCTTTTAGCAATAATAATAAAGATCCTTTTTTCCAGAGATTCTGCAAGTGGAAGACTCCTTGACAGCGTTAATTTTTTAGCTACCAATCATGAAACATCCATATCTTTCCAAACTGATCCCTCTCTAACTGGGTAAGGTGTGGTGGGGCTCTTGCTAGCTGGCTCCAGGGTGAGGCCATGTCTCAAGGGGCCTGCCCCCAAGCAAGCAAGAGGAAGCAATGTGGTTAATTAATCTTGGACAGGCTCAGTGAGAGCTCTATCTGGGTGACTTCTGGTGTTCCAAATGATTCTAGTATCCTCCAAATCTTTCCAGGGTGCAGTCCTTAAGAACCAAACTGGAAACAATATGCGCTGATGTCGTTTTCTGTGGTCAGTTGGCTAACTTAAACTACTGTATACAGCTCAAGAGATTTAAGAGCCTCTGGCTAAAGGGCTGAATGTAACAGGAATGCTTAGGAACTATTTATATGCTTGATTTGTTTTACAGTGTTTTTGGTCTTTAGTTTTGATTGGATTGTTTTACTGAAACATGAAGGGCATTTAGAAGGCAAGAAAGTGAATAGGATATATTTGCAACAATATGCCCTAAAGCAACATCTTAATGTCAGAAGTAAATTATAACAACTTACATTACTGATGACATACATTATAATTCAAAGCCAGGAGAACTACATCAAGGTTGTTCTCACTATGGTATAAAAAAGGTTTTCTTTGTATTTTTTTGCAACTAGATGAAGACCTTTATTTATGAAAATGGTATCATCAAAAGGTAATAGAAGAAAAATCATATCTTCTGTGATGCACAAAAGCATTCTTTTTCTGAAGCTTCCCAAAACCTTTGCATCTGTTTCACTGAAAATGTTATTTCATAGACAGCATGGAATGAGTTGCTTTTGGTGTTATATATGTAACTCCCAAGATGTCAAGAGAAAGTGTATGTAAAGTTTGACTGGATCCATTTCTGATCTGAATATTTAATTGATAACAATATAAGCTGTAAGTGATGATAATTACAGGATGATGCTTGTGACAAACTGTTAAACCCATTAAGAACCTAAGTAATTTCGATATTATTTGTCTATACCACGTTTTTTTTTTTTTTTTTTTTTTTTTGGTTTTTATTTTGTATTGGGATATAGACAGTTAGCAATGTTGTGGTAGTTTCAAGTCAACCCTGAGGGATTTAGCCATACATGCATGTGTGGGTGTGTGCGTGAGTGCTCAGTCCTGTCAGACGTTTTGTGACCTCATAGACTGTAGCCCACCAGGCTCCGCAGTCCATGGAATTTCCCAGGCAAGAGTTCTGGAGTAGGTGCCATTTCCTTCTTCAGGGGATTTTCCCTGACCAAAGAATTGAAACTCCATCTCTTGCCTCTCTTGCACTGGCAGGCAGGTTCTATACTAGTTGAGCCACCAGGGAAGTCCTATTCAGCCATACATATGCATGTATGAATTCTCCCCTAAACTCTCTTCCCATCCAGGCTACCACATAGCACTGAGCACACTTCCATGTCCTATACAATAGGTCCTTGTTGGTTATCCATTTTAAATATAGCAGTGTGTCTACCCAGTCTTTAATTCTTTAAAAGAAACAAACTCTTGCATGCTCTTCCTGGTTATTTTTGTTGTCTATTGGAAGAATGTTTGTTTATGTTTGTATTCACGTCTTTTGAAAAATCTAAGTTTAGGCCTGAATGAGCTCTCAAATTATTAACAGAGTAGTTAGATACTTTATGAAAGCTTACTTCATTATTACTAAAAAAAGTAGTGGTGTGAGATGAGGACACATGTATAAAGGATAAACATAGAGACATCATAAGAATATTGTCCAATGGAAATAGTAGATCTTGTATCTTTGATTATAGAGAATATAGAATCTAAAGATCATACCTTTAATCAGTATAAGAATTCAATATGGTAGTCCACATCAGTCAAAATATGTTTGGTAATTGTCAGATCTCAGTGACTGCCTGTGCCTTATTCCTTGTGTGTGTATGTGTGTGTGTGTTTGTGAGTGCAGCTGAATCAGACCTGATTCTCTGGCACACCTGCCCTGCTAACAGGTACCCAGTGGAGCATTCAGTCAGGAGAGATTCAGCCTTTTTTTTTTTTTTTTGTAGTCTTGGCCCCAATAACTGAATGCAATAACCTCTTAGCCTAACAGAAACTTATCTTTTTCTTTTAATTTTTTTGCACTATTCCAGCCATCCTCTGGGCTGCCACCTCCTCTGCTGGTATTCCCAGACTCCTGAAGAACAGAGCTGAAAGGAATTTAGAGATTCAATGGCAGCCACAGCAAGGTAACTTCTGGCCTCCTTTCAGAAGAAAACCAACTGTAATAATATTGATAAACTCATCTATTATGACTATAACTAATAATGATTCTTGAATTATGTTTGTGGGCATGTTGGCAACATGGTTCCCTGAAAAACCGAGAAGAGAGAATAAACCCTTTCTCTTATTTTCTTGCTAATCAGAAGATAGCCTTACCTAGAGGGGCTACTCTACTCTAGTGAGGGGCTCCACAGTGAGGAGAGGTGAAATCCTTCTCCATTTGGGATATGTCTTTGAATATAAACTGATTCACAGCTCTGTTTGGGAAATGAGGTACAACTGCATGACTGTTGGGAAGGAATGTGTTGTCCAGGGCCTGTAGCCTATCTCATGAAATATCAGGGTGCTTGGTATCCTTTGAAATAATGCTGTGTTAGACAACATTACCTGAAGGATAAGGCCAGCTGAGAGTCAAGAGGCTGGAGTTCCAACAGTGAATTTACTAAGACCACCTACTATTCACAGAATACTGTTGCCTTCATGTGTAATATTTTTATGAGGCAGGAAGGGCTCAATAGAAATTTTTCCAATGAAGACCCTGAGGCCCAAACTTACTGACTTAAGATAAAATGGTTCATGAAAATCAATCTCGTATTCTATGGATAGCCTTGTATGTTCTTAGAAAATATGTCATCTCTAAACTGGAGCCATTTACAATGTAAGGCAAGGCATAACGCTGGAGGTTTGAAAGGAATTATGAAACCACCTGGGCAATGCTATGTAAGTGGGTTATCAGTCTATGCTTAGACGTGGGAGCTCAAGTTGCTGGAATGTTATTTTTGACATTGAGCCCCATTGGGCACATGAGGGCCTTGTTCCACTGCTAGGCAGCCTGGTGCGTTGACTGTGGACCCAGACCTTCCTGTCAGAGGTTCTTTTCTTGAAATCTGTGCCACAGGTAAGTACTATCATCATTGTCATAAAACTTGCCACACTGGGTTGTATAAACATTAAGTAAAGTCATGGAATTGAAATTGCTTGAATAATTCTAAAATCCTAGATGATGTTTGTGATTATAATTATTTATTTTAAAGCATAGACCATCAAGAAAAAGATAATACTAAAAATTCCAAACAAGGATTGTTGGATATTTTAACATTTCTCAGATCTGTATTCTCTGTAGATAGAGTAAAGGTGGCCTCTGATTTGTATTTACAGTGTAATTCCTTTATTTTTTTTAACACCAAAAACATTTTGTATTGGGGTATAGCTGATTAACTATGTTCTGACAGTTTCAGGTGAACAGTGAAGGGACTCAGCCATACATATACATCGATCCATTCTCCTCCCAACCCCCCTCCCATCCAGGCTGGCACTTAACATTGAGCAGAGTTCCATGTGCTATAGCATAGGTTTTGTTAGTTATCCATTTTACATACAGCAGTGTGTACGTGACCTTCCAAAGTCCTTCTTACAAGTCGTGTAGACATACTGATTGTATCTTAAATAAGAAGAAATATCTATTATGTATGTAACATAAGTGCTTCTATTTGGCCTCAGTCTTTCTCTGCTCGTTAAAAATTGGCCCCACCATTATCTAAATTGTTGTTGTTCAGTTGCTAAGTCATGTCCAATTCTTTGTAACCCCATGCCAGGCTTCTCTGTCCTTCACTATCTCCTGGAGTTTGCTCAAACTCATGTCCATTGAGTCAGTGATGCCATCCAACCATCTTATCCTCTGTCGCCCCCTTCTCCTCCTGCCCTCAATCTTTCCCAGCATCAAGGTCTTTTCCAGTGAGTTGGCTCTTCACATCAGGTGGTCAAAATATTGGAGCTTTAACTTTGGCATCTGTCCATTGGCCACTACCAAACCAAGAGGGTGAAGATAAAATCTTAAAGTCAGTTCTCCTAAAAATTGAATCTGTCCATAAGCCATTGACAAAATCTAATCAGATTGGGTTTTATTCAGAACATCATTATAAAAAAATGTTCCATGACAGTGAATAAAATTTGCTTTTCCATAGTAACTGATATAGTAGGATCTTATTACACCTGCTTAGAGTTTAAAAATTTCCAGATGATCCTATAATTGAGGCTTTTTCCATTTTTACCCATGAAAGGAAACTAATGCATTATGTTTGTATACTTATGAAGCATGACAATTTTACACATTATCCTATTTGATCTCTGGGAAGGCATCACAGGCATATTGATGTCCTGGCTTTAACTAATAAAGCATATCAAGAAACTTGCCATGGGTTTCTTGGTTACTTAGGCAATGGCAGGATTCTACTTAAACCAAGCAGTTCTGACCTCAAGTACTATGCTCACCATCTCACAATATGATCATAGCCTCTTACATACTATGTTCCTGCCATTGTTTTCCTTGTTTAGAAGATTTTGTTCGGGAATTAGGTTCATATTATGTGGTTTTGGACATACTGTAGGTCACTCACGCTCTCTATAACTTCACTGACTTTAATCTAAAATGCTGGATGCCATGCCAGCTTTATTATCATTAGCTCTAGCCTTCTAAACCAGTGAAATCAATGCATATTTCTGTTTCAAACATACATAATATGCAGAACACCATCAAGGACTCAGTACTATTGTTGGCTACAAGCAAGTCTAATAGAAAATGACTGTAACTTGAAATTAATGACTAATAATATTTCTTTAATTGTTCTAGTTTTTGTTTATAAACATTAAAATACAGTGCATGCCTATCTATTTTCTGCTTAGCTAGTAAGGACTTGGAATTTCTGCTTTCTCTCAGTGCTAATATAGACTGACATATTACAATCTATGTTCTTAGCCAGTCAGCTGAAAAGGTTATGATATTTTTATTCATACTGATGTTTTCAAGTCCTTGTCTTCCTTTTCTAGAACCTGTGTTCCCTCCTACCACCTTCCACCCAAAAGAAAAAAAGCCAGAGAAGATTCAAGTATTTTATAAGATTTTGTGTTCCTCCTCCTATCTTTTGTCATTGATTTTTATGTCAGTAATAATCAAACATACTTGTATTCTGGAAATACTTATCTCTCTCTGCAACAAACGTCTGTTGGAAATGAACAAGCATTAAGTTTAATAATGAATCTTCTAAGCTTTCATTTCCATCTGTCTGTGTTTGTCTATGTGTGGTGGAAGGTGACAGGAAGGGTGAAGTTTTTAAGGGGATGCTGATAGAGAAAGGTGAAGATGATTCATTTAGCCAGATTTGATTCTACATGTGGTTTCAATCAACTTTCTGATAGACATCTCTGTGTGCACAGTTATAATTCTTATCTGTCCTAGTTTCTTTTGTTTTTTTAAAGCAATGCTATGGTTTGAATGTTTGTATTCCCTCCAAATTCACACACTGAAACACTCACCCCCAACATAAGGGTATTAGGAGGTAAGACTGTTAGGAGGTGATTAGAGGTGGAGGGTGGAGTCCTCACTGAAGGAAATAGTGCTTTTATACAAGAGGGACCCCAAGGAGCTCTCTGATTTCCTTTCACTATATAAAGGTCACAAACCCCCGCCCCATGAAGGGCTCATCTATGAACCAGAAATTGGGTTTTCACCAGAGACTGAATCTATCAACGACTTGATCTAGAACTTCTCAGTCTCTAGAACTGTAAGAAATAAATTTTCATTTATAAAGCACCCAGTTTATGGTATTTTGTTATAGCAGTTCAGACTAAGACAAGCAGTATGGGTCCCTTCAATACTAAGCAAAACCGCAAAGTGTTTTGAAAAATGGTTGAAATAAAATATCGAATTGTACAGCTTTGTACAGGGCTTCCCAGGTGGTGCTGGTGATAAAAAAAAAAAAAAAACCCACCTGCCAATGCAGGAGACGTAAGAGACGAGTTCTATTCCTGGGTCTGGAAGATCCCCTGGAGAAGGGCATGGCAACCCACTCCAGTATTCTTGCCTGGAGAGTCACATGTACAGAGAAGTCTGGGGGCCTGTAGTGCATAGGGTCACAGAGAGTTGGACACGACTGAAGTGACTTAGCACGCACACACAGCTTTGTACTGATTGCGAGGGAAAAAAAAACAAACTTGTGAATTCCTTAGCAAGTATTGGTAAGACAGACAGGGTTTCCCATTTCTGTTCTGATGACTTTGAGAGGAGCACAGTCTATTCCTCTAAAGCAGTAAAGTCATTAAGTACAGATGGCTGATTTTCTTTGTTCTAATGAGCCTTTAAGAGTCTTCCCACACAGGGGAGGCTCATATAAGAGAGTTACTTAACAAGGTGTTTAAATTTTTAATATGTTGCTGATAAGTTTTGTTATCAAAATCAGACTCAGAGGTAATGCTGCAGTGGTCAAGATTATGACCAAGTTTTTGAAGTTCTTTAAAGTGTACTATTCAGAATATTCACCATTAGACCACACTGTACAAACACTTATAGAGCCCAAATATAATTAACCATAAAATACCACTATGTCAGTTTTATTGTTTCTAAAGAGATTTATTATACATGTTTCAGTTTGCAGTCATAACAGTCCAAGAAAACTTGTGGCAGAGTTGAGCGGGCAATGATAGGCACATCACCCGCACCACCACACCAGCATTAGCTGTGCTGGGTTTTCCTTACTTACATGTTATGGTCTGACTCCTGTTTTATTATGGATAAGGTACTGGTGGTTGTTCATTTATGCAGTCTTATTCATTGAAACAGAGAAGGCAATGGCACCCCACTCCAGTACTCTTGCCTGGAAAATCCCACGGACGGAGGAGCCTGGTAGGCTACAGTCCATGGGGTCGCTAAGAGTCGGACACGACTGAGTGACTTCACTTTCCCTTTTCCCTTTCATGCATTGGAGAAGGAAATGGCAACCCACTCCAGTGTTCTTGCCTGGAGAATCCCAGGGACGGCGGAGCCTGGTGGGCTGCCGTCTATGGGGTCGCACAGAGTTGGACATGACTGAAACGACTTAGCAGCAGCAGCAGCAGCAGCAGCATTCATTGAAATGAAATTCATTATGTAAGCAAGATTTATTTTTCCTAAAATCTCTAGTTTTAATTTCGCTTATGCTGTGTGGCAGTGTGGATATGCTCAAGACATAGCAGCCAAATCAGGCATATTGGAGGCAATCTCTTTTGCCACAGCAATGTTTCAGACCTTTAGTGACCGGCCATTGGAAAATTCAGACACAAATCTTCCAAACTTTGGAGAATAGGTTCAGGCCTAGTTAAGGGTTGTATTAGATTTATTTGCTCAATTCTTCCAAACCACTCTTTCTTTGAGTCTATAGCAGCAATCCCCAAACTTTTTGGTACCAAGGACAGTTTTCATAGAAGACAGTATTTCCACCAACCAGAAGTGTGGGATGCGGGTAGGGTGAAGGTGGTTTGGGGATGATTCAAGGGCGATGCATTTATTGTGCACTTTATTTCTATTATTATTACATCAGCTCCACCTCAGATCACCTGGCATTAGTTCCTGGAGGTTGGAGACCCCTGGTCTCTAGCATTCTCATCTTTGCAGTTGGGTGGTAGTCTAGGAAAGATTATAAACAAAGATACATAATCTTAGAAAGCTACTAAGGATTTTCCTCCTACACCTCTACTTTCATTTGGCTAAAAATGAGCACTTGTCATCAATTTCCTAAATATTTATCCAGAGGCAAGAATTGGACACAAAATTCAACTTTTATAAAATAGTGGCTTTATATGATGTCTATCTATAAATACATTTTTGTGTGGGCACATGAAGAAACACACACACACTTCTCTGCATTGTCTCTGTTTTACTCTGATTTTTAGTGTTTACTGAATTTGATCTCTACCTTCAGTGTTAGAAGTTCTCCTGCATGTCTTGTGATCCTTGACTGAACATCCACATTAAAGGATGAAACTCCTAGAAACAAATTGCTTGGAAATGACTTATGGGTGGGTGGACTCCACTGTAAGGGGGTAATTTGTGAATACAACAGTTTCATTGGTAAGACCCTAAATGTTAGTTAACATCTGACACTGTTCAGAAAAAGGATATTTTGGTCTCTGCTTTGGTGTATAGGCCTGGTCATTAGACCTCTGGGAAAGAGCTTGAGATCTTACTATTCTGTATTTTCTGCACATTTTTACATAACTCTCTTATTTCTACTCCAGATCTATCCTGTTGTTCTTTACCGTGTCAAGTGTCCCATATCCAGAGCCTGATTTATTTGATTTGTGCAAAGAATCAACCTCTATTCTCCTGTTAGAGGAGAAGATATAATCCCTGGGTTCTCATGTATGGGACCTAGATCCTGGAGTTCCAGCTGCCCACTCTGCAGGCTTTCACCCTGAACTGGGTCATGACTTAGTCTGCCATAGGTTGTTACAGAACTCAAAAGGATAGAATTATTGCCTGGCCAGGGGCCTCCCTGGTGGCTCAGTGGTAAAGAATCCGCCTGCACTACAGGAGACATGGGTTCAATCCCTGGGTTGGGAAGATCCCCTGGAGAAGAAAATGGCAACCCACTGCAGTATTCTTGGCTGGAGAATCTCAGGGACAGAAGAGTCTAGCGGGCTATAGTCCGTGGATGGGGTCACAAGAATCAGACACAATTTAGTGACTAAACCACCACTACCACCACCATGGCATAGCCAGAATGCCTTTCATAAGGTATACATTAGAGTTCTCCAGAGAAGCAGAACCAATAGGAGATGTAGTGATATATAGAAAGAGATTTATTATAGGGCTGGTTTATGTGATTAGGGAGGCTGAGAATTCTCACAGCCTGCCATCCTCAAATTAGAAACCCAGGAAAGCTGATGGTCTAATTCAGATGGAGTCCAAAGACCCAAGACCCAGGAGTGCCTAATGTCTAAGAGCAGGAGAAGATGGACTTCCCAGCTCAGGGAAAAAACTAATGTATCCTTCCTCTACCTTTTTGTCTATTTAAGTTCTCAGTGGGTTGGACGATGCCCACCACACTCGTAAGGGTGATTTTTTCCCTCTAATTCAAAGGCTCATCTCTTCTGCCAACATCCACACAGACACATCCAGAAATGTTTTCCCAAATATCTGGACATCTCTTAACCTGGTCAACCGTAAAGTTAACCACTTTAGGGTATTAGCCAGACCTGCAAGGAATAGTAGGCTCTATTATCTTTTATAACAATATAGAAAGCCTAAACCTATGGTTCAAGGATCTTCTGATTTGTAAATTTCTTGCACATGAAACAAGAATGTGCTCAGTCAGTTGTGTCTGACTCTTTGCAGCCCTATGGACTATAGCCCACCAGGCTCCTCTGTCTGTGAGATTTTTCAGGCACGAATACTGGACTGGGTTGCCATTTCCTTTGCCAGAAGATCTTCCTGACCCAGGGATCGAACCCAGGTCTCTTGCATTGGAGGCAGATTTTTCACCACTAGCACCACATGGGAAGTCCAAGAAACAAGAATTTACTACAATTTGAGTGTGCCCTTGTGAGGGAAATACAGAGACACTGGCAGCTGGGGTCCTCTCTTTTGTCTTTATTTTGGGATTATCTCAATAATGCTTACTAATTTGTTAATGCCAGTAGGAGAGCAATCTGAACCAAGTATGAGTTGTCATTCTTCCAGTCTTCAAAGCCAGGCTGACCCTTTTTGGCCTGACTTTATCACCCCATTTTACTCTGTACTCTAGTTACCCCAATTTCTAGGACCATCTGTCATTTTTCTGAGGGTCTGTTGTTGACGACTTGCTTGTACTCACCTCTGCACACATTTAGGGTTTAGGCTCTTCCCTTCAATTTCTGTCATTCTAAATTTTATTGACTTTTATTTTTAATTAACTGGTTTTTCCACTCCTGATCACTTTGCTCTCATGGATTTATAACTTTTTTTTTGTTTCTCTACCTTTACTTTGGTAGGATTTAAAGTGGAAGGAGATGCAAATGCATGGACACTCTGTCATGTTTATTCAGTTTTCTTACACCTTATATTTTTTAATATATTTTTTATTAAAGTATTGTTGATATATAGTAAAATCCACCCATTTTAACAATAAAATTTGATAACATTTTTAGACCTTAAATATCTGAAATGCCCTCCGTAATAGTGAAATGCGGAATTGTCATACTTAATGTCATCTTCAGTCTTGAACCTGTATAGATGCTTTCCTCCTAGATCAGGCTGAATATTTGTAGCAGATGCTCTTTTAATGGCTGCTGATAAAGCATGACAGGCACTTTGAGAGCATCTGATACATTTCTCCCACATAGCCCAGTGTTCTCTTTGGAAATGTTGTAGGGGAATGTAGAATGTCTCGCCCCAAATTTCCAAACATGTGTGTTTTAATATTATTTTTAACTTTAAGACATGTTTAAATGCAAATACCTGTACATTTTTTCAGCAATAAAGTCTTTAGTAATGTGTCTTCTAGTTGGAACCACAAAATCCCAACACCTATAGAAGTCAGGTGGATATATAAATGCAGATATAGGAAAATAGGGAGTGGTGAATCACATCATGGCAGTTCTTCCTAAAGACACTCACATTTAAAATAAGTTAAGATTTATTAAATAAACAAGTAAATTTAAAAATAATCAAACAAGTAAGACAGATAATTAAACATAAAACAAAATTAACCTAACTTTTTAGATGTCTATAGATATCAGGCCAGGAATTTAACCCCTAGTTTAGGAAATTGTGAGTTCTCAGAAGCTGACACTTCAAGAAAGAGGGCATGATACCTTGCACCTCATTCTCAACTCAGAATTTACTTAAATTTCCAGTTAATCTTGTTCTTGCTTTTTTTCCTCCCTGCTTCTCTATCTCTTCCTACTCTCCCTATCCTCTATCCCTCCATATTGTCCATCTCTTATGCCTTTCTGCCTTTCTTATTTCTCTTACCAAGATGTAAATGAAATGATGTGTATTGTATATAACTAACCTTATAAAGGTCGAATCAAGTTGAATCTCCCTAATTGGCTCATTTCCCTCATGAGAAGGCCTCTGGTGATTTCTCCTTACTTGCAGCACAAAGACAATAAAAGCCTCACTTCCCATTCAAGCTTTTCTTTTTTTATCTTTGATTAATTTTTATTGGAGTATAGATGTTTTGCAATGTTGTTTTAGTTTATGCTGTATAGCAAAGTGAATCAGTTATATGTATACATATATCCTTCTTTTTTTAGATTCTTTTCCCATATAAGTCATTACAGAGTATTGAAAGAATTGCTTGTGCTATATACAGTAGGTCCTTATTAGTTATCTATGGCATATATAGTAGCATGTATATTTAACTTAGGGCTTCCCTGGGTGGCTCAGTTGGTAAAGAATTCACCTGTAATGTGGGAGAAGTAGGTTTAACCTAACAGCCTTATCTAACAACCTTGTATATTTAATTTAACAGCCTTATCTCTTAGGACAGCAGCTTTTCCAGTATTGCAAACCCTGAGGCCACAGTAGCCAGCAAGCATGCAACACATACTACCTACTCTCTACTAGTCACCTGTATGCCTTCATTTTGCATGTAATGTTCCATGAATATTCAAATGAGTTGAATATTGGAATTTTGCGTTGTCATTTTGAAAGCGGCTGTGTTGAACTATTACTATTTTCAATTGAAAAATTTTAAAGCCAGTTAAATTAAGTCACACTTGGCCTCAAACTCATTTTTTGTTTCTTAACATCAAAATAAAGCTGTTAAAAGTACAAAGGGCATCCTTGTCTGCATTTCCACGCCCTGTTGTCTTTTTTGTTTGATGAGACAGATGGCACTAGGTGTTTGACTCTGGTATGTGCTTGGTGAGCATGGACAGAAAAGAAGCAAGAAAGACCTCCAAGTTCAAAAATTGTTGACTGCTAGACCATAGTTCACTTTCATTGTGGAGAGCTTTCACTGCCAATGTTGTAGTCATTCTGGGCTCTTCTCCACTTCATGAATTTGCTGTGCGAATTCTTATGCTTTCACTCACATAGTTCACCCTTTCTTT
Organism: Okapia johnstoni; assembly: GCA_024291935.2. Classification (NCBI taxonomy): domain Eukaryota; kingdom Metazoa; phylum Chordata; class Mammalia; order Artiodactyla; family Giraffidae; genus Okapia; species Okapia johnstoni. Next base: position 34,557,995 of record CM044319.1, read on the forward strand.
CCTCAGTTCTCTGGATACAGTCTTACAGAGAGAGTAAACAGACATTTCCATGCCATTTAGAAGAGGCTTTGTTTGGTCAGAAAGTCCACAATTTAGACACTAATGAAATACAAAATATGCCATATTATACTTTGAAAATGACCTTGTGTCAATGTCAAACATAGAGAATTAGTGTTCAGAGAATTTCATGGTTCCTATCCAAATTTTATGCCTGCTTTACAGAACCTCTTCCACACTTATATGCCCTGATGTTTTTATAGACATTAATACGGAAAGAACAACTTGAGTTGTTTTAAGAAATCTAAAATCTGATTTATCTATGAGACACACTTCAGAACACAAACCAATTTTGCTATAGTAATACTGTGTCAATATTTCCTGACAGAAGACAAATGTTGTTATTATTTCACCATTTCTTACCTTTGTGAAAGTCTAGAATTTTACAAAATGACTCTTCTTTACATGTCAAAGTAGTAAGTTGATAAAAAGAAAAAAGAACTGCAGCGGTTTTTATATCTGGTGGCAATGATGGATAATCCACGTGTGTTGGGTTATAAATGGGGAACATACCATACTGACAACTGAAAAGAAGTGAATATGATTTTAATGGAGAAATGTATCTTTTCATCAAAGTCACAGATTAATTTTTTTAAAAAGCTTACCTTGATTTGTTTCACTTCTAATTTGATTGGGTATTCTTCATGATAGAAGATTGAAATTAGTACAATCTAAAAATCATCAGTCTCCATCTGGTAGTTCATTGACTGGAACATAGAATAAATACCTGGGAAGTTAGTTAGCACTCAGCAAAATTTGGAAAAAGAAAAAAATATGCTTCAGATTGTCCACTTTTTATTTTCTAAGCCCTTTTCTAGATCTTCTTTCCTATTAGCCACTCCTCAACACACCCAAAGAATTGCTCCATATACTCATACTGTCTGAACCCTTTTCATAGAGGAATCTGATTAATTCTTTCAGGGTAGATGCTTAGTAATTTAATGTTCTATCATGATCAGGAGAATTAGAAATTAACAAAAGAGCTCAAGAGGAAAGGTGATAAAGACAGTGCAGAAGTCAGTAATTGTGGGATTTTAAGAAACAACATAGGGAGAATCTTTCTAGAACTTTAACACTAAGATATAAATGACAGTTCTTTCTCTGAGATGGTGTCCATAACCTTATGAGAAAACAATAGTGTTGGATTTATGTGTTATGTGTGAACTGGAGCTTGTGATCAACTGGCACATCTTTGGTTTTCTGGGTGTTTTAGCTGGCCTGTTCCCAGTAATTAGTCACTGTTTCTAAGAGGATGCTCTACCTAGAAATTCTGTTCCATTTCCTGCTGTGCACCATTCCCAGTGCTAGCCGCCTTATTACCTTCCAAAGGCAAGAGCACATTCCATGAACTCTGTCTTCACTCATCTCCATATAAGCAATTTTCTAAAATAATTGACCCTCTCAACTCCTTCTATAAAGTAAACTGATCACCATGGGACACTGAATTCCCTGGCTAATCCCTAAAATGACCAAAGTATTATTTTCCATCAGTTTAGTTGTTGGCAAATCCAAATGCTAGTTGGATTTGTTACTGTAATTTTATTATTTATTTAAATAATATGCAAACTATGAAATATAACTGAAATAGTATACAAATTTGAAAGTAAAAAGGTGTTTTGTTTAGCCTATAAAAAATAATTGACTGCCTTGCACAAACTCAGTAACTATTAGTCACAAAAATTGAATTAGAAAGGATAAGGGCAAAAGTAATTCACCAAAATTAAAAGAATTCTCAAGTCAGATTGCTTTATAAATTTCTCTAGGGATTTTTCATTTTAAAAATATGAAATTGTAAATTATGGACAAGTAATTCAGTTCAGTTTCAGTTCAGTTGCTTAGTTGTGTCCGACTCTTTGCCACCTCATGAATCGCAGCATGCCAGGCCTCCCTGTCCATCACCAACTCCCGGAGTTCACACAAACCCATGTCCATCTAGTCAGTAATGCCATCTAACCATCTCATCCTCTGTCCTCCCCTTCTACTCCTGCCTCCAATCCTTCCCAGCATCAGGGTCTTTTCAAATGAGTCAACTCTACTCATGAGGTGGACAAAGTATTGGAGTTTCAGCTTCAACATCAGTCTTTCCAGTGAACACCCAGGACTGATCTCCTTTAGGATGGACTGGTTGGATCTCCTTGCAGTCCAAGGGACTCTCAAGAGTCTTCTCCAACACCACAGTTCAAAAGCATCAATTCTTCGGTGCTCTGCTTTCTTCACCATCCAACTCTCACATCCATACATGACCACTGGAAAAACCATAGCCTTGACTAGACGGACCTTTGTTGGCAAAGTAATGTCTCTGCTTTTAAATACACTATCTAGGTTGGCCATAACCTTCCTTCCAAGGAGTAAGTGTCTTTTAATTTCATGGCTGCAATCACCATCTGCAGTGATTTTTGAGCCCCCCAAAATAAAGTCTGACCCTGTTTCCACTGTTTCCCCATCTATTTCCCATGAAGTGATGGGACCAGATGCCATGATCTTAGTTTTCTGAATGTTGAGCTTTAAGCCAACTTTTTCACTCTCCTCTTTCACTTTCATCAAGAGGCTCTTTAGTTCTTCTTCACTTTCTGCCATAAGGGTGCTGTCATCCGCATATCTGAGGTTATTGATATTTCTCCCGGCAATCTTGATTCCAGTTTGTGTTTCTTCTAGCCCAGTGTTTCTCATGATGTACTCTGCATATAAGTTAAATAAGCAGGGTGACAATACACAGCCTTGACGTACTCCTTTTCCTATTTGGAACCAGTCTGTTGTTCCATGTCCAGTTCTAACTGTTGCTTGCTGACCTGCATACAGGTTTTCGCAAGAGACAGGTCAGATGGTCTGGTATTCCCATCACTTTCAGAATTTTCCACGGTTTATTGTGATCCACACAGTCAAAGGCTTTGGCATAGTCAATAAAGCAGAAATAGATGTTTTTCTGGAACTCTCTTGCTTTTTCAATGATCCAGTGGATGTTGGCAATTTTATCTCTGGTTCCTCTGCCTTTTCTAAAACCAGCTTGAACATCTGGAAGTTCACAGTTCACGTATTGCTGAAGCCTGGCTTGGAGAATTTTGAGCATTACTTTACTAGCGTGTGAGATGAGTGTAATTGTGTGGTAGTTTGAGCATTCTTTGGCATTGCCTTTCTTTGGGATTGGAGTAAAAACTGACCTTTTCCAGTCCTGTGGCCACTGCTGAGTTTTCCAAATTTGCTGGCATATCAAATGCAGCACTTTCACAGCATCATTTTTGAGAATTTGAAATAGCTCAACTGGAATTCCATCATCTCCACTAGCTTTGTTCATAGTGATGCTTTCTAAGGCCCACTTGACTTCACATTCCAGGATGTCTGTCTCTAGGTGAGTGATCACACCATCGTGATTATCTGGGTCGTGAAGATCTTTTTTGTTCAGTTCTTCTGTGTATTCTTGCCACTTCTTCTTAATATCTTCTGCTTCTGTTAGGTCCATACCATTTCTGTCCTTTATCAAGCCCATCTTTGCATGAAATGTTCCCTTGGTATCTCTAATTTTCTTGAAGAGATCGCTAGTCTTTCCCAATCCGTTGTTTTCCTCTATTTCTTTGCATTGATCACTGAGGAAGGCTTTCTTATCTCTCCTTGCTTTTCTTTGGAACTCTGCATTCAGATGGGAATATCTCTCCGTTTCTACTTTGCTTTTCGCTTCTCTTCTTTTCCCAGCTATTTGTAAGGCCTCCTCAGACAGCCATTTTGCTTTTTTGCATTTCTTTTCCATGGGGATAGTCTTGATCCCTGTCTCCTCTACAATGTCACGAACCTCTGTCCATAGTTCATCAGGCACTCTGTCTATCAGATCTAGTCCCTTAAATCTATTTGTCACTTCCACTATATAATCATAAAGGATTTGATTTAGGTCATACCTGAATGGTCTAGTGGTTTTCCCTACTTCAATTTAAGTCTGAATTTGGCATTAAGGAGTTCATGACCTGAGCCACAGTCTGCTCCTCGTCTTGTTTTTGCTGCCTGTATAGAGCTTCTCCATCTTTGGCTGCAAAGAATATAATCAATCTGATTTCGGTGTTGACCATCTGGTGAGGTCCACGTGTAGAGTCTTCTCTTGTGTTGTTGGAAGAGGGTGTTTGCTATGACCAGTGCATTCTCTTGGCAAAACTGTATTAGCCTTTGCCCTGCTTCATTCTGTACTCCAAGGCCAAATTTGCCTGTTACGCCAGGTGTTTCCTGAGTTCCTTCTTTTGCATTCCAGTCCCCTATAATGAAAAGGACATCTCTTTTGGGTGTTAGTCCTAAAAGGTCTTATAGGTCTTCATAGAACCATTCAGTTTCAGCTTCTTCAGCGTTACTGTTCGGGGCATAGACTTGGATTACCGTGATATTGAATGGTTTGCTTGGAAATGAACAGAGATCATTCTGTCGTTTTTGAGATTGCATCCAAGTACTGAGTTTCGGACTCTTTTGTTGACCATGATGGCTACTCCATTTCTTCTCAGTGATTCTTGCCCACAGTAGTAGATATAATGGTCATCTGAGTTAAATTCACCCATTCCAGTCCATCTTAGTTTGCTGATTCCTAGAATGTCGACATTCACTCTTGCCATCTCCTGTTTGACCACTTCCAATTTGCCTTGATTCATGGACCTAACATTCCAGGTTCCTATGCAATATTGCTCTTTACAGCATCGGACTTTGCGTCTATCAACAGTCACCTCCACAGCTGGGTATTGTTTTTGTTTTGGCTCCATCCCATCATTCTTTCTGGAGTTATTTCTCCACTGATCTCCAGTAGCATATTGGGCACCTACCGACCTGGGGAGTTCATCTTTTAGTGTCCTGTCTTTTCGCCTTTTCATACTGTTCATGGGGTTCTCAAGGCAAGAATACTGAAGTGGTTTGCCAATTAATTATGAATGTGAATTTCTAATCATGAACCCACAGTCAAAAGCCATTGGTCCTACATCAAAGAATTGCCATATGAATGTGCATTTATATGTTAAATGTTTAAATTAGTTAAAGTATATTTGTAACATTTTTATGAGCTGAATTTAATCTTTTATTATTATTACCTAAATGGCCACCCTTTGAGTCACATCCGACAAACAGGCTTCTATGAAATGTCAGTATAGCGGGTCCTTTGGCTGGCAAACTAGTGGCACATGAAGTCAGAGCATATGCTCTGAAGTTAGTGAAGAAAAGGCTGCCAATTTAAGAAAAGTCTTCCCCCTTACTGGCTACAGAATTCCTGAAATCTCTTCTATACAGCATGAATATTTTTAGAGAAAACTTAATATGTAAATATCGCTAGCAAAGAGGATCTATCTAGGGAATATATCTAGGAAAGAGTATATATAAAACAGTAAGTGAGATTGGATTTTAAAAGTGAGGAAAGAAGAAAGCATTCTGGTATCTGCTTGTTCTATAGATGTGGTATTTCAGTGCGGGTATAAGTAACATTTCAGAATGGGGATTGGTTTTCTGTGTTATGGTTGAGCTGAATTCAAACTTTGATAGTTAAAGTAAGGATGCGTGTGCTAAGTTACTTCAGTCATGTCTGACTCTTTGCGACCCTATGGATTGTATGTAGCCTGCCAGTCTCCTTTGTCCATGAGAATCTCCAGGTAAGAATACTGGAGTGGGTTCCCATGCCCTCCTCCAGGCGATCTTCCTGACCCAGAGATTGAATCTGCGTCTCTTAGGTCTCTTGCATTGGCAGGTGAGTTCTTTACCATTAGCACCACTGGGAAGCCCAAATCATGGGCCTGACTATCCAAGTATGGATAGAGTATTTATACTGCATTTCATCAAGAGTCAGTCCATGAAATATGTGCTTGGAAGACCAAGCAACAAGCAGCAGTGGACGAAACAGGCTCTGACCAGGGACAAATATCTCCTCTTCTCCTCACCAGTGGTTTAGTAGTTCTCACTTTCCTCTTCCAAGTGAAATATAAACTCCATGGGCAGGAAGCATGTTCCTCATGGCTAGAAGAAAGCCTGAAATATTGATGATGCTCCACAATTGTTTCCTGAATCAAGGCTTGAACTTTTTCTTTACTTTATTAATCCATGCCCCCTTGTCTTCTCTTTTCCATACTTGGTTCTAACAAGGTCCTCAGACCCTCCCATGATCAGTGAAGAAGTGAAAGTGAAGTCGCTCAGTCGTGTCTGACTCTCTGCGACCCCATGGACTGTAGCCTACCAGGCTCCTCCATCCATGGGAATTTTCAGGCAAGAGTACTGGAGTGGGTTGCCATTTCCTTCTCCAGGGGATCTTTCCAACCCTGGGATCAAACCCAGGTCTCCCGCATTGCAGGCAGTTGCTTTACTGACGAAGCCACCAGGGAAGCCCTTGATCAGTGAAGACAGAACTAAAGATTCTTGCCACTTCCCAAGAACATGTTTTATTTTGGTTATTTAACCATTAGTGCCCTGCATGGGGCTTAAAATTATTTTTTGGATCCTGAGTGGAATGCATTGGAAGAATAGGTATAAACATACCTATGCATTATTTTAGGTCAGATTTACCAGAAGCAGATGTTTAGACAAAGATTTTTATAGATGATTTGAGAAAATGCTCCTAGGAGAGACAGGTAAGGGAGTGGGAGAAGGAAGAAATGAAGCAAGAGAGCAATCTCAGGTGTCATCCGAGTCTCAGCCTAATCGCAGGAACTCTGTAGGTTAAAGACAGCAGAGTGTTTTATTCCTCTGTGCAAGGGATCAAGCTTTTATCCCCTGTCTTCTGCAGTCATTGGCTACCAACCCCCGGGGGTCTACGTAAACTCCAAGGTGGTTCCAGGAGAGTGGTTCCAAGAAGTCCAAGGGCAATCCTCTGAAGAATGTTGCTGGGATGAGCTGTTAACAGGTGACATAGAGAGGCTGCAGTGAGGATACCCAAATCAGTAAGAGGGATTGGGAAGCTGGGTGGAGCTTAAGACATCCCCAAATGCCACAAGCTGTGATGAGCAAAAGACTCCTTTGTCACCTTCTGGTCTGGTTGGTAAAGTGGGTAAGTGAGCACACAGTGATCTTTGGAGTTTCTGATACTGTCACTTCCCACGTGAAGATCTGCTACTGACTCACATTTAGCAAATGCTTTCAGGTTTGGGTTCTGCCTCTATAGTTCTGTCTTACTGTAGGTCATCACCATTCTAGGGGGGAATATTCACTTAATTAATCTATACTTTTCTTAGATTGAGCTAGGTACATTTTTAATGTTTCCCAAAATAAGTTCCATGTGGTAAGTTTTGAAAATTAGGATGACCCACTGTCAACTTTAGGGCTTCCCTCATAGCTCAGTCAGTAAAGTATCTGCCTGCAATGCAGGAGATCTGGGTTCAATTCCTGGGTCAGGAAGATCTCCTGGAGAAGGAAATGGCAACCCACTCCAGTATTGTTGCCTGGAGAATCCCGTGGACAGAGGAGCCTGGCAGGCTACAGTCCATGGGGTTGCAAAAGTCAGACATGACTTAGTGACTAAACCACCACTGCTGCTGCTGCTGCTGCTGCTGCGTCGCGTCAGTCGTGTCCAACTCTGTGCGACCCCATAGACGGCAGCCCACCAGGCTCCTCCGTCCCTGGGATTCTCCAGGCAACAATACTGGAGTGGGTTGCCATTTCCTCCTCCAGTGCATGAAAGTGAAAAGTGAAAGTGAAGTCACTCAGTCGTGTCTGATTCTTCGGGACCCCATGGGCTACAGCCTACCAGGCTCTTCTGTCCATGGGGTTTCCCAGGCAAAAGTACTGGAGTGGGGTGCCATTGCCTTCTCCAAACTACCACACCCACTGTCAACGTTAATGTGCACTGAAGTTTGGTTTCCTAATAATGACTGTAATCGATCTCCCAGCTCTACAATGGGAACATAAATGAGAAAAATTATTATTTTTATGTTATTTAAATTATAAGTATTATCTAGAGCCTAATACAGGAACGGCAGCAGCAGTTCAAGATAGATTTTTTTTAAATGACATGGTGAGGATGCCAGTCTTACGAGTACATTGAATTCTGTTCTACTTTTTCTTTAATTGCTTTGCTATTCTTATTAATATTTATAAACAGTCACTTTTTTTGAGAAACATAACTCTAGTTTTATTTTTCACTTAGATGTAAACAAAATGGTCATGTATTATAACCTCATTATATACAATAATTTGCATATATATGTATGGAGACATATATATGGGTATATATGTCTGGAGGCCAGCATTACAGCAAATAATCCAAACACAAACATGCTTTAACAAAAGATAGTTGTTTTACAAACACATAGATACAGAAAACAGAGTTGTGGTTACCAGGGCTGAAGGGGTTGGGATGATAGCAAAGTGGGCAAGGGGGATCAGTCACATGGGGACAAATGGAAACTAAATTTTGGTGGTGAGCACACTATAGTGTGTACAACAGTCAAAATATAATGTTTACTAATGAAACTTATATAATGTTATCAACCAACATTACCTCAATAAAAAAGAAATGATTATTTTAAATATTATACTTGTATAATATTATATGCATGTATATGCATGCATGTGTATTTATGTATAAGTATGTATGTGTATGTATGTATATGTATTATATATGTATATAATATACTTATATAATACTTTCATAATATTTGAAATATACTTGTATAATATTAAATACAAGTAAATATACTTATATTAAATTTGATATGATACTTGTATAATATTAAATGGTATTAAATATATACAGAGAACAAAAGATATCACAAAGCTCATATACCTTCAGTATTCTATTTTCTTTGTACAATTATAAAATCAAAGTATTCAGTAATTTTAAGTATCTTTTTTCTTATCAAACTAATATGATTGCCAAACAAGTCAGAAAGATTATTCACACATGGGGTATGAGGAAGAACCTCTATAAATTAAAATATCTGTATTTTATTTTATAAATAAAGTGGGGAAAAAAGGAGGTGTTAGAAAGGTAGCAGTAGCATCAACAATTGAGCATACCTGATGAACAGCTGGTCATGTTGTAATCTCTAATGTAAAACAGTGTAACAACCAATGAGTCAATAAAATAAGATGTATTCATGGCACTGTTTATTAAAATATAGTTTTGATAGATAACCTTCAATAGTAGTTAAATATTTTCCATTCTTATTTTGATAAATAGGTCTTATTTGGAAATTTCATTCATGGGAAAGAATTTCATTTCTGAAAATATTAAAAAATTTAAACTCTCTTATCTGTCTGACATGAGATACCAGAGGATTACTTTGGTATCAATGTGCACATAGGCCACAACTCAGTAGGATGTTTTAGGTTTATTTCTGACCAGCAGTGAAGTGAAAGTTGCTCAGTCTTGTCCAACTCTTTGCAACCCTATGGACTACCGTCCATGAAATTCTCCAGGACAGAAGATTGGAGTGGGTAGCCTTTCCCTTCTCCGGGGGATCTTCCCAACCCAGGGATCAAACCCAGGTCTCCCACATAGCAGGAAGATTCTTTACCAGCTGAGCCACAAGGGAAGCCCAAGAATACTGGAGTGGGTAGCCTATCCCTTCTCCAGCAGTCGGACCAGCAGGGTGAAGATATATAATAATATGCCTTAGGAAAGTTTTCAGTTTTTCTAAGCTCCAAATTATTTATATTCAAGCAGAGTGTGAAGGGAACAAGGTATTCCCCTAGAGTGTTACCAATAGGAGATACAGGTGTCCCCGTTGGTGGACCTATAACACACCTCAGCACACTGCAAAACACGTACTGCGTGACTGCAGAGCAACTAAGGTTTCTGTCAGACCAGGGGCACTCCCAAGGGTGTTTATCACGGTGTATTTATTAGTTAGAGTAAAAACACCCAAAGAGGACTTCTACCCTCTCCATAGTCTGCAAAGTGCTTACCTCTAATGTTAGTTCTCTGATGAAACCTATACCTCAGGGAGAAAAGAAAGTAAATGACAATTCTGCTACAGTTTCCCCAGTGAAGAAATTCCTCTCTAGTTAACCTTCCTATTTGGTGGAATTCATGATGGTGTGGTTTCGGGGTTGGGGTGACTTTACTAGATTGTGAATTCCAGAAGAGCAGATAATTAGACTTTGTGTTCTCTGCTTTGTCTTCAATGTTTAAGTGAGTGGCTGGAAGATACCCACCTTATGATATGATGGGTTGAATGAACAAAATTATTTAGTATCAATCTAGATGAAATAAGACAATGATATTAACTATTGGGTAATGGACCCAAGAATAAGCAGAAATGATGTTCCATGAAGCAGAAACAAAGAGGAAAGCTAGGAGCAGAGGATTAACATGCTGAAGCATGATGAAAACTATGGGAGCCAACTACATACAAAACCAGTCTGCAGAGCTGGATTTTGCAGGTTCTTAGTTTATTGGTCTCATAGGAGTCAGTTTCTCTGATATATAGCAAGTGAGATACTAACAGTGTACATTTGTCTCCCAAATTGCATGTATTGTGGTAGCACTTAATCTCTGAAAATTGCACAGAACTCAAACTACTGCAGAAGAAACACTGGAATTGTGATAGGGGACAATAACAAAAAGGAAATGGCAACCCAGTCCGGTATTCTTGCTTGGGAAATCCCATGGACAGAGGAGTCTGGTGGGCTATAGTGCATGAGGTCGCAAAGAGTTGGACATGACTTAGTAACTAAACAACAGCAACATTATTGTAATATAGCTTATCTCTAATGTTCCTATAGGTAACTTTGGATGTATTCTGGGGACACTGTGGCTCCCTCTGGAGGCACAGTTCTCAACCTTCTCTCTTCATAACCCACGTGACAGATGACATTCACCTGCAGGGCACACTCTCAAAGGTATGTCCATGGTTATTCATAGTATTATACCATTATAAGTAATACACTGAAAATTCACATCTACATTTTAAAAAGTGACTTTATTTGGATAATTTTGAATCCATTTTGTTTGTTTTAAAATGGTAAATCACTGGGAATTGTGTTTCTAGCTATAGTGGAGTATCTGGTACTAGACTCACCTTTTTACTGTAAATTACTGTAAAATTGAACAAAATGTGTAAGACAACTGTTATTAGAGCTGAGCAATGGGAGACGGAGACTGTGATCCTTGAGAAAAAGCAAACGCGTGAAGCTTGCCCCATGTTGTCTCACACTTTTTACCACGTGAAGGAGGTAGAAGCCAGGAAGAGTAGTAGAGAAACTGAGCTGAGAATGCAGACATGGGAGATGGGGCTGCTGAAGCATCTGGAATTTGTGAAGCCAGGGGTGGATGTAAGGGAGGAGAAGGGCAGGAGTCTCTCTGAGTCATCAGCACTAGGGGGCTAGGATGGGCATTCACACAGTAAGGACTGTAAAGCTAAGCTGAAGATGGTTGCTTTGGGTCTAAGAGCTAAACAGAAATACCAAAGATGGAAGAGGGCTGTAAGATAGAGTTCTGCCCCAGTCAGAGTGGAGAGTAAAGACCTTATGCTAAAATGAGAACCATCTTTCGGACTAAAGAACAGATTCTAAAGTGAGGGATGTATCCAAAGACTACAAGCAAAACCAACAGTCACAGCTACACAAGAGAAGGAAACTCAATTGTAAAGAAAAGAATAAAAAGCACAGGAAAAGGTGAAAATGCAGATAAATAAAGGACTACCTTTTAATTTCTTCTAATAATGTTATTTTATGTAAAACATTAACTCCAAGAAGAGAATAAGTTAAGATGCATGTTATAATAAAAATATATACCTTAAAAGTTAATAAATGGACTAAAATAGTGTGTTAAAATATTCATTTAATATGAATCAGAAAGCATAGAGGAACGAAAACCAGATGGGACAATAGTAGATATAAACACAACTATGTCAAAAATTATGGTACATGTATATAGACTGAATTGGGCTTCCCTGGTGACTCAGTGGACAAGAATCTGCCTGCAGTGTAAGAGATGCAAGAGACATGGGTTCGATCCCTGGGCTGGAAAGATCCCCTGAAGAAGGAAATGGCCACCCACTCCAGTATTCTTGCCTAGAGAATCCCATGGATAGAGGAGCCTGGTGGACTACAGTCCACGGTGTCACAAAGAGTTGGACACGACTTAGCAACTGAACAACAGCAACAAATATAGACTGAACACTCCAATTATAAGAATGGATGGAGAAGAAAAATCAACTCTTGGCTGGCTACAAAAGATTTGTTTTAGTAATAAAGACACAGAGAAGAAGAAAGAGGATGGAAAAAAGATTTGCCAAACAAATAGTACATATAAAAGCAACTGGAAGTATGTTAATATCAAAGTAGTCTTCAAGACTAAGTGTATCAGCAGAAATGAGGAAGACTAATTCATGGTAATAAAACAGCTAATTAATAAAAATATATAATGGTTTAAATATGTATATACAGAGTTTCAAAATGCATTAAGCAAAAACTGACAGAACTAATGGGCAAAATATATCCATAATCAGAACTGGATATTATAATGCGCTTCTGTCATTAATCAAGATATAAAAATATAGAAGATTTGAAAAATGTATCAACTAACATGATCTAATTGACATTTGTAGAACAGTGGATCCGAACCTCATTTTCAAGTAGATGTGGAATAATCATCAAGAGAGGTGATTCTCGGTGCCTTTTTAAAAGTTTCAATGCCTTCTTAAAAATGGAAATTATAGAGTATATTCTCTGAGCGCAACTGACTTGTTAGGAGTAAATAACAAAAATATATATGAAAAATCCCCAAATATTTGGAAATTGAACAACATGCTTCTATGTAAATCATAGATCAAAGGAGAATCATAGAGAAATAAAGAATTTCCAACTGAATGTTAGGGAAGATAAGATATGTGAATATCGGCTGAATGCTGTTAAAGCAATGTTTAAAGGAAAATGTATAGCTTTACATGCTATGCTATACATTAAAAAGGAAAAAATGGTTTAATTCTCCAACTTAATAAGCTTCTGAGAGAAGACTAAATTAAAACCAAAGTCAGTAAATGAGAAGAAGAAAGTAAAGATAAAGGCAGAAAACAATGAAATTAAACAACATGCAATAAATATAAATAGCAAAGTAGCAAGTTATTTTTTAAAAATATAAACTCTAGCAAGAATAATCAAGAATAAAACCATTAAAAAATCTTACCAATTACCAAAATCAGTAGTGAAAGATAGGCTATCACTACCAAGTCTATAGATATTGCAAGGATAGTAAAGGACTATTGTAAGCAAATTTATCCAAATAAATTCAACAAATTTAAATGACATACTCAAATATCTTTAAAAACATAACTTGCTAAAACTTAAACATGATGAAATAAAAAATTAAATTATTATATATTTGTTGAAATAATTAAGCTTTAAATTTTAAAATCAAAATCTAGGAAGACAGTCCAACCCAGAGAGTTTCACTGATTAATTCTATCATATATTTAAGGAAGATATAAACTAATCTCATGAGATGGAGACATATGCTATATTTATGCATTATAAAAAATTAGGATTGTTATTAAATTACCTCATTTTATTGGAGGTATCATATCTATATATATATCTATAGATATAATGTAAGCTTCCCAGGTGGCACTAGTAGTAAAGAACCTCCCTGCCAATGCAGGCGATATTAAGAGACGTGGGTTCTATTCCTGGGTTGGGAAGATTCCCTGGAGGAGGGCATGACAATCCACTTCAGTGTTCTTGCCTAGAGAATGCCATGGAGAGAGGAGCCTGGTGGGCCACAGTCCATAGGGCTGCACAGAGTCGAACACAACTGAAGCAGTTTAGCATGAACACACGCATAAGTATAGTGAGTGACAGTTGCTCAGTCATGCCTGACTCTTTGCAACCCCATGGACTGTAGCCTGCCAGGCCCCTCTATCCATAGAATTCTCCAGGCAAGATTACTGCTGTGGGTTGCGATGTGCAGTCTTAATTAAAAATTCATCAAATATTTTGAATAAATTGACCACATGATTTTAAAATTTATAGGCAAATAAAACTCAAAACGTTGAATCTAAAAAAATACAAATTTGGAGGTTTAAAACATGAAACTCTTAAGAATTTAGCAGAAAAGCATATTAGAGGGGGAAAAGATTACTTTTGACCCAAAAGCACTAACCATAAATCACCATCAACAACAAAATCAACTTAAAGAGATCATCTCCAGTTCACATTATAATATATATAATGTTATATGACATATGTTATATATAACTGTCAGAAATCAAAGACAAAGAATCTTAAAAGCTGCAAGAGGAAAAAAGCTTGTGACTTACAGGCCTAGAACTAATGGGATGATATGCTTACAGTGTTGAAAACAAAAAATTGCCAACCAAGAATACTAAATTTGACAAAACTGTCCCTCAGAAATGGAGAGAGAAAGGCTTTCCCAGACAAACAAAAGTTGAAGGAATTCATCAGTGCTAGACCTGCTTTACAAGAACCACTGAAACGAGTTCTCCCAGCCAAAATGAAAGGGCGCTGATTATTAACAAGAAATCGTGGTGGTAAATGTAAATATATAATCAAGTTCAGAATACCCTGAAATTGTAATCTGGTGCAATGTTAGCCACTTACCTTTAGTATAAAAGCTAAAAAACAAGAATATGAAAAATAATGATAGCTACCATAATTTTTAAATGAATACACCATATTAAAAGAGGTAAACTGTGAAATCAAACACATAAGGGGAAATGGAGTAAAAGGATACAGTTACTGTCTGTGGGCAAAGTTAAGTAGTTAAAATTGTAACATAGATATTTTATCTGGAGACACTTTATGTAAATATCATAGTAACCACAAAGCAAAAACCTACAGTAGGTACACAAAAGGTAAACAAAAGGGAATCAATATATAGCAATAAGGGAAATCATTAATTCACAAAGAAAGGCAGCAGGAAAGGAAGAAAGGAACACTCACAAAAATTAACTTGAAAAAGATTGATGACTTTAACATAAGTCCTAAAAATATAAAACTTCTAGAGAAAAGTTCTTTAACATTGGTCTTGGCCACAGCTTTTTGGATGCGATACAAAAAGCACAAGCAAAAAAAAGTAAAAATTAATACATGGGACTATATCAAACTAAAAGGCTTCTGCACAGCAAAACAAACAGGAAATTGGAAACACCAAGTATGGAATGGAAGGGAATATTTGCAAATTGTATATCTGATAGTGGGTTAATATCCAAAATGTATAAAGAACTCATATAATCCAATAGCAAGAAAAAGATTAAAAAATAGGCAGAAGATCTTAATAGATATTTTTTTTCAAAGAAGACATACAAAGTATATGAAAAAGTGTTCAATATTACTATCCATCAGAAGAATGAAAATCACACCACAGTGAGATATCACCTTGCACCTGCTAGAATGGCTTTCATTAAAAATACAAGATAGATAGTGAGAAGTTGCTGGATAACAGGGAGCTCAACCTGGTGCTCTGTGACAACCTAGAAGGGTGGGATGAAGTGAGGGGTGGGAGGGAGGTTCAAGAGGGAGTGGACAAAGGTATACTTATGGCTGCTTCATGTTGTTCTATGGCAGGAACCAACATAACATTGTAAAGCAATTATTCTCAGTTTAGAAAAAAAGATTATTAGAGAGACATGCAAATATCCAGTTGGCATTTTCTTGCTATGATCTGCTGTATTTGCCAAAGCTTTGTCATTTGGGAACAATTCAGACCAAAAAGAAAAAGAACCCTTTTGCCAATTAAACCTTTGAAGTTGTACAAATGTAAAAAGGAAAAGAAAAAAGAGGTAACAAATTGTTGGCAAGAATGTGAAGAAAAGAAACTCTTGTAAAAAGAAGTTCCTGGAACTGTGAAGGGTATAGCCTCTATGGAAAAAATTTTGAAGTTTCCTCAAAAGCTTAAAAATTGAACGACCACTTGTTGTTGGTTACTCAGTTGTATCTGACTCTTTGTGACCTCGTGGACTGTAGCACTCCAGGCTTCCTTGTCCTTCATCATCTCCTGGAGCTTGCTCAGACTCATGTCCATTGAGTCGGTGATGCCATCCAAACATCTTATCCACTGTCATCTGCTTCTCCTCCTGCCCTCAATCTTTGCCAGCCTCAGGGTCTTTTCTAACGAGTTGGCTCTTCTCATCAAGTGGCCAAAGTATTGGAGCTTCAGCATCAGTCCTTCCAATGAATATTAAGAGTTGATTTCCTTTAAGATTCACTGGTTTGAACTCCTTACAATCCAAGGGACCCTCAAGAGTCTTCTCCAACACCACAGTTCAAAAGAATCAGTCCTTCAGCGCTACGCCTTTATGGTCCAACTCTCACATCCATACATGACTACTGGAAAAACCGTAGCTTTGACTAGGTGGACCTTTGCTGGTAAAGTAATGTCTCTGCTTTTTAATATGCTGTCTAGGTTGGTCATAGCTTTTCTTCCAAGGAGCAAGCGTCTTTTAATTTCATGGCTGCACTCACTATCTGCAGTGATTTTTGAGCCCAAGAAAATAAAGTCTCTCACTGTTTCCATTGTTTCCCCATCTGTTAGCTATGAAGTGATGAGACTGAGTGTCATGATCCTAGTTTTTTGAATGTTGAGTTTTAAGCCATCTTTTTTCACTCTCCTCTTTCACCATCATCAAGGGGCTCTTTAGTTTCTCTTCATTTTCTGCCATACGAGTGCTGTCATCTGTGTATTTGAGGTTATTGATATTTCTCCCAGCAGTCTTGATTCCAGCTTGTGCTTCATCCAGCCTGGCGTGATGCACTCTGCATATAAGTTAAATAAGCACGGTTATAATATACAGCCTTGATGTACTCCTTATCTAATTTGGAACCAGTCTGTTGTTCCATGCCTAGTTTAAACTGTTGTTCTTGACCTGCACACAGGTTTCCCAGGAGGCAGGTTAGGTGATTTGATATTCCCATCTCTTGAAGAATTTTCTACAGTTTGTTGTGATCCACACAGTCAAAGGCTTTAGCATAGTCAATGAGGCATATGTTTTTCTGGAATTCTCTTGCTTTTTCTATGATCCAACGGATGTTGGCAATTTAATCTCTGGTTCCTCTGCCTTTTCTAAATCCAGCTTGAACATGTGGAAGTTCACGGTTCACATATTGTTGAAGCCTCGCTTGGAGAATTTTGAGCATTACTTTGCTAGCAGGTGAAATGAGTACAATTGTGCAGTAGTTTCAACATTCTTTGGCACTGCCCGTCTTTGGGATTGGAATGAAAACTGACCTTTTTCTGTCCTGTGGCCACTGATGCATTTTCCAAATTTGCTGGCATATTGAGTGCAGCACTTTCACAGCATCATCTTTCAGGATTTGAAATAGCTCAACTGAAATTCCATCACTTCCACTAGTTTTGTTTGTAGTGATGCTTCCTAAGGCCCACTTGACTTTGCACGCTAGGATGTCTGGCTCTAGGTGAGTGATCACACCATCATGGTTATCTGGGTCATTCAGGTCATTTTTACATAGTTCTATTTATTCTTCCCACCTCTTCTTAATATCTTCTGCTTCTATTAGGTCCATACCATTTCTTTTCTTTATTGTGCTCATCATTGCATGAAATGTTCCCTTGGTATCTCTAATTTTCTTGAAGAGCTCTCTAGTCTTTCCCAGTCTACTGTTTTCCTCTCTTTCTTTGCACTGATCACTTATGAAGGCTTTCTTATCTCTCCTTGCTATTCTTTGAAATTCGGCATTCAGTTGGGTATATCTTTTCTTTTTTCCTTTGCCTTTCACGTCTCTTCTTTTATCAGCTATTTCCTTCCTTCTTATGGCTTTAATATTTACATTATGTGTGTGTATGAGGGTGCAGTAATATTTTTAAGATCCTGTTTTCATTTTTTTGGATATATACCAAAGAATAGAATTGATATAGCAATTCTATGCCACGAGGAAAAAGGAAATGCTGCCATTTTTGACAACAGGGATAGAGCTTGGTGGCACTAGGCTTAGTGAAATGTCAGGCAGAGAAAGACAAATGGTAGATGATATCACTTATATGTAGAATCTTGAAAAGCCAAATCATGAAAACAGAGCATATAATGATGGTTACCAGGAGTTGGAACATGGGGGAAATGGGAAGATGCTGTTCAAAGAGTTCAAACCTCCAATTATAAGACAAAGAAAAGTTCTGGGAATCTAATGCAAAACACATGGTGAATATAGTTAATAATATTGTTTTACATACTTGAAAGTTGCTAAGTTATTAATCTTAGACATTTGCATCAGAAAGAGAAATGATAATTATGTTTGTTGAAGACGTTAGCTAGCACAATGATGTAATCATTTTGCAATACACAAGTCTATCAAATCAACCCATTGTACACTTTAAACTTACATGTTATATGTAAATTATATCTTAGTGATGGTGGGGGAAAAGTCAGAATGGAGGTTGTCTAAGGGAGTTGTGGCTTGGCCAAATATAGGTAAGAGGAAATTTTCCAGGCTGATGGATATAGTCTATTGATTGGTATGGTAGTTAGATGGCTATGTGTTTGTAAAATCTTAAATTGTACAGTCAAGAGTGCTCATTTTACTGTTTGTAAACTTTACCTTAAGAAAAAATAGTGTGTATTTTGCAAACTTTGATTTTTCTACCATTTTTTAGTAACAAATTACTTAGAACACTTTTCAACTCTCTGTGTACCAGAGTTGAGAATGCTGTTCTCAGGTATAAGCCAGAAAGTCATGCCCAGAGTCATTCAAAAGAAGTAATTTGGAGACTAATATCTAAGTTACTTTAGCAGAGGTGTAGGTATTGAGAAGCAATGAGTGAACAGTTGTGGAAAGTTAGGGTACAAATGGCTGCCATTGCCATTGTCCACAGTTTAAGAAGTTGTAAGCTGTCACCTACAGAACCATTATTCATTTATTCAATCAAACATTTAATCTGTATCTAATATGATCACATGGACCACAGCCTTGTCTATCTCGGTGAAACTAAGCCATGCCGTGTGGGGCCACCCAAGATGAATGGGTCATGGTGAAGAGGTCTGACAGTATGTGGTCCACTGAAGAAGGGCATGGCAAACCACTTCAGTATTCTTGCCTTGAGAACCCCATGAACAGTATGAAAAGGCAAAAAGATAGGACACTGAAAGATGAACTCCCCAGGTCAGTACGTGCCCAATATGCTAATGGAGATCAGTGGAGAAATAACTCCAGAAAGCATCATGGGATGGAGCCAAAGAAAAAACAATACCCAGCTGTGGATGTGACTGTTGATAGACGCAAAGTCTGATGCTGTAAAGAGCAATATTGCATAGGAACCTGGAATGTTAGGTCCATGAATCAAGGCAAATTGGAAGTGGTCAAACAGGAGGTGGCAAGAGTGAACATCAACATTCTAGGAATCAGTGAACTAAGATGGATTGGAATGGGTGAATTTAACTCAGATGACCATTATATCTACTACTGTGGGTAAGAATCCCTTAGAAGAAATGGAGTAGCCATCATGGTCAACAAAAGAGTCCGAAACTCAGTACTTGGATGCAATCTCAAAAACAACAGAATGATCTCTGTTCGTTTCCAAGGAAAACCATTCAATATCACAGTAATCCAAGTCTATGCCCCGACCAGTAATGCCGAAGAAGCTGAAGTTGAACGGTTCTATGAAGACCTACAAGACCTTCTAGAACCAACACGCAAAAAAGATGTCCTGTTCATTATAGGGGACTGGAATGCAAAAGTAGGAAGTCAGGAAACACCTGGTGTAACAAGCAAATTTGGTCTTGGAGTACAGAATGAAGCAGGGCAAAGGCTAATACAGTTTTGCCAAGAGAACGCACTGGTCATAGCAAACACTCTCTTCCAACAGCACAAGAGAAGACTCTACACGTGGACCTCACCAGATGGTCAACACCAAAGTCGGATTTATTATATTCTTTGCAGCCAAAGATGGAGAAGCTCTATACAGTCAGCAAAAACAAGACTAGGAGCAGACTGTTTCTCAGATCATGAACTGCTTATTGCCAAATTCAGACTTAAATTGAAGAAAGTAGGGAAAACCACTAGTCCATTCAGGTATGACCAAGATCAAATCCCTTATGAGTATACAGTAGAAGTGACAAATAGATTTAAGGGACTAGATCTGATAGACAGAGTGCCTGATGAACTATGGACAGAGGTCCATGACATTGTACAGGAGACAGGGATCAAGAAAATCACCATGGAAAAGAAATGCAAAAAAAGCAAAATGGCTGTCTGAAGAGGCCTTACAGATAGCTGGGAAGAGAAGAGAAGCGAAAAGCAAAGGAGGAAAGGAAAGATATTCCCATCTGAATGCAGAGTTCCAAAGAATAGCAAGGAGAGATAAGATAAGCCTTCCTCAGCAATCAATGCAAAGAAATAGAGGAAAACAACAGATTGGGAAAGACTAGAGATCTCTTCAAGAAAATTAGAGATACCAAAGGAACATTTCATGCAAAGATAGGCTCAATAAAGGACAGAAATGGTATGGACCTAACAGAAGCAGAAGATATTAAGAAGAGAAGGCAAGAATACACAGAAGAACTGTACAAAAAAGATCTTCATGACCCAGATAATCACGATGGTGTGATCACTCACCTAGAGCCAGACATCCTGGAATGTGACGTCAAGCGGGCCTTAGGAATCATCACTACAAACAAAGCTAGTGGAGGTGATGGAATTCCAGTTGAGCTATTTCAAATCCTGAAAGATGATGCTGTGAAAGTGCTGCACTCGATATGCCAGCAAATTTGGAAAAGACAGCAGTGGCCACAGGACTGGAAAAGGTCAGTTTTCATTCCAATCCCGAAGAAAGGCAATGCCAAAGAATGCTCGAACTACCGCACAATTGCACTCATCTCACATGTTAGTAAAGTAATGATCAAAATTCTCCAAGCCAGACTTCAGCAATGCGTGAACCGTGAACTTCCAGATGTTCAAACTGGTTTTAGAAAAGGCAGAGGAACCAGAGACCAAATTGCCAACATCCGCTGGATCATCGAAAATGCAAGAGAGTTCCTGAAAAACATCTATTTCTGCTTTATTGACTATGCCAAAGCCTTTGACTGTGTGGATCACAATAAGCTGTGGAAAGTTCTGAAAGAGATGGGAATACCAGACCATCTGACCTGTCTCTTGAGAAACCTGTATGCAGGTCAGGAAGCAACTGTTAGAACTAGACATGAACAACAGACTGGTTCCAAATAGGAAAAGGAGTTCATCAAGGCTGTATATTGTCACCCTGCTTATTTAACTTATATGCAGAGTACATCATGAGAAATGATGGGCTGGAAGAAACACAAGGTGGAATCAAGATTGCCGGGAGAAATATCAATAACCTCAGATATGCGGATGACACCACCCTTATGGCAGAAAGCAAAGAAGAACTAAAGAGCCTCTTTATGAAAGTGAAAGAGGAGAGTGAAAAAGTTGGCTTAAAGCTCAACGTTCACAAAACTAAGATCATGGCATCTGGTCCCATCACTTCATGGGAAATAGATGGGGAAACAGTGGAAACAGTGTCAGACTTTATTTTTTTGGATTCCCAAATCACTGCTGATGGTGATTGCAGCCATGAAATTAAAAGACGCTTACTCCTTGGAAGGAAGTTTATGGCCCAACTAGATAGCATATTTAAAAGCAGAGACATTGCTTTGCCAATAAAAGTTCGTCTAGTCAAGGCTATGGTTTTTCCAGTGGTCATGTATGGATGTGAGAGTTGGACGGTGAAGAAAGCTGAATGCCAAAGAATTGA
Source organism: Okapia johnstoni (assembly GCA_024291935.2). Classification (NCBI taxonomy): domain Eukaryota; kingdom Metazoa; phylum Chordata; class Mammalia; order Artiodactyla; family Giraffidae; genus Okapia; species Okapia johnstoni. Next base: position 34,579,668 of record CM044319.1, read on the forward strand.
TGCTTTTGAACTGTGGTGTTGGAGAAGACTCTTGAGAGTCCCTTGGACTGCAAGGAGATCCAATCAATCCATCCTAAAGGAGATCAATCCTGGGTGTTCATTGGAAGGACTGATGTTGAAGCTGAAACTCCAATACTTTGGCCACCTCATGCGAAGAGTTGACTCATTGGAAAAGACCCTGATGCTGGGTAGGATTGGGGGCAGGAGGAGAAGGGGACGACAGAGGATGAGATGGTTGGATGGTATCACCAACTTGATGGACATGGGTTTGGGTAGACTCTGGGAGATGGTGATGGACAGAGTGGCCTGGCATGCTGCAATTCATGGGGTCACAAAGAGTCAGAGAAGACTGAGCGACTGAACTGAACTGAACTGAGCTGAGCAGGGAGAGCAGGATGTGAGCAAATTCCTTGATATGGTTGTGAATACAGCATAGTTGAAGAATGAGAAAGTTGTGCTTATCTATTAATTCTTCAAAAATAGGTAAGACTCTAATAATGAACAAATCAGTAAAGAGAGATGGATTGAATTCAGGTTTCATTGATTTGTGTGTGTGTGTGTGTGTGTGTATGCATGCTCAGCTGTGTCCGACTCTTTGTGATCCGATGGACTGCAGCCTACCAGCCTCCTCCATCTGTGGGATTTTCCAGCCAAGAATACTGGAGTGGGGTGCCCTTGCCTTCTCCACATTCCCTTACTAAATTATGAAAAAAAAAGTGTTAATTAAGAATGAAAGTACATTCCCCATCATTAGCTAAATCTTTTTCTTGTTCTGCCCTTAGTAGGGCTGAAGAATGGGTCACCCTTCACAATTCTGAGACCCTTTCAAACTCAGATACCAGTATTGTACACTCGTGTTTAAGGATTATGGTCGAAGTAGGAGTGAAACCTTTCGTTTAGCTGCAAATCCTTTTCTAATCCAACTGAGGAAAGTTCTTTTCCCAACAACTGTGGCCCATTTTTCCACAAAGACTCTTCTCTCTGAAACATGAGGCAGTTAATTCACCCTGCCAAACACAGCAAGAAAGTGATACTTTTCTCAAATATCAAAGCAGTCCAATTTCATTTAGAGTTAAATTATTTTTCTAGCCCTTCTTCATGTAGATACTCCTGCAGTCAATTAGCATTGTCACTTTTAATCTTCTGTAGTCAGATCCTGGTCATTTCCCATTAGAGTTCCATTAAATAGATTCTTATGGCCTGGCTGAACTCAGTGCAGTATCTGTAGAAAGCTTGCTAGCCATCATTATGCAGCTGGCATTTACTAAAGGTTAGATATTACTGATAACCTTAATCATGAATTATGCTACATTGCCTGAAAATTCACTCCTGGATTTCTTTGCCACCAAACCCAAATGCTGCTGGAATACTCAGCTATGCCTGTAACTATGCACCTTGAACTATGCATCTCAGCTCAAATGCACTTTGCCTCAAGATCCAAAGCTCCAAAAACAGTCAAGGGTAGAAGAAACAGCATCTAACTGTGATGCCAGCTATACTCCAACTAAAGAGGAAGAAAGGATACATTTTCCTCAAGGAAAGAGATCTCTCTCCTACTGTGGCTTTACTGAAGTTCATCAGGTCTTGCAAATAAAACAATGGGGCTATAGAAGATTGAAAGACAGCTATAACTTATAGAAAATGTGTAACTTCTAAGTGAAAAAACAAAGCCACATTTGAGTAACTCAACACATATAGCATATATGAAATAGCATCCTCTGGTACAAAGTGCAACAAACCAGGTGTCAGAAAGCATGGCTTCCACATACCCAGTACTGTCCCTGTGACCTTGAGAGAGTCAAATGATTCCACTGGGTCTTTTGATCTGGAAGTCCCTGCATGATATAAATTGGGTGACTGATGAGTGAAATTAGCTTATTAGCATCTGCTATCTCACTGACAGAATGGAGACAGAGGAGGCATGCTGGCCTGACCCAGTACAATCTAGCTGGGCTGGTTCTCTTTATAGAGTAGCTTCAGGCAGACAGGTTTCTGTTCCCAGGGGCAGAAAGACAAGAAAGGCAGCACTGAAGGACAGCTGTGTTGAATTTACTACTAGAGTTTTGTTGGCAGCCAGTCCTTGGGGATAGAAGTCCCTTAGATATGGTAGTATGCACCATCTCGTGGAGTGCCAGTGCCTTTTATCCATCCATCCACAGGATTATTCAGTACATTTCTTAAGGACTTATTAGATAAGGTCCCTGCTCTTCAGGGACTTATACTTCAGTCAGGCTAGCTTTGGAAGATGGTCCCTGAGAGAATCATGAAATTCACGTGTTTATTTTAGACAAAAGTTCTTGGGTCCTAGTCTAGATCTGATTTCCCCGTAATTGTTCTCTTACCAAGTTTCATCACTGTCATCCTCATCTGCCTCAAAGAAATTCTTCATCCATAAACATCTGGAGTGGGTTACCATTCCCTCTTCCAGCGGATCTTCCCAACCCAGGGATCGAACCCATGTCTCCTGCATTGGAGGTGGATTCTTTACCATTTGAGCCACCAGGGAAGCCCAAACATCTAGAATCAAATAGCAAATAGGACTGATTGGTGGGTATCTGAGTGCCCACCAGTATGTGGTATGCTACTGTTTCTGTAGAAATACAGTTCCTTTGGTTTACCGTACCCGGAAACTTGCTCAGGATCATAAAAATGTTCCCCAGTAGGATTCCTGCTAAATTTACTTTAATAAGTGGCTACAGGTCATTTTTAATTAACCTATTAGTACATTCTTGTTAAAGAGCTTGAAAACTATTTTCTGAAGTATTTTCTTAAGCACAGTTTCTGAAAATGCCTCTGTCCTATAACGTTTCTCATCAAGTCAATTTTTTTTTCCACACAATCAAGATATGTTAGTTTAACAAAGCCAACTTGTTATCATTTTAATGTTTTAAAGCAGATGGTTGAAGCGAAAAACCAGTGTGGTATGGATGGAATTGTCTGAGCAAGTTTTCTAGAGGACGTCTAAGTTGGTATGGGCAGGGAAGAGTCAAATGAAATAAAAGGAAGAAGAAAATAATTTCCAGGAATGAAATGACATGAGAGGAGTTTAGAGGGAGGACTCTTCTGGTGACATTGGCCAGATGGATGCTGATCCTCCCACTTATTATGCAGTCCTATGCAGGACCAATGAAAGGTCTTTGGGGCAAGTTTCCCTCTGTTTAAAATATAAATAGAAAAATATAAATAAAACAAGTGGCATTGGTTTTTAGCCACAATATCAATACCTATGCATGTCTGAGAAGTAGTGATCTGCTTACAACTTTCTAGTATTTTATCCTTGTGTTCATTTGGGTCCTTTGAGAAGTGGATGCTAAAATGTGATCAGACATGCAAGAAATGTATTAGGGAAAATACCTGGGAGGGAGCAGAGAGAGGGTGGGAGAGCTGTCAGACTGTGATTAAGCCTGACCCTGAGTAAAGGAGAGCAAGGAAGGGAAGGAGGCTTGGCAAAGTGTGGCAGGCTGCAGTGCGGGTCCAAGGAAAGTTTGCTAGGACTCTCAAAGGTCCTCAAGCTAAGGTCAGCTTTCAGAGAAGGACTGCATTTCCCAGGCATGGGGCTGCCTTAACATCCCCTTTGCTCCAGGGCTGTTAGGGAGCAGTCCACAGGAGCACAGCTCCCCATGCAAACACTGCATTAGGTTTTAGAGAGCAGTAACCAAGGCCCTTAAGCAGTCGCATTCCCTGCCATCAGAAGTCTGAAAGGCATGTTCTCTTGGTCACCGTAACCCTGAAATTAAACTTAGGACACGACTGAAGTGACTTAGCAGCAGCAGCAGCAGCACACTGCAAAATGTGGGTCACATGTGTCTCACTCTGAATTCTAAAAAAATGTTTAAAAACATTTATTTTCATTTACTTATTTGGCTGCACTGAGTCTTAGCTGTAGCATGTGGGATCTTTAGTTGGGACATATGGATCTAGCTCCCTGACCACAGATCACACTTGGGGCCTCTGCGTTGGGAGTAGGGAGTCTTAGCCACTAGACCACCAGGGAAGTCCTGAATTCCAACAGTTTTAATTTAGAGGGGTTAATAATAGGTGACACTATTGGTAAAGCACCTGCCTGCCAATGAAGGAGACATAAGAGACACAGGTTCAAACCCTGGGTCAGGAAGATTCCCTGGAGGAGGGCATGGCAACCCAGTCCAGTATTCTTGTCTGGAGAATCCCATAGGCAGAGGAGCCTGGCAGGCTACAGTCCGTAGGGTCACACAGAGTCAGACATGACTGAAACAAATTAGCAGGCAGGCAGTTATAATACCTAACATGGTAAGTTGCCTTGTATACTCACAATAGCACCACCAAGAAAATATTGCCAGGCTAATTTGATAAATGAAGAAACCTAGTTGATACAACAGTATCTGAACAATGAACTCAGACCCAGATCTTTTAACTCCATATCTTTTAACTCCGTATTCATGCTGGTTATAATAAGGAGCAGACTACTCATTTTCTGAGAGAATGAGCAGTATTGTGAATAGAACATGACTAAGGCAGCAATAGAAATTGACACTGGGAAAAGGGGCACTATGAATAATTCCATCAGAGAAGCGATGCTTTCTTCATTGGCATCTTTTTCACTTCAGCTTATAATCCCACAGCATCTTCCAGGAGCAAGTGTATAATATCAGTCTTGTCCAAAGCATGGACAGATTTTAGATAATCTCAGACGGTAAAGCATCTGCCTGGAACCTCTCATCCTCTATTTAGAGGGTTTGTTTTAGATTGTAATTACAGTTTACATTTCACATTTATTCAGCATCTTTTACCACCAACCCTATATTTTATTTGCAGATGGCTATTTGCCTACAGTATCTTATTTGTTTAATTGATTGACTGTCTCCGTTTCCAGAGTAATTGTTTATCTCAAGTGGCGTAACTGCACACTCTGTTCCTGCCATTCTCGGGAAGAGAGTGCTGGTTGCTCAGAATAATTCACTGTCTCATTAAAGAAAAGAGACTAAAACTTAGTTCCAAAACTTCTCAACCAAGGTACATGTTCCTCATACCTTTGCAGATTTCATCTTATCCTGATGAATTTGCACACAGGAAAAGTGCTTGCTCAAGTTGAAGTTAATCAGATATTTTAGAGAAAACATGGACTTCATAATTCTGTCTTCCAATCTATTTAGCATCTTTCCCTTTCCACACAGATCATGATTTTTTTTTTCCTGCTTGCTGTTAATGGTTTCACAAAGCTTCGGAGTTTCTCCCCTATGGCTGCAGGAGATAAGGGTCTCTTAAAACACAGTCATAGATACATCCTGGCTTTCATATCATTCTCCTGAATTGATAGTTGGTTGACTTGAGCCAGTCATTTTCAGCCATCATGGTATTAAAGGCACCAGTGAAATATGTGGTCCTTTCACTTATGACTGCAGTCATATTTCTCAATAGCCAAGATGTTGCTTAAGCCAGTGCAACCACTTCTAGCTCTATTCCATCCCAGTTCACTACAGCTGAGAGTCTTGGTGCCTGAGGTGCTATGGTATGCTAGGTTACCACCCTGGCACATCCACCAGCATGGGTCTGCTGTGGGGTGTCTGGCCAGCAAGTAATTCCATGTCAGATTTCCTTCTTGAGGAACTTAGGAAAACCTATATAAAAACTTATGGTAGGAGTTCTAGTTTGGGTGGTCCCAGAGAGATTAAACATAAGAGGAAGTGCAAGGAACACTGCTAGGAAAATGGGAAAAGTGATACAGGGAAGGAAGGACAGCCCCCAAAGTGGTACATTTTGAAGCCTGCCACCGGAAGTGGAACACTTGGTCTTAATCCTGTGGGAAAACTTTGGAGAAAATTATAAAACACCCCTGAGTATTATCTCACATGAGTGGCAGGGAAACTGTGACATTTTTATACCAATTCCTAAGTCATTGATTGAAGGCTTTTTTTCAGGGGTGTTTATTTTCTTGACTACACACAAGGGAAGCATGGGCTTCTGCACTTCTGACGTGACATTGGGAATTGAAAATCAGCCAGAGCACTTGAAGTGGTAGCATGTAAGGGTTGTGGGTGGGAGTCCTGACAGCATCGGTGACATTCATACTTTGAAGGATGAACATGTTAAATTCTTTAGATTTAAGCTAAATGATATAACCTAGTCCTTGCTCAAACTCGGTTGCCTTCTTTGAGTGTTAAGATTATGTACAAGCTGGAGCTCACACAAGCAGTTTCTTAGACTATTGCTTCATTTAGCCTGTGATAAACTGTAAGATGAGGGAGAGTCTAGCTTTGGAGTCAGCCAGGCTGAACTTGTGGGCTTCCCTGGTGTCTCAGATGGTAAAGAATCTGCCTGCAATGCAGGAGACCTGGGTTTGATCTCTGGGTTGGGAAGATCCCCTGGAGAAGGGAATGACAACCCACTCCGGTATTCCTGTCTGGAGAATCCCAATGGACAGAGGAGCCTGTCAGGCTACAGTCCATGGGGTTGCAAAGAGTCAGACATGGCTGAGCGGCTAACACACAGGTTGAACTTTGAACATAAGCTCTCCTGCTTGTTATTCGTGGCCTTTGACAAGTTTTTGAGAGCTAGACAACTCAGTTTTCTAGCCTGTAAAATAGGAATGACTCTACTTACCTCCTAACAGTCATTATGATGAAGGAAGACATGGTGCATTTAAAGAGTTTGACACAGTGCTTCACAAACAATAAGACTTCATTAAATTGTAATCCAAGAGGATTCAAAAATAAAATTTGTATTGACATGAAACTTACTATTTCCCCAAGCTTTGCTAAGGCCCTTCTGACAATTCTCAGATATGCCAATCTATTTACCTAGCTAGATGTCTTCTATTTGGCCTGCTAGACTCATCCTTGACATTTTTTTCACTCTTCTTTGTGTCCTTAAAAGCTGACCCACTTCTCTCGCCTCAGTAGACTCTTCTGTCCCATTGGATTAGCCATGGGAAGGAAATTAGCAGGGGAAGGAAATCAGAAGACAGGAGAAATTGAAGTCGTGGTATATATTCCCCACCTATAACCTCCCTTCTGGGTCATCACCAGTTGGCCACATGCCTCTATTATAGATTACAATGAGTGGCAGGTAAATCCCTCTTTTTAAAAAATTAATTTTACTTTTTTATTGAAGTACAGTTGATTTACAATATTGTGACAATTTCTGCTGTACAGCAAAATGACTCAGTTATACACATATAGGCATTCTTTTTTGTATTCTTTTTCCATTATGGTTTATCACAGGATATTGGATATAGTCCCCTGTGCTACACAGTAGGACCTTGTTGTTTATCCATTCTACATATAAAAGCTTACATCCGCTGATCCCAACCTCCCAGTCATTCCCTCCCGCACTACTCCCCCTGGCAACCACAAGTCTGTTCTCTATGTCTTTGTGTCTGTTTTGTAGATATGTTTATTTGTGCTCTATTTTAGATTTCACATATACATGATATCATATGGTATTTGTCTTTCTCTTTTTGACTTACTTCACTCAGTGTGATAATCTCTCCATACAGCTTCCCTCTGGATTTCAAGAAGCTCTCGATCCCTTTGTCCCTTCATACTTGGGAATGATGTGCTATGCTCTGTGGTACTACACTGTACTCTATTGGACCAAACCACAGCTTTGTAAATAATCTCTTCTCAGCTTTTCCCAGTTTGAGTGTGCCAACTGTTTCCTACCAGGATCCTCACTGAGATTTCCTCACGTGAACTTTATAGGTGTGGTGGGGATGTGTGTTGTGTGGGGAGGGGGATAGGGGTACGTGCCCGCATCTGTGGGTAAATATGCATCATATATTTAATTGAATTAATTATAATTAATGTATTAATTAATTAAATAACTCCAGTGTTTTTCAAGGTACTGCATTAGGTACATTCATGTGTATGTGTGTGCATACACACATATACACACATAGGCACACAGAGTCATGCTCTGTGCATGGAAAAGATACTGCATAAGGAGATGCCATGATCAGGGGATCTTGGTCTTTTTGCTGCTAAGAGTAGTTGATCCTGCCATGAGAAATGCGCTTTCACTCTGGCAGTAATTATTGAGTGTGCAGGGAAAGTATTTTGGAGTTAATAGATCTTAAAGATTTTTTAAATTTTCCAGGCGATTCTGACACGGCCCTAATTGTATCACTCCTCAAGAAGCTCTTTTTTTCTATTAACTAGAGTTTCAGAAGTTGAAGTTTCCACCTGATGTCCTTTTTCTTAGCTGAGCAAAAGAAGGAAAATGAAGTACAGTAAAAATATGTGGGGCTTTTGGGTCTTCAGTTCAGTTCAGTTGCTCAGTCGTGTCTGACTCTTTGCAACCCCATGGACTGCAGCACGCCAGGCCTCCCTGTCCATCACCAACTCCCGGAGTTTACCCAAACTCATGTCCATTGAGTCGGTGATGCCATCCAACCATCTCATCCTCCATTGTCCCCTTCTCCTCCTGCCTTCAATCTTTCCCAGTATTAGGGTCTTTTCAAATAAGTCAGCTCTTCACTTCAGGTGGCCAAAGTATTGGAGTTTCAGCTTCAAATCAGTCTTACATATACCTGAATTTGAATCTCAAATTAGCCACCATTTGGAGTGTTTTTCATCTGTCACATTATGATAATGGATCATTTTTGTAAGAAGAAAGGTGTGTGTTATTAATTTACATGCATTTATTAATTTATTGCATTTGAAATGAGAATTTCAAATGTTCAGTATATCAATGGAAGGTCGCTATCAGTATTGCTGGGGTTTGGATACAGTGGAAAAGGAGGGGGTGGAAATTGAGAGAGTAGCATGGAAATATATACATTACCATATGTAAAATAGATAGCCAGTGGGAAATGGCTGTATTATGCAGGGAGCTCAACCCGTTGCTCTGTGACAACCTAGAGGGTTGGGATGGGGTAGGAGGTGGGAGGAAGGTTTAAGAGGGAGGGGACATACATATTCCTATGGCTGATTCATGTTGCTGTATGGCAGAAACCAACACAGTATTGTAAAACAATTATTCTCCAATTAAAAATTGATAAATTAAAAAAAGAAGCAGTATACGTGCAGAAGCAGGAGGTGAGTGGGTGAATTGTAGATCCTATTCTATGGAGCCTGCTGCTGCTGCTGCTGCTACGTCACTTCAGTCATGTCCGACTCTGTGCAACCGCATAGACAGCAGCCCACCAGGCTTCCCCATACCTGGGATTCTCCAGGCAAGAATACTGAAGTGGGTTGCCATTTCCTTCTCCAATGCATGAAAGTGAAAAGTGAAAGTGAAGTCGCTCAGTCGTGTCCGGCTCTTAGCGACCCCATGGACTGCAGCCTACCAGGCTCCTCCATCCGTGGGATTTTCCAGGTGAGAGTACTGGAGTGGGTTGCTATTGCCTTCTCCTATGGAGCCTGGGATATAGGCAAGTTCCAAGGGACAGTAATCTCTTTAGACAAGTGCTTTCAGTCCTGGTATTCCTTGACACATGAGGGCTCTGCCCCTTTTCCTATATAACCTCTGTGGCTTGTCATTGAAAGCCACACAGAGAAGCAAGGAAAAACTTTGTTGCCCAAAGTGTCTATTACATGTGAGGTTATATAACCCAGAACTAAGTCCAAGAAGAGAAAATAGGACATGATCAGATGACTGCAATTAGGAAATTAAACTCACACTTCCCAGATCCTTGTATTAAACACAATCTGTACCTCCAGTCTTCAAAAAAGGATGACTTTATGGACTTGGCAAGTATATAATCACATTAAATAGCGGAAAACCATATTGTACAATTTCAAATATAGTATGAAGTGGCTGCCTCAGAACAAGGTTAATCTGACTGAAAGGAAGTTTCTTGGATTATTTCCCAGCCCCAGTAGTCTGTGAAGGGGGCCAGTGTGTGGGAGCCTCTGCCACATGTTGCCCTGCTCTCCAGTTGCCTTGGCTGCTTTTGCTTTACTTCGTTCTTCCTCTCACTCAATCCTCTGTTTCATCTTTCTCTCCATTGAGGTACCATATGTGACTGTGCTAGAGAAGACAGGATTGACCTTGGTGATCCTCAGGACAAAGTGACCTGGGCCCATGCAGACATAATCAGCCTCACAACAAAGAGATTCTAGCGAATGCAAATGTGGGATGAAAGTGCAATGTGTAGAAAAAGGAGCAATATTTCACTGCATTTTCTTATATATATAGGCTTCCCCAGTGGCTCAGACAGTAAAGAATCTGGCTGCAATGCAGCAGACCCAAGTCCAATCCCTGGGTTGCAAAGATCCCCTGGAGAAGGGAAGGGCACTCCAACCCACTCCAATTGCCTGGAGAATTCCATGGACAGAGGAGCCTCGTGGGCTACAGTCCATAGCATTACAAAGAATTAGACACAACTGAGTAACTAACACTTTCTTGTATCTACACCTACTTGGTAACAAATGTCAGCCACCAAGGCCAAGAGAACTATGTTAGAGTTCTCAAGCATCTCTGATTTTAATCATCTCTTTCTTTTGTTTTTAAATAATAGGGTGCAAGATCATATTTTTTTCACCCCATCAACCAAATTCTGTGGCTTGCCTAGAATTTGCCTTCTTTTCATGATTCCTCTGCTACTCCCTGAAAATCCTCTTAGTCTAATATTTTTATCATATTGTATTTGCAGAAGTACTATAGTTTAATGAACAAAGGATCAGGCTTTAGGAACTGGTGGCTCTGGTTTGAATTCATAGATATAGGTCACTGGGATTTATGTTTAGCTGAATGAGTGGAAGGTATGATGCAACTAGTTGAAAAGAAGAAGAAAAGTTTATTCCCCTTCTAGAGCTATTTGGGCTTAATTAGATGGCTCACCCAAAGTACTTAGCATATACTAAACATGGCATATTCTAAACTTCAAATACATATTGTCTCATATGTTTCTTTATTTCTTACTTTTCCTTGGGAAATTTTTTCATGCTATCTGCCTAACTACTTCTGCCATTTCTCCCTACTTTATCTGTATGTCCATTTTACTCTTTTCCTAAGATTTCAGAAAATATGGTAGGATGCTCTTAGTATTAATGGTTTATATTACCGTCTCAGCAGAAAAGAACACCTGATACCCTGTAGGTAAATAGAGTATGCAGAATAGAGTTGCAGATGTCAGGGGCTTAGCATCAACACCAGTGGGCTGGAGGCCTGTGGCATGGTGGGAACAACCCAGAAATGGGAAATACGAGACCAGAAACCTTGGCCAACTCAGACATTAACTAGTTTTGCCCATATTGGTCTTAATTTGTCTGTGTAATTAAATAGCCAATTGAACTGGATGCTATCAGTTTCCTTCCAGCTTCACCATTTTTTAACTCTGTTTAATTAGAGCTTACCCTTCATAGAGCATAAAACACCTTAAAAATTTTAGGCTTAAATTTGACCTAATTAGCAATCCATCTTCTAATAGGCTTAGTTTCCCTGAATATTTTTGAATCTGTGAGCACAACAACTAAAACAAACAAACAAACAAAGTTAAGGTCATTCCACCAGATACCTTACTGCAGAAAACATATCTCAGATTTTGTCCCTACTAATCAGAGTCTAATGGAGGCACAACCTGCCATGTCTCAGGACATAGCAATGCACATGTGACTATATATATGATATATAATATGCATCTAGATGAGGGAGTTTGCAGTGGAGGTGGAGGTATAGGCAGATATTACCCAGGAACCACCTCTCACTGAAAACTTACTCTCTTGTTGGTCACTCTTCATATGTGACTTTGTTGAACTCACAACTCTACTGGGGAGGCATCATTACTATTCCTTCTTTATGGAAGTAAAACAGGTTAAATAGAGATACTAAGGTGCGTGTATGTTCAGTCATGTTCAACTCATTGTGACACCATGGACTATTATAGCCCACCAGGCTCCTCTGCCCATGGAATTTTCCAGGCAAGAATACTGGAGTAGGTTGCCATTTCCTCCTCCATGGGACCTTCCCAACCCAGGGATTGAACCCGTGTCTCCTGTGTTGGCAGGTGGAGTCTTGACCACTGAGCCACCTGGGAAGATAGGCTAGAGCAAATTGGGCTTCAGTCCCAAACGTCCTTGATTGTAAAGTGCATGTGCTTTTCATCAGGCCACAGTACAAGTCCTCTTAGTAGAGAATAGTTTTTGAAAAAGGAGAAAATTGAGGCCTGAAGGATAGAGAGTGTTTGCAAATAAATAAAGGATGTCTCTATCAAAATGTAAGGTAGAGTTGAAGGGGATGAAAACTGTAGAAAAGAGAAGATTCCCTCGCATCAATGTCCAGCACAACTCAAGAAAAGAATTATGAATCCTCTTTTTTTTTTTTCCAGATTTAGAATTAAGCAAGCCCCAAAGAAAGTGTGGGAATTTGAGTTGGCCTAGCAGCGTAGACTAGCTTATTTAGACTCTTCAATGAGGGAGGGTGATGACAACAACAAAGAGTCTTTCCAAAGAATGTCATCAGTAAATGAAAGCCCTGAAGGTAGTTGGATGAACAAAGAGGTAGCATTCTATTCGGGACCAAGCACCAAGAATTCCCACAGAGAGCCTGCAACAAGAGTTTACCAATTTTACCCTGCATTTCAGATTCCTTTTTGTTCTCCAAGAGCTTTAGAAAAAAAAATGTTTAAATTAAGTTTGTTGCAGCTGCGCTGTCAGGAACTTACCAAGCGCTACAGCCATTGGAGCAATTAAAAAAAATTGCACAGAAGGTAATTAAAAGCCTTACTGGTTCTTGCGATTAGACTGACATTTTAAATGCCTCTGGATGTTTTATTGTGCCAATAACCTATTTCCCTCGTCTCCAAGAGAAATACAACTGACATCAGTAATTTACCCAAATACTCTACAGGTAACATGTGCCAAATACAAACCTGCACTAAATTAGGGCCAGAATTCTCCTCTGTGCAGTCGGTAGGATACATCTTAATGGGAAAACTGCTGTTTGCAAATTCCTTCTATATGTTTGTGTGTTTTGTGTTCACCATCCTGTTTGCTTGGCGCTGAGAACATAGCCTAATGATGACTGCTGGCTAGAATACCCAGGATCTATGGGCAGGGCAATCATTTCCAATTTACATGTACTTCTACAAGGACAGAGCTCACGGCTTTGGAGGACAGGGCCTTATTTTGTCATCATTACTGAATGATGATGATTTATTGGAGAAGGTGGATTCCCTAATAGACTACTTATACCAAGGGAATCCTGCCCCCCTCCATCTGTAGCCCTGGATTCAGGATTAAAATTGTTCAGTTGCTAAGTTGTGTCTGACTCTTTGTGACACCATGGACTGTAGCAGGCCAAGCTCCTCTGTCCTCCACTATCTCCTGGAGTTTGCTCAAATTCCTGCTATTGAATCAGTGATGCCATCCAACCATCTCATCCTCTGTTGTCCCCGTCTCCTCCTACCCTCAGTCTTTCCCAGCATCAGGGTCCTTTCCAATGAGTCGACACTTTGCATCAGGTGGCCAAAGTGTTGGAGCTTCAGCTTCAGTCCTTCCAATGAGAATACTGATTTATAATTTTGATAGTAACCTGATACAACCTTTTCCATATGATTGAATTTAAAAAAACTATCCTGACTCAGGGACTGGGGACTGGAGGACACATCCTAATCTGCAGCATAGTTCCTCTTGGTTTTTGTTCACTGAGGGATGGGCCCCAGGATAAGTTGTGGGTTCCCTACTGTAGCAGGACAAACATGCAGGCCAGTCTTTCCTCAGGAATGCAAGAAATGAAAACGAACACACAGGGAAGAGAAGTGGAATAGAAAGCGGGCTGAGTTGTTTCATCATGATGAAATATTATGATAAAAGTTAAAATCACTCTTAAAATCAGGCAAAAAAGAAAAAGAAAAAAACCAAACTCTGTAAATTGCCCTAGCTTCCTGTTAGGAAGGGCTTCCTTGGTGGCTCAGAGGGTAAAAGCATCTGCCTGCAATGTGAGAGACCTTGGTTCAATCCCTGGGTCGGGAAAATCCCCTGGAGAAAGAAATGGCAACCCACTCCAGTACTCTTGCCTGGAAAATGGCATGGACGGAGGAGCCTGCTAGGCTACAGTCTATGGCATCACAAAGAGTCGTACACTACTAAGCAAGTTCGCTTCTCCTCTTAGGAGGTATTAAAGACTAAAGATGAACTAATCTGTAAGCACCTCTCTTTAGACTTTATAGGAGAAACAACATTTTAATTTGCTCTCTTAATTTCTTTCTGTGTGATTTACCTTTTCTGGTGTGTGGAGTCGTCTATAACCATTGTAAATGGCTCTCAGCTCTGTCGCTGTCCTCTTTGAGCAACTTCTCAACTGGAAAGTGGCAACATCACCAACTCTTCCCAGTCCTGTCCAGGACCATTGATTTATCTGCATGTAAAGAACACACAGCAGCTTACATCTTCACTCTTTTGGGCTCACAGGCCAGGTCACAGCAAAACTGAAGACGGTGATACATCAAATAAGAGTTCAAATAAAGAGATAATGAATTTCTTAGTAGGGTTAGCTAGATAAGCACCGGATTCAATCAAGTTAGATGCTCAGATTTTAGGAGCCTGTTAGGGAACTCCATATGAAGAAGGCATCACAGAGGACAGAATAAAAGATGCTTGAAATCTATCAAAAAAGAAATTGGGTTATACAACATGAGACTGTCACAATGGATAGAAAGATGCAATAGGCAACAAATACAAATTCCTTTAGTGTTGTTAAATGGAGTTGCTGTACAGAGTACAACACAGAGCCAAAGACTCAGAAGCCTTAGGGGACAGCCACTGTGGCCTTTGAGTCTTTACTGAGAGTGACAGCAGTAATCAGAGTAAGGAGTCCATAGGCCCTTAGTCAGAGTAAGAGCTCTTTTGCCACATATTCTTGAATTTTTATTTATATATTTTTAATACTTTCTCGCAACTTTCCCAGAGACTCTGGCCACTCACTTTCATACCTATCAGATACAAATAACTAGTAACATCTAAGGACATTCTTTTTTTAAGATTTATTTTTACTTTTTGGTTGTACTGGGTCCTTGTTGCTGTGAGGGCTTTCTCTAGTTGGATTAGGCAGGGACTGCTCTTAGTTGTAGTAGGCAAGCTTCTCTTTCGGGTGGCTTCGGTTACAGAGCATAGGCCCTAGGGTGCGGGCTGAGCAGTTGTGGCACACAGGCTTCATTGCTCCAACGCGGGGATGAGACAATCATGTCCCCTGCATCAACAGGCAGATTCTTAATCACTGGACCACCATGGAAGCCCTAGGTATATTCTTAAAACTCTGGTGAATCGAAGACGAATTTCCCTGGCCCATGTCTCATATATTCTTGCATATGCAGACCCAAGCACTAACCTATTTCTATAAACATAATAGAGGAGCTTTGAAAGTATGAATTCTTTATACTGAGGTGAGTAGTAAGGAAGACATAAATCTAGTCCTCTAAACATTTCAAAAGAGGATAAATTCCAGTGGACCCAAGATGATTAAGGGAAAGATAAATCCAAAATCTTCTTTCACTTTCAGTGGAAAAAAATTAAAGTGAATTTCATTCAGTGAAATAATCTTTGAGATAAGCATTTGGCCATTATCTTATCATTAAATAAAAGGTTAAGCGAATTTTGATACCTATTGCTTGATTTAATGTTATAATTTGTATAAAATTTATAAAAAATTTAAACTAAATATTAGAAAAAACAAAATGTTCTCTCAAGATACTGAATAGTCCAACAATGACATAGCATCTCAAGTATACTAATTGAGTTTATTTGCTTATACAGGTCAATGTCAGGAGCTGGTGACACTTTCACCATGTCGTCTAAAATTTAAATTAGTTCATTAAATCCTTTTTTGTCAGGTGTGAAAACATGTAGAATATGCTTTAAGTGAAAAAAGTGAACTTCACAAATGATAACATATGTCAAAATTTCCAAAAGATTTTGGGTTATATTACTGAATTATGTGTATGGGAAATTGAAGTCATTTAATTCCTTTAAATTCACTAAGAAAAAAATCCTTCAGTATTATACTTTCAAGTGTTTAATTTCAGGCATGTAAATTCACCACGCATGCAAATCTTTTAGAAAATAAGCAACTGAATTCTGACAAAATTGCCATTTTTAAGATAACTAATAAGTATTAATAGCTGGTAAGCATTACAGGCATGATATGTGGAAAGTGCTAGATCCTGGGAGGGATAGAACTCAGCCACCCTGAGAAGGCATATAAATTCATGCCCTTTTGACATCAAACCACTATACCTAAAGCAGATTTGAAACTTGTAAATGTATTAACATATCTTAATGAAACAATTGGAAATTTAAAAAAAAATTAGTATACACAGACACTTGGAACACGTCCCTGTACTTCCAATCCAGGCAAGAATACTGGAGTGGGTAGCCATTACCTTCTCCAGGAGATCTTCCTGACCCAGGGATCAAACCGGTATCGCCTGCATTGCAGGCATATTCTTTACCATCTGAGCCACCAGGGAAGCCCTCATGATGAACTACTTGCATCCAAATATGGAAATAGTGAAATAAGGTCAAATGTGATACATTCATTAGACACCATTTTTTAAAGAATTTTAATAATATGAGGAATGTTTCCTTAACATAAGTGAGAGAAGTGAGACACAACATTTTTTAAATTGATATGATTTCAAGTTTAGAAACACCTGTTGTTGCTGTTTAGTTGCTCAGTCAGGTCCGCCTCTCTGCGACCTCATCGACTACAGCATGCTAAGCTTCCCTGTCCTTCACCATCTCCTGGAGCTTAGAAAAATCTACATGTATACTAAAATGTTACCAATAGTTTATCTCTAGAAAGTAGATTATGAATGACTTTTAAATGTTCTACTTTTTCACTTATTCCAACTTCTTTACCAAAATTATTCCTGCTCACTTAATTAAAAGTGCTATTGAAATGTTTTCAACTGCCTGTACTTTGATAACTATGTTCCCGTTTGTAACCTTCAGGTTGGCCGCTTCTAAAATTCCTTTCCTTTATGGCCTTGATTCATTGTGTACCTGCTCCCAAGGTCTTCTTGGAATGCGTCCCCTTAGCCACACAGCTAAGTTAGGTTGATGCTCAGTGTCTCAGGAATTTACCCTCCCACTCGCTTTGCCTCCATCTTAGTTCACATCTTAATCAGTATTTTATGCTCATGGATCTTGCTGGATTTTTCTCATCATGCTTGAATGCTTCTTCCACCCAACCAACATACACAGTGATCTGTCCAAAACACACAGCCACCTAAAGCTCTAACACTTTCATCACTAAATAGGACTCTTTCGCATGACACACAGAGCCATTTATAACCTGGTCTCTGGCCAGCCTCAGCTTCTGCCTCTTCTCTCTCATGGCCTTGCACTTCACAGTGGAACCATTCATTCTGTACCACTGGTGATTTTCCTTTTGCTCTAGCTTTCTTCTGCTCCATTCGTTTGCACTTTCTGTTTCCTTTGCCTCGTGCCTTCTTCATCCCTGTTTCTCATTCTTCCCTACCTTTTCTGCCTCATCACATCCTGTGCTTATCTTCAGTCCCTGTGTGAAGGCTTTCTACCCCAAGAGAGAGTTATGTTTTGCCCATTATACTTCTCAATCTCTCTATATAAATATATCATTACTCAGAGGAAAATATATTTAATCTATTTATTTACCTATCTTTTGCCTCTAATAAGATGTAAGATCCCAAGAGGCAGTGATCATGTGATCTATCATTACATTCCTCAAAAGTAAACTCTAGTAATCAGCACACAGTATTATATAGATCGATATCTGTGATTTTGTGAACCTTAAAAATGATTCCAGAAAATTTGACTGGACATATTCTGTGCCATTTGGTTAAAATGTGAACAGTTACGTATAATATTATTTTACTTCCAAAACACTGTTTTGTTTTGATAGAATTTTCTTCCTGAATCAGGTATTTGTTTGATTAAAGATGCTAATTTCAACTGATTGACTTAGTTAATTTAATGAAGAAAATAATCAGTGAACTAGTTGTTTCTAATGAATGGTTCATCAGTCCATGTCAGATATTTGTACTTGCAGATTTCTACAAGCCAACTAAATCTACCTTGCAAGCCTAGTTCTAAATATCTCTGCTCTCTTACTTCTACCTTATTTATTTTCCTATGACTACAGTAAAAATTTCCAGTCCTGATGTTGCCCACACTCAAATACCATGAATCAAGTCAAACAGCTTCATCCTTGAAATCTCAACTCACTGTTTTCACCACTCAGTAGTACAATTCTTTAACTCCCTAATTCTGCCAGGATTGAGAAGACTCTCAGTCCTTCCAGGTTTTATTTGATTTTCCTGCAATCAATTTTTTTAACGAAATTTTTTCCTTTTTTTCTTAGGCATCTTCCTAGTCATCTGGACTGTGATCTTGGTCCCATTTTGCAAGCCTACTCTGTCTGCATGTGGTTGCCTGCATAAGAGAGGAATGCAGAATGGTGTGGAAAAGGGATATAACACTAGTTTTACCACCTGAATATACACTGATCGGTTGGTAGTGGATTCTTATAATATGCTGAGAAGGATTCTGAAACAATGTACAGTGGGAAGGAGATCAGTGACCGATTAGTCATGACTGAAGTGGGCACAAGAGAAAGAGGACAGGGAGTGGCTGTCTTTGATATAATGACACTAGAGCCAGGCAAATGTGAGTCTGTGTTCACAACTGAGACAAGTATGATCTAGGGCAAGTTGCTTAACTCCATGAGACATAGTTTTCTCATCAAAAAAATGAGAATAAAGAGGCCACTCTATAGGCTTGTTATTAAGATTAAATTAGATATGCTGCATAAAATGTTTTTCATAGAACACATAATAGGTGCTCAGTAGAAGGAGGGAAGATGAAGATAATGATGCTGGCAGGCTCTGTTAAAAATTAAATTGTGACCTTTGCTTCTTTCCCAGAATTGTCTACTCAGTCAAATTAAATGAAGATTTTTGTGGAGTTTCAAAGTATTGACAGTGTAAAAGGTGACAGTTTTCCCTGCTAGGCAGTAGCCTTCTCTGGCTATCCCTCTCTGCCTGTCAGAGCCACCACAGCCTCGGGGAAATTTGGCATGGTTGTGTTTGGGTCTCATGGACATTTCCCAGAATGTAAGCATCATCTTCCTTTCTGAACCCTCCCATGCTCTCCTGTTTTCTCTCCAGTATCTGGCACTTGGGATTTTGCTCCTTTCCAAGTGCCCTTTGGAGATGCCTCCTTCTTCTGATCCTTAGGTTGCTGGTTTGCTTACGGCTCGAAGGACTTTGTGCAATCTTTGGGCTTCCCTGGTGGCTCAGGTGGTAAAGAATCCACCTGAGGTGTAGGAAACCTGAGGTCAATCTCAGGGTTGGGAAGATCTGCTGGAGAAGGGAACAGTTACCCACTCCAGTATTCTGGCCTGGAGTTTTCCATGGAGTCTGTGGGATCGCAAGGAGTCAGACATAATGAAGCGACTTTCACTTTCACTTTGACACTCTGGCTTGCTTTGGTGTGGATTTCTCTCCAGGAAGTTGCTTCTCAAATTACTGACTTGACTTTCACACACTGGTGCCCAGTAATTCTCCTCTCTCCTCTATGCTTGCCCCCTAATTCTGTTTTCCTGTACTCCCGCCTACGTTTCAGTAGGTAACTAGACAATGATGATCCAGATCTTAAATTAAAAAGTAAATCCACAAACAAAACTTATTTTCCCAGCTCAAAATATCATCTAGCACTTGGCACAGAGATATATCCTCAGGAATTAAGATTGCAGTTGGTTCAGGGGATGTAGCAGTGCAGAGTTGAGGAGAGACACAGATGGGCCAGGGGTTACTTTGTAACACAGGAGGACCAGATATTTCTGTGAGCTTGACTCCTATCAAAGATGCTTTTTCTCAGTATCTGGGGATTGTGTTAAATGAGTATCACCTGGGTCTTTTTGTCTTCCCTCACTTCTAAACCTATTTCTCACCCTTCTCATTCAGAAATGAAAGTCCTGAGGGCCTGTCGCGATAACAGATGTTTCATTCCTTTACATTTTAAAATTAACGTAGCACTGGAGTCATAGCCTCTGAGGGCTGTGGGAAAGAAAAATGAGCTTTATATACATGAAAACAATAAAACTGGAGGGAAGCTAAAAAAAGGAAAAAAAAAAAAGCAAATTTGTTTAATGTAGTAAAACCACAGCAGCTACCACCCCCCAGCCAGACTGTGTATGAGAAAATTAAAAAATAGTGTTTTGTGGGAGAACATGGCCACTCTCCACAGAGTTATATACATAAAATAAGAGGGAATCATAATAACTTGGTAGAAATTGTGGCACTGAATGGCAGAAGGCCTGGATTCTAAGTGAAATCTACTCTTGTTCGGCCATCACCATGTCTCCTGAAGTGTAGGCACAGAGACTAGCCCTTTTGAAATTCCCAGAGAAAAGTAAAGACGTGTGCTTAGGAGAAGGTACATTCTCTGACTCCCAACTTGGAGAGTCATGATTCCTGACAACACACTCAAGGCACTGAAAAAACCTAGAATAGAGAGACCTGACTGATTTGTTTAACTCAGTGTTGTTTCCAAAACATTGTTGACAATCTGATATTTTTATTTAGTGGCAATTGATTGATTTCCAGGCCACATCAGTAGTTTCCACAGGGTGTTCCTAGAGTCCCCATGATCTGTGGCAGTGTCTTGAGGGGGCATGGCGGCAGAGAGAGGTAAAGATTCTGAAGCAAACCTAGGCCACAAGGCTGCTTTAATCTATCTCTCAAGTTAGGTTTCTAGGTAGCTTTTTATTTAATTAAAGGGAAGTTTCAAAAATAAGTTGAACAGACCACACCAAGCATTGTAGTCCCCGCCTTTCTCACTTTCATGGAAAACCATCTCTTCCTCTTCCCAGCCATTAAAATACAGCTCAAATATAACCTCCTTGGAGAAGCCTTCCTTAGTTCTCTCAGGGTCCGTTTTCTGTGTTCCCAGAACTCTTCATGACTGTTCCTAAAATAGCTCTTGACATATGAGAGGTTGTCTGGGTCTGTCTTCCGCCAGCAGGAAAAAAGCCATGCTACCTTTATCTTGTTATTCCAGGGCCCAGCACTGTGCTGGTACAGAGTGGATGCTCAACAAGTATCTGCATGAAGAATGGATGACTCCTCCAATACAGAAAGTTGTGAGGATTTCCTATAAATCTAACATACAGTCTTACATCTTCTGAGACTGAAGCTCAATGCCTATTTTTCAGCTTACTCCCTGTCTTAGTCTGCTCAGGCTGCTATAAGAAAATACCATAGCCTGGGTGGCGTATTTCAAAGAATAGCAAGGAGAGGTAAGAAAGCCTTCCTAAGACTAGAGATCTCTTCAAGAAAATTAGAGATACCAAAGGAATATTGTATGCAAAGATAGGTGCAATAAAGGACAGAAACGGTATGAACCTAACAGAAGCAGAAGATATTAAGAAAACGTGGTAAGAATACACAAAAGAACTATAGAAAAAAGATCTTAGAGACACACATAACCAAGATGGTGTGATCACTCACCTAGAGCCAGACATCCTGGAGTCCAAAGTCAAGTGGGCCTTAGGAAGCACAACTATGAGCAAAGCTAGTGGAGGAGATGAAATTCCAGTTGAGCTATTTCAAATCCTAAAAGATGCTGCTGTGAAAGTGCTGCACTCAATATGCCAGCAAATTTGCAAAGCTCAGCAGTGGCCACAGGACTACAAAATGTCAGTTTTCGTTTCAATCTCAAAGAAAGACAACGGCTAAGAATGTTCAAGCTATCACACAATTACACTCATCTCACATGCTCAGTAATGTAATGTAGCAAAGTAATGCTCAAAATTCTCCAAGTGAGGCTTCAACAGTACGTGAACTGAGAACTTCCAGGTGTACAAACTGGATTTAGAAAAGGCAGAAAAACCAGAGATCAAATTGACAACATCTGTTGGATCATTGAAAAAACAAGAGAAAACAAGTCAGAAAAACATCTACTTCTGTTTTATTGACTATACCAAAGCCTTTGACTGTGTGGATCACAACTATGGAAAATTCTTCAAGAGATGAGAATACCAGACCATCTTACCTGCCTCTTGAGAAACCTGTATGCAGGTCAAGAAGCAACAGCTAGAAATAGACATGGAACAATGGACTAGTTCCAAATTGGAAAGGAGTATGTCAAGGCTGTATATTGTCACCCTGCTTATTTAACTTATATGCAGAGTACATTATGAGAAACACTGGGCTGGAGGAAGCACAAGCTGGAATCAAGATTGCCAGGAGAAATATCAATAACCTCAGATATGCAGATGACACCACCCTTATGGCAGAAAGTGAAAAAGAACTAAAGAGCCTTTTGATGAAAGTGAAAGAGGAGAATGAAAAAGCTGGTTTAAAACTCAACATTCAGAAAACTAAGATCATGGCATCTGGTCCCATCACATCATGGCTGATGGATGGGGAAACAATGGAAATGGTCACAAACTTTATTTTCTTGGGCTCCAAAATCACTGCAGATGGTGACTGCAGCTTTGAAATTAAAAGATGTTTGCCCCTTGGAAGAAAAGCTATGACCAACCTAGACAGCGAATTAAAAAGCAGAGACATTACTTTTCAGATGAAGATCCGTCTAGTCAAAGCTATGATTTTTCCAGTAGTCATATATGGATGTGAGAGTTGGACCATAAAGAAGGCTGAGTGCCGAAGAATTGATTCTTTTGAACTATGGTGTTGGGGAAGACTCTAGAGGCTTGGACTGCAAGGAGATCAAACCAGTCAGTCCTAAAAGAAATCAGTCCTGAATATTCATTGGAAGGACTAATGCTGAAGCTGAAGCTCCAATACTTTGGCTACCTGATGCAAAGAACTGACTCCTTGGAAAAGACCCTGATGCTGGGAAAGATTGAATGCAGGAGGAGAAGAGGTCAACAGAGGATGAGATCATTGGATGGCATCACTGACTCGATGGACAGGAGTTTGAGCAAGCTCCAGGAATTGGTGATGGACAGGGAAGCTTGGCGTGCTGCAGTCCATGAGGTTGCAAAGAGCTGGAC
Organism: Okapia johnstoni; assembly: GCA_024291935.2. Lineage (NCBI taxonomy): Eukaryota > Metazoa > Chordata > Mammalia > Artiodactyla > Giraffidae > Okapia > Okapia johnstoni. The sequence continues at coordinate 34,602,585 of CM044319.1, forward strand.
ATGACTGAGCAACAGAACTGAACTGAGTGGTGTAAACAACAGATATTTATTTCTCACAAATTTGGAAGCTGGAAAGTCAATAATCAAGGAGCCTGTCAAATCTGTTCCTTATGGGAATTCTCTTCCTGGCATGCAGACAGCTTCCTTCTCCCTGTGTCCTCTCATGGCAGAAAGAGGGCCAGAGCTCTGTTCTCTCTTCCTCTTCTTGTAAGAATACTAATCCCATCATGAGGGTCTCACCCTCATGACCTCATGTATTTTGAATCCCCACCCCACCACAAAGCCCCATCTCCAAATACCATCATGTTTGGGTGTTAGGGCTACAACATACGAATGTGGGTGTGGAGGGATATTCAGCCCATAACATTACGCTTATTTGCATGCAGAATGAATGAGTCATTCAATAATAAAGTTTAGATTATTTTCCTCAAATCTAACACTCCCTTACACTTTCTGAAACTCAAGTTCAGTTACTATTTTTTGGCTTACTCCTACAGTCTCTCAAGATGTCCCTGCAATTTATTCATGTCAGCCTGGCATTTCACTATCAGGAAAAGCTGGTGTCATCAGGAAATTTGGAGATGTCACTGTGCACTCCATCTTCCAGATCGCATCTAAAAATGTTCTCCAAGACCAATCCTTAAAGGATTTCTCAGTTTACACTTCCTCTATCTAGATCTGCTTATTCTTTTTCATTGCTTAATGGATGGAAACTCAGTCCATAGGGATATGTGATGACTTTTTTTTCAAATCTGAATTAATTTTTAGAACTGACAGTTGAAACTGGTCAATGGCTTTTTGAAGGTCAAGTAATTTGCATTCTTTCTGCTCCAAAACATGAAGAGTAATCGAGGAATTCCAAACTCTACTCTTTTGTGTTCACCTGGGTGCTTCTGTATAGAGTCACAAACACAGATTATTTTGGGAGACAATGAAGTCATGAATAATCTTTCTGGAGGTGTTATCTGACTGTTTGATCATATGCCAGTCAAACGGTTCTTCACTTGAGTATGTGTTGAAAATGATAATGTGAAATTGTATGTGTAGCTCTTTGGATACTTTCTATTAGCTATGTTAATCTCTTAGGTTACTAATAACTTTTAACAATTTTCCTATGCAATCTAAGATATCAATTAGAATTCTAATTCCTTATGTTTTTCATTGATCTCCAAACACACACACTCAAAGCATATAATGATAATTTGATCTTTAGTCATCACATTTATTTTCTATTAAGAAAAAAATTAACCCTGTTTCACATTCGTCTCACCAGGTTTTATACCTGTTATCTGATTTTTAAAGTATCTTAAAAAACAAAGCATTTTTATTATTCAAATAAGCTATGGCCAGAATAATTGCCCAAAACTACAGCATGAATTTGATAGTACACCTCATCTGAAACTATAGAATATAGTTTCCTAAGATTTTCTTATTTTTTTAAAATGGCCATTATACAATGAGTCAAGATTTCAGACTTTTCAAAACATGATAATTCTCAAATTACATTGATTGTCTCTGGGGCATCTTTCTATTTTCATTTATTTTTTATTTCTGTTATTTATTCTACTGTTCACTATTGTTGCCTTACCTGTGAAATTGAATTTACCTTTTATAACTTCAGTTTAAATTTACTTTACCCTTTTCTCAGTAACAACTTCATTGTTTATTTGGGGAACTATATATAATACTGTATGCATATCTATTTCTTTTTACATGTTTTCAAAACTGCCATTAAGACAAGTTACTGGTAAAATTTTAATATGCTTTTCAGGGACACATCTCGCTAACTTCAAGAGGAAACGCTTCAAATCCTTTTCAGGAGTATCAATTTAAGTTTCTTTTTGCACTGTCAACTCAATTAATTCAATAGTTTCAGATTTTGAGAGCCTGAGTCTGTATCTGCACAATTGTTACTTCCCTGTTAAAATTACCATACTATATAGATCACATTGGAGTCTCCATTACAGAAATATTTCTAGAGAAAATTTTAAAAACTCCTATCTCTAATGCATTTATTCCAGAGAATGTCAATATAAAATTCTTGAGCAATAATAAAATGTGAACACCTTAAGAGTTTTTTGATAGTAGAATTGGTTATGTATACATATACATTTCATACTCCATGATAATTCACAAATACTATCTTTTATAATACAAAACTAGAGATAATGCATAACCACCTTTACATTAAGCACCCCAAGCTTTTCCAAAAGGAAACCATGTGGATTTTGATTTCTCATGAATTTGAGTCTCATATCTGAGAAAAGATTGTGTGGGGAATGTGTAATTTATAAATCACAAGACCCTCTAATTAAAGTGTTTCATCCTTGATTATAATCCTTACTCTACAAATAACAACTATAGAAACATGAATCAGTCCTTTAACTCTCCTGCTCTCAATTTCCCTATCTAGAACAGCAATCTCTGTGTATTGGGGAACATGAAAACTTTCCAGGAGTCATGTGAATGTAGATGGTTTTAAGCAAAGCAGTGTCTCATCCTTTGCTGCCATATGCATCTGTTCCTAAGGTTAACAAGCCCAAGAAGATGTTTGCTTTCAAGGCATCAAACAAGTTCTCTTTCCATTTTCCCTCTCACGTTGCTCTTTGGTAGTTTTTTCTGAAGGAAAAAATTAGAGATTTCACCAGTCACCAATCTTGGTTTGGTGCATTGCCCTGAAGGCAGAAAACCTCTGCAGGCAGCAAAGTTTCAACATGAAAGCAAAGTGAAACCAGAGAGAGGCTTCCCATCTCCTGTCCTTCCTCATTTTAAATCCTGCCTTCAGAAACAGCATAGCATTAGAAGCATTAGCCTGCATTGGTATATTTTGACATTAGGTATATGTAGCGTGGGAGAAAGTGAAGGGTTTGGGAAATGATGACGTTTTTAACAACCTTATCTTTTCCTTCGCCTAACTATTGTCAAATAATGCATCACACCTAAAGGTGGATCTCAGGAAAGTAAAGCACAGACCCTCAGGTAAAGGTACTAAGGACAGCAGCACCTTGCCTCATCCAAGCAAGACTCCATAATTCATTTATCCACCATCTATCAATCAATCAACCAATCTATATTTAGAGTTAGAATATTCAAGAATTTATAAATAGCATGATAAAAACATCTATCTGCCTTGAAATGAGAAATGAGTCCTCTATACCTTTTTAGCATTCTTATGATGAAAATGGCTTGGTGAACAGTTTCCCCCATGTATCTCTTCATTTGGCATCATTTCCAAGATAAGAGGTGAAAAGTTTGTTTACCTACACTGGATCAACATTACATCTTTGCATAAAAGGAACATATATCAGAGTAAATGATTGATATTTAGCCTTGAAAGATAAATATGTTAGTTTTCTCCAAATAATCATTGGACATTACAAATCCATGTTTGTATTTTATCTTGTGATGAGTGTCTTGCTTTCTCTCACTCAATGTCCACGTTTTTGCTCATGTATTCATCCCCATCTGGCAGTTATGTGGTTTATATTAAATTAATGGGACTGTATTATGGATTCCATGCCAAATAACACATTTAACAATTGTCATTAATACATTGTCGATAAGCTTGTGCTTACTAGTGACCCAATCACATTCTTTTCTTTATTAAAAATTGAACTATAGTTGATTTACAATGTTGTGTTAATTTCCACTATACAGCAAAGTGATTCAGTTATATATATAGACATTTAAAAAATATTCATTTCCATTATAGTTTATCACAGGATATTGAATATAGTTCCCTGTGCTATGCAGTAAAACTTTGTTGTTTATCCATTCTGTATGTAATAGTTTGCATCTGCTAACCCCAAACTCCCAACCCACCCCTTCCCACCACGCCTTGGCATTAACAAGTCTGTCTTCTATGTCTGTGAGTCTGTTTCCATTTCATAGATAGGTTCATTTATCTCATATTTTAGATTCCACGTATAAGTGATAACATTGGTATTTGTCTTTCTCTTTTTGACTTCTTCACTTACCACAATAATCTCTAGTTCCATCCATGTTGCTGCAAATGGCATCATTTTGTTCTCTATTATGGCTGAGTAATATTCCATTGTATATATGTACCCCATCTTTTTGTCATTATTGTTGTTGATTTGTTTAAAATTAATCTTTGTCTGGATATAGTTGATTTACAATATTGTGTTAGTTTCTGCTCTACAGCAAAATGAATCAGTTATACATATACTATATCCATATATATATCCACTCTTTTTTAGATTCTATTCCCATACAGGTTATTATAGAGTATTGAGTAGAATTCCCTGTGCTATACAGTAAATTCTTATTAGTTATCTATTTTATATATAGTAGTGTGTATATGGAAATCCCAATCTCCCAATTTATCCTTCCCCTACTTTCTCCCTTGGTAACCACAGGTTTGTTTTTTACACCTGTAACTCAACTTCTGTTTTGTAAATTGATTCGTTTGTATCATTTTTTAGATTCCACATATAAGTGATATTATATGATATTTATCTTTGTCTGACTTACTTCGCTCTGTATGACAATCTCTAGTTCTATCCATGTCACTGTAAATGGCATTAGTTTGCTCTTTTTTATGGCTGAGTAATATTCCATTGTACATATGTACCACATCTTCTTTATCATTTCATCTTTTGATGGACATTTAGGTTGTTTCCATATCCTGGCTGTTGAGAATAGTGCTTTTAGGAATATAGGGGCACATGTATCTTTTTTAATAATGATTTTGTCTGGATATATGCCCAGAAGTAGGATTGATGGATAACATGGTAATTCTACTTTTAGTTTTTTGAGGAGCTGTTTTCCATAGTGGCTGCACCAACTTACATTGTCACCAGCAGTGAAGGATGGTTCCCTTTTCTTCATACCCTCTCCATCATTTGTTATTTGTAGGCATTTTAGTGATGGTCATTCTGACTAGTGTGAGGTGGTACTTTCTGGTTGTGATTTGCATTTCTCTAATAATTAGTGATGTTGAATGTCTTTTCATATGCCTGTTGGCCATCTGTATGTCTTCTTTGGGGAAATGTCTATTTAGATCTTTTGCCCATTTTTTGATTGAGTTGTTTGTTTTTTTGTTATCAGGTTATAGATTTTTGAAAATGAAGCCCTTGTTGGTTGCATCATTAGCAAATATTTTCTTTCATTCTGTAGGTTATCTTTTTGTTTTGTTTATGGTTTTCTTTGTCTTGCAAAAGCTTATAAGTTTGATCAGGTCCCATTTATTTGTATTTTTATTTCTATTGCCTTGTGAGACTTACCTAAGAGAACTGTGGTATAATTTTTGTCAGAGAATATTTTATTTTGCCTATGATCTCTTCTATTGCCTATGATCTCTCTCTTTTGGCTTATAATTTACCTAAGAGATTTACTTAAGAACACTTTGGTACAATTTATGTCAGAAAATATTTTATTTTGCCTATGATCTTTTTTAGTGCCTATTATATCTCTCTTTTGGCTTATAATTTCTCCAAAGTATATTAACTGCACTCTTTAAAACAGTATCTTCTTCTGTATGGTGGTGGTTTAGTTGCTAAGTTGTGTCCAACTCTCGCAATCCCATGGACTGCAGCCCACCAGGCTCTCTGTTCCTGGGATATAGTTGAAGAACAAACACTCTCAAAATGCAGTTGGGGGCATAATATCTTGGACTTAAAAATTTTAACTTTAGTTAATAAAAATTGCTCAGATGTCTATAGACTGTTTTAATTCTATTGAATATATAAATTATAAATTTCACATCACTCAACTATGAAATAAAATCACTTAACTATTTTTTAATATTCTTAAATGCTCTCTTTTCTGTCAATCTTTTACACTTTTGAAAAAGCAGTAAAATATAATTATGAAAACCAATTAATGATAAAATATGTCTTCACAGTCAATGGGGAAAAAACCTCCTAAAATGAACAATATCCAGTCTTTTACACTATTTATGTAAGTAAGTTTGATCATCATCTAACATGATTCATCACCTACAGAATAAAAACTAGGAATATAATTTATACTGAGCTCTACTAAACTCTGAAGTGAAGTGAAAGTTGCTCAGTCGTGTCTGACTCTTTGTGACCCCATGGATAGTCCATGGAATTCTCCAGGCCAGAATACTGGAGTGGGTAGCCTTTCCCTTCTCCAGGGGATCTTCCAAACCCAAGGATTGAACCCAGGTCTCCCACATTGCAGGCAAATTCTTTACCCCTGAGCCACAAGGGAAGCCCAAGGATACTGGAGTGGGTAGCCTATCGCTTCTCCAGCAGATCTTCCCAACCCAGGAAGGGTTGGGGTCTCCTGCATTGCAGGCACATTCTTTACCAACTGAACTGTCAGGGATGGAAAGGGAGACAATTAGGAATAAACTGTTCACTTGGTTCCACTGGATAGTATATTTATATAAACAAACTGCATGTACTCCTGTGCAGTTTGAAGGGTGTGGACCTCCATATTATCATTTTAGAAAGCCTCCTAAGTTTCTATTTTCTACATTAAAATGATGTAAGCAAAAGTACTTTAAACTAACAATTAAATAAAAACAGGAAGTGCATTTAGAAGTCACATAATAATTTTCAAGTTAAGTGTCCATTCCCCATAACCTATCAACCAGGCTTTACTACTCAATTATCACATGATGTTAACTTTTCCCTTCACGTCAAATTGCTGACTCTGACTGCTTGGACATCAGCATAATTTTTGATTTTTGATCTGTGGGGCTGTCAACTGGTACAGCTTAAATATCACCATTTGTAATTCCTTTAATGTGTCTTTTCAGATCGGAGTTGATTAATGCTGTTAAAATGATGCCTACAAACATCCAAACACAGAGGAAAATGTTCCCTGTTTTAGGACCATATTCTGATGTAAACTCTAGCAGTAGGTAATATTTATTGATGAATACATTAATTGAAAATGAATCCTACATATTACATTGGGATACACTTCTAAAAAGTTTACTTTTTATATTAAATAACTATTTATAAAATTGTCAATATATTTGTTATTTTTATTAGCAGTGCAGGAGACATAAGAAATGCGAGTTCCATCCCTGGGTTGGGAAGATCCTCTGGAGGAGGGCATGGCAAGCCCACTCCAGTATTATTACCTGGAGAAATCCCATGGATAGAGAAGCCTGGCAGGCTACAGTCCATAAGGTTGCAAAAAATTGGACACATCTGAAGCAACTAAGCACATGTACATATTGTACTCCATATTGTTTTACTTTTTAAAATTTTAACTGATAATATATTTTATATGATATTGAGCAACACTAACTGCAAATGTAATTGATTGTAGACGCCAATGACCAAAACTTGACACAACTCACATTTGAGCAGGTTTTATGCCAGATCTTAGCAGACCAAATTGGTTTCATTTCAGGAAGCATCTTATTTACATTTTATCTTAGAAAAAACTTAGGTTTAAAATTATCCCTCTTTTGTTTTTCCTAGTAGACTGTATACCAAGTTCATGTATATTGAGCTTAAGGCATGCATTAAAAATTAAGTTGTTAGACTGTAAAATTTGAAGTCCTTTTTAGGCTTAGTGTCTTATGATTCAATAAACATAAACTTTAATTATAAATAAAGTGAGAATGAAGAAAACTTTATTTTGAATGAAAATACAAAGCCCTAGAATAATTATTCACTCTAACAGATTTAATTATGTGAACATTTATTTCTTGTGGAGCAAAAAATATGCTACAAGACAGCAGGTACCAGATGTATGAGTAAAATATTATAAAATATTTAAACACAATTAGATTTTAATTTATACCCATTCGTTTAAATCTTTCACAAATTGGGGGTTAATTTTTATTCTTTATCAATGCAGCCAGCCATATGTTCATTTTCTTTCATTTTATTGAATTATTACTGATTGACTATAATTCTACCATTAACATCCTCTCAAAGAATACGAGATATTAATCATGACTATTAAGCTCTCATTAATTTTCACTTCAGTTTTGAAGTCACAGTACCATCTGCATGATCACGTCTTTCAGATATGTGTGACTTATATTGGATTTCATTCTCCTCCTTCAACAAAACACAAAACAAAATGGTACAGCAGTATCCCTGCAAACATGTACGCTTCCGTAGTCATTTTGCAGTTCTCAATCTAGTCAATGTCAGAGTATTTAATATGACCCATTTTTCATAGAGAATAGTAGTCCCATTTACAGTACTGAGATTGATAGCATACCGTGCTATCAATCCCAAAAGCTCTGATGCAGGCCATGGACCTCTACCAAAAGATTCCTTTCTGGGCTATCAATCTCACTGCTCCCCACTGTCTCTGAGCCCTAAATCAGACTGCTTGATATCTCTCCAGTTGTGTATTCCTGCATCAGCAGTCTGCCTAAGCACAGTCATTACTCACTAGCTCTGTTAACTGCACTTGCTACGAACAGCGAACCACTTCCTTCATCCTAAGGCCAAGTGTGAAATCCCTGCTACATTACATCACTTATGAATTCTGCAACAAAAAGAAACCATCTTGTCTTCTAGATTTTGAACACTTGGAAATGTAATGAGATTGTTATTTTATTATTTATTTGGGGAATGGGACTTTTGAACATGTCAGGTAGTCAAATGCTGAAGCGAGGATACTTTGAAAAGCAAAGTTAAAAAAGACATCTATAGATGTGTACTTTCTTTTTCTATCTAGAAGTAGAAATATTTTGGCTTAGAACTGCTAAGATTTTATACAGTAAAATTTATAAGGCCAATTTCATCATTCTTTTTACATGTGTCTACTCTAAGGCCTGGTAGGCCACAGTCCATAGGGTTGCACAGAGTCAGACACAACTGAAGAAATTTAGCATGGACACATGCATAACTATAGTGAGTGATAGTTGCTCAGTCATGCCTGACTCTTTGCAACCCCATGGACTGTAGCCTGTCAGGCTTCTCTGTCCATGGGAAGAATCTGGAGGCAAGAATTCTCCAGGCAAGAATACTGGAGAGAATTGCCACACCCTCTTCTCGGGGATCTTCCCGACCCAGGGATCAAACCCAAGTCGCCTGCTTGGCAGGTGGATTCTTTACTACTGCACCACCTGAGAAGCCCCTGAAAACTAGGTACTTAACGCATAACGAGAATCATAATTCTCCCTAGTTATTATGTATTTGCCTTTATGCGGCTGTTGTAGAAAACTTTTCGATACATGCATGTGTGCTGTATGTACTCAACTAGAGTTAGGAATCTTAAGTTTCTGCTTTAGATATGTCACCAAAATGGTTATAAACTTGACAATTCATAACCTCTGGGCTTTAGTTTTCCATTCAAAGGAAAAAAGAATGAGCAGGCCCCATGCTGTTGTCATAATTTTAAATGTGTTCTTGTTGTGAAATGCTCCTTGGCTTCTCCTCATTCCCTAGCCACATATTTATGGCTAATTCTATTATTTGAAGCTCTACTTCAGGTACTATTCCTAAAAGAAGTTTCCCTACTCTCAACCCACAAAGGATTATCTGATACTTCCTGGGGTTTGCAGAGAAGCCTCATGGCTCCATCATGGTACTTAAAACATTGTTTAGTTTTATATGCATGTATTTATATATCCCTCCTACTCCACTATGATATACACTCCTGGAGAGACAAGTCAATGCCTAATCCATCTTTGAGATGCTTGTAAACAATTAAGCACTAAGTAAATATATGTGAGAGGCAGCAAGAATACACAGAAGAACGATACAAAAAAGATCTTAATGACCCAGATAACAAAGATGGTGTGATCACTCACCTAGAGCCAGATATCCTAGAATGAGAAGTCAAGTGGGCCTTAGGAAGCATCACTATGAATAAAGCTAGTGGAGGTGATGGAATTCCAGGTGAGCTATTTGAAATCCTAAAAGATGGTGTTGTGAAAGTGCTGCACTCAATATGCCAGCAAATTTGCAAAACTCACCAGCAGCCACAGGACTGAAAAGGTCAGTTTTCAATTCCAATCCCAAAGACGGGCAGTACCAAAGAATGTTCAAACTACTGCACAATTGTACTCATCTCACACACCAGCAGAGTAATGCTCAAAATTCTCCAAGCCAGGCTTCAACAGTATGTGACCCAAGAACTTCCAGATGTCCAAGCTGGATTTAGAAAAGGCAGAGGAATCAGAGATGAAATTGCCAACATCTGTTGGATCATAGAAAAAGCAAGAGAATTCCAGAAAAACATCTACTTCTGCTTTATTGATTACACCAAAGCCTTTAACTGCGTAGATTACAACAAACTATGGACAATTCTTAAAGTGAGGGAATACCAGACCACATGACCTGCCTCTTGAGAAACCTGTATGCAGGTCAGGAAGCAACAGTTAGAACTGGACATGGAACAACAGACTGGTTCCAAATCAGAAAAGGAGTATGTCAAGTCTGTATATTGTCACCCTGCTTATTTAACTTATAGGCAGAGTACATCATGATAAATGCTGGGCCGGATGAAGCACAAGCTGGAATAAAGATTGCCGGGAGAAATATCAATAACCCAAGATATGCAGATGACACCACCCTTACGGCAGAAAGTGAAGAGGAACTGAAGAGCCTCTTGATGAAAGTGAAAACGGAGAGTGAAAAAGCTGGCTTAAAACTCAACATTCAAAAAATGAAGATCATGGCATCCAGTCCCATTATTTTATGGCAAATAGATGGGGAAACAATGGAAACAGTAAGGTATTTTTTTTTTCTTGGGCTCCAAAATCACTGCAGATGGTTACTGCAGTCTTGAAATTGAAAGATGCTTGCTCCTTGAAAGAAAAGCTATGACCAACCTAGACAGCATATTAGAAAGCAGAGACATTAGTTTGCCAACAAAGGCCCGTCTAGTCAAACCTATGATTTTTCCAGTGGTCATGTATGGATGTGAGAGTTGGACTATAAATAAAGCTGAGCACTGAAGAACTGATGCTTTTGAACTGTGGTGTTGGATAAGACTCTTGAGAGTCCTTTGGACTGTGAGGAGATCAAACCAGTCAATCCTAAAGGAAATCAGTCCTGAATATTCATTGGAAAGTCTGATGCTTAAGCTGAAACTCCAATACTTTAGCCACCTGATGTGAAGAACTGACTCATTGGAAAAGATGCTGATGCTGGGAAAGACTGAAGGCAGGAGGAGAAGGGGACAACAGAGGATGAGATGGTTGGATGGACTTGAATTTGAGCAAGCTCCGGGAGTTGGTGATGGACAGGGAAGCCTGGCATGCTGCTGTCCATGGGGTTGAAAAGAATCAGACACGACTGAGCAATTGAACCGATGGATAAATGGATGGATAAGTAAATGGAAGGAAAAATAAATGAATAAATGAGTGAATTCCTACATTCCTTCTAGCACAAAATTTATATTACTCCAAATAATATAATAAATGAGGGACAGAGCCATTTGTTAAAAGAAATCACTCACCTAGAGGATTCTAGAGTTAAAGAAACTATTCTAATATAGATCTCTTTTTTCAAGCTTAGGGAACCTTTAATACATATATCCCTCTCTGACCTTCCCAGGTGGCACTAGTGGTAAAGAACCCACCTGCCAGTGCAAGAGACTCAGGAGATGTGGATTTGATCCCTGAGTCAGAAAGATCCCCTGGAGGAGGGCATGACAACCCACTCCAGTATTCATCCCTGGAGAATCCCATTGACAGAGGAGCCTGGTGGACTGCAGTCCATGGGGTCTCATAGAGTCTGACATGACTCAAGCAACTTGGCACACACCCCTCCCCATGTATTTGGATTCCTGTTTCACAAAACTTTCTGCTCTAGCTCATCCTAATTCTTCCCTAAGCAGGTCTGTATTTAAAGAGTTATTTATTTCTCCTCACATGATGAGAATAAAGGAAGAATAAATGGTGCTCTCTTTTTTCTATGCACAGTTAACTAATGCTGTTTTTAAAATAATTTCCCTTATCACAGTTTTTATTGACATTCTAATAATTCATCTTGTTACTTTTTTGTACATGTTTATGAGTCTCATTTATTTATTCATATATGCAAGTTGGCCACGAGGTCAGGTGCAGTGCTGTGGTTCACTTTATGCCCTTACTGAATTCTGTTTCTTAAAAAACAAGGGTTGCCTTTAATACTACAGTGTGTCAGCCCCCAAAGCCAGTATAGGATCTTGCATTTTGCAGACTCAGTAAACATTAATAAGATTAATTAATTCTTTGTCCCTGAGCATCCATGTCTTCTTTCTTCCAGGTATTAGTTTGATCCTACAGTGTTGAATAGAGGGCTAGACTGTCAGTGTTAACCAGGACTTCTATAGATTCAAGGCATGATTGCCTGGGTCAGTGGGGTATGCATGTATGTGAGAGAGAGAGAGAGAGAGAGAGAGAGAGAGAGAGAGAGAGAGAGAGAGAGAGAGAGAGAGAGAGAGAGAGAGAGAGAGAGAGAGAGAGTGTGTGTGTGTGTGTGTGTGTGTGTGTGTGTCTGTGTCCCAAAGGATTAAGTGTATGGATGAGTAGGCAAAAACCACTACTTATGTTTAAAGTATATCAAATGAATCGGTAGGCTCTCCATGTCCTTTCTATCTTCTATTGACTTAAACTCAATGAGTTGCTCAAGTGTTAATTAAATACATCTGTTGAATTAGGAAAACTTAGTCTAAAAGTTGTAGTGTCCTGGGTAAGTGTTTAATCACTGTTCTGGGTTAGAGTAGGGGGATTCAGAAATTGGTTCTATTTACCACTTATCCTCAAATTCAGATGGAAGGGACTTTTTCCCACCAAACTAAGGAAAGATCCTTGGTCTTAGCTCTGCCTTTCTTGTGCTCCTTCTTCTTACAGTACATTTTATGTGTGTAAGAGTTTATTTAAATGTGTATCTGGGTTGTTGGTGGGCTTCCCTGGTGGTTCTGATGGTAAAGAATTTACCTGCAGTGCAGGAGACCGGGTTCAATCCCTGGGTTTGGAAGATCCCCCTGGAGAAGGGAATGACTACCCCCTCTAGTGTTCTTGCCTGGGGAATCCCATGGACAGAGACTGGTGGGCTACAGTCCATGGGGTCCCAAAGAGTCAGACATGCCTAAGCAACTGACACTTTCATTTTCACTGGGTGTTTGTCATCTATAAGAAGTCAGATGGAATCCTAGGAGACTTAATTACTGATTGTCCCAAGTGATACACCGTTTGTATTGAGTAGTTCCCTGGAAGCTAACAAGGATAGCCGTGCTCTGAACTGCTATGGAAAGGACAGCTAATGGCCCTGCATGGAAACCAAGATGGCCATGCACAGGGACTCAGATTCCATTGTCAGGAACAATATCTCTCACACTGTCTCTTTATTGAGCTGTCACTCACTCTGGTTCTCAGGGCCCTCATGTATAGACCCTCTCTCTTAAGGGAATAGTCAAACCACCCACTTACATTTATTTTCTTACACATTTTCTTGGACATCTTTGATTCGCCAGATGAAATCCCTTCACCTCTCCCTCTGCATGTTCCTCAGTCCTCAAGCTCTCCTTCAGCTTTAAAGCTCAACACAGAGACCATAGGCATAATCCCTTTAACTGGTTCATTCTTTTGGAAACAAAAGTGAAATTTAAGCTATATTCTGTTTTTTCTTTCTCCTTTGAACCAACTATGGGAGAGGGGGAAAGCTACTTTGACTTAATATCTCAAAAACAGAACCTTGCCACATAACGTTGGGAATGTACATTTTCCCCATGGTCCACATTACTCTTTAGTAATTCGATCCTTTTCATCGCATAAGTTTCCTTATGCATGGAAATGGATAGTCCCTTCCAGGAAGCTCAAAGCCCTCTTCCCCAAATATTTATATGATCAGGAAGAAGTACTTACAGTCCCACTGAAAGTCATAAAGTGCTAGCTGAACAGAAATGAAATTCATTACAGATGTTCATGCTGTAATCCCACTGCTCACCTGATATGCTCCTTCTCTTATACCATCATCAAGAGGAACTGACATCTGGGAGAGAAGCATTCAAAACCCACATAGCCAACCACCCAAAGGGACGATATCAATTCCACGTGTATGCTTGTGGTGACAGAGACTGCTTTTTGATATACAGGGTAGTGATTCATTGCACTATAGCTTCTAAAGCACAAGGGGGAAAAAAAACAAGGCAACTTTGGAATGTACACTCATATAAGATAGTTTCTTATTTTGAGGAAAAGAGGGACAACTTTTTGAGACAAAGGTAGATTTGCAAGAAATTAGTCTGAATCATGGAAAAATATTTTCCTGGATAATGCTGGAGAAAAGCACTAAAGCACTTACTCAGATGGTTGCTTTTTTCTTTTTTTCTGTTTCTTTTTCAGAAATCTCTTCTTTCTCTTTTCTGATTTCATTTTGTTCTTTTCTCTATTATATTCTTATCCTTTTCTCCTTTGGTTTCCACATTCTCCTCTCCCCATTCTGCCTCTGCTCTACCTTCTGCTCCCAACCCTTAGCCTAAACACACATCGCTGGGATTCAATTCCAGTGACCACTTGTCAACTTAGTACTCCCTCTATCTTATCCATATCCTTGATAACTCATATCTACCCATCCACACCCTCTAACCTTTTATTTATTTTTCTAATTAATTAAATTATTTATGGTTGCACTGGGTCTTTGTTGCTTTGCATGGGCTTTATATAGTTGTGGTGAGTGGGGGCTACTCTTTGTTGCAGTGCATGGGCTTCTCATTGCACTGGCTTATCTTGTTGTGAAGTGTAGGCTCTAGGCATGCAGGCTTCTGTAGTTGCAGCAAGTGGACTTCAGTAGTTGTGGCACACAGGCTTAATTGCTCTGCAGCATGTGGAATCTTCCTGGACCAGGGACGGAACCTATGTCCTCTGCATTGGCAGGTGGATTCTTATCTACTGAGCCCTCTCTAACCTTTTAAATCATTGTCCTGGAATTAATGATTAATTCTTTGAAATCATTGGAAAACTCTTAGATGTTAAAGAATGCATCTGTATCTGAAATATTTTAATCTGTTGTTTGACTACATCACAAAATTTTAAAATACATTTTAGTGCACATTTTTATAAGAACAGGAGGGTACACAGGACATGTTCACTGGCACTCACCTGGAAACAGCACGTTTTATTAATAGCAGGCCTTTGTGAATCTCTGCATATGTTAATCAGATCCATTTGTCTGTCCCACAGCCAATCAGGTGGTCAATGGCTGAGGCAGCACTCATTATGTGATTTGCATATCAAACATGCACACAGACAGGCTGGGAACAGAGTATACTTCCACCCATCTGGACACATTTCACAAGTGAGTTTCTCAGCCACTTGCAATCACCGAACAAGAAAGAATGTGCTCCTGGTGTGTGTCTGCTCCAGCAGCTACTGGGGGCCCAACAGATTATGGTCATCACCCCTAGAAGCTTACAGTTGAATTGTCAAGACTAAAATACTCCCTGTAACAGAAGGAAATAGGTGGAAACCTCACAGTGACCTTAGCTGAAGTGTGTGTTGGGAGATGAATACTACCAGCAGAGCCTGTGTCCAGACAAAGGAGCGATTTCCTGGAATCCTGACATTTGTCTCTTCTGTAGGCAAGGAAAATTTGGAGTTTCCTATTAAAACTTTTAAGAAATGTATTTTGACACTAGTATATATGAAACAAGTAACTAATAAGGACCTACTGTATAGCCCAGGGAACTCTACTCAATAATCTGTAGTAGCCTACATGGAAGAAAAATCTAAAAAAGAGTGAAAATATATATGTATAATTGATTCACTTTGCTGTACAGCAGAAACCATCACAAATACTCCAATAAAAATTTTTTATAAATGTAGTTTGAAATGGTAGATGAATAGATTTTATATTTTTCTTACATTTATATTGTTATAAAATTTCATATGATTCTCACAATTCCTAGGTTAAGAAGGAAAACTATTAATTGTCCACATTCCACTGGTAAAAAGCATTTGATTTATTTGCCTAGTATAAGATTTTGCTTGGTAGATAGCCAAACCAAAATCCAGAATATCTGACCCTAAATTCAGTGTTTATCCACAATGACAGGCTGTGAGGTGAATGACTTCACTGGGGAAGTGAGGCTACGTGCATGTATATGCCATGAGCATAAGAGTGTGTACAGTGAAATTTAGTTAATTTAAATTCTTTAAAACATTAAAAATAACAGAACGCAAGTTAATATACAGGAATTACTTAAAAACATTTGAGGTACTTCTTCATTCACCAAATATAAAAGCACAATAAGACTGTAAGCTTCATTTTTGCAAGCTAAATTTTGACTCATTCACTTGCCAGGAAATGAAAAAATCTATAAATATTTATATACATATAAGATGATCTTAATCATCAAAGTAAACAAAAGTTCTACCTATATTAAAATACTTCTGAAAGCAGAGATTGTTGACTGTTAGCATCACTTTTCTGTAAATGCTTTGGCTGATTTTCAAAATTTCAACTCATGATACATTTTTTAAAAAATGCCCTGCCGTAATAAACATCATACAGCTGTCATATACATAGTGAAGATTCTCTGTTTCTTTTTCTTCTTTGAAGAAATACATCCTTTACTGTTGTGACCTTTCTGTACTTTCATTTGTACATATTAACGGCTTTTAAAATCAGGCTTTGTTTGTTTTATAGCCCATAAACCTAAGCATGGTTTTATTTTATGTAATTTACTCATCTCCACTTTTATTGTTGTTGCATATGTTAATGTTTTAGCTTCAGAAATAAAATATCATGTAGGTAAGCAATTAATGTCCTTCTGTAATTTTTTCTTTAATACAGAAAATAATTAAGCAATTTTCATTGGGTAAGGGATATAGATAAAGAGACATGATATTTTTCTTTTGGATGTGTAGAAAATAGCATGTGATTAATAGCACCATAAACATAATTAATTTACTCTGAAGTATTGGAAAGAATATGAGCTCTTAAATAATGACCCAAATGAACTGTATTTTAGAGGTTTGTATCCTCATTTCCACCTGTGGTAAAGATTCAATTGTAAGCCTCACATAGCTTCTTTATAGTCACAGCTGGCAGACAATTAAAGTAGAATCAATTTATTTTGCAGGAATAATGATTTATATCAGAATAAAAGAATGACAGCATTTCTGATAGTTGAACATGTGTTTTAACTAAGTCCAATCTATGTGGTTCAAGCAGTTAAAGAGACTTTGCTATATTAAAAAAAAAAACAACTTTGGATCTGGATTTGTTTTTTGTTTTAATCTTACAGAGGTAGAAATAAAATTGAACTTGTGTTTTCTAATCTGTTCTATATAGAGCCAAATATGAGGCTACATACTTTGGAGCTTATATAATTTTTTTTCCCCTTGTGCTTCTGAGCAAACAAGTATGCTAAGCCTTCTTATAAAACTACTGAAGATTTAAGAACATGCTTTCAGAATTAGCACTTCTCTCTTTCTTTGGAGGGAGATTTCTGACTTATAGTAATTTGGCACAGAGAAGGTAATGAAGTTCTAGAACTCTTTTATGTATCTAGCTAACAGATCCCTCCTAGTGGTAGAGGTGTGTGCAAGGAGCTATATGTTTGGGACCTGGATCTGCTGTGTTGTGCTGCAAAGAGCAATGTGATACTAGTAGTCAGGAGAACTAAGTCTAGCCTTGGTGCTCTTATTAATGCTAGAATCTTTATTCTTAGGGTGCAAATTCTTCATCTAAAAAGTGATCCTTTTTTCTGTACTCTCTAACTCAAAGAAAAGTTTTGGAAGTAAAATTAGTTTGTAAATGTGAAAAGTTTTTCAAAAGGTTTTAGAATGTGCTACAGATATAATATATATACTGTATAAATTTGAATCAGATGGCTGAAATACCTAATCTACCATTAATTATTAAATACTCATGGCTGAAATAACCAACCTACTATTAATTATTAAATAGTTACTGAGTGGCTTGATAGAGGTATTCAAACAGGTGTAAGGTATAATCATGTCTCTCCAAGAAATTACACTGTAGTTGGAGAGGCCAGGCACAAATACATGAAGTTCAATAGGAATACAAGAGTTAACAAGTTTAAATATGGAAAAATTACATGCCATCCTAAAACAGCTCAAGGTTGAGTATCAAATAGAAGAATATATATGCTGAGTTCATAAAAGGGATGTGTCTTGGATACTGGAGTGGTCTTTGGTGGTTGGGTGAAGTCACTGGATTTTTGCCATGGAGGAAGATAGAGCTGAAATGAGTTAAAAGGCAGAGAAACCAGCATGAGAGATAAGAAAGCAAAGTATAAGATCTCTTTTGTTAATGATCAGCCTGTTTGCCTAGAGGGGACATCTATGGATAGGACATTTATGGGTTAGTCACTGTGTGTCTCCCACACTCTTTCCCCTCATGTCTAACTATGAGAGCAATCCTAAAATGAGAGTCCTGATGGACTCCTCTCATGCCCACTGGATCATTGCTCTTTATCAGTCCCACTGCTCAGCCTTTGTCCTAGAATAAGGAACTACATTCAATATCTTGTAATAACCTATAGTGGAAAAGAATCTGAGAAGTATATATTAATATATACATATACATTAATATATAAAACTAAATAGCTTTGCTGTGTACCTGAAGCATTGTAAATCAACTATAATTCAGTTTTTTAAAATACAAAAGATTTTTTTACATTTTCCATAGACTAAATATCTAATAAAGGTTACACTAAGTCAATGCATAGGGTAATTTCGACAAAATTACTATTCACTGTTCTACCTGAAACCAGTTCAAGCCTCTTCTCCATGAAGAAGAAAACTAGCAAAAAGAAGATAAAGAATCTCACAATAATAAGTCCCCAAGCTACAATTTAGCACCAATTTAGCTATTCCATTAGAGAGCACATCCAGCTCATTAAAAGCAGCAAGCTAACCTGTCTATAAATTGCTTCACCATAATCAAATATTGGCAAAATAACCAGATAGGAAATATAGTGCCTGTCTGAAATATTAGCAATTAATTATAAAATAGACAGTTTTTCTAAAATGTCATGTATTTTACCATATACTAACATTCGTTAAGCTGACCTGAAAAAAATTCTTTTTGATCTTTTAACTTGTTTTTTCTTTTTTTTTCAAATACATTCAAAAGTCAGCTATCTCTATAAATGTGGCTTCAATCCATACAGAAACTGACTTCTTCAATTATGCAGACAAATTTGTATTAATAGCAGAACAACCTTTCAGATATCAACTCGAGTTCTAGATGGCTAGTCCCTTCTACAATACCATACAAGGGAGGACCTTTCTGCAGACAGCCCGGAATCTGATGTAGGAATTCTTTCTACAGTGTCTCTGATTTGGCAAGATAGTCCTTCTCTCAGGACATGACCTGTTGCCTTCTGAGCATACATTGCGTTATGTTAGAAATCTCTTTTTTACTTGGATTGAAACCCAGATTAATATAATTTTTGCCCCTCCTTCCCAGTTTTGCTTTTCAGTCAAAAAAAACTCCTGGCTCTTCTACCCCAAAGCATCATGAATATTTGAAGGCTGCCCCATAGTCTTCAAATGTTCCTCTTGCCTCAAGTTCTTCAGCCACTTCCCGGGAGGACATGGTTTCTAGCTCCCTTCATCCCTGAATTGTGAATAACTATAGCGATATGCTTATGGGTTAAAATTTAAAATTGTATATTTTTATGTCATTAAAGGGAAAACCAAGCTTATGGAATCATTTTGGCTATACCCAAATTGAACTGATGACTTGAATATTTGAGGGGGAGTCTCCTCTTTTGAGGTAAAAGGGACATCCATTTACTTGAAAGAAGATTCTTAAAGTGTGCTAATAGTAACAGGCTCGTATGTGCACTGAAAGTGTTTGTTAATAGCCTATTTTCTATAATTAAGAATTTTCTATGGAAACAGGCATTTTCATGCGAATGAATCAGATTTACCTAGAACTTTAAATTCATTCAACAGGTATTTATCGAGTGTTGACTGTGAACTGGTCATTGTGCTAGATGTTGTGACAATGAACAAGCACAACCTCAGGCCTTGACCTTAGGGGAAGGAACCACTGATTGAGTAGTCAAATATACTATCACATAGTATCAACTGTGGTAGGTGTTACAAAGAACATCCGCTAAAAGCCGTGAGATGACAGAGAAGGGACATCTATTTCAACCTAGGGGCTCAAGGAAGCCCTTGAGTCAGCTCAGACTGCTATAATGAAATCCCCATAGACTTGGTGAGTTAAACAGCAGATAGTCATTCCTCACAGTCCTGGAATCTGTGAAGTCCAAGATCAAGAAGCCTTTCTGGTGAGACCTCTCTTCCTGACTAGTAGATAGCCACCTTCTGGCTGTGTCCCCACAAGGCTGAGAGAGGAAATTCTGTTGTCTTTTCATGTCCTTATAAAAACACAAATCCCAACATGGGGGCTTCACCTTTATGTCCTCATCTAAACCAAACTACCATCACATTGAGGTTTGGGTTTCAAATATATTTTAGGGACACATAAACATTCAGACCATAACAGAGGACTTCCCCATGGAGGTGCAATTGGAGTTGCAACATGAAAGATAAGTGGAAATTAACTAGGCAAAAATGTAGGAGAGAAAATCATGGCAGGGAGGCAACTAGGGGTTGAGGCTCTTAAGTGAAAGGGAGCAAGATATGCCTAAGACGCTAACTTGAGTCCACTGGGGCTGGGACAGTGCAGCGGGGTCTCAGGGAGAGTGTTGCCAGGTGCATATGGAGAACTTGCCTGAGACCAAACCCTACAGGACCTTGTGGGCCATGTTATATATTGTCTTCCTAATCCTTGGAATAATGAAAGACTTGAATGACTTTTGTGGCTTCCCTGGTGGCTCAGATGGTAAAGCGTCTGCCTGCAATGCGGGAGACCTGGATTCAATCCCTTGGTCAAGAAGATCTCCTGGAGAAGGAAATAGCACCCCACTCCAGTATTCTTGCCTGGAAAATCCCACGGACAGAGGAACCTGGTAGGCTGCAGTCCATGGGGTCACAAAGAGTCCGACACAACTGAGCGGCTTCACTTTAACTTTTAATGACTTTTACCAGAGCAGTCTTATTGTTACAAAGCTCACTTAGGAAGCAGAGTGGAGAACGAACCCAGTGGGGTGCCAGGAGGGCATGAGAGTCATCTGGGTGAGACATGATAGTGGGCATGAGAGTGGTGTCCATAGACGTGGACAAACGGTGACAGACTTGAGATACATGTAGGGAGGAAAATGAAAGAAACTTGAAGGACAGGTTGTAGGAGCTGAGGAGAGCAGTGTGGCGAGGGTGGTCTTTTGAATTTTACCCTGTGCATCTGATTAGATGGCAATACACTTGAATGTGACTGGCACAGACAGGAGAAGAGGGGTGTGGGAAGAAAAGAAGGAAGTTTTATTTAGGATATGTTGAGTTACAATATCATCCAAAGGTGCTAGTAGACCCACCTGGGTTCAAAATATATTGGGTAATGGATGGTAACTGCAACAAAAATCACTGCTGTACTGTCCCTTGTGGGTGACACCACCTACAGACAGCACAAGGTCTGTGTGCCCGGGGTACACCCCCGCCAGTGCACCAACACATACTGTGCTATCAATATGGCTAGAACATAGCCAAGCTGGAATGACATTTAGAATCTTTACATATCTCTCAGTCTCAAGCAGAGCTACTCTCCACTGTAGCCCTTGTTAAACATGGAGACTCCTTCAACAAACCAGAGAGCAGTGAATTAGAGCAATTTGGTTAAGGTAAAACTACTCTTGGCAATCTTTTCTTTGTGGGTAGAAATGTGAATCTAATACTTGCCTTTTCTCCATCATTTGAAAAACCACCTTCCAGGAATCCCTTCTAAGAAGTGACTCCAGTCCATTCCTTTGCACCTCAATTAGGAACCAGGAAGAAAAAGAACATTGAAGCTAAAATGGATTTTAGAGATCATTCCACAGATGAAGACACTGGGCTCAAAACAAAGACGTATTTAGGCAATGCTTAGAGAAGTTTCCTCCTCCTTTTATTTGTCTGTTTTGGATATTTCTAAAATGAGAACAGAACATTTCAATATTATGTTATCTGCATTTCAGCTTCTGAGAAGAATCATCTCGGGGACTGAAGGAGACAACATTTTGTTCTTGACCTCTCTGTCTTCTGACAGTGCTACCTGGCAGTTAGTAACAAAATTTTATTCAAGATAATTTTAATGTTTTAACACTCACTGAAAGTGTCAGGCTGATAACTGGGATAGATTTTCCAAATTAGTGAGTGAGGCTAAGTTGCCAATCCTGTGAAAGAACATCTATTTATTTTCAAATTGTAAACAAATTCAAGAGGTGTCTGGCTCAACCTCCAGCCCAATGGGTTATTCATGGAACACAGCTCTAAAGGAAGGCCTTTATTAAGACTGTGGGCACATGGTTTAGTGAGGGCTTTGTTATCTGCACCGTCTTAACCAGTGGTAAAGAATGAAATATTCTTAATAAAAACAACTCAGCAGCTTGGTTTTGCTTATTCTTTAGAGTTTTAAATCAAAATCAATGTGACTTTTTAAAGTAAACCCTAGGTAGAGTTTAAAATGCTGAATGTGCCTGAATTATGCATACGTACAAGGCCCACAGCCTCAGGAGTGTTAGTATATCAAATGCCATAAATAACAATCCATTCCAAGTAGCTGGTTTGAGAACACTGGGGCTGCTGCCCCGTGCGACACATTATTAACACAGT
The DNA here is from genome assembly GCA_024291935.2 of Okapia johnstoni. Classification (NCBI taxonomy): domain Eukaryota; kingdom Metazoa; phylum Chordata; class Mammalia; order Artiodactyla; family Giraffidae; genus Okapia; species Okapia johnstoni. The sequence goes on from CM044319.1 coordinate 34,625,179, forward strand.
GGGGAAGAAGAGCACGGCCCATGTGGAGGGATGTGGATAAAAGTAGGTGTTGGACGTAGTCTGGTGATAACGCTATTAATGAAAGCTAAAGTAATGATGATTGAGGACTTTCTAGCTGTTGAACAGTTTGGCCACATACTTTTGTTGAATGCCAACTACGTGCAAGTTCCCTCTTTTGGATTCACAAATGAAAAAGATTGGATTCTGTCCCTACAATAAATCATAATCCACCCGGTGATTTACATGGCTAATTACAACAACACAAAACAAACAAGGAGCACCGGGAGAGGTCAGAAGCTCAATTCCAATTGGCCTGTTTAATTTTCTTTCCAGGTTCCAGAGAAAATGTTTGTAATGGAGTTTCCAGGGTGATTGGTGTCCTCCAAATTTGTTTGTTGGAGAGCTTACTCAACCACTGTATAATGAATTTTTGGCCTAAAGTTATTTATTATAAAATTTAAGAACTAGAGTGATCATCTAAACTGGTCTTTTCAAAGTTACGAAAATCAAGGGTAAAAGAGTTTAATGTTATAGGATAATTTATCGTTATTAACCTTATATATGGGTACATATATATTTGTGAATATTTACATATTTATGTATAATATAAAGGCATATTTACATATTATTTACAGATATATGTATATATATATATATGTACGTGTGAGTAGATAGACAAATATAGCTATAGATATACAGTTATTCACAGATTATTTTCAGAACCATCAGTCAATCATATTATATTAGAACCAACTACGTTTTGGATTTGCCAAAAGAACCGCTTAACCTAATTGTGTATCTCTTCTTCCTTAAACCCCATGAGGATAAAATGAATTCTAAAAGTCTGGGAAGAATGTGCGATGAATGGTATAACTTCCATGGTCCTCAAGAAGTAGCATCAACCAGCCTAAGCGATATTTACTACCAAACCATGGCTTCCACTGGAACATATAGCAAAGTAATTAGCTCCAGAAACTCAGCTTTCTATAATATGGGGAATGGGCTGATGGAGGGTCTTCATCTTCTGTCTCATTCAAAGCAGACTGCAAAGAAACAGTGACAAAGGGATATTTAATTTGTAACTGAGGAGGCAAGAGGTTAGATAGCCCTGGTAGAATGAGCTCTGAGACTTGCTGGAACTTAAATATGAGTCTCTTATAGCAGAGATTTATTAAACTCAACCATCTCTGTGGACTGTCTCTTTGCCAAAATCAATCCCCATTCTGATATTTCCCTATGGGTTACACGAAGGATAACAGAAAAGGCTTTGGCTCTGTCACTGTAAAAACTGTAGGCTTGGTTCATATTTCCTTTGTATAGTAAGCTGTCCCAGGGGAGACATGAAGCTGTAGTAAAAGGCAGAGAATCAAATCGATTTCTTAGGGGTGCAAGGACCACTTTCAGAGGTTTCACAAGGTGAGAACAAAGCACTGAATTGCCCTTATAAAAACAAAACAAAACAAAACATAAGGTTGATGGGTCCAAACTAAAGTCAGAGCAAAAAGTGTAAGGAGATGAAATCAGTCTTCTAAAGTAAAAAAAAAATTAATAATAATAATAATTACACATTAGGGTCTTTTAGTAGAATTCTTGTTTCTGAAGATATCATCCGTCTTCTCTCATTTGATCATTGCTTCTTCTGAGGTAGAGACAGATGAAAAGTGAATGTGAAAATGTTAGTTGCTCGTCATGTCTGACTCTTTGCGACTCCATGGATTTCTCCAGGCAAGAATACTGGAGTGGGTAGCCTTGCCTTTCTCCAGGGGATAATCCTGACCCAGGGATCAAACCTAGATCTCCTGCAGGCAGATTCTTGACTCTCTGAGCCACCAGAGAAGCCCAGAGGCAGATGAGATACTTCCTTATTTTATCAGTGTATGTGTGTGTGCTTAGTCACTCAGTTGTGTCCGACTCCTTGCAACCCCATGAACTGTAACCCACCAGGCTCCTCTGTCCATGGAATTTTCAGTGCTGGAGTGGGTTGCCATTTCCTCCTCCTGAGGATCTTCCTGACTCAGGGATCAAACCCGCATCTCCTGTGTCCCCTGCATTGCAGGTGGATTCTTTGCCTTCTGAACCATTGGGGAAGCTCTTATTTTTATCAGTTGGGAAGTCATAAATAGTCATTTAAGACTGCTAAGATATTAACTATTATCTGAGCTGGTGAGAGTGGGCCATAGCCTCCCAATTTTGGATTCACATTCTTGAGAACTTTTGAGTTCAACCTCTCACTTCTTTCTTCCCCGCACTCTCACCTCTACTCAGATGATTTCCTCTGTTCAGGAAGCAGCTCCCTGAGTCTTCTACTTTTTCTCTCCATGTATACCAGGAAACATCTGAACCAAATTTCAGTATATGCACTGCCCAGTTGACTTCGGTTAATCAAGTGACTACGCCTGTCATGCTAATGCACATGGTAGAATTTTGTGGTAAATAATCCATGGCATGTGTCCGAAGTCATTTTGTGCCAGATCCACCTCACAGCTCCCCACCTTGATCCAGTGCTCTCAGAGATGCATAAATTATGCTCCTTTCATATCTGTTTAAAGGATCACTTTTTCAAAACTGTTATGTCTCTCCTGCTTTTTGTTAATATTCTGTTCACTCAAGATTCTTCTCTTTTGAATTCAACTCAAGAAAACAAATCATTTACCAGGACCCTTCCTATGTGGTTTCACATTATTTCTGTCATAGAATGTAAGAGATTTTCTTAGGCCTCCTTTTGTTGATCTTTCTTTAGAATTTAGTTTAGAATTCAATTCAACTTATGGACACTCTGGGAGATGGTGAAGGACAGGGAAGCCTGGCATGCTGTAGTCCGTGGGGTCACAAAGAGCCAGACGTGACTGAGCGGCTGAACAACAACAGCAACAACGGTGGAAAAGAAGAGTTACCAACTTCTCTAACACTTCATGGGGAAAAAAACATGTGTGTGTGTGCATGCGTATGTGTGTGTGTGTGTATTCTGATGTGATTACCCATACATTTTGATATCGTAGACAATAAAATAAATATCCTCAGTCTGTTTTTTAAATTTACTGTGTTATTTGATGTAGTTCTTCATCTAAACAACTATTTGGTTAGATTTTGTTCTCTTACCAATAAAGGTAACACACCTATAAGAAATAAGCTTTATGACCATCACTCTCTTGAAGAGAGATGGTATATTTTGTCTCATTCTCTGGGTACCAAAATCTCTCAGTTGTACTTGTCACCATTGTCCATCCATTCCAGAAAATAATGATCATAGTAACAGTGACTATCATTGACTACTTCCAATGAACCTCTCTTCTTAGAGCTTTACATATAGAAAGTCATTCAATTTTGATGACAGATCTATAAGAGACTGTTATTGGCCTCATTTAGGTTTAAAGAAATGCCAAGGAAGGCAAATCCAAGCCCTTGTCCTTGGCCTTTCAACTCTATTGTCTTTATCTGTTCTATGTCTGTAACAATATCATGTACAGGAGTAAAGTAACTAACTTATTCTTCAGAAAAGCACAAAAGGATATAGAAAACCCCAAAGGATATATGTAAGTGTATAAACTTGCCCTAAAATAAAATTATAGACAATTTGTTCCACTGGTCATGGACTATACAGTACAAGGAATTCTCCAAGCCAGAATACTGGGGTGGGTAGCTTTTCCCTTCTCCAGCGGATCCTCCCAACACAGGGATCGAACCCAGGTCTCCTGCATTTCAGGTGGATTCTTTACCAACTGAGCTATCAGGGAAGTCCATGAATGTAGGCATAAAAATACAAATACTATATAGTAGAAATAATTCTGTCTTTAAAGTTACAAAGTCCTATTATTAAAGGAAGTTCTCAGCCTTAGAAACTGACCCTAATCCTAACCCTAACCTTATCCGTTGTCCTTTCTGCTTACCTAGCCCTTCCACTCACATCATGGAAAGCCAGAAATGGCCATAGTCTCTGTACCTTGAACTTGCCCAGTCACTTCTCTAACACATAACCCTTACATCTCTTGCTCCATCATCTTTTCTGTGCCTCTGTTTGCACATCTTATATCTAATTCTGATTCTCCGGCTCACTTTGCCAGGCTTTTCAGACGTTTTCTCTGGTCTATGAACCTGTCACTACTCCCTCATCTCTGTGTGTTTGTACATCTGAACAGTCTCTGTAGCTTTGAGGAGGAGACTACATTAGCATTATTCTTGTAGAGGGCTGAACTCACATCCTACTCCAGGTTTCCTGCCATAGAATGTATCCGTGCACTAGGCTGGAGTAGGTAGCCTATGTTCTTACAATAGCCTATACTGTCTTCTATAGTTTCTCTGTGAAAATCGTATTTGTCTTCTACCAGACCTACCAGACCACAAAATCTTTGAGTAGAGGGATCGTGTCTTCTTTGGGTCACTTGTGCTTCACAGTGCCTGGCATATTGTTGGTGTGTGATGAAAGTTTCTCTGAACTGAAATAAAATTTACTTCTCTGTTCTGCAAGGTGGATAAGGGAGGATGGCTTATGGGAGAATAAGTCTTAGGATAAACCAGACACATGAGACTGCAGAACTGGAAGCTCAAGAGGGAGGAATAAGGATGGTGGAAGTCTATTACCAGAGATAAAGGAATATTTAAAACTTTAATGACACAGTTTAAGTGCAGGACAAACTAAATGTTTAGTGATGCAGCTCAGCTAAAGGATTGAAGAAGCCATAAAACTGTACTCAGAGATGTTTTGGTGCTGAAAACAATGTGTAAATAATCAACTATAATTTCCTAAGCACTTAAGATAGGCTCAATAAATGACAGAAATGGTATTGACCTAACAGAAGAAGAAGACATTAAGAAGAGGTGGCAAGAATATGTAAAAGAACTGTACAAAAAAGATCTTCATGACCCAGATAATCATAATGGTGTGATCACTCACCTAGAGCCAGACATCCTGGAATGTAAAGTCAAGTGGGACTTAGGAAGCATCACTATAAACAAAGTTAGTAGAGGTGATGGAGCTATTTAAAATCCTAAAATATGACTCTATGAAAGTGCTGCACTCGATATGTCAGCAAATCTGGAAAACTCAGCAGTGGCTGCAGGACTGGAAAAGGTCAGTTTTCATTCCAATCCCAAAGAAAGGCAATGCCAAAGAATGCTCAAACTACTGCACAATTGCACTCATCTCACACACTAGTAAAGTGATGCTCAAAATTCTCCAAGCCAAGCTTCAGCAATACATGAACCCTGAACTTTCAGATGTTCAAGCTGGTTTTAGAAAAGGCAGAGGAACCAGAGATCAAATTGCCAACATCCACTGTATCATCAAAAAAGCAAGAGAGTTCCAGATAAACATCTATTTCTGCTTTATTGACTATGCCAAAGCCTTTGACTGTGTGGATCACAGCAAACTGTAGAAAATTCTGAAAGAGATGGGAATACCAGACCACCTAACCTGCCTCCTGAGAAATCTGTATGCAGATCAAGAAGCAACAGTTAGAACTGGACATGGAACAACAGACTGGTTCCAAATAGGAAAAGGAGGACGTCAAGGCTGTATATTGTCACCCTGCTTATTTAACTTATATGCAGTGTACATCATGAGAAACACTGGACTGGATGAAGCACAAGCTCAAATCAAGATTGCCGGGAGAAATATCAATAACCTCAGATATGCAGATGACACCACACTTATGGCAGAAAGTGAAGAACTAAAGAGCCTCTTGATGAAAGTGAAAGAGAAGAGTGAGAAAGTTGGCTTAAAGCTCAATGTTCAGAAAACTAAGATCATGGCATCTGGTCCCATCACTTCATGGGAAATAGATGGGGAAACAGTGGAAACAGTGAGAGACTTAATTTTTTTTTTGCTCCAAAATCACTGCAGATGGTGACTGCAGCCATGAAATTAAAAGACGCTTGCTCCTTGGAAGGAAACTTATGACCAACCTAGATAGCATATTAAAAAGCAGAGACATTACTTTGCCAACAAAGGTCTGTCTAGTCAAGCCTATGACAGTAGTCATGTATGGATGTGAGAGTTGGACTATAAAGAAAGCTGAGCACCGAAGAATTGATGCTTTTGAACTGTGGTGTTGGAGAAGACTCTTGAGAGTCCCTTGGACTGCAGGGAGATCCAACAAGTCCATCCTGAAGGAGATCAGTCCTGGTGTTCATTGGAAGGACTGATGCTGAAGCTGAAACTCCAATACTTTGGCCACCTGATGTGAAGAGCTGATTCATTTGAAAAGATCCTGATGCTGGGAAAAATTGAGGGCAGGAGGAGAAGGAGATGACAGAGGATCAGATGGTTGTATGTCATCACTGACTCAAGGGACATGAGTTTGGGTAAACTCCAGGAGTTGGTGATGGACAGGGAGGCCTGGTGTGCTGCAGTTCATGGGGTAACAAAGAATTGGACATAACTGAGTGACTGAACTGAAATGAGCTAGTATGGTCATAGCATTATGCTATCCACAGAAAAGTACAGATTGAAAAAAAAACTGGCTTCTAGGAGATTACAACCTTCCTTGAGAAATGAAATCAATAAATAAGAAATCATTAGGAAATCAGGAAAGGTAGTCTTCAATTAACTACTAAATTATCTAGTGTGTATTAATTGCTTCCTTTACTCATTTAGTAATATCAAGAGAATCCTATGCATATTTTCTTGTGTCAGCTACTCACTTAGAAAAGGAGATGTGGTGAATTCAGAAAGATGGTGTGAAGCCTTTGTATTTTGTTAGTGTTAATGTCTGTTGAGTCTATTAACGGGGAGTTTAGACACCTACTGCTGCCAAGAAAGAGCCAGACATAAGGTCCAGATGGGTTTTGTTGGATACGTATAACAGAATACATCGCATATTGGGATTTTATTTTGCTCTTTACATCAATGTGTTCCTGAACAGTTTTATTGATCATCAATATTTGTAATCCAGAATAAGCTGATAGTTCAGTCTTAGCACACTACCTTAAATTCATCAGCTGTCTTAGAAACCCCTGAATTCAAACAGCTGCCTGCAAGATGTTTGCTGTCTGGATAATTTGCGAACTGAGGCATCAATCTCAATTCCAGAGATTTGCCCAGTTCATTTCTGAATTGATTTTCCCTGATGTTTCATTCGGGAAAAGTACATAAGAATTGTTGTGCCGTGATGAATCTAAATGTATGATCAAATCCAGCTCCAGGGCTATGTTAAGTCACTGCTCAGCAGGACATGGCAACTGCGTGGAATGCCAATATAATGAAACACTGGTTATAGGAAATAAATTTTAAAGGCTGTACATTTCTAAATCAGGAGGAGCCACTTTTACTGCTATGAATGCTCTTCCAGATGACAATCGATGGGATCCCAGAAATGAAACGACAGAATCTTCCCTTTGGAATTCTATGTATTGAATCATGATTTACAGAATGGCCCATCTTTTTTAAGAGAAGTAAATCCGGCCTTGTAGTTTATAGCCACAAACTTTTCCCCCAAAGTAATGTAATTGTAGTTTGGAAGAAATCAAAGAGAAAAGGAATATATTAAACAGAGTCTGCTTATTTAGCTTCCCTTGGTCCTCCAGCAAAAGTAGGTAAGAATGTTTTTAAGTCCATCCTCACCCCACTACCCTCGTTCAGGAATAGATTGATTCAAACCTTCCAAATTCTTCTCTCTTAAGACCGGTCCAGGAGTTCAAATAAAAGAAATTTCTTGACTCATATGAGCAGAGAACTATAAAACCAACAGCGTTTGCAGATTAAGCTCAACTATTCTTTCAAGTTTGTTCAATAAAAAATTGTAATAGCATAATTATCAAGACCTCCTATATTCTGCTATAACAGTTTTTAAAATGTCTCAGCTTAATTCAACCTGGGAGCTTTGCTACAAGCCAAGGTTAACTAACAGAATGTGAAACCAAGAGTGAAGCACAGTCAAGACAAATAAAATGATCCATCAAAAAAGGTTTGAGCCTCTAGACAGCTCTGAGATGCCATGCACAGCTTATTTCTATATCACACAGCTCTAACTTATCTAGGAAATAGGAAAATGGCAGTAAAAAACCTAACAGTCCAAATTTATGTGCAGAGCACAAATTTTCTTTTTTTGCTGTTATTTTTGTCATTGTTAATTAAGGTATAACTTATACAATAAATCCTCAGATCTAAAGTATACAGATTGTGAATTTCAGTTTTTACATTTTGATAATTTTTATAGCCATACAACTACCACCCCAATCGAGATATAGAGCATTTACATTATTCTAAAAAGTTCTATCATTGTCTTTTGATTTAATCCTCCCTCCAGGCAATCAGGTGTGTGTGTGTGTGTGTGTGTATAGGTTATATATTCTGGATGTAAGTCTTTGTCACTATATGTATTTATGATAATTTCTCTCCATTTGTGGCTTATCTATTTTTAAATGGTGCCTTTAAAAAATGTTTAATTACTATGTGCAAAGCTAGTATAGGTGATGGAATTCCAGTTGAGCTATTTCAAAATCTTAAAAGATGATGCTGTGAAAGTGCTGCACTCAATATGCCAGCAAATGTGGAAAACTCAGCAGTGGCCACAGGACTGAAAAAGGTCAGTTTTCATTCCAATCCCAAAGAAAGGCAATGCCAAAGAATGTTCAAACTACCACACAATTGCAGTCATCTCACATGCTAGCAAGTAATGCTCAAAATTTTCCAAGCCAGGCTTCAACAGTACATGAACCATGAACTTCCAGTTGTTCAAGCTGGATTTAGAAAAGGCAGAGGAACCAGAGATCAAATTGCCAACATCCGCTGGATCATTGAAAAAGCAAGAGAGTTCCAGAAAAACATCTACTTTGTTTTATTGACTACATTAAAGCCTTTGACTATGTAGATGACAACAAACTGTGAAAAATTCTGAAAGAGATGGGAATACCAGACCACTTGACTTGCCTCCTGAGAAATCTGTATGCAGATCAAGCAGCCACAATTAGAACTGGACATGGAACAACAGACTGGTTCCAAATCGGGAAAGGAGTATGTCAAGGCAGTATACTGTCATCCTGCTTGTTTAACTTCTATGCAGAGTACATCATGAGAAATGCCGGGCTGAATGAAGCACAAGCTGGAATCAACATTGCTGGGAGAAATATCAGTAACCTCAAATACGCAGATGACACCACCCTTATGGCAGAAAGTGAGAAGAACTAAAGCTTCTTGATGAAAGTTAAAGAGGAGAGTGAAAAAATTGGCTTGAAACTCAATATTCAGGAAAAACTAGGATCATAGCATCTGGTCACATCACTTCATGGCAAATAGATAGGTAAACAGTGGAAACAGTGAGAGGCTTTATTTTTTTTTTTTTTGCTCCAAAATTACTGCAGATGGTGATTGCAGCCATGAAATTAAAAGACTCTTGCTCCTTGGAAGAAAAGCTATGACCAACATAGACTTCATAGTAAAAAGCAAACACATTACTCACCAACAAAGTTCCATCTAGTCAAAGCTACGGTTTTTCCAGTAGTCATGTGTGGATGTGAGGGTTGGACTATAAAGAAAGCTGAATACCGAAGTATTGATACTTTTGAACTGTGGTGTTGGAGAAGACTCTTGAGAGTCCCTTGGACTGCAAGGAGATCCAACAAGTCCATCCTAAAGGAGATCAGTCCTGGGTGTTCATTGGAAGGACTGATGTTAAAGCTGAAACTCCAGTACCTGGTGCAAAGAACTGACTCTTTGGAAAAGACCCTGATGCTGGGAAAGATTGAAAGCGGGAGGAGAAGGGGATGACAGAGGATGAGATGGTTGGGTGGCATCACCAACATGATGGATATGAGTTTGAGTAGGCTCTTGTAGTTGGTGATGGACAGGGAAGCCTGGTGTGTGCTGCAGTCCGTGGAGTCACAAAGAGTCAAACATGACTGAGTGACTGAACTGAACTGAATAGCTGATTAACAATGTTGTGATAGTTTCATGTGAATAGCACAGGGACTCAGTCATACATACATATGTATTCTTTCTCCCTCAGGTGGCAAATAGATGGGGAAAAATGGAAACGGTGACTGACTTTATTTTCTTGGGCTCCAAAATCACTGTGGACATTGACTGCAGCCATGAAATTAAAAGACGCTTGCTCCGTGGAAGAAAAGCTCTGACCAACTTAGACAACATATTAAAAAGCAGAGACATCACTTTGCTAACAGAGGTCTGTATAGTAAAAGATGTGGTTTATATGATTTATCCATACATGACTACTGCATTCTGTAGTCATGCCTGGATGTGAGAGTTGGACCATAACGAAGATTGAGCACTGAAGAATTGATACTTTTGAACTGTGGCAATGAAGACTCTTGAGAGTCCCTTGAACAGCAAGGAGATAAAGCCCATCAATCCTAAAGGAAATTAACCCTGAATATTCATTACAAGGACTGATGCTGAGGCTGAAGCTCCAATACTTTGAACTCCTGATGCCAAGAGGGACTCAAAAAACCCAATGCTGGGAAAGATTCAAGGCAGGAGGAGAAGGGGGCAACAGAGAATGAGATGGTTGGATGGCATCATCGACTCAATGGACAAGAGTTTGAGCAAACTCTGGGAGATAGTGAAAGACAGGGAAGCCTGGCATGCTGCAGTCCTTGAGGCTGCAAAGCACTGGACATGGCTGAGTAACTGAACAACAAATTCTCCCTAACACTCCCCTCCCATCCAGGCTGCCACATCACATAAAAATGCCAAGTTCTTCAAGGACCATTTATTGAAAAGCCTCTCCTTTGTCCATCGAATTATCTTGGTGCCTTTGTGAAAAATCAATTGATAGTAAATGTTTGGATATATCTCTGAACTCTCTCGCTTCATTATTTTTTGGCCCTTACCACAATACCACACTAGCTTGATTTTCTTAGGTTTATAATTAGTTTCAAAATCAGCTAATGTAAGATCTCTAACTTTGTTGCTCTTTTTCAAGTTGTTTTATTTATTCTTGGTCCTTTGTATTTCCATATGAATTTCATAATCAATTTATGCATTTCTATAAATTGCCTGCTGAGTTTTGAGTTGGACCACACTGATCCAGTATGAATCAGTTTAGGGGGAATGGGGCATCTTAAAAATAGTGAATTTTCCAATCCCAAGTAACCATGTCTCTCCATTTCTTTAAGTCTATTACACCTCCCCAGGCAATATTTGATAGTTTTCTGGGTAGAGTTCTTCCAACCATATATTAGATTCATTCCCTGATATTTGAAGCATTTTATTCTAATAAAAATGTTTTCAAATTTCATTTTCTTTTTATTTATTTTTATTGAAGTATAGTTGATTTACAGTGTTGTGTTGATTTCTACTGTACAGCAAAATGGGTCAGTTATTCACATATATACATTATTATATTCTTTTCCATATTGTTTATCATAGGGTATTGAATATATTTCCCTGTGTTATACAACAGGACCTTGTTATTTATCCATTCTATATGTAATATCTTATATCTGCTAACCCCAACCTCCTCCTCTATGTCTCTCCCAACCCCCTCCCCCTTGGCAATCACAGGTCTGTTCTCTATGTCTATGATTCTGTTTCTGTTTTATAGATAGGTTCATTTGTGTCATAGTTTGTGAGTGATAGTTGCTCAGTCGTGCCTGACTCTTCACAACCCCATGGACTGTAGCCTGCCAGGCTCCTCTGTCCATGGAATTCTCCAGGCAAGATTACTGGAGTGGGTTGCCATTTCCTTCTCCAGGGGATCTTTCTGACCCATGTATCCTGCATTGTAGGACGTTCTTTACTATCTGAGCCACCAGGGATGCCTACTATTAAGAGACATTTCTAAGTATAAAGACAGGTCAACTTAAAAAGTATCAGCAGATACATGCTTGACTTTATCTTATAATCTATAGATAATACATTAGAATATGTAATGAATCCATACGCTTTTTCCAAAGGAATACCCAAAACAGAAGTAGCAATAAAGTTATAAATGATAGTCATCAATCAGATGAAATAATTTAGATGAAGCTTTTCTCTCTCAAAGAGATGGGGACTAGGCAAGTGGTCAGGAAGGAAATACAACGTGCTTTTAACTTTGTATGAAAAACAATATTCAGTTCCACGTTGCTGAACATCGTTCTGGTTTTGCCAAATAAATCCTCTACTTCAAATTACTGTCCAAATGCTGTATTAAAAGTCTGCTTCTGACCTTAATTTTGGAACCTGTTGCTTTTGTTGCCACCTCCTGATCGCCATCCTCTGAAGCTTCTACTTCTTTCCCACTGTCCCCTGAAGCCTCGATTACCTTCCCACTGTCCTTGGAAGTTGCGATATCCTTCCTGTGGACCTTCTAGCTCGGGTTGCTCTGTGGCCACAGAAAGCTGCCAGTGCTGTGAATCATGCCACTTTTCCCGTGTCATAGTTTATATTCCACATATGAGGGATATTACATAGTATTTGTCATTCTCTTTCTGACTTACTTCATTTAGTATGGTAATCTCTTGTTACATCCAGGATACTACAGATGGCATTATTTTATTCTTTTTTATGGCTGAGCACTATTCCGTTGTATGTATGTACCACATCTTCTTTACCATTCATCTGTCAGTGGACATTTAGGTTGCTCATATGTCTTGGATGTTGTGAGTAGTGCTTCTCTGAACATAGGAATGCATGTATTTTTGTTTTTTTAATTAAAGTTTTGTCTGCATGTATGATCAAGAGTAGGATTGTTGGATCATATGGTAATTCTATTTTTAGTTTTTTCCCACGCTGTGGAGCTTACAGGATCTTAGCTCCCTGACCAGGGACTGAACCTTTGCCCTTGGCAGTGAAAGCACAGAGTCCTAACCACTGGACTGCCTGGGAATTCCCTATTTTTAGTTTTCTGAGGAATGTCTGTACTGTTTTCTGTGGCGGCTGTACCCACTTACATTCCCACCAACATTGTAGTTGTGGGTCTCTTTTCCCCACATCCTCTCCAGCATTTGTTATTTGTCGACTTAATAATGCCCATCCTGACCACTGTGAGGTGGTACCTCATTGTCGGTTTGGTTTACATTTCTCTAATAGTTAGCAATATTGAGTGTCACTTCATGTGCCTGTCGGCCATCTGTATGTCTTCTTTGGAGAAATGTCTATTTAGGTCTTCTGCCCATTTTTTGATTGGGTTGTTTTTTGTTTTTGAGTTTTATGAGCGGTTTGTATATTTTGGAAATTAAGCCCTTGTTGATCACATTGTTTTCAGATATTTTCTCCAATTCTATAGGTTGTCTTTGTTTTGTGTATGGTTTCCTTTACTGTGTAAAAGCTTATAAGCTTGATTAGGTCTCATTTGCTTATTCTTATTTTTATTTCTATTGCCTTGGGAGACTGATCTAAGAAAACATTGGTATGATTTATGTCAGAGAAAGTTTTGCCTATGATCTCTTCTAAGAGTTTTATTGTGTCATGTCTTGCAATTAAGTCTTCAAGCCATTTTGAGTTTATTTTGTGTATGGTGAGATTCTTGCTTCATTGATTTACATGCAGCTGTTCAACTTTCCCATTTGTAAATGAAGATTATTTTGTTCTTTTCAATTTTTATGCCCTTTTTTTCTTGTTTTTTTGAACTGGTTTGAACTTTCAGCACAATAATAAGAGTAACACTGCCTAATTTAATTTTATAACAAAAGCCAGAACAATTTTGATAACTGAAGCTGTAACTTTTTCAGTAAATCATAATGCTACCAGCGATACACAATAGTGCCTGTTTCCTTAAATACTTTTTAGAACTGAATGCTACCATGATTTAAAGCATTTATCAATCTTATGAATTAGAAATGGTACCTTTCATGCTTCAAATTAATATTAATATGGTATAAAATAAGAAATATAATTTTACTAATATATCATAAATATAGAAAATTCAATAGCTTTTCCCTTTACTACTAGTACTCAGAAATGGAAAAATAGAAAACTCAATAACAATTGCTAGCCCTTTAATTGCTTAGAAATACATTTAATGGAGTCTATATAAGAGAAATTATTAAATATAAACAAATACGCAGTAAGATAGTATTAAGCGAAATTGCATTCCACTGTGAATCTTAATGCTTTTATTTGGTTTTCTTTGGGGAACTAGATTAAATTATTTTAAAGTTTATATGATGGAATAAAGTTCTGAGAATAATACAAGCAATGAAAAAAAAAGAATACTAAACAGATGAGCTTATCTTTCAGCTATTAAAATTTACTATGAAGCCACAATCACAGTACTGAGATAGGTTACAATATCCACTGAGATAGGTTACAATATCCAAAAATGTAAGCAAGAATCACATGGAATGATCAAAATTAACATTTTTAGCTCAATGAGATTCTTTTTTTAAAAAAACAAACAGCGCCGGCATAGACTGTTATTTATCTGGAAGAAGATGAAACTAGTTCAACTTGTATTTTCCACAAAAATGCATTTGATACAATAGTTATATTAATATCCAAAATAGTTGGAGAATATATAGTTGAATGTTTACATGACTTTCTATAGGAGGCTTCCTTAAGCAAAATAGGAATTTCAGAAGCCATAAAGTAAATAAATATATTGTCCAGAGTATATTAAAACTTGATAAATAATTAATGCTAAAGATAAGTAATAATAAAGTTCATTCTAATTGCTAATGTATTTGTATATAATGGACATTATTAAACATAAAAGACAAGGAAGAATATTGACAACATTTATGACTAAAGATAAGTTATTAGAACAAACATAAAAATATCTTCTCTACAGAGATAATGGGAAAGACATATGAAAAAGAAATGTGCAAATGGTTTAAATAGCCAATTCACTGAAACAGAAATCTGAAAGGGGTATGTGTATATAGTTCTTTTATTTAAAGGAAGTCACTATTCCCTTTATAAAATTCATGGCTAATCATAACAAAGTGTATAGGCAATAAAGATAAGTACTTAAAAAGGAAGAAAAAAATCCCAAATTTCATCATCTGGAAATAATACATAGTAATCCTAGTTCAATGAAATTCTAGACATTATTCTTTGCCTCTCTACAGATAAAAGAATGAATGACTTGATAGGTTGATAGAATGCTTCTATGTAACATATATGCTTTTTAAGGGGCTTCCCCAGTGGCTCAGCAGTAAAGAATCTGCCTGCAATGTAGGAGGTGCAGATTTGATCCCTGTGTTGGGAAGATCCTCTGGAGGAGGGCATGGCAACCCACTGCAGTATTGTTGCCTGAAAAATCCCATTGTCAGAGGAGCCTGGTAGACTATGGTCCATAGGGTCACAAAGAGTCAGATATGACTGAGCTCTTACACACACACACATACACTTTTGTAGTCATATTGAATTCCTCTTTACTTGAATTTAATTAAAAAAAGCATACTGAAATAAAATCAAAACCATTGCTGGACCTCAGATATCACTCTTTTACCAAAGAAAATATTTCCTTCAACATCATAAGGTTGGGTTAAGTTTTTAGAAAATAGTAAAAAGCTGGCATCAGTTTTAAAACTACATGTTTCCATTATAAAGAATATTTTTACTTGCACTGTAAAAATAGAAAAATAACAGTCTTACATTTTTCACATCTCTTGCTTCTTCCAAATTAAAGTATTTTTGTTTACGCTGCCAAATTCAAAATCATTTAAAACTCTGTTCTACAGCAGAGTTATAGAATCGTCTGAATTTGTTCTATATTTAAGTCTGCCCATTATTAACTCTTTACTAATGGTTCCTTATTTCTGAGCCCTTTGTTTTAATCTTTTCTAGATTTCAAGTGAAATTTCCAAGAAGAGTTCCAGGGTGCTGCATTTCCTGTATTCTTCCATTTAAAAAATGCATATGGGCATTTCATTTTTCATCAGAACTTTGATATATTACTTTGAACTTTTGAGGTATTGTCCTATTACTTGCTGGCATTAAATATTTCTGAGCACAAGCTAACCTGGACTTCTCCCATTGTGTCAAGGATTTTTGTGGCTGGTTGAGTGCATTTTTTCTTTATTGTTGATGCTAAATTACTTTATCAGAACTTAACTCATCATTGAGTATCTTTTCACATTTTCCTGGAATTTACTCTATGTTATCAATTTGCTGAATCAGTTCGTTCTTCATTAAATAAATTTTCTCCATTTAGAATTTTGGAAACTAATTCTTTCCCTGTTTGTATTTGTAAAATTCTCTTCTTCAGTGGCACTGTTGGCTCATCTTTCTCTGTCCATGGCTTTTCTCTATTGGCTTTAAAATATCTTCCTACTCCTTCATCTTTTCTCCTTTTTCTTCTGTGTTCACTCTGATTATTTCTAATCTTTCCTTTTCATCATTATTTTCAGTTTTATTGCCATTTGTTTCCTGCTGTTTCTCTTTTACTGATTACTTATATATCAGTATATGTTCTTTCTGACTGCAATCCCCCTAAATAATCTCATGTTGTTTGTTCTCTTAAACTGGACCCATATCCATAGTAAAATGATCTATAGATTGAAAGGCATGTGAGGAATTTTATTCTGTTCCTTTAGATATTTTCTTCTAGGCTAGGATTTTGTTTATATCTGTTGTGTTCCTTCCTTTCTATCATTTTTCTTCTGAAGTATTTTGCATGTTTGTTCTGTCTTCCCACCATCTATCTTTGAAGCCAAGTTTTTTTCCCAGAATAGCTAACTTCCAATGTTGGAGGTAGTGGAGGAGAGGATTAAACACACTGTCCTGACGTTTGTTCTTTCTATCACGTCTCTTGCAGGAATAACTGGAAAGATGAATTTTATTACTTCCTTACTTAATGTTGAAAACTTTCAGAAGCTTCAACTTCTCAGCAAACACAGATAATTGCTAATTTCCTTCAGACAGTAAAGCCTAACTTGATTCATCAAAAGCAAGCAAGGCCATAGTTTGAGTGGTAGAGGGCAAATGACATGAGTTTTAAATCAAGACCTGGGATTAAATTCTCCTGATGCAAATGACCTTGTTGTTCAGTTGCTAAGTCATGTCCATCTCTTTGCAACCCCATAGGCTGCAGGATGCCAGGCCTCCCTGTTCTTCACCATCTCCCAGAGTTTGCTCAAACTCTTGTCCATTGAGTTGATGATTTTAATCCAATCATCATCCTCTCTCGTCCCCTTCTCCTTCTGCCCTCAATCTTTCCCATCATCAGGGTCTTTGCCAGTGAGTCAGCTTTTTGCATCAGGTGGCCAAAGTATTGGAGCTTTAGCTTCAGCATCAGTCCTTCCAGTGAATGTTCAGGGTTGATTTCCTTTAGGATTGACTGGTCATCTTTGCATGAAATGATCCCTTTGTATCTCCAATTTTCTTGAAGATATTTCTAGTCTTTCCTATTCTATTGTTTTCTTCTGTTTCTTTGCATTGTTCACTTAAGAAGGCGTTCTTATCTTTCCTTGCTATTCTCTGGAACTCTGCATTCAATTGAATCTATCTTTTCCTTGGACACATTAATTAACCTCTCTGAACCTCAGTTTCCTAAACCATAAAATGGGAATGAGAAAACTACTTCAAAACTTTTTTTCAAAGATTGAATGGGATAAAATGCCTGGAACATATTCAATAAAAATGAAATCCCTCTCCTTTCACAAACCACTATTAATTCACTAATTTAATCAACTGACACTTATTGAGCCTAGTACTCTGTACCAGGAACTCTGCTTGACATTAACGATGTAGTGACAGAAAAGAGGGCCCCTGCCCTCGTGGAGCTTGTGGTCTAAGAAGAAAGAATGATAGTTAATGAGCAATTAAGTAAGAATATTGCTATAAAGGAAGCATAAATTGGTGGCATGATGGCATGTTATGAAACAATTTAACTACAATGCAAAGGTCTTTTTCTTTTTTTAAATCTTATCTGAAGAGGAAGCATTATATAGCCAAACAGGATCATTCATTGATTAATATGTTCATATTATGTATCAAATTAATTTTGAATATCTTACAACTGCCAAAGCTCTGTGAAAACATTTACCTTTGGCACATCTGAAGCTGTATGCTGTGCTGTGCTTAGTTGCTCAGTCATGTCTGACTCTTTGCAACCCCATGGACTGTAGCCTGCCAGGCTGCTCTGTCCAAGGGATTCTCCAGGCAAGAATACTGGAGTGGGTTGCCATGCCCTCTTCCAGGGGATCTTCCCAACCAGGGATCGAACCCAGGTCTCCCACATTGCAGGCAGATTCTTTATCATCTGAGCCACCAGAGAAGCACTTGAAGCTGTATACGTATTATCAAAATACAGGGAAATATATTTTTCATTTTTTTCTTCTCTATTGTTGTTTTCCTAGACATGCACTGTTTTTAGAACTAAAACTTACTATTCTTTATGTGCTAAATATGTGCCAGACATTTTAAAATTAGTTAATTAATTTAGTTTTATTGACCTAACATTGGTTTATAACATTGTAAAAGTTGCATGTGGGCAGCATTATATTTTAGTTTCTGTTTATACTACAGCATGCTCACCACCAAAAGTTTAGTTTATATTGGTCACCATACAGTTGATCCCATTGACCCATTTTGCCTCCCCTTACCTCTTTTTTTCAGGTAACTGCTACTCTGTTCTCTGTATCTATGTGTTTGTTTCTGTCTGGTTTCTTCATTTATTTTGTTTTTTAATATTCCATGTATAAATGAAATCTTACAGTATTTGTCTTTCTTCGTGTGACTTGCTCACTTAGCATAAAACCCTCAAGGTCCATCCATGTCATCACAAATGGCAAGATTTCATCTTTTTATGGCTGAGTAGTATTCCACTGTGTGTGTGTATACACACACACACACACACACAAAACACATCTTTATCTGCTCATCCATTTGTGGACACTTGGGTTGTTTCCATATCTTGGCTTGCAGACAGTGCTATAATGAGCAAAGGGGCACATGTATCTTTTCAAATTAGTCTTTTCATATTCTTCAGATAAATACTCAAAAGTGGAATAGCTGGATAACATGCTGGTTCTATTTTTAATATTTTTAGGGAATCACTATATTGTTTCCCACAGAAGCTGCACCAATTTATATTCCCATCATCAATGTAAAACAGGTTTCTCTAACACTTGTTATTTCTTGCCTTTTTGGTAATAGCTGTTCCATAGGACATGCAGTCATACTTCACTAGTTGTCAGGGAAATGCAACTTAAAACCACAATGAGATATCACCTCACACCTTTTATTATGCCAGGCATTTTAAATACATCTTCTGTGATCCCAGAAGCAACTCTTTATGGTAGAAATTATCTCTATTTTAAGAGTGTACTGAAGCTTAGAGAGTTAAATACCTTGCTGTCTGTCATTCAGCTGTCACAGTGTCACTAAAACTGGTAAGCTGACCATCACTCAGGACGGTCCCTATTGAGCCAAACATGAAACTTTTGGTCACTGGCTTGTGAGAATGTCCAGGAGTTAGTACCATAAAGAATGGGGTAGTTTTGGGCTTCAGACAACATAGATTTACCATCTGGTGGTTAATCTCTGTCAGCCATACTTTTTGTCTTATTATTCCAACTCAAGGGTAAACATTTTTCTAGGTCAAGTGTCTAACAATATTTTATATTTTGATGTAATTATGAGTGCTATAGAACACAGATCCTTATGTACAATAGACAACTAAGAAATTTTTGCTGCCTGAATGATAAAGAGATAAGAAATGTGTACTCAACTACACAGTACTTATTTTATATATACCAAAATGCTTATATCTGAAAAAAACAGAATTTGCTTATTGTCTAAATGTTGATTAAAATGAGTAATCTGTTTTTTTTTTTTTTTAATTTTACATCAGTACTTTTACAGAAACAGTTACCCTCAAAGGTATGGAAAATTTTTATTTCTTGTTGATGCTTTCTCTGAACAAGTTTTGCCTTTCGGCTTTGAAGTTGGCCCTAATGGAAATAATTGTAATCAAATAATATGTGATGATTTCAGATAGCCCACTTTCCTTCTTTATTTGAAGACTGGTTATTTAAGCAGGGGTTGGTGATACAAATATTTTTGAGAGAAATAAATTTATAGCAGTAGATTGATCTCAATAAGTTGAAGCCAGTATCAGTCATACACAATTCTGGCTATTTCTCATCAGTAAGAATAATAAATGAAGTTTCATGGTAAAATTACTGGACAGAGACTTTTACAGTAAAATCAGTGAATAGAAACATTTTAAAATAAACAAAGTCACTGACAACACCCAGTCATGTTGTCACATTAGCCTATAAAGAAATGAGAGATACAAGTCCCTGTCATACACAGTGCTGTTCCAGACTTAGCAATCATTCTGTAACCTTTCATTGTCCCCAGGATCCTGGTGCTTTTTTTTTTTAACCAGTACTTACAACACTTTTTTTTTGTGACAAAAATGTAACTGAAAGTGCTCAAGCTGTAAAGTCCAATAGATACTGGTTTAAATCCTAGTTCGTCTTTGCCAGACATGTGCTCTTAGGCAAACTCCGTTAAAGTAGAATAGAATCTGAACGTACTTCCATGCTTTTAAGTTAGGAATACTAATACCTGGGATTTCCCAGGTAGCACAGTGGTTGAAAAAAAAAAAAAAAACTCCTCCAGGAGACATTGGAGAAACGGGTTTGATCTCTAGGTCAGGAAGATCCCCTGGAAGAGGAAATGGCAACCCACTGCAGTTCTCTTGCCTGGGAAGTCCCATGGACAGAGGAACATTGCAGGCTACAGTCCGTGGGATCGCAAAGTCAGATACGACTAAGTAAGCACGCACCAACACCTACTTCACAGAGCTGCTCTGAGGATTCAAGAGATTACATATAGAGAATCTTACAGCTCCTAGCACATAATAGGTATGAAAAACTGTAGCTTTCCTCTTTTTTCTTTTTCCTCCCTCTCAGGATAATATAATATTAAGTGAGAGTATTCATATTTCTGCTTTCTAAGGATCGTGTTGTGATTATGGCTTGGATTTACTAAAACAATGCTTACATTCTGAAAGGGGCATGGTACCTTGAAATATAATTGTGGCCTTTCAGACAAAGGTTAAAGGGATACAGCAAGACTGACAACTAATGCAAAACTTTTTTATTATTCTTGAGTCTTTAAAGCACAAAGCTCATATTTAATGCAGCCTTTAAAACCACCCTCATATTACACATTGATCTGCTAACATGTGGAAACATTCCTCTATCCCACCCTTTAGTTTCTGGGACCATCAAAAAATAAAATAGAAATTTACAAAACATGAAGAATAAAGATAGGCAAAGACTTATTTCCTACCTATTTCATTTAGGAGAGGATTATTGAGACGTTACTCAATGCCATATGCTGCTCAGGGATTTGGAGATATATCTGTGACCTCATGGAGCTCACATTCTAATAGGGGAGACAAACGTAAGTAACAAGTCAATCTTAGTGTATAATACATTAAAAAGGTGACATAGTATATGAAAGGTAAACAGAGAAACATATAAAATATTGGAAGTATAGGAGCAAGGAGAAGGTATAATTTTAAGTAAGGAGGTCAAGGTAGGTGTCAATAGCAAAGACTTGAAGGACATGAGGAGAGAGCCATGGAGATTTTGGGGAGCAGGACTGACTTGTCCAGCAGGCCACTAAATTTGTGGAGGCCTACAAAAATATCAGTATTTTACTTTTTTTAAGTCAGAAGAAAAAATAAACTTTTAGAGCTGAAGAAAATGTTTATATTTTTAACACAGATTTGATTATATTCATCTTTATGTCAAAAAACCTATAAAATATACTTTTAATATATATTAAATATATTATAAATGTATGTGTGTAATATGTGTATGTTATATATATGTGTGTGTATGTGTACGTATATATATATATATATATCTGTTTATCTTTTGTTAGAATAAGGGACCCATAGAACAAAGAGTGTGTGTATTTGTTTGTGTGTGTGAGTGTGCACACATGCGCATGCCCTCAGTTATGTCCACTCTTTGCTATCCTATGGACTCTTGCCCAGGCTCCTCTGTCATGGAATTTTCCAAGCAGGAATACCTGTGTGGGTTGCCATTTCCTTCTTTCACAGAGCAAAGTGCCTAAGGCATAATACAACCCTGTTTGGGAATAGAGCATCTAATCAACTGTCCTATTAATATCAAAATGGAATACATTAATGAAATATAGTAGGCAGTATCAACTAGGTAGCAGTTTGGGGACTAATTTGTAGGGCTTTTAGAGACTTACAAAATGAAAAATTCTTTGTCCTTTAAATTGTGATAATTGTACCTTAGATCTTGACACATAATGAGATTCACAGCAGATGAACTATAGGAGTTAAAAGTAGAAAACATCATTTTTTACCCCAGTAGTCTGTCCATTATGTTATTTCTTGTAAAATTTCTCAGTATATCTGATGACAGTCACGTTGATGAAAAACCCACTATATATTTTATACAGTTAGTACAGGCAGGAATAAAAACATAACAGCTCAACAAAATGATGAGTAAATGATAATTGATGGTAATTTATTTTCATTCGGAAGATCATGGAATGGTAATGGTGATTTAAATTTAACTTATTCAGCCAATACCCCAAAGAGCAAGTAAAAGTATATCCCAGTCTCCATGGAGCACAAGAAAGTAAAAAGTAGGATGACAAAACATTTAGATGGGAAAGTCATGTGATGAAAAATAAGGAACCAGGTTTACACATGAAATGTCACCAACTAAATTCAAGGGTTAATGGGAGTTTTAAAAAGTTGTATTGGTATATCTCTGTATTTTTGTGTAGATTAAGGGAAAATTAAAAAAAATTTTTTAATTCCATTGAGTTTCAACTGTTTTTATTTTCATGCTCACATGAAAGAGCCTCTGTATTCCTTAGACCTACTGCAGATAGATGTTCCCCACCTTATGATGGTTTGACTTACGATTTTTCTACTTTATGATTGTATGAAAGCAACACATATTCAGTAGATATGGTACTTCACATTTGAATTTGTGGTATGATACTCTCATGTGATGTCAGGCGGCAGCGATGAAGCCACAGCTCCCAGTCAACCTTGAGATCAAAAGAGTAAACAACCCATACACTTATGACCATTCTGCGCACATACAGCCATTCTATTCCCACTTTCAGTACAGTATTCAATACATTTCATGAGCTATTCAACACTTTGTTATAAAAGAGACCTTGTGTTAGCTAATTTTGCTCAACTGTAAGTTAATGTAAGTGTTCCAAGCAAGTTTAAGATAGGCATGGCTAAACTGTGATATTTGGTAGGGTAGATGTATTAAATGCATTTTTGACATACGATACTGTCAGCTTGATGGTGGCTTTATCAGGAGATGTAAGTTGAGGAAGATGTGTAATTGCATTCCAATTTTAGAACTCAAACTTTGAAGAAAATTTTTCTTAACAATTGTAAACAAGTATACTGATTCAAACCTATGGGCGGGGCTCTAGGCGGTGTTGTAGTGATGGTGTTGTGGTGGTGTGTGTTTGTGTATGCGTACACACTAGAAAAAGAGGAGACTGGCGTTGGCTGACTGATTCATGGGCTAAGAAAGAAGGGAGAAATGGATGGATGACTTCTGGAAGTACAACCACAAAGAACAGAAATGATCAGGTTTCCTTCCACATAATTTCTGATGTGGACATTTTAAAACTATTCTTGTCTATCCTTATTACTCTACCACCCACTAACCTCTTCCTAGGCTCTCAGGTTCTTTTCTGTTATAGTTTTACAGTTATGTAGGTATCATAGGGATACGAGAGCAAGGTTACAATCCTTTTCACTTAAATAAATCAGAGAAGAAAAATTAGAAATGGGACAAATGAGGGCATAGAGAAAATTCAGGAGTTGAGAGAAAAGATGCATATTCTATAGGTCTCTTTTGAGGATTCAAGAGACTGTATATCTTTATATGTATATAATTATATGTAACTGAAGATGAATTAAGTTATTGATTACTTGACATATTCTTCTTTCTTATTCCAATATCAGAAAAATTTTCAGTTGAAAGAATAAACCAAAATCTATGTATTTAGTGGTGGCTGCCATAGTTAAATTGAACACAAGGAAGCTATTCAGAAATTATTTCTTTCTGGAACCCGCTCCTTTATTCTCCCATATGTGTTGTCCAGTCTGCTGGTAGAATTTCCTCATAACAATTGCAATCTCATCTCCATTGTGGCTCTTCTCATTTTCCCTACGAATTGAAAATATTTAAAAATCTCCATCTTATTTACCTGTGTAGGGTGCTCACTTCTCAAACAGCCAGAAAAGTAAAAGTGATATTAAATGTTTGGTTAATTGAATTAAATTGAAAAAAGTAATTTATGCCTTGAATATACTATCCTTCAGAGCATAAGAAATTTATTCCACTGCTATAAGGTGTTGCATGCATAACTTTATTGTGTAACAACATTGAGATACACAGTATTTAATACATTTCTTAAACAGTTTATAATTTACTGATTCTTGGGAGATGGTGTGTTATTAGAAGATTTATCACACTGAGAAGATCAGGAGAAAAAATTGGGTGAAGCAACCTGAAGGAGAAAAGAGAAGTTACAGGACTAAAATCCTGACTATTATTGGCATATGGGCTCTCACCTCTTCACTGAACTCAGAGGACACTCCATTCTCCTGGAGAGTTATTTGTAACTCTGAATGGTCAGATAATTGCCTGTTAAATAGTGAATGAAAATTGTCAGGGGGTGACTGAAAATGCAAGTCATTTACATTCCTCAGGAGAATTTGCAAAGTAGTTCTACAGCTCAAAGTAGTTTAAAGGAAAGTAGGTTGAAGGGTCATTGAAGAGAGATGCAACTGATAAAGGTTGATTGGAATTTCTTGTAATATTAGCCAGTTAATGATGTATTTAAATTATCCTGCAGGCTCTTTCATTATACCTTACTGTTCAGAATTTAACTCTTTTAGTTTGAAAGTCCTAGATAAATTTTTTAAATCCTGAGATGAATAACTCAAATGTAGGAGGGAAAATACTGCTTAGACCTAAATACAAGATGAAAAGGAAAGGGTGATATATTGGCCACACACTGAGGAAGAGAATAAGATAAGGCCTTTTATATAGAATACTACTACAGTAGTCATGTTTGGGAATGAGCACAGCATTTGGGTTGAGGGGATTAAGAAGGGCTTTATTATTTTACATTGAAATTTTGGAAAAAGCTTAGAAGAAAATATGGATTATCTTCTGATAAAACATTTTTAATAGTTTGATTTTATTGTTACTTAGTAATTTTCAGCTTAGAGTTGTAACTCATAAAATTTATAGGATATGTCCTCCAAAAAATGAATCGTGAGACTGTCCTGAAAAATATGAAATAGAATTCAGGTAATTATTTTTATTCAACACTCCACAGATCTCTTAACATGTATTTCCCATTCCTTGTTAATATAAGCACTTATTTAAGATTCAAGAACATACTACCAATTCATTTAAAAATATATTTTAGAGCAACGTTTAAATAACTTCTGTTATTGGGTTAGGCAAAAAGTTCATGTGGGCTTTTCCATAAGATGTTATGGAAAAACCTGAAGGAACTTTTTGGCCAACCAATACATTCCTTGCCAGTCTTTAACTGTTTCTTTGTTACAGCATCCTGCTTAATTTTAAAAATGCATCCTGTTAGGTTCTGTCATAAGTTGGAACCAGCTGCTTGGCTCTTAGTGAACCATCATAGATAAAACCTGTTATAAATTATATTTGTGATTGCCAGCTTTTCCAAGATGCTGATTGCATGTTACCTTTTAGGTTTTATCTTCTTTCACTTATATATGTTTTTTCCTTCCAGGGAAATAAGAGAGATGGAAAGCATGTAGAGTAGAGTATTTGGAAGTAGAGTATGTGGTCCCTGGACCAACAGCATCACTTGGAAATGTATTAGAAATGTCAGTCCTCAGGCCCTACCCTAGACCTGCTGAAACCTTGGGGGTAGCCCTAGCAATCTGGGTTAACAAGCTTTGCAGGTGATTTTGATGCACACTGAAGTTTGAGAACCACTGAATTATATTCCATGCTTAGATTCTTTTCTTAAAGAACATAGCACCTCTCTACTCAGCTTCAGTTTTTTTTTTTTCTTCTTCTTTTTAACAATTATACAAAATCCCAGAGGTACACATAGAGCAGTTCTCCTCAAACGGACTGTTCATTCAGCCCTACCCCTTGTTTTAGAGCCCTCAAGAGCCATTTTCTTGAATAGCCTCTATCCCTAATGGGGAGAAGATTTTGCAAAGTCTAGAAATAAAAGATTTCAAAAGGCATTTAAGCAGACTTTATTACAATATGCATAGTTAACAGTACAGATCTCATTTTCTGTATTGAACAGAAAATTAAACTTGAGAGGCTTCCAAAAAGGAAGAGGAGAAGAAGTGAAAGAGGAAGGCAAAAGGGAAGAGGAGGTGGAGGAAGAGGAGGAAAGGAGGAAGAGGAAGAGGTATTAATACTAAAAGAGAAGCATGTCCATCTTACTTGGAAACACTGAAGAAATCAGAATGTTTACTCTCAATTTAAAAAATTAAAATGGTTCACTTCCTCTTTCTCTAAATCTGGAAGAATTGGATAAAATCAATTTAAATAATAGATTTTAAAAGCATAATCAAATGAGTCTTTTTTAATATTCTTTTAGAAGTAAGTTTTTATGGATTTAGTTTGATGGCTTATAGAGTCAGTTTGTAACTGTTACACATTTGTAAGGCTGGAGGGAATCACTATATTTAATTATCAGGAAACACACAGCACACCAACACCCTTGGAAGTATCAGTTGGGAAGAAGTGCTGGCTCTTTGAGAGCACAGTGAAAGGTTGTCACCTGCTGAGCGGGAAAAGTTAATCATTGAACTTTTCCTCTTGTCTGTTTTTTTCTTTCTATGCAGATAAAGTCTAAGGAGCTTTCTGCTACTTCTTCCTTCAGCTTATTGCTTTGAAAGGAAAAAAACGTGCAACTTTGGGGGAATGATGTCAGCAGTGGATCCTGAATGGGCAGCCAGAGGTAAGATTCCTCACCTGAGTTCTTGGGCATATTTAATGTAGGTAAGAATCCAACTATCCCACTTTGGACGCTTAGAATTCTGAGTCCAGGTCCCACCTCCCATTGGAATTCTTTAAAAAAAAAAAATTATTTGTAACTGGAGGATGATTGCTTTATAATGTTGTGTTGGTTTCTGTCATACAACAAGGTAAATCAGCCATAGGTATACATATGTCCCCTCCCTCTTGAACTTCCCTCCCACCCCCACCCCATCCTACCCCTCTAGCTTGTCACAGAGTACATTCCCATTAGAATTCTGAGGGATAGGAATTCAGCAGGTTTGGGGCATGGCCCAGAAATTTGCATTTTTAACACACATACTGAGATGGTTCTGATAAGATGGTAAAAAGTCTACACTTGAAGAAAATCTTGCCATCATCTGATGTTTCTGTAGATCACAGAAATAATATGTTAGCATAAAATGTACATGTTGCATTCAAAATCCTTAAGCCAGGGTTTTCAAAAAAGTGTTTTTCTTGGAACATTAATTCTGGAATGTCCTGGGATGGGTGCCCCAAAAACAAAGGGTTACTGTGGCCAAATACGTTAGGAAAAGGCTGCAGTTTAAATCTTCCCTTTGGAAATTTGGTTCACAAAGTGCATTAAAACATTAAAATCCCTGCAGACATTTCCCAATTTAAAAACAATGTTCAGATGTTACTTAATAGTTAAACATTTTTACAAGGGAATTTTTTTCTCTATAAATTTAGTAACATTTCTCCAGAAGAGTTTTTCAATCACACATGTTTGGAACAAGCTGTGTCAAACAAAATTTTCTATTCTGTTCTGTTGGAAATAAGAAAAATATGTTGATGTCGAGAAGTGTCAAAGATAAGCAAAGCTGGACACTAGTGGTAAGGACAGATTTTAATCAGTAACATACTTTTGCAGTAGGAAAAAGGGTCTAGCAGGAGCTGAATTCAGCTTGAATTTGTGCAGAGGGCACTGAGCATTTTAAAGGGAAGATGAGGAAGAGAGGAAGGGGTAGGCATGTACTCGGGAGAGTCAGAAAGTGAAAAATTACTAAAAGCTGGAAGGAGGCTGGTTCATAAGAAGCCCACCTGGGTTTGCTAACTAGTGCTTTTTAAACATAGGCTCCCACCCTCTGCAGAGCATGGGAGACAGTGGCCCTATCTTAAGGTGTTGGCTGGAACAAAGAGGAAATTATTTTAGTAGCCTTGAGTTTTCTTAGGTAAGCATTTCAAGGGGCTAGGGTCATCCTAGGGCTGCAGTCATGAGCTGCTGGATACCAGGTTAGTGTCTAGCTCAAGTTAGCATAAGTATTTGTGTTTGCTCAAGGTCAAGTTTGAGATCCAGTGGAAAGCAGGACTCCGAGGAGCCTGACTAGAGTTTGATCAAGGAATAAACCTCTGTCAGAAGTGGGAAGAAAGGAGAAAAATTTTAGGTGCAAACCAAATCAGAAAGTTTTCTAACCTCCCCATCAGAAAGGGAGTAGGATAGAGTCTCCCCAGTCCATCATCTCGAAGCAAGTGAAATCTTGTGAAAGTGCAAGTGAAACCTTGCACCACAGGATGCATAACAGTGGGCACTCTGATGAAAGAACAAAGCTGCAGAGCCAGAAGAACATGAACAAAAGCTTTTTGTAGAGTAAGAACAGTAACAGTAATAACTAGTATTTCAAGCAATCTCAACTCATAATGTGTAATTGAAGTACTTTTATTGTTGACTCTGATGTTCCATTGACAATTTATGCAGTTGGGTAAGATTTAACCTCTGCAGCTGGAACACTCTGAAAGCCATGTGCCTTTTCTGATCACTCTTTAATAGTATAAGTACTGGACACTGTCATAGTTTAGTAATTTGCAAATAATATTGCTGAGAAAGTGGTTAATATACAAAGAACTCATACAACTCAATATCAACAAATCAAGCAGTCCAATTAAAATATGGGCACAGGGTCTGAATAGACCTCCTCCAAAAGAAGACATACAGATGGCCAAAAGGTACATGAAAAGATGCTTTATGTCACTAATCAACAGGGAAATGCCAATCAAAACCACAGTGAATGACTATCATCAAAAAGACAATAAATAGCACATATTGGCAAGGTTGTAGAGAGAAGGGAGCCCTTCTGCAGTGTCCTTGGGAATCTAAATTGATACAGCCACAATGGAAAAAAAGTATGGCACTTCCCCTAAAATTAAAAATAGTACGACATGATCCATCAAGTCCATCTATATATTTATCCAAAGAAAATGGAGTCATTAATTCAAAAAAAATACAGTCACTTTTCTGTTCTTTGTAGCGTTATTTACAGTCTGTAAGATATGGAAGCAATGTAGGTGTCCATCGACGAATGAATGGATAAAGAGGATGTGGTACTCACACAAAGGAACATTATTCAGACATAAAAAAAAGAGTGAAAGCTTGCCATAGGAGACTACATGGAGGCACCTTGAGGGCATCGTGTGAAAAAAGTGAAATAAGTCGGAGAAAAACCAATAACATGGTCTCTCTTGTATGTGGAATTAAAAACCAAAACAGAAAAAAAAAAAACAAACAAGCAAGCTTACAGATACAGAGGACAGATAGGTGGTTGCCCCCAGGTGGGCTTGGGGGTAAGAGAAATGGGTGAACAGGATCAAAAGATAAAAAGAAAAAATAAAGTTAAAAAGCACCAGTTCTCTTTGTGGCATCACATATACTAACACTGGAGCAATACAGAGAAGAATGGCATGGCCCCTGCCTGAACTATACATTTAAAAGTGGTTAAAATGATACATTTGTTACATATGTTTTACCACAATAACGAAATAACACCAGCACAGACAACAGTTTAGGAAAGAAACAAAGACTTCCCTGGTTGTCTGTTGGTTATGAACGTGCCTTCCATTACTGGGGATGAGAGTTTGATTCCTGGTCGGGGAACTAAGATCCCACATGTCATGGGGGAACTAAGCCCTTATGGCAACCAGACAGCCCATGTGCTCTAGATCCTGCGTGCTGTAACAAAAGATCCTACATGTCAAAGCTAAGATCCAGTGCAGCCAAATAAATACTTTTAAAAATGAAGAAACAAATATATACATATATATACACATACACACATGTATTTATTTATGTATGTAAAGCCTCTGTCTTCTGGGTGCTTTTCTTGATCTGTTGGAGGCACCCGGGTGACCTCTCTCTGACTGGGGCTTTCAGTCACTTGGTAGTACTATCTCTGTTTTCAGTCTTGCTCCTCCTTAGCCCAGGTTTTCAGGTGACTACCCCTCTAAGACTTGCTCTGTTGGGTTCCCATTGACCTCCCAAGCAAACCCCTTGGATAAAAATCAAAACCACTCTGCTCTTAGTTTCTCCCACATTTGACCCACTTCACGTTTGCGGGTACTGCCTTTGTAGCTCAGTCGGTAAAGAATCTACCTGTAATGCAGGAGACCCAGATTCGGTTCCTGGGTCGGGAAGATCCCCTACAGAAGGAAATGGCTACCCCTCCAGTATTCTTGCCTGAAGAATACGACGGACAGAGGAGCCTGGCAGGCTACAGTCCATGGGGTCGCAACAGTTGGGCACGACTTAGCAACTAAACCACCACCACCTTCACAGATGTGCTCACCTGTCCTTTAAGCTTGATAAGTTCTGGGAGTGGAGACATCTCAGAGCAACTACTACTTTGCTGCCAAAACAGCTTGATGATTTCTCTGGACCCTGGATTTCTGGGCAGTTGTCCACAAGTCCACTTTGTCTGCCATTCTTGTAACAATTTCCCATTTGGCCATACGAAAGTTCTGCTTTTTAGACCTGAACAGTAGGTGCCACCTACTTCCCTTTGGGTAGATAGGTGGCAGAACTTAGAACACAGGGCAGGCTCTCTCCCGAGTTTGATTGCCAGATAAAAGACAGGATGCCTGGTTACATTTGAATTATAGGTAAACAACGAATACTTTTTAGTACAGGTATGTCCCACGAAGTATTTCAGACATATTTAGATGAAAAAATTGTTTTTCATTTGGAAGTCAAAGGTAACTGAGTAACTTGTATTTTTAGTTGCTAATTCTGACCACCATACACCCAAGAAACCTCTTCTCAAACCTTTCCCTTCCATATCACTCTCCAATGTTTTTATCCTCTAAAAGTGGGTGATAGGGTATAGGAGATGTAAAAGTCATTTTTCTGAATTTCTCTACTTTGGTTGAGCACTTTACTGGAGAATTTCTAATCTCTTGTGTGCTGGTTTATCAGTTGAAAGATAATTTAACAACTTGTCACATTATTATCAGCAGGCATCTTACAGAACACTGGAGATGTCATATCTTTGTAGAAATACTTTTAAGTAAACTTATAGCAGTCACATACAGAGACTATTTGAAATAGTCATAAGGATTCTGACAGAAAGAATTAGTGTCCAAGTAGCAACAGCCTAGTGTAAGGACAAAATGGTACACAAAGAAGTAAATCAGCAAATGTGAAAATGAAAAAAAAAAAAAGATGAGGATTATAGAGCCCACAGGAGCAGAGAGCCCTGTAACCTGGAAGTCACTACCATTTCCTTAAGGACAAGAAAAAGAAAATTAGTATAAAAGAACATTGAACAGTTATAATTTTTGTGTGTTATATTAAGGGATATAATAGGTATCTGTATGAAGCTGAAAATATAAATGGATCTCTTCGGAACAAGAAATCAGCTGACCTCACAGAAAGAGATGGCAAGAAAACTTGGCTGACATGACATCGGTACTAATGGAGAAAGAAAAACATCTTCCCTGAGATGTTTTATTTGCTCACATCATTTTCTGAGTTTAATTCACATTACCTGTTTCATCTGAGAAGCATCAGGTGGAAAATTAAGACAGGTTAAGGTCAACAGTTCAGTCACTCAGTTGTTTCCGACTCTTTGCGACCCCAAGGACTGCAGCACGCCAGGCCTGCCTGTCCATCACCAGCTCTTGGAGTGTACTCAAACTCATGTCCATTGAGTTGGTGATGCCATCCAACCATCTCATCCTCTGTTGTCCCCTTCTCCACCCAACTTAAATCTTTCTCAGCATCAGGGTCTTTTAAAATGAGTTAGTTCTTCGCATCATGTGGCCAAAGTATTGGAGTTTCAGCCTCAGCATCAGTCCTTCCAATGAATATTCAGGACTGATTCCCTTTAGGATGGACTGGTTGGATCTCCTTGCAGTCCAAGAGACTTTCAAGAGTCTTCTCCAACACCACAGTTCAAAAGCATCAATACTTCCGTGCTCAGCTTTCTTTATAGTCCAACTCTCACATCCATACATGACTACTGGAAAAAGCATGGCTTTGACTAGACAGACCTTTATCTGAAAAATAGTGTCTCTGCTTTTTAATATGCTGTCTAGTTTTGTCATAACTTTCCTTCCAAGGAGCAAGCGTCTTTTATTTTCATGAGTGCAGTCACTATCTGCAGTGATTTTGGAGCCTAAAAAATAAACCTGTCACTGTTTTCACTGTTTCCCCATCTATTTGCCATGAAGTGATAGGACCACATGCCATGATCTTAGTTTTCTGAATGTTGATCTTTAGGCCAACTTTTTCACTCTCCTCTTTCACTTTCATCAAGAGGCTCTTTAGTTCTTCTTCGCTCTCTGCCATAAGGGTGATGTCATCTGCATATCTGAGGTTATTGATATTTCTTCTGGCGATCTTGATTCCAGCTTGTGCTTCATCCAGCCCAGCGTTTCTCATGATGTACTCTGCATATAAGTTAAATAAGCAGGGTCACAATATACAGCCTTGATGTACTCCTTTTCCTATTTGGAACCAGTCTGTTCCATGTCTAGTTCTAACAGTTGTTCCTGACCTGCATACAGGTTTCTCAAGAGGCAGGCCAAGTGGTCTGGTATTCCCATCTCTTTCAGAATTTTCCACAGTTTGTTGTAATCCACACAGTCAAAGGCTTTACCATAGTTAATAAAACAGGAGTAGATGTTTTTCTAGAACTGTCTTGCTTTTCTGATGATCCAACGGATGTTGGCAATTTGACTCTGATTCCTCTGCCTTTTCTAAATCTGGCTTGAACATCTGGAAGTTCATGGTTCACATATTGCTGAAGCCGGGCTTGGAGAATTTTGAGAATTACTTTACTAGGTATGACCTAAATCAAATTTAGGATTCAGGTATGACCTAAATCAAACCCCTTATGATTACACAGTGAAAGTGAGAAATAGTTTCAAGGGATTAGATCTGATGGAGAGAGTGCCTGAAGAATTATGGTTGGAGGTTTGTGACATTGTACAGGAGGCAGGGATCAAGACCATCCCCAAGAAGAGGAATGCAAAAAGACAAAATGTTTGAGGAGGCCTTACAAATAGCTGTGAAAAGAAGAGAAGCAGAAGGCAAAGGAGAAAAGGAAAGATACAAGCATCTGAATGCAGAGTTCCAAAGAACAGCAAGGAGAGATAAGAAAGCCTTCCTCGGTGATCAGGGCAAAAAAATAGAGGAAGACAATAGAATGGGAAAAACTAGAGATCTCTTCAAGAAAATGAGAGATACCAAGGGAACATTTCATGCAAAGATGGGCTCAATAAAGGACAGAAATGGTATGGACCTAACAGAAGCTGAAGATATTAAGAGGAGGCAAGAATACACAGAAGAACTGTAAAAAACATATCTTCATAACCCAGATAATCACGATGGAGTAATCACCAACCTAGAGCCAGACATCCTGGAACGTGAAGTCACGTGGGCCTTAGGAAGCATCACCAGGAACAAAGCTAGTGGAGGTGATGGAATTCCAGTTGAGCTATTCAAATCCTAAAAGATGGTGATGTGATCCTAAGTGATGAATGATGTGCTGCACTCAGTATGCCAGCAAATGCGGAAGACTCAGCAGTTGTTTCCACGGTTTGTTGTAGTCCACACAGTCAAAGGCTACACTGGAAAAGGTCAGTTTTCATTCCAATCCCAAAGAAAGGCAATGCTGAAGAATTTTCAATCTACCATACAATTCTCTCATCTCACATGCTAGTAAAGTCAATAGGGCACCAAGCTAACTTGCAGAAGCAAATGAAAATCTTTTTTGAAAAAAAGAGACAAGAGACCAAAAGCATCCAGTATTTCTCTCAAAGTTCTGACCACAAAAGTGAGTCATCAGGAAAATGTAAATTAAAGTAATATAGCATACTTTACATCCACTAAAATGACTAAAATTATAAAGATTGACAATACCAAGTACTGAGGAAAATGTGGAGTAACCAGAATGTTCATGTATTGTTTGTATAAGTTAGTATAATTGCTTTGGTGAAGTGCCTAACAATTTATTATAAAGTTAAATACACTTCCTATACAGATGAGTAATTATGCTCCTAGGCAATTACCTAAATGAAACATAAATAAATGTCCACCAAAAATAGATGTATGTGAATGTACATTTCAACTTTATTAGTATCAGCCAAAACATGCAAATAACCCATATGTATATCAGCTGTTGAATTGATAAACAGGTTGTTGTACATTCATGGAATGAAATAATGCTTGAATAAAAAGGAACAAAATACTAATATAAGCCAAAGCATGGGCTAGATAAATATTGAGATTTGTTGTTGTTCAGGGGCTCAGTCATGTTGGACTCTTTGCCACCCCATGGACTGCAGCACTCCAGGCTTCCCTATCCTTCACTATCTCCCCGAGCTTGCTTAACCTCATGTCCGTTGAGTTGGTGATGCTATCCAACCACCTCACCTTCTGTTGTCCCCTTCTCCTCCTGCCTTCAATCTTTCCCAGCATCAGGGTCTTTTCCAACAAGTCAGTTCTTCACATCAGGTGGCTAAAGTATTGGAGCTTCAGCCTCAGCATCAGTTCCTCCAATGAATATTCAGGATTGATTTCCTTAAGGATTGACTGGTTTGATCTCCTTGTGATCCGAGGGACTCTCAAGAGTTTTCTCCAACACCTCAGTTCAAAAACATCAATTCTTCAGCACTCAGCCTTCTTTATGGTCCAGCTCTTATGTCCTTACATGACTACAGCTTTGACTAGACCAAACTTTGTCAGCAAAGTAAAGTCTGCTTTTTAAGACACTCTCTAGGTTTGTCGTACCTTTTCTTCCAAGGAGCAAGTGTCTTTTAATTTCATGGCTGTAGTCACCATCTGCAGTGAATATGGAGCCCAAGAAAATAAAGGTCTGGCACTGTTTCCATTGTTTCCCCATCTATTTACCACAAAGTAATGGGACCAGATGCCATGATCTTAGTTTTTTGACTGTTGAGTTTTAAGCCAGCTTTTTTCACTATCCTCTATTACTTTCATCAAAAGGCTGTTTAGTTCCTTTTCACTTTCTGCCATAGGGTGGTGTCATCTGCAAATCTGAGGTTATTGATATTTCTCCTGGTAATCTTGATTCCAGCTTGTGCCTCATCCAGCCCGGCATTTCTGATGATGTATTCTGCACATAAGTTAAATAAGCAAGGTGATAATATACAGCCTTGATGTACTTCTTTACCAATTTTGAACCAGTCCATTGATTCATGCCTAATTCTAAGTGTTACTTCTTGACCTACATATAAGTTTCACAGGAGGCAGGTAAGGTAGTCTGGTATTCCCATCTCTTGAAGAATTTTCCACAGTTTGTTATGATCTACACAGTCAAATGGAGTAGCTATCATGGTCAACAAAAGAGTCCGAAATGCAGTACTTGGATGCAATCTCAAAAACAACAGAATGATACCTGTCCATTTCCAAGGCAAACCATTCGATATCATGGTAATCCAAGCCTATGGCCCAACCAGTAACACTGAAGAAGCTGAACTTGAATGGTTCTATGAAGACATACAAGACCTTCTAGAACTAACACCCCCAAAAGATGTCCTTTTCATTATAGGGGACTGGAATGCAAAAGGAGGAAGTCAAGAAACACCTGGGGTAACATGCAAATTTGGCCTTGGAGTACAGAATGAAGCAGGGAAAAGGCTAATAGAGTTTTGCCAAGAGAACGCACTGGTCATAGCAAACACCCTCTTCCAACAACATAAGAGAAGACTCTACGCATGGACATCACCAGATGGTCAACACCGAAATCAGATTGATTATATTCTTTGCAGCCAAAGATGGAGAAGCTCTATACAGTCAGCAAAAACAAGACTGGGAGCTGACTGTGGCTCAGATCATGAACTCCTTATTGCCAAATTCAGACTTAAATTGAAGGAATTAAGGAAAACCACTAGACCATTCAGGTATGACCTAAATCACATCCCTTATGATTATACAGTGGAAGTGAGAAATAGATTTAAGGGACTAGATCTGATAGAGTGCCTGATGAACTATGGACGGAGGTTTATGACATTGTACAGGAGACAGGGATCAAGACCACCCCCATTGAAAAGAAATGCAAAAAAGCAAAATGGCAGTCTGAGGAGGCCTTACAGATAGCTGTGAAAAGAAGAGAAGCGAAAAGCAAAGGAGAAAAGGAAAAATATTCCCATTTGAATGCAGAGTTCCAAAGAATAGCAAGGAGAGATAAGAAAGCCTTCTTCAGTGATCAATGCAAAGAAATAGAGGAAAACAATAGAATGGGAAAGACTAGAGATCTCTTCAAGAAAATTAGAGATGCCAAGGGATCATTTCATGCAAAGATGGGCTCGATAAAGGACAGAAATAGTATGGACCTAACAGAAGCTGAAGATATTAAGAAGAGGTGGCAAGAATACACAGAAGAACTGTACAAAAAAGATCTTCATGACCCAGATAATCACGATGGTGTGATCACTCACCTAGAGCCAGACATCCTGGAATGTGAAGTCAAATGGGCCTTAGAAAGCATCACTTCGAACAAAGCTAGTGGAGGTGATGGAATTCCAGTTGAGCTATTTCAAATCCTGAAAGATGATGCTGTGAAAGTACTGCACTCAATATGCCAGCAAATGTGGAAAACTCACTAGTGGCCACAGGACTGGAAAAGGTCAGTTTTCATTCCAATCCCAGAGAAAGGCAATGCCAAAGAATACTCGAACTACCGCACAATTGCACTCATCTCACACGCTAGTAAAGTAATGCTCAAAATTCTCCAAGTCAGTCTTCAGCAGTACGTGAACCATGAACTTCCAGATGTCCAAGCTGGTTTTAGAAAAGCCAGAGGAACCAGAGATCAAATTGCCAACATCTACTGGGTGCTAGATATTAAGCCCTCAAATAAGTCTAGTGTATAAAAATCACCCCATCAGGATGAAGTGGGTTTATCTCAGGAGCACAAAGTTAAACATTCAAAAAAATAATGTTATATTGCCACATTGGCAACAACAAAAAAAGAGAATTATAGATGCAGGAATGAATGTGATAAAATATAACACAAACATTATAAAAACTCTGAGAAAACTAGGAATATAAGAGAACTACCTTAATCTGATAACAGATATCTACCCCAAAGCCGACAGCTAACACTGAAGACTGGGGGAAAGACTGAAGACTTTGCCCTTAAGAGCAAGGGTAAGAGAAGATGTCTGTCCTTGCCACTTTTATTCAACATTGTACTGGAAGCTCTGAGCAGGGCAACATGGCAATGGGGTAAAGATAAAAGGTATTTATATTGGGAAGGAATAGGTAAATGCATTTATTTGCTTATGATATATAAATTCTGATGAATCAACACACACACACACAAAAATCAACTAGAAATAATGAATTATGTAAGGTCACAGAAACAATGTCCATATGGAAAAATTAAAAGCATTTTCATATGCTACAAAGAATAAATGAAAGTAGAAATTCCAGTGTTTAGATTGTGAGAAAATATTTAACTTTTCTGAGTCAACTTTCCTGAATTATGAAATGATATGAGTTAGAGAAGGTGAGTGATCACAAAGACTCCTTCTTGCTTGATGCTTTAGTATTTCCCTGCTCTGTAACTTCATGAGATCAGAGATTCTGTTTTCATCATCATTTTATTTCTCAGAGCCCAGAACAGCAGGTGTAACTACATTGTCTGTTGAATAATAAAAGATGACAAGCTAGAATTGGTCTCCAAGGAACAGGAGTGAAACAGAAGGGCAGATTTTTTCGGCCATCTGGAGAACCTCGTGATTCTAAAGTCAGAGACTAAACCCTACGGTTGTTTAAGGTTTCCTCTGGCTCTGTGTTCTTAGTCACTCAGTCATGTCTGCCTGTTTGCAACCCTGTGGATGGTAGCCTGCTAGGCTCCTCTGTCCATAGGGATTCTCCAGGCAAGAATACTGGAGTGGGTTGCCATGTCTTCCTTCAGGGGATCTTCCCAACCCAGGGATCAAACCCATGTTTCCCTCATTGCAGGCAGATTCTTTACCATCTGAGCCACCAGGGAGGCCCAAGAATACTGGAGGGGGTAGTCCTTGGCTCTAGGAGTATGTAATTCTTCCCATCTGAGAGTAGCCAACATCATAATGAACAATCAGAAAGCTGTTTTTTATTCTACTTTAGATGTGTGTTTGATACCTGGGTCAGGAAGTTCCTCTGGAGTCAGACATGGTAACCCATTCCAGTATTCTTGCTTGGAAAATTCCATGGACAAGAGGTCTGGCAGGTTACAGTTCATGGGGTTGCAAAGAGTTGGATATGACTGATCATATACATACAAACATGGCACTGTGCTAGGCACTGTTGGAGGAGAGCATTAGACAGTTTTCTCCCAGATACCAAGAGGCAGAGGCAGAAACTAGGAGGAAGATGATGTTTTATTTCTAGTGACACAGATGGCACAAACTCAAGTATCTATAAAATTACACTCTACTTCTATTTCTTAAAATCATGGAGAGCAAAGACCTTTGGATATAATAACTTCAAGTTACAGAATACTTAACCAGTTTAATATGCAATTGCCTTTGAATGTATCTGAGGTTTGCATGCTTATCTATTCTTTTGGCAACCAGGCTATAAAAAAGTTTGAGTGTGTAAACCTACAGAATAATCTGTATTGGAATGTGTATTTTACCAAAATTAGTTATGCTTCATATCACCCTTGGGAGGCAGTTCAAAACACTTTATCTGGGTAACACACACACATACCCAAGTGAACTAAAACCAAGGAACTAAGTAGTAGGCAACTGTGAGATTATTTTTCACTGTGCCAAAATAGACCAGACTCAGAGCCAGGCAGCTCTAAAGAACCAGCTGTCAGATGACCTCTGAAGGAGTCTGTCTGTGTGAGTGCTGGAAAACAGGCAGAGACAGTGACCAGGATTCTTTCCAGAGAGAGAAGAGGGAGCCAGGGGGAGTAACAAACATTACATTTCAGACAAAAACTAATGGCCCCTGGATTTCAAGTGTATTCAGATAGTCAGAAGTACTTACAAGGGTAAAAAGATGTTAAAATATGAATATTTAAAAAGGGTGACGAGTATGATCATAAAGCAACATAAATTTTTCTCTTCACACTGTCCATTTAACCCTTTCTGTATATAAATGAGAGAAAGAGGGAAATAATATATAGAGAGAAGGAAGAGTAGGAGGAGGAGGATGAGGAGGGAGATTTATTTTTAAGGCACTGATTCACGTGATCATGTGAGCCGGCAAGACCCAAAGCCATAGAACATGCCATCAGGCTGGAATTCGGGTAAGACTCTTGTGTCTTAAATCCTTTAGACAGACCAAACAGGCTCAAAATACAGGCAGGAGTTCTATATTGCAACATTGGACCCAAATTCCTTTTTCAGGAAGCCTGTCTTTGCTCTAAAGACTTTTAATTGATTGTATGCGTCCAATCCAAATGATGATGGAGAATTTGCTTTACTAAAAATCCACTGATTTAAATGTGAAAATGAAAGTGTTAGTTGCTCAGTTGTGTCTGACTCTTTGCAACCCCAAAGACTGTAGCCTGCCAGGCTCTTCTGTCCATGGGGATTCTCCAGGCAAGAACTCTAGAGTGGGTAGCCACTCTCATCTCCAGGGGATCTTCCCAATCCAGGGGTCAAACCCTGGTCTCCTGCATTGCAGGCAGATTCTTTATCCTCTGAGCCACCAGGAAAGCCCAGTTTAGTTTGTTCCATCAGAAAAATACCTTCACAGCAACAGCCAGACAGGTGTTTGGTCAAACAACTGGGCATCATAATGTAGCCAAGTTGACATGTAAAATTAACTATCACAGTAGCTAATTATCCCCCAGTCCCTTGGATGAAAATGAGTAGTAATCATGATTATTCTGCTTCCTCCTAAAAAATGAACAGTTCTAAAGTCATTTCAAGCCACAAAACAGTCTTAATTCAAGATTTCAAATAGTCCAAACATCCAGGTCCATATAAGGTTAAGCCTTCATCTTTCAATCAGTTTGGGCCTGCTCTGAGCAGGCTGCCTTTGTTAGTGGTGGAAGGGGAAGTGTCTGCTCCTACAGGTCCTAGTCTAGCACCTCAATTTTTCTTCCCTCATATACTAGGCAGACTCTAGTTCTTCCAGGGTTGATATCAAAATAAGCAAGAGTCACTGATGCTGTCATGAACTGGTATTAGTATTCTCTGGGCTTCCAAGAAATCTAAAGGTAATCTTTCTCTAAAGTGATGTTTTTGCCCGGTTTTTTACAGATACATCCCACCCCCATCTTGAGATCTCTTACTGTTTTCCCTTGACACAAGTAAATAAGTATCTTTTCTCTGAGTTAACATTAGGATCTCTTTGTTAGCTCCTAGAAGAAGCTGGTCCATCGTCTCTATGGTGGTCACCACATTATTCCAGGCAGCCGTATTCTTTCTTTCATAGGTATCTCAGGTCTGGGTCTTGGTAAACGAGAAGTTGCCAGGACTCTGATAAACTAGGATCCTCCACAAAATGCTGTACTAACTGTGCTCTCTCTTAAGAGCAGTTTGTCAAGGATAGCTTCCACCCACCAGATTTCAGAGATCTAAGTTGGTTATCAGTCTCCTTCACCCTCTTAAGTTTTCAGGGATGGATACCGAGGTCCTGGAATGACACATGAGGTCATCTTCTCTTGTACAGTTGACCCTTGAACAACATGAATTTGAACTGCCACCGTTACTTATGCATGGATTCATTTATGCATGGATTTTTTTTTTCGAATAAATATATACTACAGTACTACATGTGGCTTCCCAAGTAGCTCAGTGGTAAAGAATCTACCTGCCAATGCAGGAGATGTGGGTTTGATCCCTGGGTCGGGAAGATCCCCTAGAGTAGGAAATGGCAATCCACTCCAATATTCTTGCCTGAAAAATTCCATGGACAGACCAACCTTGTGGGCTACATACAGTCCATGGCGGGGGTCACAAAAGAGTCAGACATGACTGAGCCACTAAGCACACCTGCTTGCACAGTTCTACATAACCCATTGTTGAATTCATGGATGCAGAATCAGGAATACAATGGGTTGATTGTCAAGTTGTAGGTGGAATTTTGACTGCATCGAGGATCTGAGTCCCCAGTCCTTGCAGGGTTCAGGAGTCCACAGGATTTAATTTAGGAACAACTCCCCCACCACTCCTTAAAGAAGGTGTTTTTCCTCTAAGATTCCCCAACTGCTGCCCGACCTGGGCTTTGATTTTTCTCCCACTTGTCCCGCAAAGCAACCAAACTAAATTTAGGATAAATATAAATATAGGTCAAAAGCAGCTTTGAAGTACCTTTATATCTCTTCTAAGCATATAAAAATATTTTATGTAGGGTTTTTAGTTAGTTTTTGAAGGAAGAATTATTCAAATAGTCTAGCTTAGCATCATTTCTAGAAGCTCAATTTGAATTTTTTAAATTCTACAATATAGCATAAAGCCTTGGAATAAAATTGCCTATTTATCAAAATATAATTAAAATATTAACAACTAATGAAAATAATTAAATATTTTAACTAAAAACTTCTTAATCTTGTTCTACAGAATGACAATAGATGTTTGGTAAAAGAAAAAAAGAGCAGTGTGTGGTCAAATAAATTTTGCAAAGGCTGTAATAAACACTCTGGGGGCAGGATTTCTCTGAAATTTAGTATGCATATTTATGTAAAAGAGAGTGTATATGTTGCTGTGCTTTCTGAATTTATTTTAACACAAAATTTCTTTTATATTGTGTTCCACAGCATGTACTTTGAGAAAAATCCTAAAAACTAATAGCTACAGATTTGGGAAGATGTGGCCACACATGTTTATGATAATTTAGTTTTCTTAATTATTATGCATTTAACTTTGCCTCTTTTCAGCTTTTATGAAATTATTTAGTATCTTTCTATGAAATGCAAAATACTCCTTGTTAAAAGATCAAAAATCTGATAATAACTAGTATAATGGCTCCAAGCAGATTTTCCTGTTTTCAAGTTGATATTTAAGGACCCTAAGGAATTGTGAGTAGCTATGATTTCAATATAAACATTGGCACACAGGATTTCTTAATGATTTTCTGATGAGTCCCTGTGGATTCTATCAGGACCCCTATTTTCATATTCACTTCTCTCAAAGATGCTGGTGACATACAAATATTAGCTCTGGGAGGTGGAATTATGAGGCAGTTCTGAGTTTAGAGAAGATAAATTTGGAGGAATAAAAAAAATCTATGAGTTTTTGTAAGTTGAATTCTAAGTAAACTTTGTGAATCGCTCGAATTGAAAGTGTAGTCCCACTCTAAAAGTAGCCCCAAGATCTCTCACTAGCACTACTTGACACTTTGTTAAATAATCATTATAAATTCCTGCTCATAGAGTTTTAGTTTTAATTAGTTTGCACTGGTATAGTGTTCCTTATAGAATGAACATCATTGTGTTTGGGGTTATGGATTTGTTTCCTTGAGTAATAATGAAGCTTACCAATAAAAAACCTTCCAAATTCACATCATTTCCTGCCATACTCCTAATTTAGAACATGAAATAAGTTTAACTTCCCCATCTTATTTGCAGTTGTTTTCTTAAATTGCATTATATTAAAAGAAAAAGCTATCAGGTATTCATATATCTCTTACCTAATTCTGGATTACGTTTCAAAATGATGATAATTAACAGGCTATTGAAGATGGTACAATATTTACAACAATATGGTAACCAACTTAATTAATATTAAAGACAAATTGAAATCTCTATGCTCTTTCTCTTGATTCAGATAATTTTCTTCATGATATGAAAACTCAGATGGAATTACGTGGCTTGATTACTTTTTAAAGTGATTATTGAGTTCTTCAGATACTTATTGGTTCCTCAGAACCAGTTATCCATATTTATAAAGTGCTAGATCTAATTGGAGAAGGCAATGGCAACCCACTCCAGTACTCTTGCCTAGAAAATCCCATGGATGGAGGAGCCTGGTAGGCTACAGTCCATGGGGTCGCTAAGAGTCGGACATGACTGAGCGACTTCACTTTCACTTTTCCCTTTCATGCACTGGAGAAGGAAATGGCAACCCACTCCAGTATTCTTGCCTGGAGAATCCCAGGGACGACGGAGCCTGGTGGGCTGCACAGAGCCTGGTGGGGTCACACAGAGTCGGACACGACTGACACGACTTAGCAGCAGCAGCAGATCTAATTTTTAAATTGCTCCATTGTTGGCTAAGTTGTGTTGACAGTACCAGACTCCATTTTACAAAGTAATTTAGTTATAAATATAACTTCAGGGTTCCCTAATGCTGTTTCTCTGATTATTCATGACAACTTGGATAGACTCTAGCCATTGTAAAGACTGGAGCTGCCATAGCACGTTCCATATTATGGAATCAGTCAATATTCTTTACAAATGTGGAGCCCAGCAGCAGGTTTAAACTTGATTTGCCACATCATAGTTTATATTATAGGCAAACTCAAGTGAGTAACAGTACAATAATATCAATTGTTCAATACATGAAGAAAACCCATAAAATCCAAATTATTTGATTTTAGAATCTAAGACTTAAAAGAGACATCAATGATCTAATACAACTTCTAAGGCAGAAATCCTCCTCTGCTATATTCTAGAATAGAGGATAGCCATTTTTCATTTAAATAAGTTCAATAATATAAAATATCAATTGTTAATAGAGAATCCCATTACAGTTCAAAGCATCATAGAAGTGTCACACCCTCATGGTTAAGCCTGTAGCCTATAGAGCTAGATTGTGTGTTCAAATTCTATTTCTGCTAGCTCCTGACTAGTAAGCAACATTTCGTCACACCTGGTATTTCAATTTTGTGATGTAAAGTAAATTTCTATAAAGATTAAAATTGTTGAGGCATCTAAAGACACAGAGTTAATAAGTATAAACACATCTAGAATAACTGTTGGCTTGAAAACTGTAATATTTTTTAGAAAATTGTTTCATGTATTAAACCTGTCTCCTAGTACTTTCCTCTCATCAGTTCTAGCTCTGACTCTAAAGGTGCGCAGTGTGAAACCTGTCCCTCTTTTGCATTTCCAGGCTTGGTCTTCCAGACTTCTTTTCTTCAAGCAAAGAGTTACTAAGTCTCTAGTATACCCGAATACTGTCTTTGGGCCAGTGGAGCCCCAAGATAAGATGCATGTGTTTCTTGACTTCTTTGCTGATTCTCTACACTCTACAATGGTTTTTAAAATTTTTTTAAGTGAGATTATAATTGACATATAACACTGCATTAGTGATTGGATATTTGTATGTATTGCAAAATGATCACCACAAAAAGCATAGTTAAACAGCCATCACCAGACATAGTTACAATTTTTTCTTGGGATGAGCACTTTAGAGATCTATTCTCTTAGCAATTTTAAATACATGAAAGTGAAAGTGTTAGTTGCTCAATCATGTGACTCTTTGTGACGACCAGATGAGCTGTAGCCTGCCAGGCTCCTCTGTCCTTGGGGATTCTCCAGGCAGGAATACTGGAGTGGGTTGTCATTCCCTTCTCCAGGGAATCTTCCCATTGTAGGGTAGAACCTGAGTCTCCCACATTGCAGGCAGATTCTCTACTTTCTGAGCC
This sequence comes from Okapia johnstoni, assembly GCA_024291935.2. NCBI lineage: Eukaryota > Metazoa > Chordata > Mammalia > Artiodactyla > Giraffidae > Okapia > Okapia johnstoni. Next base: position 34,669,853 of record CM044319.1, read on the forward strand.
AGTAGGTAATCATCATAGTAGAGTATTAATGATAGTCACCATGCTGTACATTATATTCTCATATCTTATTTATTTTATAGATGGGAGTTTATACCTTTTAAAGCCTTCACCCACTTTGCCCATCCACTGCTTCTGGAAGTCACCAATCTGTTTTCTATGTTTGTAGGTTCATTTTATTTTTATTTAGATTCTGCATATAAGTAAGATCATACAGTATTTGTTTATCTTCATCTGACTTATCTCACTTCCATAATGCCCTTAAGGTCCATCCATTTGTCACAAATAACAATATCCTTCCTTTTTTGATGCTGAATAATATCCATGTATATATTTTTTCTCTACCCATTTGTCCACTGATGAACAATTAGGATGCCTCCATGTCTTGACTATTGTAAAGAACGCTGCAATTAAATGGGACAATTATTTTTAAAGACCTTCTGCATGCCTCATATTCCTTCACAAAATGTACATTCATTTTAGCAGAAAATGTAACCACTAAAATTTAGAGTGAGGAAACTGTTGTTGTTATTCAGTTATTCAGTTGCTAAGCAGTGGCCTAACCTTCATGTCCCCATGGGCTTCAGCTTGCCGGGCTCCTCTGTTCTCCACTGTCTCCCGGAGATTGCTCAAATTCATGTCTGTTGAGTCGGTGATGCTATCTAACCACCTCATCCTCTGCTGCCCCTTTCTTCTTTTGCCTTCAATCTTTCCCAACATCAGGGTCTTTTCCAGTGAATCAGCTCTTCAATCAGATGGCCAAAGTATTGGAGTTTCAGTCAGCATCAGTCCTTCCAGTGAATATTCAGAGTTGATTTATTTTAGCGTGGACTGGTTTGATCTCCTGCAGCCGAGGGACTCTCAAGAGTTTTCTCCAACATCACAATTCAAAAGCATCAATTCTTTAGTGCTCAGCCTTCTTTATGGTCCAACTCTCACATCCATATGTGACTACCAGGAAAACCATAGCTTTGACTACACTGATGTTTGTCAGCAAAGTGATTTCTCTGCTTTTTAATACACTGTTTAGGTTTTTCATAGCTTTTCTTCCAAGGAGCAATTGTCTTTTAACTTCGTGGCTGCAGTCACCATCTGCAGTGATTTTGGAGCCCAAGAAAATAAAGTCTGCCACTGTTTCCATTGTTTCTCCATCTGTTTGCCATAAAATGATGGGACCAGATGCCATGATCTTAGTTTTTTGACTGTTGAGTTTTAAGCCAGCTTTTTCACTCTCTTCTTTCACCTTCATCAAGAGGCTCTTTAGTTCCTCTTCACTTTCTGCCATAAGAGTAGTGTCATCTGCATATCTGAGGTTATTGATATTTCTCTCGGCAATCTTGATTCCAGCTTGTGCTTCATCCAGCCCGACATTTTGCATGATGTACTCTGCATATAAGATAAATAAGCAGGATGACAATATACAGCTTTGACGTGTTCCTTGTCCAATTTTGAACCAGCCCATTGTTCCATGTAGTTGGCGTGTGGAAGGTATTCCACATGCCAAATACATGCAAACACTGTGTATCTTGTTGCTAGGGCTGCTGGGAATAGAGACAGAGCACACAATCTGGGTCACCATTTCCGTCTGTGGAGCTTTCTAAGACTGAGGAAGAGTAGCTGGATCAAAATAGTAAATATTTAGTAAAATATTTCATTATCATTTCACTTTCAGAAATCAGAATCTTTTACATCTCCTCATGTACTTCTATCAAGCCTTGAAGAGGTCAAAGACACTCATCATGAGGAAAATTACACAGAAGAAAATAATATGTATTAGTCCTAAAAAATATAGACCATAAACCACATAGTGTAATGGATGGAGTGTCACCTATACACATCCTTCAGTCCACAGATGCAATGGCCTGTATATGGTCCTTTGCCATTTATTTACTCAAATTAGTTCATATAATTTTGCATAATTACAAATTGCACTGGGGCCTTGTTACTACTCTTCTATTAACTGTAAGACTTGAAACAGGCCATTTAACTTCTTGCTGCCACTTCTGACAAATGATGTTTAAAAACAAGCTTGCTTATTTTATAGATTTGGGTTACCATGAGATAAGAGAACTTTGAAATATTAAAATCCCTCTAAAAGTATAAAATTTAAAACTTATCAGGACTTATGCTGTCTGGGTCAAGTTTGTTGAGTTTTTCTCCAACTGTGACTGGCATTCATGTGTTATTTTCCCAAATTTAACTTGAGTTCTCAGAGGGCAAGAACCAAGACTTCTCATCAGGGAACCTCCACAAAAGCAAGCATTTAATAAAAATAACTAAATAAATGTGTGACCCAAAGCATTAAAAAAAAAACAGTAAATTTTCAGCATACCAATTCGTTAGTGCTTCAAAAGCTAGTCTGAGAAAATCTGCCTTAAAATGTCAGTGTGAGCACATACTAAGACATTTTTAAAATTATAAAACTCTAATATTAAACCAAAGCATTATTTTTAGACTGCAAGGGAATGCTAATAATTGAGTAATTTCTTTGACAATAACTGGGACATTTCTTGCCCATGATGATACATTTTACTTTTGGTCTCCTTCTCTTGCAGATGTGTGTGACTTAATAATTTACTAATGAATATCATAGCCCTGCATGGAGCATCTACTGGATGCCTAGCTCTATTCTGAGCACTGGAAATCCAGTAACAAATGAGACAAATTCCCTGTGCTTAAGTTACAGTAGGAGAGATAGAAACTCGATAGTTAAACAAGTATATACTTTCAGACTGTGCTAAGTGTTGCCAAGCCTTTAAAGAGAGCCTAGGAAATAGAAAGACAATTTGAGAATGAATATTGGGGTAAGTTTTTCTGAGGAGGTGATATTTGAGCAGAAATTTGAAGCTAGGTAGGGGACAAACTATGTAAAGATCTGATGAAACTGTTCAATAGAAAAGGAATATTGGGTGTAAAGTTCTCAAAGCAGAAATGAACTTGAGTGTTGTAAAAACCTTGAGGAGGCCAATGTGACAAAAGTGGGGAGTATAAGGAGGAATAAAGGGAGGGAAGGCTGGAGAGGAGCAGAGACCAAGTTGCACAGGTCAAAGGAGCCCTGAAGAAGGAGCGAGGCTGTTATTCTAAGAGCACTAAATCCATCAGTTTCTTTTCTTCTATGGGGGAATCAATGAGGCAGGGGATGAGTACTGCAGGGGAAGTGATAGAATCTGGTCTGTGGTTTAAAGAGCTCTCTGATAACTGCCTTAAGAGAAGAAACTGGAATGTTGCAAGAGCAGACACAAGGAGACCAGTTGTGAGTCAGTTTCTACCATCCATGAAAAAGATGGTATCTCAAACTGTGATCTTGGGAGAAGTGAACAGAGGTAATGGATTTAGGTATTAATATAGTTTGAGAGTGAACCCAACAGAGCTTTCTGATGGATTAGATATGGGAGGAGTTAAGGTGAGAGAAAGATCTGAAATAATGGAGGCATCTATATTTGTGCAGGGCACAACCTTCATCCGTATACAGGTGAAGCTTTAGCAAGTGGATGAATGCTGGTAGCTACAATAAGGAAGATAGTTAAAAAGCAATCTTTAGAGGAGTTGAGGTGGAAGTACACAGTTTTGATTTTAATATATTTTAGATATCTCTATGAGAAATCTGTATTCAGGTCAAAAAGCAACGGTTAGAACTGGACATGGAAAAACAGACTAGTTCCAAATTGGGAAAGGAGTATGTAAAGGCTGTATATTGTCACCCTGCTTATTTAACTTATATGCAAAGTACATCATGCAAAATACTGGGATGGATAAAGCACAAGCTCGAATCAAGATTGCTGGGAGAAATACCGATAACCTCAGATTTGTAGATGACACCACCCTATGGCGGAAAGTGAAGAGGAACTGAAGAGCCTCTTGATGAAAGTGAAAGAGCAGAGTGAAAAAGGCTGGCCTAAAACGCAATATTCAAAAAACTAAGATCATGGCATCCGGTTCCATCACTTCATGGCAAATAGATGAGAAAACAATGGAAAGAGTGAGAGACTTTATTTTTTTGGGCTCCAAAATCACTGCAGATGGTGACTGCAGCCATGAAGTTAAAAGATGCTTGATCCTTGGAAGAAAAGCTATGACCAACCTAGACAGAATATTAAAAGGCAGAGACATTACTTTGCCAAGAAAGGTCTGTCTAGTCAAAGCTATGGTTTTTCCAGTAGTCATGTATGGGTGTGAGAGTTGGACTATAAAGAAAACTGAGCACCAAAGAATTGATGCTTTTAAACTGTGGTATTGGAGAAGACTCGTGAGAGTCCCTTGGACTGCAAGGAGATCAAATCAGTCCATCCTAAAGGAAATCAGTCCTGAATATTCATTGGAAGGACTGATGCTGAAGCTGAAACTTCAATACTTTGGCCACTTGATGTGAAGAACTGACTCATTTGAAAAGACCCTGATGCTGGGAAAGATTGAAGGTGGGAGGAGAAGGAGACGACAGAGGATGAGATGATTGGATGCTATCACTGACTCAATGGACATGAGTCTGAGTAAGCTCCAGTAGTTGGTGATGGACAGGGAGGCCTGGTGTGCTGCAGTCTGTGGGGCTGCAAAGAGTCAGACATGACTCAGCAACTGAAGTGAACTCATACTACTACTGTTAGTACTAACTTCAGAGTTAAGGACAAGCCTGCAGTCAGAGAGATCTGGATGGAGAATGCATGTTAGCTGACATAAACATGTCGATGCAGCATGTAATGCAGCATGTAATGCAGCGTGATACTACATAAGATACTGGGGTCAGAAGATCACTGAGGGAAGTGGAGAGAGAACAGGGTCAAGGACAAAGAATGGAAGAAGGACAATTTTCAGGAAGGGTAGAGGAAAAGTAACTGGCAACTAAAACTGAAGTGGTCTGTGAAATAAATACATTTCTTGGAGAATAAAGAATGTGTATATTTGCAATCTCACTAAATGATGGGGTTAAGATAAAGACATTGAACTTACTGATTGATTTAGTGAAAAAAAGGTGTTGGTGACATAAATGAGTGATTAGTAAGGAAAAGAGCCTGCTATAAAGGTAAAAAGAAAATGGTCTTTAAATAAAAGCTTATGTTAACCCAATTCCATTTTTGATGTCTTAAGTTTAAGATACCAATAAATAATCAGAATGCCGTCTGAAGATCAGTGAATCTGTAGATCAAAATAGGAAGTTACAGGGTGAAAGAAGGAATACTTGTAATTAATTTTACAAACAATAATGGTAGTAATGTTTTTTTTAGAAAAATATATTACTACTGTCTGTGGATATTTCCTTTAGGATATTTTTAGGAGAGTGGAAGAGGATAGAGTTAATTTTTTTTAGTAACATAAGTACTTCTGTGATGCCAAAGTATGTTATTTCCTGCATACTTATTCAAAGTATGCAGAGCTTCAACCAAATAACAATCATTTATAAATAAAAATATTTGTAATGCTATAAAAAAAGAAAATGAAAGTTAAGAAAGTAGAGACTGGAATGTAGATGATCCATTCAATGAGTTTTCTCCCTAAAAATAGCAAAATAAGTTGACAGTAGCTGAAAGAGGATGTAGAACCAAGAGTTTTGTTTGTTTGTTTTTTTACAACAGTATTTGTATGCTGTGTTAGTCACAATACCCTAGATTAAGCTGCAGTAAGAAGTTAGGTCCCAAATCCCAGTGGTTTACTGCAACAAAGGTTTATTTCTCCTGCATGCTACATGTTCTAGGAGAGTCAGTTGAAGACTGTGCTGCTCATAGTTTTGAGGTTACAATCTGACTTAGATTCCTTTGCTTTATATGTGCATGGTCTCAAATATGCAAAGTCTCAATGGCTACAGTAGAAGAGAAAGAATAGAAAAGAATGAATGAGATTTTCATTCTCTAAGCCTGAACCGATGTACGTTTAAGAGGTCAGAAGTAATCACACAACCTGCCTAATTGGAAAGGAGGTGGAAAATGTAGGAGAGCTAATGAAAGCTGTAGTGAGCCAATAGGAATGATTTGATAGAGAAACTACATTAAATGTAATAGTCAAATTCCTGAGCAGACTGGAGGACATGGGAAACGGTACATTTTCAGAGAGACAGACTAGTGTTAGCAGCCCTATCTGAGTAAGGATGTTTTACCTGCTGCATCAGGAAAGAAAGTCGTCTATAGGGATACTGAGTCATGCAGGCTGGGAGATTTGATGATGGAAAGATGAGGGCAGTTGTCTTCTGAAAACTTTATTTTCCTGGGGAAATTAAAAAAAAAACAACAACAAGATCATCAATTAAGAATGAAGAAAGGGAAGCAATTTCTATAGATTTTAAGAGACTGTCATTAGTGGCCTCTAACAGTGGAAAAAACAAATTTACTAGGGAAACCAAGAAAAGATGGTGGAGTAGCATGGTATACTAGTTACTCTGTGTAGATTCTGGAGCCAGGCTGTCTGGAATTCAGTCTTGGCTGTGTCACTTTATAACTGTGGCCTTGGGTAACTTGCTTAGCAGTTAAATGCCTCAGTTTCTAGATCTGTAAAATTGTGATAATAATAGCACTTATATCTTAGGGTTGTTTGGGAGGTTAAAACAGCCTAACCTTATGAAGTGTCAGCTATTATTGTGAGGATAGCCTGACAGTGGGACAACTTTAGGTTTATGGTCTAAAAGTGAAATAATGCCAGGTAATACAGCTGTGTTTTTTATCCTCCCTCCATGTTCAACTGCTGAGTTGCTAGTAAGCAGATGTCGAGTAGGCAGAAAATTAGATTAGATTAGATGATTAGACTAGATATGTATGAGACAGGGCATTTTGTCCAGTGCACTATTGCAGATAGTCTTAATCTCCCGAGTATGAAGATGTCTACTGCCGTATTATTTTTTATTTGAAATCTTAAGCATTTAAAAAAAAATCTATGACCTACATCAGATTTCATAAGTAAAACTTTGCAGGAACCCTTCAGATTATTTAGAATGTTGGAATTCCATTTCTGAACAAATTAGTCCTTTTCTCTAAGAAAAGCACCATCAATGATTCTGTAAAAGTGGCACAGTTGGCAACCACCAACCTACAAGTCTATATGAGAAAATATCAGTTAGAGCTACAGAAGTCAAGTAAATTATCTTCAAAGTTTCTCTCTTAGAAATAATGAAAATTATTCCTATACAAACGAAATTGCATGATTGGGATAAAATTCACATTATTTTTCCCATAGGTGACACTTTTTTCCTCTATTTGAGAAGCCCCCAGTATTTGAACTTTGATCTTTACTGGGAAACAGCACACCAAGGATCTCTGCTTCAATTATCCTGCCAGCTTATACACTGCTTTTTCAGTTACTAATGATCTGAAGCAAATGTCACCAAGTAGAAAAGAGGAAGAATTCTAATGAGATTAAATGGGCATGCCAAATCTATCTTCTTTGCTCACTCAGGAATCTGCAATGAGGCCAACAAAGGAATCGATTGTTGTGAAATAACAATAGGACAGTCTTCTCCATGTTTTTCTTTGCCTTCAGAAATCTTTTACTTTTGCTTCTCTTTCTAAAACTCTAGTTTCCTTAGTAACTCAATCTTTACAGAAACCTTTGTGATGTTTGATACTTGATAGTACTTGCCATCTAATTCAGGGGGCTTCCACATTTTATAGCTATTAGATTTCTGATTTCAAAGGGCAAGTGGGCAGTCTCCATGAAGGCCTCTTCCAGCTCTCATTTAAAATATGATTGCAAATATATGAAGTGAAAAATGTAGAAACAGCAAAAGGTGAAAACTCAGAATAAAGAAACAAAATTGGAAAATAATACCAAAAATTAAAGAAAAATTGTAATTATTTATCTTGCAGATGGAGCCAGATGGAAAGATGCTCCATACTCCATTCTTCTAGTCCAAAACCTGGACGACCAAGGAAGCAAGCAGTTCTTCTATGATGTCAGGTGTGATGCTCACATTATTTGCATGATGAAATTGTGAGTGATTCTGATATATTTGCCAATATTTATTCTTTACTTTCAAATTTTAAAAATCTATATAGTTTTAAGTAAAGAGTGTCTATCTTTCGACAGAAGATAATCTCAAATGCAGAGTGGTTGTTTTGGGGATTGGAAGTTTGGGTGATGATTTTGTCCTATTTTATTATACTTTCATTCATTTTTACTACATTCATATGTCACTATATAATTAGGGAATAAAGTAGAGTTTTTAAAAAACTATACTATACTATACTATAGAGGACTCTGAGGACATTGGTTTTATTGCTTCTTAAATATTTTCTTCCCTAATTAGCATTTTCATCCCCAAAGTGAGAAAGACTGTCTCTTCTATGAATAAGATTTGTATATATAAAAATTTAAAAATGGTTTCCTTGTTTCTTACCCAAAATGGACACTGTATTTGGGTGGTATGCCTTAAAATATAGTCTAGGTAGCATGCAGAACTTACAGTGGTTATTCTAGAGCTATTAGTAGATTGTCCAGAAGCTAAAGCTGGGGATGACTTTTTAATAATAATCATTTTAAGAACATGTAGATAATTATTGAGATAATCCATATCATTAATCAAATATCTTTAGATGCATAAAGCATATCTGTGTCTTATGTATAACTGTGGCATATCTTGAAAGATACAGTAGTCATCTTCAAACAGAACTAAAACTGAGGTGTGATAAGAGATTCTCATAAGCTGCTAATTTGGAAGCACCTGCTTGACACTATTATTTATTATTATTATTAAGACATAATTTACATATATTGAATGTACAAACCTTAAGTGTATAGTTCTATTACTTTTGACAAATACCTATAATCTGCATCTGTATCAAGATATAGAACATTTCTGTCACTCCAGAAAATTCTGTCAGGCTTCTTTATAGGCAATTTGGGCTCATTCCAGTTTAGGGTTTTTATGAATAAAGATGCTATGAACAGTCTTGTACATTATGGTAGACATAAACACTCATTTCTGCTGGGCATATGTGCAGGATAAGGTTTCTAAGTTATGGGTATGTTGAGATTTATTAAGTACCTTAAAACATTTTTTTCTATGTGATTGGACCAATTTCCAGTTACCCTGCTAACATAAATTCACAGTTGCTCCATAGACTTGCCAACACTTAATATTATTCATATTTCTAATCTTACTCCTTTTGATATATATTGACAACTAATTATGGATTTAATTTGCATTTTTCTGACGATTAATGATATGAGCCCTTTTGCATAGTTTATTGGGTGTTTTGATGTCTTCTGTTATGAAGAACACTGTATATCACAGTGTATTGTAAATGTCTATTTGTTTGTCTATAATTATGTTCTAACATGGAGAAGGCATTGGCAACCCACTCCAGTACTCTTGCCTGGAAAATCCCATGGACAGAGGAGCCTGGTGGGCTGCAGTCCATGGGGTCACTAAGAGTTGGACACGACTGAGCGACTTCACTTTCACTTTTCACTTTCATGTATTGGAGAAGGAACTGGCAACCCACTCCAGTGTTCTAGCCTGGAGAATCCCGGGGACGGGGTAGCCTGGTGGGAGGCTGTCTGTGGGGTCATACAGAGTCGGACATGACTGAAATGACTTAGCAGCAGCAGCAGCAGCAGCAGCAGCAGCATTTTCTAACAACTGGCCTGTGAATTCCCTAAAGGTAGGAATGTTTTTAATAGATCTTTCTTTTCCTGATACTTTGCACACTATACTAGCACATTGCAGATTCTAATATAATATTGGTTTGAATGAAAAAAGGATAATTATTAAATAGCTTTACCTATGTGTCAGATGTTTTTCATGTATTACCTTAATTAATCCCAAATTACTGATGAGGAAATTGAAGCTCAGAGAGCTTAAGTATTTGCAGTGATCACAGAGCTCTAGTGAGTGGCTTGCATTGCTATAGTCTGAAACCTAGACTTTCTCCTTTGAAAAGTGTTTCCTTTTTTTCTTCCAGTCTATCACAATGGCTTTAGATTGGATTCATGTATTCATTTTGCACCTATTTTTACCATTCATGATGGCAGAGGATGCTATACTAACATCCAAGTTTCTCTTTTTTCCACTGGTCACACAGCTAAATTACCTTTCCCAGGTTCCATGAAGTTAAGTAGGGTCTGTGATCAAGTTATGACAGTAGAATGCTGTTTAATATTGAGTATGCCACTTCTAGTTTCACCTATAAAAATCTCCCATGTGCAATCTTCTACTTATTGTTTCTGTAGCACACTAGGAATCCACACGTTGAAGATGGTGGGAACATGAGTTATAAGGAGCCTGGGTCGCTGAGTGACTGTGTGGGACAGAAGCTCCTGCCCTCCCCCTATCATACTGGCCCATCTGGGTGAACATTGGGCTGTCATCATAATAGACCACAGAGATGTCAGGGTTTGTTATAGCAATGCCGTCTACTACAGTCTCTGTCCAGGTGTTGGTCATCCAGAGATGAATAGCTGTAGCCTTTGAAAACTTTAGTTTGGTAAATAAAGAATTCTAACACATGACAAATGGTTTAGTAAAGGTACAGAGTAAGTTCTCTGGCAAATGATAGAGACAGATCAATTCTGCCTGGTAAACTTAAGGAATATCTCACTGAGGGAATAGTTATCTTTTTTACCTTGTCCTTGGAGGCTCAGATCAAAGTGATGGGCATTTCAGTTTGTAGAAACAGTGGGAGGAAATGTGTGGAATGCTAAAAATCAAGCTGTACTCCTTCCTGGAGGTTTGTAAAGGTCAGTGACTAGATTACTCATATAAGGGGAATGGTAAGAGAAAAATTAAAAACAAAAAAAAGATTAGTGGCCAAAATTGAAGCATCTACTCTAATTCCTTTTCATAGTAGAGTAGATGCTTCAATTTTGGTGTTATGGTCAATGAGGAGCCACTTTTTATGCACTGAAGGGAAAGAAACTGAACCAGGAAAATCATTTAAATGCCTTGCAATTATCCAGATGAAAAATAATCAGGGTTAGAACCAAGACATTATCAATGAGAATTAAGAGTTAAGTAGATTTTTTAAATTGATACGGCTGCAAAGGCAAAAAGAATATGGCATTTAGACAGTTTCTTTTGTTGAGTGTCATCCACTATTAGAAAAGTGTTACGTAAATCATGTCCAAATGAATCTTTGGTACTTTCAGGTCTTTTCTTTGAGTCTATGTTTCTTGATAAAATGTTAGTTGTTGATTTCTTGTACTAATTTCTCAGAACTTCTGGAAGCTTTGTTTTACTTAAAATGTGCTCATCAATAATATTCTATCAATGAAAGAAATAAGTTATGATTCTGTAATTGCTAGTTCCTTGCATGCCATCCCCCAATTTTTCAGTTTCTTTTTTTTTCTATTTTAGATGAAAGATAAACAGTTTTACTCCACAGATAGCTATTGAGTTTCTGTTATGTTCTCTGCATAGCAATAGGCAATAATGATAAAGAGAGTATAAACTTAATCTTCAGCCTTTAGGAAATTCCTGGTCTAGAGTGGGTGGGGAAAAGGAGATCAAGAAGGATGACAACCCCAGCTAACAACAATACAGTCTCAAATTATTACCAAAATGAAGTATTATGAGGGTTCAAAGTGCTGTGAAGATTCAAAAGAATGATGTTAGGTGCTGGGAGTGTTAAGTGTGGTTCTGGGCAGACCACACACAGTGTGGTGTAGGTTTCAATGATGAAGACAGTGATGCTCATGATGATACTGGAGAACAAGTTCCTTTAGCATCTATAATTACATTAGTTACTGCTGACATGCCTATGGGAAGACTATTCTTCTACCTGTGTGCCTGGTCTCCTGCGTTAAGGATTCAAATCACTGATTATGTAATAATAATAATAATGAGATTTGTTAGCCAAAGAATCAGTTTTCACTATTTGATTTGCTTCTTCAGGTGAATAAAGGCAGTTCTAGAAAGGCCCCCATGAGTTTAAAGAATAGAGCAAACACACAGGAGAGAAAGTGTCACCAAGGATTAAGGAGGCTCATGTCAGAGTCTGAGTAGGGGACACACAGAAGCTTAGCAAGAGAAAGGAAAGAGCAATTTCTTTCCTTACACCCCTGAAAATATACTTATAAACTGAATCAGAAGCAAAGGAAGAAAAGGTAAGCTATTGTATGAAGAGGGGAGATAGAAAAAACAAGGCAGCAAGTAGGATTTTAGTTCGGTTTTTAGAGGATTAAATAAGGCTGATGCCAGGAACATGATGAAGTAAATTTCCCAAAGGGGTAAGATTTTGGCAGAAAATCAGAATAATGTATTTAGAAATGAGCATTATTCTTTATACCAACAAAAACTTGAAATTATTCAGCCTGGAAATGAATTTTGGAAAGACTGTAATAGATGTATTCATTCATTCATTTATTCTGCAAACATATATTGAATGCTTATTATAGACCAGACAGTGTGCTAGGCATTGGTAGAAAAAAATGTCAAGACTGTAATGCCTCCCCCAAGAAGTTCATGCAGGGTGACTCACAAGAAAACACAGAGGAAAAGCAACAACAACAATAAAGATATTGATGTGTATTGTGAAGCTAGGTATGAGCTGCAGAGGAAGTGTGGAGAAAGAAATTCTTCATCTGGCTGGAGTAATCAAGAAAGGCTTCCCAGAGGAGAAACTGTCTTGAGTTAGGATGTGCAAGATGAATAGAAATTGACTGAAAGGAAAAAGTGGGGGCAGATGTTTAAGGCAAAGAGAAACAGATCACGCGCCAGTGATAACTGATGAACTTGACTCACTGTCGGATGCTAAAATTAGTGGGTAAAACCTTTCGAATAAACAAAATTTACACAGTCTCAAAATATGTCCCCCAAGGTGTGTATTATATACAAAGGCAAAGATAGTAAATTTTAGTAGAAAAATCCAGCAGAAACCACATTCTAGTAGGTAGAGATCAACATCACCAGTAATAAGATATCAGCATTATGAACCCAGCGATATAACACACTGAAAAGAACAGAGCATTTCTGTATTTCTGCAGTGTTCTTGTCCAAAATAACTTCACTTCAATCATGAGAAGACATCAGACAAAAGAAAACCAAGGGGCATTCAACAAAACTACTGATTGATACTCTTCAAAGGTGTCAAATTCATGAAAGGTAAGGGAAGACAGAGGAACTGTTATGGACTGTAGGAGACTAAGAAGAAATAATTACTGAATGTAAGGTGGGATCCTGGATAAGATGTGGAATAGGAACAAAGTTAGTGAAAAAACTGGTGCAATTTGAATAAAGCTATCGGCTTAGTTAATAACAGTCGCAATGTGAATTTCTTTTACTTGATAAGTGGACTGCTGTTATGTAAGACATTAGGGGATGTGAAGGATATATAGAAACTCTCTGTACCAGTTTTCATTTTATCTGAAGTCTGTGGTTCATAATTTATTTATTTACTTACTTTAATGGTTAAGAATTCAAAAGTTTAAAAAAGCCATTCAAGTTTAAGATAATAGAAGGTGGGTACACATGGGAGGATGAGCACATTGATAATGTCTGCACGTTGGATATTTGTGGGAGGTGAGGTTGGCCGAGTCCCTCTGAAGGAGTTTGAGTGTGGTCCTGTAGGTGACAACAGGCCATTGAGGAAGTTAAGCAGCAGAACATGATAACCAGATTTGTGTTTCATGCATCCTTCTAGTGACAGCATGGACAGGAAGGTAGGGACACTAGAGCTGGGACAGGGTTAAAGTAGCTTGAGATCCAAAGAAAGATGGTAAAGACTTGTAGCAGGATAGTGGTACAGGTGATGGAATGGACTTACAGAATTCCACAACCATCTTCTAAGAGATTCATCATTCCCTTGCTAAAATCACCTATGAATGTTTTCTAGGCCTATTTTCTACATTCATCACCTATATACCTATGTACGTAGCCTACACTGTTGTCCATTTTATCCCGATTAGGGATTTACTCATCTTCTATCTCATATGTGCTTCTCCTTCCTGAATTCCAGTCTAAAGTTTGATGTCATTACCTGGAGGTCAGAGTTCTTTCAGTGGACCGTCCAACCTGGCAGTGAGCTTTTCCATTCCCAGAACACTCTCCACGTAGGCAGCAAGTAACAGAGATAAGCAACTTCCTCTCTTTCATTGTGCTGAAGTTACCAATCCATCTAAGTGATCAAGACCACTAGAATTTAAGGTCAAAGAAGTTCTTAGCCAAGAATAGCATTACTTGTTTGTTAAAGGAAGAAAGAAAAAAGAAAAGGAATAAAAATATGAGATTTTCAAAGAGAATATTTCTCAAATCTCAAAACAGAATAATACCACCCACCCTGCAAACAAACCATTTCTGTCCTTTGGGTCTTGTCACCGCTTTACAGTGCTTAGCCGCTGCCTCCAAAATCCACTACCTGGGCTTCCACTTGAGGTTGATTAGTTCTGCATTGTAATTTATTCTGGAGTTTCCATTTTAAAAGAATGGAAAAGGCTTCAAGTAGGATAAAAAGACTGGCAAAACCTCTATTCCATCCTATACCCTCTACTAGATTCTCGAGTGCCTCCCTGTAAATGGAGCTCAGGTAACCATTAGATGGCTTCATAGTAAAGCAGATTTGAGTTAACAAGTAGAGGAAATAAGTTTCCTTCCCCAGTGATATTTTATCTGCATTGTTCTATTAAAGACTTACTCCTTTTTAATTAAGCATGGCTCCTAGTTCTTCCTAAATCTTTTTTTTTTGCAGTATTATTAAAAAAAACTTTATTGAAGTACAGTTGATTTACAATGTTGCATTAATTTCTGCTGTACAGCAAATTGATTCAATTATAAACACATATACATTATTTTTTAATATTCTTCTTTCCCATTATGGTTTATCATAGGATATTGAATATAGTCCCCTGTGCTATACAGTAGGACTTTGCTGTTTACTCATTCCATATATCAGCTTATATGTGCTAACCCCAACCTCCAACTTTGTCACTCTCCAAACCTTTTCCCCCTTGGCAGCCACTAGACTGTTTTCTGTGTCTGTGAATCTGTTTCCATTTTGTAGATAGGTTCAATTGTGTCGTATTTTAGATTCCACCTCTAAGTGATATCATATGGTATTTGTCTTTCTCTTTTTGACTTATTTCACTTTGTATGATTATCTTCATATGATTTTCATCCATTTTGATACAAGTAGCAACATTTCATTCTTTTTTATGGCTGAGTAGTATTCCACTGTACACACGAACCACATCTTCTTTATCCATTCACCTGTTGATAGTTACATAGGTTGTTTCCATGTCTTGACTATTGTGAATAGTGCTGCTATGAACATAGGGGTGCATATATATTTTTGGATTAAAGTTTCATCTGGATACATACCAAGGAGTGGGATTGTTGGATCATATGGTAATTCTATTTTTGGTTTTTTGATGAACCTTCATACTATTTTCCATAGTGGCTGTACCAACTTCCATTCCCACCAGCAGTATAGGAGGCTTCCCTTTTCTCCACACCCTCTCCAGGATTTGTTACTAAATCTTTTTCTAACAAAACAAAGACTCCTGATTAGGAACGCTATGCCACTGCCATGTAGTGTGTTCAGTGTTACTGGATCTCTGTCTTTGAGTAAAGCAGGTCCTTTAGTAAAGCATGAATATACCAGATATTCTAAGAGGAACAGTGTTAGAGGTCCTGAGGTAAAAAGATATAGTGGAGATTCTGACTTTCCAAGGATGACAGACCTCCAGGTATTAGCAGAATACCTGATTATTCCCACATTTGCCCTGTTGCTTTGCATCATGCATGCAATTGCCTAACACATGTGCCTAACACATACAGCTACCCATTGCTTTGTACACTGGGGTTGGTAAGGAGTAGCTTGGTTTTAGGTGAGAGAAAGTAGAAAAGGATTTCTGAAAAAGATCTTGAAAGAAGTTTGGGAAGAGACTGTACTCATGAGAAGAACTGGAGTTAACATAAAAAATCAGCTAAGCGCCCAAGTTGAGATTGGGAACAAAAAATAGCAGAACCAGAGTTTGTGACCAGGACAATGCAAAGCCTGGTGGCAGGAAAAGATGAATCAGAGAGAGAGTGTAGACCCATAATCATTTGCCTTAGTCACTTGCCTATTTGTCTGAATACCTTGGGTCTAGTTACTTGGGATGTAGCTTTGCTCCCATCAACTAATGTAGAAGACATGATAAACATTGTCAAGGCTAACAGGCTTAGTATTAAGGTTATTGAAATCCTTGGTCTATTTTGTGACTCTGTGACAGGGAGGAGGAAGTCACTGTAGATGATAAATCCAATAACAAAACCATCCCAAGGAGAAATTGTAGGTGTGTTTCTATTTTAGGGAATGTATTGGGAAATATTATGGGAGATTTCCAACTCATTCTTAGGCTCCAGATTAATTGGTTCTTTTTATAAGGCAATAAGGAGCATTTGGAAAATATAAGGGAAACTTTGGACAGAAAAGTTTTCAGCAAAGTCCTTTTATTTACTCCTCAAAATGACATTAATAATTAAATATTGCCCACATTAATTTCTTAGTTTGGTCTGAATGAGTTCTTTTGCTTTTAAGTTTTCAAATGCCAGAATATAGATTCAAGATCTTTTCTGTCTTATGATGAGGAAACAAAAAGAGATTCTTCTGCAGCCATGCTTACTGAAAATGCTCCTCCCTACCAAGACCATTAATAGACATAGTAACCTGATACATTATTCCCTTTTTTATTTGAATGTAAGAGGTAGGCTGTTCTTTTCTGCTCCCCGCTTTTACAAAGTAATAAGCAGGCAGAATTCTCGGGATACAAAGCCCAAAGAACATGCTACATTCACTTCTCATTCTCTTGTTGTAAATTGTGCCCTGGAGTGCACCATGCTATTCTAGGGACAGTACTTATCAGTTCCTTATACTCATGGATGAAAGAAGTACTGTCACATGGAAATGGTCAAGAAGAGTTATTCACGGGACACGTGGTATGGTTCCAAAGATAAAACTTCACATAGCTCATAATTTTATCCTGAGTGAGCCCTGAGTTCAGGGAAGAGTCCTAACAGCCATATGGACTGACCTCTCTCCATCACAACCCCACCACTCAGGACTCTGGAATTGTAGAGCTTCACCATTCCATGTACTGACTGTACATCAGTGCTGTGAATGCTGCTGTTGGGTTGCAGAGGTTGTCTGTGTGGATTGGTAGGATTTTATAACAATTACCAAGAGCTAATTTTCATTCAACCTCCATTAAGCATGACGTGCTATATATTAAAAATGTTACTTACCAGGGATAATTTATCCGTGACCTTTTGCAACATGAGGAATTATCTTGCCATGTATCATCATAGTAAATCTTCTCTCTCCTTTATCTAATGGCAAACATTTTTAATGGGTCTCTGAGGATCTATTTTAAATATTCAACCTAATACAGAATGCTGTAAACATACATCTTTTGCAAGAAAAACAGAGGTGCTATTCTTTTTCCTTGGAGATCCTGGGCTTTAGATTGAGGGACTGCTGGGGGAGATGAAATGTTTAAAACTATATATCTGATTCAACCCCATCACTTTGAAGCAGAAAGCTAAGCGGTTAGCCCATTGTCCATGTTCATGGGTAAATCAGATGCAAAGCCTAGACTCACAGCTGAGTTTCCTTCATTCTCTGTCCAGCACTCTATCCTGCACACTGACTGACAGGGTTTAGAGGAAGCTTCTGTCAAGCAAGCCAAGACAGAGAAACCCATGTAAGAGTGGAAGGAAGGACTATATAACATATACGGTCAATTGTGTCACTATTATTCTGCTGCTAAGAGATGCTTTACAATTGTGGTGCTGGAGAAGGCTCTTGAGAGTCCCTTGGACAACAAGGAGATCAAACCAGTCAATCCTAAAGGAAATCAACCCTGAATACTCATTGGAAGGACTGATGTTGAAGCTGAAGCTCTAATACTTTACACCTGATGTGAACAGCCAGTGCACTGAAAAAGACACTGATGCTGGGAAAGATTGAAAGCAAAAGAAGAAAGAGGGTAGCAGAGGATGAGATGGTTGGAAAGCATCACTGACTCAATGGACATGAACTTGGGCAAACTCTGGGAGATAGTGAGGAACAGGGACAGGAATAGTGAGGGACAGCCTGGTGTGCTGCAGTCCATGGGGTTGCAAAGAGTCAGACATGACTTAGTGACTAAACAACATAACATTTTACTAACATTTTAAGAAGAGATGAAGTATTCTGTTCTCTGGACAATCAAGAGGTCTCACTGAAATTCTCACATAGACCACAGCACACGTGCAGGAGTCATGGATGTTTGCTCTTTAAACAAATATTTATTAAATACCTCTGCACAACAGACATCGTAGTGATTGTTGTCTAGGGATCCTAGAGGCCGGGTTGAGCATCTCCCTTTCCCAGCTTCAGGAGTCTATGAGAAGAGACACCGATTGTTTTCTCTAACTCCTTTGGCCACCTACCCCCCCCCGCCCCATCTTCTCCAGTTAGGGAGTAAAGTGCACAGTGACCTACTTTATTGAAGAGTTTTAAGAGGAACCTGGCATGACTCAGCCCCTTTTTATTCTCTTTCTCTTCGGAATCTGTCCGGTCATTTCTTGGTCGTGTGTTCAGCTTAACAGTAAGAGTTCTGTTCTACTGGTGACCAGTCTGTGGTTTGCCCTCCATGCTTATGACAAGAATTGTCAATTTCTCTAGTATAAAGGCTCAGTTTTATGAAACCAAACTTGCCTCACAGTTATGTGAAGTTTACCATCAGCTTTATTAGTATAAATTTGGCTGAAGTCAGGTAAATGGTGCCAGGTCTACAAACAGCTTTTGAGCCATTACAGTGCAGGGCTCAGGTCATGGGTATAAGGACAGTGCAGTTGTACAGGGTCCTCTCCTTGCAGAGGTCACATTAGAGTTAATGTTTTGCTGTCATGGTCTTGAAATTTTTTAATTTTGAACAAAGAACTCACATTTTCAATTTTTACTTGACCTTACAAGTTTTGGAGCCAGTCTTGCCAAGGTTCTCAGCTCAACAGGGGGGTCTTAGGACATGAGCTACATGGTTTAATCTCAAGTTACTTAAGATAAGCTTGGCCTGGTATTGCAAGATCATTTTAGGCATTAGTGGATAGAACATCTGCCACTTCTGAACAACAACAACAACACCACAAACCGTAAGGTGGCTGAGGTCTGCACACAGAGAACTGTTGTGACTCAGGCAGTAAAATGTTAGGTTGACCTTGATTTGTTACTTCCAGATTCCATTTCATTTTCAGGACTATGGAAAGAGTTCTGTATTCCTGAGGCTTATTGAAAGCCTGGAATATCACTACCCCCACCCTCTCCCAGACACACAAACTGGCTTCAGACTGGTTCAGGACTAGTTCATCACTAAGCTATTGCTGCATTTTTCTGTGTTTGGAGAGCACATGTCAGAGATTTTCACCCACATACAAGTTTCAGAAGCAATCAAGGCTTTGGTCCAGGGTATTGGTCCTGCTAAGACCTAGGTAAAGAAAGGGAGAAATGTGGAGGCAATTTCATAGGCCTAGTCAATTCCACAAGGGACTTGGTTAATAGACACTGAGGTATAGAGGTAAGAATGCCTGCCTGCATTCTTACTATAAAATGTGCTTCCAGAACAAGTTATGCTCAGTAGGACTCAGGGATTAAAGGAGAAAAGTGCATGTATGCTTAGTCACTCAATCGTGTCCAACTCTTCTTGACCTTTTGGACTGTAGCCCACCAGGCTCCTCTATCCATGGGATTTTTTCAGGCAAGAATACTGGAGTGGGTTGCCATTTCCTCCTTCAGGGGATCTTTCTGACCCAGGGATCGAACCTGAGTCTCCTATTTCTCCTGCATTGCAGGTAGATTCTTTATTCACTGAGCCACTGGGGAAGTCCAAAGGAGAAATGGAAATTAGTAAAGTTTAAATGCAGTGAATGGGGAAGAATGGTACCTCAAAAAGGACTTGATGATTGGACTGCTACATTGCAAATTTCTAAACCGCAGAAGATACACTAGGTCAAATGGCACTTTATGGGTGACAGAACCCATAATGGAGCTCCCTCTCAGATATGGTAAAGAAACCATGCCCAAATAAGCTTTCTTTAAAAAGACCTTCCAACTGAGTTTAAATTGAAAGGTGAAGGCCTTCTTAAATCAGCCTAATTGACATCATTTAGAGCTGAAATTTAAAAGTTCCCAATAACCCCAGTTCTTTCAAATACCATCAAATCTTTGCTATTTGCTATTCTCTGGCAGCCCTAAATTCTGAGTTTCTTTGCCTGAGATGAGGATTTGAGGACTGAGAATTGCCATTGTTTCTATGTTTGAAGCACTTCTGAAATAATATGTTGTGTTCTAATATATCTTTGAACTCTTTAAGGAGTGAAGTACATTAAAGATTTTATGTGGAACTAATCCAACCAGTCCATCCTAAAGGAAATCAGTCCTGAATATTCATTGGAAGGACTGATGCTGAAGCTGAAACTCCAATACTTTGGCCACCTGATGCAAAGAACTGACTCATTGGGAAAGACCCTGATGCTGGGAAAGATTGAGGGAAGTAGGAGAAGGGGACAACAGAGGATGAGATGGTTGGATGGTATCACCAACTCAATGGGCATGAGTTTGAGTAAACTCCAGGAGTTGGTGATGGACAGGGAGGCCTGGCGTGCTGCAGTCCATGGAGTTGCAAGGGGTCAGACACAACTGAGTGACTGAACTGAACTGAATTCAATTTGTAAGGTCCAAAGAAACTGCCTGTATTCTAGTGATGAACAGTTTAGGTTGCGGCTTCCGAAGCAACCCAATTCCTTTTGGTCGTTGAGAGAACACCTTCAACTAAGACAAAGCAGAATACAAAAAAGACTTCACTTTCTTTGGTCTTTTCATACCCAAGAACAATATCTAACTTTGGAATTTAATCACTTTCACCTTTGTTGTACTTAAACTTTCAAGGGACTCTAATCTATGAGCTTTATTTTCTCCCAAGGAATTTGATCCTGGGAGGGAGTTTATCAGGTATTGGGAATTTTATCATTGGTTGAAGTTTCCCAATGAGTAATATTAGGTAATGTACTTGAACATAATTCAAAACTAGTCAAAAATAAGGCAGAAATTTCACGTGGTTACCATGGTTTTAGAATTAGTTTAATCAATGACCCATTTCAATGGGGAACAGTCTACACTGTCATCTGCAACCTCAGGAGGGTCCTTAATGCAGGAGTGATTTGATTGGTATAAAGGAGAGCTTTATGAAGGTAGAATCAAACCACCCTAATGGGTTGTCACTCTCTCCCCCAATGAGATAATCATGCCATTGTTGACTGTGTATTTAGGATTAAGCCAAAGGAGTTAAGAGAACCAAAGTCTTAGGAATGCTGATTAGAAAGCATCGTTTATCTTGGTTCATCTTTCTGAGAGAAGAGACATCAATCATAACCTCTTGGCTTTGCTCTTCTCATCTTATTTATTCCTCTCTAAGGCAGATGGAATGAATTATCAGATTGGTGTGATAGGGAGAGGTACTGGGGATGCTCAGTCTCTTGCTCTCTTTTTGAACTCTCTCTCTGCCTTCAGAAAAAGTGTTTTCTTGTCTGCTCCTGGCCATGTGCTAAACTTAGTGCTTGAGGCTTCCGTTGAGGAGGCCTACAGTTTTCTTTTGCTGTTTGAAATGAGGGTACAGGATTATAAAGTTCACTGTTGCTTTTCACTTAAGCTAAAATCTCATTCAGCTGAATAATGGAAAAGTTAACATTTTAATCTTTCACTGCCTTGCTGTAGACACTGGAAAGACTTCCATTTGTAAGTTAGAAGATCTTTGTCCAACTACTTAACCTCTCTCTCAGTTTTCTCATGTGTGAAACAGGAAAATACCTGTACTAACTTACACAGGATTGTTATAGATGAGAAGAGTTAGTAGCAAGTGCTTGGGAAAATGCTATATCAGTGTTTGCTGTTACTACTTTATCTACCATTTGTACAGAATTTGAGGAGTAGGAATGAGAGGTGCTTTTTACTGGGTTTCCCATGCAGTTTAACGGTAACTAATAGGTACACGCAAAAAAGAATGTCATGGTCCTGGCTTCAGACTGACTAGTGGTAAATACAGGTGAGTGAATCAATAATTGCAGTATAGCATGTGACATGTTATAATAAAGATCTGTGCTCTGTGTTATGGGAACTCAGAGATGGGGGCAACTAAAAATTCAAATGTTACTATAGCTGGAACTCAAGGTTAATCCAAGGCAGGCTGTGAATTGGAGCCTAATTATTTTTCAGCCCTGAGCCTCCCTGATGCTATTAAATTTTAGAAAAATTACAAACTCAAATAAATACACAAACAAAAGTTAGCTTAATGCATTCTTGAAGTATTCAAAAAAATTAATGTCATTAAAATAACCTAATCCAGTAAAGAATCTGCCTGCCAACACAGGGGATGCAGGTTCGATCCCTTGGTTGGGAAGATCCCCTGGAAAAAATAATCACAACCCATTCCAGTGTTCTTGCCTGGGAAATACCATGGACAGAGGAGCCTTACAGGCTATAGTCCATGGGATCACAAAAGAGCGGGACATGACTTAGTGACTATACAACAACAATCTTTTAGGTCCAGAGTGCTTCATTTAGTGCTCTCTGTCCCTATTTTTATGCCATACCATGATCTATGCTTGCTTGCCGCTTCCTGGCTTCCTCCCTGAAGTTGTTCCCTCCAACATTCAGTTCCAAATTCAGTAGCAGACCGTCACAACAGCTGCCTGAGGCACTCATCCATATCAGCTGCCAGACCATCAGCTGAGGAATGAAAACATAACTGGATATGTAACAATATGGATAAAATTGAGCTTATCAGAAAGGAAAGGAAATTGGGTATCAGATGAGGAGTATAGTTCCAAGCAACAGAAGCTAACTCAGAAAAGATTGAGCAGACAAGGAATTTATTAAAAAGATAGTGAGAAGATCACAGAACCATTGAAAACAAGCTAGAGACTGTGTTCTTGGCAATGCTTTAAAACCACACTGGGCAGGAAACTGTAGCTGAGGCCACTATAGACTAGATGACAAAATGTGCACTACTGTCACTAGTGCATCAGGACCTCTGTTTCTGCAACCAGTGTTGCTGCCTGCACAGACCCCAAATGATGGACACCTTCTAAAATCTTGCAAAAACAGCATCAACAACAGGACAATGAATTCTGTACAGTTCTTGCTTTTGCTACTGCTTACTTTTTACCACAGTATTGCAAAGATGCATCTAGTTAGTAGAGTCCAAGTCATATTCCTGAATTCCAGTGGCAAGGCAGCTGAAAGAGCCACTTCTCTGGCTTCTCCCTTGGGGTGGTGTTGGCAAAGTATTAGCCAGAAAATGTGACAAATGTCTAGTGAACTACCAAGAGTCTTGGAGGAGGAATGAGACCCTTTAAAGTCTTGATTGGATAATGATTGATGCCAGTAAGTATCTTACAAGGTTTTTTCCTTTCTTTTTCAAATGAATGGAAAGGTTTTCTTTTTCTTTCTTTTACATGCAAGTGTGGAACCAGAACTCAGAAAAAGATGTTCAAGCCAACTACCTCCTCTGTGGTTTCCTTTTATCCAACATTCCCCATGCAGTGATCTGCCTCTCCTTTAAATGCTGAATATAATTATTGAATATAAGTGTTGAAAAGCAAATTATTCTGAAGTTGTATTCAGTTATTAGCCTAACTCAGACACCCACATGTCTTAATATTTAATGGTGTACCATGGTAAAATTCTTCCTCACCACCGCCTCCAAGATACACTGTCAAGGACTCTCTTATTCAATAGTGTAGTGTTGGTTATTGTCCGGTAGTCAGATCCTTCTGAAATCTAGACTAAATGATCTCTCCGTCTTCCATATTCTTTCTCTCACAGATGTAGCAACCATACTGGACACAATGGACCTTGGTCAAACATTATCAGTATATTCAATATATATTTAGTTTGTTCCTCCAAATATTATAAATTCAGGCCTTGAAGCCAACAACGCTTTCAAATTTTGTTCTGAAATCCAACAAATAGAATACTTTCATCAAGTTTTCTTCCCTAAGAGGAGAAACATCAATTCTATCAAGTAAATATTCATAAAATATTAGATATTATTATTAGTTTTTCATTTACTTCTTTCACTGTTGAAGTTCTACTCAGGCTCCAAGTCAAGATGAGATCTAAACTTTCCTAAAGAATCCCCCCACCGCCTCTTCCCCTCAAACACAACTGTGCTTTGCTCTCCTTTTATAACTCATCACAGTTTCCAAGACAGGCTTTTTTTTTGGAGTCATATATATTTTCCCACTTCTTTAACATCCTTTGTGACCTTTCTAGAAGCCAGAATTGGCTTCATCCTGGGTTCTCCCACACATAGGTAAGTTGCTTATAGAGAGCAGAATTTCAGCAAATATTTGTTACATTGAGGTAAATATTAATTCTTATTTTGTCTCATACTGCGGTCTTTTGTTAACTAGGCACAAAGGGTAAAGGATTTTAATAGGATATGGAGTTATCTCAAATAACTCATTTTTTATTTATATTTTTTAAAATTTTAATTTATTTTGATTGAAGTTATGGTTGATTTACAATATTATGTTAGCTTCAGGTGTACAGCAAAGTGATTGTTATATATATATTTTTCATATTATTTCCATTAAAAGTTATTACAAGATATCGAATATTATCCCCTGTGTTGCATAGTACATCCTTGTTGCTTATCTATTTTATATATGGTAGTATATTAATCCCATACTTCTAATTTTTGCCTTCTCACTCCCTTTCCCCTTTAGTAAGTTTGTTTTCTAGGTCAGTGAGTCTGTTTCTGTTTTATAAATAGATCATCTGTATTATTTTTAGATTAATATATATGTCTTTCTCTGATTTACTTCACTTGGTATGATATTCTCTAGGTCCATCTATGTTATTGCAAATGGCAATAGTTCATTCTTTTTTTTATAGCTGAGTAGTAGTCCATTGTGTGTGTATGTGTGTGTGTGTGTATATATATATATATATATATATATACCACGTCTTCTCTATCCATCCGTCAATGGACATTTCTTGCTTCCATGTCTTGGCTATTATAAATAGTGCTTCTGTGAACATTGGAATGCTCAAAGTAGTGTTTTCATCTTTTCCGGACATATGCCCAGGATTGGGATGGCTAGATCATATAAACATGGGAAACCTCATCCAGCCTGGACATGTACAGGATTGACAGATTGATAACTCTTTCCCAATTCCATGGGTGGTGGTGCATGGCCCTTCTTAGAAGGTGGAGCAATTGTCTGGTTAATTCCGATAACAAATGAGACTCTGGCATACTAACTAGTTACGCGACCCCCGAGCAGTCAGCGTCCCCCAACTTCTTGGTTTTTTAAAGTAACTCATTTACTTTTATAAGGGACTTCTGGAACCACATTGCAAACTTCTTAGGTGTAGGGGTTCCCTAAAAACAATATAGGTAACTGTCCATGAAAGGAAGTCTAGTAAAGCCTCATGGTCCAGATGATAGGTATATCCAGAACCACCCCCTGTAGAAAGAATGACTGTAAACTGAAAAAGCTGACTTCTAGAACCAAGAAGGGTATTTCTGGGTTGAAGTCAGCTCCAAAAAGTAAAGTCACTTCCAATCTCTTCTTCCCTTGAAAAATCATTAATGGAGGCTTCAGTTCAGTTCAGTTCAGTCGCTCATGAACCACAGCACACCAGGCCTCCCTGCCCATCACCAACTCCTGGAGTCCACCCAAACCCATGTCCATCGAGTTGATGATGCCATCCAACCATCTCATCCTCTGTCGTCCCCTTCTCCTCCTGCCCCCAATCCTTCCCAGCATTAGGGTCTTTTCCAATGAGTCAACTCTTTCCATGAGGTGGCCAAAGTATTGGAGTTTCAGCTTCAACATCAGTCCTTCCATTGAACACCCAGGACTGATCTCCTTTAGGATGGACTGGTTGGATCTCCTTGCAGTCCAAGGGACTCTCAAGATTCTTCTCCAACACCACAGTTCAAAAGCATCAATTCTTCAGTGCTCATCTTTCTTCACCGTCCAAATCTCACATCCATACATGACCACTGGAAAAACCATAGCCTTGACTAGATGGACTTTTGCTGGCAAAGTAATGTCTCTGCTTTTTAATATGCTGTCTAGGTTGGTCATAACTTTCCTTACAAGGAGCAAGCGTCTTTTAATGGAGGCTGGTCTATTGAAAACTTAGTCGTGTCCAACTCTTTGTAACCCTGTGGACCATAGTCTGTCAGGCTCCTCTGTCTAAGGGATTCTCCAGGCAGGAATACTGGAGTAGGTTGCCATTTCCTCCAGGGGATCTTCCTGACCCAGGGATCAAACCTGGGTCTCCTGCATTGCAGGCAGATTCTTTACCGTCTGAGCCACCTGGGAAAGCCTGCTGGACATTGTTAGTGAAATTCTTCCATGACACTTTCTGGATATGAACAACCATGATGTCAGAAGCTACAACAGACTGATTGGAAAGTAAGCCTCTCCTTCGGACATGGAAGTCCAAAGAAGAGGGTGGGCAACTCTTTTCTAAACTTCCTCTGTGAGTTTGATCTCGTTTTATTTTAATTTGGAAAAATAAATTGTGTCATCAAACATTTGGAAGGTGTGACAGACTTTATTTTCTTGGGCTCCAAAATCACTATGGACAGTGACTGCAGCCATGAAATTAAAAGACGCTTGCTCCTTTGAAGAAAAGCTATGACAAACCTAGATGGCATATTTAAAAGCAGAGACATCACTTTGCCAACAAAGGTCTGTATAGTCAAAGCTATGGTTTCTCCAGTAGTTGCGTAAGGCTGTGAGAGTTGGGCCGTAAAGAAGGCTGAGCACTGAAGAATTGTTGCTTTCGAACTATGGTGCTGCACTGCAAGGAGATCAAGCCAATCCATCCTAAAGGAAATTTACCCTGCATATTCTTTGAAAGGACTGATGATGAAGCTGAAGCTCCAATACTTTGGCCACCTGATGCAAAGAGCCAACTTATTGGAAAAGACCCTGATTCTGGTGAAGATTAAGGGCAGGAGGAAAAGGGGGCAACAAAGGATGAGGTGGTTTGATGGCATCATTGACTCAATAGATATGAGTTTGAACAAACTCCAAGAGACAGTGAAGGACAGGGAAGCCTGGCATGCTGCAATTCATGGGGTCACAAAGAGTCAAACACGACTGAGCAACTAGTTAACAACATCAAACTTACAGGCTGAATTACAGTATTTGAAAGTAACATTATATTTTCACTGATATAGGTAGAAAGGACATGGGGAAGATTATGAAGCTGGATGGGAAAAATGTGACAGGATAAAATATAGGTAGAGGTGACTTAATGTGGTCACAGATAATAGCTTTTCTTCAGAGTAAGTTCTAGTTGCTATTTATTCTTCGACTGCCTTGTGAAGTCCTTTTGAGGGACGGATCCCAGAATGTTTGTAGAAGAAACTTGGAAATTGTCCAGTCATTTCATTTGACATAGAAGTACCTTGAAGGCCAGTGAGGAAGTAAAATATAATAAAGGTCACACAGAGTAAATAGCAGAAGTGGAACTAGAATCAGATCTCTTTTGTACCACCTGGTCCTGATCAAAAAATTATCTAATACTCAAAGACTCCTAATACTCTAATACTCCTTACCTTTTCTCCTAAGCATCAGGCAGACTCTGTTTCAAGTTCTCATTTGTAAAATGATTGCTTTTCAAAAATAAACAGCCATGTTGGAAAACAACAGAAGTCCAATGTTAATTACTGTATGAAAGGGGCGGGGGACTTTGCACATATTTAACAGCAACCATAAGCAAATTCAGCTTTGGAGCTAATCTTTTCTTTGAGACCTTCCTCCCTAGTCCCAGTCTAAAAATACTTGCTGATGAATAACTGTTCCAACTTGTCCCTTTTCAGAATATCAGCACTTCTCTTTACCTCTCTTTAACATTGGGCACCTGTGGGTCCTGTTTTGGCTTTGTTCCTAATTACTTCACTATTAACTCACTCTTCATCTGTTCTTGTCCATTTAGTCTGTGTGGACTTGCTTTCTCTGCCCTACTGATTATGAGCTGGGCAATGGGATAACTGAAACAATCCCACTCCAACCCAAAAGATAACCTTGTCCAAGATTAATTGTCTCTTTTGACCAAATTATCACCAGCCAGCCCCTGAAGCATTTCCTTTGAATTCTAATCCATTAGTTGATAAAGTTTCCACATTACCAATCAGGAGTCCATATGGCTTAGGCAGACAAATCTTATGAGTTCATCCTGTTAATCCAATTTTTTGGGATGAGCACAGTTTAGACCCAGGGTACTCCTTGAGAAGTTTTATCTAGTTTTAAGGTTGTATTTGGCAGCTTTATTGTGGTGAAATTTACTATATAACCTGGTATATATTTTTCTCTGGGAACCTGTGGGTGTATGAGTAGATTCTGCACACATAACAAAGTGAAACTAGTTAATAACCTAGCTGTAGTCACCTAAATGAAAAGCATGCCCTAGGTGGTCTGTTCAGCAGGAAAATGTCTGGGCCTCTGACTCATTCAGATAGATCTGAAAAGTCACAATTAATTCATTCTACTTAATGGACTCCATTTCTAACAGTTCACTTTTTTTTATGGAACAGTGAGAGCAGGGTCTCAGAAGAACCCACAGTTAGTGTTGTGTCTACTATTGCTGTCTTGAAACGTGATCATTTAATCTTTGAATGTGTTTTGTAAGTGAAGTCTGATGGAACAATGGAGCATATACTTGAGTAAAGGATATATATAATATTATAGAAGAAAGGTAACTGCCTTTTATTTTAGTGCTTTGAATGGCACTTTTCCCCCTGATTTTTGAGCAAAAAATCAGTTTCATGTCTGTTATGAGAGTGGCATATATCACAGAGTCCACACTTCACCTTGGCCACTCATCTTTACGTAGAGCCCTATCACTTCTGTCCTAGCTTGCATTCTACTGACACATCATCTCAAAGACTAAGGTTCACTTTCTGTCAGTTTTCCCAATAGTTAAACTATTTTTTTTAAGCACTTACTCTGTGCCAGACATGCACTTAACCCACATTAGTCATGTAATCACCATGACAACTCTTCTGGAATCACTCTTCTCATTAGTCCCATTTTACAGATGAGCAAATTGAAATTTAGGTTAAGCAACTTGCCCAAAATCACAAAGTGTCGATGTCAGAATTTGAACTCTGGTAGATGAAAGCCAGACCCTATGCCCTAGATTCATGAATATAATTGAGAAGTATCTTTAAAATGCTCAGTTCAAGAATATGACTGGAACATTACATTTTTATTAATCCATTTCATTATTTAATCATTGGTTTTTTAATCTTTTGTTAGTTTATTTTGACTTCTAAAAGTATTTTCAATATAGTACTCTATCGTAGTAAGGTTACAACGTACTAAAATCCATCTTAATGAAGTGTTAATGCAGTGATGCGTGAATGTGTGTGTGCTCACTTGTGTCTGGCTCTTTGTGACCCCATGGACTGTAGCCTGCTAGGCTCCCCTGTCCATCGGATTTTCCAGGCAAGAATCCTGGAGTGGGTTGCCATTTCCTCCTCCGGGGATCTTCTTGACCCAGAGATTGAACCCAGGTCTCTTGCGTCTCCTGCAGAGGCATACAGATTCTTTACCACTGAGCCATAATAAGGTGATAGTAGACAGGTAATCACCCACCTTCTCTCATTTTGTTTTCTTTACTGAAACTGAGGAATATTTGAGTAAACTATATTGCTCTCCTTAAGGTTCTTGGGTCAATATTGCACTTTAAGTCAATAATCGTCACTAGTTCCTGGTCACTCCTTCTCTTTCTGAGACTCAGTTTAGAAAACTGTGTGCAGTACAGATAGAACTCAAATTCTAGAACCCAGTTCCAAGAAAGCATACCTGGCCTCTGTATCAATCCTACAAATATAACCAGAAGCTTTTTTTTTTTTTCCTCCTATTCACCCTCTAACGCCAAGAACAATCCACAACTCCTGCTTTCAGGCCCTCACTCTCTCTCCCCTGACTGCCATACCCATCATTCCAAATTCAGAACTTAGAGCATATTTCTGTCTGTGAATGCAAGGAGTAGAGAAGTTCACTTTCATTTCTTTTCTCATCTTTCCCCACTGCTGTTAAGGCTAAATCTAAATGTTACATATTCTGTAGGGCTCCCATTGAATGAGCCTATGAGGAGCAGGTGACTGAGGGAGAGAATGTGTAGATCTTATGCTGAGTGTTTCCTGTCCTGCCCAAAGGCTGCTGTATTGCTGGCCCTTCACTGCAGAGTGGAGGGGGTGGAGGAGGTTCTTTCCCTCTTGCAACTATAGCAAGTCCCCTACATACAGATGAATTCTGTTCTGAGAGTGCATTTGTAAGTTCAATTTGTTCATAAGTCCAGCAACGTTAGCCTAGGTATCCAGCGAAACACAATTTACTATATAGTGCTGTGCTAGGTTTATGATACTTTTCACACAAATAATACATAAAAACAAACAAAAAATAAAGAAAGCATTTTTAATCTTACAGTACCTTGAAAAGTACAGTAGTACAGTATAACAGCTGGCACTTCTTAGCAGTACCAGCTACATCCCCACTGCTTTGGGCATCCTGGGCTTGAAATAAAGATATTGTACTATTGTACTCTATACAGTACTATACAGTAT
Source organism: Okapia johnstoni (assembly GCA_024291935.2). Taxonomy (NCBI): domain Eukaryota; kingdom Metazoa; phylum Chordata; class Mammalia; order Artiodactyla; family Giraffidae; genus Okapia; species Okapia johnstoni. Next base: position 34,700,381 of record CM044319.1, read on the forward strand.
GGTACACAAAAGCACAACCACTTGTAGAGGATGCACAGATGTGACAGTGTATGCCAGACACAGGTAACTTACATGATTAGACATGTGAACACATGCTTGCATCTTTGAAAGTTGCAACTTGAAGGTTCGTATGTAGGGAACTTGCAGTACTAGAACGGGCAATCTTGGTTAAAATGCACACATTAGTCTGCCTCTCCCAGTGATTGACATAATTCATTTTTCTTATGATTTTTGATCTAAGAAGTGCAAAATGCAACTAATTTCAGGGCAACATTTTCCTTTGAATCTGCGTCCTGTTTCATGTGAGTTTTCCTCAAAAAGGTAGATGCTCTTGACTTGCAAGGAGAGGGAACATGGCAGCAGCAGCAGACTGCAGAGGAGGGTACTTGACGAGTTACCAAAATACCCATCATCACTGAGAGTGCCTAGGCTGTGACCTTTTTTGGCAGAAGTACATCCAAAGAGAAGCAACTTTGCAACTTACACTGGCCTCTGTGTTGTTAGCCTGACAGTGTTTCTTGAACTTAGAGTGATTTAGTGGTAGTTTTTATCTGAGGGCCTCATTTTCTATGCTGTTTTTGTTCAGTCGATCAGTCATGTCCACCTCTTTGCAACCCCATAGACATCAGCACTCCAGGTTTCCCTGTCCTTCACTATCTCCCAGAGTTTGCTCAGACTCATGTCCATTGAGTCAATGATGCCATCCAACCATCTCATCCTCTGTCATCCCCTACTCCTTTTGCCCTCAGTCTTTCCCAGCATCAGGGTCTTTTCCAAAGATTTGGCTCTTCACATCAGGTGGCCAAAGTATTGGAGCTTCAGCTTCACCATCAGCCCTTCCAGGGAATATTCAGGGTTGATTTCCTTCAGTTCAGTTTAGTCACTCAGTTGTGTCTGACTCTTTGCGAACCCATGAATCGCAGCACGCCAGGCCTCCCTGTCCATCACCAACTCCCGGAGTCTACCCAAACCCATGTCCATCGAGTCGGTGATGCCATCCAGCCATCTCATCCTCTGTTGTCTCCTTCTCCTCCTGCCTCCAATCCTTCCCAGCATCAGGGTCTTTTCCAATGAGTCAACTCTTCACATTAGGTTGCCAAAGTATTGGAGTTTCAGCTTCATCATCAGTCCTTCCAATGAACACCTAGGACTGATCTCCTTTAGGATGGACTGGTTAGATCTTCTTGCAGTCCAAGGGACTCTCAAGAGTCTTCTCCAACACCACAGTTCAAAAGCATCAATTCTTTGACGCTCATCTTTCTTCACCATCCAACTCTCACATCCATACATGACTACTGGAAAAACCATAGCCTTGACTAGACGGATATTTGTTGGCAAAGTAATTTCTTTGCTTTTAAATATGCTTAGGTTGATCATAACTTTCCTTCCAAGGAGTAAGCGTCTTTTAATTTCATGGCTGCAATCACCATCTGCAGTGATTTTGGAGCCCCAAAAAACAAAGTCAGCCACTGTTCCCACTGTCTCCCCGTCTATTTGCCATGAAGTGATGGGACCAGATGCCATGATCTTAGTTTTCTGAACGTTGAGCTTTAAGCCAACTTTTTCACTCTCCTCTTTCACCTTCATCAAGAGGCTCTTTAGTTCTTCTTCACTTTCTGCCATAAGAATGGTGTCATCTGCATATCTGAGCTTATTGATATTTCTCCTGGAAATCTTGATTCCAGCTTGTGTTTCTTCCAGCCCAGTGTTTCTCATGATGTACTCCGCATATAAGTTAAATAAGCAGGGTGACAAAATACAGCCTTGATGTACTCCTTTTCCTATTTGGAACCAGTCTGTTGTTCCATGTCCAGTTCTAACTGTTGCTTCCTGACCTGCATACAGGTTTCTCAAGAGCCAGGTCAGATGGTCTGGTATTCCCATCTCTTTCAGAAATTTTCCACAGTTTATTGTGATCCACACAGTCAAAGGCTTTGGCATAGTCAATAAAGCAGAAATAGATGTTTTTTTTGGAACTCTCTTGCTTTTTCGATGATCCAGCGTATGTTGGCAATTTTATCTCTGGTTCCTCTGCCTTTTCTAAAACCAGCTTGAACATCTGGAAGTTCACAGTTCATGTATTGCTGAAGCCTGGCTTGGAGAATTTTGAGCATTACTTTACTAGTGTGTGAGATGAATGCAATTGTGCGGTAGTTCGAGCATTCTTTGGCATTGCCTTTCTTTGGGTTTGGAATGATAAGTGACCTTTTCCCATCTTGTGGCCACTGCAAATCATCTACCTCGGTATCCTTAACTTCTCTCACTCATCCGTAGCCTTCAATTTAATGGCAAATTAAATCATTTGTAGCTTCAGAATATTTCCATAATTTTACCTTTCCTCATCATGTCAACCACTAGCATCTGGAAAGCTGCTCTCATCCCTCCCCTGTCCACTGCGATAGCCACCTGAGTGCCTCCCCTCCTTCCTCTACCCTGTCTCCTGAAGCAGCATTTCCTGAGAACCCCTCAATGGCTTCCCATCTCAGAAGAGAAGCCTAAATCATGAGAAAAGATTTTCAAAGCCAGACATGATCTGCCCCACCCCACGCCATCATCACTCCAACCTCACCTCCAAGCGTTTTCCACTTTGTGTAGTTACTTCAGCTCACCTGGCTTCATTGTTATTTCTCCAAAATGCCCTGTTTGCAGTTATCTTTTGTCTAGGCTGCTCCTGCTGCCTGGACTGTGCTCCTAGAAAAAAATTCTCTGTCTCTCACTTCCTGTAGGTCTGGGCTCCAACATTATACTAGAGAGAGGACTTCCCTATATAAAGCAACAACTGCCCCCCACTCAGTAGTTCCTCTCCCCTTAATAACACTTTCTTCTCTCCATCTGACATATTGCATATTTAACTATTTGTGTGTTTTTTTGTCTGTCTCTCCTCTGTATCAGAAGTGTCTTCAGGCATGTTATTTTGTTTCTATTTTTGGTTTTCAATTTACTACTCTAGCCCCAGCATCTAGAACAGAGCCAGGCAGGTAGTCAGTCTCAGTAACTATTTCCTGAAAATGTCTCCATCTTATCACTCCCTCTTTATTCTCATGATCATTCCAAACTGGTCTGCTTCTTTGACTTCTAAGTTTGTTCTTATTAAAGTCTTCACTGACCTTGTTTGCTAAATCCTCATCTAAGTTTGCCTCACAGCAGGTTTCAACAGTATAGGTAACTCCTTTCCTCTTGAATCATTCCTTATGGCTTCTGTGACTTTCCTTCTGGGTCCCTGGTCCTCAGTCTCATCCCTTCTGACTTTTACAGAGCCCTTAAGCTGTGGAGTTCTTCAGAGCCCTCTGTTCTCATGCTGTACTCTTTCCTGGTGATCTCATTTCCTTCCATGAATTTATAAATACCACCTATTACCACTGGCCTCAAACATATTCTCCTGCTCAGTACTATCTTCTGAGCTTCATGAAGAATTTCAATATGATGTGTGAACAACCAAATGCCAAACTTACTATCCTTGAGAGTTACTTCACGCAGAAAATGGTGCAGTCTCTTCCATTTCTTTTATTTCCTGCATTCCGTTCCTCACTGAGCCCTGTCCGTGCTGCAGTCACACCACACCCTGTGTCTATGGCCTTCTCTTTGTCTCCTTTGTCACACCTAAACCACCATCATTTCCCACCCATAGTGCCATCTAAATGGTCCTTCTACCTCTATTCTTCTGTTCACCTTTTTGATCTGTTCTCTACACAGTCTCTAGTATGATCAGGCCACTTCCTAGCTAAAAACACTGCAAGCGGTCTTCAGCACATTTCAGTTATTATAAAGTTCATCACGATCTGGTCTGTAGCTATTTCTTTTGCATGATATGTTACATCTTTCCTTCATCCTCGCTACCTTCCTATACATAGCTGTGCTCATGAATGGCTTTTATTAGGGCATCTGTTATATGTACTATGGTAGTATAGACCTATGTTATCATACCCCATCACATCTTTCATTCAAATGAAGATTAATGTCCTAAATTTTTATATGAGAAAGGAATTTTTAGTTGAATTCTAATGGAATTGATTCTGGCACTGAAATCATATTTATTGAATGAATGAATGATTGAATTTGCCTAAGACCACATATCTAAACATTGCAGAGCTTCTCTACCATGCAGGATTGTTAGAATGATATACAGGCTAATTTTTTGAAAAGCATAAAGTAATAAAATTTAAAGCTTTAAAAATCATGGTAATTTTGGAAATGTGGGTTGCCCTGTATTACACAAGCATTCCTGATGAGTGGGAACTAAATAACTAAAAGACTGAGTCCTCACCCTTAAGGAATTTATCTTCTCATTAGGCAAGCAAGGCTTACATATACTAGAACACATAGAGAACAGTATAATATGACATTAATAAATGATGGTGAGAATAACTGGGGCAAGTCCTCTTTTGCATTCTGGTTGAGGAAGGCTACAAATAAAGGAGCCCCGTCCAGTCAACCTAATCTACCAAGTGAACCAAAGGAGTGTCATAAATTATAGCCAGATCTCCAGTGTCCTATTGAAAGCCTCCAGCACTGGACTTAGCCCAGCATACATAGGCCACAAGAATGTATTAGAGGGGCTTCTCTGGTGGCTCAGTGGTGAAGAATCTGCCTGCAAGTGCAGGAGACATGGGTTAGATTCCTAGTCTGAAAAGATCCCACATGCTACAGAGCAACTAAGCCTGTGTGCCACAACTGTTAGCCTTCTTCTGTAGAGCCTGAGAACCACAGCTACCGAGCCCACTTACCATAATTACTGAAGCCTGTGAGCCTAGAGCATGTGTTCTGCAACAAGAGAGACCACCTAAATGAGAAGCCCACAAAATGCAACAAAAAGTAACTCCTCTTTGCTGCAATTAGAGAAAATCCCACATAGCAGTGAAGACCCAGCACAGCCAAAAATAAATGAATAAATAAAATTACCAAAAAAAAAAAAGCTATTAAAAAAAAATGTGTTCCATCTGATCCTGCAAAATAGTATCTAACAAAAGAGGTCCTCTCTAACCCCATGTCCTCCTCACCCCTTTAAGCTGGCTCCCCTTTAACATGATTTATTTTATTTCTTCTCACTACCTGACACCATATATTTATTTTCTTGTGGTCTGTTTTTGTTTATTCTGTCTCCCCCACTTAGAACCTATGCTTGGAGAAAGCAAAGATTATGGTTCATTTGCAGTTGTGTCCCTGATCAGTAATAGGCTCGCAGTTGGCAGTCACTGGATAAATAACGTGTTAAAGGCATGAATCGTGATGTACTGGGTTGAACAGAGTCCATTCTTTAACTGAAGGACTCAGTTAGGGATTCGGATAATCATTTCGACAAAGCCCTAGTGTTATTCTTTCTTGACTGGAAAATACCACCTACTTCTCTGCTTTCAATTTCCAGGACTGACTTTCCTGCCCTTTTACTAAATTTTATAATAAGAGAACACTGCAGTTGCAGCCACCCTATGTCCCCAAGAATATGACCAGAGACCAAGGCCATGCCCCGTGAGAGCCTCCATAGGCAGCTGTCTGACATCTCAGTGGGCCTTACTTTGGGCTTGGCTTCAATCCCCAGGATCACCAGCTCATCTCCAAATGCACTGTTGATGAGATTTGATCCAAATACTGCCCTCCAAGAGGCCCCACGCTGTCTCCATTCAGCTGTGACAGTGTGCTCAAAAGCTACCACAGCTTTCACTAAATTCTGGAGCAAATGTCAGGCTTCCTTTGCATTATCAGACACAACTTACATGGCCTCTTTATTGGGTTTTTATACCTTGAGGGGGTCCTAATAGGATGAAAGGGAGGCTGGCTAGGTGCAAATTAGTGCAATTCGACTATTTAAAGGCACATTTAATTAAACTGGATTCATTGCCTGCATGGGGCAAGTTAAATGAAAACTAAATAGATGGAGTATGATTACATATTATTAAGAAGAGAGACAGCTCTGGAGACCAAATTCTTTTAACACAACATTAAGCCGTTCTCATTTCATATGCACAGTTTAGCACTAGCCTATAAGGAGGATGTGTTTTGAGAAAATCAGCAGAATGGTTATGAGCACTAAACAGCTTTTAATAAAATGCAATGTTTCAGGCAAGGAGCAGCTTCTAAGCTTCACTTAAATATGCTAATTAAAGAAAATGAAGTTTCCTACTGCTTCCAGGTTCTCTTTGTTTTCCCTCTATTTTTTATGTTCGTCTCAGCCTGGCTACTTTCCACCTTATTTTATAAACTCCTAGAAGTGCCCCAGATCTCTTATTTACAAGATGTCAGGACTTTCTGAGAGTTGGAAAAAATAAGTAACAAACACAAGTCTGTCAAATTGATGACTTTATTCAAATAGGCAGTCTGGGTCTGATTGTCCATAGACTGAAATAACCCTAAGTTTCTAGCTGGTGAATAGATTATTTTAACAAAATGGGCCCATCAAATTTGGCAATAATAGTAAAAATGGCTGTGATCTGTTGAGTCTCTGTAGTGGGGCAGGTTCTTGACATACATCATCTAATTTGATGCCCGTCATCTGCCTACAAGATGGGTATTGATATTCTCTTTCCACAGAAACAGAATGCTGCTGCTGCTGCTACTGCTAAGTCACTTCAGTCATGTCCGACTCTGTGCGACCCCATAGATGGCAGCCCACCAGGCTCTGCCATCCCCAGGATTCTCCAGGCAAGAATACTGGAGTGGGTTGCCATTGCCTTCTCCAGTGCATGAAAGGGAAAAGGGAAAGTGAAGTTGCTCAGTCATGTCCAACTCTTAGCGACCCCATGGACTGTAGCCTACCAGCCTCCTCCGTCCATGGGATTTTCCAGGCAAGAGTACTGGAGTGGGGTGCCATTGCCTTCTCCGTCAGAAACAGAATGAACAAGGCTAATAGTCATTGCTGGAATTCACAGTCAGTCTGACTCTAGAATAATCCCTTCTCCCTCACTGGCAATGCCTGCCCCAATCCTATTCTGGGAATTACAGCTCTAGGGGAGGGGGAATTATTTGCAAAAGCATGTGAAATAGTCAATGTAATTTGATATTACAAAATAGAACAAAAACATTTCCAATAACTTTCAGGGCTTCCCAGGTGACACTAGTGGTAAATGACTCACCTGCAGGTAGAAGTAAGAGACACGGGTTGAATCCCTGGGTCAGGAAGATCCCCTAGAGGAGGAAATGGTAACCCACCCCAGTATTCTGGCCTGGAGAATCCCATAGACAGAGGAGCCTGACAAGCTGCAGTCCATAGGATCACAAAGAGTCATGACATGACTGAAGCGACCTGGTACACAGCACACAATAACTTTCAAAGCATGAACCCCTTTAAAGGAAGTGTTACAAAATTCTCTTGGCTGCTTGTGCATAGGTTAAAAAGCAAAGTCAAGAAACACTGATCTGATTTTTATCCACCCTAGATATACAACCTTCTGACTTTGCCTCACCAGCACCCCATCTTGTGATAGCAACACTTTGGTATAACTTCTTAGAATCTGCTCTCCTCCATTTTCAGACCACGTGGCCTGAGCTATGTTTACACTGCCCTTTAGTTCTGCGAGTTTGCACGTGTCCTCATTCTGTTCAGTTCAGTTTAGTTCAGTTCAGTTGTTCAGTCGTCTCCGACTCTTTGCGACCCCATGAATCGCAGCATGCCAGGCCTCCCTGTCCATCACCAACTCCCGGTCTACCCAAACCCATGTCCATCGAGTCAGTGATCCCATCCAGCCATCTCATCCTCTGTCATCCCCTTCTTCTCTTGCCCCCAATCCTTCCCAGCATTAGGGTCTTTTCCAATAAGTCAACTCTTTGCATGAGGTGGCCAAAGTATTAGAGTTTCAGCTTCAACATCAGTCCTTCCAATGAACACCCAGGACTGATCTCCTTTAGGATGGACTGGTTGGATCTCCTTGCAGTCCAAGGGACTCTCAAGAGTCTTCTCCAACACCACAGTTCAAAAGCATCAATTCTTCGGCGCTCAGCTTTCTTCACCGTCCAATTCACATCCATACATGACTACTGGAAAAACCATAGCCTTAACTAGATGGACCTTTGTTGGCAAAGTAATCAACAGTGTTTCAAATTGGTTCATGAAATCCATTCCAAGTAAGGAACTTCTTCCCTTTTACCTTTCACTGGAACTGTTGAGAAAGAGATGTTAAGGTTGCTAAGCTGGTCAGATATATGCCTGGCCTTGCTTGTGGCCCTCTTGTCATCAGGAGGGAGAGCCTGCCTGAAACAAAGCCAAACCCAGAGATGGAAGGGATCAGAACCCCAATAACATTGTTTGAAAACCCATGTTCAACAGTAAAGGAAATCAAATATCTACACATGGACTTTGTAAGTTCATGAACCAATCAATTCCATTTTGTTATTAAGCCAGCTCTGAGTCATTTTTCTATCACTAACACCTGAAAAAGGATGTCCTGCTTATCTCCACCAACTTTATAGTTGTAGAATCTGAAGCTCAGAGAGGGAGAATGATGTTCTCAAAATTTGTATTCCTAGTTAGTGTTATAGTAAGGCCTAGAATCCAGGACCATTCTTCCCAAGTTGGTTTTGTCTCCATTGATCATTGATTCTCAAATGTTTGATCTCCAGATCAGTGGTACCAGCATCATCTGACATTTGTTAACAATGCTGGTTCCCCAGCCCCTTTCCAGTTCTACTGAGTCAGAAACCCTGGGGGTAGGACTAACAATCCAATCTCTAGGGGTAGGACTAACATATTAATATTTTAATACATCCTTCAGGTGGCTCAAATGCCTGCCCATATCTGAGAACCACTGTTCTGGATCAGTGTTCTCCAACTTTTTGCAGTGGCAAAACATTTTCTTTAAATAGAATATTGCATAGGAATTCAATATAAGTAACAGATAAGGGCCACTTACTTTGCTTGAAAGGTGTCTAGTGACCTACTTGTTCCTGAAGACACATGGCAGCACTTGAGGACATTTCCAGGGAAGCTCTAGGATCCCATGACACAATTCACAGAAAGATTGAAGAGACACTATGTTACATCCACGACAGTTTTCATCACTTGAGCGTGCTGTCTCATTACCATTTATGCTCAACTTTTCTGTAATCTCTTCCAGAATCAGAGGGTAAAGCTGGGATTGGGGAGCCCCAGGTCCTGTCCCAGCTCACCCAAGCTCCAAAGGTGGATGTAGGAAGTGAAGAGGCAGCAGTTATTTTTTTCAGAGCTCAAGATCCAAACTTTTAGTGTTTGGAAATGGTGTAGGAAGTGACTTATATTGCCCTCAAACATGTGTTTCTCTAAATCTTAGAAATTCAGTAGGTTTCCTCCTTGACAAATTTATGGAAAATGGCAATGTGTTATGGAACCTGGCACTTTCCTTGCTCTGTGCTTGCCCAGCCATGCCCTTGGCAGACTTGGTCTCTTCCACAGAAAATTGGCTAATCATCCGTGTGTGCTGTGGCTTCAGATACCTGGTGGTCCACCTTCCCAGGGATGTTTGCAGGAGACAGGGAAGTGTTCAACAGAAAGGCAAACATCTGCTGAAGAACTTTAGGGGACGAGGGCAAGGAGATTTTACAGTTGCGCTAGGAACACTGGTAACCACTTCTGTGTCTTAGCAATGGTTAGTCAAATGCCCGGTGACCTTCAACTCAGCCCATTTCCAAAACTTCTTCTTATTTTATAATAAGTTCAACTATAGGAAGTTCAACTGCTACCTCCCCTATAAAACTATACATGGCTCCCTAGCTCCTTGTCTTCCCTGACCTCCTTTTTCAGTGTTCTCACTGATTCTTATACATGGCTCTGTTACAACATTCATCATATTATTTTAATACTAACAATAATGTCTTTTGTAATAGTAGATAACACATTTCATATTTATTAATGTCATTTTGGTGATACACCTCTTCATTATGTGATAAGATTTGGGACCCTGTAGTTTCATCTGTGTATCTAAAGTGCCATCTGTCATGTGACAGGTGCTCAAAAATATCTTTTCTGTGAAAATAATAAATTTCTTGCTAGGCCTGTTCTCCCAAGGTTGTCTATGGAGTTTACCAGATGGAGAACTTAATCATGGCCCCTGTGAATCTAATGCTGGATATAGGCCAAGCCCAGCGCCTGGTTAGTTTCAGATGAGGAAACTTGTGAGCGTCTCCAAGATCAGGTAGCTGGTGGGTGATGGAGCAGTGACTTAATCCCAGTATTGTCTATTTCCAAAACCTTTGCTCTTATCATTGTATCTGTCTCTTCCTCTCATTCATCATTCATTCATTTAACCCACACTTAAGGAGAACCTCCTGTGCTTCAGTAGTGTGATCTATGGATATTCTGAGAGTCTGTCTTCATCCTCAAGGGCCCAGACTTCCCTGAGCTCACAGAATGGTGGGAAGAAAGTCCCTAAAACTGCTAAACAAGTAGATAAATACAATCCTGTTTGGTAAGGTCTCTTGTCTGGGATCTACATAGTACTTTTCTTCTAAAGAATGTAAAACTCTGAGTACCTGCACAATGAGATCATAAAGAGATTGTTGTCATTTCATTCCTTTCCCCCTATGGAAATGAAGCCCATTCCTATACAACATCCTGAGACCTGGAGGCAGATCAGATTAAGCAGGGTACCTTGGCACTGCTAATTATCCCAGACCTACCTGCCTGTCCCCTGCTCTAACTGCTAGCTTTCCTGGGCAGAAATATTTCTGAGCTGCACAATCTGCACTTTTTCCTCCTTTTTAACATCACCAGATTTGAAGTAGACATAGGCTGCAGTAGACTTGCTGGAAATATTATAGAATTCCAGTAGGAGATCGTTTACCTTCTGTTTGACAATAACACATGTTCACAGTCTCAGCAACTTGTTCACTTTGTCTGAGGAAAGAACCAGGAATATATTAGCAATTTGAGAAGAAGTTTTGGGAGGTGGAGTGGTTACAAATGATTTCACTTTCCTTAATGTTATTATTCCATGAAGTTTCTGTTTTGGCATAATTTCCTGGTGCAACCTTCTTCTGGCCTTGATAAACACAGAACCTTTTGGAATTCTCCCCAAAACATACCAAGCATTTAGATCAGACTTTGCCAAACTGACTCTAATGACACTCATTGTTCATCCTTGACAAATATTATTTTGTCAATTTTTGTCAATCTTTTGGCTAACTACTTAAGATGTATCTGTTTTGTGAATCACTTTCAACTTTCTAAAAATTTTTCTGAAGCCCTTAAGCAAAGGGGAATGCAAATCTGACTCACAGATAGCTAGTTTGTAGTCTTTTTCTAGGAGGGGAATGAAGATTCTAGAAGAAATATTTTAATACAGAAAGCTGAAAATTACAGTGCTTTTAGTGACACTGCATCTCTGGCAGAGAGTGTTTGTATTAAATTATCTTCAGCTATCCCACCAGTTTACTCTAATTTTGAAACAGTTTAAAATAAACGAGTTCCCTAATGAACAGGCTGAATGACATATTGGAAAGATAATGGTTTTGGTGTTAGACAGACCTAGACACAAATCCCCACTCTCCTATCTAATTGCAGGTGTCTTCTGGGAAAATCTTTAACCTTTCTTGAGATCCAGTTTTATCAGCTGTAATATTGGGATGGTCTTGCCCACCAGCATGATTCTGTAAGTTTTAAATGACAAAGAAATATGGGAGAATTCTGAGTACAAAATGATCCAAAAATATAAGTAGGTGTTCAATAACCATACTCGTGTTCAATGACCATAATCTTGGAGTACATATTCCATTTTTTACTATATTTGTATTATAACTATTGTGTAGTTTTAGTGCCATTACTAGTTGTTTTTGTTTTCTATGGCTCTGCTGTGCTCTGCTGTGCTAAGTTGCTTCAGTTGTGTCTGGCTCTTTGCCACCCTATGGACCATAGCCCACCAGGCTCCTCTGTCCATGGGATTCTCCAGGCAAGAATACTAGAGTTGGTTGCTGTGCCCTCCTCCAGGGGATCTTTCCATTCCGGGGATTGAACCAGAGTCTCTGTGTCTCCTGCATTGGCAGGCAGGTTCCTTATCACTAGCACTACCTGGGAAACTCTTCTGTGGCTACTGTGACAAATTATGCACACACTGGGTGATTTATAACAGGAAAAATTATTGTCTCACAGTTCTGGAGGCTAGAAGTATCAAATCAAGATGTTGACAGGGCTGTGCTCTTTTAAGGCTCAAGGGGTAAACTTGTCTTTGCCTTTTTCAAATTCTACTAGCCCCATGTGTTCCTTGGCATGTTGCTGCTTAACTCCAACCTTGGGTTGTCTTCATATGACCTTCTTTTTGTTTTCTCCTATTTTGACTATTATAAGGACACTTGCCATTGGATTTAAGGTGTACCCAGATAATCCAAGATAGCATCATCTCAAAATGCAAAGACTTTTTTCAAAAGGTTTTGGAGATTAAGGCATGGATATATCTTTGTAGGGACCATCATCCAGCCCACTACACTAGCGTCTTGTGAAACCACATTGAAGCAACTTCAAAGGTTAAATTCCCTTATTTGCAGGAGAGGATGGAGCAAAGTCTTTAAGCAAACTATAACCTCAGTGGACCCATGAAATGGATGTCATGAGATGATAATAAAAAAAGTTAGTCAGGAAGCCAGAAAAGAATGTGTTTAGATGAGATGATCCCAGTTTATAAAAAGCCAAGTCTGTCTACTCTGAACTACTCTCTAGCTTATCTATAGTAAGCTCAGTCTTTCTAGAATTTCCCTGCCTCAAGTATTTCTGAAATCCCAGACTAGGAATAGGGGCATGACAGTGAGTTAACTGACACAGTGAATTAGTCTTCTATAGTTTAAAGAACTGCTACATAAGCAGGAGGGTTTCCCTGGTGGCTTAGCAACTAAGAAACCACTTGCAATGCAGGAGACGTGGGTTTGATTCATGGGTAGGGAAGATCCCCTGGAGAAGGAAACGGCAGCCCACTCCAGTATTCCTGCCTGAGAAATCCAATTGGCAGAGGAGTCTGGTGGGTTACAATTCATGGGATCGTAAGAGTCAGACATGACTTAGTGACTAAACCACCCCCACCACCACTTAAGCAGGAAATCAGACCCTCTTGAGACTCATTTGAATAGAGATATTCCCAGATACAGCTCTATGTATGATTGAGTCTTTCTGTTTTCCACCTGAAACTATCACAATATTGTTAATTGGCTATACTCCAATATAAAACAAAAAGTTTTTGAAGTCTATTTTATATTGCTAAAAAAACAGATATTCAAACAACTAGCAGTTGAACTTCATAAATACTGACCTCCGTTATAGTTCCTCGGGAACTTCACTACTGCATCTAATATTTGTGAATGTTACAGGATTGGAGAATGCTGCCTGTTTTGCCCTTGAGCCTTGGTCTAGGGTTTCTCATCATTGCCTTTTGTAGTGAGAAGGAGTTGTGTTTGAATAAGGCAGAAGGATGATGCATTGTCTATGTCATTCCTCGCTTGGATCCTCAGTAAATAACCCAAGCTTCCAAGAGTTTCAGTTCTTCCGTTCTTACCAGACCAGATGCCAGTATGAGGTCCTAGTATCAACTAACATACTTGTTCGGATTCACTAATAGCATCCAACAGCTTAAGCCTTGGTACTGAGTTTCATGCACATTGTCCAGGCTTCCTATTCTCAAAGGGTCCAGATTACCTGTTTTTACAATCTGGTCTTCAAACACAATTCCTATCTCATACAACCTGTTTTATCTCTGGATGCAGAGCTCTGGCAGTCTGAATTCCATTCCCTTTTGACCAAATCTTTTTTGTCCCTTCTGCAAAAAGAGCATACAAATAGACGTAGAAAAGTTAAGTGCCCATGTCTACCTACCATTAGTGCCCAAGTTCCAAACACGGCCCAGCCATGTTATTTTAGGATTTTACACCTGAATTTTGCAACTGGAACTGTAAGTGAAGCTGTGTCTTCACTTGGTATCATTCCCCTACACACATACCTTTTATAAATTCCTTAGAAAAATATTTTTAAGTAAATGGGCTTCCCTGGTGGCTCAGATGGTATGGCTCAAATGTCTATATAAACTATGCTTAAAGACAAGAGAAGTGCAATCTTTACATTATAGGGACAAATGAAGTACAAGGATCAGTGGGTGAGGACCCAGTTGAGGAGGTGCACTTGGGGAGAGAGTCAGAGACTAGGCATACATCCATCACTTCTCCCCTAAATAGTATCTTTTGGAGGTCTTTTCTGTTACCACAGTGAAGAACCTGGGTCTTTTTGACTTATGTTAGTATAGAGGGAAAATTACAAACCTTGGAATCAGAAGAACCTGGATAAGAGTCCTAATCGACCACTTACTAACTTTGCTTTCTCAAACAAGTTGTCTAGCTCTTTCAATCACTTGCACCATTATTAAGTTGAAGAAAATACCCACTAACTTAAAGCATTGCAAGCAAGGTTAAATGAAAATTGAAAGCTTTTAGCTTTGGCATCATAAGAATTCGTTACCTTATAACTTGGCATAAGCTTTAGTAATTTACAGATTAACTGTCCATGGCACCTTTAACTCAGAGCATCTTTTCTGCTGGTCCTACCTTCTTTGACTTGTTATCTCCTCAGATTCTCAGGCCTGCCATAAACTTTGCTCCCCAGCAAGTTAATTGATGGGTGCTGAAGATTTAGATGGAACTACTGTCATTTTCAGAAAGCTATCCTTAAATAAATATAAAATATTCATATTCTTATCTTTCATTTGCCTTTAAAAATAAACTAATACAGATAGAACTTTCTGACACACTTAAATGCTAGTTTGAGATCACTCAACTCATTTGCATGGGTGACCTCTGCTTGAACTCATTTCTCTGGAAATAAAAGTTTAGTGCACTACTAATTCAACTTAGAAAGTAATTGGAAGACTTCGGCAAATGAGGAAAATTCTAATTTTATAGGGACTAGGGACTTAATTCAAATGGAAAAAAGCTTCATTGATGACATGAGTTAATTGTGCAGTTAACATGAAATAACCTTACCTAGCATTACAAAGATTCTAAAAGCACCAGCTTGCAGGTATCAATTATTAAAAGATTCTTTAACAGGAAATCACATTTCTTGCATTTTCTCTGTGTTGTGTATTAAAAGAGACAGTCACCAGTCTCTCAAGAGTCTAATACTCCATAATATTATATAGCAGAGCCCCATTATAACCCCAAGGTAGCATACCCTCTCTTTTGTGGAATCCTTACCTTCTACCTCTAAATGCTGGAGATCTCAGGGTTCAGTTCCAGACCTTCTTACCTAATTACATAACTGCTTGAGATTTCATCCATTCCTGTGGCTATTAATACCATTCATATGCTGCTGCTGCTGCTAAGTCGCTTCAGTCATGTCCGACTCTGTGCGACCCCATAGATGGCCGCCCACCAGGCTCCGCGGTCCCTGGGATTCTCCAGGCAAGAACACTGGAGTGGGTTGCCATTTCCTTCTCCAATGCGTGAAAGTGAAAAGTGAAAGTGAAGTCGCTCAGTCGTGTCCGACTCTTAGCGACCCCATGGACTGCATCCCACCAGGTTCCTCTGTCCACGGGATTCTCCAGGTAAGAGTACTGGAGTGGGGTGCCATTGTCTTCTCCGATTCATATGCTACTGATGCCCAAATGTTCCATCTCTCTGAGGTTGAGTCATCTATCAACCTGCCTACTTAACACCACCACTTGGATGCCTCATACTTATGTCAGACGTAACATGTTCAAAATTAAAATCCTCTCTCAGGTTGGGTTCCTTAGAAGCAGAGCCTCAGACAGGAATTCTCCAGTGATTTATTATATTGTTACTGATTTAGTGATATTCAGGAGATTTATTTCATGAATGCTTTCAGGAGAAAGGGAAGGAAATAGAAGAGGGCTGGGGAAGAGACCTAAGTGAGACCAGCTTCAATATCATCCCACAGGAAACCTCTGGAGGGCAAACTGTACATTAGGTTGGTCTCCCTTTGAGGCAAGGAGGCTGGCATTTTATAACCACATGTCAGGTTTCTGGCTTCCTAGAAATGGGAGGTTGGAGGACATAACTTCCCAAGAACTTTAGCTACTGTTTTGCTGGGGAGAATTCTCCAGAAAATGTGGCAGCTGTGAACAATTAGCACCCAACACCCAGCTGGGGAATGGGTGTATCTGCCAACAAAAAAGGTAAAAACAGGGTACCAGAATCATCTGCTAAAGATTCTCTTTTTAAAGATTCTTTTTAAGTCTTTATTGAATTTGTTACAATATTGTTTCTGTTTTATGTTTTGGTTTTTTGAGGTATGTGGGGTTTTAGATCCCTGACCAGGGGTTGAACCCACATCCCCTGAATTGGAAGGCAAAGTCTCAATCACTGGACTGCCAGGGGAGTGTCTCACTAAGATTCTTAATTGATCTCTCAATATGCAGCTCAAATTGTACCTACAACTTTTATCTGAAATCCACCCATTTCGCTTCAACTCCACTTCTAACACCCGGGCCAAGCCACTATCATGTCTCATCTACACGAGTAAAACCCTTCCATCCGGTACCCTGGATCCACTCTTACTCACCAGCTATACATTGTCCTCACAGAAGCTAGAATTGTTTTCTTTGTTTAAAACACAGATCTGATCACCTTCAAATCCTCTGACAGCTTCTTATTGCCTTTATAATTAATTTTGAACTCAAGGTCAAGGTCTAAATTCATCAGTTAGGCCTTTGCCTCCAATGCCAGCCTCTGAGAGGCCTCTCTCCCTCTGTTGCTGCCATTTGGTCCATTCCTTGATCATTAGAAGCTTCTGCCTTATATTCTTCTCTTTTGTTGTTTCTTCTGGTGAGAAGCTCTTTCCTCATCCCTTCATTTTCTTGTTTCCTCATTATTCAAGTCTCTCAAGTGTTTGATGACACTTGCCTGAGGGAGGCCTCTCCTGACCTGTTAGCTCATTCATAGCACTAATCACAATCTTCAAGGGTATTTGTTCTCTAAAACTTGACTGCTGAATGAGCTGGACTGATGTGTGAATGCAGAAAACAACTTTCTATTAGTCTTGATCTCTTAACTCATTATTCTCCACAATAATCCCATAGCTTCTCCTATTCCTCTCAGTTATTAATTCTAATTCAGTGAAACATTTACACTTCAATTTCTTAGACTTATACCACTTAAAGCTTTTTACGTTCCTCAGCTTGGGCCTACCTTAGGCTGGAGAGACTGCATTGGGCAAAGAGAGCACGATCAGCGTCTTTACTATTTCCCTTAATTTGCATCCCCCCCCCACCCCCCACTAAAGGGTATAGGCTTCCTGTGTCTTCTTTAGGATTGAAGCAAGGGCAGAGCAAGATGGGGCATAAAAGGAACCTACTCTACTTGGGAAATTGTAACCTGGCATCAGGGCTGTCTTCATGTTGTAGGCCTGACTGCTGACCTCCATCTGAGATGCCCCCTCTTCAATTTTCTGATATAGTTAATGCCTTAGATGCTGGTTGATTATACCTCCTTCAGCTCCTGTGTTCCTGCGGCCTCTTCCACCCAAACAGCTGTATTGGGGTCTCCTCATTCCTTTGTCCAATATACTTTTGAGATAATCCAAGTACAGTTCCCTTTTGCAAAGACTATTATCTGAAACAGAGAAAATAATTCAGCCTTACATTGCCAACCCCAGCATGTGCAAGACTGTCTCAGTCCATTCAGGCTGCTACAACAAAAATATTATAAACAGGGTACCTTATGAACAACAAACATTTATTCCTTACAGTTTTATAAGCTGGGAAGTCCAAGGTCACAGAGCTGGCAGATACAGTATCTGGTGAGAGCCCACTTCTTCACTGATGGCCATCTTCTCACTGTAACCTTACATGCTACAAGGGGCAAGGGACCTCTCCAGAAACTCATTTATGAGGGCACTAATCCCATTCATCAGGGCTTCACCCTCATGACCTAGTCACCTCCTAAGGGCTCCATTTCCAAATTTCACCACATTGGGGATTGGATTTCAACACATGGATTTTGGGAGGACATATTCAGATCATAGTAGAGACATTTAAATGAAACCTGCTACCAAAGGTTGCGCAGGGTTGGTTGGAGGCACTCAGCCATGAGTAGTAAGATATTAGAACCTACGTCTCCCAGATACCTGCTTTCTGAGGATGAAGGAATCAGCTCCCCAACCCTGGGCTGCACTCTGCCAACATGTTGTCTATCACTCTGTTCCCCCAGGACGCTTTTGTTTCCTGTTTTTCATAGCCATGAGGTGAGCGTTGAAACAGATGGCAGAACTGACTCTATCTGGTCTTTTTGCAGAGCCAGCATAGACAATCTAACACTAGATTTAGAATTTGGAGTACATTCTCAGTGCTATTCTCAGCTTTAAGGCCTCAGTTAAACTCTAAGACAGGGAAAGCCCCATTTAACACCCTGTTGTTTTTTCCCTTTTGTCTATAACTCTCACTAGAATATATACTATGAAAACTGGTATCCTGTCCATCCGGTGCTAGATGACTCCTCATCAGCTAGCTCAGTTACTGGCACATATTTGTGGCCAGTAAATATTTGGTGAGTAAATTTATAGTGCTGTGCAAATAAACATTTTTTCTTAGTTCCTTTATCTGTAAAGTTTGTTTAAAACTTAACTCTCAGGAAAAAAAAAGACTCAAAATTTTGCATACAGAGAAAAAGTAGGGGACTGATGTTTGTATTATAACCTTTATTTAAGATTTGAAGGGTCTCAGAAGTCAGTATCAGGGATTTACAACCCCCTATGGATTCCCCACAGGTCTTTTGTTTAAAATGTAGTATTTAAGCTCTTTAGTACTTTTTTCCTACCCAATTCCTGGTAAATTCTTCCCATCATTCATCTACACACCTGTCCTCCCTAGAACTGTTCAACATAAAATGGCCTATGTACTGATAGTTCTTTAAGGCAAGAGACCTTTTCTCCCATCAGGCAGGAGTCAGTTTCACCAACACTGTCCTGCTTCAGCTGTTCTGCCTCCCTCCTAGGAGTTCAGAGATCCACAGCTGTAGTGCTCTGTCTTTACCTGAGGCAGGAAAAAGAGAGTTCCCTGGAAAGTTTCCTCTGTTATTGAGTGATCAACCAATCATAGTTATTATAATAATTATTATCATCAGTATTATCATGTAGTTGTTTTTGTTTAGTTGCTCAGTTGTGTCTGACTCTTTGTGATCCCATGGATGGCACCATGCCAAGCTCCTCTGTCCTTCAATATCTCCAAGAGTTTGCTCAAATTCATGTCCATTGAATCAGTGATGCTGTGTAACCATCTCATCCTTTGTCACCCCCTTCTCCTCCTGCCCTCAATCGTTCCCAGCACCAGGGTCTTTCCCAATAAGTTGGCTCTTCACGTCATGTGGCCAAGGTATTAGAGCTTCAGCATTAGTCCTTCCAATGAATATTTAGTATTATCATGATATGTTAGTAAGCCACCCTGCCTGAGTCTATTATGTCATGAAAGTAATGAACCTCCTTTCATGACGACTTTCCTTTGTCAACACATATTGTTTCTCCAACGAAATAAGAAAACTAGTATGTATTTTCAGGTCAGAGTGAGCAATAAGTTCTGTAAAAAATGTTCAAAAGGACGGAGTGCCTGTCAGGAAGACATGAGGATTCCACCCTGAAGCTTAGTTGTCTAAGGAGAGGGCCTCCAGCTCCCTATGGGGCTCCCTATGTGTCAGATAATGATTTTGCTGGATCAATGCAGGTGATAATGCTGGGAAAATGAATGGTAAGTGTTGGGAGTAAAGGGTTGTAATTTTAAAAAGAAAGTCAAGGAAGGCCTCATTTAGGATGGAATTTAAGTAGAGACCTGAAGGAGGTAAAAGGAGAGAGTCATGGGTCTTCTGAGTAAAGACATTCATGCAGATAATAACAATTATTATCATCAGTATTATCATGTAGTTGTTTTTCAGTCTCTCAGTGGTGTCTGAGCAGAGAAATATACAGGTATGAGTGAAAGAGGGGACTCAGGAAGGAACATAAGGTTTCCGGCCAGAGCTTTTGGAAGGATGGCATTCTTATTCATTGAGATGGAGCAAAGATGAGGGGTTGGATTTGGGGAGATTAGGAGTTTAATATTTATGCATATTAAATTTGTGTAATGCCTATTACATGTTTAAGAAGAGATTCCACAAAGGTAGTTGTGTCTGTAAATCTAGAATTGAGAGAGAGAGAGACATCTCAGAGTTATCACCATATCAGTTCAGTTCAGTTCAGTTGCTCAGTCGTGTCCAACTCTTTGCGACCCCATGAACTGCAGCACGCCAGGCCTCCCTGTCCATCACCAACTCCCGGAGTCTACCCAAACCCATGTTCATCGAGTCGGTGATGCCATCCAACCATCTCATCCTCTGTTGTCCCCTTCTCCTCCCGCCCCCAATCCTACCCAGCATTAGGGTCTTTTCCAATGAGTCAGCCCTTCGCATGAGGTGGCCAAAGTAGTGGAGTTTCAGCTTCAACATCAGACCTTCCAATGAACACCCAGGATTGATCTCTTTTGGGATGGATTGATTGGATCTCCTTGCAGTCCAAAGGACTCTCAAGAGTCTTCTCCAACACAAAGCTCAAAAGCATCAATTCTTCGGCGCTCAGCCTTCTTCACCATCCAACTCTCACATCCATACATGACCACTGGAAAAACCATAGCCTTGACTAGACGGACTTTTGTTGGCAAAGTAATGTCTCTGCTTTTAAATATGCTATCTAGGTTGGCCATAACCTTCCTTCCAAGGAGTAAGCATCTTTTAATTTCATGGCTGCAGTCACCATCAGCAGTGATTCTGGAGCCCCAAAAAATGAAGTCTGACACTGTTTCCACTGTTTCCCCATCTATTTGCCATGAAGTGATGGGACCGGATGCCATGATCTTAGTTTTCTGAACGTTGAGCTTTAAGCCGACTTTTTCACTCTCCTCTTTCACCTTCATCAAGAGGCTCTTTAGTTCTTCTTCACTTTCTGCCATAAGGGTGGTGTCATCTGCATATCTGAGGTTATTGATATTTCTCCCGGCAATCTTGATTCCAGCTTGTGTTTCTTCCAGCTCAGCATTTCTCATGATGTACTCTGCATATAAGTTAAATAAGCAGGGTGACAATATACAGCCTTGATCAAGAGTACTTAAATAAATCAAATGAAAATCCCCAAGGTAGTAAGAGTGAGCATCAGTTCAGTTCAGCTCAGTCACTCAGTTGTGTCCAACTCTTTGTGACCCCATGGACTGCAGAACGCCAGGCTTCCCTGTCCATCACCAACACCCAGAGCTTACTCAAACTCATGTCCATCGAGTTGGTGATGCCATCCAACCATCTCATCCTCTGTTGTCCCCTTCTCCTCCCACCTTTAATCTTTTACAGCATCAAAGTCTTTTCATATGAGTCAGGCCAAAGTATTGGAGTTTCAGCTTCAGCATCAGTCCTTCTTCCAATGAATATTCAGGACTGATTTCCTTTAGGATGGACTGTTTGGAACTCTGCAGACCAAGAGACTCTCAAGAGTCTTCTCCAACACCGAAGTTCAAAAGCATCAGTTCTTCAGTGCTCAGCTTTCTTTATAGTCCAACTCTCACATCCATACATGACTACTGGAAAAACCATAACTTTGACTAGTTGGACTTGTGTCAGCAAAGTAATGTCTCTGCTTTTTAATATACTGTCTAGGTTGATCATAACTTTTCTTCCAAGGAGCAAGCATCTTTTAATTTCATGGCTACAGTCACCATCTGCAATGATTTTGGAGCCCACAAAAGATAAAGTCTGTCACCATTTCCATTGTTTCCCCATCTATCTGCCATGAAATGATGGGACCAGATGCCATGATATTAGTTTTCTGAATGTTGATTTTTAATTCAACTTTTTCACTCTCCTCTTTCACTTTCATCAAGAGACTCTTTAGTGCTTCTTCGCTTTCTGCCACAAGCCGTGGTGTCATCTGCAGATATGCCAATGATACCACACTTATGGCAGAAGAGTGAGCACAGATAGACTTACTACAGAATCTTTGGCACTCCAAAAGGAAGAGGTCAGGGAGATGAGGAAGAACTCAAAAAGAAGCTGTGTGAGTTAGGGTTCTCCAGAGAAACAAAACCAATAGACTCGTGTAGAGATCTAGACATATTTTGTTGCTGTTGTTGTTTAGTTGCTAAATCGTGTCCTATTCTTTGTGACTTCTTTCCATGGGATTTCCCAGGTAAGAATACTGGCATAGGCTGCCATTTCCTTTTCCAGCGGATCTTCCTGACCCAGGGATTAAACCTTGCATTTACCACTGAGCCACCAAGGAAGCCCATAGACATATTTAGAAAGAGATATATTATGAGGAACTGGCTTACATAATTATAGCAGGTAAGAAGTCCCATGATGTTCTGCCCATAAGCTGGGGGCCCAGAAAGGCTGATCGTGTAGTTTCAGTGCAAATCCAAGGGCCTTTGAACCAGGGGAGTCAGTGGTGTAAGTCCTAGTCTGAGTCTGAAGACCGAGAGCATTGATGTCTGAGGGCAGGGGGAAATGGATGTCCCAGTTCAAGCAGAGAGCAAATTTGCATCCTCTGCCTTTTTATTGTATTCAGGCACTCAATAGATTGGATGATGTCCACCTACATTGTCAAGGCAATGATCTTCTTTACTCAGTCTACCAATTCAAATGTTAATCTCTTCCAAAAACACCCTCACAGACACACCTGGAAATGAGGATTTGCCATCTATCTGTGCATCTCTCAGCCGAGTCAGCTGACATGTAAAACTAACTAACACAAAGGCTTAGAAGTAGCAGCACATGAGGTTTAAGGCAAAAATGAAAAGAGGAGTCCTGAATGTCACAGGAATGTGTTTCAAGATAGAATGTAACAATGCTGCTAATAAATAGAATAAGTTGAAAACTAAAGGCTTACCATTACATCTAGTCATCCAGAGATCACTGGTGATACTAAAAAGAGCAGAATCAGTGGAGTAGCATGAATTTAAGAGACTGGGCTTATGGGAGAATGAAATACTATGAAAATGAATGACAGTGAGCATAGAGAAAACTTTCGAGGAGAGTTTCTGTAAAAGGAAAGACAGAAATGTAGCTAGAGGCGGAGGTAGAATTAGTTAAGACATTTTAACATAGGAGAATAAACAGTAAATTTTGTTGTTGATAAGAATGATCTAACAGAGAAAAGAAAATCATGATTCAGGAGTGTCTTGAGCAGACAGGAGGGGTTGGCACCCAGGGCACAAGAAGAGGCATCGGTGTTAGCTGAGAGCATGGACAGTGCATAAACAAAGTACCAAGAGAGAAGATGAACAGGAATAGACACAGATAGGTAAGAGATGTGGGAGGAGATTGAAGGAGTTCTCTTTGGATGACTTATATTTTTCTCAGTAAAATATGAAACTGAGAAGGATGAACCAAGTCATCAACTAACAAAAGAGGATGGGGGAAGATGTATTGGAAGTTTCAAGTATGGAAGAGTCCACTGGTAGAGTGGGAGAGAAATGGATATGGAAATATAATTTCCAGTTAGCACTAAGAGCACATTTGAGATGAGTGGTCATGAATTGAAAGTGAAGCCATTTATCATAGTTTTATGCTTTTCTTTAATCATGTTGAGATGCACAGTTGCAGGCATGGAGTTGACAGTTGGATTTGATTAAGGGCTGTGTTTTTGCCTATAATGAAGCTGAAGAGGGGTAAAGAAGCCATGGATATATGCAAGGGAGAGGTTATAATTATTGGTCACAGAACTAGGCTGAATGAGAAAGGGAGTGACTCCAAATTAATCAGGAAAAATGAATCATTGCTATCATTGATAGATTTTAGGTCCTGAATGGACTCAAACGTAAGTTGGAGGGAAGATACTGGAAGGAGTGGGATAGAAAGATAGGTGGTTATCAGAGAGTGTGATGCTGGGAACATAGAATATGGAAGGGACACAGTTCAGATAATGACAAGGTCTATGGTATATTCATGAGAATAGAAGGTTGAGGAATACAGAGGAGTGAATCCTGGGAAGAGAAGAGCTCAGGGACTAAGAAGCTGGGGTACTAGAAGAGCGTTGATATCACCAAGAAGCAGGAGTGGTGCAAAAGAAAGTGATGAAGAGCCAAGATCAAAAATCTTCCAAAATTCACAAGTGGCATGAGTATGAATTGATGATCACTACAAGGAGGAGTGGTGTGTGGAAACACCTGATCATCTCAGATTCAAACTGTTTTTGTGGAGAAGGAAGAGAAAATACAAAGGAAGGAGCAATGAGGGATAAAAGGACACTCATTCCTCCTACAAGCCCATTGTAGTAGACTACAGAAGAGCAAACAGTTATCATCTGAAAGGGATATGGGGAAAGAGGTATTCTCAAGAGAGAGTCAGGGATCTTCAGTTATAATAGACCAGGCATTCGATAAGTCATAGTGGAGAAGTTTAGGAACTGGGGGGATTCTGCAGTGGCTCAGTGGTAAAGAATTCACCTGCAATGCAGGAGACACAGGACACACGGGTCTGATTCCTGGATTGGGAAGATCCCCTGTAGGAGGAAATGGCAACCCACTCCAGTATTTTTGCCTGGGGAATCCCATGGACAGAGGAGCCTGGTGGGCTACAGTCCAAAGAGTTGCAAAGAGTTGGATGTGACTGAGCACAAGCACAGTTAGAAGATATGATCAGAAAATGATGTCATGGGATTTCACATATGGAATATAGAGAATGATGAATTCTATATGATCTGTGTAATGGTGGAGACCAGGACTTGTGGAGTGGCTTTCTTTTGTTGAAACTTTGAGTTTCTTTAACTACTGACCGATAGCTTTGTCTAATTATGGAGGGACTAATTTCTTCTCATGGGGCAAGATGCACAGGCCTGAATACATATGTACTGGGCTGTGTTTAAGCAATAATCTTCTCTGCACTCTGAGGTACTGTACCTAAGAAATAATGTATGGAAATTGTGTGGAAAGCAGAGTTTGGCTCAGGATAGCAAGATCTCTACAGATTAAAAGAAATTTGCATGAAAGTGGGAAGAAGGGCTTATTAGAGTGTAAAACAACATATCTGAAATCAAGCCTGTCTTATCGTTATGGGAATACTCCTTCCACTCTCCCATCAAGGACAACATGTCATGCCCTGGTATCGATAGATTTCAAGGGTTAGTTGAGTTCTTCCATGAGTGACAGATATTTTACAAGTTACAAAGGCAGAATTTTAACTTATTTTTTTACAAAATGGACTTAGTTCCTGTCTCTTTCAATTTCATTCCACCTAAGGATGGGAATGTGAAAAGGGCTTCTCTGGTGGCTCAGACAGTGAAGAATCTGTCTGCAGTGCAGGAGACCTGTGTTTGATCCCTAGATCAGGAAGATCCCTTGGAGAAGGGAATGGCAACCCACTCCAGTATTCTTGCCTGGAGAATTCCATGGACAGAGGAGCCTGGTGGGCTACAGTCCAAAGGATTGCAAAGAGTTGGATGCAACTGAGCGACTAACAAGGGTGGGACAAATAATTGATTTGCCTAAATTCAGACAACTAATGGATTACTTAGCTGTTTGGAGGAAAATTTCAATTTCAGAAAGTTTTCTCTACCCATCCCTCTCTGTAAGTTTGGAGGTAGGGAGAGTTTGGCTTTCCCTCTAAGGGAGAATCAGCACTGATATTTGATCTGCATAGTGAGAGTCAAGTAGACAAAACAGTGCTGCCGCTTCTGTCAGCAATACTTCCTGATCACTGGCATCTCACTGCACTCTCAGGGCCTTCCAGCCCCTCTTCCCAAGCAACCCTCTCTGGGTGCCTCTTCTCAGTATCTATAAAATATCTGATGCAGACTAGTGGCTATTTCTTGACCCTTGCACACCTTGAGTATTAGAGGGCAGAGTGGATCGGGATCTTAGAAATGCTTTTCTGTGCCACTCTTGGGCTTTTGAGACCATCCTGGAGTGTGGTGTCTTCCATTTCCCTCTCTTGCTCTTACAGGTTTAGCCATGCTGTGCTAGAAGTGACAGTTTTACTTTGCATAGCTGCCTGTGGTTATAGAAAGATTGCTCTATGAGGATTGCAGTCTCCCCTAATTTTACCCAGGATGGAAGACCCAGATACACTGTACTCTCAGATCTCCATATTTAAAAAGGATCTTTTGTGTTGCTTCACATATTTGACATTGAGTTGGGCTTATATGTTTCTTTTCCATCCCCCAATAACAAGAATTCTCTCAAGTCTAACATCCCTGTTTTTTCCAATAACCATAGCTGCCATTCTGAATTCAAACCATCTTTATCTCATGAAGACATGGGAATTTGTTTGGGCAGAGAGGAAATCATTACTTACTGAAGTCATATGCTTTATCCTTGGAGTCAGATATATGCTATCTTTATTCTTTGGTTCCCATGACAAGAAGACTCTGGCGATATCATAAGATCTGATACATAGTAGGTTTTTACATTCTCCTGAAATATATATTTTTTATTTTAATAAGATGCTTGGGTTAATAAATGAAATAATGTACCTGGCAAATGGTGATTTTTTTGCAAGAAAGATGCTATGGTAATGGGAATAATTGCTTTAAATTCTTGAGTATGGGAAAGAGAGAATAAGCAGATGGTTCATCATGCTTTCATTGGCTTCTAGGTTCATTCCAAATGGCAAACTATTGCCCGAGCAAATATTTGGAATCAAAATGACCCTACTCCATTTGTTCAGAATATTTCAGTACTCGGTGTATTATGCAAGTCATGTTTACCATTATAAAAAGGACATAAAATTTGCTAGGAAAAAAATGTGATTTATTAGAGCACTAGGATGGCATTTGAAAGAACAGAGATCTATCACCAGATGGCAAAAATGCTAACAGAGGAAAGTAAGAGTCTGAGTACATTGTGAAATTTTAAGTTAAGATGGCAGAATATTTTATCTCAGTTCAGTTCAGTCGCTCAGTCGTCTCCGACTCTTTGCGACTCCATGAATCGCAGCACGCCAGGCCTCCCTGTCCATCACCAACTCCCGGAGTTTACCCAAACCCATGTCCATCGAGTTGGTGATGCCATCCAACCATCTCATCCTCTGTTCTCCCCTTCTCCTCCTGCCCCCAATCCTTCCCAGCATTAGGGTCTTTTCCAATGAGTCAACTCTTCACATGAGGTGGCCAAAGTATTGGAGTTTCAGCTTCAACATCAGTCCTTCCAATGAACACCCAGGACTGATCTCCTTTAGGTTGGACTTGTTGGATCTCCTTGCAGTCCAAGGGACTCTCAAGAGTCTTCTCCAACACCACAGTTCAAAAGCATCAATTTTTCGGCACTCAGCTTTCTTCACCATCCAACTCTCACATCCATTCATGACCACTGGAAAAACCATAGCCTTGACTAGACGGACCTTTGTGTGGGCAAACTCTATGTGCTTCATTGTTATAGAGATCAAAAGTATTGTCAAGTGGAAAGCATGTCTTGAACCATGGATTTTGTTCTAAATAAGTCAAACAGAAGTGAAGTGAAGTGAAAGTCGCTTAGTCGTGTCCAACTCTTTGCGACCCCATGGACTATACAGTCCATGGAATTCTCCAGGCCAGGATACTGAAGTGGGTAGCCTTTGCCTTCTCCAGGGGATCGTCCCAACCCAGGGATCAAACCTAGGCCTCCCACATTGCAGGCGGATTCTTTACCAGCTGAGCCACAAGGGAAGCCCAAGTCAAACAGAATATTGTGTAAATTTGATAGAACCAATAATGTTTGAGTAAGCAACATTTATTTAATTTTTTGCCTGTAGTTAAATATGAAATCACTGTGTTTTTGGACGAGCTCTTGAGAATATAAAGGGCAGAATGATACGTGAATGAAAGCATCAGTCAAATTACTTGGAGAAAGAAAGAGGGAGAAAAAGAGGGAGGGAGAAAAGAAAGAAAAAAGAGAGGGGAAGAAAGGGAGGGAAGAGGGAGGAAAAATAAAGCATAGTATTTAGTAATATAAACTAAGTTTTGACTGGTGGGAGCTGGCTCTCTCAGTGCTCAACTTTATTTCTTGAGATTAATTTAAAAAATAGCAATTGGGGAGAATAGAGTGTGGCACAGCCTGTATATAGTGTGGTATAGATGCACTGTGCCACTTAATAGCTATATTATAGTAGGCAAATCTTAACCTACTTTAGATTCTACAGCTTGCCAAAGTACCAGTTTTTCCCTCTGTAAAATGGAAATATTAAAACCTTCATGATTTGCAGGAACACAGTGAGATACATAGATTGCTTAGCATACTATCTGGGACATGAGTTTAGGATTTTTGCATCCAGTCCTTCTTAGTGAAGACATTGTCCTGATATCCCCTGAACTATTTGCCTTTTCTTTCAAAGACATTTGGGAATAAATTCAATAAAAGAACCCATTTGCTCTGCTTTTTCCCACCTAATGATTGAACAAAACTGAAGGCTCAATGTGCCATTGAAAGAGATTAGAAGGACCTAATATTAGAGTTTCCCTGAAATAAAAGGCAGATTTATTCCTTCTGTCTACAGTTTAGTTGCTCCTTGCTCCTTCTAAGCAATTAGTACATTCTGGCTACAAGTTGGGCAAGCAGAAATTAGTCCATCCAACCCTAAGTTAATGGTCATTCTTGAAACAGGAATCTATTATTCTCCTCTTTTTATGACTTATCCCAGAAAAGGGGTTTGTGCTAGGTGATGGGGTTAAAGCAGAGTCACTAAAGAGAAGAAAAAAAAAAAAAAAAGCAATGTAATCCTTCAAGATCCTGCACAAAACTGTCCTGTCTCTGAAATTTGTTTGTTTCATTCTCTGCTGCTGCTGCTGCTAAGTCGCTTCAGTGATGTCCGACTCTTTGCGACCTCATAGACCCCACCAGGCTCTTCTGTCCCTGGGATTCTCCAGGCAAGAACACTGGAGTGGGTTGCCATTTCCTTCTCCATCTTTCATTCTCTAGTAAAAGTTAATTGTGTTACATTCCCCCAGGTAGTTTCTACAGCTCAGTTTTGCATTTCTGACTCACTTTGTCTTGTGTTATATTTTTCTTAATTGTCAGTTCACCTGAGCAGTTAGTAACCTCTGTCATAGATAGATTGAGCTTCTTCACCAACACTTTCCCATCAAACCTAACTTTGGTCTTGTGTACAAGTGTCCAAAGTCAGCCCCTGTCAATCATCCCTCTGTGCAGAACCCCATGACTTGAGTTTCTTGGTTACAGTGATCATAGTCATAGAAATGCATGTTCTTAATTTGGGACCTGGGGAGATTTTTCAGGTAACTGTAATTATCTAATTCCCCAGTTTAAACAGGTTCAATGCATGATACAGGGTGCTCGGGGCTGGTGCACCGGGATGACCCGGAGGGATGGGATGGGGGGGAGGTGGAAGGGGGTTTCTGGAAGGGGAAAACATGTACACCCATGGTGGATTCATGTCAATGTATGGCAAAACAAAGACAATATTGTAAAGTTAAAAAATAGAAAATAAACTAATTAAAAAATAAAATAAAGTAAGAAAGATCGAAGTTGATGAAACCAGTTGCCCTTGTAATGCAAACAAGCCCCTTTTGGCCCTGCAGGCTTCCAGCTCCTTGGCTGAGAAATACTACAGACTGGTAAATCTCGTCTCCAAGCCAAAGGCATATCTATTTACACAGTTGTAGCTATTGCTGTTTCAATATTACATTTGCTTTTCCCATGATCCTTTCCCTTTTCAGTAATGTTTTCTCACTGCACCATGTAAATTCTTTTACTTTTCAGTATATTTTATGAAGGGGGTAGAAATGGGGGGCTCTTGCATGGAAGGAAAAATCACTTGGCATATGTCATTACCCTGAATGCCTGACATTTGAGTTTAGTTGTTACTCTCCCAAAAATTAAATGTCTTTTTAAGGCACAAAACTGTGACAGTTATAAACTCCGATTTTAAATACTTAGGTATCTGGGCCAAAGCTAAACGTACTTTTTTGGTGGGAAATGATTATGTCTCACAGGTCCATTCAAAACTGTTGTGCACACGCCAGCAGACTTCTGTTCTTTTTGATTGGAAAATGTAAATCATACTTAAGAATTGTTCCAAAAAGAATCTTGAGCTGAGTCCTTGGACACAGAGTTGCAGCTCACCGCAGGTTCTGATAGTTGAGTTACAACTCACTGAAAATCAGGGTTTTAAAATGGAAGCACAGACAAACCTTCAAGCCAGGGCAGCACAAATGGTGCCTTGATAATTTATAATCTACAGGCAGCTCTTGGGTTTATTATCACAATGACAAATGCACTGTCATTGTTAATAGGATATTTCCCAGCAAGGACTTCTTGTTATGCAAGCCAGGTTCGGTATGTCATGCAGCACGATAGCAATAAAGTCTACAAGAATTTGTAATGAACTTCAATTACTAATAGATTATGGTTAATGGGAAATATGTGCAGTAAAGATATGGGTTTTTATATGCACCTTCTGGTATTCTACAAGGCAATGATTTATGCAACAATTTATGTTAACATTTTCTACCATGAAAAGGACCCATTTGGTAGGAAGCCTCTTCATCCATAACAAATATTTAAAATAATTTTGCACATAATATAAATGAAGGTATAAAATTAGATATTAATCTATTTAATTTTAGCATTTTTATTTGAATTGAAAATGGAGACTTTTTCTCTCCTGAGTAGCACTGTTGGTTAAAAATTCTTGCTGTAAAACAGAAGCATGAGATATATTGATGTATTTGAGTTAAATGTAACATTTTTGCGTGTTAATTTCTTTTTTAACTTCCTGCTGTAATTAGGGACCCACTTAAGATTTGAAATATTTCTGGTGTCTTGCTTATGTAAGTATTATTTTAAATTAAGAAAACCCACAAGTATACATGTGAAATTAACATGAATTTGTAATCCACATCATGATTCTACTTTCCACAGAGATTGATAGCTATAATATGTGGAAGTGCACATATAAATGATTTATGTTTGTGCGTAAACGGGCACGTTGGAGGCTGGCACACACACACACACACACAGACATATATGGTTTTATATACATATATACACTTTGACAAAAATTGACAAAATTGAACAATGCTTACCACAGCTTAGCCAAGTATGACCAAAAAAAAAAAATCAATGCAGTTAAATTACAAAAATGAAACAATTCACTAAAGGATTTTGAGCTAAATGATGGTGTATTTAAAATTATGAAACAGAGCAGATACAATCTTGGGAAATTACTGACAGCATTTTTCCATCTACCAAATGTGTGTATTAATGTGTTAATGGCTAAGGTGTTTTGTAGAAAGCTTGATTTTTAAACTTAGAAAAAATATTTTTAATGCTCTTTCTTTTAATTCCTGAATTCATTTTTTTTTCCCTTGAGACCAATATGGTATCTTGCAAATGGCAGATGTAGACTAATGAACACCTGTGTACTCACTACTGTCCTTACTTGAGTAACCTTTGAAACATGGCTTTTCTCCCTGATCAATGATAGTGCTAAGAATGTGGAGAGGCCTTAGCATCTCAGAGTTACGCTTTTGGACTTTGGAGCAGAGACCCAGCTCTGCCATGTCTTTGATTGTATTCAAGTCCATTTCAACTTATCAAACTT
The DNA here is from genome assembly GCA_024291935.2 of Okapia johnstoni. NCBI lineage: Eukaryota > Metazoa > Chordata > Mammalia > Artiodactyla > Giraffidae > Okapia > Okapia johnstoni. The sequence continues at coordinate 34,731,809 of CM044319.1, forward strand.
CATTGTCTTCCTCTATAAAATGAGAACAGTTTATTTTTTAAAAATGCCTTTTTATTTTGAAAATTAAATGAAACTACATGTCAAAAATTGTATATAGTGCCTGATACATAATCAGTGCTCACTTCATTTTATATGTTGTTGTTTGCAACATTTAGAGGATACTGGTCCAGATATATCAGTGAATAATGTAATATTTCTATAATTATTACTATTGTGCTAAGTAGCTTCAGTCGTGTCTGACTCCTTGTGACCCTACGGACCATAGCCTGCCAGGCTCCTCTGTTCATGGGATTCTCCAGGCGAGAATAATGGAGTGGGTTGCCATGCCCTCCTCCAGAGGATCTTCCCAACCCAGGGATCGAACCTGCATCTCTTAAGTCTCCTGCATTGGCAGATTCTTTACCACTAGTGCCACCTGAGGTGTCTAATTATTACAATTGAACTAATTACAATAGTCCAATTACTATTACATATTTTTATTACCAATGTTCCATACAAACTTCCATATCTTGTAGGTTTTGAGGCTCTGATGGGCCAGACAGTCACCTAGCTGGTTCATAAAAAGAAAGATTCCTAGGCCTCACACATGGTTCAGATCTAGGGTGGAATCAAGAATTTTGCATGTCTAATAAGCCTCCCAGGTGATTCTTGTGCCCACTAAAATTTTAAAAGTAGGTAGTGAATATGATTGACAGAATTTATTGATGTTGATGTCTCTGTAACTTGTTGAAATGAACTAAATATCAATACAGTGATGAATAACTAAGTAATCTGCTAGGTGAATATTTGATATCATGAAGATTAAGCATCTAGAATTCAGGTAATTGATAAAATAGGTACACTTATCTTGATATTTTGGCTCTACTTGGGGGAAAAAATGATTTTTTTTTTTTTGCAAAAATAATCTCCTAGACCTAATCTGTGTTGTATTTTTCAAAGTTTATTTTTCTTATATCCTCAATATGTCTTTGGAGTGCCTTATAGATTAAAAAAGATTCTGAAAAGGAAGGGAAGGACTTGGTTAAGATAGGGCATGGGGTCAGTCACTATTATTTTAAATAAGTTAGCATTGTATGTAGGAGGCAGAGAGTTATTTCTGTCTCATAATAGTCTGAAGGTAAGCAGTCCACTCCCTAATGTGGCAACTCTGCTCCATCAGGTCCAGGGACCCAGCTTCTGTTGCTCTGCATTTCCTAGGGCATTGCCACTTTGTGTGCGTAGTCTGAAGTAGCTCACTATCACATCCGCATTCCAGTCATCCAGAAGCAAAAAAAAAAAAAAGCCGATAAAGATAACATACATCTTCCTTTGTCGGCATATACCACAATGTTACTTCTCACATCCCATTGGCTTTAACTCAGTCATGTGACTATATGTAGCACAAAGGGAGTATGGGGAATATAGTCTTCCTCTAAGAAGCCATACACCTAATTCAATATTAGATATTATATTATCACAGAGGGAGGAAGAATTGCTCTTAGGAAACAATATTTGCCATATTACATTCAACTCTCTGCCAACTGGAACTGGACAGGCCTTATGATTTGCCATTGCAAAGTTTCTTGTGTTATAGATACTAAGTGAAAATATGTGTACACAAGATTAAAATAATATATCAGTCCTCTGGGATTGTCCTCTGCCCAAGAAGGCAGACCACAGCCACATAGGAGCTGATTTTGAAAATAATAAAATGTTGGATCAAAGTTGATCAAGTCAAAAAAGTGTTCTCTTTGTACCAGAGGCACCAGATGGGATCAGTCCCCAGGAGATAGAATGAAAATTCAGAGCTAGGAGATAATTCCTATAAGGAAGCTTAGAGAGTCAGGAGAGAAAGGAATCAAGAAAGAATCAAGGAAGATCACCATTAGAGGCAGCCAAGCTATGAAGACTAAGAAAATGATCTCTGGGGTTTTATCTGTATGGGTTGGCATTAGCTGTGAGAATGTGGGGTAAGTTATATAAGCAACTTTATAAAATTTCATTATTTGTGAAATTGTGATAAAAATAATAACTATTCCATAAGCTCATTACAAGGATTAGATTAAATAATGTAACACAATACCTAACACATAATCTCTCAGTAAATATTAACTATTATTAATGTGGAATCCTCAAAATTCTTTAAGGTCTGTTTTATTTAGCAAAGACGTTCCACGATCAACTCTTTTTCAAGCTGGAAATCTATAAACTAGAGAAACCAAAGAAAACACAGTGAAGCAGCTAAGTCTGGAAGCCAATATTTACTCCACCATTCCTAGGACACACAGATGGCAAACCCATGGGTTGCCAACCTTGTCCAGACAAATCATTCCCATGAGGTGTCTTCTGAAGCAGCAAGCCCTAGCTAATTTCCTTGTGCCATTTTCTCATTATCTTTTATAAACTGAGAAAGAAGTCCAAACTCTTCTCCCAATCACACCTGGAGAAATAAAAGAAAAACCTAATAAGAATAATAATAAACAAACCACAAAGACTGTTATACTTCTCCCATTAAATACTATTGTGGGGTAGATGAAGTCTGCACTTGGAAAATGTGCAGAATGGTAGCAGTCTCTTGAAAAATAAGCCAAGGTTGCCATGTGCTTGTGCTGATAATAAGTAGCATGGCACAACTGCCTCTTCTACAAAACCCTAGGATTTATGTCCAGTCCGCCTGCATCAGAGACTAGTGAATTAACTCATGAAACCCATCCATCAACACGTAGAAAAACGAATCACAGTATCGAAATGAAATTAGCATAAAATTAGTTAGCTGTGGGACATAAATAGAGGTGCTAACATTTTCCGGCATCTTCTGTATTAAGTGTCTTTGGAGAACTCACCAAGCTTGGACTGTGGTTGATAGCCTCTGTGATTTATTTCAACATTTTCTACCATAGGCAGATTGTTTGAAAAGTCCTTCAGGTATCATTAAGACAAATCAGGAAACGTGGATAATTCTACAGGAGAAGAATATGATCATGGGAAGACACTGCTCATATCAAATATCCACAACATGTCATTGCAGCCTCTAGAACAGCGCATCACTGTGTTTATTAAACCATTGCTACAGAGAGTGTAGCAATCTGACATGGAGCCCTAATGAATTTTTGGCACATTTGGAAATTGTGACTCTTGTTGCCCAGGGAGCCTCTTAAATCAACCTCCGTTTTATTGCAGTTGCCTTTTCATAGTGTATATCACATTGAGAAATGGATTATAAAATCCATAGTTTTAACTCCCCTGCATTAGTTGATTGCATACTATGAATGCATATTGCACAGTGTATGAATCACAGGGAATCTAGGATATAGGTGGCAGATAATTTAAACATGAAACAAATGAGTGATGCCTGAGACCTGAGGAATTTTGTTTTTGTTGTTTAGTTGCTAAGTTGTGTCTGATTCTTTTGCAACCCAATGGACTGTAGTTGCCAGGCCCCTCTGTCCATTGGATTCTCCAAGCAAGAATACTGGAGTGGGGGTTAGCATTTCCTTCTCCAGGGGATCTTCCCTATCCAGTGATCAAACCCATGTCTCCTGAATTGGCAGGCAGATTCTTTACCACTGAGCCACCAGGGAAGCTCCCTGGTAGGAATAGGAAAAAAATCAAAAGTTGAAGCAAATGGATGAGAGAACCCAGGCATTTGGGAATGGATTAAAACTAACTTATTAGTGAAGCATAGTGTTTATTTAGAAAGAGTGCTAATTCACCATTCAAGGAAGTGATTTTTTTTTTATACTACCCTTTCACCATCCTGTTTCTTCTTTTCTGCAATGAGATACCATTCAATTTGCAGACGGACATTTGGGCAAAGGCATTATAGTCTGATGAGTCTTACTCTGTAAAATAATCTGCATCTATGATGATCAGGGCTTCCCTGGTGTCTCAGTCAGTAAAAACTCCGGCTGCAATGCGGAGATGTGGGTTCAATCCCTGGTGGACAGTGTGAATACAGACCAGCTTACATTCTTTTACAAACTGATTTTGAGAGCTGGGCAATTCATTTAATTTAGTATCCCAGCTTCCTCACCTCAAAAATGTGTGTGTGTGTGTGTGTGTGTGTGTGTGTTAGTCACTTAGTCACGTCTGACTCTGCAACCCATGGAGTGTAGCCTGCCAGACTCCTCAGTCCATGGGATTCTCCAGGCAAGAATACTGGAGTGGGTAGCCATTCCCTTCTCCTGGGGAACTTCCTGACCCAGGTATCTAATCCAGGTTTCCTGCATTTCAGGCAGATTCTTTACCATCTGAGACAACAAGGAAGTCTCACCTCAAAAATGGGATAATAATAGTCTTTCAAATTTATTAAGTAAGAATTAAGTGAGATTCTTCCTAAGTGATCAATACAAAGAAACAGAGGAAAACAATAGAATGGGAAAGATTAGATCTTTTCAAGAAAACTAGATATACGAAGGGAATATTTTATGCAAACATGGGCACAATAAAGGACAGAAACAGTATGGACCTAACAGAAGCAGAAGATATTAAGAAAAGGTGGCAAGAATACACAGAAGAACTATACAAAAAAGATCTTAATGACCCAGATAACCATGATGGTGTGATCACTCACATAGAGCCAGAAATCCTGGAGTGCAAAGTCAAGTGGGCCTTAGGAAGCATCATTACGAACAAAGCTAATGGAGGTGATAGAATTCCAGCTGAGCTATTTCAAATCCTAAAAGATGATGATTTGAAAGTGCTGCACTCAAATTGCCAGCAAATTTGCAAAACTCAGCAGTGGCCACAGTACTGGAAAAAGTCAGTTTTCAATCCCAAAGAAAGGCAATGCCAGAGAATGTTCAAATTACCACGTAATTGCACTCATCTCACACACTAGCAAAGTAATGCTCAAAATTCTCCAAGCTAGGCTTCAATAGCACTTGAACCAAGAGCTTCCAGATGTTCAAGCTAGATTCAGAAAAGGCAGAGGAACCAGAGTACAAATTGCCAACATCCACTGGATCATAGAAAAAACAAGAGAATTCCAGAAAAACATCTACTTATGCTTCATTGACTATGCTAAAGCCTTTGACTGTGTGGATCACAACAAACTGTGGAAAATTCTGAAAGAGATGGGAATACCAGACCATTTTGCCTACCTCCTGAGAAACCTGTATGCAGGTCAAGAAGCAACAGTTAGAAACGGACATGGAACAACAGACTGGTTCCAAATTGGAAAAGGAGTAGGTCTAGGCTGTATATTGTCACCTTGCTTATTTAACTTATATGCAGGGTACATCAGGTGAAATGCCAGTCTAGATGAAGCACAAGCTGGAATCAAGATTGCTGGGAGGAATATCAATAACCTCAGATATGCAGATGACACCACCCTTATGGCAAAAAGCAAAGAGAAACTAAAGAGCTTCTTGATGAAGGTGAAAGAGGAGAGTGAAAAAGCTGGCTTAAAACTCAACATTCAAAAACTAAGATCATGGCATCCGGTTCCGTCACTTCATGGCAAATAGATGGGGAATCAATGGAAAAAGTGACAGACTTTATTTTCTCAGGTTCCCAAATCACTGCAGATGGTGATTGCAGCCATGAAATTAAAAGACACTTGCTGCTTGGAAGAAAAGCTATGACAAACCTAGATAGTGGCTTAAAAAGCAGAGACATTACTTTGCTGACAAAGATCCGTCTAGTCAAAGCTATGATTTTTCCAGTAGTCATGTATGGATGTGAGAGTCGGACCATAAAGAAAGCTGAGTGCCGAAGAACTGATGCTTTTGAACTGTGGTGTTGGAGAAGACTCTTGAGAGTCCCTTGGACTGCAAGGAGATCAAACAAGTCAATCCTAAAGGAAATCAGTGCTGAATATTCATTGGAAGGACTGATGCTGAAGCTGAAGCTCCAATACTTTGGCCACCTGATGCAAAGAACTGACTCATTGGAAAAGACATTGATGCTGGGAAAGATTGAAGGCAGGAAGAGAAGGGGATGACAGAGGATGAGATGTTTGCATGACATCACCGACTCAAGGGACATGAGTTTGAGCAAGCTTTAGGAGTTGGTGATGGACAGGGAAGCCTGGCATGCTGCAGTCCATCCGGTTGCCAAGAGTCAGACATGACTGAGTGACTAAACTGAAGTGAGATCCTACATGCTCTTCTAACTAGGACATTTGGTGGGCAAAAGGCAGACACCCATATGGATACCTTGGAGAAAGGGGTGCTTGTTTTCAGGCTGAACTCAGACTGGAATTGGAAATGGTAAGGAACATGACTTAAAACAGCCAATGTGCATCGTCTGTTCAAAGGCTATGGGGTCTTATTCTCTCTGTGGGTCTGCTCTGTTTCTCCGTCTCTAACTGTGGCATCCTAGTGAGGTCCTCCCACATATGGCCACAGCAGTGGCTACTCTGGACTAGAATCAATCTCATGACTTTTCAACTCACTTATTATAGAAACTCACCTAGCCTTCTGACTGTCTTTCAGATACGTCAAACTCATTCCCACATCAGGGACTCTGCACTTTACATCCTTCTTCCTGAAATGCTCATCTCTGAAGTCTGCAGGGCAGCTCCTTCAATTCATTTAAATCTCTGTTCAAATCTTACCTTTAAAAAAAAAAAATAAGCCTTCCTTGACCATTCCAACTAGTATTATCCCCACCAGCATGCTTTTCTGTTTATCTAGTTTTGTTTTCTTAATAGTGACTGTCATTATCTGACAAATATTTACTTTTCAGTTCACCCTCCAGCTAGAAATCAGTTCACCGATGTTGGGAACTTTCTTTACTGCATTAACACCTTTGCCTAGAACAGTGTCTCATACAATTAGTATTGGTGGAATGTATATTTCATGAATGAGTGAAAGAAGGAATGCTTAATTTCCCCAGATTTGGAATTCTAAAGTTCTAACAATTAAAAGGATCACTTTTGTATTTTTCAAGAGAAGCTACTGCAGTCAATTTCTGGCCAACATATGAAGTGCCATGCTTGGGGCAGCTGACCACCCTTGGTCTTCTCAGGATTGAGATGGGGCCCCTTTTCATAGTACAGAGCACTGGTACTTATAGCATCAGGAAGGCAGATGCCCTCAGGTGGGGCTTGAGTGGCCCAGCTCTGGTGGCACTTGGGCTTTGTGAAGCACCAGCTCAGCTCTAACAGAGAGGCCATCTACCTTTGGCTGGAAATGTCAAGGTCAGGGACTAGATTGATTCCTCCAGGAACTTGCTCTCTCTCTGGCCTCAGTCATAATTTTCCTTAATTTTAATTTTTAAAAATGCATTCTGCATTTTATGTTGAATTTTTATGATATGTTAATAATAATCATAGTCAATATTTTTGAATTCCCTATGAGCCTGCTACTTTAGGAACATATTTATGTAGCTTAACTCCTGGAATCCTCATGACTGTCCTCTGAGGTGCCTATTAGGATTATGATCTTCATTTTGAAGATGAAGAAATGTAAGGATACAGAGAAAATGAATTGCCTGAGATCTCTCAGTGAGTAATTAACAGAACCAGGAGATGAACCCAGGAAATCTGGTTCTACTTTACCATCTAACAAGACTGTTTTATTCAACCCCTGTGGGGCTTAGAAAGAAGTCTTTATTTTCTTAGAAATAACATTCTGATGGGTTAAATACATGCAAATGTGCTTTTAAAATGAAAAAATATTCTGTGTAAGCTATTTTTATTAAAGAAATATTATAAAGACATTAAATATTCATTTGGGACTGTGCTATTTCACAGATGTAAGATTTAGTGTTTTTTATGATCTTTGCATCTGTTTTTATGGATACACACCAGAAATTTAAATATTTCGTTTTGTCCAGATTGGCAGAGTTTTCTTCTTTTGTTTCATTTTTTGGGCTTTTAAAAAATATTTTATTCAAGTATAGTTGATTTACCATGCTGTAGTAATTTCTGGTATACAGGAAAGTGATTCAATTATATGTATTGTTTTTCTTTTCCATAGTCATTTCCATTATGGTTATGACAGGGTATTGAATATAGTTTCCTGTGCTATACAGTAGGACCTTGTTGTTTATCTATTTTATCTATATATACATATATATAGTAATATATATAGTAATTTGTATCTGCTACTTACAAACTCCCAACCTATCTCTTCCCCACCTCTCCCTCCCTTGGCAGCCACAAGTCTGTTCTTTATGTCTGTGAGTCTACTTCATAGATAAACTCATTTGTGTCATACTATGGTTCCACATGTAAGTGATATCATGGTATTTGTCTTTCTCTTCCTGATTACTTCATTAGTGTGATCATCTCTAAGTCCATCTGTGTTGCTGAAAATATCAAATGGCATTATTTAATTCTCTTTTATGGCTGAGTAATATTCCATTGTATATGTATCACTTATTCTTTACCCATTCACCTGTCAATGGACATTTATATTGCTCCCCTGTGTTGGCTATTGTAAATACTGCTTATATGAACATTGGGATTCATATATCTTTTCAAATTAAAGTTTTCTCCAGATATATGCTAGGAATGGAATTGCTAGACCATATGGTAACTCTATTTTTCATTTTTTAAGGAACTTCCATGCTGATTCCATAGTGGCTGCACCAATTAACATTCCCACTAAGAGTATAGGAGGGTTCCTTTTTCTCTACACTTTCTTCAGCATTTGTTATTTGTGGAGCTTTTAATGAAAGCTGGAGGACTCAAATCTGGAGGACTCAGCAGTGGCCACAGGACTGGAAAAGGTCAGTTTTCATTCCAGTCCCAAAGAAAGGCAATGCCAAAGAATGCTCAAACTACCGCACAATTGCACTCATCTCACACGCTAGTAAAGTAATGCTCAAAATTCTCCAAGCCAGGCTTCAGCAATACGTGAACCGTGAACTTCCAGATGTTCAAGCTGGTTTTAGACAAGGCAGAGGAACCAGAGATCAAATTGCCAACATCCTGAGGATTTTCTCTTTATAAAAAGACTTGATTATTCCCACTGCATTAGATTGAAGCAGACGAGAATTTATTTTTCCTTGTATTTTACAGTAAGGACTATATGAGGAAAAAAGACTGTATTTACAAACATCCATCTATATACTGCTATTGTTTTTCATCTCGAAACAGCATATTAGTTCTATTCTTGCTTTGCACATGTGCTTTTTAGAAACAGCCATCATTTGGTCTGCAGTTTTGATTTACATCTTTTTGGTGAAGTCGTTCAAGGTCGTCATGGGCCATACCCATCAATCATGCCTGCTTCACAGATCCCTTTGTCAGTAGTACATATCAGTATGATTAATGGTTCAGGGCTCATATTCAGCAATCTGACTGGATAACTGTTGTTTCATTTGTTGGAACTGGCAATTCAAAAAACATTGATGAAGTTGTCCAAGAATAGAGTCTGCAAGTCAATTTTACTTATTATGAACAATAAAGTTTAGTACTTTGCTGGTATAAATAGACTCTGTACTCCAGTGTACTCTCTGGGCCTGAAGGAGAGGTATTAACTCTTTTAAGTGACTATACTGAAGCATTAAGTGGTAGCTCTGGGATGTGAAAGAGTGAATAGAATATCATACCATGTTGAAGGCTTCATCACTGGAGAATTGGGGTCTATGAGCTCTTTAGTAAAACCTTACTTTTATTCTGTTTTTAACAGAGAGAATTATTTACTTACTTTAAAAATGTAAGTATTTATTAATTATAAAATTACTTAATTACTTAAGAGGTATGCTTTTTTTTAAAAGAATGATAGATGTTTATTATTAAATATGTTGTTGCTGTTCAGTCACTAAGTTGTATCCAAATCTTTTGCAACCCCATGGACTATAGCCTGCCAGGCTCTTTTATCCATGGGATTCTCCAGGCAAGAATACTGGTGTGGGTTGCCATTCCCTTCTCCAGGGAATCTTCCTGACCCAAGGATCAAGTGTCTCCTACATTGCAGGCAGATTCTTTACCACTGAGCCATGATATGGAGCCCATATCTAATAGGTTTATATGCAGTATTCAGGCTACTACTGATCTTCAATAATATAATTAATTAATCTTTAGACTAAATTTTCATATAAAATTAAATAATCTATTTTATACCATGAAACCACATCAAACTACCAAGCTTTTAATTTTCTCTGGGAGCTGGTAACATTCATCTACTTTAGGAATCCTTTCAAAGTTAAATTCTGATAGCACTGGATTAACCAACTAAAGGTTATCAAAAACTTTTCAAAAATTCTCTGAAATCTTACTGTTAAAGATGATTCTTGCTCTTAGAGGAGATCTTTGTCATAGAAGGGACTATGAAGTATTGAAATAGACTCAAATATTTTCTAGGAATTTGGTAAATGATAAAAGATTTATATTAAGTAAGTGGGGTTATTTTTTGTCGACTGTGTTGATATAGATGGTTTTCTTTTTGTGAAAATCAGTTTGTTCTCAACTCACTCTTTATGTAAACTTCAAACAGATCAAAGACTTCTATACAGTGAAATTATACAATTATTTTGATAAAATATGTTAATATTTTAAAACCTTGGTTTTAGAAGGCCTTTTAAAATGTTTCAGAAACCCAGAAATTTAAAAAAAAAAACACTAAATTTGAATGAATAAAGTAGAAAAACTTCAGTATATCTAAAAACAAAACACTACAACACCATAAACAAAGTTAAAAGAGAAACCAAAATCAAAGGAAATGACAACATGTGGCAGAGTTCGTTTTGTAACATCCTAAGTGCTTACTTTTAGTAATCACTAAAGATAAGGGTAGAAACTATAGCAAAGCAATGTATATAGACAAATACTTCTTTACAAAAGGGAAAAATCAATAAACATATGCTTTCTTAATGTCTAATGTATCAGCAGGCATATACTTTATTAGTATTTTAAAAATCCATAGCACTTATTTTATTAGTATTCTAGAAAATTCCACTACAGTTAACAAATGGAGTTGATTTTATTGTCAGTAAGCCCCCTGAAACTTAGTTGTCTCATTTTTCAGATTATGCGGTATGTAGCCCACATGTCATCTCTTTATCTATAGGAGAGATAAGAACAGCAGTGTCATATATGATTCTATATGGAAGTCCAAAAATGTCTTAAAACTTTCTAGGTTTTACATATAAGAGAAGATGCTTCTGTTTATGTTATGAGATATATTTATAATTTTAATACACAAATGAATGATCAACATTGTTCAAATTATAGATTTTAACATTCTCATGATATGTATTTATGGCTCAACCACTATGAAACTCAGACTGTTATTGAAAAGAACCTTTCCCTCTTTCTTTATACTGAATTCAGGCTTTTGCAGATCTTTCATAATTTCTGCTTTGAGATCAGGTGGTGCTGTTGTATTAAAGTTGCAGGTTTCTGTCAAAAAATCCCAAAGCAGGTCTCCATTTTCATTGCCATCAATAAAACAGTCAGATATGTCCATGGTGGACAGAAGGTCATAACACTCGTACTTAATCCCCAACTTATCCAGTATCTGAGTGAGGTCAGACGATGTGACATACTGGCAGAGGTCATTCCGGGGTAAGCGAGATCCATACTTTTTCCATAGCTTTTGCCAGCTGCTGGCTCCTGTGCAACCGAAAAACATTCATGCTTTCAGTTATTCTTCTTTTCATTTACCTACTCTGCAAGTAATACACTAGGTGCTTGGAATAGAGCAGTCCATTTAAAAAGTAGGAATTTTTACCTTTTGTAGCTCAGTTCAAGGAGTGCAAGGGGTTGGAGGGAAAGTTAAATAAATAAGTTATACATCAGATGGTGCAAAGTGCTAATGAAGAACAAATCTAAGCAAGAAATAAGGGGGATCAAAGAGTTGGATGGATTGCTGCTTTATATAGGATGGTCACAGACATTCTCTCTAATAATGTAACATTTGAGCAGAGACATGACAGCAAGGCACATGGATATGTAGTAATCTATCAGGGGCAAGGTTACTCCGGGTAGAAAGAAGAGCAACTGCAAAGGACCTGAAGCAGGGACATGCTTGGCACGTTAAGAACTAGCCAGGAAGCCAGTGAGATTGGAATTGAACAAAGTGGAGAATAGAAAGAGATGAGGTTGGATGAGGGTGAGGAGTGGATTGGGTGCTAAATCATATAGGAAAAGATGGAAAGTCATTGTAGTGCGGTCTAGTAGACTGTTATGGACTCTTGGACATGTTCCAAATTTGAATTGTCCAGTATGGTAGCCACTAACCACTTTATGGTTCTGGAACGTGTGAACTGTGGCTAGTCTGACTAAGGAAATGAATTTTAAGTGCTATTTCATTTTAATTCATTTCACTTTCAATAGCCAACTGTGACTTACATATCAGATGACACAGCATTAGAGTGATTTGACCTGATTTACATTTTCTTAAGGTCACTCTGGCCACACAGATGAGAACAAGGGCATAAGGACAGAAGCAGGAAGAACAGTAAGACAGCTACTGCAAAAATCTGGGTGATAGATGATGGTAAGTTGAAACAGCAAGATTGGAAATAATGAGAAATGGCTGCTTCATGTATGTGTGTATATATATACACACACACATTATATATTACACTCCTAGAGACAATGCCATTTGCCAATGATCTGTACATTGTTAGCAATAACAATTTGGATAGTGAAAGAAAGAAAAGAGTCAGTGATGACCCCAGTGATTTTGGCCCAAGCATCTGAAAAGAGAGAACTGCTGTTATTAGAAATGGGAAGAATGAGGGAGGAACATTTTTCAATGTTTTAGCAGGTATCTTGTTTTGGAAATATGAAAGCTGAGCTATCTCTTGGATATTCAGGTTGTGATAAGAAGAAGGCAATTGTTTACGTTAGTCTGGTTCAGAGGAAAGGGTCTGAGTAAAAACGGAAATGGAAGAAAGAGCACAGCAAATACAATGATAGTTGACTCAAACCAAAGATGAGATAGCCTCTCAGGTCTGTACACTTACAAGATGCTGCCTTGGACTGCAACACCTCAGTTGAGTTAAATTTTGTCCCCAGCTTTAGAAGGTATATTAGCAGTGTATGATGTATTTAATTGAAAATCTGGCTCAGTGTAGCAGCTAAGAGATACAGAAACTGAGGGAGGGAGAGGTTGGATTGTTCCTCTGACTCTTCATGAATGACATGAGGTTTGTTATTCAGTCTTTCAGAACCTCAGGTTTCTTATCTATAAGACAGAGATAACTATACTTGTTGCAACTGCAAATATTAAATAAGATAATTGAAGTAAGTCATTGCACAATGGTAAGCACATGGAAGATGTGTAATATGTACTTAGAAAATAAATGAACATTAAATGGAATTAATTTGATATTGCCATTGGTTGTAACCTTGAGACTGTGAAAAAACAAACTTGCTATTCAAAAATCTATAATAATAATAATAAAAATTAAAACAAAAGAGCACTTTATGGCCCTTCTAATATAAGCATGTAATACTGGGCTGTTAAATATACAGTGGATACAATGCATTAAGAGTGGTCTCTACACCCTGATTTTCTGAGGGTAAAGCTTGGCTTTTCCTCTTACCAGGTTTATGAACCTGTGTCTCAGTTTTATCATCTGTAAATCAAGGATGATACTAGAATGTATTCATAGGATTGTTCCAAGGATTTTCACTGAGTTAGTTAAGGCACTTAAAACCATGACTGGCATATAGTAAACATTGCTGAAGTGTTAGGAAATTAAGCTGGACTTGGCCAAAGCAATATAAGAGAGAATCTATCTTTTCTATGAGTTTCCATGATTAAAAATTAAGATCTCAAAGGCATGAATTTTTTGGTTCCAAAAGCTCATTACCATGTATTGAAAGTAATCAGACTCTCAGAAAAGTATGCAAACACAACCTACCCACATGGTTCTTCATGTAATTGCAGGAGTTGGGGCTCATCCATGAGCTTGACTAAAGTCTCCTGATTCAGTTCAATAGAAGAGAATAACCAAGGCAGGAAACAATAAATAATAAATAGCCTAGATAACTGATGTTCCACTAATATTGCAGAAGAGAGTGATGACTTCAGGGTAAGCTTTAGGAGAAGGTAGAATTGGAATGAAGCAGAAAAATTAAAAAATAAGAAACCTCAGTTCAATGAAAAAAAAATGAGGGTCATGAGTATGTATTAAAAAAATTTTTCATTCCAAAGACAGTGATTGTTTGCCCAAACAAGAATTTGCCTACAAATAAGACTTTATAAGAAAATAAATATTTCAGTGGTTGAGAAGAGGCTCTGTTAGCATGATCATTATTATTTTTTAAACCTAGCAGAGAAAAAAGAACCAAACACTAATTGCAGAGCATTTGCTGGTGTCAGCGTTTGGTGACTCAGTGCCAATTCTAAGCTGAGCAATTAGACCCTTTCTGACTGATACATTATCATAATGGCTCTCGGTGGGCACAACATATGGTGTTACTTTTGTATTCAACATGATATAAACCAGGTCCTTCCTCCCCACATACTGTATTAAAAATAACACACTATGGTTTGCCTCCTTCCTTAGTCAAGTAGGGAGAGGTCAGGAAAGAAAACGTCACCGATCTCCCTTAACCAGATAAGTTGCATTTTAATTGTTAATAGCAACTTTCTCAACTAATGTCTGGCTACTACATTTGCAGAAAAACATGCCACTGACTTTATTTTAGTGTGGGATACTCATTTTAAAAATCTACCTCTTCTTATATCTCTTCTTTTTCATCCCCAAATCAGATCTTTTGTCTCTATAATCAGAAACTTCTGTTTATTATAAATAAATGACTGTTTACTCATATGGGCTAATTCTTCAGTGGATTCTTTGGAACCAGAGGAAAGCTTCTGTTTCCTCAAGTGCCATTTATTCAAATAGGCTGACCAGTAAATCACTGTCCTTTAATTCTGAATATAATTTCTCTTCCTTTTCCTAATTAGTTTCACTTGCCTATTCTTCTGTGCTTTTGTCTGCCTCTTTCAGCATGCACTGTTTGTTTGTGAATATGTGTATCTTCTTTATTGAGTTTTTTACTCCTGTTTATTACATCCATCTTCAAATCTCTAGCACTCTCTATATTGCCTGATTCCATGTCTATCAATGTAGTAAATTTTAGCTAAAACATGGTGTCTCTCTCTCTCTTTTTTTTTTTGGATGGACATTCAGAATCAGTTGTAGTTATGATATTGTAAAGAAGATATAATAAATAATTATTCATTTCGACCCCTGGGTTGGGAAGATCCCCTGGAGAAGGGAATGGCAAACCACTCCAGTATTCTTGCCTGGGAAGTCCCATGGACAGAGAAGCCTGGTAGGCTACAGTCCATGGGGTCACAAATGAGTCAGACACTACTTAGCTACTAACACTTTCATTTTTCTATTCAAATACATTCACTGGGTGTGTTCTTCTAGGTGCCAAGGGTTTTGCAAAAATCTGGGACTAGAGAGCAGAACTCCTGCTCTTCAGAAACTCTCCTTAAAAACTCCCCATTTGCCTCTGATAGGAAATTAGCACACT
Organism: Okapia johnstoni; assembly: GCA_024291935.2. Taxonomy (NCBI): domain Eukaryota; kingdom Metazoa; phylum Chordata; class Mammalia; order Artiodactyla; family Giraffidae; genus Okapia; species Okapia johnstoni. Next base: position 34,747,188 of record CM044319.1, read on the forward strand.
GCTGAAGGTGTTTACACCTCTCAATCCTCCATTGGATTAAGAGTCTATCAAAGGCAGAGGAGGAGTAATAGTCATCTCTGCAACCTCAGAGCCTAGCAGTGATGAACTGTTGTTGTTCAGTCATTAAGTCATTGACAACTCTTATGCAACCGCATGGACTATAGCATGCCAGGCTCCTCTGTCCTCCACTATCTCCTGGAGTTTGCTCAAATTTATGTCTACCTAATGATGGATTAGAGGAGCTCAATAAAAGCTGAATGAACCAAATCTGAACAATAGCTATCCTATTCAGACAGCCTGAGACCAAGACTACAAGCTATATTTTGAATATGCTGAACGCACCTGTCACCTTAACCAAGCTAGGTACCCTGCATAATTAAATCTAGAAACAGAGCCCATATTTCATTATCTTACAATCGAATAAATTGCAAAAATGGGTTTCTGTATGGTACTCAAAAACTGAGTGATTCAGTTTATTCAGAGAGATAACACATCAGTTCAGTCACAGGTCACTCTCTAACTGGGATGCACAGGCAGAAACCTTAGCTATGGAGCATATTTAAAATGACCTTTAGAGCAACATGTTAATCCAGACAAACCATTATGTGCCTTGCTGAGATACTAGCTCGCTGAGTACTCGTGGAAATTTAATTGAGTAACTAGTCCTAGGCTTCTCTGAGTCTGTTTGCAAGGAGCACTCAGTCGCTATGTTGCCATGAGGCTATGGGTGACAATATTGCAGAAACAAAGGAAATATACAAACAAGCTTCTTCACTTCTAGGTTGTTATTGTTTAGTCACTAAGCTATGTCTGACTCTTTTGCCACCCCATGATCTGTAGCCCCTCAGGCTCCTCTTGTCCATAGGATTTCCCAGGCAAGAATACTGGAGTGGGTTGTCATTTCCCTTTCCAAGGAATCTCCTCAACCTGATATTGAACGTGGATCTCCTGCATTGGCAGGTGGATTCTTTACCACCAAGCCAGAGACACTTCTAGGTAACACTGAACAAATTCCATTTACAAAATGACACCAACAACCTGAGTAAAAACAGAGCCTTGTGTGAACCATTTTGGTGTAGATCTTCCAAGTTTTAAGATAATAGTCAAGTTTAAGGCATGTCTTCATTGGGCAAGTATGGAGAATGGGGTTTCAAGAATTACAGTTTGGGTTGAGAAGGCAGTTTAGGATAATAGGTTTTATTAAACAGGAGTGAGATAGGAAGTTGATCAGGCACCTCAGATGACCTGGGGAGTTTCCTCACACCTGTCCACTATCCACAGGTTAGCAGACTGCTCTGGCATATAGGGATTTGTAGTGATACTATGAAACGAAAAAGCTACTAATGACAATGTGGATCAATTCTATACATGTTAATTGACAATGATATAAGACAAATCTTCTTGTGACTAAATTTGTTTTCACTGTTGGAAATTGACCATAATTTATTTTTCTAAAAGCTGACCCATATATATTTATATTAGCTTTATTAATGCAACAAGGCAATTACTGCTCTTTTAAAAAAGGGAAACTTCAGCTACTTCCCTACACCAAGGGGCCACTACAATTTTTCTCAGAGAAATACATTATTGTTAAGATAGGTGTATAGGTGAACAGGTTTATCTAGGTCAGAGAGGAAGGGCAAAGGGGAGCTAAACTGCTCTATGTAACAAGTAAGAAGGGGTGAAAGGGGAAAGTGAAGAGTTTGTATCTTAGGAAAAGCACTGAGCTAAAAGGATTATCTGTTAACAATGTTTTCCTCTCTGCAACACCTGCCTCACACACTGTGTGCAGTCATGAACTGTAAGCTCTGTACTGAAAAAGTTAGTAAAATATTTCTACCATCAAATGCAGAGTGAATAATGTTTGAGTCAAAATACTTTTTTGATGAAAGCTAAATGGTTTTTTATTCTAGTAACTGTATTCATGATGTAGCCAGCAAAATACTGTATCCATAAGAGCACTAAGTCAATTCTCAGTTGCTTGTAGACTACTCCTGCTACTTGTAAACCTTAGGCTGTTTTTTTCTTATTAGTAGGTGTATATTCACAAGAAAGCTGACCTCTGACACTCAAATACATAACTTCTGAAAATATTTAAGGATAAACTAAATATAAATAAAGTGGATCTTCATTTGATGTGAAATATATTCTAAAATCAGACATATATGACTGCTGGATGGACTGTTATTTCTGTCTGCAACACTTGCTGTATTATTGATACAGATTATCAAGAATAGACTGGGTTATCAACTCGGTGTTGATAACTAAATTTACTTTTGTATTCCTAAATGTACAAAGTACTTTATCCAAGTGTCCTCATTTGGAGATAAGTTAGTGGGAAGCATCCAGTTTACATAAGCCCTCCTAAATGGAAAGATAGAACTTTCCCACATAAATGAGTATTTTTAACTAACCTGGGATAAAAATAGTATATCAAATGTTCCCTTGCAGAAGAGGTTGTATACAGGAACTTTCATTTGCCAAACTCCCACATAAATTCAAAGCTAGGATTATAGGAAACAACTATGTTTTCCATCCTTAAAGCTATTCCTCATATTTAAGAATAAATGAATTTTACGACATGGTTTTTGATTATAGGGTCTGATATAAATTTAGGAAGATAGAGGCTGCTGTATATCTAGAGCCAACCTGAATAGCACTTTGTGAACAATCCATAAAGACTGCTGAATGAAATAGTGAATTAATGAATTCAACAGTGTCAGTGTTTTATTTGCTAATCTGTTTATTTAGGTTCTCTATGTGATACTTAATTGTATCACTGGAAACAAAGTATGATCAAATGCCATCTTTGGAAAATAACACAACAACACAAAACCAAACAAGTGAATCATTAGCTATTTTTGATAGTTATTTGAGAAAACCTATAATGAACAACATGGACAGTGGCTCTAGAAATGCAAATTAATCAAATATGACAGTGTCACAAATATTTCAACCTTTATTTTATTTATTATTTAAACATCACAGAAGGGAAAGAGACATTTAAGGGACAAAAAGGAGGTAAATAGAAATATTTTCTAGTTTTAGTCTCCTCAAAAGAATTCCTATCAGTTGTATTTGCTGTATGTTATATAAAAAATAATTTATATATGGACAACAAAGATATACTTTCTCAAGCGGAAGAAGAAACAGATATTTATTTCCATGAGAAATCCTAAATTGAAAGTCTGAAGGACTTTCCTAATACTGTGTTAATTAATTGACTATGACCATAAGCCAGGTCAAGAATTTCATAATGGAGATGAAATATACCATCAGCCTTCAAACACATGCATCCATGAACTGTTGTTTTTTTAAAATTTAGGTGGAAGGAAAATAACTTACCTGACACAAGAATAATGAGCATCTTAGCACTGGTAGCTAAGAGACTATGGAAGAATTTCAGGGTAGCTGGGATGTCTTTAACATAATACAGCATCTAGAAATGAAGGAAAAGAGAAACAAGGAACTTTTCTATGTCAATATCTTTGTTGCTCAGACTAGATACTCACTAGAAGATTTGATTTTCAAGTTGAGTGGGTTTTTACTCAATAAAACATGTAAGAAATTTAGAAGTTAAAGATGTTATATGGAGAGATAGAATAATAATGAGAGAAAATATTTGGGGATAGGGAAAACTATGGTATTTACTCAACAAGAATCAAATAGTTTAAAATTTGCTCTTTCTGGCTTCAGTAACACAGACATTTATAGCTTGAGACAGTCTCTACTCCACATGGGGGCATTGATTCTGTGCTTTCTCTACATTTTGTGAATTGTAGTTCTTCTGGGAGAAAATGGTGCTGGCACCATAAAAACATTCCATTTCATGGAACATTGCTTCAAAATTAAGCCCTTTGCACTAGCTTTACCATATGCTCACCAGTGCTTATTTTTTAAATCACAGAAAATGCGACAAGCTTTGATGTTGACAGATTCTCTAGGAAAATGGACTAGATAAAGCCTAAGGTTGCAGCATCATCACAAGGGGATAGGTGTCAGTTCACCCATTTTAAATAACTCTGAACGATCACTGGTGTATTGCAGCAAGAGGTCTTCCCACCTAACACAGATAGAGCCTGGAATTATACATGGGCAGTGGAAATTTTTCCCTGAGGGCTTATAGCCCTGGAATCTACCCCACATAGACACTTACTTTTTATGTCTCATCTTCTACTCTTTTAGACAAGAATTCAATATTTTATTCCATTTTTTTATGGGCTTCCCAGGTAGTGCAGTGGTAAAGAATCCACCTGCCAATGCAGGAGATGCAAGAGACATGGGTTCAATCCCTGGGTTGGGAAGATACTCTGGAGTAGGAAATGACAACCCACTCCAGTATTTTTGCCTGGAAAATTCCATGGACAGAGGAGCATGGCAGGCTCTATGGGATCACAAAGAGTTGAACATGACTGAGCATGCACACACGCATGATAGAATTTATTGTGTAAAGCAAAAATAACCTGAGCTATGCCTCCCTCACATGAATGAATGAAATACGAGGAACCTGCACATGGCCTGTGCAGTCTCAGAGGCCATATTTAGTATCATGTCACTCCAGGCTGTTCATCACAGGGACCATATAGACAGGCACCCAGATGCAACTAGTCCACAAGATCACTAATAATCCTTGACATGACCTAGCTCAAAAAGAGGAGGCCGATCATAGCAGATGCTCTGAAATTTGATCTAATAGACACAGATTCTCTGCAGTTGACTATGAATATTAAGTTGAAAGATGCCATGAGAATGTTAGGACTGTAAGGAGCATGAAGAGACAGAGACATAACACAGAAAAATGCGGAGAGGAAGACAGTGTCAGAGGAAGTCAGTGCAGAGGAAGCAGAGATAAGAAAGAAAGAACAAGTGTGGAGGTTTTGAGAGAAACTGGAGAATGATCTCTGAAACTGCAACGTATTATAACAAGTGAGCATATGTGAAGGGATTGGCTTTTGATAAAGGGAGTCTTTTGTTGTTTTTTAAATTAGTTTTTTTGGAGTATAGTTGCTTTATAGCATTGTGTTAGTTTCTTCTGTACAGCAAAATCAATCAGCCATACATATGCAAATATGCCCTCCCTTTCAGATTTCCTTCCCATTCAGGTCACCACAGTGTATTAAGTAGAGTCCCCTGTGCTATACAGTAGGTTTTCATTAGTTAGCTTTTATACATAGTATCAGTAGTGTATCTGTGCCAATCCCAATCTCCCAACTCATCCCACCCACCCCTTTCTCCCTTGGTATCCATATATTTGTTCTCTACACCTCTGTCTCTCTAGTGCTGCTATGAATGCTGGGGTGAATGTATCTTTTTGAATTATGGTTTTCTCTGGGTATATGCCCAGGAGTGGGATTGCTGAGTCATATGGTGGTTCTGGGCTTCCCTGGTAGCTCAGTTGGTAAAGAATTCACATGCAGTGCAGGAAATCCCAGTTTGATTCTTGGGTCAGGAAGATCCCCTGGAGAAGGGATAGGCTACCCATTCCAGTATTCTTGGGCTTCCCTGGTGGCTCAGATGGTAAAGAATCCACCTGTAATGTGGGAGACCTGAGTTCAATCCCTGGGTTGGGAAGATCCCCTGTAGGAGGGCATGGCAACCTACTCCAGTATTCTTGCCTGGAGAATACTGGAGTGGGTTGAATATTCTCAACCCACATGGGGAGAATACATGGAGTATTCTCCCCATGGACAGAGGAGCCTGGCTGGCTACAGTCTATGGGGTCACAGAGTTGGACGTGACTGGGCGACTAAGCACAGCACGATAGTTCTATTTTTAGTTGTTTTCAGGAAACTCTATACTGTTCTCCATAGTGGCTATATCAGTTTACATTCCCACCAACAGTACAAGAGGATTCCTGGGAGCCTTTTATAATAAGAAGAAGGAAAGAAATGGTGGGTACAGGTGCACCTCTATAAATGTGGTGGGTAAAAGATGATTTTCTACCTGATCATTTCTCTTTTCACTATAGAGTAGGAAGGGAAGTCATCAATTGGAAACTGGTGGCAAAGAAGGGATTACAGGAGTTGTAAGGAGAGAGAAGAAGGTATGAAATAGTTATACAGTTGAGCTTTGAACAAGGCAGGGATTAGGGTACCAACTTTCTGTTTAGTCAACAATTCACATATAACATATGCATTTTCTCTGTTTCTGGAGTTCCACATCCAGTCATGAAGCATTTACTACTGAAAAAATCCAGAGAATTCCCTGGAGGTCCAGTGGTTTGGACTCAGTGCTTCCATTGCAAGGAGCATGGGTTCAATCGCTGGTTGGGCAACTAAGCTCTCACAAGCCCTGTGGTGTGGTCAAAAGAAAAAAAAAAAACAATTTAAAGAGAAAAAAATCAGCATACAAATGGACCCACATAATTCAAATCTGTGTTGTGCAAGGGCCAACTATATGAGAAGATAGAAAAGTAAGTCTAGTAGAGAAACATCTTAGGTTTGCTGGGCAATGTTAAAAGCACTCCCTTATAGTTAAAAGATTTTGTTTGCTAAGAAAGCAAAGATGTAGAATTGCCTAGATATGCCAATCCTGAAGTCATTTCTTCCTATGATTTTTAGAAGTCTATTCCTTTTGGCTTAACCTCTAAAATATACAAACAGTTCACACAACTCAACAACAGAAAACACAACTCAATCAAAAACTGGGCAGAATATTTTAACAGACATTTCTCCAAAGAAGACATACAAATGACTAATAGGTACATGAAAAGATGCTCAGCATCACTAATTATTAGAGAAATGCAAATCAAAACTACAATGAGTTACCACTTCATACTAGTCAAAATGACCATCATTAAAAAGTCTACGAATAACAAGTATGGAGAGGGTGTGGAGAAAAGGGAATCCCTCTACACTGTTGATACAACCACTGTGGAAAACAGCATTGAAGTTCCTCAGAAAACTAAAAATAGAATTACCATATGATCCAACAGTCCCATTCCTGGGAATATACCTGGACAAAGCTATAGTTCAAAAAGATGCACGCATCCCTACATTCACAGTAGCACTGTTTACAACAGCCAAAACATGCAAACATCCTAAATGTCTATCAACAAACAAGTGGATAAAGAAGATGCGGTACATATATACAATGGAATGCTGCTCAGCCATAAAAAAAGAATGAAATGCCATTTATAGCAACATGGATGGACCTAGAGATTATCATACTAAGTGAAGTAAGTCAGAAAGAGAAAGACAAATACCATATAAAATCACTTACATGTGGAATCTAAAATATGGCACAAATAAACCTGTCTACAAAACAGAAACAGACTCACAGACATAGACACCAGACTTGTGGTTGCCAAGGGGGAGGTGGGAGGGAGAGAGATGGACTAGGACAATTTTTAAAAAGCCTACAAAAAAGTCGATTCCTTTGGGATGACTGTACTTGTAGACTACAGAAAGCAAAAAGCATCTTGTTCATCATGGTTTTTTCTAAAATATGTACATCTTCTAATTGTAGCCAATACCCAAAGCCTATACACCTATATGCTATTCAGATACATCAGTGACTTGTGGAAATATGTCCCTGTATCATCTACTGGAGAGGCACTCCCTTTACAAGAAATACACTATTATATTTCTAAGAAATACACTATTAGTGCTGGACCATGGAAATAAATTCTGGCAGAAAGACTGATGTCGGTAATACTTTGTTGACCTGAGGAATCATCTTTGTCACATACACACTAGCCAGGTCATGAACAGAAGGCAAAAACAAGAGGATTCAGAAAAACTCTGGGATGTTGGTCCATTCTCAGTTTGGACAGATACTGTTCACTTATAAAATCAGAAATCAGATTTTCATTTTTCTTTTAAAAGTTAGAATATTAAGTACTCTGAAATATTTCTGAAGAATCTTTTTTTCTGAGAGTATATAACAATAAATATTTCTTACCTGAATCATATGAATAAAGTCCCACCTCTGAAGTTCTTTTTTCTCCATCATTCTATTTTGATATTCAGATGATGTCTCCTTATGCCAAGCAAACTTTATGTTCTCAAGGTTTGATGTCTTGGCTACACGCTCTAAAATATGGAGAAAAGGTGGCTCACCATCAATTTTAATTGCAAATTTGGAACCCATTTCCATTTAGAATTTTAATGCAATCAATACTATATACACAACAGATATAAAGCACATCTTTCTTTTTTATGTAGCTCCAGAAGACCAGAGAGTTCATCCTAGTTTTTCCCCTAGCATTAAATGAAAGTAGAGATAACTAAAGAGCCAATAAGAAATAATTATGAGAACCCTGATCAGACATAGGCAATATGGTTGTGGTTTAGTTGCTAAGTCACATCCGACTCTTTTGTGACACCATGGACTGTAGCTCACCAGGCTCCTCTGTCCGTGGGGTTTCCCAGGGAAGAATACTGGAGCAGGTTGCCATTACCTTCTCCAGGGGATCTTCCTAACCCAGGGATCAAACCTGCATCTCCTGCACTGCAGGAGGATTCTTTACCACTGAGTCAGCAGGGAAGCTGTGTATAGGCACATTATCTCAAGTGTTAATGGGAAATCAACTGGTGAATTCTATCAGTGGAGAATTGACATAAAACAGGTGATATGATTCTATAACTCAGGAATCAGTAAACCATGGCATGGACCATATCTGACTTACTACCTATTTTTAAATAGACTACAAGCTAAAAATATACATTACTCTCCTTCCCGACTTCATGCTTCTGTCCTTCATATTTTGTGCCATTAAACTGTTAAATGGTTGAAAAAAATCAAAAGAAGAATAGTACTTCGTGATAGGTAAAAATGATATAAAATTTAAATTTAATGTTTATAAATAAAATTTTATTGCTACATAGCCTCACTCATTAGTGCATGGGTTGTCTCTGGCTGCCTTTAGTATTCAGTGGCAGAGCTAATTAGTTGTGACAGGGATCATGTGGATGAGATGGTTAGATAGCATCACCAACTCAGTGGACACGAATTTGAGCAAACTCTGGGAGACAGTGGACAGAGGAGCTTGGCGTGCTGCAGTCCATGGGATCACAGAGTTGGACACGACTTAGTGACTGAACAGGTGGCCTAAGTCTAAAATACTTACTATTTGGCCCTTTTCAGATAAAAGTTTGATGATTCTTGCTGTTACCAATTACACATAAGCTTTTAGGGTAAGGTTTCTGTTTAAATACCTCTGAATGAATTAATGACTCTCTGTAAAATAAACATCAAAAATAATGGTTGATGACCAGGTGATGGATGGAGAGACAGTTAAAAAAAGAAAAAAAAGGATTCTAGTCACTATTTATATTCGGAGGTGTTTAAATCATGCCTGCCAAGAAAATAATTAGGTTCTTCTCTCAATAAGCTTACAAAGAATATACCACGGTAACCATGTTGTTACTGACGGATGGGATGCATGTGGGATGACAAGCCTTTCAGAATAGGATTTGATATACAGCACCATAAGCAACTAGGCGCGCACACACACACATCATGGATTACAAGTACCTTTGTACTTGGTGATTTGTTCAGCACTTGGTTCAACAACTTCATTGATGATATGAACTCCTGGGTACTGAGCTTGCACTTTGGAGAGAATTTGAAGATCAATTTCACCTAGAAGAAAAGCATATAGAACAGTTCACCTTGGCCCAGAAAGAAAAGACTAAGAATAATTTCAAGTAGTTTACTATCTCTAGGAAAGTCCAGCATAAAAAAGAAGAATACTCAGCTATTGCCCTGACACAGTGTCTATGATGAAGAACAGCTAGGATAAAAATGTGTTTTGAGGAGGGTTATGATTGCCATTCATTCATTCATATTGTTGTTGTTGTTCACTCACTCAGTCACGTCCAACTCTTGGTGAACCAATGGCCTGCAGCACGACAGGCTTCCCTGTCCTTTACCATCTCCTGGAGCTTGCTCAGACTCACGTCCATTGAGTCAGTGATGCCATCCAACCATCTCATCCTCTGTTGTCCCCTTCTCCTCCCGCCTTCAATCTTTCCCAGCATCAGAGTCTTTTAAAATGAGTCAGGCCAAAGTATTGGAGTTTCAGCTTTAGCATCAGTCCTTCCGATGAATATTCAGGACTGATTTCCTATAGGATGGACTGGTTGGATCTCCATGCAGTCCAAGGGACTCTGAAGAGTCTTGTCTAATACCACAGTTCAAAAGCCTTAATTCTTCAGCACTCGGCTTTCTTTATGGTCCAACTCTCACGTCCATACATGAGTACTGGGAAAAAAAAACCCATATCTTTGACTATATGGACCTTTTCTGGCAAAGTAATGTCTCTGTTTTTTAATATGCTGTCTAGGTTGGTCATAGCTTTTCTTCCAAGGAGCAAGCGTCCTTTAATTTCATGGCTACAGTCACCATTTGTAGTGATTTTGGAGCCCAAGAAAATAAAGTCTGCCACTGTTTCCATTGTTTCTCCATCTATTTGCCATGAAGTGATGGGACCAGATGTCATAATCTTAGTCTTTTGAACGTTGAGTTTTAAGCCAGCTTTTTCACTCTCCTCTTTCACCTTTACCAAGAGGCTCTTTAGTTTCTCTTTGCTTTCTGCCATTAGGGTTGTGTCATCTGCATATCTGAGGTGATTGATATTTCTCTTCACAGTCTTGATTCCAAGCTTGTGCTTCATCCAATCCCGCATTTCACATGATGTACTCTGCATATAAGTTAAATAAGCAAGGTGACAATATACAGGATTGACGTACTCCTTTCCCAATTTGGAACCAGTCTGTTGTTTCATACTCACTTCTAACTGTTACTTCTTGACCTACATACAGGTTTCTCAGGAGGTAGGCAAGGTGGTCTGCTATTACCATATCTTTAAGAATTTTCCACAGTTTGTTGTGATCCACACAGTCAAAGGCTTTAGTGTAGTCATTGAAGCAGAAGTGGTAAACTGTATTTAATACCTTTTACTGTATTACACAATTGCACTCATCTCACACGCTAATAAAGTAATGCTCAAAATTCTCTAAGTCAGGCTTCAGCAATACGTGAACTGTGAACTTCCAGATGCTCAAACTGGTTTTAGAAAAGGCAGAGGAACCAGAGATCAAATTGCCAACATCTGCTGGATCATCAAAAAATCAAGAGGGTTCCAGAAAAAACATCTAATTCTGCTTTATTGACTATGCCAAAGCCATTGACTGTGTGGATCACAGTAAACTGTGGAAAATTCTGAAAGAGATGGGAATACCAGACCACCTGACCTGCCTCTTGAGAAACCTATATGCAGGTCAGGAAGCAACAGTTAGAACTGGACATGGAACAACAGACTGGTTCCAAATAGGAAAAGGAGTACCTCAAGGCTGTATATTAACACCCTGCTTATCTAACTTATATGCAGAGTATATCATGAGAAACACTGGGCTGGAGGAAGCACAAGCTGGAATCAAGATTGCTGGGAGAAATATCAATAACCTCAGATATGCAGATGACACCACCCTTATGGCAGAAAGTGAAGAAGAACTAAAAAGCCTCTTGATCAAAGTGAGATAGGAGAGTGAAAAAGTTGGCTTAAAGCTCAACATTCAGAAAACGAAGATCACGGCATCTGGTCCCATCACTTCATGGCAAATAGATGGGAAGACATTGGGAACAGTGGCTGACTTTGTTTTTGAGGGCTCCAAAATCACTGCAGATGATGATTGCAGCCATGAAATTAAAAGACGTTTACTCCTTGGAAGGAAAGTTATGACCAACCTAGACAGCATATTCAAAAGCAGAGACATTACTTTGCCAACAAAGGTCTGTCTAGTCAAGGCTATGGTTTTTCCAGTAGTCATGTATGGATGTGAGAGTTGAACTATAAAGAAAGCTGAGCACCAAAGAATTGATGCTTTTGAACTGTGGTGTTGGAGAAGACTCCTGAGAGTCCCATGGACTGCAAGGAGATCCAACCAGTCCATCCTAAAGGAGATCAGTCCTGGATGTTCATTGGAAAGTCTGATGTTGAAGCTGAAACTCCAATACTTGAGCCACCTGATGCAAAGAGCTGATTCATTGGAAAAGACCCTGATGCTGGGAAAGATTGAGGGCAGGAGGAAAAGGGGATGACAGAGGATGAGATGGTTGGATGGCATCACTGACTCAATGGACATGGGTTTGGGTAGACTCCGGCAGTTGGTGATGGACAGGGAGGTCTGGCGTGCTGTGGTTCATGTGGTCACAAAGAGTCGGACACAACTGAGTGGCTGAACTGACTGACTGTATTACAGTAAAATCTAAGATGCCATTGATTATAGGATAGAAACAATCCTTCTTGTATATCACTAAGTCAGAAAATACAACCCTGTCAATTATATTGGTAAGATTTCACCAACTGGAAGATATATATCAATCTGAGATATTAAAATATGAAAAAATATGCTGTAGAATTGATAAAATAGGCTAGCTGAGAATTATATAAAATATATCAGGTATAAAAGAAGGATAAAGAAGTGTATCAGACATGTGCCCTCAAAAACATCATGTTCTCGTGGAACAGACAGACATGGAAAGAACCCTGGCTTGGTTTGGGCCATGGAGGGAAGAAGGAAGGAGATGGTGATGGAGAGGATAAGACAAGAGCCCAGAGAGATGGAAAGCTGCATGGCAGACCACTCTTAAGCTCTGTGTTACAGGGTAAGTGGAAGTTAACCCGGGGACTTTTGGGGAAATGGGAATTGCAGGCAGAGGGCAGTAAGTGAAATTGTATATGTGGGACTGCTGGCAATTCAGTGTTTTAGAATGTGTAGGTAAGGCAGGGCCTCCAAGAAAGAGGTGACTGCAGAGAAGTAAATGGAAAGAAGGTCATGGCAGAATAGATATTTATTCATTCATTCACATACCAGTGATCATTGATTATTTTACTGTGTGCCAGGCACTACACTAGGCTGTTGCAAGTGATAAGAGGAGCAAATAAATACTTGCCCTGATGAGACTTTAGCCTGTAGGTGACGATGCGAGAGAGACTGTGATAAATTGGATAGACTTGAATTCCACACCTGTCTGATCCACGGCCTTGATATTATGACCTTCAGCCATTTGCTTTCTCTCTCCAAGCTGTATTTTCCTCATCGGAAAAACACCAATAATGACAGTTCATAATTTATTGGGTGCGAGGATTAAATGAGGCAATGCACATAAAGCACACTGCAAAAGAGAGTCGGCACCTAATAAATGTTAGCTGTTCATTATTTTTATTGTTATCATTGAGTCCCTCTCTTTAAAAATTTCTCTTCTTTCCCTATTACTAATGCCTCCAAATTAAGTTTTGCACTTTTATTCTCTTAGTTATGATGTTGACCTTCACTAAAATACTTATGTGCTGGCAAGACTAGCATATGAAAATGACACTAGTCTTTAACATTTTGGCATAAATGGCATTAACAGAACCTTTCCAAGGTTACATACGGCAGGTGAAAAAAAGCATAGGTCATAAGACTGAGCAGGCTGGAAGAAGGAGATGAGGAAGATAAATCAGGAACAAAAGATGCCTAACTAGGAAAAGAGAGTGGTCTAATGGTATAATGAATGTCCCAGACACTGGTGATGGGAGTGGGTGGGGATTAGGGTAGGGAGGAAGTAGGGGAAGGAAGCTGAAGTGGAGAATGAAGAAATCTATGTGACAGTTTTCTCCAAAGCTGGCCTGATCAACCTGAAACCTTTTAATTCTTCCTTAAGTTCCACTGTCAGAGGTTTCAATTATATGTCCCTCTTCAAATATAGGCATGATGTGTTTAAAATATGGCCGATATGAAAGCAAGATATAATCACAAAAAATATCTTACTGTAAAATTACGTAAAACAAGCAAAGGCTTGAGTTTATTAAAGGGTATCAAGGACTCAAATGCTAGTTTGAGCAACTGAGCAACTTTGATCATCAATCACTGAAAAGCATGTGAAGCGTTAGCAGACTATAGTACCATGAAAGTGAAAGTGAAAGTCACTCAGCTGTGTCTGACTCTTTGTGACCCCATGGGCTATACAGTCCATGGAATTCTCCAGGCCAGAATACTGGAGTGAGTAGCCTTTCCTTTCTTCAGGGAATCTTCCCAACCCAGAGATTGAACCCAGGTCTCCCTCATTGCAGGCAGATTCTTTACCAGCTGAGCCATAAGGGAAGCCCAAGAATACTGGAGTGGGTAGCCTATCCCTTCTCCAGCAGATCTTCCCAACAGGAATCAAACCGGGGTCTCCTGCATTGCAGGCGGATTATTTTACCAACTGAGCTATCAGGAAAGTATCATAAGCCAGCAGTAAGAGATTCAAACAATGGGAAAAAAAAAAAAAGTTAGATCATTTGTTCTTTCTCAACTGAATCCTTCTGAGTAGGGGCCATAACAATATGAATGTGCTCCAATATTAGATATTAAGCACCCTATAAATGCTTTTAAAGAGCACACAACACGCTGGACTTGCCTGGTGGTCCAGTGGTTACAAATATGTCTTCCAACGCAGGGGACATGGGTTTGATCCCTGGTTCAAGAACTAAGATTCCACATGTCCTGGGGCAACTGAGCCCTCATGCTGTAACTACTGAAGCCTATGCACTCTGGAGCCCAAGATCCGCAACAAGAGAAGCCAACACAATGAAAAGCCCATGCACCACAACTAGAGAGAAGCCTCCACACAATGCAGTTAGAGAAAGCCCGTGTGCCACAAGACCCAGTGTGGCAAAAATAAATTAATTAATTTTTAAAAAAGAGCACACAAGCCAAATTAACATGCTGAAAGAATGGGGGAAGGTAACTAGAAGTCTCAATCAAATAATTCAGAAATTCTCAGCAAATTCAGGGGTAAACAGAAGAAATGTAGAAACCAGCAGCCTGCTGCTTTTATTGTGTATAACAAAGCTTTCTGGGAATCTTAACTGTCAGGCCCAGAAAACCACGTTTAAGGGGAATAAAGCAATACTTGTTCATTTTATGGTCAATCTCTGTTGTAATATGATCTCTTATTGCTTAATGATGATTCTGACAATTGTAGACTACTTATTGTTGACATCCTAAGCTTTTAGGCCAACAGCTGTTTCAGTTAGTTAAAACCTTACTGTGTTTCTAGTTTTGGAACAAAATCTGCAAAGTTTCCTGTGACAAATTGTAAAATTTGTAAAAAAACAAATTTTCCAATGGAAAATTGTAGTGATTAAGCAACTTTATTCCCATATACAATCTTCCTTTCTTTTCTTTTTCTTTCTTCCCCACCTTCATCTTCTTTTGTGTCTACCAAAGCAAATTAATGATTTTGGAGTCTTGGCATTTTATGATGATATAACTGATTTTCTCAGTTTGTCAATAAGTGAAACTTGAGCAAAGTTAGGAAATCCTAACATGTGTTGGCATGAATCAAAAATTGTTTTCTATTATCCTGGTTTGTGGATTTTTCTTTTTTTCTCTTCTGTTCACTCCTGTGTTACTTTCTATCAAACAGAATATGCTTACCTTTTGATTCGGAAAGTTAAATGAAAACTAAAATTTTTAAATTGCCTCCTTGCAAATCTCTTTCCTTTGTATTACCCTGTCCATCAAATCAGCCACAACTTTAGAATGACTTCCCATGTCTCCTTTCTGACCTACGTTGAGTGTTTCACTTAATTTTACAGTCAGATATTTTTGTGATTATATCTTGCTTTCGTATGGGCCATATTTTAAACATATAATGCCTGTATTTGAAGAGGGATATATAATTGAAACCCCTGACAGTGGAACTTAAAGAAAAAGTTCAAAAATAGTGAGGCAGAAATTGCTAGACAGTATAGGACTCTGAAACCTCAGTTCCCTTTTTTTAATTTCAATTTTTTTCTTCTCAAGTAAGTATCTCACTTCTTTAACCTAAAGCTAAACTCTTTGTTCCAGTTTCTAGGCATTCAGAAGAATGCTTCCCTGGTCTGGAGGGTCATAATACATTCAGACCCAGGACAAGATAGTCATTAACTGCTGTTCAGTTTATCAAGGAAAGAAAACACTCCAGGTGGACCACTAACTCTTAAACATACATCTGGTCCCTAAATGATGGTCTGGAGTCTTAAGAACGGGTTGAGGGATGGCAACGCAATGTCTGGGGAAACTGAGAAACTGGGAACCAAAAGAAAGCCACAAAAATGACAAACTAGATATTGTGACATTTAAACTGATTGGTCAGAAATTACATTCATCTAGCGGAACCAACCAAAAACAAACAGATCAATTCTAATAAAGATATAAACTACTGTTATCTGCACCTTTTGGAGTGCTTCACCCCTTCTCAGTGTCTGTGCTTAGAGTTTTGTATCTCTATCCTTTAAAATAAACTTTGCCTGTATGTTTACAAGTTTTTAGAATTCATTCTCAGCTCCAGTTCCATGAACAGAACTTGGTTTCTCATTTCAATAGGGAATGGGTGGAGTCCATATTGTCCAGACAGCTTTTCTTCATTTCCTGAATTTCAAGGATATACTTAATGAGATAGCAGAGGAATGTTGCCTTTGCTTAAAATCCAAGGTCATTAGATTAAAAAAAAAAAAAAAGGAAAAGTTAGAGGCTATAAAGAGATAAAATTGGACTCAAATTTAGTATTCAATGGAAATATGCAAATTTGTTAATATCTCTGCCCTTTACATATCTCTAAAATAGGGATAATATGGTCTATGCTGCAGGGTCATTGTAAATGTTAAAGGCATTATATGGATATAATTTACCACAGTTCATGATATATAGTAATAATTCAATAAATTGAAGCTACCATACATTAATTCAACAAATATTTTAAGCACCTACTAAATGCTAAGTTCTAATCACTGGAGATACAGCAATGAATAAAACAGACCAAAACATTCCACCTCTGCGGATGGTGGTAAGTCCTAAAACCAAGGGAAAAAACTACGAGGGGAAGCTGTGATGGGAGGGTTCATGATTTTCAATTGGGTGGTCATGTCAGCTTCCTGGAAAAGGTGACATTTAAGAGAAGTCTGAAGGAGGCTAGAAACGAAGGAAATGAAGATGTGCCTTTATAAATGGGCAGCTCCATAATAAAAAGACAGTTTGAAAGAGCACTCATCATGTATTCCTGATGGCTTGTCTTTCTGACTGAGCTACATTAAATGAAACACAAAGCCCAGCTGGAGAACCCTGAGGCTATACCCCAAATAAAAACATCCTCCAGGTCAAGAAAATGGAGGATTAAAGGCTAGTCATGGTATCTCTAGCCATTTAATTTCCATCTACTCTAGCTTCATTTCTCACATCAAAATATATATGAGTTCTTTAGATTATCAGCAGGAAAAAATTTATTCTATTACATGTTGCATTAAGATTACGATCTTCCTTTTTCCCTCTACCAGAATATCAGGCACACACACACACACAAAATTGTCTCTAGGGAGAAAAATTGCCCAGATAACTCTGCTTAGTGATGAAAAATAATTTCAGCTATGAGTTTGCAACCAGAGCAAAATCAGACTTGATTTTGAGCTGCAGTGCAAAAGATAAAAGATTATGGATGAGATCCCTTTTCTTGTCTTTTTCTTTTCCCTCTCCCTTTCCGGGTCTCTCTCTTGTGCACCCCACCCCCAACTCTCTCCCTCCCCCATGCTCTCTCTCTCTCTCTTTTCTCCACCCACCTCTACACTGGGAGCCTCAGTATGGAGGCAGTTCTGTTGGTATGGAAAGATGAGAGTAGAATATTAAAATAGCTGGAGAGTCTCAGGAAGGTGATTATAAATATAAATTCTGAGCGGAAAAGGGCATTGCCATTTGCTTTCGTGTCTTCTGGCTGTTGGCCCAGGAAGAATACCGCCTGAATGCTTTGCAACTGCAGAAGAAAAGCCTTACTACCAAAATATTCTCTGAGACACAAACTTAAAGAAAATGTCCCAAAGGGTTCTGAACATTGAGGTGTAGTGATATTCAACAAACAACTCAAAAAAAGACCTAAATCTTGCCTTACCTTTCAATTTACACTTTTTAAATACAAAGATATTTGCTACTTCAGTATATTACATAGAGAGATAAACTCTATACTTACAATGTTGTGATGTTTAAAAGGTATATAGTTAGTTACACTTAGTTTTAAACTTTTTGCTATTATGAGGCATCTTACAATGAACCATGAATTACTGTGCAGAAATCTTTTTGCAGATTCATACCAAGAACCAGAATTAATGGTTAAAATGATAACCTTGATCTTTGGTGATAGTAAAACAAAATCCAAAAAACAGGTCTCAGATGTCAGCTCTTTCAAAGGATACAGGCTGAAGAACTATAGCAGATTCTCAGAAGACCCCTGGGCAGGCAAGACCAGTCCAATTGCTGGGTACCTTAGAGGTCGGGGGCTGAGATACATTGAATAGGGAGGATGTACAGACTCTACAGGGAGGGACTGAAGAGCAGCAGGGGCCTTGCTGGGACCGCAGAGATTGGCTGTCTATGAAGTATATCAGTATTGTAATAGCTAGTGTCACAAGCTACTTGTGTGCTAGATGAATATTAGAACTGTTCTATTGTTCTTGGTACATAATGCCATGCTACTTTCAGGAAAATTTCATTTCCTACTCTTAGCTTTTTGTACATGAAAGCTTTTATGCCACTGTAACCTCATTATGGCATATTTGCTTTTTAAATCTTGTCAACTTGTTCTCAGTAAAAATTTTCTTCAAAATAGGTTTCTTATATTCTGAATGTTAGTAGCTTACTAATCCAATATTTTTCCCCATTTCTATCAGTTTGCTATTGTTAATAGAGACAAAGCCTCAGAAGACCCTGGGTTTTGAGCCCCAATCTCTAGAACCACTCCCCACCCCCCCAACCTCCTTGTGGCATATATGATTAGGATGGAAATGAGGATGGAAATAGACAGCCTATACCAGGGTTATATGACTGTGTGTATTAAATCACAAAGTTTTATTCAATAGTGTATGTCAAGCAGAAGCACATTCACCAACTAAGAGAATGCCTCCTAAACTGGCATAAGAACTGGGAAGATACAAATCTGTCCCTCAGCAAAATTACAGATAGCCACATGCCATGAACTTTCTAAGTACATTGTAAATAGCCAACCTGTAAATGAAAAACATTCAAATGCTGGCAGAAAGAAATGTGGATCTACCATATTGCTTTCTTCCTATTTTACCTGTATCAGGCCATTACTACATTCTTATTGTGCATTCTTATTAATTGTTAAGGCTATACAACTGAGTTTATTTGCTTTTCTAAGTATACAGTCATTTAATATGCAGATAATGATACTTTTGTCTTCATTCTGCTCATTAATCCCTATTTTCCTGCTTCAGGCCTTATTGAATTAGCCAAAGCAATCTTGTTTACTTTGGTTTTAATTACAGTGGTGCCAATATTGTAGTATTATGCTCATGCCTTTCAATTCTGTAGTATACCTGTCTTTAACAATACTTCACTCAAAGTTTTAAATACAGTACAATGAGGTAAACTATTTTGGTAAATTTACATATGGAGAATAGAATAGCATAGTTATGAATACCTTTAAGAATACTTTACATCTGAGGCCCCAAGTATCTGAAGTAGACAGCCCTAAATCCTACAGGTTAGTGATTAACTAGAGCCCAGGTCCATATCCTTCTGGTTGTGAAGGAAGTGCTGTACATAAGTGAAACAGTTCTTACTCAGGTCAAGTTATAAAGCAGTTCAAATCCAGACTAAAAATAATCTGCATGTCTAGAAGTTCTATTTGAATTTCACTTCTTTAGTGTAACCAAAAGTGGTGCCACACCACTCTTTCTAGAAGGTTACTCATAAGATCATAGTTTTACTGGACTGAAAGCACCTTTAATAGCACAAATACCCAAGATGTCAGTGCCTGAGTCCTTTGAATAGCATATGTGAAAAGTATTTTTCCAGCCTAAGCTAATACTCCTAACATGAAAGGTAGCTCTTTATATCCAAAGATACATGCTTTCAGAAGTGAAAGCACATATCTTGATCATTTATAAACTCTAATACTGAACAACAACAAAAAACTTTCTCTTTCGACCACTGGCTCTTTAGGGCCAAATATTCTGTGGTTTGCTTAATAGGAAATATCTGAAGATGGCAATAAGCATATTCAAATTCTTTTTTTTTTTTTCAGGCAAAAAAAAATCCTCCGTTTCCTTGTATTTCCTCAATCATTCCTTAGTTGCTGATGTAGACTGTCAGCTTACCTGAGGCCACTGGAAACATTAACCTTTGCTTCCTACCAGCTTCTGCTTCTAAACTGGATATACCAACTTTTCCAGTTCTTGCCTTAATTACATTCATTTCTACTTCTATTCACCTAGCTTAGAATATTAAACTTCAGGGTCACCTTAACATGTCATTTACGAAAGAAAACAAGATTAAAAATCTGATAAAATCAGATTTCCAAATAGCTGGTCCTTACTAAATACCCAGTCTTCTCTTTTGCCAAGTCAATGATTAACTTTTATATCTGTTTAGTACAGTTTGTTGGACTGTTGTTTTTTTAGTTAAGAGACCTAGGTTTTATTCTTTCTTGATTGATCTCAGGTTTTTAGTTTGTAGAATGAGGGTGTTGATGATCTCTAAATTCTCTTCTATATTTTAATCTCTGTCTTAATGTTGATGTTTCTATGTCATAGAACAAGGAAACCACCTAACTCCTCTCAACATGTCAGCATAATTACTATCAGAAAAATTATATAAGAGGGTCCATACCACCTGTATTTCATATGTGAGTTGCTTCAGTGGATTGAATAATTTTGTATAAATATATACACTATTATATAAGGTATGACAGCTGATTTGGTACATATGGTGACTTACTCCAGTACTCTTGCCTGGAAAATCCCATGGATGGAGGAGCCTGGTTAGGCTACAGTCCATGGGGTCGCTAGGAGTCGGACACGACTAAGCGACTTCACTTTCACTTTTCCCTTTCATGCATTGGAGAAGAAAATGGTAACCCACTCCAGTGTTCTTGCCTGGAGAATCCCAGGAACAGGGGAGCCTGGTGGTCTGCTGTCTATGGGGTCACACAGATTCAGAACGACTGAAGTGACTTAGCAACAGCAGCAGCAGGTTAATAAGAAGAAGTAGAAAGCTGGATACAATGAGATTATTTAAGTTATAGTCCTGTTTAAACCTTATAAAATGTTCTGGCATTTGAACATAAGAATTGAACAATACAACAGATAAAATGATTCTCCTTTTAGCAGAGCCCAGAGCAAGGAGAACACATTGCCCATTACTGCTTTCTGGAACATTTTTCCAGGCATAAGTGTGTGCACTGCAAATTAATAGCACTCTCCCTTACCAAAAAGAATATGGGTTTCTTTTTCTCTATGTACCATCAAACATAAAGACAATACTCATTAAATTTGAATAATAAAGAAGCTTCATTGGGTAGTTTAATTTTAGGAAGCATCAATGTTGACAATAGACCAAAAAGCATATTCTATTAGGTTTAGAATACAATGTGGTTGCTCTCAATATCTAAAAATGGTTGCTGAAATCAGCACGATACAAATGCTCTGATACCTCAAATAAAGCATTCTCATTGCTCACTTTATTTCATTAAAGCACACAAACTCATGCACATATACAACTTTACACTTCCCTATTTTGCCTCTGGGCTTCCCTCATAGCTCAATTAGTAAGAATATGCCTGCAATGCGGGAGACCTAGGTTTTATTCCTGGGTCCGGAAGATCCCCTGGAGCAGAAAATGGCAACCCACTCCAGTATTCTTGCCTGGAGAATCCCATGGACAGAGCAGCCTGGCAGGCTACAGTCTATGGGGTTGCCAGAGTCGGGCATGACTTAGCGACTAAACTACCACCCCCACCATTTGGCCTCTGTAAAAACTACATGGTCTATTTCTGTACATGATTTTTTTTCCTCCTGATTTCCTCTCTTTCTTTCTTTGAATACCCATAGTATTTATTTCAAACATTATCCTAACATTAAACATGTAATCTATGAATAATAATGCTGCTTATCAATTGTATTTTATTGATGTGGTAGTCAGTTGTGGGCAACATCGGAAAATTTTCCATCAATTTCCTTTCTTTTGAACTGCACAGAGTCTTAATAATTGGTTGGTTTCTGAACTGAATTGCCAAATACCTTTTTCAAAATCCTTACATTCTCCCTCAGACTATGAAATCCCTCTCCACCCAAATACCAATACAGTTAGTGGTAAAGAACCTGCTTGCCAATGCAGAAGATATAAGAGACGTTGAGTTTAATCCCTGGGTCAGGAAGATACCCTGCAGAAGGGCATGGCAACCCAATCCAGTATTCTTGCCTGGAGAATCCTATGGACAGAGGAACCTGGTGGGCTACAGTCCATAGGGTCACAAAGAATCAGACACAACTGAAGCAACTCAGCAACAACAACAACAAATAGAAGAGACAGAAAGGGTGCATAGCACCCCTACTCATGGTTCTGAGAAGAAAATCAAATAGGTCCCCAAAGAGCATGCACATTAAGTGATATAAATGCAGGAATCTGATTTAGGGAAGTTTTTAGTTTGTTTCTTTTGGTAGATTTTTTTCATTGTGATGGTAAGAAGTGGTAGCACCATTATGAATGCAGAGAGAATATTTGCATTAAATATAGAGGTGCCTAGGCATTCAAGAAGAAAACATCTAGCAAGTGAAACCAAAGAAGCTCATAAGCTAAGACTGGAGAAGAACTCTGTAAGATGCATTATGGGAGCAGAACACAAGGTATAAGACAGGGCCAATGACCTTATCTGCTGGGGATTGGAGTTCAGCAGTGGATTTTTAAGGATACATAAGCCACAGGATAATGCAAAATCTCAGGAACACTGTAGATCGTGAAACATGCAGGGAGACCATTTCTCTAAGGCAAGGACAGAAAGTTCCTCACTATATAATAAAGTGTTTTTCTTCTTCGCACTCAGTACTTGCATTTAGTCAATGACAAACTATTAGATAAGTATCTCCCAGTTGGTATATAAACACTGAAACTAACTGAGTGGGGTGTCCTTTCCCTTCAAACACCTTTCCACTCTTTCATGCCAAGGGCTTTTAGACCTAGAGATTTTAAGTGTATTACTTTTGATTTCCTATCTTACTTGAGCAGTGAGGGCTAAGTATTTACAGCTTGAATTTCTCTTGCAGTTCTTATGTTTTTGATTGTTTCTTATGAAGAGTGATCTTAAAGGGCACCCATATTTCCCCCAAGGCAGAGCTTGTTATTAATACAATGTTAAGGTTCAGTCAGAAGAACACCAAGCATTGCTCCCTCTGTTTTGAAAAGTTCTCTGTATTAGCCCCTATTTGCACCTTTATGTAAGGAATCACTGTGTGGGGCAAATGTTCCTTTCTCTAGATAGCTTATAAGCATCTGGATAAATTTACATTAGAAATTCAATTAACTTTATATTAAAAGGTCAATTAACTTGGCCATGGTAGAGACTGTTTTTAATTACTTTTCCTTGTAGGGCTTCTCTTCTTGTCCAAGCACAAGTGACAGTATCAAATGATAGTCTCATTGCCTGTGGTTGCCTTAAATTCATATGCAAAACACACTGGAAATGACTGTCTTGGTTAAATGAATTAATAGGACACTCTTTGGGCAATTCATCACTCTTATAATCCTTAGGACATAAAATACCACAAGCAATAATAGAGTATTTTAGCTTAAACACAACGTATTAGATCATTCATGACAGTATCTTTCATTACCTGTCCTTGTTGGTTTCTGTTTTCTTGCTGAAAGATGATAATAAAGTAAAACTACTCTAATAGTCAGTCCTTATTACATTATATCACAGTGTATTTTATGAAAAGTGAGCAGAAGATGACATAAAAAACTATCCTATTCCATTAGAGGGCTCTTGGTTATCTTTGTGTTAAGATGTGTTGTGTTGCCACACTGAACTCATTCATGTAGGATTAGAACAATTACACTTAAGAGACTCAAGAAATCACTATTTAACACTATGTGACAAGCGGTAATGTAGTGTTCACTTATTGCCAAGTGGTAACCTTTACCTACCATCACTCTATGATTGTTTCAAAAGAAAACAATAATAAGGATATCAACACATAAATAATATATGTGACTCTATATTATCATATATTAATACATTATATAACATATTATAAATGATATGACTATATATTATATTAATATATATTATTATATATACTATATATTATATATATTATCATTATATTAACTCAGACTTTCAGACAACTAGCAACTTTAAATAAAACACTACTCAGGAGTTTGATACGTGGCAAAGTCTGGAGATAAATTTTCTTATTTTATTTTATAGAAAGGACCTACCTGTACCTTATAAAAGCAGTTTATAAACTTATCTGTATAAATCTCACTACAACCTATGAGACATAATTCATTGCCCCCATTTTACTGATGGGCAAACTGAAGCTTATGTTTCAGCCAAGTTCACACAGTTCATTAGTGGCAGAGTTAGAAACTACACCCTCATTAATCTGCCTGTCCAGACTTCCCATTTCCCCTTGTATAAAAGTACTGGTTCTAAGTAGTGAGACCATGAACTGCTTATGAAAGGGACTTGGGGAGTGTGCTAAATGCTTAGAGGGCAGCTATGGACCTGAGTCAGAGGAAAGGAATGGTTTAGGCCACGGCAACTCAAAGAGTGGGGCCACAAGAGGGTAAATTAACTACGTCATCAAGTATGTTTTTCTCCATAGTGATGCTTTCTCAATGAAAGAGCTGTGCATTGATTTACATTCCAGGGCATGCTTATCTCCTCACGCACCAGCAATAGTTCGCAAACCACCAACCAGTCTATGCATCTCGTTTAAGTGGCACAACCTTAAGGAATATCTTCTGAAATTTTCCTTTACTGTGAACAGTTAAATCATTTGGTTCAATGTCATCCTCAAAATTATTCTATGTTTTTCCATGCTTTTTATATGTTTAAAAAAATAAAATCATACTTATTCCTATTACAGATAATAATGAAATCTGATGTCCTAGACCCCATAAATATATGGGGACATTAATCTTAGTTGAAGTGATATGGCTCTTACTAGTTTCAATAAACTAATCTCTTCCAAAAGTGAAGGAAAATGGCTTTTCTAAAGAATGAACAAAATTGCCATCAAGCAGCATGATGTCTGGTGGTTTAGTCGCTAGGTCATGTCCAACGCTCGCGAACCCATGGACTGTAACCTGCTACCCAGGCAAGAATACTGGACTGGGTTGCCATTTCCTTCTCCAGGGGATCTTCCCAGGCCAGGAATCAAACTCAGGTCTCCTGCATTTGCAGGCAGATTCTTTACCAACTAAGCTATGAGGGACGCTCATGATGTCTGGAGGGAAGCTCATGATGTCTGGAGTGAAATACAAATTTTAAAATGCATTGTTCATACCTGCACCGCCGCCAATGCTTAGAATTTTAATTTCAGATTTTGTGTCTCCAATCCTGAAAAAAAAAAAATTATGTAGTTTAAGAAAACATGTGCCAGGAAGTGTATAAAATCTGATTATCAAGGCTAGTTGAAGAGAACAGATGAAAATTACAGTGAAAAAAATTAGGCCGATATGAAAGGTATCAATCATTTCAGTGGTTATACTGCTGTCTTTACAAATCTTTGCAAGTAAAGGTTCCACTCATAACAGTCTTAAACTGGGAGACTTTTAGAAATAGCACCATAAACATCTCCGAGGTAGGAAATAGCATTTGTTTAAAGACTGGAGAATAAAAGCAGAAAAAGTGACTTTTGAGTCTGGTCATTATAATAAGCCATTCATTGTAAATTGGCTTCCCTGGTGGCTCAGATGATAAAGAATCTGCCTGCAATTCAAGAGACCCGGGTTCAGTCCTTGGGTTGGGAAGATCTCCTGGAGAAGGGAATGGCTACCCACTCCAATATTCTTGCCTGAGAACTCCGTAGACAGAGGAGCCTGGTGGTCTACAATCCATGGGGTCGCAAAGAGTCAGACATGACTGAGTGACACACACCTCTTTCATTGTAGATAGGAGAAAGGCTAAGGCGATTCATACTATCTCTATGATAGTTGCCTTCTTTCCTTCCTCTTGCTAACTTCCTTTCAATAAACAAATGTTAATTAAACATTTATTATGTGCCTGTCATAGGCACTGATATATAAAAATGAGTAAGATACTACTTTTCTCTCAAGTTGAATTGTGAGATAATAAAAGCCAAGTATATGACTCTGTATAGGAATAGAGTGGACTTGATGGACTGGGATGCAATAGCAGGACTTTCTTTAGACTGATGTAAAAAATTTTTCAAAAAAATAATGAGTCAGAAAAAAGTAGGAGATGCACAGTGACTGCCACATGTTTCCAATTTCGATGACAGGTGAAGTGTGGTATTGCAAAAGAAGCTGGGGGATGTAATTTTATGACAAGTTTATGTATTGTCAGTTTTTTTGTTTGTTTTGTGTTTTTATGGTTTTGATAAATCTGAATTCAGCAGATATTTGAATATGCAATATTGAAGTTGGGTAGAAGAGAGATTGGGATCAATGATGTATTCTGGAGAATTATCATAGAGTAATGGTCAAAACTAAGAGAATAGATTCTATCACCCAAGAATATTGCAAAGAGTAGTGGGATCATGACACAGTACCAGGTTTTAAAAGTAATGGGATATGTATGAGACAAATGCTCAGGGCTGGGGCAATGGGATGACCCAGAGGGATGGGATAGGGAGGGAGGTGGGAGGGGGGTTCAGGATGGGGAACTCATGTAAACCCATGGCTGATTCATGTCAGTGTATGGCAAAAACCACTACAATATTGTAAAGTAACTAGCCCTCAACTAAAATAAATAAATTTATTTTAAAAAAATTTATAATGGAAAAGAATCTGAAAAAGAATATATTTGTATACACATACAATAACTAAATAACTGCAGTATATTTGAACCTATTACAACACTGTAAATCCACTATACTTCAATAAAAGAATTTTAAGGAAAAAAAATAAAAGTAATGGGATAATGGGGAACACACAAAGAAGACACAGAGGAAAACAGCAAAGCTCAGAGAAGTGATAGGAGAATCAGAGAAGGAAAAAAGCCAATGACAGTGTCAGAGGCATAAGAGTGTACGACTAAATAATAAAAAAGAAGACAACTCTTTGTTGAATTTGGCAATATGAATATCTTTGATAACTGCAGCTTTAAAGGAGGTTGAGGCTAGAGTCAGATGGCAGTGGGATTAAAAGTGAAATCAATAAAGAGAAAGAAGATACAGAGATTTTTGAAAAAGGATGAAAGAGTGAAAAGGAAAAAGAAGAAACTGGAGGGGGAACATGAACTGAAAGAATGGTGCTTGTTTGTGTTTTAGGATGCTCAATAAGCTTGGGTTTTGACTAAAGCGAGGAGCCTTCCCAGAGAGATAGGAAGAACACAGATTCAACCAGGGTTCTTAAAGATACTAGAAAGCATAGAGTCATGGACATCTGTGAATGAGTTGCCTTCCTCAGTGCTAATTATCTTCCAACTCATGATCATGAGTCTTAACATACCCATCCCTGTCTGTGCACTTGATTAATTCTTGTAGATGCTTCTATCTGTGGATAGAATAGTGAGGCTACAGAGCAGAGCACCTAGGCACCTAGGTTGAAATCGTAGCTTACTAATATGTTACCTTGAATGATTTATTCTCTGTACCTTTATTACTAAAAATAGGATAATAATACCTCCTACCATATAGGGTTATAATTATAGTATATGCTTTTTGGAAGAGTTGTGAGGATTAAGTGACATAATTTATGTGAATCCTTTAGAAATGTGTCTGCACATGACAAGTACCCAACTTATTATTATTCTAAGCACAGCTAAGTAATTTATATGAATTGTTTTTCTAAATTTTTATTATTGAAATATAGTTGATTTACAGTGTTGTGTTAATTACCATTATAGAGCAAAGTGATTCAATTATACATGATATATACATTCTTTTTTATATTCTTTTCCATTATTGTTTATCATAGAATATCAAATAGAGTTCTCTGTGCTATATGACCTTGTTGTTTATGAATTCTGTATATAAAAGCTTACATCTGCTAACCCCAACCTTCTGCTCCATCCCTCCCAAAATCCCTTCCCCCTTGGCAACCAACAGTCTGTTCTCTATGGCCACGATTCTGTTTCTATTTCACAGATAGATTCACTTGTGCCATTTTTAAAATTCCACATATAAGAGATCTCATATGGTATTTGTCTTTCTCTTTTTGATTCACTTCACTTAATATAATCTCTAGTTGTATCCATGTTACTACAAATGGCATTATTTTGTTCATTTTTATGACTGAGTAGTATTCCATTGTGTATATACATATCTTCTCTAGTCATTCATCTGTTGATGAATATTTAGGTTGTTTCCATGTCTTGGCTATTGTGAATAGTGCTTCTTTGAACATAGAAGTGCATGTATCATTTCAAATTACAGTTTTGTTTGGATATATGCCCAGGGGTGGAATTGCTGGAATCATATGGTAATTCTGTTTCTAGCTTTCTGAAGAACCTCCATACTATTTTCTATAGTAGGGGCACAAGCTTACATTCCTACCAATAGTGTAGCAGGATTCTCTTTTCTCCACATCTTCTCCAGCAATTGTTATTTGTTGACTTTTTAGTGATGGTCATTCTGATCAGTGTGAGGTGGTACCTTATTTTAGTTTTGATTTGTATTTCTCTAAGAATTAATAATGTTGGGCATCTTAACATGTGCCTATTGGCCATCTCTTGTGGGGGTCACTGCTCCTTTCTCCTGGGTCCTGGTGTGCACAAGGTTCTATTTGTGCCCTTGCAGAGTCTGTTTCCCCAGTCCTGTGTAAGTTCTGGTGGCTCTATGATGGGTTAATGGTGACCTCCTCCAAGAGGGCTTATGCCATACCCAGATCTACTGCATGCAGAGCCCCTGCCCCCACAGCAGTCCTCTGCTGACCCATACCTCCTCAGAAGACACCCAAAGTTCTGTCTCAGTCTCTGTGGGGAAATCTGTATGCAGGTCAAGAAACAACAGTTAGTACTGGACATGGAACAACAGACTGGTTCCAAATTGGGAAAGGAGTACGTCAGGGCTGTATATTGTCACCCTGATTATTTAACTTATATGCAGAGTACATCATGAGAAATGCTGGACTGGATGAAGCACAAGCTGGAATCAAGATTGCCAGGAGAAATATCAATATAGTATGATGATACCTAAGAATTATTGAAAACTTGCTATTTTCCAGGCAAGGATCTAAATGCATTACATATGACAACAACACTAAGCTACTATTTATAGCTATATACTATAGCCCTCCCCACTCGGCTCTCTACCTCCATACAGCTGATTGAGTAATTCGTCCCTGAGGAAATAACCCATCTCACTGATAACTTATCTATATTGGTATCTGAGAATCCTCCATCAAGAGCTAAGTCCACATCTAATTACTACAGTGAGTCAGCTGCTCAACAGACTATTTCAGTACATACACAAAGGATCTTAACCAATTTTTAGTGCCAATTTTTTAACTGGATGGACAACCAAGGCTTATCAGGTAGTTGGGGAGCTCCCCTAACGTGGTGGTGGTGGTGATTTAGTCACTAAGTCGTGTCCAACTCATTACAACCCCATGGACTATAGCCCGCCAGACTCCTCTGTCCATGGGGTTTCCCAAGCAAGAATACTGGAGTGAGTTGCCATTTTCTTCTCCATGGGATCTTCCCAACAGAGGGATTGAACCAGGGTCTCCTGCTTTGCAGGTGGTCTCAAGCATTGAAGACTGGTCCTTTACTGACTGAGCTACCAGGAAAGCACTGATAGAGAGACCAGAAGAAACAGAAAAGGTGAATTCAGAAGAAACATGCAGAAAGCAGAGGGAAATTTTATAATAGATAAAAGAAGGTAGACTATCTATGAAAGATGAACAGGATGCTATAAAAAAGGAATATTCTTGGAAATTAAAAACATAATACCAAACAATAGATGGCTGAAAGATAAAATTGGGAGAAACTGGAAATGTAAGAAAATTAGAGAATTGATTTAGGAGGTCCTCTGTTTGATGAATAAAAGCTCCAGAAAGACAAAAAAAGAGGGGAGGAATGATTAAATAATACCAAAGCTTCCCTGAACTGAAGGATCTGAATCTTAATTGAAATGGCCCAGGGACTACCGCAAAAATGGGTGAAAAACACCCACACCATAAGTTATTATCTTAAAATTTCAGAATACTAGATATAAGAGAAGATCCTAAAAAAGAACCAAAAACAAAACACAGTAGCAAAAGGTCACAAGGAATGGCATTAGGTTTCTCAGTAGTAACTCTAGTGGCTATGGTGGTGGTTTAGTCGCTAAGTCGTGTCCAATTCTTGCAATCCCATCGACTGTAGCCTGCTAGGCTCCTTTGTCCATGGGATTTTCCAGGCTAGAATACTGAAATGGATTGCCATTTCTTTCTCCAGAGGATCTTCCCAACCCAGGAATCGAACCTGGGTCTCCTGCATTGCAGGAAGATTCTTTACTGACTAAGCTATGAGGGAAGCCCTCTAGTGGTTATCAGACCATGGAAAAATATCTTTAAATTTCTGACATAAAATCACTTTTCAGTGCAGAGTTTTATACCCTAACTATCTAACAAAGATGAGCAGAGAGAAGGCATTTTTAAACACACAAAGTCTCAAAAAATTTACTTCCCATGCACTCTTTCTTAGAAAGCCCTTAAAGGAATAGCAGGGGAAAAAAAGGTTAAAGAAACCAAGAAAAACACAGCATGGAATTCGGAATCAGAGAATTTAGTACTGGAAAGAGGAGAAGAGAATTTCTATAAGGTGAAATAAATTCCGTCTTCAGGCCCAAACCAAATCAAGCTAAACTGGAAAAAAAAAAACAAAAAACAGAGAAGTCCAGAAACAATGTTCCCATGAGGAAAACTTAACAGGTTACTTGCTCTGTTGGAAAATATTGAGAGATTAAAATTTCTGTTTAGGGTATAAATAGTGATAGGTACAAAGAAAACTAAGAATATAAACTAAAATCAATAGTTAACTCTAGGAAAAACAAAAAGTTATACATGAAATGGAATGTAATGATAGTATAAATGTACTGTTCAGTTATGAATAATATGTACAGACAAAATGATATATAAACTAATAAAAATTGAGACATATGTAAGGTATATATGCATGTATAAACACACACATATATATACATGCTATATATGTACATATATATGTTGTATTGATGTGGTAGGGAGAGAGATGTGCATGTTTGTTTAGCACTTTTAATACATCAAAATTAAGAAAGAGAATAACATGTTATTTAGAATTAGGAAAGAAAATTCCGAAAGAAATAACTAAATGATTTCAGAATGTTGAAAGGCATTGTCTCTAGAGAGCATGAATCAGGAGTGGGAGTGGTTAGGGCAGGAAAACACTATTTTTACTGTTGTTGTTGTTACTGTAAACTTTTTGGAATCATTTGACTTTTTAAAATATGAGCACATCTTGCTTTAATAAAAATGAAAAATTAAGCAGACATGTTGCCTATTGATAACTGATAAACAACTTTAAGTAGCAGTTTTGAAAGTCTAGCTAAATCTCATTTCACATCACCTTCAGAAAAAAATTACTTTAAAAAAATACGATTCAGATGATTTCTAATTGGATATTACCACTATAAGGCAAACTTAGTTACACCTTTGAAAATTCTTCAGTAGTTCACCGATTTCACATTCAGTATTTCCAATTAGATTGTATACACTTGAAGACAGGACAGGGGGTCATCATTCATTATGTTCTGTGCATCCATCATATGTCTTCAAACCAAACTGATGGCTGAAGTAAACTAAGGATCTGCATAACCACAGACTAGAGCACAGATGCTTAGTACTGCAAAAGAACTCAGAAATCAACTCATTACCTTTAATTTTGGAAATGAGCAAAAAGACCCAAAGAAATTATAATTTGTTTTTGGATAAAAAATTGTTTATTTGCTGTCTGCTTTGATTTTGCTTTATTTTCCTATTGTGTGTGTGCTCAGTCACTCAATCATGTCCAGCATTTTACAATTCCGTGGACTGGAGCCCACCAGGCTCCTCTGTCCATGGAATTTTTCCAGAATACTGGAGTCAGTAGCCATTTCCTCTTCCAGGGGCTCTTCCCCACACAGGGATTGAACCTGTGTCTTCTGCATCTCCTGCATTGGCAGGTGGATTTTTTTTTACCACT
This sequence comes from Okapia johnstoni, assembly GCA_024291935.2. NCBI lineage: Eukaryota > Metazoa > Chordata > Mammalia > Artiodactyla > Giraffidae > Okapia > Okapia johnstoni. Next base: position 34,779,321 of record CM044319.1, read on the forward strand.
GTACCACCTGGGAAGTCCTATTATCCTATTATTTATTAATATATAGCACTCAGTTTTTTTAAAAAAATTGAAAACTGAACAATGACAAAGATAGAAAAGGAAACAAAATTCCAGATATCATACATCCATCAATGCCTTCTCTGGTCAGGCAGATTTAACTGCCCTGGTGAAAGAATTTCAGGCCTATAACAGAAAAATTCAACATAAAGACTAAAATAGCAGGGTTTTTTTGCTGTTGCAAATTGGAGCCACAGTCATTTTTCCCAGTTTTCCATCATTATTTCCTGAAGCAGAGTCAGGTTACAGCAATCCGCCCCCAGATAGGTGATTTGATTATCTTTACCATGTGGAATCTGTTACTCTCATAATGTTTATCAGCTCTGGCACAAATTGAACACATTAATCACCAAAAAAAAAAAAAAAAGCAGTCTGCCAGAAGGATAAGAACTAGTGAGTTTCATTGATAATGGAAAAATGCTTTGGTAGAGCCACGTTGTTAATATTAACTTGAAAGTAAAAATACAATTTTTCTTTTGGAGAGTGGTAACTATGATAATGGATAAGGAAAATGAATTTAAATGGGTGTTAGAAGAATCGAGAGGCATCCACTCAATCCCCAGGTGTAACCAGTATTTGGTAATTATTTGATTCTAATGCAAAGAACATTAGACTCTGGGATTTTTTGAAACATCAAATTTGGAAGAGGGCCGAAAAAATCTCATCTCAAAGATTTGTATCTTATCTTTTCCCAAAGGAACGTGAAATTGTGCCTTCAAAGGGTTAACGCTTATCTCCGAGCAGCTTGAAATCAGCACAAATCAGAGCTTTTGAATGTTTCTAGAGATCGGCTCAGTGAAACGCGGCAGAAGGGGCGCAGGGCCGCTCCGGGACAAGCCGAGCTGCTATCAGTTCCTCTTATCCCGCAGCCCAGCCTGCCGGCTGGGCATGACCCATCTATCACTGCACAGAGCGCGCCCAGGCTTGTCCCTTGCACAAAAGATGGCCTGTGGTTTCCGTTGCTGTTACCTTGCTATTATGCCGGGCAGCTTCTTGTCGATGAATTCCTGCATACACTGGTGCTCCGTGGAATTGCTGAGAAACCTCCGGAAAGACGCAACGTATCTGCTGTGGTCAGTAAACAGGCTCCTCATGGAAGATGCCATTTTTGGTTTTCTGAGAGACAGGGAGGGAAGGGACGTTTAACTTCCTTCCTTTCCCTTCCTAGTTCCTTCTTTCTCTCCTCACCCCTACTGGGTTCTATCCAAAAAAAAAAAAAACCAAAACCAAAACAAATAGGCCTGCTTTGAATTGAAAGTGCTGGCAAGGCTGGGTGTGCAAAAGCTGATACTAAGTCAGTATTTGTACAGGACTTTTCCCCGAGACTTTACCCCGGGCACAGTTATCTTAGAAGAAAAGGAGATGGTAACGCAGAGCAGTAAATCCACTGCAGAAACTTGCTTTAAAACTCAAGTTCAGAACGTTGTAAAAGCAGACAACATTTAAATCACTTCCTGCTTTGGCAGCAGCAGGGTAAGTTCCCAGTGGGAAAGTGGCCACCAAAGGGGTAACAACAATGACAAAAGAAACAGGCCAATTCAAGGCTTTAATTCTCTTCTAGAGATCGACATCTGCGGAATCTTTGACAAAAGATGGTCGTCTGCCTCCAGGCTTTCTGTAGGAGAGTTTCCTGCCTTCACACCCCAGCACATTTAATCTTTTAACTCTGCTGCATTTCTTCAGGTACTGGTTAGTTTGTTGTGATTCAGGAACAGAGCTTTTGGGTTGGCCGTAAAGGTCATTTGGGTTTTCCCATAAAATGTTATACCAAAACCCTTAGTGAACGTTTCGGCCAACCTCAAATTAACTGGAAGGTCTGAGAAACCTGTTTGCGGGATGAGAGTGGAGGAGGGGATGAGGAGTGTGAGCCCAGTCACAGGGAAAGAATGCAGGACACTGGAATCCTTCAATCCACTGGAAGCCTTCCCTAAGCACTTCTGAACAAGGGATCCTAGACTTTTAGGGTTGGATGAGTCTTTGGAGGCCATGTGGTGTCCCCTGTCAAAAGACTCAAAGTGTTTGAGCCTTTTACCTAGGAAATGGTCTTTAAGAAGGCCACCCCTATACCAACATGGGATATTAATAATAATACGGTCCAAATCATGGAGCAGTTATGAGAATTAATTCATGTACCTGTCTTAGAAATGTGTCTGCCTAAACCGTTCTCCTCTTCTGATTCTGTTCCAAAGCTGTCCTCTAAGCATTCAGCACACTCCTCTACCCTCTTTTATAAGCACCTCATGGTCTCACTACTTAGAGCCAGAGCTTTTATCCAAGGGGAATGGAAAGTCTGGAATGAACTGTGGGAACTTTACTGAAATACAAGCTTCAGTTTGCTCATCAGTAAAATGGGAATGAGTTAAGTTTCATAGGTTGTAGTGAGATTTGTATAGATAATATTTATGCAGTCCTTTTAGCATGTTATTACTGCTTAAGGGGCAGGCTGGTCCTTTCTGCAATAATAAAACAACAAAAAAGCAGTTATTTTATTTATGGACACTGAAAATTAAGTTTAATATTTATTTTCCCTTGTCACCAAATGTTCCTTTTCTTCAGACGTTTTTCTGATCATTTAACAATGCAAAAGTTATTCTTAGCTCGTGGGCTGCACAAAGTCAGGTTCTGGCCTGGATTTGACCCTTGGGCTCTGGTTGTACTTGGGTGCTTGTGCTCAGTCACTCAGTCATGTCTGACTCTGTGACACCATGAACTGTACCCACCAGGCTCCTCTGTCCATGGAATTTTCCAGGCAAAAATACAGGAGTATTGGACAACCCAGGAGTGGGTTGTCAGTTCCTCCTCCAGGGGCTCTTCCCCACCCAGGGAATGAACCCTGTCTCCTGCCTCTCCTGCATCGGTAAGCAGACCCTTAATCTAGCTCCTAGGCCTCCCTCCATACGTGTAACTGCTTAACTCCCATCTCTATGCAACCAGCCTCACCCTCTTCATACTGACTCCCACAAGCTTTAATTCATCTATTACCATTTTCCACTCTTCTATTTAGACCTCAATCCAGATCATTCATTCACATACTTCATCTACTGAACAAATATTTAATAAGAGTTTACTGTGTGCTATTCTGCTGAGAAAAATTACCCTTGATCTTGATCTTCCTACTGAAAACTACCTTTAACTAAAACTTCACTTGAGGCCATCACCATCTAACTTACTGTCACATTTTCTCCAACAACCTGCTTTACAGATGTGATTCACTAAGGATTTCCTCTCCATTCTCATTGCTTCCATGATGTTTGATATCTCCCCCCCTCATTTTTTTTTTTTAACCTATTGTGCTATTTTTCTTACTGGCTTTTCTTCACTGGGAGTCACACAGATCCTAGCCAAGTTTATTGTCACTGCCAAATTCAGTTTTTGAAAGCACAGTTTTGATAAAGTCACTCTTCTCCCCCCAGATATCTACTGTCTGTCTCCTCACTGATCCCCAAGTCCAAGACTCATTCTGTGACCCACCCCCACCTCCAAACCATTTAGATTTATGTTTCAGTTTTCTTGAGACTCACCATTGGATCCCTGCAAACTGTGCTGCTTGTCTGAATATGTCCCTGTGTTTGTCTGCCTGGACCTCTCTTCATAATAGATCCTTCATGTATATAAAGTGCTGCTGCTTCTGTTGCCCCACCCACTAAAAATTTTCCCATTCTTCTTAAGCTACCACTTTCATGAAGCCTTCCATATTTCCCTCAAAAGGATTAGCACTCATGTACTAATTTCTGAGCCTCCTGTAACTTTGATAGCATTTGTCTTTGTGTCATGGTTTATTAGTGTATTTGCCTCATTTCCCTGGCTGGTCCCCATGTGATTGCTAGTTCAGAGAGATAGAAACTGTGTCACAACTACTCCCTCTGACATGTGCTGCTCACAGTAGGCTTTCAGTTATTTTAAATGATTAAAAATGTGCTTGATCATTTTCACTCTGAAGATGCTTCCCATAATCACAGGTTCTTCAACCTTTTTCTTGTTGGACAACACTAACTGTTATTAACACAATCAGAGTTCCATTTATTGACTATTAATGTGCCAGAAACTATGTGGATCTTTTCAAATTCAGTATAGGGTTTTTACTTTGTAGTCCTTCTGTGAAAGTTCCTACACGACAGATAAGAAAACAGATTCTGAGGGGTTGGGTCCTTTGCTCAGTGTATCTAGGGTGTGGTAGGCTAGGCATGTAAATCCAGTCTGTCAAATCCCAAGACCAGTGCTCTCACAAGTCTTTATATTCAGCCAAAATCTGCACACACTGCCCCCCTATAGTTTCTACATAACACTCTAATGTTATCTAATGTTTAAACAGAATGATTCTAATTCCTTGTCCATATAACTAACCCATTAAAATTTTTGAAATTGACTTATGGAATAGCCCTACTCCCAAAGGTATCTCTTCCATAGTAATTCTTAGTCCATTTGGACTGCTCTAACAAAAATACTACGGAACGAGTGACTTAAACAACAGCATTTATTTCCCATAATTCATTTTTTAAGTATTTATTTTTGGCTATGTTGAGTCTTAGTTGGCACCTGGGATCTTTCGTTGCAGCTCATAGTTTTCTCTCTCTTGTAGCTCTTGGGCTCAGTAGTTGAGGTTCGAGGACTTAGTTGCCCCACAGCATGTGGAATCTTAGTTCCTCAACCAGGGATTGAACCTATGTCCCCTGCATTGCAAGGCAGATTCATAACCACTAGACTACCAAGGAAGCCCCTGTTTCTCATGAAATAGGGACTGGAAAGTCCAATATCAAGACCTAGCAGATAGATGTAAGGTGAGGACTCATTTCCTAGTTCTTAGACAGCCATCTTCTTGCTACATCTTTACCCACAAGAAGGAATAAGCTGTCTGAAATTTCTCTAAGAGCATGAATCCCATTTGTGAGGGCTCTACCCTCACGACCTGATCACCTTCCAAAGAACCCCCCGCCCCCACATCCAAGTACAATCATATTAAGGATTAAGATTTCAGTGTATGGTTTTGGGTGGGGAAGGTACACAAATATTGAGTCCATAACACTTCCTAATTACTTTCTTTATAATATATTGCATTTTGTAAAATATATAGCTTTATATAATGCATTACGCTGGCTTCCTCCTTTGGACATACTCTAGTTTCTCAGAGTTTCTTTAAAAAATGTTGTTTGGAGATAAACAGTATCTCAAAGACTACCTGACCAGTGCAGAGTATTATTGTCCAGGCTTAAGACTAGACTTGTTTTCTCAACAATGTTATGCCTAACCTAATTTCTTTCAGCTGCGCTACAGATGGGGAAAAAAAGGCACTATGACAAATAATCTAGAAAGTACTGTATTTTAATAGCTCCCTCTGGGTATTAATAAGTGTATATTAAAGGTTTCTGAAACCTGTCACATACCCTGTTGAAATGCAGATACATTGTGTCTGTGGCATTTCTCTGATTAGGCATTTAGCCCTCCAAGAAAAAAAGAGGAAACCTTGTTGCTTTCAGCATGACTTGCACTTGACTAAATGCTGGTTTTAGCAATCACAACTTCTTTTTTTTTTTTTTTTTCAGTTTTCTTTTTTTTTTTTTCTGTATTTTATTTTATTTTATTTTTTTTAATTTTTTTTAATTTATTTATTTATTTTTTTTTTATTTTTTACTTTTTTATTTTTAAAATTGCATTTAGAATATCCATTTCATAATCCATAACTCATCTGGAATGTCGTGGAGATTAAAACATCTAGTTACTGGTTGGAATTACTAAATTTTGAGAATGCTCTTTTCCCTCTTTTTTGAAAATTTGGGCAAGCAGTTTAGCACATCTGTCATTTGCCATGACTTCTCAAAGATTAATGACAATAGCATCATTACTGCTGTTGGAAATTATTTCAGTACATTGGAATCCGACCCTTCAAGGTCTTGAAAGATTATTAAATTTAGAATTCTTAGATAGTCTCTAACCTACTTTGGGCTTCTGTCCCCTATTACCTACAACTTCTTGGACTGTTACTGTGTCAAAGTGCCTTCCATGCATTATCTCACTTAATACTCCTAACCCTCTGGGGATGGAACTATTGATATCATCAAGCAAGACTCAGAGCAAATAAGTAGTATGAGATCGTATAACTCATGAAAGAAGAGTCTGGATCCAAATTTGTGTTGTTGAACTCCATGTATCATTTTTTTTAAATTACGTCATATTACTTCTCACTGTTTTTGTACCTTTCCAACATGAAGATTGTGTTCCATGTTAGGGACAGTTAGAACAAAGAAAAAGTAGAATAATTCTATATTGTTCCAGTTATCTGTTAATATAATACTCTCTGTGCTAGGTCAAAAAGCAAAGGATTTCCCTTGTTTATTCTTATCGCTCTGTATGTTCTACACCAAAAAACAGAAAAAATGAACAAAAGAGAAGAATAAACGTTAGCAAAATTCTAATTTTGATCCATTTTTATTGTACATAGAAATCTTTGGTTCTCCGTTCACCCTGATATATAGTCTTCTGAACACTGTTATTATTGGACTGGCTTCCTATCCTATCCTCAGTAATACACTGCATAGCCTAGCATATATGTATATGACAATGGTAATATTGTTAAATTATCATAATCAAATAGTTAGAAGAGTTCCCTTTTGTTTTCTCTTGACAAGAAAGGAGGAGGAAGATGTTTTATACAGATTGATTGGCTCACTTGATGTGTTTGTTTCTTTGAAGTTTAGCAAGGAGATTGCCAACAATGGTCTTGATGGGAGGTTTGAAGTCATGAAATCATAGTACATAAAAATTTATAGTTCAATTAAACTGGCATTTTCAGGCAAAAATAACGGGTATCAGGAATCTTAGTTTCAACGGACGTTTGGCTAAATCGCTCATGAGTATAGAAACAAGCCAAAAAGCAAGAGACTCAGTGCTATACAAGCTTAACCCCTTACTAGCTAAACAACACTTTCCATGTTATATGTAAATATGGAGAAAGAAGGTGAACTAGATGGTCTTTAATATTCCTTGAAGTCCTGATTAGTCCTCATCTTTTGAAAAAAATAATTATTGTGGGCTTGTGAAACTAAAAGTAGATAGATTCATAGCTAGTAGAGCCACTGTATCAAAAGACTGTCAATAATTGATAACCTAAAGATAGTCTCTGGATAGGCAGCCCTTGACTTTATGTAAGGTGTCATTGTGAAACAGGTAAGCACAAATCTGACTCCCTGTTAGATCTGTCTCTTTTACTTTAACCTTTGCTTTCCATTACTGGTTGCTCAGCTGGTTAAGAATCTACCTGCAATGCGGGAGACCTGGCTTCTATCCCTGGGTTGGGAAGATCCCCTGGAGAAAGGAAAGGGTACCCACTCCAGTATTCTGGCCTGGAGAATTCCGTGGACTGCATAGTCCATGGGGTCGCAAAGAGTTGGACACTGAGCGACTTTCAATTTCACTTTCCATTACTTTTGTTGCTATAATCAGTAAAAAGATGCTGTCTGTAGCTATAAGCCTACATGATGACCTTGGGGAACCCTGCTCCTCTACCTGAATGTTAAAGTCCCTTTGTTCAGCTCACAGGGAGACTTTCTGACCTTGCCCATTTGTGAAAGGCTACAGGAAAGAAGAAATTAACACATCCCCTCCCCCAGGCTTTTACTTTACTTCCTCACCTCCTCTTCTCTGCTTTATGAAATAAACTAGCATCCAGACCCTGATAAGATGACACTCTAGGACCCTAGTGTGCCATCTTCTCAGAGGCTCGACTTTCTGAAAAAAGCCACTATTCCTTGCCTCAACACCTCCCAGTTATTGACCGAACTTGGACTAGGTAACAGTTGGCCATATTTTATGAATGCAAATTGCTTAAGTTCACACAAGCGATGATATGTCGTATGTCTTGTTTTTAATGGCACAGTTGTTTCAGTCACATGTTGTTAACATGGTTTTGTTTCAATTAAATTATAACAGAAAAAAAATGATCCAAAATACCCAGAGATGAAACAAACCAAACAAAATAATGCAGAAGAAATATTTGGGGAATTATTACTTAACAGGAAGAGGGTTGTATGTGCAGACAAATAATGTTAAAATCTGTAGATGAGTAAAGAGTGACGTTCTAGAGACAATAAAGTTTGTACAAAATGTTTAAGGATGATAATGAGACAAGACAAAGAAGAAATAGTCTAATAACTTAGTTCCTATTTAATAAACCAACAATTTAAAAAGTCACCTGAAAAAGTCTAGATCTCCTTGCAAAGACAGAGGTTGGTAAGTATTAAGAATCTGGTAAATTATCAGGAACTGGACAATTGTCAAAAAGAGAAAGAAAGAAAAACATAAAATAATACAATTCATCCAACATGCTTTGCCTGAGTCTGTAATACAGATCATCTCAGTTACTGACTCAATGACCCTAAGCTTTAGGTCTCATGTTGAATTAGGGATCTGGTGAAGGTTAAGAGTTCGTGTAAGATAAATTTTTATAAAGAGAGCAGTCATGGTAAGCAAACTTATCTGGCATTTGATGCAGGGGCATGTGCTCAAGAATATTCTGGGCTAAAACATCCCTCCACCTGGGACCTTTGCTGTGAATGACTCAGAGACTAAAAGGATACACTTGCCCAAGGGGTCCCAAAATTACTTTTATTAAAAAATCAAAGTCATCATTTACATGCAATGAAATACATATGTCTCAAGTGTACAGGCTGAGGAAATCTTATGGATGTATACATCCTAGAAGATTGAAAGTGAAAGTGAAAGTTGCTCAGTCGTGTCCGACGCTTTGCAACCCCATGGACTATACAGTCCATGGAATTCTCCAGGCCAGAATACTGGAGTGGGTAGCCTTTCCCTTCTCCAGGGAATCTTCCCAACCCAGGGATAGAACCCAGGTCTCTAACTACTGCCTATAATCAATAATACTGCCTATCCCCCCAACTCTACATAATCACCCTTCTGACTTTTATCCCCATAGATTAGTTTTTTCTGTTCTTGAACTTCATTTGAAAGCTCCATACAATGTATTTTATGTCTGGCATCTTTGGCCCATCATCATATTTTTTAAATTCACCCATGTTTTTGTGGGGGGTGGGGCTTCAGCTGTTCATTCTTTTTTAATGCTAGACATTATAGTGTATAAATATTTCATAATGTTTAAACCTTTTTTCTCTTAATGGATATATAGGCCATTCTGGCTTGGGGCTATTATGAATAAAGATGATAGAAACATTCTTGTACATGTCTTTTGATAGAGATAGGCATGTATTTTTGTTACCATGACTAAAATATCACAGGGTAAGCAAATGTTTAGTTGTAGGAGGCATTGCAACAAGGTTTTGCAAATGTCCACAATCACTGGCAAAATATGAGAATATTAGTTTCTCTACATCCTCATCCTGGTATTCTCATCTCCACATCCTGGTATTACCAGTCACTATTGCTTTAACCCTCTGGAAATATATCATAGCAGTATTGCATAGTGATTTAATTTGCATTTACCTCAGAGTAATGGTTCTGAGTGTTTTCAAATTCTTGTGAGCCATAAGAGTTGGATATAGTCTTTAATGAAGGGCCTATTAAGTCTTTTGTCCATTTTTTAAAACTGTGTTATTTGCCTCTTACTGATTTATGCAATATTTGTTTTTATATTCTAGGCATCTTATCATATGTTTATAAATGTATATGTATACATGAACTATCTTCTCCCAGTCTGTGGTATGCTATTCATTTTTTGATGATGTCTTTTGAAGAATAGAAATTCATCAACTTATCCTTTTAGTTCCTGACTTAATCTGAAAATATATGTGCTTAATAGAACCAAGTCAACTAAAACTAGCCATGTGCCTTTTATTCCTTTAGCCATTGGAGTGGTGGAGTTTATTGTTGGAGTTTCTGGAATCTCAAGAGCTGATTGATATCACATTTGTTGCTTAAAATAAGCCATATTGGGAATATTTACACTATGGAAATTGGCAAGCAAAAGGAATCAATACATTTTCTCCTGGAAGGTGGATTGTGAAACAATTAGCATCTGCTTTTAGCCCTGTGATATGGACAGCCTTTTGGTAAACTGACTGATTTGGCTAATGCAGCAGAGACTTCCCTTTCCAGTCTTCAGCATGAACTTCCTGAGGAGTTTGACCAATCAGACTCTGGAAAAAGTAGTACCATCTTCAGGCATGTCTTAATTAATTGGCTATATGCTCACCATGATCTAGAGGCTGATCTTAGTATGTTATCAAATATAAGTCCATGTGCCCGATGCATGGTGAGGTCAAACAAACTGAAACATCAAAGTTTGGAGCAAAGCCAGGTGAGGAAACTGGTGGCTCAGGCTCCCCAAATCCCATATTCCTTGAAGTGTTTCTGCAAAGCCTTTTCAAAGGCCAGGTAAGGGAGGGGGTCCCAGGATATGTGAACAGCTTGTGCACAGTTCTCTGATTGGTTGATGAGGTAACAAGTGGTGTCATAGGGTTAGCATTATTGCTCTCTAAGTGAGTGCCAGTAGATTAGGGAGCTGTGTGTTTATGATCATCAAGTAGTTGACTTCTTCCTTTTGGTTTTTAGCATCTGAAAAACTCAGATGCATGAGATACTGTTATCTGGGTATTTCAGAGAGGAGCTAAGACAGAGGATATGGGGGAGGGGTCTGCCCTGGGCAGACCTTGTAGGATCCTGCTCTGTTACAAGCATAGCTCCAGGTCTGCTTATAAATAGTAAGATGTTAGTTAGGTTATTTATGTTCCCTGAGCCTTATTTTCTTGTCTGTGAAGTAGAAATAATATCTACCTCACTGTATTTTTGTGAGAATGAGATAATAATACTGTGTAAAAGTGCTTGGCACAGTGTCTAACACATAGTACAGTCTCTGGTATGAGACAGGCTTCTCCAACCTTCATGGCCTTCATTTATAGGATGAAGACAATCATGAGATTCAAGTTCAAATAACAGAATCCATGTCAAGAGGTCCAGTGAAGTGAAGTGAAGTGAAAGTTGTTTAGTTGTGTCCAACTCTTTTGCGACCCCATGGACTGTAGCCCTCCAGGCTCCTCTGTCCATGGGATTCTCCAGGCAAGAATACTGGAGTGGGTTGCCATTACCTTCTCCAGGGGATCTTCCCAACCCAGGGACCAAACCCCCATCTCCTGCATTGCAAGCAGATTCTTTACCATCTGAGCCACCAGGAAAGAGGAAATTTTTAATATTGGGAGCTAATTGTAAAGGCACTAGGAAAGCTGAAATGGCCAACTGAGATGCTGAGGTACCCCACCAGGAGCTCCTACCACCTGTAGGATTGGAGGGATGAAGGGAGAACGCATGTTACCAAAGCCCTGGAGCCCAGCCAGTGTAGTGAAAGCCAGAACAATGGAGGGGACACAGGTGCTCTTGAAGATGCTGCCTGAAGCTGAAACAAATGGGCAGAAATTTCCAGCATCTCTCTTCTTCCTACTTCCTCATCTTTGTCACTTTCTTTCTTTACTAAAACTAACTGAAAAACAGTTGGTAGGAAAGCTTAGGTGATGTAACTTGCAGGACTCAGCCCCTTTCAGTATTGCACAGAGCAGGGGAAAAACAAGAAGTAAATCTGATAGCAAACAGGCAATAATATCTAGCACAAGTGCCTACTAGGTCAATTTATTGTGAGAGTTAAAAATTTTTTAAAACAGTATAAAGCAAAACACCTAGAACATATTAAATGTTCAGTGAAAATCAAGTATACTTCAAGAAAATATTTTTTAAAATGCTCAATGAATGCCATATAATCACAGTAAAATCATGAAAATAAAAGCTATTTTCATTGTATTATGTATTATTGTAACTGTTATGGCATTATTACATATGTTATATATTATATGATACTATTATATTTCTTATGGTAGCTTACAGGGTCAAAAGAAGACTGGTAATTATAAAATCTTAAAGCTAAGGAGCTGAGATGTGATCATTAATTCCCTCCAATCATAAGGAAGATTGTCTTTGTTTTAGGAGGAGGATATTTGGTTGGTATTTCTTGGGAATCCTTCAGGGTTCAGTAAGTTCATCAGAAAGAGCCATCAGTGGGCTGGGACTCCTGGTACTGCTTTGTTCTCTGAACATTTCAGAGCCAGCCAGATTCCAGAGAAGAAAGAAAAGGAAGTCCCTTTCTTCTCTGGCACCCAGAGTTAGTAAGTAGAGCAGCATGTGACTTCTGGTTCTACTTCTTGCAACTGCTTACTAACTGCATGTGTGACTTTGAGCAAGTACTTAAATCATTTGGGCTTGAGTTTTGTCAAATATAAAGCACTAGATCCCATCATACACTTCTGGTTATAAAATTCTAAGATCACTTGAGTTTAAACCTGTCATTCAGAGATATGGCTAAGATTTCAGGTGGGAAAGCAGGGTGCCACTTCTCAGAAATTTAGCCCTCTGTATGCCTCCTTCTCTGACTCTTTGGTGCTCCTCTTTCACTAAATTCAAGATATTTTCCATTTTTAAGCATAAATGATACCATCATAATGCACTAATTATTTGGAAAACATAAGGAGATTATAGTAATTACCCATATGCTCTCAGGCAGTAGGAAATAATTAAGATCTGTTTATCAAGATGGCTGCTTAAAAGCAAAAAGCATCAAAGTCTATTTTTATTATTTCTTATATAGGCCTCTAAGAGTTGTCATTACCTACAGGACCTGAGGAACTAGCTCTTTTCCCAGGAAGTTTTGTAATCAGTCTTTATACACAGAGTTTCAGCCAGTTTCAGTAGCTAGAAGACAGCCTCCCATAAACACAACTGCTGTTACATTTCAGAGTTACTAGTTCTGAATGGATTTTGTGCAGTGAAGTGAAATTTGCAATCAGTAAACACATGATTTATGGAGGAGGCATCGTGTATACAAAGTACATAAGAAACCTCTCTATTCTGTTAGTCCAAAGAAATACTTCCAATTGGGACATCTCTAGCAGCAGCAAAATGTAGACTGGATCAAAGATGGTTAAAGTATGTGGTATTAATTTAGTTCCTTTGGAAATTTGCTTTGGGGAATTCTGAATACATGTGTGGGCTATATTGCCTGTGAAACATCATACCACTCCCCTCCACCCCACGCCCCTAAAAAAAATGATCACAGAGTGATATTTACCTTCCACAAATGCCTGCTCTGTTTCGTAGTCTGCCTTTAATTTTTTGGATGCCAAAGGAAACACTGGTTGGAATTCCAATGTTGATTAAAACTTTTCACAGTATTTGGCCTTTCTCTAGTCAGATAAACACTGAAAAGTTCACCTGTTTTTCATAATATTACTGCTAGAATCATTTTCTTAAGTCTCAGTTTATCAGCTTTTTATCTCCAGTTGGGAAAAGAAATGAATGCATATTGAAATTTCATTTGTGTAGGGAATTCATTTTGTTTAATTTGGTTTTAAAATACTAACTGTAACCCAATATTGAGAAGAGATAGCTCACACTCCCTGATAGCCTTATCCAGAATGATTTTCATAGTGAAAATGGAGGGAGAAGGGGAGATAGATATTGATGATAGTCAAGCAAATAATTTTAGAAGACCCATGGAATGAAACAAAATTATGTATAAAAACTCAAATTGGAATTAGAATTCAAAGCAAGGTCTCAATGAAAACAGGGCCCTCTCACTGCTGTTAGATGGCAGACAGAGGGAAGAATAAATGAGCTCCAGCTTTTGAGAAACTTAATTAAAAGTTATATCAAACCTAGGATTCTCCTGAAAGAATTTGTACTTTCTTTAACAAAGGCTGTTTCTCATTGAGAAGCAATTCTAATTTTATACCAGGTTTGCAATTCTGTGCTGAAAATGGCCTTTCTATGAGATCATGTTCATTTTTGCGAAAAACAATATATCACCACCCCTAGGACCTTCCTCTGGCACCCAGACAGAAGAGCATTTGCCAAAACAATGATAGGGATGCTTAGAAGGAAATCCTTCTTCTTTGAACTTTATTGCTTTGAGCTAGAGTAAGTCCAGACCAAGGGTAATGCAATGCCGAGGAAAGAAGGAAACCACATTTACCACCCAAGTGGGAAATTTTCATTTCTGCCTTTAAAAATCTAGTAGAGTCAGAGAACAGATCAGTGGTGTACAGCTCAGTTCAGTCACTCAGTCATATCCTACTCTTTGCGACCTCATGTATCACAGCACGCCAGGCCTCCCTATCCATCACCAACTCCCAGAGCAACAGGAGGGAGTATTTTGAGGGTAATGGTACTGAAACTGTGTACCTCAGATTGGGGCTTGAACCCCTGGCTGGGACTCCAACCCAGTCAGGAGCCAGACTGGAACTTGAACCCACAGTCTGTTAATTGAGATCACATACCTGGTCTCAGGGCTTAATGAAGCTCAGGTTCTTGATGTCTTTTTGCAGAAAGAATTCTGTGATAGACAAAGTGATAGGTAAGAAGTAGACTTATTTAGAGAGAAATATACTCCACAAACAATAGTTCGGCCTTCTCAGAAGGTGCTGCTAAGTCGCTTCAGTTGTTTCTGACTCTGTGCAACCCCATAGACAGCAGCCCACCAGGCTCCCCCGTCCCTGGGATTCTCCAGGCAAGAACACTGGAGTGGGTTGCCATTTCCTTCTCCAATCTCAGAAGGTGAGAGACCCCAAAATATGCCATGGTTAGTTTTTACCTGGGAAAGAGCATCAGGTGGAGAAATTGTGCTGATGGAAAAGCTTCACACAGAAAGGTGGTGGGGAGGGGGCTCCTTTTCCTGCAAGACCCCTGAAAGAGGGGAAGTAGGGAAGAAATGAAAAGAAGGATTTGATAATCCTACCTTATGTTTTTAAAGTGTGTTATGTTTTATTAATATGCTAATACCAAACTAACTCCTTTAATGTTCCATCCATCTGCTCATGCAGGTAGGGACCATTGCCCCCATTTTATAGATAAAGAAACTGTGGCCCAAAATAGTGGTTTTCCTGTGGTCATAGGGCTAGTATGTGAAAAAGCTTGTATGTGAAGTAGGATTCTTGTGTTGAATGAAATGAAAACATATAACATGAGACTTGTGAGCTTCAATTTTATTTGAAGACTGTATTCCCAGGAGACAACTTCTCGGGTAATTCTGAGGAAACCCTCTGAAGAGATCGGGGGAGAGACTAACATATATGTGATGTTGGCGAAGGCTTGTATGCAATCGAGGAAGCATCTAGTTAGATTACTGCTAGTCATGAGGAACAGGTATCTCAGTAAGTGATTTTAGTGCTTTTCTAAGTATGAATAGATGGAAGATTCCAGATTCATAAAAATTTTTTCCTAAAAGATTTCTAACTATCTAGGGGCCTGTTTCGCCTGCTCTCTCAGAGCACAGAGTGCCTAATCCTGATTTTCACTCTGAATTCCTCTTAGGGTGTTTTGTAGGTCGGCAACTGAGTGGCTAATGACAATTCATATAGGACTGGACACCGGGCACCATTTTTTGTTTTACACCTGGTTCTTAGCAATGACTTCAGTCTAGAACCCCAGGTAGCCTCTGCTGACGCGCTGTGACTCCAGAGCTACTGACAGTGGTGTACCCCCAGTGAAATCCTTGTGGCCAGTGGCCCAAGGGGTGTGAGTGGCAATGAGTTAGCAGTTTCTACTCTGGGTGTGTCTTTTAGCAATGACATTGTAGCCAATGCTGTATTGATGGGTTTGTTCTTACTATTTTAATTCGGTCTAGAAAAGCCATCAATATAGATAGCTTGGGTTAGGACAACATTCTCGCAGTCAGAGGCTACCTCCACAATAGGCAGCATCAATTTGAAAATCTAAAAAGAGTACCTGAGATCTTCTATGTGGTGAAGGAGAAGGGTTGGACCAATTTAAAGATGAACATGTCAGGCAGGTTTTCCCTCAGGAGGCAGGAAGTAATTAACTAGAGATAAATATATGTGTTTATTCTGTTCCTTGTTACACAAATGATTTGAGAAGGCTAGCTAGGAGAACCCAGATCTAGTCCTATTAAGCAAACACAGTTCGCAGAAGATGGGCCCCAGCATTTATTGAGAAATTTTCTCAAGAGCCTTGGCCAAATGTGGTGTGTTTTGCTGTCTGTAATGGATTCAGTATTTCTCAATATGTTTCGAAGTATAAATAGCAAACCAGTTGAGCAAATGCCCATCTGGTTGTCTGATCTCCTCTTTTTAAATAGAGAAAAAGAAATTGCTTTTGACTTAAAAACTTAGAAGAGAATAAGTGGCTTTGTTTCAAATTTGATCTGGTCACATTCACTAATACCTGAAAGTCATTTTATCAGAGGGACAACCCTTACCCTGCCCCACCCTGCCCCTTCCATCCAGTCCTTTTCTTGGCATCCTTCAACCTGTTATTCTCTAATATAACAGATCTTTCCCTTCAAAGCATCTATAAAAACCTTCATTAGCCTGGAATACCACAAAGGCCAGGAACTCTGTGTTTGAGCTGTGTGTAGATCTCTATGTATTCCTAGTGTCTCTCACAGTCCCTGGCACATGAGATAGATTAATCAGTAGAATGGACTGCTATGGAGTGCCCATAACTGTGTGCCAGAAAAGCCAGGCCGCCTTCCCTTTATAAGCAGAGAAGACTTTTCTTCCTTCACTTTCATTCCTCCCTTTATATATAAGAAAAATGTGTTTCATGTCAGACAATTGTGGGTACATAGGTAGCCCCCCCAGGGGTGTATGCAACCATGGGAGAATATAAAGCCACTCTTCTGTCTTCAATGTCTCCTCTTATGAAGACTGAATCAGCTCGAAGGCAGAAATTAGGATGATTATTCCTGTTTCTTTTTTTAACTTTTTATTTTGTATTGGGGTATAGCCGATTAACAGTGTACCAACATTGTTGGGATAGTTCCAGATGGACAGCAAAAGGACTCAGCCATACGTACACATGTATCCATTCTCCCCCAAACTCCTCTCCCATCTGGGCTGCCATATTAACATTGAACAGAGTTCCCTGTGCTATACAGTAGGTCCTTGTTGGTTATCCATTTCAAATATAACAGTGTGTACATGTCCATCCCAAACTCGCTAACTATCCCATCTCCCCAGATTATTCCTGATTTTGTTCCATTTTTGTTGTGAGAAACTCAGTTTCTTAAGAAGTAGAATGCAAAAAGCTGTGGAAAGAGCACTGGATTTATAATGGAATCCTAAAAATAGAGCCGGAACTACTTTAGAATCCATCTCAGCTGTTGGTTTTCAACCCTCTCTCTGTGTTAGATTTCCCAGTAGAGACAGAAATAAATGTATGGAAGCCTGGGTCCCATGTTCAGGGATCCAGATTCAGTTGGTTTTCTTGGTATGTTGTCATTTAAATTGCTGTCAGAGCAATCTCAGGTGATTTGTCTGTGCAGCCATTTCAGAATGATACCTGTGAACCCAATGTATAACAAACTTTGGTCACCTGCTTTGTCTGCCCAGTAGCATCAGATCTTTGGCTCTGTGTTCAGGGAATTCCTTACCTTGTGAATTGTGGAGGCAGCACCTTTTCCCAGGTTCCCCAGCCTCCCTTGTAGCTAGAAGGTCATGAGGACCTGTAGTGAAGCTCTTCCAATCGGACACACCAGCCTTGGATTTTGAATGGAAACTGGAGACTCCAGGACACTAAGGTCTCAGCAGGTCTCTCTGCTGACAATAGCTGTGACACCAAGAATAATCTTCTGGTGCAGCAGCAGAATTAAGTCCATTACAGCATCAGTTTTAACAGCAGCAACGGTATCCTTATCACATTAGTTCTGGCTTGTTTCTGGCAAGCTGCGCTCAGATCCACTTTTCCAGGCCTCCTGTGAGAGAATCAAATTCCTTCAAAAGATTCAAGTGAATAATACATGCCTTTTCTGCCTAGATCAGCTAGATTCAGGTTCTTTTGCTTGTAAAGGGAGGGAGATCTTGAATGCTGCAAGTGCTTTTTTTTAAATGAATGTATTTCTTGGAATCTTGTGGTTCTGTGGGTACCCCAGGAGCAATGTAGAGAAGACAAAGTAATGCAAGCCTGCATTTCTCTGGGTTCTCTACCAAATTCCATTAATTTTTTCCTACATTTTCCCCAGATACCAAGACAAAGCTATTCTTCCAGACTTGGGTAAAAGATTTATGAGACCTGCAGGCTCCAATGACATAATAACTTCAAATGATATAGTAAGCAAAGGCCTCTTATGCACTTATAAACTATTATATGCATGCAAGATGAAATTATTATTACAGTACTGTCAGCATGAAATCTCAGATCAGTTGGTGAATTTATTTCCTGGAAATGAATGAACTAAACTAGTTGACCCAATGGAAGATAAAGCTGGTTAGTATCACAGGAAGATGTATAGTGTTCCTGGGTCTGTGGTTTAATTCTGAGGTGATACTGAAATTTTACAATATATAATCTTTATACTTAAAGGGCGTATAGGCTCTGAATGACATGTGCTTTTGGTATATTATTTACAGAGAGATCCAACAGTAATAAAATGGTTGAAAGATACTATCCTTTATATTTTCATTTATATAAAGTTCTTTATTTGTAATTATGAGTATCAATGAAAGAACAGATTTTATTAAGCACTTTCAAAGTGCAACACTGTGTTTTTCTATAGTTATATATAAAGGGCAGGGTTGTTAGAGCGCTGGTTATTAGTCTGAAGTGCTTTAATCCTGAGCGGTAGTTAAGTCGTTGGAAGCATTTGAGAAGATTCATATAACAGCACTGTTTTAGTAAGAAGTAAAGATTAATTGGATAATAATAAAAGAATTAGAAGGATGAAATACAATTCAGATTTCCTTACCTGAGAAATTGAGACAATGGCATGTAGAAAACAAGATTTGGCTAGATTTTCAGATGAAACTTTAAAACATGTAAGGGTCTTCAAATGTGACCAAACTGAAAAGAGATACAATGAGTACAGAATATTCTTGGTTTTCATCCACTTTAAACAACCACTGCCACCGAGTAGCTTGTGACACTGTTTACGCTGAAAGAAGAAATCTGATTGATTCTGGATCCTGTAAACCTAAGCAGGGTTGAAACAGAGTAGAAAGAACACTGAGTGGATATACAAAGAGATCTAAGTTTTTGGAGCACAAGAATTAAGGGCCATGTCACCTTGTGCAACATAAAGACTGTCTAGCCATAAATGTTGTCATTGTTCAGTCGCCCAGTCATGTCTGACTCTTGGTGACCCCATGGACTGCAGGGCACCAGGCCTCCCCGTCCCCCACCATCTCCCAGAGTTCACCCAAGTTCATGTCCATTGAGTTGGTGATGCCATCCATAATGACAAAAATTTATGCTAGCCATAAATATCTACACTTTAAAGATTTCTTATGAAATTCATAGCCAAAGCTGGAATCCAACAAGATTTCTGATAGCAGTAGATGTGAATTAAATCCATGGATCCTATCACATATATTTGAATTACTCATTTCTGTTTCCTTTTTTTTTGGTCTTAATTGAATTTCTTCCAATACTGCTTCTGCTTCATGTTTTGGTTTCTTGGCTATGAGGCATGTAGGATCCCAGTTCCTCGACCAGGAATTGAACCCACATCCCCCACATTGGAAGGCAAAGTCCCACCCACCCGACCACCAGGGAAATCCCCTTTCTCTTTCCTTTTGATTCAACAAGCCTCATATCACCTGAATTATTGAGGAGTGGAAGACATTAAGAACCAGAGTAGTTAAGGAAAGAAGTAATAGGTGAGCAGACAGAGGCACAGTGAGAGAGAAAATGAAAACAAGCAGCCCAAAATCTTTCAAGGAGTAAGTTCACAATTGAGTTCTTCTGAAGTATAATAACATTATGATATAGGTACATAACTGCTGATGATCTTGATTCGGAGAGTGACTGTTTACCCTCAGGGCCAATATTCCATCACCCATAACTTCTTATCATTTCCCAAGAATAACAGGCCATTTTCAGATTTCTTGGTACCTTTCTTAATGCCTCCTGCTGCTTGAAAATTTCACCCTACTAACTATACTGTTCTTTCAGAAACTCCTTGTTCCAAGATTCCTCATGCAGAAAGCCTTCTGAAATTTTCCCCAAACAGATGACATTTCTTCCCTCTGTGACACCACTGATTGCATTTTGTTTTCATCTTGCTATGTTCTTATCAACTCCTCATTATACTTCTATCAAAACAATGTATATTATATCAGTTTAAATGCGTATCAGTGTCACTGTAGTTTGGGCTTCTTCAGATCAAACACTTTGTCTTTCAGTTCTGTATTCTAGATATTCTTTTAGTTGATAGCTGCTTGAATAGATAACACCCCTCCTTCACATCTCAGGAGGATAATTCTGGGGAGAAATTAAATAAGTGTATGATAGACCTAGACATCACTCTCTTAGGAGGTTAGAGAATGAAGACAGAGTTTATGTAGACATCAACATGCCTGTACCCATAAATCCTAAGCTTCTTAGAGTCTCACTCAGAGTGCATAGGGAGAGTTTGCCTGCTAGTAGATTTTATCAGGGAGGTTTACCAAATTTTGACTCTTTTTTTAAATCAAGGATCCCTTTACTGATGATGTGCAGACATAATTTCTGGGGTTCTTCCGTTTCTCTAGAGAGTACCCCTCTACCTTTATCCAGGGTTACAGATCCTGACTGCCAGTCACTTCTCTGGAAGCAAGGCAAGAGAGGATGCCCAGGAACCTAAGGTTAAATATACAGAGCATGGAGGAAATAGAGATCATCCAAAAAAGGAAGAAAGATTGCAAAGAAAAATAATATTATCATTAGCAATCTCCAATGGATAAGAGAAGTTATTATATCCATAGGACTAGGGTGCTATGACAAAGGAAATCAGAAATATGATAGCCATCATAAATGCAATAGAAATGTCAGAAAATAAAATGAAGGATGTGTCCTCAAAAGCAGAGCAAAAAGGTAAAAAAACAAAAAGTGGAAGAGGTAGAAACATAGAAATGACATCATGAGAAGAATTTGATGGAGGGCGCCATGCACCAAGGCATGCAGGCACCTCTAGAAGCTGGAAAAGGCAAGAAGATGGACTCTCTCCTAAATCTTCCAGAAAGGAAGGCAGCCCAGTCAACACCTTGATTTTAGCCCAGTGAGATGCATCTTGAACTTCTGGATGCCTCAGCTATAAGATCAAAAATCCATGTAGTTTAAGCCAAGTGTGTAGTAATTTGTTATGGCAGCAAGAGAAAACTAAAAAAGGCAATATCATATTTGTTATTTATTCCCTCCCTTGGTTGCTTTAGGGCATCTACCCTACTCCTGCTGTCCTTGTCCATAACCCTTGATCCCCAGAAGTCTCTCCTTCCCGCAGGATATGGTCTCTGCTTTGTGAGAATACCCAGCCTTCTCTACTCACTGAACTTGGACCAGTCTTAACTCCTCTTTGGCTTTGTGTCAGTACTGCAGAGCGTCACTGAGTTAACTCAGACTCTGGCTGACCTCCCTCATGTCCACCCTAAGCCCCTGATGAAAACAGCATTGACAAGGATAACAAACCCCTTTGATTCTTTAGCATCATCACATGGACAAAAAGGGTTCTATCCTGTGTCATCCTTTCCCCTCTCAGGGCTCAAATGCACTTATATGACTGCTTTCAGCATAAAGATGCATCTCAATTATCTTGATTGAACTCTCCATGCATGGTGTTTAAACAAACAAAAAAAATGCCTTTAATTTCCCAGCTTATCTCTGACTGAATCCTTGATGTGGGTCAGCAAAACTATCCCACTAGGGTTCAGTTCTTGTCAATCCACAGATAACTTAAGAGCATTTCTTTTAGAGCTGCAAAATCTTGCAAAGATTGCTGGAAATCAGAATCCTTAGTCAAAGATCTAAAGGGAAAAGAGTCAGTGAGCCTACCAAGAACATAATGACTAGCAATTCCGAAGAAGACTGCTGAGTGCAAAGGGCCATTAGTAGTGGGGGAGCCAGTGGGAGGGACAGGTGAGATTCTGCAGAGGCAGGACTCTGCAAGAGAGGCTGAGTTCATTTGAGTTCAGAATCTGAGTCATATGCCAAAGTGGCTGGCTTGGTCATATTTTGCCCCAGTTACCCATTTCCCTCTGATCTCAGACTAAAATCTAATTATACATAGTGTGGAAGGATGCCTGGTGGGAGTACCCATAGTCTCTCTCCCATCACTTAGAGAGCTAAGAAGGTACCTGCAAATGTAAACACAACTGGCAACCAGGATTTTGCATCAAGGTGTGCAGAACCTCATTTTAAGAGACAACCAAACTGTTGGGGATAAAAAACAGATTCTTCTGTTCTCTTTGATTCTCCAAGGTTGTTTTTATTAAAATGTGAATAACCAAGACTAAATGCAGGGCTCACATGTTGATGAAAGAACTGCCTCACCAGCAGCTGAGGTATAATTGTCTTCTCTTGTTCCTGAACTCAGCATTTGGCTGTTCATTAATTAATTGCACACCCATGAGTATAGCATTTCCAAACTGTGGGCTCCTAAGCAATTCCTCAGCAAACACCATGTTGCCTCCCTTAGTATCACTGCTTCTTGCTGTTATGGACTTCTAATTATAATTTTATTCATTTTTCACTTGGCACATCTGTAGAGAACTGCATAAGTCACTTTATGAGCTGTTGTGGAGGGCATAGAAATAAATAGAATGAAATCAATGTGTCAAGGTGCTGAAAGCTGATGGCTGGGGTGACCTCCAGAGGAAACATAGAATGTGTGGCCACTGCCTTGAGGTTAAGAATACAAAGCCCAGATTACTTCCCTATACCCTAAGCCTTCTGTTTCTACTATCAACAAAATTTTTTTCTATAATGATTTTAATAAAATAGATTCAGGAAATGTTTGGGCACTGTACATTTTAAACATGTATACCTTCGGAGAAGGCACTGGCACCCCACTCCAGTACTCTTGCCTGGAAAATCCCATGGATGGAGGAGCCTGGTAGGCTACAGTCCATGGGGTCGCAAAGAGTCGGACACGACTGAGCGACTTCACTTTCACTTTTCCCTTTCATGCACTGGAGAAGGAAATAGCAACCCACTCCAGTATTCTTGCCTGGAGAATCCTAGGGACGGCGGAGCCTGATGAGCTGCCGTCCATGGGGTTGCACAGAGTCGGACACAACTGAAGCAACTTAGCAGGAGCAGCAGCAGCAGCAGCAGCAGCATACTATACTATAGTATAGCTCCTACTGTACTATACTATACGTGGCACCTATCCTAGGTGGCGCTAGTGGTACATTTTAAACATGTATACCTTATTGTTAATTATATCTCAAATCTGCAAAGAGTGAAAAAAAGAGAAATATTTGGGCAATGCAATGAGATTCTATTGGAGGCTCATAATATTTACCTTATGGGGAAAATGATATATTTTCCCATTATATGTAACCTGCATTTCCCAAGTTTCCATGAAACTGGCCCAAATGAAGTCAAATGATTGGCTATAACCTGTATTTTACTTGATTTTGTCAACATTCATCAGTGAAGGACTTCTAGGAACATGTGTGTTTTGAGTCAAACTGGTGTTCATGCAGTATGAACTCAGGGCTGTCCACTCACACCACTGACCTGGCAAAGCCTACACTATTTGGGGGATCCCTGTTCTGCAAAGATGAGGAAATCTGGACTCTCTGAGTCAGTGAGTTACCCAAGGGCACACACTCGTAAGAGACTGACCCAGATAGTACTTTGCACTTCTGACTCCAAGCATGGTAACTTCTTTCTGCATTAGAGCTAATCAATCTCCTGTCAATCATCACTCATGATCCCAGTCTTATCTATTAGTACAGACTTTCACAATCACACAGATTAGTTTCCTTTTGTGGGTAAACTAGAATAGCAGCAATGGGCTGCCAGAATAAGGGAGCAGGATGGAGCCAAGGGGTCAGGTCCTAAAACAGGCCTCATGAGACCAAAGGGCAGAGGTGCCTGAAGACAGTGAACCACAGGAACCCTGTGTGCAGATCGAAGGAGGAGGCAGTGCCAAACACAGGCCCCACCCTTTGCTGGACTGAGCAAAATTTTGGCGATTCTTTGTACTTAACATCTAGTAATATCTAGTAATTAGACTTTACCATTTACCACTAAGCAGAAATCCATGTAAATATTAACCTACCACCCATTCTATGCCAAGCATATGCATCATGGTTTGTTAGTTTTCATCTATTTATACAACCTTCACAAAAGTCCTTAAGGTCCTTTAGGACAGAGAATGTCTCTCTTTCTTGTAATCCCTAACTACCTTGCTTAAAATGCATGATTAATATTGGGTTAGCCAAAAAGTTCATTCGGGTTTATAGAGAAACCCAAATGAACTTTTTGGCCAACCCAATAGCTTTTGTTGTTTCGAATGCTGAAGGGAGTGGAAATTCAACCAGTATTACCCAAATTAATCTTCCCTGAATAGCGTCAGTGCCCTTCCTCAGGGTGCATATCCCACAGACACATGCACATCCCGGGAACAGCTCTGCAAGCCACTGGGGTGGTCATTTCTGGCTTTCCTTCTCTTTGAACATCAGTGACTACGCTTCCTTTTTCTTTTTTTTTCAAGATTCAGGAAGCCAAACCCTCAGCTTCTTGGAGAAAGAAGTTGTTCATCTAGTGCAGCTCAATGATTTCTTCTTGGAAGGCCAGGTCCTCAGAAAGTAAGCACTTGACTTTTTCAAAAGCAGTGAACATTTCATCTCCCTTCCTTGAGATAAGCATCAAGTCACATATCATTGCTGCTTGATGCCCCAGCCTATTCGCTCTTAGCTCCTTCTTCCTCTCTCAGCTTCAAGCAAGAGCTCCAGGTTGTGCAGGGATCCTCTCTGCACTCTCTCTCTTATTTCTGACATTTCTCTGAACTTCAAGTACTCAGGGAAGATGCTATTTCTCTGTGTTTACCAACTGCATTGGTGTGGACAGAAGAGCACATCCCACACACCATTTACAGCAACGATTTCTTAGGAACAGTCATTTTTAAGCCATACACCTCCTGAGGCTCTTAAATATGTTATGGCAGGAACTGCTGCTCCCTTTCTCCATCTTCTCCATCATGCATGTGTCAGACATGCCTTAGGCCTTCTGGGCATCTGCTCTTCACCAGTGGGTCCCTTCCCCCCACCCCTTGGTAAAGTCCTCTGAGGAGTGAGTTATGGAAAAACACAGCAGCCCACTGGGAAACGTCATCTACAATGTTTTAGTTCCCAGCTTGGCAAAAATAGGTAGGCAATTAACTGAAGGTTTGCCCAGTGCAGGTTCTGTTCATAAGCATAATTTTTCAAAGTTAAAAATAAACAACTCCTTCTGCTCCTCTCCTTTCTAAAGTGTTCTGGGGAGCTCTAAATGGTGATTTTGTACATTTCATTTCACCAGTTAGTTTTTGGAGAGATAACTGTGGACTGGGCATTTTATATAATCCTTGTAATATTTTAATGTAAGGGATGGACAAGGCCATTGATTTACTGGGGGTGGACAAACAGATAACAAGATCCTTAGAGCAGCGTGTGGTTAGAACAGTGGCGATGCTGTTTACTGGCAGAAACACAGAGGAGGGTCACCGAATGTAGCCTAATGGAAGGCAGAAAGCGAAAACTGGAAAGTTCTTTGGAAAGAAGACATCTAAACTGAGAGTTAAAGATTGAAGAGTATGTTTTAGAAGAGATCGGTAGAAAGGAGGGGAAAAAAAGAATTCTTAATACTGTTGTCCTCTACCTCATGTGTATTATTAGCACACCCTGGGAAATCTATAGCTACTGCTTCTTAGGAATTCATTACACCTGGTGAATGCCATGGGCCCCTGGCCCCATGTAATTTCTGTGCTTTTGCTTAATTAAGACACTGTGATAGACTGGGCAGACATTTCCTGACAATTAATAATCAGCTGGAGAAGCTTAAGTCTTGAAGCAAAGCTGTGAAAATATGCACTTATATAGAAAAGTTGTAAAATTATTATCTTTTCATGTCTTGATCAGCCCAACGTTGAAAAGGCACATTGTGTGGTCGACAAGCTGCATACACAGTTTCGTTCTTTTCCTAATCATTAAAAGCTAAGTACCCAGGAAGAGAGAAGCACACACTCTTGCATTAGGTGTTTGGAATCCAAGTTAACTTGGAGAACTTTCCTAAAAGTGACTGCTGATCGATACTGCATTTCGTTACTTAGAGCAATTTGTGGTACAACCATCATAAAGTCATTTATCAGGTTGGCCAACAAGTCCATCTGGGTTTTTCCATCAGATGTTATAAAAACCTGAATGACTATTTGGCCAACATGATATAAATGTTTCTATTTAATCAAGATAGGTTTAGCAGAGTTCTGCCTAGAGATGGTGGAGTGGGCAAAATGAGTTTGGTGGTTGGCTTATAAAATATATAAAATGTTTTGGGTTTATCAGTTCAAAGTATAAAACTTAAATTATTCACAGAACTGACATATAGTATGGGTTATTTCCCCATAATGAATTCATAGGAAATTGGGCAATTCAATGCAGCAGACATTTATTAAGCTCCTACTATATTAAGCTCCTACTATACTATACTATTGGAGAAGGAAATGGCAACCCACTCCAGTGTTCTTGCCTGGAGAATCCTAGGGACGGCGGAGCCTGGTGGGCTGCCATATATGGGGTCGCACGGAGTCGGACACGACTGAAGCGACTTAGCGGCAGCAGCAGCATACTATACTATAGTATAGCTCCTACTGTACTATACTATACATGGCACCTATCCTAGGTGGCGCTAGTGGTAAAGAACCCACCTGCCAAGGCAGGAGACATGAGAGATGCTGGTTTGATCCCTGGCTCAAGAAGATCCCCAGGATGAGGGCATGGAAATCCACTCCTGTATTCTTGCCTGGAGAATCCTATGGACAGAGGAGCCTGGAGGGCTACAGTCTATAAGGTCGCAAAGAGTCAGACATGACTGAAGTGACTTAGCACGCACTCATGCATGCAAATACATGGAATCATGTGTGAATAAAATGCTGCATGGACCATAATGGGGTACGTCAGGATACACTACAAGCAAGTTCGCTGAAAATTCATAATGTTTTCCGTCTGTTTTAAAGCAGCTTCTTTTTTGCTCTAATCTTTGTAAAACTAAAGGAAAAATCTGCACCTGTGTGAAGGAGATAGGGCAGAGAGCTCTCAGTAAGGATTGAACCACTTAATAAATTTAATAAATTTGCAGCCTCTTGTTTCACCTTGTTACAACCTCACTCTCCTGCAGTATCTGTGGCCTCTATCGCATTTTATGCTTCTCTCATTTTCCTTACACTATTATCCAGTTCAGCTTTGTCTGCCAGCTCTTATGCAACATACACAAGTGTAATTCTCCTTGGACTCTTCTGGCTCAAACATAAATCAGAAAACAGCAACTTTGGCAACGTTTCTGTTGCCAATAGAACAAAAGAAATATTGCCAATATTTCTTTGGAATACATTTCAGTACACTCATATCTCAACGAACTGAGTCAAAGAGGCCAGCTTGTTTTTACTGACAGCCTAAAGACAGAATCACTTCAGGGTGATGAAAAAGGCTTACTTTGAAAGTATAGTTAAAGGAGATTGTGTGGTTGGGGGAAAAAAGCTCATGGTCATGTAATTTTACTGTATTCAGGAAACCAAAAATTGAAATGTTTAGACTGTTGTACAACACTATTGTAGAGTGTTGGGGAAAAAAATTGGGCCTTCATTAATGTACCCTTTAGAGAAGAGCAAAAAACACTGAGTATAATTCAATCAGGAGAATTAACTAGAATGGAGAGTCTGTTCTTTTTAATTTCTCGGAATGAATGGTACACCCATCCCTCCCTGCCTCTCAGATGGACCAGTCAGGCTGGGAGACAAGGATTATCACATTATCCTAGTGACACTAGGACATCCCCTGCATACTTGACCCATCCAGTAGCTTATGCTGAGAGGGGCGCCCTGAAAGGACCCCAGTGGCATTGGAGAATGGCTTGAGGCTTTGATACTGAGGAGATAAAGGTGTCTAAGCCAGGACTTCGTAGGGTTCTTAAGCTTTCATGGAATTTCTTGGAAAAATAGTAGAGGGGATGACAGAAGTTATCTCTGGTTTTTCACTGCCCCTTTTCCATGGTCTTATTCTAGCTCTCTCCCACCCCTTCCTACCATGACAGAAAATGTGGAGCACACATATGGGCTTGCTTCGCTTTTCTCGTGTACACAGAGATACTGTACACAAATCTGGTGACTCTGCATATGTAGTGTGAGGGCTTCATGACTTGAAGGAAAGTAGATGAAGCACAACAGGTCCTACTCTGTAGTACAGGGGACTGTATTAAATATCCTGTGATAAACTATATTGGAAAAGAATATAAAAAATATATATATATATATACACACACATATATATGTATACACACACACATATTTATGTGTGTGAATCACTTTACTGTATAGCAGAAATGAACAGAACATTATAAATTAACTATGCTTCAATTTAATAAAAGAAAAAAAGGAACTGGATGTTCTTTACCAGAATTGTACATACATCCTCAGGCTGACATTTATCATTCTCTAGATCTGAAACATAAAATCTATGTGGTCTTACACACCCTTTTCCCCATATGAACACATTGCTTATGCATATCCTGAATCACAAAGCTCTGTAGATGAAAGCAAGTGGAAAATTTTGGGAAAAGAACTTGAAAGCAACATGAGCTAGAGCTCTGGAAGAGCTAATAAAAAGTACTCTTTTTATTATTATTTTTTTAACCATGTCTAAGAGTACCTAAGGGCTGTAGTAGAGATTTCTTTTATCCTGGGCACATTTTAGACAGTTCTCAACCTCCCCTGCAGTTAGGTGACATATAACTGCATCTGGCTTGTAGGATATGAGCAAAAGTGATAACTGTCCTCCTATGCTCAGTCCTTTCTTGTCTGTTACTACTATTGGCATTGACACTCAGGGAGACCATGGAAACTCCACAGTGAAGATGTTGGATTCTCTTTCACTCTGAATCTCTGAAATACTGTGTACATATCATTGTTATGGACTGAATTGTGGCCTTTTCCCACCAAAAAAAATTATCCTTTGAAGGCTTAACCCTTAATGTGACTATATTTGGATATAGGGCCTTTAAGGGAGTAATTAAGGTCAAATGAAGTCTTATGGTAGGGCTCTAATTCAGTAGGACTGATCCTAATAAGAAGAGGGACATTGGAGCTGGTCTATATGTCTACTTTATGCCAGTATTATACTGTTTTTATTATTATAGTTTTATAATATAGAAATAGAAAGTCAACAAAGTATATAATTATAAAGGGGTCAATTCATCAAGAGGATATAAAATAGAAAATATATATGCACCCAACACTGGATCACCTAAATATGCAAAGAAAATATTAACAGAACTGTAGGGAGTCATAGATGGCTATAAAATAATAGTAAAGGGTTTTAATACCACATTTTCAACAATGGATAACTCATCCTGACAAAAAAAATAAGGAAATAGTGGTATTTGATGACAATATATACCAAATAGGCCTAACAGACATATACAGAGGTTCCATTCAACAGAAGCAAAATACATATTCTTCTCAAGTGCACATGGAACATTCTCCAGGATAGGTCATTTGATAGGTCACAAAACAAGTCTTATCAAATCTAAGAAGATTGAAATCATATCAAGTATTCTTTACCACCAAATGGCATAAAACTAGAAATCAATAACAGAAGGAAAATTAGAAAATTAAAAAAGAAGTCAAAATTAAACAACATACTCCTGAACAACCATCTTATTTAGAGGCCTAATGTTAACTTGGCTTAGTCTGAAGAAACTTCCAGCACAGGGCTGAATTAGGGACATATATAACTGAAGAATCAAAAAGTGGAGCTAGGGTATTTAAAAGTTCACACGTGTTTGTAACAATCATCAGCAGTTGTCTATACAAGTTGGACCCATCACCTCAACATTTATTAACAAAAAATATGCTGTAAGTATAACTAAAGAACTTTGTAATTAAAATGGTACCTTCCTTAACTGGTGTTTTTTTTTTAAGATTTTTAAAGAGAGAAGAGTTAAACTTTTAGAAAGTTAATTAATTAGTTATTATTATTTATTTACTTTAGCTGTGCTGGGTCTTCATTGCTGGGTGTGGGCATCCTTTAGTTATGGCAGGTGGGGGCTACTCTTCCTTGGGGTGCATGGGCTTCTCATTGTGGTGACTTATGTTGTTGCCAAGCATGGGCTCTAGGTGCATGGACTTCAGTAGTTGTGGCTCATGGGGTTTGTTGCTCCACAGCATGTGGGGTCTTCCTGGATCAGGGATCAAACCCTTGTTCCCTGCATTAGCAGGTGGATTCTTAATTACTGGACCTCCAGGGAAGTCCCATTAACTGGTATTTTGAGGGTAATGGAGGAAGGATCAGGGTAGAATATATAAATTTTAAAATAAATCTATTATTCAGCCACAGAAAATAAAAGCTCAGTCCGACTAATGTACAGAGAAAATAAGCCATCTTCTAAGTATACCAGTGATTTTTAAAGGAGCTGAACTATGGGGGAAGGGAGAGGATTTGTTTATAAGAAACTCTATGCAAATTCACAAAGCATTTATGTTTATCAGAAGGGAATATTTGTTGAAAAAACTTGAGAAATAAGAGCTCAAGGTATTCTGTTAAGCTGTCATTGATGCTAAAGGCATTAATGTATGCCTTTGTAGCCTTGGGTAAGTCCCATAACCCACCTGAACCTCAGTTTGCTCATCTGTTAAATGAAGCTATATTGAAATAGTTATGTGTAAGACATGTGTATGTGGGTTTATAAGCAATGTGAACATATATTTACAAATGTTAAGGTTTCTCAGTTGTGGTATAAATATGATAAAACTAAGAAACTAATATTTTGTTTTCATGATAACTAACACATCTCATCAGGTCATGCAGGCCTTAGGGCAGTTTTGTCTCCACAGTTTCCAAAGCATAGATCTTATATCTCAAAAATAACAGTACTTAACTAGAAACACTTTTTGTATTTACCTTGTAATTAAAAAGCAAAGAGTCAGCTCTTAAGATTAACTATAGTTGACAGCCATGTCCCTTGAAAGACCATATTTTCTGAACTTTAAATTTATCTCCTGGAGGAGTAAGACACAACACACATATCTAGACCTCCCAACCTAAAGCCTCCACCACCACTGTGGGAATTAGATCATCAAATCATCCCCAAGAAGGGCAGTCATCCTAAAGTCATTATGATTCAACAAGAGCAAAGGGAAGACTTAATCAGAAAATTAGATTCCTGAGACATAATAAAGCAGGTTAATTTAGAAATAAGAAATGACACCGTGAGGGATATGTAGCATCATCACTCTTGAGAAGCATGTGAGAAATATCCAGAATGATATTTTCTGGGTGATACAGATCTGGAAGAGTACATTTATTTCATCTCTCTTTTCCCTGCCTGAGAGACTGATACTGCGTAGAACATAACTCAATTCAAAGTAGCAACATACTCTGGAGTTTCATCTCATACTTCTAAAGGATTGAAAAGTCTGAATGAACATTGAAAGGTCTTGGTGGCAGTAGGGGAGGATGATGGAGAGTTTCTGGGGAAGAGGTGTTTTGTTTTGTCATTGTTTTTAGTCTCCAAGTTGTACCCCATGGACTCTAGCCTGCCAGGCTCCTCTGTCCACAGGATTCTCCAGGCAAGTATACTGCAGTGGTTGTCATTTCCTCCTCCAAGGGATCTTCCCAACCCAGGGATCAAATCCATGTCTCCTGCATTGGCAGGTGGATTCTTTACCACAGAGCCGTGAGGGAAGCCCCAGAAGGTATTTATATAGAGATAAACCTAGTCTCTGCCTTCCCTCCCGTGTCTCTGTGCCCTTCCCTCACTTTTTAAAGGAAACCTCTCTTAGATTTAGGATTAATCTGGGTTGATTTCATCTCAAGATTATTTGTTACTTCCTGATTGCATCTACAAAGACTATTTTTAAATAAGGTCACATTCTGATGTTCTGGGTGCACATACATTTTGGGAAGACACTATTTATCCCACTACCCCTCTTTCTTCTTTTAACTAATTTATATTTGATTAATGATGCCCAAGTTTTATTTAGTGACAAGAGCATCTATGGTTAATTGCTGAATATCTGATTAAAAAAGGAAATATGGTCCTCAGCAGCCAACAAAAAATATGCTGTCTAGGTTGGTCATAACTTTCCTTCCAAGGAGTAAGCTTCTTTTAATTTCATGGCTGCAATCACCATCTGTATTGAGTTTGGAGCCCCCCAAAATAAAGTCAGCCACTGTTTCCTCTGTTTCCCCATCTATTTGCCATGAAGTGACGGGACCAGATGCCATGATCTTAGTTTTCTGAATGTTGAGCTTTAAGCCAACTTTTTCACTCTCCTCTTTCACTTTCATCAAGAGGCTCTTCAGTTCTTCTTCACTTTCTGCCATAAGGGTAGTGTCATCTGCATATCTGAGGTTATTGATATTTCTCTCGGCAATCTTGATTCCCTCTTGTGCTTCTTCCAGCCCAGCGTTTCTCATGATATACTCTGCATATAAGTTAAATAAGCAGGGTGACCATATACAGCCTTGACGTACTTCTTTTCCTATTTGGAACCAGTCTGTTGTTCCATGTCCGGTTCTAACTGTTGCTTCCTGACCTGCATACAGGTTTCTCAAGAGGCAGGTCAGGTGATCTGGTATTCCCATCTCTTTCAGAATTTTCCTTTTTGTTACCTTATCATTATAAAGCTCTGTCTTCCTTGGCCTTTCCAAGTCAGTGCTTAGCCTGCTTGCAAGTGCTTCATTGTAATAGATTCTTTCCACAAACCATGCTGCTCATTTCTCCTACATCTCAGATCTTCTTTGATTCTTCACAGAAAAGGACAGTGCAGAACTGAGAACCGCTCTCAGCAGCACTTGGCTGGTCCAATTTTCCCTCTTGCTTTGGTCAGATTGGTCATTGCTTTTCTTCCAAGAGCAAGCATCTTTTAATTTCATGGCTGCAGTCACCATCTGCAGTGATTTTGAAGCCCCCCAAAATAAAGTCTCTCCAAAGTTATGACCAACTTAGCATATTAAAAAGCAGAGACATTACTTTGCCAACAAAGGTCTGTTTAGTCAAAGCTATGGTTTTTCCAGTAGTCATGTATGGATGTGAGAGTTGGACTATAAAGAAATCTGAGAGCCAAAGAATTGATGCTTTTGAACTGTGGTGTTGGAGAAGACTCTTGAGAGTCCCTTGGACTGCAAGGAGATCAAACCAGTCAATCATCAAGGAAATCAGTCCTGAATATTCATTGGAAGGACTGATGCTGAAGCTGCCATTCCAATACATTGGCCACCTGATGCAAAGAACTGACTCCTTGGAAAAGACCCTGATGCTGGGAAAGATTGAAGGTAGGAGGAGACGGGGGCAACAGAGGATGAGATGGTTGGGTGGCATCACCGACTCAATAGACTTGAGTTTGAGCAAATTCCAGGAGCTGGTGATGGATAGGGATGCCTGGTGTGCTGCAGTCCATGGGATTGCAAAGAGTCAGACATGACTGAATGACTGAACTGAACTAAACTTGCTCAGATGGATCCCAGGGTGTCAAATCTCAGAAGCATCAGAGCATTTGTCTTTCCTGCCTATCCCTTTAACTGTTCCTTACTTCTGCTATGATTTTCCATTTAATTTCTTGTTGTTGTTGTTGTATGTGTGCTCAGTCATGTCCAACTCTTTGAGACCTCATTGACTGTGGCCCACCAAGCTCCTCTGTCTGTGGAATTTTCCATGCAGGAATACTGGAGTAGGTTTCCATTTCCTTCTTCAGGGAATCTTTCTGAACCAAAGATCAAACCCTTGCTTCTTGCATCACCTGAATTGGTAGGCAGATTCTTTACCACACCACCTGGGAAGTCCTTTAATTTCTTAGGTTTCTTAATTTCATAATACATTTTTGTACATCATGTTGGTAAGGAGATACCATGGAAATGAAGTGAGAAGGGAATGAGGTTTAGCATCCTGGATCAGGTGAGTTTGTTTACCCTAACACATTTGTTTTTGTGCCTTCTAAACATTATATGTCTGTGAATCCTGGACAACAAGCCAGGGCTTGTGTACTTATATTACTGAATTATGCTTGATGAGTCTGGTGCTGGAGAAAGTTTTATGATAGAATTAAAAGTAATCATGTCACTTAAAAACAGCTGTTTACAGCTATAGCTGAGGATCACTGAGGGTGCCTCTCACAATTCCTGTGCCTGTGGCTGACATTCCTCAAAAGACTAAAGTTCATTGAGACCAAGTTTCCACTGGACCCTTATTTTCCTCCACTAACACTACATATTTCCCCCAAAATAGGACGAAGAATTTCACTCTTTCATGCTTTAATTAGCAATTTACTCTCAGAAATGTACAAGAAGAAGGAGGGAAAATTACAACTGCAAAACTTATTCATTTTTAAAAGTATTTATTTATTTATTTGGTTGTGCCAGATCTTAGTTGCAACATGTAGGATCTTTAATTGTGGCATGTGAACATTTAGTTTCAGCACATGGAATCTAATTTCCTGACCGGGGATCGAAACAGGCCCCCTGCATTGGGAGTACAGAGTTTTAGCCACTGGATCACTATGGAAGTCCTACAAAACTTACTCTTTCTACAGACTTATAAAGGCCCCATTTCTTCACAGACTATGAGAAATTGAGCAAATATAACAGCCAAACTGGATTCATCAACCAACATAAGTGATAGGTGGGTGGGGTGCAAGTCCCCATCTTACTCTCTTCGCCCTTTGACATAAGAGCCATTTTGACTGTAGGAGCCGAAAGCACTGTCTGCCTGGCCCATGGTATGTGCATAGTCAGAAAAGATAAATGACAGTGAGGTACATACCCTAGGGTTTATGTGTCTATCAAAAAGAGAGAAATTGTTACTTTAGAATCCAGATTTTGAAGATAGACAAAATGGAGTTTCAATTTTGAATCTCTGCCCCTTCTATCTGTGTGATCTTCAGCAAGTTTCTGAAAATATTCGAGTTTTGGCTTCTTCAGCTGTAAAGTAAGAATAATAATTTCACCAGCAAGTACCAGATCACTGTTGGGGACAGTTGGCAAGCTAGAAGAGTAACTGATTATCATTCAACAGTAAGAAAACAAAGCCTGGTTAAAATATAGGTCAAAGACCTTAACAGACACCTCACCAAAGAAAATATGTATTTAGTTGCTCAGTCATGTCTGACTCTTTGTGACCCCATGGACTGTATCCCATCAAACTCCTCTGTCCTTGGGATTTTTCAGGCAAGAATACTGGGGTGGGTTGCCATTTCCTTCTCCAGAAAGAAGATATACAGATAGCATATAAGCATATGAAAAGATATCCTACCTTGTATGTTATCAGGGAGATGCAAATTAATACAATAAGAAGGTATAACTATTAATATACACTTATTAGACACTGGAATACTGGCAACACCAAATGCTGATGAGAATGCGGAGTGACAGAACTCTCATCCATTGCTGTTGGAAATGAAAAATGGTACAGCCAGTTTGGAAGACAGTTTGGCAGTTTCTTAAAAAACTAGACACATGCTTACCATATGATCCATGAAAATCACATTTCTTGGTATTAACTCAATGGAGCTGAAAATGTATGTCTGCATAAAACCCCACAAATGGATGTTTATAGCACCTTATTTGTAAAATTACCCAAACTTGGAAGCAACCAAGATGTCCTTCAGTAGGTGAAAGGATACATAGACTGTGGTATATCACAACAAAGGAGTGTTGTTCAGTGCTAAAAAGAAATGAACTATCAAGCTATGAAATAAGCTTGGAATTATTTCAAGTGAAATAAACTTAAGTGCCTATTAGCTATTTAAAGAAGCCAATATGAATAGACTACATATTGTATGATTCTATTATATGACATTCTAGAAAAGGCAGACTGTTTAGATAGTAAACAGAACAGCTATTTCCAGGGGCGGGAGATGGAGAGAAGGATGAATAGATAAAGCACTGAAGATTTTGTGTGCATGCTAAGTCGCCTCAATTGTGTCCAACTCTTTGTGACCCTAAGGACTATAGCCAACAAAAGGGTTTCCTAGGTGGCAAACTAGTGGTAAAGAACCCACTTGCCAATGCAGGAGACTTAAAGAGTTGCCCACCAGGCTCCTCTGTCCATGGGATTCTCTAGATAAGAATACTGGAGTGGGTTGCCATTTCCTTCTCCAGGGGATCTTCCTGATCCAGGGATCGAACCCATGCCTCTTATGTCTCCTGCATTGCCAGGTAGGTCCTTTACCACTAGCGCCACCTGGGAAGGCCCTTTAGGGTAGTGAAAATACTCTGTATCATAATATAATGGTAGATACATGTCCCAGCAGAGATGGCACCAAAACTGACACCAGAGGGGAGATGTGACCACTACACAGCTACTGCCTTTGTTTTTGTTCAGTTGCTCAGTCATGTCAGACTTTCCATGACTCCATGGACTGCAGAACTCCAGGCTTCCCTGTTATTCACATTCTTCTGGAGCAAATGAATGACCAACACAAGTGGTTGGGGCACATCGGTTCTCTTTTCCTGTTCCCCTTCAGAGTGCATTATAAGTTTTTGATAAAGCATGCACACCTTGTTTTTGTTCTCCAAGTCCAGAGCATGGTGCTCAAGTTATTTTCAGATTAGAAACTTTGATGACTTACTATTTAAGACAAGGCTCTTCAGTCTAATATTTAAGTTCCTTTAAAATTTTGCCATAATTTGGGAATTCCTGGCAGTCCAGTGATTAGGACTCGATGCTTCCACTGCCAAGGGCATGGATTCAATTCAATTCTTGGGGGAACTAAGATCCTGCAAGCCATGCAGCGTGCCCTCCTCCATCCCCACAAATGGCCATAAATTGTGAGCATGAAATAAACTAATAGGAAAATGTAAAAGTAAGTGGTAGTCCAGTCACAGTAAGTGACTTTCTCTTCTTCATCACTGTGTGGTTTCCTATCCAAGCTAATGATAATCTGTCTGCCAGGCTCACCACCCTCTTCCCCATCTCTCTCCCATCTCTCTCATTTTAAGAAAAAAAAATTATGTGGAACATTTTAAAAATCTTTATTGAATTTGTTACAATATTGCTTCTGTTTCATGTTTTGGTTTCTTACCTGCCAGGCATCTGGGATCTTAGCTCCCTGACCAGGGATTGAACCCACACCCCTTACATTGGAAGGCAAAGTCTTAACTACTGGACCACCAGGAAAGTCCCCGCATCTTTCTTTAATGAAAACTTACCTTCACATCGTAAGTTAAGTGCTGCTCCCTGAAGGAACTTACACTGATTTTCCCAAACTTCATTTTATCTTTCCATTTTAAAACCATTATATCACTTTCATGCTGCTGCTAAGTCACATCAGTCATATCCGACTCTGTGCGACCCCATAGACGGGGGCCCACCAGGCTCCGCCATCCCTGGGAGTCTTCCAGGCAAGAACACTGGAGTGGGTTGCCATTTCCTTCTCCAATGCATGAAAGTGAAAAGTGAAAGTGAAGTCACTCAGTCGTGTCTGTCTCTTCGCGACCCCATGGACTGCAGCCCACCAGGCTCCTCAGTCCATGGTATTCTCCAAGCAAAAGTACTGGAGTGGGTTGCCATTGCCTTCTCCATATCACTTTCATAGTACTTAACAAAATGAATCTTGTGTTTTTGATATTGAAATTTCTATCTTCTCTGTTGATAATGGACTTTTTCCTAAGGGCAAAGAGTATTTGCCTCAAGTATGTATCCTTCAGAGAAGGATTGAATGACTCTTGTACCTACTAGATGCTTGATAAATGTATGTAGCGATGGACGTGCAGAACAGTTGTTGGATGGATCATATCCATCCAAATGGGCACTGGAACAGTATCAGAAACCTGGATTCCATTATTTTTTAGGTCACCTGCGAGTGACCTGCAGAATAACAGTGCTCAGCTTTCTCATCTGCACAATGAGATCAGATAAGAGGAATTCAGAGATCCCTCCTGGTTCTCCCATAATTCCCTCATTCAATAAGAAGGTAGATGATTAAATTTGTAAGTAGCAATTTCATAATTCTGTTCCAGAATTTTTACTTGAGGAAAACTAACTTTCCATGATCTTGCTCTTTCTAGATTCTTTCTGAAGAGTTTCCATGGGGCTATAATTTACCTACACTCTAAGTAAAAATACTACATAATCCTCACTCTCCTTTCTTTTCTCTTATGCCTCCACCGTGGTGATAGCCCATTTTGCAGCACAAAGCACCTCATTTTATAACTGCTTTGTAAAGTACTGCAAAAAATAAAGGAATAAAATTATAAAATGTTACATTCTATAAAGGAATACTACTCCTAATGCATCCACAAGAACCAAGTTTATAACTGCAGGTATGTCAATTATAATGGTAAAATATGTATCTATATAATACATGTGATATGATAGATGCGATTGGAGTGGCTTTGGCATATTTATTGCAGATTATTTTTTATGGAATTGATAGCAAACGAAATGTCTGCTGTAAGCAGTCATATGAAAATGGATAAATACAAAAGCAAGCATAAGAGTATTCAGCAGAGAATTCTGAGCCTGAACAATCAACTTTCAGGCAAATCTTATGTGATTCATAATTTTATCCCTTTATTATGCAAAGCTGCTGATTCAATTTTACAATGCAAAGAAATGCTTGGCATGATTATCAAGTTATATTTACCATTCTGTGGATCTACTGAAAGATGCA
The DNA here is from genome assembly GCA_024291935.2 of Okapia johnstoni. Classification (NCBI taxonomy): domain Eukaryota; kingdom Metazoa; phylum Chordata; class Mammalia; order Artiodactyla; family Giraffidae; genus Okapia; species Okapia johnstoni. The sequence continues at coordinate 34,817,962 of CM044319.1, forward strand.
CTATCTTCAAAGAGTCTGTTCAAAGTACCTCTGAACACACTTTTAGATCCTCAGTGGTAAGCAGAAGTTGGCAGGGTAAAATGTATTAGTTTTAACTAGCATCAGCATGTGAGACTTTAAAAAAAACTGGTAAATGATGATTCAGTTGCAGAGCCAGACAAATGATTGCCAAATCAAACAAATTCAGAGAAAAAGTTGCTGATCCTTGTTGAATTGCCACATATTACCACTTCCTGTTACACATGTCCTGGTGGAAAAAAAATCTCTTGTAGAAGTTTTCTCACCCATTAGAATAATGTGTTTTTAATTTCAAATCCCTACCTGCTGAAAACTCAGGATTTCGGAGGACCCATTGCAAAACCTGGACTTGAGAGGTTGGAAAGCTGGAGAAACTGGGCGAGCATTGTACTACGTTCTCTTCCCCCTCCATACTCTTCCTGTCTCTCTTCCTTCAAAGAGTTGTCTATACTTGCTAATTTCAACGCCCCTTCTCCTTCTCCTCTTTCTGATCAATGTCCTCTGTTCATGCTTTTGTTCCCATCTCTGTTTTTAGTCAGCATCATCAATGACCTCCATGCTATGGATGCCAGTGTTCTAGCCTCAATCCTCATCTAACTTGATATCGCAACATGAAACACGATTGATTATTCCCTACTCCTCGAAGCATTTTCTTCACTTGTCTCTAGGACCCTGCACTCCTAGTTTTCCTTCTCTCACTGACTTCTCTTTTTCTAGGTCCTTTGGTGGATCCTCTTCTCTCTTACAAGTGAAAGTATTTCCTGGATCACTCCTTGAACCTCTTATCCATCTGTCTATACTCATTACTTTCATGCATTCATCTAATCCTATAATACCTTCCTGATGTATAACTTTAGTCTAGACCTCTCCCCTGAGATACAGAATCAGTGATCCCACTGGCCATTTGCTACCTCCACTTGGATGTTCAAGAGCCATCTCACAGTCAACATGTCTAGAACCAGACTTCTTCTATTCACTGAACTGTCACAAAACCTGCTTTTTCACAGCCTACCCCAACTCAGTTCATGGTGATACCCTTCTACTGGGGCCAGGACTGGAGCCAGGGTGAAGCAAGTGAGTTGCTTAGATATGAAATTGAAGGCATTCAGAGTCTTGTGCAAGTACAAACAGTGCTTTTGCAGGACCCTGGAAATGAGTGCCTCCTTAAAATTTATGTCTTCAACACCTCACTCCCCTCACCCTAGTCCCACCCCACTTTCATCTACTGAAGCCCAAACCCTTGGCATCATCTTTTATGCCTCTGTTTCTCTGACATCCTTGTCCCACCTGTGAGGGAATCCTGTTGGTTTTACCATCAGAAAGAGACAACAATGCCCTAAGTCTGCACTTCAGGGGAAAGGCTTAAGGAACAGGCAGTGTTGGTCTCCTAGAATGAATTTTGGACATCTTGAAGTTGCTGGCTGCAAGAGTGTGCGATGGAACGGTGTGTTTGGGTTGCTGTGGCCTCGGGCCTTGGCAGATGCAGGATTGGGCCCCCAGGTTTCTGCACTAGAAGTCTGTGTGCCACCTGCAGGTCCTATGGGGTCCTGAAAGGTACAGATTTACCACCCACAAGCGTGCAGTTCCTTCCCCTGTTCTGGCTTTGGGCAGTCTCTTCCATGCGCAGTCTTTGGGTCAGAGCCTCAGCCCTCCTTGCAGCTGGCTGAGCCTCTGAGACAAGTAGGGGGTGGGTGAGGTATCCACCAGTATCGGGGTTTGCATGATAGGTGGTATGAGCCAGACTCCTTACCCACAAGTCTGAAATGAAGGGCTCTAGGACCAGGGCAACTCAGGTCAACCTCAGGCCTCCCCTGCAAGTCCTGAGATCCCTAGAAATCAAACTTTCTTTGAGAAGAGTGTCTCAGCTGCAGTTCCTCAGGGCTGATTCCACTGTTCTCTGAACCGCCCCCTGTCCCCATGTTCAGTACATCCCATCCCATCCTCTCCCTACCCCTCCATCAGGACCTGCACTGACTTCCCCATACACCCAGAGTCACACAGGATATGCTATGGGCTCCAACTGTGCCATTTGATTTCCTTGGAAACTCCACACTTCACCCAGTTGGATCAGGCCCTAGTCACAGCCCATGAGCACCCCACCTGCTCCCTGGAAAACTATTTCTGACACACTTTCTTCCAGGCATTTGCTTCTCCTTCCCCTTGAAATTAGGCATGGCTGTGCAACTAATTCGAGACAGTGGACTACAGCTAGATATGATGTGTGCCATTTCTGGCCACACAAGTGTCAGCTGAGATGATCTAGAACCTTCTTCTCCTACTGCCACAATTGGAAATGTTCCAGATGGTAGAAGCTCCATTAGCCTTAGCCCTACAATAAGGATAATACAGAGCAAAGCCCATACAGACACACAATTTCCCTGCAGTGTGATCTACAAATAAATCTTCAGGCTTTAAAGCCACTGAGACGAGGATTTGTTACCATAGCATAATCTGTCCAGATTAATATAACCAGGTTACCTCTAGTATGAAGGCAGTATGATTACATAACAAATTACATAAAATTGAATCAATAGTAAAAATGATATCTAAACTTCTTGTGAAATACCCAAAGTTTGAGAAACACACTTTCAGTTCCTTAGAGGGAAATGCACACACACTCATGCACACACACTCATGCACACACATATTCATGCACACAGACTCCAGATAGGTCTCAGAATCTTCATTATAGAGGTAGGATATAGTCTGGTGATTTTGCTTAGCAATTCTAATGTCTGTAGCTACACATCTACCTGTATGAGCCTCACCATGTTCCTTCTTTGGGATTGGAATGAAAACTGACATTTTCCAGTCCTGTGGCCACTGCTGAGTTATCCATATTTGCTGGCATATTGAGTGCAGCACTTTCACAGTGTCATCTTTCAGGATTTGAAATAGCTCAACTGGAATTCCATCACCTCCACTAGCTTTGTTCATAGTGATGCTTCCTAAGGCCCAATCGACTTCACATTCCAGGATGTCTGGCTCTAGGTGAGTGATCACACCATCGTGGTTATCTGGGTTGTGAAGATAATTTTGTACAATTCTGTGTATTCTTGCCACCTCTTCTTAATATCTTCTGCTTCTGTTAGGTCCCTACCATTTCTGTCCTTTATTGAGCCCATCTTTGCATGAAATGTTTGCTTGATATCTTTAATTTTCTTGAAGAGATCTCTAGTCTTTCCCATTCTATTGTTTTCCTCTATTTCTTTGAATTGATCACTGAGGAAGGCTTTCCTATCTCTCCTTGCTATTCTTTGGAACTCTGCATTCAAATGGTATATGTTTCCTTTTCTCCTTTGCTTTTCACTTCCCTTCTTTTCACAGCTATTTGTAAGGCGTCCTCAGACAGCCATTTTGCTTTTTTGCATTTCGTTTTCTTGAGGATGGTCTTGATCCCTGTCTCCTGTACAATGTCATGAATCTCCATCCATAGTTCATCAGGCATTCTGTTTATCAGATCTAGTCCTTTAAATCTATTTCTCACTTCTACTGTATAGTCATAAAGGATTTTATTTAGGTCATACCTGAATGGTCTAGTGGTTTTCCCCACTTTCTTCAATTTCAGTCTGAATTTGGCAATAAGGAGTTCATGATCTGAGCCACAGTCAGCTTCCCGGTCTTGTTTTTGCTGACTGAATAGAGCTTCTCCATCTTTGGCTGCAAAGAATATAATCAATCTGGTTTCAGTGTCGACCATCTGGTGATGTCCATGTGTAGAGTCTTCTCTCGTGTTGTTGGAAGAGGGTGTTTGCTATGACAAGTGTGTTCTCTTGGCAGAACTCTATTAGCCTTTGCCCTGCTTCATTCTGTACTCCAAGGCCAAATTTGCCTGGTACTCCATATGTTTCTTGACTTCCTCCTTTTGCATTCCAGTCCCTATAATGAAAAGGACATCTTTTTTGGGTGTTAGTTCTAGAAGGTCTTGTAGATCGTCTTAGAACCATTCAACTTCAGCTTCTTCAGCGTTACTGGTTGGGGCATAGACTTGAATTACCGTGATATTGAATGGTTTGCCTTGGAAACGAACAGAGATCATTCTGTCGTTTTTGATATTGCATCCAAGTACTGCATTTTGGACTCTTTTGTTGACTATGGTGGCTACTCCATTTCTTCTAAGGGATTCCTGCCCACAGTAGTAAATATAATGGTCATCTGAGTTAAATTCACCCATTCCAGTACATCTTAGTTCACTGATTCCTAGAATGTCGATGTTCACTTTTGTCATCTCCTGTATTACCACGTCCTATTTGCCATGATTCATGGACCTAACATTCCAGGTTCCTATGCAATACTGCTCTTTACAGCATCGAATCTTGCTTCTATCACCAGTCCCATCCACAACTGGGTGTTGTTTTTGCTTTGGCTCCATCCTGTCATTCTTTCTGTAGTTATTTCTCCACTGATGTCTAGTAGCATATTGGGCACCTACTGACCTGGGGAGTTCATCTTTCAGTGTCCTATCTTTTTGCCTTTTCATACGGTTCATGGGGTTCTCAAGGCAAGAATACTGAAACTCCAATACTTTGGCCACCTCATGCGAAGAGCTAACTCATTGGAAAAAACCCTGATGCTGGGAAAGATTGAGGGCAGTAGGAGAAGGGGATGACAGAGGATCAGACGGCTGGATGGCATCACCGACTCTATGGACGTGGGTTTGGATAGACTCAGGGAGTTGGTGATGGACAGGGAGGCCTGGCATGCTGCGGTTCATGGGGTCGCAAAGAGTCGGACACGACTGAGCAACTGAACTGAACTGAACTGATGTTCCTTCTTGGCAACATAATTGGCATCTATCTATTCACCATGTATTGACCTTTGGGAATAAGCCAGAATGAAAAGCAGTGTGTATAATATGGGAGTATGCAAGCATTTGGTCTAACTTATGAAGAAATCCTTACAAATGTCAAAAATGATGGAGTAAAAATTTTTATATATTTAAATATTGTACTTCTAAAGAGAGGAAATCAAGATTCTGAGATTATTTTTACAAAGACAGGAAACTAACAGAAGCTAGATGCATTGTTTCTTTTTGTAAAACTTATTTTATTGAAGTATAGTTGGTTTAGAATATTATGTTAAAATCTGCTATATAGCAAAGTGATTCAGTTATATATATATATGTACTTTTATATATTTTTTCTTTTTTATATTCTTTTTCATTATTGTTTATTAGAGAATGTTGGATATAGTTGCCTGTGATACACAGCAGGACCTTGCTATTTATCCATTCTATATATGGATATGTATATCCATTCTATATAATTTGCATCTGCTAATCCCAATCTCTCAATCCATCCGTCCCCTACACCTCTCCCCCTTGGCAACCACAAGTCTCTTCTCTATGACTGTGAGTCTGTTTCTGTTTTGTTGGTATGTTCTTTTGTGTCTTATTTTAGATTCTACGTGTAAACGATATCATATGGTATTCATCTTTCTCTGTCTGATTCACTTCACTTAATATAACAATCTCTAGGTCCATCCATGTTGCTACGCATGGCATTACTTCATTCTTTTTTTTTCCCAAGGTTGTCTTGAAAAATTATTAATTTTTAATTGATTGATGATTGATTTACAATATTAGTTTGATTTCTGTCATATACCAACATGAATTAACCTCAGGTGTACATATGTCCCCTTCCTCTTGACTCTCCCTCCCACCCATTCCCACCCCTCTAGGTTATTACAGAGTCCCAGTTTGAGTTCCCTGAGTTTTATAGCAAATTCCCATTGGCTATCTGTTTACATAGTGTAATACACTATGCATGCATAGTGTATATGCATCCATGCTACTCTCTCCGCTTATCTCACCCTCTTCCTCTTCTTTTACTTCATTTTTTTTATTCCATTGTTTCAGGTGCATTTTTCCCCTCAGGTAGCAGTGACATGTTTAGGTACAAGGAAAACTGTGTTACAACTTGATTACTAACTGTCTGTGTTAAGTGGGTTAGAGACTGAGGGCAGAATGACATCACCTGCCCTCCAGGTTGCAGCCTGTGTTTGATGCAGTCGTGAGCCTAGGGCCCATCTGTCCGTGTGCCCTAATAGCCCTCTCCCATGCTTGAAAGGAGTGACCTTCCAGACATATCATAAGTACTGTCTTCTCTGTAGGGCTGTTTTGATTCCTCCTAGAAAAATTCATTGCTCAGTTTTCTTTATCCTGCTAATGATATTAGATACATAATTATAGCACTCATCAGGCTGTCTAATTCTTTATTTACGTGTCTGTCTCCCTGACTAAACCGTGGGCTTTTCAAGGGCAAGAGCTCCATCTTAGTCACTTATGTCTTCTTCAATACCCATACTTGTCATTTTATTGATATATATTTGATGATGTAGGAGAAAGCTGCGGGTTGAATAAAAGTGGAAGGAAGGAGGAATACATAAAGGGAGAAGAAAGGAAGCAAATGAGCAAGGCTGCAAGAAAGGAACAAAGGGATGGAGTTTGAGCCAGTGTGCCTTTTACGCATGTCTTAATGGACTGGAACAGACTCAGGCACCAGAGCAACAGGAAGATGATTGTGTGGGTATCTCTGAGTCAGAGCCAGCACATGCTTCACACCCAACAGTGCAGCCACACTGCACTGACTCCAGCTGATTCCAGAATATTCTACTTCTTCCTACCATTCCTCCTAGTTTAACAAGTGAGACTATTTAACTGACTTCACAGAGTCATAAAAGCTAAGGATTCATGAATTTTATGGTTACATGAAACAGCTTAGTTTGATAGGTTATTATAGTTTTACATATAAAGAAACCCAGCAATCTTTGAAATCTTTGTGGACTTAAAGAATGAAACTCTTAACTTTAAAATAGAGATATTAAAGGGAAAAAGTTACAGTTTGTCAGTTATTTAATTGAAGATTCCAAGTTAATACTTGAGAGTGTTGAAAAGTGAAAAGAAAGTGAATTTGCTCAGTCCTGTCCGACTCTTTGTGACCCCATGGACTGTAGCCCACCATGCTCCTCCATCCATGGATTTTCCAGGCAAGAATACTGGATGAATATTAATTATAATTTAGGCTTTTTAGTTCAACAATACCATTTCCAAAAATTTATCCCACAGAAATACTGAGATGTGCATGAAGTTATGGCAAAAAAATATGCATGGCAAAATTATTTGCAGTCATGCAAAATTTGAAACAATGCATATGTTTTTAATAGAAGATTAAATAACTATATTTAATGGAGAGTAAGTACTAGGTTAAAATGGACTATCTTGAATAACTAAAAAATAAAGATTCTAAGATTTATATTCATTGAATAAAGTTTTAGGACCACATGTATACTATCATTCCAACCTTGCAAAGAAACAAAAAAGAACAAAAACCAAAGCTTTATGCATACGTGCATGCACACGCACACACACACATACACACACACCAGGACACTCTTCACTTTTGTGAACTAATGGGGGAACTGTTAATATTTACACCTGAGCCACCAGCATGATACAGGAGTATCTAGAAGAGACAGGGTTTATAAACACCTTAATTTCAGGGATTTATATTCTTGATTATACATCTTTGTGAAAGTGAAAGTCCCTCAGTTGGGTCCGACTTTTTGTAACCCCATGGACTTACAGTCCATGGAATTCTCCAGGTCAGGATACTAGAGTGGGTAGCTTTTTCCTTCTCCAGGGGATCTTCCTAACCCAGGGACTGAACCCAGGTCTCCCACATTGCAGGTGGATTCTTTACCAGCTGAGCCACATACACTGCTTGTAAACTTGTAAACATACACTACTAATAATAATAAAATTAAAATTTTCATACCTAAAAAGTATGTGTGAGAAGAACATTGAATTCATCTTAAACTTGGATTTCAAGTCCAGTACCTCCAGTTTGCTCAGAAAGACCTCCCTTTGTTCTAATCCTGTAGTTTCATCTGTTTTCTTCAGAATGCTCCATGGTATTCTAAGTTCTTGTGTCACCAGGACGTTCTTTTTTCCTATTCTTTTATTGCCTGAACACATTGTTAATTCTTCCTGACCATTGCAAAGCCCCCAGCCTTGTTGATTTTGTCTTTTGTCATTCAAGTATCCAGAGCAGCAGACTTATGGTAGTAGATAGTCTTTATTTTTGTCCTTTGAATTTTCCTGAAAATAAATTAAAGTATCTATTTAATGGGTGATGGATGAACCACTGCCTTTTGCCAGTTCCTGAGTTAGTGAGGCCAAAGGCCCTTTGCTTAATTCTCACATCAGCTTGTTTGATCAGTCCTATATTTGGTATAAGTTGCAAGCCACACTTGCATTGTGCAGGTGGTACTATTGGTCACATGATGACTTAAAAAGAAATTGTGGTGATAGTGATCGATACAAACTACTCCTCTAGCAAAACACAATAACTCAAGTCATATATCCATTATGAATGCTGAATCAGAGGTATTATCTTCACATTCAAAGTCTAGCATATAATTATTAAGAACAGACATTTAAAGAACATGAACAATTTGATAATAGAATTTGTTCACATTTATTATTTGAAATCTGGAGAACAACTGAGTGGATAAAAACATGTCAGACAGTAGGTGACAAAGAATATGAGAAAATTGCAACTCTTTTTCCCCACTAAATTTAACAATGTTTTGCACCAGTTTCTTCACTTGCTGACTGAGTACTTGGTTCTGCAAAGATATTGACTCAGGGAGATATTTTTTTCTGCCATTATTTCAATCTGTGATGTGGCTGGTCTGGGATTGGCACACTGTACTTGTCAGTGTGATCCCAGAAACACTCACTAGAACACAGGCACACATTCTCTCTCTCAACAAATATCAATAGAATATGAAAACAGAGTTCTCTTGTGTAATGCGGGTGTAATTCAGAATAAGACAATGATTATGCAGTTTGGATTTCAGTCTAAAAAATAAAAGCATTGTGTGTAAAAATTGCCACCTTGATGATCACATGAGATAATGTCATTGTGAATTCTGATTCAAAATCATCAGCTTCTGGAGCATGTTGAAAAGCTAACAAACAAGAAGATGGCAGAATGAAAAACACCAGGAATCTATCTCCCTACCTAGACAGCAGTTGTACTGGCAGAATCTGTCTGTTATAACTATTGTGGAACTCTGGAGTCTGTTGAAGATAACTTCTAGGGGGAGCACCTAGATGGCAAATTGCAGTTAATTACAGTTTTCAGCACACAGGACAGTAGCACCTACCCATCCCCACCACAACCGTGTGGCTGACAACAGTGCACAGTACCTTGAACACAGCTAGTTGGAGACCAGGCAGACAAAGGGGATCCTGTCTTCCAAATATTGAGGATCTGTGCTCTGATCACTGCTAGCTGTTTCTGACCACAGAAGTGCATACAAAGAGGCTAGCAGCACATTGTTTACCCACCTACTCCTTTGTTACAAGTCCCTGCCTCTCTGTTGAAGTGACTTCCAGGGCATTTAAAGGGCTAATGCTATTTTATTCTCTCCTTCATTTTCTTTTCCTTGCCTTTGGGAGACAGGCATTAAAGACAATGACATTCAAAAACAGCTCTGTATCCTGGAAAGTTGGAGAAGACTCTTGAGAGTCCCTTGGACTGCAAGGAGATCCAACCGGTCCATCCTAAAGGAAATCAGTCCTGAATATTCATTGGAAGGACTGATGTTGAAGCTGAAACTCCAATACTTTGGCCACCTGATGTGAAGAACTGACTCATTTGAAAAGACTCTGATGCTGGGAAAGATTGAAGGCGGGAGGAGAAAGGGACGACAGAGGATGAGATGGTTAGATGGCATCACCATTTCAATGGACATGAGTTTGTGTAAACTCCAGGAGTTGGTGATGGACAGAGAAGCCCCGTATGTTGCAGTCCATGGGATTGCAAAGAGTTGGACATGACCGAGGGACTGAACTGAACTGATATCCTGGGAAAATTAGGAAGTGCCACATATACCCGGGAAAAGGCTCAGAAAAGACCTTAAGTTCATACCTGATCCTCAGCACAAAGACAGACCAAACAATCAGACAATCAAAACAAAATCAAAAACATAAAACAACAGTCTAGAAGGGGGAGAACCCGATTTCCACAGTCACTGTGTTGTTAGATTCAAATCGTCAGTTTTCAACAACAGAACAAACTCCATGGCATATGAAGAAGTAGGAAAGTACGGTCCTTTCAATGAAAAAATAAACAGAAACTGTCCCTGAGAAAGATCTAATGGCAGATATACTAGACAAATACTTTAAAATAACTTCTCTAAAATACTCCAAGAACTAAAGGACAATGTGGAGAAAGAAAAAACAAAGAAACAAACAAAAAACAAACAAGCAAAAATGTATGAGTAAAATGGAAATATCAAGAAAAAGATAGAAAATCCAAAACAAGCCAAAAAGAAATTCTAAAACAGAAAAGCACAATGACTGAACTGAAACTGTGACCAGAGGAATTCAAAGGCAGATTTGAGCATACAAAAGAAAGAATCAATGAATTTGAAGCTAGGAGAATGAAAATTATTAAGTCTGAGAAACATAAAGAAAGAAGATTGAAGACAAGTAAACAGAGCCTAATGTATGCATTGTAGGAGTTCCAGAAGAAAAGAGTGAGAAAAAGGAAAACAGAATACATGAAAAATAATGCCTGAAAACTTCCCAAGTTTGATGAAAAACATGAGTATAAACATCCAAGATGATCAGTGAAATCCAAATACAATGAACTCAAAGAGACTCATATGGAGACATATTATAATCAAACCTTTGAAAGACCAAGATAAAGAGAAAATCTTGAAAACAGGAAGAGAAAAGCAAATCATCACATGTATGGAATCCCCAGTAAGATTTTTAGCTGATTTCTCCTCAGAAACTTTGGAGACCAGAAGGCAGTGAGCCAATATAAAGGGGAAAACAAAAAACAAAAAACCTGTCAACCAAGATTTCCAGCAAAACTGTCCTTCAAAAGTGAGGAAGAAATTAAGAAACTCACAGATAATCAAAAGTTGAATGAGTTCCTTACCACTTGACCGGCCCTGCCAGAAATGCTCAAGAGACTCCTGCAAAGTGAAATGAAAGGACATTCGACAGAAACTCAAAGTTGCAAGAAATAAAAATCTCAGCAATGGTAACTACATGAGTGATTATAAAAGCTTTGTCATATAATGCTTTTTATTACACGTATAATAATATAGTAAAAACACCTTATAATAAAAAGTTTTATTATTGTAACATTGGTTTGTAACTGGACTGTTTGTTTTCTACATGATTTAAGGCATCTGCACACTAAAAAAATAATTAGTCTGGAAACTATAAAACATTGCTGAACAAAATTAAAGGAGACATAAATAAATGGAAATACATCTCATGTTTATCAAATAGTAGACTTATAATACTGTTAAAATGCCAGTACTATCCAAAGCTCTATAGATTCAATGTAAACATCTTCAAAATCCTAATGACTTTTTTCTGTAGAATTAGAAAATACGACCCTAAAGTTAATATGGAAATTACTTAAAGGTTAATTAAAATTAATTTAAAAAACTAGTGGACCTTAGCCAAAACAATTTTGAACAAAACAAACTGAAACTCACACTTCCTGATTTCAATAATTAGAACATAATTACTACAAAGCTACAATAATCTAAAGAGTGTGGTACTGGCACAAAGGCAGACAGATATACCAACGAAATAGAACAGAGAGTCCAGAAATAAGCCCTCACATATATGGTCAAATAATTTTTGACAAGGATGTGAAGACCATTCAATGGGGGAAAAGACAGTCTTTTAAAAAAATAGTGCTGGGAAAATTGAATATCCCCCATGCCAAAGAATGAAATTTACCTAGCATTATATACAATAATTTTGTGAAAATACATTAAAGACATAAATATAAAACCTAAAACAATAATATTCTTTGAAGAAAACATGGGAAAAATGATTTGCAATGTTTTATTTGGTAATAATTTCTTGGATATGACACCAAAGACAAATAACAAAATATAAAATTAGGCAAATTGAACTTCATGAAAATTTAAAAATTTCGTGCATCAAAATACACTTAAATACAACCCCTAAAATGGGAGAAAATATTTGCAGATCATGTATTTGATTGGTGGTTAATGTCCAATACATAGAGGACTCCTAAATCTCAATAGCAAAAAATGAACAACCCAGTTCAAAAGTGGGCCAAGAATTTGAACAGACATTTCTCCAAAAAAGGTATCCAGATGGCCAATAAGCACATGAATCTCATGAAAAGACGCTCAACATCATTCATCTTTCAGTTCAGTTCAGTTCAGTCACTCAGTCATGTCCGACTCTTTGCAACCCCATGCATTGCAGCATGCCAGGCCTCCCTGTCCATCACCAACTCCCGGAGTTTATCCAAACTCATGTCCATCGAGTCAATGATGCCATCCAGCCATCTCATCCTCTGTTGTCCCCTTCACCTCCTGCCCCCAATCCTTCCCAGCATCAGGGTCTTTTCCAGTGAGTCAACTCTTCCCATGAGGTGGCCTAAGTATTGGAGTTTCAGCTTCAACATCAGTCCTTCCAATGAACACCCAGGACTGATCTCCTTTAGGATGGACTTGTTGGATCTCCTTTCAGTCCAAGGGACTCTCAAGAGTCTTCTCCAACACCACAGTTCAAAAGCATCAATTCTTCGGCACTCAGCTTTCTTCACCGTCCAACTCTCACATCCATTCATGACCACTGGAAAAACCATAGCCTTGACTAGACGGACCTTTGTTGGCAAAGTAATGTCTCTGCTTTTTAATATGCTATCTAGGTTGGTCATAACTTTCCTTCCAAGGAGTAAGCGTCATTTAATTTCATGGCTGCAATCACCATCTGCAGTGATTTTGGAGCCCAAAAAAACAAAGTCTGACACTGTTTCCACTGGTTCCCCATCTATTTCCCATGAAGTGATGGGACCAGATGCCATGATCTTAGTTTTCTGAATGTTGAGCTTTAAGCCAACTTTTTCACTCTCCTCTCTCACTTTGATCAAGAGGCTCTTTAGTTCTTCTTCACTTTCTTCCATAAGGGTGGTGTCATCTGCATATCTGAGGTTATTGATATTTTTCCCGGCAATCTTGATTCCAGCTGTGCTTCTTCCAGCCCAGCGTTTCTCTTGATGTACTCTGCATATAAGTTAAATAAGTAGGGTAACAATATACAGCCTTGATGTACTCCTTTTCCTATCTGGAACCAGTCTGTTGTTCCATGTCCAGTTCTGTTGCTTCCTGACCTGCATACAGGTTTCTCAAGAGGCAGGTCAGGTGGTCTGGTATTCCCATCTCTTTCAGAATTTTCCACAGTTTATTGTGATCCACACAGTAAATCAAAACTTCATTGACACCTTTTAGGATGGCTACTATAAAGTTAGACACGACTTAGCGACTGAACGACAGCAGCTATAAAAAAACTAGGTAACAACAAGCAGCATTAGTAAGGATATAGAGGAATAGGAACCCTTATACACTATTGGTGGAAATGTAAAATGGTACAGCCGTTTTGGAAAACATTATGGCAGTTTCTTAAATAACTAAAAATAGAGTTACCATATGATCCAGCTATTCTACTTCTGGTTACATACCCTCCAGATTAAAAGCAGGGTCTCTGGGACATATTTGTACATCCATATTCATAGTAGCCTGATTCACAATAGCTAAATGTGGAAGCAAAATAAGTATTCACTGATTGGTGAATGAATAAACAAAATATTTATATGCATAATGGAATATTATTCAGCCTTAAAAAGGAAGGAAATTCTTCAATTTGTTATGCAATGGATGAACATACAGGACATTATATTATGTGAAATAATCCATTCACAGAAAGACAGATACTGTATGATTCCCCTTAGGATAGTCAAAATCATGGAGACAGAAAGTCAAATGGTGGTTGCCAAGGGATGGAGTTTGGGAGGATGTGGAGTTTAATGAATACAGAGTTTGAATTTTATGAGATAAAAAGTATGGAGGTAATATGGTGGTGATGGTTGTCAGCATGATGAAAATGTTTAATACCACTGAACTGTGCCCTTAAGAATGGTTAAGATGGTAAATTTTATGCTATATATATTTGCCACAATAAAATTATTTTTAAAAAATAATGGACATTATGTTTCAAACAGGACAAATAGATTAATAAGGACACATGTTTCTGGCAACTTCAGATATTCAAATGATAATTATTTAATATGTATCTAAGTTTGCTTCATTATTTTTGAAACACATTTATGATTTTCACTTTTATGAAAATGTCTCCAAAATGATTTAATAATTTATTCTTTGATCAAAGGAATTTGGATCTAATGAATGTGACTTTATATAATATTGTATTTTATACTGTATTATATACTATAGTATAATGAACGTCCTCTCTTTGTGATTAAGGATCTTCACTGTATATCATCAGTTTTATGGGTATGTCTTTAAAATGTGATGCTCATGTCTTTAAAATGTGATGCTCATTGTGTTCTTAAGGTGTAATGCCTGCTTTCCCCTGAACTTAATAACTCCAACTGCTTTATAGTTGCTTACTACCAATATTGTCTCCTCCACTCTCATTTTGTATTTCAATGTATGAAGTTCTAAATGTTTTTGTTGACAACTGAAAGATCAAAAGTTACCAAGATACATATAAAGAGTAAATGCATGTTTTTGCCAGAACATGGATGAATAAATTTGCTGTTAGCAGTAGCTCCTACCTGTGAGCATACCACAGAATCACCTGGAGGGCTCGATAAAATGCAGGTTCCAGGACCCCAGCCCCAATTTTCTGGTGCAGGAGGTCCAGAGTGGGGCCTGAGAATCTGCATTTCTAATAATAATTTTCCATCTAGTTCTGCTGCTCTGGGAACCACATATTGAGAACTATTGCTGCAGAGTAAAGTGGGATGGGGACAGTTTGAAATACCAGTAAGAATTTGTGGTTTAGGAAACAGTAGAAATGTCTAGAAGTCTGAAAGTAGAAATAGGGGAATGAAACTTATAACATGAAGGGGAAAAATAGAACTGAAATTCAGGTGTTTGTATAAAATGGTAAATTGGTTACATGTTGGTTCACAAAGGGATTTTAGGAAGATATATTAAATACTTCTATCATTATAAACTGGTATTGCACCAGAAAGCTTTGATCTCCAAAAAACATCTTATGTTACTTCTGTAATAGTCTGGCCTGGATGGAACATTGGTTTGACCCTGTGCAGCATTCCTAATGTCTGTATATTCTAATCCATTGGATGCTACTAAAGTGCTTTGCCAACAGATTTTATTCTCAGATAGTGCACAGCACTGAAAAGAAAATCACTTTGCAAATCCAATGATTTCATGGGCCGCTAGGCTCCCTGCATTCTCTATTACCCAGTTTATCTTTTGTTCATTTAATGCATCACCAACAACATTGAATTAGCTTGTTGGGCAATTAGGTAAGATATTAAACTAAAGATGTACATATAAATATGTCAAGTAATTATTTTAAGAATACATATGTAAGGACTAGCTGGAGAAGACACTTTGTAAAGACATTTCCTCCTGCTTTCTCTAATAGAGAAAGCTCCAACTCTGTATAAATAATACACCTTTTTCTAAAGTGTGCACAGTGAAATAAGTTTCTATAATATAATTAATGTTTAAAAATCCTTTCCAAGGAAATTAGGTTTTGTAAACATCCTGGAAAATGTCAGGAAATTAAATTGGTGTTTGTTAGAATAAACATCCCAAATCAAATCCAGTACTGCAAATGTTGGCTCAAGCCTGGTTTCTAGTCTCTCTAAGTCTCATCTTACCTGAGCTGTGGCCACGTAAAGCCCTTCTGCAGTTTTACCACTGCCTTGACTTTCCACAAAAATGTAGGAGACTCCAGTTTGATCCCTGGATCTGGAAGATCCACTGCAGAAGGGAACAGCTACCCACTTAAGTATTCTAGGCTGGAGAATTCCATGGACAGAGGAACCTGGCAGGCCACAGTCCATGGGATCTCAAAGAGCTGGACAAGACTGAGAGACTTTCACTTGACTTGACTTGACTTTCTACACTAACCCTGAAATGTTGCTGGGAGATTTACATGGCTACATGTCTGGAAGCTGTGGTTCGGTCCTCCTTTCTTTGCCTCTACTCTAATGTCATATCTTAGTCTTGCTAAATAGATCTGTCTCACAATATCTTATTTCCCTGTTCTCTAAACATTTAAGTTTGGTGACTAAGCTTCAGCTTGATCCCTCTTCCCAAGGTCCTCTTTTGTCATCTGCCATCACCCATCTCAGGAAGGGGAAATGCAGTTCTCGTTTGGCTTGGACCCTCTGTAATGACAGATGCCCCTCATTCCAATTTGCTTGTACTTCCTGTAAGAATGAATTGTCTCATAAGCCTCTCATCTGTGTGGATAGGCCAACATTTCATTCGTAAACCTTTGTTGATATTTACTTACCTGGAATATTACCTGCTATCATGCTATTGTATTGGACATGCTGCTTTGGTCTCCATTAACATCTGTTATGGGATCCATTCACCCAGATCCAGTGTAGTGCTTGAGTCTTTTTCCAAATCCTGGCCCTTCTTCACCTGAGATATAGGACAATGAGTAACTAGATTTACCTGGTTTGTTCCTTCTGAAAACATTGAGTGCTTATTAGATGCCTGGAATGATATCAGCCACTGGGAGATGCACATGGGCAAGACATAGTTTCCTTTTTGAAGAGCTCATTCTGGATGACAGAATAAATAAGCAAACAACTGAAATATGTTTGAACAGTTCTAAGTGTCTTTCTTACCAAGATATAGGTCAGACATTCATTCTATTAGTATTGCTCAAAATTATGTGATATGCCAGGTTTTTGTTAACACATTGGGCCTGGATCCAGGGGTCCCTTCTGAGAACTGTGAGTCACATCTAGACATTCACTCTTGCTTGGAAAGCCCAGACCTTCCCCTTCCCAGAGATTAGTATTATGCATCTTCTGGCCCTAAGAAGTCAATAGGAGCCTTTTATAATAGATAACCTCTAAACCTACCTTCTGCTCCCTCAATCCACGGGTGATCTACCTTGAACCCTATTGACTATAGGATGGGGAATTGCAAATTCAGTCACTTTGCTACCAAATCTATGTTTTCCCCCCAAATATCTGAATCGAGTGTCAGCTTATTTCATTTCACCCTTCTGGATTAGCTGGAGCTGGATATCTTGAAGGGATGAAAGTTTTCCAATCTGATTGCAGTGCTTATTGGAACAGGCAGTAAGGGACCCTGATAATAAACCTACCATAACTTTCAAAAGTCAGCATTAACCTCTGAGCAGTAGAGGGCTGAGGTTGTCTTTCCAGTGGAAGTGCCTGCCATATGTCCCTAATACTGTACCTCCTAACTTATTGAGGAGACAAATGAGAAATGGAACTCCCCGAGTGAAGAGTGCCTGCCCAAGGACTTATGA
The DNA here is from genome assembly GCA_024291935.2 of Okapia johnstoni. NCBI lineage: Eukaryota > Metazoa > Chordata > Mammalia > Artiodactyla > Giraffidae > Okapia > Okapia johnstoni. Next base: position 34,835,354 of record CM044319.1, read on the forward strand.
GGTATTCTGTACTCTGAGTTGCAAAGACGGGCCATTGCCTTTGGCTGATGGATTGATATTTGAGCTTGAGATGGATATATCAGGGATTTTAGGACATCCTAGAGATAGATGAGATTGTCCCAGTGCCTCTCACCCAAACTCAAGAACTAATATCCACTTTCCCATGCCTTTTTGGCTCCTCTCCCCAGTTCTAAAGCAGCCCTAGCCCACTGGAGGATAATTCTGAAACAAGCCTGGAAATAAGCTCCCTGCCTATCTATGTTCCTGTAGTTTCACGAGGTTTTTGGCTTAGAGAAGGTAGGATGGTGGGTATGAGGAGAGGGCTCAGAGGTGGTGGGATCAGTGTCAGGTACGCTGGAGACTTGCAGCAACTAGGACTAAAGCAATGGCCCCAGACATAAAGGACAGCCCAGAGCATGTACATATTTCAGCTGTGGAAATACAAGATCAGTAATTCAACCCCTTTCGCATCGGTTTGCTCGTCTGTAAAACATATACCCTCTACCTTACAACGTTCTTCATATAATCTTATAAGGTAAAGGGTGTTAAACAACAAGGTCCTTGGACTTCCTTAGTCATCTAGTGGTTAAGACTCCATGCTTTCCCTTTCCAATGCAGGGGTCATGAGTTTGATCCCTGGTCAGGGAACTAAGATTCCCACATGCTGTGGGGCACGGCCAGAAAGTAAAGCAAAAAAGGTCGTACTGTATAGCACAGGGGGCTTTAGTCAATATCCTGTGGTAAACCATAATGGAAAAGAATATGAAAATATACACATATTAACTGATTCACTTGCTATATGGTAGAAATTAATACAACACTGTAAATCGACTATCATCAATAAAATGTTTAAAAAAGAAAAAGCATGTTAAAGTGCTAGAAATATTTGAAGGGGTTATATAAACAAAATAGATAGGTTATATTATAGGCCATACTTCTGTCATTTTTCTCTTTCTTATTTGCATATTTCCTAATAAGTTTTTATGAATTTTCAATTAATTACTTTTCCTTCCCCCTTGTTTATGAGCATATGTCTTATTTAAGTTTTAAAATATCATTTCAGAGTTAATAAGGTACTTCAAAAATTTAGCCACATCCTTTATTTGTTTACAATATTTTGTCTAGAAAAGTTGTCCTTAAAAAAAAATAAAGATTTGTTTTTAAAATTGTGATATAATCAAGGTTGATTCTAAACAAATGCTCACAAGCCAACAGAACAAGTAGGTCATGCAATGTGGGTGAATTTCCCAGTGTACCATAATTGTCCCTTAAAGCTGTTATGAATTATTCCAGAAACCCCTATTTAGAGACTTTAAAAAATGCAGATTATTGGCCTGAGAAACAATTTTGTCTCTAAAGGAACATTTGCAGACTGTCGTGCAAATCTCTATTTGAGCTACTTTCACATTATGATCTTAGTGAATTCTTGACCAGATGGACTTGAACAGCTGCCACCCATGCCCGGTAAGTCCCTTTGCTTGAGAAAACAAAATAGCTCATTTGTTTTCAATTCCTTCCTGAAAGTACACAAGGGCGATTTTCTACATTGTGAATTACTTCTATCAGAGCAACATTCTCCCAGAAAGACCATAGCTCATTATGCTATTTAGAAACAAACAAAAAATATGCACAAACAGTTTTTTGCAGGAGCCTTATAATTTGCACCCAGAAGGGACAAGTTCCTTTTCAGATTGAGTTTTTCAAAAACTGTTCCTCAGTTGCCATTATGTTCAAGCTGACATGGAAGGTTTTAACTGAGAGAACCCCATCTGAAATAATAATGCCTTACATTTGTGTAGCAGTTTATACTTTTCAAAGTGCTTTTAGACACTTTATCTCATTTGATCCTCAAAACCACACAGAGAGGCAGGGAAAGTGGGTGTGTTTATTTGGTACTTTGTAGATAAAGAAATCTACTCACTCCACAAATGTTATCTGAGTTTCTACCAACTGCACTGTATTCTAGTAAGTATTATGTAGGATAAAATCACACAGAGGAACCTATTTGTACATAAGATACAGAAACCTAAAGCTGAATAATACAAAAATGTATAATAGGTTCCAAAAGATGACAAAAAGCAATATATGGTTAAAATATTAAAAGTAATTATGGTGTCCTGAAGGAGTATTTAGTGTGTTCTGGAGGATTAAGGGAGACGTTTTAAGGCAGGTGGCACATAATAGTAGAATACATATGCCTGGAAGGAGGCTTAGAATTTGTGGAATCTGCAAGAATGTTTACTCTTTGGCAGTGCAATCATATACAATCATATACTCATATAGCTTTAAAAATGCAAAGATTTTAGCATCTAGATTATTCTGATAGACCATGCTGGAACTGTTCTATGGCACCCTGGGCAAAAGTGTTGGAACAGCTACAGTTTTTAAAAAATTCTAGCTCATGTGGAGTTGTAATCTCTATCATTCCAACCCTTGCTGACTGAAGCAACATAACACAAATCTGTTTTCACTTCCTGTAGAAAGCCTTTAATATATCTGTAGACCACTATCAGATCTGTCTTTTCTTCTTTCCAGTAAACCTTTTAAATTCTTTGAGTACCACAATCATTAGTATACTGCTGGACGCCTGTCTTATTTGTCCAAATTATCTATAACATTTGCCATCTAAAATTGATATTATTATTCAAGGGGTAGAATGAATTGTACATATGTCGAGTTAAATAAGATTCTTACTTCCTGGGCTCTAAACAGTAGAGAGTTAAGTATTTAGACACTGTGGTTATTTTTCCAATAACTTTTAAACATGTAAGTTAATATTATTAGTTATGAACATTTCTCACACATAAGGATAACTATCATGTGAAAGGTTCTTAATTAACACGCCTGGAATGAGTTATGAATGCTTTCCTAAAGAACAAAGGCCACTTTCATTGCATGGCTTTCTCTTGTCCCTTTTTTCTTTTTCTTAAGTCTTTCATGATCTATGCACATCCACCCAGATGATGCTTGCTTAAAGGACTTTTTTTAATACCAAAGTTCCAACATAACAATGATCATCAATATTTTGTTTCTCATCGTCATTAAACTGAGAAAGTAAAAATTAATAGTTCATGTAAATTAATAAGCCAATACTGACCTCTGGTGTGTAGTGAAGAAATTACTTCCTGGGCGAACTAGTGGACACTTGGGAAACGCTTATGTTTTAATGTTTCTTCATCTTTGTCCAAACAAAGAAGTTTCCTGAGTTATAATTAAAAATGTAGAAACTGGGGAATCTAAAGCTGACTAACTGAATGGAGAGAGCTCCTCTGTGTTAGCCCTCTGTTGTCGGTAAGTAAAAAGAATTAGTAACTCTAGAATGGCCCCATTAGATGATGTTAGCCTGATATGGTCAGTTTTTAAGCAACTGTAAACACAGCGAATTGAGAAATGCTCTCTTCACTTGACTCCATATGAACTGGATTTTATTTTTAAGACCTATTGTGAATTTATCTAGGTTTGTCCTCAGATGGTAGATGTCTTCCATCTACCATCTTGGGTCTTCATTGCCTACTATGCCCCAAAATACCTCTCCACTTGTCTCTGACACAAGGTTCCAAAGTCGTCCTTTTCTGATCTTATTTACTCTTGTTCATTCTCCTGTACTTTTCCAAAGCTGTACCATGTGCTTGGGATACACCATGCAGGTTCAGGCCCCAATGGCCACCAGCAGCTCTGTTGCTGCCTTACCTTCTCCTGTGCTCACAGGGTCCTAGAACCACACTTATTGGAGGAGTATCACTGGGCTTGTAGCCAATGAACTAGATTCTAATTTAATCCTGGCACTGCCACTGACTTGCTGTGAGACCTATACAACTCAGTTCAGCTCTAACACTGCTGGATTTCTGTTTCTTAATCTGTAGAAGTGGCTGATTAGACTAGGATCACTAACATCCCCTGTGATACTCTAACTCTACAATTCAAGAAGTCTGGACTCAGGAAGCCAGTTTAGAACCTTGGGTTCTTTACTGCCTACAGTGCTTCCTCATCCCTTTCTCCTCCTACTTTCTAGTTTGTCTAGATGCTTCTACTGTATACTCTTATGGTCACTAAACCATTGTACCGGTTATATTGTCTTGTAATTTCTCTTTTCCTTCATTGGCCTAACATATGGCAGACTGTTACCATCTATTGAGTGAATGAAAAAAAGAATACATTTCTTCATCCTGCAAGTCTGTGTCTGCCATGTATCCCTTAGAAGCTTCCCTGGAAGCTGCGTAGTCATATAACTTATTGTCCTGATTCTACAAACCAGATAATATGCAGGGATGTTGCCTTTCAAAAACTCTCCAAGGTGATGAATAGCTGTAGTCCATGCTGGAGAAAAATGCGAGGACATTGCATTGTTATTGGGAAGCTTCAGGATGCTTAAGAATCACTTAGGGAGCTTTGAGACTCTGGAGATTGATGTCATACTCCAGGACAATTATACTAAGTCTCCTACACACAGATCTTCAAGTTGTGAAATTTCAAAGATGTGAATGTGATTTCCATCAAGGTCAGGCGTGAGTGAAACTGCAGCTTGTCCTCCCTTTCCTGTTGCTGACGATCTTTCAGTTCTACCATCTCCTACCTCCTCTCCCTCTTCCAGCCAGTAACTCTTCTTGCCTGTCACTCAATGCCAACCCCTGTAGGCCAGTTGTTGTACTGTACTACTATACTTTTCAAGGTACTGTCCTGTAAGATTAAAACTGCTTTCTTCATTTTTTGGAGTTTGTTTTTTATGTATTATTTGTGTGAAAAGTATTATAAACCTATTACTGTGTTGCTGATTGTGTTAGTTGTATACCTAGGCTAATTTTGTTGGAGTTATGAACAAATTAGACTTGAGTACACTCTTGGAATGGAACTCGTTCGTTTGTAGGGAACTTACTATACAGCAGAATCTCTGGCAGTGGGGCCCAGCTATTGGCATTTCTTCAAAGATGCCTGGGTGAATGTAAAGTACATCCAGAGTAGTGAACCATGGGCCACAGTGTATAGGAGAGAGCTGACAAGCATCAGAGCACAGCCGGCTTTGGAGTGAATTGTTATGTAAAAATAGGTTATGGTGTGTTATCAATGTGAACTCATTCAAAAGACTGCTCACCAACCACACATGGTCTGTTTTTAAAAATAAACTCTATTTCATAGTATTTATAATAACTATTTTAATTTTGTAAACCTTCACTTCTTCCAGTTTTATTGTTACTTTCCATGAATAATTTATCTTCCACTTTTTAGAAATAATTGGTGGCTCACATGAAAAGCCACATTTTTGCCACCAAATCTATAAATCTGTTTTCTTCTGTATTCTTCTTTTCCTAGTGCCTTTCCTCCAGTGTTTAACTTTCTAGACTCATCATCCATCTCTTTAAAGCAAAGATTCACAGGTTTGTGTATGTGTGTTTGAAGGAGATAAACAGTTCTGCCAACAAAAGACCCCTCTGAACCAGTATAAAAGAGAGAATATGCTACTAAGTAAGCATTATCAGATTTCCATGAATGTAAGGTAGCAGAAAAAGTGACTAAAAAGTCTGGACAGAGTTTTACATAATTTATTTAACAAAATAGAAGCAAGAATAACTTAATTTATCTCTTCAAGAAACACGGGACTACATGCGATGATGGTCTCCTTGTAAAAGTTTCCTGAGTGAATTTTGGAGGCATATATTTATAGTCCCAAGTATGAGAAGGTCCCCAAATTTACATTGTAAAAGTTGGATCTTTTACTGGGCCTGAAATCCTGTTAGGATTTCAAGGAGGAGAGTATGAGGAGACAGCCAGCTCCTCTGCAAAGAAAGTTTCATCATTTTAGCCTTAACAGTATGCCTTGGAAAGTATATGTATGTAGATATCTCTTGAGAGGACTAAAAGCAATGGCATTTCAGTAGAACATCTAGCAGTACACCTTGGTATCTAAACACCATTTTTCAATGAAGAGTATCAGTGCTTATTTGAAAAATGATAATTCTTGGACCAGGTAGAGAAAACGTAAGATGAGTTCAGAACATCTCATGGTCCTAGAAAATAAGGAAGCTCTAAAGATAAGTAAATAAAGAATACAAGAAAAAGATGGGTACTTGTTGAAAGAACATAGCAGACATCCTGAAGGGGCACCTAATGGCTAAAGCTCAAGCAATTTGAGTAATACAATAAATAATGATATTATTGGATTTTGTCCCATAGACTAGAGAAAATATTTGAGTCTCTACTCATACAAATAATTGAATAAATACATAAATGGAGAGAGTAAGACAGCTCTTGCTTAAGAAAAATTCTAAATAATATACGTAGAGAGAAAGAGGAAGATGGAAAAATCCCCATTAGGCAACCTGTACAAAATAATCATTAGTGATAAGATCCACCAATGAATGCACAAATTAGTGGGAAAAGTTTGAGATAAAAGAACATTTGTACCATATCAAAGTATTTCAGTATATTAATGGGGAAGATAGCCTCTTTAAACATAGAGAAATCTAGCAGATACATCCTTAGCCAAGGAAGTGATGAAGGTAAATGCCATTAGTAAAAAGACAAAACATCACTATCACTTTATACCAACTATGATGTACTGAGAAAGGAACATCATTTCTGATTATTCTTGCTCAAAATTCATATCCTCAATCCAATCATGAGGAAACATTAGACAATCCAAAATCTGAGGCACAGCCTACAAAACTAACTAGTGCTCTTCAAGTTGACAAGATTCTAAAAAACGAAGAAAGATGAAGGAAAGGTCATAGATTAGAGGAGACTAAGAAGACATGACAACTAATTGCAGATGGGATCCTCCGTGGAATCCTGGAAAGGATGTTATTAGAAAAAGAGGCGAATTTTTTTTCCATTTTATTTATTTATTTGTTGTTGAAGGTTAATTACACAATTTTGTGGTTTTCTGTCATACATCAACAAGAATCAGCCGTAAGTACACGCATGTTCCCTCCCTCCCCAACCTCTCTCCCATCCACCCCCACCTGCTACCTTTCTAGATGGTCACAGAGCCCCTGTTTGAGTTCCCTGAGTCATACAGCAAATTCCCATTGGCTGTCTATTTTGCACATGGTATTGTACATCTCCATGTTACTCTCTTCATACATCTTACCCTCTCTCTCCTCCCATCCTGCCCCCACCCCCCACATCCATAAGTCTGTTCTCTATGTCTGGAGAAACACATGAAATTTGACTAAGGTCAATAATATCTTGCCAGTGCTGGTTTCCTAGTTTTGATGATTGTACTATGGTTATTTAAGATAAAAAAGAAAAAAAAAAGCATTCAGGAAAGCTTAGTGTGGGGTATACAGAAACTTTAGGGTATATGGAAATTCCCACAATTTTTCTATAAGTCTAAAGTTAGTTCAAATTAAAGTTTAATCCCTCCTTCTCTCATAAAAAGCTCCATGGATAAACATAATGTGGTATTAGACAATAGGAAAATATCCAAAGGAACAGAATTAAGTGACAGAAAGAAATCAACACAAACATAGATATGTGATTTATAACAAAGATGACATTGTAAAGCAGTGGAAAATGAAGGTATTTTTATTAAAGAGTAGTGTTGGGTGAAATAATCGTATGTGGAGAAAAAAAGAAAATTGACTGGTGTCTCATATGCAATAGTTAATTTGAGGTGAATTCTAGATCTAACTATGAAAGGGAAATAGTCTTTTAGAATGTAATATGTGAGGATATCCTTGTGATGTTGATATAGGATTTTTAAAACAAAACAAAATAAAAACAACAAAGGAAAGCACTGTAACACAGCAAATGTAAAGTTATAATTTGGACTACATTAAAATTAAGTGGCTCTTTTCAAAAATATATTCGATTAAGTACCTGAAAAGTCAAGTCACATATTGGAAGAAGATATATACAATACATGTCACTATAAAAGTCTCATATCCAGAATATATAAAAAATTCCTACAGATCAATAAAAAAAAAGTTTGACAGTTGAGCAAGAGACCTTTGATAGGCACTGCACTGAATGGGATACCAGCTGGTCAATAAACTCAGGGTATGTGCTTGACCTAATGACTAATGAGGAAGTCGTAAAGTAAAACCAAAAGGAACTTGCTCTCTTCCTCTTCCCTTCCCCCATTGCCTTCTGTTTCTTTCCTTTTCTTTCCCTTTCTTTTTTTTTTCTTCCTTTCTTGTATAATTCAGTCCTAAAATCATTAGGTGGGACAGAATAAGGAATGCATGGTGTCTACATATGCAGGATGCCTGTGTGGGTTGAAGCCAGAGCTAAGTAAGGGCTTCAGAGCATGTAGGTGACCCTCTATGCAGTGTCAGTCCAAAGAGGGAAGGAGACCATCCGGATAGAAGTATTTTCTAGCATTTGTTTTTTTCTGTTCAAGGGGCCAGTGAGAGAAGAGCCCCATTCAGGGCAGTGGCACAGAGTGGAGCTCAGAAGAAAAAGAGGAATAAAAAAGTGTCCCTGTGGAAGAAGTTCAATGTGGGGTTTCAGAGTCCAAGCAGAGTGAGGAGGGCATCTGTATTGGAGGGCTATACCTAATGTCAGCTATTGGAGCCAAGGAAGGGGAGAAAGAAGGGGTCAATGGAGAAGTGGAGGCAAGCCAGCGAGGGATGCTAGAATCCAGTAAGATGAAAAAGGCATTGCCAGAGGTGTGGCTTGGTGGGGAGTGTCAAAGTTGGAGCAGGATGGAGCAGGCACCCACGTTGAGGTTAGCTCAGGAAGGAAGAAAAGAGTGTTATAACACGACACTGCAACCTTCAGACCAGAGCCTGAGTGTGACAGCCGAGGGATGGTGGAGTCACACTAGAGTGAGAAGGGTGAGTGTAAAGGGGTTTCCATTTCATTGTTTAGTCACCAAGTCGTGTCGGTTCTTCTGTGACCCCATGCGCTGTAGTCCACCAGACTCCTCTGTCCATGAGATTTCACAGGCGATAGTGGGTTGCCATTTCCTTCTCCAGAGGATCTTCCCAACGCAGGGATAGAACCCGCATCTCCTGCATTGGCAGGTGGATTCTTCACTGATGAGCCACCAGGGAAGTCCCTGTATACAGGGGTAGCTTAGAATAGACTGCCGGGGACTGAGGATTAGGTGATAGCGGGGTATTAGTGACAATGCAGCCGATGCTGATAATTTGTTGTGCATAGGAGAAATCTTTTTTGTAAGAAATATTGTTGTTGTTCAGTTACTAAGTTGTGTCCAACTCTTTGTGACCCTATGGACTGCAGCACGTCAGGCTTCCCTATCCTATAAGAAATATACCCCAAAGTAAATGTCTAGGGGTATTGCGCTTCAGGTCAGCAGTGTACTGTCAAATGATTGACGAAAAAATTTCTTGGATTTTACTTTCCACTTTTGCCTAGGTGTGAAATTATTTCTAAATTAAAAAAAATTTAAAGAGCTACAACTGGATAATGAAAAAGGGAGAGAGACAGAGATAGCGAGAAAGAGACTATACCGAGTAATAACAAGAACGTGGAAAAATTGGAACATTAACACATTGATAGGAGCATAAGCTAGTACAACATTTGGAAACCTAAGCTTTATCTTCTAAAACTCAGTATATGTGTACATTAGGAACCATCACATTCCACAGAACCTACTCATATAAGGTGTTCATTTAAATGCAAAGGATGTAATATACTGAGGGCCTGAAAGACATCCTGCAAGCAAGCTTTACAGGGCTGTCCTTATTCACCCTCACAGACTGCACTGTCTCCAGCTTGAACCACCAAAATCTGTCCTAGGAATCCTGCTTTCTGGAGAACTCAAAGGAGAAACACTGAGCCAGCCTTTTATAACCCCTTGACTGTGTAATCAGGGTAGGTTGTCAGACCAATTAGACTAATTATAAATCAGCAGTGAAACCAAACCAAAAGCAAATAAACAAAAATACCTCACCCTGAAGGTCACTAGAAGATGCTTATTGACTTTAAATTACACTTTTAAATATTGCTGTTATCTTGGCCAAGCGTTGAAAATCCAGATATCCAGCTTCCCCAGAGATAAAGACAGAGTTTCTGCTGTTTAGCTGGAAATCCATTCATATTTTCACATAAAAATAGATTAGAATATTTAAAGCATAATATTTATAGTAACCAAAAACTGAAAGCAATACAAATAGCTGTTAGAAAGAAAAACAATAAATTGTTGGCTTGCACATGGAATACTATAGAACAATGAATAAATATGCACTACTGTTATATAAAACAGCATAGATGAATATCAAAAATAATGTGCTAAGTGAACATATCTGAAAGAAAAAAATAGATGTATGCATGTATGCTAAGTCACTTCAGTCATGTCCGACTCTTTTTGACCCCATGGACTATATAGCCTGCTAGGCTTCTTTATCCATGAAATTCTCAAGGCAAGAATACTTGAATGAGTTGCCATACCCTCTTCAAGATGTGTGTGTGTGTATATATACATATATATACACATAGATACATGGATAGATAGATAATTTCATTTATATAAAGTTCAGTACCCAGGCAAAATTAATCTTTTGTATAAGAAATCAGAATAATAGTTGCCTTTGGAAAAGAAAAAAGGACTGATAACTGAGAGTGAACATGAAACATGCAACAGGGAAGAGTTGCAGGTTAAATGTTATTTCCTGACTTGACAGATAGTTAAATAGCTGTACTCACTTTGTAAAAATTAATCAAGCTTAAAATTTATCATTATATGTACATATGTGATATGTTGATAAAAGTAATTTTAAAATGTTGTATGTATACATATACAGGTATGTGCACATATACATACTCAAAAGGCATACCTGCCTTTAGGGTCATTTAACTTAGCACTGAGTGGGTAGTGTTTCACTGTTTCTTTATTGTTATAGGATATGTTTCTTTATTGTTATACCTATTAAAGTTTTTCTCTATTATTTTTTTGAGTGTTTCCTTCTCCTTATTTTTCCTGTTCTATCCCTTGGTGACTCCTTTAGGTGGATATGTGATTTATGGGTTTAATTTCCATGTCATTTAATTTTTTCTTAACTTTTAAAATCTTTTTATATATTTTAAAATTTATTTTCAGACGATTCACTGAGGTTGATCTTCTATCTTACTAATTCAATACAAAGGTATAGTATATTTATGCATAGAATACTAGGCAGCTACTTAAAAAAAAAGAAAGATGTTGGTCTTACAGTATATAGGTACCATGGTATAGGAATATACTTTTGCACTTTTAAATGAAATATAGTACAATTTATGTAGTATGTTACTTTAGTCAAAAAATTCTGTGTGCATATGGTCTGTATTTCTTAGTGTATTGTTAGAAATGTATAATAAATCTTGGACCCGGGTTAATGTACAGAGACTACCTAGGACATATGATTTTTATAATTCAGTGCAAGGAAATACATGATGCTTCTTAAAAGTTTTGCTTAAAATAAGAACTGTCTCACTTCTAGATGACGATGTGTGCTCAGTCGTGTCCAATTCTTTACAACCCATGGACTGCAGCCCTCCAGGCTCCTCTGTCCATGGGGATTCTCCAGGCATAAACTGGAATGGGTGGTCATGCCCTCCTCCAGGGGATCTTCCTAACTCAGGGATCAAACCTACGTCTCTTAGGTCTCCTGCATTGGCTGGTGGATTCTTTACCACTAGCGCTACCTGGGAAGCCCAAGTACCTGGCCGTTAGCTCAGTTGGTTAGGACATGGTGCTAATAATGTCAAGGTCAGAGATTCCATCCCCATACGGGCCAAACTCTGCAATGTCTATGACCAATGTAGGGAGGAAACACATAATTATGAACCAATAAGACAATCTACCATAACAGTCATGGCTTAGACCAATCCTGGTTCATCCCCTCAGATTGGGAGAGGAATCCAAGTTCTGTAAACTTGTTGCAATGTGCACAAAATATGATTATTATAAACTAAGGGAATAAGGGATTGTGGTTATTGAGTAGACAATCAACATTACCTGACATAGTTCATATCAACATTATGATGGGTAAGACCTGGATGGAGAAGAGAAGGGGTGAGACAGTGTGAGACAAGAATGAAACAGTTCTGTGTTGACTTCTCTCTATTTAAGCAAATAAAATGGAAGCCTCTTCTAATCAGGAAAATGTACCACACTGGAAAAGTAACTCAAATGTTGATGAAAATATCACTAGTTTATTTATTGATTAAGCATTTTAATTCAACAATTTGGAAAGAGACTTTCTGTTTTCTAGGAGCCATTCTGCCTTATTTTAAAAAGGCTGAAATCCATGTATTTTGAGTATTAATTTCACATTATATCCAACAACTCTGTGACATGTTGGATGGAAAACTCCCAACTGGTCTTACCTTTAGGACAGCCATATTTTTACTATTTTAATTCTGACACATCCACTGACACAGACTGTTCACTTATGTTACTGTCATGGACAAGTGATGCAGGGAGAGAAACTGCTGACCTGTGAAATTAGACAATACATTAAATCTGTCTTGGTATTTAAGCCACAGTAAGTACCATGTTTAATTAGGTTTATGAAATTACATCTTGTTCAGGGCAAGGATCAGTATGGAAGAGAAGCTTTAATGGATGCTAAATTAAATGCCTAAGCTAGACTGGTATATGCACAAGTCTGTAATTTCAGATCTATGCCTCTCAAATGAATCACAAACTGACCTCTTTGAGCATCCTATAGGACATAGTTTGTGTGACATTATATGGAATTAATTTTAAAAGCTTAGTCTGACTTCTTTGCAATTATATGCCAAAAAACATAACTGGAAACACTCTTTTTCTGCATTTTCTGACATTTCTTCTGTAATACTAAGTTAATAGATGGCTTTAAAACTAAAATCACAGTAAATGCAAGAACCTACCCAACTGTCAATATCTGAATATTAGGATTTATCAACTGTAGCATGTCTAAATATACAAAATCAACCTTTTCTGGTTTTCTGGAACTGCTTAGATGTGGAAATAAAGACCTCATTTCATGTAGAAGTGCCCTGTGAGGCACAATTTTCATAAAGGCCATTTAAATGACTGTTTTAATTTGTAGACCAGACTGTGTGTGCCTGAAACCCCAGACTAATGAGACACTTTTTCAGAGAATTTCCCTTCTAAATAAACAAGGCCATTTGCACTGACCCAGGAATATTAGTCGTAGCTGAAAGACTAATTAGACCAATATTATAATGGGCACATCTACAACAGTAAAAGGAATATTCTTTCCATCTTCAAAGTTAGATGCTCCTTCAAATGAAATCAATTTATCTGGATTGTCTTTAATGTTTTCCTTTGCACCTATAAAGAAACTGAAAGACTTTTCCTTTTAAGAAACATTTTGAAAATTCATTATTTTTACAATATATGTATATATAAACTCTTCTATAAATGAATTCCCAAACTAAATTTTTCCATTGGTAATTTGATTTAAAAGAAAATTAGAACAAATCATTATGAGTAGAATGCTTTCAATTAAGATGTAATTAATTAAGTGTGCAAATGCAGAATACATTTGTCTGTGCAATTAGATGACTGATTATACTGGAAATCTAATTTCATACTTAAATTGCCAGCCACACCCCCATCTGATCTACTGACCCACCACAGTTGACCATAAGGTTGGACCTACCCCTGGAGGAAGCGACCTCAGTGAATAGCGTTTTTGCAGTGATTCTATAATCATCTCTTCATGTCTGTCTTTAAAGTGATTAGAAACAACATGCATGAAGACGCTTCTTGCCTTTCTTCTTATTTAAAATAAAACAAGATGCTTATTGAAAAATAAGTGGTGCACAACTTGGCAAATTGTGAAAGATCTCTTTTTACCCCATTGTACTTAGTAACTTTTCTATTCAGATACTCTTTAAAAGTAAGTTGATAATCAAAATGATGAACATGTATGAAAAGTTACTGAGCCTTGAAGTTTTTACTTCCAGTTTATTTAGTATGGCATTACAAATTGTCTTTAAGTTATAGATACAAGTATGTGAAAGCCACACTTTGCTATTAGTATTTATGGGTTAGAAATGTCCTCAAACTAACCAAGACAATGATTTTTAGTGCCATAAGTAGTGGAAGGGGTGATTTAGCAAGGATTCTAACTGATGTGCATCAATGTTGCTCAAAAATTGAAGAGATTTCCATCTCATATACAAAGTGAAAGTGTTAGTTGCTCAGTCATGTCTGACTCTTTGGGACCCCATGGATTGTAGCCCACCAGGCTCCTCTGTCCATGGGATTCTCCAGGCAAGAATATTAGAGTGGGTTGCCATTTCCTTCTCCAGGGGATCTTCCTGACCCAGGTATTGAACCTGGGTCTCCTGCATTATAGGCAGATTATTTCCTTCTGAGCCACCAGAGAAGTCCTGACATATACAAAACTACTTCTAATTCCAAAAATTAAAGTCAGTATTTATCCTCTGAATCAGACATTGCTTTAAGTTTCCTGAATAGTTGAAAAATTTGTGAAATGTTTTCAAGGATTCTAAAAAGTCAGTAATTGGGAAAGGAGGAAAACATTAATGAAAGTGAGGATGTTTGTTGAATGTCTATTCTGTCCCCAGCCATGAGCTACATATTCTTTTGCATCATGTCTATATTTGTCAGTTTTTAATGTACCATCAATCAGCTCCAAGCCCTTACTTTATATATTTTCATGAGATGCCAGGTCTGGAAATCTGCAACCTATCTTTCCAGCACACAGAGCATCATGGGAATATCTCTTGGATCAAAGAAATCTCTTTAGCCTGAATTATGTTCATTAGCATTTCAGCTCATTGAGTTAGATGTTTTCCTCTTCAGATAACTTTCAGAAATGCAAATGTCCATCAAAGAGAAGAACAGTCTCCTTTTGGGTCACTGAAGCTTCAATATTAGCAGATTTGTCTCATAGTTTTCTTCAACAGTAGTGGGTACCTTGTCACTAAGGCAGCATAGGGATCCTAGATAGAACAAAAAAAATGGCATTGTAAACAAAGGGAAATAGCATCAAAGCTTATTGATCTTGTAATCATTGTCTTATTTTGATCCTAGAGCTAGTGAGGGATCTCTCAGTTTCCCTTTGTGTGTGGTTCTTGATCCAATTGTGGTCTGACCTTTAGGAGTTGACTGTAGAATCAAGAATATTGAGAAACAAAGATACCCAATTGTTAATAGTCCTTAACTAGGAAATTCAAAACAGTGGTTCTCAACCTTCAGTACTCGTTGGAACCACCAGGGAAATTTCAGAGTTGCTGATACGTGGGTACTATGCCTAGAAATTTAAAAAAATTCTCCAAATGATTCTGACATTCTGGTCAAGGTGAAGACTACTCCAAAGAGCTAATGAAACATACATTTATTATGTGCCCACAGGATTTATGATTTAGGAAGACCTAGCACAAAGAAAAGATTAGAAAAATTCAATATTCTCTTACCTTGCCAATCAGCATCCCATTCAGAATCCATGCTTTTCTTACTTCCATGCCCATTTTTCCACCAATCAACATTTGCCTCCTGCTGCTAGAAGGAGCTAACAGTTAAGGGACTGTTTCGGTGGATGTTTAAAGACTACAGTAGTCATAGAAAATGTGAGATATCACAAAGTCCCACCTTTAGTGAAAAGGTGCAAAGAGAAACAAGTTTTGATGGAGAACACTTTGAATGATGCAAGATTCCCTGGAAACTGTATGTTTTGCATTGATAGTTGGTTTTCTATGGAGAGATAAACTGAAATACGAATAAATGGTAGAAAGTTAGAGATGATTTTCTTTCTTTTCAGGATCCGTATGTAACCTTGCAGAAGGCAACCAGAAGAGTCAGAGAGGTATGTGGACTCACATAGCCAGGATGAGAGAAGGTAGGAAAATAAACATGAGATAAGAAGTAGGTATGTTGTATATAACATGATTCAATATTTGTGTATATTGCAAAATGATCACCACAATAAGTCTAATTAGCATCTTTCACCATACAAAGTTACAGAATTTTTTTCTTTTGATGAGAACTTTTAAGATCTCTATGTTTGTAGTTTTAATAAAAGACTCAGCTCCCTCTATGAGCCTAAAATTCCAAATGCATTCTTTGTGTCTTTTTCCAATTTTCCACCTAGAATTGTGGGGTTTCCTTAATTTTAACTTTAGCTGAAGAAGGATTGGCAGGGTCAGTGTGACAGATGTTTATTGATACCCCAGATAAATGGTTGTTAAATTTGAGTATGTGGTCAGAAACACCTGAAGAGCTTATTTTAAACAGACTTCTGGGTGCCACCCCAGAGTTTCTAATTCAGCAGGTCTGAGCTAGGGCTTGAGAATGTGCGTTTCGAACAAATTCACAGGTGATGATCCCATGGCAAAGTGTATGAGGGTCACTCAAAACCCCTAGTTGTTAATCAGCTTCAGCTGATTAGGACCTGTTGTAATGAAACACATCACTTGATTTTATCTCATAGGCAAGTGCTACTCCAAGTGAAAACATTTCATTTTACAGAAAAGAACACCTCGAAGTGTCATCCAGAGTCAGGTCTCAGAAGCAATGCTAGACAGTTGTTGACAAAGGGTTGAGGAGGGTCATTTAGCCCCAGGATTATTTGTAACATAAAAAATACCTTGAAGTCGCAGATAGGAAGATCCTTGGAGAATTGTTGAACAGATTGAGTTGGATTCAGTGAAGGGACCATATGGGTCTAAAGAATAAACAAGATATTTCTGTGTCTGTGCAGAATTTTAATGGTAACTTGACCATAAAATAGCAAGTATAATCCATCAAAAAGTGACTAGAAACACTAAATATTTAGAATTATGTTGAAAATAAATTTGAAACACTTAAAGAACTAGAACTTATTACCTTGTTACACGTACATGTGGGTGCACACACAGAGTATTATTTGTGGAGTTTCCCCAACTTTTTTCTATATAACTATGTATATTCAATATTTCATGTATTGTTATGAAAAGGTGGATTTTACTCTTTATAATTTTGGCTGGATTCAGATTGCACATTTAGTTTCAAAGGATCACTTAGATTCAAAGAATTTTTGACAAGATCTAAATTAATTCCTGAGAAAAGAAAAGCAAACCTAATTTTAGTAACAGCAATGACAATGTCATGGGATATTTTGGAGAGGCTCCACTTATTTGAGTATATAAATTCTGGTATGTTTGATAAAGAAAAACTTTCTGTAATAAAGTAATTCTGATCATCTACATTTAAACTCTTGTAAAATGTTTACAGTGTTTAGATATGAGAAGGAATTAGACCCAAAGCATGTATGTGTATCCAGTATGAATTCACTGTGTAATTAAGGTCAGTATAATTTCCCATAGTCTGTTCTGCTGGGTTAGCCAATATACTGAATCCAATTTACTGTAGAGACTTCCTAATTTAGGCAGATTAATTTCTATACCAATTAAAGAGCTTAAGATGCCAAATGCTTTTTTTTTCAATTGAAAAATCAAAGAGAAAACCTATTTCTGTAAGTAGGAAAAATGAAAGGCAAAGTAACTATTTTTCCTTCTAGTCATGATGAAGCTAGAGTCATCTGATAGATTCTAGACTCAAAGTGGTCTTCACCCCTTGATGCTTCAGAGTATGGGGAGGATATATGGAAAGGTGCTGTGTATGAAGGACCATTCTGGGCTCTATTTACCTTTTACTGTGTGAATAAAGTCTCTGGTAGAAGAGCACATGGAAGTGATAAGAATTTCTAAATAATTGAATGGAACAGGATGCTGTTGAAAACCCAGTTTTATGTGCCTGAAAAGAATGAAGGAGAAAGGGGAGAACTGAGATGATTGCTAGAGAAAAATAGAGAAGAGAAGCAGTCCTGGTTAAGGAAGTCCCACCCTGCCTGTTTCTAACATGAAGTTCCCTAGAAAGTCTACATATGAATGTATACCTCTATTGTTTTATTGCATATTTACAATGATAAATAATTTTGAGTTTACTGGTAAACATTAAAAGATGGAGGACTTTCCCAGGTGTATATCTAGTTGTATCAGTACTATTTATTAAATAATCCATCATTTTCTCATGTAATTGAATTTACCACATAGATCTTCTGGTACTTTTTATATGTATTGGACGCTGTTTCTGGATTCTCTTTTCTGTGCCACTGATCTGTTTGTCCTCTTGTATAAATGCAATCATGAATTAATTATTCATGGTATTTCATAAATATTCATAATATTCATAATATTAAATAACTAGTAAAATCATCATGGTCTTTTTCTTGACTCTTCCTTGGTAAGTGTTATCATTTCTAATATAAACCTAAATTTAGTTTCTCCAGTTGGGAAGAGCTGTTGAGTTTCTGATTGGAGTTTCATTAAATGTATATATTAATTCAGGAGAATAAACAATGCTGTGAAATTAAGCTTTCTTATCAAGAAGATTGTGTGTTCCTTTCAGATTTTGTCTTATGTCTTTTAATACAAAGTTTATAGTTTTCTTCATATAGACCAGTGACTCTTGAACTCAATACCACACTAGAATTACTTACAAGCTTTAAAAAATGTGGTTGCATGGGGTTCACACCTAGAAATTATGATTTGCTTTGTCTGAGAACATCAGGATATTTTAAAACTCCCCAAGGTGCTTTTAAATAAAGACAAGGTTGAGAATTCAAATATAAATCTTGTGGCTTTTATGTTAAATTTATTCCTAAACACTTTATAGTTTTTTGGGAGCCTTTTCCAATAATATGTCTTTAAAATGGCCACCCACTCCAGTGTTCTTGCCTGGAGAATCCCAGGGACGGGGGAGCCTAGTAGGCAGCCACCTATGGGGTCGCACAGAGTCGGACATGACTGAAGCGACTTAGCAGCAGCAGCAGCAATCACCTTTCAACTCTCTTCTATTGGATTTGGTCCATCCAATTTTCCCACATAACTTAACAATGGGTACTTTTTAGGAATTCATTCATTTACTCCAGGTTTTCAAATA
The DNA here is from genome assembly GCA_024291935.2 of Okapia johnstoni. NCBI lineage: Eukaryota > Metazoa > Chordata > Mammalia > Artiodactyla > Giraffidae > Okapia > Okapia johnstoni. The sequence goes on from CM044319.1 coordinate 34,854,198, forward strand.
CATTCCAATTGAGTTTTATATTCTCTTTTCATAATTTTTTGGTGTTACTCTTGAATCTCCTTATATACTTTCTCATTACGCATTTCCTTCTTTTTCTCTAGCAGTTTTATTTTACTGGGTGTGTATGAAAATTGTCCTGCTAGATCTTTCTCTTTCTTGCTTTTCACATTAATTTTCTTTGTCATCTCCTAGAGACCCATTTCTGATTATTGAAAGCATCCAGATGGTGCAAAAAAGGAATTTTGCAAGTTTACTCTTGCAGGTTCCTTCCAAGGCACTTGGAGAAAGCCTCTTGGCGGTTTGTATTCCAGATACTCTTTTTACTACACATGCACAAAATCCTCCAATTACCACTTGCCTGCTTTACTTTTGGGAGACCAGGAGATCCAGTGCCTTGTAGGAGACCCGTGTTGCCATTCTCCCAGTTGTGCCCTCCGATATTTGAAAGCCGCGCCCTTCCCTGGAATGGCCACTTTCTTGTCAATGCTCATCCCTAGGCTCTGATGCTGCTCTCCTTCTTTGGCCACTTGCCTTCTGTAAGGGAGACATCTCCATGCCAGTGCTTTCTGTCGAAGCCTGACTCGTTTCCGCTGGGTGAAAAGAAAGCTAGTTGTATGTAGGGTGCCACATTCCCTCCAATGATAGGATAAGATATCACTTAGGCTTCACATCCTTTCACTGACTCTCTCAACCTGCCTGTCTTTGGTGAACATTCAACTCACCCTCCCCTGAGCTATGTTGTCCAAACTCATATCACAAGGTTCTTTTCAAATTTATAGGTATCTTTAGCTGGTTTCTCACATTTATTTGCCTAGTGTTGTGTAAGGAAAGAAAGAAAAAAATCAAGCATGTGAGTACATATTAGAGAAAAGCAGTGCTTAATGGGCACAGAATGGGTGCATCTAAAACCTTCGGTATATAAACTGTAAATACACTGCATAAAATTTGATCGTTTAAAAAAAGTTATTTCAGTGTTGATGCCCTACGTCAAGGGGGAGTGTTTTGTAGGTATGCTAAAAATCAAAGGAATATCATGAGGTTAATTGGGGTGCCTTACACAAACAGCCATTGTACTGCATTGAAGTTATTTTTGTAATAGTGCATGATGTGTAACAGAAGGTGAAACAAAATAATTATATGTAAATTGCTGTGGTTGCATGAACTTCTTATCTGGTGTTAGATTTCATGATGGAACTTGAACATTCTAGTTCAGCTACCAAGAAAAACTGTGAGAAACAGGGATGGGGTGGAGGCATGATATTACTTTTCTTCTCCTAATATTTCTGCTTGAGCTTATAGACAAGTAGTTTTTTATTCTCTTGAAATTCAGGAAGTGTGAAAAGAACTAGTCTCTTTTTATCTCCACATTTAATAGTTTTACCTGTTTTGTGAGGCTGGTTTTTGTACGCCTAAAAAACAGTAATGTTATCAGTGGAAACAGTAATTAGGCCAAAAAGAAATTGGTTTTAAAAACCATATGTGGTTTCTCTCCTTTTGTGCTATCTGGACTCAGACATAGCAGCTGTTTATGCTTCTGTTCCTATATTGCAAGACACTGAGGGAAAGTGCAACAATTGGCAACTTTTCTGCCTGAGTTTTGGTGGGTAAATCATATCATCTCTACCTCCTGGGATAACCTCTCTTTATTCTCATGTCTCATTTTGATCAGAAGTGTTTCCAATTAAGCTGTAACTGAAAAGCCTATCCAATGGGAATTTTTAGACCTCCACTGATGCCTCTGTTGATGCAGTTTACACTCCAGATCCTCATGTGGAAGTTCAGACTTGTTTTCCATCTGTTAGAATGAGAAGGAAATGCTAGGTAGTCATTCCCAGTCCCAACAATTCGTAGAATTAACTCCATGGTTAATCTGGCTAACAACTAACTTTTTTAAACATCCATTTTTTTCCCAATACAATTTAACACTGATTATTGCCTTTACATATAGATAACATTAGACTTCATGCATTAACCTCAGTGCTAACTACTTGTTTTACTTACAGTTTCTGAAATTTTACACTTTCTCTCTGCCTAAGGTCATCCACAAAAAGACCTGAACCTTAAAAATATTGAACTGTTTTGGATTCCGAATGAAAACTAGTTAACTGTCAAATAGTTAAAAACAAATTGATTTTGTGAAAGCTTCTAACAGGATTAAATTCAACATGTTGTACCATTAATAATGGAATTCTCTGCTAGATAGGAGATAGATAAAGTCACAAAGCCCAGGCCTACAGTTTAGTGAGGATTTTGATATGTGTAGTTGTCTTGCGTGTATGCTGTCAGTCATGTCCAACTCTTTGCAATCTTATGGACTGTAGCCTGCCAGGCTTCTCTGTCCAAGGGATTCTCCAGGCAGGAATACTGGAGTGGGTTGCCATGCCCTCCTCCAGGGGGCTTTCCCCACCCAAGGATCAAATCCATGTCTTCTGTGCTCCCTGCATTGGCAGGCAGATTAATCAGTAACAAATGCTATAAGAAGGTATTGTAGCCTGGGTGGCTCAACCAACAGGAGTTGATTTATTAATTGATTTATGAAGTCTAAGATCAGGATCCCAGTGGATTCAGTGTCTGGCGAGAACCTGCTTCCTGGATCATAGACAGTCATTTTATTCTTACATGGTGGAGAGAAACATTGTCTTTCTTCTCATAAAAGCATCAATCCCATTTCATGAGGGCTCACCCCCCATGACTTAGTTACCTCCCAAAGGCCTCACCTCCGAATACCATCACGTTGGGGATGAGGTCTCAGCATATGAATGCTGGGAAACACAAACATTCAGTCCATGAGAACAGTGAACGGTGTTGATGGTCCAGCAGATGTCTTGGAGCCCCTTTGCTCTTTTTGTGAATCCTCTGCCAGCTGCCTTGTATTTTGCTTCTGAAGACCTGCATCTGAGACCCTTTGGCACCCTCTGCACAGGGTGTAGGAGTTGTCATCAGGGAGGTTAGGGTCCTCAGAGCAGCTCTTCAGCAATGGCTGATGTTTAGGTTCAAATGTCTGAAAGTCTTTTAATACTGTTGATGCGGTTCTCAAGGCAAGAATACTGAAATGGTTTGCCATGCCCTTCTCCAGTGGGCCACATTTTGTCAAAACTCTCCACCATGACCCGTGTGTCTTGGAGGGCCCTACACAGCATGGCTCATAGTTTCACTGAGTAATACATGGCTGTGGTCCATGTGATCAGTTTGATTAGTTTTCTGTGGTTGTGGTTTTCATTCTGTATGCCTTCTGAAGAATAAGGATAAGAGGCTTATGGGAACTTCCTGATGGGAGAGATTGACTGTGGGGGAAACTAGGTCTTGTTGTGATGGGCAGGGCCATCAGAAGCATAAGCTGGAATCAAGATTGTGGGAGAAATATCAATAACCTCAGATACCCAGATGACACCACCCTTATGGCAGGAAGCGAAGAAGAACTAAAGAACCTCTTGATGAAAGTGAAAGAGGAGAGTGAAAAAGTTGGTTTAAAACTCAACATTCAAAAAACTAAGATCATGACAATTGGTCCCATCGTTTCATGGCAAATAGATGGGGAAACAATGGAAACAGTGACAGACTTTTTTTGAGGCTCCAAAATCACTGCATATGGTGACTGCAGTCATGAAGTTAAAAGACACTTGCTCCTTGGAAGAAAAGCTATGACCAACCTAAACAGCATATTAAAAAGCAGAGGCATTACTTTGCCAACAAAGGTCCGTCTAATCAAAGCTATGGTTTTTCCAGTAGTCATGTAGGGGATGTGAGAGTTGGACGATAAAGAAAGTTGAGTGCCAAAGAATCGATGCTTTTGAACTGTGGTGTTGGAGAAGACTCTTGAGAGTCCCTTGGAGTGCAAGGAGAGGCAACTAGTCCATCCTAAAGGAAATCAATCCTAAATATTCATTGGAAGGTCTGATGTTGAAGATGAAACTCCAGTACTTTGGCCACCTGCTGCAAAGAAACTCATTGGAGAAGACCCTAGTGCAGGGGAAGATTGAAGGCAGGAGGAGAAGACGCTAGAGGATGAGATGTTTGCATGGAGAGAATCACCAACTCAATGGACATGAGTTTGAGCAAGCTCTGGGAGTTGGTGATGAACAGGGAAGCCTGGTGTGCTACAGTCCACGGGGTCACAAAGCGTTGGACATGACTGAGCAACTGAACTGAACTGTCTGGAAGTCTGGCCCCTGGCCTCCAGTTGGATGAGGCTGAAGCTGGACTTGGCCTGAAATCACAGCCTTGCTTGGCTCCCCCTTCGCTCCCCTACTTCCTCCATCCCTTTCCTGATTTCCTCTGAAATCACTTTCTTAATAAATCACTTCCACTGGAATCCTCATCTCAAGGTCATCATGAGGAGAATCTGACCTAAGAAACATGGTAACAAAGAGCTTTACAATAAAGTAATAACAATCAGAATGTGAGCAGCATCCTTCATGGAACAGGCTACTATATACATGTTTCATCTTAAGCCAACAGCAGTTTGATACTCATTAGGGGTCCCTCACAAATATTTGGATAAAATAGAAAGGAAATCACCCATTGAATAGGTGATATGAGGCCAGCTCAACAGATGAAGGAAATTGTCAACCTGTTTTGTATCTAAATTTGTAAGGCAACACCAGAAATCTGTTGAACATAACACCAAAAAGTATCTCCTTTAGGGGTTTTCAAAGAACTTGAAATATGATTTATTGAATTTAAGATACAGTTTTGTCCAATAGAACTGATGTGATGGAGCATAGGGAAGATGGATCTGGAAAAAGGCCAAAGATGATAGAAGATTTCTGGTACCTAGAAAAAAAGTGTTACAAGTAATTGCCTTAGTAAGGAAAGAAATGGAGATAAAATTTGTTTGTAATTTGCTATAATTTTCTTTATTCTCCATATTTCCACAATAACATTATTATTTTTATAATATAAGAAAGAAAATTTTTATTACTTTGTAACTTTACAGTTACAAGATAACCCAAAATAAAATTCTCGTTATTGAGGAGTGGTTAGTAATTGTGAACATTCATAGAAGGGAACATTTTACATTCATTAACAATGTTTATAAAGTGTTTCAAATGACATTGAAAAATTTGTAAAATAATATTAAATAACAAAGACAGAATTCAAAACTTTAGGTACTGTTTGATATCCTCTATGTTGAAATATATGTAAAATAAACTAAAAGGAGTTACAAGTCAACTTTTACTAGAATAGAATTATGGATTTTTTCTTATTATTTATACTTTGTAATTTTTCTGTATTGGAGTTTTATAATCGGACAAAAGTAAACTTAGTAAAATTTGAAAGTGTATGCTTAGACACTTTTAGATCTGAAATGCTATCATCCTGAGGTCAGACTTCTTAACAGGCCTAGGAATAATTAGTTCTATCTAAAACATTTGAAGTAATTTATGCTTTTAAATTGATCACATTTTTCTCTGCTACATTTGCCCATTTTCCTCTCAGCATCTATCTTCCTTTGAATGCCTGCCACTTCTTTGTCTCTGGAAAGCTTAAATTTATTTCTAGCAGTTTCCCTCACATTCACATGAAAAATACACATCTGCTTGGGTGAGTGTGTGTTTTCTCTTTTTGCTCAATATCTCACTGAGAGTATGCTAGCATTTTTCTGATGATTTATGGAAAAGTAAATATAGTTTTCCAGTGCTATTCACCCCATGTAAATTTCTAATGATCCCAAATGTGAGGGTGTGTATGACAATGATGTCTTGGTAAAAAGCCAGCTGCTCTTTTCACTTGAGCAATAGTTTGATATTATTCAACTCACTAAGTGAGCTTGTTTGTTTCAACAGCTGTTGACTTCATCTCCCTCTCAGTGGATGAAAAGGAAAAGACAAAAGGAAAGCTTTCCCTCCATATTCCTTGCCTGACCACCTTTCAGCAGGGATCTTTACTAGGTGGTAGACATCTTACTCATTGTTAGAATCAGAGACATTTGGAGCTAAAAAGAATCTCATGGATTATCATTGGCAGGCTTCTTTGTGAAGTAATTTTATGTTGCATACATGATGGTGCCATTAACCACTTTCTGTCAGATAAGCAAATTGACACTCAAATCCTAGATCTTGTGGAGTGAGAATTTGAATCTTTCTCACCTAGATGGAACTTCAAAGTCTAATAAGCTTATCAGACTTAAGATCTAATAAAGATTACAAGCCAAGTTCATTATTCATAATCAGTCTGTTCGTATTCTCTCCTTCTTCCTGATTTATTTTTGGGATACTGTATGTTTCTAGGAATTTATCCATTTCTTCTAGGTTGTCCATTTTATTGGAATATAATTGTTTGTAGTAATCTCTTGTGATCCTTTGTATTTTTGTGGTGTTGGTTGTGACTTCTCCTCTTTCATTTCTGATTTTATTTGGGCCCTCTTTTTTTTCTTGATGAGTCTGGCTAAAGGTCTGTCTGTTTTTTTCTTTTCAAAGAACCAATTCTTAGATTCATTAATCTTTTCTGTGTTTTTTTTTTTCAGTCTCTATTTCTGCTCTGATCTTTATTATCTCTTCACTTCTACGAATCTTGGGTTTGTTCTTCTTTTTCTAGTTCCTTTAGCTATACAGTTAAACTGTTTATTTGAGACTTTTCTTGTTTCCTGAGGTAGGTTTACATTCGTGTAAACTTCCTGTTTAAAGCTGTTTTGCTGCTTCTCATAGATCATTGCATTTCCATTTTCACTTGTCTCCAGATGCTTTTTTGTTCCTGTTTTATTTATTCGGTGACCCATTGGCTAATATTTTACAATTGTTTTTGTAGTTCTTTATTTATTCACTTGGAGGATAATTACTTTATAATGTCGTGACGGTTTCTGCCATACATCAGGGTAAATTTGCCATAGGCATTATTTGTCCCCTCCATCCTATACCCCTGTACCCCTCAGTTATAATGGTGTGGACCCCTTTGGGCTGATCTTGTTAGGGACTCTCTGCTTCCTGGAACTTCCCAGGTTAGGGAAGTTTTCATGTATTATTTCTTCAAATAAGGTCTCTCTCCTTTTCTCTCTCTTTTCATTCTGGGGCTCCTATAATGGGAATGATATTACATTTGATCTTGTCCCAGGGGTCTCTTAAACTGTCCTGATTTTTTAATTTTTTTTCTCTTCTGTTTAGCTTGGGTCACTACCATGTTTCTTTCAGGTTGTTATCTCTTCTCTGTATTATTTAATCCATTATTGATTCCTTCTGATGTATGTTTCAATTATTCATCAACTCTGCTTGTTTCTTCTTTATATTTTCTGTCTCTGTAAAATTTCTCTCTGTTTTCATTGTCTTCTCCCAAGTTTGTTGAGCATTTTTATGGTTATTCCCTTCAGCTCTTTATCAAGTCAATTGCTTATCTCCACTTCACGTAGTTCTTCTGGGGTTTTGGCTTGTTCCTTTGTTTTCTCTCATTTTCCCGAATTCTCTGTGTTTATTTCTAGGTATTTGGTAGGCTAGTTTGTTTCTCAGTCTTGGCGGAGTGGCCTTATGTAGCAGTTGTCCTTGCAGCCCATCAGCACACTCCAGAGCTCGTCACCAGAGCTATATTCTGTAAGGGGTTCCCCTCATGGGCTTTATGAGCCCTTCTGCTGTGACGAGGCTGACTACAAAGGGTGCAGCTGGTTTGCAGGGCTGACATCCAGCCCTATTGGCTGCCGGTGTGATGGTTGGTGAAGTGGGGTCATGGCATGGTTTGCTGCACACTCCTGGGGTCCCTGGGCACACTTCTTTTAAAATTCTAGGCAGGTGCAGAAATCTTTTGTTAAGAACAAAAATTATTATATTTTTGTTCCATTGGTTAAAAAAGAAATCACTGGGCTCTTTAAAAAGATTTAGTGACTGGCATGTAGTTTGAAGAAATAGGTTAAGTCAAAATAATAATTAAAATAAACCAGAAAGTGACAGGAAGAAGTAAGAATTTACTTGCCAGATAGATTTTAAACCAGAGATCAATGAGGGAAAGTTCTTTAAAATTCTCCCTTTAAAGTGGGAAGTGTGCAGAGAGAGATAACAAACAGCTGCCAAAAAGTTCTGTGCCAAAGATTTAGGTATTCCCTTGAGAGGACTTCTTGAGAGTACAGATTAAATACAGTTGAGTAAACTGAGGTTCCAAGGGGTTGATTGATTTTTCTCAAAATTACACAGCTGAGGATTTCACAGCTTAAAAAACACTGATAAGAATTATAACTGAGAAGGACATATCTTTTTTGCTTACAGAATATTCTTTGGCAAATCCTAGACTTAGGTTCTTATAACTAAAGCCTGAAACTGCTTCCAACACCACCACCCCCTCTTTTCCATTCTTACCGGTAGACCAGGTAAATTATTAAGTATAATATAATGTCTATGAAGAATTGATGCTGTCAAACTGTAATGCTGGAGAAGACTCTTCAGAGTCCCTTGGACTGCAAAGAGATCAAACTGGTCAATCCTGAAAGAAATCAGTCCTGAATATTCATTGGAAGGACTGATGCTGAAGTTGAAGCTCCAATATTTTGGCCACCTGATGCGAAGTGTTGTCTCAGGGGAAAAGACTCTGATGCTGGGAAAGATTGAGGGCAAAAAGAGGTTGGCAGAGGATAAGATGGTTAGATAGTATCACCGACTCAATGGGCATGAATTTGAGCAAAGTCCAGGAGATAATGAAAAACAGAGAGGCCTGGCATGCTGCAGTCCATGTGATCACAAAGAGTCGGACACGACTGAGCGATTGAACAACAACAACAGTGATATATTTAGCTAACAGCAGCACACAATTCTCATTTATTAAATTGCTTAGGCAAGTAAGCATCAGCTCTGATACATTCAGGGGAATGTCTGTCCCATATTTGATGTTTTAGCTTCAATGTCGATGTTGGACTATGCCTTACACTTAGCAGCACTCCAGTCCCTTCTGTCCTGTTCCGGGAGATTTGTGATCACCGAGGTGCAGCTTTCTCAGAGGAGCATTCAGATGTGAGGCAGCAAGCTTCTGAAGAGGTAACTTGCTTCCTTGTGTTTGGGCTTGTTCCAAGCCGGTGAAGCTTGTAACATGTTTTCGGACATGAGGGAATGTAACATCTCCAGAGTAAAGTCTGGTTCACTCTAAAATGGAATGCTGATGCCACAGAAAGCTGAGCAAGTGAGATCAAGATTGTATTTCGCCTTCTGCTGCCTTTTTGTTAGCGCTTTTGAGATTTTGTCTCACTGGGTGAGGGCTCCCTCTCGTGGCCAAAGATTCCATTAATTTGAGTAATTGCTGGATTACACATAAGGTTGCAGGAAGACAGTGTTCCCTGCTCTGTGGAAACTGCTGATTAGGCCAAAAGTTGAAATTCTTTCACTATCTTGTCACGCTCTCACTGCCAGAGAAGCTAACCTTATATTTTAACTTATGTGAGATTGTATAATAGAGTATTTCTATTCATAGGACAGATTTCATTTAAATTTGACAAGGTAGCATTGCAAAAAAAAATTGAAATGTTTCTTTGAAATATCACCTGAGATATTGCTTCCAAAGCTGACCATCGCTTTCCTGGTGACCATAGACTGACTCTCACTTCCTGACAAGTAGGCACTGAATCTCATGTTCCTTAAGAGCTGGATTTCTTCTATCTTTTAATATGAGCTCTTCATTCTCAGAGAATATCTGCATGTTGAAGTATCTGCAAAAAACCATACCTCTTCTGCAAGTTTTACTCTCCTCTAGGCTGTTTCTAAACAAAAAAAGATTATTTTCCAATTTATTTAAGTTGTATAATATTTTAAGATATTGGAATGTGGAAAAAATCAAACCATCACCATCCCACCACCTACCACTCCTATTAAAATATTAATGTATTTTTCCTCCTTTTATATTAATATTTATGCTATATATATATGCAGGTATAAAATACATATTTTAGCCTATAGTACTCATTTTTATGTCATTTTAAATTAAATTTAAAATTATATGCTATATTTACTATTGGCTCAAATGGTAAAGAATCCTTCTGCAATGCAGGAGACGTGGGTTCAATCTCTGGGTTAGGAAGATCCCCTGGAGAATGGAAGGGCTACTCACTCCAGTATTCTTTTTTTTTAAATTTTATTTATTTATTTATTTTAGTTGGGGGCTAATTACTTTACAATATTGTAGTAGTTTTTGCCATACATTGACATGAATCAGCCATCGGTTCACATGTGCTCCCCCTCCCGAACCCTCCTCCCACCTCCCTCCCCTTCCCATCCCTCTGTGTCATCCCAACACTCCATCCCTGAGCATCCATCCCATGCATAAAACATGGAATGGTGTTCTGCTTCACATATGACAATATACATGTTTCAATGTTATTGTCCCAGAACGTCCCACCCTCTCACTCCAGTATTCTTGCCTGGGAAAAACCATGGACAGAAGACCCTGGTGGGCTACAGTCCACGGGGTCGCAAAAAGTGGGACATGACTGAGCATGCATAAGTGATAATATATAGCATGTTAAATTTATAACATGTATTATTATTTTATTTTTCATTGATTTTTTTTGGTAATGTTAATCAGTTTTTACCTTGAGCAAATTATATCCAGAGAAATGGTCTAGCTATTGAAGGTTAATATCAAGAGATCCAAACTCAAGTAGACCTGGTGTGAGCTTGCATCCAATTTATGGGAAGATCTTTTAAGATATATATATATATATATATATGCACAATGTTTATGTATATATATCTGTATATATACATCTCTATATCTCCATATACATCATATATATTATATAATATACATATATAATATATATATATTTATATGTATGTATACACACACACACACGTATATTCCACCTCTCTCCAGGGAGCAAATGAGGTTATTAAAATTTAACAATGAGGAAGAAGAGAATTTTAGACCTGAAAAATCTGAGACTGTGTTGGCTTATAGAGAATATTCCTAGAAACTAGCTACATCTCTGGCTGCCATTGTCCCTAATGAGTTGTCTAAGTATGTGGAGTTCATGCTGCCTCAAGCTATTCAGGTCACTCTCCTGGGAAGATGTATTTTCCCACTGAAACTTTATATACACTGACCCTCAGGAGAATATATACCTTTCTTCATTTATTCATACTAAGGTCTATTTTGACCAAGCAGGCAGTCCTTGGCAATGAGAACCACAAGGCATTCAGAGTCTCTGAAATTGCTTTGTTCCCTGCAGGCAGTAGCCTCCCCAGAATGAGTTGGTCCCTTAGTGGAGCCTCACAGAGCACAGAGCAGAGCTCTTCTGTATCTATTCCATCCTTAAGTCAGAGCTGGCAAGGTCATACACATATCTTCCTACAACAGCACCTAGGTTGTATGAAATGTTGACATCAGTCACAAGGACGAAATTATATGTATGAAATAAGATAGATAGAAAGTGAAGGTCACTCAGCCATGCCCAACTCTTTGCACATGGACTGTACAGTCCATGAAATTCTCCAGGCCAGAATACAGGAGTAGGTAGCCTTTCCCTTCTCTGGGCGATCTTCCCAACGCAAGGATTGAACCCAGGTCTCCTGTATTGCAGGTGGATTCTTTACCAGCTGAGCCACAAGGAAAGCCCAAGAATACTGGCATGAGTAGCCTATCCCTTCTCCAGCAGATCTTCCCCACCCAGGAACTGAACCGAGGTCTACTGCGTTGCAGGCAGATTCTTTAACAACTGAGCTATCGGGGAAGCAGAATGAGATAGACTGGACCAATCAGAAGCACAAGTTGCAGGAATTTGCCCATTACTGGGTACCTTTACTGTCAACTGGATGTGGGGAGTTTGGGCTTAACAATTGAGGAGCGTGGGGTCCCGATTTAGACTTCCTACTTCCAGAGAAGGAGCTGCCTGCCATTCCCACCCCTGGCCTTGGCTTTTGCCCAGGTCCTTTCTGATCACCTCTCTGGAAGGTAAAAGTTTTAGATCATTTCTTCTAGTGAAGGGCAATGTGGGGAAAGCTGGATAAATGATTATGGCAAATAGCTTCTCATATTTCATCATAATTTACATTAATACTTCAGCTGTGCATCACTGTCTCTGTTGTTTAGTTGCTAAGTTGTGTCTGATTCTTTTGTGATCCCCTGGACTGTAGCCTACCAGGCTCCTCTGTCCATGGATTTCCTAGGCAAGAATACTGGAGTGGGTTGCCATTTCCTTCTCCAGAGGATCTTCCTGACCCGGGATCGGACCCACATCTCCTTCATTGCAGGCAGATTTTTTACCATCTGAGCCACCAGGGAAGCCCACTTTCATGAAAGAATTAGCCAAAACTCTGTGTGGTATGAGATTATGCTATTCTTACAAAATCTTTCTCTCTGTGATTAAAGTTTACAGTCCTCTTGTCCTAATTTAGTTTTATTCCTTGCTATTGTAAAATATATTTAAGCTAAAGTGAATTTCCTTTCCCTATCCCATTTCATTATTAAGATTTTTAATTGTTCTCTTCTATTGAAACAAGTTTAAAAGGCAAATGCATTTGAGGGAAATGTAAAGAAATGTACCAGAGTCATCATCATATCATAACCAAAGACTCACTTATTGAGCACTTCACCAAGCATTGTGCTAAGTGCTTTATATTCATTTTTCATTTATTTTTCATAACTCTATGATCCAGGGAATAGAAGATGCTCATTTTGCTGGTGGGAAAACAGACCTGGAAAGGTTGAACATTTTCCTAGTATCATTGGCCTGCATGTGGCAGACCTTCAGTTAGTACTCAGTTCTGTCTGGCTTGACATCCTGAAAGCTTAGTCATTATCTTTTATTGCCTCATGCATTCTGTGTAAACAAGAGAGGCAACTGTGCCGAGACTCACTCACACCTTCTCTTGGGTACCCTATGGCTATATAGGCTCCTGTGTGTCTTCTGCATAAACCCTCATGTATCCTGAACCATTCTGGACAGCCTTGCTTCCTGAACACTCATAGTTGTCTAAATCCATATTCTTTCTGGGCTTCCCTGGTGACTCAGTGACTCAGATGGAAGACTCCACCTGCCAATGCAGGAAACACAGGTACTATCCCTGGGTTGGGTACTCTGGAGAAGGAAATGACAACCCTCTCCAGTATTCTTGCCTAAAAGTCCCATGGACAGAGGAACCTGGTGGGCCACAGTCCATGGGGTCGCAAAGAGTCAGACTTGACTTAGTGACTGAACAACAACAACAACAAATTCTCTCTAGATAATTTCATCCAATGTCACATATTTAAATATCACCAAGTGCTGATTGTCTCCAAATTAATACATTTAGCTTTCACCTCACCTTAAATTCCAGATTCTGTTATCTGTCTGGTGAGCTAACATCTCCACTTGGTTGTATAATAGACATAAAGTATTGATATCCAAATGGAAATCTTGATTCCTCTCTGCCCCAAATCCAATCCTTCTCTTCACTTCCAATCTTAGCAGAAATATCATCTCTAGTCACTTAGTTCTTCAGGCCTCAAATTTAGGAGCCAGCCTGGGATCTCTGTTTCTTACACACCCACCACATCCAGTCCACTGGTGAAACTTACCAGCTCTATCTTCATAATACATCCTAAATTGAATTTGCATTTGTCTCTCTCCAATATTACTGCAATAACTTCATTTCCGACTCTACCGAACCACCCCCCGTTACGCTCAGGTGTGATCTGGGTTTCTTCAGACTTGGAGACGGACAGGAAGAGGTATTGCAGATTTCATCTTTCTTTTTTCTGTTCTCATCCACTCACTAGGTGCATCCTATGAAGTCAGGCATAGGGATGAGATGAGGGATGATTTGAAGGAAAGGCCAAGACTTTGTTGCCTGGGGCTTGGTGGCAGATGTCTGCTTCTTTAGTCTTTGGGATATGTAGGGGAGAAAAAAGTTTTCCTCTACCCTCCTAAATTCAGTCTTTTATTCTTGTTGTTTAGTTGCTCAGTCATGTCTGAGTCTTTTGGAACCCCGTGGACTGTGGCCCACCAGGCTCCTCTGTCCATAGGATTCTCCAGGCCAGAATACGGGAGTGGGTAGCCATTTCCTTCTCCAGGGGATTTTCCTAACCCGGGGATTGAACCTGAGTCTCCTGCCTTGCAGGTGGATTCATGACCATTGAGCCACCAGGAAAGCCCAAAATTCAGTGTTTGAGTACCTGCAAACAAAACGGACAAGAGACAGATTAGCAGGAGAAAAGAAAATAGAATTTATCTACATGTGTAATGTGCATTCACGAGAGAAACTAAGGGATGAGTAGCTTCAAGACTGGCGAGAGCTTGGGGTTTAAAATATATCTGGTTTAGTAGGTAATGGGGAGGGGAGAAAGGGCGCTTATGGGAAAACAATGACCCTTTGGAAAGATAAATGAATTTTCAGGAGAATAAAACAAGAAATTAGAGAGTTTGTGATAATGTTTGTCTGTGCAGGTATACAGGTCGGAGTGATCTTTCTGTCTCCCTCAAGATTTATTTGAATTCTCCTTCTGGGAGTAGATCTGCCCTGAAGAGGTATTTATGGCAGCTCAGTTTCCCAGATGGTGCTGCTTTTTGTCACATGGTACAAGCTCTGAAAAGCCTGGTTAGTGTTTTTGTTTGTTTTCTTATCTATTGAATCTCAAATGTTTTCGACTTAAAATAATCTTTGTACCAAAGTGGCATGTTTTTGGGGTGGGGAGGCATATTCTGATCTCTTTCAGGGGTTACCGCTTGTTCCTTGGGGAGGGCCCATTTCAGCTGACTTCCCTGGTGGCTCAGACAGTAAAGAATCTACCTGCAATGCAGGAAGACCTGTGTTTGAGCCGTGGGTCGGGAAGATCTCCTGGGGAATGGAATGTTTACCTACTCTTCTTGCCTGGAGAATTCCATGAACAGAGGAGTCTGATGGGCTACAATCCCTGGGGTTAAAAAAAGAGTCAGACATGATTGAACCACTAACACACACACTTCAGCCAGCACCTCCCATGGCACCATTGCTTTGCAGGTTCAGTGTGCCTCCTGGAGGACTTGCAGAGCTTCCTCACCCTAGCAGACCCCTCTCTGCACTGGTGTCTTATAAGGTGACTATGGGGCTTCCCTGGTAGCTCAAGTGATAAAGAATCTGCCGGCAATGCAGGAGACCTTGGTTCGATTCCTGTGTCAGGAAGATTGCCTGGAGAAGAAATAGGTTACCCACTCCAGTACTCTTGTGCTTTCCTGGTGTCTCAGGTGGTAAAGAATCTGCTTGCAATATGGGAGACCTGGTTTCAATCCCTGGGTTGGGAAGATCCCCTGGAGGAGGGCATGACAACCCACTCCAATATTCTTGCCTGAAGAATCCCCATGGACAGAGAAGCCTGGCGGGCTACAGTCCATGGGTTATAAAGAGTCAGATGCAACTAAGCACAGCACAGCACAGTTAAGCCACCTCCCATGAAATGAACTTTTCCTACCTGAAAATCTCACTTTCCTTAACTTTTGAAATTCTAAAACCACATAATTTTTGTATTATGTTCCTCTGCAACACAAAACACTTTATCCAGCTTCCCCTAGAGAGGTTTTCTGGCAAGATTCAAGCATGGATTGCTATCCTTTCAGTCTCCAGGGGTTCCTGTCAAAGTCCTCTTAAGTGGTTTTGGGGTGCAGCCTTCACTTACCTTAGGTGAAGAAGTGAGAGTTGTGTTGAAGGAAAACCCTCATCATTCTCTTCTCCCCAATTTTGTGCCTCCTTTTATGAATACTCCGTTGTTTAGAAATAACCTGATTCCCAGTAGCACTGGTGTTAATAGAACCGCCTGCCATGCAGGAGAACGTAACACACACACAGATTCAGTAATCCTTGGATGCAGGAAGATCCCCTGAGGAAGGTAGGCAACCCCCTCCATACTCTGCCTAAAAATTTCTATGGACAGAGGAGCGGGTGGCTACTGTCCTTAGGATCACAGAAATGGACACGACTGAAACAGAAGCAAACTTAGCAAAAAGCATGCAAGCACAGAAATACTACCCCTTCAATCCCAAACACACACACACACACTCACACACAAAAAAATCACACATTGAGAACAAGAGATGGAACATATTCTTTGTAACCCAAAGTGCCCTTACCATACACACACATTGCACCTCAGAGTGGCCTGACACTTAACCAGGTTTGATTGGGAAAAAAAAACAAAATCACGAGAGTCGTTATTTGTTCAGGAACAACATAACACTCTTCACATTTATTATAATTAAACAATTTACAGAAGTGTAATAAGAAAGCTTAGCATCTTCAGAACAAGCTAGGTTATGCCTACAATAGTAAATAAAGCAAAAGTCTCAGGACTTTAAATGTAAAAGTCTTTTCTCTCGCTCCTAGCTACATGTCCATGCAGATTTGCAGGAAAATTTTAACATCTCCACCCCGCTACCCATCAGCCCAGATCATAGTGAACGTCAATGCTCTGGGCTGATGGGAACTCCATCTCCATGTGTTCATGATCCACTGATGTAGAGAAAAGGAGCAAGAGTGAATCACAATACTGATTTTCAAGTTTTGCTCAGAAGCGTCATGTTAACTTCACCTTACATTTCATGGACTAAAACAAATGCAAGGTGGAAGATAGATGTCAATCAGGAGAAGTCCAATCCTTTCCTAAGAAGGGCATAGAATATTTGTGAACAATAATTCCAGCTAGCATATATCATATTTCACAAACTAGAATTAACCATTATTTATTTTACTATATTTGCTTTCCAGTGATTTTTTCTTCTCCTTATAAAATGGGAGATGATATTCAAATCTTGATTGCTATATTGCTGTCACTGTACTAAACATTTAAATATAAAATTAACTATAATCCTCATGATAAACCTATGCAGTTAGTACTAGAAAATCAAAATTTTGAAAAATAGAAGCTAGAGCAGTAAAGGTCACTTGCTCATAAACCAAACAGATGAAAAGAAAGAATGATTAATAACACAACAAGTTTGGTATCATTAATTATATTCTATCATCTATTACATCTATCTACCTATCTCTGTATATTCTTACTTAAATGTTACTATATAATAGTACATGCAATCCTCTACTGTATAATTTTTTATACTTAAAAAAACAATGTAATTCTTGTGTACATAAATTTATTAGTGATTATCATAGTATATTACCTGAACACACATGTATAATATCCAAACTGTATGACATATGCTACCTTTTAAAAATTTAAATATTTAAAATGTTATAAACGTTTTCCTAAGATTTTTGTCTTCATTTGGATTCCATCTGCCTGATATAATGAAACTTGGTGGCATGCACTTATCTATGATTTTCTGCATACTTTCATAGTAAAGATATACTAAAAAATAGAATATTTGCTTTGTGCTTCAATGTTTACATGAAATAATAATTCTGCCACTTTTTAAACTCAATTATATGTATAATTGTATACATATTTAAAATATATAATATTTTTAATTTCTCCTTTCTCCCCCTTTTTCCGCTTTGGTAACCATAAGTTCGTGTTTTCTATGTCTGTGAATCCTTCTGTTTATATTACAAAATATAAACGATCAGGTGTGTCATAATTTTAGATTTAATTTAAGTGATATCATATGTCTTCCTCAGTCTGACTTCACTTCACTCCGTGTGACAATCTCTAGATTTTATCCATATTGGTACAATATGCATTATTTTCATTGCTTTTGATGGCTGAAAGGATAATTTATATTATATAATATGTGCTGACAAGAGTCAAGCATCGATTTCTATCCTTAAGTCTCTACTCATAGAGAAAGCTCTAGTCCACTTGATTCCTGTACTTGATTTCTCAAGATTACGTTATATATAAACACACATTCTTATTGTAGCATTTCTCTGCAAATGTTTTATAAACTTCTCTTTCTGTAATTAATTGAGAAAAACATTATATTTATGGACAAACATCTTAACATCATTATAAATAGTATTTCATAAAATTAAAGAACACCGTAAAATACTGGTTTTATCCTCTCCGCCTCCTAGCCTCTTATTTCTTTTCTCAGAAAATGAAAGAGCAGGTATATGGAAGTCTTCTTATTTTCTCCATTGTGTATCATATTGACTGGATTTGAGTTAGACATTCTTTGTTATTTTAGAAATATTTCTGTGTATTAAAAGGTTTAATTTTTTTTAAATTTCATATTAAGAATGGATTTGAATGTAATCAAACACATTTTGCAGGGGGCCTAATCCATATGGTTAAATTTTTTCATCTCACTAATGAACAATGAAAAATATGATGACTTAATATTGGAAATTACTGTTATAGTTCTAGAGTAAGCTTTATATTTCTAGAGTAATTCCTTCCATTCCCTTTTGACATCACATTCAAATATCAATTGTTAAATTATGTTACAATTTTTTGGTTTGTTTTTCAGCAGTTTTTTAAAATTTCCTTTTTGTTGATCTGAGCCTTCTCCAGAAATGAATTGCGAGGCTATATTGGAAACATTTTAAACAGTCTAGGATTTGCATCCTTGGGTCTTGTGTAACTCAGAGGAATAAAGTTTTAGATCTCTTCACAGAATAGGGTCAATTTGAGTAATTATTCCAAGTCTAATTTGGCTGTTCAAAAGTTTTGATAAGAATAATTATTTTTTACTTTCTTTATTTTCCAAAGTAATGTGCCATTGTAGTTTTTAATTTCTATTTGATTGAGCTATTTGAGATTTTAAAATTTTCCAAGATAGTTTTAGAGAAGTTCTTGTCCACTTGTATCATTCCCAATTTATGGCAATGTGGCCACGGAATATTGGGCAATACTAGTTTTTTATGATTAGATTTTTTCTCTGTATGTTTTAGTTTTGATTGTATAAAAGAACCATTGATATTAGAAAAGAATAAGTGTACATTTTTTTTAGGAAGTTTCATATAAGTATGTATTAATTGATTATATAATCACAATATGCTAGTATCTGTATTTTCCTCTTCATTTAAATGATTTCAAATGACTGACAGATGTGTTTAATGATTATTCTGATTTGTCCTTTTTGGTTACAAATTGCAGTGTTATGTTTTATGTGCATAATGTTTATAAACAAACAATGATCCATAAAAAACATTTTTTATCCTGTTATTTGGGCTTTAAATCTTTTTCATTACACATGAATACTGATGCTCATCATTATTTACTGATGATGTTTGCAAGTATGATGCCATCCCTTCATCTTCCACACCAGCCCATAAATGAGAAAGCCTAATTACAGCTTGCAACCAGATATAAAACTAAACAACCTTGTGATGGATGTGAGTAGTTCCTTTTTTTTTTTTACTACAAACTAATCTATATGTGATGAAATGAAAATTTGATAGTGGAGTAAGGAATCAAGTAAGAGGAATTAATTAGAGACCATATACCTTACTGGTCATCTAATTATTCTAAGTTAATAATAAGTAACTGGTCATCTATATTCTGGTTAATAGAAGCCAATACATCCATCTTTATATTTATGACCTAAAAAGGGAAATCTTAAAATTATAGTGCTTGAAAGTTTTCATTTATTTTTTTTTTTTTACCATATTGTATTGAATTTTCTTTTTCTATCAGTTTAAAAGTTTGAGTCTTACCAATAAGACATACTATAAGTTTCTGACTCCATATAAGATAGATTCTTGTGGTGTAGACTGCAGATTCGTGTTCCCTGTGTCCTGAGGACTGAACATCTAATGACGAGACTGAGTTCTAATCTTCATTGGCCAAAAAAATATAGCAACCTCAGTGCATGCTACCACTGGTACATTTACATTCGTTTCTTGAAATACAAATTTTCTTTTGACTTACTTTATAATTGTTGAAATTATTTCCAAAACAGGTGATGCTGCACAGATGGTAAATTTCTTACTTTTGAATGATCCAATACTATGTCATGATTATGATTATGAACATGGTTTCTATCAGAGTATTCTGGATATCTGTTTCAATACACATGGGTCCAGGAAGTAAGAAGAATGGGAAACATTTTAGATTATAATATTATGATATGTTAGAATGACAAGTCCATTTTTTTATGATCATTAAAGAATGAGACTTGGAGAAGCATTGGTAGCACTGTGCTGAAGCGCCCTGTCCATGTCCAGTATGTTACAAAACCAAAAAGCTGGGGGTGCTGCCCTTCCTACTACAATACGGGAAGTCGGTGGCTGCCCCAACTTCCCAGCCAATTACACACATCCACGTTTCACACAGAGGCCTGCACCTTGTCACAGTGAAATGCAAAGTAGAAGTGAGTATTTTGGTGACTTTGTGTGAACCATTTTCTGAATTGCTCAGAAGAACTGGAAAATGAATGTCTACCTTCCCATCTACTGCCTTTGCCTCAGCTACTTTGAACTTGGTGGCATTTGCTTCTGTCAGCTTGGACTCTGACTTTACCCATGATTCTTAACTGTTGGTCAGTCATATTCCTTGTTCTGATCTCATCTGTACTAAATCTTTCAGGGATTCCACAATATCTGCATGTAGCTGGCATTCTCTGTTATTTCCTATGGGCTATAAAAATTTTTCTGTGGATTGGAGAGTTTAGAGAGATAGCAGTGAAGACAGTTAAAAATGTGCAAAGCCAATTTGCCCACATTACATTGAAATGTTCCATTCAGTTAATTTTAGACTGAGTCTGTTAGTTAACTATACAATACATTTTAATTGAATTTCTGTGTGATAGCTGAGTGTATTTGGCCTGAGAAATTAAGACAAATAGACCATAATAACTTTACAAACAGACCTAGAGTCAAGTCACTTAATCAATCTGGGCTTTAGTTTTCTTACCTGAATATTACATAAAAAGATTGATCACTAAATTGCTCTTCCAACTGTTCTTATTTCATTACTGTGCTTTTTAACATGCACTTAACTAAGGCATTACCACCAGGGACTGATAAATTTACTGAGTTTTTATTATAAGGTAACCCTCAAACATGTATATAAATGTTCTATCCTTCTAAGAAGTGGGTGTCATTCTCTCTAAAAATTGTTAGCAGATCACAGTAATAACAACCTATGTGCTCACACTTTGCCTTATCTATCACATGGTAATTTTTCATTTGCGATATCACTTGATACAGTAGATATTTTAAGGACCATTTTCTTCTGGCTGTTCTTGATAACCCATGTTATGCTCCATACTCCAAGCATTTAGAACTAATGAACTTTTACTCTCAGGTTGTTGTCAGCCAGCACCCACTTTTCTCTCCAAATACTCATGGGGGCAAAAGGGCATTCTTGAGATCTTTTGAAAGATTTTTAAGGTCAAGAAAGGCCATATTCATTAAAGTCTTGTCTTGATCAAATCTTCATAAAATATTATTTGCTCAAGTCAGCTGGTAGGAAAGCAAATGCACTTACTGGGGTCGGCATTTTCAGTAAGGAAATAGCAAGCAAACTACAGGCCTTTAAAATGAATGTAGCAACTAAGCTTTCCTGACAGTTTAGTTCATTCATTGCTTTATGCTGCAGTGAGGTACAACAAATGTCGGATGTAGAAAATGTTCTTTGATTGGAATACAAGATGACAAAATCAATTATAGATAACTAAATTGGCGAGATAATTTTTTCAAAGATTTTAATTATTATGTATCCAAAGAGGTTTTGAAAATAAACTGTGCCCCTTTTGGTTTGGTTTGGAATGCATTTGAAGATCGTAGAGTTACCTGAAACACCACCCTCCAACCAGGCACAAGTGAGTACCTTCTAATATTGCACTGCCATGGTGGGGAGGCCACCTGACCCTTTGTTGAACACGTCTTATTACAAAGAAATTTTCTGACTATGAACAGAGATAATTTCTGGGTTTTGTTTCTGTTGTTGTTGAAGAATTGTTAGTTACACAATGTTGTAATACATTTCTGCTGTATAGCAGTGATTCAGATATACATATATATATCCTGTGTGTGTGTGCATATATATATATAGGATATATAAATAATATATAAATTCTAATTTAAATTATTCTTTGTCATTATGGTTTATTCACAGAAATTCTGTTTTCAAACACGATTTTAGAAATTGGGTTACTATTTCTCTCCTGGCTCATCTGTAGGTCCTAATTTCAACTCTATCACTCTTTCACCCTATACCTTTCCATCCACTCTATATCTGTTAGAGAAAGGAAAGGCTTCCTGTTCATCATATCATGTAGTCATCTGACAAGTTAATTATTGTGTATATAATATGTGTGTTTGTGTGTTTAGTGCCTACTACATATTAGGCACTAGTGCCAGATACTGGGAATAAAATAATAATTAGGTAAAAAGTGCAGTAGCCCTCAGGAATTTACTGGCTAAGAGTAACATATACAATTAAACTGACCATTTAAATATATAGTCCCTAGAAGTTCAAATCTTTGAATACAGTTTTGGGGAAAATAACTTTTGCATCTAATAACCGTACAGTGTCTTTGCATCTTCCCACTTATCAAATTATTAATATTAACAATAAATTATATTTGTACAGTGCTTAAGATATCTATTGCATGCACCTGTACTAACTAGAATAATAATAACAAACCTTGTTTATTAAGGTTTCATTACAAGTAGTATTTAATGTAATGTTGTTACTACTGATCTTCATTATATGAGGACACAGTGATTCATCCAAGTGACTTATTGAAACCACAGAATTTGTGAATAGAAGAAAAGATTCAGTAGTTCACTTCTCTAGCTCTTAGGTGCCTCTGCTGAATATTAGCTATGGGACAACAAGAACCTTTGCTTTTGCATGGGACAGAAGTATTCTCAAACTTTTGAAGAATATTAAAAAATGACAAGCAGCTGCAATAGTGGAATGAGAACATTCAGAAAAGACTTCTTATATGGTGTTATTTAAAATTGAAGCTTTATAAGAAAAATGGTTTTAATTGATGCTCAAATAATAATTATATGGGAAACAGAATTACAATTTTTTAGAAATGAATAACTTTTAAATAGTTTATTTTTTTTTTTAAAATTTATTATTTATTTATTTATTATTTTTTAATTTATTTATTTATTTATTTTTTATTTAGTTGGGGGCCTAATTACTTTTAACAATATTGTAGTAGTTTTTTGCAATACATCGACATGAATCACCATGGATTTTATTCACATGGTGCTCCCCCTCCCAAACCCTCCTGCCCACCTCCCTCCCCCTCCCATCCCTCAGTGTCATCCCAACCGCTCCATCCCTGAGCACCGTCCCTGCATAGAACATGGAATGGTGTTTTCTGCATCACTTATGACAATATCCATGTTTCAAATGTTATTGTCCCAGAACGTTCCAACCCTCACCTTCTCCCACAGAGTCACAGGACTGTTCTATGCATCGGTGTCTCTTATTCTGTCTCACATTATAAGGGTTACCATTACATCTTCAAATTCATATACATCATTAGTAACTGTATTAGGTGCTTTTTCTTTCTGGCTCACTTCACTCTGGATAATGGGCTCCAGTTTCATCCATCTCAATAGAACGGATTTCAAATGTAAATTCTTTATATGGCTGAGTAATATTCCATTGTGTATATGTACCACACTTCCTTAATCCATTCTCTGCCGATGGGACATCTAGGTTGCTTCCATGTCCTGGCTATTGTAAACAGTGCTGCGATGACATTGGGGTAACACGCTTTCTCTTTCATTCTGGTTTCCTCCTCGTGTATATTGCCTAGCAGTGGGATTGCTGGTCATATGGCAGTTCTATTTCCCAGTTTTTTAAGAATCTCCACACTGTTCTCCATAGTGTCTGTACTAGTTTTGCATTCCACCAACAGTGTAAAGGGTTCCCTTTTCTCCACAACCCTCTCCAGCATTTATTGCTTGTAGACTTTGGATGCTGCCATTCTGACTGGTGTGTATGGTACCTCACTGTGGTTTTTGATTTGCAATTTCTCTAATAATGAGTATGTTGAGACATCTTTTCAATGTGTTTGTTACCATCTGTATGTCTTCTTGAGAAATGTCTATTTAGTTTCTTTGGCCTTTTTGATTGTCGTATATTTTCTGAAATTCAGCTGCAGGAGTTTGCTTGTATATTTTTGAGATTAATTGTTTGTCAGTTTGCTTCGTTTGCAATTATTTTCTCCCATTCTGAAGGCTGGCTTTTCACCTTGCTTTAGTTTCCTTGTTGTGCAAAAGTGCTTTTAATTTTGATTAGGTCCCATTTGTTTATTTTTGCTTTTATTTTCCAATATTTCTGGGGTGGGTCAAGAGGATCCTGCTGTGATTTATTCGGAGAGTGTTTTGCCTATATTTCCTCTCGGAGTTTTATACTTTCTGTCTTACATTAGATCTTTTATCCATTTTGATTATTTTTTGTGTATGTGTTAGTAAGAGTTCTAGTTTTCATTCTTTTACAAGTGGTTGACCAGTTTTCCCAGCACCACTTGTTAAAAGATTGTCTTTCTCCATTGTATTCTCTTGCCTCCTTGTCGAAAGATAAGTGCCCATTGTGCGTGGGTTTATCTCTGGGCTACTATTTTGTTCCATTGACTACTATATTCTATCCTTGTGCCAGTAGCCACACTGTCTGGATGACTGTGCTTTAGTAGTAGAGCTTGAAGTCAGGCAGGTTTGATTCCTCCAGTTCCATTCTTCTTCTCAAGATTGCTTAGGCTATTCAGGTTTCTTATACTTCCATAACAAATTGTGAAATGATTTTTTTCTAGTTCTGTGAAAATGATCATTGTAGTGTTGATAGGGATTAATTGCATTGAATCTGTAGATTGCTTTTGGTAGTATAACTCTTTTCCCACTATATTAATTCTACCAATCCCATGAACACGGTAATATTCTCCATCTGTTTGTGTCCTCTTTGATTTCTTTCATCATGTTTATAGTTTTCTATATATAAGTCTTTTTGTTTCTTTAGGTAGAATTATCCTAAGTATTTTAAAATTTCCTTTTTGTTGCAATGGTGAATGGTATTGTTTCCTTTAATTTTCTCTTTCTGTTTTCCTCCATTATTGGTGTATAGGAATGCAGAGGGATTCTGTGTTTTAATTTTGTATCCTGCAAACATTACTATATTCATTGATTAGCTCTAGTAGTTTTCTGGTAAGAATCTTTAGGTTTTCTATGTAGAGATCATGTCATCACAAACGTGAAGAGTTTACTTCTTCTTTTCCTATCGTATTCCTTTTATTTCTTTTTCGCTCTGATTTGCTGTGGCCCAAAAATCCAGAACTATGTTAATAGTAGTGGTGAAAGTGGGCATCCTTGCCTTGGTCCTTGACTTTTAGGGGAAATGCTTTCAGTTTTTCACCATGTGAGATAATGTTTGCTGTGGGTTTGTCATATATTAGCTTTTATTATTTATCGAGGTATGTTCCTTCTATTTCCACGCTTTCTGAGAGTTTTTTATTCATAAATGATGGTGAATTTTGTCCCAAGGCTTTTCTGCATCTATTAGATAATCATATGTTCATAACTTTCAATTTGTTAATGGGGTGAATTACATTGATTATTTGCGGATGTTAAAGAAACCTTGCATTCCTGGGATAAAGCCCCACTTGTTCATGATGATGAGCTTTTTAATATGATGTTGGATTCTGTGTTGCTAGAAATTTATTAATGAGGATTTTTGCATCTATGTTCATCAGTGATTATTGAGCCCTGTAGTTTCTTTTTTTGTGACAATCTTGTCTGGTTTTTGGAATTAGGGTTGATGGTGGCCTCATAGAATGAGTTGGAAGTTTACCATCTCTGCAATCTCTGGAAGAGTTTGAGTAGGATTAGTTTTAGCTCTCTCTAAATTTTTGGTAGAATTCCGCTGTGAAGCCGTCTGGTCCTGGGCTTTTTGTTTCAGGAAGATTTCGATTACAGTTTTCGATTTCCGTGCTTGTGATTGGTCTGTTAATCTTCATTTCTTCCTGGTTCAATTTTGGAAAGTTATACTTTTCTAAGAAATTTGTCCATTTCTTCCAAGTTTCCATTTATTGGCATATATAGCTTGTAGTAGACTCTTATGATCCTTTGTATTTCAGGGTAGTCTTGTTGTGATCTCTCCTCATTTTCATTTCTAAATTTTTGATCTGATTCGTCTCCCTTTGTTTCTTGATGAGTCCGGCTAAGGCTTGTTCAATTTTTGTTTTATTCTCTCGAAAAACCAACTTTTAGTTTTGTTATTTTTGCTATGGTCTCTTTTGTTTTTCTTTTATTGACATTTATTTCTGCCCTAATTTTTTAAGATTTCTTTCCTTCTACAAACCCTGGGTGTCTTCATTCTTCCTTCTCTATTGCTTTAGGTTTAGAGTTAGTTTTATTTATTTTGAGTTTTTTCTTGTTTTCTTGATGTAAACGCCTGTATTGCTATGAAACCTTTCCCCTTAGCATTGCATTTACAGTGTCCATAGGTTTGGGTTGTTGTGTTTGTCATTTCATCGTTTTCTATGCATATTTTGGATTCTTTTTTTGATTTCTTCTGTGATTTGTTGTTATATCAGAAGCGTGTTGTTTAGCCTCCATATAATGTTGGAATATTTAATAGTTTTTTTTCCTGTAGCATTGAGGTCTAATCTTACTGCATTGTGGTCAGAGAAATGGCTGGATGATTTCAATTTTTTGGAATTTACCAAGGATAGATTTTATGGGCCCAGGATGTGGATCTATCCAGGAGAAAGTTCATGTGCACTTGAGTAAAAGGTGAAATTTGCTTGTTTTGGGGTGGAAAGTCCTGAAAATAACGATTAACATCTAATTTGCCTATAGTATCATTTAAAGTTTGTGTTTCCTTGTTAATTTTTCTGTTTTGTTGATCTACCTCCATAGGTGTGAAGTGAGTGTTAAAGTCTCCCACTATTATTTGTTATTGTTAACTCCCCTTTTCATACTGTTAGTATTTGCCATATATATTGTGGTGCACCTATGTTTGGTGCATATATATATTATAATTGTTACATCTTCTCTTGGAGTGACCCTTTGATCATTATGTAGTGACCTTCTTATTCCATTTTCAACAGCCTTTATTTTAAAGTCTATTTAATCTGAAAAGAGTATTGCGACTCCTGCTTTTCTTTGTCTCCATTTGCATGAAATAGTATTGTTTCCATCCCTTCACTTTCAGTCTGTATGTGTCCCCTAGTTTTGCGTGGGTCTCTTGTAACAGCAAAATGTAGGAGTCTTGTTTTTTGTATCCACTCAGCCACTCTTTGTCTTTGGTTGGGCATTCAAACCCATTTACATTAGGAGGTATTATTGGATAAGTATGGTTCCCGTTGCATTACTTTGTAGTTTAAGTTCGTGTTTAAAACATATTCCTTCTGTGTTTCCTGTTTAGAGAAGATCCTTTAGCATTTGTTGGAGAGCTGGTTTGTGGTGCTGAATTTCCCTCAGTTCTTGCTTGTCGTAAAAGCTATTGAATTCTCCTTCATATCAGATGAAATCCTTGCCGGTACAGTAATCTGGGTTGTAGATTTTTCTCTTTCATTACTTTAAGTATGTCCTCCATTCCCTCTAGCCTGAAGAGTTTTTCGTATTGAAAAGATCACTGTTATCCTTATGGGATCCCCTTTTGTGTGTTATTTGTTGTTTTTCCCTTGCTGCTTTTAATATTTTGTTCTTTGTGGTAATCTTTATTTAAATTGATTAATTTGTGTCTTGGGGTGTTTCGCCTTGGGTTATCCAGTTTGGTACTCTCTGGGTTTCTTGGACTCTGTGACTATTTCCTTCCTCATTTAAGGGGAAATTTTCAACTATTATCTCCTCGAGATCTTTTCAAGGCCTCATTACCCACACTTTCTCCTTTATCTTCTTCTTCTGGAATCATATGAATCGACATGTTGGGTGGGGCGTTTCTATTGTCCCAGAGTCCCTGAGTTTTCCTCATTTCTTTTGGATTCTTTTTTCTTTTTTCCTCTCTGCTTCGTTATTTTCCACCATTCTATCTTCTAACCTCACTTACCATCTCCTGCCTCTGTGTATTCTACAGTTGGTTCCCTCCAGCGGTCATTTATCTCCTTTATTCATTATTCAAATATATGGACTCCTTTTATTTCTTCTAGTCCTTGGTAAACAGTTCTTGCACTTCTCAATCCTTGTCTCCAGGTCTATTTACTGTAACTCCATTTTATTTTTCAATATTTTGGATCGATTTTTACTATCATTATTATAAATTTCTTTTCTCAGATAGATTCCCTATCTCTCCTCTTTGTTTGGTTTGGTGGCATTATTCTCATTTTCCTTTACTTGTTGAGTATTCTCTGACCTTTTCATCTTGTTTAGATTTGCTGTGTTAGGCCGTGGCCTTTCTGTATTCTGGAAGTTTGAAGTTCCTCTTTATTGTGGAGGTTCCTCACTGTGGTGGGGTTGGATGGTGGCTTGTCCAAGGGTTTCCCTGTTGGAGGAGCTTGTGTCGGTGTTCTGTGGGTTGGAGCATGATTCTTCTCTTTAGAGTGCAATGGAGTGTCCCAGTATTGAGTCTGAAATGTCTATGGATTTTGGTGTGCCTCTGGGCACCTGTATATTGATGCTCAGGCTATGTTCCCTAGCGTTGCAGGAGATTTTAGCGTGTATGTCTTGCTCTGTAACTTATTGCTCTTGGGTGGAGCTTGGTTTCCAGTGTATATGTGGAGGGTTTTGGAAGATCTCTATATAATTAATGTTTTCTCTGGCTTTCAGTCATATTCTTAGCAGTAAGCCTCAAGACTACTACTGCCATCCTATCAGCATCAAAAATAAAACATTTAGTTTATGCTGAAAAGATTCTCCACAGTGAGGGATACACAAGAGAGGTTCACTGAGTTACATGGAGAGGTGAAGGGAGGGAGGTAGTGACCAGGAGGAGAGGAGGACACAAACGTGGGGAGCAGTCATCCAGTAAGCACTTCCCTCTGTGCTTTTCCACAGTCCTGGAGCCCTCAGAGAGGTTCCACAGAGAGATACATAGAAGAGGGGGAGGAAGGCAGTAGAGGTGAGGATGAGTAGAAAGGGAGGAATCAAGAGGGGAGAGAGAGATCTGGGCAGTATTCTGTTTTCCCTGAAGTGTTCTCGACGGTACCCAGAACACTCTCAGAGATTCACAGATTGGGTTGAGAAGAGAAGGAGGATGGTGGGTAGATAGAGGTTTCCCTGGGGGATAAGAAAGAGCGTCATGAGGGAGAGAGTAATCACCATATCACACTCTTGAGTATAAATGGGTACTAAAGATTGTATTCTTGAATGCCTCAAAAATTGTATCAAATATGTAAAAACAAAAATTAAAAATCTGGAGTAAGGTTAGAACTCTTATAAAATCATCAATATAAAAAAAGAAAAAAGAAAACATATAAAAAGAAAAAAGACAGTAAAACAGTATAACAGTAAAAAAAAGAAAACAAGGGAAAAAACAGTAAAAAAAATAATAATAAAATAAAATAAAAAAAAAGAAAACGCAAAAAGCATAAGATATATGTTCGCAGTTTGTTTTACAAATAGGGTATTATTTTTTTTTTCAAGGTAGTTGGTGGGTTATGAAAATGAAAATTAAAGGTGTAATAGAGGTCTTAAGAAAAAAAGAAGAAAAAAAAATAGCAAAATAATTATAAAAAAAAATAAAATAAATGATAATAGTAAAAATATTATATCCCGGACTTTCTCTGGAGCCGTTGTAGCACGTGTGGGTCTCTTCAGTTCAGATAAATCCTTGTTCCTGCTATACTTTCAGATCTAGAGGCCCCTTTCAATGCATCCGTGTTAACTACAGGGATTTTAATCTTTTGCCTGTCCCTTCCAACGCCGCTTCCCTCTGTTTATTGGGCTTTTGTTTGGAGGTTCTCTTCAGTGTCTAATTTTCCACCCTGCACAAAGGGCGAGGTGTTCCTCTTTAGGTTCACACTTGCTCCAGTCCCCTGCTTGTGGGGAGAGAGGACCACTGCAACCAGTATCACTGGCGTGTGTGTGGAGAGCTTACAGTGTCTCGGCCACACGGGATTCACCCCCCTCAACGGCGTGTGTTGCTTTCCCCTCTAACCCCACGCTCAGGCTTCAGGTTACTCTGCCGGGGGTGGCCCAGATAGTGGCGCGCATACTTCCCAGGTTAAACTGCTCAGGTTCTGGTTCCCGGGTACTATCCACAAAGGCGCAGACACGGTTGGGCCGGCGTTTGCGCCGTTCCCGGTCGCGCAGCTCAGGCAGCCAGAGATTGGCGAGTCTCACAGCCCAGGTGCGGCTTATCACCTC
Organism: Okapia johnstoni; assembly: GCA_024291935.2. Lineage (NCBI taxonomy): Eukaryota > Metazoa > Chordata > Mammalia > Artiodactyla > Giraffidae > Okapia > Okapia johnstoni. The sequence goes on from CM044319.1 coordinate 34,884,218, forward strand.
CCGGTCCCCGACTCGGTTTTAAACGGTTTACGGCGCGCCCGGCTCCGGCTCCTGTGTGCTTTGTGTCAGTTCTGGGGAGCCTGGTCCTGGCTGCGACCCTCCCGGCGGCTTAACCCTCCGGGATCTCTCAGCTGTCTTGCTTAGAAACTGGGAGCCTGTTTGCAGTATTGGTAGGGGGTCCCCTCTCTGGAGCCGAGTTCGCACCCTCTTCCGCTCTGGATGGTCCCGCCTGCCCCGCTGTGTCCGACGGGGGATGGGGGCGGTCCGCAGCCGGCTAGCCTCTTCCCCCTGTATCGCTCAGACCTCCTTTGTTCTGTGGAGCGGGCCCGGCAGTGCCTTAGCTTTGGGGTTTTTTTCGCAGTATATGGTTCTCTCTCTCTGGCTGTCCCACATTTTACGTTTTACTATCTCCACGTTAGAGCCCGGTCCCTTACCCTAAGCAGTGCCGCCCGATAAATCCTCCCGCCCAGCCCCCACTTGCTGGTGGCCGGAATTCGGGCTTCTGGTTCTTTACTGAAGTTTCTTTAGGCACGTAATCGAGTGTGTTTATTTATTGAATCTCCCCGGTTATGTTGCCCTCCGAGATTCGAAATCTTTCCCCAAACCTGCCGTGATAAGTTTTCCTGGTTGCTTTAGAAATTCTCCTCTTTTAAACACTCCCCTCCAGGACGGTCACACGTCCCCTAACCTCTTTTGTCTCTCTTTTAATCTTTATAATTTCTCCTACCTCTTCTGAAGATAATGCGCTGACTTGGATTAATGTCCTGACGTCCTCATGCCAGCATTCAGAAGTAGTTCTTGTGAACTTTGCTCAGCTTTCAGATGTCTCTCGATAATTTGTGGGGAGAGAGAGAATCTCTCCGTCCTATCCTTTACCTCCGCCATCTTAAGCCCCCCGCCTCCTCTTAAATATGTTTAAAAAGAAACAAAGATACTTCCTTCAGTAAGCCCTGGGAAGAAGTATGATGATATCTCCCTTACTTTTCCAGTGGCCCTAATGAATCACACCAGTCCAGTTCTAAACTTACTTGAAATACATACAAAAATAAAATACCAAAAAGCATCATAGAATATTTGGACGTCACAACTCTCAGTATGTTATCTTGACTCATTCTGAGAGTGAACGATTATCTGGTAAATGCACGTTGTCCTGAAATGTTGTTTATCAAAGATGGAAGAGATAAAATAAGTTAGTTGTAGGACATTTTTCTGTACAGGACTCTTTACCACATTTGTACAGGAGACAGGGATCAAGACCATCCCCATGGAAAAGAAATGCAAAAAAGCAAAATGGCTCTCTGAGGAGGCCGTACAGATAGCTGGGAAAAGAAGAGAAGTGAAAAGCAAAGGAGAAAAGGAAAGATGTTCCCATCTGAATGCAGAGTTCCAAAGAATAGCAAGGAGAGATAAAAAAAGCCTTCCTCAGCGATCAATGCAAAGAAATAGAGGAAAAGAACAGATTGGGAAAGACTAGAGATCTCTTCAAGAAAATTAGAGATATCAAAGGAAAATTCATGCAAAGATAGGCCCAATAAAGGACAGAAATAGTATGGACCTAACAGAAGCAGGAGATATTAAGAAGAGAAGGCAAGAATACACAGAATAACTGTACAAAAAAGATCTTCACGACCCAGATAATCATGATGGTGTGATCACTCACCTAGAGCCAGACATCCTGGAATGTGAAGTGGGCCTTAGAAAGCATCACTACGAACAAAGCTAGTGGAGGTGATGGAATTCCAGGTGAGCTATTTCAAATCCTGAAAGATGATGCTGTGAAAGTGCTGCACTCGATATGCCAGCAAATTTGGAAAACTCAGCATTGGCCACAGGACTGGAAAAGGTTGCTTTTCATTCCAATCCCAAAGAAAGACAATGCCAAAGAATGCTCGAACTACCGCACAATTGCACTCATCTCACATGCTAGTAAAGTAATGCTCAAAATTCTCCAAGCCAGGCTTCAGCAATACGTGAACCATGAACTTCCAGATGTTCAAGCTGGTTTTAGAAAAGGCAGAGGAAGCAGAGATCAAATTGCCAACATCCACTTGATCATCTAAAAAGAGAGTTCCAGAAAAACATCTATTTCTGCTTTATTGACTATGCCAAAGCCTTTGACTGTGTGGATCACAGTAAACTGTGGAAAATTCTGAAAGAGATGGGAATACCAGACCACCTGACCTGTCTCTTGAGAAACCTGTATGCAGGTCAGGAAGCAACAGTTATAACTGGACATGGAACAACAGACTGGTTCCAAATAGGAAAGGGAGTATGTCAAGGCTGTATATTGTCACCCTGCTTATTTAAATTATATGCAGAGTACATCATGAGAAACGCTGGGCTGGAAGAAACACAAGCTGGAATCAAGATTGCTGGGAGAAATACCAATAACCTCAGGTATACAGATGACACCACCCTTATGGCAGAAAGTGAGGAAGAACTTAAGAGCCTCTTGATGAAAGTGAAAGAGGAGAGTGAAAAAGTTGGCTTAAAGCTCAACGTTCAGAAAACTAAGATCATGGCATCTGGTCCCATCACTTCATGGGAAATAGATGGGGAAACAGTGGAAATAGTGTCAGACTTTATTTTTGGGGGCTCCAAAATCATTGCTGATGGTGATTGCAGCCATGAAATTAAAAGATGCTTACTCCTTGGAAGGAAGGTTATGGTCAACCTAGATAGCATATTTAAAAGCAGAGACATTACTTTGCCAACAAACGTCCATCTAGTCAAGGCTATGGTTTTTCCATTGGTCATGTATGGATGTGACAGTTGGACAGTGAAGAAAGCTGAGCGCCAAAGAATTGATGCTTTTGAACTGTGGTGTTGGAGAAGACTCTTGAAAGTACCTTGGACTGCAAGGAGATCCAATCGATCCATCCTAAAGGAGATCAATCCTGGGTGTTCATTGGAAGGACTGATGTTGAAGCTGAAACTCCAATACTTTGGGCACCTCATGTGAAGAGTTGACTCATTGGAAAAGACCCTGATGCTGGGTAGGATTGGGGGCAGGAGGAGAAGGGGACGACAGAAGATGAGATGGTTGGATGGCATCACTGACTCGATGGACATGGGTTTGGGTAGACTCTGGGAGTTGGCGATGGACAGAGAGGCCTGGCATGCTGCAATCATGGGGTCGCAAAGAGTCAGACACGACTGAGCAACTGAACTGAACTGAGGACATTTTTCTGTACAGGACTCTTTACCAAATTTTTGCTGTTAATGAACACATGTGATGAAGAAGATTAAAAAAAAAAGTTTTACAGCCATACAGTCCATTCTTCTGCCATAGTAACATTTGCTTAGAATCTCAGAAATAAAGGTATTTAAACTTTTCTTTCTTAGAGTATAAGAAAAAGAATTCATATTTAGTTGTGATTGCTTAATCATCATTTCTATTTAATTTCTATTCACAGAATTTGTAAAACACACACACGCACACTTTCAACAACTTTCTAATTCCAAAAGAGAAATTTTTTCACAGATACACTGATTCTTTAAAGTTCATATTTATAAATACATTTCCATTTACAGATGGCTGTAAAGTAATCATAAAAAAACAGCTACACTATTTTCCCTCAAAACCTTATTTCAAATATCTTCCCCAGTGGGTTATAGTATAATATTTAAAGAAAGGCAAATTTAGAAAACTTGAGCGCAACAATATCACTCATTGGATAAAACAAATAAATATTTAGAAGTTATAGAAAATAATATTTACCTACCTAATTTAGATAGCATATTAAAAAGCAGAGACGTAATTTGCCAACAAAGGTCTATATAGTCAAAGCTATGGTTTTTCCAATAGTCACATACAGATGTGAGAGTTGGACCATGAAGAAAGCTGAGCTCTGAAGAACTGATGCTTTGAACTGTGGTGCTGGAAAAGACTCTTGAGAGTCCCTTGGACTGTAAGAAGAACAAACCAGTCAGCCCTAAAGGAAATCAATTCTGAATATTCATTGGAAGGATGGATGCTGAAGCTCTAATATTTTGGCCACCTGATGCAAAAAGCTAATTCATTAGAAAAAACCCTGATCCTGGGAAAGATTGAGGCAAAAAGAGAAGGGGATAGCAGAAGATGAGTTGGTTTGATGGCATCACGGACTCAACAGTCATGAATTGGAGCACCCTTTGAGAGAGAGTGGAGCACAGAGGAGCCTAGCGTCCATGGGGTCACCAAGCGTTGGACATGACTTAGTGTCTGAACAGCAACAACATATTTTATTCACTTGATGCAATTCACTAAAGGATATTTAAAATCCAGTTTCTTTCCATGTAAGTCAAGCAAATTCCACTGATTCCTTTTACTACACTTTTATATAATTCTGACACTAAAACTGAGGGTAGAGGAAGATGGAACTAGTTACAGGTGGAGAGGGGAAGACTTTTGAACCTTTTTTAATAAATATGTGACAAAATTTGTGGTAATATGTAGTATAATTTTCCTTCTTCGTAGGATGTATATGTTTACACTACCTTGGATACTGTAAATACTTTCTTAATTGTATCAAAAATGTTGTTTTTTCTCATTAAGAGTCAGAAAATACTCTGTCTCTGGTTATAGTTGGTTTTTTTAAAAGCAGAAGCTACTGAATAACTCTGTACAATTGAATGGCACTTTGTGTCTATCGACAGCACAAGATCAAGATCTGTATATAAATGGCATTCTTATTCCATCATGACATATTTACTTAGTGTTATTGGACATTGATTAACATATTTTCTCAAGACCTAGTTCCCTTTTCTTTGTGGCTGAAAGAGGGGTTATATTAATTCAAGTTTTATTGTAATACTTAATATCTGAATATGATTATATGTTCCCAAGTTTGTACTTAACTCACTCACTTCTTTATGAAATTAAAATTGTCTCCAAAATAGAGTGTTTTCTTATCAAAGACTGTTTTTTAATTGAAAAGCTAATATATTCATCATTTGTGAGTTGCCATGAGTTTATGAACCATGGAAGAAGACATGCAGTCTTAGGTACAAGAATGGCTTTTGTTTACGGGATGGTGTGTATAAAAGCATAAATACCATAGATGCATGAACTAGTGTTTCTGTCTATAAAAGCTAGATAAGCTTTCAGCCACGGGTATATGAAAACCTGAGTTACAGCAGTCCAAATGAATAGGAGTGTATTTTTCTCAAGATATTAAAAAAAGAAAGTCTTGGGTGAAGCAGTTTCTGGTGTTGATTTAACAGCCATATTAGTAGGGATAATATCTCAGATTCCTTAGGCCTTTCCTTTGTCCTTGGCACTCAGTGGTCCAGATTATCTGCCCAAGTCCAGGTATTTTATCTGTATTCAAGGCCAGAACATAAAGGAAGGAGACTAAGCCACAGTGCCTGCAGTCTTTAAAGAAATCTAAAGTGTTTCCTTCTTAATTGCCATTGTCATAGGGTTATTCTATTTGTAAGAGATTATGTCAAAAGGAGCACATAGATTTCCATTTGACATAATCCCTCACAAAAGAGAGGACGGTTGACTAAGTACTGGGTTTGCAACTCCACAGTGCCTGCTGTAACTGTTGATTTTCTATTGTTTTTGACCAAAAAAACAGAGATGCCACCTGTTAAAAGATCTTGTAATTGTAAACTCAGAGAAATCCTAAAATGAATTAATACTCTCCATCTACTGAACAGAAGAAAAAATTAACTGGTTTTATTTCTAACATGTACACTGGTTCAATTTATGTGGCATAGACATTTACTTTATATATATGTGTGTGTGTGTGTGTATATATATATATCAGTTCAGTTCAGTCGCTCAGTCGTGTCCGACTCTTTGTGACCCCACGGGCTGCAGCACGCCAGGCCTCCCTGTCCATCACCAACTCCTGGAGTTTACTCAAACTCATGTCCATTGAGTCAGTGATGCCTTCCAACCATCTCATCCTCTGTCGTCCCCTTCTCCTCCTGCCCTCAATCTTTCCCAGCATCAAGGTCTTTTCAGATGAGTCAGCTCTTTGCATGAGGTGGCCAAAGTATTGGAGTTTCAGCTTCAACATCAGTCCTTCCAATGAACACCCAGGACTGATCTACTCTAGGATGGACTGGTTGGATCTCCTTGCAGTCCAAGGGACTCTCAAGAGTCTTCTCCAACACCACAGTTCAAAAGCATCAATTCTTCTGTGCTCAGCTTTCTTTACAGTCCAACTCTCACATCCATACATGACTACTGGAAAAACCATAGCCTTGACTAGATGGACCTTTGTTGGCAAAGTAATATGTATTATATAGATAGATAGATAGATAGACAGTTTTTCCCCTTCAAGTCTTTAATTAAATGTTACCTTCTCCGTGAAACTTTCTCTGGCCACGCTTTCTAAAGGTAAACACCCTCGCATCAAAAAACTTAACCACCTCTATGAAATACTTCAATTTTTTCCATGGTATATATTTTTACTAATTACATATTCTATAAATTACTCTCTTTAGTGTTTGTAATACTAGAAAATAAGTCTGATAAAGGCAGCTTTCGTCTGTCTGTTCTATCCTAGGCTACCCTATCCATGGGATTTTCCAGGCAAGAATAGTGGATTGGGTTGCCATTCCTTTCTCCAGGGTATCTTCGTGACCCAGGGATCAAACCTGGGTCTCCTACATTGCAGGCTGATTCTTTACCATCTGAGTCAAAGTTGGGTACTTTTGTAATACTAGGAAATGAGTTTGATAAAGGCAGCTATCGTCTCTCTGCTCCCTGTCTGTCTATCCTACTCCTGGTACAGTACTTTTTGAATTTTAAGTATGCAATAAATATGTTACAGAAACCAATACATGAATGTCTCCGCTGTGTTCAAAGAGAACTTTCTAAGTAACAAATGGACTGATGTTAGCTAGAACTTTGATTCTACATAAATTGTTGAAGATCACAGTTATTCAGTTATTGTCATTTTGGTGTAATATTGATCAACCTAAACTTGTCATTTAATCATTTAATATCTCTTTGTGCTTAAGACACCCCTTATTGTCCATCTTATACAGGTAGATTTGTTTTTCCTGTTTAAGGCATTGAAAATTTCTGCTGGACTGTTTATTACTCCAGAAAGACAGCTTTCCTCTCTTTGATCAGAAGGGATGGCTAATCTAGACAAAAAGATAATTTGAACAGAGTTCTGTATTTCCAGATACAGGCTAAGAAAGATATGTAATATATAACTCATAAGAAATGTAGAATATAGTATAGAGTAAAATTAAAATTCTCCTTTGTCATTTGACTTCAATTTAATTCAACTTCCCCTAGAACATATAGGCTTAATGTGTGTGGATTTCCATTTTCAAAGTCTTTACAAACTGTATAGGCTTGTTTTTGTACCTTGTATATAGATAAGTATATACCTGTATTCCTCTGTCATACCACTAACTATGGACTGTCCCTCTCTTCTCCCCACCCCACTCTAATGTCTTGAAGGTAGCCTTGTGTTTTTATTTTTGTGACATTTAGTTAAATATACATTCAGTTAGAGAATGAGAATATCCAGAGAGTATTTAGTAATTGATTTAATTTGTTATTTCTTGACTTGGAATTAAAGGATCGATTTTCTCTTAGTAGTTCTTGAAACCAAAAAGACCTACTTTCTGATTCCATTCTGTTGTAGATAAATTCAATGTTAAGACAGCCAGACAAACCCATTCAACTAAAAATCACTGATACAAAAGTTGTAAAATGTATAACTTTTTCTAGGTTGTCAATCACAGATCTACTGACGGTCTTAGCACAGTTTGAGGTCATTGGGATACTTTTTAGATAAAATTATCAAAAGATTTGATACTTTTTCTATGCCTTCAAGGAATATATGTTTTTTGACTACTTCAGTTCAGTTCAGTTCAGTCGCTCAGTAGTGTCCAACTCTTTGAGACCCCATAAATCGCAGCACTCCAGGTCTCCCTGTCCACCACCAACTCCCGGAGTCTACCCAAACCCATGTCCATCGAGTCGGTGATGCCATCTAGCCATCTCATCCTCTGTTGTCCCCTTCTCCTCCTGCTCCCAATCCTTCCCAGCATCAGGGTCTTTTCCAATGAGTCAACTCTTCGCATGAGGTCCCAAAGTATTGGAGTTTCAGCTTCAACATCAGTCCTTCCAATGAACACCCAGGACTGATCTCATTTAGGATTGACTGGTTGGATCTCCTTGCAGTCCAAGGGACTCTCAAGAGTCTTCTCCAACACCACAGTTCAAAAGCATCAATTCTTCGGCGCTCAGCTTTCTTCACTGTCCAACTCTCACATCCATACATGACCACTGGAAAAACCATAGCCTTGACTAGACAGACCTTTGTTGGCAAAGTAATGTCCCTGCTTTTAAATATACTATCTATGTTGGTCTTTTGACTACTTATAACTTGACAAAGGGACCACACCTGAAAATATCAGGGACCTATTTGTCAATACAGAAATTTATACTACTTATGTAAAAAAGCTTTCACTTTGTGCTTGGTTAATATTGCTTCATAGTACTAAAACTCATCTCATTCTGCTAATACATCACGTGATAATTCTTTTGCCTTGTGGATTTTACAGAAGTAACTGTTTAAATTATGGCCATATAGAAAGAAACCCTAGCACTTTAAAATATGTATTCCTCTAACCCAAATTATATCATTAAAATTCCATGAAGCTTCTTCAGCAGCCTACCGGTCGTCTCAAATACTAACTGCTTACTGCTATTGCCTTTTTAGGAAGAAAAAATTAACCAATGGGACATTGCTTGGAATTTCTTCCAAAGTATGCCATTAAAAAAGACAGATATGCTCAAGCAAGGGCCTTCAAGGACAAGTCTTCCTTTATTTTCAAAATTTGTTTCAAGGACCAAGAACTGCTCTCTGGGTCAGATGATTGATTAGAGGATTTTTCCCCTCTGGGCTTAGTAACTGGCAGAACTCCACCACTGAATTTGCATCACAATGAAAGCCAAAAAGACATATTGAAAAGTTTAAAAGAGGTGGTTCTGTCTTTGAGTCCTAGTTTTCAGGTTAGTAACCAGATGCTTGACTCTACAAGCTCCCATCAATGTGTTCTTATTCCAGCTGTAGAAAAGCTTTTGAAATCTCCCACAGCATGCATAAGACCTGTGTGACAGCCTCCAATGAATGAGGTTATAGAAATTTTAAGTTTCCACTGTGAGCCAGTATATATTTTGTTTAATATATTAGAAGATATATTGGGTGGTCAGATCAACCAGTGTTGTCCAAACTGATATAAATCACAGCTTCATCCTTGTAGTTGCCCTGCCCTTTCCAGCTAGTTCCAGCTAGCCCTTTCCAGCCTTGTTTTATACAAGGCTACTGTAATTAACGTATAAAGAACATGAAACCTCTTTATATTGAAGTTCTTGTTCAGCCAGTTAGACTAATATCAACCCCAAGGGCAAGAGATATCTTTGGAGACAGGTCATCTAAAAAGACATAGAAGACAACTGCAGGGGAGAAACTCAAGATTATTCAGCTGGAGTGATAAGCCCTTCTCTTAGATGTGACTCAGGACCACATAGCCACAGTCATATAAGAAAAGGTGCATTTCTATAATGGATAAATTAGCATAAATCCATTAGTAAAAGAAATAAAAAAAATTCAATTAACGGTGTATTTGGAATATATAGATATTATATATCTATTTGTGCTTAGTCTCTCAGTTGTGTCCAGTTCTTTGGGACCCCATGGACTGTAGCCCACCAGGCTCCTCTGTCCCTGGAGATTCTCCAGGCGAAAATACTAGAGTGGGTTGCCATGCCCTCCTCCAGAGGATCTTCCCAACCCAGGGATCGAACCAAGGTCTCCTTCATTGCAGGCGGATTCTTTACCACCTGAGCCACCAGAGAATCGATATGTTATATACAGACATGTGCATTCAATCTTACTTGCTATTTCCCTGCCTGACCTCTTTTCCCTTGATCCTCCTTTCATTCTTTCCCACCACCACAAACATTTAAAACTATAGGCTGCTCTGACACTTGATGAAGGAGAGATGGCGATAACCAATTATGTTAGATACAAATTTGTGTTATGGGTTGTGTCATACTCACATGGGTTTTAATGTTTGCAGATTTCAAATTAATATTCAGTTTAGGGCTTCCCAGATGGCTCAGATGGTAAAGAATCTGCCTGCAATGCTAGAGACCCAGGTTTGATCCCTGGGTGGGGAAGATCTCCTGGAGAAGGGAATGGCTACCCGCTCTAGTATTCTTGCCTGGAGAATTCCATGGACAGAGGAGCCTAGTGGGCTATAGTCCATGGGGTTGCAAGGAGTCAGACATAGCTGAGCAACTAACACTTTACTAAAAATTGGTTTACTTAAGTCTTTTAGTTTTTTTTAACAATTTTTTAAAATATGTAATATTTAAATAAAAGTGAGAGCAGTCTCTTACTTTATTTGACTTTAACGATTTTTTAACCCAAGTTAAACACCTGTAATTCTCACAAAATTAACAAATACATTCTCTTAAGTGTACTAACAATTTACAAATCTATTTTATTTTTTAGACATAAGAATTCTAATAAATGCATTAACAAAAGCCAGGAACAGAGTTCCCATAAATATTCTAATTCAGTTTACAAACTTAATTGTATTTTCTCACAGTTTAAAACCATCAATTACTTTTAACATTTCAAATACTTTAAATAATATACAAAGATTATACCACATTGAATATAAATACTAATTTTGCTCACTTCCTACCCCCTGCCTATGATAAGTATCATTCAGTTCTCTGTATCTATAAGTTTAGTTAGATTTCTTATGTTTTAGATATCTAAAATTTTAATCATGTAAGTTTATATCATTAGTGTAGTTCATTAAGTTTTAATGATGATTTTGGTAGCAAAAATTTTGCCCTCCATCTCCACGTTCTTGAATTTCTACTTAACATCTGTCTCACTAGCAACAGTGCTCTTATCATGTCAAGATGTCCTAGTGGCTCTGGCAGCTCAATCATATTTCTCTTGCTTTTAGTTGACCACAAATGTGTAGAGTGACAACCTCACTGAATAAATAGTTGAAGAAAGATTTTTTTTCTCAGTAAAACTAAATAGGATATATTATTTATTGGATAACAATTATTCCAAAATACATTCATTTAGTACTTTGCTTAAACATGATTCACTTTAACACTGACTGAACAATTACTCCCATACATCCAAATTTTTCTAACTGTAAAGTATAGTCACCAATAAATCATTGTTAGTCAAGACTCCTGGATGGAAAATGCTATAAAGGGGACTAGAAAATACATGTATCATGTATTTCTGATGTCTCCACTCTGAGAGTTAACTGCAGTATGACAAAAGCAGTTATTTATTTCCTACTGGATAATGTTGATGGAAAATGCTACTTTGCTTGCATGGTGTAGCCAAGTCATTGAATAGAATCATGTTATTATTACTGCAAAGAAGAGAAATTGGTGTTCCAATCCCTCTTATTGTCTTCTCTAGGTGTAGTTGCAAAACCATGGCTATATAACAGTTTTTTTGTTCTTGTTTGGGATATAAAGAAATATATTTAGATATCACTTCATATATATATACATGATATATATATATATATATATATATATCTACATCAAAAAATTTACCAAGCAAGATTTTAAGGAAAAGAATCAGTAATTCATGTGTACTTCTTTAGCACAAGTTTGCAAGACACATAGAAAATTTGAAAATACTTGGGTTGAAAACAATGAAGCCATATGTACCCTTTCCATGAAATGATAAAAAAGGTCATAGTAGATATCAGTCTCCATTTGAATTTGCCCTGAGAGTTTCTACAGATAATGCTGAAGTTAACAGCACTTGATTAATTTATAATATGCTGCCACTGAGGGTACTGTAGAGAAAAAAATATGCAAGCAGAAAATAATAATATCCTATGAAAGCCCATCTATAGTTTTTGCTCTATACATAGCATAGAGTTAGATTCCTATCCTCCTACCCTAAAGTGAAGCTGAGATTTATACACATACACTCAGTCCTTCCTGGTCCTCCTTCAATAAGTGGGAGAAACCTCTCAGTCATCTGAAGCTTAGGGACACAAAAGAAGAAGAAACCAGAGCAATATCCTAGAAAAATCAACCCAGAAGCAAGTATTACACTGTATATGAAGTTGACTAAAATCTTGAAAAAAATGATACATACTTTTAAGTTCAAAATGCTTTACTAACAATTCTATCTCTTTAAGACTGGACAATCAATAAAACAAATTCCAGCCCGAGTTTGTAGTGTTTGCCAATGTCTGAAGTATAAATGCTTCTGCCATTGGCGATTTCACACTGTATCAGTGTGACAGTGTTGAGAAGAGATGCACAGAAATATTGGTTGACCAAAAAGTTCATTCAGGTTTTTCTGTAAGGGCTTATGGAAAAACCTGAATGAACTTTCTGGCCCACCCAATACATCCTTATACAGTATTCACAATATAGAAATAATAAATATGAAGAACTTTAGGAGCATCAGTCATAATACAGTGTAGTAAAATAATTGTAGTAAGATAACTGATGAGTTTGTAAATACTTATTACTTTTGTTTATAATGTATTTCATTTAAAGTTCTAATTTAATGTTCAATGATGAACGTGTTTAACAACCAGTTCACAAAATTCATAATAATAACAGCTTTTATAAGCAATTACAAAGCCAGCTCTCACAGCACTGCAGCTTAAGAACTTTACTCCTACTGGCAACTCTTTCAGCAGCACTCTTCCTCAACACTTTAAATACAGTTTAACTTCCATTCTTTAATAAAATCTGCTCTGATCACACTCTTTAATGCTGAGGTTTGACTCTTCCCCTTACCTCCACCCTGCACATTCTTCTACTTACTCTACTCCACTTATTTTTAATACATTCATAATTTCTCATCTTGAATACACTCAACTTTATTTATTAGGTTTATATTTGCACCTCCTTAGCATATAAAATATAAACTTAATACGGGCAGAAATTTTTGCCCAGTTATTCAGCATTGTAGCCAGTAACCTAAAATAGAGATTCTACTTAGTGTGAACTCATATTGCTTCTTCATGTATACATGCTAAGTCACTTCAGTCGTGTCTGACTCCTTGCAACCCCATGGACCGTAGCCTGCCAGGCTCCTCTGTCCATGGTGTTCTCCAGGCACGAATACTGGAGTGGATTACCATGCTCTTCTCCAGGGGATCATTCCCGATGCAGGGATCAAACCCGTGTCTCTTACATGTCCTGCACTGGCAGGTGGGTTCTTTACAACTAATGCCACTTGTGAATCCTTCAAAATTTCCAAACACTCCAAAGTGCCACTTTAATCAGTCTTCCTGTCTGTCCTTGATTGTGCTTGTCAATACCCTTGTCTATTATGTCAAAAACAAATGGTTGAAAAGGTTTAAAACTCAGTCACTATTTTTTAATGGACTTAATTGACAAAAAAATACATATATATACATACATACATACATATATATATATATATATATATATATATATATATATATTATTTGACTACATCAACCAACTGTTCTTGGGGAGATTCTATGTCAAACAACTCTGGATGTGTGAATACAATCTGTGTTTTCCAAGATAGCCATTAACATTAATACAGTCATATTATGTTGCTGTCAAAATCTTGTCATCAGATTTATTACCCAAAACCAAGACTAATGATAGTTCTTCTGTGTACAGAACTGCTCTTATCAAAGTTCCTAATGACTTAACTAAATATGATCAGAGCTGATGAATGTGTATTTGTGACTCAACCAGCTTCTGTATTTGAATTTTGAGCTAATCATTGTTGTTCAGTCACTAAGTCGTGTCTGACTCTCTTTGATCCCATGGACTGCAGCACACCAGGCTTCTCTGCCCTCCAACATCTCCCAGAGTTTGCTCGAATTTGTGTCCATTGAGTTGGTGATGCTATCCAGCCATCTCATCCTCTGGTGCCCCTTCTCCTTTTACAAACTTCAATCTTTCCAGCATCGGAGGCTTTTCCAATAAGTCAGCACTTTGCATCAAGTGGCCAAAGTATTGAAGCTTCAGCTTCAGCATCAGTCAAAGTTGATTTCCTTTAGAAATGACTGGTTTGATCTCCTAGCAGTCCAAGGGACTCTTAAGAGTCTTCTCCGACACACACAATTTGAAAGCTAATATATTCTTGAGTAAAAACTATAGTGTGAATAGTAAGGGTTATGAGTCCTATCTTCTGTTCATTAAGAATGATTTTATCTATAAGTGTTAATCATTACCCATTTGCCATAGAGCTTAATGAGCTTTAGTTAGAATAGAGCACTTAACTGATTCAAAATAAACTTTAAATATCCTCAGGAGATTAACAATCAAACATAGTCATATAATTAAGCTTACTATTTATTAAGCAATATACATTATAAATTGACACATTTTAATTGAAAATTATTGCATTTACTTTTTAAAATGTACAATTCAGTAGTTTTTAGTATAGTCACAGAGTTGTGCAATTATCACTACTGTCTAATTCCAGAATATTTTCATCATCATCAAACCTTATACCCATTAGTAGTCAGTAGTTACTTATGCCTTCTCCCGATCCCTGGGAAACCCTGATATAGTTTCTGTCTCTATTGATTTACCTATTTTCATTTCATAATAATTGAATTATATGTGGCCTTTTGTATCTGACTTCTTTCATTTAGCATAATGTTTTCAAGGTTCGTCCACATGATAGCATGTATTACTACTTCATTCTCCACTCAGCCCCGTTATAAACATCTTCATAGTGATACAGTTAACACAGTTAAAGTATAACATTCAGTGACTTTTAGCATATTCACAGAGATGAATATCATCACCAAATAAATTTTAGAATATTTTCATTGTCCCATAGGAAACCTTGCTCCCCTTAGCCATAATCTCACAATCTCCCATCACCTCTACCACCAGCCCCAGGTGACCACTTAAAATACTATTTGTCCCTTTAGAAAGCTTTCTATCTGAAAATTTCATGTGAAGAAATCACATAGTAACTTATGGTTTTTGTGACTGGTTTCCTTCATTTAGCATAATGTTTTCAAGGTTCATCAATTTTATAGCAGTATCAGTGATCCATTCTTTCTTATTACCAAATAAAATTCCATTTTCTGGATACACCACATTCTGTTTATTTGTTCACCAGTTGATGGACATTCGGGTTGTTTTCACTTTTTGGCTATTGTGAATAATGCTGCTATGAACATTCATGTATAAATTTTTGTGGGGGTGTATGTTTTCATCTCCCTTGGGTATGTATCTAGTAATGGATTTTCTGGATGATATGGTAACTATGTTTAACCGTTTGATGAACTGACGAACTTTTCCAAAGTGCCTGAGCAATTTTATTTTTCCATAAGCAATGAATAAGTGTTTCAATTTTTCTCATATTCTTTTCAATACTTGTTATTGTCTATCTTTTTGGTTTTAGCCAACCTAGTGGTTGTGAATTAGTACCTTATTGTAGTTTTAATATGCATTTCCCTAATGATATTGAGGGCTTCCCTGATGACTCAGAGGGTAAAGAATCTGTCTGCATTGCAGGAGAAGCCCAGACGTGGATTCAATCCCTGGTTCGAGAAGATCCCTTGGAAGAGGAAATGGCCACCCACTTCAGGATTTTTGCCTGAAAAATCCCATGGTCAGAGGAGCCTGGTGGGCTACAGTCCAAAGGTTCGTAAAGAGTCAGACATTACTGAGCATGCACGTTGGCTTAATGTTATTGAGTATCATTTTATATGCTTATTGGTCATGCCTACATCTTATTTGGAGAAATGTCTATCCAAATCCTTTGCTCCTTTTATGTGTTTTTATTATTGAATTTATGTGGTCTTTATATATTCTGAACATCAGGTATATGGTTTTAAAGTATTTTATCCCAGTTTGTGGGTTGTCTTTTTATTTTCTGGATACTGTCTTTTGACACATAAATGTTTTTGTTTCATTTTAATTTTGATGAAATCCATTTCATCCCTTTTATTTGGGGCAATTGTTTGTGCTTTTGGTGTCATATTTGAGGAACCACTGCCTAATCCAAGGTCGTAAAGATTCACACATATGTTTTCCTTTAAGAGTTAAATAGTTTTAGCTCTTATATTTAGATCTTTAATTCTGAGTTAATTTTTATATAAAGTGTTAGGTAAAGGTAATCCAACTTCATTCTTTTAAATGTGGATATTCAGTTGTCTCAGTATTATTTTTTCACTATTATTTCTCCCTTTAATTAACTAGGCATCTTGGTTGAAATCAATTGACCATAAATATATGCATCTATATATCTTCATTCCCTGTTTTATTCCATTCGCCTGTATGTCCGCCCTTATACAAGTGCCACGCTGTCTTGATTACTGTAACCTTGTAGTAAGCTTTGAAAATGAGAATTGTGCATCCTACAACACGTTCTTCTTTGATAATATTGTTTACACTATTCTCTGTCTTTTAAATTTTCATATGAATGTTAGGATCAGCTTCTCAATTTCTGCAAAAATAAAAAGTCAGCTGGGATTTTGATAGGGATTACATTGAATCTGTAAATAAGTTTGGGAGGTATTGTTGTTCAGTCACTAAGTTATGTCTGACTCTCTTATGACCCCATGGACTATAGCCCACCAGGCTCCTCTGTCCATGGGATTTCCCAGGCAAGGATACTGAAATGGGCTCCCATTTCCTTCTCCAAGAGATCTCAACCTAAGAATCAAACTGGCATCTCCTACAATGTAGGTGGATTCTTTACAATTGAGGCACCAGGTAAACCATTGGAAAGTATTACTATCTTAAAAATATCAAATCTTCCAATCCACGAACAGGAGAGCCTTTCCATTTTTTTTAAGGTCTTCTTTAATTTCTTTAAACAATGTTTTGTACTTTTCAGAGTACTCATTTTGAACTAGGTTGGTTAAGTTTGTGCCTAAATATTTTATTGCTTTGGATACTATTAAAAATAAAAATTCAATTTTCAGATTTTTATTGCTAGTGTATAGAGTACAGTTGTTTTGCATATTGATCTTGTATCCTGCAACCTTGCTGAACTGCTTATTAACTCCAATAGTTTTTAGTTCCTTTGTGGGGATTCCTTAGGTGTTTTTTTTTTATAGAAGGTTATATCATCTGTACACTTAGATGAATTTATTTCCTCTTTTCAATCTGGATGTGTGTGTGTGTCTAGAATCTATAGTGTTAAATAGAAATGGCAGTAAGGGACATTCTTGTTATGTTTCTGATCTCAGAGAAAAGCTTTCAGTCTTTCACGATTAAATATAATTAATACTGGCTGTGGGTTTTCATAGATGCTCTGCACCAGATTGAAGTGCTCTTTTATCTTTGGGTTGTTGTTGTTTTCAGAGGGTTATCATACATTGACTTTTCATAGCTCTGAATTAGTTTTACATATTTGGAACAAATCCCACATGGACGTGTTGTATAATTTTTTCTTTGTAATACTAGTATTTTGTGGAGGATTTTGTGTTTGCATTCATAAGAGATATTATTCTTCAGGATTTATTTCCTTGTGAAGTCTTTATCTGGTTATGGTATCAGGGTAATATTGACATCATAAAATAAATTGTACTTTCTCTCCTCCTATTTTTTAAAAATCTTTTGAAGTACTATTAATTCTTCATTAAATATTTGGTAGAATTCACCAGTGAAACCATCTGGTCCTTGTGGTAAGTTTTTGATTGGTAGTTCAATTTCTTTTTGTAAGTCTAGTCAGATTTTCCTTTTTTTTTTGAGTCAGCTTTTAATAGTTTGCATCTTTCTAGCAATTTGTCCATTTAATCTAGATTATCAAATTTGTTTTTATATAATATTTATAATATTTCCTTATATTTTTTTCTGTATGATCGATAGTAATGTTTCCTCTTTTATTCCTGACTTTAGAAATTTGAACTTTCTTTTTTCCCTTCTTTGTCAATCTTACTAAGGTTTGTAAACTTTGTTGACATTTGTAAAGAGCCAGCATTTGGTTTTGTTGATTTTCTCTATTGTTTTCAATTCTGTATTTTTCTCACATGGTGATACTTATTCTGTCCTTCTGCTTGCTTTGAGTTTAATTTGCTCTTCAGTTTTTACTTTTTAAATAGAAAGTTACTGGTTTGAAACTACCTACAGTTTTAATAAAGGTATTTACTAATATAAATTTCCATTTAAGCACTGCTTTCATCCCATTTCTTAAATTTGGTATGTTGTGTCTTAGTTCTTATTCATCTCAAAATATTTTCTAATTTCCCTTGAGAGCTCTTCTTTGATCCATTGGTTATTTGGCAGTATGTTGTTAATTTCCAATTATTTGTGAATTTCCCAAATTTCCTTCTTTTATTGAATTCTAATTTTATTTCATTTTGGTCAAAGAGGACACTTTGTATGATTTCAATCCTGTCAACAGTTTATTGACACTAATTTTATCTTCAAACATACAACACATTGTGAAGAATGATCCATGCACATTTGAGTAGGATGTATAGCATATATTGTGGTGCAGTGTTCCACAGATGTCTGTTAGCTCTAGCTGGATAACAGTGCTATTTAAATCTTCTATTTCCTTGTTGATCTTCTGCCTGGTTGTTCTATCCATTATGAAATGTGGGGCATTGAAGTCTAAAACTTTTATTGTTGAATTGTCTATTTCTCCCTTCAAGTCTGACAGTTTTACTTCATATATATTAGGGCTCATTTATTAGTTGTGTATATTTTTATAATTGTTGTATCTTCTTCATGAATTTTCCCTTTTAGCATTATAAAATATCCTTCTTTGAGTCTAATAACAATTTTCATCTTAAAGTCCGTTTTGTCTGATATTAGTACAGCATTCCAGTTTTCTTTCTTCCCTCTCTCTCTTTTTTTTTTTTTTTTACTATTTATGTGGTATATCTTTTTCCATGCTTTTTCTTTCAGACTGATTCTCCTGAATGTAGTTGTTAATGATGTGTCTGTTATAATGAAAAATATTTTATAATAATAAACTACATATACATCACAAAAGGATACATTTTTAGTGCAAATTATGAACAATATCTTAATAATATATGTCATATGATTTTAGATTGTTTTAGCAAAGCCTATCACAAAGATGGTAAACTTCTGAGGCAACAAGAGTGCATCAGCTTATCCTGGATTCAGCTGTATGTAATCTCATGGCACAGACAATAGCTATCAAAAAAGCAGTTTATGTGCCCCCAACAAAAGCAAAAAGAGGGTACCCATTTTAAGCAAAGGCTCCCGAGCATGTCCAAGACAAGCAAAAAGTAGGTTTTTAAAGTAGCAGAGGCTGTTTGCCAATGGAAATCCATCCCTAAATGAAAAATACAATAGCCATATGTTGAAGCTCTTAGACGTATCTGTGAGCACAGCTGTGTTTAGCTTGAAGAGTCATATTAAAATAGGAAGGCCAAACATCAACAATTACAGGAGGATTCTAATAGTGAAATAGTCTGAGCAGCTGTTCCTGTGTTTGAGGTTTCAAGTAATATTCTTGGAATTTTATTTTATAGACTTATAGAAAACACAAGGTTGCTCAAAAGGATAATCCTATATTATAAGCATTTTTCAGTACTCATATCTGAGAATGTTATTTGGAACTGAACTATTCATTTTATCACTGCAGTATACTTGAGCCATCTAGTATTTTATCTAATTTACATCTTACATAAATGTGAGCTAACAATGATTGGTATATTTTGTTGTTTGAAAATCCTCCAAAACAATGCAATTAGATCAATATTTAATAGAAGTTTCCCTGGAAATCAGTCTAGTTTGCCAGTGGGAAAATGTAGAATAAATCATTTTACTTTGTTTCATTGTGAAATATACATGTGGGAATGTGTATACAATTATATGACATATGTAAAGTCTAACATATTTATGCAGTGTCTTGCAACTAACTACACTTATTACAATTATAATGCTGCTGCTGCTTGATGCCCAAGTTATACAAAACAGATGAGGGGGAGTCCTTCAGGATATCTCCTATATCCTTTTTAAATGTCCAATTAATTTTTGAAAACAAACTAAAGATATACTCATCTGAATGCAGAGTTCCAAAGAATAGCAGGGAGAGATAAGAAAACCTTCTTAAGTGAACAATTTAAAGAAATAGAAGAAAACAATAGAATGGGAAAGACTAGAGATCTCTTCAAGAAAATTACAGATATCAAGGGAACATTTCATGCAAAGATGGGCACAATAAAGGACAGAAACGGTAAGGATCTAACAGAAGCAGAAAATATTAAGAAGAAATGGCAAGAATACACAGAAGAACTGTACAAATATGGTTTTAATGATCCAGATAACTCCGATGGTGTGGTGACTCACATAAAGCCTGACATCCTGGAGTGTGAAGTCAAGTGGGCCTTAGGAAGCACTGCAGGAATAAAGCTACTGGAGGTGATGGAATTCCAGCTGAGCTATTTCAAATCCTAAAAGATGATGCTGTTAAAGTGCTGCACTCAATATGCCAGCATACTTGGAAAACTCAACAGTGGCCACAGGAATGGAAAAGGTCAGTTTTCAATCCAATCCCAAAGAAGGGCAGTGCCAAAGAATGTGCAAACTACCATAAAATTGCACTCATCTCACATGCTAGTCAGATTATGTTCAAAATTCTTCAAGCTAGGTTTGAACCAAGAACTTCCAGATGTACAAACTGGATTTATAAAAGGCAGGGGAACCAGATTAAATTGCCAATATCCATTGGATCATAGAAAAAGCAAGGGAATTCCAGAAAAACATCTGATTCTGCTTCACTGGAAACACTAAAGCCTTTGACTGTGGATCCCAACAAACTGGAAAATTCTTAAAGAGATGGGAATACCAGACCTCTTTACCTGCCTCCTGAGAAACCTTTATGCAGGTCAAGAAGCAACAGTTTGACCAGACATGGAACAATGGACTGGTTCCAAATTGGGAAAGGAGTATGTCAAGGCTGTAGGTGACAATAGTCACCTACTTATTTAACTTATATGCAGACTATATCACGTGACATGCTAGGTTGGATGCAATACAAGCTGGAGTCAAGATTGTGGGAAAAATATCAACAGCCTCAAATATGCAGATGACACCACCCTAATGGCAGAAAATGAAGAGGAATTAAAGATTTTCTTGATGAAATTGAAAGAGGAAAGTGAAAAAACTGGCTTAAAACTCAACATTCAAAAAACAAAGATCATGGCATCTGATACCATAGTTTCATGGCAAGTAGATGGGGAAACAATGGAAACAGTGACAGACTTTATTTTCTTGGGCTCCAAAATCACTTCAGCCAGTGACTGCAGCCATGAAATTAAAAATCGCTTGCTCCTTAGAAGTAAAGCTATGACCAACCTAGAGAGCATGTTAAAAAGCAGAGACATCACTTTGCCAACAAAGATCTGAATAGTTAAAGCTATGGTATTTCCAATAGTCATGTATGGATATAGGAGTTGGACCATAAAGAAGGCTCAGCGCTGAAGAATTGATGCTTTTGAACTGTGGTGCTGGAGAAGACTTTTGACAGTCCCTTGGACAAGAAGGAGATCAAGCCAGTCAATACTAAAGGAAATCAACCCTGAATATTCATTGTAAGGACAGATGCTGAAGCTGAAGCTCCCATATTTTGGCCACCTGATGCAAATTTCTGACTCATTTGAAAAGACCCTGATGCTGGGAAAGTTTGAAGGTAGGAGAAAAGGGCAACAGAGGATGAGATGGTTGGATGGCATCATTGACTCAATGGACATGAGTTTGAGCAAACTCTGGGAGATAGTGAAGAACAGGGAAGCCTAGCGTGCTGCAGTCCATGGGGTTGCAGAGTTGGACATGACTGATCAACTGAACAACAAGATATCCAGACTCACCTTATATTTTCCCAGCCTCAAGCATGGAAGTAGCCAATAGCTCAGACTGTTTTTAGTGAAGAGTGAAATGTAGAAACCAGATAACAGTGCTAGTTTTACCCACTGCCCCTAGCATGAGCTCACTCTCTGAAATGTTCAGTAAACTGAGCTAGAAGTACACCAATACACACATACATATTTCAGAATCATGAGTTAGTTATGATATTTTCAATTCAGTTTTAACATTTTCTTTATGTTTATACTTTTTCTTCCCCGAATAATACTATTTCTAGTGGCATTAACTAATTTACTCATTTGCTTTATCCTATAACACAGGATTTTCAAGCATTAAAGATGGTTTTAAAATTACAGTATCATTTCTATCAGCAGTAACAGTACTAAGTGAAATTTCAAATATCTTTGCACTTTTTTTTATCATTAGATAGTTTTTAGTCCTTTTAATGTGTTTGTTTTTTACTATGTGAAATAGCTACATGATTCAGAAGCTAAAATTATTTAGAGGTTATGCCATATTTTCACTTCAATCACCCATACTGTGAACTCCCTACTCTCACTTTTTAAAAGTAAAATTTTAATATTAAATTAGCTTTAGATATATAAAAAAAAGTCACAAATAGTAGAGTTCTTATGTATCTTAAATCTAATAATCCTTACTATTAATGCCTTACGTTAGTATAATACATTTGTTCCAACTAATATATTGTGCTCCGTCGCTTCAGTCATGTCCAACTTTGTGACACCGTGGACTGTAGCCCACCAAGCTTCTCTATCCATGGGATTCTCCAGGCAAGAATACTGGAGTGGGTTGTCACTTCCGTCTTCAGGGGATCTTCCTGATCCAGGAATCAAACCTAGGTCTCCTGCATTGCAGGTGGATTCTTTACCTCTGAGCCTCTGGGGAAGCCCAACTAATATATTACTACTAACTAAAGTCCGTCGCTTTTTCCAGATGTCCTTAGGTTTTTACTTAATTTCCTTTCTTTGTCCCAGAATCCTATCCAGGATGCTACATTATATTTAGTTGTTATGTATCCTTAGGCTCCTTTTGACTGAGACAGTTTTTCAGACTTTCCGTGCTTTTGATGACCTTGACAATTTTGAGGAATACTGTTCAGATGTGTTACAGAGTGTTCTGCAATTTGGATTTGTCTCTAATCCATTTTGAGTTTTTTTTTTTTTAATAAATTTATTTATTTCAGTTGGGGGCTAATTACTTTACAATATTGTAGTGGTTTTTGCCAACCATCGACATGAATCAGCCATGGGTTCACATGTGCTCCCCCTCCCGAACCCCCCAGTGTGATGCGAGAAAATGTTCTAGTTTTGTTCCTTTACACGTAGATGTCCAGTTTTTCCAACACTTATTGAAGAGACTGTCTTTCCCCCATTGCATATTCTTTCTCCTTTGTCATGGATTATTTGACCATATAAGTGTGTGTTCATTTTGGGGTTTTCTGTTCTGTTCCATTGATATATGTGTCTGTTTTTGTGTCAGTATCATACTACTTTGATAAATGTTACTTTGTAGTGAAGTTTGAAATGAGGGAGCATGATACCCTCAGTTTTGTTCGTTCTCCAGATTGTTTTGGATATTTGAGGTCTTTTGAGTTTCCATACAATATTTTAATTCTAGTTCTATGAAAATGCCATTAGCATTTTGTTAGGGGTTGCATTGAATCTGTAGATTGTTTTATCCAGTATTGTCATTTCAGCAATATTAATTCTTCCAATCCATGTGCCTTTAGTATATCTTTTGATCTGTTTGAGTCATCTTCAGTTTCTTTCATTAGTGTCTTACTGTTTACTGAATATAAGTTTTTACCTTCTTAGGTAGGTTAATTTTAAGTATTTTGTTCTTTTTGATGTGATTGCAAATGGGATTATTTACTTAATTTCTCTTTTTGATAGTTCACTGTTACTACATAGAAATGCAATAGATTTCTTTGTATTAGTTCTGTGTCCTGCAGCTTTACTGAATTCACTGATGGTTTCCTACTCATTTTTTAGTGGTGTCTCTTGAATTTTCTATATATGTATCATGTCATCTGCAAACAGTCCCAATTTTACTTCTTCCTTTCCTGTTTGGATTCCTTTTATTTCTTTTTCTTGTCTGATTACTGTGCCTTGGACTTCCAATATCATGTTGAATAAAACTGATGAGTTTGGGTACCCATGTCATTTTCCTGATCTTAGAGGAAATGCTTTCAGCCTTTCACCATTGAGCATGTTGTTAGCTGTGGGATTATCATATATTGGCCTTTACTATATTGAGGTATGTTTCCTTTATACCCATTTTGTGGGGAATTTATATGATAAATGAATGTTGAATTTTGTTAAAAGCTTTTCCTGCATCTGTTGAGATGATTATATACTTTTTATTCTTTAAGTTGTTAATGTGGTGTTTCACATTGATTGATTTGTAAGTATTAAACTGTACTTGCATCCTTGAGACAAATTTCACTTGATCATAGTATACAAACTTCTCATATTTGTTGAATTTGTTTTTCTAATATTTTGTGGAGGACTTTTGTGTCTATCTTCCTCAGTGATACTGGTCTGTAATTTTACTTCTTTGTGATCTTTGTCTGATATTGGACTTTTTGTTTTCTGGGAGCTTTTTTTTAACTAATGCAATTTAGTTACTGGTAATCAGTCTGTTCATATTTTTTATTTCTTCCTCATTCAATCTTGAGAAATTGTACATTCAGGGAATTTGTTCATTTCTTGTCAGTTACTCATTTTATTGGTATATTATTGTTCATGCTGTGCTGTGCTTAGTTGCTCTGTCATATCTGACTCTTTGCAACCCCATGGACTGCCGCCCTCCAGGCTCCAGGCTCCATGGGGATCCTCCAGGCAAGAATACTGGAGGGATTGCCATGCCCTTCTCCAGGGGATCTTCCCAACCCAGGGATCGAACCCAGGCCTCCTGTATTGCAGGCATATTCTTTACCATCTGAGCCACTAGGGAAGCCCATCATTGTTCATGGTTATCTCATGATCTTTTGTGTTTTTGTGGTATCAGGTGTAACTTCTTCATTCTCTTTTATTTATTTGTGCCCTCACTTTCTTTTTCTTGATGAGTATGACCAAAAGTTTATCTATTTTGTTTACCTTATCAGAAAACTATCTCTTAGTTTCACTGATCTTCTTTATTGTCTCTATTTCATTTATTTTTGTTCTCATTTTATGATTTCTTTGTTTCCACTAACATTGGGTTTTGCTTGTTCTGCTTTTCCTAGTTTCTGGTCGGTGAGTCCGAGTCATGGGCCCTCTGGTGGGTGGAGCCATGTGCCAAGGCTCCTAGAGGCTCAGAGGGTTCTGAGGCAGCCAGCCTGCTAGTGGGCAGATGGATCCAGTCCTGGCACTAATAAGCTATGGAAGATTCCAAAATGTTATTTACCAACACTAGTGTCCTCATGGCTGAATGAACTCCCCAAAATGGCTTCTGCCAGTGTCTTGTCCTCAGGATGTGCTCCAGTTGCCTCTCTGAGAGGCTCTCCAAGATCAGCAGGTAGGTCCTACCCAGGTTTCTTTCAAATTACTGCCTCTGCCCTGGCTCTCAGAGTGTGTGAGATTTTGCGTGGATCATTTACGAGTGGAGTCTTATTTCCTATAGCCCTCTGACTCTCCTGAAAATAAGCCCCACTGGCCCTCAAAACCAGATTTTCCAGGGGCTTATCTTCCCAATACATGAACCTCCAGGCTGGGGAGCCCAATGTGGGCTCAGATCCCTTGAGAGGTTTACAGGAAATAAACCTGTAAAACCTCTGAAATTGTATCAATACTTATCTTCCCATTTGTAGATAACTCACCCTAGGGGTATGGGTCTTGACAAACTTATATCATTGCCCCTCCTACCTATCATGTTGTACTTTCTTCTTTATACCTTTAGTTGTAGAAGATCTTTTCTGCTAGTTTTTAGGTCTTTCTCATCAATAGTTGCTCTGCAAATAGTTGTGACTTTGGTTTGCCCATGGGAGGAGGTGAGCTCAGGATATTCCTACCTTGCCATCGTGGTCACTCCTCTGCATTACAGTATTTCTTTACATTGCAATTTGTGCACATTACAGTGCACTTACATGTTTATTTAAAGTCCTGTAGGATGATATTTGGATTTACAATGGAATGAGTGGCTTTTTGATTAATCAATGAAATGAATTAGTATTCAAACTTTTATTTTACTCGCATTCAAAGGAGATTACATCTATATAGTGTCATCCTGACTAAAGCAGAGACATTGCTTGGCCAACAAAGGTCCATTTAGTCTAAGCTATGGTTTTTCCAGTAGTCATTTAGGGATGTGAGAGTTGGACTATAAAGAAAGCTGAGCACCAAAGATTTGATGCTTTTGAACTGTGGTGTTGGAGAAGACTCTTGAGAGTCCCTTGGCCTGCAAGGAGATCAAATTAGTCAATCCTAAAGGAAATCAGTCTTGAATATTCATTGGAAGGACTGATGCTGAAGCTGCAACTTCAATACTTTGGCCACCTGATGCGAAGAACTGACTCATTTGAAAAGACCCTGATGCTAGGAAAGATTGAAGGCGGGAGGAGAAGGGGACGACAGAGGATGAGATGGCTGGATGGCATCACCGACTCAATGGATATGAGTTTGAGTAAACTCCAGGAGTTGGTGATGGACAGGGAGGCCTGGCGTGCTGCAGTCTGTGGGGTTGCAAAGAGTCAGACACAACTGAGCAATTGAACTGATTGACTGACTGACTAATATTTAGGATTCTTGAAGAGCAGCTACTCATTTATTCTAGAGATAGCATTTGAATTCAAATCTACCACTGGGTTACTACCAAAAAAAAAAAAACTTGCAAAACATAACCATGGCTTACATTTTGTCTTATTTACAATGAGAAATAATGGGACAGCTGAAAATTGTCTCAGCCTCATGACAAAGTTGGGAGAATTATTTTATGGTTTCTAATTATACTAGCTAGAAGAGACATGTGAATTGTTCCTGAAATATTCTTGCTTTTGCAGAGCTTTGCTTGCATCCTTTAAACACATTTCCATTGTGGTTGAATAGTTAAGTACACTTCATTTTGCATTTTGTTTCCTGTGATATTTACATGACAATGGCAAAGTAAGATACAACCAGAATAGCACAGTGATGTCCTAAATATCAGTTGATTTTAAAAGAACAAGTACCATATAACTAAAGAAGGCAATACATTGGTGGTTGATCCCCTTTCAACCTCTTCATCCTGTTCCTTTATCACTTGACCTTTGGAAATGGCCCAAGAAGGGCATAGACAGATAGAGGGCAGAAAGAGGAAAGCTCTGTATCCCTCAGGTTAGCTCTCACCAACTAACAGTAGCTATGCTGCTCCATCTACACCCAAAGCTCCTGTTAGGCAGCCCCTCTGTTACAGCTGCACCTCTCAGGTTCTGGCAACCCCTTGGCACCTCCCCTTCAAGCCTTGGAGCTATAGTAGCTTTGTATTGGCCATCCATGTGAGAGTGTTTGTGTAGATATATGTCTATGCTTCTCTTGGGTATCTAAGAGTAGACATGCCGGTCATATGGTAATTCTAATGTTTAACATTTTAAGGAACTTTGCTAATAATATTCAATAATAAATTTGGTTGCAGGTCTATTGGTGACAATTACTATAGCATCAGTGAGTCTCTAAGATAAAGTTTTATGAATATCATAAATATTTTGTCTGTAAAATAAATCAAGAGATATTATTGTTTTGTGACCTCAGAGCAGCATTTCCAGAGTGATTTTCCTTCCTCTGTAAAATAAAGCACAGGAAAGGAAGAACGTGTAAAAGTGGA
This sequence comes from Okapia johnstoni, assembly GCA_024291935.2. Classification (NCBI taxonomy): domain Eukaryota; kingdom Metazoa; phylum Chordata; class Mammalia; order Artiodactyla; family Giraffidae; genus Okapia; species Okapia johnstoni. Next base: position 34,911,804 of record CM044319.1, read on the forward strand.
AACATGGGTGTGTTTTAAAAATATTGTAATAACCTCTCAGCTTCTCATGTAATTTAGAATGAAACAGCACAGGGTGAAGGATTTGGTATTTGTCACTCATCTCCCTCTGCCCACGTTTGCTCTATATACTTGATGAAAAGCACCACCACAAACAAAAGAGAAAAAGCAAGACAAGTGAAAACAACTTTTCTACTTGAGGTCAGAAATGAAGAAATGAATGTTTGGCCAGTAAAGAGTTACACATTCAGGCAGTAAATGAGAAATGAATATTTCACTGGGCTATTGTTTAGAACAATGCATTTTCTATTTGATATTTCTCTTCCTAAACAATGAACATTCCTTTTAAAGAGAAAAATGATACAATTTTGTTAAAAATTAGATTTGCTATTCCAAACATATTCAAAGAAATTATAAAGAGAAAACTAGAAAACTAATTTATGTATTTTGAACCAATTCAGTTTAGATTATGATATAGGCTGAATGACTATTGGAAATGTTTTGAGCTTGAGTTCCAGAGCATTATAGATCTTAGAAATCATTATTTCAGATTTTTAAATTTTACATTAGAGGAAAAAGTAATTATTGTTCAAATATGACAGCATTAGGGATGAAATACTATCCTCCAGGACAGAATACTGGAGGATTCCATGAACTGTATAGTCCATGGGGTCGCAAAGAGTTGGACACAACTGAGTGACTTTCACTTCACATACTAGTGGACTAACCTCTTAACAATCATAAAATGATATATAATGATTTTTAAATTGTATATGGAAGTTTTAGTTTATGCCTATGTAAAAAGTGTATGTTCAATGTAGTAGTATCTATATTTTAATCACCATAAGTACTTTTAAACATTTAGTTAATTAATTTTTTAGTAAGTTATGCTACAAAGATAGTATTGTATTCATGTGTTAGGTAGAAACCAAATACTCTGAATGGTAATTGATTTTTTGAAAGTCAGATGGTATGCAGCTGTAATTTTAATCCCCTTCTCCTAACTCTGTATCCAGATTTTTATATCACAGCTACAAAGATTTGAGGCTATAAAGGAAATTCACTTTCTGGATTAATTACCCATAACAGGTTACTTTCAGTGAACTGTGACTGTTTCATGAGAGTATTATTTAAGTCTTATTATACTGCTACAGGTTGCCTTGGAGGAACTTTGGTGAGATGTGATATTTCTAAGAGATACCTGCTAGGATCATGGAATATATTTTAGACCTTCACAGCTGGGTTTCCCTGGTGGCTCAGATGATAAAGAATCCACATGCAATGTGGGAGACCTGGGTCCAATCCTGGGTTGGAAAGATCCCCTGGAGAAGGGCATGGCAACCTACCCCAGCATTCATGCCTGGAAAATCCCTATGGACAGAGGAGCGTAGCGGGCTACAGTCCATAGGGTCGCAAAGAGTCAGACATGACTGAGTTACTAAGCACAGTACAGCAAGCGGTTCACAGGGCTCACTTTCCTTTATTGCAGCCTTAGTTGAAAGGTATATAATTTGTGCTAAAAATACTTTAAATCAAAACAGTCTTGTATTGTTGTGTCACAGCTATAGTTATTCAATGATATCTTCTAAACAGGTACTGACAATTAATATTGACATTTTCATGTCAAATTCTCTCAGACCAGTAGGATTCATCCAAATGTTTTTCTTTTTAACAAACAATATCAACAGAAGACCTTAGAAGTGGTGACTTCTAAGGTCTATAATGCCGGTCTTACAAATTCAATATATTCTGGACTCTCTGTAGGTAATAATCAATATTATTTTTTTCTTATTATTTTATTTCTTAGTCTTTGTATTAACTACTTTGTCTGTTCACCCTTTCAATAGTCTTTCCTTTGTATTTTTTTTTTGTACTCATATTGTCAACTTTTCTTGTGTGCCTATAGATTCTTGAGTTTCTATATGTATTTAAGAACAATGCAGTTGGAAAGTTGATGGGGGTTTTGGTTTGCACAAATGGACATTGTTAACTGGAAGGACTAACTAAGGGAGAAGTAGATAAACTATCTCATTAGTTGGGGAAATTTTAAATGATCTGAGCCAGAGCACCAATGTCCACAGTAGTTGAACTGCTTCATCAAATGGTATGTTTAGTTAACGCTGTGTATTCTTATCTTAGGAAGAAGATAAAATAAGCTCTATGCTGAAACCACATCTAGGAACAATTTATTTAATGCTTATTAACATTATTTTAGGCTTCCCTGGTGGCTCAGTGGTAAAGAATCCACCTGCCAGTGCAGAAGACATGAGTTCAATCCCTGGGTCAGGAAGATCCCCTGGAGAAGAAAATGGCAACCCACTCCAGTATTCTTGCCTGAGAAATCCCACGGACAGAGTCTGGTAGGCTACTAGTCCACGGGGTCTCAAAGAGTTAGACACAACTTAGTGACTAAAGAACAATAACACTATTTGAGGAATTGCTGGGCTCAAAGGATGTAATTCTAAAACTTGAATTTGGTCTAAAATGAACCCATGCTGTTTTCTTATTGTTAAACGGAAACTTATTTTATTACTGGAAACCAGCTTGTTTTCTGGAGAAGGAAATGGCACGCCACTCCAGTACTCTTGCCTGGAAAATCCCAGGGACAGATGAGCCTAGTGGGCTGCTGTCTATGGGGTCGCACAAGGTCAGACACAACTGAAGCGACTTAGCAGCAGCAGCAGCAGCTTGTTCTTTGGTTCGTAATACCATTTGCATTAGCGGCCCTCCTGCTCTCCACGCGTCCCATATTCAAACATTGAAGTTGTCCTTGTCCTCATATTTCTTCTAGAATTGAATTTAGTGATTTATCTCGCATCTTTTCCTCCCCTTTATTTCTCCTGGAGCCACCCTTTGCCTGGACTTTTGTAAAGTTCTTTTAATAAATAAATCATACTCATCATGAACATGTCCACACTTGAAGGAAGATAGTGTACACACTCTAGAGCCAGGTAGAACTGGATTCAAAACCTGGTTTTGTCACTTATCATCTTCATGAAGTAAGAAACTTATCTTCTCTAAACTGCTGTTTCCACTTTCATGAAGCTGAGATAATCATGATTTCTACCGCAAAGAGTTTTGGGAAAGATTAAATGAGATAAAAAGTATGAAATACTTCACTCGGTGTCTGACACATAGCAAGCACTAAAAATGTTATGTATGGTTATTTTTTATTTTATTATCTGTTAATATTTAAATATTATCCTTAATCCAACATTCTTGATACATAAACTAAAAATTATTGTTATATCTTTCAAGTATTTTTAATAGCAAACTACTTCTAGATTTTTAATGACAAATCAATGGTTCCTAGCATTTTTTAAAACCACTTACAGTCTATACACTACTTGCAGTGTAAAAAAATCATAGATTCCTATGACTTGTTACACGTCAACCTTGTACTGAGAAATCCTAATCCTAATTTTTTGAATTGCCTGAATAATAAAACTAAGATGTCTTATCTGTCTTCCCATCTGGTCTCTACCTGCTTTTGATACCCTGTTATTTATTTTTCATTTTCCCTTAAACAAATATTTATTAAGAATCTATTAGGTGTTAAGTATGGTTTCAGTCTCTGAAACAGGAGACTTTGACAGTAAAAACAACAGCAATACCCTGTTCTCACAGAGCTTAGATTTTAGAGGTAGGAAAGGGAGAGTTAAACAACAGCAGGGGCACCAGCAAAGCTTTGGTGGTGGTCTGTGCAAAGAATATAATTAGAGAAAGGGGCCATGGGCATGAACTTTGACAAACTCCAGGAGATAGTGAGGGACAGGGAGGCCTGGTGCGCTACAGTCCGTGGGGTCAAAAAGAGTCAGACAAACTTAGCAACTAAGCAACAGCAACAACAAGAGAAAGGAGAATAAAGACCAAAGAGGGTGGGTGCTATTTCATAGATAGTGGTCAGAGTTCTCTGATACCCTGTTATTTCTGTATAAGAATGAATCATTCATTCCAGCAAAATTCATCTGTCTATTCTATGCAAGTATACCGTATGCTGTATATTCCTATCCTTTTTTTTCTGATAAAATGATCTGTATTAATGCTTGAGTTCACAATTCCATTTTCAATTCTTACTTTAAGTCTGAAATTTTGTGGTCCTTAGTTTCTGGATAATAATTTTTGTTCACATTTATGACTTGCTGTGTCGTATTTTTGTTCATCTTTTTACCAACATGACAAAACTCTCAACAAAATCAGGCACCAGATGTAGTTTGCTATTATCAGTAAGTAGAAAATAAACTAAGTTGTTGTTGTTGTTCAGTTGCTAAGCCGTGCCCAACACTTTGAAACTCTATGGACTGTAGCACACCAGGCTTTTCTGTCCTTCATTATCTCCTGGAGTTTGCTCAGATTCATGTCCATTGAGTCAGTGATGCCTCATATTCTAACTCTCATATTCTGTCCCCCGCTTCTCCTCTTGCCCTCAATCTTTCCCAGCATCAGGAGCTTTTCCCGTGAGTCGGTTCTTCACATCAGGTGGCCAAAGTATGGGAGCTTCAGCTTCAGCATCAGTCCTTACAATGAGTATTCAGGGTTGATTTCCTTTAGGATTGACTGGTTTGATCTCCTTGCAGTCCAAGGGACTCTCAAGAGTCTTCTCCAGTACCACAATTCGAAAGCGTCAATTCTTCGTCACTCAGCCTTCTTTATGGTCCAACTCTGACATCCATACATGATTACTGGAAAAAACATACAGACCTTTGTTGGCAAAGCAATGTCCTCCTTTTTAATATCTTGTCTAGGTTTGTCATAGCTTTCTTTCCAAGGAGAAAGCGTCTTTTACTTTCATGGCTGCAGTCACTGTCTGCAGTGCTTTTGGAACTCAAGAAAATAACATCTGTCATGGCTTCCACTTTTCCCCCATCTATTTGTCATTTGTCTATTTAGGCTTGCTTTGTGGCTCAGCTGGTAAAGAATCTTCCTGCAATGAAGGAGAGTTGGGTTTGATCCCTGGGTTGGGAAGATCCCCTGGAGAAGGGAAAGGCTTCCCACTCCAATATTCTGGCCTAGAGAATTCCATGGACTGTATAGTCCATGGGGTCACAAAGAGTTGGACATGACTGAGTAACTTTCACTTCACTTCATTTGTCATGAAGTGATGTGACTAGATGCCATGATCTTTATTTCTTGAATGCTGAGTTTTGAACCAACTTTTTCACTCTCCTCTTTCACTTTCATCAAAAGGCTGTTAGTTCCTCTTCACTTTCTGTCATTTGAGTGGTATCGTCTGCATATCTGAAACTATTGATCTTTCTCCTGGCAATCTTGATTCCAGCTTGAAATTCATGCATCCTGACATTTCCCATGATGTATTCTGCATAGAAGTTAAATAAGCAGGGTGACAGTATACAGCTTGTCGTATTCCTTTCCCAATTTTGGACCAATCCATTGTTCAATGTCTGGTTCAAACTGTTGCTTCTTGACCTGCATACAGGTTTTGCATGAGACAGGAAACGTGGTCTGGTACTCCCATCTCTTGAAGAATTTTCCACATTTTGTTGTGATCCACAAAATCAAAGGCTTTAGTGTATTCAATGAAACAGAAGTAGACGATTTTCTGGAATTCCCTTGCTTTCTACATGATCCAATGATTGTTGGTGATTTGATCTCTGGTCCCTCTGCCTCTTCAAAACCTAGCTTGTACATCTGGAAGTTCTCAGTTCACATACTGCTAAAGCCTAGATTGAAGGATTTTAAGCATAATCTTACGAGCAAGTGAAATGATTCCAATTATACAGTAGTCTGAATATTCTTCGGAGAAGGCAATGGCACCCCACTCTAGTACTCGTGCTTGGAAAATCCCATGGACGGAGGACCCTGGTAGGCTACAGTCCATGGGGTCGCTAAGAGTCGGACATGACTGAGCGACTTCACTTTCACTTTTCCCTTTCATGCACTGGAGAAGGAAATGGCAACCCACTCCAGTGTTCTTGCCTGGAGAATCCCAGGGACGGGGGAGCCTGGTGGGCTGCCATCTATGGGGTCACACAGAGTCGGACACGAATGAAGCGACTTAGCAGCAGCAGCAGCAGCTGAATATTCTTTGGCATTGACCTTTTTTGGGATTGGAATGAAAACATACCCTTTTCAGTTCTGTGGCCACTGCTGAGTTTTTCAAATTTGCTGGCATATTGAGTGCAGCGCTTTAACAGCATCAATTTGGGGATTTTAAATAGCTCAGCTGGAATTCTGTCACCTCCGCTACTTTTTTTTTTGTAGTAAAGCTTCCTAAAGCCCACTTCACACTCTAGGATGTCTGGCTCTGGATGAGTGACCACACTATTGTGGTTATCCAGGTTATTAAGAGCTTTCTTATATGGGCTTCCCATACAAAATGTTCAGTGGTAAAGAATCCACTTGCAGTGCAGGAGATGCAGGAGATTTTGGTTTGGTTTCTGGGTCAGGAAGATCTCCTGGTGGAGGAATGTCAACCATTCCCAGTATGCTTGCCTTGGAAACCCCATGGAGAGAGGAGCCTGTTGTGCTACAGTCCATGGGGTCACAAAGAGTTGGATAGGACTTAACAAATAACCATGCACACAAGACCTTTCTTGTATAGTCTTTCTATGTATTCTTGCCAACTCTGGTTAATCTCTTCTGTTTCTGTTAGGTCCTTACCGTTTCTGTCCTTTATCATGCCCATCCTTGCATAAAATATTCCCTGATGTCTCCAATTTTCTTAAAGAGTCTAGTCTTTCCTATTCTATTGTTTTCCTCTATTTCTTTGCATTGTTCACTTAAGCAGGCCTTCTTATCTCACCTTACTGTTCTCTGGAATTGTACATTCAGTTGAGTCTGTCTTTCCCTTTCTCTCTTACCTTTCGCTTCTCATTAAGAAAATTGGAACCTCCTCAGACAACCGCTTTGCCTTCTTGCATTTCTTTTTCTTTGGAATGATTTTGGTTATTGCTTCCTGTGCAGTGTTTCAAACCTCCACCCATAGTTCTTCAGACATTCTGTCTACCAGATCTAATCCCTTGAATCTATTCATTACCTCCACTATTTAATCATAAGGGATTTGATTTAGGTCACACATGAACAGTCTAGTAGTTTTCCCTATTTTCTGCAGTTGAAACCTGAATTTTGCAATAAGGAGCTGATGATCTGAGCCACAGCCAGCTCCATGTCTTGTTTTTATTGACTACGTAGTACTTCTTCATCTTTGGTTGTAAAGAACATAATCAATCCAATTTTTGTATTGACCATCTGGTGATGTCCATGTGTAGTGATGTCTCCTGTGTTGTTGAAAAAGGATGGTTGTTATGAACAGTGCATTCTCTTGGCAAAACTCTGTTGGTCTTTGTCCTGCTTCATTTTGTACTCCAAGGTCAAACTTGCCTGCTACTCCCGGTATCTCTTGACTTCCTACTTTTGCATTGCAGTTCCCTATGATGAAATGGACATCTTTGTGAGTGTGTGTGTGTGTGTGTGTGTGTGTGTGTGTGTGTGTGTGTGTGTGAGTTCTAGAAGGTCTTGTAGTTTTTCATAGAACCAGTCAACTTCAGCTTATTTGTCATCAGTGGTTGGGGCATAGACTTGGATTACTGTGATGTTGAATGGTTTGCTTTGGAAATGAACTGAGATCATTCTGTTGCTTTTGAAGTTACACCCAAGTGCTGCATTTCAGACTCTTGTTGACTCTGAGGGCTACTTCATTTCTTCTAATGGATTCCTGCCTACAGTGGTAGATATAATGGTCATCTGAATTAAATTCTCGCATAATAAATAAAGAGAGGAAGTCTATTTGTAACGAAGTGTTTAAACGTACACGCTTGAACTTCTGTATCAGATGGCTTAGGCTTCAACTGCCAATGCAGGAGGTGAAGGTTAGATTCCTTCGAGGGATCTAAGACCCCACATGCCTTGTGGCTAAAAAACTAAAATATAAAACATAAGCAATATTGTAACAAATTCAATAAAGAATTTAAAAAATTGTTCACATTAAAAAAGATAAACAAAAATACACCCCTTAGATGCAGCCAATCTAGTTTGAAAAATCTAGAATGAAGAATAACACAAAATGTGGAAGCAGTGTTATATATACTGATGTTCATGATGGATTTGTTTGCAATTGCAAAAATTTCAAGATCACCTAAATGTGTCTAGCTATAATTAGGTCATTAAAAACATCACAGCACATTCATTTGGTGAAGAAATATAAATATATATGTAGTTAAAAATTAGGTTGTAACCTGTCTGAAAAATATAGGGAATTACTTCTCATGTTTTTACCATTTATTGAGTACTTACTCTATGCAATAGTTAAGAAGTTACACATCCATTAATTTCATTCTCCAAACATCACTTGATGAAGTTGGCATTATTACTACTATTACCATTAATACTACTCTTCTGCTATTTACCTACTCAGAGCACTTCACCACTACATTTGTAAATACTCTGAGAAAGCTTTCTGGTAGTAAAGCTTTCTACCAGTATCGATCTGGTAGTATCGATAATAATCGCAGGACCTGTCTATCAAACAAAATATGCCAAAGTAGAGCTCTATCACTATTTGACATTTTGATAACTTTTGGAGGAACTGATCTTCATGGGTTTAGGCTGTTATAGTCATAGAGAGAAGTAAGGTTGAGCTCCCATTTCATTGCCAAGATAGGTGACCTGGAGTCATTATCTTGTTATGGGTTCTAGCTTCTCTAAGGGAAGTTTCTTCTGAGGATCAGATGATTTTCATGATGTTTAAAAACTAAAACAGCATGCATACTCACCAATCAGAGCAATGCCACAGCCAATCAGAATGTATACCTGCACAAGTAAGCAATAAGGCTATATTTGTGCATAATGGGTGACTATCTGCCCTGGTGATCTGAAATTTGAGAGTTACTTGTGCTGTCCTGTGCCGTTTCAGTCATACTTCACCAACAAACCCTAAACTATTAGACTCATAGGAATCAACTTGTGCTTTCATGGATGGCTGAGCAAAGTTTTAATGAGAGGCCCCTGTAACACATTGAAAGCAGTTTCCTCATGAAATGGCAATAAGCAAGATAAGTAGAGTTTCCAACAAGTTATACTGGGAAATCTGTACAGAGTTCTTAATGAAGTGGCAAGGATAATTACAGACTTCTAATTAACTATGTAATTGCTATGAATTAGTAAATCTCCCAGCTTGGATTGCTTTTACTCAGTTTTGTGGTTGGAAAAATACATTCTCTTCAATTTTCTTCTTCTTATTCTTTCAGTGTAATTAAGTATTTTTTTGAACCACTGACCTTTTCTAAGAGACATTTAATTATTGTTAATCCGTAGCTCTTATTTTTAATCATCCAAAAATTTAATGGCTTTAAGAGCAGTGAGCACTTTAGCTTAGAACTGGGTCTATGTACATTATAGAACATTGAGCCACACGAACTTGGGACTAATATAGCCTATTTGTTAAGTAGACAAATAGCCATCCCAAACACTGCTTAGTAGGAAAAGGAAAACATTAGCTAGTATTTTATGGTACATTCTGGCTCTTGTTTTGTGTTAATGCATTTCTTTTCATCATCACCTTTTCATTATAGGAGAAAGAAGCGCTTGTGATGAGACATTGAATTTCACCTTTAGTTCAGGCCAATGAAGGGGAAAACATTAAAAATCTACTTCAAAACAATTCTTTCCACTTACTGAACTTATTCACAAAAGTTTGACACAAATACCTATTGACCTTTCCTGCTGATTTTAGAAATAAAGAGTCACAGAGTAGAAATGAGACTTTAATTCAATGTATTGATAGAGAAGACAAAGAAATTGTGTCATAATTACTATCTGGCATATAATATAACTTATTACACAATTGTCCTTTCTTCATCTTGTTCAATTCAGTCGCTCAGTCGTGTCCGACTCTGAGGCCCCATGAATTGCAGCACGCCAGGCCTCCCTGTCCATCACCAACTCCCGGAGTCTACCCAAACCCATGTCCATCGAGTCGGTGATGCCATCCAGCCATCTCATCCTCTGTCGTCCCCTTCTCCTCCTGCCCCTAATCCTTCCCAGCATCAGGGCCTTTTCCAATGAGTCAACTCTTCGCATTAGGTGGCCAAAGTATTGGAGTTTCAGCTTCAACATCAGTCCTTCCAATGAACGTTCAGGACTGACTCCTTTAGGATTGACTGGTTAGATCTCCTTGCAGTGCAAGGGACTCTCAAGAGTCTTCTCTAACATCACAGTTTGAAAGCATCAATTCTTGGCCACTCAGCTTTCTTTATAGTCCAACTCTCACATCCGTACATGACCACTGGAAAAACCATAGCCTTGACTAGACGGACCTTTGTTAGCAAAGTAATGTCTCTGCTTTTTAATATGCTATCTAGGTTGGTCATAACTTTCCTTCCAAGGAGTAAGCGTCTTTTAATTTCACAGCTGCAGTTATCATCTGCAGTGATTTTGGAGCCCCAAAAAATAAAGTCGGTGTGATAAAACATTCTATTGACTTCCACTTTCTCCTACTGGTTACTCTTAATAATTATTTCAGCTATCTGCTCATCTATTCTTTTGTTATTTTATTCATTAAAATTTATTTTTATTATTTTAAAATTGTATTATTTTTAAGTAAGTAATTTAAAATAAATAAAATATGCTTATGTTGTTATCTTTATTACTTATTTATTTTATTTAATAATCCCACTATCACCTGGATCATTGCTTGTCCAAAGGGGAAGATGATAGTTCTTGGCCCACTGTGAATGCTCTCAATGAAAATGTACCCCATAACAATGGAAATGAGACTGAAACCTCTCAGACTCACTGTCTATATTGTAGTAGTGCGGGTATAAGAGGGGACTGAAGTTGAGGAGGGGAGAAAGATAAATTGCATCTGAGGAGATTGATCAGTTAAACAAAAATTAAGAAACTCAAATAAGCTTAAGACTCATTAGTTTGTTGGTTTATGTTTTAGCTGCTGTGTTCTTAGACAACATAGAGGAAATCAAAGGGTTAAAGTTGTAAGAGCAATATCAGCATTCATCTCTGCTCTCAGTGTGAACTTAGAAAAGTCATTTGACTTCTTTAGACCTCATTTCATCAATGATTAATTCTACCCACCTGATATGTAGTTAATAAGTAATGCATATATATAGTTGCTGTTCAGCTGCTAAGTCATGTCTAACTCTTTGCAATCCCATGGACTGCAGAACACCAGGCTCCCCTGTCCTTCACTTTTTCCTGGAATGTGCTCAGATTCATGCCCTTTGAGTAAGTGATGCAATCTAACCATCTCATCACCTACCGCCCCCTTCTCCTTTTGCCTTCAATCTTTCCCAGCATCAGGGTCTTTTCCAATGATTTGGTGCTTTGCATCAGGTGGCCAAAGTATTGGAGTTTTAGCATCCATCCTTCCAATGAATATTCAGGACTGTTTTTCTTTAGGATTTATTGGTTTGATCTCCTTGCAGTCCAACGGATTCTCAAGAGTCTTCTCAAGCACCAGAATTCGAAAACATCAATTCTAAATACATACGTATTTAGTAGAGTGCTTACCGCTTGTAAGGTGCTAAATAAATATTATCAGACAGTCTAATCCAAGTTCTGAAATGGACTAACTGCTTCTTTCCAAAAGCCATACTCTATACAACTTCAGTTTTCAAAAAATTCCCAATGAAGCAGAGAGGAACAAAATATGATGGATTTTGGGTGAACCCTTTCCAGCATGTCTCTAGCATGGCCCACTCCCTCTCAGTCTGCTGCCATGTGGCCTTAGCTACCACCCACAGGACCAAGCTGGCAGTCTTGTGACACTGAATCAGTATGCTGCCTGGGCCTTTACATTAAGCTGAGGGTTGATGACTTCTCAGATATAAAGCTCCATGATTTTCTCTGAGGGAGGTGCTTAGCATATTTGCAGCAGCACCATGGGATGTTCTTTCCAAGGTACAGCTGCCTCCACAGTCTGAAGTAGCCTCATTACCCAAGTCATGACCACCTCCTCCATAAGTCAGTCTCAGCCTCAGCTGAGACAGAGCTCTGATATGCCAAGCTGTATTTAATAACCTCATGCTGAAGTCCTTGGGATTTAACATTGTGTGCTAAGTCACTTCAGTCATATCCAACTCTTCGCAACCCTAAGCTTATGCTTTCCTTGTTCCCCAACTATCCAGTGGAGTGGTTAGTTAGGTGTTTAGTTAATCTCCCTTTGAAGACTGAATGGAAAAAAAATCCTCATTCTCAGAAATTGTTCCTGTGGGCAATCTGAAATCATCACATAGTGTCCTGTGCTCTGCTAAGTGCTCTTTTGTTATTGTTTAGTCTCTAAGTCTGGAGAAGGCAATGGCACCCCACTCCAGTACTCTTGCCTGGAAAATCCCATGGACGGAGGACCCTGGTAGGCTACAGTCCATGGGGTCGCGAAGAGTCGGACACGACTAAGTGACTTCACTTTCACTTTTCCCTTTCATGCACTGGAGAAGGAAATGGCAACCCACTCCAGTGTTCTTGCCTGGAGAATCCCAGGGACGGTGGAGCCTGGTGGGCTGCTGTCTATGGGGTCGCACAGAGTCGGACATGACTGAAGCGACTTAGCAGCAGCAGCAGCAGTCTCTAAGTCGTGTGAACTTAGAACCCATGCACTGTAGTCTGCCAGGCTCCTCTCTTCATGGGATTTCCCAGGCAAGAATACTGGAGCATGTTGCCATTTTCTTCTCCAGCGGATCTTCTCAACCAGGGATCAAGCCTGCATCTCCTGCATTGGCAGGTGGATTCTTTACCACTGAACCCTTTAAAGATTCTTTTATTTAAGCCTTACAATCATACTATGAAGAAGATATAATTTCCATTTTAAGGATGAGGAAACTGAGCTTAAAAATGCTAAGTGAAATATTAATACTAAGTAAGGTAGTATTTTCACATTTTCACATCTGGGGATGAACCTTAAACTTCAGTCTATCTGAATCTCTGTTCTTATCTACTATTAAATGTGACTTGGAAAAAGTGAAGGTAGAGAGACTTCCTTGGTGGTGCAGGGGCTACAATTCCATGAGCCCAATGCAGGGGGCCTGAGTTGGCTCCCTGGTTGGGGGACTAGATCCCACATGCCACAACTAAGAGCTCACATGCAGCAGCTAAAGACCCCAGATCTGGTGTTGCCAATAAATAATTATTTATTTTAAAGTGAAGCTAGAGTTTCAGGGTGAATGTGTCCTCATGCATGCTTATAAGGTTCCTTGCACTTTATGACTGTGAGGAGGGGGCGGGAGGAGAAAGAAAGAACTCTGTGTATTACCCATTATGAACCATTTCACTGAAGATTTCTCTTCTCTTGGATGTTGAGGCAGAACAATCCACCCCCCACCCTCCTTGCCACCACTCCTACTCCCCTCCCTCCCATCCCATGAATGCCAAGATGCCCACACCTTGATTCCTGGAATCTGAGAATACATTACATTATATGGCAAAGGAGAATTAACGTAGCGGATAGAATTAAGGTTTCTTAGTCAGTTGCTCTTGAGATGGGGATATTGGCTGTTATCTCGGATTATTGCAATGGGTCCAATGTAATCATAGAGTCCTTTAGAGTGGAAGAGGAAGACAAAACAGAACCAGAGAGGTGGAAGTGTGACTAGGCCTCGGCCCCATGTTGCTGGTTTTATAGGTAGAAAAAGAGACCCAATCTGCGTATAGTCTCTAGAAGCTGGAATAAAAGTTTAGGGGTTGGATTCTCCCCTGAGCCTGCAGAAGGTATGCAGACCAACTCACATTTTGGTTTAGCCTGTTGACATCCATTTCCGATTGCCAACCCCCTGAATTGTAAGATAATAAATACGGGTTGTTTTGCACCAGTAAACCTGTGGTAATTTGTTACAGCAGCAACAGGAGACTAATGCTGATACTAATGGGCATCTTAGGAGCCTTAGAATATATACTTTATGGTGGGAGTGGTCAGAGCTGCACCTTCCGGACTACATTTACACAGAGGCGTTCATCATTGCATTACTTAACGTCAAGGAGGAAGAAATTCTCCTCTACCCTTCTTGGTTCCTCTGGCTGGTCCAAGAATTAATGTGAGACAGATTAACTGGAGACAATGAAACAAAAGTCTAATAACATGTATACGTGAGAGAGACCCGGAAAAGCTGAGTAACTCTCTCCAATGGCTGAAACCCCCGCCTTAAATGTCATCTTCAGCTGAAGACAAAAAACGGTGTTGAGGGTAGTTGTTTGGGCCTTTAGAGGGGAAGAAGGCAACTCATATAGAGATGGAAAAGCAAAAAAGTGTGATAAACAAATGTTTGCTAGGTCAGAAGAGACAGTGGGACACAGAGAGGAATTTTAACAAACAAGGTTTGCTAGTTTTCTTCTGGTCTACTCACTTAGTTCATACTATAATCATGGTGATATCTCCATGCCTGGAACATGAAGGTCCTCTATCTACATTCATATAGGGAGTTATGGGGAAGGTCAGCATTTTCATCCTGAGTCTTTTGGGCATTTATTGTTTTCAGCCCCAAATAATCAGCATGGCAAAGAGACATTTTGCCGTGGCAAATTTTGTTCGCCTACAGCTCAAGGATTGTCTTACTCCAGCAGCCAACTCACATCCCTGTGCCCTGGGCACTGCTAGTACGAGAATCAGCTCTGCCATGGGCTTGGTATAGAAGCTATTTTTGATGGACAGAAATTGTGTCTTCATGCATGAAAAATGATTACAAGCAAACCTGTTAGTCATTTTTGTCTGCACTCCTCCCTAAAATTGTCAAATTAGAAAGTGTCAGTTCAGTTCAGTTCCATCGCTCAATCGTGTCCTATCTTTGCCACCCCATGGACTTCAGCATGACAGTCCTTGCTGTCCATCACCAACTCCCGGAGTTTACTCAGACTCATGTCCATTGAGTTTCCCCACCTATTTGCCATAAAGTGATGGGACCAGATGTTATGATTTTAGTTTTCTGAATGTTGAGTTCTAAGCCAACTTTTTCACTCTCCTCTTTCACTTTCATCAAAAGGCTCTTTATTTCTTCACTTTCTGCTAGTGTCAGTGACACTGACAGTGTCAACAGATCACAATTTAATTAATGGGAAGTTAGGAGAACATATGTTTTGCTTGTGTTTTAAATGATTACACAACTGCAGACAGTCTGAGGGTTGAAGGTGGGACAGTCTTTTACTCTGTTACACAAATGAAGACCAGGTGGAGTACATTTATGTAAGACTGGTGTACAGAAAAAGTGTGTATGTGTATGTGGAAGCAGGGACAGAAATTTAATTTGGCTTTTGATAGGGTCATGATTTAAAAAGCAAAATTTAAATACAAATGAATTACCAACAGCAAAATATATGCTGGAAACAATCTATTGTTGTTCATTTGCTACGTCATGTCCAACTCTTTGCAACCCCATGGACTGTAACATGTAAGCCCTCCCTGTCCTTCACTCTCTCCCAGAGTTTGCTCAAACTCATGTCCATTGAGTCAGTAATGCCGTCCAACCATCTCATCCCCTATCACCCCCTTTTGCTTTCAGTCTTTCCTGGCCTCAGGGTCTTTTCCAATGAGTCGGCTCCTCGCATCAGGTGGCCAAAATATTGGAGCTTCAGCTTCAGCAACAGTCCTTCCAATGAATATTCAGGACTGATTTCGTTTAGGTTTGACTGGGTTTCTGCCATTAATTATTTTCCCACTAGATGGCAGTATAGTGTAAGCAAAAAGAAAAATGGGTTCCTTACCCTTGGCGACTCTTACTTTTGCAAGATGCTTAACTGCTGTTTCAGAAGAGGAAAATTAGCCTGATAAGGCAATCAGCCTCAGAGGGGTAGATAGGGCTAATCTAGACTGATTCCAGGGCAGTGGAGGTCTAAAAAGAGCATGGACTTTAGGGTCTTGGAACCTGTAATTCTTAGCTGTAGGATCCTGGAAGATTATTTAACATCTGTCATGGCCTCAGTTTCCACATTTGTACAATGAGCATGAATATAGATAAAATGAAGTAATAGAGTTAAAAATCTTAGGACATAATAGGCATTCAATTACTAACAGTTCTTTCCCCTGCCTAGGGGAAAAAAATAGCATTTAAATCTTGGATCTTAAGCTCATATAATCTCCAGGTACGGTTGTGATAAAATGAAGGGTCTGTTTTATTTGTTTCTTCGTTTAGTTGGGTTGGGTTTTTTGTTGGTTTTTATGCATTTTTTTAAAGATTAGTTTTTGTTGGAGTATAGTGCTTTACAATGCTGTGTTAGTTTCTACTGTACAGAAAAATGAATCAGCCATACATATACATGTATCCTCTCCCTTTTGGACTTCTTTTCCTTGAAAAGTAAGAAGTGATTTGTCTTTACCCTGCTTCAGTTTGACTAGAACTTTCCAGAAAGCCTTGCCGTAACCTTCGTTTGATGCTCTGCGGCGCTGTAGCTCTCTCTCATCTCTCCGTTGCGGTTGAGGTTCATCTCCTGTGGGAAGGATTGTCAACTTTCCCTGAGGTCTGCAAGGCTGACTAACATTTCCTTCTTCCTCTGCCTGTAGCAGAGTGGCCTTTAGTGTGTGGTTGCATAATAGTGTCCATGTAGCAGAAATGGAGAGTGTAGTGAGTTGAATGGTGACTCCCAAAAGGTATGTCTACCTGAAACTTGACAACGAGACTTTCTTTAGAAATAGGATGCTTTGCAGATGTAATTAAATTCAGGATCCTGAGATGGATTATCCTGGATTATCCCTAAATCCAATACGTGCCTTTAAAAAGTCAGAGAAATGTGAGAGAGGGAGAGGAGAAGGCCACGTGAGATTGTTACCAAACCAAATGTGGGTCCATTTGGGTTTCAGGAAAGCATTTTTAAAGGCCAGGGGAGGGAAGAAAGGGAAAGTCATAGGGTATGTGATCAGCTTATGCAGAATTCTCTGATTGGTTGGTGATGAAGTATCAGGGCAGTGCCATATGGGGTAACATCAATACTTGGGCTCTAGTAATTCTGGGGGGTACTTCTTCATGATTATCAAATAGTTAATTTCTCCCATTTGGTGGGGGTCTTAACATCTGTAAAACAATTCAGGAAATATGTATCAGATACCATTATCTCTGTAATTCAGGGAGGAGCTAAAGATTCTGTGACTCCCAAATGGCTGATTTACTGCTTAAATTGTTGCTAGTTCTGTTGGCCCAGCTGCCATTTTTGATACTATATGTTCACATCCTTTCTATTATTAATTCTCAGTGCAGGCCTTGGTGACTTAGGGGAGCCCTAGGAGACTCCAACATTTCTACAAACAAGAGGCAGGCAGAGGACATGGGGGGAGAGAAGACCCTGTCCTGGGAAGGCTCCCTAGGTTCCTGCTGTATTACAAGACGGAGGCAGAGATTGGAATGATGCAGCCACAAACCAAGTGGTCTTGGCAAGGCAGCAGTAAGCAGTGGCATGAAGCTAGTTCCTAATTCCCTGCCAAGGAATTGAACCTGGGTAGCCTGGATGAGGGCTTCCTGAGTGGTAGAGAATCTTCCAGCCAATGCAGGAGTCACAGGAGACTCGACTTCAATCCCTGGATGGGGGAGATCCTCTGGAGGAGGAAATGGCAACCTGCTCCAGCATTCTTGCCTGGGAAATACCATGGACAGAGGACCCTGGTGAACTACAGTCTATGGGGTCTCAAAGAGTCAGGTACAACTGAGCAACTGAGCACGGCACAGCCATGCAGCCTGTATGAAACCAGGAATCCTAGCCACCAGACCAGCAAGAGCTAGAGGATAGAAGTTGTTTTTCCCTGGATTTTTGTCCCCATTGAAAAATGCACTTATCATGGAGGCAAAAGCTATAAATACAGGTACAGAGTTTATCGTTAGAGATGTGTGTGCATGCTTAGTTGCTCTGTAGTGTCCTATTCTTTGTGACCCCATGGACTGTAGCCTTCCAGGCTCCTCTGTCTAAGGGATTCTCCAGGCATGAGTACTAGAGTGGGTTGCCATTTCCTCCTCCAGGGGCTCTTCCGCACACAGGGCTCAAACCAGCATCTCCTGCATTGGCAGGCGGATTCCTTACTACTGAGACACCTGGGAATTATGCAGCATGAATACACAGAAAGTTTATCATTAGAGGCATAGCACAACAAGTGTCAGAGCACACAGAGAAACAGTGTGTTTAGTTAAGACAGAAGCAAGGCAGAAATACATACCCAGAGAGAAAGGGTGTTGACATCCTCCTCTAGTGAGGAGGAGCACAGTAAAAAGGTGGTTATGTCATTTATATAGGTCAGTTTTTTCTGGGTCTTTGTTTACCTTTAGCCAATTATCTGGTTTCTTTTTCCACAACTGGCCTACCCTGGATGCACACACACTCCTCAAATCAAGGTGGATCTCAAAGGGAAGGCTTCTGGCAGGAGCAAGACTCATTATGGACTGGCATTATTCCCTGACTTTTGACCCTCAGGGAGCTTGTCTGCAGATGTTTAGTGTCTCTCATGTCCCCAAAAGGGGGAGAAAGGAGATTCTTTAATCCTTTACTCAAATAGGGTTTTGCCTCTCTTTGTCCTTGCCATGACCATTACGTTGGCTACTGCCATGACTCTTACCTTAAGGTGTTTGCAAGAGACAAACACTAGCTCTTTACGCTGTTTCTGTTGTTACTTCCATTTTGGAGTGCAAACAGAAAGCTGATTGTGAATGCCTTAACTGGAGCCCGCCTATCTCTTGTCTCAGGAAATGCAAACAGCAGACTGGTTGTAGGTATCCAGCCTGAAGCCCACTTCTTCCCACGAAATGCAAATAGGAGGCCAGTCGTGAATGTCTAGCCTGAAGCCCATCTATCCCTTGCCTCACATGGAACACCTGGTTCAGAGGCTGGACCAAAAGGAAGGAACCATCCCTGTAGTCTTCAGAGGAAGCATGGTTCTGCTGACGTGTTGATTTTAGACTTCTGGTCTCCACAACTGCAAGAAGATTAATTTCTATTGTTGGAAGCTACCAAGTTTGTGGTAATTCATTATGGCAGCCCTAGGAGGTGAACACAGATTTACATCAAGAAAATTCCAGTCTCCAAATACATTTATGCTGTTGTTAGAAAGTCCACCATTAGCAAATTTATTCCTTTGGTTTAGATTGCAGCCTCTTTTAAAACAAAATTTATAAGGTCCCTTAGGAAAAGTAACATATTTCAGAGGATGAATTTTTCACATTATGTCCTCTAGGGATGGATAGCTTGGATCTGCAGAAAAGCCCTGAGTACTTAGAAGGAAGGGATTCTAAAGAGGTGAAGGGAATTGACTCAAAAAGACCAGCTTGACTTGTAAAGCTACTTGTCTGGTATTTGGCCTGGTAATTCCTCATTATTTCAATGATTCCCAATGAGAGAAGCCAAGATTTGGAGAAATCTCAAGCAATACATGTAAGAACATCCCGCTCTGTACTAATTTCAGTGTGTCCTTTGCCTCAATATAAGGCATCCCTGGGGCTTCCCTTGTGGTTCAGCTGGTAAAGAATCCGTGACTTTCACTTCACTTCACTTTAAGGAATCCCTGAAGTCAAGAAGACATGTCCTTAGAATTGGTGCCTGCCCCTTCCAGGCCATGATGCAGGTGCCCAGAATTCATTACCAGGTGGCCTGGAAACCCTTTTCCAAGACCCATACAGCCTTTTTCTCTGGGTCTGTTCTCCTTAGGGTAGATTACATCACTGGCATGCACAGTCCTCGGCCCAGGGCAGTGAACATGAGAGGCCCTTTTCGGCACAGCATGGAGCCAGAAGTGGAGAGAAGAGACTCACTGGGGCCCAAGACCTGCCTTTTTAGGCATCATCACATTATCAAGGAATCTGATCATTCTAAACTCAAAGCATTTTTGGTCATTATAACTATGTGCTTGTCAAGGCAGAAGGACTGAACATGTTTTGTTAAACAGCTGGCTATCTTGGTCTACAGATAAAATATGTAGACATATGCAATGTGGGTCTGCATTGATGCCCTTTCCCTGGGCCCAGCAGAAGCCAGCGATGGCCCAGACTGAGATATGCAGGCTTTACTAGCACTCCAAGAAGGTGGAATAGGAAGCCAACAGCAGTCCATAAAAGGCAGAGCATAAAGACAGAATCACTGTGCTTGAAGTGCCTCAAGGAAAAACAAAGAAAAGGCATTGGTAGTAAAACCTAAGAATTGCACCAGCTGCGCAAATGATTCCATGGTAGAAAGCAGATCCTCACCCATTTCTCAGCTATTGGACTTTATAAAAGATGCTTAAAGGGTTTGAACTTCATTTTCTTCAAATATAAAATTGGGATGATTAGATCTATGCCAAAAAGTTACCATGAGAATTCAAAAAGAGTAAATAAAGTCATTAAGTGAGGACACATACTGAGTGCCATGGAAATTGTTAACTATCCTTACGATATTGATGGTTTCTCCCATGATATCGCTGCGGCTTTGTAGGGGCACAGAGCTGGAAAGGACACCTTCCTCCAAACATCAGATGTCTCAGAATTCACTTTTATATAGACATATACATATGTATGGTGAAAGTAAGTTGTGTAAGGCGATATTGCAAAAGGGATTGCTTATCTGGTCTGCTCATTGTAAGCCTCAGAGTCATAAATGTGCGTCTGACGTGTGATTTTCAGTTTGAGTTAGCTCAGATCAGATCTGTTTCTGACATAGACAGGGAGCATTATTATTATTAACTTTCAGTAAAAGAGTACTTTATGAGAAAATAGATGGAGCATTTTGAAGTGAAAGCTATATGCAGTTTATTAAAAAGTAACGAGAATAATTACATATAGTAAACTAAATGTTATAAGTGACACACTCTTACATTTCCTTCTGTCTTTGGTAGTATCTGGTGAATCCTTGGCCAGCTGGGAATGCTGAGGGGCATGGCCTCTGGTTTGATTTATTTTAGAATTCCTTCCTTCCTTCTCTGAGCAGAACTTGTTAATTTTCCTTGTGGGTTTCATCCTGTCTGGTCCCAGGGGCTGGGATGATTGCCTTTTGTATTACAATGTTTGTTGTAATTTCTGAAATTTTTCCTCTCTATAGCTAGAATCAATAAGATATTTTAAACAGCAAAGTCTTTACCAGGTGTTTCTAAGGATTTCTGGCAAGAGCCTGTAGAAAGCCAGCCTGCCTGCTGTAGGTTATTCAATGGCCAGGAATGAATGGCCTCTTCTACTGCTTTCTTGGGTCAGTCAGTATTCTTATTCTTTTGGCCTCATGTATTCACTCTGTGTTCTGCCCAGTTGACTCCATGATGTTGTTAAAGCTGTGGCAGTGGGTAGGCTTTTAAGATCCATGACACTTTTTTTTTTTCTTTTGGTATGCAAGAGGAACTTTCCAATTAGATCATTACTAAATATTGATTCTCCACTAAGTAGAAACATAAATACCACTTTATTTCCTGTGTAACACCATTAAATGCCCTCCCTGGCAATAGCAGTCCAAATTTTATGATGTTTATTATTTATTACCCAGTGATCATTTGGGGGCTGAAGCTCCCAGGATAGCACAGAGTGAGGAGAAAAAAAAAAAAAAAAAAAGCCAGTGGTAAATGTTCTATCACTAGGCATGAATACTTACAGCTTAATGGTGATCAATGATTTCAATTCTAATCTTTAGCCACGATCCAGTCATATCTTTCTTGGGAGCTTGTCAGTAGCTTGATTAAAGATATTGATAAGTGTGGAAAGCTACAAAAGGTAGCTAATACACAAAAAGTCGAATTGGAAGACGAAAGTATCTTGATGTTGGAGTGATGAGTGGAAACCAACCATGTCAAATGCAGGATGGATACATGTGAATTCCTGCACTGAAGTTAGAAAACCTTCCATTCAGCTGCAGGATGGGAAGATGTGTCTTCACAGCTGGGCATTTACCAGAGCCTGTCTCTACATCAGCTTTAGAAGTGGGTGGGCTTCCCTGGTGGCTCAGCTGATAAAGAATCCACCTGCAGTGCCAGGAGACTCCAGTTTGATCCCTGGGTCAGGAAGATCCCCCAGAGAAGGGAACTGCTACCCATTCTTGTCTGAAGGATTCCATGGGAAGAGGAGCCTGGCAGGCTATAGTCCATGGAGTCACAGAGTCAGACACGACTGAGTGACTAACATACAATACACGTATCCTTCAAAGCACTTCATACTCTGGTCCTTACCTGCCTGTCAGCCTCAGATCTAATGACATTTTCTCCCAGCCCCACTCCCTTCACACAGATGATGGGGAGGTAGATTTTAGCTCAATACAAGGAAGAATTTTCTGACAACAAAGCTGTCCCAAGATAGCATGAACTTTCTCTAGAAGCAGCCAAGTCCCCCAAGCAATAACAAGTGTTGCAGCTGAGGCTTAATAAACTTTTGTATGGTAATTGGAAAGGGGATTGAAACAGTGTAACTAAGAAAATAGACTTCAGAATAAAAAAGTTCAAAGATGCATGATTTGGGGCAGAGTTGTGGTTTCTAGAGCTTTGTTGGCCTCTTTTCAACACAGGTCTGCGGCTTAGTAGCTGTGTGACCTCGGCAGGTCATTAGAACTCTCCTGGTCTCAGTTATCTATAAAATGTAGACAACAAGAGTGCCTCCCTCACAAGGGCTGTGCTCAGCATTGTGTGAGGGCTAAGAAATCAACATGCATTAAGCTCTTAGAACATTATCTGGCATATCATAAGCACTTAATAAATGTTAATTATTTTTATTATTATTTAACCACTTAAGCCGATGTTTTCTCATTGATAAAATAAAGGTAATATTTATCTCACAGATTTCTTTTGAAAAAGAAATGATATATGATCAACATAATTCTTAACATACAAAACAGCTATGATTATTAGTTTGATGAAATTTTTTACTGCATATAATACCATTTCTTACAAACCTGAGATTCTATGATTAAATGAGTCCAAGGGCCAGATATTAGAGGAATTTTCCCAGCATATTCTATGGAGGTAGATGCCTATACCTTGTGTATAGAAACAAAATGTTCCATCATTCCATCCAATTTAATACATGAATGATGAAAGGAGAGAGGGTGAGACAGAGAATATAAATGAATGAGGAAGAGGAAGAAATAAAGAAAGAAAATGAAAGCTCAAAGATTATAATCCTTACTCCCAATAATCCATGAAACAACACATGGAAAATTT
Source organism: Okapia johnstoni (assembly GCA_024291935.2). Classification (NCBI taxonomy): domain Eukaryota; kingdom Metazoa; phylum Chordata; class Mammalia; order Artiodactyla; family Giraffidae; genus Okapia; species Okapia johnstoni. The sequence goes on from CM044319.1 coordinate 34,934,833, forward strand.
GGTATCAAAACAGATCTTAAAAAGACAAAAACAAAAAAACTCCACTGGTATCATAATCTTTCTGATAAGCAAGATATTTGTTATTTCTCATTATTATCACATTTTTATTGGGTTTGCAAAATATACATTTCTCAGGTTGAAGGAAACTGATTTTAAAATTCGAACATAATTTTAAACTATATTCTAAAAGCTATAAATTCCTTCTCAGTATAATCACCTATACTGAACTGTCATTATTAAGACACATGTGAATTGTGCTTCTCTGCGAATATTTTTAGTGTATAGGTTTTGACCTTGGATTTAAAGATGTTGCTGTCTTTTAATGTCTCTCTTCTATTCTGATATTAAAACATTAGAATAGAAACACCTATTTTCATGGTTTGCAAACTCCTAAGAATTGAAATTGAGCTCTTCTCCAACTGCTTTCATTTTAATTTTTAATTGAACAGTATTCCTTTATATAATAAGCACTAACTTATCTGCATGCAGTGGGCTTTACAAAATATGCAAAGGGAGCTTAAGAGCTCATCCCCCATTTCTAGTTTAATATACTCCAGCTAGGGTGGTACAAGGAGGAGGAAATGAGAAGTGTGTCTACACAATAGTTAAGTGATAACACAAGCAGTTGGCTGTTTACAAGGTAGACACTGTCAGTACTTCGGGGTTCAGATACATTGCTGGGCAGATGTGGGAGGAGTTATCACTTTTAAGAGGTCCTGCTGCAGGGCAAGAGAAAATGCTGGCTCCTGATATCTGTGCTCTGTGACAGTGGGCAAAATAACCTCCCAAAGATTCTGCTGCTTCATCTATGGAATGAGCGTAATGCTGCCTCCCTCTCTTTAGAAAGAATTAAAAACAATAATATATATACTCTCTCTCTCTCTCTCTCTCTCTCTCTCTCTCTCTATATATATATATATATATATATATATATATATATATATGCATAATATAGTATTATATAGTATAGTATATAGTACATATATACTATAGTATATTATAGTGTGTGTGTATATATATAGTGTATAATATGAGTTATATATATATATAGTATTCCATTATATGTAATAGAATACTACTCAACCATAGAAAAGAATGAAATAATGCCATTTGCAGCAACATGGATGGACCAGGAGATTATCATACTAGGTGAAGTAAGCCAGAAAGAGAAAGACACATACCACATGCTATCACTTATATGTAGAATATAAAATATCACACAGATGAACTTATTTACAAAGCAGAAACAGACTCACATACATAGCAAACAAACTTATGGTTACCAAAGGGAAAAGGGGGTGTTGTTTGTTGTTTTTAGTCACTACGTCATGTCTGACTCTGCGACCCCATGGACTGTAGCCTTTCAGGTTCCTTCGTCCATGGGATTTCCCAGGCAAGAATACTGGAGTGGATTGCCATTTTCTTCTCCAGGGGATCTTCCTGACCCAGGAACTGAACCCGCATCTTCTGCATTGGCCGGCAGATTCTTTACCACTGAGCCACCAGGGAACCCTGGAAAGGGGATGGGGGAAGGATGATTAGGAGTATGGGATTAGTAGATACAAAACTACTATATATAAAATAAACAACAAGGTCCTACTGTAGAGCCCAAAGAACTATAGTCAGTATCCTGTAAAAAACCATAATGGAAAAGAATATGTAAAACACACACACACACACACACATATATATACACACATATACATATATACATGTATATGTGTATTCTTGAATCATTTTGCTGATCACCTAAAACTAATACAACATTGTAAATTAAATATACCACAATAAAAAAAGAACTAAATACAATATGGATGATTCCTGTCATATGAGAAGAGCCAATAGTCAGGAGTTTGACATGCAGTGTAGCTAGGTTTCAAAAGGATAGGTTAAATTCAGAGACACGAAGTTTTGGGGGAAAAGAAGTAAACAACAGGAATAGAAGTTTCATGCTGAGAGTGATGGACTGGGAAAATTTGGAATAAATATGAGCATCCTAGAGAGGAGAGTTTGAGTCCCAAACTAGTTGTATTTTTAAAAAAAAAAACAAGCTGGAGTGGATTTTTTTTTTCATTTAATCTTGAAGCATATATAATTGAATACCCTCATAAGAATTTTTATACAAAATTAGGTGCAAAATGAATGTTTATTTCAAGCAGGGAAATAAATCACAACATATTACAAATTTTTAAAGGCTGACAGATCTCAAAAACATTACAAAATTTAGGAAATAGCATAATGTGATTGTGAACCAAAAAGGATATATTGCACTAAATTGGATGGAAGTGTATTCTCTAACTAAAATCCTGTTGTACAGATCCAAAACTTTTCCACTACTCTGGCACCTCTGGACAAAATGGGGGTGTCAACAAGGTAAAGCCAAAGCAGAACAACATGGCAGTCTTCATGGTTTTGGATTATACTATCTTACTTTGCCAATTTTATAATAGCCTATGATTGTGTGAACATGATGCTGAATTCCCTGCCAGGCACTAGTCCTGAATGTTAAGCCTCATTAACTTTGTGACAAATTCACCTCAGCATGAGGACAATGGGAAAAACTACTGGAGTGAGTCATCAGAATTATTGTTTTAGGAAGATGAATCTGGTGTTGTCATAGCTAGAAAAGCAACTAGATATGGAGAGAGCAACAGTCAGATATCAAAAAATGAGAGATATCAGAGAGACTTCAACACTCTGACAAGATGTGGACAATGACAGAAAAGGAGGAGCCCAAAGTGACAGGAAGGTTGAACTCATGTGACCGAGAGAATCCACACTAGAGCATTTAGCAGGCAAACAGCCATTTGCCTGTGAGAAAGTCTGTCCACTTTATATTGGCCACGGACCTTGGGAGGTGAGAACATCCAGTGGTTGAAAAAAAAATGCCCCTTTTATGGCCTGAATGACCACATCAAACATGGAAATAGCATGACTAGACATTCCAGTTCTTAATGGTAGTTAGAAATCAGGAAAATACGGGGTTCTCTTATGGCAGTATTATTGCCAGAGTCTAGGAGTACCCTATGTAACCTAGACCTAATTTTTAGGAGGTCACAGAGGAAAATATACTTGCAGCAAATAGAAGGCATATTATTCTTGGTTATTGTGGGTATTCTCTGCCAGTCGCTGAATGAGAACTGTAGAAACTGGGATCCACCATGTGCAGAACCCCTTTTGCTCAGGTTAGAAGTCTTTTCCTTAAGTCTGAGCCTGACTCCCAGTCCCCACCATGATGGGGGCTGGAAGCTGATAGACGGCAGGAGGAAGAGAGCTTGTCTCTAGTACCTCTGGTGAGCCGGCCTGTGTAGGAGCCTGAGGACTAGCTCCACCTGGCTTCCAAGTGAGATGAAGAGTGAGCATCCAAATTAAGAGGGGGTAGCTAGCCAAATGGAGAAGGAAACAGCAACCCACTCCAGTACTCTTGCCTGGAAACTCCCATGAACGGAGGAGCCTGGTAGGCTGTAGTCCACGGGGTCGCTAAGAGTCAGATATGACTGAGCGACTTCACTTTCACTTTTCACTTTCATGCATTGGAGAAGGAAATGGCAACCCACTCCAGTGTTCTTGCCTGGAGAATCCCAGGGACAGGGGAACCTGGTGGGCTACCGTCTATGGGGTCGCACAGAGTCAGACATGACTGAAGCGACTTAGCAGCAGCAGCAGCAGCAGCAGCAGCTAGCCAAATCCAGATAAAATGACTACTCCAGCCATGGAAAGGAGAAGCAAGAAGGGGATCACATCCATATTCTGTCTTAAGTAGGCAGCTGGACTCAATCTGCCATCTTCCTGGACAATGGCTAACCTAGAGAATGGTGCCAACTCCTTGGCAGCATGTTTATTTTTTCATTGAATCATCACCTTCACTACCACGCAAACATTGTTATTCTACTTCACAGATGACCAGTAAGCTCCAGGTTCAGCTACTTTACCCAAGACTGTAGCTCTAAAGGCAGCACCAAGCTAATAATGATACGTAACACAGTATTGTAAGTAGTTATGCTACATTAGCTCATGTAGTCACCACCACAAGGCTCTAAGGTGATGCTATTTCTATCCCCGTTTCATAGGTGAGGCTGCTGAGGCACAGCGATGTCAGGTAGCTTGTCTGAGGTCACATCTGGGATTTGACTGCAGGCCTTAGGTTCCAGGACATATTATATGCACCATGTACTCTTCTGCCTCTTCAAGGTTTTAAACTGTGATCCTGGTGGCTCAGATGGTAAAGAATATGCCTGCAATGAAGGAGACCTGGGTTTAATTCCTGGGTCAGGAAGAGCCCCTAGAGAAGGGCATGACAACCCATTCAGTATTCTTGCCTGGGAAATCCCATGGGAGAGAGGAGCCTGATGGGCTATAGTCCATGGGATCACAAAGAGTCGGACATGACTGAATGACTAACACTTCACTTTCTGATTCCTCAATCCTTCTTCTGCTCATTCCATCACAGAAAGACAGAGGGAAAATCTGTTCAAAGGACGAATAGGAGGGGTAGGAAGAGGAGGAAGCACTGGGAGGGAAGGTGATCAGTCAAGTTTTGGAAATGCAAAATGAAGATTTGTGAATGCCCCTGAGGAATGGGGGACTTTGGGGATTTGTCCTAGAAATGCAGATTTGAGAGGCAGCAGCAGGAGATAATAGAGCTGTGAGATAGAATCTGCTCCTGTATAATTATGTAATTAAAATAATGATACCTTAGAGTCATTTAGTACTTGATAATTTTCAAAACACTTTTATATATACTATTATGTTTAATCACCTACGATATTTTTAAGTTTAAGTGATACGGAACCTGCTGCATATTACAAATGTAATAGGAATGCATTTCCATTGCAGAGATAAAACAGCAATATGACAGAGAAAGGCAAGGGAAACCATATTTATTGCACCTGTGTTGTGTGGCCAGAAATGGGCAAGATGTTTATGCCATTATCTTACTTAATTCAACAAGGAGTTTATGGGAGTAAATCACGTCCTCCCTTTACAGATAAGGAAACAAAAGGCTTGGAAAGTTTAGGTCACTTGTCCAAGATGACACATCTTGCATGTATTGGGCCATCCTGCCAATGACACTGTCTAAATATATATTCCCAGGTTTGGTACTTCATAGCGTTCCTTTATTCATTTCTGTTTGTTCTGGATACATATCATTCACACATACAAAATGAAGAGGGTGGAGATCAGAAAATCTGTGTCAGCACATCTCCCACCATGACCACTAAAATCCGGCTTCAAGCCCAGTTCAGCTGCTTGCAGTTGTCTTCCACAGGGACAGTCTTGGTTCTGGAATCAAGCTGTATCCCCATCATTGCTGCTATTTCTCATGTAATAGGAATTGCTGAATTACATCCTGTCTGCCTCTTCCATTCCTCCTATATTCTTAGCTATCCTTCTCTCGGGACTTCTGTTGACTTTTAGAATTAATCAGTTTTAACCCTGAGACCTGCTGTGTCTCCTGTAACCTCAATCCCCAGCTGACCAAGCCTGAGAGCTGACCACTTTTGCCAAGAGATGTAGGGGTCAGGAAGGCCATTCAAACAGCATGACATCATAGTAGATCCAGAGAGAAAAACCTCACCATGCCAACTAGCATAAATGTGTTTGTTGGATCTAGTCTTGCCAGGGCCAGACCCTTTTCTGGGCAGTCTCTAGGCTCCATATTCAATGCTACCTTAAAAGAACTTTGAGCAATGGGTCTTGAGTAGGGGCAGTATTATATAGTGGTTAAGACTAGCAGGGTTTTTTTTTTTAATTTTTAAATTAATTTTTATTTTATTTGAGTGTAGTTGCTTTACAGTGTTGCGTTAGTTTCTACTATACAGCAAAATGAATCAGCCATACATATACATATATCCCCTCGCTGTGGGACTTCCCATTCAGATCACCACATTGCATTATGTAGGGTTCCCTGTGTTATACAGTATATTCTCATTAGTTATCTCTTTCATACATAGTATCAATAGTGTAAGCTAACAGCTTTGAGATGAATCTTGTGTTCAGATCCTGCCCCCATTCTTTACTTAACTTATAAATTTGAAAGATATTTGAGACTTAAATCCCCCATTTATAAAATTGAGGATAATGTCTGCCTCAGGGTTGTTACATGAATTAATGAATGTGAAATATGTGTTACCTGTAGAGCACTCAATGAGGCTACTGCTGCTGCTATTACTTTTATCACTGGAAGTTACAGGCATGGAATTTTTGAAGATTTATGGCCTGTTCATAATGTTACTATAGCTGCCTAGGGAGCTAAGTGTGATATAGACCAGTGGTTCCCAAACTTGGCTGCATATTAGAATCACCTGGGGAATTTTTTTTTTCTCACCATTCAGATGCCCATCCCATTCTAGTTTAATCAGAATATCCGGATAAGGGAACTAGGCATCCATAGTTTTCAAAGATGCTGGGTCTTTCCAACCTGCAGCAAAGTTTGGGAACCACTGTTACAGACTGTTTCCTTCAGTTCTTCCAGCACCAGTTTCAAGGATCAGTAGGGTCAGCACCTCTCCATGCTCACTTCCATGGCCTAAGAAAGGTCAGTGACCCTGGCTCCCTCACTCTTGTCTGCCTTCCTCTCCCAGCTGCATGTGCGCCACCAGTGGAATCATTGCTGAGCTTTCTTCCATAAAATGTTGAAGCCGGAAGAATGCGAACTGTTAAATAAGAAGCAGGTGGGGAGGTGAAGGCCATAGGTTCAGCAAAATTGCAGATGAGGAATTTAGGCCTTTGGGACTCCAAGATGATAAAAGCAGTTATTGAAATCCTAGTCAGTCTCTCTCAATGCCTCCAGGATCTTTTCACTTCGACTTTTGCTCCTGCTAATGGGCTAAAATGGAAAAATGCTGAGCTTTCAAAGAAAGTATAAATGTCCCTTGTGTGTGTTAAGTTGCTCAGTCATGTCCAAGTCACTGTGACTCCATGGACTGTAGCCCATCAGGCTTCTCCATCTATGGGATTCTCCAGGCAAGAATACTGAAGTGGGTTGCCATTTCCTTCTCCAGGAGATTTTTCCGTAGGATTTGAACCCAGGTCTCCTGCATTGGTAGGCAGATTCTTTACTGTCTGAGCCACCAGGGAAACCCATAAATGCTCCTTCTCAGAGGAATTAATGAATAGAGAGATTAAAGGTTCCAGAGTATTCCTGTGGAAACTGTTGAAGAAAATGCCAGACGTTAGAAGTGTAGGGACAGATTTTAATTAGTAATAACTATGACAATGGGAAGAGATTCGAGTGTGAGCCAAACTCAACTTCTCACCTGTGCCTGTGTCTGTGAAAGGGAGAATGAAGGATTAGGAGGGGGTGGGCAGTGCTCAGTAGAGACAGGAAGTGGAAAATGACAACTGGCTGGAAGGCAGCTGGTCCATGTGAAACCATCTGGGTTTTCAACTTGGAGCTTATTACAGGTGGGCTCCTGCCCTCCCAACAGAGCCTGGGAGGCAGGGGCCCTATCTTCAGATGTTGTCTGGAACAAACAATAAATTCTTTGAGCAGCCTTGAGTTTTCTTAGGCAGGCACTTTAAGAGGGGCTAGGGTCCACCCGGGTGGCTCAGGTGGTAAAGAATGTGTCTGCAATGCAGGAGATCTGAATTTGATCCCTGCATTGGGAAGATCTCCTGGAGATGGGAATGGCTACCCACTCCAGTATTCTTGCCTGGATAATCTCATGGAAATGGGAGCCTGACAGGCTATAGTCGATGCGGTCACAAACAGTCAGACACGACTAAGCACACGATCTACGCACAGGGTCCTCCTGGGGATGTAGCCTTGAGCTGTTAGAAACTATGTTAATATTTTCAAGTGTTTATAGGCCAAGGTTCAGGCCTCGTGGAGAAGAGAACTTGGGTGACCTGGCTAGAGTTTGGTCAAGTAGGATCTTTATCAAGACAGAGGATTGGTGAATGTTATTTACAATCTTTCCTTCCCCTTGGTGCCTTTCTGCCATGCTGCACAATTAAGGTCCAACATCTACGTAGCATGTGCTCTGCAGTCCACAGCAAAGCAAGTAGCACAGGCCTGTCCCCTCATGAAAGAGGTCCCCGTGCTTGATCTCAGGGCTTTCTCTTGTTTAACACTGACTCAGCCCCCTTATTCTTCTCCAGTGTCTTCTCTTCTTTTTACCAGTCATGTGGTTCCACTTGGCTTCTGAATATGCCCCAGAGAGAGTGGCAGGTCATCAGAGAAACTCTTATGGTAGTGATGATCCTGGCTTTTGAGGCCTCAGTCCATTTGTCAAGATCCTGAAGGTGAAAGAGGAGAATGAAAAAAATTGGCTTAAAACTCAACATTCAGAAAACTAAGATCATGGCATCTGGTCCCATCACTTCATGGCAAATAGATGAGGAAAAAATTAAAACAATGACAGACTATTTTCTTGGGCTCCAAAATCACTGCAGATGGTGACTACAGCCATGAAATTAAAAGACGCTTGCTCCTTGGAAGAAAAGCTATGACAAACATAGACAGCATATTAGAAAGCAGAGACATCACTTTGCCAACAAGGGTCCATATAGTAACTATGGTTTATCCAGTAGTCATGTACGAATGTGAGAACTGGACCACAAAGAAGGCTGAGCGCCAAAGAATTGATGCTTTCAAACTGTGGTGCTGGAGAAGACTCTTGAGAGTTCCTTGGACAGCAAGGAGATCAAGTCAGTCAGTCCTAAAGGAAATCAACCCTGAATATTCATTGGAAGGACTACTGAAGCTCTAATACCCTTGCCGCCTGATGCGAAGAGCTGACTCATTAGGAAAGACCCTGATGCTGGGAAAGATTGAGGGCAGGAGGAGAAGGGGGTGACAGAGGATGAGATGGTTGGATGGTATCATCATCTCTTGGACATGAGTTTGAGCAAAGTCCAGGAGATAGTGAAGGACAGGGAAGCCTAGCATGCTACAGCCCATGGGGTTGCAAAGAGTCAGACATGACAAGCAGCCCTAGGGCCATGGATGTTGTAGTGTTGCCATGGCAACATGACTACCCTGACCCTTCCTGGACTCAAATTCCCTGGCAGTATGTTTTTTAGGATTGTACAGAGAAGAAAGAGTGCAAGCCAGGTTCTTCCATAAACCACTACTGTGTAGCCAGATGGGAAAAACTATCACTTAGCCATTTTTAAAACATGCTTTGCTAATTTCTGGTCAGTGCCAGTGCTGTCCTTCTGAAACTGTGGCATCATGGAGAAGAATGCATGGGCTTGTACAAAACTATGGGTGGCACCACAGCTCTGCTACATACTAGCTGGGTGACTTTGGTCAGTGCTTCTCTGTGCATAAGCTTCCAATCTGTAAAATGGAATAGCAATTGTGATTATTATGCAATTAATATGCATAAGGTACTTAAAATAGCCCCTGACATGTGAGCACTTTTTAAATATTTGTCATTGTTATCCCAAAGTTTTCAATACCCTTCTGCTTGTCTTTCCCTTTGGTAAAAGTTTACACTGTGGATTATGAATTTTTCTTGACATTTCTCCATGGTGACTCAGATCCACTTGTGTCTTTTGGTTTCTCTCCTATCCGTGTTCTTACTTTTCCCCACTATGCATCCAAATTCAGCTATCCTAGCATTTTGTTTCATGGCCATCTTTCTATTCATCTCTGTGTGTTCCCTTCAGACAATTTCAGTTGCTCCCTGTAGTTTCTCTCATGATAAGGTACATGATTCACAGCCTCTGTCCCTGCCTTCAGATGGAGCTTGAGATCTGGCCTTTTGGGTGGAACTTGTGTCTTTATTTATTCAGTGTTTGATTAGCTTTGGCATAAGAAAGCTTTTTTTGGGGGGGTTGCTTTTCTAGATCAATGGTATAATTAGCAATTCATTTAATTTATCTACTTCTTCATTTTTATCCCAATAAACTGGGAGATGATAACAATAACTTCTAGTGCAAGAGTAATTTTAAGCATTAAATGGATATTTGATAGCAAATGCTTGGCAAAGTGCCTGGTGTTCTAGCTATTCTGGTTGATTCCTCAACGTGTCTAAAACCCAGATTATTGCCCACTTCTCACAAAACCAGCTCTTCTCCTAAATTTGTTAAGACTGCTAATATTAAACATATTCTAAACATATTCTGAGCCAACCTGTTTCCATGAGTTGAACCATCCTTGACTTTTTCCTCTCTTTCATCTGATGGGTCAGCAAATTCTGTTATTCAGGCTCTTGCTGATATCTTCCAACCCATGTTTTTTTTTTTTTTCTTTTGAAATTGTCAGTTTCTCTCTTTATTCCATTTCTTTCACATGCATGAAAGAAATGTTAGTTAGTCCATTATAAAATTAACATATGCTCCTTGAACATCCAAAGATATATCGATATATCAAGAAAACTCCTCCTCCTACCTGATTTTTCCCCACTATTTTATTGTCACTGTCCTGTATCTTGTTTGCTCTAATTCAGTAGTCTCTCAATAATCTCTGATTTTAGAGGCCCACTGCTGCTGCTGCTAAGTCGCTTTAGTCGTGTCCAAATCTGTGCGACCCCATAGACGGCAGCCCACCAGGCTCCCCCGTCCCTGGGATTCTCCAGGCAAGAATACTGGAGTGGGCTGCCATTGCCTTCTCTGAGAGGCCCACTACCCATATTCATATCAGCAATTGCTCCTGGCACAATCAGGGTGACAGATGTTAAAGGCCTGAACAGGATGGATGTGTGTGTGTGTGTGTGTGTGTGTGTGTGTGTGTGTGTGTGTGTATTTACAATTTTAACATTGAATGTTCTTATTATTTACATTATGTCACAAACCCAACTATTTCCTTTACTTTTAAAAATAATTTATTTGGCTGCACTGGCTCTTAGTTACAGCATGCAAGATCTTCAGTCTTCACTAAAGTATGCAGGATCTTTGAGTTATGGCATGCGTACTCTTAGTTTTGGCCTGTGGGATCTAATTTCCTGACCAGGTATTGAATCTGGGCTCTCTGCATTGGGAGGGCAGAGTTTTAGCCACTGGACTACCAGGGAAGTCCTGCCTCCTTTACTTTTTATTCTATCCGTTTGAAGCCTGAAAAGTTTTCGACTTGTAACCTCTGTTAACCCAGTTAATTCCAACCATTTGATGATATAACAAGCAAAATTACCCCAAAGTGCCTTTGGCAGCTAGCGGGGGCTTGTACCTCCACCAAATCTCAGCTTCCCATATGGCTTCCTCCTCTCACAGAGGATACAGCAACATCTCGTGGGTCCCAAGGTCTCCAAATCCTATCTCTCTTATTTCCCCAGACACCATAGAAAAATAGCAGGCTCCAAAAATTGAGACTCAATCTGATTAGGTAATCTGAACACTTACCCACTGTGGTGCTTAATTTATGGGTCAACTTGACCATACCATGAGGTACCAGATTAGACATTATTTCTGAGAATGTCTGTGAGATTGCTTCTGGATGAGATTAACATTTGAATCAGTGACTCAAGAAAGCAGATGTCCCTCCCCATTATAGAGATGTCTTGTCACCCAATCCATCAAAGGCCTGAATAGAACAAAAGGTAGAGAAAAGAGGAATCAATTCATTTTGCTTCTTGCCTGACTGCTTGAGCTGGGACATCGGGCTCCTGCCCTCGGACTGGGATGACACCACTGCCCTACCTGAGTCTTTTGCTTGCAGACAGAAGACTATGAGACTTCTCAGCCTCCATCATCACGTGAGCCAGTTCCTCGTAATAAATCTTACGTAGCTCTATCTCTCTATCTGTTTGTCTATGTATACACACACCCTATTGATTCTTTTTCTCTAGAGCTGCTGCTGCTGCTGCTAAGTTGCTTCAGTTGTGTCCAACTCTGTGTGACCCCATAGACGGCAGCCCACCAGGCTCCGCCATCCCTGGGATTCTCCAGGCAAGAACACTGGAGTAGGTTGCCATTTCCTTCTCCAATGCATGAAAGTGAAAAGTGAAAGTGAAGTCGCTCAGTCATGTCCCACTCTTCGTGACCCCATGGACTGTAGCCTACCAGGCTCCTCCGTCCATGGGATTTTCCAGGCAAGAGTACTGGAGTGGGGTGCCATTGCCTTCTCCGTTTTCTCTAGAGAACCCTGACTAATACATCCACCAATGAGCACGTTTTTCATACTTATCCTTAAGAAGTGAGAGTATTAAAGAAGGGTGTTCTGACAATGGTTGCTTGGAAACACAGCAAATTCAGCAGTGCCTTGGCCCCAGTACAATTCTCTGCGGCATGAAGCGAGTACCTAGGCCCCCATGGCTTCTTTCCCTTGCTTATCTACTGTCTATTTAAGCTGCTCAATGGATCCTGTTCCTTAATTCATATGATGTGAAGTTGTGAACTTGGTACAAAACCCTAGCACATTAGAGGTGGGAACGCAGAAATGATCTATTTAATAGCTCACCACAACCACCTTTTAGTCTATCATGGAACTTTCTTTATAACCCTGTGACCGACTTTTCTCTCCAGATTTTTTTCCCATTAGTCCTTCTGATTGACCTTCTATACACACAGAGAAACTTACCATTTTAAGTCATCACCTTATGATTTGTTGCTTCTACTCTTTGTAAGTTCTCATCTCACTCCTGTCTCCTCCTGCAGAAATCCTGCCCACCTCCAACCATCTGATTTAAAGGCTACCTTCTCTCAGAAAGCTTTCTTTAGAGACTAGTTCAGGTAAGCTGTCTTCTTCCAAACCTTCTTTTTCAGACCATCCTTGTGGGACAGAACCCACTGTGCCTTGGGTTGAAATTATTTGGTCACACTTTTAAAAAAAATCTCCTTATCCTTCAAAGATAGGACTGCTGTTACTCATCATCGCATATCCCATAATCAGCACACACTGCTTTGCTTGAAGTAGTCAATACATGTGTGTTTAAAATAGGACTTCTGCCTCATGGCATATATGAAGAAAAAGGTGGCCCTTTGAAAGCCTTCAAGCCTTTAGAGGCTTTCAAAACTAACACAGAGATTTTGTTGAATTTTGAAGGCTGCACAAACCAATGACTTACTGAATGCAAACTACAACTAACAGCCTTTCCCTGCGATTCTGACTCATTGGAGATGCATCTTCCAGGTCTCAATGCCTGGCAAGTACTCTAAAATTAGTTTTTATTTGTTGTCTTTCTTAGCCACATCTCGTGAATAGCCCTGATATTTTTATTTGATTGTGTTTGGCCCTTAAATTACTCTCCAGCAATTTGGCTGGAAGTGGGACTTCATTTCCTAGCCATCCTGCTTATCAGTAAGCCAGCTGTTTTCTGTATGTAGACCACCACGCCTATTTTTACTGTGTTCCTGTCTTTTTTTATTCAAATATATTTCAAATATGAGTCAGTGAATGCTTGAGAAGAAATCTGCATGATGAAATATCTTTCATGTTGTTTAAATCAGGCTTTATCAAGAGGGTGTAAAACTTCTGGGTGTAATGTCAAAACAATAGAGGTGTTTGACATAAGCCATAGATCCTCCAAGTATTGGATGTTTTTCTCCCACAAGATATTCAGGATACTTTGAAATAAATTTTTAAAATTTGTGATCTTTGAACTGATTTATTGTTGCTTAAAATAGGGATGAATGGAAAGCAGAGCTATCTGTACCCATCTCCTTACCAACAGCTAGTTGTTTTTTTTAAATTTATTTTTAATTGGAGGATAATTACTTCACAGTAATGGCACCCCACTCCAGTACTCTTGCCTGGAAAATCACATGGATGGAGGGGCCTGGTAGGCTGCAGTCCATGGGGTCGCTAAGAGTCGGACACGACTGAGTGACTTTACTTTCACTTTTCACTTTCATGCACTGGAGAAGGAAATGGCAACCCACTCCAGTATTCTTGCCTGGAGAATCCCAGGGACGGCGGAGCCTGGTGGGCTGCCGTCTGTGGGGTCGCGCAGAGTCGGACACGACTGAAGCGACTTAGCAGCAGCAGCATTGTGACAGTTTCTGCCATATATCAACATGAAACAGCCATAGGTATACACATGTCCCCTCCCTTTTGAACCTCTCTCCCACCTCCCACCCCTTCCCATCGCTCTAGGTTGTCACAGGGTTTGAGTTCCCTGCGTTGTACAGCAAATTCCCACTGGCTATTTTTACATATGGTAAGATAAACTATCTGTACCCATGTTCTGATTGACAGCTAGTTTTTGACCAAAACCAAAAAGTACATAAAGTAACTAAAGTCACAGAGGAACAACTTCCACTCCCAATCAAGAGAAGCAGGGGTTGAGTTTAGTCTCTGTATGGACTGAATGTTTGTGGTTTTCACTGAAACCACATTTAAAAATTAAAATGTTTAATTTAATTTAAAATTAAAACCATTTAAAAATTAAAATGTTTAAGCCCTAACCCTCAATCTGATGGTATTAAGAGGTGGAGCCTTTTTAAATGAGGTCATGAGAGTAGAGACAGCATGATGGGATTAATGTCTGTTGGAGGGCAGAGATATTGAATAATATTCACCAAACTGTAAAGGAACTTTAAGACTGAAACATCAAGCAGCAAGTGGGGTCTGAGAAGCATCCCAGCATAAGTGATGTTTGAGTTGCTTTTGAATGGTCTACATAGGGTAAAGAGTTGAGTACAGCTTTCTAGGCAGAAGGAGTAGCAAATGCAAATCCTGGATGCATCAAACCAAATGGGGCTTGGGGGTAACATTAAGTAGTCTGTAGCCTAATCGGACTTTTACTGTGAGGAAATGGATGAGGATTGAGCCAGAGATGGAAATGGCTCAATTGTGGCAGAGTTTATTGTGGAGCATTATTCTGGAACTGCTGCTTTCTGGAATATTAACTGGATCTTATAGACCACACTTGATCTTAGCCAAAAGGCTGAGAAGCGATGGATCTTACAGACCAGAGTAATCACTCCCTTCTCAAGCCTTTCTCTGTCACTTATTCAGGGACTTATTCAGCTTGTCTTGCACTCATCAAAAATGTCATGCTTTTCATTTTTCCTCTATATGACTCAGACTGTGGCTCATTTGTATCTTCCGTACATGTTAGCATTGTTCTTGGTATATAATGGTCCTAAGTATATAGTTGTTGCATTACAACATTTAAGAAGGTATGTATTAAATACAATGTGATCCATATGTGATAGTCTGCTTCTTAGGATGTCAGCTGAAAAGATAAACACAGTGCCATTGTAGATGTGTTCATTTCTTCCACATGGATTTCGGCATATCTGATTTTAGAATATTTCTCTTTTGTGGGGTTGCTGAGATCAAATGAGAAGTACAAATGAAATGCTACACTGTTTTCTTAATTTATTTCTACACTCAAAACTTTTCCTAAGCTTAAAATGGAAATGCTTTCATCAGAATATGCCTGCATATTCAAGAATAACATCACCATAAAATGAATGTTAAAAATAGCTTTATATTCTCTTGTCAGTCCAGACTGCCAAGGTATTGTGGCATTTTTAGCAAAGTCTAGATCCTCATTTTCAAATGAGAGGTTGATTTGTCTTCTCAATTCTGGGCTATGTATCAGCCAGACACCTCATTAAAGCCTAGCTTTATTAAAATAGAGGAAATAACAACTCCTAGCACTGCTTCTGTAATGTACACTATCTATAACAAGCCCCCAAAATAAAACTTGAATGGCTGTAGAGGGAGGAAATAACTAATTAGCAAGATGTATTATAATGAAATATAGGACTTTTGAATGTACAACCTGAATAATATAAAGCCAGAATATTTGTATACAGTCACATGGGAACGCTAGGAGAATATCATACTATTTCCAAATAATGTAGCACATTATTTTTATTATTATTGATATTATACCTTATGAAAGAGCAGGCAATCAAAGCTATTGCTTTTGCTTTTGATTTAATTATCTCCTTTTATGCTATGGTAAATGAAACTATTGGTTATTTTACTCTGCAGATATTTTCTCTACAACCCCATCTGTACTATCCAGACTATTGCATGTAAAAGGTGCTCAATAAATGTTGGTTGGACAGAATTGAACTCCTACAATACCTGTTTTTTCTATATATGCACAGTGATTCAGTTTTATATATATTCAGTTTTATTTTATATATATATATATATATATATATATATATATATATACACACACACAGATATATATATATATACACACAGACACTTTTTTCACATTCTTTTCCATTATGGTTTATCAAAGAATATTGAATATAATTATTTGTGCTATACAGTACAGCCTTGTTTTTTATCATCCCCTGTATAATAGTTTGCATCTGCTAATCTCAAACTCCCAATCCTTCCCTCCCTCCGCCAGCTTTTTCTGAGATGAAAGACAAAAAAACGAAGTCAGAATAAATCTTTTTTAATTTTTTAAAAAAAGATTTACCTCCCTGCTTCGCACTTTAACCTTTTCGGAGCTCCTTTGCATCTGCATTGTTACCTTTCTAAGTGCTATATCATCTTCACATGGGTTCCTAAGATGAACTATAGCCTGTGCTCACTACAAATCTCTTCCTTCCCAATTTTCTCTAAATAAGTCACCCAACTAGGCATTCATTGCAGTTATAAATTTGTGGTCACCAACATTAACCAGACTGTCATTTCTCCTGAGTTTCTCTATTCAACTCTGTCCTATTTTCTTTAATCTTCCAACACTTACCTCTGTGGGACTTACAGCAGAAAATCTAGTCTTATATTTCTTTGAGTAAACAACGGCTAACAGAAGCAAACTATTTCAACTTCTTCTTTTGGAAACCTGAAATCTCCCTGCCCCTAAACCCATCTGTTCTGCCTTGCCTCTTGCCAAAATGAAAGTAAAATGCCTCTCCCAGTGCAAGGCCAGTCTTCCCTCTGGCACTCTAATGACTTCTCAGAACTCTCATTCCTTTTGTTCCTTTCTGCTGTTGCAAAAATCTTCTTTTTTAAAATTTATTTATTTTGTAATCGGAGGATAATTTCTTTACAACGTTTTGGTTCTGCTATATGACAATGTGAATCAGCTATAAGTGTACATATATCTCCTCCATCTTACAAGTGGCATTGTTTTGACTATCTTTTCCTTTGGCACCTTTAACCTCTCTTTCTCTACCGACTTGTGTGTATTAGGTTTGCAGTATGCTCCAGACTTGTTTAAAACAAACACGCTTCCCCAACTTTCACTCCTAGCTACTATATCCTCTGTGTGCCTCTTCACAACCAAATCTTCTTGAAAGAGCTCTACACTGACTGTTTTCAATTATTTAACCCTTACTTATGCCTCAATCCATGGCTTACCCTGTTCTATGCAGCAATGGCACTTTACATCACCAGTAACATCCTTGTTGCATAATTTTATCAGACCCTTCAGTTCCTTCCAGCTTTAACCCTCATATATAACATCACCCTTTGATACTGTGCAGAAAAGACTTAACAAAGCAGATCTGACTACTTATCCTTAGGAAGGCCTGTTTGCAAGATTGGCCCTTGGAAAGAATCTGGGAACTTATCCCTCAGGAGTGGTATCACCTCCTACATCCAAACCATTTATAACAGGGGCCTCAGTGTTTTGGCTTGCAGTGTGTCAGGCAAAACAAAGCTGGTTTAGTAACAGTTCAACTTCAGAGGCAGTGATCTTCAGCAAACAAGAGATTTTGTGCATGCTTAAATGAGCAAAATATTGGATAATCCTCATTTTCCTCAGTGTCTTTAATTTCTTGGCTCCTTAAGTAGGATTTAAATAAGCCCAGTGCTTCCTTGAGAAATCAGGCTTCTACAGGCTCGGGATTTTCACATGTGTTGTTGGTGTTGTTCAGTCTCTCAGTCATGTCTGACTCTTTGTGACCCCATGGACTGCAGCACACCAGGCCTCTCTTTCCCTCACTATCTCCTGAAGTTTGCTCAAACTCATGTCCATTAAGTCGATGATGCCATCCAACCATTTCATCCCCTGTTGCCCTCTTCTCCTGCCCTCAATCTTTCCCAGCATCATGATCTTTTCTAATCCGTCTGTTCTTCACATCAGGTGGCCAAAGTATTAGAGCTTCAGCATCAGTCCTTCCAGTGAATATTCAGGATTGACTTCCTTTAGGATTAACTGCTTTGATCTCCTTATTGTCCAAGGGACCCTCGAGAGTCTTCTCCAGCACCACAGTTCGAAAGCATCAATTTTTCAGTGCTCACATATGATTGCAATATTAAAGAAGACTGGTTGGTACCCCAGTCCAAAGACAAACATTTTGCAAACAAACTAATGGTTGCATTGGGTCACTGAGGCTTGTTGAGAGAGAAAAACATTCATGATTATAAGCTCAAGAGGCAGAGACAGTGGTTACTGGGAACATGTAGACCAGCATAACCTACAAGGTATCCATAGATTCATTGGGTACATTGGGGGAGTGGACAAGCTGTGTGCACTAGACTATTTCTGGATGTGTAATCTATCCTCAAATCTGTGATGCTGACACATTTCATGTTCCATACCAGCTTCATCTTCCTTTGCTCCATTGTCTCTACGTGTCCCACATGTCCTTCAGGCTCTCTTCTGTGACACAGAACCTTAACTATGCTCTAGTAATACTGCCTTCTTCATCTCCTAGCTAATGCAACTCTTTTAATCCAATTTTTTAAAAAAATTTTGTACAATTTTAAAGGTTAGTTTTCATTTGCAGTTATTACAAATATTGGCTATATTTATACAAGATGTTGTTCAATACAACCTTGAGCCTGTCTTACACCCAGTAGTTTGTACCTTCCACTCCTCCCCCCACACCGGTAACCACTAGTTTGTTCTCTATATCTGTGAGTCTACTTTTTGTGTTCTGTTTATGTCAATAGTTTGTTTTATTTTTTTAGATTCTACACATAAGTGATATCATATGGTATTTATCTTGCTCTGTTTGACTTATTCCACTTTAGCTTAATGCCCTCCAAGTCCATCCATGTTGCTGCAAATGGCAGAATTTCATTCTTTTCATGGCCGAGTAGTATTTCATTGTGTGTGTGTGTGTGTGTGTGTGTGTGTATACATATATATACACACACTACATCTTTATCTATTAACCTATTGATGGATACTTAGGGTGTTTCCATATCTTGACAATTGTAAATGATGCTGCTGTGAACATTAGTGTGTATATATCTTTTCAAATTAGTGTTTTGTCTTTTTTTCTGATATATACCCAGGTGTGGAATTGCTGGATCATAAGGTAGTTCTAATTTTAGTTTTTTGAGGAACCTCTGCACTGTTTTCTACAGTGGCTTTACTAGTTTCTATTCTCCCAACAGTGTAGGAGGGTTCCTTTTTCTCCACATTCTTGCCAACATTTGTTCTTTTTGGTAACAGTCATTCTCATTGTGGTTTTGACTTACATTTCTGTGATGATTAGTGATAGAGTATCTTTTTATGCATCTGCATATCCTCTTTGGAAAATTGTCTATTCACTTCTTTTGCCCATTTTTGAATTAAGGTTTTTTGATGTTGTATTTTATGAACTATTTATATATGTTGAATATTAATTCATTATCTATTATAACCTTTGCAATATTTTCTCCCATTCAGTAGGTTGTCTTTTTGGTTTTTTTGATGGTTTTCTTTGTGATGAAAACATTTTTAAGTTTAATTAAGCCCCATTTTTTTATTTTTGCTTTTATTTCCTTTGCTTTAGGAGATAGATCAAAAATATACTGCTATGATTTATGTCAAGGAGTGTTCTACCAATGTTTTCTGAATCCCTGTTTTTGAGCTTCAATCTCTTGTATGGTTGAGTCATTTTTGTACTTCAGTAGATGATTTATAATTTCACTTTATTTATATTTTAATGAGTAATGCATTACAAGGGAGAACAGCACAACCCAAAGCAGCTTAAACAAACTGATAAAATAGGAAGCACTTTTTGGCTTAGGAAGTTAGAAAAGATACCAGGACTTGAGGAAGAGCTACAAGAACCAAGAATAATCCTGGGATTCAGATCCCATTTCTGGTTTTTATTTTTAATTCTCACTTTGAAATTATCCCTCTAAATGGTGGGAAGACACCTCCAACAGTTCCAGATTCATACTTTATTTATAAACTCTTGTGCAAAGGAGTTTTGTTTTCTCAGCATCTGCATATCAAGAAAAAATAAATTCAAAAGCTAGAAGTCAACAAACAAAAAGGAATGTCTACCTCTTGGCCTGAACATTTGTTCAGTTAGAAAGCATATGATCAGACAGACTTGGAACATGTGCCTATTTCGGAAAGTAGATTAAGGAAGTGTGGTTCTCTGAACAGAGTGGAAGAAACCAACTGGAGTGATGTGCTGTCTGAACTCGTGACAGTAAAGAGCTCACGGACTGACTCAGTCAATACGCAGGTGCTCTGCATGCTAGTGGCTTACTTTCCCTGTGTCCAGTGATCTTGTTTCCCTTTCCACTCAATAGATTTATTGCATCATGAATATAAAGACGTAATAGAAACAAATTATATGAGAAACATCTTAGAATGCTCTACATAAATAGGTGGTTGACATCTTCTGAATTTTTTGTGTTGACTTTTAGCTTTGAATGGTTATTTTTTTTTTTCTCTTTACCGTAGCAAAGTCTGTTTAGATGACTTCTGGGGTCACTTCATATCTGAGAAATTTGTCAAAAGAGGACAATTTCTGCTCTACTGTTAAAACAAAATTGTATCACAGATTCATTAAGCCCCAAGTAGTCCTGGAGAAGTGTCACTCTCTGCATGTCCCAGGAGAGGGCTGCAGATCCCGTCACCTGTCCAGGCTAGATATTCTGCTCCTGGTGGCTGCTTTGTCTGTTGCTCTGTCTTCAGTTTGAAAGGAGCTCTGTACGCTGGAGGCTATAGCATCCCCAAAGCAGACTAGGGAGAGCAGGCATTATTCCACAAAACAAGTGCACCAAGATACCTATAGGTACAAGCTGAGGCAAACTGAAAATTCAGAGTCACGTCACTCAAATGTCAAATCAACCACAGAGACTGAAAGAATATATTTCAGAACATGTTCCTCCCTCTCCTGTTCCTCACTTGTTTTGACACAGTGATACCTTGCTTTGGACTCAATCCATTTATCTACTCCTATATCTGAATTTCATTTTTTTTCCAAGGTTGCAAGCAGGAGGTATAAACATGTTTCACTTGGTAACACAGCTCTTTCAAAGATACTGAGATATAAAAGGTGGTGAAGAACTTTGGTTCTTCACCCAAATAATTTTTGGGGCTTACAATATTTCTAACACTGGGATGTAGGCAGGTCCTATGATAAAGTGCAGAAATTCTCAAAATTCTTCAGGAGTCACACGATGGGCATACGTATTGCCTTCTCTCTTTATCTAGGATTTTATTTCCACAAGAGTGGAACTGGTAGACTTTTTAAATACATATGTATATTTGACTGTGCCTGGTCTTAGTTGTAGCATGCGGGATCTTTAGTTGCAGCATGCAAGTCTCTGTCCATGGATTGAACCCAAGGCTCCTGCCTTGGGAGCTCAGAATCTTAGCCACTGGACCACCAAGGGAGTCCCTGGAACTGATAGACTCTGGCCACCAAACAAAAATGCTTACCCTAATTGGTGGAATTTTTGTCCCAATATAATTTAGAGGCTCCCTTTCTTTCAAGCTCTAATCCATGACCTAACAATCTAAGACTAAGAAAAAAGGTTTGGTATTATACAATACATGAGCCACATTTATTTCTGCAACTTCTTTCCTGCAAAAGTAGCTGGGCTTATGGCAGGAGCATTAGGCTAATTGTCCAGTGAACATTCTTTCCCTAATCAGAAATTCAGACCTAATTTTCAAAGGGAATAGACCTGAGGATTTATGCATACAATTCACTCCTTCTTTCACTCACTGAGCGAATGTCACTTAAACATGCCAGGTAGAATTGTTGTTCAGTCATTAAGTCATGTCCGACTCATTGCGACCCCATGGACTGTAAACCACTAGGCTCCTCTGTCCATGGGATTTCCCAGGCAAGAATACTAGAGTGGGTTGCCATTTCCTTTTCTAGGGACTCTTGCTGCCCCAGGGATCAAACCCATGTCTCTTGCATTGCCAGGCAGTTTTTTTACCTCTGAGCCACCTGAGAAGCTCACCAGGTACAGTTACACTCTGGAAATTGAAAGGTAAATAAACCAGTGTCCTTAGATCTGGAGTAGCTTACAATCAAGTGGAAGAGATAGATATGTAAATTGTCATTGTAATTTGATATGCTAAGTTCTTTAAGAGATATATAAATAGAATGTTGTTGAAACACAGAAAGAAAGATGAGTTGAATACCCTGGAGTCACATCTAGAGTTACTGCTGCTGCTGCTGCTGCTAAGTTGCTTCAGTCATGTCCGACTCTGTGTGACCCCATAGACGGCAGCCCACCAGGCTCCGCCATCCCTGGGATTCTCCAGGCAAGAACACTGGAGCGGGTTGCCATTGCCTTCTCCTTAGAGTGACTAGAATACTCCGATTAGATATCTCCTAGAAGATTTCAAGAGGAGGAAATGAAGGACTATTTAAATCTATTGGCTCAAAGCTAAATATTTAAATAAAGATAATATTTTCTGCAGTTGAGTCCAACAATGCTATATCCTGGTTTATAATGACTAGGATGACTATCTATCTATCTATCTATCTATCGATCCATTCATCCATCCACATGGATACAAGGTGAGAGACTTGAGACAAAGAAGGCTCTTTTCAAAATTACCCACGGACAGCAAGCATGTCTTGGGGTGTCTTCCCCCAGATGCAGAATTGGAGACAACTGTTTGAAAACAAGCCATTTATTTCAGAGGTTATCCCAGAAAGCAGCAATGGAACATGGAAGAACTAAGACAGGGACAGGAGGGAGGCCAATAATAGATACACATCAAGCCAGTTACCACTGTGGTCATCTGAGACCCAGTCCCTCTGAGAATCTCTAAGAAAATCATTCTAGAGTTATCCCCCAAGGTAAAAAGGAAAAGAGGCTGTTTATTCTTCATCTTCCATCTTTCATCGTCTGAGACTCAATCTCAGAAACATAAATTATTTTGAGCCGAGAGAAAGCTCTTGTAGGGGAGAATCCCAGGAGCCTGCACTGGGACACCTTAGACATGGACTTGAATGTGATACCAAGGTGTTGTAGGTGAAAACCAATAGCATCTTCTGTATGGTGTTAACTGAGATTGTCCCAGGTGAACTGGACTGAACATATGGTCTCCCTACTGTTGACCTCATATATTAGGAATACATTTGTCTTTCTCTCCTTGAGTTGAATATGAATCTGAAAAATTCAATTCAAAACAGTTAAATTTGTAGGATGTAAATAAAAACGTCCATTATTAGATTTCTACTAAGATCCTCTCTTGATATCTTGCTCGTACAATCCACAGCTATGTAGAAGCTCAGTGGTTTGTGTTGCTATCTTCCTTTATCCAATTATATTTGCTCCATCTGTACTTTCTTATGAAAATTCTCTAATTATCAAGCACACATTTAATGAAGCACTTTTTTAGTCACTTAGCATGAAGTTGTGAAAGTTGAATGAGTGAGAATCAGTCATATGAGACGAATAGCAAAAAGCATGAAATAGACCCACCTGTTCAAAATTGGTGAAATGAAATGAATGTGAGGAGTATTAAATATTCTGAGGAGCAACTATCACTTTATTGTTTTGCAAAATGGCTTTTGAATTGTCATTAATGTTCTTAGTAATTAATGAACACCAGATGGAATATGCAAGACAAGACCATATCCATCAGAGGGTGTTTCCTCAGAGTTAAATGAGGCAGAGCTTGGAAAGTTTTCTCCTCCCTTAGTCTTGGATCAGAAAAAAGGCCCATATATTTTGTCATAACTTTGGAGGAAACCTAAAAAGCATGCCCTGGCCTCTCTGATACCCAGATATGAGACACAGTATTTTATTTCTATCCATCCATTTTCAGTACAAAATTCTGCTATCTGACACCAAATGTTTTCAAGCAGTTTTCCTTCTTTCCCACTAGGTAGAAAGAACAGTTTTGAGAAACTATAAGTGGGTGAAAAGAGGAAGACAGCAAGCCGTATAGTTCCAGTGTCTGAATCATGAAAATGAATGCATCAGTTGTTACTCCATGACTTGGGAGGGCAGGTATACATCCACAGCTAAAGCGTATTAGTATTAGTACTTCTAAATAGTAATAGAAACACAAGATCTGAGGTTCTCTAAGGTCTTGAGGGATAGGGTTTCAGGGGTGTAATCCAGAGAACTTCAAAATATATGGAAATGATTGAAGATAAGGTATTATGGGATCAGGTGGAATCAAGATGCAGTGACTGTGTGCCACAAGAAAAGAAAGAGATGATCTGTTCTTAGACTTTTCTGTACTTTCCCTTGTGACTGAAACTTTGAGAAGTTTCAGAGAATGGAGTAAACTCTTTAGTTCTAAAAATGAAAATTATTAGGAAAGTTTGTGCTGAATCTAGGTGGAAAAGAATCAGAGATGAAGCAAGGAAGGATGAGCTGTCTGTTGGGAAGTTCTCCTAAGAAGTAAATAGAACCCATGTGTATGGAGAGCTTTGTTGATTATATTCCAGGTCTTGAGCTTGCTTCTTCTCCAAACCAGTTAGAAAGTTGGAAACAGGGATTATGCAAGTTAAAAATGAACAAA
This sequence comes from Okapia johnstoni, assembly GCA_024291935.2. NCBI lineage: Eukaryota > Metazoa > Chordata > Mammalia > Artiodactyla > Giraffidae > Okapia > Okapia johnstoni. Next base: position 34,959,327 of record CM044319.1, read on the forward strand.
TTTCTACCATTTGAGACTGATGATATATTGACCTATTTGCGTATTTGACCTTACCATGCTCACTCTCAGTCTGAAGCTTTCTTGGTCATGTAGTCCCCATTAATTGAATTACTATTACCCACTACCTTTGCCCTTTCATCTCTTAGTGTGATAGAGCTACCTTAAAGGCCCCACAAAAGTCTAACCTTCTCTAGGAAGATTTTTTCTTTACCCTCAAGTCCACTCTGATCTCTCCCTCTTTTGAAATATTTTGACATTTATGATCTATTCCATTCATTTCCTGATTGAAGTATTAAATATAGTCTGTTCTATAATGCTTGCTATTACTTTACATGCATAACCTTGTATCTCCAACTAAACTATAGATTCATGAGGTCATGACTGTGACTTATACTTCTTCTGTGTACCCATATCACTGACCATAGAACAACATGGATTCATGGACTATTTGGGCTGAAATAGTTAAAATGCTGTATTTAAGGATAAGGCAACTGAGACTCATAAAAGAAAAAAACACCTTTCTAGTGTCTTTTAAAGAGTTAGAGTGTCAAAACTTGACTATAAAATTCTGACCCAAGTCTAATGCTTTTTATATTATGCCAGATAGCCTCTGAGATCTGATATGTATTGAGACAAATTTAATTACTTTAAAGTCCTGGGGATTATTAGGGGCATTTTCCAAAATAAAAGTATTGGAACTCACCACTTCTTTTGTGAGGGGGAGCATTTTTCAAAGTTGTCAAACTGAAGAGTTTTCCTTGAAAGAGCATTTAACCCATTTTCCCAATTAATTAATTAGGCTGAATCAAGTCTTAGCTGCAGCACACAGGATTTTTTGTTGCAGCACATGGACTCTAGTTGTGGCACACAAGCTTCAGTAGTTAGGGTGCTCAGTCTTGGTTGCTGTATGTATATGGGCTTTTAGTTCCCCAACCAGGGATCAAACTCACAACCCCTGCATAGCATGGCTGATTCTTAACCACTGGACCACTGGGGAAGTCCGTCCCCAATTTAACTCATTTTGGTTGGAGCAGAGAGTTTTGGCTTTTCTTACCTTTTCGTCTGCTCTTTGATTCTATCTGATAATCAGCAAGAAGGAGGGTTTTATCATTTAAAATAAATCATCTATGTAACAATGAGAGCATCTTTCTGTCTTCTCTAGCAGTTAGATAGTCTGTGAATTTTGTGCCAAGTGACACGTGGAAAAGGTCTAGCTACAACTTAAGACTTCATCAAAACCCTGCCTGTCCCTTCCAACCATACATCAATCAGCATTTTCCCGTCAGCATATGAAATTTCTTCTCAATAAAAAGGTACAAACACACAGTAAGAGAAGAAAGGGAAAGGGCAGCAAAAAAGCAAAAGTGACAGAAATCATCAGACAGGTGTCTTTGGCAGAGCTTATACTGCCTGACCCCCATTCCAAACCTTACCGGCAGGCAAGTATATGACAGCTGCCAGCCTGCAGACACAGATGCCAGCTGCTGAAAATGTACAACACTTGGATTTCCTAAAACTTGACAGCAAAGATTAGCCTGATGGAGTCTTCTAGGGACAGTGCATATTGAACATAAGGACAGAAGCTTGTTGAAAGTAACAACAATGGAAATTTACAGAGTGCTCTGTGAAATCAGGGACCTCCCAGGTGGCTCAGTGGTAAAGAATCCACCTACCAGGGCAGGAGCTGCAGGAGATGAAGGTTCGATCCCTCGGTCAGGAAGATTCCCTGGAAATGGCAACCCACTCCAGTATTCTTACTTGGAAAATCCCATGGACAGAGGGGCCTGGCGGGCTACAGTTCATGGGGTCACAAAGAGTCAGACATGACTGAAAGACTGAGCACACACGCAGATGCAGACTGTGAAATTAACCACCAGTATACATTTCCCTTGAATCCTAAGTAGGCTGAGCCTTAATCTGAGGGGAAAAGGTTGGCTGACTAATTAGTCCGGGCTTGGAAACTTGAAGGGCTGCTTATCACCTTTTTGACTTTTAAATTTATTTTAGACTAGTATTATTTTTTTTTTCTCTCTTTCTCTGCTGAGAGAGAGCTGCCTCAGCAGCTATCTCAGCTATCAGAGATGCCTTAAAATCCTCTCTTACATTTCTTTCTTTTTTCAAATATAGTCACAAATTTGGATTTCTGAAATGTGCCAATTTATAAAAGCTAATTCATAGAAGAGAAAAAGCATTAGGTACCTTTTATATTCTGAATGTCTCAGAAAAATAATTGAGGCTGTACTTGACAACTAAAGCAAGTTAGAAAACAATTTATGCTTATGTCTCTTAAAGCACTCCTTCACAAGACCTATGATTTTCTTCCTATTGTGCTGAATCACCGTGGGTCCTGGAAACAAAGAGAATAAAGGCATTTCCTACATGGTGTTGTTTAATTATAAAGTAGTTTGTTACTGAAATATATTTGTGTGTGGTATACACATTTTAGCATTGATTTGTAGTACAATTCACTACAAGTTAAAGCTGATATTTTTCCAAGCTTTGAATGCTATTATACATTTATAGCCAAATGTGATGACACTGTTGCAATTCAGGGCCAGGACTAAGGTGGAATGAGTGAAGCTCCCAGGGAGAAAATTTAAGAGACACTCTCAGGGCCGAGGCTGTACTCACATGACAGTCTCATGTGAGACCTCAAATTTTGCACCCTAGGAGTTTTAGTGCTCTCATCTGGTTGAAATTGTGGTCTTCACTCTTTGTCAATAAATGATCTGCCATATTATCTGAAACCGGATATTGCAGTGTTGTCTACCCTGATAGTCTCTTTTTACCATCTCTGTGTTCTAGTAGAGATTATAGACCTCTAAGTATCTCATTAAATGTGTCCAAGGCACAAAAAAGAATATTGCACTAGAAACTAAAGTGCCAACTTCTTGGTAACTGAAAGAAATGGAGGACACCAGGGTCAAATTCCAGAAAGTAATTGGGATAGGGGGAGAGTTTTGGAATTATCAGGAATTATAAGGTTCTCTGTCTGGGTTATTGACCAACATTTATTTCAAGTGTCACTGGAGGAAACTGTGGGTGGTAACACATTTTAACATCAGGGGATTTGAAGAGAGCAGAATTGCCTGCTTATGGATCTTGCGGCCATCCCCTCAGAGACTAACCTATAAAAAATCAGTGTTACCATGATGCAGCTATCTGTGGGCCTTTAACTTGTTCCAGATATTTTGCCAGATATCCATTACAGATTATCTCTAATTCTCACAGAAACCTGTTTTTCAGATGATATTGCAAAGTATCAGAGTCATTGTTTGCACCCATAAAGTTAACAAGTGTCAGAACCTACATTTTAAGCCAGCTTCATCAACCTCCAAAGCCTTTAGTATAAATCACTGCTTGTGTTATGTGATTGATTGTAAAATATAAGCAAACACACACTACTGTAATTAAAAAAGCCAGAATGATATTATAACCCATCAGAATATATTGTGAATAGCCTTCTGACTTATGGCAATATATAAGCATCTCATCCTAAAGTGTTGCCAAAACTTCGGCCTCTGTTCACCGATGCTGAATACAAACATGAAGACAGTTTCGGGTCAAGCAGGAAAGAATAGCTTTATTGCTTTGCTAGTCAACAGGGCCCACAGCAGGCTAATGACCTCACAACTGTGTGTCTCACCCTGGAGGGAGTAGTGAGGAGTCTTGTAGTGTTCAAGGATGTCACCCCTGTTCAGCTATTTACCTTATTTCTCATTTCACATTCACAAAATTAGGTTGATGATTTGTATTTTTTAGAACTCTTCTGGTTACAGGTGCCAGAAATACAACTCAAAATGGCTTAAGCCAAAAAGTGGTTTAAAAACAGACTCATATAATCACAAATTCAAGGGGTAAGCTAGTTGTAGGCACAAGTGAATTCAGGGGCTCATATAATATTGAAATGAATCAGTTCTCTCCAACTCTGAAGTCTACAGTACAATGTTATCCTGGCTCAGTTGTCCAGCAGTCTCATATATTAGTGAAACGGTTGCCAGCAGCCCCTGACTTTTATCTGCATCTCATCAGCCCCAGGAGAAACCAAATTCATCTTTCAGAGCTACTTCATTCTGTCCCAGGATTGAGTCCACTTTGAGTCTCATGACAAACTTTCAGCAGGAAACAATGATAGGAGATTTTAGTGCCTGATTAGTCAAACTTGTGTTCTATTGGCTGTTTAGTGTTGTGGCAGGAAACTCTATACTTGAAACATATGGGCTTAGTTTGAGGGTGGGGTAGTTTCCCAGGGAAAATAAGGAATTTCAGAGAACAGTTTTGCTGGATAAAATACAGGATTCTCATTCAAATATGAATTTCAGACAAATGACGAATATTTTTAGTATACATGTCCAAAATGCTGCATCAATTTTAGTATAAATATGTCCCATGCAATATTTGAGACATACTTACACTAAGAAATTATTCATGTGTAACTGAAATTCAAATTCAAGTGGATGTTTTCTACTTATATTTGCTAAGTCTGGCAACTCTACATAAGCAGAAACAGCCAAGGTTTGCTTAAAGATCTTATTAGTTACATTTTTCACATAAAATTTTTTAGCCCAAAGGAATTTCATAACAAGCCCCAAATCATACACATATCGCAAATCTCAACAGGATATTAACTCATGGCTACTGGTTTATAAAGCCACCATTTAATCTACTCCCAAGCTTCCTCATCTCAAACCCCTTAAAATAAGAGGACCCATACATTCCCTAGCACTGAGGAACTAATCCTGATATTCGGCTTAATAGGGCTCACCTGAGATCCAGTGAGATTAGCTCCTGACCCATCAATGCTAACTTCAGGAGGATCAGCAAACATTTGCAGCTTCATTTTATTCTAAGAATGCAAATTAGCTAATATTGTGTAAAATGTACCTTTTCCCACCAGTTCCCTTAAAGGGAAAGATGATCTGGAAAAGATCACAGAGATTACATAGAAATTGACTTCCGTCACATCCAGCTTACTGATCAGTTCAGTTCAGTTTCTCAGTTGTGTCTGACTCATTGCAACCCCATGGACCACAGCATGCCAGGCCTCCCTGTCCATCACCAACTCCCGGAGCTTACTCAAACTCATGTCCATTGAGTTGGTGATGCCATCCAACCATCTCATTCTCTCATCCCCTTCTCCTCCCGCCTTCAATCTTTCTCAGCATCAGGGTCTTTTCATATGAGTCAGCTCTTTGCATTAAGTGGCCAAAGTATTGGAGTTTCAGCTTCAATATTAGTCCTTCCAATGAATATTCAGGACTGATTTCCTTTATGATGGACTGGTTGGATCTTCTTGCAGTCCAAGGGACTCTTAAGAGTCTTCTCCAACACCACAGTTCAAAAGCATCAATTCTTTGGCACTCAGCTTTCTTTATAGTCCAACTCTCACATCCATACATGACTATTGAAAAAACCATAGCCTTGACTAGACAGACCTTTGTTGGCAAAGTAATGTCTCTGCTTTTTAATATGCTGTCTAGGTTGGTCATAACTTTCCTTCCAAGCAGTAAGTGTCTTTTAATTTCATGGCTGCAATCACCATCTGGAGTGCTTTTAGAGCCCCCCCCCCCCAAATAAATCTTACTCTGTTTCCACTTTTTCCCCATCTATTTCCCATGAAGTGATAGGACCAGATGGCTTGATCTTAGTTTTCTGAATGTTGAGATTTAAGCCAACTTTTTCACTCCCCTCTCTCACCTTCATCAAGAGAGGCTTTTTAGTTCCTCTTCACTTTCTGCCATAAGGGTGGTGTCATCTGCATATCTGAGGTTATTGATATTTCTCCCGGCAATCTTGATTCTAGCTTATGCTTCTTTCAGCCCAGTGTTTCTCATGATATACTCTGCATATAAGTTAAATAAGCAGGGTGACAATATACAGCCTTGACGTACTCCTTTTCCTATTTGGAACCAGTCTGTTGTTCCATAACCAGTTCTAACTGTTGCTTCCTGACCTGCATACAGGTTTCTCAAGAGGCAGGTCAGGTGGTCTGGTATTACCATCTCTTTCAGAATTTTCCAAAGTTTATTATGATCCACACAGTCAAAGGCTTTGGCATAGTCAATAAAGCAGAAATAGATGTTTTTCTGGAACTCTCTTGCTTTTCTGATGATCCAGCAGATGTTGGCAATTTGATCTCTGGTTCCTCTGCCTTTTCTAAAACCAGCTTGAACATCTGGAAGTTCACAGTTCAGTATTGTTGAAGCCTGGCTTAGAGAATTTTGAGCATTACTTTACTAATGTGGGAAATAAGTGCAATTGTGCAGTAGCTTGAGCATTCTTTGGCACTGATTTCCTTTGGGATCAGAATGAAAACTGACCTTTTCCAGTCCTTGTGGCCACTGTTGAATTTTCCAATTTTGCTGGCATATTGAGTGCAGCACTTTCACAGCATCATCTTTTAGGATTTGGAATAGCTCAACTGGAATTCCATTACCTGCACTAGCTTTGTTCATAGTGATGCTTCCTGAGGCCCACTTGACTTCACATTCCAGATGTCTGGCTCTAGGTGAGTGATCACACCATCATGATTATTTGGATCATGAAGATTTTTTTCATACAGTTCTTCTGTGTATTCTTGCCACCTCTTCTTAATATCTTCTGCTTCTGTTAGGTCCATACCATTTCTGTCCTTTATTGAGCCCATCTTTGCATGAAATGTTCCCTTGGTATCTCTAATTTACTGATAAAAATCATAAAAAAGGGATTTGGTAATACTCGAGCCAGAGGGTTTCTCATGACAAGAAGAGCTGACAACTTGGGCTTTGCAGAGGAGCAGGAAGTTAAAATCTAACAGAGGGCTTTCAGAAAACACAAAACTCATTTCATTGGCTTTAAATGCATAAGCACCTAATTTTAGACTTAGACTCTTCATGCCAGTGTTGCCTGCTTTGTTGTTATTTCAGGAAGAAAAATACAGCTAGTTCCACTTCATTTCCTAAAATAGTAGATCCATTTTTTTAGCACCTCACACAAATTAGTATATTAAAGCTAAATAAACCTTCTATTTTAATTGCCTATCTTCTCACTGTGTTTACAAACTTCCCTCTAAAATGTAGACAGAGAAAGAGCCAAGAGAGTGCCTGCTTAAATGGATTTATTAGCTGATTCAGGTAAAGATTAGCCCCTGTCTCTTACGGACACTCCAACCGGATGAAACCAAAACGAGAGTTCAGTTCAGACAGAATAGTAAGACACAGTAATGAAATCAATAATTGGATTCAGTTTAGCTGAATAATCATTGGAGTCAGTTAATAATGACTGAACATATTCATCCTGATCAGTCCATCCAGGTTTCTAGAACTGGGCTAGGCTGGGGACCTGGGTCCCTTTACCAGAGTGTTTGCACTTGTACTTGGACAGATGTCTCCTCCAGCAAAGGAATAGAAATAAACCATAAGGGACTAAAAGTAACTGAACAGATAACTATACACTTGGATGGCAGAGGCAATTATGAACAACAAGATACAAGAAAGTTGCAAACTGACTGCCACTCCTGAAGTGCTGGGAGCAAAGGTAGGGTACTCTGCACACAGTACAACCAGGGAAGTGGGCAAACAAAGTCACCCCTCCAGCCCAACCCACCTACCCTTGCCTCATTTAAAGACCAGGGCACCAGTTTCTTGTGCCCTGCCAATGCCGGAGATGCAAGAGATGCAACTTTGATCCCTGGGTTGGGAAGATCCCCTAGAGTATGAAATGGCATCCCACTCCAGTATTTTTGTCTGGAGAATCCCATGGACAGAGGAACCTGGACAGTTGCAGTCCATGAGCTCGGAAATAGTAGGATACACACAGGTCTGCTGCAGAACAAGACCCGATAAAGCCTTGCCTGAACTCCTCCTTGTCTGGTCTCTTATCAATTTTTATTGATTAAAGATTCCAAGAACTCTAGTCCACAAAAGGGTGATCCAGCACCACCAAGCTGACATAATCAGGAAGAAAATAATCATAACCCTGAAAGCACTACCACTTTCAAATATGTAGACTCTAGGTACTTATATTAGCTTATTTAAAGTTTGCAACAATTTCATGAGGTATGTTTTATTTTCACATTTTACAGATCAGGAGCCTGGGGTTCTAGGATTTGTAATGGAACTTGCTCAGTGGCAGAGTTGGGATTTTAAAACAAATATGTTCAATTCAAAATCCATACCATTTACTACTGTACCTTAGTGCATCTCTAGGTTGCAAAATAAGCATGAAAGCAAGGTCAGAAACTTAAAAAAAAAATTTAAACAATGTTTGATTGCGTCTTTATTCACACATTGGCTACTTATCAAAATAATGTAAGTAGATGACCTGTAAAAGAGATCAGTCCTGGGTGTTCATTGGAACGACTGATGTTGAAGCTGAAACTCCAATACTTTGGCCACCTCATGCGAAGAGTTGACTCACTGGAAAAGACCCTGATGCTGGGAAGGATTGGGGGCAGGAGGAGAAGGGGATAACAGAGGATGAAATGGCTGGATGGCATCACTGACTTGATGGACATGGGTTTGGGTAGACTCCAGGAGTTGGTGATGGACAGGGAGGCCTGGAGTGCTGTGATTCCTGGGGTCGCAAAGAGTCAGACACGACTGAGCGACTCAACTGAACTGAGATGACCTGTAAGATTCTTTTCAGAATAATCACCTTGGGCCTCATGTGCTCTCGGAGAATCTGTCATAACTGGGGGCCACAGAGCTCCCTGCTCACTGATGCCCAGGTTTCTCATCTCAGGGCCTGACCTAGCACTTCCTTCCCTGGTTGACACCTGAAGGTCTCAGTAGAGTTCCCCCACTTGGTAAGGGCACTGCTTTTCTGTCCCTAGTTCAGGCTGCTGTAGTGTGGTTGGATTGGGTGGGACCCTCTTCCTGGTTTGCAGATGGCTGTGTTCTAGTTATGACCTCATTGTGGGTAGGGGTAGGTCTAGCATCTCTTCTTTTTATAAAGGCATCACTCCCATCATGAAGGCCCCATTCGCATGACCGATTGTTGTTGTTTAGTCACAAAGTCGTATCCAACTCTTTTGCAAGCCCATGGACTGTAGCCTGCCAGGCTCCTCTGTCCATGGGATTCTCCAAGCAAGAATACTGCAGTGGATTGCCATGCCCTCTTTCAGGGAACCTTCCCAACCCAGGGATTGAACCTGCGTCTCCTACATTATAAGACTTAATATAACCATAATTACTTCCTAAAGTCCTCATTTCCAAATACCTCCACATTTTCATGAGGACTTCAACATATGAACTTTGTGAGGACACACGCATTTAGTCCATAACAGTACTTTCTGTCTAAACACCAGCATCATCATGCTCATTAAAAAATATTTAAGTGCTTGCTAATATTTCTGTGCCAACAAGAAGACCACGGACAGGGAACTTACCTGGGTAGTTCTTAAATAGAGAGTGCTTATTAAGCACTTGCTATGCTCCCAAAACTGTGGGTAATGCATGTTCTAATCTTTAAAACAACTGTTCAGGGTAGGCATTATCACTCCCTCTTTGCAGGTAAGAAAACTAAAGCTCAGTGAAGTCTGTAGCTTATTTAAGGTTAAAAAAAGCTAGTTGTTAGACACAGTAAGATTTAGCTCCAAAGAATGAGATCCTATTTCTGATCATAGTATGAGCAGGAAATTAGCATCTTTTCTGTGTTTTGGTGTCAACGAAAGTTATCAATAAACAGTCTTAAATAGGAATGTGCGGCCAAGTTGTCTCAGTCGTGTCCGACTCTGCGACGCTATGGCCTGTAGCCCACCAGGCTCCCCCGTCCATGAGATTCTCCAGGCAAGAGTACTGGAGTGGGTTGCCAGGCCCTCCTCCAGGAGATCTTCCCAATCCAGGGATCGAACCTGTGTCTCTTACATCTCCTGCATTGGCAGGTGGATTCTTTACCACTAGTGCCACCTGAGAAGCCCAAAATAGGAATAGAAAATTTTTATTTGAGCCCAATTGAGGACTATAGCCTGGAATCCAGCTGTTCAGATTACTCTGAGAAAATGATTTGGAGAAGTCTGGTTTTCAGCATGGTTTTATGTCTAATCAGAGCAAAGAACACCAAAAAAATCAGGAATGCATTTCTTTAAGGGTTCAAAACAAACAAAAAGCATCAGCACATACACAGGCAGTCAACATGACCTTGGCGCCTGGGAAAGGAGTTTGATCATTGAAAGAGGACGCATCATTGAAAGGCATCCCAGGAATGGAGGCATTTTTTTGCTAAGTCGCTTCAGTCGTGTCCAACTCTGTGCGACCCCATAGACGGCAGCCCACCAGGCTCCCCCGTCCCTAGGATTCTCCAGGCGAGAACACTGGAGTGGGTTGCCATTTCCTTCTCCAATGCATGAAAGTGAAAAGTGAAAGTGACGTGGGCATTTTTTTTTTCAAGTTTTGCTCAGTACGCCCTTTGCTTAAAACAAAAAAAGCAATAATAATTAAAGCAGATGTACTTCGTATGTTTGATAGGCTAAAAACAGGCTGTTTTGCTTAGCAGAAAATTCAAGTTACTTCATATATAAGCCGGAATGGCGTCCCCATACTTTAATATGTGAAAATTTCTTTTGTCAACTGCTAAGGGAAGTAAACGGAAAAGAAAATGAAAATGAAGGAGTACTATTACATTCCTCTGATGCAGTAGAACAGAGTCTTTAAAGGATTGATCTGTAGCCCGACCTGGGTTCAAATTCTGTTTCTGTGTTATTAGCTTTGTGACCTTGCTTATTAACCATGTGTTTCTGATGTTTTGATAACCGAGACCCCTGGAGAGGTTGCCTCTCCCAAGTGTAGCCAATTTCATTTGGAAGTGCACCTTTTCCCTGCAAACCAACCAATCCAGAGCCCATACCCTCAACAGCCTCCTTCATGGATTCCTGCACACCTGAGCACTTGCCCCCAGCCTAATCACCCCTCCCAGACAAATAGGGGCGGCCCTTATGCCCTAGAGCCAATCCTAAGCCTGTTTACCCTCTCTCACCTGTTCCTTGCCCCGGAAGGAGAATGAAGTCTTTTATCCACGTCGCCCTCATTCTCCTTCTGCCTCCTGACCAACGCTGGTGCTCCCTGTGTGATCTTCCATGGCGGGGCATCACTCAGTGGTATGGCATACCTCCTCGTCTTGGGAACTGTGAGTAACAAGCTACCTTTTTAATTATCGTCGTCTCCTAATCTGTTGGCTTCTCCATGCCTGAGTAATCATGAAATATGCATTTTAAAACACCTTGGGAAATTCATTTCACCTCTATGGACCTCAGTTATTTTTCTTTTTCTGTAAAATTGTTGATCATGGATTTCTATATGAAACTGCATGAAAGGCTCAGCACAGAGCCAGGCTTGTGGTAAGAATTCAACTGGTAGTATTAATATTGTCCTTAATGAGGTTATTAGCATTATTACAGTTTGTTTCTGGAAAACATGGGTCAATTTTGGTTCACCTCATGTATTTCTAGTGGCTGACAGAGTAGACAGACGCTCAGAAACAAAAGTTGTGTTTTAAATAAATTAAGACATTTATTCTTTCTCAGAAATCCTTATGACTGAAATTAAAGACCTAATTGAGCCAACCTGCCTTGAGGAGCAGAGTGCCTTAAATTCGCAGCACCTCATAGCTCAGTTGGTAAAGCATCTGCCTGCAATGTGGGAGACCTGGGTTCAATTCCTGGGTCTGGAAGCTCCCCTGGAGAAGGACATGGCAACCCACTCCAGTATCCTTGCCTAGAGAATCCTATGGACCGAGGACCCTGGCAGGCTCATAGGATCACGAGAGTCAGACTCAACTTAGTGCTATCTTCCTTTCTTTTTTTGCAGGATGACTGAGCAAAACCACTTGTTCTTGGGTATCTGCATTTTATTTTCTAGATAAACACATGAACATAACTAAACACACAAAAACAGAAAAGTGACAGGAAAATTCTTCCGTTTACACTTTTCTCAGTCTTGCACTCTTAACTATTAAGAGTTTGAAATTTGGGATATATCCTTGAGGGAAAAAATTACACATTTAGAAAAATGCCATAAATAATAAATGTTTTTCCTTCAGAACCTGGTGCCTGCCAGGGACGAATGATGGCCACATTGAGTGGAAACAGCGTGTGTCTTTTTATAAAGAGGGTTCTTCTAAAATTGCTGCATCTTCCTTTTTTATTCTGCTTGTGAATTCCAGAGATGTAGTGTAGCAGGGAGGCCTGGTGCATGAAGAGGGGCCACTCTCAGGAAAGCTCTGGAGTCAAATGACAGTTTGTGATGAATGAGATGGTCTGAATTTCCGTCCCGCGTGTGCAGGCTCTGATCTGCCTCCGGCATGGATTTCTTTGCTGTGTTAGGGGAAACATTACCTGATGCACCAAACAGAAAGTGTTAAGAGCGGATACTGTTGTGTCTGAGCAGTCATTTCTTAGAACCTAAAATTCTCTGTAAGTTCAAAGCTTGTGATAGCTGTGGGAGAGCAGGATACAAGAGAGAAGAAATGTGGTCCCAGGGGACATTTCTAAATACCATCAGCGCTGATGGCTGACTGACAAGGTGGTGATGTGGTAGTGGTCACAGAATTGCCCAGGGGTCACCTTCTCTCCTCAGGTTGCCCTCTATGCGGGCCAATGTGGATTGGATTAAAAAAGAAACATAAGTTCTCTTCTTTCAGGTCACATAGTCTGGGGGTCCCCAACCTCTGGGATCTAATGCCTGATGGCCTGAGGTGAAGCTGATTTAATGGGAATAGAAATAAAGTGCACAATAAATGTAATGTGCTTGAATCAAGAAAACTGTCTCCCACGAAACCTGTCCCTGATGCAAGAAAGACTGGGAACCGCTGATAGTCTCCCTTCTTTTCTTGCTGGTTTTTCTTTTTGTGTTGCAACATTTAGCCCTTATTTCATAGATAAATTAGGGCAATAACCAAATTCGGACCAATATCCATAATAAATATTTTCTTCAGAATTTATGATTTTTTAATGTACTTTCAAACACACTAATGCTGTATGGCTGAAATTGCTTCACTATTTTCAACATTGGCTTACTATTAAGGTTGGCATGAAAAAATAGTGTATAGATAATATTTAAAGCATTACTTAATGTGTGCCTATTGTGTGCTGGGCTCTGTGCCACCTTTATTGCATTTATTATCTTTTATTACAAAAGTTCTCCAGGCTATACATACCCATGTTACAAATGAGGAAACTAAGGCTCAGGTTACATTGGGCAGCAAAAGTCACTCAGATATAAGCAGTGGCCTATAAACCTACAACTTAGATATTTTTCTACAACTCCATCTTGTGCTTCAAATCACTGTCATTTTCAGTGCGCTCCCAAAATATGAGAAAAGAAACGAACATTTATTTGGTTATTTAACATAGAAATGCACATTATTTCTGTCCTTGGGCATATTAAAAAACAAGAAAGAAGGGTACTTTTTCTGGTTGATTCTGATTTGTCTGATTCCATAGAATTTCTCTTTCTTTTTTAATTGAAATGTAATTGCTTTACAATGTTGTGTTAGTTTCTGCTGTACAATGAAGTGAATCAGCTATAAGTATACATATGTCCCCTCCCTCTTGAATCTCTTCTCCCTGACCTGCCCCCCCACCCCCCATCTAGGTCATCACAGAGCTTCCTGTGCTGTACAGCAGGCTCCCGCTAGCTATTTTACACATGGTAGTTTATATATATCAATGCGACTCTCAATTTGTCCTACCCTCTCCTTTCCTAATTCTGTAGCATTTCAGAGGAAAGTCGCTCTTTTAGGTCTTGCACAGACGCTGACTTGCATGTTTAACTCAATGCTTTGTCCTTCCCATGGGAACGTTCTCCTCAACTGTGAGGGGTCCCAGGAAGGCACCAGGCCCACTCCTATGTCACAGGCCTCAGAGCAGAGCTAGGACGATCTAGCTAGCTCACATTACAGGATTTCATGAAGGCCTGGGATTAGGTGGGCCTTTTGATGAGGCATTTAATTTGGAGTTTAGCTTTAGCATTCTTTCAAGCAGCAGTCATCACTAAGTGGTGGATGATGCCTGGGGCCTAGGCCTTTAATCACCGGATGTTTGTTCTATCTAGCTAAAGTGATTGCTTCAGCTTAGCATATAAAACAGTACAAATTATCAAGCAAAGCTGCTACAATGCCAGCAAACAAGCACTAAGATATATGCTATGTCTGAAAAGTTGAATGAAAGTCACCCACAGAAGGTTCCTTCTAGGGATAAACAGGGATATGCAGAGGAGGGAGAGGTCTCATCCCCCCCCCTACCCCACCCCAGGACCCATGGAATAGAAGGACAGTCAGCTTTCTGGTGTGTTCCCTCTATCAGCACCCACATGAACCTTTCTAAAGGTCAGTGTGGCTGTGATTCACACCACCACCCCCGCCCCACCCCTTTCTCTCCTTTGTTTTTGCTTTTTGAGTGTTTAAGGCTTAAATGGAGGGTTTTTGCTTGCCACCCCACCACCACCTTGCCCCCAGCCTTAACATAAAATGTTAATGCTGAGAAATTGGAAATCTCTTAGGACACATGCCCTTCTGTGGCCTCAACTGTTCAGTGGTGACCGTCTGAAAAGGGCTACATACTGTACAGTTCCAACTATATGGCATTCTAGCAAAAGGCAAAAATATGGAGACAGTAAAATGATCAGTGGTTGCCAGGGTATGAGGGAAGATAAGAGTGTACAGGTGGAGCAGAGAGGATTTTTTAGGACGGTAAAACTATACAATACTGTAATGGTGGATACATGTTATTAAATATGTCAGAACTCATAGAATATACGACTCCAAGAGGAAAGCCTATTGTAAACTTTGGATTTGGGGTGATGGTGATGGGCAATGAAAATTCATCAGTTGTAGCAAGTGTGCCACTCTGATGTGGGCTGGTGATAGCAGGGGAAGCTTAGTGTGTGGAGAGGGGAGAGGGATGCGTGGGGCATATATGAGAACTCCCTGTACTCTCAACTCCATCATTCTGTGAAGCTAGAACTGCTGTAAAAAAATTATTACACACACACACACACACAAAGGTGAAGTGTTTTTTATTCAAAGAAACAAAATTCTTGCTATCTATATTTTTATTATCAACATAATTGGGTGTTATTTTCTAGATATCAAGATAGATGAATGGTTTGTAAATAGATGGATAAAGATAGATACAAGTACTTGTACAAAATTATAAAAGTACGTGCTGTTTTAATAACAAGGTGTTGACTATTCTGGGTCATTTGCTTCTCCATAAAAACTCTAGAATCACTTTTAGATATCTATAAGATAACTTGCTGCTATTTTGACTGGGATTACATTGAATCTATAGATAAAGTTGGGAAGAACTGACATCTTGACAGTATTGTGTCTTCCTATTAGTGAACATGGACTCTCTATTTTTTTAGTTCTGTGAGTTTGTTCATTAGTTTCATAGTTTTATTCAAATAGATTTTATATATATTTTGTTTGATTTATACCTAAGTATTTCATTTTGAGGAGGCTACTAATGTAAATGGTATTGTGTTTTAAATTTCAAATTGTACTTGTTCATTGCATGAAAAGCCATTGACTTTTGTTCTTAAGCTTTGTATCCAGCAACCTTGGTATGATCACTTATTAGTTCTACAAAATTTTTCATCAGTTCTTTCAGATTTTCTGCCTAGATCATCATGGTACCCATAAATTAAAGATAGCTTTATTTCTTCCTTCTGAATCTGTATCTCTTATTTCCCTGTCTTATTGCATTGGCTATAGCTTCCAGTATAATATTGAAAAAGAGTGGTGATTGGGGCGATCCTTGACCTGTTGCTGATCTTAGTGGGGAAAACATCTAGTTTCTCACCACTGAGTATGATGTTAACTGTAGGTCTTTTGAAGATGTCATTTATCAAACTGAGGCGATATCTACTTATTCCAAATTTGCTAAGAGTTTTTTATTATGAATAAATGTTGGATTTTGTTGAATGCTTTTTCTTCAACTATTGATGTGATCATGTGATGTTATTGACTTCTATATATTATATATTTTTGGCACTGATATTTTTACCGTTAATTTGTCTCTAATTTAATCCCCACCCCACTCAAAGATTGATTTTGCTTCTGTTAGGAGGTTGGGCTAGGGCAGATTAATTTAATCCAGTAAGGAACTGAGCTTATTTGAAGTTAGACTTCTATCTGTGAAAGCTCCCTATTTCCAGTTTACTTTTATTATATTGTGTAGCCTTCCTACTGTGTAGTCCTTTAAAGTTGGCTGCAACTGGAAATCTGGAATAATTAACAGGGCTTTTTCTCCCTGGTGTTTTCCTGAGCTCTAATTTTTGTTGTTCCTGTGAAATAGTCCAAAGATTCTCAGTTTTTATACTCTCTGCTCACGGTCTCAAACTCTATGCCACAACTTTGAATTAGCAAAGTCTGAAGTGAAAAATGGAGCACAGATATGGGCTTCACCCCTTTAAGATCCCCTTCACTCTGCCCTTTAAGCGCTGCACTCGCTTTTTCATTGCTTTGCTCTCCAGTGGATTTTAAATGTAATCACAACAAACTGTGGAAAATTCTTAAAGAGATGGGAATATCAGACCACCTGACCTGCCTCCTGAGAAATCTGTATGCAGGTCAAGAAGCAACAATTAGAACTGGATGTGGAACAACAGACTGGTTCCAAATTGGGAAAGGAGTACATCAAGGCTGTATATTGTCACCCTGCTTATTAAATTTATATGCAGAGTACATCACGAGAAATGCTGGGCTGGAGGAAGCACAAGCTGGGATCAAGATTGCCAGGAGAAATATCAATAACCTCAGATATGCAGATGACACCACCTTTATGGCAGAAAGCGAAGAAGAACTAAAGAGCCTCTTGATGAAAGTGAAAGAGGAGAGTGAAAAAGTTGGCTTAAAGCTCAACATTCAGAAAACTAAGATCATGGCATCTGGTTGCATCACTTCATGGCAAATAGATGGGGAAACAGTGACAGACTTTATTTTCTCGGGCTCCAAATTCACTACAGATGGTGACTGCAGCCATGAAATTAAAAGACACTTACTCCTTGGTAGAAAAGTTATGACCAACCTAGAGAGCATATTAAAAAGCAGAGACATTACATTGCCGACAAAGGTCTGTCTAGTCAAGGCTATGGTTTTTCCTGTAGTCATGTATGGATGTGAGAGTTGGACTATAAAGAATGCTGGGTGCTGAAGAATTGATGCTTTTGAACTGTGGTGTTGGAGAAGACTCTTGAGAGTCCCTTGGACTGCAAGGAGATCCAACCAGTCCATCCTAAAGGAAATCAGTCCTGAATATTCATTGGAAGGACTGATGCTGAAGCTGAAACTCCAATACTTTGGCCACCTGATATGAAGAACTGACTCATTTGAAAAGACCCTGATGCTGAGAAAGATTGAGTGCAGGATTAGAAGGGGACGACAGAGGATGAGATGGTTGGATGGCATCACTGACTCAATGGATGTGAATTTGAGTAAACTCTGGGAGTTGGTGATGGCCAGGGAAGCCTGGCATGCTGAAGTCCATGGAGTTGCAAAGAGTTGGACACAACTGAGCAACTGAACTGAATAAGCTACTCATTTTTATTTAGTGAAGGAGAATTGGTCTGAATTGTTTGCCCACCAGTGCTAGAAATGGGATTTTTATTTTTGAAAGACATTTTGGCTAGGCAATTTTCTTTTTTACTGTTTTCCTCAGAACTTTGACGTCATTGCCATTGTCTCTTGTATTGAATAAGGCTTGGAACTGAGTAATCTTAGTCTCACCTTGTCAATGAATTTGAGTTTTCTGTCTAGGTATCCAGCCTAAGTATCTAAAAATTTTTCTGTTCTTGACCTTTTACAGATTACCTACTGTATCTTTGTAAAAGCTTTTAGGGTACATTTTTATTAAAAATGAAATGTTTTCTTAAAAATGAAAACATCTTGATATGCACATTTTTTTGTGTTTAGAAATTAAAATATTCTTGTATTAGATTTTGAATGTGTTCTCCATTTCCTGTAGTGTTCTCTACCAGCTAACATTGTGGTGTACTGTTGTCTGTTGCATTTCTTTAACTTACATTTACTATCTTTGTCTTTTTACTTACTGTGTTTTATATTATATTCTACATCTATATCAGTTATTTGAGTAACAGATATATTCCATTACTTTCTAATTAATTTAAATACATAATGATGTTTGGGGTTCTTTTCTCATAATAATGGTTTTTGTTAAGACATGAGTGGTTCGCTTTTTATGCATCATTTTGCTGTAGTATGTTTCTGAGTTCTTATTTCACTAAGATTTTATAATGTGAAACAATGAGAGACATTTGCTTCCAATCTTTGAATTGTGTTTTCATCTATCATGGACTTGTTTTCTGTAGTTTGCATACACAGTGCATTTGTTAAGGTAATGCGAGCTGCAATAACAGAAATTAAAAATTTTTATCTATAATGTTTCATATATGATAGAAGTTTGTCTCTTACATGGATGTTCCTGAGAGTAGAGAACTCTCTGACAAGTTTCTTCCCAAGAATCCAAGCTCTTTCTATGTGTGGCTTTACCATTTTCAACACATAACTTTCAAGTCAATATATTTGTATCAAGGTGGTAAATATGCAAACAACTGTACTGTATCTCGTGGAATTTTTGAATGGGTCAGTTCTTTCTTCCTTCCTCCTTTCACCCTCCCTTCCCTTTCTTCTTCTTTCATCCTTTTACTCTTTCTTTAGGCTGGCCTAGTGGTCAAGATTGTTTTATTTTCTATTTTGCTCCTTTTGGGGAATTTCATCTACACATTCTGTTTGCTCTGATAAACTGTTGTTAACTTTTAGACTCTCCCCGTGGAAGTGTATCTTGCTTTTTTTTTTTTTTTAATCATGAGGTATAGTAAGAGCTGAGTACTTCATTATTTCTATTTTTTCTATGGCCTGAGGAAATGGCAAAGAAATGGGTAAAACTCAGCTGAGATAGTGTGAATGGTTAGTTGGAATAGGTTGAATCTGTTCCCTTGGAGAATTTCATAATGGAAATAATGAAATAATAACACTTACTACTGTGGCTAGGGTGAACTGATTATACCATTCTTGTGGGAATAGACTAGAGAGATTGGTTTTTCAGGATTCATTGTACTTAATCTAGGTGGGGGAGGGAGGGATACCCAATTCCCTTGGCAACACACCTTTATAGAGGCCTCAAGCCTTTCCATCTGCCCAAGAAGGTTAGTTCACTACTTCATTTTTTCGATTACCTATTACAGGGTTTGCAGTCTTCTTTTCAGTATCCTTCCCACCATAATCCAGAATTTTCAAAGTGTTCTCAAGTGTGCAAGTTGTTAAATTCCTCTGGAACCTTGGATGCCAGAATAAATATCCATTATCATACAGTTACACAAAGCAAAATAAACATGTCATCTTATATTCTCTGACTATAAACAGGGGAACAAATCATCGGTTCCTGATAGATAAGAAGCCAACTTAGTTTAAAAATAAATATCCTACTTATATCCTAATAAAGGAAGGAAAATTGATTCCTAAATCTTATTCCCTCTAACTGGGCTTTTAAAATATTTTCTTTTGCCTAAGCCACACAGAAAACTTAGGACTCCCCTAAGAAAAAACTGCCTTGGATGAATTGAACCTATCCCTGCATTAAGTGAGAATTTCCACCTCAAAACTCTCCTTTTGGCAAGGTAAATAATATATTTAAAGATAAGATATTTATAGGTCAAATTTAGATTTATTTGATGAAAAAATGGAAACAACTTTATTGTTCCCAAATAGAGAAACAATTATGTTAACAATTATAGTTCTCAGTCATGGAAGATTGTGATGCTTAAAAATGTTTAAATAGTTGTGAATGATACACCAGAAACTATGGAAATGTCCTAACCACATTGTCAACTCCACAAGGTCAGATACAAAGTCTGTATGTATCTGGCATAAAAATGGACTGAAGGAGCAAATAAATGTAAGGTCAGATCTGACTACGTTTGACCTTTGAACAACATTAGGGGTGGGTGCACTGACCCACACCCAGTCAAAAATCTGCATAGAACTTCAGAGTCAGCCATCTGTATCCAAGTTTCCACATCTGCAGATTCAACCATCCACAATCATGTAGTACTATAGTACATATTTATTGAAAAAATCCACATATAAGTGGATCCATGTAGTTTAAACTTATGTTCAAGGTCAATTTCCTGTCAGAAAAGGCAGATTAGGGGCATTTCCTGGTGGTCCAGTGGTTAGGACTCAGCTCTCACTGCCAGGCCCTGGGTTCGATTCCTGATCTGGGAACCAAGATCATATAAACAGTGCACTGTGGCCAAAAATATAAATTTTTAAAAAAATTAAAAAAAGAAAAGGCAGATCAGGTGGTAAGTGCTCAATGTAATCAATTCCAAGACACTACTTCCAAGTAGAGATGCATATCTAAAGGACACTTCCTAAGATACTACACAAATTAACTTTTTTTCTTCCAAGTGGAACTTAAAGTTTTTGAGTCTTCTTAATAAATTCAGGCCATTTGAAAATCTCAAAAGAAATATACATCACATTGAAATCCTACCAAGTTCTAAGCAACCACATTCTTTTTTTTTCCTAGCTCAGATCCTAATTACTATAAAATTTTGACAACTAGTTCACACATTCAAAATTCTGTGCTCGCTTTTCAGATTCCCCAAGTCCTTTAATCATCTTGGCACTGTCAGCTGTGTCAGCATAGAACCAGGGAAGAGTACCACAGCCAATGAGGAGCAGGATGGCCCATGGCTTCCTTCTTGCAAACTTAGATTAGCAGACAGTCACAAAACTAGGGTGTCTTTTTCAAAGACCAACTGAAACTTAATGAAAAGGGAAAGTTTTCATTAAGCTGAAGAATCAGAGAAAACCAAAAATAAATTAAGACATTTCTTTTAGAAGCATCAGAAAATACAACTTTGAAATCAAAGAATGTTTAAGGTTTTGAATACACAGTCAGGTGTTTTTAAAGTACCTACACTGCAAAGAAGCATGGAAGAGTACACAGAAGGAGAACAATATGACATTTTTCATTTCTCAGCACTTCAAAGCTTGTTCATCGATCGTCACTATTTTGTAAATTATTTGACTGATTCTCAATGAACTTGTTATTGTTCAGTTGCTAAGTCATGTCTGACTCTTTGCAACCCGATGGACTGCAGCATGTCATGCTTCCCTGTCCTTCACTATCTCCCAGAATTTGCTCAAAATCATGGTCCATTGATTCGGTGATGCTATCTAATCATCTCATCCTCCATCATCCCCTTCTCCTCCTGCCTTCGATCTTTCCCAACTTCAGGGTCTTTTCCAATGAGTCAGCTCTTCACAACAGGTGACCAAGGTGTTGGAGCTTTAGCATCAGTCCTTCCAATGAATATTCAGTGTTGATTTCTTATAGGATTGACTGTTTGATCTCCTTGCTGTCCAAGGGACTCTCAAGAGTCTTCTCCAACACCACAGTTCAAAAGCATCAATTTTTCAGTGCATAGCCTTCTTTATGGTCTCTCACATCCATAAGTGACTACTGGAACCATAGCTTTGACTATATGGGCCTTTGTCCACAAAGGGATGTCTCTGTTGTCTAGGTCTGTCATAGCTTTCCTTCCAAGGAGCAAGTATCTTTTAATTTCACTACTGCAGTCACTGTCCACAGTGATTTTAGAGCACAAGAAAACAAAATCTGTTACTGCTTCCACGTTTTCCCCTTCTATTTGCCATGAACTGATGGGACCAGATGCCCTGATCTTATTTGTTTTTAATGTTTAGTTTTAAGCCAACTTTTTCACTCTCCTCTTTCACTTTCATCAAGAGGCTCTTTAGTTCTTCTTCACTTTCTGCCATTAGAGTGATATCATCTGCAAATTTGAAGTTGTTGATTTTTCCTGGCAATCTTGATTAACTCAATGAGCTAATAACTCATAAAAGAGATAGACTTTTTCATTTATTCATTCCTTAAGCATATCAGTGTAGTCACTATGTAGGCATAGTTGAAAAATACACATGCTGACCATGTTGTGCACAGGCAGACCAATGAACATTTAAGTAAGTGCAACAAAATTCTGGCTGGATAACAGGAAAAGACACGTAGTTGGATTCCCTACCTCATTGTATGCAGTAAAATAAATCCAAAATATTCATGTGGCATTACTTAAAATGCATACAGAAAGACTCAGCTTAAATGTTTTTGCCTCACCTTTTTAACCATGGGAACAAATAAAAATAAACAGGAAATTTGCTATTATGCATAAAAACTTCAAGTTCTCCCATTTTTCTAGGGATCAGCCAGCATAGGGAAAGAGTGTGACTACTTCTGTTTGCATCCCAACTCTGCTTCTTTCCAGCTGGGCAACCATGGTTAAATTATTTACTTCCACATACTTCAATTTCCTTATCCTGGAATGTGAATAGCAGTAATAGCACTTAGAGGGTTTATATGGGAATTACATCGTTAAGATACATTAAAGAACTTAGACTGTTGCCTGGCCCATGAAAAGAAGTATATAAGTAAAAACTGTTATCACTTGAGATACATCATTTCATAAAGGAAACACATCTAAGCACAATAATGTAAACACTATATATATATATTTATATATATAAGTAAATACACATATAAAACCATTTCTGAAGCATAAAAATGCAACTGCTAACAGCAGTGAAACTTTGAAGACTAGGAATGTGAGGAATGTTTTGAAAATGAGTAGCTATCCCATTGTCCTAGCAACATGTATTGAATTGTCCTAGCAAGATGTTTTGAATAGACTTACTTCCCGTGTTGAATATTCATGGCATTCTTGATGAAAATAAGTTGACCAGAGATACATGGTTTTATTTCTGGACTCTCACTTCTCTTCCATTGATCTATATGTCCTTATGCCAGTATCACACTGTCCTGATTACTCCAGCTTTGTAATTAGTTTTGAAACGGGGAAGAGTGAGTCTTCCAATTTTGTTCTTTTTAAAGACTGTTTTGGCTATTTTAAGTTCCTCCAAACTCCAAATGAATGTTAAAAATCAGCTTGATTTCTTTCTTCAAGTGGACCTAGAGAATGTCATGCTGAGTAAAGTTAAGTCAGAGGAGAAATATTGTATGATATCCCTTATATGTGGAATCTAAGAAGAAATGATACAAGTGAACTTACAAAACAGAAAGAGACTCACAGACTTAGAAAACTTAGGGTTACCAGAGGGAAGGGTGAGACAGAAAGTTTGGGAAAGTCATGTACACATTGCTGTATTTAAAATGGAAAACCAACAAGGGCCTGTTGTATAGCACATGAAACTCTACTCAATGTTATGTGCCAGCCCATATGGGAGGGAGATTTGGGGAAGAATGGTTACATGTATATGTATGCCTGATACTTCTATCAATGTTTTGTATATATTATGAGTATATGAATATACGGGCTTCCCTGGAGGCTCAGTGATAAAGAATCTGCCTACCAATGCAGGAGATGCAAATTTGATCCCTGAGTGGGGAAGATCCCCAGAGGGCATGGCAACCCACTCCAATATGCTTGCCTGGAGAACCTAATGGACAGAGGATCCTGGCAGGCTACAGTCCATAGGGCCACAAAGAGTCAGACGCGACTTAGCAACTAAACAACAAACAACAACACATAAGTACACATTGTGCACTTCTTTTGTTAAACTTATAACTAAGCATTCTTTGTAATGCTTTGTAAATGGAGTTGTTTGACTTGATTACTGCAAGTATATAAAAATACAGTTACTGTTTTTGTGTATTGACCTTGTATCCTGAAACCTTGTTGAACCCATTTATTAGTTCTAATGGGCTGGTAACACCATTTCCAGTGAAATTCTCAGAGACGGGGAAATAGTTTTGAGGTGGGAAGATATACCAAGATATGTCTAGTGTATCAGATGTCCAATTTTCTTTTGTTATTCTCCATCTTTTATATCCTATCTGGAACATTTGTTACTTCATTTGTTGGCATTACCTTCTTACATATATCTTAGAAAAAGTCAGCCAAGATTTATCTAGTTCCATGTTAATCATTTTTCTCCAATTTTTCTAATGGTGGTAAAAGTTTTCTTCACATTTATGTGAGGCATCATCTAGATCAATTAAAAATAAAACTAGAAATGAAAATTTTCACATTATTTCTGAGTCTTCTCACTAAATTAAAAATCAGTTCTAGGCTTATTTTGAGTAAGCCCAGTTCAGCCCTCAAAACATTACTAGGTAAGTCATGTAAAATTAACTTTTTTAAAAGGTATATTATGAGGCAATTGATTAATTTTTATCTCAGTTACCTAGATTTGTCCAAGGAAATTCTTCAACCTTAATTATTTTCCAAATACTTCAATTCAACAATTTTATAGCATTAAATTAAGAAACTCAACAACTTCAAGATATACAGATTAGGAATTAAAATCTTGATCGAAATGTATCAGTTTCTCATTGTTATAATTTCATTGCACATATTTCTGGCTTCATGAGGAAATTATATTTAATAATCTATATAGTTTTCTCATGCTATCATGATTAAAATGTTATACTGGAAAGATCAGAAGCTTTAGGACTTGACAAACTGAATTCAAATCTTAATTCTATTCTTTTAGCAAGCATATAACTGTCTTTAATTTCCTTAACCAAAGTGAATCTCAAGTCACATATAATAGAAAAATGGTGTATAACATGATTTGCTATGAAATATATTGATAATGGAAACATTAAGGCTGAACCTCACACATAGTAGTTGTTTTACAAGTAGTTAAGCTTCCCAGGTGGTACTAGTGGTAAAGAACCTGCCTGCCAATGTAGGAGACATAAAAGATGCAGTTTTGATCCTTGGGTTGGGAAGATCCCCTGGAGGAGGGTATGGCAACCCACTCCAGTATTCTTGCCTGGAGAATCTCATGGACAGAGGAGCCTGGCGGGCTGTAGTCCACAGGGTTGCACAGAGTCAGACACAACTTAAGTGACTTAGCATGCATGCAAGTTTTTCTTAGGATATGAGAAGGCATGAAGAAAGCAATGCTGACACATGGCTGAACTTCAAGTATTTTGAATGAATCCTTAAGAAGAGGGACAGGAGAGAATAAGAATGAATAGAGAGAATTTTATGATTAATAGTAGGCAACATCAACAAAGACATAGAATAGACAATCTTAAAAACAGCAAATGAATAAGTAAAAACTAACAGCTTTCTATTTCAAGAAGCTGTATTCTTTTTCAATACAAAATTACAAATGTTCTTTGTTAATTTTATCTAACAATTTTATCTATGTTCTTTGTTTATTTATCACTGTGGTGATAAATAACCTTTCTTATTGTCCCCATGTCAGATATCTTATACTAAATTCTGCTGCAGTATCAAATAACTCCCTAAATCTCAGTGAATTCCACAGAAATTTAGTTTTTCTTAAGTTATATATTCATTTTGGGTCAAATGAAGCTCCTTTTTTTCATTCTGGGACACAAGATGAAGGAACAACACCCGTTTGGGACATTTTCAATCCCATGGCAAAGGAAAAAGGGAACGATGGCAGAAGGACAGGATAGTTCCAAAAGCTTCTACTCATCAACAATACCCATCATTTCTGCTCACATTTTATTGGTCAAAACAAGTTATGGGTAAGACCAAAGTCAATAATTTGGGATACATAGGCCTCCTACAGGAAAAGGAGAGAATGCTTTGTATGAAAGTGAAAGTGTTGTCTGACGATTTGACCCCATGGACCATAACCCACCAGGCTCCTCTGTCCATGGGATTCTCCAGGCAAGAATACTGGAGTGGATAGCCATTCCCTTCTCCAGGGGACCTTACCAAGCCAGGGATTGAACCCAGGTCTCTTGCATTGCAGGTGGATTCTTAACTGTCTGAGTTGTACTTTGTATTTCTTGTTGTTGAGTTGCTAAGTCATGTCTGACTTGTGACCCCATGGACTGCAGCACGTCAAGATTCCCTGTCCTTCACCTTTGTGTGAGAAAACTCCCACAGTGTGCTCTAACTCATGTCCACTGAGGCAGTGATGCCATCCAATCATCTCATCCTCTGTTGTCCCTTTTTCCTCTTTCCATCAATCTTTCCCAGCATCAGGATCTTTTCCAGTGAGTCAGCTCTTTGCATAAGGTGACCAAAATATTGGAGCTTGAGGTTCAGCATCAGTCCATCCAATGAATATTCAAGGTTGCTTTCTTTTAGGATTGACTGATTTGATCTCCCTGCTGTCCAAGGGACTCTGAAGAGTATTCACCAACAACACAGGTCAAAAGCATCAATTCTTTGGCACTCAGCCTTCATTATAGTCCAACTCTCACATCTGTACAAGAATATTAGAAAAACCATAGCTTTGACTATCTGGACCTTTGTAGGCAAAGTAATGTCTCTGCTTTTTAGGTTAATCATTGCTTTTCTTCCAAGGAGCAAGCGTCTTTTAATCTCATGGCTGCACTCACCATCTGCAGTGATTTTGGAGCCCAAGAAAGTAAATTCAATCACTATTTCCATTGCATCCCCATCTATTTGCCATGAAGTGATGGGACCAGATGCCATGATCTTTGTTTTTTGAATGTTGAGTTTTAAGGCAGCTTTTTCATTCTCCTCTTTCACCTTCATCAAGAGGCTCTTTAATTCTTTTT
This sequence comes from Okapia johnstoni, assembly GCA_024291935.2. Taxonomy (NCBI): domain Eukaryota; kingdom Metazoa; phylum Chordata; class Mammalia; order Artiodactyla; family Giraffidae; genus Okapia; species Okapia johnstoni. The sequence continues at coordinate 34,985,878 of CM044319.1, forward strand.
TGCTGTCTGCCATAAGGGTGATGTTATATGCATATCTTATGTTATTTAGATTTCTTCCCACAATCTTGATTCCAGCCTGTGATTCATCCAGCACGGTATTTCACATGATGTACTCTGCATATAAGTTAAATAAGCAGGGTGACAATATACAGCCTTGAGGTACTCGTTTCCCAGTTTGGAACCAGTCTGTTGTTCTAAGTCTGGTTCTAGCTGTTGTTCTTGATCTGCATACAAGTTTCACAGGAGGCAGGTCAGGTGGTCTGGTATTCCCATCTCTTGAAGACCTTTCCACAGTTTGTTGTGATCCACACAGTTAAGGCTTTAGCATAGTCAATGAAACAGAAGTAGATGTTTTTTTCTGGAATTCTCTCCTTTTTTCTATGATCCAATGGATGTTGGCAATTTGATCTCTGGTTCCTCTCTCTTTCCTTTTACATCTGGAAGTTCTTGATTCACATACTGTAGAAGCCTAGCTTTAAGGATTTTGAGCATTACTTTGCTAGCGTGTGAAATGAGTGCAATTGTACAGTAGTGTGAACATTTTTTGGCATTGTTCTTCTTTGGGATTGGAATGAAAACTGACCATTTCCAATCCTGTGGCCACTGCAGTTTTCCAAATTTGCTGGCATATTGAGTGCAGCACTTTTATAGCATCATCTTTTAGGATTTGAAATAGCTCAACTGGAATTCCATCACCTCCACTAGCTTTGTTCATAGTGGTGCTTCCTAAGGCCCACTTGACTTCACATTCCAGGATGTCTGGCTCTAGGTGAGTGATCACACCATTGTGGTTATCTGGATCAATAAGATCTTTTTTGTATAGTTCTTCTGTGTATTCTTGCCACCTCTTCTTAATATCTTCTGCTTCTGTTAGGTCCATACCATTTCTGTCCTTTATTGAGCCCATCTTTGCATGAAACATTCCCTTAGTATCTCTAATTTTTTCTAAGAGACCTCTAGTCTTTCCTATTCTGTTGTTTTCCTCTATCTTTGCATGTTCACTTAAAAAGGCTTTCTGATATCTCCTTGCTATTCTCTGGAATTCTTGTATTCAGATTGGTATATCTTGCCTTTTCTTTGCTTTTAGTTTCTCTTCTTTTCTCAGCTGTTTGTAAGGCCTCCTCAGACAACCATTTTAGCTTCTTGCATTTCCTTTTGTTTGGGATGGTTTTAATCACCACCTCCTGGACAATGTTATGAACCTCCATCCATAGTTCTTCAGGTACTCTGTCTATTAGATCTAATCCCTTGAATCTATTGGTCACTTCCACTGGCATACTTGAACAGCCTAGTGGTTTCCCCTACTTTCTTCAACTTAAGTCTGAATTTTGCAGTAAGGAGTTCATGATCTGAGCCACAGTCAGCTCTAGGTCTTGTTTTTGCTGACTGTATAGAGATCTCCATTGGCTGCAAAGAATATAATCAATCTGATTTTGGTAATGACCATCTGGTGCTGTCCATGTGTAGAGTCATCTCTTGTGTTGTTGGAAGAGGCTGTTTGCTATGACCAGCATGTACTCTTGGCACAACCCTGTTAGCCTTTTTCCTTCTTCATTTTGTACTCCAGGGCCAAACTTGCCTGTTACTTCAGGTATCTCTTGACTTCCTACTTGTGCATTCCAGTCCCCTGTGATGATAAGGACATCTATTTCTGGTGTTAGTTTTTTCTTGTCGAGAGGGTCTTGTAGGTCTTCATATAATCGTTCAACTTCAGCTTCTTGGGCATTAGTGGTTGGTGCATAGACTTGGATTATTGTGGTATTGAATGGTTTGCCTTGGCAACAACCAAGATCATTCTGTTGTTTTTGAGATTGTAACTGAGAACTGCATTTTGGACTGTTCTGTTGAGTATGAGGGCTACTCCATTTCTTCTAGGGAATTCTTGCCCACGGTAGTAGATATAATGGTCATCTGAATAAAATTTGCCTTTTCCTGTCAATTTTAGTTCACTGATTCCTAAAATGTTGATGTTCACTCTTGCCATCTCCTATTTGGCCGCTTCCAATTTACTTTGATTTGTGGACCTAACATTCCAGGTTCCTATGCAATATTTTCTTTTAAAGCGTTGGACTTTATTTCACCAACAGACACGTCCACAGCTGGGCATTGTTTCCGCTTTGGCTTTGCATAGTAATATAATAATCTAAAAGAAGATCCATCCTTTTCTCATCTTCTAAAATACCTTATTGGTTTGATGAGTACTTAAATACTGCTATAGACATAAATTCATATTTTCCTCTGCTTTTCATTAGTAGTAGACTCTATTATTCTTTCACTCTCTCAGGTGTTTGGTGATGATCTTGATATATAAAAGCTTGAGCGTTGGCCTTTCATGCTATCAAAATGTTGTCTTTAGCTGACATGAATTGTTATACTACCAAAATATTTAGAGAACTATTAAATCCTTATCCTAAGGAGAATTTAAGTCTAAAACAAGTAAGAGTTAGGGGAAAGAAAATAACTTTAGAAGGAAATAGAGAAAACTAGTCTTGTCAGCTCAGCACGATCACTACTGACATCTACTGGATAGAAAATCAACCAAATAATTGAGTCAGCTTGTGAGAACTGTTGTTTTGATTGGCATCTGTTGCATTAAAAAAATTTAGAATTAGCTATTAATTTTAGGGGGGACCCATCCAATTATACTTGTAAGTCACTGTTTTATGGTATTATGATGGTAATTATAGTCAAAAAACAAAGAACTATTTCACAATAATAGTTTATTGAAAAATTTCACCAGTCACCCTATCAGTATACATTAAGTTTTACTATGAGTTGTTTTCCAGATTTGCTAACATATATAGTGCAGCACTTTAACAGCATCATCTTTTAAGATTTTAAGTAGCTCAGATGGGCATATCTAACAGCTTTCAATATTAAGTTACTCATTGTACTGGAAACTTGATTAGCTGCTTACGTACAGTGTTTCACCTTTCCTTACCATCAAAGATTCTAAAGGTTCTGCGATTTTATTCTTCTTATATACTAACAAGTTAACCTCCCACATTTTTATGGATGCTGATAGATTAGAGACTCCTGGCTCAGAAAAGAGCTGTGTATTACTCACAGTAATAGTGGCAGCTAGAGTAGTTGCCTCATTTTTTTTTTTTTTTTTTTTTTTTTTTTTTACTGTGAGTCCAAATCCCAATTCCCACATGTTTATGTGAAGAGGAACAGAAAGCGTTTGCACATGTTGTAGATTGTTTTACAGTACAGAAACTATGATTAGAGCCCTAATATTTTTTAATAGGAAATAAGCATGCCTGTCCTTTGTTCCAGTGGGAAATTTTATCATCATTATATTTGAGAGTAAGAATGTGTTTTATCTTTGCTCTGGGGGGAAACACTATATCTTCAATATTGTTCTCTCTACAAACATCTTTAAACAGATCAGAATAAATGACTGAAAATTCTTTTATAAGACACACAGAAATGCAAGAGGTCCCTAGAGATCCTCTCCCAGCAATATCTGTGCCTCACTGGTACTCACCTTGGTTTCTGGCAAGTTTCCCCATGAGTATGACACTGTTTTTCATGCTCAGTGATCTGAACAACATAGACCAGGACCAAGTCCATTAATTTGCTTCATGTATCATTTAATTAAGACTGCCATTATAGATGGGATCAAGATGGTGAAGTGAGAAGATCTGGAGCTCACATCTTCCCATGGACACACCAAAACTATGTAGAGAACAACTCTGAGAATTACCTGAAGACAATAAGGGTAGATCTTTTGTAATTAAGGATGTAAAGAAAATCCACATTGAAACAGGTAGGGGAAGAGATGGCATCTAGTCAGGACTGACGCCCACAGTGTGCTGACCCACAGAATGGAGGGCATATCACAAACTCAGCGTTTCCCCTTTAGGAGCAATGGTGTAAGCCCAATACTGGACACCCCAGCCCTGGGATCTGTCACCAGAAAGAGGAACCACCATAACTGGCTTTGAAATACAGTGATGCTAAGGTCCAGAAGATCCTAAGGCTATAGAAAACTGAGATTCTGCTTGTAAAGTGGCCACACACATACTTACTCAGTAAGTCCTGGTGTAGAGGCTGCAGGTTGAGAAGTGCCTGGTGCTCTAGACAACCTGCCAAGACCACCCCAGCAGCCCCTTGGCCCATGCTTTGATCCAGCTCCAGCCCTCCTGGCAATGCTGTGAGCCCCATCACACCCTGGGAAAAGCTCCAGCCTGCAGCAGACTCTGATTCTATCCCTTCTGCCAAGGTAGACCCACCTTACTCTGGAAAAAAGCCCAGGTCAGGAAAATCCCCAGATTGTTTCCAGCTCAAGCCCCAGCCTCCTGCCTTCTGCCTCCTGCCAAAGCCACCAGGGATACTCAATCTGCACAGGAATGCTCCTACACAAGGCTACATCTTCAAGTCCAGGAGAGGTACTGTTTCACCTAATAGGAACAAACACAGAGTCAACGAAATGAGAAGCCAAAGAATTAGTTCTAACTAGGTAAAATCCTAGTGAAATGATGTTAAGTAATTTATTTGATAAAGAATTTAAAGAAACAGTGATACAAATAAATGCTCACTGAATTTGGCCGAGAATGGAGGAACACAATGAGAACTTACAGAGTCAGAAATAAAAAAATAACCAAACAGAACTGAAAAAATGCAATAAAAGAAAAGACAAATACACTAGGCAGAACCAACAGCAGATTAGATGATATTAACACATGTTCATTGGAAGGACTGATGTTGAAGCTGAAACTCCAATACTTTGGCCACCTGATGCAAAGAGCTGACTCATAGGAAGGGGCAGGGGGAGAAAGGGATGACAGAGGATGAGATGGCTGGATGGCATCACCGACTCGATGGACATGGGTTTCGGTGGACTCAGGGAGTTGGTGATAGACAGGGAGGCCTGGCGTGCTGCGGTTCATGGGGTCACAAAGAGTTGGACACGACTGAGCAACTGAACTGAACACGTTATATCATGGGTTTTCATAGAAGTCTGTGTGTATTCTGATAGTATTCTATCAGAACAGCAAAAAATAAACAATTTTAGAAATGAAGATAGTTTACGGACCTCTGAGTCAACATCAAGCCTACTAGTATTCACATTAAAGGGTTCCCAGAAGAAGAAGAGGGACAGAAAGAGGCAGAAAATTTATTTGAAAAAATAATGACTGAAAATTTCCTTATCCTGGGGAAGAAAACAGATATCCAGGCCAGGGCACAAAAAGTCTCAAAGAAGATGAACCTGAAGAGATCCACACCAAAATGTATCATACTTAAAATGGCAAAAGTTAGATAATTTTGAAATCAATAAGAGAAAAACAATGAGTCATATATAAGGGAATCTCCATTTGCCTATCAGCTGTTTTCTCAGTGGAAACTGCAGGCCTTTCTTCTTTTAGTCTCTACTCTTGTGGCTTGTTTTTTTTTTTTCCTGCAGCATTATGTTTGAGTACCTTTTTCTTTAATTTTTACATATTTATTATAGGTTTTTGGTTTGTGGTTACAATGAGGTGTAAAATAATTTTTTTAAGCTTGTGGTCACTTAAGTTCAAACACATTCTAAAAGCTCTACATTTTTTAATCCCTCTTCCACATTTTGTTTTTGACATCATACCCTTAATTGTGTATGTTCCTTAGCTATTTATTGCTAGTGTGAAGATTGAAAGACCAAAATCCCCATCAAATCAACTATGAGTAGATGCTATAGTCCGTGAGGTCACAAAGACAGAGTTATGTATACATAGTTGATTTTATGGGGCTTTTGGTCTTTTAACCTTCATATTAGCTTTTAAAGTGGTTGATCCATTGAGTTTACCATATATTTACCTTTATTAGTAAGAATTTTTTCTTTCATATATTTTCTTATTTCTAGCTATGACCTTTTTTGTTTAAATAAGACCCTTTAACATTTCTTGTAAGACTGGCTTAATGGTGATGAAGTCCTTTAGAGTTTGCTTACCCTGGAATTCTTAATGATAACCTGACCAGGGAGAGTATCCTAGGTTGTTGGTTTTTTCCTTTCAAAAGGCACTTTAAATGTTATTATGCTGAATGAAGGGGGTGGGAGAGTAGGGTGAAATAGGTTAAGAGGCTTAAGAGTTACAAACTACCACTTATAAAATTAAAAAGTCACAAGGATATAATGTACAGCTCTGGTAAAAATAGTCAGCAATACTGTAATAACTTTGGTGTGTAATACATAAAAATATCACTATGATGTGGATCTGAAACTAATGTAATGGTGTAAGTCAACTATACTTCAGTAAAAGAATAAAAGGATATATCACCAGGAATCCAAGTAGCAGGAGGCAGACAATCTGTAGTATTGACCATTGCCCATAGCTAGAATCAATCAGCTGAATGAATTACACGAATTATCAGGGTTTATCCTAGAAATACAGGTGATTTTCTTAAAAACCTGCACTGACCTGTCTACTTGGTCCACAGTTGTTATCCAGGTACAATAAGGGGCATCAGTGATTACAGCCTTCATCTTGTCCTCCAAAGAGGAAATCTATGGCGATTCTATCCTGCATCACAACTCTGGCTATTGAGTTGTTGATTACATAAATGAATTTTAGAACTGAGGTGGTATTATTGATCACATCAGCTCCATTAAGGGCCAACTTTATGCAACCTTTTCTAATTGGAAGTCTCCCATTATAAGAACAATTGTCCACAGGGTATGTATAAATAATAAGTCATTTATCTCTCCAGAAATCTCCTGATCAGGTAAGGGTGACCAAATTTTAGAGATTTCCACAGTCATGTGAGGGTTATATGGTCTACTAATAGCTCTTTCTTAAGTCACCATGTTTTCAGGAGGAAGTCCAGTTAATACCTGACTTACACAATAGGAAGCAAATGGACATGGCATACCTGGGAATAAAGTTTATTTACAATTGTTGGTGCCACCAAAGTAAAACCTCCATAGGTCAGGGTCAGTGGCTATCAGGGCTTTCAACATGGTCCTCTGGCCAATAGATCTAAGGGTCTCCAGTTCAGTTAAATGAGGATTTAACTGAATTGTTTTTGGAGGAACTGCTTGAGGAAAGTCAGTGCAATCTGTCCTGCTTATGTTACCAGCTGGGAGAATTTTACCTCATGAAACTGAACAAGAGTTATTAAGAATGTAGGTAGGAAAAAGATCCAGATGTGTTGATAGATGTACTATGTGGGAGGCATAGGAGATGCTTTTTCCATTAGACTTCTTGGTAAGGTTAAGAAAGATGATGATCAAATCATAGTCACACATGCCTGGTGGGGAATGGAGGATAGTACCTCAAGTGATTAGTTCAATTTAAAGCTCTTAGAGCATTTCTGGGAAACAAAATCAGGAAATTTTCCTTTGTGAATAGGCTCCAGAGGTAGTTCTGAAAATTAAAGATGATTAACATTCCTCCCTTCTGGTGTCTTAGAATTTCTGCTTCTGGTGCTAAGATGTTCTCTCTCCATCATCACAAAATCGGAGTGCCCTATTTCAGATTGAGGGCAGGAGGGGAAGTGGGTGACAGAGGATGAGATGGTTGGATGACATCTCCAACTCAATGGCATGAGTTTGAGCAAACTCCAGCAGTTAGTGTAGGACGGGGAAGCCTGGCCTGCCGCAGTCCATGGGGACACAAAGAATCAGACATGAGTTAGCAACTGAACAACAATGACAACTTCACATTTTTTTTGTTACAGTCATCTCCCATGCACAGCTAGACTTCTGATTCAGAAAGGCCAGGTATAAAGGGGAAAACGAACATTTTTTACAAAATTGTAGAAACCTATTATGTTTCTCAGTTTGACTTGAGTGGGCCACTGCAGGGGGACTCAACAAGCAATGTAGTCAAACAGGAGATCATTATCCTGGCTAAGGACCATGTCATTCCAGTAAAAGAACTCAAGTGGCTGAACCAGAATTAAGTTATATCCTTTATGCCCCCTTTTTCTGAGCTCCCATCCAAAGAGTATACCAACCAAACTAGCCTGGATTTTCCATGAGGGGAGGGTGAAGAGCTTCGTGCCCAGAAATGGTAATCAAGGAATCCTGGATGTTTTAAATGGGTTGGTGTAACCTTGTACCCCTTTGAATTTGATCATTACTCAAGATACAGCCAAAAGGAGATGATCCTTTTCTGAGGATAGCTGTATTCAGTGTCCAAATTGCTTTACTCTAAAGTAGACTGGGGCAGGAGGAAAAGAGAGTCAAAAACTGACAAACAACTTTAGGGAATGATTTTGCAGTGTACAATATCAGATATACACGGATGAAAGGAAACATGGAAATTTTATCAAATAGCTAATAATCAATTCATTAAGTGATATTTGTGTGTGTGTGTGTGTGTGTGTGTGTGATAAACACTTATTACACTGCAAGCTAGATGGGCGTCATGAAAACTATACCTAGGCACAACATGGCCAATCTGTTGAAATCTAAGGATTAAAAAGTCACAAATTCCCTGGTTGTCCAGTGGTTAGGACATGCTACTTTCATTACCAAGGGCCTGGGTTCAGTCCCTGGTCAGAGAACTAAGATCTGGAATCTGGAAGCCACATGGTGCAGCCAAAAAAAAAAAAAAAAAAAAAAAGGTTTTAAGGCAGGAAGAGCAAAAGAATGATATGATACATAAAGAATAATAACAAGATACTAGCCAAATTCCTGAAAGAAAAAAAAAGGTCAGCAGAAAATGGAAGGGCATATTTAAGTTGCTGAAAAAAAAAAAAAAAATCTTTATCAAGTAAACCATCCTTCAAACCAGAATACAAACTAAAACCATTTGAGATAAATCAAGTACAGGATTCATCTCAGGTGATTTGTGTTGTGAGAAGTGCTAGAAAGACTCTTTCGGTCTAAAGGAAAATGATACAAGATGATATCTTGTATTTCCAGAATCGAAGATGATGGGAAATAGCCAACACCAAACACTTTGTCATTTTCTTCTCTTAGTTTCTAAAAATGGCATATATTTAAAACAAAATTTTAACATTCTATGTGTGATGTATATGGATATGAATATGCTGGTGGTGGGGCTTCTCTGCTGACTTGGTTGCTAAAGAAGAGAGACCGCCTGCAATGCAGGAGACCAGGATTTAATCCCTGGGTCAGGAAGGTACCCTAGAGAAGGAAATGACCACCCACCGCAGTATTCTTGCCTGGGAAATCCCATGCACAGAGGAGCCTGGCAGGTTACAGTCCGCGGGGTCGCAAGAGTCTGACACGATTCAGCAACTGAACCACTACTACCACATGCATATGTATATAAGACAGCACAAAAGGTGTTAGATGAAAATATTGTTACAAAATTTTTATGCTTTATACAAAATAAAAAATATGAAGTTTAAGTAAATTGTGATAACTTTATGATTCATATTATAACCCCTAGTGAAAGTGAAAGTGAAGTCACTCAGTCGTGTCCGACTCTTTGCAATCCCATGGACTGTAGCCTACCAGGTTCCTCTGTCCATGGGATTTTCCAGGCAAGATTACTGGAGTGGCTTGCCATTTCCTTCTCCAGGAGATCTTCCCAACCCGGGGATTGAACCCGGGTCTCCCTCATTGTAGGCAGATGCTTTACCGTCTGAGCCACCAGGGAAGTATAACCCCTAGAGCAACCACTAAAGAAAGCAATGCAAAGAAGTACAGCAGAAAAGCCAAAAGAGGACTTGAAATGGAATACTCAAAGTATATTTATTTAACCTAAAATTGGAAAGGAGAGAAGGAACAGAGTAACAAACTGATGAGCCAAACAGAAAAGTATTAAGGCAGATCTAACACATGCGTATTAATATATAAGTGGACAATAGACTGATTAAAAGGCAGAAATCAGACTGGATAAAAAGCAAGACACAGCTGTTGACTTCTCACAGAGTTGCATTTTAATTATAGAGTAATTTGTTCTGGATATTCTCAAAGACCGTAGTCATACTATCTTAGCTAAACTTGGGTCTGCAGCTTGGAAATACATATAGATGAAAACTGTGAAGACTGAGAGTCAGACTTTAATCTATTACTCTTATTATCACAAGAGAGCAGTCCTAAGTCCTACAGAGAAAAATGTGAAAATCGGAAAGACAGAAGGAGAAAAACTGGAATTGGTGACAAACTGGATACAAATGATATGAAAGGATGAGAACTGACTTTGGACTTATTACAGAGGCATTTTGAAGTTAACTTTGAACAGCACTTTTTTTTTTTTTAATTCAGTGAGTGATTTTGGTGGTTACCATAAAGGGAGTAAGTGCATTTGATTTCTTCCCCCTCTTCTCCATCATCTTGGCCTCAGTTAGTGACAAGTATAGGTAACATATAGTGGTAAAGAACCTGCCTGCCAATGCAGGAGACTTAAGAGATGTGGGTTCGATTCCTGGGTCAGGAAGATCCCCTGGAGAAGGAAATGGCAAACCACTCCAGTATTCTTGCCTGGACAATCGCATGGACAGAGGAGCCTGGTGGGTTACAGTCAATGGGATCACAGAGAGTCGGACACGACTGAAGTGACTGAGCATGAGTGACAAGTATATTCCAGAATGGGGAGAAGCTACCATCCGGAGCTTTAAATTGTAAGAAATGGCAGAATTCAAGTGATTCATGAGAGAAGAGAAATTAACTTTCTACCAGTTTTGTTCAGACAGGATTTTGTCCTCCTATTCCTCAATTTTCCCTTTCTAGTACTGTCAAAACGCCCAGCTATCTTTTTCTCCTTTACTTCTCGTATGATCTTATATATAATGGAAAAGCTTATCTTCCTGAGGAGGTAAAACACCAGATACATAAATCAGTCATAATACAAAGAACCTACAGCATGTTTGCCCTCTCAACTCAATATACAGAGACATGCACATTAGCACATTATGAGAATCTGAAGTAAATTCCACACATACAAAGCTATTCAACTTCTCTATCTCTAACTTATGAATAAATGATACCCCAAATGAAAGCTGCTTTGGTTTACCCGTGAAGCAAAAACGTTCATCCTCAAATCAGCATAGAAATCTGCCTGGAGGGTTGAACTGATTGGAAAGAAGACTGTGTCATTACGACCCTTTTATTTTTTTTCATTTTTGTGCCAAGACTCATGGAAATGTTTTCTGAACATATTTTCCTTTAATGTCAGGGGTGGCCCTATGTTCAGATTAGCTTTATAAGCTCACAGCGGAGTAAGAAATAGCCTCATGGGGATAATATCTCTGAAAAAAGAGACATTAATAATCCAAATAAGCCCAACTGTCCTGAAGAGATAAGATATGAAAAAATGAGTGGAAGGCTGAATATAGATTGAACCAGAGACGTCAGGTACACAAAAGACTATTCTAGGAAGGAAACTACCCAGTATTCTATACTTAAATACAAACAGTTTTAGACATTGATGTGGTGACTTAACTAGAGCAAACACTGCAAGGTAGATAAGAATTGTTGTATCTTCCAAACACACATATCCCAAGTCTGAAAACATATATTGCATTACAAAGCCAGTTGAGAGAGCACCATATCAAATAATTCTACAATTTTCTTCCCTTTCCAATCCTGCTGAGATGTCATCAGCTAAAGCAAGGGGGCTTCACATTCAATGATAAATAGAAAATATTTTGGAAAGTGAATGTGTTTCCAGAGAGTTAAAAAGTACAGTCTTGGATAAAATATACGTTTTTGGAATAGTTATTGATTTGTGTCTTTGACTGTATTATCCCTCGTGTGTAGCATGTACAAGACAGAATTAAGCCTCATTAGGACTGTATTCTATCCACACATAGTGCTTTCCATCCACACGTATTCCAACCACCCAGGACACAAGAATCTTGACTATAATTTTATAAGATGGTTCCCATTCAATCTTTTATTGATATAGGGCGGTCTCTTTAATTTGGGGATGTATGTGAGGACAAAAATGACAATAAGAACTACATATTATTTCATGTGCACACATGTAATGAGCTCTAAGGTAATTTGATGGCTTTTGATTTTTATTTGCTGTCGTATTTATCATAATACTGATCATAATTTATAAGCATGTGATAAGGTGTCTGCATTTTTAAGTTTTAATGCCTTATTTTGTTTCTACTTTTGCTCGTGGGACAGCCTCTAGCAGTTGATTCCCATAGAAGCTGTATTTTACTCCCATACGTTCTACTCAATGCTAGCTTCCCATCTTTTGTATTATCAAAAATAGCTGTGGGCTCTTGCAAGCTTCTCTCTTCTTGGTGAGGCCCATGGCTGTGCTCTCTGTCATCCGTGTCCTCTCTCTGAGAGCAGTATTATCCTGGAGGCTGTTGAGATGGGAAAGGCATTTCAAACCTCTTCAGTGAGAAAAATCATTTTCTGCACAGAGACTTTACAGAAAGTGTGCTGCAGTCTAGTTCAAGCCAATGTGATATGATGATTCAAAATTGTGAGGTTCTTTTTTGGTCGATACTGGCAAGTCTCTAGTACCTTGGAGGTGGTTGAGAGCTATCAGTATCTCCCTTACTGACTCACTACCAGGTAGTAGGTTACAGTGAAAACAAATTCTGCCATACATACCAAGGTTTATTAGCAAGCATGCACAAAAATAATCTGAGAACATATTTGGTAATGTTGATGTGGTCTCAGGTCTCTGTTCACTTCATTGTTTCAACATCATCTTACACGATCACGAGAGGCAAATGCTACATCATTTTAGAGGTAATGACTTAATGTTATAGTTGGGGCAGATGATAAGTTTTCTGATAGGTAGTTATGATGGTTTTCTGTGCCAACATGACTAGGCAATGGGTTGCCCAGATATTTGGTCAAACATTATTCTGAGTATCTCTGTGAGGGTATTTTTGGTTATGTTTAACATTTTTTTGAGGTTTCAGATATACTTTATATTTTTTTATTTTTAATTAAAGTATAGTGAATTTGCAATATTGTGTTAATTACTGATATACAGCAGTGATTCAGTTATACATATATGTGTGTTTTTTTAGAATTTTTTTTCCATTATGGCTTATCATAGGATATTGAACATAGTTCTCTATGCTGTATAGTAGGACCTTGTTGTTTTATCCATTCTATATATAAACGCTTACATCTTCTAATCCCAACCTCCCATTCCATCTCTCCCTCAAGCCCCTTCCTCTTGGTAACCACCATTCTGTTGTCTATGTCCGTGATTCTGTTTCTGTTTCATAGGTAGGTTCATTTGTGTCATATTTTAGATTCCACATATAAGTGATATTATATGATATTTTATTTTTCTCTTTTTAACTTATCTCACTGAGTATGATAATCTCTAGTTGCATCCATGTTGCTGAAAATGACTTTATTTTATTCTTTTTATGGCTGAATAGTTTTCCATTGTGCATATGTACCACATCTTCTTTATTCGTTCATCTGTTGATTTACATTGTTTCCATATCGTGGCTATTGTAAATAATGCTTCTATGAATATAGAGGTGCATGCATCTTTTTCAGTTAAAGTTTTGTCCAGATATATGCCTAGGATTAGGATTGCGGCATCATTTGGAAATTCTATTTTTGGTTTTCTGAGGAGCTTCCATATTGTTTTCCACAGTGGCTACATCACCTTACTCAATATATTACCACCAAAGGTCTAGGAGAATTGCCTTTTCTCCACACCCTTTACCACATTTGTTATTTCTAGGGTTTTTGATGATGGCCATTCTGACCAGTGTAAGGTGATACTTCATTGTAGTTTTGATTTGCATTTCTCTAATAATTAGTAAATTAGTGACATTGAGCATCTTTTCGTGTGCTTTTTAGTCATATGTATATCTTCTTTGGACATACCTACTTGCGTTAGACTGGTAGTCATAAAGGCTCAGACACATTCTAGGAAAAAACATCTACATTTTCTTACTGTCCTACACTACATTTTATTATTTTGATGTCCTCTTTTATATCATCATGTTAATCCTTTTGCCATTCATTGTGGTTATCACTTTTACAGATGTTTTGATTGAATTTGCGTACTGGCTTATTTAGGTGATTCGCTTTCCAATTGTGTCTCTTTCCTTTTGAGTCTTACTTCTTTTCAACTTAGAGAAGAACTTTCAATATTTGTTTTAGGATAGGTTTAGTATTGCTGTATTCTTTTAGCTTTTGCTTATCTGAGAAATTCTTTACCTCTCCTTCTATTCTAAATGATAATCTTGCTGGGTAGAATATCTTTTATTGTTTAATTACTCAGTCGTGTCTGACTCTCTTGTGACCCCATAGACTGTAGCCACCAGGCTTGTCTGTCCATAGAATTTCCCAGGCAAGAATACTGGAGTAGGTTGCCATTTCCTTCTCCAGGAGATCTTCCTGACCCAGGGATTGAACCTGAATCTCTGGTACTAGCAGGTGTATTCTTTACTGCTGAGCCACCAGGGAAGCCCCAGAATATCCTAGGTTGCAGATAGTTTCCTTTTAGGATTTTGAATATATCTTACCACTCCCTTCTGACCTTGAGTGTTTCTGTAGAGAAATCAGATGATAGCCTTATGGGGTTTCCATTATAATGGAACTCTTTGCTTTTCTTTTTCTGCCTTTAGAATCCTCTCTTTAAATTTTGCCATTTTTATTATAATATGTCTTGGTATAGTCTGTTTGGGCTTATCTTTCTTGGAACTATCTATTTTTCCTGTACTTGAATATCTGTTTCCTTGTTTAGATTTTCATCCATAATTTCTTCAAGTACATTTTTGACCTCTCTCTTTCTTCCCCTTCTGGAATCCATATTATGCCTTGATTGGCATGCTTTATATTTTCCAATAGATCTCATATATTGCTTTCATTTTTTTAAAATTTTACTTTTTGTCTGCTTTCCTGATTGGGTGATTTCCATTATTCCATCTTCCATGTCATTTTTTGATTCTTCTGCATTGTATTTATTCTGCTATTCATTGCCTTTACTGAGCTTTTATCTCTGCAAATGAGCATTCTAATTTTTCTTGGTTCCTCTTTATAATTTCTAGTTCATTTTTACAGTATTCTGCATTTTTGTTAATAGCCTTTCTTAATTATTTCAGTATTTTCATGTTCTCCTTTTTGAAATCGGTGTTTTATACTGAAGAGGTCTATTTCATTGTTTGTCTTTCAGGGAAATCCTCTTAGTCTTTTAAGTGGGACTAGTTCCTCTGCTTCTTCATTTTACTTCTATTTCTCTTACTTTGTAAGTTTAGGAGAAACAACTATCAACTGTGGCCTTGGAGGATCATTTATATGTGGGAGCATCCTGTGTAGCTTGTGTGGGTTTAATATATTTGATGCAAAGGGCTGCTTTTAGTATGGATGCCTGTCACCTCTTTCCTCAGAGTGTGCTAGTCATTATTTTTGATAAGGGTTTGCAGATGAGGGGATTTGTGCCCAGTCCTGGGGTTCTTGAAGGCAATAGCAGCTCAGGTGGGCCCCCAGGACAAGTGATGGGAGTGGAAGTGGTTTGAAACCACTACTGCAGTATAGGCAGGTGGTGATGGCAGCTTGTGACCTCTCTAGAAATCTGGGGGGGAGGTGGAAGGGGCTCACAATCACTCCTGGCATCTAGGCGGGCAGTGGTGGCAGCTGCCCTGAGAGCCCATGCAGGTGATGTCCTGCCCTCTGCAAGTGTGAATGTGGGGAATACGGCTACAATCTGAGTTCTGCCCCTCCTCTTGTGTTTCACCCAAAGAATGGTGACTGGGCTCCATGGTGGCTCAGGCTTCTGCCACACAGTCTCATTTGTGGTTGCACTGGATTCCAGCCTCCACCCACCCCAACCCCAGGCTGTTTTCACACAGCCAGCCCCAGTCCTCTCCCTGGGTTGAATCTCTGAAGCCCAAGTTCCAGAACCCAGCCCACACCAGTGGATGCACACCTCCAGCTGAGGACAGCAAGGTGGTGGCACAAACCATTGGTGGAGTTCTCCTCCTCTGACTGCTGCCCACCAGCTGCTGCATTCTCCTCTGAGGCTCTGAAGCTCCCCTTCTGTCCCAGCCAACCTCTCTGCCTGTGAGGAGGCTTCCCAGGGTACAGGAATCTTTCCTCTTTCACAGCCCTCTTCCAGGGGTGCAGGACCCATCCTGATTCCTTTCTGACTTTCTTTTTCTCTTTCTTTTTTTTTTTCCGAATCCAGTCACATGGAGATTTTCTTGCCCTTTCAGCAGTCTGAGGTTTTCTGCCAGCATTGAGTAGATATTCTATGAGAATCATTCCATGTGTGGATGTATTTTTGATGTATTTGTGGAAGAAGGTGGGCTTTATGTCCTATTACTCTGCCATCTTGGGTGCTCTCCAGATGTGTTTAACACTTAAATCAATAGACTGAATAACGTAGATTTTTCTCCCTAATGTGGGTGGGCCTCATGCCTTCAGCTGAAGGCCTGACTAGAACAAAATGCCTGGCATTCCTCCTAGTAATGGGCAAATTCCTTCTGCCCAGATGGCTCTGTGCTGAGACATGGGTTTTGTCTTGACTTCGGACTCAGACTGAGACATCAGCTCTTCTTGGGTCTCAGGCCAGCTGGCCTTTAAACAAGAGCTTTCACCATTGGCTCTCCTAGGTCTCTGGCTTGCTGACTACAAATATTGGGTCTTGCCAACCTCCCCCAGTAATTGCTTTAGCCGATTCCTTTTAACAATTGTCATAATCTCCCATCACTTCTGTTTCTCTGGAGAATGCTAATACAGTGATAAAATACAGGTATTAATACATAATGTTAAACCTGAGACAACATTCTGTCAGCTTAAGCTTATTGGATTGCTGGCTGTTACTCTCTCTTCTTACAGAGGTGATTGGGTAGGACATGCTACCACGAGCAATAACTCTCTCCACACCCATCTTAAATGTCACTCATTTCACTGATGAAAACATGTCGTATCATCCAGTATGTCAACTTCTAAGGGCCCTGATGGTGATTGGAGATAAAGAAAGGTAAAGCCTCTGGCTGAGAGGCTTCGTAGGGTTGTAGGCTGGTGTACTCCCAGTCAAGGAGTTCTCTCAGTGCTCCTACGTTACAGATTAACAATAACACACACATACATTGTCTGTGCTGAGGTATTTTAAAATGAAGTACAGACAATATAATAGGCCTTTTATTGCTGGTACATGGGCCACTGAATCCTTCCTACATAAGCTAGTAATTTCCTGTCAGTAGCAATAACTTGAGGCCTTCCTGTTTTATTCTACATTCTATATTATAGGGCTGTCCAAGAAATATGGCATTTCATATTTTGTACAAGACTAAATCTTCAGATTCAGGCTTTATTATCTATAGTTTTAGGAGCATTTAGAGACAGGTGTCTTAATGTGACACATCTTTACAGACTTGTACTGGGAATCTTAGCTCACAGGCTTTTCTGAAGATAGACCATTTCATTGCTCAAGTATAAATGCATCTTGCAGCATTTCATGGAAGCAAATCACATGGCTTCTGGGTTCTTTTGAATATATGAATTCACAGACACAAAACAGATATTCACTCTGTAATATCCCAGCCTCTCAGTTGGATAGCTCTTTCTTTAAAATGATTCCAATTCCTGCACACTTTCCTTCATATTCATTCCTTTGGAATAAGAAAGTACTATGTACTTCTCTGTCTGTTTACACTGTTTTAAAAAATACCATAGGATACGGGGCTGATGCTCGCTGCCTTATATGAAACCCTGGCGTATAGATAGGATCATCTGGGAACAAAAGTCTCTTGTCTTTTGATAATAACCTTTGTATTTTAACATAGCCATTGCTGGTCACTTTCCATTGTTGACTCAGCTTAGCAACGCTGCCGATGCATTGATTATTGATAACCACTAGCTAGCTAACTGTGCTTGTTTTCAGCCTCAAAAGCAGTGGCCAATTTAAATTCAACATATATGAAAATACTGCCTCAAGCCAAAGGCAGTATCCAAATAAAGTATCTTTATCAAGTTGGTACTTCTTCAACACAAGAGAGCAACATGTTAAGGGAAATTCCAAGTCTAACCTGAGTACTTCTGAGGGGAACAATTGGTTCCCTCCTCCTGGATCGGGCTATGTGGCACTGGAGCGGCTGTGAGGAGATAACCCACGTCCAAGGTCAGGAACAGTGGCCTTGGAGTACAAAATGAAGCAGGACAAAGGCTAACAGAGTTTTGCCAAGAGAACGCACTGATCATAGCAAACACCCTCTTCCAACAACACAAGAGAAGACTCTACACATGGACATCACCAGATAGTCGACACCGAAATCAGATTGATTATATTCTTTGCAGCCAAAGATTGAGAAGCTCTATACAGTCAGCAAAAACAAGACTGGGAGCTGACTGTGGCTCAGATCATGAACTTCTTATTGCCAGACTTAAATTGAAGAAAGTGGGTAAAACCACTAGACCGTTCAGATAAGGCCTAAATCAAATCCCTTATGATTATACTGTGGAAGTGAGAAATAGATTTAAGGGACTAGATCTGATAAGACAGAGTGCCTGATGAACTATGGACAGAGGTTCATGACATTGTACAGGAGAGAGGGATCAAGACCATCCCCATGGAAAAGAAATGCACAAAAGCAAAATGGCTGTCTGAGGACGCCTTACAAATAGCTGTGAAAAGAAAAGAAGTGAAAAGCAAAGGAGAAAAGGAAAGATATACCCATTTGAATGCAGATTTCCAAAGAATAGCAAAGAGAGATAAGAAAGCCTTTCTTAGTGATCAGTGCAAAGAAATAGAGGGAAACAATAGAATGGGAAAGACTAGAGATCTCTTCGAGAAAATTAGAGATACCAAGGGAACATTTCATGCAAAGATGGGCTCAATAAAGGACAGAAATGGTAGGGACCTAACAGAAGCAGAAGATATTAAGAAGAGGTGGCAAGAATACACAGAAGAACTATACAAAAAAGATCTTCATGACTCAGATAATCACGATGGTGTGATCACTCACCTAGAGCCAGGCATCCTGGAATGTGAAGTCAAGTGGACCTTAGGAAGCATCACTACGAACAAAGCTAATGGAGGTGATGGAATTCCAGTTGAGCTATTTGAAATACTAAAAGATGGTGCAGTTAAAGTGCTAGACTCAATATGCCAGCAAATTTGGAAAACTCTGCAGTGGCCACAGGACTAGAAAAGGTCAGTTTTCATTCCAATGCCAAAGAATGCTCAAAGTACCTCAAAATTGCAGTCATCTCACACACTAGTAAAGTAATGCTCAAAATTCTCCAAGCCAGTATTTGAACCAAAAACTTCCAGATGTTCAAGATTGTTTTAGAAATGGCAAAGGAACCAGAGATCAAATTGCTAACGTCCACTGGATCATCCAAAAAGCAAGAGAGTTCCAGAAAAAACTCTCTTTTTGCTTTATTGACTATACCAAAGCCTTTGACGGTGTGAGTCACAATAAACTGTGGAAAATTCTTCAAGAGATGGGAATACCAGACCACCTGACCTGCCTCTTGAGAAACCTGTATGCAGGTTAGGAAGCAACAGTTAGAACTGGACATGGAACAACAGACTGGTTCCAAATAGGAAAAGGAGTACGTCAAGGCTGTATATTGTCACCCTGATTATTTAACTTATATGCAGAGTACATCATGAGAAACGCTGGGCTGGAAGAAGCACAAGCTGGAATCAAGATTGCTGGGAGAAATATCAATCACCTCAGATATGCAGATGACACCACCCTTATGGCAGAAAGTGAAGAAGAACTAAAGAGCCTCTTGATGAAAGTGTCCTGTAGGGCTGGGAGAGGATCAGGCTTCTAAGGCATATACTTCTAAAAATACCAGGCAGAAACTTTGGGCCTTTCAGGCTACTTAGAAATCTGCATGCCCTTTCAGTATCTTTCATTTAAAGGAGAACTCTGCTTCCAGTGGTTAGCTGGTGTGGAAGCGACCGAGGAGGAGGGGGCTGAACAAATGGGCTTGTAGTAAGGCTGAATATCCAGGTTAGCATTTTGGAATCCAGAGTTAAACCTTTTTTTTTCCCTTAAAGCAATATTGGTGACAGTCTAGAAGAAAGTTCTGGGGTCATATAGATTCACATTCTGATTCTGCCACCTGTTCCATGACCTTGAGTCACTTACTTCTCTCCCTTTGTTTACTCATCCTGTAATATGAGGGGACTTATGCTGTTGGGAGGATAAAAGGGGTGATGGGTATGGAGGATTTTGATGAGCGTGTCATAGCAGAATTGATCAACAAATGTTTGCTTGTGATTTCTCTTGGAGCCCACATCCTCTGTGTGTCTGGGCTGAAAGAAAGCCTTTAGAATTGTATGCTTTCTCTTGACAATGAGAGTGTGCATGGTGCCCTGGCCCTTTCTGTTTGCGTTTTTAAGGGGTGGGGGTGGTTTGGGTGGTGATTACAGGAGGAAGATGACAAAGAGATTGGGAATGGGGGTGCCCACACAAATCTGCTTATAGGAGAGTCCAGGCTCCCACACAGACAGGATTAGGGGATTATTGCTGTTTCTGTTGTCTTTTCTTTTCATATTTAAAGGAAGCAACAAAGCTTCTTAAAGTCTATTCTTGGCATTTTCATCACATGCTTTTAGCTGTCCCAGGTTTCACACTGGAGTAGCTTGGAAATGCTAAACTATTTCCAAAAATCTGCTAGAAAATAGCTTTTTGAAGGAGAGAGGTCAAGCACCTAACTTGAGGCATTGTGAGGGGTCAGAACCTTTTGCTCAGTTAATGAAGTAACAGTCTTTCACCTAAGACTTACATCACCTAGTCAGTTCAATTTCCTTTCTTGCCCATTTTCCCTTCAGAATGCGAGGCTGTAGGATCTGAACTTCATTTCTTTTTGTGGAGGCACCTTTTTATATTCATTTAGTTACTGTGTGGCATTTTTATGTCAGGAAAACCACCTTTGCTGTCATGAAATGACCCTAAGGTAATAAACCATGAATTATCTTTAAAACCTGGTAAAGGATTTTGAACTTATAAACAAATAATAAAATCATTTGCAGGGACTGTTATTCTCCCATCAGATTTACCTAAAGAGACTGTTTTGTGGCAAGATCGATTTATTACACAAATCGTTGTAAAGCTGGTGAATGGCTATTCCGATTTTCATTTACCTTCACTTTGGGAGAGAGCTGTGGGTGGAAGGTGTGGAGCAAAGTTCCAATATCAAGTTCACTGACAAATTAGAATTTCAGGGTGAGTAAGCACTTTGAAGACCTCACATCATGTTTAATCTAAGTATAAGAAATGGGGAGATTTGCTTTTAATCTGGTATGGAATAAAATTGTTAAAATTCATGTACATGCATGCACGTTGACATTTTATGCCAGCAAGTGGTATGCCACCCTATGAAAATTACTAGGATCTAAGATGTACCAACAGGACTTCTATATTATTATTTTTTTTTTGTAAAATGTGTTCTTATTTTATAACAAAAGCTCTGTCCAAAACACGCTGACCAAGTATAAGTACACAGTGTGTGTGTGTGTGTGTGTGTGTGTATGTGTGTGTAGCCAGTTCAGGACAGTGTTAATCATGGTGTTTGCCTGCTAAATTGCCTCCTATTTTTATTTTCCAAAATTGCAGTACCTCAGGCACTTGGAAGTATGAGAGACAATGAATCAAAAATTAACTGTTTTTTTCAGAGTTGTAATATATATTTTAAAATGCATAAAATGGAAAAAATAGACTAAAGAAGAAAGAGGAAATGAGGGTTAACCTAAGAGAAAAAAGCAAAGGAGAACGGTGGAACAAGGAGGAAAATAATGGGATGCTGAAGAAAAAGAACTGGAGATTAGGGAAAGGAAGTATAAAGAGAGAATGAGGAGACAGTCTCTCAATTACCCACCAGTAAGAGGCTTAGAAATAGTTCCCTGAGGGAAGGATGTCTTTGTTAAAGAATGGGAAACAAAGACAAGAAGGAAATGGCTCCGGCCTCTCTCATGATTGAAGAGATAATGGGAAAAGGAAGTCTTGCCAACCCTTCAAGTAAAAGGACAGAAAGCAGGCTTGAAAATAGCTTTGGAAGATCATCTTCTATTTCACCTCCTCAAATATACATAATTTGCTTCCGTTTTATTTATTTTCCCTGAGCCCTGTAACTATTAGAGGGTGAATTTGTCTGCCTGACTTTGGATTTACAGTCCACTCACACAGGGAGAATTCTGAAGGCAGCCGTTGGTCCTGCTACTAGCAGGTATCTGGGTCCAGGTTTCTGCAAGCCTCTTGGCTTTTCCTTAATGAGTTTAAGATGACTGTTCCAGGGTCAGCTCTCATTCTAGCACCGGGCAGGAGGGAAGGCAGTGGCGAAGGGTAAAAAGGAATGAATCTGCTGGGACTATTCCCTTTAAAGAAGCTTTTAAGGAAGATCTGTTAATCAGTTGTACTTAGATCTAATTGGTCAGAATTGCATCACTTGGCCTTCACTGTTTGAGATGGGGGACAAGCTAATGCAGGGGGAGTTTGTTTGTTTGTTTAAGCTTGACCTGTTGTTGCTGCCCTTAAAATTGGGATGTCAGTAAGAAAGGAAGGGAGGAATACTAGGTAGAGAGCTCTTTCCAAATTACAGAAATTAGGTATACTGGTATTAAAATAGTAAACGGGGCTGGCCCTACCATGTTTTTTTGTTTGTTTGTTTGTTTTTGCTGATGATATAAAAGTATTGCTTTGTCAGTGATTACTTATGCCTTAGAAGAAATAATTTGTTGTGGTCCGTGTGTGTGTTCGAAAAGCATTTCCAGACATGAGGCAGAATAAGAAGAGAATAAAGTTTATTAGAGTGGAAGAGGCTGTTAGAACAGCGGGCCGAATCAAGGTAGAGCTGAACACTTTCACAGACTTGAAGCCAATTTTTATAGCCTCAAGACAGAGAAAATTCCTACTGGAATGGTGGCATTAGATGATTGGTTAGGATGCTATAGGGTGTATAGTAGGCGGGTATTTTACATAATATGGGGTCAGGGAACTGGCTGGTTTAGATCAGGAGGCTCATGGCAAAAGTTGCTATGGGGCTTGGTCAGTTTCAGAGATTTTTGTCCTGTGACCTTGGTACAGGGCTCCACACCTGTGACCTTAGTATAGGGCACTTAATTGAGAACTAAATGTTTACTAGTGGCCGCATTTTCCTTCCTTTTAGGTATACTCCAAATAATCACTGGGTAAAAGCTGAAAAATGCACTTAAATAAATGTAAAGGAATAAACTGTCTACATGAATGAAACCAACAGGAATCAAATATAAAAGTTCTTGTGTCAGTGATATGGACATCTGCAAATCTCTGGAAACACTTGGCGATTGTTTGTAAGCAAGATTCCTTATTTTAAATAACAAGCACATTTGACAGTTTCTAGTGGGGTTTCATGATAAAAATAAGTTAGGATTAGTTTGGCTGCATGAAAGGAAACCAAAATAACAGTGAGATAAAAACACATAGAAGGTAGCTAGTCCAGTCTCATGTGGTGATTTGATGAATGGCTCAGTCATCTAATTCCTTCAGTTTTCCACTCAAATACCTTTGGAGTTTTATTTTCAAATTTGCTTCATGGAGACAGAGGACTTCTGAGGTTAAGCCATCTTATCTTCAATGCAGACAATACACAAGTAGAAGAAAGGACAGGGAGGCCAAGGAACTGAGTCAGCTCTTAAGTAACTTTCCTGGACTTCCCATACCACACCCCTGTATACATCTTATGGGCTGTAATGTAGTTGCTTACACATACCTTGTTGACAAGAAGACTGGAAAAAGTAGAAGAAGGTCAATTACACTGTCAGTCTAAATAAAAATTGAGTTCTGTTTTTATGGAAGAAGTAAAGAATGGATATTGTGTGGCAACTGGCAGCATCTCTACTTCTAGGAGCTAGCAGCGTTCTTGATACACTGTGTACTTCAATAAATAGGTCAGTAGCCACCCAGCTCAATTCATGCTTTAGAGGTAGCAACTTCAGGCATATATAATGCAACAACCAAGTAAAAAGTTTTGGGTTACTGATTGTAACATGTGTACCTTTGTAGCCTCTGCCCTGTCTTATGCTTATGTTCAGATTGGGTTTAGCTTTTGATCACCAAACGCTCAAATCCCAAATATTCAACCTTGGAAGATTTGCTAGATAATAATGATGTCAAGGAAGATTCATGTGGGTAAAGAGGATGATCACATCATGCCGGGGATTCCCCGGATGCTATTTTAAACCACTTGATCTTCCTTCATGGGTGTTTGCCTCTGGTAAACACATCGCCCCTCTCTTCCAATACTTTCTGCTTTACAAGCTTCTCTTATGTATGTTTGGGCCATACTCTTACTTAGATTCCCAAAGCCTTCATATCTCATCATGGGAATACCAACAGAAAGCCCCAAATTCCTTAGTGGTAAAGAGCCCGCCTGCCAATGCAGGAGATATAAAAGACTCAGGTTTGATACCTGGGAGAGGAAGATCTCCTGGAGGAGGGCATGGCGACCCACTTCAGTATTCTTACCTGGAGAATCCCATGGACAGAGGAGCCTGGTGGGCTACAGTCCATGGGGTTGCAAAGAGCCTGACACAACCGAAGCAGCTTAGCACATGTCCCTTATTTAATCTCATTACTTGTTGAACAGGGCTTCCCAAGTGGTGCTAGAGGTAAAGAACTTGCCTGCCAGTGGAGGAGATGCAGCAGACCCAGGTTTGATCCCTGGATTGGGAAGATCCTCTGGAGAAGGGAATGGCAACTCACTCCAATATTCTTGCCTGGGAAATCTCATGGAGAGAGGAGCCTGGTAGGCTATAGTCCATGGGGCTGCAAAGAGTCAAACATGATTGAGCAACTAACACGCACACACACATTTAGTGAACAATTGTTTGCTAATAGATATGCCAAGGTTCTGGATTCTTAGCGGAGTACAAATGCATATAAATGTACAAATGCACAGTCATGGGGCTCCAGAAGTTTGAACTTCAGTGTTTTCCATGAGGACAAAGACTTGCTCTTCATGGTTCTCAGAGAGTGCTGTGAGCATCAGTGAGAAAGATCATGAACAAGTCTTGTCTTTATTTCTAATGGGACCCAACAGAGCTTTCTGCAGCTAAGTCATCTGTCTTTGGTGGCTTCTTTCAGCAAATATTGTTCTGGACTCTTGCTCACATTTTTCTGGCTGCTTTTGTAATTAACATTAGAGAAGAGAAATTTGATGTTTTTCTTTTTTTCTTTGGCAATAGTAGCAGAAGGTGTGTTCCCCACAAGGTTAATAAACATAGCTACATTTATCATGACTTTTATGTATGCCAAGCACAGTGCTAGATGCCTTAAAGATATCATTTCATTTCACTCTCTAAACAGTACTTTGAGCTAAGTATTTTAAGCAGAGCATAACTAAAATACTTGAGGGAGACAGGGGTCTTTGATTGAAATTTTGTGATATTTTCACCAATATAGGAAAAAAACTGTAAATTATGTTTCATTATTTATATGGATGTTTTTCTACTTCTGGCAGTTTTATTATAGCCTTGATGATTAAGATATTTCCTACCCAGCAGTCCAGGTCTGCATTTTAGAGGTTGAGAACACAATCTCTGTTGTGAGAATACCTGGCTCTGTTCTCTGTACCTGGACCACATAAACCTTACCTAAGATAATTAACATATCTGTGAAGTATAGGTGAAGAAGCTGAAGCTTAGACACATTAAATAACTTCCACAAGGTTATGTAACTAATAGCGGGACAGAGATTGAAAACAAGAACTGATTAACCAGAAAGTTCATTCTCTCTCTCGTTAAAAAATAACTTTTACTGGAGTATAGTTTAGGCTTCCCCAATGACTCAGCAGTAAAGAATCTGCCTGCATTACAGAAGACACAGAAGGCATGGGCTTGATGCCTGGATTGGGAATATCCCCTGGAGGAGGAAATGCAATCCACTTGGGTATTCTTACCTGGGAAATCCAATGGATAGAGGAGCCTGGCAGGCTATGGTCCAGGGAGTTGCAAAGAGTCGGACACGACTGAACACACACACGTAAGTGATTTACAGTGTTAGTCTCAGGTGTGCAGCAAAGTGAATCAGTTATACATAAACATATACTCACTCTTTTTAAGGTTATTTTCCTGAATAGGTCATTACAGTGTATTAAGTAGAGTTCCCTATGCTGTACACTACATCCTTCTTAGTTATTTTATATATGTAGTGTATATATGTCAATCCTGATCTCCCAATTTGTCCCTCTACCCACTTACCCTCAGGTAACCACAAGTTTGTTTTCTACATCTGTTAACTCTATTTCTGTTTTGTAGATGAGTTTATTTGTACCCTTTTTTTAGAGTCCACATATAAGTGATCGATATGATATTTGTCTTTCTCTGACTTACTTCACTCTCTGTGACAATCCCTAGGTCCACCCATGTTGCTGCAAATGGTATTAGTCCATTCTTTTTATGGCTGAGTAATATTCCATTGCATATATGTATCACATCTTCTTTATCCATTTCTTTATTGATGTACATTTAGGTTGCTTCTGTGTCCTGGTGATTGTGAATAGTGCTACAACAATCATAGGGGTGCATGCATCTTTTCAAATTATAGTTTTCTCTGTATATATGCCCAGAAGTGGGATTGCTGGATCATATGGTAGCTCATTTTTAGTTTAAGGAACCTCCATACTGTCCTTCATAGTGACTGAATCAATTTACATTCCCACCAACAGTGTAGGAGAGTTCCCTTCTTCCACACCCTTTTCGACATTTATTGTTTGTAGATTTTGTAATGAAGGTCATTCTGACTGGTGTGAGGTGATAACTCATTGTAGTTTTGATTTGCATTTCTCTAGTAATTAATGATGTTGAGCATCTTTTCATGTGCTTTTTTAGCTGTATGTATGTCTTCTTAGGAGAAATGTCTATCTAGATTTTCTGCCCATTTTTTGGATAGGCTTGTTTGTTTTCTTGATATTGAGTCATGAAGAAACTGAAGGTTAGAGACATTAAATAACTTACCCAAGGTTATGTAGCTAGTAGCAGAACAGGTATAAAACAAGAACCACCAACCAGGAAGTTTATTCTCTTAATCATCATGCTATTCAGCTTTTTAGGTTCTTAATTTTAGGGGGAGACTTTCCTGTAAATGAAGAATTAGCTTCTTTCAGATCAAACCTCAAATGACCAGATTACTCATTAAAAAGAATATTCTGGTAAATGTTTAATGACTAGCCATCAAATAAAGAGAGCCATAACTTCCAGCATTTGCCAACTTCTGTGGCGTAAACACTCCCCTCATAGCTGATCCCATGCAAGGTGACATGGAAAGACGACCTGAGAAAAGATGTACACTAGAGGCTCTCATTAGCTAGTGTGAGCCACTGGCTCTATGATAATTAGTAACAATATCTGTGCTCTGCATTAACAATTAATTAGATTATTAAGCAGTCTGGCGAACTAAAAGACAGAATGCTGTGTGGCAAAAGCTTAGACGTTTCAGCCAAGTCAATCCGAATAAAGTCCTGGCCACACTACTAAATAGCTATATGCTCACGTGGTTGTGGGCAACTTATTCATCCCCTCTGAACCTCAGTTACCTTATCTCTTACATGGAGATGACACTACCTACCTCAGGTAGATTTGGTCAGTTTTTAATGTAAAAACATATGGAAATTGCCTAGTTACAGGGTGTCATCTCTTCACTCAATCCACTGACAAGCATTTATTGATTACTAAAATTAAGAGAGTAATATTTACTGGCTTTATGAAATATTTTTCTTAATCATAAATCTTATTTTACCTTTTATTTTCCAAGTTTTCAAATAGCTGTTGCTATAAGAATATTTTCCTTTCCTCTAGTGCTGCTATTAAACAGCATACAAAATTAACACGAATTAAATAGTGACTATTACCTTGATCTCAGTATTGAGGAGACAGTAGGGAGGGATGGGGTCCACTTCAGTTATATAAAGCAACAACTACTCAGGTCCTGCCAATTATTATGAGACAACATACAGGCTCAATGTTGCCAGATCTCTCCATTTTTCTGAAGAACCAGGAATCTGAATCTTTTTGTGAAACCTCATAATTTTTATATATCTTTAGTTTTTTTTTGGTTTTGTTTTTTTGATGAGGACCATTTTTTAAAAGTCTTGATTGAATTTGTTACAACATTTCTTCTGTTTCATATTTTGGCTTTTTGGCCACAAGGCATGTGGGATCTTAGCTCTCTGACCGGGGATTGAACCTACATCCACTGCATTGGAAGGCGAAGTCTTTACCATTGGACCACCAAGGAAGTTTCTAAATATCTTCTCTGGTTCCCTGGTGACTCAGATGGTAAAGAATCCTCCTGCAATGCAGGAGACACGAGTTCAATCCCTGGGTTGGGGAGATCCCCTGAAGGAGGGCATGGCAACCCACTCCAGTATTCTTGCCTGGAGCATCCCATGGTGAGAGGAGCCAGGTGGACTTCTGTCCATGGGGTCATAGATCGGACATGACTGAGCAACCCAAATTCCACTTTCACATTGTAAAAGCAATACTGCAAAAGCCAGATCTGACAGATCAGCTATCAGTGTGAGACTTCTGAATTAATGAATGGGTAGAGTGTTTGGGTGAGAAAAAAAGTAGAGAAAGGAGCCTGAACCAAGCAGAGAGGCAAGGATGATGAAGGGAGGGACATATCAATACTTCAGGTAGAGCAGGGAACCTACCCGTGCTGGAGAGAAGCACTCTTGCATAAACAAGCTTGGACAGTACCTTTGGGAGAAATTGAGCACAGTCTATCTATAATTCCAAGAAATAGGATTTTTCTTCTGTTAAGAATATGGAGAGTTTTTTTATATCGTGGAAAGTGATATAATTAGTCTGATAGTAGGTGGAGATAGATTCAAGGATGGGAATCAGAGCATGTGTTTTCAGGGTCTCATCCTTGGTGCTAAGCTGCCTGGGTTTATATCTGGCTTACCACTTTATAGTTCTGTTACTAACTGGGAAGATATTCTATCCCTCTGGGTCTCATGGTTAATAAAAGCATTGTGAAGATTAAATGAATTGCTGATTATGAAGTGTTGAGGCAATGCCCAGCACAGAGGAAGCATTCAAAACAACTTAGCTGTTATTGTCAGTGTTCAAATAAAGGAAGTGAGCAGCAGGAACATTAATTAAGAGGTTGCTATAAGTTGCAGGTGTAAATTATTCAATGAAAGTCATTTGATAGCTATAGAAAGAGGAGGAAAGTGTAGAAGTGAAGACTGAGTAGTTTTTTTTTTTTTTTTCCCACTTTTTACAAAAACATCGTTAATAAGAAAAACGACCTACCCTGAAAAATATAAGGACTTGTAAATGAGGAATCTTACAGTCATGGGAAGGTGAGTTCAACCTAAGATGCAACAAGTTGAATTTGGGAGAAAATATAATGTGCTATCAGCAGTTGAAGATGTAGGGTAGGAAGTAGATTGCACTTTAAATATGACCTGTTTACTGAACTGGGAATGATGTGCAGCACCTTGTGTTCAGTGCTTTAGAGTAAAATCAAATATGTGAAATGCCATCTCTGCCCTTCATCAAATGATATGCAAATGAGACAAGGAAACTTATGGCCATTCCACCAGGATGGCACTAAAAAATGGTGGCCACAAGTGCTCTGGGTGTTCACAGGAGAGAAAAAGTTGGAGATGGAAGAGCATGGGGGACCAAGTCTTCCTATGAAATGTGCAACAATGTGGTACAGTTTGGTGGGAAACGTACATAGAGAATATACATATAGGTGTATTTGGGATCAAGAATCAGGTTGGTTTGACTGCAAGGTTGAGTTTCTTTGGGTGAAAACATTGATGAATTAAAAAAGATTGGTTCAGGGCATATTAGAGAAGATCCTGCTGTCAGGATGAGGACTTTTTCCGTATACGTGGTGAAGAGTTTGCACTCTGCATTTTGGCAATGCAGTCATACAATGAATCTCTACTTTTGAAATGCAGCCATTTGTATATGAGACTGAGTAGATGGATGAGGCAAGTACATGAGGTAAAACCAGCATGATTTTGTACTAACTGAAGGTGCGTAAAGGAGGAGATGAGACATGACTTTAAGAAAAGCAGCAAAATTATGCAAAGCAGCTGGTGCCCAGGAACACATCTGTAATTCAGAAAAGAGAATGGGATTTAAATAGCAGATTTAATAATTACCTAGAAATGACTGTTGCAAGCAGAAAGTAAATGAGATTTTCAAAAGAACATCGTTGAGCGGAGGGGCTGGGGAAGAGCTTCTGTGTTGGAGCCTTGAGTGATACCCACATGGAAAGACTGGGAAGAAGAAGAGAATTTAGTGAACAGGACAGAGAAAAGGGTTGTTGAGGTGGAGGAAAGCTGAGATAGGGCCCTGTTATGGAAAACAAAGATGCCAGAGTGCTGGGCAGCAGAAGGTCAAATTTATGCTTGAGAATGAGTTCTTGGGGGACGTTCACTCTTCCTTCCAAGCAAAGAGAGTCTGTGGGAAAAGGATGAGAGACCCCTGAGCTCAGCCAGCACCAGAGAAGGCCTTGCACTGTAGGGTACAGAATGGTTACAGCCAGAAAGAATGCAGAAGTCCATAGTGTTTCAAATGATAACTAAAAATGTAGTTGGATTTATTGGAAATACATTTATGTGATATATGCCTATATAAATTCTTTAGATTTTGTAAAGGTGCTTACTTTTACTAGAAATGTCTGGTACTAGGTAGGCATATCTTAATAATGAAATTCCATAGTGCTAAGGAAACAAGTCTGTAATTCAAGGTTTATCAACATTGGCACTATTGACATTTTGGGCTGGATATTTTGTTGTGTGTGACTGTCCTGTGTCTTTGGGTTATTTGGCAGTATCCCTAGCCTCTGCACCCCTCAAAAGTTGTGACAACCCAAAATTTCATCAGTCATCAAATGTATCCTTCAGAGGGCAAGATTGTCCTCATGCCCTTCATCAAGAAGTACTTCTAGAGTTTAATAGCAGCCAAGGAAGGTTTTTTTTTTTTCTTTCCTTTCCTCTGCAAGAGGAAAGAAAACATACCTAGCCAATAAAGATCATGGAGTAATAAACTTATAATTACCATACTTGTGACATAAAGGTGTTTATGTATATGATCCATACATATATAGAAACATATACATATATTTGCAAAGAGAAAGTTCGGCTTTCAACTATGGAAGAGAAGCTGAAGTTATAAAACCACAAAATAGATTAACCATTATATCTAAACAGATATGCCAGAGGGTAGTATTTTCATTTAGTGGCAAATACAATTAAACAGACATTCAGTTTGAAGCAAATAAAATCTTCCATATATCTGGTGGCATCTTTATACTGATATAGATTGCAGTGAGAAGCAATTTGTATAAATCACTATTATTCCAGGGAGAGATATATAGACCAAGCAAATCTAATGTGACAGATGTTATAAATGTCAGCATTATGGTTTTTCATTTCAATTCAAACAGTTCATAGACTTCTGATTATATTAAATAGAGGATTGGCGCTTCTATTGATACTTTCAGTAAAGACAATAGCCTTGTCACATAGCAAATTTGTTCAGGTTGAGCTTTTTTTACCCTCTTGTGGACAAAATGGGCTCTATAATGTGGTATTTAAAACAAATATCTTCGATCAGGAATAGGCTGCGAGTCTATCTGAAGTAACAAATTAAGACAAAGCAAGAAAGAAAATAATTGTACTCAGTATGTAAACAATTTTTGATGTCTGTATAAAACAATAATGGATTTTATATTTTTCATATCAATAAATATTAAAATGTACAATACATGGCCATATCAACAGTTCACAATGGTCTTAATTCTCATATGCAAAGAACATAAAAGCTGCCTTGTGTCTATTTCTTTTTAATCCCTTAAGTGCACTGGATGATGTAGAGCAGAATTTATGTGTCTGTAAATGTAGGTTTGTAAGGCTATTTCAAGAGAAATATTAATGCCACTTAAGATCTTTCCTAAAATAGATTAAACTATTATCTATTGGCTAGCAAGTCTGCCTTCCATATCTGTGGGTTTCTCATCTGCAGATTCAAACAAAGACAGATCTACATGTAGTTAACTGAATTTGTGACTGCAAATCCAGGGGATACAGAGGGCTGAAGGTCAAGTGTATTCTTTGCACTAAACCATCTTATGTAAGGGATTTAAGCATTTGGAGATTTTGGTATCTAGAGGGACACCTGGAACTCATCCTTCTTGAATACCGAGAGAAGACTATACTTGTTTTTTTGGTGGGGGTGTGAGGAGTTTATTTTAGGTGAAAACAAATTGGGGCTTCCCTAGTGACTCAGATGGTAAAGAATCTACCTGCAGTGTAGGAGATCAGGTTGAATCCTTGGGTCAGAAAGATCCCCTGGAGAAGAGACTGGTTACCCATTCCAGTAATGTTGCCTGGAGAATCCCATGGACAGAGGAGCCTGCCAGGCTATAGTCCATGGGGTTGCAAAAAGTTGGACATGACTGAGCGACTAACACACCCAATTTAAAATATGTGTAACATAATTTACTGTTCTTTCTTTTAATGAAGTATATTTGACTTACAATATTATATTAGTTTTAGATGTACCACTTTGTGATTTGATATTTCTATACATTACAAAATAATCACTAGTGATTTAGTTACTTTGAGTCTAGTCACCATTTACCAGCAGAGTTACTACATTATTATTGACTACAGTGTTTTGCTGTACATTATATCAGGATGGCTTATTCATTTTGTAACTGGAGGTTTGTACCTCTTAATCTCCTTGACCTATTTCACTTATCCCTCTGCCCCTCTTCCCTCAGGCAACCACAGGTTTGTTCTCTGTATCTACAAGCCTGTTTGTTTTATTATGTTTGTTCAATTGTTTTATAGATTCTACATATAAGTGGTATGTATCATATGGTATTTGTCTTACTCTGTCTTATTTCACTTGACATAATGCCCTCTAAGTCAGTTCTTCCCTTATAGGACATATCATTTGCAAATGTCTTTTCCCATTTTATAGATGGACTTTTCATTTTGTTTATGGTTTCCTTGACTGTGTAAAAGCTTTTGTTTTCGGTTCAGTCACTCAGTCATGTCCGACTCTTTGCAACCCCATGGAGTGCAGAATGTCAGGCTTCCCGGTCCTTCATTATCTCCCAGAGTTTGCTCAAACCCATGTCCATTGAGTCGATGATGGCATCCAACCATCTCATCCTCTGTTGTCCTCTTCTCCTCCTGCCCTCAATCTTTCTCAGCATCAGGGTCTTTTCCAGTGAGTTGGCTCTTCACATCAGGTGGCCAAAAGTGTTGGAGCTTCAGCATCAGTCCTTCCAGTGAATATTCAGGGTTGATTTCCTTTAGGATTGACTGGTTTGATCTCCTTGGGACTCTGAAAAGGACTCTCAAGAGTCTTTTCCAGCACCACAGTTTTAAAGCATCAATTCTTCGGCATTCAACCTTCTTTATTGTCCAACTCTCATATCCATACATGACTACTGGAAAAACCGTAGCTTTTACTATACAGACCTTTGTTGGCAAAGTGATGTCTCTGCTTTTTAATATGCTGTTTAGGTTCATCATAGCTTTTCTTCCAAGGAGCAAGCATCTTTTAATTTCATGGCTGCTGTCACCATCTGCAGTGATTTTTGAGCCCAAGAAAATAGTCTGTTACTGTTTCTGTTTTCCCCCTGTCTATTTGCCTTGAAGTGATGGGACCAGATGCCATGATTTTAATTTTCTGAACATTGAGTTTTAAGCCAGCTTTTTCACTCTCCTCTTCACCTTCATAAAACTTTTAGTTTAATGTAGTTCTGTTTATTTTTGCTTTTGTCACCCTTGTCTGAGGAGACAGATCCAAAAATTATTGCTAAGAATGATATCAGAGAACATACTGTCTATGTTTCCTTTAGGAATTTTATGGTTTCAGATCTTCTGTTTGAGTCTTTAATCCGTTTAAGTTTATTTTTGCATACAGTATAGAAAAACTGTTTCATTTTTTTTTTACATGTAGCTGTCCAGTTTTCCCAAAGTTGTTCATTAAAGGGACTGTCTTTTCCTCATGGTATATTCTTGCCTCCTTTACCATCAAGAATTGACTATATAAGCCTGAGTTTCTTTCTGGGCTCTCTATTCTCTTTTGCTGATCTATGTCTCTCTTTCTGCCAGTACCATAATGCTTTGATTACTATATCTTGGTAGTATAGTTTGAAATACTGTTCTTCTTTCTCAAGATTGTAGTAACTTTTCAGTCTTTTGTAGTTCAACATAAATTTTAAGACTATCTGGTTTTCCTTCTGTGAAAGATAGCATGAGTACTTTGATAGGAGTTGCATTGGAACAGTGCATTGCTTCAGCTGCTGCTAAGTTGCTTCAGTTGTGTCCAACTCTGTGCGACCCCATAGATGGCAGCCCACCAGGCTCCCCCATCCCTGGGATTCTCCAGGCAAGAATACTGGAGTGGGTTGCCATTTCCTTCTCCAGTGCATGCAAGGGAGAAGTGAAAGTGAGGTCGCTCAGTCGTGTCTGACTCTTAGCGACCCCATGGACTGTAGCCTACCAGGTTCCTCCATCCATGGGATTTTCCAGGCAAGAGTACTGGAGTGGGGTGGAATGATGAATAGGGGTTTGCTATTTGAAGAGTTAACCAATGAAGAGAATTAACGAAGACTTAAGGAAACACAGAGTTGAGGGAACCCAGACAATAGAAGATTTGTATGCTAGACCATACTGAGCATGCCCAGTGGGGCTTGGTTGGCAGTGGGAGATATACTTACAAACCATTTTTTCTATCTGGCAAAAAGTGAAACCTACTTTGTAATGCTTCCAAGTGATTAATTTTTAGTATGCCAAGTAATTATAAAACAAATTGCCTTGCAGTGATGATTTAACACGTGTATTGGCCGTAATTGAGTGGTCAAATGAGATTAATTCAACTGATTTCATTATGTGAGAGTATTTCTTTTGAGCTGGTGCAAGACTACCTGTGTTGGATCTGTTGCTTGAAATATATGCCTGTGGGAAACATTTAAGGTGTTGGAGATAGAATTAGAGTGTGTGTTCAAAATATGTAAAAACTATGACTTTTGATAAGAGTCTCTGCTTGCCCAGAAAAGAACAAGGCTGTCTCTCAGTTTATGACAGCCTCAGAGGTCAGAGGCATGAAGAACTGCAGCTCCCAAGACTAATTCTTTGTCAAACCAGAGAGTTGCCCAGGGTTTGAAAATTAGGAGTGGTAGGAGCAGAACTCCACCTTTCTGTCATATACGGTCCTTTCTGTAGGAAGGCAAAAGTATGTGGTTCTTTCTGCTGTGTTAAATACCTTACTCCATGTAGTCAAAGCTAAGGATTTTCCAGTAATCAGGTACAGATGTGAGAGTTGGACCGTAAAGAAGGCTGAGTGCTGAAGAATTGATGCTTTCTAACTGTGATGCTAGAGAAGACTTTTGAGAGTCCCTTGGGCAGCAAGGAGATAAACCAGTCAATCCTAAAGGAAATCAACCCTGAATATTCATTGGAAGGACTGATGCTGTAGCTGAAGCTCCAACATTTTGGCCATCTGATGCAAAGAGCCGACTCATTGGAAAAGACCCTGAGGCTAGGAAAGTTGAAGGCAGGAGGAGAAGGGGACGACCGAGGATGAAATGGTTGGATGACATCACTGATTCAATGGACATTGAATTTGAGCAAACTTCGGAAGGTGGTGAAGTACAGAGAAGCCTGGCTTCCTGTAGTCCATGGGATCGCAAAGAGTTGGACTTGAGTGAACGACAGAACAACAACAACAAAAGTCTTAGATAGAAGAACTTTATCTTTAATAACAGGTTAACAGAACTAGTAAGTTTATCCTCAGTTCACATTGTTAGTAGTAAAAGATTGCTGTTATGTTAGAAATCATTTCTAAGTCAAAATAGCTTTTGAAAATCTTAAGCAGCAGGTGCCTCAGCCACAATCTGTTATAACCCAGCCTGATAATTTCAGTAAATGAGTCTTAAATGCAAATGGCTCGACAATGCCTTTAACCTATAATTTATTTCTAAGACACTTATTATTGTCTACCCCAGAGCTGTTGAAATTGTTTAAGCTAGAAAAATAGGAATGCCTTTTAAAAGGAAAACTAAGTAATTAGGGATGGCCCTCAAGATATCCCCTAGGTAATCACTGGATCCATAAAGCAAAGATATTGATGAAATTAGACTTTGTTTTAAGTGTGTGTCATTGTGGAGCTAGGTGGTAGTCTCTACAGTAAAGATTGGGACATTTTAGGTAAAAAGTCTTGGTTTGCCCAAATTTTATTCTCACTCAACCATGCACTGAATTTTTTTAAAAATCAGCTTCTCCTGGATCACATGCATGGCACAAGCTTTAGCAACTCATTACTGAGAACTGACTGTATATCAGACACGTACAAGGGGCTGCCTGGGTATGATGGGGATTATAACAATAAATAAGAGCAACACTTTTTTTTTCCCCTCAGGAGAATAACACTTAATGGATGACAGAGAAAGATGCATAATAAATATAATGCTTTGAACCGGCAGGTACTGAAAGTGAAGAATGAAAAGTACTATCAGACCAGGGCTTTGGTACCGACTGACCATGGAATAAGGGAAAAAAAGGAAAATGTAGAGAAACTTTTCATAAAGTTAAATATTTAATTGAAAGGACTTGAAGTAATTCTAAGGTAAAGATCTTTCCTAATTCTTTTGAGGTGAGCATAATTATTTTATGAAAAGATGGTGATACATACGGTAACATGGGAACATCTGGGGTAGAATCGATCTCTTTCTTTTAATGGAAAAAACAGCTAAATATCTGAGATCCATGGTTTTAAGAGTCAAAGAGAAGCCATTCTGTGCCTGTACTTGAGGATGTGTTCATGAGGGAGGTAGCTTAGAGGTGGGTCTGCCTTGAGTGCACTGCTCAGCATTCTATCTGATTTTCTTCTCTGCTGCCCACAGTTCAAAACTAAAATGATGTTGATAGCAGAACAGATGTTGAATGGATCAATCCAGTCACCTTAACATTCTGAGAATATTGAAAATCTTCTTTACAATCAAGAGATGTAACCCTTGTACACACTGTATTACTAAAGTCTGTTTTGTTGAAAGAAAAATCAAGTCAAGGAGAAATGTAAACAGTGAATATAAGAACCCCTAAGTTTTCCCTATAACTCGAAGTCAGAAAATAGCTACAGCTGAGCCTCAACAACATTAACAATAACAGCAAAGCTAAGCATAGCCATAACCTCAACTTCTAGGTTCACTTGTTCCAATTCAGCATATTAACAGAGACTAACCAGATCTCTCAGTATTAAGTCCATATTCCCAGGAGATCATCTGCGAACTCAGTGTCAAATAGGTATCATCCCTGGTCAGATTCAGTCCCTTATGGGAAGAAGAAGGGGAAAGGATCATGGATTTATATAAAATAATAATCATATGTCAGATACTCTCTTAAAAAGTGGTACTTGTATTAATATTACTTAGTTACATTGGAGAATTAGTATTATATTTATTATTTAATCCACTCAGCAATTCAATGAGGAAGTATTATAATTATCATCTTCAATTTGGAAAAAGGAAACTAAGACTCAGTAAGACTAAGATCTTTGTTCAAGATCATACAACACTTAAATAGGAGAGCTTGTATGGAAACTTGGCCATGGAACCAAAGTTTATGTGGCATGACTCCTGGGCTCTCATGCCTGTGGATCAGAGGGCAGTTCCCTCCAAAAAGGGATCATTGAGCGCTGGAGAGTAAATATATGAAAGGTATTCTAACTGTAATCACTGAAGGATTCAATCATCCAAGTGGCAGGAAGAGTTTTATTTTTTCAAAGCAACTACAAACGGAAATTGAATTTTTAGAATGTGCGATTAGGATGTGAACACAGATAGAGCATAGTATTAATCTTGTTCTAATTTTGATCCAGTTATGTAAGTATGTTCTACCTGACAGAGAAAAATAAATTACTCAGTATTAAAATGAAAGTAGGATAATTATCATGCTGAATTCTTTCCTGTTGAAACTACAATATTTTATAATCTTAAAATTAAGAAAGAGAATAACAATTTACAGAGACTTTAGTATCCACACTTTAATGGATACTGCTTCTTTGGACATTGAAATGTATCTTGTATACCAGTTATAAATATCAAGTCATTTTAAATGCCATAAGATAATGCAGAGTTATTGCTGTGATAAAAGCATTCAAGATGAGCTAGAAAAATACATGTTATTTAAAAAGATAAATTTGGATAAATGTATATATTGGTAGCAAGTTATCTTGATCCAAGAAAATAATATAAGAAAGTAGAATTTGCTATGCAAAAATCTATGATGTATCTCAGTGTCTTAAATGAATATCCAAGAAAAAGTAATAAATAAAGATGGAAGAGGCCAATTTGTTTCTTCTATATAAATATAAAGTAGGTTGAAAAGTAGATTAAATACACATAAGACCATACAAAACAGTAATATTTTCCATAAAAGAGGGAGAAGAATAAGAATATTCAGAAGGAAGATAAAATCAAGGTTAGAAAAAGGTAGAATCCTTTTTATATATTTATTAACTATTCAAATAAACATATTGAGTATTTCAGATGAGAGGTAGGAGAACTAAAAATACAGTTTCATTGGAATTAGTAGATAAACGTTTTAGTTATAAAAATGAAACTAATTTGATCATGAAAATAATATTTTTATAAATATATTAAAAGACTTGGGTAAACTTAAGTAGTATGAAAATTGCACTTATTTTTGGTTAATCTAAAGTGAGCATAGAGAGATTTTAATCCAGAGGAATTTGGAAATAGGAGAAGACAGCCCTATTTTTTCACCCTAAAAAGATGGTAGATTCCCCTTTTCCAGGGATGCAGGTCTAAAGATCTTGGCCTGCTGATCCTATAGGTGCCTCAGATCAGATGTGTCCCCCACTCATCTTTTTCCTCAACTAAGACCCATATAACTTTTAGGGCCCTCTCCTTTCTGTTTCTGTAAGCAACTTCCTCCTTGCCTCTATTACCCTGCCGCTATTCCTTGATACTAAAATCAAACCTGAGTCATGATCTGCTAAAGCATATCGAATGGGTCTCCAGACCTTTGGATAATTTGCACACTGCTTTTATGCTATGGGTAACTGTCTACAATTCAGCTCTTTTCTACTTCTCAAGAAGTCCATTCCATAGTCCCATTTAAAGCTATGCTTAGGTAACTCTGGTCTAATTGCAGTTTCTGAATATTTCAGGTATCATCTACCTCCATGATATCTTGCCTCTGTTTCATCTACCTAGAATGCCATCCCTCAATCTGTCTCAAAACAGTTCTAAATCCTTTGAGATGATATCTCCTAATCATTCCAGGCAAACTTAACATCTTTGAGCCTCTAAGATATTCTGAACATGCTTTTATTATA
This sequence comes from Okapia johnstoni, assembly GCA_024291935.2. Taxonomy (NCBI): domain Eukaryota; kingdom Metazoa; phylum Chordata; class Mammalia; order Artiodactyla; family Giraffidae; genus Okapia; species Okapia johnstoni. Next base: position 35,025,072 of record CM044319.1, read on the forward strand.
CTAAACACTTTATTGCCTAATGTTTTATTGTACCATACAATTTATGAGTCTTTCTTTCCTATAATAAACTCTGAGTTTCTTGAGGAAAACACACATATTTATTTCATCTTTCTGTCCCCAACACCTAATGTTGAGTAGATGCCATTACATAAATATTCTAGCAGTTGTGGCTGCCCCATGTCCTAGATAAACTAGAAAAGACAGAGACATTCCAGATTATAATGACTTGTGAAGCTTTATTGTCTTCCTGAAGTTATGACTCTATCATAGCAAGCAGTAAATGAACTCCTATAGCTATCTCAAAGGTATATATTTTGACATAAGTTTTATATCAGGAAAAATCTTTCTTCTCTCTTTTTAATTATAGTTGCTTTTGGATATTGGCCTTTACATATTGACAATCCTGTCATTTTGAATAATGACAATTTCTTCCCATTATTTGTCTTGTCTTACCACTTAGGATATGACCTTTAAAATAATATTGAATAGTAGCAGTCATACTGTGCATCCTTGATGTACTCCTGATTTTCAGAAGAGTATTTCTGACATCCCCGTTAGCAGTGATAACTTGTGTGGATGATTCAGGCTAAAGGGGTTCCCATTTATTATTAGTTGGCTAGCAGTTGTTATCATTAATGAGCATTGAAGTTAATCGAATGCTTTTCATCTATTTTGAGCTAATAGATTGTTTATCTTTCTTTAATATCTAAATATAGAAAGTTATATCTATAAATTTGCTTATGAATGTTCAGCATCATTGTATTCTTTGGAAAACCTAATAGAATTATGATATATTTTTTAAAGTAAATGTTTGAGTTTGGTATGCTGATATTTTAAAAATGTCTATGGTCAAAGTTGGACTATAAATTTCCTTTTGTCTAATTTTTGGTCTTCTTTCCTTTAAGTCTTTAATGTTTGCAGTTTCTATTGTTCATCTTAAGTTTACACGTCTGTTTATTCACTGTAACAAAAACAAATAAATTTGGTTATATTATTAAGGTTTTTTAAAAACTGTAAATGTGTCTAATCTTGTTCTCATCTGTCCTCATGTATCAGTCCTTCTTCCTATCTAAAAATGTAGACCCTATTCAAAATGTCTCCATGATTTCACAATAATGCATGAAATTGTATATGAATATAAAATACATAATTATATACATGCATGTGTATAGAAGTTTGGATGATCTTATAAAGTTTAATCCTCTAAAACCTTTTCTTGCTTTATAGCACTTTGCTTTATTCAGTTGCTATCTCATAGAAATACTTCCACATTAAGTGATAACTCTAATTCTTTAATAGTTGTATAATAATCCATTATGTGCACGTATCATTACTTATATCAAAATTCCTTCTTGAAGGGCTTTTACCTCTCTTTTTTCTATTAAAAATGCTGCAGTTAACATTATTATATATGTTGTTGGGCTTCCCTGGTGGCGGAGTGGTAAAGAACCCACCTGCCAATGCAGGAGACGTGGGTTTGATTCATGGGTTGGGAAGATCCCCTGGAGAAGGAAATGGCAACCACTCCAGTATTCTTGCCTGGGAAATCCCATGGACAGAGGGGTCTGGCAGGCTATAGTCCATGGGGTTTCAAAAGTGTTGGACACAACTTAGAGACCAAACAACAACAACATATATGTCGTTATGCACTGGTGATTTAATTTCTATTATATGATTTTCTGGGAAATAGATTCCTAGAAACTTGTAAAGGTATATTTGGTTCTTTTTCAGTAAACTTTTAATCATACACGCACACACACATACTGATCATATGTGTGCACAGATCGTGAGTGCATACCACATAGTTTAAGATACAGAAGATTAGCAGTACTTTATAGCTGGACATCACATAGACTCAGATGTAAAAATATTTGCATCCTTCTCATTGTGTGATAACTTGATTGTATGTCCACACTTTATCCAATCCATAATTGAACATTTTAGCTGTTTCCAGTTTAGGGTTATTACCAATGGTACATTCTTCTACATATCTTTTGGTGAACATAGGTCCACACCTGCATATAAATGGAACCAGTGGGTCATAGGATGTGCATTTATTCCACTTAAGGGTAAACATCTACAAAGTTTATCTAAAGTTGTACTAATTTACAATCCAAGTAGTAGTATATGAAGGTTTCTATCGTGCCGCATTCTTACCATTACCTAATCTTTTTTTTAATTTTTATTTTAGCCATTTGGCAAATGTGTAGTGATATCTAGTTGTGATTTAATTGCAATATGCTGAGGACTGATGAAATTTAGCACTTTTTCATTTATTGGCCATTTGAGTATTCTCTTTTGCCAACTGCTTTCTTCAGGTGTTTTGTTTATTTTCCTAATGTGTTGTCTTCCTTTTATTGACTCATAATAGTTTTTCATATATTCTAGTACATATATATCTTCTACTTCTTGTTTTATGTTTTGGTATCTTGTAATGGTATCTCTGTAATGGTATCTTTTGATGAGTAGATACTTTAAAGTTTAATGTAGTTCATCTATCAGTTTTTCATTTCATGGTTACGTTTTTATGTCCAGTATAAGAAATCTTTGCCAGTCGCAAGCTTGTTAAGGTATTCGAACATACCTTCTTTCAGAAGTTTTATTGCTTTTTCTATTACATTTAAGTTTATAGTCCTTCTGGGATTGATTTTTGCATATGGTGTGAGGTACGTGTCAAGATTAAATATTTTTCTATATGGATATCCAGTTGACTCAGCTTCAGTAAAAGATAATTCTTCCCATACTATATTACAGAGTCAATTTTGTTGTAAATCAAGTGACCATACTTATAGAAAGGGTCTTTTTGTGTGTGTTCCCTATTTTATTCCTTTGATTTATGGGTCTGTCTTGCACCAACATCACATGGTCTTAATTGGGGTAACTTTATAGTTAGTTTTGATATCTGGTAATAAAATTCCTCCAACTTTGTTTTTCTTCTACAGATTTATCTTGTTTATTCTTGGTCCATTGCTTTCTTATATATGTTTAAGAACCAGCTTGAGCTACACACACACACACACACACACACACACACACACATACACACACACTGAGATTTCATTTAATTTATAGATCAATTTGGAGATAACTGGTATCTTTACACTTCTCAAGATTGCGATTAATAAAGCTCCATTTATGTAGGCAGGCCACTTTAATTTATCTCAAAAATGTTTTGTAATTTTTCTGTGTGTATGTTTTAGCTTCAGTTTTACTCTGTGATATATGATCATTCTTGACACTAATGAAAATGATGTCATTTTAAAGAAAACATGGGTTTATAATTTTATCTGTTACTACATAGTAATATATGTTTATTTATGTATTGTCGTATCTAGAGACCTTGTTCTTTTTTCAATTCTTTTAAAATAATATTTTAAATTCTCTACATATATAATGTCATACTGAATTATGACCAATTTGTTATTTTTTTCTAAACCTTATGCATTTTCTTATTTTTCCCGCTTGCCATATGATAGCAGAGAGGATTTTTTCAATGCTAAAATGTTGGGTAGAGGCAGAGATAGTGGACATCTTCATCTAGTTTTTCATCTCATGAGGATATCTCAATAGTTAACTATTAAGTAGAATGTTTATTATAGATACATTTAAATATATTTTAATTGAGATAGAGCCTATATACAATGAAGTGCATAAATCTGAAGTTTTCAGACTAATTAAAGTTTACATATATTTATATATAATTTTGGAACCACCACTGGATCAACGATCAGAAAACACTGCAGGTATCTCAGAAAGCTCACGTGTGCCTCTCTCCCCTTCCTCACCAGTGCCTCTGGCCTAGTGACTGAACCCAACTGGTGTTAAATGGGTAAGGGAGCTCCTTGATGAAATTTTGAATCTTTTTTTTTGTTTGAGCATAGTGCAGAAAGGTGAAGGTTAAATCTTCTGGGACATAAGGTAAATGTGCATTCTTTCTCTTTGTCAGAATTACCTTTGCTCTTTTGTCCTCATACAAAGTCCCAGTAGATATCAATTCAGTCATACATCTTTCTGGAATCTGAAACACTGCTCTTTGCTCTTTTTTGTGTGTGACTGTCTGTGACTAAACTGAAATAACAGTAAAAAAATGTATGTTGAAATTTTGATGTTAGTTAAGTTATGGATAGTCACAAAGGCGATTGACCACTCTGTAACATTAAGAAAAAAAGGATAAACTTTAAAAATAAACACTTTTAAAAGTCATCAAAGAGCTATGGGCACAAAGAAGTTTAAATAAAATAATTTTAGAAAGATATTAGGCCGTCAGCAATGAGCCAAGATCAGTAGCATTCGTTATGTCTCAATGCAATGATTGGATGGGAAAATAAGACCATTACAGGCAACAAATGTAAAGGAGAAAGGAGATTCACTGAGATTTTACTACTGCAGATCGGCTGACTGCTTACCAATTCTCCATGGAAAGAATTTCTAGGGGTCCTGGAAAATTGAAGGCTGGTTAGAAAATTAAAAGGAGTCGCTTAATTCATGTCTGATTAAATTTCAAAGCACCTCTGGAAGGCAGGGCTTGATCTTACTGCGGAGAACAAGAGCACAAATTACTTAAACTAACTAATTAAAATTCCTAGCTGCATAGCAAAGGAACAAAGCGAGTCCTTTATGGAAGGATTTTTGTCCACTTGAATCTCTACTGCTATTTTACACCTAAAGTACAGTGCATACACAAGTATCTAAAAGATGTGCAAAGTAGCAAAATACTGTAACTTAAAACGTAAAAAGGGAAAAAGCAGCAAAATCATAGCTAAAACAGCTATAGGAATTAACAAAAAAAATAGATATTATTAACAAAAATTTAGAGGAAAAGAGATGAAGTGGTATAAAGGTGAAGAATTTAAGCATAGAAAGAAAACTAAAAAATGTAAATTCTGGAATTAAATGAGTATTCATTTGATTGGCTTAAAAGTAGACTGGACACATACGTAGAAGGATTATTAACTTAAAACAAGGTCATTTGGAATTATCTAAAAGTGAATCACCGGAAATGAAATAATAATTGCAGTAGGGGATCAGAGCCCTTTAAGAGATTGTCAAATGTTCTTATATATGTTTAGTAGTAAATAGTCAAAAAATAAAATTATCAGTTCAGTTCAGTCACTCGGTGATGTCCGACTCTTTGTGACCCCATGAATCGCGGCACGCCAGGCCTCCCTGTCCATCACCAACTCCTGGAGTCTACCCAAACTCATGTCCATCGAGTCGGTGATGCCATCCAGCCATCTCATTCTCTGTCGTCCCCTTGTCCTCCTGCCCCCAATCCTACCCAGCATCAGGGTCTTTTCCAGTGAGTCACCTCTTCGCATGAGGTGGCCAAAGTAAAATTATAAAATAATACAATGGCAACCCTCCAAAACATGATATAGTGGCTTCCCTGGTGGCTAGTGGTAAAAAATGTGCCTGCAATGCTGGAGATGCGGGTTCAGTCCCTGGGTTGGAAAGATTCCCTGGAGAAGGAAGTGGCAACCTACTCCAGTATTCTTGCCTAGGAAAGCCCATGGACAGAGGAGCTTAGCGGGCTATAGGCCATGGGGTCACAAAGATTTGGAGATGACTGAGCAACTAGACAACAACGAAATATACTTAATAATTTTAAAGAACTATGTGTAAGGCCTATACATTGAAAATTGAAAAAAATTAAAGATCTAAATACTATCTATTTATAAACAGATAAATAGATATATATTGTCTATTTATAAATAAATAGATAAACTATGTCATAAATTACAAGTCTGAATATTAAGATGCCATTTCTCCTGAAGTTGATCTCTCAGTTAAATTCAGTTCAGTCACTCAGTTGTTTCTGACTCTCGGTTACCCCGTGGACTGTAGCACGCCAGGCTTCCCTGTCCGTCACCAACTCCTGAAACTTGCTCAAACTCATATCCATCAAGCTGATGATGCCATCCAATCATCTCATTCTCTGTCTTCCTCTTCTCCTCCCAGCATCAGGGTCTTTTCCAATGAGTCAGTTCTTCACATTAGGTGGCCAAACTATTGGAGCTTCAGCATCAGTCCTTCCAGTCAATATTCAGGACTGATTTCCTTTAGGATTAACTGGTTTGATCTTGCAGTCCAAGGGACTCTCAAGAGTCTTCTCCAACACCACAGTTCAAAAGCATCAATTCTTTGGCACTCAGCTTTCTTTATGGTCCAACTGTCACATCCATACTGTTAAAGCCTAGCTTGGAGAATTTTGAACATTGCTAGCATGTGAAATGAGTGCAATTGTGCGGTAGTTTGAGCATTCTTAGGCATTGCCTTTCTTTGGGGTTGGAATGAAAACTGACCTTTTCCAGTCCTGTGGCCACTGCTGAGTTTTCCAAATTTGCTGGCATATTGAGTGCAGCACTGTCACAGCATCATCTTTAGGATTTGAAATACCTCAGCTGGAATTCTATCACCTCCACTAGGTTTGTTTGTAGTGATGCTTCCTAAAGCCCACTTGACTTCACATTCCAGGATGGCTGGCTCTAGGTGAGTGATCACACCACTGTGATTATCTGGGTCATTAAGATTTTTTTTTTTTTTGGTATAGTTTTTCTGTGTATTCTTGCCACGTCTTCTTAATATCTTCTGCTTCTGTTAGATCCATATTGTTTCCGTCCTTTATTGTGCTCATCTTTGGATAAAATGTTCCCTTGGTATCTCTAATTTCCTTGAAGAGATCTCTAGTCTTTCCCATTCTATTATTTTCCTCTATTTCTTTGCATTGATCACTTAGGAAGGCTTTCTTATCTCTCCTTGCTATTCTTTGGAACTCTGCATTCAGATGGATATATCTTTCCTTTTCTCCTTTGCTTTTGACTCTCTTCTCTTCTCAGCTATTTGTAAGGCCTCCTCAGACAACCGTTTTGCCTTTTTGCATATCTTTTTCTTTGGGATGGTTTTGATCACCACCTCCTGTATAATGTTACGAACCTCTGTCCATAGTTCTTCAGGCACTCTGTGGATCAGATCTAATCCCTTGAATCTATTTGTCTATCAAATCTAATCCCTTGAATCTATCACTTCCACTGTATAATTGTAAGAGATTTGATTTATGTCATACCTGAATGGTCTAGTGGTGTTTCTTACTTCTTTAACTCTGAATTTTGTAATAAGGAAGTTAATCTATAGATTCCCACTTATTCCATCCCAATTTAAATTCTGTTTTATAACTAGAGAGTTTATTTTTAATAAGCATTTTAATATGTAACTATATACTATGCACTAACATACAATTAGTGTAATACTGTAATATATAATATATATTATATAATTGTAGAACATAATACATATTTAAGAATATAACTTATATGCATAAATCTGGGGAAAGAAAAACCAAGACTCTCTTGAAAAATAAAAATTAAGACGGATGACTGATGTACCATATTTCAAGTCTTAGAGTAAAGCTATTAATTGAACCAATTGGATGTTAGTATAGAGATACACAAACAGATCAAAGAAACCAAAAAGGAAGCCTATAGATGAACCCCTATATATAATTACTTGATTTTGACAAGGGCATCAATAAACAATTCAATAGCATAAGGGAGGGTTATTTAATTTAAAAATTATTAGGGTTCTCCAGAGACGTAGAACCAATAGGCAAGATGACAGATAAAGAAAAAAGAATTATAAAAGGAATTGGTTCACACAGTTATGGAGACTAAGTCCCACAGTCTGCTCCATCTGCAAGTTGGAGAACCAGGAAAGCCAGTGGTGTAATTCAGTCTGAGTTGGAGGGCTGGGGTTGGGGGCAATGTGTATAGATCCTAGGGTCCAAAAGTCCCACAACCACAAGCTCCAAGGTCTGAGAATGGGAAAGATTGAATGTCCTAGCTAAAGAAAAGAGAGAAGGAAGCCACTGTTCCTCACTCTTTTGTTCTATTCTGGCCCTCAGTGGATTGGGCGATGCCCATGTTGGTGAGAGTTGATGTCCTTACTCGACTTACTGAAGCAAGCACTAATCTCTTCTAGAAACATTCTCATAGATTCACCCAGAAATGGTGTTTTACCAGCAACCTGGGTCTCTAAACCCATTCAAATTGACACATTAGGTTAATCATCACAACAAATACTGCTGGAGAAACCAAATATCCAAATTGAAGAGTGCTTACAAAATCAGTTACTGTTGACCCCCTCATTCTTACCCCTTACACCAAATTAATTTAAAAAATGAATCATAAACCTAAATGCAAAAGCTAACATTTTAAAGCTTCTAGAAGGAAATATAGGGAAATCTCTTGTTGTAGGCAAATATTTCTTAATTAGAACAGAAAAGGCACTACTCTTAAATATTTTGAAAAAAAATGGGCTTTTAAAAATAAAATCTTCTAAATACCAGAGATAAAGATAAGGAAGTAAAGAGACAAACCACAGACTTGGAAAGTATATTCATAAAAGTATATCTGGCAAATGCTTCATATACAGAGAAATAAAGAAATCCTACAAATCAATAATAAAATGACAAGTAACTCTTTCTTCAAATGAGCAAAAAACTTTGGATGAACACGGCAGAGAATGAGATCTATGACCACAAAGTAAATGGAAAGGTTCTCAATGCCATGGCTAATGCAAATCACACTCACAATGAAACTTTAGAAGGAAAAACAAGCAAAAACAAAAACTGCACCTCTCAGATCAGCTAACATTAGGAAGACTGGAAACCCCTAGTATTTGTGAGGATATAGAGCCTCTGAAACTCTTGTATTAGGAATCTAACATAGTACAATTACTTTGGAAAACTGTCTACTACTGTTTCATAAAGATTACTATTATTTGAGCATGTGAACTAGCAATTCTGCTATATAAGATCTTCTTGCACAAGGATGTTCATTAAAATTCAACTTACAAAAGCTCATAATTAGAAACAAATCAAATTTTAAGCAGTAGTAAATTTGGTAAATACATGGAGGATTCCAAGACCTCTAAACACATTAATTCCCCAGCTGCTATGAACAAGGAGACAAAATTTCTTTGTTAGATGATTTGTTGAAATCCTGAAAAGAATCACTCCTGCCCTGCAGGGGACTGAATATTTGTGCCCCACCCCAATGTTGAAGCTTAATCCGAAATGAGATGGTTTGGGGAGGTGATTAGATCATAAGAGTAGAGCCTTTATGAATGGGATTACTGCTCTTATAAGAGACCCCAGAGGACTCCCTATTCCCATCCTGTTGAGGTAAAAGCAAAAGGACTTATTATGTCTAGGAAGTGAATTCTCATTATACACTGACTCTGCTAGTCCCTTCATCTTGGGCTTCCTAGAACTGTTAGAACAATAAATTTCTGTTGTTTTTGAGCTATGCAGTCTACAATATTATGTTATGGTAGAGAAACACACATCCCAGCACTTTGATTTTACAACCAGTTCATGGAGGAGACCATTGCTAGTGTAAGACGTCTTAAATGGACTTACTGCATCCTCAGTCTCCTAACTGTTACCATCCATAAACAATTCCACCATTTGACCCAGCTTCTTATGGTTTATGGAAGCATGTGTGAAGACTGCTGAATTTAGTGAGCCTTTTGTCACACTTCAAGTGTCATAAGATGAGTTCCCTAGTTCAAGGTGATATTTTGTGGAACACCTGGTAATTAATAATCATTCTATAAGTTCTCTAATGGAGCTGCTGAAAGAGGGAAGGGATAGTAAATCTTACCTCAGGATATATTTTAATCTCTGTAAGATCAACAACTTGTTCCGCTTCTGATGAAAGGTCTGTTAGAAGCAATCAGCCATCTAGGGGCTAGCTGGTTTCCTTGGAAATGGTGCCATTTGGAACTCAGTGTTGGTCTCTGTTATTAGCAGGTTTCACACACAACAATAATGGTAAGTTTTGGTGACATAAAGTACAGGCTATTGAACTATGTACAGCCTCCACCCCGTATGAGGGCCTCATTGCACACGAGCTCACTGAGAAAACATCAGAGTGCCTAGGGAAAGAGGCAGACTTCAGGGAAGGAATCTTGTCCATCTGATTATTGAGAGTATCTGATGTTGCAGATAACCTCTGGTGCATATTTATATAGAATATACTCTGCCAAGATATTCATCAACTTCACTCTCAGACTCTTTGTCAACTTTGTTCAAGTCCCTGACTTATCAGCCAACAGAAAACAGTAGAATGGGAAAGAGTAGGGATCTGTTCAAGAAAATTAGAAATAACAAGGGAATATTTTATGCAAAGATGGGCACAAAAAATAAAGGATGGAATAAAGGACAGAAACAGTATGAACCTAACAGAAGCAGAAGATATTAAGAAGAGGTGGCAAGAATACACAGAATAACTATACAACAAAATTCTTAATGACCCAGATAATCACGATGGTGTGATCACTCACCTAGAGTCAGACATCCTGGAGTCCGAAGTGAAATGGGCCTTAGGAAGCATCACTATGAACATAGCTAATATAGGTGATGGAATTCCAGCTGACTCAAGTCCTAAAAGATGATGCTGTTAAAGTGCTACGTTCAATATGCCAGCAAATTTGAAAAACTCAGCAGTGGTCACAGGACTGGAAAAGGTGTGTTCATTCCAATCCCAAAGAAGGTCAATGCCAAAGGATGCTCAAACTACTGCACAACTGCTGTCATCTCACACGATAGCAAAGTAATGCTCAAAATTCTCCAAGCTAGGCTTCAATAATACATGAAATGAGAAATTTCAGATGTTCAATCTGGATTTAGAAAATGCAGAGGACCAGAGATCAAATTGCCAACATCTGTTGGATCATAGAAAAAGCAAGAAAATTCCAGAAAAACATCTACTTCTGCTTTATTGACTACGCCAAAGACTTTGACTGTCTGGATCATAACAAACTGTAGAAAATTCTTCAAGAAATGGGAATACCAGACCACCTTACCTGTCTCCTGAGAAATCTGTATGCAGGTCAAGAAGCAACAGTTAGTTGCTTTAGGAATTTAGTTAGGAACAACAAACTGGTTTCAAATTGGGAAAGGAGTATGTCAGGGCTATATATTGTCACCCTGCTTATTTAAACTATATGCAGCATATATCATGCTAAATGCCAGCCTGGATGAAGCACAAGCTGGAATCAAGATTGCCAGCAGAAACATCAATAACCTCAGATACGCATATGACACCACCTTTATGGCACAAAGTGAAGAAGAACTGAAGAGCCTCTTGATGAATGTGAAAGAGGAGAGTGAAAAAGCCAGTTTAAAACTCAGCAGTCAAAAAACTAAGATCATGGCATCCAGTCCCATCACTTCATGGCAAATAAATGGGGAAACAATGGAAACAGTGACAAATTTTATCTTCTTGGACTCCAAAATCACTGTGGACGTTGACTGTATCCATGAAATTAAAAGACGCTTGCTCCTTGGAAGAAAGGTTATGACCAACCTAGACAGCATTTTTAAAAGCAGAGACATTACTTTGCCAACAAAGGTCCATCTAGTCAAAGCTACAGTTTTTCCAGTGGTCATGAATGGTTGTGAGAGTTGGACTATATAGAAAGCTGAGCACTGAAGAATTGATGCTTTTGAACTGTGGTGTTGGAGAAGACTCTTGAGAGTCCCTTGGACAGCAAGGAGATCCAGCCAGTCAATCCTGAAGGAAATCAGTCCTGAATATTCATTGGAAGGAGTGATGCTGAAACTGAAGCTCCAAATAGTTTGGCCACCTGATGTGAAGAACTGTTTATTTGGAGAAGACCCTGATGCTGGGAAAGATTGAAGACAGGAGGAGAAGGGGACGACAGAGAATGAGATGGTTGGATGGCATCATTAACTAGATGGACATGAGTTTGAACAAACTCCGGGTGTTGGTGATGAACAGGGAAGCCTGGTGTGCTGCAGTCCATGTGGGTTGCAAAGAGCTGGACACGAATGAGCGACTGAACTGAACTGATGCAGTGTCACATATAAATTGGTGTCAGTCTTCACTATGAGCCATCTACATCTTATGTAAAGTAGAAAACCAACCCACTAGGAAGTTATCCCATCACCACTGTCTCTTTTCACTGTTTCCACCTTGGACAGAACATCATAGATTCATCAAGAATGCAGATCTTTCCTTTTCCCTTTTCCATCAGCTGGTCTTGCAGTATTTTCCATGAGGCTGTAAACTGGATGAGGAAGAGTCAGTGAAGCAAGAATAGGCACTGAAATCTGAACTTCTTGGTGCTTCTTATCTATGTACTCTGGACTTGCTAGTGTTGGAATGTGTGTAATTTCCACTTTTATCCATTGTATATAGTGCAATGACTGCTGAAAATGTTCCAATTTTATGATTGGTAAATTGCATAATACCAAGTACATAATAAGTGATTTAGATTGCCTGCTTGGCACCCCATAGTCATGTATTCAGTTTCTTCTCGTGCCCAGCCAGCAAAAGCAAGGGCTGCATTTCAAATGGAGTGTAATTGTCAGAAAGAGAAGGCCAACAGGACATCTCCAAAGTCCAAAGGGTCTGCATTGTGCTTCTTCTATGGGAATTTGTTAGATGTTTCATTCAGCATCTCTCTGGCACAGATGTTTCCAAAATAGTTTGTCTACAAGTCCCGAGTCCCAAATGACAGGGCAGCATGCACTGTATCCCATTCTTGCTGCAGAGTCTTCTTGCTTTAAGGCCCCACTCAAAATCAGAAGGCTTCCAGTTAACACAGAACACATCTTGAAACAGTGAGCCAGTTACCCCTAAATTTAGAGGACCACTACCATTGGGTCTGTTTTCATTGGTGAGTCAGCAAAGTATAGTCAGCCATCCTAACTGTGGCCTCTGCATCCACAGAATCCTCTTATACAGAGGGCCAGCTGCATTATAGCTTTTTATATAAGGGACTTGAGCATCCACAGGTCTAGGTATCCAAGGGATACTGGAACCAATCCCCTGCTGATACCAGTGGATGACTGTGTGGCAGGGTTTTGTGATGGTGGTTGGCTGTTTTTTTGCTGTTGTTTTTTGAAAATATAGAAGATTTCCCAATGTGTTCAGTGGGTCCGGTAACCTCAGTGTGGCAGGGCACTAAATGTTAATGGGTATTTGGTGCCCACCTCTGGCACACATATGTTCCTTCCTACTTATTAAGCACAAAGAGGAAAATGTTATCAATATAAGGAGCCAGCATAGTTTTTTGGAGGGATATCAGGAAAATCAAACTCTCTTTGGAATTTATTATGGATGGAGATTAGGAAGGTTAATATAACTCAGTGACAAGATAATAATAGTATACTGTGTCCCAAATATGTGAAGGTTAGTATAGCTCAGTGACAAGATAACAATATACTGTTGTCTCAAATACGTGAAGACAAACAGCTTCTAACTAACTTTGCACATAATGATAAGGGCAGAAATTGTCAAGTTAATATCTGTATAATAGGTGCAAAGGAATGTGTTATTTTGTTCCAGAAAAATGCCACATTCACCAAAATCACTGAAATTGACATCACTGAATCATTAAGTTTGTGTTGATGTATAATAGAATACATCCAGCATGGCGCTGGAGTGGTGAGTGGCCGAGAGGAGATACCCCACGTCCAAAGTCAGAGAAACCGCAGTAAGACATTAGGTGCTGAGAGAGGGCAGACAGACTGAAACCAAAATCACAGGAAACTAACCAATATAATCACATGGACCACAGCCTTGTCTGACTCAATGAAACTATGAGCCATGCTATGTAGGGCCACCCAAGAGGGACAGGTCATAGTGGAGGGTTCTGACAAAATGTGGCCCACTGGAAAGGGGAATGGCAAGCCACTTCAGTATTCTTGCCTGGAGAACCCCATGAACAGTATGAAAAGGCAAAAAGATAGGACACTGAAAGATGAACTCCCCAGGTCAGTACGTGCCCCATATGCTACTGGAGATCAGTGGAGAAATAACTCCAGAAAGAATGAAGGGATGGAGCCAAAGCAAAAACAACAGCCAGTTGTGGATGTGACTGGTGATAGAAGCAAAGTCCGATGCTGTAAAGAGCAGTATTGCATAGGAACCTGGAATGTTAGGTCCATGAATCAAGGCAAATTGGAAGTGGTCAAACAGGAGATGGCAAGAATGAACATTGACATTTTAGGAATCAGCCAACTAAAATGGACTGGAATGGGTGAATTTAACTCAGATGGCCATTCTATCTACTACTATGGGCAAGAACCATTAGAAAAAATGGAGTAGCCATCATAGTCAAAAAAAGAGTCTGAAATGCAGTACTTCGATGCAATCTCAAAAATGACAGAATGAGCTCTTTTCGTTTCCAAGGCAAACCATTCAATATCAGGGTAATCCAGGTCTATTCCCTGACCAGTAATGCTGAAGAAGCTGATGTTGAACAGTTTCTATGAAGACCTACAAGACCTTTTAGAACTAACACCCAAAAAAAGATGTTCTTTTCATTATAGGGGACTGGAATGCAAAAGTAGGAAGTCAAGAAACACCTGGAGTAACAGGCAGATTTGGCCTTGGAGTTCAGAATGAGGCAGGAAAGGAAAGGAGAGTGAAATTGCTCAGGCATGTCCAACTCTTTGCGACCCCATGAACTGTAGCCTACCAGGTTCCTCTGTCCAAGGGATTTTCAAGGCAAGAATACTGGAGTGGGTTCGCATTTCCTTCTCCAGGAGATCTTCCCGACCAGGGATTGAATCCAGGTCTCCCGCATTGTAGGCAGATGCTTTCCTGTCTGAACCACCAGAAAAGGCAATGAAGCAGGACAAAGGCTAATAGCGTTTTGACAAGAGAATACACTGGTCATAATAAACACCCTCTTCCAACAACGCAAGAGAAGACTCTGCACATGGACATCACAAGATGGTCAACACCAAAATCAGATTGATTCTATTCTTTGCTGCCAAAGATGGAGAAGCTCTATACAGTCAGCAAAAACAAGACCGGGAGCTGAATGTGGCTCAGATCATGAACTACTTATTGCCAAACTCAGACTTATATTGAAGAAAGTAGGGAAAACCACTACACCATTCAGGTGTGACCTAAATCAAATCCCTAACAATTATACAGTGGAAGTGAGAAATAGATTTAAGATGTGATAGACTAGATCTGATAGAGTGCCTGATGAACTATGGACGGAGGTTTGTGACATTGACAGGAGACAGGGAGCAAGACCATCCCCATGAAAAAGAAATGCACAAAAGCAAAATGGCTCTCTGAGGAGGCCTTACAAATAGCTGAGAAAAGAAGAGAAGCTAAAAGCAAAGAAGAAAAGGCAAGATATATCCATTTGAATGCAGAGTTCCAAAGAATAGCAAGGAGAGATAAGAAAGCCTTCCTCAGTGATCAGTGCAAAGAAATATGAAAAACAATAGAATGGGAGAGACTAGAGATCTCTTCAAGAAAATAAGAGATACCAAGGGAACATTTCATGCAAAGATGGGATCGATAAAGGACAGAAATGGTATGGACCTAACAGAAGCAGAAGATATTAAGAAGAGGTGGCAAGAATACACAGAAGAACTATACAAAAAAGATCTTCATGACCCAGATAATCACAAATGGTGTGATCATTCACCTAGAGCCAGACATGCTGGAATGAGAAGTCAAGTGGGCCTTAGGAAGAATCACTACAAACAAAGCTAGTGGAGGTGATGGAATTCCAATTGAGCTATTTCAAATCCTAAAAAATGATGCTGTGGTAGTGCTGCACTCAATATGCCAGCAAATTTGGAAAACTCGGCAGTGGCCACAGGACTGGAAAAGGTCAGTTTTCATTCCAATCCCAAAAAAAGGCAATGCCAAAGAATGCTCAAACTACCCCACAATGGCACTCATCTCACACACTAGTAAAGTAATGCTCAAAATTCTCTAAGCCAGGCTTCAACAATATGTGAACCATGAACTTCCAGATGTTCAAGCTGGTTTTAGAAAAGGCAGAGGAACCAGAGACCAAATTGCCAACATCTGCTGGATCATCAAAAAATCAAGAGAGTTCCAGAAAAACCTCTTTTTCTGTTTTATTGACTATGCCAAAGCCCTTGACTCTGTGTATCACAATAAACTGTGGAAAATTGTTAGAGATGGGAATACCAGACCACCTGACCTGCCTCTTAAGAAATCTGTATGCAGGTCAGGAAGCAACAATTCGATCTGGACATGGAACAACAGACTGGTTCCAAGTAGGAAAAGGAGTACATCAAGGCTATATATTGTCACCCTGATTATTTAACTTATATGCAGAGTACATCATGAGAAACGCTGGACTGGATGAAGCACAAGCTGGAATCAAGATTGCTGGGAGAAATATCAATAACCTCAGATGTGCAGATGACACCACCCTTATGGCAGAAAGTGAAGAAGGACTAAAGAGCCTCTTAATGAAAGTGAAAGCGGAGAGTGAACAAGTTGGCTTAACACTCAACATTCAGAAAACTAAGATCATGGCATCCGGTCCCATCACTTCATGAGAAAAAATGGGAAAATAGTGGAAACAGTGTCAGACTTTATTTTTTGGGGCTCCAAAATCACTGCAGATAGTGATTGCAGGCGTGAAATTAAAAGACACTTACTCCTTGGAAGGAAAGTTATGACCAACCTAGACAGCATAATAAAAAGCAGAGACATTACTTTGCCAACAAGGTCCATCTAAGCAAGGCTATGGTTTTTCCAGTTGTTATATATGGATGTGATAGTTGGACTATATAAAAAGCTGAGTGCTGAAGAATTGAACTGTGGTATTGGAGAAGACTCTCTTTAGTCCCTTGGACTGAGAGGAGATCCAACCAGTCCATCCTAAAGGAGAACAGTCCTGAGTGTTCATTGGAAGGACTGATGTTGAAGTTGAAACTCCAATACTTTGGCCACCTGATGCAAAGAACTGACTCATTTGAAAAGACCCTGATGCTGGGAAAGATTGAAGGCAGAGGAGAAGGGGACAACAGAGGATGAGAATGTTGGATGGCATCACTGACTCAGTGGACATGAGTTTGAGTAAACTCTGGGAGTTGTTGATGGACATAGAGGCCTGGCGTGCTGCAGTCCATGCGGTCACAAAGAGTTGGACATGACTGAGCGGCTGAACTGAACTGATAATAGAAGATTTGATGGCTTTTGCCCTGTTCATAGAAAAGGGAATAAGGGACTTTCATTACATGATTTGGAAAATCCTTTTTTGAGGACTACTGATTTAGAACACCGATCAGTTACCTGAACCAAAGAACAAAGTCTATTATAGCAGTTAGGGTTCTCACAATGTGATGCCCAGGCTAGCAGCATTGCTATCACTTAGAAACTTAAACTTGTAGATCGATGGGCTCCATCTAAGACTTACTGAGGGAGGTAAGTTGGAGATGGTATCCAGCAATCAGTGTTTTTACAATCCTCTAGGTGACTGTGGTGTTTGATAATATTTGAAAACTGCTGCTCTCTACTTGTTATATCTATGTATTTGTGTACTCAGTTGTGTCTCACACTTTGCAGTCTTAATGACTATAGCCCACCGTGCTCCTCTGTCCAATGATTTTCTAGGTAGTAATACTTAAGTGGGTCACCATTTCCTGTTCCAGGGGATCTTCCTGACCTAGGGATCCAACCCACTTCTGTATTTCAGGAAGATTCTTTACCACTAGCGCCACCTGGGAAGCTCCAAGAATTAAAACTTGGTTATATCCATAGCAACCTGGTGGCTCAGATGGTAAAGTGTCTGCCTGCAACGTGGGAGACCCGGGTTCGATCCCTGGGTTGGGAAGATTCCCTGGAGAAGGAAATGGAAATCCCCTCTAGTACTCTTGCCTGGAAAATCCCATGGATGGAGGAGCCTGGTAGGCTACAGTCCATGTGGTCACAGAATAGGACATGACTTCACTTTCACTTTCATATCTATACCAAGTCTTAATTCTTGGACAGAGTAAATCATCACAGGATGTATTTGAGTTTTCACTGGACTTATTGTAAGACAGATTGGAATCAGAAGTTTACCTATCACCTGACCTCTATAAGTCCCCTCTGTGACTTACGAAACTTAGTAATGTTTTCAGTACCTCAGGATTAGCATTAGTATTGAATACTAGCCAATATACAATCATGCCCAGAAGGTCTGTGCATTGCCATTTTTGTTGTACACAAAGATATTGGGAAATGATAACAGGTATCTCTGGAGAAAGTTGGTATGATTTCTAGTATGCTGCTCTGCTTACATAGTAAGATATCCTTTTCTACTGAGGGACTCAAATTCTCTTAAATTAGTTTAAGTCTGGGACCTCCCCAAGTGCTGCTAGTGGTAAAGAACTTGCCTGCCAATGCAGGAGACATAAGAGACAAGGGCTTGATCCTTGGGTCAGGAAGATCCCCTGGAGGAGGAAATGGCAACCCACTCCAGTATTCTCGCCTAGAGAATCCCATGGACAGAGGAGCCTGATGGGCTATAGCCATAGGGTCGCAAAGAGTCGGACATGACTGAAACAACTTAGCGCACATTGTATAAGAGGCTACAATTTTCTACTGTAGTTAGATCTGTGTCACTAGACATATAATTTTTCTCCTTGTATGTATAAAGCAGTGCATTAATAAACTTTTCAGTCTTTTTTATTGAAGTATAGCTGATTTAAAATATGTGTTAGTTTCAGGTGTACAGCATTCAGTATTTTTGCAGATTATACTCCATTATAGGTTGTTGCAAGATATTTAGTGTAATTCCCTGTGCTATACAGTAAATTCTTGTTGTTTCTCTAAATATTTTATGTATAGTAGTTTGTATCTATTAATCCCATAGCCCTAATTTGTCCCTCCTCTCCTCGCTCTCCCTTTTGGTGATCATGAGTTTTCTAGGTCTGTGAATCTGTTTGTTTGAGATAAACACATTCATTTGTATGTTGTTTAGAATCTACATATGCGATATCATATAGTATTTGCCTTTCTCTGACAATTCAATGTGCACAGTATTTTCTAGATCCATACACATTGCTGCAATTGTTAGTATTTTCTTTAATGGCTGAAAAAATTCCGTTTATACACGTGTGTGTATGTTTGTGTGAGCGTGTGTGTGTATCCACATCTTAAGACAGTCTTACGTTGATGGCACTTGCATTGCTTCCATTTCTTGGCTACTATAAATAGTGCTACTATGAACATTAAGGTGCATGTATCTTTTTAAATTAGTGTTTTCATTTTTCTAGGATATATATGCAGGAGTGGAATTGCTGGATCATATGGTAGTTCCATTTTTAGTTTTTTAAGAAACCTCTATACTGTTTTCTGTGGTGGCTGCTCCAATTTATATTCCCATCAACAGTGTACGAGGGTTCCCTTTTTCTCACATCCTCTCTAACATTGTTATTTGCAGACTTTTTTTTTTAAATCTGACAGGTGCTAGGTGATATCTCATTGTGGTTTTGATTTGCATTTCTCCGCTAATTTGCGATGTTGAGCATCTAGTCACATGCCTGTTAGCCATGTGTATATCTTCTTCAGAGAAATGTCAAACAATCAGATTTTTTTAATATTGAGTTGCATGAGGTATTTGTGTATGTTGGTTGCATCGTTTGCAAATATTTTATCCCATTGTATGGGTTGTCTTTTCATTTTGTTGGTTTCCTTGCTGTGCAAAAGCTTTTAAATTTAATTGGGTCTCGTTTCTTTATTTTGCTTTCATTTCTTTTGCCGCAGGGGACTGATCCAAGAAAATACTCCTATGATTTACGGCAGAGTGTTCTTCCTATATTCCCTTCTAAGGGTTTCATGGCTTCCTGTCTTATATTGAAGTCTTTAGTCCATTTTGTGTTTGTTTTTATATGTAGGGTGAGAGAATGTTGTATTTTCATTGCTTTACATGTGGCTGTCTAGCTTTCCCAGAACCACTTATTGTTAAAGAGATTGTCTTTTATCCGTTGTATATTCTTGCCTCTTTTGTCATAAATTAATTTACCTTAGATGCATAGGTATATTTCTTGGCTTTCTATCCCATTTAATTGGTCTATATATCTGTTTTTGGCCAATAACATATTTGATTACTGTAGTGTAGTCTGAAATCTGGGAGGGTTATATTTCCAACTTTGTTCTTTTTTCTCAGGATTACTTTCTCAGGCTTTTGTGGGTCCACATAAATTTTAGAACTCTTTGTTCTAGTTCTTTGAGAAATGTCCTTGGTGTTTTGATAGGGCTGGCATTAAATCTGTAGATTGCTTTGGGTGGTACGGCCATTTTAATTATAGTGATCCTTCCAGTCCAAGACGATAGGATGTCTTTCCATTTCTTTGAATTATCCTCAGTTCCCTTCATCAGTATTTCATAGTTTTCAGAGTAGAGGTCTTTAACCTCCTTGCTTCATTTTATTCCTAGGTTTTTTATTCTTCCTGATGCAATTTTAAACAAGGTTTTTAAATTTTTCTCTTTCTGGTAATTCATTATTAGTATATAGAAAGACAACAGATTTCTGTATGTTAATTTTGTATACTGCAACTTTGAATTCATTTATTCTAATAGTTTTTGGGTGACGACTTTAGGGTTCTCTATACACAGTAGCATGTCATCTTCAAATAATGATAGTTTTACCTTTTCTTTTCCAATTTGAATACCTTTTATTTCTTGTGTGATTACTGTGGCTAGGACTTCCAGTACTATATTAAACAGAAAGTGTCATGAATGGGCAACCTTGTTCATGAATGCTCCATCCTTTGGAGGAGCTAAAGCCTGTGCAGAGCATGAGGTGAGACTTTTTCTCTGCTCCATGTCTGTTGCCACCCTGTCAGGGGCAGGTTCTTCTCCCCAGGTGCTGGAGCAGAAGCCCTGAAGGTCATGCTTGAGTAGGCTCTGTTCTTTTTGAATGCATGTTTTGCCCCAAAGGAGGACAGTGCTAAAGTAAGTGAGGGTCGTGCACTCACTAAGGTTCAGTGTGCTGCCTGTGCAGGTATTCACTGCTCTGCTTTGAAGCCCAAGGTGTGTCCTATCCTCTGTTGTGGTTATCCCAGATCTAGCACAAGACTATGGCATAGGATAGGTGGGGCTGAAACACTTTCTGACCAGAAGCAGCTACACCACTATCAGAAGTCTGGTTTGCTTCTGTGGTGCTGATGAAGCAAGTGCCAACCAACACTGGCTGCTGCTGCCCCTCCTGGACCACATCCCAGACCCCTGAGCACCCCCTGCATTCCTAGATCAACTCTTCTGCCAGGACCTGTCTGCCCCAGATCCCTCACCAAGACCTGGTGTGGAGTGAGCAGAGCCAAAGTGTTCACCCAGCTTGGGCAGGGAAACAGTGAGGTGGCAGCCACCGGTGCAGAGCTGTTTCTGCACTATTTGCAAGATGGTATCCACACACTCCTTGCAAGTGGAGTCCAGGTTTCTCCATCCCTCTTATCTATCCTAGTGGTTTTCCCAGCAGCCAAGGGGGCTTGTCTTCTCTGCCGGGGACCTCAGGACAGGGACTCACAGACTGTGACTTGACCCGCTGGCTCCTCAGAGTGAGGGTCTGCCCTTGAAGACCTTCTTTTCCTTTCATACCCCTCTCTGGGTCACAGGTCCCAATCTGATGCCTTTTTTCCATTCTACCTGGTAATGCGGACATCTTTCTTGTGGCCTTAGTTGTATAGGAATTCTGCCAGTTTTCAGTTAGTTTTCTACGAGAATTATTCTACAGGTAGGTGCATTTTTGATGAGTTTGTGGGGGAAGGTGAGCTCCAAGTTCTCGTACTCTGCTGTCTTGATCCAACCTCTCAATCTATTTTTTTTTTTTCTCCAGGGGAACTTGTGATCAGTTAGCATTCACCACAGATCCCTATGGGTCAGAATATTCTGATTACTACCATGCTCCTGTGAACTTTGGGGAAAATTGTGTTGAATTCATGTTGCTGAGTTTTCAGTATAGCAGCCTGATCCTTCCCATGTGGAGTCTTATTATTCTTTTTAAAAATAGGGGTCCCAATTCCATTGCAGCATCCTTGCTGAAGTTCCACACAGAACTTGTGTGGAACCTGGTGCTCTTTTGTCAATGTATCTCTTTGTAAATTTTTCTTTCAGTTTTATTGAGTTATAATTGACATAGAATACTGTACAAGTTTAAGTTTTATCGTATAATGACTTGACTTACACATCTATTATGAAATGATTACCACAATAAGTCTGGTTAACACCTAGCTTGCTGGGTGTTAAAAGAAACTTGCTCCTCGGAAGAAAAGCTATGACAAACCTAGACAGCATATAAAAAAGCAGAGAGGTCACTTTGCCAACAAAGATCCTATAATCAAAAGGAGTTTTCTAGGATTCATATATGGATATGAGAGTTGGACCATAAAGAAGGCTGAGAACCACAGAATTGATGGTTCTGAAGCAGTCAGTCTTAAAGGAAATCAACCCTGAATATTCACTGGAAGGACTGATGCTAAAGCTTCAATACTTTGGCCACCTGATGTGAAGAGCTGACTCATTAGAAAAGACCCTGATGATGTGCCGGAGACCTGCTCCAGCTGGACAGGGTTCCCTCAGGATGGACAGCGTCGGCGATACGAATGAGAAGACACAGCGAGTCGTGGTGTTTCCAAAAGTCTTCCGACTTTATTGTTTTCAGGGCAGCTTTTATATTTTTAGTTGTACATAGAGACAAATGTAAAGTGTAGAGTCACGCCAAATCAAATCAATGGGTCAGCAGTTTTTAACCCTTATCGAAACCAGGACACTGTTTGTGTTTTTCAGTTACAAAAAGTTTGAAGTTGTTTACATCATCTTCTGGTCTTGAAGCCTGCTAACATCTGGTGACTCTTTTATTGATAAAGGTAGACCAGCCAGGACACTTTTGCATCAGGCACAGAAAGTATCAGGGTTACATTTTTTAAAGAAAACAGGCACAGCAGATTATGACAAAGAAAGGATTCACAAACTCAGAGTTTCAAGGTAAAACCTGTTTTCTGTACTCTATCTTATGCCTTGAGCCTAACAGAGAAGAATGTGGTCCCATAAAGTCATGGCACAGCAGCTGAAAGCACCAAGGTCAGTGCTTAGCAAAATCACCAGCTGAATTAACAATCGTCTTATTATTTGTATTAAAGCTAAATTTTTATTTATATAAATCTCTAACTATTATGCTTTCATTATAGAGGCTAAATACGTTAAGAGCAAAAACACAGTGAGTAAATGTAGTCTAAGTAACACTTTCATAAAGCAATATCTCTTACATTTCTTGATAAGCTTTTTTTCCTACGAAGGGCTCTGTGCCCGCTGGGGCTTTTTGTGTGGAAGCTCTCAGTGCTGTTTTGTTGTTAAGGAGCAGCCATGCACATTAGCTCCAAAGGCACAGGTATATTTATTAAGCAAACCAATATGCTAGTAAGAGGAATTTAGATTAGTATATTCTATATCTCAGATGATTTCATGAGGGTGTTACCATTCAGGGGCCTTATCGATTGAGGTTTCAGAAAGATCTATTTTGGAAGAGAATCAGAAAAAGCCTTTTGCCTAAGTCACAGAAAATAAAAAGAGGTTTATTATAACAAACATCAAAAAGACAGATATTATCTTTAAGGTGAGCGCTGAGGCAGCCTTCCGAAAATCCCTGAGGGCTGAGAA
Source organism: Okapia johnstoni (assembly GCA_024291935.2). Classification (NCBI taxonomy): domain Eukaryota; kingdom Metazoa; phylum Chordata; class Mammalia; order Artiodactyla; family Giraffidae; genus Okapia; species Okapia johnstoni. The sequence continues at coordinate 35,048,531 of CM044319.1, forward strand.
GCCGTGCTCAAATCAGTCCTTTTCCTCATGACTCTGTCACGGGTGGGATATCGTGGGCCGGCTCCCGGCAATGATGGGAAAGATTGAGGGCAGGAGAAGAGGATGAGATGGTTGGATGGTATCACTGATTCAATGGACGTGAGTTTGAGCAAACTCCTGGAGATTGTGAATGACAGGGAAGCCTGGTGTGCTGTTGTCCATAGGGTTGCAAAAGAGTCAGACACGACTGAGCAACTGAACAACAACGACACTTAGCTGGGGGAGCCAGATATCCACCTTGAGTTCTCTTTATCCCACTGGAGGAATTAGTTGTTGGCTCAGGGGAGCCCTCTAGGTTTGGTACTGTGCCAGCCTGGGGGATCAGTGATGTAGCCAGTATGTAGCCACTCTTCTTGTCCTTCTAATGGAATCCACCTCTGTCTCTGTGGTGCATGGGCTGCTTCAGCCATACCCCCATGTATTAGGATTTTCAGTGTGTCCATAAATAGTCCTTAGTTGTCCTTGGAAGGGGATTGAGGTCAGGAATAACCTATATCACCAAAATGATGGCATCACTCTCCCAATTTGCCTGTGCATTTCTGAGCCTTCTGTGTAGATAAAAGTTAGTGGGTGGCTGAGCATTTCCAAAATAGTTCCATTCATATATCTCTGTCTTCTTGAGCTTTTGGCCTCTTATTCTGGGGCATATTTAATCCACCATTAAATACAGGCTTAAATTGGCCAACCTAGTTGTGTATTAATATGACTTCTAGATGCTAAAGGCAACACATTAAATCATGAATTCTAGGTGACATTATAAATTCAGGTTAATAAAGTTTTATCTTGTTTTTCATTTTGGGTCTAACCTGTCTAGAATCTCCTTACATGAATGCTCTTCAGATTCCTGCCTAAACAAATCTGGTGAATATTTTCATTTTTCTCACCAGGTCCTTGCTTAATATTGTAATCTAATTTTCCTGTGAGCCTCTAGGAAGTAAATAATGATGGTAATTGGTCCTGAGGAAAGTTGGCATTTTAGGTGATAACAAATTTCAGATATTTCTATGCAGGAAGAAAACTGGTTTCATTAAAAAGTAGGGAGAGGAGGTGTCTGGTAAAGGAGGCCTAGAGGTATTTGATTTAACCTTCATAAGACTATAAATGGTCTGTCCTTGTATTTCAGAGTCCCACTTCTTCCAGACCAGTGACCTTATTTCAGTGTAAAGTATCTACTTTATCTTGCTTATAACCAAGACTTGGGGCTGATATCTCAATCATAATTAGGGGTTTCTCTGGTGGCTCAGACAGTAAAAAAAATGTCTGCAGTGTGGGAGACCTGGGTTCAATCCTTGGGTTGGAAGATCCCCTAGAGAAGGGAATGGCTACCCACTTCAGCATTGTTGCCTGGAGAATTCCATGAACAGAGACGAGTGGCAGGCTACAGTCCATGGGGTCCCAGAGTCGGACAACTGAGTGATTAACACTTTCACGTTCACTTAGTCATAATTATATTGATTCACCAACTGACATCAGTTCAGTTCAGTCACTCAGTCGTGTCTGACTTTTTGCGACCCCATGAATCGCAGCACACCAGACCTCCCCGTCCATCACCAACTCCCGGAGTTTACCCAAACTCATGTCCATCGAGTCGGTGATGCCATCCAGGCATCTCATCCTCTGTTGTCCCCTTCTCCTCCTGCCCCCAATCCTTCCCAGCATCAGGGTCTTTTCCAATGAGTCAACTCTTCGCATGAGGTGGCCAAAGTATTGGAGTTTCAGCTTCAACATCACTCCTTCCAATGAACACCCAGGACTTGTGCTTCTTCCAGTCCCGTGTTTCTCATGATGTACTCTGCATAGAAGTTAAATAAGCAGGGTGACAATATACAGCCTTGACGTACCCCTTTTCCTATTTGGAACCAGTCTGTTGTTCCATGTCCAATTCTAACTGTTGCTTCCTGACCTGCATACAGGTTTCTCAAGAGGCAGGTCAGGTGGTCTGGTATTCCCATCTCTTGAAGAATTTTCCACAGTTTATTGTGATCCACACAGTCAAAGGCTTTGGCATAGTCAATAAAGCAGAAGTAGATGTTTTTCTAGAACTCTCTTGCTTTTTCAATGATCCAGCGGATGTTGGCAATTTGACCTCTGGTTCCTCTGCCTTTTCTAAAATCAGCTTGAACATCTGGAAGTTCACAGTTCATGTATTGCTGAAGCCTGGCTTGGAGAATTTTGAGCATTCCTTTACTAGTGTGTGAGATGAGTGTAATTGTGCAGTAGTTTGAGCATTCTTTGGCATTGCCTTTCTTTGGGATTGGAATGAAAACTGACCTTTTCCAGTCCTGTGGTCACTGCTGAGTTTTCCAAATTTGCTGGCATATTGAGTGCAGTACTTTCACAGCTGGCATATTGATGTTCTAATTTTTCATCTAAATTCTAGATTGACATTCAGGGTTTTTGACTTCTTTCTTTTCCATGTTTGCACTCTCCTGCATCTTTATAATCACTGTTGTCATCATATCAATAAAGGATCATAGATGATCTCTCAATGTCTTGCATTTTTTTAGCATTCCATAGCATTTTACCACAAGTGTTAATCTGGGTATTTGTGAATCCATTCCATGTCATCAGTTACTAAAGGAAGAAAGTAATTTGTGTTCTCCTTAAACAATGAGCAATATAATACTATTAATAGAGTCCCATTTCCTGGGGTCACTTGTACACATTGCTCTATCATTCAGAATTTAAGCAGGAAAGAAGTAGCTTACTCAGTTGATTAATTTGAGTTTTATAAAAATATTTTAAAATAAGTGAGCAGGATTAAGGGACCAACCAGCAGTCATGTCTGAAGGGGCAAAGGATAGGAGACAGAGTGAGTGGGAACCAGAATGAGGAGGAAGAATCTCTAACTTACAAGAGAGTCACTTGACAGAAGCTGTGACGTTCACTGGAGGGATGTAATCAATCCATACAGATTCAAGGGATTAGATCTGATAGAATGCCTGAAGAACTATGGGTGGAAGTTCATGACAATGTACAGGAGGCAGTGATCAAGACCATCCCCAAGAAAAAGATATGCAAAAGGCAGAATGGTTATTTGAGGAGGCCTTACAAAAGCTGAGAAAAGAAGAGAAGCAAAAGGTAAAGGGGAAAAGGAAAGATACACCCATTTGAATGCAGAGTTCTAAAGAATAGCAAGGAGAGATAAGAAAGCCTTCCTCAGTGATCAGTGCAAAGAAATAGAGGAAAACAAAAGAATGGGAAAGACTAGAGATCTCTTCAAGAAAATTAGAGACCCAAGGGAACATTTCATGCAAAGATATGCACAATAAAAAAAAGAAATGCTGTGGAGCTAACAGAAACAGAACATATTAAGAAAAGGTGGCAAGAATACACAGAAGAACTATACAAAAAAAAAAAAAAACCTTAATGACCCAGATAACCACAGTGGTGTGATCTCTCACCTAGAGCCAGACATCCTGAAGTCTGAAGTGAAGTGGCCATCACTATGAACACAGCTAGTGGAGGTGATGGAATTCCAGTTGAGCTATTTCAAATCCTAACAGATGATGCTGTGAAAGTGCTGCATTCAATATGCCAGCAAATTTGGAAAACTCAGCAGTGGCCACAAGACTGGAAAAGGTCAGTGTCCATTCTAATCTAAAAGAAGAGCAATGCCAAATAATGTTTAATCTACCACACAATTGTACTCATCTCACACGCCAGCAAAGTAATGCTCAAAATTCTCCAAGCCAGGTCAACAGTACATGAACCGTGAACTTCCAGATATTCAAGATGGATGTAGAAAAGGCAGAGGAACCAGAGATCAAATTGCCAACATCCTCTGGATCATAGAAAAAGCAAGAGAGTTCCAGAAAAAAACCATCTACTTCTGCTTTATTGACTATGCCAAAGCCTTTGACCATGTGGATCACAACAAACTGGAAAATTCTTCAAGAGATGGGAATGCCAGACCACCTGACCTGCCTCCTGAGAAATCTGTATTCACGTCAAGAAGCAACAGTTAGAACTGGACATGGAACAACAGACTGTTTCCAAATTGGGAAAGGAGTGCATCAAGGCTGCTTATTGTCATCCTGCTTGTTTAACTTACATGCAGCGTACATCATGCGAAATGCCGGGCTGGATGAAGCACAAGCTAGAATCAATATTTCTGGGAGAAATATCAAAAAACTCAGATATGCAGATGACACCACACTTATGGCAGAAAGCGAAGAAGAACTGAAGAGCCTCTTGATGAAAATGAAAGAGGAGAGTGAAAAAGCTGGCTTAAAACTCAACATTCAAAAAACTAAGATCATGGCATCTGGTCCCATCACTTCATGGCAAATAGATGGGAAAACAATGGAAACAGTGACAGACTTTCTTTTCTTGGGCTCTAAAATCACTGCAGATGGTGACTGCAGCCATGAAATTAAAAGGTGCTTGCTCCTTGGAAGAAAAGCTATGACCAACCTAGACAGCATATTTAAAAGCAAAGACGTTACTTTGCCGGCAATGGTCCATCTAGTCAAAGCTATTGGTCTTTCAGTAGTCATGTATGGATATGAGTATTGGACTATAAAGAAAGCTGAGTGCTGAAGAATTGATGCTTTTGATCTGTGGTACTGGAGAAGACTCTTGAGAGTCCCTTGCACTGCAAGAAGACCCAACCAGTCAATTCTAAAGGAAATCAGTTCTGAATATCCATTGGAAGGACTGATGCTGAAGCTGAAACTCCAATACTTCGGCCAGCTGATGTGAAGAACTGACTCATTGGAGAAGACTCTGTTGCTGGGAAAGATTGAAGACAGGAGGAGAAGGGGACGACAGAGGGTGAGATGGTTGGATGGCATCACTGACTCAATGGACATCAGTTTGAGGAAGTTCCGGGGGGTGGTGATGGACAGGGAAGCCTGGCGTGCTGCTGTCCATGGGGTTGCCAAGAGTCAGACAGGACTGAGCAACTGAACTGAACTGAATCAATCCATTGCAACCCAGAAGGAAATGGTTGGATGAATAAATACTCTCTTTTTTCTCTCTGTTCTCCTGCCAGTACCTCTTATTGGCAGATGTCTAACAGAATCGAGATTTCAAGGGAGCCCATTATATAGCCCATAAATTCAGTTTTCCAGAATTGGAGAAGAATTGAGATTAGGTCTGGAGAAAAACTGGAAATATCTAAGATATAGTCCCATTTATTTAAGTTTTCTTTAATGCTTCTTAATAAACTATTATCCTACCGAAAGTTCATATATAGCCTTTGTTTAATTCATTCCTAGTGATTTTGTGGAGTTTGCTATTTAAAGTGGAATTTTAAAAATTGAATTTCTAACTATATTTTGTTGGTATAAAGAACTTCAGTGGACATCAATATAATTTTTATTGAGGTATAATTGATATATAACAGTATACTGGTTTCAGGTATACAACATAATGATTCAATATTTGTGTATATTACAAAATAATCACCACAATAAGTCTACTTAGCATCTGCTATCATACATTTCTTATGATGGGAACATTTAAGATCTACTCTATTAGTGATTTTTAAATGTATCATAAAGTGCTATTAACTATAGTCATCATGCTATGCATCATATCCCATGTCTTCTGTATTGGATAACTGTAAGTTTTTGCCTTTTAAACTCCTTCACTCATCTTATCCACTACTAAAACCCTACCTCTGGAAACCACCAAACTGTTTGGTTCTCAAAATCTATGAGGTTATTTTTATTTTGTTTTTAAGATTCTATATATGAGAGAGGTCACTGGTATTTGTCCTCTATCTGACTTGTTTCAGTTAGCATAATGCCTTCAAGGTCAACCCGTGTTATCTCAAATAGCAAGATTTTATTCTTTTTCATGACCAAGTAATATTCCATTAGATAGATTATACCACAACTTCTTTATCAGTTCCCTCAGGGATGGACATATTGGTTGTTTCCATGTTTTGGGGTTTTTTTTTTGCTACTATAAATAATGCTACAATGAACATGGGGGTGCAGATAAGTTTTCAAGTTAGTTTTCACATTTTCTTTGAATAAATACACAGTAGTGGATTGCCAGAATGTGGTAGTTTTACTTTAAATTTTTTGAGGAACTGCCATAGAGTTTTCCATAGTGGCTGTGCCAATTTACATTCCCACCAATACTGCACAAGTGTTCCCTTTTATCCTTATCTTTGCAAACACTGGTTATTATTGTTTGTTTTTTTTTTTGAAAGTAGTCATTCTCTCAGGTATAAGGTGATATCTCACTGTGGTTTTGATTTTGCATTTGCTGGATGATTAGTGATGTTGAGCATCATTTCACATACCTGTTGGCCATCTGTAAATGGTCTTAAGAAATATGGTGTATTCAGATGGTCTGCCTAATTTTTAATGGGGTTGGTTTTTTGTTTGGCTTGTTTTTTTTGTTTGTTATTCAGTTATATCTGTTATTTATATATTTTGGATATTAGTTCATTATCAGTTGTATAATTTGCAAATATTTTCTCCCATTTGATAGGTTGTCTTTATATTTTGTTGATGGTTTCCTTTGTTGTTCATAAACTTTTTAATTTGATTTTCTTCTGTTTCTTTTACTTTGATAAGAGATTAAAATATTCATCATCAAGACCAATGTCAAGGATGTTACCACTGATATTTTCTTCTAGGAGTTTCATGGTTTTAGAGTTTCATGATACATTCAAGTCTTTAATCCATTTTGAGTTGATTTTTATGTAAGGTATAAGATAGAGATCCAGTTTCATCATTTTGTTTGTGACTGGTTTTCCTAACCCACTTATTGAAAAGACTTTGTTTCCCCATTATTTATTCTTGGCTCCTTTGTCATAAATCAATTTGCCATATATGCATGGGTTTACTTCTGGTCCCATTGACCTATGTATATATTTTATGCCAATATCATACTGTTGTGATTACTGTAATTTTGTAATATGGTTTGATATCAGGGAACATGATGCCTCTAGCTTTGTTCTTCTTTATCAAGACTGCTTTGGGGGTCTTTTTTGATTCTGTACAAATTTTGAGATTGTTTACTCTGTTTCTGTGAGAAATGCCATTGGAGTTTTGATACAAATTGCATTGAATGGTATAGGGAATTTGACAATATTAATTTTTTCCATCCACATGCACAGAATATCTTTTCACTTGTGTCTTCTTCAGTTTCTTTCATTAATGTCTTATAGATTTCAGTATACAGGTCCTTTACCTCCTTAATTCAATCTGCTCCTAGATATTTTATTCTCTTTGATGCAACTATAAATGGAATTATTTCCTTAATTTGCCTTAATGATTATTTATTAGTGTATTGAAATTTAACTAATTTTTGTATATTGATTTTGTGTCCTGTGACTTTTCTGAGTTATTTTGTTAGTTCCAACAGTTATTTGGGTGGAACCTTTAGGGTTTTTTATATACAATATGTCATCCGCAAACAATAGAAGTTTTACTTCTTCTTTCTAATTTGGATGCCTTTTCTTTCTTTTTCTTGTGTGTTTTGAATAATGCTTTCAGTATTATGTTGAATAAAACTGATGAGAATGTGCACCCTTATCTTGTTCCTTATCTTAACAGAATAGCTTTTAGCTTTTCTCTGTTGAGTATGAAATGATGTTGGCTGTAGCCTTGTTATATATGGTCTTCATTATGTTGTTTCCTCAGTACACAGTTTGTTGTGAGTTTTTGTTACAAATGAATATTGAATTTTGGTAAATGCTTTTTCTCTCTCTATAAAGATGATCATATGATTTTTATTCTTCAATTTGCTAATGTGGTATATCACATTGATTTTGTAGATGTTGAATAATTTGTGCATCTCTGGAATAAATCACACTTGATCATAGTGTGAATTTGGATTGCTAATATTTTAGTGGTATTTTTAATCTATGCTAATCAGTGATATTGGGTGTTTTTTTTTCTTTTTTTCTTTTGGATTCCTTGTCTGATTTGATATGAGGGGAATGCTAGCCTTGTAAAATAAGCTAGGAAGTGTTCCATTCTCTTATAATTTTTTGGAAGACTTGAGAAGGGTTGGCATGTATGCTTTCAATGTTTGGTAGAATGTCTGGCCCCAGACTTTTTTGTAGGGAGGTTGTTGTTTACTGATTTAATCTCCTTACTAGTAATCAGTCTATTCAAATTTTCTATTGCTTCATGAATTAATCTTGGTGGGTTGTATATGTTTCTAGAAACAGATATGTTTCTTCCAGTTTGTTGAATTTATTTGTGTATAATTGTTTATAGCAGTCTCTTATCCTTGTTATTTCTGTGGCATTCATTACAACATATGTTTCATTTCTGATTTTCCTTTCTCTTTTCATCTTCATGAGTCTGGACAGAGGTTTGTTGATTTTGTTTATCTTTTTGAAGAATCAGCTCTTAATTTTATTGTCTTTCCTATGTTTTTGTCTCAATTTTATTTCTGCTCTGATCTTTATTATTTTCTTTCTGCTACAAACTTGAGGCTTTGTTTGTTGTTCTTTTTCTGTCTCCCTGAGGTGTAATGTTAGGTCGATTATTTGAGGTTTTCCTTGTTTCCTGGTATAGACATGTTTTTCTATGGACTTCCCTCTTTTGCTGCATTCCCTAAGTTTTAGTATATTGTATCTCCATTATCATTTGTTTCATGGTATTTTTTTGATTTTTGCATTGATTTCTTCTTTGCCCCATTGGTTGTTCAGTAGCATGTTATTTAATCTTCACAATTTGTGAATTTTTCAGTTTGTTTCTTGTAATTGATTCATAATTTCATGCCACTGTGGTTGGAACAGATGTTTTATATAATTTTAATCTTCTTAAATTTACTGACTTGTGTTTTGGCCTAATATAGGATTTATCCTGGGTAATCTTCAATATGTACTTGAAAAGAATGTGCATTCGACTGCTTTTGATGGAATGTTCTATATATATCAAGTCTATCTGGTCTAGCTGACCAGTCATTTAAGGTCAATGTATCCTTATTGACTGTCTGCTTGGATGATCTATCCATTGCTGTAAGTGGCACCTTAAAGTCTTTTACTATTATTGTATTGCTTTCTGTTTCTCTCTTTAGGTCTATTTAAATTTTTCTTTATATATTTAAGTGCTCCTGTGTTGGGTAAATAAATATTGACAAATGTTATACAATTGACCCTCAAACAATGCAGGGGTTAGTGGTGTTGACCTCCCATGAAATAAAAAATTTGCATATAACCTCATAGTCAACTCCTTGTGTATATGGTTTCACATCTGTGGATTCAACCAATCATGGATTCTGTAGTACTATGGTATTTTTTTGGGGGAAAAAAATTAACATGAAAGTGGACCTGTGCAGTTTTCTCTTTCTCTTCCTCTCTCCCTCTCCCTCCCTCTCTCCTCTGGGACTCTTACAATGTGAATGTTAGCCTACTTGGTGTTGTCTCATTCATCTCTTAAACTATCTTTACTTTTTAAAAATTATTTTTTCTTCTTTCTCCTTTGATTGGATGTGTTCCAATGGCTTGTCTTTAAGTTCACTGATTGTTCTGCTTCATCCCATCTGTTGTTGAACCCCTTTACTGTAATTTTAGTTGAGTAATTATATTCTTTAGCTCTGTGACTTCTATTTGACTTTCTTATGTTTTCTGTCTCTTTCTTGAAGCTCTTACCGTATTTATCCATTCTTCTCCCAAGTTCAGTGAGCATCCTTATGACCATTACCTTTAACTTTTTATCAGTGTCTTGTTAATTTTTTTCTGAGTATTTATCTTGTTATTTTGTTTGGAATATTTCCTTGTTTCTTCATTTTACCTGACTCTTCATGTTAGTTTCTATGTATTAGATGAAACAGCCAACTCTCCCAGCCTTGAAAAGTGGCCTTGTGTAGGAGATTAACCTTACCGTTCAACCCTTTCCTAGCTCTTTGTTTTCAAATCTTTATGGTTGTCCCAGCAGCCCATTTCATTTTTAATAGCTTCCAATAGTTGAGTGTTTGCCAAGACCTGTCAGTATCCCAAAGAGGAAGATCTCAGTCAGCACCTAGATTCAGGCTGATGCGAGCCAGACCATAAGATAGCAGCTTTTAAAGTGATCAGTATGTGGTACTATGGGACCACAAATGTATGCACCACTGGTCACCAGAACTCCCTTCTGGGTGAGCTGTAACAAGGCAGAGAGAGATTGGCATACCATCCATTGGTCTACATTCCACCCCTCTAGGCCTCTCACTGTGCATTGAAGCCTGGCCCTCAGGGTAAGCTCCATAATTAGCAAATAAGCCTCTTTCACAGAATGACTGGGGATGTGTTTCAGTCTGCTTTTTGTGCAGTGCCCTGGGGGCGTAGCCTGGCAAGAACTGCAGGGATTGTTACAGTCCCTGAGACCCAGTAGTGCAAGCCACTTGACCTCCAGAGCCAGGTGCTCAAGGGGTGTCCCCTGGGTGGCAGGCATAGAAGCTGATGTGTGGCAGAACTCCCATCTGAGAGACATTGGCACTGCAGAGCACTGCAGAGGGAGAGCACAAAGGTAATGCTCACCCTCTAAGTTTTCTGGAAAAGATTATAGTCGGTCCTTAGATGTGTGCTTAATTAGAATTCTGCTCCTCAGACTGCAGTTATGATCAGAAACGAATAGGCCTTTTTACAGAAAAACTGAGTTCCTGGGTCTATTGCATTTTGCTGAGTCCTGGAAGGGGTAGGCTTTTGAGAATTGATTATCCATTGGTTATAGTCCTGTGGTACCTGTGAGCATAAGCCCTACTGGCAACCAGAGCCAGGTGACGTAGAACCACTAAATTGGGGCACCAGACAAGGGTTCCAGTTCCTTTCCAGGAGACACCAGCAAGCTGGAGTGAGGTGGAAGGAGATGGCCACTGTTTTCTGATGGCCCCTAAGTAAACCTTGTCAAAAAAAAAAAAAAAGTCGCACAATGTGAGAGTTGAGAGTTAAGTTTTCTTTGGGCAAAATGAGAACTGCAGCCCAGAAGACTGCATTCAGATAGCTCTGAAAAACTGTTCCAAGGAAGCGAGGGGAGGAGCTCGGATATGTAGGCTAGGAGTTTTGCAACAAAGGGCAGGCAGTCAGGAACATCAAAATAGTATTGTTAACTAAAGAAATCAGATGTTTCAAGTTAAGGAATTTAGGGTTTTTCTATGGAAAAGATACAAGGGTCTGGACTCACTGAAATCATTCCTTTGATACATACCTCAGGTATCTGGGCCTAGTATCCCGTATTTGCACATCCTAAGTTTCCTCAGGACTCACCAAAGGGTGTGGCTGCAGTCTGATGGCTGCTTGATGGCAGGTATTCTTTTCTGAGTTTCCTCGGGGCCCACTGGCTCACACTGGAGGACTGCAATTGTTGATGACTGTAATATCCTTGGTTACTGATATAGCAGGAAATATTCCATTTCTCAGCCCTTTGATGTGTGCCATACCAAAAGCCTGACCCTCAGACCAAAGCTCCAGGATAAGCAAATAGACCTCTTTCTCAGAAAGATTAGGGTGTGTCTCTTCTGCTGTCTGTACGGTGCCTAATGTCGGGGGATGGTAATCTGCCAAGAACTGTCCCTCTGATTGTTATAGTCCTATAGGACTGTCCCCCTGACCTCCAGAGCCAGGTGATCAAGGTGAATGCCTAGAGTGGCACCCACAATAAACAGAACCAGAGGAAAAAACCCAGAGCACCAGAAACATGTAAAATGTCCCCTTTGAGAGGGGACTCTGGAGTGTAGCAGAGAAAGAGAGCAGAATGGTAACAGCTGGCTGGAGTCAGGCAGAGGAAGAGCATAAGGATAGTGCCTGCTGGAGAGGAAAAAAGTGTAGTGTTTTATGACTGGGGAGATGCGAGAGGGGGAATATAAAGATGGCACCCCCCAGGGAGTGAGGGGAAGAGCCTAGGGTTTTAGAAAAGAGAAAGACGGAGTGTAAAGAAGGTGCCCACCAGCCTCTGACCACAGCAGACTCCTGGATCTTTGTTAATTTCGATGCCTGCCCCTTGGGCTGATTCTTTAAGATCAACAGATGAACCTCTTTCATATAAACTCTGGGCAAGATCAGAGGCTTCCCTTGGGCAAGTGCATCCAAGTGGGTGATCCTTTCAAAAGTCATTTCTCAGATTACTATTGCCTTTTGGTCTCATTGTCGTGAGCCCCACTGGTTTTCAAAACTAGATGTCTGGGGACTCATATCTCAGGTGTAGATCTTAAAAGCTGGGGTGCTGGATGTGGGGCTCAAACCTTTTACTCTGCAGTGAGAAGCTTCTGATGGGAGTCCGTACACTAGGGGTGGGCTTTATGGCAACATTGCATCTCAGCTTCTCCTACCCACTTTGATGTGCTTTTTCTTCCTAGTTCACCTGATATGTGGTCATTGTTTAGCTAGTTTTTAGGTTTTTCTCAGAGCAAATTTTTCAGTATGTCACTGTAGATCTGATGTGTCTGTAAACGTTCAGGATCTTTCTGTTTCCATCTTGAACTGGCAATGTCAATATTTTGATTTCCTCTCTGACTGATTTACTAAATCCTCTTATCATTTTAAGTGTGTCTGTACATTCTTTTGAATTATCTATGAGGCAGCTTTTTATCTGTAAATATTTTTTCCTGATTTCACAGTCTTAATAACTTTCCTCACATCTTTTTTGCTTGTTTGTGTTTCAGTGCCTTTTTGATCAGATCTTCATTCAAATTGAACTGTCCGAATGATTAGACCTTTATGGAATAAACAAATTTTAGTTTATACAGCAAGCTGCTTCTGTGGACTTGATTTCTTCTGGCTTCTTTTCAGCTGGTGGTTTCTTGGCAGCTCCAGTGTTTTTTCCCACCCAAGTTTTTTTCTTTTTTAATTTATTTATTTTAGTTGGGGGCTAATTACTTTACAATATTGTAGTGGTTTTTGCCATACACTGATATGAATCAGCCGTGGGTTTACATGTGTTCCCCATCCTGAACCCCCCTCCCGCCTCCCTCTCCATCCCATCCCTCTGGGTCATCCCATTGAACCAGCCCTGAGCACTCGTCTCATGCATCAAACCTGGACTGGCGATCTGTTTCATATATGATAATATACATGTTTCATTGCTATTCTCTCAGATCATCCCACCCTCGCCTTCTCCCACAGAGTCCAAAAGACTGTTCTATACATTTACGTCTCTTTTTCTGTCTCGCATATAGGGTTATCGTTACCATCTTTCTAAATTCCATATATATTCATTAGTGTACTGTATTGGTGTTTTTCTTTCTGGCTTACGTCACTCTGTATAATGGGCTCCAGTTTCATCCACCTCATTAGAACTGATTCAAATGTATTCTTTTTAATGGCTGAGTAATATTCCATTGTGTATATGTACCACAGCTTCCTTATCTACTAGTCTGCTGATGGACATCTAGGTTGCTTCCATGTCCTGGCTATTATAAACAGTGCTGTGATGAACATTGGGGTACACGTGTCTCTTTCAATTCTGGTTTCCTCACCACCAAAGCTTTTTAACACCAACACTCTTCTTCCTTCACTACCACTGGCTTCTGCCTGGAACATCCTTCTTATCTGATTTGGCTTCTAGGGATGCCTTATCTCCTTGGAGTTTGTGATTCTTGATCTGGCAGATAATAATGTTCCAGTGTCTGAGTTTTGCATATGAATTTAGTTCCAACATGATTCTCAGGTTTTTCAGTGGATTCTTCTGTATGAGTCTGTGATGAATCTTCTTATGTGGTGCTTGGAGTTGTCTTTGGATCTCTGGGCTTTTTTCAGACTCTGCTGAGGTCTGTATTGAGCATCTTATGTATGGGGAGGTTGCAGTCACTCTTGAGGAAGGCAACTTTACACCAAGTGCCACACACATAATCTCACTTGTGGAAAGCACTTTCAGTCCAAATGCAGTAACCCCAGGAGTAAATTTCAGAATGTTCAGTTTACTTATTTATTGTAGTTGTTCAGTCACTCAGTCATGTCTCTTTGCAACCCACGGACTGCAGCTTGCCAGACTTCCCTGTCTTTCACTATCTCCTGGATTTGCTCAAACTCATGTCCATTGAGTCAATAATGCCATTCAGCCATCTCACACTCAGTAGTCTCCTTCTCCTCCTGTTCTCAATCTTTCCCAGCATCGGGGTCTTTTTCAATGAGTTGGCTCTTCACATCAGATGGCGAAAGTATTGGAGTTTCAGCATCAGTCCTTCCAATGAATATTCAGGACTGATTTCCTTTAAGATTGACTGGTTGGATCTCCTTTCAGTCCAAGGGACTCTCAAGAGTCTTGTCCAACACCACAGTTCAAAAGCATCAATTCTTCTGCACTCAGCTTTCTTTATAGTCCAACTCTCACATCCATACATGACTACTGGAAAAATCATAGCTTTGACTATATGGACCTTTGTCGGCAAAGCGATGTCTCTGCTTTTTAATATGCTATATAGGTTTGTCATAGCATTTCTTCCAAGGGGGAAGCGTCTTTTAATTTCATGGCTGCAGTCACTATCTGCAGTGATTTTAGAGCCCAAGAAAATAAAGTCTGTCATTGTTTCCATTTTTCCTATCTATTTGCCCTGAAGTGATGGGACTGGGGTGATTTTAAGAATGTTTCTGAAGGGTCCTCTGTTCTCAATATAGTCACTAAATCCTGTCTGACTTTTTTGTGACCCCGTGGACTGTAGCCTGCCAAGATCCTCTGTCCATGGGATTTCCCAGGCAAGAATACTGGAATGGGTTGCCATTTTTTTCTCCAGGGCATCTTCCTGACCCAGGGATCAAACCCACATCTCCAGGATTGGCAGGTGAATTCTTTACCACTGAGCCATCAGGGAAGCTCTCAATACAATGACATCTTTTCTTTTGCATTGCCAGCTCTCATTTGCTGAGAGCTTTTTGATATCATCCCAGGCCCTTCTTAAGAAGCAAGATAGCCTTCTTGTTCTTCTAGTAGCCTTTAGCTTTATTTTCACCCACCAAACAAAGTTCAGAAATTCCTTAACATGATGACCTTTAGACAGGACTAGCACTAGCAAGGCTGAAATGGAGCCCTGTATATGGCATTTTGCTTCTATGCTGTGTTTGCTTTGTGGCTGCCAGTGGTGCCAGGTTTTAGTTGATGCAAACATATAGCCCCACAACACACATTTCTAAAATCCCCCTGGCCATAAACATGAGCTAAATACCCAATACCTTGTAAATAATACTGTGGATCAGCTTGAAACTTTGTGGCATCCTTTGTATATTCTTTCTAAGACACACACTTATCAGAAATCTCTCTCTTGCGACACCATAGACGGCAGCCCACCAGGCTCCGCCGTCCCTGGGATTCTCTAGGCAAGAACACTGGAGTGGGTTGCCATTTCCTTCTCCATTTCAAAGTAAAGGATGGGCTTACACGGGGTTGATTATGGAGGAAACAGAAAGATCATATCGGTTTGAAGGAGAGTGAGTTTGTTGGCAATTCAACTCAGAATTCTTGATGGCTATCTGGGGAACAGGAACCAACATTAGATTTAAAACAAACAATAAGTAAAAAATCCCTCAAAATTTGGGAATTGGACCAATGACCAGATGAAAACAAGTTGGCTTCTAGTGAGTATGTTCTGGGATGACAGCCTGGATCCCAGAGAATTTTTTTATACATTGTATTTATGGACAGGCATTACTTGCTTTGTGTATTGAGCTGGCATGAAAGTATAGCAGTAATTGGAATATGCTGTATTTTGTCTCTTGATCTGTAAGCCCACAGTTTACTCATGGACAGAATGGTGACAGTTTGATGATAATTTTCTGCTCATATGAAAAAGCTAATTCTTTATTATGGTAATATCAATCCATCAACCATGGGCTGAGCAGGGCTGTGAAAAACATTTTTAGCTTAAGCAATTGTAGCATCTTGGTGACACGATATTTGACAGAAACAACATTTCTGTTATATTAAGGCATCCAAGTTCACTTCTATTAAAAGCATGACTTTCTCTTATTTCTTAAAATACATTATTATAATAAGTCACTTTTCAGCATCCCCTATTTCTCTTGAGTTTGATGAGTGAATGTTTGCCTTAAAATACTCATAGTAACACATTCTTTGTTTCGCAGCCCCCAGAGAACAGTATGTTTTAATTAACATATACATTATACAAATATCTGCTCATCTTGGTTTTTCTGCATGAAAAGGATTGAAATTTGTTCCACCAAGGAAACAAAGTCAACACACTCAAAGTCTGGATACAGGTATATTAGCATTTCAGAGGTTCAAGTGTCATAACTGGTTTAACTAAACAAAGCCATAATGTACATTTCAGAGAACTGCCAGGAAGGAAAATCAATTCTGCATCTGAATTGAATTCAAATAAATCTAGCACTATGTATCTGCACTCAGCATATCCCTGCTAGGGTATCTACAAATTATTTGCAATCAAAATCTTTCTTAAACTTGTTTGGAAAGAGGCATGAATTTGTCGTTTTTATTAAATTGAAAGGTTTGTCCTTACAGAGTTATGGAAATATTTTGTGTCCATAAAAGTAATTAATGTTGACATGCTACTTTTCGATTTCTTCCTTGGTATAATTAGTAAAATTTTTAACTTTAATTATAAAGGTATTCATTTTGTTTGGGAGATGGAGAAAGTGAATATATGGTATATAATGCTTAGAGTCAAAATGATCAATGGTAGTGAAGAAAGCACACCAAATACTAAGTCATGTGTATATTTAATGTTTCTGCAAATTGATAAGAAATTGGTCTGTTAAGGAAAATCTAGGAAGCTAAGGAATTGGGGATGACTATTTAGTACTTAAAAATTATTTTTCATCTATTCTGAACCTTAGGATGAGGCAAGATGCTGGTATAGTGTTATAATATTCAAAAAGTACAATGTAGATGAAAAGCTGACAAATTTAAGATCTCACACTTAAAGGCATTCTGTTTAAGGAATAAAATCAACAAAACAGTTTTTCAGGTTAAAAATAAATTTATAGAACTTTTTTTTTCCTTTTACTTCAAGTCTCTCTTTGATACGCTAGTTTCAATGTAAAACATTCTATCTTTTTCTTCATTTAACATATAAAATATGATAAATTTATTTAAGCAAACACCAGAATTAGAGGAAATTAGTCCACATGATGATGACCATCAGGGCTGCCACATTGCACAGCTGTAGTTGGAATTGTTCACATAGAAAATGGCAGCCCTGCTGTGCAACTACTCATGAAAGGAGCTCCCTGGTGCTGGGCAAGGCCCTGCAGCCTCCATGAGGGCTGTGAATGTTTCTCATCTTTTGTATCAAGTACATAAAGAGGAGGACTTGAAACTTTTCACTAATTTGCCACTCTCTCCTCCCTCCCACTCCCCCGCTATTGACAGCCCTTTAAAATACCTGAGTATCTCCTCCATCCCCCTGCAGGTGATTAGACTAATTGGTTTTCCTGTTATTATGCCCAAGGGAAGATGAAATACAGAGCTTTTAAGAGGAACTAGACTCTTCTCTTGTTAAAGATAAAAGAATGGGAACAATAAACCCAGGATTCCTCCGTCACCCTATGTGGACCACGGTCACATGTTCTTGCTTGGCATCACAGACAACTCTGCATCAAGATTCCTCATTTCCAATGTGATACACAACCTTTGTTGACATTGGTTAGTTTAGGAGATGGCAGATAGTAGCCCGTCTTATTGGTTAAAGGATGAATCCCTTTTCTACTAGATGAATCCCTATTTTACTAGAATAGGTACCTGCAGGCCCATTCTGGTAGATTCATTACAACTTATTGGTGGACTCATGGAATCAAGTACCTATCTGTAAAGTGAGGATACTTCTTTCTTGCCTAGTGTTGCTATTCTATAATGTATTAATATATTAATTCTTGACTGGTCTCAGATCTCCTCTTGTTGGTCTTAAATTTGGGTTCCCAGAGGAAATGCATACATACCTATGTATATGTGTGTATACATACATGTATATACATATATGTGTATCTATATATGTATTTTCAATTTTAGTTATGAACAGAACTTTCGTAAGTTTTTTATGGCAATGACTTTGGATCCTTTCAATTTATGATATATTAGTGATTGAAGAGTTCTCTATATTTTTACTTTTTTTTCTGCCATCTCCTATCTGTGTCCCAGTTGCATATTTTCTGGTAACTTTTTTGCCTTATGTAAGTACAATTATGTTAACTAGGTGTTAATGAGAGATGTTTGGATAAAGGGTCTGATAATAGAAAACTTGGGGGAAAGTGCATATTGCTCCATGTTAAGGACATCTTCTATAAAAATTATATCTGTACTGATCATACTTTCTAGGGGTGAGTGATCACACACAAAAAGTCTTTTGATTGCTTCCCTTGTGATTTTAAATAAGTAGCAAATCGATAGTGTTAGATAGAAAGATATTTGGGAGATTTGGGACATAAATTGAAACTGTACTTTTAGGACTCTAAACTGCAACAAAAATGAGGCTCAAGTGGTTATTTGTCCCTAAATGAATAGCAAGCCCATGGAAAATAAACATGGATATCTAAAACCCTAATGGCCCTTCAGAAACACAATTCTGATTGGCTGTGTAACAAAGTCTTTTGGAGATTACATTCTCCAGATTTTAAATTTATAAAGAAAAAACAGCAAATCACAGCATCAGTCAGATATGTGAACTGCTAGTTTAAGGCAGTTGTTATTTCAATATTAGATTGCAGTCCATTTCTTAAGATGATGTCATATCTTCCAGAAGCTGGGTTTTCACTGATTGTTGTGACAAAAGTAAATAGTGAACAAAAATAAATATGGAATAGGAAATGAGGGTGGCAGCATCTGATCTGATACCGTGATCTGATAAGG
This sequence comes from Okapia johnstoni, assembly GCA_024291935.2. NCBI lineage: Eukaryota > Metazoa > Chordata > Mammalia > Artiodactyla > Giraffidae > Okapia > Okapia johnstoni. The sequence goes on from CM044319.1 coordinate 35,067,280, forward strand.
AGTTCAGTTCAGTTAAGTCGATCAGTCGTGTCCAATTCTTTGTGACTCCATGAACCACAGCACATCAGGCCTCCCTGTCCGTCACCAACTCCCAGAGTCCATCCAAACCCATGTCCATTGAGTCGGTGATGCCATCCAATCACCTCATCTTCTGTCATCCCCTTCTCCTCCTGCCCTCAATCAGGGTCTTTTCCAGGAGCACACATCCATTTGATGTGCAATTTGTGGCTTTTTAAAAATGAAATACATTTTTTTTCTTTTAATGTATGTGTATTGTTTATTCAGAAGGTTGCTAAGTTGTTAAGGCATAAATTATTAAGTTGTTTGAACCTAACAACTTCATAAGCAGAATGATTAGGTTTGCTTTTGGGCTGTCAAACATCATGAGAATGTTACTGAAACACTAAGCATCTTATAAACCACAGGAGTCAGGGAACCTCTGAATTACACAAGTTTTTTTTTTTTATTTGACATTGTTTAACTGTTTGGATCTGTTGTTTTTCTTTGAAAATAACCAACATAGGCCAAGTGATATGTGTATATGGTGTATAGATTATGGCTAAATATTCCTCAAATCACCAGTCTCTAGCAACAAAATGAGGCAGGGTTTTCTTATTAGGTAGCTGAGTCACATGTTTTACTTTCCATTACTCCTACTTCTGGCATGTGATTGATGAGGCTGCTTTATGGTAGACACAGAAATTCCTTACTAGGAAGGTGCTTAGAGATTTGGTTCTGAGAAGCCCAACTACAAGGAGGTGGTTGTTGTTCAGTTGCTCAATCATGTCTGACTTTGCAACCCCATGGACTGCAGCACACCAGGCCTCCATGTCCTTCACTATGTCCCAGAGTTTGCTCAACTCATGTCCATTGAGTTGGTCATGCCATCCAACCAATTCATCCTCTGTATCCCCCTTCTCCTCCTGCCCTCAATCTTTCCCAGCATCAGGGTATTTTCCAATGAGTTGGCTTTTTGCACCAGGTGGCCAAAGTACTGGAGCTTCAGCTTCAGCATCAGTCCTTCCAATGAATATTCTGGGTTTATTTCCTTTAGGATTGACAGGTTAGATTTCCTTGCTGTCAAGGAGATATAAATTGGAAAACAATTGCACACTGCTTGATGAAGGAACTGTTACATCTTGGTTTGGGTTGATTCATTCTTGGACAAACCTGAGAATATGAAAATTATTCTAACCTTGGTCCTCATTCCACAGAATGTGAAAATTATCTTATATCTCTGGGGCAGCAATATGGAGCCAATTAGCAGTCACTGTTCCTCTAGCCTGTCAAAAAGTCCTCACTCTTCAGCATGTAGCTCAAATTCCATTTTGTTCCTAAGCCTCTCCTTAATCTCCCAAATGAAGTTAGTCAAGGCTACCTTGGGTACTCATTTATGTCAGTGTTCCTTATTGTTTATATGTGCTTCCCCTAGTTTGTAAATTCATGAAAAATAGAAATATACTTAAACCTTTGTCCAGTTGTCCTGATGAGCTTTAAAATCTCAGCAGTAGCCACAGACTCAATGATTTTTTTTTGTCTTTTTGAAAACAGATGTCATTAACAAATTATGATTGTGTCCATTGTGATTTCTTAACCTGATGACATTCATGTAATAATTCTTTAACACATCAGGCTAAATGGATGAGGCCATGGCTGACTGAGTGGGAAGGTTCTGGTTACCCCCACTGTGGTAAGGCATTGATATTTTAGCAAACCTGTAACCCATGGGTAGCAAAACCAGTACACTCTAGTATATTGGTTGGTAGGGTTTTTTTTGTATTTTGATTACACTAACATCTTTGTGCATAAATTTCTTGGAAGACAAGTTATAAGCATTGTAACAAATTTAATGCATAAAATTTATGAAACTCCTATGAAATCCCTCTGTTCTAAAACCATTGAGTTTGCTATTAGATGTTGTTATTGAAGAACTATGCAGAGCTTGCCAATAAACGTGTCTCCCTGGGGCTTCTGCCCACAGAGGGATATTTTGAAGTAAAGTTTTTGAAAATTGGGTGTCCCTGGTGACTCAATGGTAAAGAATCCACCTGCAATGCAGGAGACACAGGTTGGATCCTTGGGACTGGAAGATTCCCTGGAGAAGGAAATGGCAACCCACTCCAGTATTCTTGACTAGGAAATACCATGGACAGAGGAGCCTGGCAGGCTACCAGGCTGTCTCATGGCTACCTCATGCCAGTCCATGAGGTTGCAAGAGTCAGACACAACCAAGCAACTTAACAACAACAACATCGAACACTAATCTTTTGAGATTTCATTATCATAATCATTTCCCATTCATGAAGTATTTACTGGACTAAGATGTGGAGCACAGATCAGGGAAGTAACACAAATGAATGGACCTGAGTCAATCCAGTGCAAGGAATATAATAAGTCATGAGACCGTAGTAGTCCGAATCTCAACATGGTATTCCACTGTTTAAAACCTTCCTGTGGCTGTCCATAAATTCAGAATAAAATCCAAATTCTTCACTATGACTTCATCATTGTATGCTGTCTACTGCTTATTTTTCTAACCTCTTTCAGTTATTCTATAAATATTCATTCAGTAGCTACCATATTCCATTCATTTGGGATACATATATGAACAAAGTTAAGATTTTAATCCATGGTGTTAATATCTTAATGTAAGGGAGAAAAAGACAAGAAGTCATAAAATAAACATATAAATAGAATTTTAGAGGTTATAGGGCCATGGAAAAAAAAAGTTGGGGAAATTACAGGGGATTGAGAGTACCAACAAAAATGCCATCAGTTAATATTTTAGGCTTTGCAGACTGTAGTGTCTCTGCAGCAACTGTGCAATCCTGCCCTTGTAACACAAAGGCAGCAATAGATAATATGTCAATGAATGAGTATGTCTGTGCTTCAATAAAACTTTACAGAGACAAGCAGTTGGCCTGATTTAACCAGTGGGCTGTAATTTGAAGACTCTTAGAGTATTAAATCATCACTCAAGAATGACTCACTGAGAACATAGGATTTGACTTGCTGTCCAAGGGGCTCTCAAGAGTCTTTTCTAGCACCACAGTTTGAAAGCATCAATTCTGTGGTGCTCAGCCTTCTTTATGGTCCAACTCTCACATCCACACATGACTACTGGAAAAACCACATAGCTTTGACTATATGGATGTTGGTTGGCAAAGTGATGTCTCTACTTTTTAATACGATGTCTAGGTTTGTTGTAGTTTTTTGTTTGTTTGTTTTCTCCAAGGAGCAAGTGTCTTTTAATTTTGTGGCTGCAGTTGCCATCCACAGTGATTTTGGAGCCCAGGAAAATAAAATCTGTCGCTGTTTCCATTTTTTCCCCATCTATTTGCTGTGAAGTGGTGGGACCAGATGAGAGGACCTTAGTTTTTTGAATGTTGAGTTTGAAGCCAGATTTTTAACTCTCCTCTTTCACCCTCATCAGGAGGCTCTTTAGTTCTTCTTTGCTTTCTGCCATTAGAGCGGTATCATCTGCATATATGAGGATGTTGACCTTTCTCCCAGCAATCTTGATTCCAGCTAGTGCTTTATGCAGACAGGCATGTCACATGATGCACTCTGCATATAAGTTAAACAAGCAGGGTGACAATATACAGCCTTGATGTACATACTCCTTTCCCAATTTGGAACCAGTCCATTGTTCCATGTTCAATTCTAACTGTTGCTTCTTGACCCACATACACGTTTCTCAGGAGACAGATAAAGTGGTCTGGTATTCCCATCTCTTGAAGAATTTTCCATGTTTTTTTTGTGTGTGTGTGTGTGTGATCCACACAGTCAAAGCTTTAGTGTGGTCAGTGAAGCAGAAGTAGATGTTTTTCTGGAATTCCCTTGCTTTTTCTATGATCGAGAGGATGTTGGCAATTTGATCTCTGGTTCCTCTGCCTTTCTTAAATCCAGCTTAAACATCTGAAATTTCTTGGTTCACATATTGTTGAAGCCTGATTGAAGGATTTTAAGCATTTCCTTGCTAGCATGTGAAATGAGCGCAATTGTATAGTAGTTTGAATGTTTTTCAACATTGCTCTTCTTTGGGATTGAACGAAAACTGACCTATTCAAGTCCTGTGACCACTGCTGAGATTTCCAAATTTGCTGGCATATTGAGTGCAGCACTTTAACAGCATCATCTGTTAGGATTTGAAATAGCTCAACTGGAATTCCATCACCTCCACTAGCTTTGTTCATAGTAATCTTCCTAAGGCTTACTTGACTTCACATTCCAGGATGTCTGGCTCTAGGTGAGTGATCACACCATCGTGGTTAGCTGGATCATTAAGATCTTTTTTTGTTTTTGTTTTTTTTTTAATAGTTATTCTGTGTGTTCTTGCCACCTCTTATTAATCTCCTGCTTCTGTTAGGCACTTGCTGTTTCTGTCCTTACATTTATCATCACATTAATATGTTTTATCTGGATGCTTGTTGTCAAGCTTTGTTTTTATCTCTCCTAATGAGTATGTAAGGTGCCATGAGGGCAAGTGAGCTGGTTTGCTCTTTGCTCAGCATCTAGAATAGTGATAGCACACAGTATATATTCAATAATACTTGTTAGGTGAATGAGTGAAGAGTGAATATCATTCTAAAGAGAGCAGCCTCTTTAGTTCCAGCAAAATTTAATCATGAAAGATTGAGGTGTTTTTAACTCGATTTTCTGAGTTTTAAGAGAAGACAGAGACACAAATTTATGTTTAAAATTTATTGTATTTTATTTATTTATTTATTTATTTACTTTACAATATTGCATCGGTTTTGCCATACATTGACATGAATCCGCCACGGGTGTACATGTGTTCCCCTTCCAGAACCCCCCTCCCACATCCCTCCCCATCCCATCCCTCTGGGTCATCGCAGTGCACCAGCCCCAAGCACCCTGTATCATGCATCAAACCTGGACTGGCGATTCATTTCACATATGATAATTTACATGCTTCAATGCCATTCTCCCATATCTTCCCACCCTTGCCCTCTCCCACAGAGTCGAAAATACTGTTCTATACATCTGTGTCTCTTTTGCTGTCTTGCATACAGGGTTATCTTTACCAACTTACTAAATTCCATATATATATGCATTAGTATACTGTGTTGGTGTTTTCCTTTCTGGCTACTTCACTCTGTATAATAGGCTCCAGTTTCATCCATCTCGTTAGAACTGATTCGAATGTATTCTTTTTAATGGCTGAGTAATATTCCATTGTGTATATGTACCACTTCCTTATCCATTTGTCTGCTGATGGACATCTAGGTTGCTTCCATGTCCTGGCTATTATAAACAGTGCTGTGATGGACACTGGGGTACACGTGTCTCTTTCAATTCTGGTTTTCTCTGTGTGTATGCCCAGCAGTGGGATTGCTGGGCCATATGGCAGTTCTATTTCATTTCAAATGACCGTAACTGATAAAAATCCTAAAAACATTTGCATGTCGAACTACATACTTCTCAAGCTAGTTATCCAGGACTTCCACATACATTTATGAGTGAATCATTTGGTGATTTTGCTTGTATTTCTTTTCTAAACTGTGCAGTATGAAAGGTGAATTGGGTGATTTGTCTAGATCAGTGGGAAGTTAGTAGCAGTACAGGTTGTGGTTACTTCTTAAGACTTCCAATATTCTCTCCTTTAAGAACTATACATGTTAAAATTCTATTTACTATGGAAGCAGTATGCTCTCCTAAGGAAAAGAGTGCACAAATTTCATGGATAAACTTTTGGAATCTGTGTAAACCTATGGAATATAATTTTACGCTTCTTTACTTAGTTTTGTTCTACAGGGGTGGAGTTCCTGCATCTTTGGATTTATGTGGTATAATTTTCAAATAAACTAAAAGTCAAAGGATCATATTTCATTGATTTTTAGTATGTCTTCTCGTTCTGTGCCTAACATGGTATTTAATAAATATGTATTGTTAGTTCTGAGAATGAAATCTCTATTAATTATGATATTTGAAAAATAGGTGTAATAAACATTTTGAATAACTGTGTCATCTGAGAAATTACTCATGTCATGGATGTTGAATATTTAAAACACAAATTCAATACATGCATAATCACTGAATGTATAATGAATGAAAACCTTGACTGATCTAAGGGCCCTAACTGAAAGTGCTATATTATACTAATTGTAGGTATATTTATTATACATTTGATATGTGCTCTAATTAGTTTATATTTATTATTATTTAATTTTTAGAATAGGTAGAAACTAAGACTATGATTATACCAAAGCCACACGAGCCATGCAATTTAAAAAATCTATGGCAGAAGTTTTCTATGAGCTTACCCTCAGATGTACTTAGTATTTTTAGTGTGTTTCTTAGTATTTAGGACTATTTATTTTAGATAATTTTCAAGATAACCGAAAAGGAAAATGAATGATTGTCTAACCTCTAAGACATAAGGAGAGTGATCTAACACTGAGGCTTTTTGTTTATGATGTTCTACTTTGGAAATCAGATTTGGGCTTCTCTTGTGGCTCAAATGGTAAAGAATCGTCCCACAGTGTGGGAGACCAGGGTTTGATCCCTGGATTGGAAAGTTCCGCTGGAGAAGAGAATAGCAACTCACTCCAGTATTCTTGCCTGGAGAATTCCATGGACGTAGGAGCTGTTGGGCTGCAGTCCATGGATTGCAAAGAATCAGACACGACTGAACGACTAACACTTCACTTTTTCACTTTGAATGACATATTTTGTTACTAATATTTTTGTAGTATGCTTATGTACATGTGAATCTATTTTGCTTTAAGGGACAAAATTATTACAGATACTTAAGATATGTATATAGTATTGAGGACTTATTTCTTAAAATCACATTATTAATCTTTGCTTATAAACAGTAACAGAACTAATAATACATACTGGTAATTTTAGTTTTTCCTACATTTTTCTTTTTTCCTTGAGATAAAATTCACGTATAACATAAGGTTAACTTCAGGTATACAACCTAGTGATTTTATATATATATATATATGTCTGTGTGTGTATATATATACATATGCATATATATACATATGCATATACATATGCATATGTATATATATACACACACAGACATATATATATATATATATGTTGTGAAATAATCACTCCAAAGCCTCATTAATATCTGTCACCATATATAGTTACAAATTTCTTGTGATAAGAACTTTTAATGTGTACTCTGTTGACAAATTTTAAGTACACAGCACTATATTATTAACTGTGGTCACCATGCTATGGATTTCATCTCCAGGACTTACTTATTTTATAACTGGAAGTTTTTAACTTTTGACACATTTTACCCATTTCACTGACCCCCACAATGCCTACCTCCCAACTCTGACAACTATCAGTCTGTTTTATAAACTTTTTTTTTAAGATTCAACATATAGTGAGATCATATGGCATTTGTTCTCCTATGACTTATTTCACTTAGTACAATGCCCTTAAGATCCATCTGTACTTTCACAAATGACAGAATCTCCTTCTATTTTATGGCAGAATAATATTCCATTATATAGATATCATATTTTCTTTATCTATTCATCTGTTGATGGATGGAACAATTTAAGTTGCTTTCATGTCTTGGTTATTATAAATAGTACCACGGTAAACATGGGATACAGCTATCTTTTAGGAGTTAGTCTCTCATTTCCTTCAGATAAATACTCAGCAGTGGAATTGCTGGATCATATGGAAGTTATATTTTTAATTCTTTGAAAAATCTCCATACTGTTTTCCATAGTGGCTGCACCAGTTTACATTCCCACCAACAGTGCACAAGGGCTCCCTTTCTTATGACATCCTCACCAACACTTGTTATTTTTTGTCTTTCTAAGAAAAGCCATTCTAATAGGTGTCAGATGATATGTCATTGTGGTTTTGATTGGTATTTCCCTGATGATTGGTGATATTAAGCCCTTTTTTCTGTACCTATTGACTGTATGTCTTCTTTGGATAAAATTCTATTCAGATCTTCTGCACATTTTAGAAATAGAATTGTTTGTTTGGAAGATTACATTTTTATTACATTAGTGGCTTTCTTTACAGAAGATTTTTAATTTGAGGGAATTCTACTTACTTATTTTTGCTTTTGTTGCCTTTCTTGTGATGTCAGATCCAAAAAATACCACCAAGACTGATGTCAAGAAGCTTATCATTTTTGTTTTCTTCTTGAAGTCTTATACTTGCAAGTCTATATCCAAGTCTTTTATCATTTTGAGTTAATTTTTGGGTACAGTGTAAAATAGGGGTTCAATTTAAATCTTTTGTATTTGGCTGTCCAGTTTCCCAACATCATTTATTGAAGAGGTTATCCTTTTCCCCATAGTATATTTTTGGCTCCTTTACCATGAATTAATTGTCTATATATGTGTGGATTATTACTGGGTTCTCTATTGGTTCCATTGATGTATGTGGCTGTTCTATACTAATGCTATACTTTTTTGATTACTAAACCTTTGTAATATAGTTTGAAATAAAAAATCGTGATGTCTCCAGCTTTGCTATCCTTTCTCAAGATTTCTTTGGCTATTTGGAGTGTTTTGTTATTACATACAAATTATAGGATCATTCTATTTCTGTGAAAAATGGCATTGAAATTTTGATAGAAATTGCATCGATTCTGTAGATTTTTTTAGTTCGTATGCACAATCTAACAATATTAAATTTTCTTAATCCATGAACATAGATCTTTTTCCTTTTATTGTTGTTGTCTTCAATTTCTTTCATCAATGTCTTATTCAGTGTAACTGTCTTTCATTTCCTTGTTTAAATTTATTCATAGATTTTATTTGTATTTTTGCAATTGTAAATGGGATTTTCTTAATTTCTCTTTCTGATAGGTATTAGAGTATAAAAATGAAACTTATTTTTATGCATTGATATTTTATTCTATAAATTAACTGAATTTATTAATTTATAGTGTTTCTTTTTGGTGGAATCTTTAGGGTTTTCTATTTATAATATTGTGCCATCTGCAAATAGAGACATTTTTATTTCTTCTTTTCCAGTTTGGATGCCTTTCATTTCTTTTATTGCCTAATTTCTCTGGTTACAACTTCCAGTACAATGGTGAATAAATGTGGCCTTAGTAGACATTCTTGTCTTATTCCTGATCTTAGAGGAAAAGCTTTCAGTTTTTAACCTTAGGTACGAGGCTAACTGTGGGCTTCTCAAATATGTCCTTATTATGTTGAAGTACAACCCCTCTATACTCAGTTTGTTGAGAGTTTTTATCATAAATAGATGTTGAGTTTTGTCAAATGCTTTTTCTGCTTCTGTTGAGATAAACATATGATTTTCATCCTTTGTTTTGATAGTGTGTCACACTGATTCATTGATGAATGTTGAACCTACTTTGCATCCCTGGGATAAATCCACCTGATGATGGTGTATGATCCTTTTAATGTATTTTTAAATTGTTTGATAATATTTTGTTGAGGATTTTTCTCCTCAGTTCACCAGAGATAATCACCTGTAATTATCTTTCCTTGTAGTGTTCTTGGTTTGGTACCAGGCTAATAATGCTGCCTTGTCAAATGAATTTGGAAATTTCATCTCTGTTTCTATTTTTTGGAAGGGTTTTAGAAGGATTGGCATTAGCTCTTTAATTTTTTGATAAAATTCACGAGTGAAGTCATCTGGTCTTAGACTTTAGTGTGTTTGGAGGTTTTTGATTTACTGGTTTAATCACCTTATTAGTAATTGGTCTGGTTGGATTTTCTAATTTTTTTTATAATTCTTGGTAGGTTGTACATTTCTAGAAATTTATTTCTTCTAGGTTGTCTAATTTGTTGACACATACTTGTTCATAATAGTCTCCTATGCTTTATACTTCTATGATATCAGTTGTAACATCACTTTCATTTCTGATTTTATTTATTGGGGTAATTTCTGTTTTTTTTTATTGCTGAGTTGCTAAAGGTTTATCTATTTATCTTTTAAAGGTATAGAACAGTTCTTATTTTCACTGATGTTAACAACTGTCTTTTTAGACTGTGTATCCTGTATTTCTAGTCTGATCATTATTTCCTTCCGCCTACCAACTTAGAGCTTTATTTGGTCCTCTTTTCTGTTTCCTTAAAGTTTAAATTTCAGTTGTTTGAGATCTTTTTGTTTACTAATATGGGTGTTTATTGCTATGAACTTCCCACTTAGAACTGCTTTTGCTGAATCCCATAGGCTTGTTTTATTTCTGTTTTCATTTCTCTCAAGGTATTTTTTCATCTCTTTCTTTCAATTTCTTCTTTGAGCCTTTGGTGGTTTTATATCATGTTTTCCAGTTTTCTTCTTATAATTTATTTCTGGTGTTATGTCTGAAGAGACCTGATATGTTTTAAATATTCTTAAATTCATTAAGATTTATTTGGTGGTCGCTAGCATCTGATATATGTTGGAGAATGCTACATGTACACTTCAGAAGAAAGCACATTCTGTTGCTTTTGATTGTGATATTCTCTATATGTGTGTATTCATCTGACCTATTATGTCATATAAAGCCAATGCTTCGCTACTGATTTTCTTAATTTTTAAAATTTATTTATTCAGCTGTGTTGGATCTTCACTGCTTTGTGGGCTTTTATCTAGTTGTAGCAAGCAAGGACTACTCTCTAGTTGTGGTGTGATGGGCTTCTCATTGTGGTGGCTTCTCTTGTTGCAGAGCATGGGCTCCAGGGTGAACGGGCTTCAGTATCTGTGGCACGTGGACTCAGTAGTTTCAACTTCCAAGATCTAGAACACAGGCTCAATGGCTGTGGCAAACAGGCTTAGTAGCTTTGTGGCATGTGGGATCTTCCCGGATTTGGGATTGAACTGGTGTCTCCTGCACTGGCAGGCAGATTCTCTACCACTGAGTCACCAGGAAAACCCCTCTACAGGTTTTATATTTGGGTGATCTATCTATTGATGTAAGTGGGATATTAAAGTCATCTACTATTATCATATTTCTGTCTATTTCTCACTTTGGGTCCTTAATATCTGAGTCCTCAAATAATATTTAATTTATATTTAGGTGTTTCTGTGATGGGTGCATACATATTTATAGGTGTTAAATCCTTTTGTTAAACTGAAATCTTTACTATTGGATAATGGCCTTTGTTGTCTTTTATTAGAGTTTTTTTTTTTTTTAAACTTAAAGTCTATTTTGTCTAATATAAGTATAGCTACTGCAGATCTCCTTTGGTTTCCATTTCTGTGGGATATCTTTTCCATCCTTTCTCTTTTAGCTTGTGTGTGTCCTTGTATCTGAAGTGAGTCTTTTGTAGGCAGCATATATGCAGGTTTTTAGAAAATTCATTTAGCCATTCTGTCTTTTGACTGGAGAATTTAGCCCATAGATAGCTAATGTAATTATCAGTAGGTATAAACTCATTGTCATTTTCTTAATTGTATTCTATCTCTTTTCTAATTCATTTCCTCATTCTACTTTCACTCTCTTCCCTTGTGATTGAATGACTTCTCTAGTGGTATGCTCAAATTTCATTCTCTTTAGTATATCTGCTCTTGGTTTTTGCTTTGTGGTTGCCATGAGGCTTACATATAACAACTTATATTTATGTCTGTTTTAGCTCATAACATTATCATAGCATAATACATTCTAGTGAAAGTGAAAAGTGAAAGTGAAGTCACTCAGTCATGTTTGACTCTTCACGACCCCATGGACTGCAGCCTACCAGGCTCCTCTGTCCATGGGATTTTCCAGGCAAGAGTACTGGAGTAGGTTGCCATTGCCTTCTCCATAGTTACCATGAGGCTTACATATAACAACTTATATTTATGTCTATTTTAGCTCATAACATTATCATAGCATAACACATTCTAGAGCACTACATATTTACCCCTCCTCTCACATTCTATGATTTTGATGTCACAGTTTACAGTATATTTACTTGCATTTTTTCAGTCTCTAAGTCATGTGTGACTCTTTACAACTCCATGGACTGCAGCACACCAGGCTTTCCTGTCCTTCACTATCTCCTGGAGTTTGCTCAAACTCATGTTCTTTGAGTTGGTGATGCTATCCAACCATCTCATTCTCTGTCATCCCCCTTCTCTTCTGCCCTCAATCTTTCCCAGCATCAGAGTCTTTTTCAGTGAGTCAGCTCTTTGCATCAGATGGCCAAAGTATTGCAGCTTCAACTTCAGCATCCAACCTTCCAATGAATATTCAGGGTTGATTTCCTTTAGGATTGACTGGTTTGATCTTCTTGCTGTCCAAGGGGCTCTCAAGAGTCTTTTCTAGTACCACAGTTTGAAAGCATCAATTCTGTGGTGCTCAGCCTTCTTTATGGTCCAACTCTCACATCCACGCATGACTACTGGGAAAAACCATAGCTTTGACTATACGGACATTGGTTGGCAAAGTGATGTCTTTGCTTTTCAAAATACTCTCTAGGTTTGTCATAGCTCTTTTTCCAAGGGGCAAGCCTCTTGCCCCTTGAAGTTAAAAAACTTCGTGGCTGCAGTTATTGTCCACAGTGATTTTGGAGCCCAAGAAAATAAAATCTGTCATTGTTTCTAGTTTTTCCCCATTTATTTGTTATGGGAGTGATGGGGCCAGATGCCATGATCTTAGTTTTTTGAATGTTGACTTTTAAGCAAGCTTCTTCACTCTCCTCTTTCACCCTCATCAAGAGGCTCTTTAATTCCTCTTCGCTTTCTGCCATTAGCAGTATCATATCAATTAATAGATTGTAGTTATAGGTATTTCTACTATTTTGTCTTTTGACTTTTATATTACCTTTATAAATGATTAACCCACCAACTTCACCACATTAAATTATTCTTTTACTGTGTATTTCCCTCTACCAGTAAGATTTATATTTGCATACATTTTCCTATTACTAATTAATGTACTTTTGTTTTAACTTAAGAAAGTTCCTTAACATTTCTTGTAAGATCAGTTTTCTAGTGGTGGTGAACACTCCTTTAGCTTTTGCTTGTCTGGAAACTTTTTATCTTTCCTTTGATTCTGAAGTACAACTTTGCTGGGTATTCTTTCTTGGCAAGTTTTTTTTTTTTTTTTTAGTTCTTTCAATATATCATGCCACTCCCATTTGGCCTGCAAAGTTTCTACTGAAAATTGCTGATAGTCTTATGGGATTCCTGTATCTAACAAGTGTTTTTTCTCTTGTTTCTTTTAAGATTCTTCCTTGTCTTTAGTTTTTGACACTTTAAGTATAATGTGTCCTGGTTTGGGTCTCTCTGTGTTCAACCTATTTGGAAAACTTTAGACTTCCTGGATGTACACATCTGTTACCTTCCCCAGGTTTATGGAAGTTTTCAGCTCACTTATTATTAAGATTATTTATTTACATAAGTTTTCTGCCCTTTACTCCATCTCTCCTTTTGGAAATCCTATCATGAAAATATTGCTCCTCTTATTTTGTCCCACAAGCCCTTAAGATATCTTCACTCTTTTTCATATTTTTCTTTTGTGCTACTCTGTTTGATAGATTTGCCTGTCTTGTCTTCAAGTTTGCTGATCTATCCTTCCATTTCATACCATCCATTGTTGAACTCCTTTACTTTCTAGTTCAGTTATTGTATCCATCAGCTATGTGACTTCTGTTTATACAGTCTTATATTTTCTATCTTTTTTTGAAACTGTTTGTTCATGCATTATTCTCTTGACCTTGATAAGCATCATTGTGATGATTATTTTGAACTATCAGGTAAATAATTTGTCTCCCATTTCATTAAGGTCTTTTCTGAGGGATTCTTTTGTTCTCTCATTTGGAAAACATTCCTCTGTTGTTTCATTTTCCTTGACTCTCTGTGTTGGTTTCTAGTCCTCTTTCCCAGTCTTAAGAAAATGATTTTGTGTAGAAGATGAAACTTTGTATTCAACTTTGACCTTTCTTGGTTCTTTTCCAAACATCTTTGGTTGTTCATTTAGCCTACTTTGTTTTTAGTGGCTACCAATAGTTCAGGGTTGCCAAGGCTCATCAGGGTCCCAAGTGAGAGGATCTCAGGTAACACATTCAGGATGAATGAATGGTTGCTAGGTTTGCAAGAAGCAACTTTTAAACTGAGTAGATATATTTCTTCCAGCAAAAGACTGGGATGGACATTGTGCTTTCTGCACTTAGCCCTGGGATAACAGACAATGAAGAATTCTTTCTTGGTTTGCTATCCTCATGGTGATCCCATGAACATAAGCTGCACTGGCCACCAGAGCCAGGTTTACAAGTGATATGTCATCTGGACAGTAGCCACAAAAGTTGGAGTGCCTGGCATGTGCACAAGCTCCTTTTTGGAGATACCAGTGACGTGGGGTGAGGTAAAGAGAGAGAGCCCCAAAATAGTACAGGTCAAGAAGCAACAGTTAGAACTGGACATGGAACAACAGACTGGTTCCAAATAGGAAGAGGAGTACGTCAAGGCTGTATATTGTCACCCTGCTTATTTAACTTATATGCAGAGTACATCATGAGAAATGCTGGGCTGGATGAAGCACAAGCTGAATCAAGATTTCTGGGAGAAATATCAGTAACCTCAGATATGCAGATGACACCACCCTTATGGCAGAAAGTGAAGAACTAAAGAGCCTCTTGATGAAAGTGAAAGAGGAGAGTGAAAAAGTTGGCTTAAAGCTCAACATTCAAAAAACTAAGATCATGGCATTCAGTCCTATCACTTCATGGCAAATAGATGGGGAAACAATGGCTATTTTTCTGGGCTCCAAAATCACTGCAGATGGTGACTGCAGCCATGAAATTGAAAGATGCTTGCTCCTTGGAAGAAAAGTTATGACCAACGTAGACAGCATATTAAAAAGCAGATTTTACTTTGCCAACAAAAGTCCATCTAGTCAAAGATATGGTTTTTCCAGTAGTCATGTATGGAAGTGAGAGTTGGACTATAAAGGAAGCTGAGCACTGAAGAATTGATGCTTTTGAACTGTGGTGCTGGAGAAGACTCTTGAGAGTCTCTTGGACAGCAAGGAGATCTAATCAATCCATCCTAAAGGAGATCAGTCCTGAATATTAATTGGAAGGACTGATGCTGAAGCTGAAACTCCAATACTTTGGCCACCTCATGCGAAGAGCTGACTCATTTGAAAAGACCCTGATGCTGGGAAAGATTGAAGGCAGGAGGAGATGGGGACAATAGAGGATGAGATGGTTGGATGGCATCACTGACTCAATGGACATGAGTTTGAGTAAACTCTGGGAGTTGGTGATGGACAGGGAGGCCTGGCATGCTGCAGTCCATGGGGTTGCAAAGAGTCAGACGTGACTGAACTGAACTGAACCTAGCCTCCCTGGTCTCCAGAAAGGGTCGCAATTGGCTCCTAAATGCATGCCTGCCTCTCAGATGACAGCTACAAAGATAAGGGAATAGTTCTCTTTCATGGAATGACTTGGCATTTCTGTCTGCTGCTTCTGTGCTGTGTTCTGGTTGAGGGGAAGCTGATTAAGAAAGCTTTCTGTTATAGTCTTGTGGGACCTGCTAATGTAAGCCCCACTGGCTTACCAGAGTCAAGATGATCAGCATGCCTGGATGGCCACTGTAAAAACCAGAGTTCCAGATGTATGAACAAGCTCCTTTCCAGGTGATACTGGAGACTGGGGTAGGACAGAGCGAGAGTTCAAAAATAGTCCCTAAAAGGCCCAGTCTCTGTGGCCTTTGGGGAGTATTTCATTTACCCTCTAGATGTGGATTAAATTAGAGGTCTAGCCTTCAGGCCAAAGTTTTAAGATATGCAGATGGGCCTCTTTCACAGATATTCTGGACTCTCTTCAGTTGAGTGCCGCCTTGAAGGTGGCCACAGTAAGTTTGTGCAAGCTCGTTAAATACTGTTTCTTCATTTCCTATGGTTTTGTGGCTCTTCTAGTCACAAGCCCTGTTAATTTTCAAAGTTAGATGTTTTGAAGACCTCTTAGGTGCAGATCTTAAAAGTTTGGGTGCCAAAGGTGAGGTTCAAGCCTTCTAAGAATCTAAGGGATGTTTTCCCTGCTGTGGAAGACTCCACTAGAGGTAGAACTTACGGAGAGGTTGTGGCTCAGTCTCTCCTACCTATTTTGATGTGCATTTTTTTCTTGTGTGCCTGATGTGTAGGAATCACTCAGCTAGTTTTTGGATTTCTTGTGGAAGGTTGTTCCATAGGGAGCTGTAGATTTGGCATGTCGGTGGGAGCAGGTAAGTTCAGAATTCTCCTATGTGGCCATCTTGAACCAGAATCCCTTTAACATTTATTGTTAATGTCTACCTTAGAAAAATAATTTCATTATCTCATTTTGTGGGCCACACAACTGAGGCGGAGAGACTTGAGCATCCTTGCACAGGATCACACAGGCAGTAAAGGGCATAGCTAGGGTTTGATCTCTGACGCAGTATCTCTCAGGCTACCAGGAAGCCTTCTGCAGCTTTTTAGCCTAAGTGAAGTAGTGAACGGACAGCTCTAGGAGTTGCTCCCTCAACCACAATACTGACATCAACTATTCCATTTTCATTGACTTTTTTCATGTAAAACCATGGTGCCATTGAAGAAAATCAATTAGTGTTAAAATGATTAGCAAAAGCAAAAGTCCCAGTGTAAGTAAAAACCTTCTCTAACTTGCTCATTGTATCTTATTTCTAACATTTCCATTTTCTCAGGCCACCCGTTTCATTTACATATCAGTGTTTGCAATATTACACAGTGGTTTGTTCTAATGTTAGCTAAGCTTTAAATATGCCTTCAGAGCTACTCTGTGTAATCATGCTTGTCTCCATTTCACAGTGTAACCAGTAGTGTTGAGCATGTGAGGAAAGATTCCTTTTCTCTGTCAGTGATTTCAGCTGTCAGCCTCTAAAATAGTGACATGGGGAGGCTGTTATTAAAGCTGTCTTTGTCAAATCATGGGCTCTGCAGTAGGGAATAAGTCTACAACAGTCAACATTTCGGTCTCTTGAACACTTTATTTGTTATAAATACAAGTCAATACCACAAGATGGCACCTTCTTACTTTTCAACATCTACAATTACCAACATTCATCTTCATAAAATGGTTTCAGCTCTTTCATATGTTGTTTTAGATATTATTGAAACCTTATAAAAGCAAGACTTGCTACAAACAGGATCAGTGTTCGATGTATATTAAATGAGGTCAGATAATTAAATTCAAAAAAAGAATTTATAAATATTCAGATAAGAAAATTGAAATTACAAAAGCAGAGTTTGTCATCATTAAACTGAATTACAACTGTGTGTTGCTAATGCTATATCTACATGGGAAAGTTTTTGTTAAAATACAGTTTTAGTAATTAAATAATTTACCTCTTTTTGCCAATATAACCTCTGATTTCATTTGTACACCCTAACATTCAATACACATTTCATTCAAAACCACCTAGCTTTCATCTAGTCCAGCAATTACACACATTCCATTTGTTTTCAATAAATGCAACCCATGAAGTGCCATCATCCTCCTGGCTACAAAACAAAATACAATTTGTAAAGGTAAAAACTCAGAATTTCTGAAATGGTAACCCATTCTCTCTGTGTTCATGAAAATCAGCAATCCAATTGGAAAGTCTTTGAACCAATGTAAATTCTAGAAAACTCAGTGTTGAAGTATGGGAAGAATAAGGATTTGCACTAACATAGTGCATAAGAATGCAGTGTCAGACTGATCATTTACAGTAAAAGCCTTGGACTCTCTGGATTGTCATCATGCTGCTGAGGATAAAATTTACTTAAGTCTGTAGGAATTCCATCATGTTTTCTTCCTCCCATTTCCAAACAGGAAGAGAAGGGTTTTCAGGTCCCTTGGGAAAATCAAAAACATTAAACACTCACACCCAAAAACAACTGGAAAGCAAAATGGCAGACCTAAATCCTCGACTCCATGTCCAAATGAAGTTGAGGCAATATTACTTTTGCAGTATTTGTATTCTGCCCAGTATATCACACCATGAGATTCCTCAAAAAACTGAGAAGTCTGAGAGCTACAAAATAGAAAGCGGTTAAGGCAGTTGATGTCTACATTTGGATTTCTTTTTTCAGGTTACATGTCTAAGTCTCCATCGTAGGCTAAGGTCAGAGGCTTCTGTTGGGGAGGTGTGCTTTGATGTGGTTTTGGCTTCTTGCTGTAAAGGGAAAAGAATTCCTGAGATGAAGAAAGTTCACAGAGCTCTGTTTCATCTGCCAAAGAAAACTGTGAGGTACAGAAATCCAAGTGGTTAGACAAAAGACTAATTTCTCTGGACTGGCGGGTTCCTTTTGGGAATACTGGTGTACTTTAATCCTTAAACCAGGAGAAGTCTTTTTTTTTTTTTTTTTTTTTTCAAAATCTTAAACATAGTTTAGTGGAAACAATGAACTTGGTGAAGGGCCACTTTCCTTTGTTTATATGCTGTAATGCGAACATCTGCTGCTCACTAATTCCTAAGCTACTAAGGCCTCCACAGTGCAGATGTTTTATCATCATAAGTAGCTAGAACAGCCAGATTCTCTTGCTTTACTTTGCTGTTTTTAAGTAAACACACTTCTGCTCTGGCTTGAAACCTGGTATCTAGCTGCCAAGTCACCAGAGTCTGTCAGGAGAATTTCACTGATGTTGTACCAGGCAAAACCATTCTCTTCCTGTCTCTGTGCTCCCTGAGTTTGACATCTTTGCCAGGTTAGAAAGGGCTGTTCTTGCTTCTCACACAGAGAGAAGCTGAAACAGTTACATTCCCCAAACTCTCAGTGATGTCCCAAATCTGGGGCAAACCATGCTTCATTATGCTCTTTGATTCTTAGTGTGGGTGATGTCAACTAATGAGTATTTACAGTTTAATTTTGCTACACACTGCCTTCCCCACCATCATTCTGTCTCTCTTCTGTCCTCAGTGTCTAGGCTTTGCCATGCCTTCAGAGCCCAACTCTCTTTGAGTTGTCCTCACCAAGAGGGAGCCACCTCTGGCTTTGTCTCCAAATTTCTATACTATTTATTTTATTGCAGCATGTTATTAATTGGATGCACATACTAAGTGCCAAGCCCTGTGCTGAGCACTTTACATAAAACACCTCAATAAGTCCCAGGCCAAAAGTGAGAGAAGGAGGCATTGGGATTATCATTACCACTTGACCGAGAAGGACTAGAGAGGTTGTTACCTTCCTCAAGTCACTGAGTGAGTGGTGGAGCCTAGAATCCAAATGTATCTAGTACACACAGGAAAAACACTTTTAACCCTTCAGTGCATTCTCCTTGTATCCACATTATTAATTAGGCACTTGGTAGACAACTCTTTTGTCTGTACATATAATTTTTAATATTTTGAGTGAATGTAAATTAAAAACAAACATTTTAATCTGTACAATTGAGTGGCATTTTGAACATTATGTTGCAACATTGCATAATCATTACCCCAAAGGGAAACGCTTCCCACTAAGCAGTCTACACTTTGGAACAGGTAGCCTTTGGGACACTTTCTTTCCAAATACCATTCTTTAAGGCAGCTCTGAGAAACCAACAAACATTTGTCTAAAGGAGAAGGCTAGTGTAATGCATTATATAAGGCTATATATTTTACAAAATGCAATGTATTGTAAAGGGAGTAATTAGGAACTGTCATGGACTCAATATTTGCATTACCCTTCCGTCAATCATATGTTAAAATCTTAACCCTTAATGTGATGGTATTTGGAGATGGGGGCCTTTGGAAGGTGATAAGGCATTCTCTACCCCTGGCAACCACCTATCAAATTTCTGCCTCTGTAAATTTGCCTATTCTGGATATTTCCTAAGGAATCATACTGTATGTGTGGCTTTTTGTGTCTGGCTTCTTTTACTTAATGGCTAAAAAGTTGAGAATTGTATGATGCATGAATTTTACCACAAAAGAGACCCATGTTTGATAACATTTTTTTATAGGGAGAGTCTCCTAGTTTAAAATACTGAGGTTCTAATTCAGGAGAGAAACTTTGTTTGAAGCAATTTATAGAGACTAGAAACAATTTATAGATGCTAGAAGCAATTTATGGATGTTGAAGAGGTGAATTAGAAATGATTTCTAAAAAGCTTACTGATAGGAACCAGAGATCCTACAGTGTCCACACCGGCATACTGTGGGTGGCTGTGTATGACTGAGTGCTGGACATGGGCTGCAGGCAAAAACATCCTTAACAGTGGAGAGGCAGAAATAAGCTTCAAAATTCACTGCAGAGGTATACTCACCCTAGGCCTGTTCCCCTTCTCAAAGAGCAGGGACTGCATAATTATCTGAATAACATCCAAATTTGTCTATATTTAATATATATGTAGAATCCAGTGGCTCTAGTACACTGCCAGGCTCCAGCCTGGGTCCAGAGCGCACACTAATCTGCATTTAAACAGACTAAACACTCACACAGATGAGAATTTACAACAAAGTGGAAGTGACAGTTTGTCTATTATCCACCCTAGGGATGCTAGTAGAAGGTGTCCTAATGTCCAAAAGAATAAGAGGAATTTCATTTGGAATGACCATAGGGATCTTCTGCCTCCCCCACCTCCTGCTGTTTTAGGGGAAGAAAAGAGAGGAGCAAGAAATGAAGGTGTTTCCAGAGTTTCTGGCAATTCACTTTTTAAAAAATTTATTTTAATGAAATATAGTTGATTTACAATGCTGTTAATTTCTGCTGTTTAGCACAGTGATTTAGTTATATGTATATATGTTCTTTTTCATTTTCTTTTCCATTATAGTTTATCACAAGATATTGAATATAATTCCCGGTGTTATACAGTCAGACCTTGTTGTTTGTCCATTCTCTGTACAACAGTTTACATTTGGCAATCCACTCTTTTTTTTCTTTTTGAGGAATTGGCTTCTCTAAAAAAATCATTTTATTAGAATATAGTTGATTTACAATGTTGTTAGTTTCTGCTGTTCAGCAAAGTAAATCAGTTATACAGATACATCTATCCACACTTTGTCAGATTCTTTTCCTATATAGGTCATTATAAAGTACTGAATAGAGTTCCCTGTGCTACACAGTAATCCTTATTAGTTACCTAGGCTCAGCGGTAAAGAATCTGTCTGCCAGTGCAGGAGACTTGGGTTCGATCCCTGGGTCAGAAAAACCCCCTGGAGAAGGAATTGGCAACCCACTCCAGTATTCTTGCCTGGGAAATCCCATGGACAGAGGAACCTGGCAGGCTACAGTCCATGAGGTTGCAAAAGAATCATACATGATTTGTGACTACATAACAAGCATGTGACTCCCAATCTCCCAATATATCCTGTCCCATCTGGTAACCATAAGTTTGTTTTCTGGATCTGTGAGTGTATTTCTGTTGGTAAGTTCATTTGTATCATTTTTGTTTAGATTCCACATATAAATAATATTTGTCATGATATTTGTCTTTGACTTACCTCACTCAGTATGACAATCTCTGGGTCTATCCATGTTGCTGCAAATGGCATTATTTTGTTCTAATTGGCATTTGTTAAGGGCTTCCCAGAAGCACTAGTAGTAAAGAACTTGCCTGGGAATTCCCATGGACAGAGGAGCCTGGTGAGCTACAATACACAGGGTCAAAAAGAGTTGGACATAACTGAAGCGACTTAGCACACACAAGCTACGTAGTAGAAAAAAGGGAAGATGAAGTCCTGGGGTGTGGGGACGAGTATGAAAAGACAAGAGTATTGGTTACCAAAGGAGGTGGTGGTTAGAGATAAATTAGGAGACTGGGATTAATATATACACACTACTATTCATATACACTATATTATATATGAAATAGGTAAACAACAAGGACCTACATTATAGCACAGAAACTCTACTCAGTATCTTGTAATAACCTGTAATGGAAAAGAATTTGAAAAGGAATATATTTATACACACACACACACACACACACACACACACACACACACACACACACACACACACACACACACACAGAAAGAAATGGCAACATACTCCAGTATTCTTGCCTGGAAAATTCCATGGACAGGGAGCCTGGCAGCTATAGTCCATGGGGTCACAAAGAGTCAGACACAACAACTGAGCTTGCACACATACACACACACACACACACACATATATATATATATATATCAAACTGAATCACTTTGCTGTACACTTGAAACTAACAACATTGTAAAGTTAGTATGCTTCAATAAAAATAAAATCCCTGCCTGCCCCGCCCCCCCCGCCAAAGAGACAACAATATTGCCTTGGAGACATCTTAACTTGGCCAGCCTCTAGGAGCTGTGCCTAGAAAATTCAGCTCAAATAGTTCTTGAATTTTTATACCAGTTTACAGGTATGGAATTGTGAACACTGTGCTCACCTCTAGAAAAAAAAAAAAAAGAGGGGGCTCCTAGTGTGTAGGCCTGGGGTTTTTGTGGTGTGTGTTGGGATGGTTGTGATAAAGGCTTCATTTCATGATGTCTCTCTTCATATCATGTAAGCTCTCAATTGATGTATTAAAATCATGGCTATGAATGTATGAGGGGCTTCCCTTGTGGCTCAGCTGGTAAAGAATCTGCCTGCAATGTGGGAGACCTGGGTTCGATCCCTGGGTTGGGAAGATCCCCTGGAGAAGGGAAAGGCTACCCACTCCAGTATTCTGGCCTGGAGAATTCCATGGACAGTATAGGCCATGGGGTCACAAAGAGTCAGACATGACTGAATGACTTTCACACACATGAATGTGTGAGATATGAGAACTTTAAGAGAGTTTAAAAGTTAGCAACCACTGAATAATGTGGTAATGCTGCTGAGAAGCTGTGGCTGTAGAGTTTCCTGGCTGGTTAAAAAGAACCCTAAGAGGAACAACTGAGTAGGGACCTGCCCTCTGCAAACTCAGCAAATAGGAAACTTTTCTTTAGAAGCCCCTGCTCCCTTTCCTTTCTTCCTTCCTGATCTTTATTAGGAAATTCATTTATAAATCATTTTTAAATTATTTTTCTCTTCAACTCTGCTATCAGGTAAGGTGTGACCACCTTACTCACACTAAATCAGGACCCATAAATGCCTGGCCCATGGGCCGCTGCCACTCCCAGGCATCCTGTGCCTGCGGTGGCCATCTCCCATCCATCAAACACTTCTTTCCTGTTGAGCCCAGGAATAGCCTCATAATTCTTCCTAATGCAGCGCTGTTGACAGCCACTACCACATTTAGAGTTTGCACAGGGAGAAAACCATTATGCAGCTCTGGATGTAAGAGATAATTGACTGACACGTTTTAAAGTCACCTTTTCCGTGATTATTTGCATTTTAGCAAAGGATAAACCGATTAGGCCAGAAAAGTGAGTTCATTGTGAAAAAAGACAGGTAAGTGCTGGCACTTCTACCACCCTTGATTTCAAGCCACAGGACTCAGACCAGAAGATACTAAGTCAGCCACTCATAAGGGCTGAGCCTCAGAGGTGGCAGCACCACCTTCAGACTTTCAAACTTGAGAGCCCATTCCCTGCATTGTGCTGAGCAAGGTAAAATAGATGTGCTTCTCCAAGTAACTTCCAGGCACTATGTCTAGATTAACTAAAAGCTCGCCCAATGGTCGTCCCCACTAAATGACCTCATGGATCTTTATTGCCAGGGGAGCTAGGGCATCAGTAATATTTCAAGAAACTGAAATGTTTATGGCAGACATACAAAGGATCATATCTAAACAAAGCAGTCCTTGAGAAGACTATTTTTCTCTATTTTCTCAAAAACATTTCCAAATGTTATTATAAATTGCTTCCATGTAAAGTATACACCTAACACCTGGCATGTTATAGCAGCTCTCTTGTCCTAAGCTTTTTATTTTGGAGGAGAAAATATAAAATCTCCAAAACTGTCATCTTCTAACTCGTCTGCAAGCTAGTTAATAGAAATAGATGCTGTGAAAACCTATTTGGATTCTTTAGGCAGGTCATATGTAACAGTAAGTGTTTTGATATCAATAGGTCTATAACTTACTTTACTTTGGAAATGAAGATCCGCTAAAATATGTAAAAGGTATAGATATTAAATTGAATCTAAAGAGTTTTTTAGGATTACTCAAGGAAAAGAAATTATAGAGACTGGAAGTCCAGTGGAAAGGGATTAAGACATTTGGGGTTAAGACAAATCTGGAGCTGATTTCACTAGGCTGATACTCTTATATAAGTTACTAAACTTTTCTGAGTATGGCTTGCTCCCTCTTTAAAGATGATATTAACAACACTTTATTGGATTATTGGAAAGATCGAATAAGGCAACCTATGTAAAGCACTTTGACATATGTGAATATTAGATTTTTTTCTTGACCTTTAAAGATCATGGGCAATAGATTTTTTTTTTTAGCTTATCCACTCATTGATTCATTCACTTATTTAATAAATATTTGTGAAACTTGCGCTCTAAAAAATAAGTCATTATACCTTTTCTCCCCCACCCCTAAGTCCTTATGGTTTGGTAGATGGTGGAAGACGTTTATACAAGTAACTACAATGCCAGCATGGAGTAAATGCCACAGGGTTGGCGGCTTATACAAGTTATTCCAGGCTGTTTCATAAGGAAAAGTTGGCATTTAAATTTTTATTGGGAAGAACGGTTAGAATGCCAACAACTTATGAAAATTAATTCTAGAAGAATGAACTGTAAGGAGTGAACCATGCAAGCAGAAGCTTTCTTGTGAAATAAGATACCATACTATGTACCCTAATGTAAGGTAACATCTCCCAAAACACTATCCTTCAGAAAGAGGTTGTAGCCTTATATTCAACTCCTATAAATATTACAAAAGATAACAATATAAAAAGTATTTTTAATGACGATCATAAATATACATGAGCAGTACAAATAAAATGACAAACTTCCCTAATATATGTTAATAGATACTTGCATCTTGAGATAAAGCCTCTGAAACAGCAACACAAACGGATTGAAAGAAGTGTTGTATCTCAACCAACTTGGATGGACATAAGTATAGTAAACTTGAAATGTTGACTTTGATGTAGAATAAGATTTTAAATTCTTCAATGATAAAGCAACAATTTAAATACATCTAAGCCTGTGCAACACACTGGGGCATAGAGAAATAGTAGAAAATGAAGTTGAAAGAGTTGTTTGGGCTCAAATAGTAGAAGGCTTTTGACTTGCAAGGCAGCCAGAACATACTTTCATGTTGCTGTCAATGGGAAGCCACTGCTGGCATTTGAGGAGGAAAGGGGCTGATCACCTGACTAAGTTTTAAGAAGACTAATCTGGCTATAGAGAGTTGAAAGGAGGATTTGTAGGGCTTCCAAATATGGAGCTAACTGCTACTTCCAATGGGGGATTATTAAGGGTGGATAATGAGGATGAAAAAAATAGATATACTATACATAAATAGCTATATAATTTGGTCACTAAACAGTAGGGGATGATTCCCTTGACCTTTTACATTAAAAATTCTCTAGAAAATTATGTTTGTCTTCACAATTCAGTGAGGTACCTATAATCAATTCTCAGAGCCTAGAAAGGGCTACAATAAGTATTTATTGTTGAAGGAATGGATTAAGGGTAACATACTTTTAAGTTGAAAGAAAGGGAGAAATGTAAAAGGGCAGAATTTATGACTTGATTAAATTTTAATTAATTTTTAATCTTTTAGATATTCAAGGAAGAAGGAACCATAGAATCTGGAATTGGGGATGTGACTATGAAGTAGAATACATCTCACTTTTCACAGACTGATAGACTAGCTGATTATCTTACACTGTACTGGGCCATTGCTTTCAGAGCAGTTTCTCACCTATCAAGCCTTTATGTTCTTTGTTTCAATTTAAGACCTTTTCCTCATCTTTTCTAGTGGTGAATGCTTCCTATCACTCTCAAGCTCATATAAGGCTTTCCACTTCACATTTGTTCATTAAGACAGGATCTAGACAATACAAAATTAATCAGTTCAAACATAATTGGTCAAATCATTTGATTTTAAGGTAAATGACTAACTGAAGGTGTTTTTTATTGCATGACTGTGGAAGTAATAGCTGGATAGCAATCCAACTTCTTCTAGAAATTCAATCTCAATCACTATAGGTGGCAGAAAGAATTAAAGTCACTTGATTCTCTTCACTAACTTTCACTGACCAAGAGCAAAGACTTAAAAACCTGTGTAACCTTGGAAGTATGAGCTAAAATACAAAGACTAGATTTGAATTGAGATTAAAAACTTGGGCAAAAATTCTCAAGGAAACAGTTTGAAACAGATGATGAATATAAATATCTTGATTTAGAGAAAAAAGCAAAGTAACACTTTGATCTTATGAAAATTAAAAAAAAAACCTTTGAAAAATTTCAGGAAGCTAATAAAATATTCTCAACACACTTAAAAACATTCAAAGGTATTTACTTCTGTCTGGTTTCAAGATCAGCTCATCAAATAAAATATATTCTATACAATAAACTAGTCATCATTTTGTGAGGATAATATACTTTAGGAACTAGTCACTTACAAAACAGGTTCCTGGAATGGACAATCAAATTTTCTTTTATGGTTGGTCACTGTAGATAGACACCTGGCTCTACTATCCAAAATATACTAATAGGTTTTTTGAACCAACTGGTCAACTTAACATACTTGGTAAAAATAGGTCAGTTTGAGAAGGAAATTTAAGAACTAGAATTTTCTCAGCCTTGCCTGCTATTAGAGTTACCTGGGGCTCTTTTAATTACTCCTGCATGTGGTCAAGTTGTCTGGATGCTTAAATTGGAATCCCTGGAGCTAGAGATACCAGAAAGGAAATTTTAAAAAAGTACCTTTTAAAATCTCACCCCCCTAAAATAAAATACTGAGGAATAAACCTGACCAAGAAGGTGAAATATACCCACAAACCTATGGTCAATTCATCTTTGACAAAGGAGGCAAGAATATACAATGAAAAAAAAAAAAAAGTCTGTTCAGCAAGTGGTGCTGGGACAGCTGGACAGATGCATGTAAATCAATGAAGTTAGAACACATCCTCTCACCATACACACAAAAAAACTCAAGATGGCTTAAAGACTTGAACATAAGACATTATAAAACTCCTAGAACAGAGCATAGGCAAAACATTCTCTGACATAATTTGTACCAGTATTTTCTTAGGTCTCCCAAGGCGATAGAAATAAAAACCAAGATAAACAAATGGGGCCTAATCAAACTTACAAGCTTTTTGCACAGTAAAGGAAACCATAAACAAAATGAAAATCCAACCTACAAATGAGAGAATATATTTGCTAATCATGTGACTGACAAGGGCTTGATTTCCAAAATGTACAAACAATACATACAACTCGACAATGAGAAAACAACCCAATTAAAAAAGGTGGGCAGAAGACTTAAGTAGCCACTTCTCCAAAGACATACAGATGGCCAACAGGCACATGAAAAGATGCTCAACATCACTATATATTAGAAAAGTGCAAATCAAAACCACAATGAGGTACCACTTTACACCAGTCAGAATGGCCATCATTAAATACTCTACAGATAACAGATGGTGGAGAGAGCATGGAGAAAAAGAAACCTTCCTATATTGTTAGTGGGCATGTATTGAATAAGTTGTTGAAGCCACTGTATGAAACAGTATGGAAGTTCCTCAGAAAACTAAAAATAGAAATACCAAATGATCCAGCAATCCCAATCCTGGCCATACATCCATACAATACCTTTAAAAAAATACATGTACCCCTATATTCATAGCAGCACTATTCACAATAGCCAAGATGTGGAAAAAAATCTATATGTCCATTGACAAACGAATGGATAAAGAAAATTTTTACAAATATACAATGGAATAGTACTCAGCCATAAAAAAGAATTAAATAATGCCATTTGCAGCAACATGAATAGACCTAGACATTAACACAGTAAGAGAAGTAAGTCAGAGAAAGACAAAAATATCCTATGATATCACTATATGTGAAATCTAAAATATATAAATGAAACTGTCTATGAAGCAGAAACAGATTCATGGAGATATAGAACAGATATGTGGTTGCCAAGTGGGAGGGCGGTAGTAGTTGTAAGCTTTTATATAGAGAATGGATAAGCAATAAGGTCCTACTACATACAGCACAGAGAACTATTTTCTATATCCTGTCCCCATAATGGAAAATGAAAAAGAATGTGTGTGTGTGTGTGTGTGTGTATACATATAGATATGTGTGTGCTGAGTTGCTTCAGTCGTGTCTGACTCTTTGCAACCCTATGCTCTATAGCCTGCCAGGCTTCTCCATCCATGGGCTTCTCCAGGCAAGAATACTGGAATGGGTTGTCATTTCCTTCTCCAGGGTGTGTGTATGAATTTGTGTGTGTGTGTGTGTGTGTATAAACTGAATCACTTTGTCTAACAGCAGAAATTAACACATTGTAAATCAACTACACTTAATTAAAAACAAAAAGAATCTGTGTGATTAAGTCCTGGTACTAAGACGTACCAGGAAACTCCAGTGTGTTAAAATGGTACTGATCGAAATCAAAATTGTAAAATGGGAAAGCCCTGATTAATGATTTGCCTTGTTTACCTGTGATATTATATAAAAGCCAAATACAAAAATGTTATTTCAAATGAGGACAATAAAGATAATATTCTCCCACTTCAACTATTTAGCAATTCTAATGTTGATGATTATTTGTGAGTTTAAGGGTTCTGTTATAATGACCAGATTTCAACATAAGTTTTCTTTTAGTATAATATGCCACCAATGAAAATATAAGAGTATAAACTTTTTACTAGTTAGTACTTACCAAACAAGGTAGGAAGTAAATACTAGGAAAATCATGATAAGAAAACCACCACCTGAAACTCCATAAACCCAAAGTTTCACTCGGCCATCTGTTTAAAATAAAAAATAACAGGCTTAGCATAGAAAAGCTTTGATTTCTCGTTTAATTAGTGTATTATTTATTTCTCATCTGAATTCTGAGATTTGCATAAGTCAGAAGCATACGTGGAAATACTCACATGTGACAGCTATCAAATGTCCAAAAAATAGGTGAAAATATTAAATATAGGTTATCAATTTTTTCACAATGCCAAAGATGAGAAATCAGTACTTCATAAAATCTAACAACTGGCAGGATATTTTGAATTTATTATCATTTATATATACTTATAATACAAAAGTGTTACAAAACATATCCACATGTAGAAGTATATATTATTTGGGATTTGATATCTGCAAGAGGTTAAAAACAAATAGTCTGATCTATTTTGGGATTTTAACTATATGACATACACCTTGACTATATGTATGGTGTGTGTATGTATAAACTTGAGTTGTGTCTGGAAAACACATGGTTTTTGCTATGTTTTACATGAGCACACAGTTAACTAAACTTAGAATTGCACTGATAATAGCAATGCCTTAGCATCCCAAAAGGAATTATGTTCCTTTCTGAAAGATGTACACATAAAGGTTCATTACACTACACTGAATGTAATTAACTGTCAGCCCAAAAAAACACATATCAGAATCTTATTCTAAAGGCTTTCATGGGATAAGAACCAAAATCTATTGTAAACATTTGTTTGAAAGAAAATCACTATTACTTTCAATTATATTGTGACTATCTATTACAGTTTTTTCTTGTAAGACACTCTCAAGCCTCAATCAGGTTTTAGAATGAGTTTCCACGTAGTAAAGACATTTTTTATGGTCATAAAACTTTTAACAAAGCTTTGATTTTGATCTCTTTGAAATGCTAACGATGTGATCCCCTATTGCTGAATTTTTTACATTGGTAATAAAAAAAAAGCCTTCCCTGAGTGAGAGTGCACCTCTTATTACCCCTAAACCTCATAGAGCTGAAGTATTGGAAGATCCAGTGCTTCTAAATCCCTATTGCAGAGTATGTGATCTGGGTGACCTTTAAATCATGTTACTTAAAGAAGAATTAATATCGCTGTTTATAAAAAGCTACTGCTGTATAGCTCAGAGGGCTTAGCTTAGTTCTTTGTAATGACCTGGATAGATGCGATGAGGAGGGAAGTCCAAGAAAGAGGGGATATATGTATGCATGTGACCGAGTCACTTCATTGTACAGCAGAAACTAACATAACACTATAAAGCATTTATACTACAATAAAAAATAATTAAAAAAAAAAGATACGTAGTGGAAAATTAGTCTTCCTGCAAGTCTCTGAGCTCCCTACCAGGTGCTACCACTGTTACCAATTTATGAGCCATCTCATAGTTTTCTCCGCAAATGCAAGCAAATAGGTATATACACAACATACATGCACTTTTAAAAAAAGACACAAATGGTCCTTATCATTCACTTTGGTACTATTTTTCCACCTAACAATACATATTAAAAATATTTCCATGCTAGTACATAAAGGCAGGTCCATCTCATCCTTTTTAATACCTCTAAGAGACATTACACAGTTGTATCATATTTTTGTTTTTTTGTTATTCTGTTTGTAGACATTTATGTTATTTTCATTCATTTGCTATATAATAAGCAATCATTTAATGAATATCATTTACATACTTCTCTTAGTATATGTGTGTATATTTGTATGATTAATTCCTAGGAGGAAAATTTTAGGTCAAAATATATGATAGGTTTTGCCTAATTGCCTTCCTGAGAGGTTGCTCAAATTTTCAACCCCATTATTAGAACCTAATGAAAGTTACAAACTTTCTCCCAGACGAAATATATATTTTACATATATGTTTATATACATACATATACAAGTGTATATATGAGTATACATATATGCATGTGTCTGTGTTTATGCATATATGTGTACACTCATGTATAGTCACATACATGATATGGATGCTTTAGTTAGATCTCCGAAGTTTAAGGACCTCATTCGTGGATTTGGAAACTCATTTCCTTGTAACCTCATCCTAATTCTCTCCCTGAAATAGGGTCTACAAGCAGTGAGTGAGCCTGGCTGCATTTCATAGCATGCTTCCCTCAACTTTAAGTCTGTTTCTCTAAATTAGCTAAACATCACAGAATGAATATGATTTTTAATATCTATGGCATGCCCAGACGTACTTGGGAACCAAAACTTGAGATATTGTGGTCATCCTTATAAGCTAGTCACAGAATGTCTTGTTTCTTCCACTAGATCTAGGGTCCTTTGTGCCTGGGCTCTAGTTTTGCTTCATTTAAGCATGTCATCATGGCACTTTGGTATGACCAAGGCTTATGGTCTGGGTGGAAAGTTCCCAAGGTATATTTCGTCTGAGCTTCAGGTGTCTTCCCTCTCAAGGTTCCTTCCATCAGTCATGCTATCTCCCTCAGTCATTCACAGCACTTTGTTTTCTGGAAGGGGTATGTACATTAGGCACAGAGAATTTTGCTTTCATTTTTTTGTCCAATTCTTAAAGAAGGAAGTAGAGACCAGTGCTGGGTAAGGATCTTATTGGCTTGCCTTTCATACCTTCCTGTGGTGTGACCTTAGTCAAATTAGTTTGCATTGCCAGTTTCAGAATCCTAATCTCTAAAGTGGGGATAACAACATCTCATTTTGTTGCAAGAATGTAATGAGATGAGTCATGCAATACAACCAGCATGGAATCATAAGGTACAGAGAAATTATCTAATACTGTTCATTCTTATCCTTAATCTCCACTAAGTTTTGAGTCCTGTAGGCCTGACACTGTGCTAGTACTCATGAAAATCCTGCAGGACAGATGCCTAGATTAATTCATAGATGAGAAAACAGTTCCAGAGAGGTAAAGAAATTACGTGCAATCATAAAGGAGGTACCTCTGATCCTTGATACACATAAGGTTTCTTGGCCTCTGAAATTGATGCTGTTTTACTATGTCACTAGTGTTTCTCAAACCAGATAGGGTACCTGGAATTTCCCTACATAACTCCATGTACCTGAGAATATATTCCTTTTCTTGTTTTTCAATTATATATAAAACTTCACAGTTATAAATACAAAGTCTTTAGGAAAGATAATTTACAATTCAAACATTTTCAAAGATTAATATTTTAGTTCCTTAACTCAGACTGGGGTTGACAGACTTATTCTCAACCACCCATGAGAACGTTTTACACTACATGGCACTCAAATGTGAGAAACCTTGAACAAGACCATATTGCCTTTTCTGTCCCTTCTTCCCTCCATGCTTTCCATCATGAGCAGTGGTCACAAATATGAACCCTAATCCCCCAAGAGAAAATTTGTATTTCTTACTCATAACTGATATGTACCTGGATCAAGGGGTTGGAGAGACCATCCTTTAAAAATATCATGTATTTTTGAATTTACAGGTCTGTTTTTCCCAGCAAGGTTTTTCACATCAGCTTTTTTATCCTCTGAGCCTGGTACCTTCATGCAGTAATCCAGGAGCCCATTTGATCTCATGATCTCTGTATAGCCTTTCTCACAACCACAGACTCCACCCTACAGCATGAAAAATATATTTATGGTTACACAGTGAGTTGTGTAGAAGAAAAAATAACACTTTAATTGTTGGAATTGCTTAATAGTTGCATGATATGTCATGGCAATTTAGGGTTTTTCAGCACCAGATTTTCCAAAGAGATGAAAATTCAATAAATAGCTCATCTTTCTGATTTCCAAAGTCAACACTTCAGTAAATCATGAGTTCTTACTAGTGGTTGATCATTCTTACACCTTCCAAGTTGAAATCATAATTTTTTGTCAATAGAGAATATGAACTACATCCTTTTCTCTCTTATAGAGGTGTTTAAAGCTTTAATTAAAAATTTACTTCGGTTCTTCCCCCAGCTATTTCAGATTCCTGCCCACTTACTCCAATCTGTCCTTAACATTGAGAAGCAAAGCAACAGAAAGGATGTGCATATCTTCTCTGAGTTTGGTGCTCTTTGAGGTCTCTTTCTGCCTCTATCATCTTTTACCGTTTATCACGAACTAGACTGAACTAGCTCTCCACTCGCAGGCTTAGTTCTGCACTCAGAGGAGACAGTCCAAGGCTGTGAAGGGGGAAAAAGACACTGCACCAAAGGCACATGTCCACGAGAGGGAGGAAAGACAGAGAGATATCTTGAAGTAACCTCAGTGTCACACCATATCATCACATTCCTAGTTGGCATCATGACAATGGGTCCTTCATATTTGTCTGTGCTGCTGCTGCTAAGTCGCTTCAGTTGTGTCTGACTCTGTGCGACCCCATAGACGGCAGCCCACCAGGCTCTGCTGTTCCTGGGATTCTCCAGGCAAGAACACTGGAGTGGGTTGCCAGTTCCTTCTCCAATGCGTGAAAGTGAAAAGTGAAAGTGAATTTGCTCAGTCGTGTCTGACTCTTCGCGACCCCATGGACTGCAGCCTACCAGGCTCCTCCGTCCATGGGATTTTCCAGGCAAGAGTACTAGAGTGGGTTGCTATTGCCTTCTCCGATTTGTCTGTGGATTCCTGGTAATTTTCATATACAACAAGCCTTTCGAAGAAACTGATAATGATACAGTGTAATGGATAAAGATTTTCTATCTGTCTCTGGAAGTGAAACTGAAATAACTGCTCTTCCTTCCTCCCGCAAACATAAAGACAATAGAGGAGAATAGAAAATAAGCATTAGATTATGAATCTCTATGACTTTGCAATTAGAATTCCTTACATAAAACTGTGTCTGGTATTTTCTGAACATACTTTAGCCTTAAACGGTAACTCATATCAATCTTTATACATCAGTCATATTTACTTACTGGTTCCAAATAGGGGGAGGAGTACATCAAGGCTGTATATTGTCACCTGCTTATTTAACTTATATGCAGATTACATCATGAGAAATGCTGGGCTGGATAAAGCACAAGCTAGAATCAAGATTGCCAGGAGAAAGATCAATAACCTTAGATATGCAGATGACACCACTCTTATGGCAGAAAGCAAAGAACTAAAGAGCCTCTTGATGAAGGTGAAAGAGGAGAGTGAAAAAGTTGGCTTAAAGCTCAACGTTCAGAAGACTAAGATCATGGCATCTGGTCTCATCACTTCATGGCAAATAGATGGGGAAACATTGGAAAACAGTGACGGACTTTGTTTTTTTGGGTTTCAAAATCACTGCAGATGGTGACTGCGGGCATGAAATTAAAAGACCCTTACTCCTTGGAAGAAAAGTTATTACCAACCTAGACAGCATATTAAAAAGCAGAGACATTACTTTGTCAACAAAGGTCCATCTAGTCAAAGCTATGGTTTTTCCAGTAGGCATGTATGGATGTGAGAGTTGGACCATAAGGAAAGCTGAGCCCTGAATAATTCATGTTTTGATCTGTGGTGTTAGAGGAGATGCTTGAGAGTCCCTTGGACTGCAAGGAGATCCAACCAGTCCATCCTAAAGGAAATCAGTCCTGAATATTCATTGGAAGGATTGATGCTGAAGCTGAAACTCCAATACTTTGGCCACCTGATGTGAAGAACTGACTCATTTGAAAAGACCCTGATGATGGGAAAGATTGAAGGCGGGAAAAGAAGGGGACAACAGAGGATGAGATGGTTGGATGGCATCACCGACTCAATGCACATGAGTTTGAGTAAACTCCAGGAGTTGGTGATGGACAGGGAGGCCTGGTGTGCTGCAGTCCATGGGGTTGCAAAGAGTCAGACATGACTGAGTGACTGAACTGAACTATTTACTTAGGTCATCAGTTGTTGCCGGAACACATGACTGTGAGGAGCAACAGATACTAAAACTAAAAATTAGAAGTTAAAAAAAATTAATAAATGCCTAATGTTTAGGTAGAGATTGTATAATGACAGTTATCATTATAAATATTTCCAGTGGTTTTAATTAAAGAAATTACTCGGTGTTCAATGGGGAGAAGAAAATTGGTACAAGCTCAGATATGAAAGCCATCTTTTCAAGATGTGTCTCTATTTAGTCTGAGTGAAAAGTTGTAACTGGTTATATAGGCCAAAGGTTCAAGGGAAAAGGTATTTTATGTTTATTACAGAGGGTATCCTGAGAGTTGGTGGGAAGCCACAACTTCTATTTCATAAACATCATCAGCCCATGAAATCATTGCTGATCTCTTTTCCTTCTTTTTTCCCCTGCAAACTTAATCCCTAGCTTTCCTGTATCAAAGAATTAACCTACTTCTAGTTGAAGTAGAAGGTCCATAATATAGAATGGAGCATTTGAATCATTTTAACCAAATCATTTTTGGAAAGAACACACTATAAGAAGAAACTTATTTCTTTGCGAGACAGGGCATACCATTCTTCTATGTGCACTGTATACTGTGAGTGCCACTGATTAGAATACATGGCACATTTTACATTAAATCCTGAGCAGTAATGGGTGGGAATTGAAAAGGAGAAAATTTTCTGCTTTAAAAAATGTATATATATACACACATGTAATTATCACCCATAACCACACTATCAACTTATTTAAAATCAGCTTAAATTTATACACAGTAATCACAGTGTAATCAATTTTAGTACCTAATGTTTAGCAAATATGAACATATCCTTTTAAAGATTTTGCAAAATAGTTTAGGTATATGAAAGGCTAAGAATGGAGGAAATAAAATCAACAGAGAACACATTGATAATCAGAGGAGAAATAGAGATTATATATCTGAAAGAGAGGCTAGCTATAGATGGATTTAAAGTAAAAAAGACTGCTTTCTTGAACACATGGCCATGCAAAGAAATTCTTAATAGCTGCGATTACTTCTGCAAGTGCCTCTAGGTGGTATCGTGGGCCCATGGAATTGCTGCTTGGGCTACAGGAGACTGGAAAACATCAGACAATATACATATAACACAATTAAATTACCTGTCCAAGCCTCTAGCACCTGACTCACCTGTGTGCAGTAGGAGAAAGGTTTTCTGCAAGCTGGGTTACACTGCCGAATAGCAGCAGGGCGTGCCTGAGGGGAGCAGCCTCCTACAAAGGAAATCCCACCATCATTTACAGATTTTTCTTGGATAAACATTCATTTCTTTTCCTCTCTGGCACTGGCTACCTTGTAACAGTATTATTTTTTTAAAAAATCTGTTTGCTGACAGTGTGGCTTAGTTTTATTTTGTTGATTATTCTAGGAAGGGCTGTTTGAGATGGGAGGCTCTGCTAACAGAAGCTGTTTACAGTTGAGATTTTATACCTGCCTGTTGGCCAGGTGATTCTATCATATGGCTTCACTTGAGGGCAAAGCCTTTGAATGCTAGGATCAGAAAAAGAATTGATGAAATCTCAATTGAAGGTCAGGAGCAGAAAATATATACGCTTGAAGATCTGTCTACATAGTTTTTTTCCAGCTCCCAAACAAGGCACTAGACCAATTCCCAACAACCAAACACTAAAAGAATGCCACTAGTCCATTCATGAGACCACAATATTAAACATTTTGGTAACAGTTTAAATGTATTTCAGCCAGAATACACACACATACACACACATGCAGAGTCACATACATATTTTTAAGAGCAAATGTACACACTCCAGCAGGGATAATCATACATCTGACACTAGTACTTGCAGGTCCTTATTAAAATAGCTTTGAGTAACTAGTTGGAATAATATTTCTATAATCTAAAAATAATTTATATATTAGTCATGCCTTCCTGGATTCAAGGTACCAGCAAAGAAGTTGACATATTATTCAAGGGCACCACTGAAGCTACATTTATGTACCACTGGTTGCATTTATAGGTTCTAGTCTCTGCATTATTATAATTGTCAACCAATTATATAGTATATAACCATAATATAACCAATTATGATTTTGTAACTAGAGAAAGTTTTGTGTTTAAGGCTGTGTAGGGAATGTTGCATCTACGTTTTTCTGAAGAATGAAACAGCTAAAATCTGTTACTTGAAAACTAATTTCCACCGGAAAAAAACCAAAACACCAGGATCCAGAATGAACAAGTAGATGTGAAACCGATCATGTGTTAGTGGCAGTAACCACACAGCCTTGTCACTGCCAACAGAATTTGGAAGTGGTGTTTTTTCCTCCTTAAATCAGGGATCTCCACCATGCAGTGTGTATACTCCATGGGGAGAAGATCACCTGGGAGCCAGGAAAAACATCTTAGAATTTGTATATTTTAGCTAACATTTTAAATTTTAACAATGAAATTAAGCTGTGATAATACTTAGCAGGTGACACTGGTAACCTGAAATCTTTCATCAGGTGGCCCTGGGATGTACACCGGGCACGAGGTACTCCACGCAGAGAATCTGATAGTGGAACCCTCACCGGTTGGTTAACTCTTAGGACACTGCAGCAAGTGATGCTTTCTGTGTTCCTGGTTAGGCAGATTTTCAGTATATTTAGTTTTAACAATAACTTACACAATGGGTGAGCCACTTAAAATAAATGATTGTATGGAAAAGCTATGGATTAAAGCGACAACCAATAATGAAAAATCGAGTAAACTAGAAGAAGGTGAAGCAGGCAATCTTTCTATTCCGATAGAAAAATTGAGATTCTTCTATTCTGATGAACTCTTAGTCAGCCAGGGCACTAAGTAAAAAGAATGACAATTTGATTTTCTTTCATAAGAAGGCATCAAAACAAGCCCCTTTAAAATGATTGAGAAGACCATTTGTAGAATCTAATTGCATTCACTGTCAAGAACGAGGAAACTTCCTTCAATATATATTCAGATATTAAATAATAATCAAGGCTACCACATTGTTAAAAAATGAAGCTTTCAGTATGTGAACATAAGCATCTATAATTTACAGGAAAATGATGTTTTTAGTCATTAATATATTTTAGTTTTATTATATCTTTATCAACTCTTTTAATTTCAATTTATGTATATGTTTCATAACATGATACACTAGCACAGTAGTGTGGGATTTTAGGATATTTTGAGGTCTGTTCTCAAATACCTTACTGAAAAGGTACATCTTTTAAAATTTTAGAGACCACTGTTTTAAACCAACATCTGTGTCTTTCCGTTTTTGTCTTAGATCATGATATTTTAGGAAATTTTCTTATGTATCAACTGATGCTGAAGCTGAAACTTCAGTACTTTGGCCACCTGATGCGAAGAACTGACTCCTTGGAAAAGACCCTGATGCTGGGAAAGGTTGAAGGTGGGAGAAGGGGACAACAGAGCATGAGATGGTTGGATGGCATCACCGACTCAATGGACATGAGTTTGAGTAAACTCTGGGAGTTCGTGATGGACAGGGAGGCCTGGAGTGCTGCAGTCCATGAGGTCACAGAGTCAGACACGACTGAGCGACTGAGCTGAACTACTTCTTTAAGTTGTCTGATATAATGTGTGTGTGTATGCTCAGTCACTCAGTCGTATCTAACTCTTTGTGACTCCATGCACTGTAGCCCACTAGGCTCCTCTGTCCATGGAATTCTCCAGGCAAGAATACTGGAATAGGTTGCCATTTCCTTATCTACGGGATCTTCCCAACTTAGGGATTGAACCCCTGTTTCCTACGGCTCCTGTACTGGCAGGCGAATTCTTTACAATTGTGCTACCTGGGTAGCCCGTCTGATATATTATGGGACTTCATATAGAACTGCTTGCTTTCTAAGATGCAAAGAAAGATCTAATGGCAACTTGCCATGAAGCTCATCTAAGTCCACTCCCAAGTCTTCCCTTGCTTATAATTTTTAAGCTAATTCTTCTCACCAACAGCAACACTCAGAGATCTTTCCGAAGTGCCCACATGAATCTTAGGCAGGAATACCTGTGACGTTGATGCCATCTGAACGTTGGCACCACACAGTCCGTTCATTATTGTTCCAAAGACTTGCTTTCCATGTGTAGTGATAACATTTACCTCCTGCAAGTAAATACGATAACAGCGGTTCTATTATGCCTCAATCAAAGCAGAATAAGCATTGATCAATCAAGGCTGAGAGTTGAAAAGTGCTCTTGGTACCTGTACAAGGGCGTGTTTCTAGAACCTGCTGGGGGCAGCTGTCTTGATTCTCAAAAGACTGAATTATAAATGTCCTTGACCTAGATTGGCGACCCAGCATCTCAAAGCTTCTTCCATCAATGCAGGTCAGCTCACATGTGCTCCACTCGGACCATTCTGTTACATGGCAGTCTCCTGGAAGAGCATGCAGCACAGAGCAGAGGAAACCGCGTGAAACCCGGCCCGGCCCCTTTGACACGCACAGCGCTCACAGTGGGATTTGTGTGGCGCCAAACCGCGTGAAACCCGGCCCTGCCCCCATTGACACGCACAGCGCTCACAGTGGGATTTGTGTGGCGCCAAACCGTGTGAAACCTGGCCCGGCCCCATTGACACGCACAGGGCTCACAGTGGGATGCGTGTGGCGCCACAGTGACCGGGTGTGTTCCAGAAACCTCAAATTCTATGCCGACAAAATTTCTAATTAGAAAGCACTAGGAGTGAGGAAGTAATTTATGGTTTAATCCAGTTGAATAAAAAGTGCCAAGCACTATACTGCCATTATTTTGCCTCAAATCATGTCAGTTTTATTTAGAGAACACTAGTGTCTACTAGTGATAATGAAATTTTTAAAAGGAAGTGTAAAGATTACAGCGACTCAGGTTTTAAAGAGCATCATAACATCATAAAATGGATGTTCATAGAAATTATATAAGGGAAAGCAGTAGGGTAGCTTTAAACTTAAAGAATATTTCAACAATCGAAACATGCACAATTTGTGTGTATATATATGTCAATATGCATGAATGCATGTATACACATATATGTTCCATGCCATATTATAAGAATACATAAAGATATATTTAGCCACCTTAAGCTCCTGCCATACAAGGTAAGTTGTGTTATTAGGATTAAAATAAACTCATAAATCTTATGTAACTAATAATAACCTTCACAATAACATAGAACTTGCTTGTTTAACAGAGTGCTTTCATGACCTTTTAGCCTTACTTGTCGTCACCATGGTATCAGCCAGGGTTCATCACTCATGGATTCAGTCACTGTTTTTTGAATGCTGGCAATGTGCTCGGTGCTGTCAGGTATTAACACATTTTCTAGATGGAGCAACCACTGATCAAAGAGACAAGAATATATGTCCCAGGCAAAATGCCAGTGAAGTGATAGTGACAAGATTCTAACTTAGCTCTTACATTTTCAAGTCCAGTGCTTCCCCCACCGACTCACCCTGCCAGCCTACTTTGCCTCTATAGAAGCTGTTAGGTGTATTCCAAAG
This sequence comes from Okapia johnstoni, assembly GCA_024291935.2. Taxonomy (NCBI): domain Eukaryota; kingdom Metazoa; phylum Chordata; class Mammalia; order Artiodactyla; family Giraffidae; genus Okapia; species Okapia johnstoni. The sequence goes on from CM044319.1 coordinate 35,107,260, forward strand.
TGATAACCAATGACACGTGGATTAAAGTTAGTTGCAAACTTCAACTTGGATGAGAGAGAACTCCAAAAAACAGAAAAATAAATAAAAAGGTCACCATGGAAGGCACTCTCAATCATTTAAATTTGCCTACCTGGGCAAGGCACTGAACATGGCTGTTTCAAGATGCTGTCTTGAAAGGGCATCTCTCTACACAGTGCATCGTCTACACGTACAGTCCAGGGAGATATTGAACCGTTGTGGACCACACAGGAGAGGTTGCGGGTCTGGACTCCTTCCCCGCAGTCTCCACCCTGTCGGAGGAAAGGATGCTGTCAGCATTACCCAAATCAGGAACATCTCAAAGTTTTAGCTCCTGCCACCTCTTGGACAAAAACAAACAAAGGAAAAAATCCAAAAAGCACAGTTGCATATTTCTGCAGCTTCCTCCTCCTGAGAGTTATCTTTCAGTTGCTGACAATAAGGCATCCCTGGGCAGTTCTCTTAGAGCTGACAGAGCAACTGAAGCAGCAATGCAAATTTATGCCTTGAAATTTATGCACTCAGAATATGACAGTTCATTCTGGAGCTCAGCCAGGATTGACTGAAAAAGAAAAACAATCCCTAATTTGTCTAGGTGTATGCGATAAAGTGGCCTAATCCATAATCACTCCCCCAAAGAGCATGTACAACCACAGGGTGTACATTTCTCTTTTGCTTTGCTTGTTTTTCTTTTGTAGGGAATTCAGTATTTTCTCATGTGGATTAGATTGGGGTTTCCAGTAAAACGCTGATTTTCTCGAACGCCTTCTGTGCTGAATATTATTCTTTGAAGACATATTATACAACTACCACTCAGATTATTCTGGGCAATTAGAAAAAAAATGCAGTGTCTCACAGAAACAGAAGCTTTGTGGTTATCTAGCTCAACCATCTGCCTGATGAAAGACTTCCCACTCTAACATTTTTAGCAGATACTCACGAGGTGAGTATTATCTCCTCAGTTTTAGTCAGGTGCTCATATTTCAAAAAGAAGTCCATTGGATATTTGGATAACTGTAGAGGGTAGTTCTGTGTTTTGTTTTGTTTTTTGCATAAATGCCTTAGAAAACAGAGCCCAAGGCAAAGCTTCTATACCAAGGAGGTGGAATCCCAGGGGTGCAAGAGTGAGGCTGAGAGAGCCATCGCAGGTGCAGAGGAAAAGCAAATATAAGGTAGTGTGTTGTCAACTGGCCTCAACTTCATAGTAAACACAGCTGGTTTCTTGGTCAATCACAACATTGTTTAGACAGGCCACATGGATCATCCAAGATGTGGTGGCAGGAAAAACAGAGGCATTTATATGCCAGCTCCTCCATGGATCCAGTTCTCATTGATCAACTTTCATCCCAGGGAGTATTAACTCCCCTATACTTCCAAGGTATGTTACTCACTCAGCTCCCACTAAGCCAGGAAATTGGTGGAAGACCGAGGGTTTTTATGATTACTTCTGGTATAGATGGAGAGAGAGGGAAAGAGCATTTGCACAGACTCTGTTGCTGCAGACAGATATGCTACATGCTACAACCCATTATTAGGTGATAATTGGACACTGGGCTCTGCATTGGAAAACTAAGTTTCAGCTCCTCCTTATTTCTCCCTCCCACCATAGGACTCAGAAACTACATTGCTAGACCTTGGAGCTTCTGTGGCTCTGGCAGCAGCAGGATTGAAGAGGGACATGGTGGGCAGCTAAAGCAGTCATGACAGTGCCCCTGGGTGTGGAGCAGGTGACCCAGAGGCTGATGGGCCTACTGAGCACCAGCCAGGTCAAAGCACAGTGGCAGCAGCTGCTAAGCATCAAGGGCAGGTTGTGGATGGGCTGCCGGACGTGCAGGATGGTACAGTGGCTGCTGAGAAAAATTATTTCAGATTCAAAGCTATACTGGCAAAAAAAAAAAGAAAAGGTGCAACTTGGGGGAGGTCTAAGTTACAGCAACTCAGAGACTGAATCATCTGAGCAGACACACAAACTAGGACCATCAGATCCTTTTCCATAGATGTTTTAACAATTGTGCTTTGTTTATCTAAGATGGCAGTCCCCACACTTGCTATCTCAATACCTCATAACCATTCTAACCATTGTGAAATGGTTAAAAAAATGTGCCCTAGTTATGAACCCAAGTGCACTTTTATTTTTGAGAAATGGGGGTTCAAAATCAATTCACGATATATTCATCCAAACCAAATGTTCTAGTAAATATTTATACCCTAAAGTTGAAAATAACTAGCATAAGTTAAATTTGGGTTTGGGGGAGTGTTCTTTCTGTAATTTATTATTCCAGATCGAGGGATGCATGGCCAAATTGCCTAAGGTATATGTTTCACTGTAGAGTGTCAGAGTTCATGAATTTGGAGTCTGAAGATACTGCAGCATGTCTGAAGTTTGAAGTTACTGCTCTCTAGAACCTCAGGTAATTGAAGATGCAATTGATTAGAGCTTTGACATTCCAGGAGATGGAGTGTGCAGAAACAACAGGAAACTAGTCAACATCAAGGAGCACTTTCAAAACCAAGACAAATCATAATATGTTTCTAGTATGTATCCATGTTCCACCTTAGTCTCTTATACCTTTAACAACAACAGCCACAGTATGGGGAGAAATCAGCAGCAGAATGATAATTTCATTCATAAAGCAAGCATTCATCCAGTCTCACTCATGAGACATTACACACCAGGACTTGAAAACAGAGCCAGGCTTCTTAGAACAAGATGGTCAACAGTCAGGATTCTGTCACTAAGTCTCTGCTGTCCAGATCATTAATGGACTTCCTGTCTACTCTGCATCAGCATCACCAGATATGGATCAGCAGGTGGTGCTAATACTCATATTGAGAGTTTTAATCAAACCTATAATAACAACCTCAATTTATTGAGCTCTAAATTTATGACAGGTACTATGCTCAGCACTACATATGACTTGTCTAATCACTACCAAAACCCCCAGCAAAACAGGTACTACTGCTCCTCCTGTGATATACATAAGTAAACAGAGATTGGAGAGTTTGAAAACCTGGCAAAAAGTACAGAGTGAGGAACTGTAAAAAAAAGTTTTGACAAAAATTAGGCCTGTGAAGATGCTGATAATAGGGGAAAGCATGTAGATGCTGATAATAGGGGAAAGCATGCAAGTTTGGGAAATTAAGGGGCATATGGATACTCTTTGCTCAGTTTTTTGGTATGCTTAAAACTACTTTAAAAAAATACAGTCTAGAAACTTCCCTGATAGTCCAGGGTTTAAGACACCACTTTTCAATGCAGGGGGCACAAGTTCAATCCCTGGTCAGGGAACGAAGGTCCCACATGCCGCAGGGTGCAGCCAACAATTAAACAAAAAAAAATTAAAAACGCTCAACTATTTTTAAATAAATAAAAATAAAAGTCTACTGATATATATTTAAATAATAAATGCAAAATATGTGTGTGAGTCTATAAATATACATAATGTAAAATGGTGAATCTAGTGAAGAGCAGAGTGTGTCACTTCATGTTATTCCACTTTTCAAAATGAGAAGTTCTGAGAAATACTAAGGAATAGATGAAGTCTACAAAATAATATTTAAGAATATATAAAATAAAATCTAAAATAATTAGACCTGAGAGACTCCAGAGTCTGAGCTCTGAAACAGATTTTGCAACATATGTGTGAATACGTGTTATCAGCTAAGAAACTTGGAAGGAATTAGGAAATCCTGAAAAAAATGAAACCTAAGGATAAACACTTTCGTTTGCAAATCTCTTTCCACAGACGATGGTGACAGAATTGACACATCCACTGTGTCCTGGGCAAGCTCCTCTGTTTGGGGTTTGATCCACTTGATGGCAATCAGCCACTTCAAGATCACAACCACCACCTCCAGTGAATAAGTCTGCAACCCACATCGGGCAAGTCACGATATGACAGAACAAGGAGAAGCAGAAAGACAGCTGTGAGAGAGGTTTACTTGCTTTTTATGTGGAGGTTCACGTGTATTTTGATCAGTAATTCCCCAAACTCCGCTTACAAAGATGTGTAAGAAAAGGGGACTCATTGAAAATGCATTGTTATGTATCTCAGAAAGCATTCAAAATCAGGCTTCAGGAAGAACACCAATACAGCTGAAACTCAGCAAAAATTCAAATATCATCAAGATTCTCTTTTTCTTTTGCGTTTGAGTTGCTGACTTTATCTATTATATAAGGTGGGAATATGTGACAGCCAAGAGTTTTTGAATATAATATCTTTGAACAGCTTCAATTCCATTCCAAATTCTTAGGGAAGAATGCTATTGGTCTCCTGCAGGTAAGGTGCCCACAGAGGAATAATTAATACAGACAAGTTTTCTGAGAGTTTGCCTGGATTGAGGCTAACTCCAGTTTCCTCCTGACTGGAAATGTCAGTGAATGGAATGACCTCATCTAGAAATCTAAGGCACCTTTGAAATCTCTGGATACACCTGCTCTCATGGTCTCCAGGGGCCCCGTGCCTGGGTATCTCCAGCAGATGCCACAATCCCCTCTCCCCACCTCCACAAGCACTGCTCTAGAGAATGTTCACAACCCACCACTCCAGCCCCTATGGTTCCGGCTAAAGCTCAGTATGTGACAGCAAAATCTCAAACATTACATTTGACATTTCCCCTGCACGTTCCTAAAAGACAAACTGGCAGATTTGTCTATTTAAAAAAAAAACAAACAAAAAGCTCTTGATACCCAGGAAGATAAAAGGAAAAGTATTGGGTTGGTCAAAAAGTTCACCTGGGATTTTCTGTAACATCTTATGGAAAAACCCAGATGAACTTTCTGGCCATCTCAATACAAAAGAACAAGTGAGGTATAGTAGCAGCTGTATGGCTGGTGAGACACAGAGTGTGGAGTTGGTCCCCCATCCTTCCCTTCTTCTTCCCTTCCTTCTCCCGCAATGGGTTCCTAAATTCTTTGAATTTGTTTTCTCTACTCTCTCAACAATTATTAGGAGAAATCTTCCTCCCATTTCTTATTTGTGATTCTAAGCATCACTGAAAAAAACTGCTGAAGGTTTAGGAAAGAGAGTTTTGGACTAACTACACAAAGTATTCATATTTAAAGCCATTAGGTTACTATTGAATTAATTAGCATGGTGCCTTATTTTCTGTGAAAAGGAGACGAACAAATGTACCACACATTTTTATTCCTCTGGGACTTATTAAAATACATGGGCGTTTAACTTCTGCAAGATAATGATGCTGCTACAACAATGTCATCCTGACAGGAACACTATGAGAATACTCTGGAGATATCTTAATGCATAATCAAAATTATTGTTACCTAATTAAATCTGCCTTGGAATACAAACTGAAGGATAAACTAGTAAAACAAGAAAATAGAGAAAAATCAATGTGCTTTTTTCTTACACAATAAACCAGAGAGAAAATGCCATAGAGCATCACTGCTGACCCAGCAAAAGTTCTGGGTATGTGATATATTATGATGTTACTAGGCATTTATATTTCAGGTCAATAAAAAGCAATCATTGAGGAAAATGTAGTAACCTTGGTTTGTGTAATAATGTTAAAATATAACTTTCATACACTTTTGGTTTTCTGGCCACATGCAAGATTTTGTCTAAGCCTAAAAGTGATTTTTTAAGAAATACAGTCTACAACAAGTCGTGCATTTCTATAGCATCAGGGTTTTGCCTAACTGCATCATGCTTTGATATTTCCAACAAGCCAAGAAGATAGAGAATTCTTTAAGATGCTAAACAGAGTGGAAGTCCCCTGATCCAACTTATTATAAATAGTTCATAAAAATGGGCATTTATCTTCCTAGCAATATCACTCTGTATGAAGTTAAGTCATTTAGTTCTTTTTCCCATGCTCTCTATTGCATAAAAATACACTGTGCCAGGCCCCTGGTGCTGTGAAATTTGTTCCATCACCTTGTAGGTTTGAACAGACACATACTTTGGAGAGACTGAGAAACATTTCTTTAAATGTCATTATATGGCTTACCTCCAATTTACATGCAGACCAGTTGCTGAGGACCCAGCTGTAGCAGGGGGTCATTGGGCAGGTTTTCTGCTGGGTAAGCTCTGTGGGACATGGCCGGCCTTCTCCTTGAGTTGGCATAAGGATAAATCGAGTCCGGCTCCTTTGACCTACAATGAGAAGGACAATGTCAGCTTTTCCGTTAGAGCTTGGCTAGAAAAGGAATTAAAGAACAGAATGTTGCCATATATACAAAAGTCTTCATTAAAACACGCTGGACTTTGTCATGTCCAGGTTTCAGTTGTTTTGCTATTTTAATTTAGGTTTCTATGGATATACAAGTTATCCGAGGTCTGCATATGCTTGCGGATCTGAAACTCTGCCTTCTACTTCAGCCATCCTGCATCCAAACACTGTACTGTTGCCAAACAGACTGACACTGTAAATACTGGCAGAAGGTTAATTCATTTAATAAATATTTATTAAGCTCTAGAATAACCAAAGCATCCTGCCATGTGCTAGGGGTACAATGATAAAACAGCCCGATGTACCTCCTGCCTTCACAGACCTTACATTCTAGGCCAGGATCACCAATATTAAGCAAAAAGAGAATGGTATTTCCTATGTTAGGTTCTAAATCATCAAATGCAATAGAAAATTGCACATAATCCAAATTACCCTAGAAAATTCCCTAGGAAGATGCCAAGATTACCCTAGAAAATTCCTTAATGTGGTTCCAATAGTGTCACTCCATTAACTCAACATGACCAATTTTCCTAGAGTTTAGGACCAATTTCTTTTTTTCACTGAATATAAGATAAAGTTGTTAACTTGTGTGAAGAAGCCATGATGTTTGAGAAATATTTTTTCAAATACTTGTATCCCATTTCCTAATGAGAGGAAATTGGTTAATAATAGTTCAGGAAAGAGCAGGACTCTCATTTCATCTTATACCCACTGCTAGGCATCAGGACATAAATTCACTAATAGGAATAATGAATGAAATTTAAATGTTTCATGGTCCTGCTCGCTCTCCCACTCACTTTTGTCTTTACTCATTTGTTAGCAATAAACTATGGTATGCATATAGTTTACTTAATATTAGTTATCTGTGAATCCAATGCCCTTCCACTATTGTTATAAAATTAATTATGGGATGGGATGGGGAGGGAGGTGGAAGGGGGGTTCTAGAAGGGGAAAACATGTACACCCATGGTGGATTCATGTCAATGTATGGCAAAACAAATACAATATTTTAACGTTAAAAAATAAACAATAAACTAATTTAAATTCAAAAAAAAATAATTATGTGATTGAATTTCTGATGAGTTCAGTTCAGTAGCTCAGTTGTGTCCGACTCTTTGTGACCCCATGAACTGCAGCACGCCAGGCCTCCCTGTCCATCACCAACTCCCGGAGTCCACCCAACCCATGTCCATTGAGTTGGTGATGCCATCCAGCCATCTCATCCTCTGTCGTCCCCTTCAACTCATGCCCTCAATCTTTCCCAGCATCAGGGTCTTTTCCAATGAGTCAGCTCTTCGCATCAGATGGCCAAAGTATTGGAGTTTCAGCTTCAACATCAGTCCTTCCAATGAACAACCAGGACTGATCTCCTTGAAGTCCAAGGGACTCTTAGGAGTCTTCTACAACACCACAGTTCAAAAGCATCAATTCTTTGGCGCTCAGCTTTCTTTATAGTCCAACTCTCACATCCATACATGACCACTGGAAAAACCATAGCCTTGACTAGATGGACCTTTGTTGACAAAGCAATGTCTCTGCTTTTTAATATGCTGTCTAGGTTGGTCATAACTTTACTTCCAAGGAGTAAGCGTCTTTTAATTTCATGCCTGCAATCACCATCTGCAGTGATTTTGGAGCCCCCAAAAATAAAGTCAGCTACTGTTTCCACTGTTTCCCCATCTATTTCCCATGAAGTGATGGGACCAGATGCCATGATTTTAGTTTTCTGAATGTTGAGCTTTAAGCCAACTTTTTCTCTCTCCTCTTTCACTTTCATCAAGAGGCTCTTTAGCTCTTCTTCCCTTTCTACCATAAGGGTGGTGTCATCTGCATATCCGAGGTTATTGATATTTCTCCCAGAAATCTTGATTCCAGCATGTGCTTCATCCAGCCCAGCGTTTCATGATGTACTCTGCATATAAGTTAAATAATCAGGGTGACAATATACAGCCTTGACGTACTCCTTTTCCTACATGGAACAAGTCTGTTGTTCCATGTCCAGTTCTAATTGTTGCTTCCTGACCTGCATACAGGTTTCTCAAGAGACAGGTCAGGTGGTCTGGTATTCCCATTTCTTTCAGAATTTTCCACAGTTTATTGTGATCCACACAGTCAAAGGCTTTGGCATAGTCAATAAAGCAGAAATAGATGTTTTTCTGGAAATATCTAGCTCTTTTGATGATCCACCAGATGTTGGTAATTTGATCTCTGTTTCCTCTGCCTTTTCTTAAACCAGCTTGAACATCTGGAAGTTCATGGTTCATGTATTGCTGAAGCCTGGCTTGGAGAATTTTGAGCATTACTTTGCTAGTGTGTGAGATGAGTGCAATTGTACGGTAGTTTGAGCATTGTTTGGCATTGCCTTTGTTTGGGATTGGAATGAAAATTGACCTTTTCCAGTCCTGTGGCCACTGCTGAGTTTTCCAAATTTGCTGACATATTGAATGCAGCACTGTCACAGCATCCTCTTTCAGAATTTGAAAGAGCTCAATTGGTATTCCATCTCATCCACTAGCTTTGTTCGTAGTGATGCTTCCTAAGGCCCACTTGACTTCACATTCCAGGATGTCTGGCTCTAGGTGAGTGTGAGTGATCACACTATTGTGATTATCTGGGTCATGAAGATCTTTTTTGTACAGTTCTTCTGTGTAAATGTGAAAGGAAAAACAGAAGGTTCTCTGAGAGCATGTTATGGGGATGCTACCCAGTCTGTGAAAGAATCAGAGAATATTTCCTTGAGCGGTTGAGCTTTAAACAGAAATCTGAAGGAGTAAGTCAGACATGATGTACAGAGTGGCCCACTGACCCACACAGAAGAAAGAGCATGTGAATAAGTCATGAGATACCAAAGTGAAGGACAGGTTTGAGGACCTGACAGAAGGCCAGTGTGGCTGGACAAAGAGAGCAAGGAACAGAATAGATTGAGGGAATACTGTTAAAGCTATTAAAAATGAGAATCAAAGATTATACATTTATATTTTAAGAGAAATGGGAAGATAGCAACGACTTCACTTCTGCATAGAATTTACTTGAAAACCTTAGGTAAGCATAATTCTCAGATGTCCTCAAGTTCAGGGAGAAGTAAGGGGAACTAACACATTCAGTGGACTAGACCTCTTAGTGGTCACCAGAATGTTATCATAGATATGGTGTAAAACCAATTCTATTTAAGAAGACCCTTGAAGAAAACTAGGACATTCTCATCACTGGATTCTAAATTCCTTGAGGCCTGAGATTCTGTCCCTAACATGAGACTCCCTATATATTAAGCACTAATTGAATATTTAATTCATATTTTTGTAAACTATCTCTATGATATTATCTGGTATCCAAACATGTGTGATGCTATTGCTAAGCAATTTTCTAAATACTTGTATACTGATTCACTGAATAGTCATAACAATCCTAGAGGAAAATTCTATTATTTTCACATATTATAGATAAGAAATTGTAGCACAGAGAGTTTGTCACTTCTTTAAGGTCAAAAACATAGTAAGTAAGTTGCAGAACAGGATTCAAACCCAGGAAGTTTTGCTACAGAGGTGACTGTATTAGCTAAGATGCTAATGCAAGAGAACATCACATGAGGATGCAGACAAGACAGCAAGGAAAGGACTGATCTAGTTCTTGTATGGGAAAAAGAAAAGAAACTTGAGGTGGCAGTAAAATTTGTGTCATCGGTAACTTGGACTTTGTGGACAAAAGAATCTATAAATTCTGCATACCTGGGCACAGAGAAGAACATTTACATTTAGACCAATGTTCCCTCCCAACATCACTCAAATCAAATCATACTTGTTGGACATCACCTTATTCATATGACACATTGTCCCTGCTCAATGAATGCATTTGGCTCAATATTTCACATTAACTCTTATTTAAATACTCTTCAGTTTTATAATAATCTTTATGTTTATTCTCTTGAACTAAGTATCTATTTTTCTAATGTCATTATAATTGCATCCTGTTCTCTATCCATCTTTGTAAGACTAATGACAATGTAGTGTCACCTTTATCACAGCTAAAGAGGTTCTATTTCATTAAAACCAAATAACTTCAAGCTTGTTCTTGAATTGATGGCATGAATCACTGCCATTCCTTTAGGACTATTTTATTTATTTTCATTAAAGTGACAGATATTTTCTGCTGGTCATAGACATGGTGGGGGGAACCTAATGAAGTCAACAGAAAAAAAAAATAATGAAGTCCTATAACCACTCACTGAAAGGACAGCCATATGATTTCTCTGCCTTGTGCCATTCAATCATCAAGTTCAAACAATGTCAACTACTACTAAGACGCATATCATTTCATATTTTGAAGTATAGTATCATTTTTTCTTTTTTTATCAGAATATAGTTGCTTGACAATGTTATGTTAGTTTCTGCTGTACAACAAAGTGGATCAGCTATATGTATACATATATCCCATCCCTCTTGAGCCTCCCTCTCATCCCCTATCCCCATCCCACCCATTCTAGGTCATCACAGAGCACAGAGCTTAGCTTCCTGTGCTATACAGCAGCTTCTCACTCGCTATCTATCTTATACATGGTAGTGTATATATGTCAGTCCTAACTTCCCAATTGGTCCCACCCTTCCCTTCCTCATCATATCTACACATCTGTTCTGTATGTCTGCATCTCTATTCCTGCATTGCTATTAAGTTCATCTGTACTGTTTTTCTAGGATAAAGTAGTCGCTCAGCTGTGTCCAACTTTGTGACCCTTTGGATTGTAGCCTGCCAGGCTCCTCTGTCCATGGGATTTTTCCAGGCAAGAATATTGGAGTGGGTTGCCATTTTCCTCCTCCAGGGGTTCTTCCTGATCCAGGGATTGATCCCGTGTCTTCTTTATCTCCTGCATTGAAGGCAGATTCTTTACTTGCTGAGCCATTGGGGAAGCCCAGCACAACCTAGATGGGTGGGATGGAGTGGGAGGTGGGAGGGAGGCTCAAGAGGAAGTGGACATATGTACACCTGTGACTGATTCATGTTTATGTATGGTATAAAACAACACAGTATTGTAATTATCCTTTAATTAAAAATAAATGAAAAAGATGTGATATATATATATATAATATATATTACTAGGTCATAAAAAGGAACAAAATTGGGTTATTTGTAGTGATATGGATGGACCTAGAGCCTGTTATACAGAGTGAAGTCAGAAAGAGAAAAACAAATATTTTATACTTTGTTTAACTGGCTAATATTAATATTCAATAAGAAAACTTTGTTTATAAATGCATGAGAGTATAAAAGGTACCTGCTGTACCTTAAGTTTCTGTGAGGTACTACCTTTTAACAAGTTCCTTTTTAAATCAGGAGTCTTATAAACTAAATAATCAGAGAAAGTACCCCACAATTAAGCACTTTCCCCACAATTCCTGAAGTTGCAAATATAATATCTAGCTACATTAAATACAAGGAGCCCCACCATTTCCAATGGTCTCTGGAATTCTAAGCATCATATTGGATGTAATACTGAACCTTGCACCTATCTCTCAGCATGATTATTTTAAAAGGGACCTTTCAGGACAGAAGACTTAAGGAATTGTTTTGATGATAGTGATTTTCATGTGAGAGATAAGACAGTGGAGAATGTAGCCAAATGAAAGATATTTAAAATTATGATCTATTGTAGAATACGAGAAAGATCATTTTAAAACAGCTGATGTATGATGCAAAGAAACCTGGACTTGGCATCAAAATTCTCTATTTGGAAACAGTTCTCTCAAATTAACAGCTTGTAAATGATGTGACTGTATGAAAGTATTTTAACTCCTCTAAGCATAAATTTCCTCTTCTGTAAAATAAAATTAAGTACACAGATAGTCCTCATTATCTGAGGATAATTCACATTGGGGAAAATGCCACTTAAAATTACTTTATTTCAAATAGGAATTACATTATTTTAAATAAATAATAAATATTTAAATGGGACTTATTTTGGAACTAAAAATATGCAAGTGGGTTTATTTTATCTAATATGAACTACCACTATCATTATCTAATGTCAATTATATTTATATTATCTAGTATCATTATATGAAGATGACTACAACTATGTAGTTATTAACACAAGGAGTAAATAAACTATTGATATTTCTTACGTAATTTTATGATGACCCTATGAAGGGTTTTTTGTTATCACATCTGGGTTTCATAGTTTGGTCAAAGAATCTTTATTGTTTTAGTTACTTTTCATCAATTTTCTCAAGAGCTCCCTTTAATCTTTGGTGTACAGATTGCCTGATTTTGTGCTCCTTTCTCACGGGTACACATTCCATTTGCAGCTAGAGAAGTACCAGCAAATACCCTGATTCAGTGACAGAGCACATGTATTATTCCAGGAGGCTCATTGACTGGGGGATGGATTTACAAGTGGTCAGTTCATCAGTGGGTATTTTGATAGTATGAGGAGTTCTGCTACCTACAGATCTTACAATTATGCTGATTCAGGTGAAGACTAAGGAGATGATGAGGACACCTTGAACTAACCTCATGTTGGTTATATGAATGAAAATACACCATATAGAAACTACAGCATATCTGAAGTATAGTAGGTGCTGGCTAAGTCTTAATATTTTTAAACATTTATTTTGACAACTACTATATCAGTGCCTTGACCTGGCCCTGGAACAAGCCTGTAATGGGAATACAAAGTATGCTACTCATGTTCTACTGGGCTTTATAACTTGAAATGCACACAACTATGAAGTCCGTAACGATTCAGCCTGGTCCCACCAAAAGCACTACACCTTGGCCTGCACTCCTCTGCCCTCAGTGTAAGAGAGAAGGTTGCTGCCATCTACATCCTCATGCAGCCAATCTGAGAAGGAGAGAAATTTCTTTGACACTTTCCAGACAACTCTTGTTTGGGTTCCTGAATCTATTTGAAACTTGAATTCAATAGTTGATATAGACAATATGTTTAATGGATAATACCAATGAGATATAGAAACTGATGCTCTTATTCATCTACACTTCAGGTTATAAAAGAGAGAAAAGCATTAGTTTTCAACTACATTTCCAATTGAATAAAGACCTTAGATTACAGTAGGTTAAGTTTGCTTACACTTCTCTCTAAAGCTTTTCCTCTCCTCCCTTGAGGAATATCGAAAACTCATTATAAGCAACAGTGATACTAAGCCTACTATTAAATTAGCAATAATTTCTGGCAATTAAGGAAAAAGGATTGCTTGATGAGACTTCCATAAAAAAAAAAAAGATGAGGCATGCTAGCTGTAGCACATGCATGTGCATGCATGCATGCATATGCACACATGTATACATGGAACCCTAAGAGAGGCCAAGAAATACTACTACCTGCACGTAAGTTTAAAGGATATTGGATCAGATCACACTCCCATTGAACTCAGCAGTAGTCAGGCTTTGCTCTGAGGCTCCACTGACAAAGGGAAGGTGTGGGAAACTTTAAGCAGTAAAAGAATTCCTCAAAACTGGTTAAATATTTGCCAATGGATACATTCATAAAAAGATACAGAGTCAAATGCAGTGGTTCTATGTTCTGACCATACTTTCAGGTCCAGGTAGCCAACCACCAACACTGTTACAGTGAGAGGCTCTAAACAATGAAGCCCATGACTATACTGACAGATACTGATGGAATTAGCTGAAAATCATGGTTTGGATAGCTCTGGACAATTTGAATAAGACCCAAGCAAACAATGCAAATATGTTTGTATAGGAAATTGGAAGGGCAACAAGAATAATAGAGCAATGAAGAACATACTTATTTAACCTTAAATAGATCATTAAATAAAATGTCTAAGCAATTCATATGGATATACCTATATACTCCAATGCACCACAGACAAAAAATACAAAAGCAACAACATGCAATGCCACTTTGAGCTTAAAGAACGTTATTTGAAAATTATTATTACGGGTTTGCTTTCCACCTGGGAATTGTTTGTTTTAATATGAGTTAAATTTTCAAGGCAGGTGCACAGTCATTGGCAGGGAATTGTCTTCCTGAGCTGACGTCTATAGGGGCTGGCTCACCTACACCACAAAGGATGATGTTCAGTGTCACTGACCTTAAGGTGATGATCGTCCTTTTTGGTGGTTCAGTCACTAAGGCAAGTCTGACTGTGATGATGGTCCTTCCTGATATGCACTCAAAAATTATGTTACTGAATAAAATGTTCCTGCCTTTAAGTATTTTCTCTTATGAATTTATTCCTAAGATTTTGGCACCTAATATTTTGGCTACCTAATATTAATATCAAGGCTGTATATTGTCACCCTGCGTATTTAACTTATATGCAGAGTACATCATGTGAAATGCTGGGTTGGATGAAGCCCAGGCTGGAATCAAGATTGCCGGGAGAAATATCAGTAATCTCAGATATGCAGATGACACCCACCCTTATGGAAGAAAGTGAAGAGGAACTAAGGAGCTTCCTGAAGAGGGAGAAAGAGGAGAGTGAAAAAGCTGGCTTAAAACTCAACTAAAATCATGGCATCCAGTCCCATCACTTCATAGCAAATAGATGGGGAAACAATGGAAACAGTGAGAGACTATTTTTGGAGGCTCCAAAATCACTGCAGAATGTGACTGAAGCCATGATGTTAAAAGATACTTGTTCCTTGGAAGAAAAGCTATGACCAACCTAGACAGCATATTCAAAAGCAGAGCCATCACTTTGCTGACAAAGGTCTATATAGTCAAAGTTATGGTTTTTCCATAGTCATGTATGGATGTTAGGGTTGGACCATAAATAAGGCTGAGTGCCAAAGAATTGATGCTTTCAAACTTGGGTGATGGAGAGCACTCTTGAGAATCCCTTGGACAGGAAGGAGATCAAACCAGTCAATCCTAAAAGAAATCAGTCCTGAATATTCATTGGAAGGACTAATGCTGAAGCTCCAATACTTTGGCCACCTGACGTGAAGAGCCGACTCATCGGAAAAGACCCTGATGCTGGGAAAGATTGAGGGCAGGAAGAGAAGGGGGTGACAGGAGATGAGATGGTTGGATGGAATCATCGACTCAATGGACATAAATTTGAGCAAACTCCGAGAGACAGTGAAGGACAGGGAAGCCTGGCATGCTGCAGTCCGCGGGGTCTCAAAAAATCAGACACGACTGAGCAACTGAACAACAACCTAATATTAATCAGTAGAAAATACTAGCAGAAGACAAAATACATGAAAAAGAAACAAAGGGATACTATTAAAAACCTTGTTAATGGCCAATCATACCAATCTATTAACAAATTTTAATCACACATGTTTCTGTGGTTAAGGCAATTTATTGTATAATTCCACTGGTCATTATAGAAGTATTCCTCATTATGGAGGAAGGGCCTAAATTAATTGAGTGAATACAGTGTTCTAGGATATAGAGATGATATAGCATATTCTTGCTTAGTTCTTTTCCCTTCCTTCTTCTGATTTCTTTGCCTCCCTTGACCTGAAAGCACCCACTCTCCCCATGCCTTTCGAATCTATCACTTCAACAAGAATCTCAGTCTCATATTTCATATGTGGTAAACTGAAGCCCAGAGAATTTAAATAATTAGCTAAGTCACACAGCAAGAAAGATGGGAAGAAAAATAGGTCCGATTCCAAAATCATCAGTTTTCCAACAAATTTTACCTGGTCCAAGTCAAGTATCAGATGATACCTGATTGTTAGGCCACTTGAACAAGTTTGAGAAATACACTTAGGTCTATGCTCTGCAATAAATGTGTTGCCTATATTCATGTGGTTCATTTTTCCTTTAGAAAAAAATGGTAATTAAAATTATGTCACTAGTACCTTCTCTGTGACAACTCATTCGCTTTTGGGTATTTGTCAGAGTAAATTTCCAAAAGCAGCAGGAAGTTAGATTGTATATAAAATGCTCAGTTAATTTCATGCAGTTCTTTATGCTGGACATCTCTTTTTTACTACTTTTCACAAACATCACCAAGGAAGTTTTATCCAAATTTATTTTTACGTGCCAAGTTTAAGTATACATCCTGTAATGACATGGATTTGGGATCAAGGTTATTTTCTAATGTAACAGGGTGGAGAAAAATTATGATCTTGAGATGCTAGCTAAATATAGATCTTCAGCATATGGTTGACATCACGAAAGACAGAAGATGCCGTAATGATCCTGCATTCAGAGCTAGAGTCCCTGAAAGTGAAAGTCACTCAGTCATGTCTGACTCTTTGCGACCCGATGGACTATACAGTCCATGTAATTCTCCAGACCAGAATACTGGAATGGGTAGCCTTTCCCTTCCCCAGGGGATCTTCCCATTCAGGGATCGAACCCAGGTCTCTTGCATTGCAGGCAGATTCTTTACCAGCAGAGCCACAAGGGAAGCCCAAGAATACTGGAGTGGGTAGCCTATCCTTTCTCCAGCAGATCTTCCTGACCCAGGAATTGAACCTGGGTCTCCTGCATTGGAGGTGGATTCTTTACCAACTGAGCTATCAGGGAAGCTCCGAGTTTCCCCTATAGGGGGACTCCTTGACTTGTTTAAAAATTGCTTCAGGCACCCAGACATCTTTCATCCTAAAGAACACTCAGGTTAGGCAAGGCAAAGATTCTATAAGTTATTCAGAGTAAAAGAGATCAGTCCCAGCCATGACCATGTATTTGGGAGTGAGGCTAGTGGAGCAAGGAAGTAACAAGATGACATTTTAGAGGGTAAGATAGACCATGGTATCACAGAAGAGAGGTGGCTCTGTTAAGGGCAGAAGATTAGGCATTTTTGCCTTTGCTTGGAAATAGAGCTCCAGATTTCTCCATAATAGTGAGTATGCATTCTATCTGTTGGAACATTGTAGAACAAAGAGAGTTCTAGAAAAAAACATCTACTTCTGCTTTATTGATTATGCTAATGCCTTTAACTGTGTGGATCACAACAAACTGTGGAAAATTCTTCAAGAGATGGGAATACCATACCACCTGACCTGCCTCCTGAGAAATCTTTATGCAGCTCAAGAAGCAACAGTTAGAACTGGACATGGAACAAAAGACTGGCTCCAAATAGGAAAAGGAGTACGTCAAGGCTGTATATTGTCACCCTGATTATTTAACTTATATGCAGAGTACATCATGAGAAATGCTGGGCTGGATGAAGCATAAGCTAGAATCAAGATTGCCGGGAGAAATATCAATAACCTCAGATATTAAGATGACACCACCCTTATGGAAGAAAGTGAAGAAGAACTAAAGAGCCTCTTGATGCAAGTGAAAGAGGAGAGTGAAAACATTGGCTTAAAGCTCAACATTTAGAAAACTAAGATCATGGCATCCGGTCTCATCACTTCATGACAAATAGATGGGGAAACAGTGGAAATAGTAACAGACTTTATTTTCTTGGGCTCCAAAATCACTGCTGATGGTGACTGCAGCCATGAAATTAAAAGACGCCTGCTCCTTAGAAGAAAAGCTAAGACAATCCTAGACAGCATATTAAAAAGCTGAGACATTACTTTGCCAACAAAGGTGTGTCTAGTCAAAGCTATGGTTTTTCCAGTAGTTATGTATAGATATGAGAGTTGGACCATAAAGTAAGCTGAGCACTGAAGAATTGATGCTTTGGACTGTGATATTGAAGAAGACTCTTGAGAGTCCCTTGGACTGCAAGGAGATCCACCCACTCAATCCTAAATCAGTCCTGAATACTCATTGGAAGGACTGATGCTGAAGCTGAAACTCCAATACTTTGGCCACCTGATGCGAAGACCTGACTCATTGGAAAAGACCCTGATGCTGGGAAAGATTGAAGGCAGAAGGAGAAGGGGATGACAGAGGATGAAATGGTTGGATGGCATCACTGACTCAATGGACATGAGTTTGAGCAAGCTCCAGGAGATGGTGATGGACAGGGAGGCTTGGCCTGCTGCAATCCATGGGGTTGCAAACAGTTGGACACGACTGAGTGACTGAACTGATTCTAGTTGCTTATTTTCAGTTCCATTCCCAACAATCACATTTCAAACCCAATGTATCAAACTTGTAAATATACAGCAGAAATACCCCCAATGAGGCTCTCCCCATGGGATGCAGGACAAGAAGGTCACAGAAAGTGATTCTGGCCATCATAAAGCTCTTCTGTCCATCAGACTCACACATTCCCTGTCTAGAAGGTTGGTTCCTCACAGCTATATTCCAATTAGATGAACTAGATAAGATATAACATTGTCAATTAGAAAATAAGTATGCATTTAAGAGGCTTACAATTCAGTGAGTCTTAAAACCTTCACCGCCCTTTGTGTTTCAACCTGAGATTCATTTCTTCTGATTGTTCTTAAATATACCTATAAATTATGAGAATTTTTATAAAATAACCTAGTACCCAACCCAGGGCCATGTACATTATGTGAACACTTACATATACAGTGTCAGATGTGAGGGGCACAATGGGGAAAATGGGGCTTAGGAGACACCTGAACTTGGGTTCAAATCTTTCCTCTGCAACTGACAAGCTGTGTGACCTTGAGCAGGTTAATTGCCTGTCACCTTACCTGTACAATTATGCTTATAATTTCATAATACTTTTGTAAAGAGTTATTCTAATACTCCTGGCAGCAATAACTGCCTTTGACCAATGGATATTAAAAAGCAATTATTCTAATATTCATCATTTTACAGATAAAAAGTTCAAGTGAGGTCTGCAAAGGGTGGCTCAGAATCTTACAACTTGTCTTTGGAAAAGCCACCTTGAAAACTAGATATAGTTTATATACAGTGTCTATTTTTTAATAAAGTCTTTATTTTTTAATAAAGACTAGAGTCTTTATTTTTTTCATTCTACAGTTTAGCCTCTGTTCCTTTTCATAGGAACTAATTATTTGATACAGTAAATAAGTTTGAGCTGTTATAACTATTGGACTGCATATGATCAAGGATACTACAGTGATCATAATTTATTCTGACACTAAAAATGAAGGTTACTGGCTTGCCTTTTAAAATCTTTAAAAAAAATGAAAAATAAAGCTGGAATCATAAACTTGTGATTCTCTGCAGTTAATATAAAATTATTTTTTCATTATGGGTTAGACTTGACAGGATAATCATACGCCATCTGGGACACAAAAGCAGCAGGCTGGATTACACAGTGTAGAAAAATACTATAAACTCATGTGCACTGGATTAAAATATGAAAGAGGAACAAATCATAAGGGGTTAATAACCCTCTTGGAATGTTACCAGTTAAATAATAATTATGAATAATTCATGATATGCTAAATTTAGGGAGTTCAGCATAAAACTGAACTGATGAAAATTCAACAAAGAACATGACTAATCCAAAATTTAAGCTCTTCTATTACATGCTTTGATCTTCGATACCTGTCTAAAAGGATCCCTTAGTGGAAACCTAGAATCGGTCTCTCTTTAACATGAAATAAATTAGATTCAAGCTATTCTGACCTTGAAATCTTTAACACAATTAGAAGATATATGCAAAGCATCAGTTGCACATTAAAGAGACAATCCAGACTTTTGGAAATAAAGAAAGAGCTCATTTCAAAAGTTCCTTTTAGATCAAGGTAGTTCTTTGGTTTAGATGGCAAAGTGTGGCTCTGGGGAAGCTTCCGGAACACCCAGCTCACCAGGATTTGCCTGACAACCCAGTGACTTCCTAAAAGGAGACAACTGTGTGCATTTTGCTTTTGATAAAGAAGTCAGCAGAGAGCAGCAGGTGCTGAAGGCAGACTCCCAAGCAACTTGTTTGCGTACTTGAATGTGACTCAATGAACTCTGTCTCCTCTTGTGGTCCCTGCTCCACTGCCATCACTAGTTGGAAAAAAGAAAGCGACTCATATGAAAGACAGCTGCAGGCACACCACTTTAGAAGAGACAAGGCACAGATATTTTTCAATGATAGTTTCCAACCTTTACAGCGCCAAGAGTTTTTAGTCTCTTTTAAGAAACAAGTTCATCTGTGCCACATGTTGTGGCTTTTGACTATTCACTGTTTGTTGTTTTTAGCTTGTGCTGCATGGGGATTAAGGCATGGTTTAAATACAGAGTTCTCCATCTGCCAGGGATTAGTGATCAGGGAAGAGCAGTGCTGGAAGACTAGACCTGGAAGGCTGGAATGGGGAAGTAGCTTGAGGGCTGGTGGGAAGGAATGGAATGGAATAGGCTGGAATAGAATAGATAAAAGGAATAGAACAGAACCATGAAGACTGTCTCAACATGGTTCTGGTGGTAGCTGTCTATGCCTAAAAATTCAAGGGCTGTATGTCCTATTCTTTGTACTGTTCATTTTATTTCTTAAAGATTAAGACTGGGCACAAATAAATCAGAAAAACAGTCATTTTTATATTTTTCTCTGGAGGTCCTGATATAGAGCCTTGGATGCAACAGGTATACAAAAAAAGGCTTGTGAGAGTAAACCCTGAAAAGCCTAGTGAAGAAAACACCAATGACATGAACAGCATCACTTTGTCATTGAGTTCTGACAGAAATACCTCCTTCGTGGCCTCTCTTCTTTCATCCCTCACTTCCCTGCAAATACTTGTTATTCTCCATCTCATGACTTTTTTGTTTTAACATAGCATTTATTGATGTGTGTTACTTTTGTGTATATTTACTTATTTATTTGTCACCTGCCTGTCTTTCTTATTATCACCATCTAGTTCTCTACTAGAATATTAGTTTTATGAAGTCAGGGGGCTTTGTTTCCCTGGGATCGTATCCTTTCTATACACAGTGTGTTTTCAGCTCCTGGGAGAACGGCTGGCTTTGGGGAAACTTCCAATGAGCAATTGTGAAATATGTGAGTAAACTTCTCTACAGCCCAGCCTTTAAGAACAGAAGTGAGAATAGGAGCATCTCCATATAATTTCTTTTCCACAGTATCACTTTTGACAATGAAAGTGTACACCAGTTGATGTCAGGATAATAGGTATAAACTTTATAAATTTTGGTTGAATAAAGAAAGAAAATGGAATACATATACATTTAGATTCCTGGAGGGTTTGCCAAATATCAGGATTATGTAATGTTTTTTAAAAGACACTATTGCATCTTAATTTAGGAGGTCAAAGCATCTAAAGGTCAAGAAAGGATTCCCAAGAAGTTATCCTAGCAGACCCTTAGAAGCTAGCTAGAAATGATTTGTAACTAGTGCTATATTTATGTGCAGTAGAAACTATCACATGACTTCCAAGTGCTTTATGCAATTCATTCTGTGCCTTAGTTTACACAGTGACTTTCCTTACAGAACTTTTGATTGTTTATTATTCTAAAGATTAGAAAAGGTGAATTTAAGTTCAAACTTTAATGGCCTAGAAATCTCCAATAGTGGGATTCAGACTTGGAAAGGACTTTTCCTTGTTTGTTTTTGTTTTTCTACTAGACTTACAAGGTCTGATGGGTCCACAGCACTAATGGAACTACTTAAAGAAATCAAAGTAATATTTTATGGTACTAAACTTACAATTCGGGGTCCTATTTTCAAAGGTTGTGTATCAGCATAACATGAAGATCTGTCATGTTTCACTGACCTTGTACAGTGGCAGAATTAAGATTTGGGGACAAAAATAATAATAAATGGATCTGTCTCCTTGCATTGAACACATTCTGGACTAATGATACTTAAGACTTATGATGTCAATTATAGAGAGAGGAAAATAGCCACTAGCAGGGTTTGACTTCCTTTGGGCTTGGGATCCAGTCTGCAAGCTCTTCCCCATCCAGCTTTCCCTCTATGGTCCAGAACCACCTGTGTGTACTCAATCACACCGTCATGTCCAACTATTTGTGACTCCATGGACTGTAGCCCTCCAGGTTCCTCTGTCCATGGGATTCTCTAGTCAAGAATACTGGAGGGGGTTGCCATGCCCTTCTCAAGGAGCTTCCTGACCCAGGGATCAAGCCCACGTCCCCTGTGTTTCTTGCACTGGAAGGTGGATTCTTTGCCACTGTACCACCTGGGAAGCCCACAGAACCACGTGGGCAATGACAAATGTTAGCTGTGATTCCCCTGATATGCCATGTAGTGTGTTTGATGGGAACTAGAGGGATTCACCCATGAAGAACTCAAACAAGATCACTGATTCCTTAGACAGATATGAAAATTGATCCAATTTATACATATTAAAGTAGTAGCGAGTGATAGTGGGGGTAACTGAGATATTCCATGTGAGGCAAAGTGTAAGGAAGCAGACACTCAAGGTTATGACTGAAATATACTACATTGCAGCAGAGAGATCTAACATGATAACGGAGGGTGGTGGGAACAGAGAGACAGGAACTGTGAGATCCTATAGGTCCTGTGGTCTCTGCTCACCATACAGGACTTCATCCTTTCTCTGCTTTTTTTATGGTACTCTTTACCACTGTGAGAGTCACACCTCCTGGCAGAGGCCCATGAGCATAAGACTACAGGGCTTCTGGCTGTGGGATGACCAAGGTGGATCACCCTGGACAGGGTAGCAACCAGCTGTTCGAATCACTAACGCAAATAATTAGTGCACTGTCACTTCATTTCCACATATTATTACCTACTTGCTTGTTGTCTGTTGTCCCTCAACTAAACTGTAGGTATCAGGGGATCATGGGAATAAGGAAATTGTCTTTTTTCCCCTCACTGCTTTACGTCCAACTCATTGTACTAGGAATGGCACTTTAGTATTTATTTAATGGATAAATGACTAAAGTCAGTAGAAAAACAATTATTCAGATCTGCATTTTCAAACCATTGCTTAGGTTGTGATTTTAATGTATAGACTTTGAGTGGGGTGAAGGATGAGATGTGAGAGTAGATGATGAGAGAAACTGAGTCTGTGGGATAATCTTTATAACTCTGAGGGAGTCTCTGATAAAACTCCTCACTGCTGGTGGGTGGGAAGGTGGAGATGAAAATTAACACACAATAAACACCGATGCTCTGTCAAATACTGTGCTCTATGGCTACATATACTTCATAGCATTTAATTCTCAAATGCTCAACAAAGCCTCTAATGTGCATGAATTCCGTTTTAGAGATGAAGAAGCTGAGACTCAGAAAGAGTAAGTCATTTGCCTAAAAAGCTACAGTTCAAACCTGGATTTACCCAACTTTAAAGTGGATGCCTAACTGGAAACTACACCATGCTGCCAATCAGAATAACTGAGAAAATAGTTTAGGTCAATCACTGAAATCTTGGTCGTAAGATTTACCACTTGGTTTCCTGATGTGCTTCTACAGGCTCTCAGCTGTGCAGGAAATGGCAAGTTGTTATCACTGGACATTGTGAGCCTCATAGTTTCATTTCGAGTGATGCTCTTTGAGGAGGTAAATTTCAATTTCCTTAGCTGTGTTTTCCTAACACATATCCTGAGTACTGCTGTCAGCTCTGTTCTCTCCAGGCTCTGAGAGCTGAGTTCACAGAGGAGCCCCTCTTTTGCGCTGTATCCTGCCTCAGTTCCTCAGACAATCCCAACTAAGGCAGAGAAGTATTATTAGTCCCAGCATCTTCATTTGTGAGTAGCTTAGAGATGAGCCCATATCCTAGTGCCAGTGGTCCAGTCACAGAGCTTCTAAAAAATTCCTTCCAATTGTCTTTGTTTGGTGATCAGATCCAGGGTTTTCAACCCCATCTTCCTACCAGATTCCATGATTCCTGCAACATGCAGTTCTTCCTTCTCCTCCTCTACTTTGTAATTACCTATATAGCAGGATTTTCCCTAGGTCCCTACTCCAAATTTCTGTCATTTACCTTAGATAAACTGTAACTCTTTTTCAGGACCAGAAACCTATCCTAAACCTCAGCTCTGTGCTTTCCTGGTACACTCTCCTTGTTCTCTTTACATGCACACATGTCTTGGTCCCTACTTTAGCCTAATGGCTCAAGTGCCATCCGTGTTGCCCTTTACCAGCTCCCGAGCACCAGTTGCCTTCTGCATTCCCTGCCATTGTGCATTACTTACTCGGGAACTTTGGTATTAATTGCTGTTTGTTCAGCAAAGGTTTATCCTCCCTTTCCTCCACAGGAACTGTTTCCTCCCAGAAACTACATTTCCTGCTCTGCTATCTTGCACTGAACTGGAGAAATGGGACCAAATTTTATTCAGTAGAATATAGATAGTAGAGATGTATACAACTTCCACCCTGGTACATAAAAACCTCCAGAGGACCAGCTTGATATCACCTTCCAGAAAAATTTGATTATGTTAAAATGGTAGTGCCTCCATCATCCTGTGTTCTTGATGGACTCTGTGAAGCAGAAACTACCCTTCCCTTTATGTGAGTGAAAAATTAGTCTCTAACCTATGATACTAGGGGCTTCCCTGGTAGCTCAGCTGGTAAAGAATCTGCCTGCAATGCAGGAGACACTGGTTCAATTCCTGGGTCATGAAGATTCCCTGGAGAAGGGATATGCTACCTACTCCAGTACTGGACTTCCCTGGTGGCTCAGACGGTAAAGAATCTGCCTGCAATGTGGGAGACCTGGGTTCGATTCCTGGGTTGGGAAGAGCCCCTGGAGGAGAACATAGTAACTCACTCTAGTATTCTTGCCTGGAGAATCCCCATGGACAGAGGAGCCTCGTGGGCTACAGTCCATGGGGTCATAAGGAGTTGACACGACTGAGTGACTAAGCACAGCACAGTATGATACAAAGCTACTGTTATTAGGGGTTGACCTGATACAGGAGCCAGTTTGACTTATAGAACACACACTTCTTCCAAAAACCATGGAGGTCAACATTTTTTGAGTTGGTTGAACTTAGGACCTTCAGAATAAACACCATCCCACAGGGCCAGCGCCCCCTCTGGTGTCTGCCACTGTTACCAGGCCAGTTCCTCACCCTCTGCCTTGTACTACTCAGCCATAAAAAAGAACAAAATAATGCCATATGCAGCACCATGGACACAGTTTGAGATATCAAACTAAGTGAAGTAAATGAGAAAGAGGAAGACAAATACCATATGATATCACTTATATATGGAATCCAAAATATGACACAGATGAACTTAGAGATCAGATTTGTGGTTGCCAAGTGGGGAGGGAGTTTGGGATTAGCAGAGATAAACTATTATATATGGAATGGATAAACAACAATGTACTACTGTATAGCACAGGGAGCTATATTCAATATCCCATGACAAGCCATAATGGAAAAGAATTTTTTAAAAAATGAATGTCCATATGTGTATAACTGAGTCACCTTGCTGTATAGCAGAGATTGGCACAACACTGTAAGTGAACTATACTTCAATAAATAAAATACAATAAAACAAAAGGACTGTTAAGAAGTCAGGCTCCCTTTCTCTGCTCCCCTGGGTCAGAGGCGAGCCTTATGACCATAAATGCCTTATGCCCATTTATCAAGCTATGGCATACAAAGAGATACTTAAAAACGGAACTGTTTCATGGAAACTAACACAGGAAAGCCACATACCTCTGAGGCCACAAGTCTGTGAGCACTCTGTCCAAGCTGTCCATTCTGAGAGCTGACAGTTGACCACACACTCCACCAGGCAGTGAAGGTTCATCCTCTGCGGCTTCTCCAAGTTACGCTGCAGTTGGGAAGGAAATATGATTGTACTGGAGAATTCATAGCAACATCAAATCAAATTACTATCCTTTTGTGGGATAATAATCTCCATTCTGTGAGAATAATTTTGCTATGTTTTTGTGAGAAAAATAGCCTGGCTTATAGAAACTGATGGCAAGTCTAAAAAAAATGATGATCCTTACTTCATGACATAGAAACTTGTCAGTCCAAATTTCTTTTGATAAAACCTTCAACTTTAGAATAGACCCACAGTTAAGGGACCAGGAAAGCAGGCAATTATGTTACACAGAGATCTGTCCTGTCACTCAGCCAGCAAGGAACCAGAGAGATGCCTCAGTGCTAAATTCAGGCATCTTGCCCTCTGGATAGACCAATAGTATATAGAGAGCTCAAACTAACAGCAACCTAGGCTAAACAATAAGTAGAAGAATAAAACTGAAATCAACAACTCATCTAAAGTTCATAAAAAAAAGACCGATTATCTAAAATCATAAACATGATCTTAATCAAGGGAAAAGTTGATGATACTGTTTCTTTTCCTCTTGTCCTCTCTTAAACCCACATCCAGGCAAAATCACACATTTTCTATTGCCCAGTGTAGAAGAGGTCTTAGTGAAAGAGTTAATCATCCAAGAGACACAGAAAGAATACCACAATATTCAGTTTTAGGAATTGCACATTGTGTGATTGAGGAAAATGCTAACATTCAATATATATTAAATGTTAGCAATGTCCATACCAAGCTAAAATTATTGATTACAGCATGATTACTTACTACATGAGCAAACTAGAAATGACCACAAAAGATCTTTGATCCATTCGAGATATGTGGGTATTCTGCTTAGGTTAATAATTTGGGACTTTAAATATTTATTGAACACGTGGTATTTAGAAAGAAGAGAAACTGATTTTTCTATTAGTGAATAGTTTATAGTGCTTTTATATGAAAAGATTTACTGTGTACACTAAATGTAAATTTTTGACTTATTTGAGTTGTTGTAGGTTGGTGATTTATTTTTGTTGAAGCAGACAACAGTCTTGAGAGGGAGATGAAACAAAACGTTAAAATAAATCATTGACGCTTGTTAGAGAGAACTCTGTATTAACCAGTCTCAGAATTTCATTAAAAGGAACATCTGATTTTAGGTGGTCTAGTTTCAGGGGTACTGTTGGTCCATGGTGATACTGTTGGTTGAAAGAGATGTTATGGTAAAACCTAATAAGGTGAACTCAGGATCAGTGAGGGGGTTTTCCGACCATTTTAATTCTCACTTGTGGACTCTTTGCCTAAGGAGAGTGCGACAGCTTTCATTTTGTCAGATTGCTAAAGACATTCCCGTGAAACCTGAGCTCACTGACCCCACACATTTCCAATTATTCCAAAGACTGTTTTAGTGATTCTTATAATGTGACAGCATATGGTCATCTTTGTTTCTAAACTGCCATCATAGTGCATTTCACTTATATGTTGGGGAGGAAATGTCAACTTTTGGGGAAGAGATTTGATTATAGCTTTTGTCCAAATTCCACATATTTTGTGATGGGGAAAAATATAAAATTACAAAAATTCAAAACCCACCAACTCTACTCAACTTGGTAGAGAGACATTTTAACTTATTTTAAAAAGAAAAATGCACTGTGCTTATTACCTAGCAAACATTTGCTAAGCAAATTAGCAGAGTATTCTAATAGCAAGTATCCGCATCTTACATGCAAGGGACAGTGTTTCCTACTTAGGCGAATGAATCATCTGCCCAATACTAAGAATCGATTTCAGAGTCAATTGATGTCAATTGTTAGTTGGCAAGCAAGTACATCTAAATAAGTTCTTAGAAATAATGAAGAACTATATTTTTAATGAACCCATTTCTCCAATGCAAAATGACCTTTCCTGTCATTTTAACTAAGTTCAAACTCGTGAGATGTAACTATATAATACTAGTACCTCTTACTCTAACTGAACCTAAGCTGTGATGAGAAGAAATTGGGAGGATCATTTAGAGTAAGTATTGTGAAGGTTGCAGACCACTATTAAAAAAAAAAAAAGCCGTAGGTGTGGGGTACAAATACATATAACTTACCTGCTCACATTCATCCATGCCAACGGGCTTGCCATCACTGCGCACACAGCTCAGAAGGCGGGTCTTGATGCCTTGCCCACAGGTTGCATTTTCACTCAGCTGGCATGTGCTCCACTCTACGGGCATAGGGTCACCACACTGAGTTTCTAAGTCATGACCGTGTGAGCAAAAGACAACAAACCTTTGATTCTCTGCATCAGTGGAGAATAGTATACACAGAATCCTAAAACAATTTCTATGTGGCTTCAAAAAGCATTATACAATTTTTTAATTAGAAAACAATCAATCAATCAGATCACCAAATAGAAGTGAATTTGCTTTCTTGAGGTCAGAAGCCAAATATTTTATAGAAATCATCTCATAGTTGGCTGAGGTAGGAAAAGAAAAAAAACCTAAGCACAAAGGACAACCAGTTTGGAATCATCTATTTGCTGGGCATAATTGAGAAAGAAAAAAAATACAGAAATGATGCTAGTCTGTGATATCAACTTGAAGATATTTTCAATGAATAAATATAATTATCTAAACCTTTTGGTATATTTGGTACAGTGGAGCCAAGAAAGGTACCCCCAAAGGGAAAGAAGTCATGATGAAAGGGCCATTTTGAAAACTCTCACTTTAATAAAATTATTCTCTCATGAGAGAAGGTTTTGTAGATTTGGCTAACTGTATTACAAACTCAACAGCAAGAGTTAGAATAAATCATCCCACAACTAATTCTTTAAAAAAAATTCATTTTGGTGTGGGTAGAAAAAGAGATCCTTGATCATATACCGTGAGACCCTCTCTAAGAAGATTTTTCATATTTGGTAGATGATCTAAAAGTTAAATAGGAAGAGCAAGTCCATGTAGAGCAAAATCAGCATTTTAAAGACATGCTTTTTCAGTAAAGCAAATTTTATTGTATTTTTTGAAAATTAGTATGAAAACTAATGATCTAAAGGACCCTTAATGAAAGCAAAAGGACAAATAGAACAGGTCAACTCTCACCTATAAAGACAGTCTCATAGAATTTACTAGAGGTTTTCTACATGAGAAATCTCAGAAGTGCCACTGTGACCTCAGTGGAAAATTTGTTTCAGAAAAAGGCAACTGTTTTGCCCCTTCAGGCAGCTGGCCATTTGGTTTTCAGTACTGAAGTCAGTGTTGAGACTTAACCTAATTCCACATTTCATGGCATTCTGTGTATGATTGCTGCAGGGAACAGATCAATGTAATTATACAGTCCTTTAGTTTCAGACACTGAAAACAGTGGTACGCCGTGTCTGAATAAGGAGGTCTCTAAAATATCCCTGTCCAGTCAGGTCTACCATTCATCCTTGGTGAGCCCCGTAGAGCAAGTACATCACGAGCTTTAGTTTCTTGAAATAATAAAAGCCATGAGAGAGCTGCATTCTAGGACAGCATGATTCCATGGTTGGTGGTTTACAGCCATACCTGTTAGATTGTACTGGAACTGGAAGCAATTTTCATTGAGAAGGCAGGGCCGCACCTGTGAGTCTTCAGCACACGTCCTCGAGCTCACGGAGGGCCTCAGCAGGTGACGGGCTCTTCTCTGCATTGTGTGTGGATCACACGACTATGAAAATCAAAGAGCAGGCAGAGTTAGAAAGGCACTCATGTTTGTTGATAAATTGAATGTGCTTATCTGTATACATGGAGGCTCATGTACAACCCCTACAGGGAAGAGACTATTGAATAGAGTATGAAACAGAATATTTAGAAAATAAAATCA
This sequence comes from Okapia johnstoni, assembly GCA_024291935.2. Lineage (NCBI taxonomy): Eukaryota > Metazoa > Chordata > Mammalia > Artiodactyla > Giraffidae > Okapia > Okapia johnstoni. The sequence goes on from CM044319.1 coordinate 35,136,772, forward strand.
TTATGGGATTCAATGTAAGTAGTTTCTGGTTTTTCTACCTGACAACTCTTTCTTGTTCTACATTGTGATGAATAATTAGGCACGTGGGGACCATTTTCATCCACTAAACTCACTTTGTACTCTCAAATTCATTTGCCATCTAGCAAGAGATGAATGCATTTTGAAGGTATAAATGAACGAGAAAAGGAAGACAATGTCCCTGGTGCCTCCGGCTAGTCTAGCCCCAAAGAAATAATCACACAGAACACTTAAATGAGAAAATATTAAAAAAAAAACACAGAACAAAGAGAGGGAATTATGAAATCAATATTGCCAATATAACAAAACTTTCCTCTTATTTGGGAGGCCCTCTGATCCATAGAAGATTAGTCACTTCATGCAGTTGCCCTTTCAGCAAAATAAATGTATAAATAGGAACTTCAAACATCTCCCACAAAAATCACTTTACTTATGGGTCTACATGTCCTCTTATCGCCTCAATTCATATGACATTCTTGAGCCAGGTAAACCTGCCTGCCATCTGGCATCCATCTACTCTACTCACAGAGGACCTTCAGAAGCTCTCCCTACTAGAATAATCTCCTTTCTCATGTCCTATATCCTATCCTCCTCCTACTTCTTCAGAACACTAATCAAGACGTCATCATTGACAGTCTTTCTTTTAATAACAACAAATTCTTCTCCTTCTTCCTAAGCAACCTGCTATCTATGATCAAGAATTACTATACAGTATTTGATTCCAAACGTAAACATATATGTTACATCTGCCTTTATATGATCATTCTTTGTTTCTTTATTACTCCATCTCCTCCTTTTCTTTAGAAATTCTTTGAGGACATAAAAGATCATGATTTCTACTTCCTGTGTCACTCCCTGAAAATTCTGGTATATATTTTACAGTTGTTCAGGTAACACCATTATATGTGGTGAAGACAATATCATTCAGACCCAGAAATCTAGAGGCACATGGATGTTTAAACCACAGGAAAGAGGAAAGTCTCTGAATTTGTGTCATCAAACCATCATTGCCATATTAGGGATTTTTTTTTAACTTTTATTCCTTTACCTTGTCAGACATTGTAGCAAGAACACAACCTGTACACTTAATTTTGGCTGCTAAGCAAAGTGATAATGTTATAATACACTGAAATATATAGAAAAATGCTACAAAATTCTCTTCTATTTTCAAATGTTTGGAGCCATTGAAACACATTTACTATTTATGTGACTTTATAGTTGGATAATCTGTCAATACTTATAAAGCAATTTTATGTTTTAATTTTATCAAATTTCCTCTAGATGATCAAGAAGGGCCATTTAAACCAGGTAATTACTCTTAATTATCTGCAAAGGAATCCCATGCTAAATGCTTACAAATAATTTACTATTAATTCAGCAATTAATTTGATTGTTCTCATGAGAAGGAATGATAACTTAAATGATTTACCAATGAAAGAAAATGAAAGCATCTTAAAAAATACTCCTGATTAGTGTTCTACTACTTTTCTACCTTACAAAATCAATGAGTGAACAAGGTGAATGTGTATAAGGATTTATGAACTTGCTTAGTCTAAATCATCAAATAAAGCAAAAGAGAAAATAACACACATGAAAACATGCACACACAATTCAAATTATGTAACTTTGAACAATTCACTTATATATTCTATAATTCAGTTCTTCATCTAGACCTGGGTGAGAAAGGGGCAGGGACATAATTTGGTCATCTTTAAGAGTACCTTCCCTCATACCTCACACTCTTATCAGTCTCTAAGTCTGCTACATATGCTTTTAAGATGATACTCTCTGATTGTCATTCCTAACCATGTAGACGTTAATTATCACTTTCTAGAAATTAATATATTGAAAACCAGCACTGCAGCTAACTCTCTTACTAACGCTATCCAGAGAAACAGGCAAAGAAGGTGAATGAAATCCACAAACACAATCCAACCTAATCTCAGATGGTATCTGTATATTCTGCCTTATAAAAATCACCCTAGCACTGCTAACAACTGATAGGTGAATTAGTGTTTCTCCTTACTCCTTTCTCTCTGTTAGCTCTTTATAGGAAGTTCATAAAATAATGACTAGGTCACAAGGCAGATGGGGGTCGGCTAAGAAAAAAATGGATGACAAAGGAGCCTTATATCTAGATGATGTCTTTATTGGATCAAAACTCTTCAAATATAAACCCGAATCTCCTCTACCCTAGAATATTCATAAAAAGACACTGTCAACTTCCTAAATAGAGAAGTGAGAATGTGATGTGTGGATAACGAAAGCCAAATCAACTTTAAACCAGGCTCATTATAAAGGACAAAGTTAGATAGCTAAAGTTTATTTGCTAGGGAAGGAGAAGACCAATAAGAACCAGTCGTATCTGGTATATAAGTCCTTTTATGAGATTAGGTTTTTAAACTTTGAAAACTAGCACTTACCTTAAAGTTGAATCTTACATGATAATATTGCACCTTCATACCTTTTTTTCTCTCTAGCAGTGAGGCCTCTATCCCTGGGCCTGACCTGAATATTTGTATTTATCTGTCAAAATTAAATCAGATATTCCCTCTGAGAGCCTCCATTGATTTATTTGCACCCTTATAAGTGGAATCACCTTATCAAGTAAACATTTCCACTGTGCTTCTATTGATATGTGTGCATTCCTTCCCATGGGCTATTTGGAGAATGTGTGTCTTAATTTTCTTGGACATTGAGCGCCTTGTTCTGTCTCTGACAACAGTATGTAGATAATAAATGTTTGGTGTACGATAATGTTTGGTTATCCTAAAAACTAAATAATAAATGTTTGGTGTAGGATAATTTGCTTCTTCCTGGGTAATAAGACTGGATTTTTGTAAGCCGCCCTTAGCGACAAATGGTTAACCCTGGACTATGATCACATTGCCTAAATGTAAGGTTTCTCCATAGGTCTGCATTCTTGATAAAAAGAGAATATAATATTTTCTCTCCTTCCCATACTTTTTCCATAAAATCCAAATGACAGCTCCCAGAATAATAGAACCTACCATTAAATTAATAAATTACAACAGTAAATGAGTTTTAATTTACCATATAAAAATAAAATATAACTTAGATGCTATATCCTAAATAAACCCAATAAAGAATATATAATTGGTATTATTCTAACACTGAACTATTAATATTAACAATGATACTTTAATAAAACCTGGCATAAGTCCAGGTACTTGTGAATTTAAATCACTCTCTAAATTTCTTGTCTGGAGATAAGCATGAATCCCCAAGGCCTGGACTTGTCAGCTTTCATCAGATATTGAAACCCAAGGTTTTTATTCTATTACAGAATGGAAAATTCTGATAATTCTGAGATGGTCTCTCCATTTAGCTAATTAGCCCTTTCTCTACCTTTCATGAGGCAAAAAGGGGAACATATATGCTATGAAGTTGAGTCTTGTTTTTTTTTTGAAAAAGTAGGATAAAAGATGCCAAATACTATATCAATGCTATGTAAGGAAACTTCCTCAGATATTCTGAGAAAATGGTTACAGAAGTGAAAAAAGTTTTTTGTATATCACAGTGCAACAAGGAGAGCAAAATCAAAACCAACCACATGCTCAGTAAAATTAATAACAAGTTGTCTTCACAAACCTCAAAATTTGAATAGGAAGGGACCAAGGAGTGTAGTTACAGAACCTGTGTGATAATCAGCATCCAGCAGGGGAAAGGAGAAGGTAAAAATGGGGTCTCTGGTATACCCCAAAACACCAAACTGGAAAACTAAACCATGGAGTAGGAGGCTTTTGCATACTCCAAAAGCAAGCAAATATAAGGAATCCATGGAGAGGTTCTGGGGGCTGATGCAACCTGAGTCCAATGAGCTCTCAACACTATAAGCCAAAACTGCCTTCCAGGATAATTTTCTGCACTGAAAAGAAACTGGTGGGAAGAGTTTCCAAATTGCTCAAAACAAGAGGACTAGCAGTGAAGGAAAAGAAACAGCCAGTAAACAAAGATGGAAGGAAACGGATCCATTAAATTTCATGAATCTGCTAAAATTTTGACCACTCAAAGCAAACAAACAAAAGCAGAGAACCCTGGACCATGAAAATGAAATTAGGTAAAAACAAGCCTCAATCACACCTGCTTCTAAAAGTTCACAAAAATTGATTTCCCAGAAAAAATAAGTGAAGAAAGAAATCAAATTCAAATGGCACAAAATGGTGTTAAGAGGAAAAAGTAGATGAAAGAATAACATCTCCATAGATAAGAAACTGCAGAAGAAAGACATGCATAAAAAACAGATGAAAACTATTTCAAAACTAAGTGGCTGCTCATTTTGGAAATGGCAAAATATGAAAGAACACATAAATAAAACACATAAAATATAAATGTTAAAAAATGAGAGAACCTATGTAAAAGATATGACCACTTTAAATTTTATTACATTTTAACTGATGTTAGTGGAGTATAGGGACTGTTTTCTGTGTTATATGGAATACGGCAAATGTATAATTATGAAATATTCTATCTCCAGTATCTTTGAAAAAGTGGATTTTTAGTATAAAATAAAGGGGATATAGATGAAAGATAGAACTTAAGTAAATACCTTTAGTTCATCAACATGAACTCAAGAAGTATTTCTTCTTCAAAATAAAGGAAATAATAGCATATATTTCAAAATTCCACTCAACTGAAATGGTCTAGCAGCTGCGGAACCCAGTAAGTTCAGTATCCCTGAAGTTCTTCTTGTGGCACCAAAAAGTCATTTCCACTAAAAGAAGCCAGGTATTTTTAGAGAGAAACATCTGATTCTAAGTCTGGCAAAGAAAATGTATAAAATAAGCCTGAAACATCTCACCATAGTGGATAACAAGGAGGCTAACAAAGGCCACCAGAGTCTTTCCTAAAGTGTTCATAGAACAAATCTAAAAAATACTACAACTAGGACAACCTGAGCCTTGATATAGGTGACAATTGAAAATGGTTAAACTGTATCAAATTTATTTAAATATACGATTTCATTGTGATACAAAAATAGCCACTTATAGTCAAAGATGCTAGGTAAACAACTCCTCGTTGTGAAAACTGGTAAATAAAAAGCAAATAAGTATTTTTCTTGCCTTTTCTATACATAATAGAGCAGTAGGTGATTAAATATCAGTTGGGGCAAAAATTTCTCCTTATAGTAGTACTCCCACAAGTAAATGAGAAAGGATATAGAATTGACAGTTTGCCATTCTGTGTTTCCTAAATGATAGAGAGTTTAAGCTTTGACCATCGATGTTAGCCAAGCACATAAAAAGCTATAACCATACATTATGTGCCTCCTGAGAAAAAGCGCATCTTCTATGAAGGAGTCTTGCCAAAGACATGAATCTGATTAAGCCTCTGCATGTGATTCCCAATATATGGGGAATTTAAGGACAGATGAACATGTTAAATTTCACCACAAGGATGCAATTTAAGAGACATACTGAGAAATTCAGTAGAAAAGGTTACCCATTTCCTTACCAGTAAATTGCTGGGAAGAAAACAAGAAAGCAATGAAAGAATCTAGGTTAAAAGAGATTTTAAAGGCATATGTAAAACCAGGCTTGAACTTAATGGCTAGGCCACTCAGACTACAGATCTAAAGGAGAGTAAGAAACGATTATCATAGAAGTCTTTACAGAGTTCAATTTTAACAGAGTGAGGAGGCTACAACCTGTGAAGCTCTTTGTGAGTCGCTGGCAAGTTTCTATTTCCTAACCTGGGTGGCTGTTTCAACAGTGTTTGCCTGATAACTAAATTGTACAATTTGTTTTAAATGGTTTTCTGTATTTGGAGAAGGAAATGGTAACCCACTCCAGTATTCTTGCCTGGAGAATTCCATGGGCAGAGGAGCCTGATGGGCTACAGTTCATGGGGTTGCGAAGAGTTGGACACAACTGAATGACTAATACTATATATATATATATACACACACATATATATAACAGATAACTAAATAAGGACCTACTGTATAGCAGAGGGAACTTTACTCAATTCTCTGTGATGACCTATATGGGGAGAGAATCTAAAAAAGAGTGGATATATGTATATGTGTAACTGATTCACTTTGCTGTACTCCTGAAACGAACACAATATTATAAATCAACTATAGTCCAATATTTTTTTTAATTAACATTTGAAAAAGTTTTTAAAAAATATCTCCTATCATGCTGGGAAATTTAGATTTCTTTTCATTATGGGATTTCATAGTCTCTTGATTGCAGTTTTTCCCAAAGTATGTTATATTCTACAGTGCATTCATAGGTTCTGAGAGAAAAGAGATTCATAATCAAATCCATTTTGGAAATATTGAGCTAAATAGTCCTAAAGAAGGATTTTCGTAACACTGTTATTAAGTCACCAAAATCTATCCCCTCCTTTCTTCCAGGGCACAGGAGTGGGCCATATATCCCAGCCTTCCTTGCAGGTGGGTGTGACCAGGTAACTGAGCTCTGATAAATGAAAGGTAAATGGGAGGCAATGCGTGACACTCCACCTCTCACCCTAAAACCTCCCACATGTCTCCTCCATGCTCTTCACCCTCTCCAGGGAGCAGGGATGGTGATGAGTAGAATGGTTTTGAAAGCCAAGCTTGAAGATGGCAGACAATCTAGTAGCCTGAATCCCAGGATGATTGTATGGATCAGAGAGTATCCTTTCCCTACCAGCAAATCCTACTTAGAACTGTTTTCTGGGAGAGAAATAACATTATATTCCATTTGACCAGCTACAATTTGGGGTTATTTGTGTTTCCAAATTCTCTATTATTATACTATACATTCGGCTTCCCAGGTGGCTCTAAGTAGTAAAGAACTCACCTGCCAATGCAGGAGACATAAGAGATGTGTGGGTTTGATCCCTGGGTTGGGAAGATCTCCTGGAGGAGGGAACAGCAACCCACTCCAATACTCTTGCTTGGAGAATCCCATGGACAGAGAAGCCTGACAGGCTGCAGTCCATTGGGTCACAAAGAGTTGGACACAACTGAAATAACTTAGCACATACTGTTGGACTGATGGGGTTGAAATCTTGGCGTAAACCTGGTTAAGTCAATTAAACTTAATTTCCTCAGAGGCAAATTTAGTAAACACTTTTGTTTTATAGGGAGGATGAAATAACTATACTTCCTTCTAAAACCTTAAGATGTTCTTGTAAACTGTAAATCTTTTGGGGAGACAAGGCATGAGCTCTTGGAAATCCAAAGCATAAAAGCAAAATCCTCCCTGAGATGATGTTTTCTTCATTGGTGCAGTGCCTTGAATTTAATGTATTCTCAAAAACTATTTGTTTAAAGTGAATGGAGGGAATTCCATGGTGGTCTAGTGGTTAGGGGGAGAAGGCAATGGCAACCCACTCCAGTATTCTTGTCAGGAGAATCCCGTGGACAGAGGAGCCTGGTGGGCTGCTGTCCATGGGGTCGCATAGAGTTGGACACGACTGAAGCGACTTAGCATGCATGCATGCATTGGAGAAAGAAATGGCAACCCACTTCAGTGTTCTTGCCTAGAGAATCCCAGGGATGGAGGAGACAGGTGGGCTGCCCTCTGTGGGGTCGCACAGAATCGGATACGACTGAAGCGACTCAGCAGCAGCAGCAGCCAGTGGTTAGGACTCTGTGCTTTCACTGCTGAGGGCCTGAGTTCAATCCCTTGTTAGAGAACTAAGATTCCACAAGCTGCATAGAATGGAAAAAAAAAATCTTACTAGAGGGGTTCTTAAGGATAACAATTGATTCCTATAGATAATAAGTTAATAATCTTGCAATTTATCAAGAACTTGCCATTCATTTATGTCTTGAAATCTGCAAGTCCATGTTTCCCAACATGTGTTATCGCACAGTCCATGTAGACTATGTTCTCAGTTTAGTGGGTCAAAATCAGCACTTTCTAAATTGATAAAGCATAGCAACCCACTCCAGTATTCTTGCCTGGAGAACCCCAGGGACAGAGGGGCCTGGTGGGCTGCCGTCTATGGGGTTACACAGAGTCGGACACTACTGAAGCGACTTAGCATCAGCAGCAGCAGCAGCATGGGAAATATCTGTCATATTTTCAGGGTGAAAATAATTTCATGGAACATTTCAGATATTTATATCTGTATCTATATATAGATATCTCTCTATCTCTATATATGCATATATATGTCTCCATAAGTAAGTGACTATATACATGATCATTTGTGATATAAAATGTATTTCTTACTATGTGCCATGGTCAAAAATACTTAGAAGCTACCAATCTAATAAAAATGGTTATCAAAATAGCTTTTCTATTAAATAACCTGTCATTATCATTATTGAAAAACTGTTGTTTCTATTATATGTGCTTAGTTGTTTCAGTTGTGTCTGACTCTGCGACCCCATGGACTGTAGCCTGCCAGGCTCCTCTGTCCATGGGGATTCTCCAGGCAAGAATACTGGAGTGGCTTACCATGCCCTCCTCCAGAGTATCTTCCCAACCTAGGTTTCCCATCTTGCAGGCAGATTCTTTACCATATGGCCACCAAGGAAGCCATAGGCATGTGGTTTTTATTTTGCAAATATGAACTGTAACTTTTTTAAAGAGGTGAATGTTCATTATATTTTTCTTTCCACAGTATTTTTCTTTATTATAAAAACTTTTTTCTGCTTTAAATACAGGATTAATTTCAGGATAAAACAATTATTAAATTAAGTTTGTACCTAGAGAATCCACATTTTTTGTATGGGATCAAATAATAATAATATTGTATTATCAACTGTGTTCCAATATGAAATTTTTAAAAAGCACAATATGATTCTTAAATGTAAACCTGCAAGAAAAAACTTAATTGCTTAAACATATCTTTCTCTGCAGGAAACAGGAGGGGGCAGCATGGTGGTGGCTGGTGCTTGTGCTCTAGTTGGATAAATTATACCCAGCTAGAGGGGAGAGTGAAGGAAGTGCCTAGGTTAACTCTTTATGTACTGAAAGAGCAATTCCATTCAGAGTACTCACATTCACAGGGTTCTTTGTGACATAATAAAAAGTAGGTTCAGCACTCAGAAACTGTTTTTCCTCATTTAGGCATAAACTGATACACTGTGATCTTAGCTCTAAGGGGGTGCTCCCACAGTAAGACACAAAGAACATGCCAGCACCTGTGATGTAATTCCTCTCATTTAACTATCTGGGCATTCTCTTGACCACAGCCAACCTCTTCTGCAGATACACCCAATACCAGAGGAGTGGTTCTCCACATGTGGTCCCAGGACCTGCAGCATCATCATCACCTGGACACTTGCTAGAAATGCAATTTATGGATCCCATAAAAATCTCTGAGGGGAAATCCCCAACAACTACAGGGGTGGGGTTCAGCAACTTGTCTTTTAAGAAGCGCTTCAGATGATTCTGATACACTCTGTAGTTTGAAAGCCACTGTCCTCAAGCCAGCTTGAATTCTCTATGTACAAAATAACAGACTCCTCATTTTCCATACCCCAACATCTTTGTCTATTCTTTCCTATCTCTTAATGGCAACTCCAGCCATCCAGAGGCTCAGGTCAAAAACTCTGGAGTCATCTTTGATTCTTATTTTCCTTACATCTTACAATCATAGCTTGAGCAGATCCTTTCAGCTCTAACTTCAAAGTAAAACCCATGTTCTAGCTGCTTCTCACCATTTGCACCAATTTTACCCTGGTCAAAGTCACCATCACTTTTCACTTGAATTATAACAAATGACCTCCTATCAGATTTTTCCCTTCCCATTCTAGAGATCATGTTCAATTCTGGGGCCAGAAGTATCCTTTTAAAATAATGGAAGTTAGATCACTTAACTCCTCTCCTCAATGGTTTGCCAACTTAGCATGAAAACCAGGAGCTTTTCTAGGGTCTACAAAGTCCTCCCCAGTCTGTCCACACTGCCTGTGAGTGCTCAAAGCCTTCTATGCTCTGTTTACTGCTTCAGTCACCACTTCAGCCTCCTAGGTGTTCCTGGACAGCTCCAGGCACTCCTTGTCTCTGGGCTTTTGTTCTTGCTGTTCCCTCTGCCTGCAATGTTCTCCCTCCTGCACCTGTAGGATTTGCTCCCTTACTTTCTTCAGACCCCTGCTCAAATTTGAGAGGACTTCTTTGGCCAGGCTACATAAACTTATCAGCAACGGCTCAACATCACTTTTTGTCTTTTTTTCCCTCCATATCACTTACTACTAGCTGATATGCCATATAATAAGCCGATGGTGTTTTTTGTTTGTGTGTGTATGTGTGTGTGTGTGTTTAATGGAGTATAACTGCTTTACAATGTTGTGTTAGTTTCTGCTGTACAATAACATGAGTCAGCTAAATATATGTATATATATATATCCCCTCCACCTGGAGCCTTTCTGCCACACTCCCCATCCACTCCTCTAGTCATAATAGAGCACCAAGCTGAGCTCCCTCTGCTTTACAGCATCTTCCCACCACCTATGTACTTTACACCTGGTAGTGTATAAATGTCAGTGCTACTCTCTCAGTTTGTCCCATGCTCTCCTTCCCACTGCCACCCACTTCATGTCCACAAGTCCATTCTCTATGTCTGTGTCTCTATTCCTGCCCTGCAAATAGGTTCATCAGTGCCATTTTTCTAGATTCCATGTATATGTGTTAATATATGATATGTTTTTCTCTTTATGACTTACAGACTTTAGGTGCTGTTTATGTGTTTTGTTTGTCTTTAATTATCTCCCTCCCCTCTATTAGAATATAAGTTCTGTGAGGGCTGGAACTCCTAGAGGAAATCATAGAACACTCTTTGACATAAATTGCAGCAGTATTTTGGCTCCATCTCCTTCTTAACTAAAGGAGATAAAAGCAAAAATGAACAAATAGGACATAATTAAACTTAAAACCTTTTGCAGAACAAAATAAATCATTGACAGAATGAAAAGACAACCTACTGAATGGGAGAAAATATTTGCAAATGATAATTACCAATAGGGTAATCTCTTATATCCAACATATATTAACAGCTCATACAATTTACATCAAAAAATAAAAACCCATTTAAAAAATGGACAGAGGAATTGAATAGACATTTGCTAAAGAGGAAATCCAGATGGTCAACAGGCATATGAAAAGGTGTACAACATCACTAATCATCACAGAAATGCAAATCAAAGCCACGAGATAGTCTCATTGATTACTGATATTTCCAATACCTGGAATATGCCCAGGTCCATAAGAAATACTCAATAAACAGATTTCCACAAACAGTGTACTAATGACAACTCAACTCCTGCCAGGGCACTCTGACCTTTTCATTGGCTCAAATTAAAAAAGAAAAAAAAACATTGATCACATTTATCTCTTCAGGAGTTTGTGATATTTAATAACTTAAATGGAACTAATGAATGTAAGCATTCTGAGTTTCTGGAAATTTCAGATTTTGCAAGTGCAGTGAACTCTTATTATTACTGCATATTGCACAGGTCAAAAGATAGCATACAAAAAAGGAATGCTTATGATGACATCATAGCAAACCTGATCAGAAATTAAAATACTTTAAACTAAATTACTGGTCAACCAACAAACCACAGGTTGGATTCTTGGGTCCTACAATGACTTCCCAATTTATTTTGATACTTTACCCTATATTTGAGGGGTCCAACAAGACCTGCAAGCTTATGTAAAGCAGAATAGCCTCTTACAGCTTCTGCTTATCTTTTGAGAGATTAAATGAACAATAACAAGAGAGACTGCTGGGAAGGATTGGGGGCAGGAGGAGAAGGGGATGACAGAGGATGAGATGGCCGGATGGCATCACTGACTCGATGGGCATGAGTTTGGGTAAACTCCAGGAGTTGGTGAAGGACAGGGAGGCCTGGCATGCTGCGATTCATAGGGTCACAAAGAGTCGGACACAACTGAGAGACTGAACTGAACTGAACTGAACAAGAGAGACTGAGACTATATTTTGGATGCATCCCTATCCCAGAAATAATAACAACCACCACCATTTTATACTGTGAACACACATTGTGGTTAACATTCTGTGAGGATTATCTCCCAAAGTCCTTCAGTCTCGCAATAATCCAGGTGTGCTTTGAATATGTGTGCTTTTACAGATGATGAAATTGCATCTCAAAGAATGAAACAACCTTATAATAGGCACTCAAACCAGGATTTGAATCTACGAGGGCTACTTTGCTCCGATCTTCAACTGATCTACTTGTAAAGTAGCAGTGCTTGTTGACCATGAGCAGTGCATGTGGGGCCATCCAAGATGCACAGGTCATGGTGTAGAGTTCTGACAAAATTTGGTCCACTAGGGAAGGGAATGGCAAACCACTTCAGTATTCTTGTCTTGAGAACCCCATGAACAGTAAGAAAAGGCAAAAAGGTAGGAAACTGAAAGATGCACTCCCCAGGTTGGTAGGTGCCCAATATGCTACTGGAGATCAGTGGAGAAATAACTCCAAAAAGAATGAAGGGATGGAGCCAAAGCAAAAACAACACCCAGCTGTGGATGTGACTGATTATAGAAGCAAGGTCTGATGCTGTAAAGAGCAATATTGCATAGGAACCTGGAATGTTAGGACCATGAATCAAGGCGAATTGGAAGTGGTCAAGGAAGAGATGGCAAGAGTGAACATCAACATTCTAGGAATCAGCGAACCAAGATGGACTGGAATGGGTGAATTTAACTCAGATGACCATTATATCTACTACTGTGGACAGGAATCCCTTAGAACAAATGGAGTCCGAACAAAAGACTCTGAGATGCAGTATTTGGATGCAGTCTCACAAATGACAGAATGATCTCTGTTCATTTCCAAGGCAAACCATTCAATATCAGAGTAACCCAAGTTTATGCCCCGATAAGTAACACTAAAGAAGGTGAAGTTGAATGGTTCTATGAAGACCTACAAGACCTTTTAGAACTAACACCCAAAAAAGATGTCCTTTTCATTATAGGGGACTGGAATGCAAAAGTAGGAAGTCAAGAAACACCTGGAGTAACAGGAAAATTTGGCCTTGGAGTACAGAATGAAGCAGAGCAAAGGCTAATAGAGTTTTGCCAAGAGAACGCACTTGTCATAGCAAACACCCTCTTCCAACAACACAAGAGAAGACTCTACACGTGGACATCACCAGATGGTCAACACTGAAATCAGACAGATTATATCCTTTCTAGCCAAAGATGGAGAAGCTCTATATAGTCAGCAAAAACAAGACCGGGAGCTAACTGTGGCTCAGATCATGAACTCCTTATTGCCAAATTCAGACTTAAATTGAAGAAAGTGGGGAAAACCACTAGACCATTCAGGTATGACTTAAATCAAATCCCTTATGACTATACAGTGGAAGTGAGAAATAGATTTAAGAGCCTAGATCTGATAGACAGAGTGCCTGATGAACTATGGATGGAGGTTCATGACATTGTACAGGAGACAGGGATCAAGATCATCCCCAAGAAAAAGAAATTCAAAAAAACAAAATAGCTGTCTGAGGGAGGCCTTACAAATAGCTGTGAAAAGACGGGAAGCAAAAGGCAAAGGAGAAAAGGAGAGATATTCCCATCTGAATGCAGAGTTTCAAAGAATAGCAAGGAGAGATAAGAAAGCCTTCCTCAGTGATCAATGCAAAGAAATAGAGGAAAACAACAGAATGGGAAAGACTAGAGGTCTTTTCAAGAAAATTAGAGATACCAAGGGAACATTTCATGCAAAGATGGGCTCAGTAAAGGACAGAAATGGTATGGATGGACCTAACAGAAGCAGAAGATATTAAGAAGGATGGCAAGAATACACAGAAGAACTGTACAAAAAAGATCTTCACGGCCCAGATAATCATGAAGATGTGATCACTCACCTAGAGCCAGACATCCTGGAATGTGAAGTCAAGTGGGCCTTAGGAAGCATCACTATGAACAAAGCTAGTGGAGGTGATGGAACTCCGGTAGAGCTATTTCAAATCCTAAAAGATGATGCTGTAAAAGTGTTGCACTCAATATGTCAACAAATTTGGAAAACTCAGCAGTGGCCACAGGGCTGGAAAAGGTCAGTTTTCATTTCAATCTCAAAAAAAGGTGATGCCAAAGAATGCTCAAACTACCACACAATTGCACTCATCTCACATGCTAGTAAAGTAATGCTCAAAATTCTCCAAGCCAGCCTTCAGCAATACGTGAACTGTGAACTTCCAGATGTTCAAGCTGGTTTTAGAAAAGGCAGAGGAACCAGAGATCAAATTGCCAACATCCGCTGGATCATCAAAAAAGCAAGAGAGTTCCAGAAAAACATCTATTTCTGCTTTATTGACTATGCCACAGCCTTTGACTGTGTGGATCACAATAAACTGTGGAAAATTCTGAAAGAATTGGGCATACCAGACCAGCTGACCTGCCTCTTGAAAAACCTGTATGCAGTTCAGGAAGCAACAGTTAGAACTGGACATGGAAAACAGACTGGTTCCAAATAGGAAAAGGAGTATGTCAAGGCTATATATTGTCATCCTGCTTATTTAACTTATATGCAGAGTACATCATGAGAAACGTTGGGCTGGAGGAAGCACACGCTGGAATCAAGATTGCTGGGAGAAATATCAGTAACCTCAGATATGCAGATGACACCACTCTTATGGCAGAAAGTGAAGAAGAACTAAAGAGCCTCTTGATGAAGGTGAAAGAGGAGAGTGAAAAAGTTGGCTTAAAGCTCAACATTCAGAAAACTAAGATCATGGCATCTGGTCCCATCACTTCATGGCAAATAGATGCGGAAACAGTGGGAACAGTGGCTGAATTTATTTTCTTGGGCTCCAAAGTCACTGCAGATGGTGATTGCAGCCATGAAATTAAAAGATGCTTACTCCTTGGAAGGAAAGTTATGACCTACCTAAACAGCATATTGAAAAGCAGCGACATTACTTTGTCAACACAGATCCATCTAGTCAAGGCTATGATGTTTTCAGTAGTCATGTATGGATGTGAGAGTTGGAGTATAAAGAAAGCTGAGTGGTGAAGAATTGATGCTTTTGAACTGTGGTGTTGGAGAAGACTCTTGAGAGTCCCTTGGACTACAAAGAGATCCAACCAGTCCATCCTAAAGAGATTAGTCCTGGGTGTTCATTGGAAGGACTTATGTTGAAGCTGAAACTCCAATACTTTGGCCACCTGATGCGAAGAGCTGACTCATTGTAAAAGACCCTGATGCTGGTAAAGACTGAGGGCAGGATGAGAAGGGGACGACAGAGGATGAGACAGTTGGATGGCATCACCGACTCAATGGACATGGGTTTGGGTAAACTCTGGGATTTGGTGATGGACCGGGAGGCCTGGCACACTGCAGCTCATGGGGTCACAAAGAGTCGGATATGACTGAGTGACTGAACTGTGGACCATGTTGAGGTAGGGACCGTGGGTAACACAGTGCATTACAGAGCTTCTCTGAGAGTATGGTTATTGTGACTGCTATTTATTTTGACCTGGAAAACATTTAGTATGGGCAATGGTAATTAGAGGTGGAAAGGAGAGAGAGAACAGACACAAGGAATTACAGTTCATGTGTGCGTGTGTGCTAAGTTGCTTCAGACATGTCTGACTCTATGCGACCCCATAGACTGTATCCCATAGGCTCATGGGATTCTCCAGACAAGAATACTGGAGTGGGTTGCCATGCCCTCCTCCAGGGGATCTTTCTTATCTAGGAATCGAACCTGTGTCTCTTATGTCTCCTGCGTTGGCAGGCAGGTTCTTTACCACTAACGCCACCTGGGAAGCATTATTATAGTTGAGAAGCCTCCCAAAAAGCAAGGTAAATCACAGACTGAAGAATGGGAGAGTCAAGTGAGGGACAGGACTATGACTAATGCTTCCTGCCTGCCTTGGAGGAATCCATGGTTCATGAAAGATGTTCCTAGTCTAGGGGCTCCCTCGTCAGATTTAGGGAGTTAACTGAATCGAGTGCCAGACACATGTCTCAGTATAATGGGAGTGGCAAGAGCAGGGAAGAACCTATGATATCATTGGATGATGTAAGTCCCTGGTAAGGCTCTACTGGCCTATTCGCTAAGAGGATGTTAGGATGACACAAAAATAGCAGGAGATTTTTGCTTAGCTAAGATGTTTTGGTAAAGATTTTGTAATGTTCCGAGATAACCATACCTAGTCCTTTTGCTTGATATTTTATGACACTAACAACTTGTGAAGATACTTATTTATCATCCAATCAGAGGCCTTAGAACATATGAGTGATGTATGGCACATCCAATTGGAGAATCCGAGGCTGTTACCTGTTTATATCATTGTTAGGGCTTGAAAATGAATAAAGGAGAATGCTCCAAACACAAGTCAAATAACTTTCAAAGTCATGAAAGACAAAGAAAGATGAAAGACACTTAAGAGTTGTGACTACTGAATGCAATGTGGTCTGGAGCCTGTAATTAAAGGAATATAAATACTATAGAGGGCATTATTTGGGCCATTGAGAACATGGGAATATGACCTAGGTATTATCTAGAGATTACTATTGCATCAGTGTTATGTTCCGGAATTGCTTGACTATTCTGTGATTGTGCTAGAGAATGTACTTAGGAAATGCATGCAAAATTAACAATATTATGGGGTAGAGGGGCATGATGCCTTCAACATATCCTCAAATGGTTCAGAAATAATAATAGTGTGTGTATGTATACATACATATAACATTATTTTTTCATATGTGTGTATATGTGTGTTGAGGGGAGCAGAGAAAGTTAAAATATAGGTGGCTAACTTAAAAACTGATGTGAATTTCCTTTAAATTTAAAATATTTCTAAATAACTTTTTTTTAGTAAGAGAGAATTATAAATGGCACTGGCACATCAATGTTCAGGAGACACTAATGAATGACATACATAAAGCCCACTTCAGGGAATTCCTTAGTGGTCTAGCGGTTAAGATTCCACACTCTCATTACTGAGGGCCCAAGTCTGGTCCCTGGTCAGGGAACTAAGACCACACAAGCCACATGACATGGCCAAATAAATAAATAAATCAAAAAATAAAGTCCACTTCATAATCATCTCTAAGGCACCCAGAGGTGGCAACTCCTATTTGAATTGAGGGCAGATACACTCCTAATCTTAATCACTCTCCTTTTCCTTTCTTTCCTTTTCTCCTTCTCAAAAATTTTCCATGTGATGCTCACCTCTCTTTCTTTACTCTTAAACCCCAACCATTCAAATAAAAAGAACAGTCAGAATAAGCAATAAACTGTACTGGGGCTCCTGGCCTGTACTAGGCCCCAGGTTGCTGTCTGGAATGAGAATACCAGGACAAAAGTTTTGGTCTCTGCCAACAGTGTAGGAGTGCTGAGTCCCAGAAGACTAAATTAGTCAGTTCTGTGATATTTTAGTTTTATTGTTTGTTATCCATTCCATTTTCAGTCCCCACCAATAAACCAAAGAGGTTCATCATTGCATCTAGAACGTGTCTGGGATCTCACTCTTCATTTTTGTCTTTCCTCTCCCACCAGTGAGTATTGGACCCCTTTCCTCTTATACTTGGGTAACCAAAGTTATTTGGTTTACTAGAGGAAGTGGTGTTATTAAGTTCTGGACATGGGGCTAACACATAGAGGGCATCCACATGGGATTCTGATCTGGGTTTGTCCTTTCCAGTCACACATTGCTCAAGGCTTTCCACTCACACTGAATCTTTTCTTCCTCCCCTTCCCCCGTCTTTCCCCTTCACTCCTCTACTCTCCTTTGCCCAACTCACCCTTACTCATCTCTGAGGTTTTGTATGAATAGTCTCTCCTTGGAAAACTGCCCCAATCCTTCCTAGGTTTAGAAAATGTGCCCTCATATGTTCTCATGACCCCTTTTACTTTTTCCCTATTAACATCTCTTTTGAAATTGATTAGGGATTTTCTGTGTTCCTCATTAGACTGGAGGTTCCATGAGGACAAGGAATCTTCATTGCCATAATCCCAATGCCTACCATAGTATTTGGCACAGAGAAGGCACTTAATCTTGGTATTCTTGTAATATTTACAATTCATCTTTGTACTTACATCCTAGACACTGTGCTAAATGATTTACACATCAGTCCTCACCCTAACTTTTTAGATGTGCACTACTACTCCAACTATTTAACTTACTGGGGTTAAATAACTCGCCTGAAGCACCAATATTAAGAAGGGAAACACAAAGGAAAGAAAACATAGTGAATTTGGGCTGTTTCTAAATCTCAGACTCATTCCCTATAATTGTTCATATAGCATTGCTATGTATCTCACACTTGCCTTTCCACATGGAAGTTAGGAACTCAAAAATAAGACTTGCAACCAAATTGCATTTTATCTGGGCATCTCCTGGAACTGGAAAAAAAAAAACTAGGGGAGGGGACTATGGCCTCCACAAAATCTGTAATTATAATCTAATTTTAAGGTAAAAACATCAGTATTTCTATCTACAAGTCCTATCTTTTTCTCTATTGCTATCATGTAATGAATGTGGTATTTTAAAACTTAAAAAAACACTACATGAAAAACACTATATTAAAAATTAATGAATACTGATAGGATATGATAAATCTAATATAGTTAAACACATTTCATCCTTAAGAATTATTAATAGGGATTTTTCAAGGCATATATATTATAACAAAAATGGAAAGGAAGTTAAGACTTGGAGAGGAACACATAAATTTATAAAAGCTGAATTGTGTACAGAAATCAGCAAGAGGTCTCTCTGTCTATTAAGACCCATCAGACACACCATTTTATGGAGAGGTTCCCTGGCAATCAATGCTGTAGCGTACCATGTGAAAGAAAGTGAAAGTGTTAGTTGCTCAGTCATGTCTGACTCTTTGCAAACCCATGGACTGTAGCTTCTGTCCATGGAATTCTCCAAGCAAAAATACTGGAGTGGATTGCCATTCCCTCCTCCTGAGGATCTTCCCAACCCAGGGATCAAACCCAGATCTCCCACATTGCAGGCAGATTCTTTACCATCTGAGCCATCAGGGAAGCTCTGATGCACCATAGGGGAATTTACTTTTCTGCATTTTTCCCCCATATAACCAACCTGGGGGGTTGAAATGATGCAAAGAAGGACTTGTAGGATAACCTTCATGTACTGTAAACATATGTTTAAAATTCAAAATGAAAACCTGTCCTTTTCTTCTTGGACATGAAATATACATTTGGAATGGAATAAAAATCACAAGTAAAATGGAATATAGATCACAAACCTGAATTCAAAACCATTAATACATAGTGGTTTGGTACTAAAGCTAATAAAAGCCATCATGATAATGAAATATCATTGATAGTGAAGACATTTTAGAAAGATCAATGAAAAATTGAGTCATTTTAAAAATTAAATTTTATATTTCATTATTTAAAAAAGTTGGAGTAGTCACTCTTTTCATACTTTTTGAAGAAAACTATACTTATGTTCAGAAAGCTATGAGCAATTAAAAGCATTTATTACAAGTGAATTTAGGTTCTGCCTCTTTTAAAATTTTCAATATTACTAATTTTTCATGATTTGTAATCCCAATAAAAGTCACATTTGTTATTCCAGAAAGCAATTATCATACTCACTTCTACAGACCAGTAAACTGAGCTTCAAAAAGTGTTGGCAAGCTGTCAAAGTGACACAACACAAAAAGCAGAACAGAAACCAGAATCTCGATATCCCCTCTTTGCTATCTTCCTAAATGTCAAGAATTGCATCCAGTACTATCTTTTTAAAAAAATTTCCTAACATCAACATAGTCATTTATTAAACAAATTACTTTCATCAAGTACTATCTTTATACACCTGTTTTATGAATAATGTTTGACCAATATTTATTCAATGCCAAGATGACTAATTCTTTTATTCTAACAACTAGTCATTTGCCCATTTTATATTGACTAAATGACTGAAACCTTCCAAGCACACTGTTCGATGATCTGAGTGCTCCTCTTCAAAACTATCCTATAAAGACAGAGATTATGAGATCCTATGCTATCACATGGTGATTAAGAAGTAGACATTGGCAGAAGTCAAACCTAAAGTTATTGCCTCCAAATATAAATAAATGTCATTTTCTTTTCTGGGTCTTTGCTTCTTCACTCATTGATTTACCCTGTGTATAATTCTCAGTGGGCTTCCCTGGTGGTTCAGATGGTAAAGAAATCTGCCTGCAATGTGGGAGACCTGGGTTCAGTTCCTGGGTCGGGAAGATCCCATGGAGAAGGGAAGGGCAATCCACTCCAGTATTCTTGCCTGGAGAATTCCATGGACAGAGGAGCCTTGTGAGCTACAGTCCAGGGGATCGCAAAGAGTTGGGCACAACTGAGCAACTAACACATAATTCAAAGTGAAGTCAAGACAGTGAAATGAGACAAGCTTGAGAGCACTTTAAAGAACAAAAGGCATTCTACAAAGTAGTGCTGTCCATATTGCAACTGGGCAGCACTTGGGTGAGGGGGGTAGTTCTGGCTGATCTGTGCTGTGAGACAGCGGCTCAGCAAAGTATGATCTAAATGAAAACCAAGAGCTCTCAAGTTCCAACTCTTCACCAATTACCCGAAGGTTGGAGCCACTCAATCAAGTGTCATCAGAAACAAACTGAAAATTTGTGGAGCACAAAATAGATGACAGTCAGATCCTGGAATTTGAGTCAGTGCATGTGAGGAAGGCTGATATCTGCTGAAGCAGTCTTTTGGGACAGTGAAAGCACATGCGTGGCACCAATAGAAGGCCCCATTGCAAGCAATCTCTGAACTCTCCAGACTCAGAAATAAACAACACTTTAAAATGATAATTTGCAGTGTATTTATTCCCTTAAGAAGCAAGGTATGTTCTCTTATTCTGGAGGTCCATGTGACAGAGCCAAAGGAAAGCAACAGAAGTAAATGTGAGAGAGGGTGGGTCACTGCAAGTTTGGAAACTCAAGCATGGTTAATGGAGTCAAAATCTCAGAAAAGTCTGCTGAATAGACATGATGAATTTTTGTAAGAGCAGAACAGCCTGTGATCGTTTTGAACAAATAAGTCAAGCTGAAAGAACACAGATCCTGGCTTTTGAAGTAGGTTCAATGCGAAATTTGGACTCTGCAACCTCAGGTATTATAATTATTCATAGTTATTTCACTTCTGTATTTTTCACTTTCCTCCCTAATGAAAGGGAGCCAATAACGATATATTATGAGTATTAAATAATATAATGCATACAAAATGCCTAGCACAGAGATATTTAGAAGGTCGGTTCCAAGTTATAACTGAAATAAATGGTCTATATTGTTTCCAAAGCTCAGTGCCCATTTTACTTCTGGTGAGCCCTAAATTCTAATAGAATTGATGGAGTTCAGTGTAGACAAAAAATGTCTGCATTGGTTCCCATATGATAATATATGTGGAGGGATGTGGGAGGAAGGAAGGAGGAGGAGGAGAAGGAGGGGAGAGGACAGAGCACAAAGGAAGCTTAAAGGCATTGGAAAATGGTTACTCCCTGTTTATACAAGCTTGCAGGGAATTCCCGAGTCTTCTAAGAAGGATGGCTTCCTAGGGAAAGGGCAAAAGGATACATGAGTGATGACCCAGCTATGAACAGTGAGCCACTCCATATACTTCTAGTGGATTCCTTCTTGTTATATATTAAATCATCTAGCTTCTATTAAAATGCTTTATAAAAGCATCCAAAATGAATTTCTTTGTGCTAGATGTTTGTCGATATCATATGAGGAGGGAGGAAAAAAAAAAAAACAAGAGAAAAATCTTGAAGGTTTTCTTTGGAGGGTTACAAATCATTGAATTATGAGTTACACTGATATTTACAAGCTTGGCCTAGATACAGTATAGTAATCTATAAATGCTGTTCGAGTGATTTATGGCGCAACTGTTCTAACACATTAACAGTAGCAGGAAATGTATTTAATTTATTCTCAGGGAGGCGTATTTACATTATTCACAACAAGCCATTTATAGGGAAATGTGCAACCCTTAAACTAAAGTGAATGCATCTCTAGTGGGTTTTGAACAGTTATAACTGTCTAATAAATGCTTGTCTCCTAACTTACAGTACAGCCAATGTAAATGTTCACCAGCTATCCTGTAAGCACATTATTCTGTGAGTTATCGAACAGCTCTGGAATGCATGGCAGAACTTGTAGTCTGACAAAGTTTTCTGAGTCCTAAATGACAAAGAGCCTCCTTTCCTTGCTGAAATTTTCTAAGGTGTGAAAAAGAAAATCATCTTTTATTCCTGATCCTATATCCTAGATGTGTCAGATGTAGCAGAGTGATGTATTTCAAGATTCTGAAGATCTCTAAACATATCTGGCAACTGTCTGTAAAATGCACCACCTGGAAGGCTACTATGGCATTGGACCAATTTGCATTCTACCTGCACCAAGACAAAACTGTTTGGGGCTTTTCTGAGTTCTCTGTCAAATCACCACATGTATAAGGCTTGGAGACTTAGGTGAAGAAGAAAGAGAGAAAAG
Source organism: Okapia johnstoni (assembly GCA_024291935.2). NCBI lineage: Eukaryota > Metazoa > Chordata > Mammalia > Artiodactyla > Giraffidae > Okapia > Okapia johnstoni. Next base: position 35,159,204 of record CM044319.1, read on the forward strand.
AAGAAAGTGGGAGTGAGGAAGAGACAAGGGAGAGGCATGAGAGAGAGAGATTGAGGGAGTGATAGATGTGGGAAAAGGAAGCCCCATGCTAAATCACTATATGTCCTATTGTTTATTTCTCAGGGACCCTTTGAGGTAGAGTTGCCTAAATAACTTTTTATAGATATAAAATGCAAGGACTACATTGCTAGATATAGATAATTACAATTGAATAGTCAGTGTCTTACCAATAAACCTTGTAGCCCTGCTTTAAGGTAATTGACCTATAACTGCCAAAACTGTGTGTCCTTTATAAATTTCAAATTAGAAAACTCAGTGAAAGAACATTGCTCTTTTATAAGTTTAGATGGCTAAGTTTTACAAAATGGAAGTATATTGTGTGTTTGGAACATAATATATTCCTTTGCCATTTGTGTCTTTATGATGCTTGCAATTGTTTTAACTTTGTATTTTCTGTCTCTTGGCCACTGATCAAGACAATCCTTGTCATTTATGCAAAGGGGAAAGTGAACTACAAGCTGACTCTTTTTATCATTCCCAGATAAATTGTATTGCAGCCAGGAGATAGCTACAAACAAGCACCATCTTTTGTAAAGCAACAGTTGTTTTCCCCCACATTTGCACATTAAATCTTCTTGGATTAGTAAATGACTTTGACAGCTCATACAGCTAATGCATTTTGAATACAAAGACACCTGTTTTCAAGCCCTAAAGGACCCTGCCCTGAGGCCTGATGGACATCTGAGAGTTCTAAAGTCTAAGATTGTTTTAAAGTCAGAGAATTATAACTCAGTTTTATAGGTGTTTGATAATACAGGCAGAATTCCATTATTCTAAATGCCATTATGATAAAAAATTGTGTCCAACACACTATTATATTTCCCTGACTCATTCGATTGTCCATGGCAACAGTAAAATTTGTTGTATTAATTACAATGGTGTTCTATTGCAAAAAGTTGCTCAACTAAAATTTCAGCCCATTTCTTTCAAACCTAAGGGTCATTCACAATGAGAATAAAGTAAGTATAAGGGTGTACTATATGAACAAAGTAATTCTCAGTACTACTTCTTTTGAAAAGTCAAAGTCTGAGTTGGGGAAGAGAAGAAAAAGGGAAGAGAACTCTTTATTAATGGAAATGAAAGTGCTATATTGTGTTTTATTAAAAACAGGCCTCAAGATTTCACTAACCCCTTAATAGATAAATAATCAGAATAAGTTAATTTTTGAAAACTGACTAGACCATAACTAGCTGTTGTACTCTAGGATAACTAGTTAGCCTTGTATTCTCATATACAATATGATTGTGATCATATCTGTCCCAGGTCCCCATAGTATGGTTGTGTGGTCATGTATGTGAAGGTATGCAATTATAATGTCACTGCGTTTTCCTCAGCACTCATCAACACTTTCTGAAGAACTAGCTTTATTATGTATTTGATAGCTTTCTTTGGTGACTTTGTCTGTTTGTATATGTGTGTGTACATGTAGGAGGATCAGAGAGAAAATGCATTTATATTGTGTAATAAAATTTACTCTTTTTTCTAGCTTCCATATATCTAACTTTTTCAAAGTTGTGCTATGATTTACTCTTAAATTACCACTAACATGAGCTACTTACAATTTACTAATATCCATTCTAACAAAATTTTAAAACCACACAAGACATTACCTCATACCCATGAATTTGGAACCTGTACTACCAGAAATAATACTTACAAAATGTTTTTTGTGTATGAAATACCATTAAATAATTTAAATATCTACAAAAGTGATGAACAAACATTACATTCTTATATTCTATTGTTTCTATGGCAATACACGTGTAGCATCTCTGAAATTTATACATACTCATCTTGCTTTCATTATCTCATTTCAAACCTTTATAAATAATGTCAAGTATATAGTAATGGAGGAGTAAATATACTGATCAATCCACTGTTACTGGACCATAGAAAATACCACACAGTATTACCAATTGTGAAGAGAAAGAAAGAATAAAGTTCCCTAAATAACCTAAAAAAAAACAAAAACAAAACCAGAAGTACCATATGATCCAGCAATTCCACTCCTGTGCATATATCTGGAGAAAACCATAATTTGAAAAGATAACATGCAACTCTATGTTTATAACAGCACTATTCACAATAGCCAAGACATGGAGCCAATCTAAATATTCATTGACAAATAAACAGATAAAAAAGATGTGGTACATATATACAATGGAATATTACCCAGCCTTAAAAGGATGAAATACTGCCATTTGCAGCAACATGGATGGACCTAGAGTTCATCATCATAAGTAGAGTTGGACAAAGACAAATATCATATGATATCATGCATAAGTGGCATCTAATTTAAAAAGATGCAAAGAAACTTATTTACAAAAATTAAAGGTATCAATATGACCCAGCAATCCTACTGCTGGGGATACACACTGAGGAAACCAGACTTGAAAGAGACACGTGTACCCCAATGTTCATTGCAGCACTGTTTATAATAGCCAGGATATGGAAGCAGCCTAGATACCCATCAGCAGATGAATGGATAAGGAAGCTGTGGTACATATACACAATGGGAATATTACTCAGCCATTAAAAAGAATACATTTGAATCAGTTCTAATGAGGTGGATGAAACTGCAGCCTATTATATAGAGTGAAGTAATCCAGAAAGAAAAACACCAATACAGTATACTAACACATATATATGGTATTTAGTCAATTGGTAAAGATAACCCTGTATGCGAGACATCAAAAGAGACACAGATAAATAGAACAGTATTATGGACTCTGTGGGAGAGGGCGAGGGCGGGATGATATGGGAGAATGGCATGGAAGCATGTAAATTATCACATGTGAAATGAATCGCCAGTCCAGGTTCAATGCATGATACAGGGTGCTCGGGGCTGGTGCATTGGGATGACCCAGAGGGATGGGATGGGGAGGGAGGTAGAAGGGGGGTTCTGGAAGGGGAAAACATGTATACCCATGGTGGATTCATGACAATGTATAGCAAAATAAATACAATATTGTAAAGTTAAAAAAAATAAAACCCACTAGCCAGTAACTCAATGCAGACAAGGCTTACTTAAAAGTTATCTTTGTTTTATAAGAGAGGTAACCTCAATAAAAAGGATTAAGGGAGCTTGTGTGACGTCAACTCTCATTTCTAAAATAAAGAGAAACATCGCCCTCACCAAAAAAAAAAAAAAAAAAATTAAAGGTATCAAAAACAAACTTATGGTTACCAAAGGTGGAACATGGTTATGGAGGAATAAATCAGGAGCTTGGGATTCACAAACAGCACTGGATATAAAATAGATAACCAATGATAACCTACTGTATAGCACAGGGAACTCTAATCAACACTCTGTGATAAACTATATAAGAAAAAAATCTGAAAAAGAATGAATATGTGTATATGTATAACTGGATCTCTTTGCTGTACACCTGAAACACAACATTGGAAATCAGGTAGACTCCAATAAAATTTAAAAAAATACAATAGAGGAAGAAGAAGAGTAGGAAGAGGAAAAAGAAAGGAAGGAAGAGAAGGGGAAAGAAGAAGGAGGGAGGGGAGAAGTCAGAGGAGGAGGAGGATGGGAGGAGCACAGGAGGAACAGAGGCAAGGGGGATGGAGATGGATTGGGAGAGAACAAGGAGAGAGAGAAGAAAACAGAGAGAGAAGAAAAGTAAAAGAAACTATCCATATTAGAAACTCAGAGCACAACTCAACTCGCACATTAATTCAACTTGTGTGTATTTTGATTAATTTGATTGAAGTCAGTTAATTTTATTTTGTGAGGTGAAAGTTGCTCAGGCATGTCCAACTCATTGAGACCCCATGGACTGTACAGTCCATGGAATTCTCCAGGCCAGAATACTGGATTGGGTGGCCTTTCCCTTCTCCAGGGGATCTTCTCAACCCAGGGATCAAACCCAGGTCTCCCGCATTAAGGTGGTTTCTTTACCCGCTGAGCCACAAAGGAAGCCCAAGAATACTGGGGTGAGTAGCCTATTCCTTCTCTACCGGATCTTCCCGACCCAGGTATCAAACCGGGGTCTCCTGCATTGCAGGTGGAATCTTTACCAACTGGGCTATCGGTGAAGCCCAAGATAAATATGAGTTGAGACACAGCTAGGAACTGTTTGATATCTGATCTGAGTATGTTTAGCTATGATGGTAAGATTCGGGGTTCAGGAGGTTTACCTGCTTATCTGAGCAATCAGAAAATGATGTTTGAACACACCATTAAATGAAGTGCAATTAAAGGAATATTTTTAGTGGAAGTTCTTAGGAAATGTGCAGTTTTCAAAACACATGCTAATTCTATATGCTGGCAATTTAAAAATAATTTCTTAATCTGCCATTCAAAACCTCTGTTCTCTGCTCCCGTTTAGAAGAATCCCTGAAGTTTGAAAAGAGCTACATTGTACTTCAGGTAAGACACATTCTGCCCTATCCATGGAAGACGCTATATCATACAGTATGTATTCATGCTTTTTACTTATGTTTAATGACTAACTATTGTCTTTCTCCACTTCTTAGGTTTACAGTGATCTTATGACCCTACATGAAAGGATTAATTGCTCAGTTGTATCTGACTCTTTGTGATTTCATCGACTGTAGCTCGCCAGGCTCCTCTGTCTATGGGATTCTCAAGGCAAGAATACTGGAATGGGTAGCCATTCCCTTATCCTGGGGATCTTCCCGACCCAGGGATCGCATCTGGGTCTCTTACATTGCAGGCAGATTCTTTACTGCCTGAGCCACCAGGGAAGCCTGTATGACACTACAATAAGATTTAAAGACTGAAATATATTTGACTATTTTGTATAATCTCTATTTTTTTTGCCACTTGTGCCATTATTCCATATTTAATACTTAATCATTTGGAAATTAGCATATGAAGTAGGCATCTAATATAACTCTCCCCTAAAGGACTTTGTAATAAATTATATTAAGAGGTTTTGAGTGACTAACATATCATTCATGATGGATCTATATATCTATTAATATCTTCATTATCATATGTGGAAATGCATATATGTGTGTGTATTTTTTAAATCAGATTCTTCACAAACAATCAGCAAAAGAGGGTATTAGTTTATATGGAAAGATAGTTCATCCTGATCAAAGTGAAAGTTAAGTATTTCCAAACCAAGTCAACATAGTAAATCTTTACTTAAATTGTTCTGAATCAATATTTGAAAAAAAAATTTAAGCTAAACAAAAATTGATTTGGACTTACACAAATAAGACAACAAAGTGTTAGCAATCCGAAAGCACTTTTATGTATTACATCACTCTCAGTCTTTTGAGACTCTGTGTCTCTTGTGTGTTAGGATGTGTCTGCTACCGGGCTCCTTATTCGGCCATATGCTATAGATAGGAAAATAAAGTAGGCCAAGACTTCTGAAATTCACCACAATTTTCATACTACTTTCCATGAGAAGATATGAAAAGAATGGCAAATAAGAGGAGCAGATGTAACATTTTCATAGCTCCTTTTAATTAAATATTGTCATTTTGGAATAAAGAAGCATAGGAAATGCATCAAAGAGAGGGATTTCGGTTTTAGAGGCCATGATATACACTATGGTGATGAAATATGAGGAAGGAAGTCTATCTTATGAACACTGAAAAGATAGTGCTTTCTGCAGAAAAAGAGTGCTTTTATCACTAGTGATTTTAGCGTAAGTAATGACATTTACTTAAATTACTTATGTAATTTAAGTAAATTATGTAAATTAAGTAAATGACATTACTTAGTAAAGTAATGCTTAAAATTCTCCAAGCCAGGCTTCAGCAATACATGAACTGTGAACTTCCAGATGTTCAAGCTGGTTTTAGAAAAGGCAGAGGAACCAGAGATCAAATTGCCAACATCCGCTGGATCATCGAGAAAGCAAGAGAGTTCCAGAAAAACATCTATTTCTGCTTTATTGACTATGCCACAGCCTTTGACTGTGTAGATCACAATAAATTGTGGAAAATTCTGAAAGAGATGGGCATACCAGACCAGCTGACCTGCCTCTTGAGAAATCTGTATGCAGGTCAGGAAGCAACAGTTAGAACTGGACATGGAACAACAGACTGGTTCCAAATAGGAAAAGGAGTACGTCAAGGCTGTATATTGTCACCCTGCTTATTTAACTTATAGGCAGAGTACATCATGAGAAACGCTGGGCTGGAAGAAGCACAACCTGGAATCAAGATTGCAGGGAGAAATATCAATAACCTCAGATATGCAGATGACACCACCCTTATGGCAGAAAGGGAAGAAGAACTAAAGAGCCTCTTGGTGAAAGTGAAAGAGGAGAGTAAAAAAGTTGGCTAAAAGCTCAACATTCAGAAAACTAAGATCATGGCATCTGGTCCCATCACTTCATGGCAAATAGATGCGGAAACAGTGGGAACAGTGGCTGACTTTAATTTTGGGGGCTCCAAAATCACTGCAGATGGTGATTGCAGCCATGAAATTAAAAGACGCTTACTCCTTGGAAGGAAAGTTATGACCAACCTAGACAGCATATTGAAAAGCAGAGACATTACTTTGTCAACAAAGTCCATCTAGTCAAGGCCGTGGTTTGTCCAGTGGTCATGTATGGATGTGAGAGTTGGACTATAAAGAAAGCTGAGTGGTGAAGAATTGATGCTTTTGAACTGTGGTGTTGGAGATGACTCTTGAGAGTCCCTTGGACTGCAAGGAGTTCCAATCAGTCCATCCTAAAGGAGATCATTTCTGGGTGTTCATTGGCAGGACTGATGTTGAAGCTGAAATTCCAATACTTTGGCCACCTGATGCGAAGAGCTGACTCATTTGAAAAGCCCCTGATGCTGGGAAAGATTGAGGGCAGGAGGAGAAGGGGACAACAAAGGATGAGATGTTGGGTGGCATCACCGACTCAATGGACATGGGTTTGGGTAGACTCCGGGAGTTGTTGATGGACAGGGAGGCCTGGCTTGCTGTGGTTCATGGGGTTGCAGAGTCGGACATGACTGAGCGACTGAACTAACTGAACAACATTTAAGGACAATTTTTGAAAGTTAATATCAACAATGGGGAAATGAAGATAGAAATTTCATTTATAGTAACATTGAAAATATAAAAACAGAAGGAATAAGTTAAGATATGCAAGACCTCTATATGGAAAACTATAAAACAGTGCTGAAAAGAATGAAAGAAGATCTTATAATGGAGAGGTATATCAGGTTCATGGATTAGAAGACTATTGTTAAGATAGTAATCTTCTCCAAACTGATTTATTGATTCCATGCAATATCAGTCAATGCTTTGTTTTCCACAGTGGCCTTGGTGGAAGAAATTGCTGATTGCATTCTAAAATTTATATGGAAATGCAAAAGACACAGAATAACTATGACAATCTTGAAGAAATTTTTAAAAAATGGACGATTATAATTCTTACTTTAAATTTCTAGTAATTAAGACAATGTGATATTGCTATGTAGATAAACAGATAAATGAAATAGAATAGACAGTCCAGAAATAGAAACACACAATAGAACACAACTGTTCACTTGACGGTACACAAAGAGAAGAAAAGAAGGTCTCTTCAATAAATGATTCTGGAGAAATGAGCTATTTGTGTGGAGGCAGGGAGCATTCATTTTATAGTATGTATTGTTAGTGCATTAAGATTACTTTGCATATTTGTAATAGCTCTGAGTTTCTTTTGTTTTTGCTTCTGCATGCTCTGCTGCTAACGACTTATACCTGAGACACTCAGATAATTTCCCTTGGACATTTTCCTACCTTTCTGAACCTGTAAAGAGAATCAAAAGTGACTATGATTTAATGGTGGTTTAGTTCCTAAGTCATGTCCGACTCTTTGTGACCCCAAAAGGCAGCTTATGGTGGGAGAAAGACTAGTAGCAAGATACATGAGTCTAGTTACTTTGCGTCACTTTGCATCAAGAAGGAACGACTTTTTTGTGTAATTATGCTCCAGTTCTGCTTTCAAAATCAGGCTGAATCAGGGACTTCATTTGAAATTGGACCCTTATGTGGCTTCATTTTCTTTTCAATTCTGCTTCCCCACTACCTTATTGGTTTCTCCTTAGAATATTCCTTAATAAATCATTTATACTGAACTATTGGCTTAGGATCCAACTTTGGAAGAACCCAACCTGATACACCCTAAACCATGTTACACAAACACACATACACACATACATACATACACACTTCTGAGATGGACCATAGATCTAAATATGAAAATGAAATCTATAATCTTTTTAGAAAAACATAAAGGAGAATGCTTTTACAGCTCTGGGTTAGGAATAGATATGATCCATAATATATATCCAGAGAAGGAAATGGCAACCCACTCCAGTATTCTTGCCTGGAGAATCCCAGGCACAGAGGAGCCTGGTGGGCTGCTGTCTATGGGGTCGCACAGAGTCGGACATGACTGAAGTGTCTTAGCAGCGGCAGCAGCAACATAATACAAAACAATAAATTGGATGACATTGAACTAAAATCTTCTGCTAAAATAAAACAAAAAACCCATAGTAATGAAGTAAAAAAGATAAACTAGAGGTTATTAGGAGAAAATATTTATAATGCGTTTATCTGACAAAGGACTTATATCTAGAATATTTAAGGAATTTATTTAAATCAATAATAAAAATAGGAGAGTGATGTCTGCAAAATGGTGAAAATAACTATCTGTGGACAAGATGCCTTTGTAAAAATCCCAGAACCCGAGGATGAGACTGAAGCAACCCTGTGGACTATAGAAACAGAAAAACTACATTAGAAAATAAAGTGGTTTCACTTTGACTGCTATTCCCCACCCCCACCCAAGCTGGCACACCTCTGCCTCCACAGGGTTGCCCTGGACCTACAGTTTCTCCAGTTGTAGCAAGAGAGCCCAGGATGCGCATCTAGCTCCTCCATTGTTGCATGACACTCCCAGAAGGCCCCCTTAGGTCTTGCCTCATGGGGATCACTGGAAGAATCATAAGCCAGTCCACTGTGGATCAGCTACAGATAGGAAAGTAGAGGGGATACACAGCAACCAGCACACAGATCTTGGCAGACAATGTTTCTTCTGCTTGTGGCACCCAATATGCTTTGCCCATGTGCATAGCTGAGCTGGTGGCTCTCTGTGGCCAGGAAGCTCAATCAGCAGGTCTGACTTGGGTCCCCAGCAAATGGGCCACCCTTGCCATGGACATCATTTTACAGCCCAACCTGGACAATGAAGCAAATCAGCAGCCCTGCTCAACCACTGAGCCAAGCCTCTAGTCCCACCTAACCAGGAAGCTTTGCCAGAGACCATATCTAGCTACAGAGTTCATCCAATGGCCAGTTTTATTTGAGGACCAAGCCAGCAGCCCTCCACAACTGTTACAGAGAGCCTCCAGTCATGCCTGATCAGTTAGTCCAGCCAGATAGCCTGGGCAACCATGGAGGTCATCCTACAGCCTTGCTCAGGCAAGAGCAAGCCATCAGCTTAACCCAAATGCAAAGCATAACCTCCAGGCCTGCCTAACCATGGAGCCTGACAGTTATCATGGGCAGGCTTGCAGCCAGGCCTACATTTTGGAACTCAGTATACCACAGCACCCAGCAACAGAGGTTGTCCTATGGTCCTGCCCAACTGCTGAGCACTGCTTGTGCCCTCACCCAGGCAGGGAACATTGCCAGTAACACTGTCCAATTATGGAGTCTAACAAGTGGCACCATGCCTGTGACCCTGTCCAACCAATGGTGGTAACTGAGCCCAGGTAATGGCTCCATCTGATGTCAGAGCCCAATCATCAGCCTGGCTTCACCAGTGAGCCAATCCCATGGTCCCACTTGAATGTGGAGCCTGGCCAGCACACCCCTGACCTCAGAGCCTGGGCAATGGCCTGGCCCACCTAGAGATCAGAACAGCAAGCCTCATCTGCTTGTATGCATTACCAGGTAACCTATCCAAACCCCCAAACTGAGCTGACTGATGAGGTCTTTCCTTGCTTAAGGGAAACTTTAAAAGCTGGAAGAAGAGGCTGCTTCCTGAGATGCACTGATACCAATGCAGAGACAGAAGGATCACAAAGAATAAGGTAAATGGAAAGAAACATGACAATGCCAAAAAAATAATAAAATCCAAAAACTGATTCTAAATAAATGAAGATCCAGGTACTGTCTGCAAACAGTTCAGAATGATCCTCTTAAAAATTTCAGTGAACATACAGACAACAAAACAAATTTGGCAAACATTGTGTGAACAAAATGAGACGTTCAACAAAGATATAAAAAACATAAAAAAAAAGAAAACAATTCGACAAACAAAACAGGAAACCCCAGAGCTGACACTTACAATGCCTGCACCAAAAAATTCAATAGAGAGATTCAACAGCAGACTTGACAAAGCAGAAAAGAAATCAGAGAACTCAAAGATAAGTCATTTGAACTTAGCCAGTTAAAGCAAAAAAAGAATAAGAATGAGAGTGAAGAAAGCCTTTGGCGCATATGAGATATCAAAAGAAACAATATATATGTTATGGGAATCCCAGAAGAAGAGGGATAGAAAGGGATAGAATGTCTATTTAAAAAATCATGGCAGAAAATTTTTCCAAATGTGGGAAGGAAAATGAACATCCAGATTCATGAAACCACAAATCCCCAACAGGCTGAAATTAAAATGAGTTACACCAAGACATAAATAAATTGTCAAAAGTAGAATACAAAGAGAGAATTTTGTAATCATAACACAAAACATACGTAAAACATATACATGTATAAAAATCCCAAGTAAAGATACAGTCAAGGTCAGATTCTCTAGTATGTATTGACGGTGCATAAATTTAAATAGAGCAGGGTCCTACTATGGTCCCCACTCCCCATGTCTTCTGCTTACCTTTTGCCTGTAGAAAAACTTAAGCCAAACAACAAGCTTAATCAGAGAAGTGAGAAAATGCAGAAGCAAAGGAAAGCAGTCAAACAGGACAAAATAATAGTTTAGTCATCAAGCAAAGACCTTTAGTTCCTTCACAAGGGCTATAGATACAATTGAGGCATATCCTGTGGGCCATATCCTTCAACTCCCACCAGGTTGAAGAAGTTAACTACATGGTGACCACACTACAGCCATAGCATAAACTTCCACCATTCTGAGAATGGGCCTCAAAGAAATGGGAATGGACTGACCCTGGAATTCAAGATTAACATTACCTAAAACAATCATGGGAGAAGGAAATGGCAACCCACTCCAGTGTTCTTGCCTGGAGAATCCCAGGGACGGCGGAGCCTGGTGGGCTGCCGTCTATGGGGTCGCACAGAGTCAGACACGACTGATGCAACTTAGCAGCAGCAGCAGCAGCAAAACAATCATGATGCTGCTGATCAGACCACCACATGACCGATTTCAAGATGACTGTCATAGCTGACTGTACTGTTTCTGCATGTAGCCTCTTACTTGTATCTATAAAAGTCAGTCTTTGGACAGGAGTCTGTCTTACCTCCCCAACTGTCAGCATCTAAAATAAAGCAAACTTGCCTTCTAACAACCTTGCTTTTTTATTGCCTTCCAAGGAGCAATTAGCCAGACCCCTAATTTCAGTGAAAAAAAAATCATTTTCAACTCTAGTTTCAAATGTAGAGTAAAAGGTATTTAAAATAGCTATAACTATAATACTTTATTATTGGATATACACTATTAATAAAATATGTCAACTATAACAGCAAAAACCTAAAACATGAGTGGGGGAGAGGGGTAAAAATATAGTTTTTTTTTAATATTAACAAAGTTATCAGCTTAAAATAAGATATTATCACTGTAAAGTATTTTATGCAAACCCTGTAGTAACCACAAAGGAAAAATCTGTAGTAGATACACCAAAGGTTAAGATAAAAGAATCAAAGCATACCACCATAAAAAGTTACCAAATCACAAAGGAAGTTAAGCAGGAGAGGAGGAAATGAACTACCAGTCAGAACACAATCAACAAAATGGCAATAAGATGATACATGAGTAATTATTAATACTTCAAAAATAGGCCCAGCCTTAATTGCTCCGGAGAAGGCAATGGCAACCCACTCCAGTGTTCTTGCCTGGAGAAGCCCAGGGATGGAGGAGCCTGGTGGGTTGCCGTCTATGGGGTCGCACAGAGTCGGACACGACTGAAGCGACTTAGCAGCAGCAGCAGCAGCAGCTTAATTGCTCCACAGCATGTGGAATCTTCCCGGGTGAGAGATTGAATCCATGTCGCCTGGACTGGCAGGCAAATTCTTATCCACTGAGCCACCAGGGAAGGGCCTAGAAATAGATTTGCAGCTTCCCTGGTGACTCTGTGGTAAAGAATCCACCTCAAGGCGGGAGATCTGGGTTCAATGCCTGGGTTGGAAAGATCCACTGGAGAAGGGAATGGCAACCCACTCCAGTCATCTTGCCAGGAGAATTCCATGGGCAGACGAACAGGGCAGGTTACAGTCCATGGGGTCGCAAAGAGCCGGACATGACTGAGCGACTAATGCTTTCACTTTCACCAAACATAAGCAGATTAAATTCTCTAAATCAAAAACCACAGAATAATTGAATGGAGATTTAAAAAATCCAACAATATGCTGCCTACAAGAGAGTCATTTTAGCTTTAAGAACACACATATGTTGAAAATGAAAGGAAGAAAAAGATTCCAAGAAAATGGAAACCAGAAAAGGGCAGAAGTGACTATATGTATGTCAGACAAAGTGGCCTATAAGTTAAAAACAGTCACAGGAGACAACGATGGTCATTATAGAATAATAAATGGATCAATTCATCAAGAAGATGAAACAATTATAAGTATGCACCCAACACTAGAGCACCTAAGTATATAAAGAAAATCCTACAGAACTAAAAGGAAAATAAATAGCGTATAGTAAGAGTAAGGGACTTGGGCTTCCCCTGTGGCTCAGCTGGTAAAGAATCTGCCTGCAACGCGGGAAACCTGGGTTTGATCCCTGGGTTGGGAAGATCCCCTGGAGAAGGGGCAGGCTACCCACTCTACTATTCAGGCCTGGAGAATCCCTAGACTGTATAGTCCGTGGGGTCACAAAGAACTGGACACAACTGAGCAACTTTCACTTTTTAATACTCTACTATCAAAAAGACAGGCATTCAGACAGATAGTCAAAATGTAAATGGTGGATTTAAACAGCATCATAGGCTAAATGGACCTAACAGACATAAATGAACATATCACTTAGCTGCAGTGGCAAATACGTTATTCTCAATTTTCAACAAAAAATTTTTCAGGAGAGATCATGTTAGGCCATAAAACAAGTCCAAACAAATTCAGGAAAATTTAAATTATATCAACTATCTTTTTCTACACAATAGTATGAAACTAAAAATCAGTACCATGAGAAAAGGTGGAAAATTCACAAGTATGTCATAATGAAACAACTCCCTCCTGAATGATCAATGGGTTAAAGAAGAAATCAAAGGAAAATCCAAAAATATTTTGAGACAAATAAAACACAGCCTACCAAAATGTATGGGATTCAACAAAAGCAGTTCTAAGAGGGAAGTTTATAACTATAAAAAGTTACACTAAAAAAAAAAAAAAGAAAGAAAAGAAAAGAAAACCTCAAATAAATAACCTAACATCACTCTCAAAGAACTACAAAAAGAACAGGCTAAGCCTGAAGTTAGCAAACAGGAAGGAAATAATAAAGATGAGAGCAGAAATAAGTAGAGAATAAAAACAATAGACAATAAGACTTGGTTATTCAAGACGATTTAAAAACTTACAGACAATATCAACAAAAATAAGACTTGGTTATTCAAAAGGATTTAAAAACTTACAAACCTTTAGAGAGGATCATCAAGGATAAAAAGGACAGAGGACTCAAATAAATTTTAAAATGAAAAAGAAGATTTACAACTGATACCATAGAAATACAAAAGAATCATAAAGGCCAACTGTTAACAATTACATGTCAATAAATTAGACAACTTAGAAGAAACGGATAAATTTCTAGAAACATACAATCTACCATGACTGAATCATGGAGAAATAGAAAATCTGAATAGACCAAACATCAATAAAGAGATGGAATCAAGAATAAGAAAATTCCCAACACAGAAAACCCTAGGACCAGATGGCATACCCAGAAAATCCTACCAAATATTTAAAGATGAATTCATTCCAATCCTTCTCAAATTATTTCAAAAATAGAATAGTAGGGAGTACTTCCAAACTCAATTTAAAAGGCCAGCATTACCCTGATAACAAAACAGAGTACAACAAAAGAAACAATCAACAAAATGAGATGCCAACATATAGGATTGACTAAAATATTTGCAAGTCATACATAAGTTTAAAGATAGCTCATACAACTCAATAGCAAAAATCAAATAATACAATTAAAATGGGTAAAGGACCCAACTAGATATATTTTCTAAAGATGACATACAAATGGCCAACAGATATAGGAAAACATGCATAACATCTGCAGAGATGTTGCGTTAGGAAAATGCAAATCAAAATCACAATGAAATATCATATCTTAGCTGCTAGAATGGTTACCATCAAAAATACAAGCAATAACAAGTGTTAGCAAGGATGTGGAGAAAACTACTGGGCATTGTGCACTGTCACTGAACGTAAATTGCTACAGCTATTATGGAAAATAGTAGAGAGGTACCGCAAAAAATTTAAAATAGCACTACTATAATCAGCAATCTCATATCTAGGTATACAACCAAAGGAAGTGAAATCGCTATCTTGAAGAGGTTATCTGTATATCGATTTTCATTGTAGCCTTATTCATAATAGCCAAGATGTGGAAATAGCCAGTGTCAGTCGACAGATGGATCAAGAAAATGTGGTATATACGTGTGTGTGCCTGCAAAGTCGCTTCTGTTGTGTCCAACTCTTTGCAACCCCATGGACTGTAGTCCGACAGACTCCTCTGTCCATGGGATTCTCCAGGCAAGAATATTGGAATGGTTTGCCATGCTCTTCTCCATGGGATCTTCCCAACCCAGGGAATGAACCGTGTCTCTTATGTTTCCTGCATTGGTAGGCGTGTCGGGTTCTTTACCACTAGCACTACCTAAAAAAAGAAAAGCCACATGCCACATGATATAGGGCATTATATATAAGTCATATACAATACTGTATGTTGTCATAAAATTAAAAATGTCAAATTTATAAAAACAGAGTTGAATAGTGGTTTCAGCCTTAAAAAAGGAAACAAATCCTACAAATAAACATGGGATCAACATAACATGATAACTATAGTTAATAATAATGTATTGTACACTTGAAATTTGCTAAAATAGTAGATGTTACATGTTCTCACACAAAGCTAGAAGAGTATTTATATGAGTTGATGGATGTGTTACCTAACCTTTTTGTGGAACTCATTTACCCAATGGAATATCTAAAATTCAAGAATGAAAGAGAGTTCTCCTGACCACTGAAAAGGGCAGACCCTCTAGTTATCTGTTGCAATCCAAGGAGGCCTGTCCATGTGGCAGGCAGTACCGAGTTTCCGCTGAGTCAGAGATCTCTGCTGTGTTCCTGTGCCCTGGCTTTTGGAACTCAAGTAAAGGCCCTTTCATTTCGGGTGAAATTCCTCTTGGTAGATTGGACCTAGGCTGGTGTTTAGAGAGAGAGATCAAGCCCTGAGCCTTTGGAGTGGGAACACCGACTCCAAGACCCTAGACAACCAGAAAACTAACCCTAGGGTGTATCAAATAGTGGGAACTCACAAAAAGGGAACCATTTGAATACAAGACCCAGCATCATCCAACCACTGGTAGCACCCTGTGCAGGACGCCTCATCTAAACAACAAACAAAACAAAAATACAAAGCCAATAACCAGCAGACAGGGTCACCACCTCACGCAGCCCTGCCCATCAGAGAAAAAACAAACAAACAAACAAAAACTCAGCACAAATCTCACCCTATATGCAACTTACACAACCCCCTGGACCAACCTTAGGAGGGCAGAAACCAAAAGGAAGAAAGAATTCAACCTTGAAGCCTAGGAAGAGGAGACCTCAAACACAATTAGTTAAAAAACAAAAAAAAAAAGAATAATGAAAAGGCAGAGAAACACTACACAAATGAAGGAACAACCTGGAAACACAGAAGTCCAAATAAATGAAGAGGAAACAGGCAAACTACCTGAAAAAGAATTCAGAATAATGATAGAAAAGATGATCAAACACCTTGAAAACAAAATGGAGAAAATGCAAGAATCAATTAACAAAGACCTAGAAGAATTAAAGAATAAACATACAGAGACAAACAACACAATTACCGAAATCAAAAATACTCTAGAAGGAATCAATAGTAGAATATCTGAAACAGAAGAATGAATCAGTGACCTGGAAGATAAAATGGTGGAAGTAACTTCTAAAGAGCAGAATAAAGTAAATAAGAATAAAAAGAACCGAGGATAGTCTCAGAGACCTCTGGGACAAAATCAAACACACCAACATTCAAATTATAGGGGTCCCAGAAGAAGAAGAGAAAAAGAAAGGGTATGAGAAAATTTTTGAAGAGATTATAGTTGAAAATTTCCCAATATGGGAAAGGAAATAGTCAAGTCGAAGAGGCACAAAGAGTCCCATACAGGATAAACCTAACGAAAAACATGCCAAGACACATACTAATCAAACTATACAAAGACTAACCACAAAGAAAGAATATTAAAAGCAGCAAAGGAGAAGCAACAAGTAACATACAAGGGAAACCCCATATGCTTAACAGCTGATCTTTCAGCAAAAATTCTGCAGGCCAGAAGGGAATGGCAGAATATATTTAAAGTATTGAAAGGGGAAAATCTACAACCAAGATTACAGTATCCGGCAAGGGTCTCATTCAGAATTGATGAAGAAATAAAAAGCTTTTCAGAAAAACAAAAGTTAAGAGAATTCAGTATCACCAAACCAGCTTTACAACAAATGTTAAATGGACTTACATAGTCAAGAAAGGTAAGAGAAGAAAAAAGATCTACAAAATCGACCCCAAACAGTTAAGAAAATGGCAATAGGAACATATATACTAACAATTACTTTAAATGTAAATGGATTAAATGCTCCAACCAAATTACACAGACTGGCTGAATGGATACAAAAACAAGACCCATATATATGCTGTCTACAAGAAACCCACTTCAGACCTAAAGACACATATAGACTGAAGGTAAGAGGATGAAAAAATATATTCTATGCAAATGGGAAGCAAAAGAAAGCTGGAGTAGCAATCCTGATATCAGACAAAATAGACCTTAAAATAAAGAAGATTACAAGAGATAAGGAAGGACACTACATAATGATCAAGGGATCAATCCAAGAGGAAGACATAACAATTATAAATATCTATGCACTCAACATAGGAGCACCTCAATACATAAGACAAACACTAATAGACATAAAAGGAGAAATTGAAAGTAACAGAATAATAGTAGGAAACTTTAACATCCCATTCACACCAATGGACAGATCATCAAAACAGAAAATTAATAAGGAAACACAAGTCTTAAATGATACATTAGATGATATGGATCTCATTGATATCTTCAAACATTTCATCCAAATTCAGAAGAATACACCTTCTTCTCAAGTGCACATGGAACATTCTCCAGGATAGACCACATCTTGGGTCACAAATCAAACTTCAGTACACTTAAGAAAACTGAAATCATATCAAGCATCTTCTCCAACCACAATGCTATGAGACTAGATATCAATTATAAGAATAAAACTGTAAAAACCACAAATACATGGATATTAAACAACACATTTCTTAAATAACCAACAGGTTACTGAAGAAATCAAAAGGGAAATCAAAAAAATTCTAGAAACAAAGGACAATGAATACACGACAACTCAAAACATATGGGATGCAATGGAAGGCGTTCTAAGAGGGAAGTTTATAGCAATACAATCCTACCTCAAGAAACAAGAAAAACATCAAATAGACAACCTACCTTTACACCTAAAACAACTGGAAAAAGAAGAACAACCCTCCAAAAAAATTCATAGAAGGAAAGAAATCATAAAGATCCAAGCAGAAATAAAAGAAAAAGAAATGAAAGAAATAGTAAAGATTAATAAAACTAAAAGCTGGTTCTTTGAGAAGATAAACAAAATTGACAAGCCTCAGACTCATCAAGAAAAAAAGAGAGAGAAATCAAATCAACAAAATTAGAAATGAAAAAGGAGAGGTTACAACAGACAATGCAGAAATACAAAGGATTATGGGAGACTATTATGAATAACTATATGGTAATAAAAAGGATAACCTGGAAGAAATGGACAGAGTCTTAGAAAAGTTCAATCTTCCAAGAATGAACCAGGAAGAAATAGAAATTATGAACAACCCAATTACAAGTACTAAAACTGAAGCTGTGGGCAAAAATTTCCCAAAAAACAAAAGCTCAGGACAAGATGGCTTCACAGGAGAATTCTATCAAACATTCAGAGAAGAGCTAATGCCTATCCTTCTAAAATTCTTTCAAAAAATTGCAGAGGAAGGAACACTCCCAGACTCGTTCTATGAGGCCACCATCACCCTGATACCAAAACCAGGCAATGAAAACACACAAAAAAGAAAACTACACCCAATATCACGGATGAACATAGATGCAAAAGTCCTCAACAAAATTTTAGCAAACAGAATTCAGCAACACATGAAAAAGCTCACATACCATGATCAAGTTGGGTTTATTCCAGGAATGCAAGGATTCTTCAATATATGCAAATTAATCAATGTTATACACCATATTAACAAATTGAAAGATAAAAACCACATGATAATCTCAATAGATGCAGAAAAGCCTTTGACAAAATTCAGCACCCATTTATGACTAAAACTTTTCAAAAAATGGGTGTAGACAGAACCTACCTCAACATATTAAAGGCCATATATGATAAGACTACATCAAACATTATTCTCAATGGTGAAAAACTGAAAGCATTCCCCCTAAGATCAGGAACAGGACAAGGGTTTCCACTTTCACCATTATTATTCAACGTAGTTCTGGAAGTCCTAGCTAGAGCAATCAAAGAAGAAAAAGAAATAAAATGAATCCAGATCAGAAAAGAAGAAGTAAAGCTCTCACTGTTTGCAGATGACATGTTACTGTACATAGAAAACCCTGAAGATGGTATCAGAAAATTACTAGAGCTGATCAATGAATTTAGCACAGTTGCAGGATACAAAATCAATATGGAGAAATCACTTGCATTTCTATATACTAACAATGAAAAATCAGAAAGAGAAATTAGGGAATCAATTCCATTCACCATTACAACAAAAAGAATTAAATATCTAGGAATAAATTTACCTAACGGGACGAACAAGCTGTACACAGAAAATCAAAAAGATGTACACAGAAAGAAATCAAAGATAACATAAACAGATGGAGAGATGTTCCATGTTCTTAGGTAGGAAGAATCAATATTGTGAAAATGCCTATACTACCAAATGCAATCTACAGATTCAATGCAACCCCTATCAAATTACCAATGGCATTTTTCACAGAACTAGAACAAAACATTTCACAATTCATATGGAAACACAAAAGACCCCAAATAGCCAAAGCAGTCTTGAGAAAGAAGAATGGAGCTGGAGGAATCACCCTTCCTGACTTCAGATTATATACAAAACTACAGTCATCAAAACAGTATGGTACTGGCACAAAAAACAGAAACAGAAAAATGGAACAAGATAGAAAGCCCAGACATAAACCCATGCACCTATGGGTAACTTATTTTTGACAAAGGAGGCAAGAATATACAATGGGACAAAGACAGCCTCTTCAATAAATGGTGCTGGGAAAACTGAACAGCTACATGCAAAAGAGTGAAATCACAACACTTCCTAATACCACACACAAAGATAAATTCAAAATGGATTAAAAACCTAAATGTAAGACCAGAAACTATAAAACTCTTAGAGGAAAACATAGGCAGAACACTCAATGACATAAATCAAAGCAAGATCCTCTATGACCCACCTCCTAGAGTAATGGAAATAAAAACAAAAGTAAACAAGTGGAACGTGATTAAACTTAAAAGCTTTTGCACAGCAAAGGAAACTATAAGCAAGGTGAAAAGACAACCCTCAGAATGGGAGAAAATAACTGCAAATGAAACAATTGACAAAGGATTAATTTCCAAAATATAAAAGCAACTCATACAACTCAACGCCAGGAAAACAAACAACCCAATGGAAAAATACCTAAACTGATATTTCTCCAAAGAAGACATACAGATGGCTAATAAACACATGAAAAGATCCTCAACATTGCTCATTATTAGAGAAATGCAAATCAAAAGTACAATGAGTTATCTCCTTACACTGGTCAGAATGGCCATCATCAAAAGGTTTACAAACAATAAATGCTGGAGAGGGTGTGGAGAAAAGGGAACACTCTTGCACTGTTGGTGGGAATGTAAATTGATACAGCCACTATGGAGGACGGTATAGAGATTTCTTAAAAAAACTAGGAATAAAACCACCACATGACCCAGCAATCCCACTCCTAGGTATATACCCTGAGGAAACCAAAATTGAAAAAGACACATGTATCCCATTGTTCATTGCAGGACTTTTTACAATAGCTAGAACATGGCAACCTAGATGTCCATTGACAGATGAATGGATAAAGAAGTGGTGGTACATATACACAATGGAATGTTACTCAGCCATAAAAAGGAATGCATTTGAGTCAGTTCTGATGAGGTGGATGAACCTGGAACCTATTACACAGAGTGAAGTGAGTCAAAAAGAGAAAGATAAATATTGTATTCTAATGCATGTACACTGAATCTAGAAAAATGGCACTAAAGATTTATTTTTAGGGCAGCAATGGAGAAACAGATATAGAGAATAGAATTATGGACATGGGGAGAAGGGAGGAGATGGTGAGATGTATGGAAACAGTAACATGGAAACTTACATTACCATATGTAAAATAGATAGCCAATGGGAATTTGCTGTATGGCTCAGGAAACTCAAACAAGGGCTCTGGATCAATCTAGAGGGGTGAGATGGGGTGGGAGATGGGAGAGAGTTTCAAAAAGGAGGGGATATATGTATACCTATGGCTGATTCATGTTGAGGTTTGACAGAAGACAACAAAATTCTGTAAAGCAATTATCCTTCAAAAAAAAAAAAAAAAACTAAAAAAAAATGCAAAAAAAAACACCCCAAACTTCAAATGTAGATGAGGATATATTAGAATTAAAACTTTCACATATTGCTAAAACTAATCTAAAATAATTCTATAACTTCAAAAATTGTCTGACCGTTTCTCTTAATAACTATACTCCTATTCTATGAACCATCTATTTCTTTCCTAAATATGTGCTCAAGAGAAATGAGTGCTCACATCCACAAATGATTCATAGAATATTCAAAGAAGCTATATTCATAATAGTCCTAAATTGAAAATGACCCAAATGTCTACTAACAAGAGAACTGAAAATAAATTATGCCTATAATAAAATATTATTAAGCAACAAAAAGGACAAACTACTGACCTTCTCAACAACACTTATAAATCTCAAAGACATACTGAGCAAAATAAGCTAATCACACACATAAACTGTGTGACTCCATTTATATAATGTAAAAGACATACTAGTAAGCTAATAATTTCAGATATAAGAGAGTAGATATTTTATTATTCTTACCACAAGAAGACAAAAGTAAAATGTGTGAAAGAAATACAGTGAGTGACTAAGTTGGGGCAGGGAACTGTGCATATATACTGAAAAGTAAAGTCTGTCTAGTCAAAGCTATAGTTTTTCCAGTAGCCATGTATGGATGTGAGAGTTGGACCATAAAGAAAGCTGAGAGCTGAAGAATTGATGCTTTTGAACTGTGGTGTTGAAGAAGACTCTTGAGAGTCCCTTGGATTGCAAGGAGATCAAACCAGTCAGTCCTAAAAGAAATCAGTCCTGAATATTCACTAGAAGGACTGATGTTGAAGCTCCAATACTTTGGCCACCTGATGTGAAGAACTGACTCATTGGAAAAGACCCTGATGCTGGGAAAGATTGAAGGCAGGAGGAGAAGGGGACGCCAGATGATGAGATGGTTGGATGGCATCACCAGCTTGATGGACATGAGTTTGATCAAGCTCTTGGAGTTAGTGATGGACAGGAAAGCCTGGCATACTGCAGTTTATGGGGTCACAAAGTGTTGGACACGACTGAACAACTGAACTGTCTGAAGGGTGCTAAAATCAGCCCACATTTTGATGTGTTTGGTGCTTAATAAGATGTATAAAGAGTAAAAAGGCATAACATTGTAACCCTAAAATTTTTGCATTTTAATTTGTGAAATTTATATTTCATTAGAAGATTATTGAAAATGTCCTAGACAGCAAGAACCTACTAGCACAGGGAACTCTGCTCTCCGTTATGTGCAGCCTAGATGTGGGGGGGAATCTGGGGGAGAATGGGTACATGCATATGTATGGCTAAGTCCCTTTACTGTCCACCTGAAACTCACAGCATTGTTAATTGGCTATACTCTAATATAAAATGGAAAGTTAAAAAAAAGTCCTAGAATTGGAAGAGGAAAATGCACATGTAAAAACCTAAACCATAAAACAGTAGGTAACCAGAATAACGCAACATGGACAAAAAAGTATCTGGCAATAGGTGAAAATGAGAGGTAAAGAAGTGTAGGAAAAATGGTAATGTCCTTAGAATACACTAAAGCACTTGAAATTTTGTTAAAATGAAGCAAACAGAAAAATGAGGTATCATTTCAACTTGCTTGAGGTGATATTTATAACTAGAACAAGAGTAACGTGCACTTAAAAGCAAAAATGGTCTAATAGAATAAGAGAAAAAGACTAACATTTCTTATGTAGACATCTACAAATAATATATGATTATGTGAGACACAGAAACTGACAAAATCATCTATGTATACTTATAATGTCAGATAAGATTATAATGACAATTGGGGCTTCCTCAATGGCTCAGTGGGTAAAGAATCTGCCTGCAATGCAGGAGACACTGGAGATGCAAGTTTGATCCCTGGGTCAGGAAGATCCCCTGGAGGAGGAAATGGCAACTCACTCCAGTATTCTTGCCTGACATATCACAAGGGCAGAGGAGCCTGGCAGGCTACAATCCATGAGGTAGCAAAGAGTAAGACACGACTGAGCAACTAAGCGCATAGTGACACAGACAAGTTTTAGGGAGAAATATAGCAAGCTAAATAGTATGATATACAGGGTTCATAGTATACTGTTTTTCATGAGTTTAGAATCAATGAGTATATATATATATATATTCAATTTTGTTTATAAAAATGAAAGAAAGCAATAATGTTAAATTATTCTAGTGCATGGAAAAACAAAAGGCATGGCCCAGGAAGCCAATGGAAACAACAGAAATTTCAAGGATCCTTCTTTTAAAACATAAAACACAACAGTCGTCAGTTTATAAAAATTAGAATGAATTTCAAACAGTCCTATGAAAAACCAAAAAAATGAATGTATACTTGTTTTAGAAGTCCTTTTTTGAAAAGAAAATAGCATCAAAAAATATGAGCAAAGATAACACAAATAAAAAGTAAAGCAATAGGAAGACAAAAATAGAACAAAAAGGCAAAGTTTTGATGAAAAAAGATCAATTAAAAATTATTGAAGCAAACATTTAAGCAGTTTGTTGTGCTAAATACTATGGTATCAAACTGTAGAAATGAAGCAAGGCAAGGAGAATCTGATGGAAATGAAACTGTAACAGCATACTCTAGTAGACCTAAGTCTATAACTTTTCAAACGGCTAATGACAAATACGGACACAAGGATATTGAAAACTGTAGTAAGAAGAACTGAATTTTTCCATATATGTTATTGCATCCTAAGAAAGGCAGTAGCTAATATTTTTCAAGTAGAGTGGAACATTAACAAATATTGATCATACATGAGTCTCCCAAACAAACCACATTTTTTAGAGCAAATAGAAATAAAAAAAGAGTAAATAAGGAAAAACATCTTTGAAATTTAAAAACTTACATATATTTCACAAAAATTATTTAAGGCACAAGAACATGTGCATTTTAATGACTTTTGAGCTGACACTGAAAATGAGAGTTGTTGTTGTTCAGTCACCTAGTTATGTCCAACTCTGCAACCCCACAGACTGCAGCACGCCAGGCCTGCCTGTCCCTCACCACCTCCCAGAGTTTGCCCAAATTCATGTTCATTGCATCAGTAATGCTGTCCAACCATTTTATCCTCTGATGCTCTCTTCTCCTTCTGCCCTCAATCTGTCCCAGCATCAGGGACTTTCCCAATGTGTTGTCTGTTCTCATCAGATAGCCAAAATACTGGAGCTTCAGCTTCAGCATCAGTCCTTCCAGTGAATATTCAGGATTAATCTCCCTTAAGATTTAGTTTAATCTCCTTGCTGTCCAAGGGACTTTCAGGAGTCTTCTCCAGAATCACAGTTCAAAGGTATCAATTCTTTGACATTCTGCCTTCTTTATGGTCCAGCTCTCACAACCATATGTGACCACTGGGAAGACCATAGCCTTGACTACATGGACCTTTGTCAGCAGAGTAATGTCTCTGCTTTTCAACACAGTGCCTAGGTTTGTCATTGCTTTCCTGCCAAGAAGCAACCGTCTTCTGATTTCATGGCTGCAGTTACCGTCAGTGATTTTGGAGCCCAAGAAGAGGATAACCTTCACTACTTCCATTTTTCCCTTTCTATTCACCATGCAGTAATGGGGCTGGATGCCCTGATCTTAGTTTTTTGTTTTTTTTTAATAGTTAGTCTTAAGTTGGCTCTTTCACTCTCCTTCTTCACCCTCATCAAAAGGCTCTTTAGCTCCACTGCTTTCTGCCATTAGAATGGTATCATCCACATATCTGAGGTTGTTGATGTTTCTCCCGCTTCTCTTGATTTCAGCTTGTAACTCATCTAGCCTAGCATTTCTCATGCTGTGCTCAGTGTATAGGTTAAATAAACACGGTGACAGCAGATACTACTGTCACACTCTTTTCTTGATCTTGAACCTATCAGTTGTTCCATACAGGGTTCTAACTGTTGCTTCTTGACCCACATACAGGTTTCTCAGGAGAGAAAGATGGTAACATGGTCTGGTATTCCCATCTCTCTAAGAGCTTTCCACTGTTGGTCATGATTCACATAGTCAAAGTCGTTAGTGTAGTCAATGAAACAGAGTTAAATGTATTTCTGAAATTCCCTTGCTTTCTCTATACTCCAGCGAATGTTGGCAATTTGATCTCCATTTCCTTTTCCTTTCCTAAACCCAGCTTGGACATCTGGAAGTTCTTGGTTCACGTAATGGTGAAGCCTAGCATGCAAGATTTTAAGCATGACCTTACTACTAGCGTGAGAGATGAATGTGATTGTCCAATGAGAATAATTCATATCAAACTTATGGACAGAGCCAAACTCTCAATATTTCAGCTGGTCTTACACTGCCCAGTTCTATTACGAATAAATCCTAAAATATCCTTGGTAATAATATCCCTAAATGTTTTCATTACTACAAAATGCAGTATTAACTTGTTAATGTTAACAAGTGTTTTATTTTATTTGGAAAAATAAGTACCTTACAACTCAAAGAAAATAGATTAAGTACAACAAACAAAAATAAATTAGAAAATAAAAAGATAAGAATTGGAAAAAATTAAAAATCACTAAAATGAACAAACTTCTGGCAAAGCAAATCAAAATAAAAGAAGAGAAAAAAAACAATAAATGAAATGACAATGAAAAGAGATACAGTAAAAGATACAAAGTCTCTTCCCCCAGGGGAATTTTTACACATATCAAGTATATATATATAAAAGTGAGAGTTAATCACTCAGTCATGTCTAACTCTATGACCCCATGTACTGTACTATGCTAGACTCCTCTGTCCATGGAAAGCTCCAGGCAAAAATACTGGAGTGAATAGCCATTCCTTTCTCCTGGGGATCTTTCTTACCCAGGGATCAAAACTAAGTCTCTTGCATTGTAGAGCTTTCTCTCTCTCTCTCTCTCTCTGTCTATATATATATGTGTGTGTGTGTGTGTGTTCTAGTAGATGGTGGGTTTCTTTGGACTACCTTGCCATATGTCCCAACCTAAGTGAAGTGAACACTCCAGCTCTACTCATTCCATGCAGTGGCAATGGATTTGGAGTGGTCTTGACCAAGGAAAAGACTTGACCATAGGATGCAAAGGCAACCTGTTCCCAGAGAAGGGCCTGGGTAGGGCTGTGGTAGCCATTGTTGGTGTTTATTCAAGCAGCACCTTTGCAGGAGCCCAGATCGCTGATGGCAGTTGCTCCACCCCAGCTTACTCCCTGATACAAGTCCACACGGGCCCCACCAGCCCTACTGAGTGGTTCCACAAAAGGACAGGGGTAAAAGAAGTAGGGGCAATGATTAGCTGTGTATCCTTTTTCAAGGCATTAGTAATAAAAATGGTAACTGAATTAGGGAAAAGAACTGATATACAAAGTGAATGTGTTAACAGGAAATATAAAACATAAAAAGACAAAATGAGAAATGAAGAATTCAACACATGAAATAAAAAAAAATAAGAAAAAATTAATAGCAGACTAAGTGATACAGAGGAAGGTATAAGTAATCTGGAATACAGAATACTGGAAATCATCCAATCAGATTAGTAAAAAAAAAACAAAAAAATAAATAATGGAAATAATTGAGATTGCTGAGATAACTTTAAGCATACAAAAATTTACATTGTGAAGGTCTCAGAAGAAGAAAGAGAATGGGGATCAAAAATGTATTTGAGGAAATTATAGCTGAAAAATTCCCAAAACTGAAGAAGGCAATAAATATCCAAGTATAGAGGGAGCACAGAGGGTCCCCAATAAGATGAACTAAAATCAACCCACATCAAAAAAAATCATAATTAAAATGGCAAAAGTTAAAGATAAAAAGAGAATTCTAAATGCAGCAAAAGAAAATCACAGTGCATATAAAAGGGTATCTCCTTAAGGTTATCAGCTGACTTCTCTACAGAAACTTTAGAGGCAGAAACGAGTGGCATGATATATTTAAAGTGCTGAAATGGAACATCCTGCACCTAGGATACTCTTCCCAGTAAGATTATCATTTAAAAATAAAGAGAAATAAAGACTGTTTCAGATAAGCAAAAACTAAAGGAATTCATTGATCCTAACCTATCCTAAAAGAAATGATAAAAGGGCTTTCTAAGCAGGGAAAAAAAGAACATACAGGAAGGAGAAAATCCCACTAGGAAAGGCAAATATATAGCAACACTGAAATAAGTAAGTATGAAGTCTAAAAGATAAAAAAATTGTAAAAGCAAATATAGCTATAATAAACAGTAAAGTGATAAGCATAAATGTGCAAAATATGATAAAATCACAAAATGTGGGGGAAGGGAGTAAAAAATGTAAATCTTGTAGGATGTTTGAACATAAACAATTATCGATTTATAATAGATTGATATAGGTCAATGTATATGAACACCATGGTAGTTATGAATCAAAATCTATAACAGTTAAACAAAATTAAAAGGAAACACAAATATATTCCTAAAGAAAGTTGTCAGTCTGTAGGGGAAAAAAAACAAAAAGAAGCCATGAACAGAAAGAGTTAAAAAGGCATCTGGAAAAAAAGTAATGAAATAGGTACATGCTCTCCATAATTACTTCAAATATCAATGAATTGGACAAATATTTACTGGATAGCTAAACAAGACCATTCATTATGCTGCCAATGAGAGACTCATTTTAGAGCTAAACAAACACATAGACTGAAAGTGAGGACATTACAAATATTTCATGAAAAATGAAAAGAAAATAAAGCAGGGGTAGCAATACTCCTATCAGATAAAATGGACTTTAAAACAAAGGCTATTATGAAAGATAAAAAAGGGCATTATATAATGATAAAGGGATCAATACAAGAAGAGGGTTTACACTCATTAACATATGTGCACCAAATATAGGAGCACCTAAATACATAAAGCAAATACTGATAGTCATAGGAGGAGAAACTGACAATATTCCAATAGTGTAGTAGGGAATTTTAATACCTCATTTACATAAATGGATAGATCATCCAGAGGAAAAAAAAAATCAATAAGGCAACAGTGGTGTTACGTGACACAATAGGCAAGTAGAACTTAACAGACATCTACAAGACATTACATTCCAAAACAGCAGAAAACATATTCTTTTCAAGTGCACATGGGATGTTATATAGATCACATGCTAAATCACAAAACAAATCTCAACAAATTAAAAGGAGAGAAATTATATCAAGCATTTTTTCCAACAACGTTATGAAACTAGGTATCAATTATAGAAAGATAAATAACAAACAACGGGTAAATAACAAACACACGGAGACTGAACAACAACATGCTACTAAAAAACCAATGGGTCAAAGAAGATGCAAACATAATACTCAAAAATTTATGGGATGCAGTACAGCAGATCTAAGAGGGAAGTTTATAACAATGCAGTCCTCCCTCAAGAAACAAGAAAAATCTCAAATAACTACTACCTAAAAGAACTACAAAAAGAAGAACAAACAAAACCCTAAGTCAGCAGAAGGAAGAAAATAAAAAAGATCAGAGAAGAAATAAAATCACGATAAAAAAAGCAGATCAGTGAAACCAAGAGGTAGTTTTTTAAAAAAGATAAACAAAATTGATAAAACTTTTCCACAAGCTCACCAAGAGGAAAAGGGAGGGGAACAAATAAAGAAAATAAGAAGTGAGAGATGAGGAATGATGAGGGATACCACAGAAATTAAAAAAAAAATTATAAGATAAAACTATAGCTATATGTCAACAAATTAGACAACCTAGAAGAAATGGCACCTTCATGTATCACAACCTTGTCATGGCAGTGGGGGTTGTTTAACTCAATGAAGCTATGAGCCATGCCATGCAGGGCCACCCAGGATGGATGGATCACAGTGGAGAGTTCTGACAAAACGTGTTCCACTGAAAGAAGGAATGGCAGACAGCTCCAGCATCCTTGCCCCAAGAACCCTGCAAAAAGTATGAAAAGGCAAAAGGACATGACAACAGAAGATAAGGCCCCCAGGGAAAAAGATGTCCAGTACGCTACTGGGGAAGAACAGAGGGCAATTACTAATAGCTCCAGAAGGAATGAAATGACTCGGCCAAAGTGGAAAAGACGCTCAGTGCCTGGTGGTGAAAATCAAGTCTGATGCTGTAAAGAACAGTACTGCATAGGAACTGGGAATGTTAGGTCCGTGAATCATGGTAAATTGGACATGGTCAAGCAGGAGATGGCAAGAGTGGACATATACATCTTAGGAATAAGTGAACTAAAATAAACAGGAATGGACAAATTTAATTCAGATGTGCAAATTTAATTAAGATGAACATTGTATCTTCTACTGTGTACAAAAATCCCTTAGAAGAAATGGAGTAACTCTCAGAGTCAACAAAAGAGCCTGAAATGTATTAGCTGGATGCAATCTCAAAAATTACAGAATGATCTTCGTTCGTTTCCAAGGCAAACCATTCAACATCACAGTAATCCAAATCTATGCTGGAATTAAGATTGCCAGGAGAAACAGCAATAACCTCAGGCATGCAGATGACACCACTCTTATGGCAGAAAGCGAAGAGGAACTGAAGAGCCTCTTGATGAAAGTGAAAGAGGAGAGTGAATAAAACTGGCTTAAAACTCAGCATTCAAAAAACGAAGATCATGGCATCTGGTCCCATCACTTCATGGCAAAAAGATGGGGAAAAAATGGAAACACTGACAGGCTTTATTTTCTTGGGCTCCAAAATCACCATAGATGGTGACTGCAGCCATGAAATTGAAAGATGCTTGCTCCTTGGAAGAAAAGCTATGACCAACCTAGACAGCACATTAGAAAGCAGAGACAGTACTTTGCTGACAAAGGTTCATCTAATCAAAGCTTTGGTTTTTCCAGCAGTCATGTATGGATGTGAGAGTTGAACTATAAAAAAAGCTGAGTGCTGAAGAATTGATGCTTTTGAACTGTGTTGTTGGAGCAGACTCTTGAGAGTCCCTGGGACTGCAAGGAGATCAAACCAGTCACTCCTAAAGGAAATCAGTTCTGAACATTCATTGGAAGGACTGATGCTGAAGCTGAAGCTACAGTACTCTGGCCACCTGATGCGAAGAACTGACTCATTTGAAAAGACCGTGATGCTGGGAAAGACTGAAGGCAGGAGGAGAGGGGGATAACAAAGGATGAGGTGGTTGGATGTCATCACTGACTCGATGGACATGA
This sequence comes from Okapia johnstoni, assembly GCA_024291935.2. Taxonomy (NCBI): domain Eukaryota; kingdom Metazoa; phylum Chordata; class Mammalia; order Artiodactyla; family Giraffidae; genus Okapia; species Okapia johnstoni. Next base: position 35,189,453 of record CM044319.1, read on the forward strand.
GTTTGAGCAAGCTCTTGGAGTTGGTGATGGACAGGGAAGCCTGGCATGCTGCAGTCCACAGGGCTGCAAAGAGTCAGACATGACTGAGCAGCTGAACTGAACTGAACTGATGCCCCAACCTCTGGTGTCAAGGAAACTGAAGTTGACTGGTTCTATGAAGTCTTATAAGACCCTTGAGGTCTAACACTAAAAAACACATCTTTTTCACCATACGGGATTGGAATGCAAAAGTAAGAAGTCAAGAGATCGCTGGAGTAAAAGGCAAGGTTGGTCATGGAGTACCAAATGAAGCTGGGCAAAGGCTAACAGAGTTTTGTCAATAGAACAAATTGGTCAGAGCAAACACCCTTTTCCAACAATACAAGAGAATAGCTGAAATAGCTCAGGTCCCAAATTCATTCTACAAGGCCATTATTACCCTGATACTGAAACCAGAGAAAGACAGTACAAAAGAGAAAATACCAGCCAATAACTATGATGGATATGGATGAAAATGCCCTCAGCAAAATATTAGCAAAACAAATCCAACAACATGTGAAAAGGATCATATGCCATGGTCAAGTAGGATTTATTTCAGAGTTATAAGGATGGATTGACATTCACAAATCAATTACTGTGATGTACCACATGAACAGAAGGAAAGATGAATATTGCAAGATCATCTCAGTGGATGCAGAAAAAGAATTTGACAAAATTCAACATTATACCTGATAAAAAGTCTCATCCAAGTGTTTATTGAGGGAATTTTTCTCTATATAATAAAGGCAATTTATGAAAAACACTTAGCTAACATCATACTTGACAGTGAAAAGCTGAAAGTCTTTCCTCTAAATTCAGGAACAAGACAAAGATGCCCACACTTAACATGCCCTCATGATATAAAAACAATAAATAAATAAAAGATATTCAAATTGGAAAGAAGTAAAACTGTCACTACTAGAAGATGACATGATACTTTGTACAGAAAACATTAAAGTCTCCATCTGAGAATTATTAGAATGAATAAATTCAGCAAAGTTTCAGGATACCCTATTAATATACAGAAATCTGTTTCTTTTCAATACACTAATACTGAACTATAGGAATGAGAAAGTAAAAAAGCAATCCTGTTTAAAATCATATCAAAAAGAATAAAATACCTATGCATAAACTTAACAATAGATGAAAGTCCTGTAGTCTGAAAACTATAAAACATTTATAAAGGAAATTGAAGATGACATAAAGAAATGGAAAGATATTCTAGTGCTCTTGGGTTGGAAGAATATTGTTAAAGAGGCCATACTGCCCAAAGCAATCTACATATTTGATACAATACCAATCAAAATACCCATGATATTTTCTACAAAGCTGGAACAAATAATCCTAAAATTTATATGGAATCACAAAAGATCTCTAATTGCCAAAGTGACCTTTAGAAAGAACAAAGGTGTAGGTATTACACTTCCTGAATTTACACTGTACCACAAAAAGACATCTTAGGAATGTCTAAATAATAGCTGGTAATAATTCCTGGTAGCTACAGGAATCAAAATAGAATGGTGCTGGCATGAAAACACAGATCAGTGGAACAAAACTGAGAGCCCAGAAATAAATTGACACACCTATGTGGGTTTCCCTGGTGACTCAGATGGTAAAGAATCCACCTGCAATGTGGGAGACCTGGGTTCGATCCCTTGGTTAGGAAGATCCCCTGGAGGAGGGCATGGCAACCCACTCCAGTACTATTGACAGAAGAACCCCATGGATAGAGGAGCCTGGCGGGCTACGGGCCATGTGATAGTAAAGAGTTGGACACGAATGAGCGACTAAGCACACAGCACCCATGGTTAATCTACAATAAAGGAGGCCAGAATATAAAATAGATTAAAGACATTCTCTTCAATAAGTAGATCTGGGAAAACTGGACCGCTAAATGAAAAACAGTGAGATTAGAACATTAGCTCACACATATACAAAAATCAACTCAAAATGGATTAAAGACCTAAATGTAAGACCTGCAGCCATAAAACTCATAGAAATGAATATAGGCAGAAGACTGCATAATATAAATCAATAGCACTATTTTGGGGGGAATTTATCTACGAAAGCAAAACAAAAGTGAAAATAAGCAAATGGGACAAACTGAAACATTTTTATGTATCAGGGAAACTTGACAAAATGAAAAGACAATCTATGGAATGGGAGAAAGGACTTGTAAAAGATATGACTAACTATATATATAGCCAAACTATATAAACAATTCATTCAGCATAATACCAAAACACAAACAACCCAGACAAAGAAAATAGGCAGAAGAACTGAATAGATATTTTTTTTTTCAAATTGATACCAGGCACATGAAAAGATTCTGAATATCACTAATTATTAGAGAAATGTGAATCAAAACCACAATCAGATACCATTTCACACAAGTCAGCATGGCTATCATCAAAATATCTACATATAACAAATGTTGGCAAGGATGTGGAAAAAAGGAAACCTTTGTACACTGTTGGTGCAAATGTAAATTAGCCCAGTCACTATGGAAAACAGTATGGAGGTTCCTCAAAAAACTAAAAATAGAAATATCATACGAAGCAGCAACTCCACTCCCAGCCATATATCCAGAAAAAACAGATAAAAGCAAACAAAACCTACCTAAGACAGTAATTCAAAAAGATGCATACACCCCAGTGTTGATATTAGTACTATTTACAATATCCAAGATATGGAAGCAACCTCAATGTCCATCAACAGACAAATGGATGAAGAAGATGTGTTTTATGTATACAATGAAATATTATTCAGCCCTTAAAATGAATGAAATTTTGACATTTAAAGAAATGTGGATGAACCTAGAGAATATTATGCTTAGTGAAATAAGTAAGACAGAGAAACACAAATACTGTAAGATATCACTTATATGTTGAATCTAAAAAAAAATGAAGTGAATGTATACAGCAAAACAGAGATAAAATCATAGATACAGGAAGCTGACTAGTGATTACCAGTGGGGACAGGTAAGTAGAAGAGATAAAAGCTGTTATGTATAAAATAGATAAGTAATAATGATACATTGTATAACATAGGAAATTATAGCCATTATTTTATAATAACTTTCAATGGAGTATAATCTGTAAAATACTGAATGACTATGCTGTTCACTTGAAAGTAATATAACATTGTAAATAAACTAAACTTTAATTTTTAAAAAATGGCTCAAACATCATTTATGATTAACACCAGGAAAAAACCGAAATAATTTTAATTTGATTTTTAGCATTATTTAGAAAGCTCTTTCTAATAAAATATGTCCAGAGAAAGTTATGTAAATATCGAAAATTAGAAAAAAGTAGTTATTTGCAGGTTATATGCTTATATATAGTTTGTATGATCATATGATTAGGAAAACCTAAATATGCGACCCAATAAAGAAAGCAACCGAAATAAGAAAATTTAGGAAATATGGTGAATACAAGATATACATAAAACATCCAATAATTTAATTAGACACCATCCCAGAGTTCAAGAAACAAAATATTACCAGCACTGCCTAAGCCCAGATCATGCCTTCTCTAGTCACTAACCACCCTTAGACACTCTGAATGCTACACTATTAAACGTTTGTTTTTAATTAAAATTTTTGTCTTCCATTTATTTTGCCACATAGTGAAGTTACTTGTGGATCCCCTTGATCCTTCTAAGGTTTGTGTAAATTTTATTAGGGTAATTTCTAGAGTAGACTTTAGGGCTACTTTAGCCCTCCTCCTAAGGAATAACCCTTTTTAGATACTTGAGAGCTTGCAGAGCTACCCCTATACAGGTTGGATAGAATTAAAATATCTCTCAGACTTAGGTGATCTGTGGAATGTGTACAGCTTGTAGCTCCCCAGGAGCCATTTCTTGTGTGGACTTATGGAGTTTTACTCCATAGATGTGTAAATTAGTATTTAAACAAGAATTTAAGGAGATCTCCATCTAGATGTCTATGGGATTGGGCAAAAACGTTTGTTCAAGTTTTTCTGTAATATCTTCTGGAAAAATCAGAACAAACTTTTTGGGCAACAATAGATTTCTTCATTTGCCTAGCTAAAGAGGAACTAAAGAGCCTCTTGATGAAAGTGAAAGAGGAGAGTGAAAAAGCTTGCTTAAAACTCAGCATTCAAAAAATGAAGATCATGGCATCCAGTCCCATAACTTCATAGCAAATAGATGGAGAAACAATGGAAACACTGACAAATTTTATTTTCTTGTTCTCCAAAATCACTACATATGGTGACTGCAGCCATGAAATTAAAAGACGTTTGTTCCTTGGAAGAAAACCTAGACAAACTTAGCACATTAGAAAGCAGAGACATTACTTTGCCAACAAAGGTCCATCTAGTCAAAGCTATGGTTTTTCCAGTAGTCATCTATGGATGTGAGAGTTGGACCATAAAGAAAGCTGAGCACAGAAGAATTGGTGCTTTTGAACTGTGGTGTTGGAGAAGAGTCCTTTGGACTGCAAGGAGATTGAACCAGTCAATCTTAAAGGAAATCTGTCCTCAATATTAATTGGAAGGACTGATGCTGAAGCTGAAGCTACAATATTTTGGCCACTTGATGCAAAGAATTGACTCATTGGGAAAGATCTTGATGCTGGTAAAAACTGAAGGCAGGAGGAGAAAGGGACAACAGAGGATGAGATGGTTGGATGTCATCAATGACTCGATGGACATGAGTTTGAGCAAGCTCTGGGAGTTGGTGATGGACAGGGAAACCTGGCGTGCTGCAGTCCGTGGGGTCGCCAAGAGTTGGACATGACTAAGCAACTGAACTGAACTGACCCTCTTCAGTTGGAGAAGAAAATGGCAACCCAATTCAGTATTCTTGCCTGGGAAATCTCATGGACGGAGAAACCTGGCAGGCTACAGTCCACGGGGTTGCCGAGAGTCAGGTATGACTTCACGATGGAGCGCGCACACACACACCTTCTTCAGTATTTTACTCTTCAAATTTCAGCCTTCTCCACCTCTCTGACTTTTGACCTCTGCCTCCTCACCATGATCTCGTAGGCAACGCATCCCTGGCATCACCATCCAGACAACTCCTTTACCCAGAAAGCCATGGTGATCGTAAGACTCACATCATTTGGTTTTCTTCTCTTAGGATCATGGTCGCATGCTACATATGAGCCAATATCTTAAAACTTCTGTTTTATGTATTTAGCTCTTTAGTTGTTTACAGCGGGAGCATAAATGCAGTCTAATCCAAATAAAACAATTGCTATTCCAACCTTGCTAATAGTTTTCTGTCCTCTCCAATCCCTGAACCTTACAATTATGCTGCTTTAATTATTAATGAGTTAATTAATTTTTGACACTTTGTATGAGAATCATGTTTTTAAGTTTTTGAAAACAATCCTCTTACAAAGCATAAAAAATACTGTGGCTTTCTGTTTTTGTTGTAATTATTCATATTTCTCAGGAAGATATATAAAAATATTTAGAGATGAAATGAGATAAAGTGTGGGATATACTTTAAAGTTACTTACTTATAGGAAAAGGGATAAGAACTAGGGAAGAGGAAATGAGTAAAACTGTCATGTAGATAATTATTGAAGCTGGGTGATCAATGTTGAAACTGGGTGATCAAAATTGAAGTTGAGTGATTAATTTAGGGAGCTTATTATATAATCTTATGATTTATAGAGATAGATAAAGATAGGTAGAAAGAAAGGGAGAGTCAGAGAGAGAAGAGAGAGGTTGAGAGCAATGGAAACCTTATTTTGTACTTTAAATAGGTAATAGTGATAGTCAAATAAATTGTAGTGTATAAAAGGTGATAACAAACATATTAAACTTTAAAAACTGAAGCAGCTCAAAGGCTGCTTTTATAGGACTGTCATTTGCTGCTAACCTGCATGAAATGAGACACCTATTTTTGTAGGACCTAATTTGATTGAGGAAATAAGAATAGTTCTGAGTTTTATGAAAGCTTACTGCTCACAGGGGTAAAATACTCCACAAGTCCCTGAGTAATGAGTTATTGGCTTCTGACAAGAGCCAATATCAGTGTAACAGAAGCAACCAGAATTTGCAAATCAGAACATAGAAAACTATCACCTTTCTCTTCTGGCTTTTAGTTCTGAGTCAAAGAAAAGCACCAGACAGCTTGAGGGTTGTGACCATTAGACATGTCCTCCAGAGACAAATACAGGTTGTCATGTGCATGTTACAGACTGTGAGGAGAGGTTGATGAAGCATTTGGAGATGAAGACTAGTCATAAACAATGGGGTAAATTGCTTCCCTGGAAACATAACTTTCAGAGGCAATGCTAAGGTGCTAAAAATGCTGAGTCATCAGTAACTGAATGTAGCTGTTGACAGCCCTTACCAAAAATAACACATGAGCACTGGGCAGGGAGGGGAAAAAGGTATTTTTCTTAACCTCAAATGCTTAATTTTGGAGCACTTATCAGAAAACCAGCATGCATTTCTCTTTCTCTTTTAAAGTAGTGTCTTCTGTCTTCACCTGCAGGGTTAATGGTGGTCTTTATGTACCTACATATGTCTGCACTGGTTTCACTAGTGTATGCCACATACATAAAGAATTGGAGAGAAAAGTAAAGTATAGAAAAAAGATGTATTTTGGAAGAACACTAAGACTATGATAGAATCTAGATTTGATGACACTTAAGCTCTCCATAGTTTCTTTGCAAAATTTCCCTTTGTGATTTTTCTCCAGAGGTTGTTCTGGTGATAATGCAAAGATTTGAGTCACTGTTTGATCATGAGGTTGCATTCAGACCACTGTTTAATGAGTCTCCGATTCTCACAGTGTGAGAGGATGCCCAGCGATGGTACTAGCCTGCCTTTGATGCATTCAGCTGGGAGTGAATCAATCAAAGTTCAAATGGGTTTGCTAAAACTTGAGTCATCATTCTAGGGAGAGTTTCTGAAGGCTTGCTTCTGTAAAGTTTACAGCAGTTTGGAAATTAATCTCGAAGACCCTCCTTGTTTTTTCTTATCTATATAACTGTTTAAGAAATTTCTTCGTCAAGCCTCCAGGGAGACTCATAAATAGAAAACCTTTATTACTCATTGGAAATTTCCTGTAAGGGTTGGCATCATAAATAAACAGAACCATGTAGTCCTTCAGATGTGTCAGGGATGGAGCAGTTTTTGAATTCAGAAATTCATAAACCTCTCCTGGAGATTTTATGAATATTCATCAGCATAATTTTGAAGTATGAAGGATAAGGTTAAAAACTAGAAAAAATACTAGGTAGATAAGAGAGGAATATTGTGCAATAAACAAGTTATTATATATATAAAATATAAATATGTACATAGATGCATATACATGCATATGTTTTTATACACACATATCTTTAAAGAGTGAACAGGATTTCAAAAAATTTTACATGTATAATTCTACAAGATTCCTTTCACATTAAAGCATTCTACAGAAGTGAGCACAATGGAATCAAAAAATAAATTAGATATATATATTGATTAGTGTGTGGGTGTATGTGTGTGTCTTATGGGAACAAGGAAAAACAAGAAATGAAAATAAATTAAACACACAGTTTTCCATTTTCTTCAAATTCTGTCTTGAATTATGTTTGTTTTTGCTTGACCCATTTTTGATCCCCAATTTTTCCCAGGACAGTTAAAATGGCCCCATTACAATTTTTAATGCCTCCATCTTATGTCCTCTTTGTTATACTCGGCACACAATTCAGTTCTTAACAAACCATGCTGTGTAACAGGAACTAACAAAGTGTTGTAGGTCAGTTATATTTCAAAAACAAACTCATAGCAAAAGAGATCAGATTTGTGATTACCAGAAGCAGGGGTGCAGAGAGGAGGAACTGGAGGAAGGCAATCAAAAGATACAAACTTCCAGTTAAAAGATAAATAAGTACTAGGGATATGATGTACAACCTGATACATGTAATTAACACTGCTGTGTGTTATATATGAAAGTTGTTAAGAGAGTAAATCCTAAGAGTTCTCATCAGAAGATGAAACTTTTTTCTATTTATTTGATCTTGTATCTATATGAGTTGATGGAGCTTCACTAATTTTTCTGCAGTAATCAATTCATAATGTGTGTCATTATGTCAAATTACATATTAATTTGTAATTAATAAAAAAGTCAAAGCATGAAGCTGTACACCTTAAACTACTCAGTGCTGTATGTCCATTATATCTCAATAAACATAGAAGTAAATTTTTAAAGGCCATTTCCCATTAAAATAAATAAATAAGTAGGATTAAGAAAAAAATGGAATTAAAATGAGATTGACAAAGAACATGATTTGAAGCAGTGACCAAGAGCCTTGTGACTTAAAGCATGTCCCTAGCATGGCAGAACCAGTATTACCTGGAAAGTTATTAGACATGGAAACTCATGGGAAACACCCCAGACAGACTGACTCAATTTCAAGACTGGGACAGAGGAGCTGGGTAAAAATCATTGACCCAGAGGTTAGAAAGTATATTTTTAATTATTTCATATGGGGCCTACCATCTTATTAGTGAACACTGTGTGAACTAATAAACGAACTGCTAGTAGTTACTGAATCCTTTGCTACACCTAAACAGTATGTATTTACAAAAGATACTGAGAACTGTAAACTCCTCAATGCACTGATAGTCTGGATATATATGTTTGGCCTCTAGAATGTAAGACAAATACAAGGATTCAAGAAATAGTTTTAATTAGTTAACTGGTTTTGCTAATTTTCTTTCATTAACTGCCAAATTGATTTACTTAACTATGTTTTAAAATATTAAGCTTATTTCACATTAAATAACTTCCTTATAACTAGCTCAAAATATAAATTTCAGATTTTATGGATATATAAGATAAGTAAGATAAGTGTGTATTTGTCTCAAAAATATTCTGGCTTTTTAAACAAATTATTTTCTGTTTGTATGTTTATGTATTTGTCTTTAAAGAACTGACCTGGGGGGAAAAAAAGAATAAGAAAAAAATAACACAGTGAATTGGTTTCATTAACATATGTCACACTACAGACTGTCAAAGGAGAACTTGGCAAATAATGGCCAATATTTAGAATCAGCACATAGTACACAGAACAATTTACAATAATTGTTTCCGTTTTGCTCAGAAAATGCTCACTGAAGTGCTCGTTAAACTTCAGGCACACAGATTCAGCTCACTAACTTTGTATAATCATGATGATGATCACCACTGAGCACCACTTAAAGTACCCATGATGTTGGGGCATTATGCTAAGATGCCTCAATTTATTAAAATGAAGCAACATATTTGAAGATAGGGAAAATAATCAGGCATGAGCCCTGATTACCTTTCTTTTCTATTTTATTGTCTTTATTTCCACTTGAGAGCAGTGTGCATCTGAGAAAGAATGAGGCCATTGTGGTTGGATAGACCTGAGTGACCATGGGTAAGTGTTCTGACATCATAGCAAAGTGCAGTTGTGAAACTCCAGTGTCAGTTACATAAGGGAGGCTCAATGACAATATTGTTGTTGTCAGAGCTATTATTATTAATATGTAACTTAGAAGGAATATAAACACTTGAAGAAACAACTCCCTCACTTCATGCTGACAGGCGAGTAAATGTCTGTGTCATCTTCCAGACACATGAAAGGATGTTAAACTATCTTCTCCAGCTCCAGTTTCTAAACACTCCAAAAACAGAGGATTATGTTTAGAGACACAAACCTTAAAGAAAATTGCCTCCAAGAAACTTGAAGAAGGAAACGCAGAATGCCAGGCCATCATAACATGCTCCTGAGCCAAGCATTTCAGCTCAGTCAGTGGCAAGATACTTTGACTTAAAGGGGCAATGTTTTCATGGTCAAGTGATTATAGCTTAATGCAGTTTTCTTTGAGCAAACTAGAAAAAAAAGTGAGGGAGATAGTTATTGGTGTTGTTCAGTCACTCAGTCATGTCCTACTCTTTGAGATCCCATGGATTGCAGCATGCCAGGCTTCCCTGTCCTTCACCATCTCTGGGAGCTTGCTCAAACTCATGTCTATCGAGTCAGTGATGCCATCCAGCCATCTTGTCCTCTGTTGTCCCCTTATCCTCCTGCCTTCAATCTTTCCCAGCATCAGGGTCTTTTCTAATGAATTGACTCTTCACATTAGGTGGCCAAAGTATTGGAGTTTCAGCTTCAGCATCAATCCTTCCAAAGAATATTCAAAGTTATTTCCTTTAGGATTGTCTTGATTGATCTCCTTTCAGTCTAAGGGACTCTTGAGAGTCTTCTACTGCACCACAGTTCAAAAGGATCAGTTCTTTGGTGGTCAGCCTTCTTTATGGGTCCAACTCTCACATCCATACATGACTACTGGAAAAACATTGCTTTGACTAGACAGACCTTTGTCACTGAAGTAATGTCTCTGCTTTTTAATATGCTGTCTAGGTTTGTCATAGCTTTTCTTCCAAGGAGCAAATGTCTTTTAATTTCATGGCTGAAGTCACCATCTGCAGTGATTTTGGAGCCAAAGAAAATAAAGTCTGTCACCGTTTCCTTTGTTTCCCCACCTATTTGCCATTTAGTGATGAGACTGGATACCATGATCTTAGTTTTCTGAATGTTGAGTTTTAAATCAGCTTTTATCTCTCTTTTACCTTCTTCTAAAGGCTCTTTAGTTCCTCTTCCCTTTCTGCCATAAGGGTAGTGTCATATGCATATCTGAAGTCATTGATAATTCTACCAGCAATCGTGATTCTGGCTTGTGATTTACCCAGCCCAGCATTTTGCATAATGTACTTTGCATATAAGTTAAATAAGCAGGGTGACAATATACAGCCTTTACATACTCCTTTCCCAATTTTGAACCAGTCTCTTATTCCATGTCCAGTTCTAACTGTTGCTTATTGACCTGCATACAGGTTTCTAAGGAGGCAGATCAGGTGGTCTGGTATTCTCATCTCCAAGAATTTTCCAGTTTGTTGTTATCCACAAAGTCAAAGGCTTTAGTGTAGTCAATTAAACAGAACGAGATGTTTTTCTGGAATTCTCTTGTTTTTTCTATAATCCAACAGATGTTGGAAATTTGATCTCTAGTTCCTCTGCCTTTTCTAAATCCAGCTTGAACATCTGGAAGTTCTCAGTTCAGGTACTGTTGAAGCCTAGCCTGGAGAATTTTGAGCATGAAGTTGAATTTGAATGATTCTATGAAGACCTACAAGACCTTCTAGAAATAACAACAAAAATGATGTCCTTTTCATCATAGGTGATTGGAATACAAAAGTTGGAAGTCAAGAGATACCTGGAGTAACAGACAAGTTTGACTTCGGAGTACAAGATGAAACAGGACAAAGGTTAACAGAGATTTGCCAAGAGAAGGCACTGGTCATAGCAAACATCCTCTTCCAAGGACACAAGACGCAACTCTACACAGGGACATCACCGGATGATCAATACTGAAATCAGATTGGTTATATTCTTCGTAGATGTAGATAGAGAAGCTCTATACAGTCAGCAAAACAAGACCAGGAACTGACTGTGGCTCAGATCATGAACTCCTTATTGCAAAATTCAGAGGAAGATAGTAACCTCTACAATTAAACTTCTTCAGGTTGCTAATTCTTCTGCAAGTTGATTAATAAAGAATATATGCTGCCACACTTTCTAAAGTGTGAATTTATGTCCTCAGTCATAGAATAATCATACAGATAGCTCAAGTAACTAGCTTTGTTCTTAAAACAACTGTTGCATCTTAAAGAAACAAGTGTTGAGTTTAAATCCACCTTAATTCTTCTAAGATAAGTGAGCTGAGAATGTGAGATCAAAGGCACTGGCTCCATCAGATGACTCATTAACTGCTCCATTACTTATGAAATATGAAACCTTATGCAAGCTACTTTAAGAGCCTTGATGAGAATCAGCTCCTTCAGCTATACAATGAGACTGATAACACTAGGTACTTACATAGGATTATTGCAAAGGCTAAAGGAAAGCATTCCTACTCATGCCTTGCACACAATAAATGTTCATGAAATGTTAATTTTTATTATATTCAAGTTACACACAAAATATATGACTTAGTAGGACATTCCATTCCTACAAATTACCCTTTATTGTTGCCTCTTTATCTTAACATTTTATGAACCTATCCCTAAAGAACAAAAGGATTTCCTATGACTCAGCAGGTAAAGAAATCACCAGCAATCAAGGAGACACAGGAGATACGGGTTCAATCCCTGGGTTGGGAAGATCTCCTGGAGGAGGAACTGGCAAGCCACTCCAGTATTTTCACCTGAAAAGTCCCAATGGATAGAGGAGTCTGGCAAGCTGAAATCCATGGGTTGCAAAGAGTTGGACACAACTAAGCGACTAAACACAAAAGAACAGGGACCAAGTCTTTCATGAAAAGAATTACAGAAATATCAAAGATAAAATTGCAATAGTTAATAAGGAATAAATTGTCAAAAACTGCAAATATAGGATAGTAACTGATTTCAAAATATTTTCCAGGCAAAACATTATTTGACATAAATCGCACCAATGTTTTTTAGTTCAGTTTCCCAAGGCAATAGAAACAAAACCAAAAATAATCAAATGGGACCTAATGAAACATAAAAGCTTTTGAGTAGCAAAGGACACCATAAACAAAATTGAAAAGACAACCTATGAAATGGTAGAAAATATTTGCAAATTATGTGACTGACAAGGGCTTAATTTCCAAAATATACAAGCAGCTCATATAATTCAATAAGAAAGAAACAAACAACCCAATCAAAAAATGGCAGAATAGATATTTCTCCAAAGAAGACATACAGGTGGCTAATAGACATATGAAAAGATGCTCAATGTCAATAATTATTACAGAAATGTGAATCAAACTGCAATGAGGTACCACCTCACACCAGTCAGAATGGCCATTACTAAAAACTACAAGTAACAAGTGCTAGAGAGGGTGTGGAGAAAACACAACCATCTTATACTGTGGGAATGTAAGTTGGTGCAGCCACTATGGAAACAAGGATGGAAGTTTCTCAAAAAAACCAAACATACAGTTGCCATATGATCCAGCAATCTTATTCCTGGGCACATATCCAGAAAAAAAAACTATAATTCAAAAAGATGCATGCATCCCTATGTTCATAGCAGCACTATTTACAGTAGCCAAGGCATGGAAACAACATAAATGTACATAGACAGATGAGTGGATAAAGAAAATGTGGTACATATATACAACGGAATATTACTCAGTCATCAAAAAGAGTGAAATAATGCCACTTGCATCAACACAGATGGACCTAGAGATTATCATACCAAATGAAGTAAGTCAGCAAGACAAATACCATATGATATCACTTACATGTGGAATCTAAAATACAATACTAATCAACATATCTATGAAAGATAAACAGACTCAGATATAGAGAACAGACTTGTGGTTGTCAAGGTGAGGAGGGGAGGGAAAGAATGCAAGTTTGAGATTAGGAAAGGCAAACTATTATATATAGGATGTGTAAACAACAAGGTCCTACTGTATAGTACAGGAAGCTACATTCAATATCCTGTGGTAAACCATAATGGAAAAGAATATGGAAAAGATACATATATGCATAACTGAGTCACTCTGCTGTACAGAAGAAATTAATACAGCATTCTAAATCAACTATACTTCAATAAAATTAAAAATGTATTTTCCATTTTCATACAAAGATTATCTACAATCTTCACAAATCAGTATCACCACTGAAATCAAAGTGTCCTAATTCATTCCTTCCCAACATTTGGAGCCATATAATATGCTCCTTATCCTCATTTTCTCTTTTAGCTTTTTAAGCAGAAACATAAGTCTAAAATATCCAACTTTATCTTCTGAGAACATTAAATTGAACTTGCTACTTAAAGAATATTTATTTTGCTATACTCCTGTTACACTTCCAATTTTTTTGGGGGGGGGGGAGAGGGAAAAGGCAAATGCTTTAGACTTTCAAAAAAGGACTTTTTGTCAGGTTTGGAAGAACAAGAACATGGCAAAAGAACACATTATCTTTGGGGAAACAGCACGAGGCAAAACAGATCATCACTCATCATTAACAGAAGCTAAACACAGTGAGGTACCAAGACATACTGATTCTGCCAGGGAAAAATGGAGCAGAACCAACAGATTATAATGAGGATGAATTTGGTACCAAAGAAGCCCCTTTAACAGTGGGCATACATTTGAATCCTAGTGTGACCACTTTAGGTTCCTTTTCCTTGTTCGTACTCCCAGGATAAAGGCCTTAAAAGAAGCACTGGCATTTTAAATTGCTCTGTCTCACTTGCTGAATTCTTTTTTTTTTTCTTTCTTAGGCAAAATTATTTTCCCACGTTACAAGAAGGATGCTTTGGAGAGCTGCACTGTGAAAGCGCAGAGAACAAAAGTGATGGCAGTCCTGGAGGATTAGAACAATGACAAGTGAAGAGAAATTACCTGTGGGCATTTGCTCCAAGGTCCCCACTCAGACATGACACATTCGTTGGGACACAGAAGAGAGCAGGACTGGGTTTCTGGGGGAATCTCATCCTGGTTGCACAGGCTGTTATCCACAGCTCCCCCGTCACCATCAGCAGCATTCATGCATCTATAATGCAAGATCATAAGATAGCTTGAACACTTAAACCAGTGAGGAGTAAATTTAAAATAGTTATGATATATCCTAATTACTTACCCCTCAAAGATAATTAAACATAAAATAAGACTGATGGAGAAACCAGGGCAAAAAAAAAAAAAAAACCTTTCAGTCAATCAGGCTTTGAGTGAGTGAGTGAAAGTCTCTCAGTCGTGTCCAACTCTTTGCGATCCCATGGACTACACAGTCCATGGAATTCTCCAGGCCAGAATACTGGAGTGGATAGCTTTTCCCTTCTCCAGGGGATCTTCCCAACCCAGGGATAGAACCCAGGTCTCCCGCATTGCAGGCTTTATTGAGTGGTAACTCAGGGCAGAGCCATTTATTCAGCAGAGCAGGAAAAGACTAGAGACAATACTCATCTTTGAAGAACTCTCCATCTAAAGAGAACTATCTACAATATATTTACTTAGGTCTTTTCATTGTAACAAATCTTGAATGCTCTCCTCTGAATAAATCCATCACTTTGTAATCACTAGACCTTGCATCGTTCCTATGACTCAGAATTTTCCTGTACTTCTAGCTCAGAGCATCTAAGGTTCCCTAGTTTTTGTTCAATATATTTAAGGTTATGACAAAGTACTGAAAATCAATTGAACATATTTTTCTTTTAGGTATTTTCTGCACTTCAGTAAGAAATTTTCATATCATAAACTAAAGGGCAACATACAAGCATTTTCATGCAGCAGTTGAGCATGTGCTACTGATGCAGGTATTATTGTTGCTCTGAGATAAACGCTGATGTGGATGGGCTAAATAATCATGCTGCTGATTTAATCAAATTAAAACCAAAGTGTTACACTGCTATATACCTGCCAGAATGGCTTATATCAAAAACATGGAAAATAGCGAGGGTTGGCAAGAGTATGGAGCAACTGTAACTTTTCTCACTCTGCTGGTTGGAGCATAAACTCTTTGGCAAACTAACTGGTAGTGTGTCTATTAAAACTAAACATATAAACACAGTGTAACCCAACAGTTTCACTTCTATTTATATACAAAAGAGAAATGTGGATCCCCGCCCCCCCGCCACCAAAAAAAAAAAAAAAAAACCTGCCTGGAAATGTTTATGGCACCACTATTTATAATCAGACAAAATGGAATTAATAGTAGTATATCTACAATAGCTATTCAGCCACAGTAAAATAGACAAATACATTGTGATAAACTCATTGAATTAAATGCTATTAAGTAATAAGAATTCATTAACTATTGTTGCAAGAATGAGCATGAATAGAGCTCACAACCACAATGTTGAACAAAAGAAGCTGGACACAAAAGGAGTACAGACTGTGCAGTTGCCTTCATAGACACTTAATAGGCAACACTCATCTATGGTGTCAGAAGACAGAATAGCAGTTACCCCTGTGGGAATGGTTTTTGATTGATAGGGGCTTACGCTGTCCTGGTAAAACTTTGTGTCTTGGCCTCTGGGTTGGTTACACAGATGAGCTCATATTGTGAAAATTCATGGAGCTGTGGGCATTTCTCTGCATTTATATTATATCCCAACTCAAAGTTAATATTTAAATTATTTTCTCAAAAATATTTAATAAATACTTGCTGTATATAAGCCTCTTTTGTTTGGTGCTGGAATACAAAGTGATTTGTTAATAATGATTCATTTATTAAATATTTTGAGGGGCTTATTTTGTACCATGTCCTTACTTGGGTGCTAGGGTACAGAACTGAAAAACAAAAAACAAAAAAAAGGACAAGATTCCTTCTTCCAATGATAATGATCAAAGTAAAGCTGAAAATGACAATGATGATAAGATAAATAGTGCCATTTGCCAATCTGCTACTTTCAGATACAAAGCCACAGCCAAGGAATAAGCAACTTAAGAGGGCTGTGCTGGAGAGCTTTAGCTGGAAGAGCTCTTAGCTTTTCCAAATCATGCTATGCTGGAATGAATTATCCTATGCATTAGAAGTTTCTTTTATATAATTTTTTTTTTATTAAGGAAAACTGAACCATAGTCTATGACCTGGTACAAAGTAAACTTTATGAGGTGCTAAGTAATAAAAAAAAAATTAGATACTGTATAAAGCAGGTTAACAGAAAACAGTAAACAGAGAGGAGGTGTGAGTCATGTCTTCTAATGTAGGGAGGCAAGGTACAGAGTCATCTATAGACTTTAATTTCTCCTGTGGTAATAGTCAATACTGGAAGGAGGAACCACTAAATGGCTTTAATGCCTTTCCCTGGGCAAGCTTGAAAGCTGAAAATTGCTTTCTTTCTTGCCTGCACACTCTTCAGCTGATATTCCTTTATGATTTCACTGAAAAAAGAAGAGGTAATGCTTCTGGTCAACGATGTCCAGTTGGACATATGCATTAGTCTTTGTCTGCTCCCAATATGCCACAAAAACAATAGCAAAGGAATTTATTACAAAAAGAAAAAAAAAACAGGGGAGAGGGAAAGGCATTATCTTGCAAGGACAAAAACCATGGGAAAGGACAAAGGCAACGATGGGAAATAGATGGGCTAGTGGTGTCTTAGCACACAAAGAAAACTGATTACTAAGCCTTCAAAAGAAAACAAAGAAAGTAGTTCCATTTACACATCAGAATACATGAAAAATTCAGGAATCTGTGGCACCAAGTACCTTTGGAAATGTGAATGAAGGTGAGGCAGAAAAACTGGGGGATTTATTGTAAGTATGTTTATTTTTAAGAAATACCTAAGCTCTGAGATGCCCTTTCCCAATACACAGAGCTAGATGATGACCCCAGCCCTGCCCCTGCTGGTAACTGAAGGTTTACTATCTGTATAGGGTCACAAAACAGGTCTTTGAGTTAAAGAACACATGGCCCAGCTAAGGATGGGAACATCATACTGATAACAAGGTTTAAGGAAAGTTAACATAGTGAACAAAATGATCACTACCTTCATGACTTAAATAATGCACATTTATTATTTTACAATTTTGTAGTATAGAAATCCAACATGGAACTCACTAAACTAATATCAGCACTCTGGCAAAGCTACATTTCTTCCTGGAGGCTCTAGGGCAGAATTGTCTCCTAACCTTTTTCATAGGCTAGAAGCCACTCATCTTCCTTGAGGTCATGGCCCCTTTCTCTCTCTTCAAAGCCTTTATCTCTCTGTGTCTTGCTTTTTTCCTTTCCCATCCCCTCATCCATTTTTAAGGACACTTGTGAATAAATTGTTCCCATCCAGAGGATCCAGGACAATCTTCCCTAATCACATCTGCAAAGACCCTTTTCCTATTTGACGTAACATATTCACAAATTTCAAAGGTTAGAATGTGAATATTTTTGGGAGCTATCGTTCTGTTTACCACATTAGCCTTCTTTCATTTGGTTCCCAAAATACAGGTTTCTAGGATTATCTATTTAACATGTGATTTAAGAAGAGAGTCTTCCAGTGATTCTGACAAGCACAAAAGTAAAGACTTACATAGACTGAAACTGAAGGTGTTCGCAAATGAAAATGCCCCTGCAATCACATATCCTGCATCAATGTCCTTGCCATACCTCCCCCTCTGGTCATCACTTTCATTTCTACTCAAAGTCATTACCAAACTGCTTTAAAGCATGGCTATATTCACTATCCCCACATCCTTCCTCCTCCCTTATTACCTCTTGGACTTTAATCACACTTTTATCACCATTCCAGACAAAACTGATATCATCAATAGACTCCCCTTTGCCAAATTCAATAGTCAATTCTTATTTCAGTAAACTTCTCAGAATCATTAGAACCACTGATTACATTTTCTTTTTTGAAAATCTTTCCTCTTGCCATTTTTGGGTTGAGGGTTAGGGTTCCAAATACAGCCACACTCTCAGATATTGCAGGTTAGTACTTCAATACATAGATTTTCTTTAGGGGGGCAGACACAATTCAACCCATAACACATGATATTTGGTAGCTGTCCTATTTTTACTACACCAGGCTTCATCCATTTGAGCTGAGACGTATGGCTTAAAGGCCCTCTTGTTCAAGTGTGTTTTTCCTCAATCAACCTGCCACAATTCTGCTGGTAGCAATTTATTCTCTTAAAGCTTTCCTCTCTCTCCTGGGACTTTGCTTTAATACTGCTAACAGGCCAGGATGGGATGAGAGTGAGAGATGCCACAGCTCACTTACACATATTACCTGATAAGCTAGGCTAGTCAGTCATTTCTCAAAGCCACAAGAAAATAGGACACAAGAGACAGATTTTGAAGAAAAAGAGGTAGAAGCCCAAGTCTGTGGCAGCCTGAGCAACTAGTCCTCAGAGGAAAAGGCAGTGAACAATGGGAAAAAAGACAATGTGTTTATGAGCCCTTTGCCTGGGTTGGTGATGAGGAGCACCTCTGCAATTTTGCCAGTGGATATTTCTTTCAACGTGTCTACCAGTGACTTTGTGACAATGGGACCAAGTCTTAGCAATAGTAGATATATACTGAATCACTGAATAAGTTCACTGGTGTTGAATAACACCAACACATAGAAGTTGGGTGTGCCCTGGCAACTGACTTCAATCTCAAAGATAACTCATTAGGGAGAATTACCTGATTCAGGCATAGTGTGTCAATTTGAAATGAAGCTTCCTAAATATAGCAAAATGGTATACTACACTCATGCAACTGAAAAGATGACTACACTATTCTAGATTTCTTCTTGAGCTTACATACTAAATCATTGTTTATGATTAATATTTTGGCTTATGCTTCTTCTCTAACATTCATTGCTATTTCCCTCAGTTGATAATAAAATTATCCTTCTTCCCAAATCATTTCTAAATAGACCTTTTTTTTTGGCTGCCCCAACCAGCTTGTGGGATCTTAGTCCCCTGATCAAGGATTAAGACTGTGCCCTTGGCAGTGAAAGTGCTGAGTCCTAACCACTGGACCACTGGTTCAGTCAGTTCAGTCACTCAGTCATGTCTGACTCTTTGCGACCCCGTGGACTGCAGCATGCCAGGTTTCCCTGTTCATCACCAACTCCTGGAGCTTGCTCAAGCTCATGTCCTTCGAGTCGCTGATGCCATCCAACCATCTCATCCTCTGTCGACCCCTTCTCCTCCTGCCTTCAATCTTTCCCAGCATCAGGGACTTTTCCAATGAGTTGGCACTTCACATCAGGTGGCCAAGATTTGGAGTTTCAGCTTCAGCATCAGTCCTTCCAATGAATATTCAGGACTGATTTCCTTTAGGATTGACTGGTTTGATCTCCTTGCTGTCCAAGGGATTCTCAAGAGTCTTCTCCAACACCACAGTTCAAAAAGCATCAATTCTTCTGTGGTCAGCTTTCTTTGTAGTCCAACTCTCACATCCATACATCACTACTGGAAAAAACAGTAGCTTTGACTAGATGGACCTTTGTTGGCAAAGTAATGTCTCTGCTTTTTAATATGCTGTCTAGGTTGGTCATAGGTTATTCTCATATTACTTTCTGAAGTCTAATTGTGGGGGTTTAAATTGACTTTTTCAGTGTATTGACATCCAAAATTAAGATAATGTCCATCAGCTATGCTAACCATAGAGCAAAAGAGTGACCTGGCATCATAGTCCAAATCATCTAATTTGTCAGCAGTGATGGCCATACATCACTGGAGGGATATGATGGTTTTCCATGCAGTTGTTTTTTCCACTGAAGTCCTTTGCAGGAAATGTTCAGGATTGTGGCTGCCATGCAGATAGAATCCCACAATATACATGGCAGCTCAAGGGTCCTATGCATTCAGCAATACTTAAAGATGAGCAGGGACTTCCCTGATGGTCCAGTGGCTAGGACTCCATGCTCCCAATGCAGGGGGCCTGGGTTCAATCCTTGGTCAGGGAAATAGATCCCTCATGCTACAGCAAAGACTTGGTGCAGCAAAATAAATACATCATTTTTTTTAAGATGGGCAAAAGCCTGAGGATATGATTTGAGAATCAGAGTGTACTTGGATCAGCAACACTGTTGTTTTCATAAAAAATATGTGAGTTCCACTGTCACATTTCCCAAATATCTCCATGGCCACACACCTGATTTTCCTAGATTGTGTTCCTCCTCCACAGCGCAGGGACCTCAGCTCATTGTGGATTTTGCATGGAGACCAGTGCTCTACAACCCAGGAATACTGATTGCACTCACTGTAACATGGGACTGCCTCATGCACCTGTCAAGAACAGGAAAGGAGAAGAAAATTATGTGGAACTATCCAAATAATGGAAAAACAGCCTATCGTTTAGTAAAGTCTGCTGAACATAATCCAGGAGCAATAGTCTGGCCCCAAGAGCCAAACTGCATTCCCCCAAAGCAAGATATATTGGCTTCTCTGAAATTACTAATGTACGTAAAAAAACATATGGGGAACATACACTAGAATATGATAGTGTGCCTTTGCAGAAGAGAAAAAAGGACAGTCATTATCTCCCACCAAGAACAGGAATTCCATTATCTTTTCATTCCCCCAAAGATCTCACATAGCATCTATTAGATGCCCAGCTCTCAATTACATGGTATACTATACTCTCAGATGTACTTTACGAGGTCAATTGAAATAAATATATGTAAGGAAAATTTACTCTTAAATATAAGAGGTTCTTAGAATGCATAAGGAAAACGTTATTATTTGTATTAGAAATTTCTTTTTCTACACCCAAACGATCAATGCTAACAGGCAATCGTTCAGCCTTCTGGGCATTGTGGCTTTATATGAATTTAGCTATGTGTAGGATGTTTTCAGAGCATAGCTAAAACACACAGACACACACATACACAAGACAACACACACGTGATAAATGCTGTGCATGATGACTGACTGTGAATACATACAGATTATATAGTAAAAACAATGAATGAAGTAAATGAATTGTTAGGTTACTTCTTATGCATTTATTTGCGATGAGTTTTTCCTGAAATATTATAACATTGTGTAGGCAATTGCATTTGCCTTTTTAAGAATGAATTTTAAATGCATTACTCCCCAACAGAGAACACAGCATTCCCCCTTGGTAAGAAAAACAGTTGTTCTGTCCTATGATACTAATATGTTGGGGATGTCCCAGTGCTCAGCAATAAAGAATCTACCTGCAATGTAGGAGATGCAGGTTCAATCCCTGGGTCAGGAAGATCCCCTGGAGGAGGAAATGACAACTCACTCTAGTATTCTTGCCTGGGAAATCCCATAGACAGAGGAGCCTGGTGGGCTACAGCCCATGGCATCGCAAAAGAGTCGGACATGACTTAGCAATGTGGTATGTTACTCTCGATCACAAAGGTGGCTCCAGTGTAGCACGATGATGAGCAGTGATTCTAACTATCACCAAAATAGTTACTTAATGCTTTCCCTTTTAAATAAGAATGTGAGCCCCATGTCTTTCCTCTCCTGGCCTTTCCAGTTCCATAAAATTGTAAATGATGACTAGGCAGTGCTATCCAAACAGAACCATTACTTGCAAGTTTCCTCTAAATGTAAGGGAAAGCACCATGTAATGGGATAAGCAGAAACCAAGATTGGAGCACTGTCAGCATGTGAGATGGAAATCAGATGAGAAAAGGTTATTTGCGAGACTGCATCTTAGGAATCACAAATAATGTCAGAAATTATTTTTAACTGTGGGGTTCGATTTGGCTCTCTCACGTTGAGCATATGATGATAAGGAAAACTGCGAAGTGAAAAATATGTGAGGGCGAAATGAAAGGAGATGGGAAAATAGGAGTGGAAATGAGTGAGAGGAAAGGAAGGAATTAAGTAATAGAAGAATCACATTGCATGCTGCGAATGCTGACAAGAACAGAATGAAAGGGTTAGAAGCAGTGCCTGCATTAGAATAAGGAAGTGACAACTTGTAAGGAAGAAAAGTCTACCTCTCCCCAAACTCATAGAGTAGTAGAGGTAAGAGAAAAATCTATAAAAATGAAAAGACATGACCCAAATCCAAGAGACACTAGGAAACTAAGCTGATGATGCCTGAGGGTTTAGCCGACCCAACTTCACCATGGAAATTAAGCTTTCACTGAATTTACAAGTTTGTTCTATAAATTCTTCAATATGTATCAGATAATTTAAAGACAGTTTTTTGGCTTTCTTATGAGATAGAAGGGGGCTTCCCAGGTGGCACAGCAGTTAAGAATCTGCCTGCCAGTGCAGGAGCCACAGGAGACGCGAGGTCAATCCCTGGTTTGGGAGGATCTCTTGGAGTAGGAAATGGCAACCTACTCCAATATTCTTGCTGGGATAGTCCCATGAATGGAGGAGCTTGGCAGACTACAGTGCATGGGGTCACAAAGAGTCAGACACGACAGAGCAACTGAGTAAACATGCATGAGATAGAAGAAAGCCTGCTAAAGCACTTGGCACAAATGGGGGAGGTGAAGAACTTAATTAAAAAAGTAATTTTCCCACAGCTCATGCACGGATCTGAGAACAAATGGATGGGATATTCTCTGTGAGAGGGACTTATTTTTCTAAAGCTCTCAGTAGCAAGTACAGTTTACACTTTCACCCTCCCTCCCATATAAACCCCCAAGGTCAGATGGAAAATGAAAAACTGTTTAGTTGCATGTATCTTTGATATACACATTTGAACTCCTGGTCTTGTACGAGTTTACTGGTTTTATTCTTTATGCTCCAGTAATCGACATGTAGTGAAGTCGCTAACTTCGCTGACAAGCCATGAGAAGAGAGGGAGCAGGTCTGTGTAGGGAGATGTTGACCCACTTTCTTAAATAATGGTGTGAAAAATAGGACTTCTTGAAGAAGATTCTCCATCACATGGATTTGCCTGATATTTTCCCCCTGTATGCATCTGCCATTTTAATATTTCTTTTACTGTCATTTCTGGCTGATTACACCTCTACCTTCCTTCAAAGTTCAAGTAAATCCCACCACTTCCACAAGGCCTTTCCCATGACTCCAGCTGGCATGTCTCTGGTACTAAGTTGTTTGTTAAATCACATCCAACTCTTTGAGACCCCATGGCACCATGCCAGGCTCCTCTCTCCACAGAATTTTCTAGGCAAGAATACTGCTGTGGATTGTGGTTTCCTACTCCAGGAGATCCTCCTGACCCAGGGAACGAACCCACATCTCCTGCGTCTTCTGCACTGGCAGGTGGATAATTTTACCACTGAGTCACCTGAGAAGCCCTTGGTATTCAGCGAGAGTTTCAGTTTTAAGCAGACTTGTAGCCAGATTATAATCTCAGGGTGCCATGTGCAGGGCTGTGATGGTGGTGGCAATTAGGGCCACACTGTGCAGAGCTGGGGGATCAAACTCATTCAGTGAAGTCATCACCTCTGTTGTTGTTCAGTCACACAGTTGTGTATGACTCTGCAACCCCATGGACTGCAGCACACCAGGCCTTTCTGTCCTTAACCATTTCCTGAAGTTTGCCCAAGTTCATGCCCATTGCATCAGTGATGCCATCCAACCATCTCGTCCTCTGATGCCTCTTCTCCTGCCTTCAATCTTCCTCAGGATCAGGGACTTTTCCAATGAGTCAGCTGTTCACATCAGATGACCAAAATACTGACTCCTCTCTCTGTTTCTCCTATTTTCTCACTTATCAGAGCTTTTTTCTCACTAGTCTTAGTGTCTACTTTGTACTGTAAGTCATACTGAAAGATCATGCCAAAAGAAACACAATTTGAAACTCCACTCATAAATATGCTTCTGGTTTTAACCAGTCAGACCTGGACTATCAGTGTGTGTTTACATGAGTACCTGAACAAAACCTCTAAATCTTAGGAAGGCAGGGACTGTGTTTCTGTGATGTCTATATTGTAGAGGAGGGGGTGATGTCCAATCAGTATTTGTTGAATTGAAACTAATTTTTGAAGGGGCACTGATTGCTAAATGACCCTCACTTAATTTTCTAGCGAAAACAAGCTCATGAATGGAACAGGTAAGTATTTTACAAAGCTCAAAGGATATTAAGAGAAAACAAAAATGAAATCCTTTTCTTTCCATTATAGGGCTTTGGTGAAGGATAGCCATCACTATGTTATCAAAAGGTGCTGCCTGATGATTTAGCTACAGGAAAGAAAGGCTGTTTTTAAAGAATTGTGCGAGTCGTTTCTTTAGAGACCTTGCCCATCAGGCACGGATTCTTACCTAGAGGATTCAACACCCACAAGAGGCAAAAAGGCAGGAGACATTCAAGAATAAAATTGTATTATCCAGATGCCCAATTTCTTCTCATATCAGTCCTTTATATTCTGGCTATTTCATATTGCTATTTAGTTGGTCCTTATTATAGTTTCATAATGGGAATGTATTAAAGCATGGACTTTATCAGGGGATCATATGGAAATGTTCCAAAGGAGAGAAATGAGCCATGGGAAAGTTAAATGAAAATCATTTCTAAATGGTGCAAATTAGGAAGAAAATAACAGGGCTTAATAGGGCCACCAATGCTAAGAAATGCCACTGAAAAATCTAAAACCTCTGAGAGAAGTAACATATCATTCTCCTGCTAATGAGTCCTATGTGTTATTTCTTTATTGGGGAATGCTGTTTTTATAATTTCACATTTCCAGAATCACATCTTAAACTCATTCACTGAGTAAGTCATTTTAATATTTATTAAGTAAACCTCTGCTTACTGTAACTGATCAGTTTCATTAGTACTGTTTTCTGATACAACTCTCCAACTATAGACTGATTGGTAAAAACTTGGAGGCAGCGTCTCATTGGGGTTCAGCAGGTATCATTATTATATATCAGAGTCTGAGGGTTCAAGGGCTCAAACAAAGCAAATAACCCAACCACACACACACACACACACACACACACACACACACACACACACACACACACACACAAAACAAAGGAAAATTCACAGCCTCCAGTTTTCTGTAGCAATAATGTTTTGCTCCAGTAAAGCTGCCAGTCAAGACCCCAGTAGAGATCTTCATGCTTGAGACTCCATGCTAGGTACTGTGGCTACTTAGTAGAACCTGAAAATCAGTTCACAGGCCCAACTGAGACTAGAAATTCCTGCCAGTCAGAACCAAGGTCTGTCCCATTGAAATGTGAGAGGAAATGGCCTCCAGGAGTGTTAAGATCAGTAAAGCACTATGGGTTTCCTTCTCCTCAAAAATGTGAGTTCTAGTTGTTTTTGTTTAGTAGCTAAGTTGTGTCTGACCCTTCTGCGACTCCATGGACTATAGCCTGCCAGGCTCCTCTGTCCATGGGATTTCCTGGAAAGACTGCTGGAGTGGGTTGCCATTCCCTTCTCCAGGGGATCTTTCTAACCCAGGGATGGAACCTGTTTCTCTTGTACTGGCAGGCAGATTCTTCACTGCTGAGCCATCAGGGAAGCCCCTAGGTCTCTTTTCTTATTCAGTCGGCTATGGACTTATGCTCTCCCTCCTTAACATTTATCTGACTGGCTAGAAAATATCAATAGTTGTTTGGTCTCATGGTGTAGTATGTCTGCTGCAAGAACACTCGAGTGGGTTGCCATTTCCTTCTCCAATGCATGAAAGTGAAAAGTGAAAGTGAAGTCGCTCAGTCGTGTCCGACCCCTAGTGACCCCATGGACTTCAGCCTACCAGGCTCCTCCATCCATGGGATTTTCCAGGCAAAAGTACTGGAGTGGGGTGCCATTGCCTTCTCCGTAGTATGTCTATGCAATGCTAAAAAATTCAGTCCTAATGCAACTGCAGCCACAATGTGCCTATCTTTCACCAGTCCCTGGTCATCAATGGTAACACAGTGATGCTCTGTGGATCTTTATGTCTGTACAAGATACTCTATGTCTTGGGTCTTGATCATCACAATCATGAGTTAGGTCATCACAACCTTGAGTTAGACAAGGTTGCCGTGATCCTGATTTACAGGCAAAAATAACTGAAATTAGAAGAAGCTAAGTCTGTCATTTATGGCTTATAAAACCCAAGGCTGGTGCTCAAACTGAGATTTGAGAATCCCACTCTGGTGATGTCCAGAGCTCATGGGCTTTACCTGTTCAGATTGAATGAGAATACCATGATAGCCATCATCTGTCCAGTGATGAAGATACCGCTAACATTTATAAATCCCTGAAAAAGTAAAACCCAAAGCTGAATATTAAAATATGTTTATATAGTAAATCCTATTAACTTTAAATAGAAAAAAAAATTGCCTAAGCAATTCATTTCTAGTCTTTGGGTTTGGAATCTCTTTTCTCAATCACAAAACCCTCAAAAATGGCTCAGAAAACTAGCACAAATTTAAAGCAAGCCCAGGCCTCTGTCTTTTGAATGGTTTCAACTCTTTGTGTGAAGATGATGTGTTAAAAAAATATATCCACAAATGTTTTAAAATTGGTATTTTTGGGAAAATAATTATGCCTGTGATTTTGTGCTATGAGATGCTCTAAAGGGCAGCAATTGGAGTCAGAATTTTCTGAAGTCTGGTGATATGTACAGGGTTTGGGTAACTGTCAGTTTTAGCCCAGATGTTCAAGTCTAAGGCCCTGGCTAAGTCCCTCTTGCCAGATGTTTTCTCACACTATATTCTCAGCTACCTAGCAACCAAAAAGACTTCCTCACAATTCTCTGAGCTTACCCACATTCCTGATTTATAAGATCCACCATTGGTTTTAAATATGCATTATATGTGTTCTTTTCAATCTTGATATTAAAAATCTAAAAATGACACTAATAATGCTAGATGGGTTTTATCTGCAAGATTTATGGACAAATAAACTGTTGAACATTAAAGGCAATGAGAAGTTTATTAAAATAACGACCGTGGTAGCTTCATTCTCCATCTCCTAAGAATCGTAGTTCCCAAGTTTGATGTGCATACCTGGAGAATTGTCACATTGTTTAAAGGGGCCTGGATGCATCCTCATTCCAAATCTCTGTAGTCTCAATGAATAATATAATCTCATAAATGTTAGTCCCACATTCCCACATGAATTCAGGGAATGTTGTGATTTTAAAAGTTTTAATTCTCTTTGAAGGAACTGCTGAACTTGAAGTCACTCATTAAGAATTTTCTAAACCTAGGCTAACTGGTCCTGGGTTAGAGCATAAGGTCCTCATATCACTCAGGGAACCACTGTCTTTTCATATAAATAGGAGAATAAATAAGTAACAAGAAATCTATACCCTATACTCTTTATATTTTGATAAAATATGCTGTATAGAATAGCCCTCTTTCTAAAACTACATATTAAAATAAATTTTTCCTGAGAAGATCTAACCTCCAGATTTTTTTACTTTTCATTTTCCAATGGCCTATGGCACTTTACTCCTTCCCTCTGGTCTGAATATCACTGATGATGTTTTAAGCACAGGGTACTCATTATCAAGACCAACACGCGTGCACAGCTAAACCATCTCTGACATCCATGTAGTATTATTCTCCTCCTCCCATGGCAGAGGGTGGAGAAATGGGAGGTGGGAGAGCTGGTTTCTTACAGTGAATAAGCGTGGCTCCAAGTCATGCAAGTACTTCTTCCCCTTCCCCATGCTTCCTCCTCCCTGTCAAGGATGTCACCCATTACTGAGAGTATTTAATGGAGGGGAACCACAAAGCCCTCATCCAAATGGCCATGGTTAAGCTCAGTAATCTGTGCTGGTGTAGTTTATTTATAATGATGAATGAGTATAATTGCCTTAGTTTTTGTTGCATAATATTTCCCCTTATAACAGATTTACAGTTCTTATTGTATATCATTTAAGTGACTATAAAAATAATCCATGGTCTTAAAGCAACTACATGGTAAGGGACATCAGCAACAAAAATTATTGCTGTGCAGATCTCATAATGCACAGGGTATTCTACAATAAAGTGTGTGTGTGTGTGTGTGTGTGTGTGTGTGTGAGTGCATACACATGAGCACTGATTAGAATCCCTCTGTACCTGGTATGTGATACAGAATGGAGGGAGCATAGCGACACAGGCAGTTTGGGGCAAGTTGAACTCTAAAGCCCACACTCTGTATGACAGTACTCTAAATAAACAATCATAATCAGTAGAATGAGAGAAGGACACTCACTCCAAGATCTGGACTGCCTCTCCAATTCCCTGGGAGATGCCACCCACGGCCATGCTGTGAGATGAGATCAGAGGGAATTTTGTAGATTGCTCACAGTACGCCAATGACGACTGTCATGGCTGACCTTTGGATCTTCATAGAACAGATTGCAGTTATCAAGCTGAAGTGAAAAAAAGTAAACAAACCTGTACCAAATATGATTGATACTTCCAGAATACTGTGTAAGAGCTATACTCATACACCTTTAGAAAAGAGGTTCTGGATGAATCTTGAGCATATTATATAAAATAAGCCAATCACATAAGTATTTGTGCAGTATTTACTGCATGAATATATGTGTATGAGGTATATCAGATAGCCAAACTCACTGAAGCAAAGAATGGAATGGTGGTTATCAAGGGCTGCAGGCAAGGAAAAATAGGGAATCACTAATCAATGTGTATAAAATGTCAGCAATGCAAGATGAATAAGTTCTAGACATCTGTTGTACAATATAGCCTATGGATAACCACACTGCATTATATACTTAAAAAACTGTTACGTGGGGAGGGCTATCTTATACTAAGGGTCCTTACTACCATAAAATTAAAAACAGTTACATATCTTAGAGGGGGTTGGCTTGTACCATGGAAAACTGACCAGTGAAAAAAACTTTCTGTTCTTACCGTCTGTTAGATACTGTCTATGGGGCCTAGTACAGAGATGAGATAGATGTATGGATGGATAGAGAGACAGACAGATAGATATGGGGGACAAATATAAAGGCAAAGTAAGTCTGGGTCCAGAATATGACCATCAGAAATCAGGTGAGAAAGCAAAGTTTTCTTTCTCTGTTGCAACAGAAAGGAGAGGCTGAAATAGAGATTGCTTTCCTTCTGCAGGTTACAAAAGTTTTACGTTATAGCCATGAGGCAATGCTAAAGCAGAGATGAGCAGATCTCAGTTCTCCAAAATAGATGTCCAAAGGGTAAGTCAGAACAGTATATAGCATTGTTTGGAGTTTATCAAGAAAGTGAGGAAATGGGATTTAAGTCCTTACGTATAAACTTGAAACTAATTATGTAAGTGTTCAACAAAAGGGAAGTTTTGGGGAAAGCCGTTACTTTCCTTAGTGGCCTTTGCTGGGAGAGGGTCTTGTACAGCTCTCACTCATTCTCAATAGTTGAGAGCATCATGCTATCCCTACTCTAGGATGCAGTCTTTTCAATCGATGAATATAATAGCCTATTGCAGCATGCCTAGGAAATCAATCTAATTTGAGTTATAAAAAATACATTTGTATAAAGAAGCAGTATGATCTAAGTTGAACATTCTTTAGGTAAAGACATCCTATGTTTGTGTGGATGAACTATCAGATACACAAGGACAAGGATAAGTAGCTATAGTTGGGATTAATCTACCATGACCTTCTTTGGATGAAAAATTTGTCAAGCAAGCAAGCAAACAAACCAAAATCTAAATCTCATAAACTATGTACAAGGCCCTGGTACCTACAGGATGAAGCTTGAAGACTGCAGCTACCTGGGGTAAGTAAATGGGAAATTAGACAAGGGAGAATTTAATTGGTAGACAATGGGAGCCATGAAGACTTCTGAAGTTTATGGCATGAGAGAATATTCCAAATGAAGTTTGGGGCACATAAATCACCTTCAGCATGAGGGAGATGAGATAGGAATGCATGAGAAGACTGGGAAAGGGGAAGTGGTTCCAATATGAGATTATGGTTAGCAAAAAAAATGATCATGATCTACCTTTTCCATAAAACTTTCAACATAACAAGAAAGAAATATCAAGATTTGGTGGTGAAAATGTAAGAGACAAGTAAAACATTAATCAGTTCAGTTGCTCAGCCATGTCCAACTCTTTGTGATCCCATGGACTGCAGCACGCCAGGTGTCCCTGTCCTTCACCAACTCCCAGAACTTACTCAAACTCATAGCCATCGAGTCGATGATGCCATCCAACTATCTCATCCTCTGTTGTCCCCTTCTCCTCCTGCCTTCAATCTTTCCCAGCATCAGGGTCTTTTCCAATGAGTCAGCTATTCGCATCAGGTGGCAGGACTACTTTTTGAAATCATTTAAGATTAATATAGTCTGGAACCTAGTGACACATTAAAGTTTTTTCTTTTTTACCGACAGAATAGTAAGAAGACAAGACATCAGCTTTCCTGATGTCCTGAATTCCAGGGAGTTTTGCTAATGAGCATAGCAGCAGAAACTCATGGATGTTTGCCAAGAAAACTTCTTTATAATATTTTTACTGTCTTATTTTATCATATCTTGGCTTAGTAGGGTTAAATCCGAGGTCATGGGTGACATGAAAGCATTCTAGTCTTTGAAGGGTTTGCTCAGAACTTCCCAGTATTCACAGTAGGCAAGAACAAAACTGGCTTCTAGGGACAAGTCCTAAAGGAAAACCCCATAATTGGCAAGAAATTACTTTTCATGTATTTCCTATCATGCAGTGGGAGCTCTGGGCCCACCATGCTACTGTCTCTTAATCACTACAACAAACAAATCTTTCCTTCTCTAAAATGCATTGGTTCTCAAATACCAGTTACTCCAAAGTCTATCAGGGAGTTAGAGAGAAAAGAACAAAAGAATGAGCCATCAGAAATGGCCTTTATTCTATCTAGCAGAAGGAAAGAGATAAGAATTTCAGTCTTCAAACTTTATTCCTATTTTGGCTAATTTATACATGCTCCTGACATCACAAAAGGCAGCAGACGAGAGGAACAGTTTATCTTTTCAACTAAGGGAAAAAAAACACAGATAATTATTATTTATATGTAGTTTGAGGCAAAAGAGAAAGAAAATAAAAAGTACTATGAAATATCTGTGGAGACTTTTTGCACAAAGATGTTATGTGTGACACACACAGAGTAGTCTTTTTCTTCTACAGATAAATGCACAAGGAAGCAGTTCTAAGGCTGTATTGCGCTCTAACACTTTTCCTTGTTGAAATACAAGGCAAGCACAGCACAAAATGACTTTTTAAAATATGAACTCAGTGTGAGTCCTTCCATAACAAAGCTGAGGTGTCTAAGACAAAGTTAAAGTAAAACATAGAGCCTCAAGTGATGTTTTATAACCAAGGATGGCACAGCCTGACCTTTGCAGAAATGAGA
Organism: Okapia johnstoni; assembly: GCA_024291935.2. Classification (NCBI taxonomy): domain Eukaryota; kingdom Metazoa; phylum Chordata; class Mammalia; order Artiodactyla; family Giraffidae; genus Okapia; species Okapia johnstoni. The sequence continues at coordinate 35,221,128 of CM044319.1, forward strand.
GGCAAGATTGATTGGCTAATGGAATCTCTGCCATTCACTTACATGGTGATAAATTGGGATCTCGGCTCTGATTCCCACCCTAATTTCATCAGTTGGAGACTCTTATTAGGGGCTAATTGAAAGCTGCCTCTTTATGGAATAAAGAGCATTTTATTGGCAACAGTCTTCCCCTGAGGCAGAAAGTTAGGAAAAGACAGGGACTGATGCAGACCTTTTAGTTTCTTCACAAAATAAAGACAGAAGATCATTGCTGAAGGAAAATGATTGTTAAGGGAAGACCTGTACCTGGCCTCCATTTTAGTAAATTTTGTTTTGACCAAAGGAAAGACAGCTGATGATAGGGTAGAAGTCATGTCTGTCTAACAAGCAAGTATCATAAATGATGAGCCTATTCCTGGACTTGCAAAACACAGCTTATTTGAAAAACTTGACAAAGAAGTACTTAAAATGTATTACAGAATGATGAATTAAGCTATTTACATAAAGTGGGCAAGTATCTGCAGACTTGGACTTGATAAAAGCTAAAACATAAATACACAAAATGTGTGGAACCAATGACAGCTTTTCTGAGATATTTACTGAGAACTAAGATTTCCAGATATATTTTCTATAAACAATCCTTTCCCTATCAAAGCTTCTAAAAGGACTGTTTGTTTCTCTGGAGGCAGATAATATTCAAGGTGTTCAGGACGCACCATGCCTGCTAACTAAAGGCAGACCCTGCTGGCACGCAGCAGCCAGGCTCACAGTGACAACTGGATCTCACTGAAGGGAGGGTCCATTTCTTGCACATCTCTTATGTTGCACTTAGCATCTGACACGTGAAGGAACAATAATAGGCACATAATTAAGTGCATGTCCAACTGAACACTAGGAAGTACAGGGCTTATGGTTCTAGATCTCAGCTGGTATCTCACTTGCCAGGTTAGAGGGGTTTGTTATATTATACTTCATTAGCAGGAACCACACTGGTTTGGATTGATGACACAGCATCTGTAGAGTAATTTAGGAGATGGGCAGCATCAACTACTTAACTTGTATTGGATTCCTGTCCTCCATTATTGGATTTCTTGGTTAGATCCTATTAAATTGATAATGTGGGGGTGGATTCATTTCAGTGATGGGTGAAGTGATCCTTTACTCTGTGCTAAAGACTATCTGTGGTCTAGTGAACAGAAGATATGAAGAGAGCCATGAGAAAGCAGTTATGATTCAGGTTCTGCCATTAATTTCATGGCAGTTTCCTTAAGGATCTCTTGGTGTTTAGCTTTTCTCTTTATAACCTGACGTTAATACTTATTCTCAAGAGAATTTCAGTAAGGTATGTGAGCTTAGAAAGTACGAAAGTGTTCACTATAAAAAGTAGTATTTTTTGAATAAGATTAGCATTGAGGCATGGAATTCAAACCCTGGAGTGGGAAATGGCAACCCACTCCAGTATTTTTGCTGGAAAAATCCCACAGACAGAGGAGCCTGGCAGGGTATATAGTCCAGGGGGTTGCAAAGAGTCAGACACAACTGAGCGCACACTGACACACACATGAGCTGAAGACATTTTGGAGATGGAAGTAAACCATATGATCATCTGTTTCAACTGCATTATTTTCTTCATCAAAAATACACCTGTATTCTCATCTAGATTAACCTAATAAACTTTGAATAGCTATTAACACTGTACCCTCAAAACATGGGAGAGGTGACAGATGGGAAAAGACAAATGCCTTGAATTTTTATCCTTCTTCATCCTCCACACCATCTAATATACTGATTAGAAAAAGAAGCCCAATCAGGAAAAGCTAAATCAGCAAAACAACCTGAATCATTCTAGAAATAGCATTATTATTTCTAATCAACTGACATCAAAAGCTTTTTACAATTCTATAGTCACATCAACATCTGAAATTTCTCTTTAGCATGAAATGATTACTCTTAAAAAGGAAAATTCTTTAATTTCATAGCTGAAATATAAAAAGTACGCTATGCTTAAAGTCTTAATCAAAAACTATTAGCATTTAGGAATTATTTACTACATAAATGTAGAGAAAAGGGTATTGATTAGGAATAGAAAGAAAATGAAGAATGAATATCATGAAAACTATTTTTCATTAAAGGTAAATGTCATCTGATAACAGTTAATCCTTTGATAGTGGGAGCTTTTGATAGTTGCAACTAGATCTCCTGTATTTACTTTTTTACTAAGGGGTCAATTAGTTAGACATTTACTGAACTTCTACTCTGTAAGACCCAGAACCTCCTTAGACACTGGGCAAAGATGACACAAATTATTTTCTCTAATGTAGGTGTTGGAAAAATGTATGGTCCATGGGTCAGATTTGTACTTGCCACCTATCTTTATTCTTAAAAAAATGATATACATTTTACATATCAAAAAATTCACTCTTTTATAGTGTAAACTACAGCTTTTAATATATTTAAAAAGTTGTGCAACCATCACCATTATCTCTAATTTCATAATATTCTATTCACCTGAGAAAGAAGCCTTTTATATACAGGCCGTCACTACCTGTTCCCTGCTTTCCCCTCCCCTGGCAGCTAACCACTAATCTACTTTTTGCCTCTATGGAGATTTGCCCATTTGGACATTTCATATAAATGGGAGTCATACAATACATGGCCTTTTGTATCTTTTTTCTTTGACTTAGCATAATATTTTCAAAGCCCATCCATGTCACAACATCAGTAAGTATTCATTATTGTTTATGAATGAATAACATTCAATTTCTTGAGTATACCAAATTTGTTTACCCATTCTTCAAGTTGATGAACATCTGTGTTGTTTCCATCTTTTGGATCTTATCAATAATTCTGCTATGGACGTTTGTGTACAAGTATCTCTGTGGATATATATTTTCAGTTCTCTTGGTTATATAAGTACAATTGCTGTGTAGATTCTACTTCTAAATATATTTAGGAAACTCTGTTTATCTTTTTGAAGAAATGCCCATGAGTTTTCAAAAATAGCTTCAACATTTTAAATTTCCAACAATCCACGAGGGTTACAATGGTTACAGTTACTCTCTCGACATTCTTGTTAACACTTTCTGTTGTCGGTTTTTTGATTAGAAGCATCTCTGTAGGTGTGAAGTGACATCTCATTGTGGTTTTGTTTTGTATTTCCCTAATAAATATTTATGCTAGCATCTGAGCATCTTTCCATGTGTTTACTGGTCATCTGTCTATCTTCTTTGGAGAAATGACTATTGAAGTCCTGTGTCTGTTGATTAATTAGGTTATTAGTCTTCTTACTTCTGAATCACAAGAGTTCTTTATATATCCTGGACACTAGAGCCTTATAAAATATATAATTTCCAAATATTTTTTCCATTCTATGGGTTGTGTTTGTACTTTCTCGATTATGTCCATTGAAATGCAAATGTTTTAAATTTTGATGAAATTTCTTTTTTCCTTTTGGTTGCCTGACCTTCAGAGATATCCATGGCCTGACCCAAGATTACAAATACTTATGCTAATGTTTTCTTTTAAGAGTTTTATAGTTTTAGGTCTTACATTTTGATCTCTGGTCCATTCTGAGCTAACTTTTATACATGCCCTGAGAGAATGGTACAAATTCATTCTCTGCATGTGGATATCCAGTTGTCCAAACACCATTTGTTAAAAAGACTATTTTCTCTTCATTAAATTGCATTGACATCTGTGTTCTGTTTCACAAACCTTGACAAAGATATCCATATCCTAGTCCCTAGAGCTAATGAATGCTGCTTTATATAGCAAAAGGGACTCTGCAGATGTGGTTAAGTATCTTATGATCCAGAGATACTCCTGGAATATAAGGTAGGCCAGATATAAATAAAAGAGTCCTTATAAGAGGATCACAGAATAGTCAGATACAGAGTCTGATATGAAAATGAAGCAAAAATGGTGCTAGTGGTAAAGAACCTGCCTTCCAATGCAGGAGACATAAGAGAGACAGGTTAGATTTCTTGGTTGGGAAGATCTCCTGTAGGAGGGCATGGCAACCCACTCCAGTATTCTTGCCTGGAAAATGCCATGGACAGAGGAGCTTGATGGGCTACAGTCCATAGAGTCCCAGAGTCGGACATGGCTGAAGTGAATTAGCACACATGCACAGCCACTGGCAGCTTCTAGAAAGTGGAAGAGGAAAGAAATGGCATCTCCCTTGGAGCTTCCAGAAGGAACTAGTGCTGCCGACACCCGTGAGACTTACTTTGGACTTTTCACCTCCTGAATGGCAAGACAACTCATGTTGTTTTAAGTCATTAAATTTGTGATAATTTCTTACAGAAGCAGCAGGAAACTAATGCAACACCCTCACCAAAAATCAACTATCATAAATGTGTGGGTTTATTTCCAGATTTCTGTTACTATTCCGTTGATCTATAGGCCTGTCCTAAGGTACAGCACACTATTAATTATTGTAACTTTGTAGTAAGTTATGAAATTTCAAAGAGTGAATCCTCAAAATTTGTGTTTTTTTTCAAGATTATTTTAGCTGTTCTGGTTCCCTTGAATACTTTACTTTGTATGATTTAAGTCCACTTAAATTTACTAAGACTGTTATATGCCCTAACACACTGCCTGTCCTGAAGAATGTTCCATGCACAATTGAGAAGAATGTATATCCCAATGTTATTTGCTAGAGTGCTTTATAGTTTACCTTTTCCTTTACTAGTACTCTTTATTTTCTCATGTAGACTTAATTACTGTCTAGACTCCTTTCATTGTGACAAGAAGTGCCCTCTTGAGCATTTTGTGTAGGCCCAGCCTGCTAGCAATGAGTTCCATCTGCTTTAGCTTATTTGGGAGTTTTAAAGTTTTCCTCATTTTTGAAGAATGATTTTACTGTATATAGAATTCTTGGTTGAATCTTTTTATCTCCTCCCATATGTCTTCCCACTGTGTTCCGGTCTTAATGGTATCCAACGAGAACTTAACTGTTAATCCTGATTGGTGATCATGTGTATACGATGAGTCCCTTTTCTCTTCCTCTTTTAACATTCCTTGTGTCTGACAGTTTTTATTATGATGTATCTATGTGTAGATTTCTTTGATTTTATCCTGACCTGGAGTAGGTTGAGTTTTTGAATGTGTAGATTAATGTTTTATCACCAACTTTAGGAAGTTTTGACCCTTGTTTCTCAAAGAAAAATTTTTGCTTTGTCTTTCCTCTTTCCCTGGGGCTCCCATTATGCATATGTTTGCATTCTTGATTGTGTCTCATAGATTTGAGGCTCTATAAATTTACCTTCATTATTTCATGTTTTCTATTCTTCAGACTGGATAATCTCAAGTGGCGTATCTTCCAATTAAATGATTCTTCATTTTTGCCTGCCCAAATATACTGTCTGGGCCCTCTAGTTAATTTTTTAATCTCAGTTTATGTACTTTTTAACATCAGATTATCAGTTTGATTCTTCCTTATAATTTCTATTTTGTTATTGATATTCTCTGTTTTGTTTGACACCATATTTGTATTTTCCTTGAGTTCTTTAAATGTTTTTAAAATAATCAATTCAAAATCTTTGCCTAATAAATCCAACTTCTCAGCTTTCTCAGAAACAGTGTCTATTCCCTGCTTGCTGTATATGGACCATACATTTTCCATTGCATGTCTCGTGTTTTTTTTTGGTGTGTGTGTGGGTTTGTGTGTGTGTGGTTGAAAACTGAATACTTAACATAATATGGCAATTCTGGAGACCAGATTTCTCTCTCTGTAGGGTTTGTTGCTTTGGCTCTTTATTATTGCAATTGTTTGTTTAATAACTTTTGGTAAGTAATTAACAGGAATATGTATTGTTTATCACGTCTAAAGTTGTATCTGTCTAATGATCTGACAGAGATTTCCTTTAATGCTTGGCACCAATAAGTCTTCTAGTAAATGCTAAGGGGCCCTATATGTTGGAGCACACACTCAACACTCAGCTAGTCTATTTACAACTCCACCTTTGTCTTCCTTTTCTGCTTGCCCAGAGACTCAAGGTCTGAGCAGAGCGGGTCTTGTCAGGGCTTTCCTGAATATGTGCACTGCCCCATGCAGGTGTATAGCCTTTTACGTTCCTGGAAAATAGTCAGGATTTTTCAAAACCCCTTTGGACATCTTATCCCCTAGGCTTTCTCCTTTTAAGCATGTAAAAAAAATGAAGTATAACTAGCATATAGTATCATATTAGTTTCAGGTATACAACATGACGATTCCAGGTCTATATACATTTCTAAACATTCATCACAATGAGTCTAGTTACCATCTGTCACCATACAAAGTTAACACAGTATTACTGGCTATATTCTCCATAGTTTATATTATATCCCCAAGACACTTGAGCACTTAGATGAAGCTTAGCCACAACAGGAGGTATGAGATCATAAAAGTATGAACTTATTACTTAGCCCCCAATTAACAGAAGACTGGTAGGTCTGGAGTTGTACATTTTATTCCTTCCCCAGCACATGGAATCCAAACTACTAAGCTATTTTATTTTTCTTTGTTAGTCCCTGTAAAACTCTGCACTTAAAAAAATTTGGATTCTCCTGTGACTGACAAACTCACTTTAGCTGTACTTAGCTCCTGATCCCTAAGGCATCATAAACATCACTCTAGTCTACTATACAGGTAGCCTCTGAAAACGTTACTGATGTATTTGCTCATTATATGACCAACAATATTTCAAATAAAATTGTGGTTGACAGAAATAGCATGTGGATTTATTAAAACTATAAAAGTGAAGAACTTAAGATTTATATGAGATATTGATGTAATCTTGAAAAAAGATTAACATCTTTAAAAAGAAAATGAGAGAGAGATTGAAAGAGAGAAGGCTATTGATATTCTGAAGACTATTTGTTAAGAATTTGGTGATCCTAGAATCAGCATATTGATAGGAAGCTATGTATGGAATTCTCAATACTAAGTTTGGAGTTATAGAGATCATGCACAATGCCATCTCGTATACTCTGAAAGTAGAAGGTTTAATGTCAGAAATGTTTTAGAAGTCTGGTATATTTTGCTGATTCTAAAATCTCAGAGTATTGTTTTCTTTATATCATAAAATAAGCCAGGCATGGCCAATTTAAGAAGATAGACATCAAATTTCTGAATTTCTGAAATAGTTACTTTGCTGATGTAAAGGAATTCATTCAACAGCAACATACAAGTAATTGACTCTCCTGTGGGAGAATTGTTTTCTTCCATGTGTGAACAATGTTTTGATCAGGTTTTACCAAGAGAAAAATTCTGATTTGTGAAAGACAACATCAAAGCTGCTTTTCACTAAATGAAAACAGTAAAGATCAAAACAGATTGCAACACCAACCTGAGCCTTTGTAGAAGTCCATGTTGGCAGTGCATGACAAGCAAAAGGGAAAGAAAATTATATATGCATTAGTTAAGCTGCTATTATAATGCAAAGTAGAAAAAAGTAGAAATTCTTTCCCCTGGTTATTCAAAATTAACAGCTTACACTTTAGTTTGAATTTGAATGTTTCCCACCTAATTTTCAAGCAAAATACTCCCTTTAAGTGGAAATCAAACACATGATTGTGTGAAAAAAAGAAGACATGGATCTGAGAAAGGTGAGTAGATTTTCTCCAGCTGTCCTCTGGTTATGAGACCTGATTCCTAAGACCAAGTCTTAAGGGAATACTATAAAGCCCTGAAGCTTAATCCAAACTCCCTAAGAAGTAGCACAAGTATTAGTCACAGCTTATTAGTTACGGCAAAAAAAGAAAATAATACATAAGATTTATTATTTTTGAAGCTTATGGCACATACAGTTCAGACTAAATCTTAGAATATGGATGCAATGACAGTGGTCTTACTGCCCATTCCTCACCCTACCATGTACTTTTACTTCTCAATCTTATGACAATTAAAATTTTGAATTTACTTAAATGCTTATCTAATTACTGTCATCTCTACAAATAGACTGTATGCTTCCTCAGGGCAGGGTTAGTATCATTTTTCTGTTTTTCATCATTGTATTCTCAATACACATCCAGTACTTCAGATTGAGTAGATAGTTTTCAAAAATATTCTAAAAAGGTGAGTGAATGAATGCAGTCCCAAGGCAATATAAATGATAAAGATTTAAATACATCTAAGAATTATAACCCAAATCAAAAATTCACTTTCAATCTGAAATCAAGTTTTACTCTTTTATGTGACAGATCAGAAATCTTAATTTACAGAATAATAGTTCCAAAGGAACTAGTTTGGGTAAATTAATTAAACATTCATTTACTCGCATCTTGGAAATTCTAACTACATTTGAATCAACCCACCATCATCATAATGTATAATTAATGATTGCTTAGAATCAGAAGTCACTGAACCCAAAAGGCTTCACAAACATAGGAGGTGACCACACTTACTATTACTGTTTCATAGATAGTATTAAAACTCATACATCTGTCAGCTATAAATTATATAGGTTAATCAAAAGAAGAGTGTCTTTGGCTTAGAGATAATAAAAGGATTAAAAGTCATTAATGATAAGAAGCTAAGGAATCTCTAACGTTAGAAAATATCTGTTTTCGGGATAACAGCTAGATATAATTAACTCAGAGTTAAGTGCTTAATGAACAATGAACAATGTTCACATGATTATTTTATTGCACATTAGGATCACTCTTTGGAAATGATTTATGTACTATTTTAATATTACTACCAAATTGTGATGATGACGGCCCATGGATGGAATTTGAATCAATGAACAGAGAAACTTGAGTGTATTACTTCTTTTACTCCAGTTTTTCTGCAGATATCCTACACATGTTTGACTGTCCAGCATTAGAGTTTCAGGTGTAGGATTCTAGGCATGTAGCTCAATGGTTCAAGGATTGCTAAAACTATTCAATTTCAGTTCACTGCACTTCCAGAGCAAGTATGTAGAAATATGTGTAAAAAACAAACATATTATTAACATTAAAGACTAAGAATTCTCTCCATGAAAATAATAATAGGTAATTTTTTCAATATGGATGGTTAAATTTCTACAAGGCAATACATTAAAGCATCAAAAGTACCTCTTTTTTTAATTCCCCAAGATACATACTGAAGAAGTTTTCCAAAGTGTTGGTAAACATGTTAGGTATGGGAATCTGACTGTGCTTTGAAGAACTAAGTTGTTCTCCAGAAATTACAATTATTACTTTTTCTGCTTTTGAAAAATATTGGTTCTATAATTATTTAACTTCTGGCTAAAATATATAAATTTTCGATAAAGAGTTAATACCCTAGCCTTCCTGCTCAAAAGTCTTTCAGATATTTTAACCACTTTACCTCTGTTTGCAGCTTTCACTTTCTCCTTGGCTTTATTTAAATTTTTATGGGAGTATAGTTGATTTACAATGTTCTGTTAGTTTCAGGTGTACAACAAAGTGAATCAATTGTGCAACTACTTTTGGCTACTTCTAGTTTAAATACTTGGAAAAGGCAATGGCACCCCACTCCAGTACTCTTGCCTGGGAAACCCCATGGACGGAGGAGCCTGGTAGGCTGTAGCCCATGGGGTCATGAAGAGTCAGACACGACTGAGTGACTTCACTTTCACTTTTCACTTTCATGCACTGGAGAAGGAAATGGCAACCCACTCCAGTGTTCTTGCCTGGAGAATCCCAGGGACGAAGGAGCCTGGTGGGCTGCTGTCTCTGGGGTCGCACAGAGTCGGACACGACTGAAGCGACTTAGCAGCAGTTTAAATACTACTATCATATACGTGCTTAAACAGATACTGCTTAACATTCCCACTGGGCCAACTCCATTTCCACATGTCTAAATACCATTCTTTCCTTAAAGATCAATTTAAGTCTTGCTTTCTTTTACCTTAAATTTTCCAAAACCTGTGCCTCCACACTACTCTGAATTTCTGAGGTTCAACAGATTTGGTTTTTAAATACATATGTTCTATATTCCTAGATGAAGTCCAAGTCTATCTTGAGACTGGGATCCATAGCACAACCATTAGACAAGTTCAGACCAATTCATGTGACCACTCAAAATACGGCAGGGCTCCTATCACCCTTAGAAACCATACCTGTGGTTCTCTTCCTCAAGGCCAACTGAGCCTTAAGTGACCCTGCCTCACCATTTGCCTAAAAGTATCTCCAACTTTCTCCTCCTAGCTCATTCAACTCCAGCCATACTACCCTTCATGCACAGAAAATTTCCCCTTAAGTTATGCATTTATTTTGTATTTGGTGCACATTGGTAAGAATGAATTAGGTATTATACACATTTTCAATTCAAGAAAAAAAAGCTTAATGAAGACACAACTCAAACATGCTACCTCTTTCCTTAGAGTACCTGTTTTTTGCTGTCTCCTCAAAGACCAAACAAGAAAAAATAAAATAAAATCACTGCATTGCCCAGGAATCTCATCAGTGTTATTTTTCAAAGAATACAATTCCTAGTTGGTCATAATACACTATTCAACACCCACAATGACATAAAAGAGATTGCTACACACTATTTAATAGCCACCAACGACATCTAAAAAATAGATGTACTGCTGTTAGAACCCTGGTTCTCATTAATCTCTTGAAATCCTCCAAAAATAGGTAGGAAAGCAGAAACGGAAATGGGTCTTTCTATTTGATGGTGCAGAAACTAAAAATGGAGGACTAAACTTGGGTCAAAGGCAAAGGGGAAATGGAAGGGCTGGGAATATAACCAGTGTTTCAAACTCTGTGGAAATCAAAGTTGGAACAAAACAAGCCACTTTGCCAACACTTAACTGTGTGTGTGCATATGTGTGTGTGTGTGTGCATGAACATCCATGCATATGGGCACATGTGTGAGCATGAGTGCATGGACAGAGTTATTTAACGTATCCTTTGAAAATATTTGAATAAACCAGAGTGATATAGGAAAGAAGTGCCAAAGATTGGAGCTGACAAGTGTTTAGTCAAAGTTTTTGTTGTACTTCCATCTAATGAGAGAACCAATCAGGGAGTCAAACAAATCACATGAGCAGAGGCAAATTGCAAGTGCTGAGTCCCTTAGTCAGATGCAACTTGCTGAAATCTCAGTAACTCAGAACGCCCAGTGGCAGCCCAGGCTTAGAATGGGCATCCTATGACTATATTAAGACAAATATACCAATCTATCTGGGGGATTATTACTTCCTTCTAGTGCAGGGAGATTATTTACATAATATTTGAAATATGCTGCTTTGCATATCAGTGGACTGAGTCACTAAACAAAGCCTGTGTTGGAATGGGAGGTCTAAAACAAACAGGGTAAAATCGGAAACATAATAACAACAACTAATGCTTCGATAGTGTTGCTTAACTTTTATCTATCAGAAGGGCAAGGATCTTTTTTTTTTTTTAAGTAGGGTGCTGAGATGAAGAACTTAGTGGATTAAAGTAAGTCTGAAAGTTGTATAATAACATGACAGAGGAGTTTTTATTCATGTGAATATAAAGAGAAGTTGATTTAACCACTGTAGGAGTAACAGGTCTTACTCCGTATTTTACTTATTTTCTAAGACAATATTCTGGACAGTCACGTTATAAGGAATTGGAACATTTCTTTTTTTTTTCTCTTATAAAGTCCATAGGGACCATTTATTTCTTCATGTCTTACAGTGAGCTTGTACTAATGATTATAATTAAGATTTCATCTTGCTCATGTTTCAAAAGTCTCGTATCTCCAAATATATCTTGGAGTTCCTGATGAATGCTTCAGATATTTTCATCAGTAAGTTGGTTGAATGACCACATGTTTTAGTGGGCAAAGTTGTTGCTTCTACTGAATTATACAGTATCTTCTGAGACCTGTTAGTCATCTCAGAACCATTTTTGTTCCATCTGGGTACCATAATGCTTACAGGCGCTGCTATTGATTGCATCCTTGGGTATCAACACATACTGCAGGTGTCATGTCTATGTCATGCCTTGCTGTTCTATTTCACTGGGTATCAAAAATAGCTATCAGGCAATGTCACCATGTTTTTCATTTCCAATTAGGTGCCACAACTGATAAAATTTAATTTTTCATGGAACCAAAACTGCTCAATGGTCCATGGAGAAGTGAGGAGAGATTCTCTCCCTTTCTTATGTTTTATTCTTTTGTAGGGGAGCAAGAACAAGCCTTCTACTCTTACACATTTCCAGAATAATTTGACTATACTTAATTTTCTGTTTCCCTTTCCTTTTTTCTTTCTTTCTTTTCTTCCTTCTTTCTTCTCTTTTTTCCTCCATCCCTCCCTCTCTTTCCCTCCCTCTCTCCTTCTTTTCTTCCTTCTCTGTCTCCTTTCTCTTCATGTTCTATTCTTAATAAATGGGCCTTAGTCCCTTTATTCTCTGCGTGCAAATTGGCAGAACTTTTTGAATGTTCTCCCTGTTCTTATGGATTTTTTCTTGCTTGTTTTTTGTTTTTATTCTTTTTATTTATTTATCTATTTTTTACTTTACAATATTGTATTAGTTGTGCCATACATTCACATGAATATGCCATGGCTGCACATGTGTTCCCCTTCCAGAATCCCCCTCCCACCTCCTTTCCCATTCCATCTCTCTGGGTCATCCCAGTGCACCAGCCCCAATATCCACAAATCAATCAATGTAATACACCACATTAACAAATTGAAAAATAAAAACCATATGATTATTTCAATAGATGCAGAGAAAGCCTCTGACAAAATTCAACATCCATTTATGATAAAAACCCTCCAAAAAGCAGGAATAGAAGGAACATACCTCAACATAATAAAAGCTATATATGACAAACCCACAGCAAACATTATCCTCAATGGTGAAAAATTGAAAGCATTTCCCCTAAAGTCAGGAACAAGACAAGGGTGCCCACTTTCACCACTACTATTCAACATAGTTTTGGAAGTTTTGGCCACAGCAATCAGAGCAGAAAAAGAAATAAAAGGAATCCAGATTGGAAAAGAAGAAGTAAAACTCTCACGATTTGCAGATGACATGATCCTCTACATAGAAAACCCTAAAGACTCTACCAGAAAATTACTAGAGCTAATCAATGAATATAGTAAAGTTTCAGGATATAAAATCAACACACAGAAATCCCTTGCATTCCTATACACTAACAATGAGAAAACAGAAAGAGAAATTAAGGAAACAATTCCATTCACCATCGCAACAAAAAGAATAAAATACTTAGGAATATATCTACCTAAAGAAACAAAAGAACTATATATAGAAAACTATAAAACACTGGTGAAAGAAATCAAAGAGGACACAAATAGATGGAGAAATATACTGTGTTCATGGGTCAGAAGAATCAATATAGTGAAAATGAGTATACTACCCAAAGCAATCTATAGATTCAATGCAATCCCTATCAAGCTACCAATGGTAGTTTTCAGAGGACTAGAACAAATAATTTCACAATTTGTATGGAAACACAAAAAACCTCCAATAGCCAAAGCAATCTTGAGAAAGAAGAATGGAACTGGAGGAATCAACCTGCCTGACTTCAGGTTCTACTACAAAGCCACAGTCATCAAGACAGTATGGTACTGGCACAAGGACAGAAATATAGACCAATGGAACAAAATAGAAAGCCCATAAATCCACGCACCTATGGACACCTTAACTTTGACAAAGGAGGCAAGAATATACAATGGAGAAAAGACAATCTCTTTAACAAGTGGTGCTGGGAAAACTGGTCAACCACTTGTAAAAGAATGAAACTAGAACACTTTCTAACACCATACACAAAAATAAACTCAAAATGGATTAAAGATCTAAACGTAAGACCAGAAACTGTAAAACTCCTAGAGGAAAACATAGGCAAAACACTCTCCAACATAAACCACAGCAGGATCCTCTATGACCCACCTCCCAGAATATTGGAAATAAAAGTAAAAATAAACAAATGGGACCTAATTAAAATTAAAAGCTTTTGCACAACAAAGGAAACTATAAGCAAAGTGAAAAGACAGCCTCCAAAGTGGGAGAAAATAATAGCAAACGAAGCAACAGACAAACAATTAATCTCAAAAATATACAAGCAACTCCTGCAGCTCAATTCCAGAAAAATAAACAACCCAATCAAAAAGTGAGCCAAGAACTAAAAAGACACTTCTCCAAAGAAGACATACAGATGGCTAACAAACACATGAAAAGATGCTCAACATCACTCATTATCAGAGAAATGCAAATCAAAACCACAATGAGGTACCATCTCACGCCAGTCAGAATGGCTGCTATCCAAAAGTCTATGAGCAATAAATGCTGGAGAGGGTGTGGAGAAAAGAGAACCCTCTTACACTGTTGGTGGGAATGCAAACTAGTACAGCCACTATGGAGAACAGTGTGGAGATTCCTCAAAAAACTGGAAATAGAACTGCCATATGACCCAGCAATCCCACTGCTTGGCCTATACACTGAGGAAACCAGAATTGAAAGAGACATATGTACCCCAAAGTTCATCATAGCACTGTTTATAATAGCCAGGAGATGGAAGCAACCTAGATGTCCATCAGCAGACTAATGGATAATAAAGCCGTGGTACATTTACACAATGGAATATTACTCATCCATTAAAAAGAATACATTCAAATCAGTTCTAATGAGGTGGATGAAACTGGAGACATGACTAAGCGACTTTCACTTTGTTTGCTCAGATAAGATATACAAGTGCTCGGGGCTGGTGCACTGGAACATTTCTAATACTAGAGGAATGAGCTAAGAACAATGCAATTTGAAGAAACTAAATTAGCATCCAGAAGTCATTTATACCCATATCATATTTTATATATATATATGTATACATATATATATATTATAGATATGCCAGATAGTTATACTATATATATATCTATATATATATATAGATAGATATATATATCTTCTCTGAGCAAACAAAGTGATAGTCACTTAGTCGTGTCTGACTCTTTGCAACACCATGTCCATGTATTGTCCATGGAATTCTCTAGGTCAGAATACTGGAGTGAATAGCCTTTCCCTTCTCCAGGGGATCTTCCCAATCCAGGCATTGAACTCAGGTCTCCTGCATTGCAGGTGTATTCTTTACCAGCTGAGCCGCAATCTGAGTAATGTGGGGGTCAAATACTTACTTCCCCATTTTTCTAACCCAAATATTTTAAGATGTATGGGTTAAATTTTTAATATCAAAATCATGGCTTATCCACTATTTTGATTCATTATTTGTCATCAGAATTATTTGCCTTAATGACTGTGGTTTTATTCATACAGTCACTTGCTAGCAAGTTTATGGACTTGTTTTCATCATGTTCAGTTATTATAAAATTTCTAACTCATTCATCATTAAAAAAAAACACAAGTGATATTGTAAAATCCTACAGATAAGAGCAGAGTCAAAATAAGAAAGAGAAATGAAGATGCAAGGAGAAAGTCAACCATACTCTGTACCTGGAGACAAACTCTGAGGGATGGGGAAAATGCATTTAGTCTAAATTTCACAACCAAGCATTTTAATTGTTTATAGAGAAGCATTTAATTTCAAGAACTCTCTAATAAGAAAATCCTACTTCCAAGATATTAATTTTTCCCCAAAGGCTGTGATCTCATTGAATTAAATCTAAATTAAATGTGCTTTATAGGAACTTAGTAAATTGTAAAACAAATAGAATCAGAATCATCTAGAATAATTCTATTTTTTTCTTAATCTAAAAGTTTTATCTTTTCTATAATTAGAGTATCTCCAGTTTCTTCAGTAATTAGTAATAGCAAAGATCTAAGAATTGCTGTTTTAGGAGCTAAGACAGTAATAGCTTCATCTGTTTAGAAAGACATCCTTTATTGGCATTAGATATGCAGAGAAACTAGCAAAATACATTTGATCAAGGTGGTTCTAATGATCCCCCAAGATGCAGATTCAAAATGGTCCTAAAGTAATTGCATTCCCCAAACATCTACTGACACTTACTGTGGCCTCAATATCATGCTAAGCAATTAACTTGGTAAATCAGAGCTCCTAACCTCACTTCTTCAAGATTCAACTCCAAAAATAGAATTAAAATGAGTTCTTCCTTTCAAGTACACCTTGCTCTGTCAAATACACTCTATTTATTTTATAGGAGTCTAATCATCTCTATTTGGCTCTGAGTCCTAGACTAGAGCTCATTTCTCTTCTAAGAAAGCACTACTTGATATTCTGTGAGCAAAATATCACAACCCACCCAAAGTCTACATGTCACTCCAGGAAGACACTTTACCTACTGAGAATATAAAATAAAGCTGAATTAAGCATAGGACATAAGTAGTGGCAGAAAACCCACACACGTTGAGAAAATACAGTCTCATAGACTTCTCTTTCCTTATGTGTACCTTTAACCCTTACAATTGACTGCAGGTATACAAAATTGCATGCAGATATAAATTGCACCTGAAATTAGCTGACTGCAGGTGTAACTGGTCAGTTTTACCCTCCCAAGGGAGTCTTTGGTTAATTATGCCAATTATTAGCTAATTATAGGTATAATTTTTTATAGGTATAATTAAATGAATTTCCATATGATTTTATTGCCTAAAAAACTCTAGCACAGAAACTCAGATATGAACATAAGTTTTCATAAAATTTTTCATTAAGTGAGAGCACTTCTGGGTTTTGTGCTTAAGAACTGAATTTCACACTAACAGTTCTTAGTCTTGGGGCCTGCCTTACAGTCAATCATTGTTTGATTCATACCCACAGGTTTTCCAACAAAGTGTTATGGCAAGGGCGTTGGTGAGAGAATATCTTCTTGGGCTCAATATTAAGCCTAAATGCCACCATTCATTGTAGAAAACATTATACTCTGATAAGACTGCTTTACTGATCTTCAGAATCCAAGGATTGTAAATATTTTATAGTTCAGTGTCCTTGTCAGAAGCAAGAAGGGTGTGTACCTCACTAAGTCCTTACTGCTGTGAGATAGAATGCCTATACTCCCCTAGGTTGGCAAAAAAAAAAAAATCATTTGTTCAGGTTTTTCTATAAGATGGTATAGAAAAACCCAAACTAACTTTTTGGCCAACCTAATAGAATTGGCTTGCTCTCTGCAATTTTATTTTCTGGTGATGGAAACAATGAGGTTGTGATTGCTAAGCCCACCTTTTAAGAAAAAAGTTCTAGGCTACAAAAATGCTCAGTATGATAGAAAGTAGAACCCAAATATTGCCTGTTTGGATATTTGAGAATGGACAATCTACCTGGTTAAATAGCAGAATTCAAGGACCAATGGTGCCTGTACTCCTCTGTGTTCTAATTCCAACTACTAAGGTCTGGCCATATTCCTGGTGGGACTCTATCCCTCACCATAATTCTAATCACAGGTCCTATTCTTGTTCCTGTATGCTTTAGTCAACTTTGTGCTTTCAGTTCAGTTGCTCAGTCGTGTCCGACTCTTTGCGACCCCATGAACTGCAGCATGCCAGGCCTCCCTATCCATCACCAACTCCCAGAGTTTACCCAAACTCATGTCCATTGAGTCGGTGATGCCATCTAACCATCTCACCCTCTGTTGTCCCCTTCTCCTGCCTTCAATCTTTCCCAGCATCAGGGTCTTTTCCAATGAGTCAACTCTTCGCATCAGGTGGCCTTAAGTATTGGAGTTTCAGCTTCAACATCAGTCCTTCCAATGAACACCCAGGACTGATCTCCTTCAGGATGGACTGGTTGGATCTCCTGGCAGTCCAAGGGACTCTCAAGAGTCTCCTCCAACACCACAGTTCAAAAGCATCAATTCTTTGGCTCTCAGCTTTCTTCACCATCCAACTCTCACATCCATACATGACCACTGGAAAAACCATGGCCTAGACTAGATGGACCTTTGTTGACAAAGCAATGTCTCTGCTTTATAATATGCTGTCTAGGTTGGTCATAACTTTCCTTCCAAGGAGTATGCATCTTTTAATTTCATGGCTGCAATCACTATCTGCAGTGAGCTTCCTGAGGTCCTTCTTCTGCATCTTGGCCCCCCAAACCAGATCTGTGATATCAATCACCAGGAGTCTCCTTAATGCTGCCTCTTTGGACCTCCTAATTTTTCCTTCAGTGGTATAACTCATCTTCATATCTGAGTAAATAAAAGATTTTGGTGCTAAAACAGCATCATTATCCAAGCAAAGTCAATGAAGCGTTATCTTGTCATTGGAAGGCTCATCTGACAGATCCAAGAAACATCAATTCTACTGCAGTTTTGTCTCATTTCAGGCATGCTCCATCAACACCATCTTCAGGGACAAGGGGATCAATGTGAAAAGTGCACTTTTTCACTGAGAAATATGGTAAGGCCTGGCAGGTCTTTTAGCCATGTGCAGCAACATCCTCATGCAAATCTCCCAAATGGCATAATAGACCAGACTACAAGATCTTTGTGGTCAAAGGAAAAGCTGTAAACCTATGAAACATTCACAAATTTTAAAAAGGTCTATAGTCAAAAATACTTGTGAGACTGCATTTTATATATACATATAATATTATATATATATAATTTACATATGTTTTGTATATATAATATATAAATTGTATATATTATATATATATAATTATATATATATATCACCTTTCTTTCATAATGCATATTCATTTATAAGTTCTGAGACTACCAGAAAAAACACGTTTAAATTTGTTAAAAATCCATGTCTCTCCAACTTATTTTAATATGGAAACATTTGGGAAGCAGAATATCTGATAATAGCCTTTATAACATCCTGGAACAAGCTCTGAAAAACATTATTCAAAAGTTCCATTTTTAAACACGGTTGACTCACTTTGGGTCCCTTGAGCCTCTTTATCCATTATTTAGTCCACAACTGATGACTACAAAGGGCAGAAGAGACAGACGTATCTCGACACTAATTGCAAGGGCTACAGTAGGATTCTGATTTTTTCCTGCAGATCTACACAGATTTAAACGCTAATCCTCCCAGGTATACTACAGAACATGCTGCATAACTAACAGTAATTTTTTCAATTAACAGTCAATATTTAGAGGGAGAAGTTAAAATTTTTTAAAAAGCTCCTTTCCACTTAATTTTTCCATGAACTACTTAAAAGGCACTTTCCTCCCTTTTAATGTTAATTGAATGATCAGCCACTTGTCACTCAAATTTCACCTGTGTGACATCACACTTCTCTAAGTGCTGCTATGTAGCTAGAAGGCCATACCCTAAGCCCACACATCTCTTTTCTCACCTCTCATCTCAACGACAGGAAGAAAAGTAAATGTGATATCTAATGGACAGTGCTATTCTCCTGATGGTTAAAAACATCCCCTCCTAAAAGCTTCAACTTTCAAATTGAATTTCTGAAGTTCCTATGTTTTTCTGAGCACAGATGCACTCAGGATGAAACAGACTTGTGGTTACCAAGGGAAAGGTGGGGAGGAAAAGGAATGAACTGAGAGTTTGGGTTAGCAGATGCAAACTATTACATTTAGAATGGATAAACAACAACGTCCCACTCTATAGCACAGAAGGAACTATATCCAATTTCCCGGGATAAACCATTATAGGAATATAAAAATATATATATAAATATAAAAAAGCAATATAAAAAACAAAGGGATATATGTGTGTAATGAGTCACTTTGCTATACAACAGAAATTAGCACAAAATTGTAAATCAACTATACTTCAATTAAAAAACAAATCGGAGGATTCTAAATTCCTTAAAATATCCAGATTCCTTGGATATTCTATACTAGGATATTCTATACTATTCTATACTTGGATATTCTATACTATTCTTTACTGCTTGCTTTTTCTTCTCCTTCAAGGCTCAACTCTTACTTCACTTCCTTTATGAGGCTTCCCTAAGCATAGTGAAATTATTTCGCTTTTATCTTTCAAACAATCATTAGTCCCTTAGCACAAACAGGCCTTATCTTGTTAAATAAAACTTACGTGAAAGAGCTAACTCCCCAACTGGATTGAAAAGCCTCACTGTGTCATTATATTTCTAATGCCTGTCACAATGAATCATTCATTCTATCTTTTATTCAACACACATCTATAGAGGACCTCATTATATAGTTGTGATCATATCTCAATCACTCATAGTCCAGTGGAGAAAATGATGGAGCAGGGGTGGGTGACAGTCATGGAAAAACAATTCATAAAAGTGAAAATGGTTTTAAAAAGAAAAAGGACTCTGTTATAGTGGGGAAATCCAGGAAGATTTAACTTAACCTCATTATATGCAGAGTACGTCATGAGAAATGCTGGGCTGGAAGAAACACAAGCTGGAATCAAGATTGCCAGGAGAAATATCAATAACCTCAGATATGCGGATGACACCACCCTTGTGGCAGAAAGTGAAGAAGAACTAAAGAGTCTCTTGATGAAGGTGAAAGAGGAGAGTGAAAAAGTTGGCTTAAAGCTCAACGTTCAGAAAACTAAGATCATGGCATCTGGTCCCATCACTTCATGGGAAATAGATGGGGAAACACTGTCAGACTTTATTTTTTTGGGCTCCAAAATCACTGCAGATGGTGATTGCAGCCATGAAATTAAAAGATGCTTACTCCTTGGAAGGAAGGTTATGGCCAACCTAGAAAGCATATTTAAAAGCAGAGACATTACTTTGCCAACAAAAGTCCATCTAGTCAAGGCTGTGGTTTTTCCAGTGGTCATGTATGGATGTGAGAGTTGGATGGTGAAGAAAGCTGAGCACCATAGAATTGATGCTTTTGAACTGTGGTGTTGGAGAAGACTCTTGAGAGTCCCTTGGACTGCAAGGAGATCCAATCAATCCATCCTAAAAGAGATCAGTCCTGGGTGTTCATTGGAAGGACTGATGTTGAAGCTGAAACTCCAATACTTTGGCCACCTCATGCGAAGAGTTAACTCATTGGAAAAGACCCTAATGCTGGGTAGGATTGGGGGCGGGAGGAGAAGGGGACGACAGAGGATGAGATGGTTGGATGGCCTCACCGACTCGATGGACATGGGTTTGGGTAGACTCCTGGAGTTGGTGATGGACAGAGAGGCCTGGCATGCTGCAGTTCATGGGGTCACAAAGAGTCGGATACGACTGAGCGACTGAACTATTACTAGTGATAGGGATTCCCAGGTGTTACTAGTGGTAAAGAACCTGTCTGCCAATGCAGGAGACATAAGAGACGTGGGTTTGATCCCTGGATCGGGACGATCCCTGGTAGAGGGCAAGGCAACTAACTCCAGTATTCTTGCCTTGAGAATCCCATGGATGGGGAGCCTGGCGGGCTATAGTCCATAGGGTCGCAAAAAGTCAGACATGACTGAGGCGACTTAGCAGGCATGCATGCTACCACTAGTGATAAGTGGGGATTTGCTAAAGAGTGAAGAGAAAGATTTTGAAGGTGAAAATAATTACATGAATGAAAATTTAATGAATGAAGGTAATCGTATGTTCAAGGAATGCCAAGAATTTTCCGTGTGGCTGAAATGTAGCAGATGGAGGAATAGCAAAATGCTAGAAAGAGGAGTCTAAAAAGTGCCAAACAACTGAATGTTTTATGCACCATCCCAAGCAGTGTGCTCTTTACCCTGTGGACCAGTAGGTCTTGAACTTTGGCATGTACTCTAGAAATTCCTAAGGATTCTCAGGGAGGAGATCTACAGTGGATTCCAGGAACATATATTTGCAACATCTCTGGTGGTTCTGATTCAGGTTGTCCACAGATGACATCGTGAGAAATGCCACGTGTGTCAACAGGAAATCTAAGGAGGTTACTAAACAGACAGTACTGAGGCTGCATTATGCTGGGAGGTTTAATTTTCCATTGCTATCAGCCTTTGGCATTAGATCAGTCAAGAAAGGTCAATTTTAATGATAATGATTATAAACAGCTTTAGCTCCTTGCTATCATTCTTGCACAAAACAAGATTGTACCTGAATGATCTGTAAATAGAGGAACTGAAATATCTTTTGCTTGATTCACAATATTCTAGCACCTATCATTCTTACCTTGTTATACAATATACATCCTACTTTAAGGGCTTCCTTGGTGGTGCAGTGGTAAAGAATCTGTCTGCCAATGCCAGAGATGCAGGTTCAATCTCCGGTCCTGGAAGATCCCCTGGAGTAGGAAATGGCAACCCATTCCAATATTCTTGCCTGGGAAATCTCATGGACAGAGGAGACTGGCAGACTACAGTCCATCAAGTTGCAAAGAGTCAGACGTGACTCAGCAAGTGCACAACAACAACAATCCCACTTAAGCCTCATAAAAACCCTAGGAGGTAGTCCTCACTATCTCTAAGGAAATAAGGGCTCCAGGAGTTGAAATGACATGCTCATTGTATTGTAGGTTACCCAATACATACATAATAGGAGTGTGGATTAAAATCTAGGTCTGTCTGACTCCTTTCTCTATGCCATGTTGCCTTTCCAAGTAACTGCAAAGTAACTTTCAAAATATGCAATGAGATGCAGCAGACATCAGTTTTGTGCATGACAAAGCTTAAAATGAACTTGATATTATTAAAGTTTAAAAATACAGGTATCCAATTTGCTTGTATCAGGACTGTCCTTATTGCAATCGGCAAAAACTCAAGCCCAAATGGTTTAAGCAATGTGGGAATGTATTGATTCTTAGGGCTGAGAAGTCCATGATAGACTCCAGGTCTTACTTGATTCAGGAAACTAAAAATAACTCTAGAAACCAGTTTCTCCCTCCTCATCTCTTGACTGCTTTTTCTTTGTCTCCATGTTTAGCTCCACTAGTCCTGACAAGAAAGCTTCTTCTAGAGCTCCAGCCTCAAACCTTCTGAAGTTCAAGTCTAACGAAACAGAGCACATTTTTCTCCCCAGCATTCTCTGTCAAAGATCAGTTGTAGTTCTTACTGGGTCACGTGTCCATCCCTCATTCAACCCCATAGCCAGTGTTACTCAGTGCTCTGATTCTCCATGTGGGAGTCTACCATTTACCTGTGGGTCCAGCGTAGAGTTGGGCAAACATCTCAAAGAAGTAGGGGGAAATTGTTGTTTGAAGTAAAATTGGGGTTTCAACCTCAAGACAACAACACTAGCAAATAACTACTGTGTTCAGCTAAAGAGCAAGGTAACTGACTATGGTTTTATATTTTATGACAGAATCAATTATACTCGGATGAATTTGGGCTTTCCTGGTGGCTCAGATGGTAAAGAATCTGTCTTCAGTGCAGGAGACCTGGTTTCAATCCCCGGGTCAGGAAGATCCCCTGGAAAGGGAATGGCTACCCACTCTAGTATTCTTGCCTAGAGAATTCCCATGGACAGAGAATCCTGATAGGCTACATTCCATAGCGTCATAAAGAGTTAGATGACACTTTCCTAAGTTGCCCTTTTCCCTTAGGATCACACACCACCAAAATAAATAAAATATATTTTAACAAAGAATGTGCTTTTAGATGATCCTTCTACACACACACATATCTATAAGACGCCTTTGTTGACATGAATTGAATCCATTCAAATAAGATTACTCTGTAAACAACTGATTGAATTCTGTCATTTCATTTTCAAAATAAGCCACTGATCAATAGAATTCAAGCACTTAAAAAAATTAAATTAATTTGTGTGCACATAGAGCTACAATCATTCCTCAATCAAAACAGATTGGTTCTTTTAATTCTTTAATCTATACTTCCTTCTAGCAATTCATATCTTTTATTCTTTTTCCAAAATCATTCATTTCTCTAAAGAAAGTGGAAGGTTTTTAATAATCAAACTCTTTGGTGGATTGTTTCAGTTTGTTCCAGAATTTTGTTTCAAAATTTCTGGGCATATTCCTCTTTTGTAATATTTTATACACTTCTGAATATAAGTATTAATTTTCAACCTGCTAATTCTTCAAACCACAGTTCAAGCCTCTAAGACATCACCCTCCTATACTGATTGCCCCTTATTCCAAAAATTTAGCAGTGTGCCACACTGAAGTATGCATACCATAATAATAAAATTAATTGCACAAATAAGATTAATTAAACTTAAATAACAGTTTATTCCTGTATCAAGTGAAAGCTCATTGAGGTCACAGCTCTGATTTTTCAGCCTCCAGAACAGTGTCTTATAAATAATAAGGCTGGTTGAATGAGTGAAGATATTATATGTCATGTGGTAACTGAGTATTTCATATTTTCAAAAAGTTGATTTTGCTCCATCCTCCTGGATGAAAAGGTTAGAAAGGGAACATACTCAGGAGTCATTTTTATATTCCTGCAAGTCAGGGCTTTATCCCCACTTCTCTCCAGGCTGTAAATGTAATGAAACTGGGGAAAGGAGAGAGAAGTGAGACAGTGAAAACAGGCCACATGGCTGTGAATTTGGGAGGAGCTAGGTTGATGCAAATATCTGAAGCTGAACTTTGAGCACCTAGAAATAAAGACCAGGGGTAAGAGAGGAGGTAGTGATAGACTCAGGAGGAAGGGTCTGGCTGGTGCTCCAACTGTGACAACTGGGTGAAGCTGGCTATTATGTGATTCCTATATTGAGATGTATGACTGTATTGCAAGCTAGGAACAGCAGGAGTCATTTGGTTACAGACACCTACTTATCCAGTCCCCTCTGACTCATTAAATACTTACACATGTGTGAACTCACCAGCAGCTCTTTGCTCTCCAGCTCTTCTACCCATTAGTTGCTCCTTTCTGACTTTAATATTTCCATTTGTAAGCACAGTAGATCATGAAATATTAGTATTAATGATATTTAAACATATTAAAATGCACTATTATGTTGGCCAAGTGTGGCCCACATCAATCAACACAACAAATTAGAAATGCAAAACACTACTTAAAGCTGCATAATGACAGAATTCTTTGAAGTTTGTCCCTGAGTGGCAGTTAGGAGTTTCAAGAGAAGAGAAAAGAATTGTACACGACTGGGAAATGGATAAATAAGTGTAAGTAATCAGCTCTTGCAAAAGGATTTGCCTCATGCGATGTGTGCTCCAAAGGCATGCCAATAAGTTGCTTGCAAAATGAGAAGAGATTTGCTGCTACCAAGGAAGTGAAAGTTCTCACCTCAGATGTCATCTGGGGCTGTGGTTCTCTTTTGTGATGTTAAGAATTAGAATCCACTGAGATGTCTGCGGTCAGTGACATAGAGTGCTAGAAATTGTGCATGGTGTCTATCTCGTTGTCACTTTAGGAGGTCATGTTTTCTAAAACTATCGACTGGAGAAAAACACACAATCTAAAAGTTACCAGTTAAGTTTAATTAGGAGAACTTACAGAAGGCTAGAGTCTGGTAGATAGTCTCTCAGATCTCTCTGAGGAACTGCTCCAGAGAGGTAAGGGAGGAGCCAAAATATATAGGATTTGGGGCTTGGGGGAAAAAAAAAAGCAAAATCAACAACAAAACAAGTAGTCAAACTTCAAAAAAACCAAAAACAGTGAAAGAGTTAGCTACTAAGTCATGTCCAACTCTTTGGGACCCACCAGGCTTCTCTGTCCATGGAATTCTCCAGACAAAAATACTGGAGTAGGTAGCCATTCCCTTCTCCAGGGGATCTTTCCAACCCAGGGATCAAATCTTGGTCTCCCACATTGTAGGCAGATTCTTTACCTTTTGAGCCACCTATTGTCTCTCTGGCAATTCATATTCTAAAACTATCTACTGGAGAAAAATGTAAAGCCTAAAAGTTGCCAGTTAAGTTTAATTAGGGGACATTATAGAAGACTAGAGCCTGGGAGACAGCCTCTAAATAGTTCTCAGGAACTGCTCCAAAGAGGTAAGGGATGGGCCAGGATATATAGGAGTTTTTGGCTGGGGAGAAACAAAACAAAATAAAACAAATCATGTAGTCAGACATCAGAAAAACTACTGTTAATCACAAAAAACAGGCATCTCAAGTTAATGAAGTTTTCTGTGAATGAGAAAATGCAAGACTCTGGGCTCAACTGAATTGTTCCTTAGATATGCAAATTAACTTTCTAGGGCCAGTATCCATAATACGTCCAGTTTTTCTCTATCTTGAATTCCTCTCAGGGCACACTTTCAAGAGGGTGGGGAGTTGATGGCTTGATCCTTTACTGGAATGGCAGGCAACATTGCCTGTCCCAAAAGCCATCTATTGGAACAATATTGCTAAAGAGCAGGCATGAATGATCCTACTACTCTTGGTACGCTGAACACCAAACAACAAATATTTATTTCATACTAAGTACCAAGGGTGTGTCAAGTATATGGGAAACATAAATCAGATCCAAGTTAAGGAACAAACAAAAAAGTCACACAAACAACCCCAAAATAGCCAGTGCAAACTCCTATCTTCAATCCTGGTTGTTAACATTCATGAAAAAGAGAGAAAATAGCAAAATACAAAAAAAAAAAAATACTAACCATAATTCAAGTGAAAACAAGTTCTAGTGAAAAAGCTGGCTTAACACTCAACATTCAAAAAACGAAGATCATGGCATCTGGTCTTATCACTTCATGGCAAATAGATGGGGAAACAATGGAAACAGTGAGAATCTTTATTTTCTTGGGCTCCAAAATCACTGTGGACAGTGACTGCAGCCGTGAAATTAAAAGATGCTTGCTCTTTGGAAGAAAAACTATGATGAACCTTGACAGTTTATTAAAAAGCAGAGACATTACTTTGCTGACAAAGGTCCATATAGTCAAAGCTATGTTTTTTCCAGTAGTCACGTACGGATGTGAAAGCTGGATCATAAAGGAGGCTGAGAACCAAAGAATTAGTGTTTTTGAACTATGGTGCTGGAGAAGACTCTTAAAAGTCCCTTGGACAGCAAGATCAAACCAGTCAATCTTAAAGGAAATCAATCCTTAATATTCATTGGAAGGACTGATGCTGAAGCTGAAGTTCTAATACTTTGGCCACCTGATGAAAAGAGCAGACTCTTTGGAAAAGACCCTGATACTGAGAGAGATTGAGGGCAGGAGGAGAAGGGGGTGACAGAGGATGAGATGGGCATGACTGGAAGCAAACTCCAGGAGATAGTGAAGGACAGGGAAGTCTGGCATGCTGAAGCCCATGGGGTCACAAAGAGTCAGACAGGACTAAGTGACTGAACTGACAAGTTCTAGAGCAGTGATGATATTTAAAATACTTCAGCCTCCCTGGCTGTGTAACATAAGAGGAAATATATATTTAGTCTGTCCCCTGTTCCTGACACAGAGCTCCTAAATCTTAAATCTCTTGGAGTTTCCTGCGTTATAGGAGCATCCTTTGTTCTAATGATGCGACTCTTTATGGGCTTCCAGATAGCTTCAGGATGTGGACTGGTCACCAGTGAGATGAGTCATGATTAGAATCCTGGATTCTCAGCCCCAACTTTTGATCTTCAAAGTGGAGAGTGAGGCTGGAAGTTGAATTAACCACCAATGACCTATGATTTAATCAACCATGCCTATGTATTGGAACTCCACAAACTCTAAATAAAGGGGATCAGAGAGCTTCTGTGTTGGGGTAAACATCCATGTGCCAGAGGTTGACACATCCCACCTCCAATGGGACAAGGGCTCCTGTGTACAAGACCCGTTAAGACCACACCCTAAGTATCTCTTTAACTGGCTGATCATCTGTGTCCTTTATAGTAATACTCTTTATAATAAATCAGTGAATTTAATAAATCAATAAATGTTGCCCTGACTTCGGTGAGGTGTTCTAACAAATTATCAAATTTCAGTGGGGAAGGATTGTATGAACCCTTGACTTTACAGTCAAGGCAGATGGATGGATAGGTACCCTGGAGACCCAACACCTGTGACTCGCATCTGAAGTGAAAATAGCTGTGGGGCTGAGTCCTTAAGCCTGTAACATCTGACACCAACCCTGAGTAGTTAGTATCAGAACTGAACTTATAAGATATATGGTTGGTGTCCAGAGAGCTGGAGAACTGGTTGGTATTATAAAAACATCCCTCACACATTTGGTGTCAGAAGTGTGGTGAAGAGTAACAGTTTTCCTTTTGTCTAGGACACACCAATAAGGAGAATCACCAAAATATCAGAGGAAGTTCCAACAGGTATCTACCCATGGCTAGTCTGTCCAAAGGGGATGGGACAACTTAAGATTGGAAGCTCACCTCGAACCATTGCACATGGATTTCCTGACCTTAGGAATGTACATTT
Source organism: Okapia johnstoni (assembly GCA_024291935.2). NCBI lineage: Eukaryota > Metazoa > Chordata > Mammalia > Artiodactyla > Giraffidae > Okapia > Okapia johnstoni. The sequence goes on from CM044319.1 coordinate 35,249,131, forward strand.
TTTTCTCTGCACACTTGATTCTTACAAAACAGAATATAAGCTCTCTGCAAGTTGGTATTGTTTCTTATTCAACATTTAATGCACAGCGATTGACCCTCTAACATTGGTTTGGCAAACAGAAACAAAGACATTGCAGCCACCTATTAAGACTCTAGACACTTCTGTTCTGGATTGTGTGGGAAGGTGAGGAGGCACCTTGTACTCCAAAATATCTTGAACCACAACATAGTACAGAGCAGGAAAGAAAGCAAAATCAACTATGAACTCTAACAAGCATGAGCCCCATTGTGCTGACTGCCAAGCAGCAAATTCCTGTGGCCCATGGCAGGAATGGGGAGGAGAGGGTTCCACATGACAAACTTCTTCATGAGTTGGAAAATGTCTCTTAGGCTAACTGCACGGCCTCCCCATGCTAGGCTGGAATTTTTCCAGTGGCTTACCAAATAGCCTATTAGTATCTCAAGGCATTCTTTTAAAATGAGGTTTTGATGCCAAAATTTTGACATTTTGACAGTTAGAAAACTCAAAACAGCAGGATTTTCCATTTGCTGCCATAGTTTGGGTTTCAGTGCAGTAAACACATGCAATTTCACTCAGTAGACTGTAAATAGAGTTTGGATGAAATCCAGAAATTGATTAGTAGACAATTTTAATGGGGAGAAAATCCATAAAAAAAAAACTACCTTGACATGAAATTAAATCCCCTCAACGTATTTTTTAACTAAGAGGCATGTGTTGAGAACGTTTAGAATGTGATACAGCAGTGGTTTTCCACCTTGGCTTCATATTTAGAATATAAAGTGATCTTTAAAAAATGATAGTTCCCAAGCCCCACCCTTGGGCTTACACAGAGTTTACCCTAGAGATGTCTTCATAAGTAGAGATTGCAAGAACTAGATCGTGGGCTGACTGAAACAGCACAGTAGAATAACCATGTCTCAGTTAGACCATCTTGATATACTCAGGGAAGTTGGATGTATAAATGAGTGAACACATTTGGGTTCTGTGGACATGAAGAAAGGAATGGAAGGAAGAATGGCTATTGGGCAGTGATTGGGCAACCGACTATGTCTGCCACAGACTCTAAGTATCTCAAATGATTCTTAGACAATTTCAGAGTGAGATGGGAAACTTACCAGAGCATCGTTTGAAAGTAACAGTATTTATCATATCAATTCTTCTAGTACCCTCCCGGTTTTGTGTGAGCATACTAAGTAACTGACAATGGCTCAGGAAACTATGGATTGGATTCAATAATTTAAAGTCTTTGACTGTGGAAAATTTCCACAGTCTTTCAAACTGTGGAAAATTCTTGAAGAGATGGGAATACCAGACCACCTTACCTGCCCTCCGAGAAACCTGTATGCAGGTCAAAAAGCAACAGTTAGAACCAGCATGGAACAACAAACTGGTTCAAAATTGGGAAAGGAGTACATCAAGGCTGTATATTGTCACCTGGGTTATTTAACTTATATGCAGAATACACCATGAGAAATGCCAGGCTGGATGATTCACAAGCTGGAATCAATACAGACAGAAGAAATATCAATAACCTCAGATATCCAGATGGTATCACCCTAACAGCAGAAAGCGACAAGTAACTAAAGAGCCTCTTGATGAAGGTAAAAGAGAAGAGTGATAAAGCTGACTTAAAACTCAACATTCAAATAACTAAGATCATGGCTTCCAGTCCCATCACTTCATGGCAAATAGATGAGAAAACAATGGAAACAGTGACAGACATTATTTTCTTGAGTTCCAAAATCACAGCAGATGGTGACTGCAGCCATGAAATTAAAAGATGCTTGCTCCTTGGAAGAAAAACTATGACAAATTTAGACAGCATATTAAAAAGCAGAGACATAACTTTGTCAGTAAAATTTCCATCTAGTCAAGGCTATGGTTTTTCCAGAAGTCATATATGGATGTGAGAGCTGGACATAAAGAAGGCTGAGCGCCAAAGAATTGATGCTTTTAAACTGTGGTGCTGGAGAAGACTCATGAGAGTCCTTTGACATCCAGGAGATCAAACCAGCCAATCCTAAAGGAAATCAGTGCTGGATATTCATTGGAAGGACTGATGCTGAAGCTACAATACTTTGACCACTGATACAAACAGCCAACTCATTGGAAGAGAACCTCATGCTTGGAAAGATTGAGGGCAAGAGGAGAAGGGGGCAACAAAGGATAAGATGGTTGGATGGCATCACTGACTCAATGGACTTAAGTCTGAACAAACTCTAGGAGATAGTGAAGGACAGGGAAGCCTGGTGTGCTGCAGTCCATGGGGTAGCAAAGAGTTGGACAAAACTGAGCAGCTAAACAACAAATCTTCTTACCTGTAAAATCCTGTGATTCAAGACACTATGGGAAATTTCAGGTGTGAGAAGGTCCAGGGCTTTCTGGCACTGAAAATATGATGATCTCTTACAGAGACATATCATGGACACATTTGAAGATTATACTAACAAATAAAATTAATGTAACAAAACTTGAACTTTGAACTAATAAAATAAAAAGCTGTTAAAATAACAAAGGCAATCTATAATCATAGCATGGAATATCTTCACAGTGTATTTCTATATCCATGAATCTGAAGTGATATTTATAGAATTACACTGGTCTAAAGAAAGTACATCACCCCTTTGCAGATTTTTAGATTGTGGCATTTACAATATCAAACTCTACTCCTCATTGTAGTCACTGAAAACACAGTCTGCTTAGTAGCCACTGTGTAGAATGCACTCTGCCATATGATAGGAATACTTGAAGATGAATAAGATGTGATCCTTGCCATAGACAGGTAAAGAAAATAGTGTGAATGCAATCATCCAGCACGAATGGTAGTAACTGGTAGAATTTTGAGTGCAGAAATGATCTATTTGGGGTAAATGTATATTGTGTCACAACGTGTGATTCTAAGTGCTCCGTTCTGCTCTGCTGAGAGATTTCTAATCAAAATGTGCTTTGTTCTCATTCAAGTAGCAGGTGCGTTTACTGTAAAACTGTGCCCTTACCAAGCTGGGTTTGTAACAATGTCGATGACATAATACAAAGGAATGAAAAATCCACAAGCAAAGGAGTTGCAGCAGTTTCTCCTCACTAAGGAATTTCACTTTTGCCCCATCTCTATTCTTTTCTCACTAATTAAAAAAACAAACAAAAAAACCCCTGGAATTGCTTTCTTTTGCTCACCTGAAATTCACTCAACAAACATCTATTAAGTAATTCCTCTGTGGTGAGAAATATGGTAACCGCAGAGAAGAAAAACAAACATTCAAGGCAGTCACAACACTACGGAATTTCTGGCTCATTATCATTCCGTGTTTGAGCTAAAGGGATTGAGACACATAAACTGACTTACTCCTCTGCAAAAGAAACAAGTACAAAGTTAGGAATTAAGCTTATGTCATTAACTCCCGGATGCTATTAATTCAGAGCATCTGTGGGGATACCTTGGCTATTACATCAAGAGAGGGTTATCTGAGCTGGTCCAAACCTCAGAAGAAGATGGCCCAACCTATACAGTCCTCGGACTGAGTTCAGAAGAAAGGGAAACTTACCTCCATGTAGAAGGCTGTACATGTTTATAGAGGGCAGGGCCAGGCAAGACCTGGAGTGTGCTTTATAACCTCCATGGGATGTATTCAAACACTGGTCATCTCATGCTCAAATGTAACACAGAACATGGGCTGAGGTTGCTTAACAGCCCAGGGATACATGCCTGCTAGGCTGTATGTCCTATAACTGACAAGCCCTCCAGTGCTCCCCAAGTGACACAGTGACCATATGCTAAGGATCACTCCTGCTCTATGGGGAGCCAGATTGTCAGAGAAGCTACAAAAGCCAGGCAGATGTCAGCATCCTTCCACTGTCCCTGATCTACCAGCAACAGCCTTGCCAGCTGGCATCTCTGCCTCCTCCAGCCATGCTCTGATTACAGACAACAGACAGGGTTGAGATGCTCACAGCTCTATTCCCTATATCAGGGCAGCCCTGCCAGTGAGCAACAAACGCATGGGCAGGGAACGGGTCCAAAGAGAGGGCAAAGAGGCAAGAGGAGAAGGGCAAAGATGCAAGGGGAGAGTGATGGGCCTTCCTCTGTGCTTTTCCTTAGACAAGCCAGTGATGCACTCTGTGTGACCTATTCTAATTTAACTCCTGAGTAACTTCCCCTTACTTATCAGAGTCCCCTCTTCTTGGTGACAGAGATGGTCTCACTGCTTTCAATGGTCACAGCTCCCAGCTGGCACAATGGCCAGCCTCAAGTGAAAGCTCAATAAGTATGTTTTGGTACTTTTTAAATTTTGTATTGGAATATAGTTGCTTTACAGTGTGTTAGTTTCTGCTGTAGAACAAAGTGAATCAGCCATATGTATACATATATCCCCTCTTTGTTTGATTTCCTTCCCATTTAGGTCACCACAGAGCACTGAGTAGTTTTCTGTGCTATACAGTAGGTTCTCATTAGTTACCTAAGGTGGTGCTATGATAAAGAACTCGACTGCCAATGCAGGAGACCTAAGAGACACAGGTTCCATTCCTGGGTTGGGAAGATCCCTTGGGAGAAGGGAATGGGAACCTACTCCAGTATTCTTGCCTGGAGAATTCCGTGGACAGAGGAGCCTGGTGGGCTATGGTCCATAAGGTCACACAGAGTTGGACACAAGTGAAGAGACGGAATACTCAGAGAGATCAACAGTGTACATGCATCAATCCCAATCTCCCAGTTCATCTCAGCCCCACCTTCCCTTCTTGTGCTATTTTGTGTGTGTGTGTGTGAAAAACGATGCTGTGATGATGAATTAAGGCAGAATTCCTACTGAACAAGGACTGTGACATTTCTATAAATAGGGCCCTGAGATCCCAGGAACAGCCCCTTCTCACCTAGAAAGTCATACAAATTACATTATTCCACATACTGTGTCTAAATGACTAAGTGCCTCTGGATCAGTTTCAGGCCTGTGCCAGCTGTACTGCCAGACAGCAGAAACTACCATCCCACCCCAGCCCCACTCCAGGTCAGAGAAAGGATTGGAAATCAGGGGTGCTAATGTTTTATTTCTGTCTGACCACAGAGTTTACTAGACATAACTTTCAAGCAATTTGGAAATATATTAAAAGTCCAAGTGCTGATGATTTTTAAGTACTAATCATCCAGTATATTAAATTATCAAAAGTAATTCTGTAGAAATTTCATCAGTCTTGAGCATTATGAAAGCAATAATATATAATTGCATATAATTGAAATTTAATATGAAGCATTGCACTCTTTATTGGCTTCCTAATACATATGCTGTGCTGAAGTATAAAGAGATAAAGATACTGAAGATAAACTTTCTTACACCAAAGAATAGTACATGAATGGAAATCAATCAATGAATGACCTTATCGTTCTTCCAAGTGTTTCTCCTCTTACAGTGCCTGCTAGGAGCCTTCAGACGTAAACCACATGTAGTAGTTATGGGCATCTTCCTCATACCTATTTAAAGCTCTTAGTGGAGAGCTGAAAATTAGTTTCAGTTCTGGATTCAGCTGTCTTCATGTAAGAAGAATAACTAGTTTATGTCCTTATACCTAATTTGCTCTTCTGTTAAAAAGGGGTGTTTCAAACATAATCATAAAGATGATAATTTTACATTCAGTGTATATTCTAGTATCTGGTGTATGGTTAGCTAGCATTTAATAATTAGATTTTATTAGTTATAGAATCTGTCATCATCAGTTACACAGAACAAAAGCTGGATGAGACCTTGAGACTTAACTAATCCAAGCTCTCTTTTTGCTTCAGAGAAGAGACAGTACACTGTGTTAACCAATGTGCGTATGCCAAGTAGTGTCTGCCTCTGTGATCCTATGGACTGTAGTCCACCAGGCTCCACTGTGGGATTCCCTAGGCAAGAATACTGGGGTGCTTGCCATGCCCTCCTCCTGGGAATCTTGCCAACCCAGGGATGTAACCCGTGCCTCTTATGTCTCCTGCACTGGTAGGGGTTTCTTTACCACTAGCGCCACCTGGGAAGCCCATGTTAACAAATATAGTATACCAAAATCATTCAAGGAAGCAGGGAGAAAAATTAAAATAGGAATACATCCTAACTTCAAGTCTAGAGCTTTTTCACACAACTACTAAATTATTTAAAAAAATATTTTTAGGTTACTAAGGGCATTGGGGTTGCAGAGAGTTGGACACGACTGAGCGACTGTACAACAAGGGTACTGGAACAGGAGGTCTCTGTTAGCATCTCTCTTGCCAAGTTCCTGGGACAATGCTTCCCATACCTCAGGGCTCTCTGTCAGCAAGGAAATGGCAATAGGTATTGAAAAATTTTTATAGTCTTTTGCTGACATTCATTCTGTTTTTTTTTTTTTTTATAAATATTTTCTTGGTCACACCACATGGCATGTGGAACCTTAGTTCCGTGACCAGGGATTGAACCCACGCCCTTTACACTGGAAGGGTGGAGTCTTAAACCACTTGACCACCAGGGAATCCCCACTCATCCTTTGACATGTTTTCTTTTAAAAGTCTCAGTGACCAAGTAAAGCTACTGTTTCTATATTTTAAGTATTTATGAATTCCTTCAGAAACCATTAAGAAGATATGAAATATATAATAAGAAGGTCTAAATATATAAAAATAGGAGCACTAAGACCACCTACCTCATGACAGATACTTTATTTTTTTGTTTCCTTTTAATGTGTGAGACATTTACCTATTACTTTTCAGCCCCAAACTTGTCCTAGATTCACCTCAAAATTGCTAGCACCAGAAGCCTGCAAACTTCAAGTTTGCAGGTTTCCTTACTAGCAAGTTTCTGGTTATGTCATCACTTAGAATTACTCTTGTTGAAATGGAAATCAGTAAAAAGTTAGACATCCTGTATCTGGTGGACAGTCCTGTCAGTCAGTGATCCCCAACCTTTTCGGTACCAGAGGCCAGTTTCATGGAAGACAATTTTTCCACAGACTGGGGAGGAGGCATGATTTCGGGACGATTCAAGTGCATTCCATGTATTATGCACTTTATTTCTAACCTAGTGCTGCCATCGATCTGACAGGAGGTACCGGTCCTTGGCCAGCAGGTTAGTGACCCCTGCTATAAGTGGTAGCAACAGCGACACGATCAGCAGCCCAAGTTCTACTAATGAAGCAGTTTAGAAGCAGCAGTTCCATCAAGTGAAGAGATGACAGCCCCTGCGCACAGCCACCTGCTGTGGTTCCAGTAGCTTTAAAGATGACTGCTCTAACGATCTCAGGGGCAAGAATGCTCTTATGGGGATCAGTCCAGGAATGGTAGTATCCACCTATCATCTGGGTAACATCTTCTCCTTTTACTTCTCCAGCTCTTCGAATACTTTTCTATTAAAAAATCATTCTCTGACTTAAACATCATATTGGTGTTCATTTCCTGGCAGACAATGATATTGGATTAAGATACACTTAATTTTTACAATGATGTTTACAAATTTATAATAACTTTTCAAGATTGTATTTTTACCTCCACTTTACAGACAAGAAAAATAAGTCTTAGAAAAGTTATGTACCCAGCTCAATCTGGCTAACAAGAATTAGAACTAAAGATCTGTTAGGCTGAAATACCCTCATTATTCAATATTCAGTTCAGTTCAGTCGCTCAGTTGTGTTCGACTCTTTGTGACCCCATGAACCGCAGCATGCCAGGCCTCCCTGTCCATCACCAACTCCCTGAGTCCACCCAAGCCCATGTCCATCGAGTCAGTGATGCCATCCAACCATCTCATCCTCTGTCGTCCCTTTCTCCTCCTGCCCTCAATCTTTCCCAGCATCAGGGTCTTTTCCAATGAGTCAACTCTTCGCATCAGGTGGCCAAAGTATGGGAGTTTCAGCTTCAACATCAGTCCTTACAATGAACACCCAAGACTGATCGCCTTTAGGATGGACTGCTTGGATCTCCTTGCAGTCCAAGGGACTCTCAAGAGTCTTCTCCAACACCACAGTTCAAAAGCATCAATTCTTCGGCGCTCAGCTTTCTTTATAGTCCAACTCTCACATCCATACATGACCACCGGAAAAACCATAGCCTTGACTAGACAAAACTTTGTTGGCAAAGTAATGTCTCTGCTTTTTAATATGCTGTCTAGGTTGGTCATAACTTTCCTTCTAAGGAATAAGCGTCTTTTAATTTCATGGCTGCAATCACCATCAGCAGTGATTTTGGAACCCAGAAAAATAAAGTCAACCACTGTTTCCACTGTTTCCCCATCTATCTGCAATGAAATGATGGGACTGGATGCCATGACCTTAGTTTTCTGAATGTTGAGTTTTAAGCCAACTTTTTCACTCTCCTCTTTCACTTTCATCAAGAGGCTCTTTAGTTCTTCACTTTCTGCCATAAGGGTGGTGTCATCTGTATATCTGAGTTATTGATATTTCTCTAGCAATCTTGATTCCAGCTTGTGCTTCATTCAGCCCATCATTTCTCATGATGTACCCTGCATAGAAGTTAAATAAGCAGGGTGACAATATACAGCCTTGACGAACTCCTTTTCCTATTTGGAACCAGTCTGTTGTTCCATGTCCAGTTCTAACTGTTGCTTCCTGACCTGCATCTCAGGTACCACTTACTTAAGCATGTTATGAACATTTTAAGTGTATTTTATTGTAATTTTGAAACAATCCATAGTAAATTTATAAAACTTGGAAAAATACAAGAAATAAACATTGCTTTTTAAGTTTCCAAATGAATTGAGCAGCAGTTTGATCATTTCCCATGGGCTTCTGTATGCGGTACCAGGGAAACCTCAGCTTCCCAGATGGTGTTAGTGGTAAAAAACCCGCCTGCCAATGCAGGAGACCAGGGTTCGATCCCTGGGTCAAGGAAGATCCCCTGGAGAAGGAAATGGCTACCCACTCCAGTATTCTTGCTTAGAAAATTCCATGGACGGGGAGCCTGGCAAGTCACAGTCCATAGGGTTACAAAGAAATGGACACGACTGAAGCAACTTAGCATGCAGGCACAATATAGTACATATCACATATTCTGTCATATATATCAGTAGTAAAGGAGGGTGCAAGGTCAATTCTAAGGTATTCATCAATTTTCAGTTGCTGGCCAGTGAGAAAACACTATCAGAAATGAAATTAGACCATCGGTCAAAGAATGGGGGAGAAAACGAGAAATAAAGTGAGATACAGAGGCAGAAGACAACTGAATTACTCCTTTGAGACATATAAACATTACATTTTACAAAGGTAAGTGGAATGGTATAGTCAAACTCTGTGTCTGACATAATCACGTTCCCTCTCAGAGCCTCTGGCTTTGTTCATAGATTCCCGCCTCCACCACTGCCTTATCTGCAAACTCTACTTGTTGTCTAGACAACCCCTGATTAATCATCTGGCTCCAGAACACACTTCACACTTGTCTAGACTTGTGTCAGTCTGTTTTCTAGAGTACACTGAATAAGACAGAAGGCAATTACCTATATGAGTTAATGTTTTCTGGTCAAATTTATATCACAAGATTCTTATTAGATTTAGACTATATACATTATTAGTTTATTGAAAGTTTGAAGTTGTCAATGTACATAACATATTTATGTCTACTGGCACTATTTGGATCATAGCTTTCTGACTATAAGTTTGAGGATTTTATCTTTGCTTTTCTGCTCCACTGGGCAAGTCTAGATTTTTAAATGAAGTTAGATCCTATATTTTCCATTTCTCCTATCTCCAATTAAAACATCAATGTTATAGAGATGTCATGAATTTTTCAACAATTCACTTTACTATGCCCTTTCAGATATGTGTTGCAGTAAAACTTTCCAACTTTCCAAAATTCTTGACCTCAAAAAATTCATGCAGAATTGCAATGTAACTGACTGTATATTATTATTTGACTGATTGATGGTACAAAGTATGGGGTGTGAATTAGAGAAATAGACAGCATTGTTAGAAAATATGGCAAATATACCCCAATAGCTAAAGAACCTTGAGTTTTTTCAATGTATGAAAGCTTCAGGAAGACACTGGGAAATATCAGAAATCACCGTGTACACCCTTAGGAGATTTTTGGCATTGTAGCTTGGACATTTTCAACTTGGTTGCGGTTGTTAGTTCACCCAATGTCAGAAGGTAAATAACAATCTTTGAGAACTTTTGATATTATGTCAGGTTTGTTTCTCTAATATTATGAAAGAAGAGACTGCATGTAATGGTGATTATCCCAGAATGCCTGAATTTGAATTCGGCTCTGTAATTTAGTAGCTGGTGATCGTTGGGAAGTCATTTATCCTGATTTACTTATTGAAAATGAGGATAATAATATTTCCTCACAGGAATGCTTTGAAGATAAAATTATTATGTGTGATGAATGTAGAACTGTGCCTGCATTAAGTTAATCTTTTAATACAGAGTATCTTTTAATTATAGGCTTTTCAGGTTCTTTTAAAAATCTCTAATGATCATTTAAAAAAATAAACTTAAATAACTAATGATTTTATGAATGATTTAAAATAATTTATGGAAATATTTAAAAGAAAAAGAAAAAATTTAAATAGATCAGAATTATTAAAAATAATCACTTCAGGACATTGAAAAATTACTAAAGGTTAGCAATGACTTGAGGGTTGTTTATTTGTGAAACTGCTAACTCATTCACAAGACTAGTGATTTTATGGCCATAGTGCTAGACATATTTCCCTTCCTTAATCTCAGCTGGCACAATCCTGCAGCTGTATCAATTGGTGTTTGCAGACTCAATTCACAGCAGGTGGCAAAACAACTAGAAATTTCTGGGAGGAACTTTGAAAGTGAGGAAGATGTAGAAAGCCTGGAAAAATAAACTCTCCACACATCCCTGGCTTATTCTCAAACTACACATGCAGGTAGGACACACCAGGGATCCCGGTAAAAATTGGAAGCCTGGGGAGAACTGAGCATTTGTCATGCCTTTGAGACCATTTGTCAACCAACACATAGCTCAGGTGACAGAGGATGGAAATCTTACTGGAGCATAATGTCTGTATACATCACTGGTTGACCATGAATTCTGCAAGAGAACCAAGCTATCAAACACTGAGTAAATACACTGGGACTGTACACTGCAGGACATACAGATATTGCAGCTTAAATCCAGGAAATTTAATTGCCTGCCAAAACAGTACAGCAATCCTCGGAATAAAAGAACATTGACTTAAAAGTACCCACAACATATCATCTACATGGTTCACTTTCTCACAAAGTAAATTACTAGACATGTTAAGAAATAAGAAAGTTACCAATGCCCAGGGGGAAAAAGTCAATAGAAACTGACTTGAAGTGAATTTAGAAGACAAAGACTTCAAAGTAGCTATTCTAAATCTGCTCAAACTGAAGGAAAATGTATACAAAGAATTAGAGGAAAACACATTCAAAACATTTGAAAACATGAACGCAATATAAACAAATGAATTTAAGAACAGATCAATACTCAATTAAAAGCAGAGAAAAAGTGCTTAAAAGAATGAACTAGAGTCTCAGAAATCTGTAATACAGTATCAAGCCTTTCAACACTCAAATAATTGGAGCCCCAGAAGAAAGTGAAATAGGGAAGGAGGAAGAAAAATATTTTAACACTGATGGTCAAAAATTCCCCAATTGGTTAAAAAAATTAACTTATGCACACAGGAAATTCAATGAACTCCAAAAGACTACCTAGATACATGATAGTCTACTGTTGATACAGACTATGGTAAAATAAAGTGGAAATCTTGAAAAGAGGAGAGAAAAATGACAAAACAGTACAAAGGAAAAACTATAGGATTAATGGCAGAATTTTCTTCAGAAAGTGGAAGCCAGAGACATCGGAATGCCATTCAAAGAACTAACAGGAAAAAAAAAAAAAATCAATGAAGAATTCTACATCCAGCAAAGTCATTCTTTAAAAATGAAGTGAAATAAAGACTTTCTCAAAGAAAACCATAACAAATTTGTTGCTAGGATGGCTGTACTATAAACATACTAAAAGAAGTCCTTTAGGCTGAAGGAAAATAACACAAAATGATGACTTAGTTATACTGGGAAAAATACAGAGCACCAGAAATGGTGAATATAGAGTAAGTGTGTAAAACACATACATAAACACACACACACACACTTCCCTTTTCTTAACTTCTTTAAGATTAAGAATTGTATAAAGCAGAATTTATGAAATTATATTTGGGGGCTTATAATATATAGAGATACAGTATACTTAACAATGCAAGGATGGGGGAAATGGAGGTACATTTGTACAATTTCCTATTTTTTATCAGAAGTCAGTGCTATTTTATCTTAGATTATAACAAGATAAAGATGGTATTATAATCTTTAGAGCAACCACTTTAAAAAGTAAAGTAATATAGTTAAAGAGTCAGTAGAGGGAAACATTTTTAAGATAAATAAATGAAAGGAAAAATAGAATAAAAATGAATGAAACAGAAAACAAGTAGCCAAATAACATCCAAATCAAACCACATCAATTATTGTATTCATGTGAATTTACAAAACATATCAAACAATACAGATTTTCAGACTGGACAAAAGTTTTGACTATATTTGGGGGAAATGGGGCTTAAATTCTAAGACATAAATAGGATAAAGGGATAGAAAAGGTTAAACTAACCGAACAATAAATAATAAAGAGATGGGCTTGCTATACCTATAGCAGACAAAATAGACTTCAAGAAATATTACTAGAGAAAGGAATTTAATATTTAATAATAAAAGGAATAATAAATCATAAGCCTTTAACAGTTATAAAAGTAGAAGTTTCTAACCAGAAGAGTAATTGCAAAAGGGCAAGAGGAAAATGTAAGGGATAACGGAAATTTTCTAAAACTTGATCCTGGTAGTGGCCAGAACTCTTCTCACTCATTGTATAGTTAGAATGGTTGTACATAAATACAGCAACACTAAAGATAAGAAATATTTCTATAAGAAGTATAAGAAAATATAAGAATATAAGAAATATAAATATATTTATATTAATATAAATATAAGAAAAAAGGGAAGAAACACACACAGGAAGGTGATCTTAGACTACAAAAGGCTGTCATAGAGGTTGCAAATCTCTGGGAAATTATTTTTGATGGTGCTCCTGTCTCTATAAGTGAGTCTTCCAAAATCAATATCAGCGCTCTTATGGAAGCCTGATCTTACCTGAAAAATAAATATTTCTCGGGTTGGCAAGAATAATTCCCTTGCCAGGTTTTCCTTCAAGAACCAGAACTTGGCCAGAACTTTCTATCATACACTAAGACAGCTGTGTGTCTTGGGAATTCTTCGTTAACCCTGCATGGAGGACTTCCCTGGTGGTCCAATGGTGAAGAATCCACCTACCAATGCAGGTGGATTCAGGAAGATTCCACATGCTGCAGGGCAACCACGTCCAATTGCTGCAACTAGTGACTCCACACACCTTAGAGCCTATGTTCTGCAACTACAGAAGCCACTGCAATGAGAAGCCTGCACACCTCACTAGAGAGCAGCCCCTACTCGCCACAACTAGAAAAAGCCTGCATGTAGAAACAAAGACCCAGCTCAGCCAAAAAAAAAAAAAAAAAAAAAAAAAAAACAACCCTGCATGGAATAGAGAATTGAAGATTTCTCTAGGGCGGCAAACAAGACAAAACCTTGAGTAGTTCTGGCTCAGGATCCCACCCAGATAGTCACTATGGCGAGATGATTCCACCTTTTCTATCAAGGTGCGTGCATGCTCAGCTAGCTGCTCCGCTGTGTCCAACTCTTTGTAGCCCCATGGACTGTGTAAAGGAGGGTATTCCAAAACTCCAAGTCCTTGAGAAGAGACAGAAGCCCTGCTTTCCCAGGTCTAAGGGTGGTGCTGAGACTATACCTATGCACAAAATTTCAATTTAACTAATTTACTTTCAAAATTATTTCTTTCAAACCACTGAAATCTAAACTCAGGACAATTCAATCCATTACTTACTTTTCAAATAATACTTTAGGCCTCTTATTTAACAAATATAGCAACTATTGTCTGTCAATTACTCTTAATTGTTTGGCAACTATTAACTTGTATTATTATAACAATCTCATGAAGTAGATGCTATTATTTTTTTCCTATTCTAAAGATGAAGAAGCTGATGCACAGAGAAGTTTAGTAACCTGACCTTATGTACACAGCTAGTTAGCGAGGACAGGATTTAATTCCAGAGAGCATGGTTCCATAATACTTGCTCTTAATCATTATGCTATTTTAGTTAAAGCCTATATATCCTATATAAACAGAAAAAATATTGATTGGGCTAATGCTTTCAACTCAAAACATCTTTCTAAAGAAATCTCTTTCATGAAATACAAGCAAATTTTTTTAAAGGATGGAAAGAAAGAGAAAAGAAAACGGATTTGAACATAGCAAGAAGGATTCAGGTTTGAAATTAATCTGCTATTCAAGAGAAATTGTAACTTTTCAATGAGCTTGTGTGTGTGCACTCAGTTGTTCAGTCATGTCCAATTCTTTGCAACCCCATGGACGGTAGCCGGCCAGGCTCCTCTGTCCATGGTATTTCCCAGGCAAGAACACTGGAGCAGGTTGCCATTTCCTACTCCAGGGGATCTTCCCAACTGATTACCATTTATTACCTATCTCAGGCCTTTATTAAATTCATGAGGGAGGAAGCAGAGATTAATGACTTCATGGAGGTTAAGCCACCTGCCCTAAGCGGCAGAATAGCTAGTACACAGAAGAACTAACTTGGACCCCACCAAGTTTATTCCATCAAATGGCACTTGAGAATTTTTAAACTGCCAAAGTCAGGGGATTTTGTTTCTGAGGACTTTCTGGTATGATTTAAATTCTGAAAATCCCAAAGCCACAGTGTCTGACTGTGGTTTGACCTCTCCCCGAGGCTGGCAATTCTTGGACTTTGTGTTGAGCTGGCTCTATTTCAGCGGTTTGAAGAGAAGCCAGAAGGAAGGACTGTTACTTAAAGGCACTGGAGTGAGACCCATTTGTAACTTCCTTCCTCCTGCTGTCATTGTAAGACGAAGGTTGACAAATAGGCCAGATTTTGGATGAATGAGAATACTCCATTCCTGGAGGGATTATCTATTTTCTTTACAAGGATATAATTATGTACAGTGCTGCCCTCCCAAATATCTTCAAGCACCTCGAGTCTGCCAGCTGAGCTTCTATTGTGATTCTAAAGTAAACACGACTTTCTTCAGAGAACACCAATTATGGGATTGTTATGTCTTGCAAGCCTCTGGGGATGAGTGTGTTTGCTGAGTTTAAGGTTGCCAATTCACCTTTCTTTAAATTTGCTGTGCGGGACTCCTTTTTGATGCAGAGATTCTTACTATTTGCTCTCTCTGGAACCTAGGAGCCCAGCCAACTCACCATAGCTTCCAAGACATTGTCAGACAACAAAGGTCAAATCCATCACCACTGAATCAGGTTTTCATTATGAGTTCATCAAAAAAACATAAAAGGACATTGTAGGATAAAGAGTTCTGGAGAAAAAGATGCCCACTCTGAAGCTTTATTTTGCAGTAAATGCTAATGTATGAGTCTTGTGGGCCTTCCTGACCTTCCCTCCTGAGTGTTTATCTTAGACTTTTCATTATCTCCTTTGTTCTCCACAAAGCAACTTTTGAAAGTTGCTTATGAGGGAGAGATCTGTGGTTAGACAGCTGGGTTCACATTCTGCTGCTGCCACCCGTCAGCTGTGTGACACAGGTGGGTTACTTGAAGCCTTTGAGGCTCTGTTCCTTCACCTGCAAATGGGGGTACAGGGTGAGTGGTTGTAAAAGTCACTGATTGTGGAGCTCTTGGCTGGTTGATGAGCCACCGTGGGTGATGCCAGCTGCTGCTCTGCCATGTTATCTGATAAGTTATGGTGAACTGATAACAACCTGGAGTCAAAGAAAGTAAAATTCAGCCTTTTTAGAAAAATAAAAGGGTTATTTTAATTGACATTAACTGGTATTTGTATAGAAAGAAGAATTTGGTTAAGTTTTCATCCAGGAATATTAAAGAAATAAAGAGGAGAAGTAGAAAATGCTTGTTCTAACTAGAAAGTAGCTCTTGCAAGGGCAAAACAAAACTCCAGAGCTAATCTTCCTTGGGTACAAGTAATAATGCCTAGGATGAAGAGGCATCTAGAGGCTTTTTGTACCCACTAGTCACTGCTGAATTGTATTAAACATAGTTCTAGCTTCTGTAAATTTGACACTTAAATATCTAATCTACATGCCTATGCTAGGCATCCCTAGTTCTGGACAATCTGTCAGTGTGCCAGAGTCACCCAGCCATGGCCTCCTGACTCCTTCATCCAGTCCAACCATTCCTCTGGAGGAATCCTTTTTTCCCTCATGGGCATTCTTTACAAACAATCAATCCATAGAGCTCACTCTCAATAATCTCCTTATCGGTCTCTTATACCCTGGACTACTATACACCTGATCTGATCACCCCAGGGCCAGATATCAGACAACCTGAGACAGTGCCTATGTTCCAGAGCCTGCTGGAATCATTTAACCCTGCCTATCACCCATTCTAATCCTGATTACCTGCCTTGCCCATTGCTTCCTGTAGAAACCATCATAAAGACTCTTGCCCACTGTCTCCCCATCTCTTCCTATACTACCTGCCAACCTTTGTCCTGTTCAATGTGGTTCCTCATGGTTTGATATGCCTCTTCCTTTTAATCAATGAAACTATTTTGTTCAACGGCAGTCATTTTCCTGATCTGCTGGCATCCTAGGCATACAGTTTTCTATTCATTCACTATGTTTTATAATATGAGCTATTTATCACTCGTGGTTACCACACTTTGTACAACATTATCTCAGAAAGCTGGTCACAGATTATTGGTCCAGGAATGACCATGCAACATGAAGCAGCCATCTACAGACTGGACACTGGCCTAGGAATTGGTCTGGTGCAAAAGCTCTACGTAACCTGGCTTCCTTGATTGCAGGTGAACAAAGGAATAATGAATCCATTAATATGGGGTGATCCTACCACTTCAACCCAATGGTGGTCCTTGGACCAGTGGCTTAAGCAGCTTCTGTGGGCTAGTAAGAGCTCCAGAATCTCAGTTCCCTCCGAAGACCTCCTGAATCAGAACCTGCATGTAACAGAAACCCTAAGTGGTTTGTATGCTCATTGAAGCTGGAAAAGGACCATCCATGTGTAGTACTCCTGCAAGGTGCTGAACTCTGAAACCCTTTACAGTGTTTGCACACAGGCCAGGCTTTCCGTGGGCCACTCCCAACCTATGACTGATATCAGCAGGAACACCATGCAGTCCCATTCTTAGGAAATGTGGGTTCCCCTGATAGATAAATTTGGCTCAAGAACTCTGTGATGGCCTTGGTGAATTTTCCTTAGGGCTAGATCCTAAGATGTTGGTACCATCCTTCTTTCCTTCCTTCTATACTTCATCCAGGGTCAGACCCTCATGGTGGTCCAATGGCTCCCTCAACACATTGCATTTCTTCTCACAGGCATTTTCTCCCAATAACTTGCTTAAGGCTTTCATTCTGTCTTAAAGTTTGCCTTTAGGATAACATACAGGTCTGCACCTGTACCATTTCAAGTGGCAGCTTTCTAGATCTGCAGAGGTTGCAAAACTGACACAAAAAAACTGGTTGGAATTGCCGTTACATGATTGAGGAGATAGATAGATATATATACACAGATATACATGTCTCCCAAATAATGCCTCACTAGCAATGCAGCCGGAGAAGGCAATGGCACCCCACTCCAGTACTCTTGCCTGGAAAATCCCATGGACGGAGGAGCCTGGTAGGCTGCAGTCCATGGGGTCACTGAGTTGGACACGACTGAGCGACTTCACTTTCACTTTTCACTTTCATGCATTGGAGAAGGAAATGGCAACCCACTCCAGTGTTCTTGCCTGGAGAATCCCAGGGACGGGCGAGCCTGGTGGGCTTCTGTCTATGGGGTTGCACAGAGTCGGCCACGACTGAAGCAACTTAGCAGCAGCAGCAGCAGCAATGCAGCAGTTTTATATATTCCTTTCTGAGTTTATGATCCAAGACTAAACACTGTACAGATGGATGTTGGATCCAAGATGACTACACAAAAATGATCAAAATATCTACAGTTTTCCAAATATGCCTTGAGGATCTAATTTTTGTTTAATTCAATTGTATTTGTATTACATCAATAGCCATTTTAAGTAAAGAGAGTAATAAGTATCCTTGTTTAAAGAATAGGTGTACTATGGAGAACAGTATAGAGCTTCCTTAAAAAAATAATAGATATACCATATTATCCTGTAATCCAAGGATTAGACATATATCTGAAGAAAACCATAATTCAAAAAGACACATACACCTTAATGTTCATCGCAGCACTGTTTACAATAGCCAGGACATGGAAGCAACCTAAATGTCTATTAACAGAGGAATGGATAAAGAAGATGTGGTTCATATATACAATGGACTAGTACTCAGTCATAAAAAAAAGAATGAAACAATGCTATTTGCAACAACATGGAGGGACCTAGAGATTATTATACTAAGTGAAGTAAATCAGACAAAGAAAGACAAATACCATATGATATCACTTACATGTGATATTTAAAAACATGGTACAAATGAACTTATATACTAAACATGAATAGACCCACAGATATAGAAAACAAACTAATGGGGGTGTGGTAAATTAGGAGTTTGGGATCAACATACATACATTACTATATATAAAATAGATAACCAACAAGGACCTACTGTATAGCACAGGGACTATACTCAATATTTTGCAATAACCTATAAAGGGCTTCCCTGGTGGCTCAGACAGGAAAGAATCCACCTGCAACACAGGAGACCTCGGTTTGATCCCTGGGTTGGGAAGATCCCCAGGAGGAGGGCATGGCAACCCACTCCAGTATTCTTGCCTGGAGAATTCCATGGACAGAGGAGCCTGGCGGGCTACAGTCCATGGGGTCACAAAGAGCCAGACACGACTGAGCAACTAAGCACAGTGTAGCACATAATGGAAAAGGATCTAAATAATATAGATATATATGTATTCGTATAATTGAATCACTTTGCTGTACACCTTAAACTAACCAACATTGTAAATCAACTATGCTTCAATTAAAAAAAATGTTGAAGTTTCTACTGTTATTTTGGGCTGCTGCTGCTAAGTCACTTCAGTCGTGTCTGACTCTGTGCGACCCCACGGACTGCAGCCTACCAGGCTCCATCCATGGGATTTTCCAGGCAAGAGTACTGGAGTGGAGTGCCATTGCCTTCCCCATATTTTGGGCTAGCTCATAAAGAAAAAAAAATAGTCAATCTATGTGGATTAGATGGGAGGGAAATAATCCAACACCAACCTTAGAAACTGATCTCTCAGAAGCACAATAGGAGTTGATGGAGAATGGTGAGGATACACTTAGTTTAGTTAGATGTAACAAAGACTATCATCTTCTAGAAACTTCACAGGGAAAAGAATACACTGTATCCCATGCATTAACATATATGCCTCTAATCAATTTCTGCAGTATTCTAAGTTAAGTGAAATTTGCTCAGTCGTATCTGACTCTTTGTGATCCCATGGACTGTATAGTCCATGGCATTCTCTAGGCCAGAATACTGGAGTGGGTAGCCTAAGAACGGTATAAATTCATCATCTTGAACATAAATATTACAAATGATGATCCATATAGTTACAGATATTGTCCGGGGTGAAGATTAACCAGAATTAGTCTTCAGAATAAAACTAATTTGAGGATAAGGCATGCTTAGCGTCATAAAATGACAATCACTGCCCTGAGTGAATCATCCCCAGGGTCTAATTTACTTTCTTTTTCACCACTTTTTTCTATACCCTGTAAGTAGATGCCATCTCTGTCTAACAGGGGAGAGAACCAGAGTTCATTGAGGTTATGCAACTTGAATAAAAATGATGCACCAAGCAAGTAAATAATCTGGAATTTGAAAGCACTGAAACCCAGGGCTGTTTTTATTACTGTCCATCTGTATTGCTTAATAGTCTTCCCATGAAAAAAATAAAAACATAAAATTTAAAAACTGTACTATATACATGTACAATTTTCAAAATACTTTCATATGTCTCTGTTCCCCAACCCACAGCATGCTTATTAGTACTGAATGTAAAGACAAGCTTAAAATGGGGAATATCTTTGATTTTAAACCATACAGTAGAAACTGAAGCGAGAAAGATGGTGACTGAGAAAAGAGCATGAGGAAACCTTTTTTGGGAAGAACATTCTATATATTTCTTGGGGTGGTAGAAATATTTAGCCTTTCCACTAAATGGCAAGACTATTACAGTTGGCAGTTGCACAAGTGTATGTGTTTGTCACAACTCACTGACTTGTACTGTACACTTAGGAATGAATTTCATTATATATAAATTAAATCTCTAAAGTTGGTATTAATAATATGACTGATAAAAAGTCCCAGGGTTACAATTACGGTAATACTTGAAGATTATATGTTCTTTCTGGATGCATAAATCTTTGCAAATAGCAATGACAGAA
The DNA here is from genome assembly GCA_024291935.2 of Okapia johnstoni. NCBI lineage: Eukaryota > Metazoa > Chordata > Mammalia > Artiodactyla > Giraffidae > Okapia > Okapia johnstoni. The sequence continues at coordinate 35,269,638 of CM044319.1, forward strand.
GGAAAGTTTTACTTAAAAATATGCACTTTCCCCTGGCTGCTTCTTTGGAAAGATTTCTTACTGTTTACAGCCTATTATTATGTAAAATATATAATAATGACTCTCATCCTCTAAAAATGACACAGGGAAATTTTTTTCCTGATTGCATTGTATTCTCACAATTTACATGATTTTCTTAGAACTCTAAGAACATAAATTCTTCAGTTTGAAAATAAATATTACCAACCATGACCCATGTAGTCAGAGATATTATACAGGGCTGAGATCGACTAGAAGTGGCCTTCAGAGTAATTAGAGGACAGAGTGTGTCAGTGAAACCAAGCAGGACCCTTTGGGGCTCCCAGGTGCAAATCCTTTCTGTGTCCTCTGTTTCCAGTTTGCATGAAATAGGCTTCATTTATCCTCCAGCACCTTCCCTGAGTTCTAAAGGGAAGGTTCAAACAGTTGCTAATCAGGGAGGGGAGGGGATGCAGGAACAGGGGAGGAGCAGTCCAGAAACACAGGTGCAGCCTTGGGGCAGGGGCCTGTTTCTTCCTTAAGGAATACACAGAATACCATCTTTGAGCCCTTCTGCAGGAATTAACGGAGAAGGCAATGGCACCCCACTCCAGTACTCTTGCCTGGAAAATCCCATGGACAGAGGAGCCTGGTAGGCTACAGTCCATGGGGTCGCTAAGAGTCGGACACGACTGAGCGACTTCACTTTCACTTTTCCCTTTCATGCACTGGAGAAGGAAATGGCAACCCACTCCAGTATTCTTGCCTGGAGAATCCTAGGGACAGCAGAGCCTGGTGAGCTGCTCACCTGGTGAGCCTGGTGAGCCTGGGGTCGCACAGGGTCAGACATGACTGAAGCGACTTAGCAGCAGCAGCAGCAGCAGCAGCAGGAATTAAGACCCTCAGCCAGGTAAAGGATGGAATCTTCAGGCTGACCACAAGATTCCTAGAGCACAGCCCTAATACCTCACCACCAACCAATCAGAAGAAAGTCATATACCCTGCAGTTCTCACCCCAAATTTTGTCTGCAAAAACTTTTTCCCCTAAACTATTGGGGAGTTCAGGGTTTCTGAGCATAAGCCACATATTCCCCTTGCTTTGCACTGCAATAAACCTTTCTCTCCTCCAAACTTAGATATTTTGGTTTGTTTGGCCTCACTGTGCTTTGGCACACAAATTTTGTTTGGTAACATCAGCACTGGATTAATTAAAGTGAGGGTTGTCCCAAAGTATAAAAATCTCAATTCATTTGAATTTATTCAGCTAATATTTATTGCAGCCATGATGACAATTTTAGCTTGGCAGAGGCAGCTGCTTTCACCACATTTTAGTCTTAATCCACAAAAAAGACAGTGCTTGGAAAGCATTTACTTAGTTCCTAGGGTGAAGTTTAGCAAGAAGTTAGATTATATTCATTTTGCCCTTGAGGTTTCATTAATAGAATCAATGCACTCCCTTTCAAATGTCAGACTTGTTTCTACTCTTTCTCTGGGTCTCTGTCATTCTCTAGATGTACACAAATACATATTAATAAATGCATGTGTGTGTATATATATACACATACACACGTATGTCTATACACATGTATGTATATGTATATATACACATGTATGTATGTGTATCTAGTTCTCTATCATTAGGATGTTGCATAGTGAACACTGTAGTGGGTTGCCATTTCCTTCTCCAATGCGTGAAAGGGAAAAGTGAAAGTGAATTTGGTCAGTCGTGTCCAACTCTTAGCAACCCCATGGACTGCAGCCTACCAGGCTCCTCAGTCCATGGGATTTGCCAGGCAAGAGTACTGAAGTGGGTTGCCAGTGCCTTCTTCAGTGAAGTGCTAAACTGATTTTATTCTCTGACTTAGTAAGAGAACTGCTAAAGTACAAAATCATTATGATGAAAGAACATTAATGTTGGAAGAATAATAAATACAAGGATCCTATCCTTAATGCACAGAACTTGACTTCATCATCATTGGTTTTATTAGCTAACATATTTTCAGTTTATGCTAAAACGTTTCACTGTGCCTCATTCATTGGTCTACGACAGTCTTGTATTTAGGCTTAGGATAAGCACTAAGAGCTGACAAATCAACACTTTATCTTATGCATTGATCATCAGTGCCCATTTAATCCTTTTCTGTTTACTCAATTCATTTAGCCAGACCACAGCAGCCAAGATACTTCCACTTGCATTCAGGGAAACTCAATGCTCTTCACTGAGAGGGAGCCCAGTTTAGATTTCTACAACAATTTCCCTTATGATTAGCTGTTGAATTTAACTTGCCTCTGCTCTGCTGTGGTTTCAGAGATGTTAATTTTCTTGCTAACCCACAATTAGAGGAGTAAAGCATAGGCAATATTCTTGAAGGAATCTTGAGTTAAATGCAAATTACTTGAATGATTCCTATAAGCTCAATCAAATTGCTAATACACTGATGACCCTTTGTGTGTGTGTGTGTGTGTGTGGTGGGGCAGGTTAGGGAGGGGAGGATGGGAAGAGCATTTCTTTTATTCTACTTTAAGGAAAGTTTCCCATCTCTAAGTAATTTAAAGAGGCATCGACCAATATAAGTAAAGCAAAATAAATGGAGGAACGCATTTATTTTCATGTCACAGAGTAAAACAATCAAAAAATTTTGAGATTATCTATTTTGACCTCTGAAAAAATACCTTTATCAAATGTATTATTTCCTTTCGAAAGATAAAAACAGAATACCTCCACTAACACTGAAGAGATTCTAATATTAGGAATAAATTCATTCAGCATTCCACATATACTGGGCTAGCATTTTACTAGATATTTTGTGGGGAGAGATAAACCCACTTATTTTATTGTGTGTGTGTGTGCTTAGTTGCTCAGCCATGTCAGACTCTTTGTGACCCCATAGACTGTAGCCTCCCAGGCCCCTCTGTCCATGGGATTTCCCAAGGACGAATTGTGGAACAGGTTCCTTCTCCAGGTTATCTTCCCAACCCAGGGGATCTTCTTGACCCAGGGATAAAACCCACATCTCCTTCATTTCCTGTATTGGGAAGGGATTCTTTACCGTTGAGCCAACTGGGTTGTTGTTGTTCAGTTGCTAAGTCACGTCCAACTCTTTTCAAATCCATAGACTGCAGCACACCAGGCTCCTCTGTCCTCCACTATCTCTTGGCTGTGCTGTGCTTGGCCATTCAGTCATGTCCAACTCTTTGCGACCCCATTGACTGTAGCCCACCAGGCTCCTCTGTCCATGGGGATTCTCCAGGCAATAATAATGTAGTGGGTAGCCACGCCCTCCTCCAGGGTATCTTCCCAACTCAGGGATCAAACCCAGGTCTCTCGCACTGTGGACAGATTCTTTACCACTGAGCCACCTGGGAAGTCCAAGAATACGGGAGTGGGTAGCCTATCCCTTCTCCAGGGGATCTTCTCAACCCAGGAATCAAACTGGGGTCTCTTGCATTGCAGGTGGATTCTTTACCAGCTGAGCTACCAGGGAAGCCCACTATCTCCTGGAATTTGCTCAAATTCTTGTTTATTGAGTTGGTAATGCTATCCAACCTTCTCATCCTCTCCCGCCCCCATCTCTTTTTGCCCTCAATCTTTCCCAGCATCAGGGTCTTTTCCAACGAATCAGCTCTTCACATCAGGTGGCCAAAGTATTGGAGCTTCAGCTTCAGTATCAGCTGAATCTAGATTTCTCACATCTAGAAAGGCACTAAAATAAATAATGGAGACACCTGTTTCTCATGACTAGCAGCAGCCTTCTTATGACCAGCAGCCAGTCTCTGCAAAATGTATGCTTGATTGCATGTAGCCCTCTTCACGCAAATCACATATATATTGATCTCCCCCTTGCTTCTTTGGAGCAGTTCCTCAGAGCTAAGATGCTGTCTACAGGGCTATAGTTCTCATTTTGCCCCAAATAAAATTTAACTCATAACTCTAAGGCTGTACATATTTTTTTTTCTCAGTTGGCACTGTTTCCCTATATCAATGGTATCTAATTCTAAGAGGAAAGAGGTCTTAGCTACATGATTTTATAAATGGGTGCTAGGTAAAGCCCTAAAAGAACTACCCTTTTAAAGTAAATGTCACAATTCAGGGTGATTCTAAATGTTAACTATGCCTGCCAAGCAGTTGATTTTCCTCTTGTGTGAGGCACTAGAATATTTAATCTTACAATTCTAACAAAATTGGAAGATGTTCCTGTGTTTTTTTTTTTCTTTTTTCTTTTCCTTTATAATACAAGAAGCCACACAATCTGTAAGTTCGAAGCTTAAAGTTACAATGTACATTTTCAATAATTCTTTCTTGGGTAACTGCCATGTTCTAGTCTGTAACCAGTCACTAAGTGATAAACTTAGCAGATATATAGTATGCACATCTCATGTGTGCCATAGAACTTAGAAATGTTCAAAATGTATTTTATTAATCTGTATATAAACAAAATGATACATATTGAAAGCTTACTGAATGTCAGTTTCTATATTAGAAAATGTGACAATATTATTTTGTTTAATACTCATAGAAAATCTCATAAAAATATAGGATATATGCCTATTTTACAGATTTAAAAAGTAACTTCAGAGAGTGGTAGTGACTGAGCTGCAGGGCCTGACTGCTTAAAACAGATTTTTGTTTTTTTGGCCTCCTGTGCTTTGCTGGTGAGTCAACTCTAAACCCTGGAAACTCAACAGAAGAGTGACACATATTGAGCTGAAATGAGAACTGAGCTATCAGCCTGAATATACCCACCTACATATCAAGATCTTTGCTATTGAGTCAAAAAGACGTCTCTGGATTATCTGAGACAGGAGGTATACTCCCCCCACCCCACCCCCACCCCCGCCCTCTACCCAGGATAAAACAATTGGAAATTTACTCCCTACTGACTGAAACTCCAAGATGAGAATAGTAGGAAAACTAAGGGAGGAGGCTGGGCCCTTCCCAGACCACATATTTCTCATTCCTGAAGTCTGGACACCTCTTCAACCACACATATGCAGATAGGTCCCTGGAGGCCAAAAGGGGGAGTAATGTCAAGGGATGCTTTACCCATACGCCTTTGTGGTAGAATCCATCTTGGCTAAGAGATGCATGCACACACATGGAAGGATCCTGAAATACACCACATATGGACTGTGAACTAGGCAAATCAAAATGATTCGTCAGAGGAAAACCAAAAGAAATGCCCCATATAAGTGATTTAAACTGTCATGAGGGCGCAACTCAGGGACTTTGCCTCTGAGTCTGCCCATGTGTCTATCCACACGTACTGAATTCTTTTCCTCTTAATAAATAATTTACTTGCTTCACTACTTCCCATTTTTATGGAAATTCTTTCCTGCAAAGTGAAGAGCCAGGGCCTTCGTCACTGACCACTGACTGGTCTAGTGGCTAGGATGTGGTGCATCACAGCCTCAATCTCCTGCTGGGAACCCAAGACCCACTCCAGTAACTGCAGACTGATGCCACCCGAGATCATATCCAAATAATTGCTTTAACGTGTATTTCCTTTAGGAGATCTAAACATAAAGTTTATACTTTTGCTAGGTTGTTATAATATCTCATCCTATGCACTCACGTAAGCTTTGCTATTCAACATTCAATTCTCTATTCAAAATAAGATTTCAAAATGAATATTTTAACTAGGCCAAGATTTCACTAGTGAGTGATGGTTTTTATCAAAGGATGTGGAGACTTTAATTGGAATTGAGGGTTTCTGTCTCAATTCTTTCCTGAAACAGTGTCTTGAATGAACATGCTTTTGTTAATTTTTCTCTATATAATCAGGGATTAGATACAACAATTTTTATATATTATCCTATTTTTCCTAATGAGCTGAATTTCTTCTTAGTCTGAGAAGATTTTACCCTCATCTTTTCCCCCAGGATTTACATAGTTTCAGTATTCTCATTTTTTCTGGATCACACTGTATTGCCTGATCTCTTACAATGCACTCCTTTTGCAAGAATATCTGATAGCCTTCAAGGTGTGCAGCTACATCTAATCACATTCTTATCATTCACCTACAGTCACTACAAGGCATTTCTCAGTCAGTTCTCTTCTGACTCAGCTCATCTTCCCCACTGCCACTGTGCTATTCATGAGGACTTGAAAGAGCTCTGGTTGTCATGGCACATAGAGAAGCTGGAGAGAACAGTGTTATCCACAGATGGACACTGGTAAGAACTTAAGCTATTTAATACTTGTATAACTCGTTGAAACTATGAGCCATGCCATGCAAGGCCACCAAGATGGATGAGTCATAGTGAAGAGTTCTGACAATGTACGGTCCACTAGAGTAGGAAATGGCAACCCACTCCAGTACTCTTGCCCAGAGAACCCAATGGACAGTATGAAAAAACAAAAATATATGTCACCAGAATATGAGCCCCCCAGGCTGGAAGGTGTCCAACCTGCTACTAGGGAAGAGTAGAGATTACTAACAGCTCCAGAAAAATGAAGCAGCTGGGCCAAATCAGAAACACTTAGCTGTGGGTGTGTCTGATGGTGAAAGTGAAGTCCGATACTGTACAGAACAATATTGAACAGGAATCTGAAATGTTAGGTTCATAAATAAAGGTAAATGGGATACAGTTAAGCAGAAGGTGGCAAGAGTGAACATGCACATCTTAGGAAACAGTGAACTAAAATGGATGGAATGGGTGAATTTAATTCAGATGACCATTATATCTACTACTGTGGGCAAGAATCCCTTAGAAGAAATGGAGTAGCCCTTACAGTCAACAAAAGAGTTCAAAATGCAGTACTCATGTGCAGCTTCAAAAACGACAGAATAACCTCGGTTTGTTTCCAATGTAAACCATTCAACATCTCAGTAATCCAAGTCTATGCCCCACCACCAATGCCAAGGAAGCCAAAGTTGACTGGTTCAATGAAAACCTACAACACATTCTAGAACTAACATCAAAAAAAAAAAGAAAAAAATTGATGTCCTTTTCACCACAGGAGACTGGAATACAAAAGTAGGAAATCAAGAGGTACCCAGGATAACAAGCAAGTTTGACCTTGTAGTATAAAATGAAGCAGGGCAAAAAATAACAGAGGTTTGTCAAGAGAACAAGCTGGTCATAGAAAACATCCTTTTCCAACAATCCAAGAGATAATTCTACATATGGACATCATCATGAGGTCAATACCAAAATCAGATGGATTATGTTCTTTGCAGCCAAAGATAGCAAAGCTCTATACAGTCAGCAAAAACAATACCTGGAGCTGACTTGGGCTGAAATCATGAAATACTTATTGCAAAATTCAGACTTATATTGAAGAAAGTAGGGAAAACCACTAGGCCATCCAGGTATGGCCTAAATCAGATCCCTTATGATTAGACAGTGGAAGTGACAAATAGATTCAAGGGATTAGATGATAGACAGAGTGTCTGAAGGACTATGGATAGGGATTTGTAACACTGTATGGGAGGTGGTGATCAAAACCATTCCAAAGGCAGAAAAAAAACGCAAGAAGGCAAAGTGGTTGTCTGAGGACATTTTACAAATAGCTGAGGAAAGAAGAGAAGCAAAAGGCAAGGGAGAAAGGGAAAGATATACTCATCTGAATGCAGAGTTCCAGCGACTAGCAGGGAGAGATAAGAAGTCCTTTTTAAATAAAAAATACAAAGAAATAGAGGAAAATAATAGAATGGGAAAGACAAGAGAATTTAAGAAAATTGGAGCTATCAAAGGAACATTTCATGCAAGGATGGGTATAATAAAGGACAGAAACAGTAAGGATCTAACAGAAGAAGAAGATATTAAGAAGAGGTGGCAAGAATACACAGAAGAACTATACAAAAAAGGTCTTAGTGACCCAGATAATCACTATGGTGTGATCACACACCTAGAGCCAGACATCCTGGAGTGTGAAGTCAAGTGGGCCTTAGGAAGCATCACTATGAACAAAGCTAGTGGAGGTGATGGAATTCCAGCTGAGCTATTTCAAATCCTAAAAGATGATGCTGTGAAAGTGCTGCATTCAGTATGCCAGGAAATTTGGAAAATTTAGCAGTGGCCACAGGACTAGAAAAGGTCAGTTGTCATTCCAATCCCAAAGAAGGGCAATGCCAAAGAATGTTCAGATTACCACACAATTGCACTCATCTCACATGCTAGCAAAGGAATGCTCAAAATTCTCCAAGCTAGGCTTCAGCAGTACTTGAACCAAGAACTTCCAGATGTTTAAGCTGGGTTTAAAAAAAAACCGCAGAGGAACAAGAGATCAAATTGCCAACATCTTTTGGATCATAGAAAAAGTGAGAGTTCCAAAAAAACATCTACTTCTGCTTCATTGATTACACTAAAGCCTCTGACTGTGTAGATTGCGACAAACTGTAGAAAATTCTTAGAGATGGGAATACCGGATCATCTTATCTGCCTTTTGAGAAACCTGTATGCAGGTCAAGAAGCAACAGTTAGAATCAGACATGGAACAGACTGGTAAAATAATGGGAAAGGAGTGTGTCAAGGCTGTATACTGTCACTCCGGTTAGTTAACTTATATGCAGAGTACATCATGGGGAATGCCGGACTGGATGACGCACAGCTGGAATCCAGATTGCCAGGAGAAATACCCATAACCTCAGATATGCAGATGACACAACCTTTATGGCACAAAGTGAAGAGGAACTAAAAAGCCCCTTGCTGAAGGTGAAAGAGGAGAATGGAAAAGCTGGCTTAAAACTCAACATTCAGAAAATTAAGATCATGGCCTCCCTTCCCATCACTTCATGGCAAATAAATGGGGAAATGTGCAAACAGTGACAGATTTTATTTTCTTGGGCTCCAAAATCACTGCAGATGGTTACTTCAGCCATGAAATTAAAAGATGCTTGCTCCTTGGAAGAGAAGCTATGACAAACCTAGACAGCATATTAAGGAGCAGACATTACTTTGCCAACAAAGGTCTGTAGAGTCAAAGCTATGGTTTTTCCAATAGTTGTGTATGGATGCGAGACTTAAACCATAAAGAAGGCTGAACACTGAAGAAATGATGCTTTTGAACTGTGGTGCCAGAGAAGACTCTTGAGAGTTCCTTGGACTGCAAGGAGATCAAACCAGTCAATCCTAAAGGAAATCAGTCCTGAATATTCACTGAAAGGACTGATGCTGAAGCTAAAGCTCCAATAATTTGACCACCTGATGTGAAGATCTGACTCAGTGGAAAAGATCTTGATGCTGGGAAAGATTGAAGGCAGGAACAGAAGGAGATGACAGAGGATGAGATGATTAGATGGCATCATTGACTCAATGGACATGAGTTTGAGCAAGCTCCAGGAGTTGGTGGTGGACAGGGAAGCCTGGCATGATACAGTCCATGGGGTTACAAAGAGTCAGACAGAACTGAGTGATTGAACAACAACATCCCACTATATTATATATGTGTGTGTGTGTGTGTGTGTGTATACTATTGTCCCCACTACACTAATAATGGAGATTTCATGATCTTGCCTCATCTGCTCCCAGTATACCTCCTTAAATATCCCAAGTCTCCTGTAGTTCTAAACAGGAGTCTACAGATGCTTATAAACCCTTAATCACAATCAAACACAGGAGCTCCAGAACCTCCTCGCCCATATCTGTGTCCAGGAAGCCACCCAAGGTTGTCTTAGTACTGCCTCTGTTAGTGGTCATGGTCATGCTTACATCCATGTTGAACATTGTCTGTCTCAACCTCTCAGAGGACAAAACATTACTGTATTCTTGGCAGAAGTGGGGAATATATCCCCTCCCAACAAGGCACAGCTCACCCTCATTTAGGCCCTGAGATAGTTTTGCTCTCTCCTAGAGTCTCACAAAGTCTACCATGAAGATAATTTCCTTCAAGATATAATATTCATCTTTCTTCCTTCTTACTCACATTACATCCAATAGCCAGTTCCTACCCTTTCCCTTTTTGTCTTGCTTTGTCTCTGAATGATTTCTGTAGATGACCACAAAACACCCAACGGAAAATTAAAAGCCTCCTCCTCTCACCTTTGAATCCTCTCATCAAAAATACTCCCAAAGAATATATCCAAAGAAGGTCACTGCCAGTAAACTTTATTAATTCTGAAGCTTGGTTTGAGATTGGTAGGACATCTGTTTTAGATTATGTAAGTTTAGAAGATATATATGATCATCTCATCTGATGCTTTCATTTAAGGATGAGTCTGAGACCTCAGAGATATAAGCAATGTCTTAGAGCTACTAGGTTATGAAATCAATTAGAATTTTCCAAATCATGATAATAAATGCTCTACATGTGAAACAAGATTTCATTCTTCCTTTACAGAGATGTGATATACTAAACTCAATAGTCTTAAATTATCTTTTTATTCTCTGGGCCTAACATAATACCTTGGCACAAAGGGAGGAGAGGTAGTGCAAAAAATACCTATGGTGGGGGTGGGGGAGGAGTAAAGACAATATACGGGTGGAGAGTGGGAGTTTTGAAGTACTGGGTTTCAGACAGATTACAAGAATGTATTGTACAACATGAGGAATATAGTCAATATTTTATAATAACTGTAAATGGAGTGTAACCTTTTAAAATTGTGTTAAAATACATTAACAAAGAATAAAATCATAATATAAAGTACATCCTTAATGAAATCAGAGGAGGTACCATAATTTCTAAATAATTTCATTTCATATTTATCTGAAAATATTTAAAAATCTCAAGAAATATTAGTTATCATACTGCTATTTTATATCTGGCTAAGTTCCTTATGCCTTAGATATTCAAATTGCAATGGTAGTGAAACCAGTGTTCTTTGGCTCATACTATGGTGCTGAGCATCCAGGGTTACAAGAAAAGTGAAGTACCATCGAATCTATAGTCTCAACAGGAAGGTTGCATTTTGATTCATCTTGATAGAAAACATTTCAAGATTTCTGAACCTTAAAAGGAAACTAGCTTTCCATGAAAACCAATAGTAGTTTACTCTCTTAAAGCTGAACATATGTGACTTTAAAAATGGGAGCCATTGAAGGAGTCATGAAACTTTCCTGCTATTTAATAATGCCTTTATGTCATAAGGGTAATTTTACTCAGCAGCCTCTTAAGTTATACTACTGTTAGAGATTTTTTAAAGGTGTCAACAATTTTCTTCATATTTCCAGGGGAAATTATTCATTTGGGTAATTTTTTCCCTGTATTCTACTATAGAAAGATTATTTGCAATGGCTATACTTGGAAATTAAGCTAGTCTCAAAAAAAGCCTAAAATAACCATGGCCAACAATATGTTGTTCATGGGTATCTATACAATTTACCAACAAGTTGAAAAATACTTATGGAATCTCAGATTATATTAATTATATAAATATATATATTTATTTTATATATATTATATACATAAAACATATATTTTACATATATTCCCTGGTAGCTCAGCTGGTAAAGAATCTGCCTGCAATGCAGGAGACCCCCGTCTGAAACCTGGGTTGGGAAGATCCCCTGGAGAAGGCAGAGGCTACCCACTCCAGTATTCTTGGGCTTCCTTGGTGGTTCTAGTCTGTAAAGAAATCCACCTGCAATGTGGGAGACCTGGGTTCAATCTATGCAATTTACCAACAAGCTGAAAAAAATGTTTTAGAATCTCATATTAAATTAATTATATTAAACTATATATATATAATATATAGTCATACAATATATATAATATAAAATGTTAATAAACAGTACTTTACTTTCTTTAACAAGCATAAAGAGGCTTCAAGTGAATTTGTGTATTAGTTTCACCTGTAAGAAATCTAACACTGTAACCAAGAATCTTTGTGGAAGTCTTTATCTGCATTTGAGTTTGGCCAAGGGTTGGCTGGGATTAAATTTAACCTTATTTTTTTTTGTAAATTATTGTTAACTTTTGAAGAACTAAATGAAAATTATGGCTATTTTCTGCATAAAGTAAACGAATCGACAAGCAATCACATAGAAATTTTCCCTACAATTTCAATTGGTTCACTGACCCCAGAAGAACAGATGTCTGAAATCTCTCAAGGGTAATCACTGAATGTATTAATTTTTAAATCTCTAAGTCAGGTACACTGTACACACTCGACATTGTGCCTACATTAAAAAAATATCTTTATGAAAAAAGTTAATGAGAAGCCACAACTCTATGGGTATGAATTACACTCAATTTTTAAAATGGTCCCCACTCTCAGCATGTTTACAACATAATGATCACTTTAGAACTCTTCCGATTATAAGAGTTTATCTTATAAATAAGTGGATCAGAGATTGATGCTACTGGAAAGATCAAATAGTGCCCATGTTTGTTTAAAAGTGCAGTTGAAAGAGAGAAGTTATTGACATAATGGTAATTAAAACTAGTAATAACTTAACAGAGTTGGCTGTATGAAAGAAATCTGAATATAATAAAAGTTGGTGAAGTTTTGGGGCATGAAAAAAATCTATAAAACAAAGAGAACTCAAATAGTTAAGAAATGGGGTCTATATGTGGGAAGGAACAACATTAAATAAGTAGACAGACTATATTCTCTGTCTACATATCACACATGATAATTGCTGATTAGGGTACAGAATGAATCCAGAATTGTACAAGATCTCAACTAAATACTATATTTTTTCCTTTGTACTTAACTTCTAGAAATAAAGATGTGAAGAAAAATTGGCATTATATGCCAATCAAATTTTTAAAAGAGTAAATTCTAAGGAATATATTATAGGTGATACAATCCACTCCCTATATCTTATGAAATTTCATCTACTGTACTCCTAGGTACACTATGATGATATTAAGGAAATATAAGGATACAGTCACCAAAGAATATCCTATTCATTATATCCAGCATATCATGCTCTATTTAATAAGGCTGTGAAGTAGAATAATACTTTTTAAGCTATTTTCAACAGTAAAGATTAAATTAGTACCTTTCTGTTAACCACAGCTTTAAAATATAATAATAAATCTTTTCTTCATGCATCTTGGTTAATCAAGAGGCAGGAAGATTGATTTCTCTTAGGAAAATGATATGCCATTCTTCAATTTTCTTACTAGTAAAAATGTATAGTCAAAAATATCATGCATCAAATTTAATTACTAAGCAGATCATTGCATACAAAAAAAGAGTAAAGTCGTATGAAATGTGAAGATTTAAGCTTAACTTTTAACACTACCATTTTCCTAAATAATGCAGAAGATAAAATATCCAATGGTACACAGCTTTTCCTGAGTATTGGTATCACTCTTCTTAAAGTACATCCTAATTGAAATGAAAAAAATAAATAAATAAATAAAGTAGGAACAAGGGATAACACATTTCCATTATGTTACTATTCTTTGCCTTTTGGAAAATTTTGGCTCTTAAAAGTTGTCAGCACCTTGCCTTTTATCTGTGTGACTTTTTCTCTCTGAACCAGAAACCAAAGGTATAACTGGACTCATGAGCTGACCTTTACCACCAGTCATTCTTTATTTGAAGATGATAATAGATTTTCCTTATGGTAGAGCTTGTGAGCCATGAATGCCCTCAGTTATCTTACTGTTCAAGTGTGTAAAGTTGTGATAGCAGTGAGGAGCAGGAGGAAGACTCTCTTAGGACAACAGAAGCCAGGCATGGCTGCATCACAGTCTATTAGCCTTAGAATATTCTCTGATTACATATAATAAAGTTAATCTCTTGCTGACATTTAACCTGCATCTTTGTGGCCAAAATAATAAGACCCATTCTACAAGCTTTTAGAGAAAATAACTGTTAAAACTATAAAGGAAAGTTCTCTGAATTTGGCTTCTAGCTTCCTATAAATCTCTATCCAGAAAAACAAGAGATTCAAAGAATACTATGGATATAACATGAAAGAAAAAGAAAAAAGAACTATTGTCCGAAAATATCTTCCTTAGTTTACTGCCACAATACTTAAAATTGAATGATTTTTAAGTGCTAATTTTTGCATTATTAACTGCTAATTAATACCAGACACTATGTTTGGTACTTCAGCTATATCATCTAATTTAATCATGGCAAGATTCCTGAAAAGTAGAAATTGCTAAATATTTTTACAAAGGAAACTGAGGAATAAATGGGGCTGAAATGATTATTCAAGTGTTCTTGATCCTGGGACTACCCTGGTGGTCCAGTGGCTAAAACTCTGAGCTCCCAATGCAGGGGGCCCAAGTTCGATCCCTAGTCACAGGACTAGATCCCATATGCCACAACTATAGACAGCACATGGTACAACTAAGACTGGGTTCAGCCAAACAAATAAACATTAAAAAAAAAAAAACATATTTTAAAAATTGCTCTTGACTCATATTTCAAGCTCTTTTCATGCAGAACTTCTACCACCTCTTTACTTAGCTTGAATTAAGAATTTTTCTTTTGCAAGGCAAAAAATAATACTGAGCAGATGACAATACTATGCCTATTAGCCACTTACTCACTTTCACCTTAGTGAGACTTGTTTCATTTCAGATGATTTCTCCCGTGGAGTTGGTTTAGTTGATGTAATGATGGGAGCAGAAAGGTGTCTGAACAGAAATGAAAGAGGCTCCTAACAGGCACAGAGACGCAATGGACATTTGGTGGATAGATCACTGAATTCTGGAAAATACGTATGAGATAAAATGAAGAGGAAGTTTTTAAAATGAAACATTTTGCTTTTAGCCAGTCCTTCTGAATTAGGATTGCAGTCTGTTCTGAAAGCTGGAAGATGAAGTCTTATAAACAAAAAGAACAAAGGGTGAGTATTGTGACAAGCCACCAAAGTTATTCAATGACAGTGCACCCAGAGGGGAACTTGGGAGGGGAAAGACAGGATGAAGCATTTTGTGCTTTGGACATATGGGTCCCTAGATAGTTAAGATGCATATCTAAGGAAGAATTTCAATGATCCCAGTTTCTTGCATCTTCCTGTAAATAGAAAAGCAGTAAAATAATTAACTTGAGAAGTTGTTTTCCTTTATCAGTAATCTTTCTCCAACCTTTCTCTGCTTGACAAGATACATTTCTCAGTGAAAAACGTCATATATATGCACCGGCTCCTCGCCTACCTCTTTGGAGCAGTACTCTCAGAGACACTGAGAAGCTGTTTCCCATGCTCAAGTCCTTAGTAAGGTCCCTGAATAAAACTTAACTCACAACTTTTACATGGCGCATTTTTCTTTCAGTCAACAGTTTTGGCAACAATGAAGGGACCCAGAGCAGACTTATCTCCCTCGCTTGAACCCCACGAGGATTTAGATCAAGGGTCCTTTGAGCCCGTTCACCATCTTGATGAATATGTAGAAGGCTGGCCTGACATTTTTCTTTGAAATGACTACTCAAGTAAAATTTGTTGGAATAGAAGTGAAGATACCAAATGAAAGCTCTCAGCTCCAGAGGTAAGAGGCATGACTCCTTCTGGCTGAGTATGACTTTCTCAGGCAACTGTGAAATTTATGGGAGTGGAACAGGCAAGTCTTCACACTGTGCAATAGTATCATAGGGAAACACACTCATTAATTTAAATAAACTAGCACGTCTAGAAACACACACCTGAGGATTGGCCATCAAGTGCACCAAATGCCTGTGGTGGTTTTAGACTACTAGAAGGAGAAACCAAGACATATAAGAGAGATGAAACGAGGGTGCTAACTAGAGGAGGGTGCCAACTAGAGGAGCCAGGCTCACAAAGAGCACACCAGTCCATCGCACAGTCTTCAATAGTAATTTTATCCTGACAAACTGATCCTGAAATGGAAAGCAAAGCTTCCAAAAGAGAAGAAACAGGGGTGCTAGAGAACCAACTTCTAACTAACACCCCAACCTTGTTTACCTACATATAGAACATATACTTGCAATTACTTACTACATTGGGAACTAAAAATATTTTGCACTGAAATGGCCAAAATGGGGCAATTTTTACTTTTTTCAACCTTTTACGATTATATTGGAGTATAGCTGATTAACAATGATGTGATAGGTGGATGGCAAAGGGGTTCAGTCATACATATACATGTATCCATTCACCCCCAAACTCCCCTCCTTCCAGGCTGCCACATAATATTGAGCACAGTTCCCTGTGCTATACAGTAGGACCTTGTTGGTTATCCATTTTAAATAAGCAGTGTGTACAGGTACATCCCAAACTCCCTAACTCTTACTTTCACAGTGGGACACATTTGACATTTCAAAACTGGAGAGAACAAAAGTCTTTCTAGGAGGAGCTTGCATTTCTCTCCCTGTGCCTTTGAGATGTAAATAGTATACCAGGTCAGGAAACCCTTATCTAGATCATCTCTAATTCCAGGAATTAGGAGGGGAAAGGGTGGAATAGGCCTTTAAACTCAAGCAAGTAAACTTAGCTTATTCCAACTGTTTTTTATAAACTAGTGAGTTTTATATTCTAATACCTGACTTATAATTAAGTTTTAAATAAAGCTATGAGATTTGTGCTTGTATCTATTTTTATGTCTGTACGTTATAGATATGCTATGTCTATACCTTCAGATGTTGTTATCAAAATTCACTTGTAAAAGAGCTTTATTTAAATGACTTAAAATTAAGCACTTATAAATTAAATATTTCTAAATAATAAAAACCAACTCAAATGAATTTCAAGTTCATATGATCTGGGAAATGTTCAAATTAAATTAATATTTGGTATTAAGGTTACTTTGGGATTGGAATGAAAACTGACCTTTTCCAGTCCTGTGGCCACTGCTGAGTTGTCCAAATTTGCTGGCATATTGAGTGAAGCACTTTCACAGCATCATCTTTCAGGATTTGAAATAGCTCAACTGGAATTCCATCACCTCCACTAACTTTAGTAGTAGTGATGTTTCCTAAGAGGTCCATTTGACTTCACATTCCAGGATATATGGCTCTAGGTGAGTGATCACACCATCGTGGTTATCTAGGTCACTAAGTCACGTTTTGTATAGTTCTTCTGTGTATTCTTGCTACCTATTCTTAATATCTTCTGCTTCTGTTAGGTCCATATCATTTCTGTCCTTTATTGTATCTATCTTTGCATGAAATGTTCCCTTGGTATCTCTAATTTTCTTGAAGAGACCTCTAGTCTTTCCCATTCTATTGTTTTCCTCTATTTCTTTGCACTGATCACTGAGGAAGGCTTTCTTATCTCTCCATGCTATTCTTTGGAACTCTGAGTTCAAACTGGTATATCTTTCCTTATCTCCTTTGCCTTTTACTTGTCTTCTTTTCACAGCTATCTGTAAGGCCTTCTCAGACAACCATCTTGCCTCTTTGCCTTTCTTTTTCTTGGGGATGGTCTTGATCATTGCCTCCTGTACAGTGTCACAAACCTCCATCCATAGTTCTTCAGTCACTCCATCAGATCTAATCCCTTGAATCTATTTGTCACTTACACTATATAATTGTAAGGGAATTGATTTAGGTCATATCTGAATGGTTTAGTGGTTTTCCCCACTTTCTTCAATTTAAGTCTGAATTTGGCAACAAGGAGTTCATGATTTGAGCTACAGTCAGCTCCCAGTCTTGTTTTTTCTGACTGTATAGAGCTTCTCCATCTTTGGCTGCAAAGAATATAATCAATCTGATTTAGGTGTTGACCATTTGGTGATGTCCATGTGTAGAGTCTTCTCTTGTGTTGTTGGAAGAGGGTGTTTGCTATGATGAGTGCATTGTCTTAGCAAAACTCTATTATCCTTTGCCCTGCTTCATTCTGTACTCCAAGGCCAAATTTGCCTGTTACTCCAGGTATTTCTTGACTTCCTACTTTTGCATTCCAGTCTCCTATAATGAAAAGGACATCTTGTTTGGGGTGTTAGTTCTAGAAGTTCTTGTAGGTCTTCATAGAACCATTCAACTTCAGCTTCTTCAGCATTACTGGTCGGGACATAGACTTGGATTACTGTGATATTGAATGGTTTGCCTTGGAAAGGAACAGAGATCGTCGTGTCATTTTTTGACTGCATCCAAGTACTGCATTTTGGACTCTTGTTGACTATGATGGCTACTCCATTTCTTCTAAGGGATTCTTGCCCACAGTAGTATATATAATGGTCATCTGAGTTAAATTCACCCATTCCAGTCCATTTTAGTTCACTGATTCCTAAAATGTTGATGTTCACTCTTGCCATCTCCTGTTTGACCACTTCCAATATGCCTTGATTCATGGACCTAACATTCCAGGTTCCTATGCAATATTGCTCTTTACAGCCAAAGAATGCTCAAACTACCACACAATTCAACTCATCTCACACACTAACAAAGTAATGCTCAAAATTCTCCAAGCCAGGCTTCAACATTACACAAAACATGAACTTCCAGATACTTAAGTTGGAGGTAGAAAAGGAAAAGGAACTAGTGATCAAGTTGTCAACATGTTTTGGATCATCAAAAAAGCGAGAGAGTCCCAGAAAAATATCTATTCTGCTTTATTGACTATACCAAAACTTTTGAATGTGTAGATCACAACAAACTGTGGAAAATTCTTCAAAGATGGGAATATCAGACCACCTGACCTGCCTCCTAAGAAATCTGTATGCAAGTCAAGAAGCAATAGTTAAAAACGGACATGAAACAACACACTGGCTCCAAATAAGGAAAGGAGTCTGTCAAGGCTGTATATAGTCACCCTGCTTATTTAACTTATATGCAGAGTACATCATGAGAAATGCTGGGTTGATGAAGCACAAGCTGGAATCAAGATTGCCGGCAAAAATATCAATAACCTCAAATATGCAGATGACACCACCCTTATGGCAGAAAGTGAAGAAGAACTAAGGAGCCTCTTGATGAAAGTGAAAGAGGAGAGTAAAAAAGTTGGCTTAAAATTCCACATTCAGAAAACTAAGATCATTGCATCTGGTTCCATCACATGATGGCAGATAGATGGGGAAACAATGGAAACAGTGACAGACCTAATTTTTTTGAGGTCCAAAATCACTGCAGATGGTGACTGCAGCCGTGAAAGTAAAACACTAGCTTCTTGGAAGAAAAGTTATGACCAACCTAGAGAGCATATTAAAAACCAGAGACATTACTTTGCCAACAAAGGTCCATCTAGTCAAAGTTGTGTTTTCTCTAGTAGTCATTATGGATGTGAGAGTTAGACTATAAAGAAAGCTGAGCACCAAAGAATTGATGCTTTTGAACTGTGGTATTAGAGAATACTCTTGAGAGTCCCTTGGACAGCAAGAGATCCAACCAGTCCATTCTAAAGGAAATTAGTACTGAAAAATCATTGGAAGGACTGATGCTGAAACTCCAATACTTTGGCCCCCTGATGCAAAGAGCTGACTCATTTGAAAAGACCCTGAAGCTGGGAAACATTGAAGGCGGGAGGAGAAGAAGATGACAGAGGATGAGATGGTTGAATGGCAACACCGACTTGATGGACATGTGTTTGAATAGACTCCGGGAGTTGGTGATGGACAGGGAGGCCTGGCATGCTGCAGTCCATGGGTTTGCAAAGAGTCATACAGGACTGAGTGACTGAACTGAACTGATTAAGGTTACTCTACATATGTTGGTTTAATTACTACTAAGATGTTTTACTTTTATCACACCTACGTTTACCATAAGTCAAATAAGATCATGTTAACTCTATTACAAAATTAATTAACAAGAAAGAAAGCTTGGGTTTAGTATAATTACTCTAGAAATTTCCAAAACTGCAATCTAAAGATAGGTGTTGAAAACAAATGTGGTAAATAAATATAAACAGGGTAAGAGCTTCTAAGCATAATTTTTAAGAATAATCATGTTTTATGATATGACTACCTAAAAAATAATTTCTTCAGATTTTTGTAACTTGAAACTTGAGCTTTTTGTTGAATTAAGCCAAATTTTAAAAATTTACTGTCTAGATCATTTCTAAATAAGATGAAATATTGAAAAACTAATTATGAAACAGGTTTCTTTTTACAGAGAAATTAAGTCCAGTTCAGTTCAGTCGCTCAGTCGTGTCCAACTCTTTGCAACCTCATGGACTGCAGCACACCAGGCCTCCCTGTCCATCACCAACTCCCGGAGTTTACCCAAACTCATGTCCATCGAGTCTGTGATGACATTCAACCATTTCATCCTCTGTCATCCCCTTCTTCTCCTGCCCTCAATCTTTCCCAGCATCAGGATGTTTTCAAATAAGTCAGTTATTTGTATCAGGTGGCCAAAGTATTGGAGTTTCAGCTTCAACATCAGTCCTTCCAATGAACACTCCAGACCGATCTCCTTTAGGATGGACTGGTTGGATCTCTTTGCAGTCCAAAAGATATTAGTAAATATGTTTGGTGCTACATTGAGACATTTTTCTGTAAGAAAGCACGTTTTTAGAAAGTATAAATAGAATTTAGAAATTTGCCAATACACAAATTCTAATGTAAAAATTCATTATTGCTTACTTCTTAGCTTTCACTAGAAATTAAGGTTTTGAAAAGTCAAGGATTCTAATTAAAATATGTAATTAAAACCACTAAAAACATATAAGGAAAACATCCTTGTATGCATGAAAAAAGAAGGTATAACAAGTGTAAATGCATTTTGTTATAGAAAATAACAAAAAGAAAGTAATTTTGCTCTAGAGAATGAGTGAGAGAGACTAAAAGAGAGAGAGAAAGGGGGGTGAGGGAAGAAAAGAGAGAAAAAATCATAAGACAAAATCAGAAGGTAAGAAAGAAATTTATAGAAGACTATGGAAAATAAATCTTGGGAAAAAGAGCTTAATGAGTAGTTAGGGCTGAATAAGATTAGAAAAAAATTAACTGAGTAATTACATTTTAGTATTAAAGGTTAGGTAATTCAAAATACAATTAGGTTTTCTTTCTTTGTTAAGAGGACAAACTTTTCTTGAAATATTGATCTACTTTTAAAAACAGACTGCAAAACATTATGCAATCTGATATAACTATCAATATTTGCTTTTCAAATCGTTTATTGTCATTTTGGTTAAGTGAATAGTATTGTTTCACAGTGACAATTCCTATTTGACATAGTGTTTTAAAACCCTTTAATAGCTTTGAAAATTTTCTTCAATCAAATTCTAAAGTTCTTTTGAATCCCAGCTAACTTTAGGATGCTTCAGAGAGCCCCTGAAACATCTTAAGGAGAGATACTAATTAGGTTTATTAAATTAAATGGTAAACATTGTCAAATGGGTGATGATAAACCTTTTCAGGTTATACTATATAGGTAAACATCATTTTATACAATTATTGAAATTTGAACATTACTAATATATGTCCTGGTATGTTATAAACTCACATTTCTAGTTATTATCTTAAAATGCTGTATGTCACAGAAATAACCAATTTCTTTGTTAATTATATTGCAATCAGTTCTTTAACCTTGCCACTTGGTTTTTCTGTCATGTATAGACATTATTTTACTCTAAAGAAATTCTTCATCTTGAAGAAGTTTCATAGAAAGTACTTTTTGACAAGTATAGAGTTCTGAAAACTTTAAGGTCACATGACTAAACTGGGTAAGAAATTAGAGAATTCTAATGGAAAATCTAATGGCTTCATAAAACTGTTAACAGAAGATCAAAATTTACAAGAATTAGTTATACAGGTTGAATTATAATTTTTATGACTTCTTGTCTGAAATATAACTGGCTTTTATTTTTGTTTTCAAGATATAAGAAAAACCTTTCTCCCATGATCTATCCCTTACAATAATTAGGGAGATTATACCTTTTTAAGTAGAACTGAAACATTTATCTTTGCAGTCTACCTGATCCCTCCAGAATTTGGAGATTGTTACTGAGCATTCTCCTTTTTTCCCCCAAATATTCTTATTTTCATAGCAATATAGTTATTTGCATAAGTTCAATAAGAATCTGTTCTTATAACAGGAAGCAGTTTTATATTACCATGGATTTGACTGGAATATCATATTTGAGAATATGGATAGAATTAGATATAGCCAGACAGCTTCAAAGAACCAAGGTGACTTTATGAAGCAGTAAAGCCCCTTGGAAAAGCAACCTAGTGCTTAAAGGCCACCCAAGCAGCCTTTTCAAGTGAATAAGGAAGGCTACTTCCTGGCAGGTGCAGAAATCTCAAGATATACTAGAAGCCTCAAGAAGAGAGGAATCCACCCAATATTTAGGTATTATAGGCAGAATGTGACGACAAGTCCTTGGCATGGCTTTCTTGGTCTTGAGAAGCCTTCTACAGTTCAACCTGAGACTCCTTACGAAACAGTCCCAAATTAATTTAAAAGAGTTTGTCTGATCAAATACAATATTGTAAAAAAAAATCAGGCCAAATTTATTGAAATCATTTCAAACTTCAAATACAGATATGGCAAGAAGAAACAAGGGCATGCATTTCCTGGATCATAACAGACTAGTAAGACAGATGATCCAAAGAATTTTATATTATTAACAGGGCCTAATCCAGAGATAGCACATGAAATGGCTTATCAGTGAAATCCTGAGTTGTCCTAGAAATGAGCATTTCTAGCATCATGGGACAAACTGGTCATGAAATGCCTCAAAAACCTTTGTCAAATTTATGATCAAAAGGGAGAAGCTATAAACAAACAACAAAGAATGTCATTCATTATCCCATTATACAAAGGGTTAAGTTACAATCCACTGCAGTGGCCCTCAGAAAGTGTGGCCTGAGTGGAATTCAGGAGGGGTAAGACAGGGTGAAGGATTCTGTGCTTCGGATATATAGGCCCCTAGGTACTTAAGATGCATATCTAAAGACAAATTTCAATGACCCCAGATTCTTGCATCTTCCCATATATAGGAAAGCACTAAAATCATTAACATGAGATATCTGTTCTTTATGATTACCAGTAATCTTTTCCTGTGATATATGCTTGACGACATGTGCTTCCCAGTCAAAAAATTCATATGTATAATTAAAAATTATATATATATATAAAACATGAAAAATAAATATATATGTGTATATATACATATACACATGGAAACTTACAATACCATATGTAAAATAGATAGCCAATGGGAATTTGCTGTATGACTCAGGGACTTCAACCAGGGGCTTTGTGACAGTCTAGAAGGGTGGAATTGGAAGGGAGGTTCAGGAGTGAGGGGTCATGGGTGTACCTATGGCTGATTCTTGTTGATGTTTGACAGAAAAACACAAAATTTTGTAAAGTAATTACCCTTCAATTAAAAAAATAAAGTGGCAAAAAATGATATATACATGTATTTATGCATGTGGGTGTGTATGTATGTGTATATATGTGTGTGTGTGGCTCCTCCCCTGCCTCTTTGGAGCAGTCTCTTTACAGTTACTGAGAGGCCATTTCCTGGGCTATAGTCCTTAGAGAGTCCTGAATAACACAACTCATATATTTTATATTGTACATTTTCCATTCAGTTGATAGTCTCATTTCTATACCATTGCAATAATGGCTATGTACTTTACCTTGAAGAAGCAGAAAAGGAATTCAGCATTAAATGTCAAACTATAAAGGATGGATACAGTTGAAAATAGAGCTAATCAAGAAATTGCTCTGGTCTTCCTTACTGAAATGCAAAGATTAGCTTAGACCAAAACCAGATTAAAAGTAGTACTCTTAAGAAAGAAAAATGATAATAAAGAACAGCTTTAGATTTTGCAAAGATCACACAGCATGGATTGCTTAATAAAATGAGGTAATAATCACAGTATATAGAATACCAAAAACAATCTGGAAATTAATAGAGTTGTACACTAATCTTCTAGGAACAGTGTGATTCATTCCTTCAAACAATTTCCCCCCAACTTGTAACTTTTAAACAGTTTAGCTTTCTTTCAGTTAACATTGAAATCAGGAAAGGGATAATCTTTCAAAAAGGAATTGGAATATAATTTCAACCAGTGTAGCATGAAACAGGTTTTGGATCAAAGTGTGCTAGCTTCCAGCAGCTTGGGGTGAAGCTAGAAAGTGAAAGTGTTAGTCGCTCAGTTGTGTCTGACTCTTTACAACCCCATGGACTGTAGCATGCCAGGCTCCTCTGTCCGATGGAATTCTCCAGATAAGAATACTGGAATGGGTAGCCATTCCTTTCTCTGGGAATCTTTCCAAACAAGGGATCAAATCCAGGTCTCCTGCATTGGAAGCAGATTCTTTACCATCTGAGCCACTGAGGGTGAAAATTGTCAACAGCTAAACCTATTGGCTACCTAGCATCCGAACTTGTATTCATATGATGGAAAGATAATAGTCCATCTAGATAAAAATACTGAGGATTGGGAAGTAAAGTCATCAGTTAACACAATGCTTGGCATCATGTAAATAGAACTGAGCAGTTCACTTTATATGTTACCTTTGGTTTCCAGCTATTACGTAAGCCCAGATTAATGGACAAGTCAGAAACTTCATTCCCATATTCATGCAGCATTATTTACAGAAGCCAAGATGTAGAAACAATGTAAATGTCCATTGATAGTCTAATTAAAAGAGATGGCCACACCATTATTCCTCATAGTGTTTTTCAGTAGTTAATTCAGTGGAAAAAATGAACATGGTTTCTCTCTCTCATCACCCTTCCCTCTTCTGTTTTCACTTTAAACCTGGCAAAGGTGAAAAAAAAATCACTATTTCTGGTGTATGTGTATAGGCTGCAGGTGTGTGTGTGTGCTTCCTTCAAGGATCAACTGAAAACTTCATCATTTTTTGTTGAGAGTTCCTAGCTTTATTACAGTGTTTGCACAGAGTAAGTACTCATATCAAAAGCAGCCTATCTGCTGAAGAATACATCCTTGTAATAATGAGGGACAATGTGACTCTAAGTTCAAAACACAGGGACATATGCACAAAAAACTCCATTTCTATGTTCACTGCAGCATTATTTAAAATAGCCAAGATTTATTAATAGAAACAACCTAAGTGCTCATTGACAGATGAATGGAGAAAGAAAATGCAGTATATATTATACATACAGCGGGGTATGCTTTGGTTTTAAAAAAGAAAGAAATCCTGCACTGTGGGACAATATGAATGAACCTTAAGGACATCACACTAAGTGAAATAATCCAGTCGCAGAAGAACAAATACAGCATGATTCCACGTATATGAGGTCTTTAAAACAGAAAAGCAGCGAGTAGAATGGTCATTGCCAGCAGCTAGAAGAAGGGAGAACTGGGGACTTGCTATTCAACAGGCATAAAGTTTCAGTTATACAGATGAGTGAGTTCCAGGGACCTGCTGTATTACATTGTGCCTTTAGTTAACAATACTGTCTTGTACACTTAAAAATTTACTAAGGGGGTATATTTCATGTTAAGTGTTCTTACCCCAAGAAAAAGAGAGAGAGAGTCAACTGTAACCACCAGTAGTCTATGGATCTCAAGATTTAAAATAAATCATTTAATTACTTGTTGTTAGTGTTCAGAAACAGAAATGTGAAAATGATTCAACTAACTATATCACTTGTTTGCATATACAGTGTTTATATTAATAAGCCAGAATAAGTAATACATAAATGTATTCTTTTCACAAGAATTATCTTTGTAATGAAAATAATCATAAACACATGCCTTCACAGTGCTCTTGAAAAATTTATGGGCTATCTAGACTATGTGCATTATCCTCTGGGGATATTCAGACTCCAGAGGAGTAAATTTTCACATAGAAAATTAGCTTACTTATTACTTTCCAACAACAATGCTTCTGTTAGGATCTTCTGAAGGACCAAAAAACAACAAACAAAAACAATTAATTTAAAAAGTTCTGGCATCTTGTTAAAATCTTTAACTTACTTTACTTTCTAACATCATTAGGAATGAATTTCTAGGAGTATGATCTTGTGTACTTAAACTGTGAATTATCAACATGAAACAATTAAAATTTATACTTCGAATTTTATAACATCTAACAAAAGTAAATTTCTAAAAACTCACCATACTATCAATTACCAACTACTCTTAGTTGGTAGTTAATGGATATCTTCTGAATGTTAGTAGTTAAATGCTAATTAATGGCCAGGAAATATACACATTTTAGCTGTACTCACTTGGCCACTGTTTATAACATCATCATCCATGTTAGCTTGGTCATTACTCTGATTTCATGTTCTGTTCTGTGCATTTCTCCTTGGCAAACCTCAAATCACCATTGATTTCTTTGATGAGTTTTTCTAATGAATATCTTTTGTTGTTGAGTTGCTCAACTATTGCTCTATATGATACTGGGACAAAAAACCCAAAAGAACATCATTCCTTGGACTTCACAATCTGTGCTGTTTGTGTACCAATTGCCGAAGGAGACAATGGAAGGAGGAGAGATTTTCTCCTCAAACTCTGAGTGATTTGAAATAGAATCAGTAATTTCAGGATGGCAACACACAAAAAAATTCTATATTTATTCTAATACAGAATATTCTATACTAAGTGTGTGAATGTATGTGTATACACATCAGGAATAGTGCTGGGTTGCAGTTCAGGAATTCCTTTTTATTTTTCCAATTTTTAAAACAGCTATTGGTTGACTGACTGAAATATAGTTGATTTATAATGTTTCAGGTATACAGTAAAGTGATTCAGTTTTATATATATATTTTTTCATATTCAGATTTTTCCATTATAAGTTATCACAAGATAATGAATCTAGTTCCCTGTGCTTTTAAGTAGGTCCTTGTTTGTTTTATATATAGTACTGTGTATTTGTTAATACCATATTCCAAATTTATCCCTCTTCCCCTCTTCCCCTTTTGGTAACCATAGGTTTGAAAAAGACAAATATGTCTTTTCTGTCCATATATCTGTTTCTGTTTTGTAAATAAGTTCATTTATATCATCTTTAGACTTCACGTATGTGATATTGTATGATATTTGTCTTTTTCTAATTTCACTTAGTATGATAATCTCTAGGTCCATCCATGTTGCTGCAAATGGCATCGCTGCATTCTTTTTTTGGCTGAGTAATATTCCATTGTGTGTGTGTGTGCACAATGATACATATTAAAAACTGCATGTTTGATATATACAATTTGATGTTTGGCATGTGTATGTCATTAGCTTGACATGTACCTATCAACCTATGGTATCATAACCACAATCAAGGGAATAAACATATATGTCATCTCTGAAAGTTTCTTTGTGTCCCTTTCTTTGCAAATATTTTTAAGATGAGATCTATCCTCCTAAAAAATTCTTAGTTACACAGCACTGTATTGTTAACCATAGGCGCTATGTCAGGATTTCCTATTTTTAGCTATTCAAATCATGATTAATCTAGATCATATCATTTTCAGAGTCACTCAACAGTGGTCCTAAAAGCTATGGTTAAAAAAAAAAATTAAATATATACTTGACTTAAATTGCAATTCTTAAAAAGAAAGCAATTTACATTCACTAAAATTTATAAACAGTAAAGAAACAAATTATTAATCATCTCTTATTTTTTATGGGTTTGGGTGGGTTAACTATTTTCTTGAGAAGAAGAGATATATTAGAAGAAATCATTGATTGCTATGTCTTTTCTACTTGTTAGCATTATAATTATACCCACTGTAAATTACTAGAGGTCTATTCTGAAACAAAGTCACACATACAAATCTACTTCTATATCAGTATTTAGAAAAACAAAGTGCTTTTTCTCATATATATAGTAGATAATATATATATAGGCACATGCACACATATAATATGTGTATACATATACACTTGAGAATACTTTATTACTATTTATTTCATAACATTAACTGTAAGAAGTTACTTCTGATTTTATTATAAAAGTTACTATCAGTTGAAATATTTCTCCCTTTTAGTTCCACCTCAGCGTGCCCCATATTAAGCATTTTCCTACACTTCAGATCTACATATCCATCTATTGATTGGAAATCTGCACCTAACTACCTTAAAGAAACCTCAAGCTAAACATGTCTGAAAGTAACTGCATCATGTCCAGCCCTCAAGGTGTTCTCTGTCCATTAACAATTTTAGCATCTCACCAGCCAGCCAAGCATGAAAGATGACTCTTCCCTGGCTCTCTCTGCCTCAAGTTCCAATGCATCAACATGTCTTATAAATTCTGTCTCTGAAATGATTCCATGGGTTATAACCAGTTGTACTTGACAACTCACTTCTCCTTGCCTACACCAAGGGCTGTGGGCCTTTTTGTTTCTCCTTTCCAGAAGGGCTTTCTTCTCTTTGTTATTTGTTAAAATTCTCCTAGAGACAGTTACTACTTCTTCTATGGAACCTTTCCTAACTTCATTAACTAAAATCAATTGTTTCTCCCTAAGAGCTTCTGAAAATCCATCCATAAAAATATAAAAACAAATAAACAGTAACTAGAGTTCAAAGAAGAAGGTGCCATGGTTAAGTGTTATCAGGGCAAGGGCTAGATCATATTCACTTTTGAGTGTCCTGCTTCCCGCACAGTGCTCAGCACACTGAGTGATCTTTAAAGACTTCAAACGGGATTAGGGGCTTCTGCTCCCTCATGCACTGGGTCATTAGAAACAGGCATTAGCTAGGACTCTGGAGACAAGCTTCCCTGGGTTTTAATCCTAGATCTACGACTTACTAGCTATATAACTTTAGGTAATTATTAAAACCTTTTTCCTCATCCTTAAAAACAGCATTGATACAGTACCTTCCTCAGAGGATTAATCCAACAACTAAAACAGATGATAGAGGTAAAACATTCTGCTTACTAGTTGAAACTCTTACTACCATAATTCCCTCGAGCAGGGGAGTCACTAAACACCAGAACAAAATAACAGTTGGTGCAGAAGAGGGCCGAGGGAAGAGCAGTGTAGGTCCCAAGGCGTCTTAGGGACACTTCTCAGTTCCACAGGGGACAAAACATACTCTCTTAGCTTTTACCTATGGTCTGTCTCTTGATAACTCCCCATTCCTCCCGCCTCATTAAGCTGTTAGAACCAGAGCACTCTGCATGTTCATGTGTCCAGGGGTCTCAAGTATCCTTCATCTGTGTTTCAGAGAACCAAGGCTGCTTTGGGTATAAGGATCTACCCCAGTCTTATTTCTTTTCACCTCACCCTTGTCGGTTCTTTCTGTTCTGGAACAAAGCGAGAGGTTGGAACATAATCAAGGTGGAAAGTGAGGTCTGGGAGTACAGGTTGAGGATAGACAGACCTAAGTGGAGGCTGATGAGAAGAAATAGTTGTCCTTAGGAGGATACAGAGCCTTTCAGCTGGGAAAGTTCTTTCCAGAGACCCAGTCAGAATTAAGAAAGCTGTCAGGCATACGCCCAAGCTGGGACTACCTAGACTAGCACTTCTCAAACTATGTTCCATGTATCTTCAGTGATTGCTCCACGGTGATTCTATGATTAAATAAGTTTGAGAAATATATCATTAGCATACTGTCACCTGTCACATGGTCATACTGTCATTGCATCAGGGTATATATAAAAAGTTTTATAAATAAAAAGCAAACACATTTAATTTTGATAAATCCTATGTTTCTGAAAATAATCTGGACATGAGAAGTTACATAATTCCCTCTACCCTTATTGTTAGTTTCTTAGTGAACATGCAGATTATAGCTGAAAAGCTGGCCTATACTAATAACTAAAGTAGTCAATGGTTTTATATGCAAAAATGAACCTATGGCTTAAGCTCATATAGAATGTAGTTTCCACTAGTCCAAAGGAATCGCGGCATCTAATTTTAGAGGCACTGTTCCTGACAGTCCTTGGATGTGTGAAGGGGATCTGTTATTTATGTGATCTCTTATTTTTAATATCTTTTCTAACTCTAGATATTCTAAAAAAACTCTTCATTTATAGGGGGCTTGAGGGCTGGTAAACTACAGTCCACAGGCCCAATTCAGTCTACTGCCTGTTTGTGTAAAGTTTTTTTCTTTGTTTTAATGTAATCCAGGCATGTTTACTTGTTTACCCATTGTTTATGGCTGCCTTTGCCACGCCTCAGCAGAACTAAGTAGTCCAGGCAGAGATCATGTGGCCTGCAAAGCCTAAAATATTTACTCTTTGGTTCTTCATAGAAAAAGGTCGCGGACCCTGACTTCTCAGATTATTTTTTAAGAATTAGATGACATCTTTCCAAAAATAATCTTACAGAATTTATCCACATTATTTCAGTATGAAAAATGCCTAGTTAATAACCTCCTCTAGTGCTAGCGCAAAACTTTAAAACTGTCACAGGAGTAAAACTAAAACATCAAAAACTGGTATTTCTATACGAGTCACAAAAGTCATAGCATAAAGAAAGTCTCCGAGTTCTAAGAGGTAACTAGCAGTTAAACACAGAGTACTTCTGGGAGAGTTTCTTTCTCATAATTTTGACTTCATTTTAAAAACTTCACAAAGTACTCTCTTTAAAAATACAGACTCTCCCCACATTCCTTCACATGGTTAAAATTTTAATCTTGTTCATTTATTAGTACACTTAAACGTAACCTCTTCTGAACATTAATGAAAATCTCTATTTGAAATATAATTAATTAGAAAGTTCTTGAAACATACAATTTAGCTTAATCAAAAGTGAAACTTTTCATCTTTTCTCAATAAATATAGAACTTCAGAGTAATTGCTCAGTATGTAGAACACTCTACATGTAAATTTAATGAAAAAAATCTAATACTTAGAGCTAGTTTTTTTTTTGTTGAGTTGCAGAATTTGATGAGAACTACGTGTTATGATAAATACAGTGTTGGTATTTTAAATTAGTGTAATATACTATAAATCAATACAAGTGTCTGAAAACTCTGTAAGATAGCAAGGACACAGACTTTTTGTAAATGAGGAGGTAACAGCTATGATTTTAAATTGCTGATAAAAGATTATCCTGAGCATATTCTCTTTAGAATCACAAATGGTAGTCTGATCCTATATTCTTCCCCCAAATGTTAAAGAACGTTCTAAAAGTACTTCAAAAGTGAAAAGTTCGAAGAATTTAATATTGAGTGTATATCTAAATATATATGACAAAGACTCCTTATGTAGAAATATATAAGGAGAATAAATGACATTCCTCAAGCACACTGAGGACACCGGCCTTTCTGAAAAGAGTTTCTTTTTGTCTTACACTCCCTGAAAAAAAGAACGCCCAGTTCTGGTGAGACTTACACTTGGACAGTATTACAAAATTACAGAAAGAAGACAAAAAGTGGATAGAAATGGAAGGTGACTCTCAGAATAATTTATTGACATTCACAATCACAATGACCACTTGTTGAAGATTAATCTAGTCACGGACTGTGGCATCTGTGTATTATTTTTATGTACTAATAATATAAATACAATCAGCACCATTTGTGATCAGGACATTGGGATGCTGAAAGTTTAATCTTGCTAGCGATCAAATAATAAATAAATGACTACCAATTTTAAGATATGCTTACCAGAATCTAATGCCCAGGCCCTTTTAGCTGTGTCCTAAGACACTGAAGAGAGGTTAACTAATTAGAGCAAATCACAAGATGGGTCAAGAAAGTACTATAAGCTCTTTAAAAATCTTAACAACCTAAGGTATTTGTCATTTGATCAGGATTTTGAACTAACACCAAGACTAGAGGAGTCTATAAAGGAATGCTTCTTGTGAAATATCTGGCATTTCCATACATCTTGGTCAAGTTCAGTTGACTTTATATAAAGTTTCTATCTTGGGAGAATGGAGAAAGAAAGTGGCACTGGTAAAGCTAGTGGGAAAATAAAAAAAGAGAGAAAAGCCTGTAGACTTTGACAAGTAAAACCTGAAACCGTTCCATTTCTTCCTTTCAGGTCTGATGACTTAAATGAGACTGGGAATAAGATGAAAAGAATCCAAGGGGAAAGACTAATTGAAGACTTATACAAGTTTTTAAAAAGCTGAAAATTACCCAAAAAAAAAAAAGAAGATTGAGGAGTAACTTAAGAGCAGTATTTGCAGAGAGGAATTATACATGACACGGGAAGACTATGTACTTACACAAAGAAAAGTCAAATTGGAGGATTTTAGTTATGAGGGAAAATGGTTTTCTGAAAGCGAGGAGCATAAGAATTGTCATGTCTTGGAAAAAGCGGTTAAGCAGTATTCTTAAAACAACAACAAACCTTGAATGGTTTTATAATGGATTTTTTTTAATGACTAAAAGGGAAATCTAAGTAGCAAATGCAATTTTTCCTCTCTCTCCTTTCAAAGGGTTCTACACTCATTCTTCCACTTTTAAGGTAGTAGTTTTCAAAGTATGGTTTGTGGACAGCTAGGGAGTGCTTGACACATTCCAGAGGGTCTAAAGATCACAATTATTTTCATAATAATAGAGATGTTACTTTTTTAACTCAACACATTTATAACAATTCAAAAGCAATGGTGTGTAAAAATGGTGGTCCCTAAATATACCAAGGAGTGGCACAAAACTATACTAGTTATCATTGTATTCCTCACCACTCCACTCTAATTACACATCGTTATAATATTCTGCCTAATTTTCAAGTATTCATGAAGCACTCTGCATACAGAAGTCTGATGGGTCTGTCAAGAAAAGATATTTGTGCAATTGAAGTACAGGCTGGATGAGCTCCTTTGATCATGAAACAACACTTTTACTTAAAAAGAACATTTTGCAGACAAACTGGTTATAGAGACTTAAATATTTAGCAGACAATTTCTCAAAAAATGAAGTGAGTCCATCATTTTAAGTAAAACAACTAAGCGTATTTGTTTGCAATGATAAAATTCAAGCTGTTAAGTGAAAACTAAAATTTTGGAAAACATGACTCTGTCACCATAAGCTTGGGAGCTTCTCAATACATAATGGAATTTTTACTGTAGAGAAAGAGGATTTGAGATCAAATGACCAGTGTGAGGTGTTACAAAATCATATGAAT
Organism: Okapia johnstoni; assembly: GCA_024291935.2. NCBI lineage: Eukaryota > Metazoa > Chordata > Mammalia > Artiodactyla > Giraffidae > Okapia > Okapia johnstoni. The sequence goes on from CM044319.1 coordinate 35,302,331, forward strand.
AAAGACTTATTCATTCAAAAAATGGGTGGAAGATCTAAATAGATATTTTCCAAAGAAGACATACAGATGGCCAAAAAGCACATGAAAAGATGATCAGAGAAATCCAATCAAAACTACAATGAGGTATCACTTCGCACCAGGCAGAATGGCCACCATCAAAAAATCTACAAACAGTAAATGCTGGAATGGGTGTCAAGAAAAGGGAACCTTCCTTCACTGTTGGAGGGAATGAAAATTGGTACAGCCACTATGCAGAACAGTATGGAGGTTCCTTAAAAAACTAAAATTAGAACTACCATATGACCCAGCAATCCCACTCCTGGGCATATACCCATAACCATAATTAGAAAAGATACATACACCCCAGTGTTCACTGCAGCACTATTTACAACAGCCAAGACATAGAAGCAATAAAAATATATACCAACAGATGAAAGGGCAAGGAAGATGTGGTACATATATATGAGAGAATAATTACTCAGCCTTGAAAAAATGAAATAATTCCATTTGCAGCAACATGGATGGACCTAGAGAATTTCACACTGAATGAAGTCAGACACAGAAAGGCAGATATCATATGATATTGCTTATATGTGTAATCTTTAAAAAAGGGTACAAATGAACTTACAAAACTGAGGCAGAGTCACAAATGTGAAAAGTAAACATGTTTACCAGTGAATAAGCCTGGGTTGAGAGTCCCTTGGACTGCAAGGAGATCCAACCAGTCCATCCTAAAGGAGATTGGTCCTGGCTGTTCATTGGAAGGACTGATGTTGAAGCTGAAACTCCAATACTTTGGCCACCTGATGGGAAGAGCTGACTCATTTGAAAGACCCTGATGCTGGGAAAGATTGAGGGCAGGAGAAGGGGATGACAGAGGATGAGATGGTTGGATGGCATCACCGACTCAATGGACATGGGTTTGGGTTGATTCCGGCAGTTGGTGATGGACAGGGAGGTCTGTTGTGCTGCAGTTCATGGGGTCGCAAAGAGTCAGACATGACTGAGTGACTGAATTGAACTGAACTGAAGCCTGGGTGGGGGTGTGGCAGGGTTGAGGGGGGAGGCAGGGTAAATCGGGAGACTAGGAATGACATATACACTAGTATATATAAAACAAATAGCTAATAAGGACCTACTGTATAGCACAGGGAAATCTACTCAATACTCTATAAAGATCTATAAGGGATAGAATCTAAAAAGACTGGTTATATGTACATCTGATTCACTTTTCTGTACACTTCAAACACAACCTTGTAATTTAACTATAGTCCAATAAAAATATTATAAGAAAGTTACCTAAAAAAGGCCTACTAAAGTACTTTTCCTTTTTCTATCTTCGTATATGTGTAAGTCTTGAATTTCTTCATCTACTTCACTAAAGTATTATATTACAAAGGCTGAATGCAGAGGTAGACTGAGAATTCAGCTAACTTCTATTATGCCAGATATCAAAGAAATTTGCAAAAAATAAAACAGTGCCTCTTTTTAAAACTATTTGCTTTAAAATAGTTATTTTTAATAAAAGTATTATTAATGTTAGCATGTAAGGAATTTCATTTTAATTAATATTTAGTATTTTAAAATAAATTAATAATTTTTCAAGTATCTTAAATTTAGAGAACAGTAAACGTAAGTAGATACAACCCATATGAACAAAAGCTCTTTCAGATCCTCTTGCCTTTTTGAGAGTCTAAAGGTTCCTAGAACCACTGGTTTAAGAGCACTTCCTAAAATGTTTTTTAGATGAAACTCTCCTAATTTCCTTCTTACACTCTGGCAAACAATTAATATTCACTAGTAACCACTAAGGGACTTTCTTGTAACTCAGTAAAGAATCTGCCTGCAACACTGGACGGAGAAGGCAATGGCACCCCACTCCAGGACTCTTGCCTGGAAAATCCCATGGACGGAGGAGCCTGGTAGGCTACAGTCCATGGGGTCTCGAAGAGTTGGACACGACTGAGCAACTTCACTTTCACCTTTCCCTTTCATGCACTGGAGAAGGAAATGGCAAGCCACTCCAGTATTCTTGCCTGGAGAATCCCAGGGACGGTGGAGCCTGGTGGGCTGCCAGCCTATGGGGTCGCACAGAGTCGGACACGACTGAAGCAACTTAGCAGCAGCAGCAGCAGCAGCAACACTGGAAATCTGGGTTTGATCCAGGGGTCAGAAAGATCCTCTGGAGAAGGGAATGGCATCCCACTCGAGTATTCTTGCCTGGAGAATATCATGGACAGAGGAGACTGGCAAGCTACAGTCCATGGGGTCACAAAGAGTCTGAAACGACTGAGTGACTAACATTCCACTCCAGCAGCCACTAAGTACCATAAACAAGACATTGCAATTCAGGTAGGAGGAAGATGACTAAACCAAGTGCTTCAAACTCAAACACCTGCAGACAAATTACAAAGCAGATGACATAAATGAGTAAAATAATCTCATTTGAAAAACTATGGAGTGAGGCTGCAACCCTCTCCCCACATGAGTATCCTTAGGCCTGAAGACTGGGACCAGGGTGTCTGTCTGCAGTGGACAGATCTTGTGCAAGTAGACAAGGGTGTCTGGACAGAGCTGAAGATGTCAGAGCGGAAGCATAAACCACAGGCTGAAAACTGGATCTCAAATGGCATTGCATTCCCCAACAGAATTTTGAGAATCTCAAATCTGAATTTAGCCTTCTCACTTGTGACTGAAGGTATACTGAAAGTCACTCAGTAGTGTCCTACTCTTTGCGACCCCATGGACTATACAGTCCATGGAATTCTCCAAGCCAGAATACTGGAGTGGATAGCCTTTACCCTTCTCCAGGGGATCTTCCCAACCCAGGGATTGAACCCAGTTCTCCTGCATTGCAGGTATATTCTTTCACCAGCTGAGCCACAAGGGAAGCCCATTTGGTAAGGTAGGATGATTTAAAAAAAAAAAAAAGTATTTCATAGAAACTCTTTTCACCTTAGTTTATAACTTAATTATGGAAATGGAGGAAATGTGGATATCTTTTTGTGTTCTCTCCCTGGCTCACAGATGTTTAGGGATGTACTTGGATATTGGCCTAGGCATAGGAGAGCTCTGTGGGCAGAGAGAAGGAAGGTAGTCATTATACTAATACATTCTCTCTAAAGAGAACAGGTATTTTCAGATTCAGAAAACTAGCCAGATATTCTGATTTTTACAAAGATTTTAGAAATCCAAATTGTAACACAAATTTTTCCATTTTTTAAAACTTGACAACTAATCAAAAGTATTAACACCTGGTAGCAAACCCTGAACAGTACAAAGGAATACTTTGACACCTAGAGCTTGCCAATGGACCACCAGGTTATAATATCTGGGCTTGAAGAAAGTTTCCTAAAAACCTCTCCCAGCATCCTCAACAGACTCATGATTAATAATGATGGAAATAGATAGTACTTAGAGAATGCCTCCTACAAAGCCAGGCATTATATTAGGACCACTGAACACATTCTCTCAACAGCATTCATATTTTAAAATGTGTTTTCATCTATGAGAAAGCTTTGGAGTTCAACCATCAATTTTCATGTAATCATTTTACTCTGTAATAAGTCTTATCAAGAACTCTGTTTATGCTTTTGCATGGTGACTTGACTATGGCAAGGTTAAAGTATGTGCACGTAGGTTAGAACAATTTACCTGGTCTGTAGAGGTTTTAAACTTTGGCACAAATTGTAATTAAGTGTATTAATCTGCTTTCCATATTGATTCCATTTCTGTTGTTCAATAACAGATTTTGGGCAAGTGAAACCTGAACCCTTCTGAGCAAAAACTCTTCTGCTTCTATGCCAATAAAGTGTCATCTCTTGATTATGACTTCATTTATAGCCTTTCCATAACTCCTTCAAATGGTATTCTAGATGGGCTATAAAGTAGTTAATCAGAATAAATTAAAATTTGTACTTAGCACTAAAATGTAAATTAATTGTATGTTTTCTCCCAAATCTAACCATTTTAAACATCTGGTATATATATTTTAGTGCTTCATTCACTCTAATGGTGATAATTTTAGCAAGTTGTTAAAACTGCTTTCACTTCCCCATCATGGCAGTCCAAGGGATGCAGCTCATGTGTCAGCACTGAAGCATCTCTTACAAACTCATTAGAAAAACAACCGGTCCTCTTTGGTTCATCGTAAAGTAAAATAGAGCAGAACATTATCATCTGCCCACTGCCAACCAGACAATGAAACCACTGGCCTGACTGTAAAGAAAGTTTAAAGTTTTCAAGAATCAAGGGCATTAAGTACAGAAAATTAATCTTTTCACTGCCATGTTTTATTCTTTTGAATATCAATTTTCACCAGCTGTGATAGCTTATGTAGCATCTGCTAGAAAGTAGAAAAAAAAAATGCACAGAGATTGTATTTAAGTACAGCAATAGTTTTATTTATTTTTTCCTTATGATTAAGGCCAACAGAATCATGGGAAATTCATGACTTGCAAATGATATAAATTACATAAAGATTGAAAATGCTCATAACTTACTTTTAATTAAATAATAAGCCAGAACAGATTTTTCTCTAGTTTTGATTCATGTGCATTGCAAATGACAGGCAATAATTCATGCAAAGACTATCATATATTGAGTTCAAGATGTGCATATTGTCACTTTTACATTCCAAAGCTGTTTCAGTTCCTCTTAGTTCTTTGCTATTCTTATTTAACATTAAATAGCTAACTTGACCAATTGTTTCCCCAGAATTATTCAGCATTTTAACTCAATTATCTTTCTGGTTTGGTTTCCTAGACATGGAGAGTTTTAATTTCAATGCCAGATAGGTCTATATGCAGGTCACCAAATGTTTCATGTTTGTGGATTCTCTTCCTTGTACTTTACTGAATTGGTCATTCATATAGACATTGCTTCAGTCACTACATGTAGAAAAATCACCATTTTCTAAAAAGTAGACACAGTTGGCAATTCAGTTTTTAATAAAAATTTGCAATTTCTTTTAACCAAAAAGAGAAGAATGAACCATACTGATAGAGCAAAATGACTGTACTAAACTTCCCTTCTTACTCTAGAACTCAGGGATTGCTTCTGCTTCTCTAGTTGCTACTTCTGAGTGATAAATTCAAACACCATAAAGAAGCCATAAGAGCAGTAAATATAAGCTTAAAAATGGAATCTGAACATAAAGTATCTAAATATACATGCACCACTATCTTAGTTTGGGCTGTTATAACAGAAATACCATAGGCTGGGTGACTTTTAAACAGCAGAGATTTATTTCTCACAGTTTTGGGGGCTAAGAGTCCAAGATCAAGGTGGTAACAAGTTCAATGTCTGGAGAAAGCCCACCTCCTGGTCCACAGACAGACATCTTTTCTGTTTGCTCACTTGGAGAAAGCGTCTAGGGAGCTCCCAGGGTAATTTTTATAAGGGTACAAATTCCATTCAGGAGCGCTCCACCCTTACGACCTAATCACCTTCCAAAGCCCCATCTCCAAATGCTCTATCACATTAGGAGTCAGGGATCAGAATATATACGCTGGGTGGAAACAAACACCAAGTCTACAGCAGTCAGCCTACCCTCCAATGACTCATAATTTATTCAAAGAAAGGAGTGTTACACTTTCAGCATGTTAGAAATTCCACACACAGGGATTTCCCTGTGTGGTCCAGTGGTTAGGAATCTACCTTCCAATCAGGGGGTGTGGGTTCGATTAATGGTTGGGGAACTAAGATTCCAAGTGCCCTGGGCCAATTCCTGAGTCCATGCTCCACAACTGAGAGCCCACATGCTGCAACTAGAGAGAAGCCCACACACCGCAATGAACTGCCCTCATGCTGCAACTAAGACCTGATACAACCAAAAATAAAAATAAGATATTCTACACACATATAAAAAATCCATTTGCTTTTGAAATATTTTTCTTTCCTTGTTTTCCTTTTTTGTTGTTAGGAGAGCACATGGAATTTAGTGACAATGTTGTGAGTGCTCAGTCTTGGAACAATTATGATGGCAATAGAAAACAATATCTACTTTGTAGAAGTCAAAAGTCTCAGGATGAAATGGGATAGACAAACAAACAAAAAAAGAAGATTACAAATAACTACATGAGTATGCACATATTAAATCACACTCTAAGTGCCTGGTGTCTCATTGTTTTGCATTTTCTAAGATTCCACCTGTACCTATTCTGAATGTATCATCCCTCACGGGCTGTTAAAATGTTTTAAAGCAGCTATACATCTCAATCTAAATATATAAATCTCTTTAAATGAACAATTTCACTGGGATTTCTTTTCTATAAATGTGGGCTCTGATTTCACCTCGTACAAAATGATATTCAGCTCTACTTATTCTTACCATCTGCTATTGTTACTCTCATTACCAAATGGTGTTACAACATTGAATAGTCTATAGAAGGTTTACTTGGATTGGAATGTCCTGTAGGAATCTAAAGCAGATATTTCCCTTGGTTTCCTTCGTCAGAGTTCTTTTGAATTCTTCCCATTATATGCATAATTCCAACATGACTTTAAATTACTGATAAATAACCCAAGAAAGGGTTGTGTGGGCTACATAGAGCAGGGATAGCAGGAGAGACACGTGGTATATGAATGCATTACTCATCTGGTAGTTGTCTGCTTATTTATCATATCGAGTGAGGTGCAGGTAGGTTGGTTATGCCAAATAATTTGCAAAATAGAACCATGTCCTTGTCAAAAAAAAAAAAAAAAAAGACATAGACCTAGTCAAGGCAATTCATATCTTCATAGGGAAAGTATTAGCTCATATTTCTTAACACAATAGACTTTCAGATAGTCAATAAAAAACATTACTTAATTTTTTCATCTAGCTTTAAGGCTCAAAATGTTATTTAAAGCAAATTATATTCTTATCAAGTTAAATGTCAAAAAGAGTAAAATTAAGAGTATACAGTGGACATTTTGGTTCACTCTTTCATCATGCATTCTAGCCCAGGTGATTAGCCTAAGGGAGAACTTCCAGGTCACACATATTAGCATCTCAAGTTATAATCTGCAAACCAGCAGCCTTGCCACCCCCTGGGAGCCTGTTAAAATTGCAGCCTTTTTTCCCTTCCCCACAGACCTACTGGCCTTGCCTGGTAGTTCAGGGCTAAAGAATCCTCTTGCAATGCAGTTTCTATCCTTGGGTCAGGAAGATCCCCTGGAGGAGGGAATGGCTACTCACTCCAGTATTTTTGCCTGGGAAATTCCATGGACAGAGGAGCCCAGGTTACAGTCCATGGGGTTACAAAAGAGTCGGGCATGACTGAGCGACTAAAACAACAACAGCAACCAGACCAACGGAATCAGAGTTTGAATTTTAGCAAGCTCTGTCAATATCCAACTTCGGCGACTGAGATGTGAGTTACGTTCCTTTAGGGGAGTGAAGGAGGCTCTGGAAAACTTTACTGGTTCTAAGATTCTCTAGAGAGAAACACTTTCTTATTATTCTAGTCATTGTTGCATCAGGAGGCTATGCCTGACACTGCTGATTGTGCTGTCATCCTGAGGTTTACCGTTCATTCTTCAGGTGACTTTATGCCAACACTGATGAAGAAAAAGCAGAGAAACTGAAAAAAACACTATGTCCTTGATGGCATTGCTGAGCCACAGAACCAACCAACCCTGGAGCCCACATAACCACTGGGTTTCTTGTTATATGAGGTAATGCTTTTCCTTATTGTTTCAGCCAGTTTGGGCTAAAGTTTTGGTTAGTTGCAAAGCATCCTAATACAGAGGAGAAGCAGGAAATTTTTCCGATTGAATTCATGTTGGTTTCATGTATTTTTCAAAAAGGAAAGCATCTATGGCCTGACCGTCTATATTTTCAACCCATTCAACCTCTCTCTTGAGTTTCCCGGAATGCAAGCTCCCAGTGGAAACTCGTGGGACAGTGGAGTAGAAATTGGAGGAGGAAATGGCAACTCACTCCAGTATTCCTGCCTGGGAAATCCCATGGATAGAGGACCCTTGTGGGCTACAGTCCATGAAGTTGCAGAAGAGTCAGAAATGACTGAGGGACTTCACAGCAGAATAGCAAACTCCTCCTGGCTTGTTGTTCTAGAGACCCATATGCTGAATGAATGAATAATGACACCGGTGCAGAGAATTAAAGTTATCTTCCAAAGTATTTATAATTACCCTAAATTCAATTTTATTTTTACCTCTTCTCTTTTTGAAAGCTACCATGGCTCATTAATAAATTACTATTGCTTAGAAGTCCCTGTCCACATCATGCACTTATATAACTGTACCTGCCACATTACAAGTTTATATGTCTCTTCCCAATGTCCCTAATTATACAGCATGAGAATACACATGTGATATTTGTTGAGTAGTACAAAGCAAAATCGGAGAAGGCAATGGCAACCCACTCCAGTGTTCTTGCCTGGAGAATCCCAGGGACAGTGGAGCCTGGTGGGCTGCTGTCTATGGGGTCACACAGAGTCGGACACAACTGAAGCGACTTAGCAGCAGCAGCAGCACAAAGCAAAATATATCTACCATCTTATCATACCACTCTAAACCATGGATCCATGTGATATATTTTTCCACCTATTCAGAGGTATTTGCACAGCCTCCAGGTAAGTTCCCTCACACAGGAAGAGACCGCATGTTCAGTTAACCTCAAAGAGGTCACTTGTTCATGGCAAAGACCATTTGCCTTTAGTGGGCAGGGAGAGTCACCATGTGGGCAAGCGCAGTGGGGGTGTGTATCACAGGATGAGGTCAGAGTGTCCTTACTTGTTTCCCTAAGTGAATAACACGTAAAGAACACGTTCGCATCACTGACATTTCTTACTGCACTTGTGTTCATTTGGATATAATAGGTACTCAAAGAGGGAAGGAACAATAGACAGGCAGTGCTCCTGTTCCAGTCAGTAATTAGGTGACAAGTCACCTTCCTGAGCCCCAGTTACCTCTTTCACAAGAGGGTGGGGTTTCATTCCACAGTAGTTCTCAGCCGTAACTCTATGTTGAAATCACCGAGGATTTAAAAAAAAAACAGACTGTTGGATCCCACCAGCAAAATTTCTGATTTGGTTGGTCTAAGTGTAGGGCAGGAATGTAACACTTCTCCAGTAAATCATATGTGCAGCCATGATTGAGAAGTAGGAGAGTAGGTATTTTCAGGTTTCTTCCTAACTTGAGCTCTTCTCGCAGATGATTTTCCTGGAATTTCTTAGTACTGTTCAGACATTCTTTTCTCAGGCATGGAGAATGCTGCCTAACAGCCTCACATCCTACCTACTTGGCCTCCTCTTAGAGCTATTTTCAGCCCAACAAAACTTGGTAGCAACCACAGAGAAAGAGATATAGTTACACTGTAGGCACCTAAATAGGTGTAGGGATATAACACACTGTAGGCATCACCAACTCGATAGACATGAGTCTGAGTAAGTTCCAGGAGTTGGTGATGACAGGGAAGCCTGGCCTGCTGCAGTCCATGAGGCCACAAAGAGTTGGACACGACTGAGCGACTGAACTGAACTGAGGCACCTAAAGGAGAAGAGGATATATAGAAGGTGTTTCTGAAGCCATTTAAATTATCTTCTTTCTAGCTCATGAATAGGGACATGTTTTGCTTTCTGTACCCAGATTTCCTCTTTCTCATCGCTTTGGTCCAGCATCCCCAAAGGGCATGGGATCAGTTTCAGGTGAGACCAAATGAGACTGCACAGCCAGGTGATAATAAATCTATGTTTACTCCAAATGCAAACCACTCAAAATACACATTCAACTGGCCGCTGGGCTGTAGTAAAGTGTACTTTTATTGGGGAAAAAAGTGAACTTTTGGTTATGACGTGAATTACACAGACAACATAAAAAGCCCAGTAAAAAAAAAATTAACAGAGCAACTTCAATGCACCTTAGTACTTTAAAATCACAGAGGGATAACACCAGAAAGAGCAAACTTTCACTGCACCCTGGCCAAATTCCAACTGCCAGTATCTGGGTCTCAGTGCCTATGTGTGCATTCAGTCGCTCAGTAGTGTCCAACTCTTTGTGACCCCGTGGACTGCAGCCTGCCAGGCTCCTCTGTTCATGGGGATTCTCCAGGCAAGAATACTGTAGTGGATTGCCATGCCCTCCTCCAGGGGATCCTCTCAACTCAGGGAATGAACCCAGGTCTCCCACACTGCAGGCAAATTCTTTACTGTCTGAGCCACCAGGAAAGCCTATGAGCTTTTTCCAAAACAGAAGAATGCCCATACTTAACCTGAAAGGCATAGACTGAACATTCTTCTTAGTGAAGCACTCTCAGAAATTTCCAAATGAATACCCCAGTTTCCTGGCCTTTCAGGTCTGATCAAACCTGGGCATGTATTTTGCATAGTCGCCCAGAGTTCTTCACAAGTTTAGGCTTCAGTGGCCACCATGGTACCTGGCTTCATCACACGGGTACCATATTGTTTCTTTCCGTCCTTGTAGCACTTCTTAATTCTACTCTAATGGTGTGACCTGCACTTGATAAACACAATTTTTGTTCACAAATCCTATCTCAGGCTCTGCTTCTGGGAGAATCCAACCTAACACAACACTGTTATCAGCTCTCAAGGTGTTCATAGAAAACTTGGCAGTATATCTGTTTTGGGGGTGGTGTGGAGAGACAGCTGAAAAATAAAGAATAAACAAAACCAACTAGTAGGGAAAAAGAGTCAAGTAAATGTGAATGGGAGATGTGAGGATGGTGGGGGAGGCAGAATTCAGCACAGATGATCCCCAACTTGTGAATATTTTACTTTACAATGGTACAAAAGCAGTATGCACTCAGTAGAAATCATACTTCAAATTTTGAGCTTTGACCTTTTCCTGAGCTTGCTGGCTTGTATACTCAGTCATGTCTGACTCTTTGCAACCCCCATGGACTGTAGCCCACCAGCCTCCTCTGTCCATGGGATTTCCCAGCAAGAATACTGGAGTGGGCTGCCATTTCCTCTTCCAGGGCATCTCCCGACCCAGGGATTGAACCAGCGTCTCCTGCATTGCAGGAATATTCTTTACTTCTTGAGCCACCAGGGAAGCCAGGGGCTAGCAATACATGGTACATACTTTCTTATGGTGCTGGACAGACGCAAGGAGCAGCAGTCCCAGTCAGCCAAGTGATCACAAGGATAAACAACCAATATACTTACAACCATTCTGTACACAGACAATGATTCTGTTTTTTTTTTTTCCCTTTCACTATAGAATTCAGTAAACTACATAAGATATTCAACACTTCATTAAAAAACGCTGTAGGCTAATGTAAGTACTTGTTCTGAGCACTTTTAAAGTAGATAAGGCTAATCTATGATGTTTGACAGGTTAAATGAATTAAATGCATTTTCAACTTAAGATGTTTTCAACTTATAGTGTGTGTATCTGGGCCATAACCCCATTGTAAGTCAAAATAGGTGCTCAGGTAGGTTATAGTTAGAAGCTAAATTTGAGCAAAGATTTAAAAGTAGAAAAATACATTTAGGCTAGTATCAAGTGTCCTTTCAAATAAACAAAATTTAAAATTTTGAACCTACAATGACTTCAATGTAGTTGTTTTCCCTCGCTTTAAAGATGCAGAAAAGAAACAGCAATTTTCACTCTGTGTTGCTGCCATCCTAGTTTATGACACATGGCCCCTGCTGGCCCCTATTTGACATACAGAGCATTGGAGAGCTGGTTCAGTTCTCAATTCTTGCTTGAAACTGCTATTCATACTAATTTACCTTCAGTTCTAAGGATGACAATGATTGGTGTCTATTAGCGTGGAAGCTGGCTGTGGACAACACTTCTGTGGTTCAGGTACATCCTGTGGAGGTAGACTTTGCAATTGGTTTCATACTTGCTTTCAGCACAAGTGACCCTTGCCTTGTCATCAAAGAGAAATATTCCTCTTCAGGGAAGGAAACAACTCCAGTTTGCCTTGGGCAATCTTTATTTATTGGTTCGGCCAAAAAGTTCATTTGAGGTTTTCTGTAACAAACAAACAAACTTTTTGGTCAACCCAATAAATGGGAGCAAAGTTTGATTTTAATCCAACATAGAGGGATCTGATCGGAGAAGGCAATGGCACCCCACTCCAGTACTCTTGCCTGGAAAATCCCATGGATGGAGGAGCCTGGTAGGCTACAGTCCATGGGGTCGCTATGAGTCAGACACGACTGAGCGACTTCACTTTCACCTTTCCCTTTCATGCACTGGAGAAGGAAATGGCAATCCACTCCAGTATTCTTGCCTGGAGAATCCCAGGGACGGCGGAGCCTGATGGGCTGCAGTCTATGGGGTTGCACAGAGTCGGACACAACTGAAGCGACTTAGCAGCTGCAGCAGCAGCAGAGGGATCTGATAAGTAGTTCTAGGGTAAAGGTGATACAGTCGATCTAATTTTATTAAGAATGTTTGGTGATTTGTAATTGAAAGGCAGCATCTGTTAAAAGAGATCATAGTAGATACCAATCAACTGATTTATAGGATCATCTTGAGAATGTGAAATTCTCACTCTTTACGAAAAAGCCTGTATGAGGGCTGATGAGTGGATAGAAAGACAAAAGTGACCCCCTTCCTCTTGACTCATGAGCAGCTTCCCTGGCCTGAGGGCCTTGCTGATTTCACCACGACTCTGGGCTCAAAGAACATGGTTGGGGCAAGATCATGAAATGTCTTATAAACTATATCATGTAGTTTGTGTTTTATCCCAAAGATAACAAGAAAGTAGCAGAGGAAGCATGATGGGTATGGCAGCAAGAAGACAGTGCTCACACATTTGTTCTCTTTGGGAAGAGATGTATATGTGGTAGGAGACAGCAATCACTGATGTGCTGTGATACGGAAAGTGATGAGATAAATACTTAATACATCCATATGGATTTCACACCTCTTTACATGATGTCACAGGTCATATTTCAAGTCATTATCTAGAATTATGTGCTACATATACTCAGAATGATCTGTGACAGTGTATAAGTTAAAATGAAGTGCCAATTATCTGCTAAAGTTGTATATGTGCATAGCATGTGACCTAGGAATTTTACTTGTAGATCTGTGCCCAATAGAAATGCACACATGTGAGCACCAAAGACATGTGCAAGAATGGCTGCAACAATGTTCTTTGTAATAACCCTAATATGGAAATCATCCAAATGTCCATCCATTAATGAGAACAGATGAAATGTGGTATGCAATCTAATAATTGGATCAACACAAGGACACTACATAAAGCAATGGAAATGAACAAAATTATTGCTATCCCTTACAACACGGACAAATCTCACAAATATGCAGAGGAGAAAAAGGCAGACAGAAAAAGAATACATAGTGCAGAATCCATTATGTAAAGTTTCTTTAAAAATTATAAAACTAATTTATCCTGTTAGAAGTTCGAATAATAGCTCCATTTTGTGAGAAGAAGATGGTAGAGAATAAGTTAGAATTCAAAAGGGGGCATGAGTGGGTGGTAACTGAATGGGAAGATTCACTTTGTGAAGTCACGGAGCTCTTATTCATATTGATTTGTGTATCTTTCTGTTACATGCCTTAATAACATTTATATAAATAGAGATCCAAGGAACCTCAAGTTCATAGGAAATTAGTTACAAATATGCAATAAGTTACATCTCTTTCTGCCACTAGGAAAAATTGCAATATCAAATGATATAGGTGAAAACAAACTGAGCTGGAAACAGAAATTATGTGTCAGAGACTAAGAAAAAATAACCCTAGTATTTATCAAGTACTTAAGTCTTTGCCAAACAACATAACAGGAAGTTTATATTTATTTTCATTTTATATTAATTAACACAATAATCTTAAAAGGTAAGCTGTTATTGTTATACTCATCTGACAAATTATGAAACTGAAACTCAGTAAGGTTAAATAACCTTACTGATTTTTAGTAAGGTTAAATAATTTTCTCATGTTCTCACAGCTAGAATGGGGCAGGGTAGCATTTGCCCTCAGACCTGAATGACTTTTAACCCCTTATACACATCGTTTCCTTAGTGTAGTGGTTATCACGTTCGCCTCACACATCAGTGGGTCAACCTGAGCAAGTTGTCATCCCCTCTAAGCCCTAGTGTATTCCTCTGTGAAATGAGAGAGAGCTCCCAAATTTGCTTGGAGTAAAAAAGAACTACTGGTTGTGTTCACTGTTGATATTAGAAAGGGCATGCTAAGTCAACTGCAGGGAAAAATCTTTTCCAGAGCTGACTTCAGCAAAAATTCTCACCTCAGTGACCAGACTCTCAATTCAGCAGTGTTCATCAATGTGTCTGATCAGAAAAAGGAGCAAAGACAAAGCTCTGTTAACAAATATGCCTTCTTGAACTTACTGTTGTGCTGACCACAGTTTGCAGAGCAGAGGCCTGAGAATCTGTTTTATACCAACTTTTCCTCCACCCATGGTAATTTTTCTACTCTCACGATCAGTAAAGGTTATGAAGCAAAGTCTATATTCCAAAGGATTTAGATAGGCTTCTCATAGAGACTATTTTTATCTTGACCCTTAAGTCATGTTGTTTTTGCTGTTCAGTTGCTCAGTCATGTCCAACTCTTTGAGACCCATGGACTGCAGCACGCCAGGCTTCCCTATCCTTCATCTTCTTCTGGAGCTCACTCAAACTCATGTCCATTGAGTCACTGATGCCATCGAATCACCTTGTCCTCTGCTGTCCCCTTCTCCTCCTGCTTTCAGTTTTTTCCAGCATCAGGGTCTTTTCTAATGAGTCAGCTCTTCAAATCAGATGGCCAAGGTATTGGAGCTTCAGCTTTAGCATCAGACCTTCCAATGAATATTCAGGACTGATTTCCTTTAGGATTGACTGGTTTGATCTCCTTGTAGTCCAAGGAACTCTCAAGAGTCTCCTCCAACACCATAGTTCAAAAGCATCAATTCTTTGGCACTCAGCCTTCTTTATGGTTCAACTCTCACATCCATACATGACCACTGGAAAAACCATAGTTTTCAATAGATGGACATTTGTTGTCAAAGTAATGTCGCTACTTTTTAATATGCTGTCTAGGTTTGTTATAGCTTTTCTTCCAAGGAGCAAGTGTTTTTTAATTTCATGGCTGCAGTCACCATCTGCAGTGATTTTGGAACACAAGAAAAGAAAATCTGTCACTGTTTCCATTGCTACCCATCTATTTGCCATGAAGTGATGGGACCGGATGCCATGACCTTAGTTTTTTGAATGTTGAGTTTTAAGCCAACTTTCTCACTCTCCTCTTTTACTTTCTTCAAGAGGCTCTTTAGTTCCTCTTCACTTTCTGCCCCAAGGGTGGTGTTATCTGAGTTATCAGAGGTTATTGATATTTCTCCTGGCAATTTTGATTCCAGCTTGTGCTTCATCCAGCCTGGCATTAAGTCATGAAGAAAAGCTAAATCTTGATTGAACAAGTGCTTTTCACATGGATCGATCAGAGAATCTAGTCAAGACCTTGGTAATTGGCTTTTGGGTAATTTAATCAAGGGATAAAGCTTGAAAAATCTAGAGGGCACAAGCTTACAATTAGTAGATAAATAAATCCTGGAGATCAAATGCACAGCACAGTGATTATAGTTCACAATGCTGTACTATAAATTTCCAAGTGACTAAGAGGCTAGGTTTTAATTATTCTCACCACAAAAAAGGAAATGATGATTATGTGATGTGAGAGGTGTTTTAACTAATGCTATAGTGGTAATCAAATTACACTGTATAAATATATCAATTCCACACATTGTACATCTTAAACATACACAGTGTTATATGTCAATTATATCTTAATTAAAAAAAAAAAAAAGAACTGGAAAATTAATGTGCCATTTAGAATCTTTCTTTGAAATGAGTCTTAAGTAGGCTATGTTTAGAAGAGCGTCTGGGTAGTTCAGTGGTTAAGAATCTGTCTGCCAATGCAGGAAAGGCAGGAGACTCGGGTTTGATCCCTGGATTGGGAAGAGGCCCTGGAGGAAGAAATGGCAACCCACCCTAGTATTCTTGCCTGGGAAATCCAATGGACAGAGGAGCCTGGCAGGGTTGCAAAGAGTCAGACATGACTGAGCATGCACATGCAGCAACACTCCCATCAGTACATGGTTTAACTTTCTTAATGCTTGTGGTTAACGTCATATTTTTAATGCATGACAGGAGGAGGGAAGTTTCTAATTTGCATTTAAAACTTAAAAGGTAGGATGATTTAGGAAAGATCTGAAAAGTAGATTCTGCCAATACTTTTTTCTAGAAAAGTACCTAAGCACTTCTACCTGAGTATTTGGTTAAGAAGACAGTTTTGCAAAACTTCCAATACAGATGACGGGAGGCTGCTAAGTCACTTCAGTCATGTCTGACTCTGTGCTTTCCCATAGACAGCAGCCCACCAGGCTCCTCCTTCCCTGGGATTCTCCAGGCAAGAATACTGGAGTGGGTTGCCATTTCCTTCTCCAATGCATGAAAGTGAAAAGTGAAAGTGCAGGCGCTCAGCTGTGTCTGACTCTTCGAGACCCCATGGACTGTAGCCTACCAGCCTCCTCCGTCCATGGGATTTTTCAGGCAAAAGTACCGGAGTGGGTTGCCATTGCCTTCTCCAATGTGAGGCTAATATTACCTAATATAATATTTCAGAACTTCAGGAGTTAAGGGACTAGGAATAATATTAGGTGTAACAGCACATTTGAAAGGGTTCCAAAGACAAAATTTGACAAAATTTGCCCATTTCACGATTTTATAGCTATCTCCTGACAATCCTGGAAACCCTGCCTAGCAACAGCTTTAGGGAAATTTGCCAAGCCAACTTAGTAGAGAACTATTTAGAGGTACATAGGAATCCCTTGGATAAAAACTAAAAATGAGTTTGAGTGTGTGTAGAGCGGCAATGCCCAGTATTAAAAAAACACAGTAAAATGCAAGAGAGTGGACAACATGTAAAGGACAATTGCTTCTCATGAGTGACACTGGCAGTTCTCAAGAAACATGATCAAAGTTGCTTAAGATTTCAACAAGTCTGATGGGCAGTCCTTTGGGAATGATCAACAATAGGTAGATGTAAGTGTAGGGGCGAGAGGAAGCTTTGAGAAGGAAAAAATGATTTTTTTTTCTTTTTTTTTTTGCTTGGAAATGGTGACAGGGCAAGAACAAAAATGAAAGGTTGCCTGTCCTGCAAGCTCCACTCAGCTCAGTTAGTGGTCTGTCACAAGTAGAGAGCACAGCATTTGGGTTGGCAGACAGCCATAAAGGATATGAATGGATGAACACCAGCCTTCAGGAATCATTTCACTCTGCCTATGAGATGGGGTGCCATGTACCTGGGCTTTGCTATAATAATTACTATGTCAGGGAGAGGTGGAATGTTTTAGTAGTATCTATCTTTATTAAATCCTCCCGAGTAACCCTAAGGAATAAATCACGCTGCATCTCTTAATTTTGTGACCTATGATATTTCATAATTAAAATGAGTTCTTATCAAAGGTGTAATCAATCACCAACTCCTACATCCCTATGCAAGAACAGTACACCTGAATGTACTTGATCATGGATAAGTGTGGGCCTTCCATATTAATACTCAAGAAGATGACTTCTTGCTCCATTACAGTCTGGGGCTCCTGCCAATTCCAGAGTGAGCAGAATTCTGTCAAGAATGATTTGGACTAGGTTAGGATGAGTAGAAGTTGGGCAGGTCCAAAGGAACCAAGAGGCCAAAATTGGTTAAATCAAATTAAGCCTTAAGTGTAGCCATATTTTTCTGGGCAAACAAACATTCATATTGAATGACAGTTATTCTGTTTCCACATCGCAACATGCTGCTAATAATTAACGAAGCAACATTAAAATGAGCACAAGCCATTTCTCTACGGAAAATTTTCTCATCCGAAGTTGCCTTCTAAGGGAGAAATGCTCTTGCTAAAATACAACTGTTTATCTTTGGAAAGAAAGTATTCTTTAAAACAGTATTACCTAAATATGAAAAATAAAATGAATTATACTCATCATTTACAAATTTAGGCCACTTCTCTTTGGGGTGAAGACACACCTTTAAAATAGAAATTGTTTCTAGAAAACATTCATTTAATTTATATCCTCTCATTCAGATGCAAACATAATTAAAACTATCAAAAATGTGTTTAAATAGATAGGGTACATTTTTTAAAAAGTATAGATAATGAATCCCAATGTAAGAATTCTGCTCAAGCGCATTGAACACATAGATTTGCAACATATAAACAATGTGGAATTTCCTGCCACTCCCTTGCTTTCAATTGTGTAAAGAACTCATAAAAGGAAATGTCAATTCAATGGAACTTTAATGTCCTCATATTTAATCTTCTATTAAGCAAAATTACAAAATAAAAAATACAGCAAAAAGATATAGTACAAGTGCACTTAAATCCACTCACTACATTATAGATTGTAAAAAATTAAAATACATTATCTATTTGATTATGCACAGTAGAGTCAAGGACATAAGGCAACTGACCTGATAATTCAAAAAACTATTTAGAAGTTTTCTAGCTAAATGAAAGTTTTGCGTAAGCTGCATGCTGGAGCTATTTAGCATCACAAATACACTTAGCAGAAAGCCATCAAAGTATTGCTGCCTCTTTGGTGCTTCTAGAGAAAGAGCTATCATGCTGATAAGTTTTAGTTTAAAAGAGAGGCTTTCTATGAGAGATTATAAATATCGATTTCACAAGCTGACTCAGAGCAGTTTATGAGCTTGTGTACATAACATCAACTCTTTCATTTATATCACTGCGTTAAATTTCAATGGAGACACAAACACAGTATTTTTCAGGCAAATCGTGAACGATTCTTTAGGACAATTTGGACGTTCTTATTTCTTCCTGAAGAGCTCAAGTTTTTTTGAGAATTCAAATGATAAATCACAGCTTAAGAGACCGGAGTTCTAATATATATTTTATTCTTTCTATAGAGCTAGCCACCTACTCATCCAGAGAGACAGCTTCTTTTCACATAAAGCATCCAATGAATATAATTTGACAATTCACTGGATGGTGTACCAGGGGCTAGAATGAGTTACAAAAGCAGAAAGACAGCCCTTGCCCTCAGAAGGACCCCGTGTTCTAAAATGAGACAAAGGAGGAAAGTGACTAAGTACCTGCAGTTATACTAACATGTACACAGCTTGCACATAATGTACACATATATGCACGTGTACATATATGTGTGTATAGTAAGTATATATAGTACACACACATAAGATAGTTCAATAATTTCACAAATGATGTTAGGCTCAATCTGTCATATACTGAATTGTCTCTATACACAGGTACCAAAGATATGAACTTTTCTCACTGCTATAATTTGGTTATATTTTTTAACTTATGGGTGAATACACGAGAGAGTATTACTCTGGTTCCAAAAACAGGACAATAAATTGAGACCTAGAAACCAATTGGAAAGAAGACCAATAACCTAAGGCCAGTAGTAAAATTGAACTTTACAAAACAGCCTCAGTGGGTGTACCTCTACTAGATCATATTTCCAGCTTAGAGAAACAAATAGTGAGCTATTCTATGGAAGAACTACCATAAATAATAGAAGCTGGGGAATATTTCCTAAATAATGAAAATTCCTGACAATTCATTTTCAGATGAATTAAGAAAATATGGAAAACTTCAACAAATTTCAATATCACACACACACACACACACACACACACACACACACAAAGGGGGGTCTGTAACACATAAGAGCAAAAATATAATGAAATCCACAGACAGCTTTCCACAAATACACTTTTAAGTAAAAGTATGCTTTAGAAAAGAAAGATCTCTAGTGACAATTTCCTTTATGTTTAGTATTTTTTACAGTTACATTTTCCTTGCCATTCATAGACTTACAGGAGAAGGCAATGGTACCCCACTCCAGTACTCTTGCCTAGCAAATCCCATGGACTGAGGAGCCTGGTAGGCTGCAGTCCATGGGGTCGCTACGAGTTGGACACGACTGAGAGACTTCACTTTCACTTTTCACTTTCATGCATTGGAGAAGGAAATGGCAACCCACTCCAGTGTTCTAGCCTGGAAAATCCCAGGGATGTGGGAGCCTGGTGGGCTGCTGTCTACGGGGTCACACAGTGTCAGACACGACTGAAGTGACTTAGCAGCAGCAGCAGCATAGACTTACAAGTGAGAAGGAGGGCTTATTATTTACTATCTTGATCAATTATGTTAAAATATCAAGTATGGATTAGTGTGAAGTTTTCCAAGTTTAAACCACATATATTATAGGTACCTGAAACCTCTTTGCATCAGAATACTTGCCATGTTAAATTTGATTTCTGATAACTAAATCTCAGGATTCACTTGTGAGCATCACAACCAATGTCTTTGGAACACTACCCTTTGCCTTCCCAAATGCAAAAGCTAGAAACAGCTCCTGCAGACAAACCCATCTTTGCTTAGCTTTCATATATTGAATGTATCTAAATTATTCTTGAACGTGGGATTAATTTTTAGTGTGTACTACTTCTAAAGGGTACAAGTTTTAAACATCAGTTAAGTGTTTAGAACAAGTTTCCTTTAAGTCCTAACAGGCATACAAGTACTTTACCTTATCCACACTCTCAAATTTGATAGACAGTTTTTGATACATCTGCATACACACAGTGAGAATACAGTTTTGGGATCTGCGCTCAAATCAAGTCCTTTTACTCCCTGGATAATTTTCTAGTTCATAAAAGTAGCATATTAAAATAGTGTTTAACACTAGTTTTATAAAGGCTTTGGTTTCTTTTATGGTTTTGAAGAGACAAAAGAATTATCACACATTATTTATAATTACAAATGCCTAGCAGTTATTTCCTTCTTTAAATGCCTGGAAAATCCCCTAGGGAGGGTAAACTAGTCTTCAGACAGAGGATTCATTTGAAAGTCCTCTTTCTAGATCATCAACCTGGGTCATACCTTTCTTCATACTGAGGAGGTTTCTCTTCTCAAACTCCCCCTACCTGGGTTATTTCCCTCCTGTTTTCATTAATCATATCCCACCCTTCCCTTCCCCAAACTGTTGTACTTGTGAAGTTTTTTTTTCTCTTTTTTTTTGACAAAATTTGTGTGAATTTTGCAATCCTCTGAATTGTTTTTTCCCCAATATGCTTTATATTTGCTTCGAGGGAAGAAACCAGGATCATCATTTTACTCCACATAACTTAAAAAAAACAAGACTAGCCTAATACTTTGACCTGTCTTAGAACACAAACATTTTTTGCCATTATAACAATTTTTCATTTTCAGCAAGTTATGTATCTTTTATCAAAGCTTACAAAAACAGCTAGAGATGTCAGTCTTGAAATGACAAATGATATCTAAATAGAAGTAGTACTAGATATGTTATTTATATTAATTAACTAGACATTGGATTTCCGTTCCATTAAACAATCTCTATAGAAAGTCTGATCAAAATGGGGTTTAGAGGGCAGAAACAAATAGACTTAGTAATAGAAGCCTCTGTAGTTATTCTGCTAAAAGTTTCAGAGTCATAAAAGATCTGCAGACCCATGTTTAAGACACACCTCACTTAAGAATAAAGAACTTATTAACAACTGTCATCTTGTACTTCACCTACTCAATTAATTAAAATGTATATATCAGTCCATTTATAATAACAGCATGCAATCATGGGAAAAATTTGAGTTCTGTATCATAATTCTTAATTAAATCTTAGTTTCTGTTATATGGGTAAAGTTAAATGAAATATTCTAATCAACTTTGCTTCAGATGGCAATTTTATTTGATATCTACATTACAGTGTATGCTTTAGGTTTCATTTATGAAAACAGCTTTGATTTAGGGGGAAAAGGTAGGAAAATAGCTCAGAAGAGACAGAAAGAGCTGTGAAAACACTGACAATATTAGGAACAAAGAAAATTAGGAAAAAGAGTTAGGTAAAGGAAAAACAGAACACCAGTTTTGGAGTATGTAGATGAGACCACTAATTATATCTATAGCCATAAAGTAATTGACATTCTCCCAACATTATTACATACACATACACACACAAACCTTTTATAATATGATTAATCAAATAACATTTCAAGACAATTGAAAAACCAACTGGATTTAATTTTTGTAAACATCATTATAGCTAATATTACCAAATCATTCTCAGCATTGCCTAGGAGTGGGCAAAGCTTCATTACTAATTCTATTATATTAATTTCTATCCTCTTATCCACTCTTCTGAACTTCTAATAACTTTTTACGAGCTACTTATAACAAGATAATGACTTCAATTTCAACAGAAAATAATAAAGGAGATACTTTTTCAGCTCTGTATTTGTTGTTTCATGTACTTTACCTGATTCTTGAGATCCAATTTGGGACACGGGCGACCTCCATTGTATGGTTTTTCTTTCAGCCATTTCGATCGAATTCTCACTCCAATACCACAAGATGAACTGCAAGACCCCCAACTTGACCAGTCACTTAACTTGCAATCAAATGGGCAAGGAATGACACATTCTTCTTGAATATAGCCTGGAAAAGATTTAAAAGAAGTGAAGAATGATCAAAATGTACTGATGAAATTTACTTTGTTTCCATTTTTAGAGATCAGATTGCCTAACAATATTGCTGCAGGGGTTTCAATAAACAGACAAAAGATTTCCAAGAGAGATACTTATGATTATTTCTCCATTCCAAATTTGTGCCCTCTGCTTACTTCATAGGCAAATCTGGGATTGAGGAAGGAAGAAGGGAAAAGTGCAAAGTCTTGCTTTTGATAAGAAGAAATGAAGCAGCTCAGGGTTAATGATGGTACTATCTCCCCCTGCATTGGATCTATATTTCCTTTTCTGGGAACAGAGAGCATAATATAGTAAATCTCAGTGCCTTCAATCTTCAAAGCTTTCACAAAGAAAGATCTTGATTCTCACTGCTGTGTGGTGTGACTTGAAGGTAGGAGGAGGGCAAAGACTGAACCACAGATTAGGAAGAGCAGGATGCTACTGAAAGAAAAAAAGAGGAATAGTGAAAGTTGTACAGGAGATACTGGACTGGAATCAAGAGGTGTGGGTTGAAATACAGTTGCAGATGTTCTAGCTCTCCTAGTTCTTATTCTGTCCTCAGACCACTTCTTGCTACAATCTTTCTCTGATTAACCATCACCTCTACAAATCATTACCAAATATGTATTCCCAATTTCTATCTCTCCAATAAATTGTATGCCATCTACTGATCCACTCTATTTGGATGCCTGATTACCCTCAAATTTAACATGGCTAAAGCTGAGGTTGCCAGTTTTCTCCTAGAACATTCTAATTTTCTTATATTGCTCACCTTAATTAACTGCAACATATCTGATTTCTGTATACCGGTGTATATACCTGTATAATCTCTTCCCTTTGGTGGGCAGACCATGAGATTAGATTATGGTATGTGGCAAAAGGGAAGGGAATGCACAGATATTACTAATATGCCAAATTTTCAATTAATCCAAAGGAAGATTATTCTGAGGGGTCCTGAATTAATCAGGTGAAAACCTTTCAAAGAGTGATTGGGGTGTGGGTGTGTGGGGTGTGTGTGTGTGTGTGTGTGTAACAAAATTCTCCTACTGGTCTTAAAGAAACAAATAGCTGTGCTATAAAATGCCTACAGTGTGGCCACAGGGCAGGGGACCACAGGCAGCTTCTAGGGCCTGAGGACAGCCCCTGGCTCTCATCAAGCAAGAAAACAGGGGTCTCAGCGTTGTGGGTTTTAATACATGAAGATGATTCTGCCAACAATTCCAAGGGGGCTTGGAAGAGGAGTTTTCCTCAATCACACCTCTGCAGAGCCTTAAATCTTGACTTACAACTTGATTACAGTCTGGTGAGACTCTTCAGCAAAGAATTTAGAGAGGCCATGGCTGTACTCCTGACCCATGGAAACGGTGAGATAATACAGGTTTTGAATTGCTGTGTCTATGTTAATTTGTTATGTAGCAATTGAAAGCTAACAGATTATCCAAAATAAAAAATATTTCAGTTACCTTAGACCAGCCTCCATCATTTTACACATATATTAATTAGTTCTTATGTTGAAGCATCACAACAATGTCCTATAATTCTTCTGGTTCATCCCTGGTTCAACTCTTTCTGGCCCGGAATGTTGAAATATTGTCTCCACGAGTCTTCTTTTCTCCTGATTATTCTCTTTGGTATTGATCAATCACTTTAAGGAAAAACTTACTTTTCTAAAATACATAATAATTTACACTAGTCCTTTTATAACCTTTGCTGATTCTCTATTGTCTTGAAAATAAAGTGACAGCCACTTTGCAAAAACTATAAGATTCTTCATAAGAGGCTCTGAACAAAGATTTTCAACTTTGGCCACAAAATATGTTCCCATTGGCTAGGTTATACTATGGACTAATTCAACCAAATCTCAGAGGCAGTGGTAATTTTCAAAGATCCCCAGAGAATTCGAATGTGTAACCTAGTCTCAGAACAACCTCCCTGACTTGTTTTCCTCCTTCCCTTCCCTCTCCTATATCTTGAAATCTTTCCGCATGGACTACTTCATCTTCTCCAATAATATTTATGCCTTTTCTCAGGAAACCATTCTGCTCTTCCTCTAACCAGTTTAGCCTTCATTACTTCCCTAGAGGCTCAGATGCTATCGTCCACGGGGTCACAAGGAATCGGACACAACTTAGCGACTAACACACACAAACACACACTTCAACTACTCTCTTGTAGTACGGTTGACCATCTGGCCCCATCACTCTCTGCCATGCCCAGTCTGGCAAAACTTCAGATCTAAATTGGTCCAACTACATTCCTACTCTGTGCTTAATACTGGAAACCAAGTGGAGATTAAGGCAGTGCTAATGCCACACACTGCTTGGTGATTCTTCTGAGTTTCTTCTCACTCCCATTCCACATGACAGCTTTACCGAGCCTTCTTTCCTATCTTCAAACTTTTAAGATCTGTTCTTTTTCAGAAGAAATAGGAAAGACTAAGAACTCCTTTAATTTCCTATGACTATATTTGTATGAGTTTTCATATTTTTCTTCTATCTTCATATCACAATGGAAAAGATACTCACTTTCTTATATAAGCCATCTTTTCACCACTTGCTATCTCTCTACACTCTCCCACTCTCTAATTTTAGAGTTACATTTCTCTTACATTAATACTAGAATGATTGTACATTCCCCAAATAACACTCACTGATAAGAAAGAGCACATTTTAAACACCTACGTCATCAAGAAGGATCCCTCCAAGGTTGAAAACAAATTCTATTTGAGATTGTTAATATTCTCTATTGTTTATCATAGTTATAATTGTTCAGTCATTACTAAGGAGGTTTGATTATTAATTTAGTACTAGGCATATAAAAATGTTAACTATAGAATTAACTAGAGGCCACAGGCATTATTTGGTTTTATAGAGAAACAGTCACAAAATGATTTCATTTGCTACTGAATGAAAAAAGCAGACTGGTAATTAAGTGAAATTAACTTTCATGGTGCAAATGCTTCAAATATGAAATTTCAGGAGACTTCATATAAATAACTTGTTAATACTTGTGTGTCTACTTAGATCCTATTTTAAAGCAGATTTGGAATTAGATGCTCTTTTAAATCAAGGAGACTTAAAATAAATATCATCTATATTTGCATATTGAAAGATTTTTAATTACAGGGCCTTTTAGCGATATGTTTTTCTTTTTTTTCTGTGATAAAACATGAACCCAGAGGATTTCTATGAAAGTCAAGGTCATAAATTCAATGAGTAAAATATAATTCTGAAATTCAATAGATCTGAGCAACAGTGACATTTATTTTTCAGAAAAGTTATTTGCACACTAGAGTATACTCCAAAGGAAAGACCATACTGAGAACCATTGATAACTGCATAGCTTTATACCTATCTTATAACTGAAAGTATTAGTTATATGTACATAATATCTACAACTGTTGGTAGCAGAATATGATCAAATGTGACTACCTACAAGTTAACCTGCCATAAGAGAATTCCAATTTCTGATTATGGAAACTTCAATAATGTTTTAAAAGTTCATTTCCATAAAACATACCACAGATTAGCTGCATTGGCAACATTCATAAATCTAAATCCAATTGCTATGAAAGAAGCACTTTTTCTACCGAAAATATTTTACACCATAATTTATAAGCAGAATATGTTGCTTGGACCAACATAGTACTTGGCCTGTGGATGCCTTCATGTTCTATTTTAGTTATCTGTATGCAGATGAAATTGAGTATGAAGTAGTTATTACAAAATTATCAGTAGAGAATGCAACCAACAGTGATTTTATAAGCCATATACCTTGTACATAGTAGGTATTTAAAAAATATTTATTGATATTACAGATAAACATGAGCTGAATAAAATCTATTAATAGAATCTGTATGTTATAGCTGGAGGAATTTAATGACTTACCCCTAATAGGGCTGAAGCCCAGTAACCTGGCTTCAATCTATATTACTAACCCCCACATATTGCTCTTTAGGTTAGTTCAATAGATGTAGGTGAAAACACAGCTCTCTAAATATAATGTCTTCATTGATAAGACCACTTCTCAGGATATTATGTGCTGTGAACATTTTTCTTCTAGCATTCAAGTACTAACACTTCCCCTTCACACCTCTCACTGCCCCTTGAAAATCTTGTTTTGGAAGATGTGAAAGAAGGAAATATTGATGATATTAAGCCTGAGGAAATAACCTAGGTTAATTTACTTATATTTTCCTACTGTGTAAAGTAATAGCAAACATCTGTCTAGACAGTGAATGTTTTATTGACTAACACTGCTAAAAGAAAGAAAACACACCACCAAAAATAAAATGTCACTCATCTCTTCCCCAGTTCAAAGTGAAGATCTGGGAGAACTTTGTGTGTTCGAATGATATCATGTCTTCATTTGTCCATATTTGAAGATTTATTTATACATTTTAGTCCTATTATTTATCTAGTAAAATGTACCATACTTAAAAGTATGTGATGACTTAAGTCAGAATGGTTTAGATATTCTTCAGGAAAGGCGGGGAAAGCACAGGGGCAGATGTTTTAATATTATCACAGGAAAGAATTTGAGAAATTAGATGAATAATTTGCCACTGTTCTCAAGGGAGACACTTACAAACATCTGTTTAAAATCTCAGTCCATTAGTATGTGGCTAGGTAGTGTGAACTGAAGTGCCAGCTTGCTGTTGTGCATTAATATTTTGAACTGAGAATACTGCTCATGAACAGCAGTTATATTCTTTCAAAGATACAGTCTTTCAAAATGGGCCCAACCTTGTTTAAGCGTCTGGAGGCCTGAGAGGGGAAGAGTTGGAAAGCGCCTAAAGTACCATTGTTTCTTCCTTTAAAATGTTTATTTATGGCATGGAAGAATTGATGCTTTTGAACTG
This sequence comes from Okapia johnstoni, assembly GCA_024291935.2. Taxonomy (NCBI): domain Eukaryota; kingdom Metazoa; phylum Chordata; class Mammalia; order Artiodactyla; family Giraffidae; genus Okapia; species Okapia johnstoni. The sequence continues at coordinate 35,329,668 of CM044319.1, forward strand.
CGGTGCTGGAGAAGTCTCTTGAGACTCCCTTGGACAGCAAGGAGATCAAACCAGTCAATTCTAAAGGAAATCAACCCTGAATATTCACTGGAAGGATTGATGCTGAAGCTGAAGCTCCAATACTTTGGAGCTGATGCGAAGAGCCACCTGATGTGAAGAGTTACTTGATGGGAAGAGCTGACTCATTGGAAAAGATTGTGATGCTGGGGAAGATTGAGGGCAGGAGGAGAAGCGGGTAACAGGGGGTGAGATGGTTGGATGGCATCACTGACTCAATGGATATGAGTTTGAGCAAACTCCGGGATATAGTGAAGGACAGAGGAGCATGGGGTGCTGCAGTCCACAGGGTTGCAAAGAGTCAGACACAACTGAGCGACTGAATAACAATAGCAACAATAAAAAGAACAGTTTTGAAAATACTCCCTACTGGTAGAAGAATATCTTTACTGCATATATGAAAACCCATCAGCACAGACTCTCTAATACTAACCATTATAGAAGATGGTTATGGTACTGCAAATAACAAAGTAGCTTATTTGGATCGACAACCTTATCAGATACCTGAATACAGCTAAATAAGAAGTCATACAAAGTTCTAATAATCACATTAAGGAAAAGGTTTTCTGGATTCCCTAAAACTCAAATATATCATAGCATAATTATATATTAAATTTTATTACATCTACCAGAAAGAAAATCATCTAAGTGTCAACTAGCTTTGTTAATTAAAAATATAATTTATTGGTGAAGTTTCAGATGAAAAGCTATTGAAAGTCATTAATATCAAAAGCTTCAATTTATAGACTGGTCAGAATTAGAAAGGGAACTTGAATCCAGACTTGGAGATACACAGCTCACAATCAAGTAGGAAAAAATCATTATTATGACCACAGAATGTTCTCTTTGGTTCTAGAGTGACAAATCAGAAAATCAACCCTGGCCCTAAAGAAATTCACATTTTGCTAGAGAGCAGTCTTATAAATAAGAAAGAAAAAACACATAGTATATAATCAATGACTTTAATTATATGATACAAGTAATATATATAAATCATACAACAATATGAGGTAACAAATGGATTCTGGCTTCAACTAATAATTTCATGTGAAAATATTGATTGGCACATTTTTTCAGGAAGCACAGGTTTTTGACTAATTGCTCAACCTGGTTCACTTACTCAAAGTAAATGTATCAGTGTCAATTTAATCAATCAACCAAATCATATAAAGAACTGATCTTCTAAATTGAATTACCCAGGCAATTTAATATAGATGGTATCTGCAGGTGTTCATATAGACAGAGTTTCAGCATTAATAGCCTCTTATCTGGCTCCTCTAGGCAGACAGAAGAGATATTTTGCTCTTAGAAGATATTAAGGATGTTAGGACAAATGAAACACTAGACACAGAACCATTTGAACCGTTCAATTAGGACTGTATGTACCAAAGTGGTTGTTATCATTACTGCAAGTAAATGCTGTTAGAATTAAAGTGACTGAACGCTTTAACCACATAATAAACTTGGCATTTGAAACACTGCAAAGCTGCAGATTGTAGACAAGACAATATTACTGGGTAATTTGTAGGACTGTGGCTGCAAGAGCCTGTATAAAGTCCTCTTATGACATCTCCTTGCCCTGAGAAAATCTTGACTAAAATTACACCAGACAATCAGTAATTTATATTTTCTTTCAAAGTTCTAAAAGCTGATCTCAGAGCACATCTGAGACACTGTTATTCTTGTCATGTCATCAGTGCTATTCTCCAAATATTTTTGGTTTTGCTTCTGGATACATGGCATGATTACACTTCCCTGCCTCTAGAATTGAGGTCTGATCTTCTTGCTTTATCCAGTGAAATATAAGTAGAAGTGAAGTGTGTCGGTTCCAGGTGGCAGCTTTAGGAGCTCAAGTGTGGGGATTTCCCTAGTGGTCCAGTGGCTAAGACTCCACACTCCCAATGCAGGGGACCTAGGTTCAATCCCCGGTCTGGGAACTAGAATCCACATGCTGCGGCTAAGACCAGGAGCAACCAAAAACTTAATTAACTATTTTTTAATAAAAGAGAGCTGGAATGTAATTTGGCCCCCTCTTTCTTTCTGTACATCAAAGGGTCCAAAAACCCCAGCCAGTGCACAATGGATATGGATACTGAATGATCTTAGTGGCTTTCAATCTCTGGGATTTTGAAACCATTGGTTTCATTTGTTACCATACCATAACCTATATTATCCTAACGCATCAATATTGGCATAAGAAAGTATATCTTCAGAAGATCAAGTAAAGAGCACTAGGGACAAATGTTTAGAGTATTTTGAGCATCTATACGTAATGTCCTAGGAAAATAAGATTAAGTTATATCAGCAGTTAGCACAGTCTGAATGGCAGCACCATCCAATGAGAATGTGACTTTGCAAAAGTTGAGCCTATAGATATGTATTTCAGGAAAATGTATAATTTATTATTTTAAAAAAGGACTAGTGACATGGATTATAAATCAAGGTCTGACCTTATGTGATCTGGAATAAAATATTAAATCTCGATCATTTGCTTTTCTCTTGTGAAAATAAAAATGTAAGAATATATGTCCTTTTTTTAATTCTCTTTAATACTGTAAGGTCAAAAATATAATAAGCAGGAGTTTGTGGAAAAATTAACATATAATACAAGCAGAACATTAATATTTTACCACTACTAAAAGCTATACAGCAAGGTAAAAATGTTTTTTCCTTATCTTGTTTTTGGTGCTAATGATTGATAGAGAACATAATTCTGTAAAGATGCTTAAGCAGAAAAATTATAGGGTAATAATTTTCAAATTTGGTTGCCATTTCTCATTCCAGATCATTTCCATATAAATTAAAGGCTAAGATAACATTGACAAAATGAGCGATTTTTTATTGGATCAGTAAATCAATTGTGTTTTGAGTCCATCTCTGTCTTTCCAAGTCTGCTTCCACCAGCCAAGGCCAGATGCTCATTATCTCTCACCTGGACTATTATAATGGCTCCTTAACTGGACTCCAGGTCTCCAGTCTCTTTTAACCAATTCCACATCTGATTACATGAAGGAATACAGGAGGAGTCCACCTAGAAAGCTCCACCTTGGAAAAGGTGCATGCAAGAGAGAGGTCCTGAAGTTTAAGCTTCACTGAGTAGATTGAGTTCTATGGCCATCAATACCCTGCATCTTACGAGCACCAGCATTTAAACATAATTCCTAAAGGTGGCAACAAGAGATATCAAAAATACCTACTACAGAATGAATACCTAGAAAGAGGCAGATGACAATATCCTCATTCAGAGCCAACTTCCTGCAAGCCCTGGGGCACAGAACAAAGCTCATTCTGTGCTGAGGTGTGCGTAGAATAAAGTTCAGAATGAAACATCAATTATTGTTTTATTTTCTGGAATGTTGGGTCATCCAGACAGTGATTGTTATCCATGAACAATGAAATAAGTTGTTATTAAAGATTCTAAATTATGGATTACATGACCAATCAAATTTACCTCCAAAAGTTTGCTTTTGCCAAAGAACTGTATCTTTCACTGAGCTAATGCAGAAATCAATGTACTGGAATGAATTCATAGCACATTAACTCCTTGCAAGTTACTGTAAAAACTTTTAAAATATCGCCAAGGTGTAAAATTAAATAGGACTCCCAGCCTTGCTTTATACTGCATGCTGATAATGGTGAATTTGTTTCACTCACCAATAAATTTGTTTCCTAATGGATTGTGGATCAGCCAGTCCAGAGATTTACATTTAGGTTTTTCTTGTCTTCTATAGACAGATAGATATCTGATGATTTTATTCACTGATATTTCATGATAAAACTGCTAAACGAACAAAAGAAGATGCAAAGGAAGGGTGAGATGTTTAATTACTTTTCCTATAAGAAAATTGAAATAGTCAATAATCTTCTAGTTATAGTAATCATGTCAAGGAACTGTGGATGATTCCAATTCACCAAGACAGAGGGCCTTTTATATCAGGGAAAAGTCTCAAGAGTGACCAGAAGTGTCTTTCAGAAGAGAGAACAAAAAGTGACAGAAAAGAGTTTATTCAATTCCTGGGGCTGTCATAATCAATAGTCACAAACTTGGTGGCTTAAAGGAGCAGAAAATATCCTCTCATAGTTCTAGAGGCTGGGAGTCTGAAATTAAGATATTGGTAAGGATGTGCTGCCTGCAAAGTCTGTGGGAGAAAACGCCCTTTCTTGCCCTTCCAGCTCCTGATGACTCTAGGCATTCCTTGGCTTGTGGGAGCACACCCCCAGATGCTGTCTTCTCTTCACAAGGTCGTCTTCCCTGAGTGCCTGTGTCTCAAACCGCCCTCTCCTTCCTCTTAGAAAGATGTCAGTCATTGGATTTAGAGTCCACCCTAAATCCAGGATTATCTCATCTTAATTTCCTTATTTTAATTACCTCTGCAAACAACTTGGCTGCAAATAAGGTCACCTTCACAGGTACTGGAGGCTAGGACTTTAATGTATTTAACATATTTGGGGAGACAAAAGTCAACCTATTAGACAGAGGAATGAATACTATGGTAAGAAAAAGTATTAACACACAGATGACGGTTTGACCTTGGATATCATGTCTTCCTAGGCCTATCCCCCGTTTTAACAAGAACTATCTAAATCTTCTGTTGTTGTTTAGTCACTAAGTTGTGTCCAACTCTTTTGTGACTCCATGCACTGTAGCCCACCAGGCTCCTCTGTGCGTGGGGTTTTCCAGGCAAGAATACTGGAGTGGGTTGCTGTGCCCTCCTCCAGAGGATCTTCCTGACACAGGGATCAAATCCACATCTTCTGCACTGCAGGCAGAATCTTTACCGCTGAGCCACTGGGTGGCTAAATTTTCTCAGCTTCAGTTTTTTTTGGAACATTCTAAAAAATTATACTTATTTATTTATTTGGTGGAGTCAGGTTTTAGTTGCAGCCTAAGGGAACTTTGTGACGTGCACAGATTTTCTAGTTGTGGCCTGCAGATTCAGTAGTTGCGGCTCATGGACTCATTTGCCTTGCAGCATGTGGTATCCTAGTTCCCCACCAGAGACTGAACTCATATCCCCTGCACTGCAAGATGGATTCTTAACCACTGGACCACCAGCAAAGTCCTAAGGTTCACTTGTATCATCTGGCCAATTGTGACTTGCAGGTCAAATCCAAATTGATTCTTTTTTTAAGTAGTTTTGTTGGAATAGAGCCACAGTCATTTAAGTGCTGTGTATGGTGACTTTTCCACTGAAACAGCAGAGGTGCCTAGCTGTGATGGAGACAGTATGACCCACAAAGCTAAAAATATTTATCATCTAGATCTTCACAACAATGTTTACAACATCCAATTTATAAAATGGGAATAGTAATAGTACCCACTGCATAAGATTATCATGAGGATTAATTGAGAGCTCGAAACAGTGTGGACCACACAGTGAATACTCAGTTTCTATAAGATAGGGACAGTGCCATGGTGGATAATAGCATGGGCTTGATGAGAAAGAGCTAATTTCAAAGTTAACCAGGACACTTACTACTAGTAGTATTAATTTGCAGCTGTCGTTGAACCCCTTCAAGCCTCAACTTTCACATCTGCAAAATGGAGGCAATTATTACAAACTTCAAAGAACTGCTTTGTGCATTAGAGCATCTGGAATGTGGAGTTAACTATGGCTACTACTATTTCCAGGTGGCACTAGTGGTAAAGAACCTGCCTGCCAATGCAGAAGACGTAAGAGATGCATGTTGATTCCTGGGTGGGGAAGGTCCCCTGTAGGAGGGCATGGCAACCTACTTCAGTATTTTTGCCTGGAGAATCCCATGGACAGAGAAGCCTGGCAGGCTACGGTCCATAGTGTTGCAAAGAATCAGACATGACTGAAGCAACTTAACACACAGCATGGACTACTATTCTTATTCATTACAAAGAAGTTATAGTATCATCTTTGGTGTATGAAATGGAGATGGGAGGTAGGAAGACAGTTCCAACTTGAGAAATCACATTTAAGAGAAGATCCAACATCTTGAGTCTTTGGAAGAATGCTACTTTCACATCAAGACCCAGGCCTCTATTTCACAGGGGAATGAGGAAAGCGTGCATGTGAATTTTTGTCTGTTGATCAAACAAATAGAACAGGTAATGATCATCTTTCAGTACATGCCAACTAATAATCCCATGCCAATTATAATATAATTTAGAATATTGAACAAACAGAGCTTGAAGGCCACTAGAGACTGAAGAGACATTATAAGATTTTAAAGAAAAACACATTGAGAGTAAAGAACAAGCACAGGACCTGCCAGACAATCACATGCTTAATATAGGTCAAGTATTGTCATTATTATTGGAAAAAGTTCCTCCCTAATAACCTTGCAGCATCTGTTATTGCAATGCCCATCCAGCATGACTATTACAGGCCATAATTATCTTTTGCTTCATATTGGAAACTCGAAGTATTCAAGTAACAAGCAGACTATATTGTGCTATACAATTTCTGCTAATTAAATTTCTTTATTGTGGTATTCTCTGCCTCACATTCCCAGTTGGGATAAATCCCAAGGGAATACGGGACTATACAACTTGATATAGTTCATTAAAAACTTAAGGGGGTGAGGGATAAATTAGGAGCTTGGGGTTAACAGATACACATTAGTACAGATAAAATAGATAAACCACAAGGACCCACTGCTTAGCACAGGGAATTAAATTCCATATCTTGTAATAACCTATAATGGAAAAGTATTTGAAATAGGTATGCCTAACTGAATCACCCTGCTACACATCTGAAACTAACACAACACTGCAAATCAACTACACTTCAAAGAGCAAATAAATAAATTTTGAAAAAAATTTAACTTGGGGAAGCAATACTACAAATGTACTGCATCAGTTTGTGAGAAATCTATTTCTCTTTCACTGTGAGAGAAAGTACAAATTGTATAGGCTATTTTCCCCTTCACTTTTAGTGAGATATAATTGAAATATAGAACTATATACATTTAAGGTAAAAGACATAATGATTTGACTTACATACATCATGAAATGATTATCACCATAAGTTAAGTGAACATCCATCATCTCACAGAGAGGCACATTATCATCCCTGGTCCTAACCAATCATGTTCCTCCTTCTGTTCCCCATCCTACTCCTTTATTAAAGTCCCAGCTGTTTTGAAATGACTTACAGGGACTTCTATAATCTACTGCTTCAGTGTCTCTCCATTATGAAACTCTGTACCTTTACAATGTTCAGCCGGTGGTAGTAAGTTCAAAACATGAAGATACAATTCAGGAAGCACTGAAGACAGCTTCTTTTGTTCTACTTCATGCTCTACACAACCATCTTAGCTTTATAGGGATATCTTTACAATCATCAGGGCTTCCCTGATAGCTCAGTTGGTAAAGAATCTGCCTGCAATGCTGGAGACACTGGTTCAATTCCTGGGTCCAGAATATCCACTGGAGAAGGGATAGGCTACCCACTCCAGTAATCTTGGGCTTCCTTTGAGGCTCAGCTGGTAAAGAATACACCTGCAATGCAGGAGGCCTGGGTTCGATCCCTGGGTTGGGAAAATCTCCTAGAGAAGGGAAAGGCTACCCATTCCAGTATTCTAGCCTGGAGAACTGCATGGACTGTATAGTCCATGGGGTCGCAAAGAGTTGGACACGACTGGGCAACTTTCACTTTCCTTTTCTCACAATCATCATCATGTAAATTGCGTATATTTCAGAGTGTAACTCTGGCCCAAGAATGTGCTGAGTATGCCATCTTGAGTTAACATGTCTGCATTCATCCTTCCAGTGTCCCAAAAGATGATTTAGGAGAAGAAATGAGATAAAATCCTCAAGTCTTATCATTTAAGAGAATTGAGATAGTACCAACTAAGGTATTTTAAGGTGAGAATTTTTGTCTTGGAGCTGTTGGAAATAATTAGGTGAAACTAACACATACCTAGATTAAGCAGAACTTCAGGGACATAATATACAGACAGCAGACCTAAAAATTTTGTTCTAGCATTGATTCCATATATGAGACTCAAAATCTGAGAGTTGTCAACAGTACAATTATAAATGTAGAGGTATAGAAATGGAAAGCAAAAATAAAAAGCAGTTGGAAAGAGAAAATATCCTTAGAGTTCAAAGGCTCTCAGTTCTTACTGTTTTGGTATATTTCTCCTTATTTTGTTAATGTTATTGTTTTTAGTCTTGTTGTTAGCTTTCTTTTTGGTAAATAATATTAATACTATCTTACTATCTACCTAGTAATCATACTGTAGCACAGGTGCCATAACAGGCTATTCACATCATTCATTGATTGGCTAAGACTGGAATAAAGCCTGGACAGTTTATCACTATGGGAAAAGAAATATAAAATGATCAATATGTGTAAAAGATAGAATACTATGCAGTGCCCCCCAAAGAATAAACAAATCTACAAACACAAGAATGAATAGAGGCAGTTAATATATTAAGAGACACATTCTGGAACCAAATTGTCTGGAAGAGAAAACAAGCTTGACATTCCTAGTTGAGCAAGCTTGTGCAAGATCCTTAACCTCCCTATTCCTTAATTGCCTTTGGAAGGACTGATGCTGAAGCTCCAATATTTTGGCCACCTGAAGCAAAGAGTCAACTCACTGGAAAAGATGCGGAAACTGGGAAAGCCTGAAGGCAAGAGGAGCTTAACTGTGGGGATTATTTCACTATGTATATGTATATCAAAACATCAAATTGTACACCTTAAATAAATACAACCTTATGCGTCACTTATACTCCAATAAAGGTAAAAAAGTAAGATGGTCATATACTCTAAATGTACATCAAAACAAGCTAAATAATTATATTCATACCTCAGGAACACATAGACTTCAATATAAACAGATGTAGAGAGGGCTGGAAGGTTATAAATAAATATGAGGGAAGCTAATAGGATTGGAGATACAGAGTGATAGGGGAAATTATGAAACTAAATTAAAAATAAAAGAAGGATGTACATGGACTGAAAATGAGAGACTACAGCACCTCAGTCAGATCCTCTCTCCAGGAATTTTAAATGAGAGACACAAAGAAGGTGGTAGATACAGAGGAGGAAGGGAAAGGCTAGGTTGTCAAGCAGGACTCAGCAGACCAAAGGCACATTCATGAAAATGAGGGTCATACTGCAGGGAATAGAAGCAAAGGGCAGAACTGGGCACCACTGTATGTTTCCTCCTGAGGTGGAGGGGATCCTCTTTGCTCCCTTAGCTCTCCGCATACCTAGCAGTGGGCCCTAAGACCTGAGGTTATTTGTTTGTCCTCATCCTTTGAAATTAAAAATAACCCAATACTACACCTGTTTGATGAGACACTTCAGAGAAAATCTGCTTAGGGCATACATGACAAAGTGCTTTGGCTCAACTTGAGACATAAATTATAAAAACACTGAAAACTACTCTAGTGACCTTCAAGATAACTGTTATTTTTGTCCTGCTCAAAGACCCACAGGGGACAATTGCTGGGACAGAAATGGGAAAACTGTTGTATTTAAGAACTCTGTGCCTAAAGATCCACTGTTCCACCTCTTTGTATCATATCAAGAGTTTGAAAATTTTTTAATATTTTAATGTCTTCCAATGAGATAAGATATCAAGAGTAAGGTGTGTGGGCCTTGAGATGTTATTCCTGTTAAACAGGTGTTGTAAAATAATAAAAGAAAAGCCCTGAGCAGATTGCCTATGTATAACATACATTAAAAAAGCTAAGATCTTAATAACCTTCCCCAGTCATGACTCCAATATCCAAGAAAAACCTACCAAACTTGTAAAATTAATTGATTGCTACTTACATAGATAACATAAGTGAAAAGGAATAGAAGAGATATCTGGAATGAAGTTCCTGGGAAACTTAATAATCTTAGATATGAGGATAAGGGCCTTAGGGGGATACTGATGGTACTAATGTTTTTTGTTTGTTTCTTTTTTTCCTAGAAGAAGCCTTTGACAAAGAAGAGGAAGGAGAATATAGAAAGTAAAGTGCTGGTAGTATAGATACTACTGAAGATAATAACTGAGTATTTTAGGCTAACATACTCATGGAGGAGGACATGGAAACTCACTCCAGTATTCCTGCCTGGAGAATCCCAGGGACAGAGGAGCCTGGCGGACTATAGTCCATAGGGTCACAAACGGTTGGGACACAACAAGCAACTTAGCCAGCAGTAGCAGGCTTAGAAAGATAATAGATGTCTTGGCAAACAATTAAGTACAAAGAGGAGAATCTAAAAATATTTTGCAACTCTCATGAACTATAGGAATTTAAGCCAAATTTGAAGAAGAGGGGAAAAAAATGGACAGGAAAAGTATAAAACTGAGTACAAGACTAAAATCAAGGGTAGAGGAGGCTCAAGTTTTCGTAAAGAAAATAACAGAACAGAGGGACTTCCCTGGCAGTCCAGTGGTTAAGACTTTGCCTTCCAATGTAGGGAGTGCAGATTTGATCCCTGGTTGGGGAAACAAGATCACGCATGACTCCTGGCCAAAAAATCAAAACATAAGATAGAAGCAACACTGTAACAAATTCAATAAAGATTTTAAAATTGCCCACAACAAAAAACAAAATCTTAAAAACAGGGTAGGTAACAGAACAATAACTGAAGAATAGTAATTGTAGCCAATATTATCTGTAGACCAACACACAGAATATGGAAAGCAAACACAGTAAAACTAAAATATGGGTTAAATCAGGGTAGGAAATCTATTCCACAGTTACACCCCCACAGTGTCTGACCAGGCTCCTGAATAGAATCACTATATGAAAGGAACAATGAGCTGTTAAGGGACCCATCCTCATTGGGCTCTGTGCAGCTTGGCCTGGTATTCAGGTCACTGAGATGTTACCTTGTCCCGTTCTGGCTAGAGTTAGTCAAGAGGAGGTTAACATAAAGCTATGGAAGTGCCCAATTCTGGCAAAAGCCCACAAATATATATTAAAGAGTAATTAGGTATTTTAAAATAGAAGTGGGTACTGGACATCAAAATGAGCTCATGTGCATGCATGCAAAGTGAATTAGTCATGTCCTACTCTTTGTGACCCCATGGACTGTAGTCTGCCAGGCTCCTCTGTCTTTGGGGATTCTCCAGGTAAGAATATTGGAGTGGGCTGTCATGCCCTCCTCCAGCGAATCTTCCCCACATAGGGATCAAACCCGTGTCTCTTATGTCTCCTGCACTGGCAGGCAGGTTCTTTACCACTAGCACCACCTGACTGACATCAATTCAGAGAAAGCTATCTAATATCTTTTTTTTTGATAGATTTACTAGACTAGTAGAGAAGAAAGGAGAAGATGCTATAGATGGAAAGCAATATACCTCCCCCCCAAAATCCCTCCTGACACCCTCATAAACAACTAAAAGGAGCTGGATGAATTTCTATAGTTACCCAATGTTGATTAATGGATCAGGGCCATCCTGAGGGATGGCTCCATGTAGCCGGATGCTGAGGGGGAAATGCTTGGCTCTTTTTTGTTTAGCATTTTAACACCTCAGAGGAAGACACAGATGGCAAGCTTATCAAATTTGGGGATGATATAAGGCTGAGAGTTATAGCTAATATGTTGGATGTCAGAATCAAGATTTAGAGAGCTTAACAAGCTGGAATAATGAGCTACAACTAAGAATATGAAAGGCAACACAGTGGGAAGCACAGTTTTGCATTATGGTGTCCAAAAGATAGCTGAACATATATACTCAGAATAGGGTTCAAAACGTTATAGCCATTCCTAAATAACAGACTTCAGGATTTCTTTTTTTAATGCAAACTAAAAATACATCAATAGTTACTATACATTAAATTAAACATTTAATTAAATTTTAATGTAAACTTCATCTACCAAGAAGTATTTGAGACGGTTTACAAAACAGAACCTGCACAAAAATACTATTAAAATGGTCCAAAGAATGTGGAAAAATATAATACAATATTAGGAATATTGTACTGCCATTTATACAAAAGACATTATCTGAGCATGTACTCTGGCTGAAATAATTAGACACTTATTCTTCAAATTTTAGATCCTAGAATGGCCTTCTCTGATTCACCAGTTTAAATGATGTTCCCTTTTACTATTCTTTTATAGTATCCTGGTCAAGTCTGTCATACAACTTAGGACAAATTGAACTTATATATTCTGTGTTTATATTTTCTTAATCTTTCTTGTCACTAGACTGAAAACTCCATGAAGGCAAGGACCAAGTGCTTTGTCTAAAGCTGTAATCAAGGTGTAGCACAGTACTTGACACATAGTAGATTTCAATAAATAAATCCTGAATTAATGAATAAGTAAGCTAAGAACTGGGGACTAATAGTCTGGAATAAGACAGGTAAAGAGGTAAAGTCTGGAATACCCTGGTGTATCCTGCTGGTCTAGCAGTCTTAAGACTTCCAGCTTCCACTGCAAAGGGTGTAGGTTTGATCCCTGGTGGGGAAACTAAGGTCTTGCATACCTTGTGTGGCCAAAAAAAAAAGGTAAAGCCTAATATGAATAATGTTCTACATGAAAGTATGATGCTGTTTCTGTTAAAATATAGAATCGGTCTAGTGAATTTAGGGAAAAGGCTCTTTGAAGAAACCAAGTTGATTTCTGGCTCAAAAAGATGAACAGGAGTTCACTTTGAAAAGAAAACAGACACCAGACAAAGGCAAGAACATGGGCAAAGGAATGAAGTCACACAAGGACAGAAGGTGCATGGGGAATGGAGGGAGGAGTCCAGTGTGGACGTGGCATATGGTACAGGAAAGGAGGGGTTGAAAGTGACACTGGGACATCTTCTCTCAACTATCATTTAAGCACTAATTGCCAAAAGGACACATATTGAAGAAAAATAAGCACAATAATGAAGAAACTAAAAATTGCACATGAGTCAGAGCACAAAGCACTCTGGAAAACCTGGAAAATAAAACATTAAAAAATGTATTGATATTAACATGAGGGGCATTACATATATTATCAGATTTTGGAAGTGATCTCAGGCAGACAATATTTTAAATCTATTTTAATTGAATAAAGTTAATTTGGAACCAATGAAGGAAGGAAATTTGATTTTAAAAAATTAAAATCTTTGCCATTTTTAGAGCACTTCAGCTGATTGTTACAGTAATAAACTTCTAATTGATGAGAAGATTTAAGTAGAAGGAACATGAATCTTCTATTGCCATTTTAAATAAAAATATCTCTCAGTCTGAAGGGGGTCATCTCTTTCACCTGTCAATGTCATCTGTATCACTTACATTGCCACCTGTAAACTATTCTAAAATCTATATTCCAATACTGTAATTATAGAAATTTTTCTCTTTGACTTCAAATATTTTCAATTGTGCGGGTTTTTTACATCTCTAATAATTGTTCTGCTCAGTCCTCAAACTGTTCAATACTGAGTTTTCCACTTCCTACTCTCAAGCTTGTATCTCACCCTTATTAATGTCAACATCCATCACTGACCTAGTTTTCAAAAGTTCTCCCAACTCTGCCCTATTTCCCCAACTTTAATAAGTGTTATGCCTCCTAACTTTCAAATACTTTCTTCTCTTCCCCTCCCCATAGACTCTCATTTTTCATTCTCACAGGGGCTACTGCAACCCTCTTCTGATGATTTCTCTACCTTTCTGTTTTATTTAATCTAACCTCAACCCTGGAGCCAGAAATACTTTGCTAAAATAAATACAGAACCCTAGCACCGCCCTGGTTAAGAACCCTACTTTATAAAGCAGCAACGTCTTGAGAGTTTGGGATTTGAAAAATCAGCAGGAGAAAGGCAGAATTAGGACAAGAACTTCTGGGTTTCCCTTAGCCTCAGGCAATCTTATCTATGAGGCAGACTCTTTGCGACCCACAGACTATAGCCCTCTAGTCTCTTCTGTCCATGGGATTCTCCAGGCAAGAATACTGAAGTGAGTTGCCATGCCCTCCTCCAGAGGATCTTCTTGACCCAGGGATTGAACCCACGTATCTTACGTCTCCTGCATTGGCAGGCAGGTTCTTTACCACTAGCACCACCTGGCAGGCAGCCTGTAGGGACCATCTCTTAATACTTTCAGTGAGTATATCCTAGGTATCAGAGGCAGTACCTCTAACTGCCAAGCTAATTTGAAATATATATGCTATATTTTATCTATCCATTTATTTGCAAATGAAAATATAGGATGTTTCCACATTTTGGCTTTCACAAGTAATGTTGCAAAATATTTATGTTTTATGAGAATACATGCTTTCATTTCTCTTGGGTGTATATTTCATTTCTGTTGGGTCATATGGCAACTCAGTGTTTATCTTTTTTAAGGAGCTGTCAAACTTTTTCAAAGTAGTTTTATCATTTTACATTCTCATCAGCAATGTATGAAGATTCCAATTTTTTTACATCCTTACCAACACATTGCCTGTTTGACTAGTGGATATGAAGTGACATCTGATTACAGTTTTGATTTCCATTTCCCTAATGACTAATGATATTGAGCATCTTTTCAGAAGTTTAAAAGCCATGTGTACTTAATATATCTTCTCTGGAGAAATGCCTATTTAAATTCTTTGACCATTTTTCAACTAGGTTGTCTTTTTTTGTTGTTGACTGAAAAGACTTTGTTCTGGATGCAAATCTATTCTTATCAGATACACATTTGCAAATATTGTCTTCCATTCTGTGAGTTTTTATACATTCTATTTGCTTTCTTCATTACATTTTAGCCATGATCTTTTGTCTAATAATTTGCAGATTATGGTATCAACTGTTCACATAAAGCCTATTGCGCAGACACTACACACAGGAAAAAAAAAAAAGAAAATAACACTTTGTGAGTGGTTCTAATACTTGAGAAGTTTCCAATTCTTCTTCATTTACACTCTATAAAAGGTTTAGTTGCAAAAATACAACAGCCTTAACATATTCTGGTATGCTAAATAACGGCCCCCAAAGATATCTGAGTTCTAATCTCTAGAACCTCTGAACGGCCCCTTGTATGTGAAAAGAGACTTTGCAGGTGTGATTAAATCAAGGATATTGCGGTGGGAATATAAATCTGGGCTATCCTGAGTGCCCTTACAAGAGGAAAACAGAGATTGGGAGAGAAACTTGATTTTGACTCAGTTATACTGATTTTGGATTTCTGACCTTTAGAAGTATGAAAGAATGTGTCATCTTAAGCAACCAAATTTGTGGTATTCTTAGAGCAGTCATAAAAAACTACTACATATATGTACATGACAATTCTTTACATAGAAGCATAGATTTATATTTTATGTTTTGTTAATTATGAGTATGTATGACGTGCTGACTCTTTGCCAGGTGTTTGTAATGACAGAGTAATGAAGTAGACACAGTCCCTCCCTCAAGGATGCCATACTCCTCTGTGGCAGGACAGACAGACTAGACATGCAGCAGGTAAAATATGAGAAGTACTAGAATTGGGGGCCTGTTTTTTAAGGGATATACAGCTGCAGTCGATGGGGTCAAGAAGAGTCGGACACAACTGAGTGACTTCACTTCCACTTTTCACTTTCATGCATTGGAGAAGGAAATGGCAACCCACTCCAGTATTCTTGCCTGGAGAATCCCAGGGACGGGGGAGCCTGGTGGGCTACCATCTATGGGGTTGCACAGAGTCAGACAAGACTGAAGTGACTTAGCAGCAGCAGCAGCAGATATACTTAACTCCTAATAGGCTCTAGGATTTGGGAAAGAACTGACTAGCAAGATTGCCTGGAATTTCCCAGAAAGGGTGACATTTCTAAACTAAGTCCTGAAAGGTTACTAGAAGTCTACTAGAGAATTAGGTTGCAAGGGGGAAAAATTAAAGTGTGTATGTAGAGAAAGCAAAAGCCTCATGAGAAGGAATGGTATGCATTGAGATACACAAGATTCTAAGATGGCTGGGGCTCAGCATGGGAAGGAAAAAGGATGTTTCAGGGGTTAACAAAGGGCAAAATCATGAAGGGTCTTGTATGTCACACTAAGGGGCCTGGGCAGTCAGTTGACAATGAGAGTTTAAAAACCTATGGCAGTGATCATCATACTGGCCTGTGGGAAAGATTCTTCTCACTGAAATGGGACCAAAGGGTGGTGGAGGGAAGGACTGAGTAAGGCCAGGTGGTGGGTCCTCACTGCTGTGGATCTACGGGAAAGGTAAGAAGTTAGAGCAAGTCACGGAGAACCACTGGAATGGAGAAACATGGATAGAGGATCGAAGCATCTCTAAGTAGTGATTATATATGAATTTTTATAGCAACATTCACAGGAAAAATGAAGCCAAGGAAGCAAAATCTCAACATAGAAAACACAGAAGCATATCCATCTGGTCAAACTTAAATTAATTTGCTAAGGAGTAGACACTATTATTCCTTCTCAAGTGATGATTTGAAGAGCTTTCAACATCTGAAAAACATACAGGTGCAGAAGAGTTAGGACACAGGTCATTTGGCAAAAGCTGCAGATGACTAAAGAGTTGCTATTTCCTTCTGCAAAAGATATAATTACTCAGTCTCTCTGCCTGGTGGACTCATAAAAGAGAGCTCACAATACTTTTAAAAGTTCGTCCTATCTGTGATACACACAACTCTTTGCCAGGACACTTCATAAAATGCTCTTTTAAACAATTCAGTTAATAAAGATGTAAACTTCAGTCTCCTATCTTGGCCAAAATAACCTAGCCCTTAAGTGGTTGTGCTAAATCTTTTCAATAATATAAAATTCAATATAGTCATAGAAACTAAACTTTCTAAAGGTACTAAGATTAAATTCACATTTTGTCAGTAACTGCAAGTACATGAAATATTATTCTTTAAATCACAAAGATTTCTTAGATTATTGTGCTTTGTTTGCTATCCATACCTCCTTATATATAACAGCAAATTAGTCAAATTGCTGTACTAGATTTAAGTTGCAAATGCCAAGTTATTTCTGGGTGAAATATTAATGAAGATAATTAATTGCTTATCAAACTCAATCATAATTTATCTGGAATCAGATATGAAACAGATTACATTTTCACTTTATAAGCTGATGAATTAAAATTTTATTCACATAGTTCTCACTTGATCACTAGGAAAATTGTTTTTCTGCATTTCTCCCATTCTTTCAAAAATATTCCTTGTCTTCTGGTAGCAATGCAATTTCATTCCAGTACAATTAGGACTCCCCCTAATCTCAAACTCTTTTTAAGGGCAAAATAGAACAAAATATTCTAGTGTTTTTCGGCCCTGTATTTTAGAGTCAACTTCTCTGTGGCTCTATATTTACTATACTCAGCTATTCTACCCAAACAACTCTTAATACACACACACTCAGAACTTTTATCAAGGCATGTGTGTTGCCTCTGGCCATATCTAAACTCCCCTTTTCATTCATTCAACCAACATAACTGACAGTCTATGGTGGGCCAGACCCTGTGTTAAGCCCTGGGGATGGAGAAATGAACTTGAGTCAGTACACCTGAATTGAAATGAACCTGATTCAATAAACAATCAGGTTAGTAAGAGAAACAGACAAGTATATGGCTAAAAAAACAAATCCAAATGTATTGATAAAGGAAAAAAAGGATGATCCTCTCACCTACCCTGGGAATGGAAGTAGGAAAAGTGCTTCCTGAATCAGGCATCACTTTGTCTTATCCCAAAGGAAGAGAAGTCTTATGAAAGGAGGAAAAAGAGTGTGCCAGGTGGAATATGTAGTCATGGAACTCCTTTGGTGTCCTGTTAAGGACCTGGTACATGCAGAAGAGACCAGGAGAAACTGCCAGCACAGCGCTGGCGTGGTCACACATGTCTTTTAGTGTGATGACTGATGGCTCTTAGTGAATAATAGATATCAGGTGGTTAAGACAATACTGTAACATCTGTCACTGGGTGTAGTAGACAGCAAGAGGAAAAGAGAAGCTTGACAAAATGCTTAGGAGGCAAACTTATTAAGACCTGATGGTCTAGTCATGTATTTACAAATATGTTTTAAATGCCTACTAACTTTCAGGCATCATTCTAGGTGCTGTGGATATAGCAGAAAAGAAAAGTCAAAAATAAAAAGCAGTTCTTTCTTTATTGGAATTTTACCATCCAATCATAGGAGATAAAGTATTTTTAAAATGTAAATGCATAATATTTTAGTTAGTGATTAAGCACCATGAAGAAAGATAAAAGACTGGTAAGGGGGATAAGGGGCTTCCCAAGTGGCATTAGTGTTAAAGAACCCATCTGCCAATGCAGGAGACATAGGTTCGATCCCTGGGTTGGGGAGATCCCCTGGAGGAGGGCATGGCAACCCACTCCAATACTCTTGCCTGGAGAATCTCATGGACAGAGGAGCCTGGAGGGCTACTGTCCATAGGGTCACACAGAGTATGACACTACTAAAGCAACTTAGCACACATACATGCATGGGGAATAGGAAGTGATGAAATAGAGTGATTTATTAGAGGAGTTGGGCAAAGATTTGTTATGAGCAGAGACAGGAATGAAGGAAGGGATGAAGGCAGGAAATGGGGGAGAGAAGAATGGAGTATGTTGAGGTGTGGGGGTGCTTTCATGTCCTATTCTTTGAAAAGAATATCACTGGAATAAGAGACATAATTGGAAGCAACTCACCTAAAGTATCATTATTTTGGCACATTCTATTTTGTTGACTGAATTAGGTAATCATCCAGAGTCAACATCTGGCCTGTTGTCACACACAGTTGGGAATTAAATCCAACACCTTGACAATAGGCAGTGAAGGAACTCAATAGCCCCAAACAATTGCTGACAGGATACAGACACAAATTCCACTCTTAAGTGTTCTTTTTGTTTTAAATGAGGCATAATTTTAATACTGGTCCCCTCAGTGATATTTCTAAAGACAAACAGACCTGGCTAATATTATCTGTGGTTTGAATATTCCATAAAATCCATTAGCATAGGTAATTCAGAATTTACTGAATTGTGGTGCCCACAGCTGTATGTACAATCTCTGTTCCCGTCAATAGATGAGTCAAAGAATTTGTAGTTTATATAAACAATGGACTATTATCTAGCCATGAGAAACACATTCACCGTTTGTGACAATGTAAATGGACTTAGAGGATAGTACACTGAGACAAGTCAGATAGAGAAATACTGTATTTTATCAATTTATACATGTAATCTAAAAGTGCCGAACTCATAAAACCAGTAAAATGGTGGTTTCCAGGGGATAGGAGTGGAGGGATAAGACAAGGATAGAATAACTTTTTTAACAGTATGAACTTGGAATGAATAGTAAAGAAGCCAAAGAAATCTAATGCACAATACAGTAATATGGACAACAATATAGTCTTATAACCAAACTTACTGAGACTAGAATTATTCCAACCACTGAAAAGAAATGATAATTATGTAATATTATATGTGTTGATCATCACTGCAATTGCAATCATATTACAGCCTACAAATGTCTTGAATTAAATTGTACACCTTAAATTTATGCAATGAATGTTATACATCAAATATATTTCAAGAAAATTTTAAAAATAGGCCACTGTGTATACTAAGGGCTTCTCAGATGGCTCAGTGGTAAAGAACCCACCTACCGAAATCCAGGAGACTTGGGTTTAATCCCTGGGTTGGGAAGATCCCTTGGAGAAGGAAATGACAACTAACTTCACTATTTCTGCCTGGAAAATCCCATGGACAGAGAACCTGGAGGAATTCAGTCCATGGGGTCACAAAGGAATCAGATACAACTTAGTGACTAAACAACTGGAGTGGGTAGCCATTCCCTTCTGCAGGGGATCCTTCTGACCCAGGGATCAAACCAAGGACTCCTGAATTGCAGGCAGAAGAATCGTTACCATCTGAGTCATCAGGGAAGCCCTAAACAACAACAATGTATTTTAAAGGTGAAAAACAAAGATCAGAGTAATCCAACTCTAGCTTTTCCCAAATGGGTTCATTAGTTGTCTGTGATGTGTTTGATGTTCCTGAAAGTAAAATCACGGAATACAACACTGCAAACTAACTCAACAGGCAGTGCAACGGCTGTGCTAACTAAAAATTATTAAATCTTAAATTGCATTCCTATAATGATCCAGGTACAGCCTAAATAAAATGAGCTGATACATTACCAATATAGAATAAAGACAAAGTATCATTTACTTGTGTGTTAAAAGTGAATTCAATTTGTTATTTCTGGTATTATTGAGAAAACTTACTAGAATATAAAAGCCTTGATGATAGTGACCAAAATCTATCAATTTTATTGTTTTTAGAGTTTACCACTCAAACATAAATTCTCTCTATTCGTACCTTCTATAAAATCCCTAACTTTGTTAGTTTTTGTTTGTTTAAAGGTAATTAAAACCCAAAAAGTAGAACAGGAACTCATTAAGCTCCATTGCTATCAACAGTCAAAGCCTCCTCTATCAATGTTTACACCAACTGTATTTAACCATCATTCTTTTCTCTGTTCACCCATATCTTTTAAAGTATGTCAAGGTTCAAAAATAAAAAAGAGAGTCTTCTCCCTGATTAAAGTTTCAAAAACTCTTCCAGCTTGCCTAATTTCTTTTCTATAGTTCTAGTCTTAATTTAGGTGTGCTTACACATTGTACTGTACAACATTTAATGTTAACTTTTTCATTGGTATTTTGTCAACACCCTTATAAGACATTCAAGGCCTGATGCTTTTTATATATGTGATTAAAGCACCAATAAACATCATAAAATACATTCATTTGTGTTGGTCTTTGGCTTTCTCAGAGAAAGCCTGTGCTCACACATGGAAGCAAGTGACCAGAGGTGAAGTATAGAGAGAGGTGAGTCAAAGATCCCAAACACTCACATTCCAGATAACCAGTGAGATATGGATCTGTGCATTTCCTATATTCACACTTAATGAGAGGCAGTGTGTTTTTGACAAAGGAAAACTGGAGCAATTACTAAGAAACAAAGGTATGAGCTCTAGACCTGGGATACACATCCTGGGTTATATGTCCAGTGTTCTCACGTGTTACTCCTCACCCATTTCCTTACCAGAACTGTTGCAGTGGACAGGGTCAACAGGTCTTCCATTTTTATCAGAGCAGGCTATTCCTCGAAAGCGCATGCCTTTTCCACATTCTTTGGTGTCTCCTTGTACCCGCAGTCCTCTGTGAAGCTCCTTTCTGCCTTCAGGAAGGATGCAATCTGACCAGTTTCCATAAGGATGAGATGTAAACACATCACAAGGACATGGTTCTGTTTCCACTAGAGGGTACAAGTCAGCATCCTGGCATTTCTCTTTCTTTCTGCTTTTCCCTGTTCCAACAAGAGATATGGATGTGTTAATTTCACATCTGTTGTTTTGTTAAGTTGTTCACATTTCAAAGCTCTTAGGCAATTAAGTCAAATAAAATAAAGCCTTTATTTTTTTTTCACTTTCTTTTTTCTTTAACACAGAAGTAAATCCTAGGACAATGAAGCAATTCCCACATCAACTGTGAAATTTAAGTTAATTGGGGGGAAAAAAGGCTTCATGTTGGAGAGTGGCAAAAAATACTTAGAAAAAATTTGCTACAGTGGCTTGACAACTAGAAAAATTCTTGTTGATTTATATTGGTGTCTTTATAATTTGTTGATAAAAACTGACTACCTTGTCTCCATTTTCCTTGAAATTAATGGTTTCCAGGGAAGCGAACAAAATGGGGTAAGTATAATGCTGCCTTTTTTTCAAGTACCTTTTTAAAAAAGTTTGTTTATTCAAGGAAAAAAATTATATACTCCCAGACAATGAACTTGGAGTTAGCTTGGGTGTCACTTGGGGTGTGGTGGACAAAGTGTGATTTATTTCGGTTCCTGTTATCAGGAACTCAGAAATGCTGACAGAAATAACATATTGAAATAAATGCTCAAAACAAGTTGGGTAATTTAATCTGAGAAAAAGATATGACTTGCACTTTGAGAGACCTTTTTAACTTAAAGATTTTAGAATATGACCTCACATTACCAGTTGACTTCGATGGACCTTTTAGGTGTAATCCCAACTTTTGAGTAATGACAATGCAGAGTCATTTTTCAAAGCTGTGAGTACTTGATAATTATGTTTAATGGATTCTAAGACAGTCTGTAACTTGACTCAAATTTGCTACTAACACACTTCCTCTAGATTTTTAAGTTTTCCTAGATCTAATAATTTCTCTTTGTTTCTTCATTAGTAGGCCATTAGTGAGAGTCATGGCTGGTTATTTTAAATAGTAGGGAGCTTTATTAATCTATTTCTAGTCTTAAATGGCTGTTTTGGAAATGCTTGCTATAAGCTGATACATAGACTACTTCCTCATTGTGAATTAGTTTACATGTGCTGTGTCACTCAGTCATGTCCAACTCTTTGTAACCCCATGAACTATAACCCGCCAGGCTCCTCTGTCCATGGGGATTCTCCAGGCAAGAATACTGGAGTGGGTTGCCATGTCCTCCTCCAGGGGATCTTCCCAGCCCAGGGATCAAACCCAGGTCTCCCTCACTGCAGGTGGATTTTTGACCCCCTGAGTCACTAGGGAAGCCCATGAATACTGGAATGGGTAATCTATCCCTTCTCCAGTGGATCTTCCTGACTCAGGAATCAAACCGGAGTTTCCTGCGTTGCAGGCGGATTCTTTACCATATGAGCTATCAGGGAGGCTCCAGATTATTTACATTACACACAACAATTTCACAGTTGTCACCTGGAGGACTAGCTGTATCTCTTCTGTGATGCTTCTGGACACTATAAATAAGGATTCCTATAGGTTCTGAAAAGATCTTGCAGAAGCTTTGGCCACACCACTGTCTCTCTAGGGGGATATACTTTTGAATCTACCTTTAGGGCCACTTGCTCAGAATAAGTTTGAGGAGCACTGCCTCTATCTCTGCTGTGAGCATTTACTGCATAGGAGACATATCAGTGGGTGAGGAGAATTGGCACCTTCTTATCAGCATTCAACATACCCAAGTATCTGGTGCTTCTCAAATGTCCAAAAGGTACCGTTTTCTCCATCTCTTATGTGCCCAGTCTCTTCTCAACACACTTAACCCTAGGTTTTGAGTCTATCTATTCCTTAAAACAACAAAGTAATAACATCCTGAACTATCTTTTACTTTTTATCTTTCAGACTTGATATTCAGTGATAGCCTTGGAGCATTGACTACACCATCATTCTTGAAATATCCTTTCACACCTTACCTTTCTGTCCCTCACCACTGCTCCACACCCCCACCATCTTTCTGGGCACATCTTTTTCGTTCATTTGTTTGTTGAGTTCTTCTCCCTCTGTACCTCTCTTAACTGATGAGTTTCCTAAGGGCACAGCCCCAGTTTCTCTTTTCTGATCCTCACAAAGTGTATAACCTTCTGTAACCCGTAAGTCCCTAGTTATTATCTTCAGCCAAGATGTCTTACTCAAACTTCTGGGCCACATACTGGAAATCCACACCTAAACAATCAGTCAAACCCAACCTGGCAACAGCCACACTCACTCACTCTGACCATCGTAACTTTTCCTTCTCCTTCTACATTTCCCAGTTCTACCAATATTCATATTTAGCCCTCCATCAAATTTCCAGCTTAAATCACTATACTGGCTCCCTTCAAGATTTTATTGCCACCATAACTCACTCCCTTCAATCTTTTCCCTGCACTTCAGCCAGGACCAACTTACAAAGTTAGAAATCTGATCATATCATTCATCTACTTAAAACTTTCCAGGGGCTTACAACAGTTCATGGAATAAAGTCTAGACTCTTTACTTTGGTCATCAAAGCTCCGTAGGATTGGGCCTGTTGATATTTGTCTCATAACTATGCCGCACCACTCTGCTTGTGTCATGTTGAAAATAATACTGAGCATTTTTTGTTCCTAAAAGCCACTCATTTAACATCCGGTCTTTGCATGTTATATTCCAGGAATGGTCACCAGTTCTACCCTCTCTCTATAGCCTAGTTAATGACTACCTGTCTTTTAGGTCCAAACTGGGATTATTCCTCCAGAAAGTCATCCTTGAACACACTCTTAATCTCTGTTCTAGAAGAGGTATTCTTCTGTACTTGGGTAGCATGTGATACGCAGAATGCCGGCTCCCCAAGAATGTTTACATCCTAATCCCTAGAACAACTAAACATCTATGGCAAAATAAACTTTGTAGATGTAACTAAGGTTATGGATGTTGGGATGAGATCATTTTGAATTATCTGGCTGGGTCCAACATAATCACATGATCTCAAATTCAGAGAACCTTTCCAGGTTGAGTAGAGTCAGAGGGGATATAACTGTGACAGAATAATCAAAGAGATACAATGTTACTGAATTCCAAGACTTTGGAAGAAGAGAACCATAACCAAGGAATGTAAGCAAATCCTAGAAGCTGGAAAACATGTTCCTCTCAACCTTCTAGAAAAAAAAAATCCTATCTTGCCAACATCTTGTTAATAGTCCTGTAAAATCTCTGACTTCAGACATATAGAACTGTAAGATAATAAATTTGCATTGTTTTAAGTCATAAAATTTGTGGTAATTTGTTACAGAAGTAATAAAAAAACTAATAAGCACCCTATATAACAGCTATTGTAGCAGGTACTATACTGTGCTGTGACTCGCCATATCAAAACTACCTAAATTATACTGGAAGCTCTTAAATTAAAATCAACTCTATCTATTCCTTTGTAGAGCTCCAAGGTCTAGCACACATAAATGATAAAAATTGTTCCTTGAATAATTGAACAAAGATTTCTAAAAAGATGAAAAAAAAAGGAAGACATAAGAGAGAGAGAATAGGAATAAGGAAAATGTTCATGTACAATGTAAACAAGTTACTGGCAGAACAAATATTCTGTAAAATATATGCCAACTCTGTTTGTGATATCCTTCTTAATTACATGGGATCTCTGTTTGAAGAAGGCTTTGAGCAAGTTAGCTAATGCAGAGATAATTCTCACAATGAGAAACAAATTATCGGTGGTCCTTAACTTTGATTGGAAAATTCTGAAAGAGATGGGAATACCAGACAATCTGATCTGCCTCTTGAGAAATCTGTATGCAGGTCAGGAAGCAACAGTTAGAACTGGACATGGAACAACAGACTGGTTCCAAATAGGAAAAGGAGTACGTCAAGGCTGTATATTGTCACTCTACTTATTTAACTTACATGCAGAGTACATCATGAGAAACGCTGGGCTGGAAGAAGCACAATCTGGAATCAAGATTGCCAGGAGAAATATCAATAACCTCAGATATGCAGATGACACCACCCTTATGGCAGAAAGCAAAGAAGAACTAAAGGGCCTTTTGATGAAAGTGAAAGAGGAGAGTGAAAAAGTTGGCTTATAGCTCAAAGTTCAGAAAACGAAGATCATGGCATCTGGTCCTATCACTTCATGGCAAATAGATGGGGAAGCAGTGGCAGACTTTAGTTTTTGAGGCTCTAAAATCACTGCAGATGGTGATTTCAGCCATGAAATTAAAAGACGCTTACTCCTTGGAAGAAAAGTTATGACCAACCTAGACAGTATATTAAAAAGCAGAGGCATTACTTTGCCAACAAAGGTCCGTCTAGTCAAGGCTATGGTTTTTCCAGTGGTCATGTATGGATGTGAGAGTTGGATGGTGAAGAAAGCTGAACGCTGAAGAATTGATGCTTTTGAAGTGTGGTGTTGGAGAAGACTCTTGCGAGTCCCTTGGACTGCAAGGAGATCCAACCAGTCCATCCTAAAGGAGATCAGTCCTGGGTGTTCATTGGAAGGACTGATGTTAAAGCTGAAACTCCAATACTTTGGCCACCTCATGTGAAGAGTTGACTCATTGGAAAAGACCCTAACGCTGGGAAGGATTGGGGGCAAGAGGAGAAGGGGACGACAGAGGATGAGATGGTTGGATAGGATCACTGACTCGATGGACATGGGTTTGGGTAAACTCCGGGAGTTGGTGATGGACAGGGAGGCCTGGCGTGCTACGGTTCATGGGGTCACAAAGAGTCGGACACAACTGAGCGACTGAAATGAACTGAATTGGTTGAAAGAATTCTAATATTAAAAATAAACTTTTGCAAAACTAGAATTTGAATCTATGTTATGACCTCTTGCTAATGTTGGCATTTCTCAGAGAGCCCCGGAAAAATCAAAGAAAATTAAAAATAAAACAAAGAAACTTATTAGGTTTACTTGATATATTAAATTATATGATTAAAATTGTTAAATAAATGAAGATGATGAATCTTAGGTAATATTGTATAAGTAAATATTGTTAATATAAATATTCTAGAGTTTATATGAAATTGCTAAAATTTAGTTGTCCTACTGTTATCATTTATAGTCCAAATTATCTTAAAATGTAACAGAAATAACCAAATTTGTCACTAGTAATCAGATCCTTAAACATGCCATTTTAAAAGTCTTTTGTCATTTATAGTTATTTTATTCTATTACTTTTATTAAAATTCTTCATCTTCAAGAAAATTCATAGAAAGGGGTTTTTTGGGAACAATTACAGGTTTTGACAACTTTCAGATTATACTACTGAACTGTGTAAGAAATTAAAGAATTCTAATGAACAATCTGATGACTTCATAAAATTGTTAACAGGAAAGCAGCAAAATTAATTGCATAGGGCTGAATGAACTGATAGGGTTATAATTTTTCAGATTTTTTTTTTTCTCTTTAGACATTTTGTCTAAAATATCACTGCTTATCTTTGTTTAGATATAAGGAAATCTTTCTTGTACAATAACTAACAACCATTTGATAAATTATACCTTTGTAAATAGAAGTGAACGTAGAAGGCAATGGCACCCCACTCCAGTACTCTTGCCTGGAAAATCCCATGGACGGAGGAGCCTGGTAGGCTACAGTCCATGGGGTCGCTAAGAGTCAGACATGACTGAGCGACTTCACTTTCACTTTTCCCTTTCATGCACTGGAGAAGAAAATGGCAACCCACTCCAGTATTCTTGCCTGGAGAATCCTAGGGACGGTGGAGCCTGGTGGGCTGCCGTCTATGGGGTTGCACAGAGTCGGACACGACTGAAGCGACTTAGCAGCAGCAGCAGCAAGTAGAAGTGAAACATTTATCTTTTTTTTTTTTCCTACCTGATCCCTCCAGAAGTGGATACTTCTTATTCTTATTTTCATGGAAATATAGTTATTTGCATAAGTTCAATAAAAATCTGTTCTCCTTTTAACGGGGCTCAATGGAAACATTGGTTATATTATCATAGCTTTGACTGGGATGTTGTGTTTGAGAATATACACAGAATCAGATATAACCAGTCAGCTTTAAAAAACTAATACAAACTTTGTGCGTGTGTGCTTGCTCTGTTGCTCAGTTGTGCTCATGTCCATACCCGACTCTTAATGATCCAATAGACTGTAGTGTGCTAGGCTCCTCTGTCTATGGGATTATCCTGGCAAGAATACTGGAGTGGGTTGCCATTTCTCCTCCAAGGGATCTTCCTGACCCAGTCATCCAGCCTATGTCTTCTGAGCCTCTAGCTTTGTCACAGGTGAATTCTTTACCACTGAGCCACGTGGGAAACCCCAAGAAAGACTTTATGAAGCCATGAAACCCCTTAGAGTGACAGCCTACTCCCTTATTTGCAGGGTTCTTGGCAACCTTGGTTGTTGGCTCAGAAGGTAAAGTGTCTGCTTGCAATGCAGGCGGTCTGTGTTCAATCCCTGAGTCAGGAAGATCTCCTGGAGAAGGAAATGGCAACCCACTCCGGTATTCTTGCCTGGAAAATCCCATGGATGGAGGAGCCCAGTGGGCTACAGTCCATAGGATCACAAAGAATCGGATCTGACTGAGCAACTAACACTTTCTTTTCTTTCAGCAACTTTAGCAAGTGAATAAGAAAGGACTCTCAAGCTATTTGAGGGGACTTGGAAAGAGAGGAATTCACCCAAATCTGTAGGAATCATAAGTAAATCTGATGGCAAGTCCTAGGCATAATTTTCCTGGCTTTGAGAAGTCTTATAAACTTTAGTCTGGGACTGTTTATAAGTTAAAAAAAAATGCAACCAAATTTAAAGAGCTTATATAAACAATTGCTATTCTTGGTACACTTATATAAATAATCAGGCCAAGTTTATTGAAACCAGACTTAGTTTGCAAATAAATTAGTCTTAGTTTGGCTGTATTTGGTGGAAATGAGGATAATTTTATAGAAAAAAAAAAAAGTTTCAGTATTATACCTTTATAGTCCTAGATGGCTCCTGTTGATATATTGTTGCAAAAGTTTAAATGAATCGTTAAAAGGACTCTTTAAGCTTGTTTCTGAAGCTTATCACAGTAATCTGTTTTTGGATAAGGATCAGATACCCCATGAACTACATTCCAGAGAACATATACTGGAAAAAATATATATATATAATTTAAAGGACTCTCTGCAGCCTAGATGGAAAGACCCTTATCAGCTACTCTTAGCTTGTTTAAGCACAACGAAACTAAAGGGAATTGACCCTTAGATTCGTATTTCCCACTTAAAAAAGGCCTCTGAACCAGACTTGTCTATAGAGAGGATTGCTAACCTCAAACTCACCTTGACACAAATGCTCAAACAGAAGATAAACAACATCCACAATAGGAAGAGGAGATGAGGGCATCAGAAGAAGATATTTATTCCAAAGTACCAGAGCAGATCTTGATTTCTTGGGACTTCTACATAGGAATCATATGTTTTTCTAACACAGGCACAATCCTATGAAAATTTTTAAAAATCTAATGTTTTGATCTATGGTCAATTATCTATGTCCATACTTCTAGTTCACCTTGGTAGATTTCACCTAACACTCTGATTGGATGGTCCCTTCGAAAATTTTAACATAAATATGAATTTTCTATCAAAGTTATTCAAGCTCAATCAGAACAATGAGCTAAATTTCACTAGAAAACCATAACCTCCCACTTATCAGGAGGGGCCTTTCCTCAGCTATGGACTGGATTTATATGGCAACAGTCACTTAAGTGTAATGACTTAATTGGACTTGCTAAGAGAACACATTTAATCACCCACATTAAAAACAAAAAAGAAAATCAGATTTTTGCCTTAAACAGTCTGTTCCCTAGTCTTGGTGATCTTTTAAGAACTGGTTTGATGCTGGCCGTTCACTGCATGAATTCCCATTATGACCTTATTATTACTTTTGGTAATGTAACATGTATTCTTCTTATTCTATCAGATGGTTTCTTCTTGTGTTACCCAATTCAAAGCTGAGTCTCCGACAAAAGTAATGATTACTAAGAGACTTGAAATGACTGACTGAATATTCAGTTCTATATAGAATTAAAATGATTATAATAGTGCTATAGTAGATATAAGAAACAACAAGGGAGACTCATTTCCTGGACCATAACAGACTAGTAAGACAGGGAGTCCAGAGCCATTTATGGTTACCATCAGAAGGACCTAGTTATAGCACATTGGATGGTTTATCAATGATCAATTTACTAGTACAAATTATCATTAACAAACCTTCAAAAGGAAGAAAAAATTGGCCACAAATTAAAAACTTTCTTTCCCTCTCAGGGAAATTCTCTCTCATCTCAATTATATGGACAGAGCTGTTAAGATAATGGCTTCTGAAACATTACACATGAACATGCAAAGCAAGTTTCATTAAACTGTCTCTTAACATGGAATTATTCCTGTCACATATATTCTATCCCACTATATTATTAGAGAATAAAAAATCTGTTTTATCTTAGAAGCAGAAGATATGTTTTATGCTGCATAAAATTACATATGAACACTTTTTATAGACAAAATATCAAAGTATAACATGTAATTTAATGTTTCTCTTTGTGACTTCATGTTTCATCTTACTTATAGATAGGTTCCTGATCTGCATGCAGAAATCCTGTTAAGGACTCTCATGGATTTTGTCAATCCATTAGAGTAAGTTAAATCTAAAATAATCATGTATCTAATGCATCCAAACAAAGGGGAGTCTTGAAACCAAGAGAATAAGCACTTGAGTTGCTCATGAGAACAAATGGTCATCTCTGCTTAATTCTTCAATGTCAATACCAATATTATTAACCTAATTATTATTCTGGTATTTTCCTTGGTTCTCCTTTCAGAAATTAAGCTTTTTTTTTGCCTATATTAAAAAACCTACAATGAAGAGAAGTTCTGGAATATTTATCTAGATAAGAAGTTAGATATATTACAATGTCAATTATTTGCATATTATAGCAAAAACTGTTCTAAGACCTTGATTAAACTACTTATGACTTTAGTTTCCATTAAATTTCAAAGAAGTAAATTGAACCAATAATAAGCATATACCACAAAAGCAGAATCTATGCATGTATGTATGTATATGTGAGCTTCCCAGGTGGTACTCAGTTCAGTTCACTCAGTCATGTCCAACTCTTTCTGACCCCATGGACTGCAGCTTGCCAGGCTTCCTTGTCCATCACCAACTCTTGGAGCTTACTCAAACTTAGTCAAACATCAAGTCAGTGATGCCATCTAACCATCTCATCCTCTGTCGTCCCCTTCTCCTCCTGCCTTCAATCTTTCCCAGCATCAGGGTCTTTTCTAGTGAGTCACTTCTTCGCATCAGGTAGCCAAAATATTGGAGTTTCAGCTTCAACATCAGTCCTTCCAGTGAACACCCAGGACTGATCTCCTTTAGGATAGACTAGTTGTATCTCTGTGCACTCCAAGGGACTCTCAAGAGTCTTCTCCAACGCCACAGTTCAAAAGCATCAATTCTGCAGCACTCAGCTTTCTTCACCATCCAACTCTCACATCCATACATGACTACTGGAAAAACCATAGCCTTGACTGGATGGACCTTTGTTGGCAAAGTAATGTCTCTGCTTTATAATATGCTGTCTAGGTTGGTCATAGCTTTTCTTTCACAAGCAGCAAGTGTTTTTTTAATTTCATGGCTGCAGTCACCATCTGCAGTGATATTGGAGCTCAAGAAAATAAAGTATGTCACCATTTCCATTGTTTCCCCATCTATTTGCCATGAAATGATTGGACTGGATGCCATGATCTTAGTTTTCTGAATGTTGAGTTTAAAGGCAATGTTTTCATTCACCTCTTTCACTTTCATCAAGAGGCTCTTTAGTTCTTCATTTTCTGCCATAAGAGTGATGTCATCTGCATATCTGAGGTTATTGATATTTCTCCCAGCAATCTTGATTCTAGCTTGTGCTTCATCCAGCCTGGCATTTTGCATCATGTACTCTGCATATAAGTTAAATAAGCAGGGTGACAGTATGCAGCTTTGACACACTCCTTTCCCAATTTGGAACCAGTCTGTTTTTCCATGCCCAGTTCTAAATGTTACTTCTTGATCTTCATACCAATTTTTCAGGAGGCAGGTCAGATGGTCTGGTATTCCCATCTCTAAGAATTTTCCACATTTTGCTGTGATCCACATAGTCACAGGCTTTGGCGTAGTCATTAAGCAAAAGTAGATGTTTTTTCTGGAACTTTGTTTTTTTTTTGATGATCCAGCGGATGTTGGTAATTTGATCTCTGGTTCCTCTCCATTTTCTAAATCCAGCTTGAATGTCTGGAAATTCATGGTTCACGTACTATTGAAGCCTGGCTTGGAGAATTTTGAGCATTACTTTGCTAGTGTATCAGATGAGCACAATTGTGTGGTAGTTTGAACATTCTTTAGCCTTGCCTTTCTTTGGGATTGGAATGAACACTGATTTTTCCAGTCTGTGGCCACTGTTGAGTTTTCCAAATTTGCTGGCATATTGAGTGCAGCACTTTCACAGCATCATCTTGTAGGATTTGAAATAGCTCCACTGGAATTCCATCACCTCCACTAGCTTTGGTCATAGTGATGTTTCCTAAGGTCCACTTGACTTCGCATTCCAGGATATCTGGCTCTAGGTGAGTGATCACACCATCATGGTTATCTGGGTCATGAAGATCTTTTTTGTATACTTCTGTGTATTCTTCCACTTCTTCTTAATATCTTCTGCTTCTGTTAGGTCTATACCATTTCTGTCCTTTACTGTGCCCATCTTTGTATGAAATGTTACGTTGGTATCTCTAATTTTCTTGAAGAGATCTCAAGTCTTTTCCATTCTCTTGTTTTGCTCTATTTCTTTGCATTGATCGCCGAGAAAGGCTTTCTTATCTCCCCTTGCTATTCTTTGGAACTCTGTATTCAAATGGGTATATCTTCCCTTTTCTCCTTTGCCTTTAGCTTCTCTTCTTTTCACAGCTATTTGTAAGACCTCCTCAGACAACCACATTGCCTTTTCATATTTCTTTTTCTTGAGGATGGTTTTGATCACCATCTCCTGTACAGTGTTACAAAACCTCCATCCATAGTTCTTTAGGCACTCTGTCTATCAGATATAGTCCCTTGAATCTATTTGTCACTTCCACTGTATAATCATAAGGGATTTGATTTAGGTCATACCTGAATGGTCTGGTGACTTTCCCTACTTTTTTCAATTTAAGTCTGAATTTGACAATAAGGAGTTCATGATCTGAGCTACAGTCAGCTCCTGGCCTTGTTTTTTGCCGACTTGTATAGGGCTTCTCCATCTTTGGCTGCAAAGAATATAATCAATCTGATTTCAGTATTGACCATCTATGATGTCCATGTGTAGTCTTCTCTTGTGCTAATGGATGAGGGTGTTGCTCTGACCAGTGCGTTCTCTTAGCAAAACTCTATTAGCCTTTGCCCTGCTTACTTTTGTACTCCAAGGACAAATTTGCCTGTTACTTCAGGTATCTCTTGACTTCCTACTTTTGCATTCCAGTCCCCTATAATGAAAAGGACATCTTTTTTGGGTGTTAGTTCTAGAAGGCCTTGTAGGTCTTCATAGAACCATTCAACTTCAGCTTCTTCAGCATTACTGGTCGGGGCATAGACTTGGATTACTGTGATACTGAATGGTTTGTCTTGGAAACGAACAGAGATCATTCCATCGTTTTTGAGATTGCATCCAAGTACTGCATTTTGGACTCTTTTGTTGACTATGAAGGCTACTCCTTTTCTTCTAAGGGATTCTTGCCCACAGTGGTATATATAATGGTCATCTGAGTTAAATTCACCCTTTCTAGTCCATTTTAGTTCACTCTTGCCATCTCCTGTTTGACCACTTCCAATTTGCCTTGATTCATGGACCTGACATTACAGTTTCCTATTCAATATTGCTCTTTACCCCATTGGACTTTACTTCCATAAGTCATATCCACAAGTGGGTGTTGTTTTTGCTTCAGCTCCGTCCCTTCATTCTTTCGTTATTTCTCCACTGATCTCCAGGAGAATAGTGGGAATCTATAGACCTGGGGAGTTCATCTTTCAGTGTCCTATCTTTTTGCCTTTTTATACTGTTCACGGGGTTCTCAAGGCAAGAATACTGAAGTGGTTTGCCATTCCCTTATCCAGTGAACCACATTTTGTCAGACCTCTCCACCATAACCCATCTGTCTTGGGTGGCCCTACATGGCACGGCTCATAGTTTCATTGAGTTAGACAAGGTTGTGGTATATGTGATCAGTATGGTTAGTTTTCTGTGATTTTGGTTTTCATTCTGTCTGCCTTCTGATGGATAAGGATAAGATGCTTATGGAAGTTTCCTGATGGGAGAGACTGACTGAGGGGGAAACTGGATCTTTTTCTGATGGGCGGGGCCATGCTCAATAAATCTTTAATCCAATTTTCTGTTGATGGGCAGGGCTGTGTTCCCTCCCTGTTGTTTGACCTGAGGCCAAACTATGGTGGAGGTAATGACACAAGGTATTTTTTGTGCCCTCCAAGAGTCTGTTTCCCCAGTCCTGTGTAAGTTCTGGCAACTCTATGGTGGGGTTAATGGTGACCTCTTCCAAGAGGGCTTATGCCACACCCAAGTCTGCTACTCAGAGCTCCTGCCCCTGCGGCAGGCCACTGCTGACTCGTACCTCCACAAGAGACACTCAAACACAGTTCTGGCTCAGTCTCTGTGGTGTCTCTGGGTCCTGGTGCACACAAGGCTTGTTTGACCCCTCCAAGCATCTCTGGTGGGTATGGGGTTTGATTCTAAATGTGATTTCACCCCTCCTACCATTTTGCTGGGGCTTCTCCTTTGCCCTTGGATATGGGGTATTTTTTTTGGTGGGATCCAATAGTCTCTTGTCTACCAGGAGGTGCTAGTGGTAAAGAATCTGTCTGCCAATGCAGGAGACACAGGAAATGTGGGTTCAATCTCTGGGTCAGGAAGATCTCCTGGAGAAGGGAATGGCAACCCACTCCCATATTATTGCCTGGAGAATTCCTTGGAAAGAAGAGCCTGGTGGGCTGCATTCCATAGGGCCACAAAGAGTTGCACATAACTGCAGCAACATAGCACACATGCACAAAAACAGAATCTATGTACATAATCAATTTTTGCCTTCCACTACTGAAGTTTCAAAATATCAACTTACTTATAAGGTAATGGTAAAGACCCTGACACTGGGAAAGATTGAAGGCTGTGGGAGAAGGGGACAACAGAGGATGAGATGGTTGGATGGCATCACTGACTCAATGGACATGTGTTTGAACAAACTCTGGGAAATAGTGAAGGACAGGGAAACCTGGCATGCTGCAGTTCATGGTGTTGCAAAGAGTAGGACACAGTGAAGCAACTGAACACAACGATAAGATAACGGAAAAAGGCAATGATATAGGTGAGGTCTGTCTTTGATGCTTTTAACAAATCAGGTACTTCTGTCAAGCTTGCTGAGATCCTAGCATGAAAAATACCAGAAACTCTGCCATTAACTATTCCAAGGAAGTTGGTCGATACGTTGCCATTTATCACTACAAAAATTATAAAGCTATATAGAGAGGAACTTCATAGCTTTGGAATGGTCCATATCTTTCATTTATTTCACAAGTATTAATGGAGTACATATTATGTGTCAATCATATGCCTAGGAGATACATAATGGCAGGGAGAGGGAGAGATGATATAATTTCCCATCCTTCTGGAATGGACATTCTCCTCAATAGGTTCGGTACAGCATCACCTGCTTGAAGCTGAAGAATAAAATGCACAACCTACCTGTGAGCTGTCGCCTTCTACTTCGAGTTGTTTCACAATTCGCGGAGCAGGGTGTAAACTTGGACCAAGCAGTGAAGGTGCAGTCATCACGACATGGGACTATACATTCTTGCACGAGGGGAGGCATGCCATTTATCTGCTTGAGGCATTCCATCATTTCTGCTGATTGGTTATTATCAGAGAAGCATGAGACAGCTAAAAAAAAAAACAAACACCTACATGGATTCTTTTGTTGCAATTTTAATTAAATCAAGCTGCTGCTGATTCTTGGACGAAATAGCAGAATTCCCAAATGTTTGAAAAATTTGGTTATCACTGTGATTGCAAAAGGTGTTCAACATAGCTAATCTTATTTCTCTCTGGAAATTAAATGTTTATTGTTGCCAGTGGAGGTATTGGATAATTTAATTGCTTTCATTATTAATCCAAACCCTGCACTGACAGCAACCAAAATAATGTTCAGTAATTTTCTGTATGTCCTGCTTGTGAGCATTTGATCTCTAGAGATGGTATAAAACTAGAAAACAGAATCTACAACAGAACAATACAAAGATGAAAAAGGACCAAACCATGAAAATAATCATTTGCATTTTTCATAGATTTGATTTTTGTTAACTTGTTTAAATGGCACTTATGTTTAAATGGTCCTATGTTTGTCAGTCAGTATTTAAAAGTAAATTTCCCTTTCTACAAGTAAACCATTTTTTCCCCTTACTAACATTTCAGGATCAGTTAAATTTTTTAATCATTTTTTTCAAGTACAGGCATAATGTCTCCAGATCATCCCCATTACAGATATCCTACCAACTGCAGATAACCCTTCAATGCTTGTCATATACTTTTTCAACTGGAATTGTCTGCAGTCATACCATGAACTTATTTCAAGGTAAAACATTTTTTTTGATTTTGCTTAATTTTTATTTGAGTCTTTGGACTACTACCATTTTATTCAATTATGAATAAATGATATTTTGTGCCTCGTTGATTCACCCTAATTATGGACTCAAAGGATATATCTTTACTTTATAGACCAGCATGTCTCAAACTTGGCATCAGTGACATTTTAGATTGGATAATTTCATTTTGTGGGTATACAAGTTTGTCTTGCACATAGTAAGACACTTAGAAGCATTCTTGGCCTCAGCCAATTAGATGCCAATAGCACGCGTACCCTCCTGGTTTTGAAAACCAAAAATGACTTTACACATTGACATGTCCCCCCTGGTTGACAACTATACTTCTCAACTGATTTCTAACTATGGATGTCTTTGAGAATATAGAGATTTGATGGCATAACTTCAGATCTACTCAAACAGCACCTCTGGGAAAGAAGTCTGGAAATATTTTTGTCTTTAAGTGTCCCAGGTGGTTCTGATCCAGCCTGTCAAATGACCACCTGGCTTTGGCATGATGCCTTTGGAAATGGTATGTGTTAATGGATATTTGCTGAGTTTAGCATCCTAAGAACAAATTGTTTAGATCACTTTTATTACAGCTCTTTAAAATCTACCAAATTAAAAGGAATAAAGAGACCACAATTTAGGAACACTGTTGTTAAGAACTGTTTATATAAACTTTTCTAGCACAGTGTAAGTATACGTAAGGACCTTCAGTTGCCCATTTCTCTTATATTCTGAATTTCTTTATCTGGAGCACAACAAAAAACAAGTCAATCTGAATATCGTCTATACAGTTATCCATCCATTTATTTATTATTTATGAAGTGGTGAAAGCCAAATGTATTTAATGCTTTAGGACCAAGGAATTAGCTAAAATAACAATGGCTGCACACACAATACGTCCCAGTTAGTACATCTGCTCTGAAGCAGGTGGGGCTATTCATTCATTTTGAATAGTTTTTGTTCTTGTTTCTGTCCATATCCTAGGAACAAAATCCACTGCACATCAAGCCAACATCACCTGCATTCTCTTTGTTGGGAATATTATAGCCACTAATGATGAATACAGTGCAAGATCTTTTCTTAAGTAGGGTACAAGCAAATGTTTACTTGAATTTCATGCTTAGATAACTAATTTGGAGTCAATTTAGGGGATTTTTACCATGCTCATTTTTTTTCCAAGACGACAATGTAATGAATAATGTAAAGATGAATTTTAAACACTTTGAAAAAATTTGCTATTTGAAAACTAAACCTCTACAAATGTACAAAATAACAGTTTTTCCAATGATAAAACATTTTAAAATAATTTCTGTAATTTAAGTTTAAAATTTGAAAACTATAAACATTCAATGATATTTTTAAGTTCTGCAAGCTGTCTGAATTAGAGACATTAAATGGACATTAAATCCATTACAAATGGATTTATGAATGTCTATATTCAACTATATATGGTTTCCCTGGTGGTTCAGTGGTAAATAATTTACCTGCCAATGCAAGAGACATGGGTATGATTCCTGGGTGGGGAAGCTCCTCCACAGAAGAAAATGGCAACCCACTTCAGAATTCTTGCCTGGGAAATCCCAAGGACAGAGAAGCCTGGCAGGCTATAGCCCAGGGGGTCTCAAAGAGTCAGACACGACTGAGCACACACATGCACATATAGTTCTGTGGGCAATATTAAGTGTGTATAAACTCTTTAAGTCAGAGCTTTTTTTGAGAACTAAATCAGAGGTGGTAAGTAGATATACTTATCAAATTTTGGGCCTTTATTACTTATACCTTTTCCCCTAATAGAAGTTACTGAAATTGAGTCATTTATTCATCCATCCATCCACTCACTTGGTTACAAAATATAAGGAATTATGAATAATTATAAATGCATTTTTTTGTGTGTACAAGGAAATATACATGTACATATAAATCTAGCTTTCAAGGATGCTACTGTAGTGGCAGTGGCAGGCACATACACAGATAATAGCAGCACATTAATGCAGTTTTCCTAATGGCAATAACCAATGGGAAATCCTGGTACACAAGAGAAAAACAGGTACTTCAGTCTTGGATGGAAATGATGTGTAAGGTGCAAATGGGAAAGAAATAAGTCACAATCTAGAAAAATGATGTATCTTTTGGTGTTTTTAAGTATTTAAGGCACTGTACTTCACTAGTGGGAAAGGTTTTTTCATCAGGCAAAGAAGAGGTACTTACTATTGACCATCCCCTGACCTAATTAGCTCAAATAGCTTTAGAACAATCTTATTGTGTGTTGCTTGAGATTTAGCTATCTCAAGCTTTGGACAGAAAGCTCTCAGGCTGGCTGCCTGGAACAGCTGGGTATTCTTATTAAAGGAATGATGGAGAAGCAGGTGGGTGAGCTAAGTTACTGAGATAGAAGTTCTCAGATGAGAACAGTCGCCTGGTAAGTGGGTGTGGTCAGATGACCTGGAACCCTTCAAATGTCTGGGTGATTTTCCTATTCATAGTGTCTAGCAATGAGCATACTGGAGAAGAGAATGACAACCCACTCCAGCACTGTTGCCTGGAAAATCCCAGGGACAGGGAAGCCTGATAGGCTACAGTCCATGGGGTCGCGAAGAGTCAGACACGACTGAGCGACTTCACTTCCACTTTTCCCTTTCATGCATTGGAGAAGGAAATGGCAACCCACTCAGTGTTCTTGCCTGGAGAATCCCAGGGACGGCGGAGCCTCGTGGGCTGCCATCTATGGGGTCACACAGAGTCGGACACAACTGAAGCGACTTAGCAGCAGCAGCAGCAATGAGCATAACACACAGAATTGAGTTCAGCTTTATCTTTCTCTTAATCACGACATAGCCTGAGCCTTGGGAGAAAAAAAAATCACCAAAGAGGGGGAAAGAGTTACTGATTGCTTTCCCATGTTACCTGATTCTTTTCAATTCTATCAGCATGAAAAGGAATGGCCTGGCAGGAAATGTAAAATTATCTGAGAATTTAGCAAAAGAAATAAAGCAAGGATCTGTATGTATTCTCAGCATGATTCCTAGTTAATTTTTGGAGAACACCGGCTGTCAATGTGAGATGGTTAGGCAGCCTTCTTAGGCTTTAATGATGACTGAAATCAGCAGATTATTAACTACCACTAAATGACTAGACTTTCTGCCCCCCATCACCTCTAAACTCTGATAGTGAGACATGCCATGATAAGTTTGTCTTCTATTCAATTATGATATGAAGAGGGCAGGGGTTGCTGGCCTTATGATAAGAAATGGTAATATTCTACCTGGAATGACTAAATAAGTGATGGAATCCACTACTTCAGATCTACTCGTGTTCATCACCTTCACCAAGGACATATTACTTTCCCAAAGTTGTTCCTAACTAGAGTCCAACTCTAACAGTCGACAAGAAAAGGTAGGAAAAACTTGATTCAAGAGGTAATGATTTCCAGGAAATGAGGGTGACATGCTAGAAAAATAAAAGAGCTCTATTAGCTTGCTGTTCTGAAAACTGTGAACCACTTTAGTTCAGGTAGAGTTCAATACACATACATCAAAAGGAGGGGGCAGCTACTGCTCAGCTCACACAATATTCAAACAATGTATTCTACAGGGCAGACCCTGAAACAGAGGCCTGGGATACACAGGTGAAAGAAACATGGAAATAAAGGCTCATTCCACTCAGGGTCTTGCAAGAGCAGGACTCTGGGGCTTCAGGCACTGGGCAGCCAGGAGCCTTCCTGGATGGAGGGGAGGCTTGAAGAATGCCCACAGTGAAGACATGAATCTGACCAGGGGCCTGGCACAACTTATATCTGAGCAGAGGAATAAGCAGATGTGCTGGCTTCCTGCCCTTACTATATGTATTCTAAGATCCTGTACCTCTTCTTTGATAAGGCTCATAACATTTGTGACTACCTGTTCCATGTCTGTGTAACAAGAACACTAATTTAATGATGCAATGCCAGGTTGCCCCTTACACATTTGGGGACCAGTACTGGAATACGAGAGAGGTCACAGAGGCTAAGTCTAAAGAGTTAGATGTTATAATTGAAATTTACAAGCCTGTAATATATCAGTTCTAATTAAAATACATGTTTTCATGACTTGAAACATGAAGTTCCAGTGTAAATTCTGGGATGATTTGGAGTTTCAGGCTGGAATATGGCAGCTCAGGAACTATAGGCCCAGGCCTGAGTCTCTGGCCAGTCCTCCTCTTTGCTCACTCCCAGCTGGATTCCACCTCCAGAAGGAACATCTTACGTTTGTGAGTGGGCACTACAGTCAATACTCCAAAGCTCAATTCACAAATTGGCCACCTTTGTACACCCATCAGATTTAGGGTGTACATGGAGACAGTGCAATTGCTGATCACAGGTCAGACCAGAGAAGAGGCTCCTGTAAGTTCTTGAAGCTGGTTCAGGCTCTTAAGGCAGGGGATTCCAAGGTTCTGACAACTAGGCAGAGTTTAGATAGGGAGTGTATGCAGAATCATGGCATCCTTGCTTCTGAGAAGGAACAGGCTGGAAGGGGGCCAGAGAAGAGTCCTCTAAGGCAGGCGTCCCCACCCTCCAGGATCTAATGCTTGATGAGGTGGAGCTGATGTAAATAATAATAGAAATAAAGTGCACAATGAATGCAACGTGCTTGAATTCTCCCTAAACCATACTCTCTACTTTGTCCACGAAAAAAGTGTCCCTGGTGCCAGAAGGTTGGCAACTCTGCTCTAAGGCATGGAGGTCAGCTCTTACTGAGACTAAGGGCAGAACTGCACTCCACTCCAATTATTTCATCATACACTGATGCAATCTTTTTTAAGAGCACCCTTCCTTGTAGGTAATCAGGAAAGGTGCAATTGCCAATTAAAGCTATCTCAGATTTGGCCATTTTAATTAGGCTCCTTCCTATTTAAAATAATTATTTTCAGGTAAACGTGAAGTTTCTCTTCCAGCCACTTCACCCTCTCCTCTCCAGGAAGGAATCTGGATGTCCAATAGCTATCAGGGGTCTCAGATCTGTATGAAGGTCCTTCAGAAGTGCCCCGGGTCACTGCCAGTGTCTACAGTGAGAGGGGCCCTTGTCCACCGGGTGGCTGCTCACCCACCAGGGAAGTCTCCTTTCAGGGTGAAAATCACACAAACACTCTCCTCTCAGCTTGATCTTCATCAGAGGGCTGTTGTCCTCTAAGCTGATGAGGGCTCAGCCCACCTGGTACCTCCTGGCGTGGAACTTCCTGCTGGGGCCCCGTGATCAGCGCTCTGGGAGAGTTAGAGTATGTTCTCCTGTGAAGCCTGCCCGAGCCAGCAGCTATCACACCCTTCCCAGGGCCTGGGGGCATTTCTGCAGACTCTGTAACACAGGAAACTCAAGGAGCTTCTGGGGAGGCAATGAGGCCCTCCTCCTGGAGTGGCACCCCTGTAGGGTATCTCTTCCCAGAGTTTTGAACAAGATATGGAGCAGAAATCCTTCAGCTTTTTGCTGGTTCCTTAGCCAAACTCTCCACCTCTTACATCAGTCCTGAGTCAGGGAAAACCATGACACAAGTTACTTCTGTTTGGCTTCCCCACCCCAGCTTTTGTTTTACTACTAATCACCCACCCAGGCAAAAAGAGAGGGGCTTTGCATTGTTTCTGATTAATAGACACATCCATCTCCTATCTGAGATGACATTTATCTTGTCTCTTTCCATGAAGGCATAATTACAGACAGGATACAGAGAGAGAAATTTGATTGGATTAAGGGTGCAAATTTAAAGGTATTTAAAAAATAAGCCTGCCACACATGTGCTTTACCACTAGGTGCTGAGATCTGGAGAGTAAAGCCTGTGACTGGCTGGTGTATGGAAGTTTATTACAAATTAATGTGCTCCTTCCCCTTAATACAGTAGAGGACTTCTCAGGTGGCACGATGGTAAAGAACCCACCTACCAATGAAGGAGATACAAGAGACACGGAGACACGGGTTCAATCTCTGGGTCAGGAAGATCCCTTAGAGAAGGAAATGGCAACCTACTCCAGTATTCTTGCCTGGATAATGCCAAGGACAGAGGAGCTTGGTGGGCTACAGTCCATGGGATCACAAAGAGTTGGACATGACTGAGTGAGTGTGTGCATGTGCGCACACACACACATAAAATAGAAGGGTTTTTTGAAGCCCCACCACAAGGTAGGAGGCAGGGGTCACTAGGCATGTTGCCTTGGGTGTCAGGTGCTGAAGGACTTAGATGCTCTACTGCAGAGGTCCCCAACCTTTTTGGCACCAGGAATCAGTTTCATGGAAGACAATCTTTCCACATACTGGGGGATGAGGGGAAAGGGGTAGATGGCTTGGGGATGATTCTCTCCCCACTCTCTGTTGGGTACCCTTAGGGAAAACAGACAGATTTATTTCTTATTCAAGACAAAGCATAAGGAAGACTGCATACATCTATATTAAACAAAAGTGCATTTCAGTGGCAAATACCAGGAATGGGGGCAGTATGAGCCATGGGAAATGCAAAGCCTCTTTTCCCCCATCCAGTTGTAACCCTTGGATTGTTGCCCTCATGAATGAAGGAACAGACTCTGCAGAGAAATATTAAAGTTGAGAAGGAGTGAGAACAGTTAGAAGGAATAGGAAGTTCTAAGTCCTGGAAAAGTGGCTTCCCTGGTGGCTCAGTCATAAAGAACCTGCCTGCCAATGCAGGAGACACAGGAGATGTGGGTTCAGATCCCTGGGTCAGGAAGATTCTGTGGAGAAGGAAATGGCACCCCATTCCAATATTTTTGCCTGGAGAATCCCCATGGACAGAGGAGCCTGGTGGGCTACAGTTCATGAGGTCTCAAAGAGTCAGACAAGACTTAGTGAATGAGCATGTGAGTCCTGGAAAAGAAGGCTAAGTCTAAGCTCTCATTCACAGGAAGCATGCCTCATTGCTCCTGCTCTGAACTGTCCACCATGACAGAGGAGAGACTTGAGCCACTCCCACCATCCAAGCTCGAGAGATACAAGCTGGTCAGGGATGGGATGGGTATCAATATGGGCTCCCACATGCTATGTGCAATTGTATTTCCTTGTCTGTGCCTATTTACTCTGGTCTCTGCTCTAATCCTTCATGCAAGTGGCCAGCACTGGTATGGCGCATGGCCAGGAGCCCTGGTAGCATCACTGGCAACAGGGAAGAAGGCCCCCACCATGGCATTTCCCAGGGCAGAGACTGGGGTCACTCAGGACTGACC
Organism: Okapia johnstoni; assembly: GCA_024291935.2. NCBI lineage: Eukaryota > Metazoa > Chordata > Mammalia > Artiodactyla > Giraffidae > Okapia > Okapia johnstoni. The sequence goes on from CM044319.1 coordinate 35,372,751, forward strand.
AAGACAACTTCACTCAAGGACCAAACCAAGGCCCTTCCCCTTCAGACGTCAATCACCAAAGCTCAAACTACCAACCATCCCACGTACCCTAATTCTCTTAATAGATGTCACAGCAACTCCGTTTCTGTGACAACTGTAGGTAGCAAAAAAGACATTTTCACTTGCTATTATCCAAATGAGTCAATTTGGAATGAAAAGCCAGTTCTTGCCATATTCCAAGTGTTTTCATTTTCTCCTAGTATTTTTTCTCTTCCTGTGCAGAGCACAGTGGGTGAAAGCATGGTATTTGGAGATCCCATTCTTCAAAAGCTATATTTGAATAAAATGTGTGCTTATTATTACATGCTGAATGACATATATGCAACTTTTGAGTGGAACAGCATGAGTTGTGGAAATGAAATTAAACAATAAACCCGTAATTGCTTGTTAGGGTGCTTTAATTGACTCATAAGTACCATATGAGAAGCTGTGTGGCTGCAGGAGCCCAATTATAGGCTTGCTTATGGAAAGATACAACTCATTTTGCATGTTGGAAACATATTCCCCAATTATTGGTGCCCTCTCAGGAAAAAAGAAAAAAAAAAAAGAATTTTTGAATAAATAAGAAATGCTTAGTAAGCTAATAATGTAGACTTAGTCCCTTAGTCCCTTGAAGCACTTTATTTAGGTTCTAATGCAAGATCAGGAAATGAACAGTTAAAAATGCCCACTGATTTTATTCCAGGGGATTTTTAAGCCCCAAAGCTCTCTCTATCCACAGCAAACCAAGGAAGCATATACAGGCAGAGCTCTTTACTTCAAAGGATTTGTCCCCTAACTGAAAAATACTGGCTAGAATTAAATATTTCAGGAAAGAAGTGGACAAAATAAAATTACAAATTTTGATATAATTTTGATACAAAAAATTATATCAAAAAGAAAAACAAACAAACCAAAAGGATACCAAAAACAGGTGAGTCACAAGGAAGGGCAGAGGATCTTAAGCTCTGACTGCTGGTCTGGTGTGGCAGATTCTAGAAGGGAATGCTAGGACTGTGGTCAAGATACCCAGCCATTGTTGGAAGCAAACTGGGCCAGATAAGCTGTGGGCCATGGGGAGTGAGAAACACAGGAGGACCCAGTTGACGACGAAATCAACAGGAAATCAGAGGCTCCAGACAAGTATGGCGGGCATCTTCAAAAACTCAAGGAGAGAGGAAGTAATCATCAGGAATCTTAAATCTAAGCGAAAAAAGCATTACATTGTCCTTTGCTAGGACAGAATGTCGCCTGACAATGATGTCTGCACAAGCTTTACACCCCCAATGATCTCCATTAACCACAGTGAAACCACTCAAAATAAAATATTTAAGTACAGAGTGTAGCTTGCTTGTTGAAGACGGTGCAAGACAAGTTTCTTAATCTCCAACCACCTCTCCCTCAAATGAGACCCCAGAAATATATGCTCAGAGTAGACCAGACCAGGCTATGAAAAGTCAGCTATAAAGTTCTTAGCCTTTCCTTCAATTTAAACTGCCTCTCTGAGTCCTTCCTCCTACAGGGAAACATTAAAACCTGAAATTGAAGACCACCATTTAAAAATGTATCAATTCATCACATTTGCAGCTATAACTGTAAATTAAATCATGACAGTGAATATGAAGGAGTCATCATTGCAACCAAGCTTTTTGTACATCAGTGGCTCCCTCCCTGGTTTTATAATACCTTAGAGTAGCTTCATGCATCTCAGTTGACTTTCTTTCATTCAGTGGGGAATGACTGCTTATGGTAGAGTGTTTTTTGCGGGGGCAGGGGGTGATGAAAATGTCCTAGAATTAGAGTGTGGTGATAGTTGCATAACTATAAACACATTTTTTAAAAAACTACTAAATTATACACTTTAAAGAGTGAATTTTCTCTCAATGTAGCTACTAGGAAAACCATCATGTAAGTATTCTGAATTACTTTCTGAATCAAATAAAATTTTAGAAGAAAGAGCTCAGAAATCATGGCACAAAACTTCCAATTAGATGCTACATGTCCAGAAATCCTGGGAATTAACTATTTACTAGTAAGCAAAGAAATTTTTCTCCCTACAGTTATGCCCCAAACCACTTATATTAGCTTTCACAGACAATTAGTAAGAACATTAAGATTTTTAAAATTATTTTTTAAAATATTTTCCTCCATTAAGGGAAAAACTACATTTGCCTAGACTTTCTGTGGTGCTATATTTATTAAGTTAGAATTCTGCAGAACTCTATTTTGAGGACATAACATAACAGTTTAGTAGAAGATAGAATCTCTGCCCTACGAGAGATAATAATCTATACAGAATAATAATAATCTATACAGAATACTCAAATTCCAGAAAGTGGGGTGAAAAAAACTCACTAAATATACAAATATCTATGAACCACCTGCATTTAAATATATTCAGTATGCACAATCATTGTATGGTAGTTAAGAGTTAATTTCTTACCATGTTATAAAAATCTTTCAGGTAAGAAATCACCTAGCTCCCCTTAAAAATGTGTTTTTTCTCTCCTTCTTTCTGTATCGTGGGCTCATTAGAGGTGTAAACTAATTATGAGATGCTTTCTAGTATTTCCAAGTCATTTTTCTCACAGCCACTAAAAACACATCAGATCAGATTTCTTCAGAAATATCTCCCACATCTAAATTCTTGTCTCATGTCAAATGAAATCCTCAAGTCAAGTATAGAAGTTTTTGACATTTCTTTCATATATGTTAGGGAAAATTCATACACACTTCATTCTACAGAATATTGTCTGTAAGTATGCAATATGCTAGAAGCTTTATGCTTCTCCGGTCCCTATTTTATGTACATGAGCAAGAGAAATGTATATTTGGCAGGTGTGAAAGAATAAGTATGCTAATTCACACACTGCGTGTAGAAAGTGATTTATTCCAGTTTTAAAGGAATATGGCAGTATTTACATAAGATTCATCTGTATCTCTGCTAACAGCTGTTGTGTAACCAACTTCCAAATCAGGAGAAAAAAAATGGGCTGGGTATTTTTTTAACAGTTGCTCTGAGTTTGACAGATGGATGGTGCTTCAGTTACCTACTGCACTTCACAGAAAGCCACAGGGAAGACTTGGGCCAAATCGCTGCAGCAGGTAATTATAGATTTTTTTTTTTCAAGTACTTACTTAGGAGCTTAAGAGGTAAGATTCTTCAAAGCCTTTGTGAAACAAAAATTGTAACTATATCTGCCATGAAATAAGCTATCTTGATAATGAGTGCTGTATCATTCATCAGACAGCTAAATGTCATGTCATATAATCATCCCAGTAACAGTAACTAAGTAACCAATGAGATGTGAAATGCAAATTTTGAAATAATTTGGTGTTCTCTATTGAAAAACAACTTCAAAGACCTAGGATATTAATTATCGCATTGCTACAGAGAAACAATAAATCAGCCCCATATCCATATTTATCTTCCCCCCTTATTAAAGCATACTACATTTTCTTGTGGCTCTGTCTACTAAAACATCTCTAAGGAACTCTCCTTTTCTACAAATTATTTCCTCTTTGTAGATCACTATGGGTACTCATGCTTTACACAGAACCATAATCACCAGCATTATAATAAATTGTCGGTTATGTACAAAGCTGATGTCATGTCAAGAAGACATTTGTTTTCATTTTCTTGTCTCCTCCTCCATACACTCTGCCAAAATGCTGCTGAAATTATGTTTATTCATTCCCATTTCCTCTTTGGGCCTCTGGAGACCATGCATTTGCTACATTCTTTATGATAAATACAACTGTTACACTTTAATTCAGTTTGAGAATCTCAAACTTAATAAAACCCCATTATAAAAGTCTTAATAATGGTGACTTCAGAAGATCATACGCACTGTATACATTCATTGGTCATGCAATTTCTTTTCTCTCACAAGACTTTTTAATGAAGAACAATTCACTTCACGTAACATGTGGATGGAATCCTGAAAACTGTATGCAAGAAATGTGAAGGAAATGAATGTATTGTAATGCAATAGTGAAGGCTGCCATGGGAAGACTTTGAATCCAGAATAATGACCTTTAACCTCAAAGGTGCATTTTGCAACATAAACAGTCAATGTTGTGCGTATGTGAAACTGAGGTTGTTTAAAATGATATATACCTCAAAATCAAATGCCTCCAATATCTTATGTATAAGTTTTTAACAGCTAAAATTAGCTGAATTAAGATTAAAACTGTCTTCTAGCATTTTACCAGTTATGAGTAAAGTCAGGAAATTGATCTATTTTTACCTTTAAGTACTGAGAAATAATGAATCTTAATGTGACTAACTATTCAATTCACATACTACTTGAGGAAGTACTGACATCTTGCATGCTTCAGACCCAAAGCCAACTGGACCTAGTAACCAGATCTTCTCCTAAAAGTTACATTATTTTACATATTTGCTTCAAGTCCTCACGGCATCCAGGTGAAACTTGCTTTTCCACCAGAGGTCATGCCAGTGACCAGGACAATCTGAGGAGGCCACATGGCCAGTCCAAGAGGATGAGCCTGGCTCTGGCTTTTCCTAAAGTAGCTGCAGGACCACTGTGCTAGGCTCCTTGAAACTCCAGTGTATTTATATGCAAAAATGAAGGAGATGGACCAGTATGTGCTGGGTCTCTTTGAACTTGAATAGTCTTTGATTATGAGTACATGCATGTGCAAAGTACTCTGGTGGGTACGTTACAGTTCATCTTTCTATTGAAAACTCATAAGATTAGCACAGATACTTGGTAACAAAACAAATATTCATGCATAACTGTTTCTCTTTCACTTAGTGACATCCTAAGTACACATACAATACTAACATACAATAGCATGCTAACATACAATACTAAAATATTCCAATTTTAGTAAAGAAAAAATCCATACTTATCTTTGGAAATCATTTTAGATAACATAAAAAATTAGACTTCCAGGTAAAAATGGCAGAGAGGAAACTTACATGCACTTGTGCTTTTTGCTTGTGTGCGTGCTCAGTTGCTTCAGTTGTATCTGTCTCTTTGCGACTCCATGGACAGTAACTCACCAAGCTCCTCTGTCCATAGGGATTTTCCAGGCAACAATACTGGAGTGGGGTTGCCATGCCCTGCTCCAGGGGATCTTCGCAACCCAGGGATAGAACCCACTTCTCTTATGTCTCCTGCACTGGCAGGTAGGCTCTTTACCACTGCTGCTGCTGCTGCTAAGTCGCTTCAGTCGTGTCTGACTCTGTACGACCCCATAGAAGGCAGCCCACCAGGCTCCCCCGTCCCTGGGATTCTCCAGGCAAGAACTAGTACTACCTTAAATATCATTAAAACTTAACACACTGAGAAAATGAGAAAGGACAGAATGGTGTCATGATTCTGGAAGTTGTGTATCAGGGGAGCAGAGTTAAAGGATTAAACAGACTGAACAAAATATTAAATTTTAAAGTAGAAATAGCAAAAGCCAAATCTGACTTATATCATAGAATCTCTAGAAGTGTGGCTGAATCGGGAGAAAAAGGTGTTTTTAAAAAAATTAGAAATCACCTTGAGTGTTTACAAAGCAGTCATCTCCCCAACTCACTGTCAGGCCACACAGCAAGGATACTGATTCCCTTCTACTTACCCTTTTTGCAAAAGATTGGATTTTAAAATGAGTATGTTACAGGCTAACTGAACCAGAAGCCAAACACCTAGTTGAGAAGTTTACTTGATCACAGTCATACTGAAATCTCTTACCAGCTTCCCTAACTCAGTCCAAAGACTGAAAACTAAGTCTTCCTCCTCCAGGCAGCCAATTTGGAAGTCTGTTCTGGGAAATACAAAGTTCAAGAGGAAAGACCTAACTGTTGACATGAGAAGTTTTCCAACAGAACAGCCCAAGTAGATATTCTACTCTTAAGCTAGCATGGGCAGCCAACTTCATATAACTCAACCTTGCTAATTCTAAAGAGAAGCAGAAAAACAAGAATGATCAGGTATCTGAGGGAAATGTCTGACATAAAAAGAGTAACCAATTCAAACTATAGAATAAAAATAAGTTGGGACATGTTGAAATCTTATAAATGGAATTAAAAAAGAAGCATGTGCCTCAATATTCACTGCAACACTATTTACAATAGCCAGGACACAGAACAACCTAGATGTCCACTGACAGAGGAATCAATAAACAAGATGTGGTACATATATACAATAGAATATTACTCAGCCATAAAAAGGAATGCAACTGGGTCATTTACTGTAGTGTTGTGGATGAGCCAGGAGTCTGTCATACAGAGTAAAATAAGTCAGAAAGAGAAAAACAAATATCATATGTTAACGCATGTATATGGAATCTAGAAAAATGGTACTCATGAACCTATTTGCAGGGAAGTAATAGAGATGCAGACTTAAAGAATGGACCTGTGGACACAGTTGGGGAAGGAGGGCTTGGGATGACTTGAGAGAGTAGCATTGACATATACACTACCATGTGTAAAACAAATAGCTAGTAGGAAGCTGCTGTACAGCAGAGGGAGCTCAGCTCAGTGCGCTGTGATGACCCAGAGGGGTGGGATGGGGGGCGGTGCTAGAGAGGTCCAAGAGGGAGGGAATATATGTATACATATTGCTGATTCACATAGCTGTACAGTAGAAACTAATACAACATTCTAAAGCAATTATATTCCAATTAAAAAATAAATTTGAAAAAACCTTGATGGGGAGAAAACAGAAAATAAAAGGCTATCACTAAAACCATTTTTTAATATACATATTTCAACCATGTCACTGGAAGTGGACACTCTAAAAACAGAATATTGAGCAAATAAAGACCTTTCATAAGTTTAAACAAAGAGAAAAGTGAAAGTAAAAGCCACTCAGTCATGTCCAACTCTTTGTGACCCCATGGACTATATTCCCCCATGGACTATATCCCATGGACTATACAGTCCATGGAATTCTCCAGGCCAGAATACTAGAGAGGGTAGCTAATCTCTTCTCCAGGGGATCTTCCCAACCCAGGAATCAAACTGGGGTCTCCTGCATTGCATGTGAATTCTTTACCAATTGAACAATCAGGGAAGCCTTTAAACAAAGTAGCAGAAACTAAAAGAGAAACTCATTAGAGGATAAGATTGAGGAAGTCTTTCAGGGATAATAAAATGTTACACAAAAAGAATGATTATCATAGTTTACTTACACAATTCAAGGCTTTCAAAAACATTGATAAACTCAAACTAATATAACCTGAATACATTGATTTAATAAAATTACATAATTATTAGATGGGGTAATAGGAAGGTTGCCTATCTAATTAGGATAGGGTGAGACAAAAGAAAAACATCCTTATAATTCATAGTGAGAAGGCAGTAGTTAATGCTTAAATCTGAACAACGGAAAATCCATCAGCTAAACACAGTTTTTGGATATATCTTTCAAAGAAACCAACATAATTAGCTAAAATAAATGAAAGTAGTTGACCTTGGGGTGAGGCAAAGGAAGGCAAATGTCACAGAATATTTTTTTAATTTTATTGTAGAACTATTTGACCCTTCAAATTGTGCACATATGTACATTTGCTAAAGAAAAAGATGAATAAGGGAATGATTAAAACAGATTAAATGTAACATCTTTAAAATACTCTCACTATATATATAATAGTATATTAAATCAAATACATAATATACTGGATTATGTATCATAAATACATACAAAGTCTTTCCAATCTGCCTCCTTATGCCAATGAAATACAATGGAGCATAATTCTATATTTTGATAGTCTAATATTCTACCTATTTATTTCTTACCTTTCTCAACAAAAAAAACAACAGCATAAAAAAGTGGCAGATTTTTTTTTCTTCCAGCTTTGTGAAAAAAAGCAGAAACAGCTAGCCATGCATTTCCTTTATTAATGGTTTACTATGTGCCAGGTATTCTATTAAGCATTATAAAGTAAAAACATGAAAAAGAATTCCAGTCCTTGGCTTTTGACAACTTAAGTGGCTGGTTGGGAAGGAGGTTGGTTAGATTGGTGATGTAATTTACTTTCAACCTCCAAATGAGAAACTAGAACAGGATGTAGAGAAAACTGCTGATGACAGAGATCAAAAAGATGAATATAAAATGCAATGGTCATTGGCTCATAATGAGACAGGAACTAGCAGGAACACCTGGGCTTACATGAGAGAATAATTATAACTGATCTGTGCGGAAAGGCAAAGATAGCTGGTTACTTACAAGTTCTTTGCTTAGTGAGTTCACTAAGTTCATTTCCTTATTTAGTTCTATTCCGCCTTTTTCAGGACATTTAGCCCCTGACAATTACTAACTTAAAAATCACATAATCTCAGATTTCATTTCCATGTTGCTTTTTCTCCATTTCTAAGAAAGTAGCTTTAATTTCTGTATCCCTTTGATTCCACAAGTCACAGAGAAATAGTCCAGTGCAAATCCCAGACACTGGACATGAATTCTGTTTTTTAGGGCATTCTACTCCTCCAAGCTGCTGCCTGCTAAAGCAAATAACACCAGACATCAATTTAAGAGACTGCTGACCACAATTAACAAAGGCAAGCCAAAATAATCTCATTTTATTCTCAGCCAAAACAAACTCATTAGTGACTGAGAGGGATCTGCTTCTGTTCAAACCGTGCAACATTTTGGGGAAAAGGGATGCAAATGTGTGATGCTATCTGAAGTTGTTTCAAAACAAAATAAAACAAAAACCAGGAAGGATAGTGGGCAAGTGCAAACCTAAACATCCAAGAAAGCATTTGGTGTCCTGGGTGTGAAAATGATGAAAATATTCTTAAAACATTTGGTTTTAACACATTTAGGTAGCACTAACATTCAAGTTTCCCAATAGCCTATTTTCTTGGAAAATGTGAACCACCTTAAAGGAGACCAAGAAGACTCAGTAATCTACATCAAAATGAGAGTGAGTATGAAAAGTTCTATGCAGACTGTTTTTTAAATATGAGTAAGGAGAAGGAAATGGCATGCCACTCCAGTATCCTTGCCTGGAAAATCTCATGTACGGAAGAGTCTGGTGGGCTGCAGTCCATGGGGTTGCAAAGAGTTGGGCACGACTGGGAGACTAACACTAAGGATTCCAAATATCATATGATACGTCTTTATCCGAGTTACTTCACTTAAGACAATCTCTAGGTCCATCCATGTTGCTACAAATGGCATTATTTCATTCATTTGGAATAAGTATATACTCAGGACAACATATAAAATAGATAACTAACAAGTATCCACTGTATAGCACAGAGAACTATACTCAATATTTTATAATAATCTAAAAGGGAAAAGAATCTGAAAAAAATAGATATATGTATATATAACTGACTCACTGTGCTGTACACCTGAAACCACCGCAAAATTGTAAATGAACTATACATATATATGTATATATATATATAAAATATGATGGAAGATTCTGAAAATTACATGATGGTAGCATTTTTGTGGTCATAATGCACCCATTCTCTGGATAGGCAATAATTAGAAATTAATTAGCTTATATGCAGAGTACATCATGAAAAACGCTGGGCAGGAGGAAGCACAAGCTGAAATCAAGATTCCCGGGAGAGAGATCAATAACCTCAGATATGCAGATGACACCACCCTTATGGCAGAAAGTGAAGAAGAACTAAAGAGCCTTTTGATGAAAGTGAAAGAGGAGAATGAAAAAGTTGGCTTAAAGCTCAACGTTCAGAAAACTAAGATTATGGCATCCAGTCCCATCACTTCATGGGAAATAGATGGGGAAACAGTGGAAACAGTGGCTGACTTTATTTTTGGGGGCTCCAAAATCACTGCAGATGGTGATTGTAGCCATGAAATGAAAAGATGCATACTCCTTGGAAGGAAAGTTATGACCAACCTAGACAGCACATTAAAAAGCAGAGACATTACTTTGTCAACAAAGGTCCATCTAGTCAAGGCTATGGTTTTTCCAGTGGTCATGTATGGATGTGAGAGTTGGAGTATAAAGAAAGCTAAGCACCAAAGAATTGATGCTTTTGAACTGTGGTGTTGGAAAAAGAGTCTTGAGAGTCCCTTGGACAGCAAGGACATCCAACCAGTTCATTCTAAAGGAGTTCAGTCCTGAGTATTCATAGGAAGGACTGATGTTGAAGTTGAAACTCCAATACTTTGGCCACCTCATGCAAATAGCTGACTCCTTTGAAAAGACCCTGATGTTGGGAAAGACTGAGGGCAGGAGGAGAAGGGGATGACAGGGGATGAGATGGTTAGATGGCATCACCGACTCAATGGACATGAGTTTGGGTAAACTCCGGCAGTTGGTGATGGACAGGGAGGCCTGGTGAGCTGCAGTCCATGGGGTCGCAAAGAGTCGAACATGACTTAGCGACTGAACTGAACTGAACGAATCAGGATAAAGCTAAAATACACAGTCTTTAAACTAATGAATGGATTGATATGAAAATTTAGTTTTGTTTTAAGTTATTTTCCAAATGGTGGAAACTTTCATTACATCTGTTTTTTACCTGTTAAATGCTCTTGGTTCTATAATGTTCAATTCTGATTGTCTAAATTAGCACAGTAAAAATATGTTTGGAATGAAACCCAAACATATGAATATGACATCATTGACAAAGTTAAGTCTACATTAAAATAAACTGAGTTTATATGTTATCCTTTTGCAAACAATTGCATGGAAGCTAGTGGAAGAATCCAGCATTAATTTACCTAATATACTCTTTATTTATAACATAATTTTCATATGGCTAGAAGAACCCCAAAGGTTAAACAAATGCCTGTTTACTGATTCCTTTTTTTTTTTTAATGAAAAAAATGAAGGAGAAAGGGAGAGGAAAAATAGCTTAGCCTTTTGGTAAGGAATCTTAGCATAAAATTCTCTATTTTTTTTTAATATGGAGGTTTGTTTAACTTTTTGATTTTTTTTCTTTTGTATATCCTAAATTCATCCTTCCTTAATTTGGAAGATAGTTCTTTGTTCTTTCAATAACAGAGACAGAAAACAATGAGCTTACATTATCTGCATAATCTTCAGATGTAGGAATGGTCTTCTTCCTTCTCAATCATACACCATCAAAGAAAAATGGCAGTGAGTCCTTTAGGACCTTTATCTGTTTAACCTATCCTTTCCAACATTTCCAGGCAAACACACTAAATGGTTATGCTATGGACTGAATATTTGTGTCCCCTGAAATTCAACATGAAGACCTAACCCCCAACATGATGATATTTGGTGGTGACATCTTTAGAGAATAATTGGGTTTAGATAGAATTAATGGCCTTATAGGAAGAGGAAGAAAGAGAAAGAGAGATCTCTACATGTACATAACCAAGAAAGACCATGTGAAGACACAGGTAGAATGCAGCCATCTGCACATAAGAGAACTCTCACCAGAACCTGGCCATGCTGACACCATGACCTTGTACTTCCAGTTTCCAGAACTGTGAGAAAATAAATTTCTGTTGAAGACACTCAGTTTGTGGCATTTTGTTATGGAGCCCTGAGTTCACTAATACAGGTAATAAATACTACAGGATTTTAAAGCTGGAAACATACTCATGGGTATCCATACCAAGGGATTAAAAACTGGTGGCCTTTTGAATTAGCCTATAGGTATTCACAGAGTTAAAAAATACTCAAATACTTTAGGGGTCGTGTGTTAGTTGCTCAGTCATGTCCAACTCTGTGAGACCCCATGGACTGTAGCCCACCAGCCTCCTGCATCCATGGGTTTCTCCCAGGCAAGAATACTGGAGTGGGTTGCCATTTCCTCCTCCAGAGGATTTTCCTGACCCAAGGATTGAACCTGGGTCTCCATAGTTTCATGTAAGCCCCATGATTGTCAACTGCATTGTCCTGCCCTAATAAGACATCTGTGTAACTTGATTCACACGAGTTACTCTGGTTACTGCTGATCCTCTCCTCTTATACATGAGGAAAATAAAGTTCGGAGATGTAAGACGACTTGCCCAAGTTAAAGAAAGTAATTAAGATGAAAAAGGGGTCTAGAATCCAGATCTCTTGATAGTCTATTTGGTTTTCTGCTACACAGCCCACCTAAGAGATGCATTAGTCAACCATAGCACCAGGACACTAGGCTAGCAAATAATTTGGTTACTTGAAGCATGGAGACCAGGGGGAAATATCAAGTAAAAAAGGAAAAAATAAGTCATTAATTTTTTTATTTTATCTATCTATCTGTCCAGATGGATTAATCCTGGAAAAGTACATAGTAAATTTGAATATGAAATGTCATCTTGGTAGTAAAAAGGCAAAACAAAAATTCTCATACTCTGTTCTTTGAAATAATTCTGTTAATATTGACTTCAAAAAGAATGTAAAGGTGTTTCGGTAGGAAAATAAGAGACTACAGCAAAGGAAATAACATTAAAAAGTAAAAATAATTATGAAATTCTATATTCTGACCCAGGGATCAAACTCAGGTCTCCTGCACTGCAGGCAGATTCTTCACCATTGAGCCACCAGGGAAACCTAGGAAGACTGCATGCAATTCTGCCTGATAACATGAGGAAGAAGGAGATCCTACAGAGAAGGAATGACAAGGCTAATTAGTCCTTCTCAGGCTAAAACCCAAAGATTGAAATTAGTAGGAAAAGTAGGAAATAAGACTATCAAGCAAGCAAACACAAAACTGTGGAAGGCCCTGGATGCTCTATTAAGGGCTTAGTCTCTATAGATAATGAGAATCTGTGAAAACTGTTTTGTTTGAATTTAGCAGAGGAATGTGTTTTAGGATATATGATGAATGTCCATAAGTAATAACTTTCTTTGAGAACAGCAGGAAGCCAAAGAACCGACAAATCTATGTGTTTACAATAAAGGACATTGATGTAAATGGTTCATGAAAGTTGACAACTATGTTAAGATGCCCAGAAAACAGTAACTAAAACTCTGTTGAAACAGTCACCCACTGAATAAATACTGACTAACCACCTTCCCACTTCCAGATGTTCAAGCTGGTTTTAGAAAAGGCAGAGGAACCACAGATTAAATTGCCAACAACTGCTGGATCATCGAAAAAGCAAAGAGAGTTTCAGAAAAACACCTATTTCTGCTTTATTGACTATGCCAAAGCCTTTGACTGTGTGGATCACAATAAATTGTGGAAAATTCTGAAAGAGATGAGAATACCAGACCATCTGACCTGTCTCTTAAGAAACCTGTACACAGGTTAGGAAGCAACAGTTAGAACTGGACATGGAACAACAGACTGGTTCCAAATAGGAAAAGGAGTACATCAAGGCTGTATATTGTCATACTGCTTATTTAACTTATATGCAGAGTACATCGTGAGAAACGCTGGGCTGGAGGAAGCACAAGCTGGAATCAAGATTGCTGGGAGAAATATCAATAACCTCAGATATGCAGATGATACCACCCTTATGGCAGAAAGTGAAGAAGAACTAAAGAGTCTCTTAATGAAAGTGAAAGAGGAGAGTGAAAAAGTTGGCTTAAAGCTTATCATTCAGAAAACAAAGATTATGGCATCCAGTCCCAACACTTCATGGCAAATAGATGGGGAAACAGTAAAAACAGTGTCAGACTTTATTTTGGGGAACTTCAAAATCACTGAAGATGGTGATTGCAGCCGTGAAATTAAAAGACGCTTACTCTTTGGAAGGAAAGTTATGACCAACCTAGACAGATATTAAAAAGCAGAGACATTACTTTGTCAACAAAGGTCCGTCTAGTTGAGGCTATGGTTTTTCCAATGGTCATGTACGGGTGTGAGAGTTGGATTGTAAAGAAAGCTGAGCACCGAAGAATTGATGCTTTTGAACTGTGGTGTTGGAGAAGACTCTTGAGAGTCCCTTGGACTGCAGGGAGATCCAACCAGTCCATTCTAAAGGAGATCAGTCCTGGGTGTTCATTGGAAGGACTGATAGTGAAGCTGAAATTCCAATACTTTGGCCACCTGATGCAAAGAGCTGATTCATTTGAGAAGACCCTGATGCTGGGAAAGATTGAGGGCAGGAGGAGAAGGGGGTGGCAGAGGATGAGATGGTTGGATGGCATCACCGACTCAACGGACATGGGTTTGGGTAGGCTCCAGGAGTTGGTGATGGACTGGGAGACCTGGTGTGCTGTGGTTCATGGGTTCGCAAAGAGTTGGACATGACTGAGCAACTGAACTGTACTGAAGTGAAGCTCCTTCCCAAGATACTGCATTGGCACTGAAGTTATCCAAAGTATAACATATGGCTTCTGCCCTCCGTGGGTCTACAAGCAACTCCTAATAGGTCTCATTTCCCTCAAACCTCCATGTGGCAACAAGTGACATCAAAAGCAGAATGCAAGAAGCCCCTGGAGCTGCCAACAGGGCTTCTCATTTGAGAGCCACTCTCTAGAATGTGTGGTTTCCTGGTAGCTCTGCTGGTAAAGAATCCACCTGCAGTGTGGAACACCTGGGTTTGATCCCTGGGTGGGAAGGTTCCCTGAAGAAGGGAACGGCTACTCAACCCAGTATTCTGGCCTGGAGAATTCCATGGACTGTTAGCCCATGGGGTCGCAAAAAGTCGGACACAACTGAGTGACTTTCACTTCCACTTTCTTTCTCTAGACTGTATTCCCATTTTTTTTTTCCCCTGGGATGTTATCTTCATAAACCAATAACACATTTAACACTGTTTAAGATGTGTGCTCAATCATTCAGTCATGTCTAACCCTTTGCAAAGCCATGGACTGTAGCCCACCAGGCTCCTCTGTCCATGGGATTTCCCAGGCAAGAATACTGGAGTGGGTTGCCATTTTCTACTCCAGAGGATCTTCCTGACCCAGGGATCGAACCTGAATGTCTAGCATCTCCTGCATTGGCAGGATTCTTAACTGCTAGTGCTACCTGGGAAGCATTTATGATATTTGTTTTCAAATTAATTTAGCATATTTCTACACACTTTTAAATAAACATTTTTTGTAGTTGTAATTAGTTTACATCAAAATCAGCTACTGTCTGCAAATTAAATTTGATCTTAATCATGACCAAAAATACTCTCGCAAATGCTACTGTACGAGATTGAAAGGTTAGGACTATTTGATCCACTTTATAAAACAAGAGAAAGAGAAATACGGTTCTTATTAGAGCCTGACTACCAATTTAAAGATGTGTCTTTTCAGGGAACGTGTCCACAGGGAAATTTCAGTAGGAATCTCAGAATTCCTCTTAGGTTAAAAAGGAAGGTGTGGTACATATACACAATGGAATATTACTCAGCCATTAAAAAGAATACATTTGAATCAGTTCTAATGAGGTGGATGAAACTGGAGCCTATTATACAGAGTAAAATAAGCCAGAAAGAAAAACACCAATACAGTATACTAACACATATATATGGTATTTAGTCAATCGGTAAAGATAACCCTGTATGCGAGACATCAAAAGAGACACAGATAAATAGAACAGTACTATGGACTCTGTGGGAGAGAGCGAGGGTGGGATGATATGGGAGAATGGCATTGAAGCATGTAAGTTATCACATGTGGAACAAATCCCCAGTCCAGGTTCCACGCATGGAACAGGGTGCTCGGGGCTGGTGCACTGGGATGGCCTGGAGGGATGGGATGGGGAGGGAGGTGGAAGGGGGGTTCTGGAAGGGGAAAACACATACACCCATGGTGGATTCATGTCAATGTATGGCAAAACAAACACAATATTGTAAAGTTAAAAAATAGAAAATAAACTAATTAAAAAAAAAATAAAGTGATGAAAGAATCTTCTCTTTTGCAGTCTACCCTGAAAAAGAGGCTTGCTTTACTTGTTCTCAAACATTTGAAACAGGCAGCATCCAGGACTTGTGCCTCAGGGCACAAATGCTCACTTAAGCCAAAAGCAAACAAAAAAAATCACCATTAAAAAGGGCAAAGGCAGAAGAGAATAAATAGAGAAATATTTTGCTCTGAAATGTGAAAAACTGGAGAAGGAAAATATTTGAAGTACAGGGTAAAACCTCACCACTTGAAATGCTCTAACTGGTGTGAATAGTATGAGCTGCAGAATAAATTATACAGTTCTTACAAGGCTCCTGCAATTCCATCACTATTATCTGTCTCAGCCTACAACAGTGTTGATCAACATCTTGACATATGGATATAAAACATTAGAGAGTGCAGTAGCAGCATTGGCGCTGCTCTAGTGATCAAAAGAGTGACAAATTAGAATATCAGTTTTCTCCATTATCTACAGTTGCCAAGATATGGAAGCAACCTAAATGTTTATCAACAGATGAAAGGATAAAGAAGGGGTGTATATAGGAATATACAATGGAATAGCACTCAGTCATTAGAAAGAATGAAACATTGCTGCTCGCAATAAAATGGATGGACTTAGAAGTATTACACTAAGTGAAATAAGTCAGAAAAAACAAATAATATATTTCATCACTGTATGTAAACTCTAAAAATACAAAACAGATTAGAGAATATAACAAGAAAAAAATAAGCAGATTCACAGATACAGAGAACATACTAGTGACTACCAATCAGGAGAGGAAAGGAGGGAGGGACAAGAGGATGAAGAGGTGCAAACTACTATATAAAAAACAAATAGCTACAAGGATATATGGTATAACACAGGGAATGTATCCAATATTTGATAACTCTAAACAGTATAACATTTTAAAATTGTGAATCACTAAATGTTGTACACTTCGCCCTTAATGTCTTAGTTCAGTTCATTTCAGTTGCTCAGTCATGTCTGACAATTTGCTATTCCATGGACTGCAGCACACCAGGCTTCCCTGTCCAACGCCAACTCCAGAGCTTGCTCAAACTCATGTTCATCAGGTCAGTGATGTCATCCAACCATCTCATCCTCTGTTGACCCCTTCTCCTCCTGTCTTCTATCTTTCCCAGCATCAGGGTCTTTTCCAACGAGTCAGTTCTTCGCATCAGGTGGCCAAAGTATTGGAGTTACAGCTTCAGCATCAGTCCTTCCAATGAATATTGAGGACAAATTTCCTTTAGGATAAACTGGTTTGATCTCCTTGCAGTCCAAGGGACTCTTAAGAGTCTTCTCCAACACCACAGTTTAAAATCATCTAGTGTCTTAGTAGTCATACAGTAACTTCTCTCTTCTTCCCCTTACCATATACTAATTTTGAGAACATCTGGACATACTTGAAATGAAACCACTGGAAATAATTCCTCTTTGAAAAATATATTTGGAGTGTTCTGCCTATGTTTTATTTTAGGAGTTTTATGGGTTCTGATTTAAATTTATGTTTTTAATCAATTTTGCATTCTATTTTAATTCATTTTATATTCTTGGCAGCTGAAGATGAAGAAACTATACACAGTCAGCAAAAACAAGATTGGGAGCTGACTGTGGCTCAGATCATGAACTCCTTATTGCAAAATTCAGACTCTAATTGAAGAAAGTAGGGAAAATCACTAGGCCATTCAGATATGACCTAAATCAAATCCTTTATGACTATACAGTGGAAGTGACAAATAGATTCTAGGGATTCGATCTGATAGACAGAGTGCCTGAAGAACTATGGATGCAGGCTTGTAACACTGTACAGGAGTCAGTGATCAAAACCATCCCCAAGAAGAAGAAATGCCAAAAGGCAATATGGTTGTCTGAGAAGGCCTTACAAATAGGTGAGAAAAGAAGAGACGCAAAAGGCAAGGAGAAAAGGAGAGATATATCCATTTGAATGCAGAGTTCCAAAGCATAGCAAGAAGAGATAAGAAAGCCTTCCTAAGTGATCAATGCAAAGAAATTTAGAGGAAAACAATAGAATGGAAAAGACTAGAAATCTCTTCAAGAAAATTAGAATTACACAGGGAACATTTCATGCAAAGTTAGGCACAATTAAGAACAGAAATGGTACGGACCTAACAGAAGCAGAAGATATTAAGAAGAGGTACAAGAATACAGAGAAGAACTATACAAAAAAGATCTTAATGACTCAGATAACCATGAAGGTGTAATCACTCACCTAGAGCCAGACATCCTGGAGTGTGAAGTCAAGTGGGCCTTAGAAAGCATCACTAAGAACAAAGCTAGTAGAGGTGATAGAATTCCAGTTGAGCTATTTCAAATCCTAAAAGATGATGCTGTGAAAGTGTTGCACTCAAAATGCCAGCAAATTTGGAAAACTCATCAGTGGCCACAGGATGGAAAAGGTCAGTGTCCATTCCAATCCCAAAGAAAAGTAATGCCAAAGAATGTTCAAACTACAGCACAATTGCACCCATCTAACACTCTAGCAAAGTAATACTCAAAATTATCCAAGCTAGGCTTCTATAGTATGTGAATTGAGAATTTCCAGATGTTCAAGCTGGACTTAGAAAAGGCAGAGGAACCAGAGATCAAACTGCCAACATCCACTGGACCATAGAAAAGGCAAGAGAATTCCAGAAAAAACATCTACTTCTGCTTCATTGATTATGCTAAAGCTTTTGACTGTGTGGATCACAACAAACTGTGGAAAATTCTTAAAGAGATGGGAACACCAGACCGCCTTACCTGCCTCTTGAGAAATCTCAAGGAGCAACACTTAGAACCGGACATGGAACAATGGGCTGGTTTCAAATGGGGAAAGGAATGTGTCAAGGTTGAATATTGTCACCTTGCTTATTTAACTTATATGCAGAGTACATCATGAGAAATGCCAGGTTGGATGAAGCACAAGCGTGAATCAAGATTGCTGGGAGAAATACCAATAACCTCAGATATGCAGATAACACCACCCTCATGGAAGAAAGTAAAGAGGAACTAAAGAGCCTCTTGATGAAATTTAAAGAGGAGAGTCAAAATGCTGGCTTGAAACTCAGCACTCAAAAAACAAAGATCATGGCATCTGGTCCCAGCACTTCATGGCAAATAGATGGGGAAACAATAGAAACAATGAGAGACTTTATTTTCTTGGGCTCCAAAATCACTGAAGATGGTGACTGCAGCCAAGAAATTAAAAGACACTAGCTCCTTGGAAGAAAAGTTATGACCAACCTAGACAGCATATTAAAATGCAGAGACATTACTTTGCCAACAAAGTTATGTCTAGTCAAAGCTATGGTTTTTCCAGTAGTCATGTGTGGATGTGAGAGCTGGACCATAAAGAATGCTGAGCACTCTCAAGGACACTCGTTAGAGTCCTTTAGACTTGCAAGGAGGTGGAACCAGTGAATCCTAAAGAAGATCTGTCCTGAATATTCATTGGAAGGACTGATGCCGTAGCTGCCGCTCCAATACTATGGCCACTTGATGGGAAATACTGACTCATTATAAAGGACCCTGATGCTGGGAAAGATTGAAGGCCAGAGGAGAAGAGGACAACAGATAATGAGATGGTTGGATGGCATCACCAACTTGATAGACATGAGTTTGACCAAGCTCTGCGAGTTGGTGACAGACAGGGAAGCCTGGCGTGCTGCAGTCCATGGGATTTCAGAGTCAGACACAGCTGAGCATCCAAATTGAACTAAATCTATTTTGAGTTTATTTTTTTATATGGTGTTAGAGAATAATCTAATTTCACTATTTTACATGTAATTGTCCAGTTTTCCATCACCACTTATTGAAGAGGCTGTCTTTTCTCCACTGTATACTCTTGCCTCCTTTGTTTGAATTAATTGACTATGCTTATATGCTCATTTCTGGTCTTTACTCTGTTAATCTTTGTGTCATGTGTGTGTGTGTGTGTGTGTGTGTGTGTGTGCCAGTAACATACTGTTTTGATATCTGCAGCTTTATAGTATAATCTGAAGTCAGGGAGCATGACTACCCCAGCTTTGTTGTTCTTCCTGAAGATTCTGTTAGCTGCTCAGGGTCTTTGTGTATCCATACAAATGTTAATATTATCGGTTCCAGTTTTGTGAAAAATGCCCTTGGAATTTTGATAGGGATTGCAATGAACCTGGGGATTGCCTAGGTAGTATGGTCAATTTAACAATATTAATTCTTCCACTCTATGAATATTGTATATCTTTCCGTTTTTGTTGTCTTCAGTTTCTGTCATCAATTTCTTACAGTTTTCACAGTATCAGTCTTTTATCTCCTTTGGTAAGTTTATCTTTAAGTCTTTTATTGCAGTTGTAAATGAGAATGTTTCCTTGATCTCTCTTTCTGATAGTTTGTTGTTAGTGTACAGGAATGCAACAGATTTCCGTATATTAATTTTGTATCCTACAGCTTTACTGAATTCATTGATGGGACACAGTAGTTTTCTGTTGGCATCTTTAGGATTTTCTATGTATAAAATCATGTCACCTGCAGACAGTGAGGATTTAAGGGAAAAGCTGTCTAATCTTTAAGGGTGATTCCTATAGAGAGAAGGGAGTGGGTAATTTTTACCCATGAATTGCTGGACCTTGTACTCTGTCCTCAGTGGACACCCTAGGCCAGGTATGGCACTGAGATGTGCACATGTGTGAGAATAAAAATATCGAGCATAAAGACATGCAAAATTGATAACCCCCCACAGTGCTTTATTGGCCAGAATTCATCCCAAGGGTTGTGAAACTGTCTTTACACTAAGAACCCTGGTGGCCAGGTGACACTCAGCAAGGATGAACACCATCGGACCACCACAGCAGACCACCCTTCAATAGCAAGTCTCTGCCTCACTGAGAAGCCATGCCTGCAGTGGACTTCATGTATGCTCATTCTCTCCCTTTTTGGATTGCCTGACCGACTACCACCTCCATAATTTTCAGGAACAAATATGACCCAGGCACATGTGCAAAAAAAAAAAAAAATACAGTGTTAACTTTATGGAGCTCTTACTATGTGCCAGATACTATTCTATACACTATACTTAGATTCTATTATGATTACCATTTTATAAAGAAGGGAATTAGAGGCAAAAAAGAGCTAATTAACTTTCCAAGATACTGTTACATGGCAGAGTTAGGACTCAAAATCTAGAAGTCTGATTCTAGAACCTGGGCTCTGAACCACTGGTCATTCTGGCTTTGTAGGGGGCTAATTAATTAAAAAAACTAATATTGTAACTATATTTTCAACTCTTCAGAAATTCCATGCTGATTTTAAAAAACATTCATGAATTGGAAATTATTTATTAGTATGTTTTAACCTTAACCATACCTCTACTCCCTTCCCAGATGTCTGTGTCTGGGCAAAGATATATTTATTTTTCTCAGTAGTAAACTGATGTTTCTTCTCCTTTTCATCCTGTCTTGAGATATTGTTAGAAGAATATATATATGAATAAATGGGACTTAATAAAACTTAAAAGCTTTGCATGGCAAAGGAAACAATAAACAAGATGAAAGCACAACCCTCAGGATAGAAGAAAATAATAGCAAATGAAGAAACTGACAAAGGATTAATCTCTAAAATATACAAGCTGGACATGCAGCTCAATATCAGAAAAACAAACAACCCTACCAAAAAATGGGCTGAAAACCTAAACAGACATTTCTCCAAAGAAAACATCAAGATGGCCAACAAACACATGAAAAATACTCTACATTGCTCATTATTAGAGAAATGCAAATCAAAACTCCATTGAGGTATCACCCCACATCAGTCAGAAAGGCCACTGTCAAAAAATCTACAAACAATAAATGCTGGAGAGGATGTGGAGAAAAGGGAACTAACTCTTGCACTGTTGGTAGGAATGTAAATTGATACAGCCACTATAATGGACAGTATGAGAATTCCTTAAAAATCTAGGAATAAAACTACCATATGACCCAGAAATCTCACTGCTGGGTACAAACCCCGAGAAAACCAAAATCACATGTATCCCAATGTTCATTGCAGCACTATTTACAATAGCTAGGACATGGGCACAACCTATAAGTCCACTGACAGATGAATAAAGAAGATGTGGCACACATATACAAGGGAATATTACTCAATCATAATAAGGGATGGAATTGGGTCATTTCTACAAATGATATGGATGAACCTAGAGTCTGTCATACAGAGAGAAGTAAGTCAGAAAGAGAAAAGCAAATGTCATATATTAATGCATATATACGGAATCTAGGAAGCTGGTACTGCACCTATTTGCATGGCAGTAATAGAGACACAGATGTGGAGAATGGACTTGTGGACACAGTGGGAAAAAGAGAGGATGGGACAAATTGAGTAGCAATGACATATATATATATTACCATGGATAAACAGATAGCTAGTGGGAAGCTGCCATATAACACAGAGAGCTCAACTTTGTGCTCTTTGATGACTTCCAAGTGGTGGGATGAGGGGTGGGAGGGAGGTTTCAGAGGGAGGAGATATATGTATACTTATAGCTGATTCATGTAGTTGTACAGCAGAAACTAACAAAACACTGTAAAGCAATTAAATTCCAATTAAAAAAAGAATATATAGGTGTTAAAATATATCTTTAAAAGAGAAATATTTTATTCTAATGGAAATTTTCCTACTTATAAGCATGTCGTTTAGTTCACATTAAATAAATATCAATCATACAATATTACTTATTTTGTAACACAACTTTTATGGGCCACTCTGATATTCTGGCCTTCCAATATTTAAATGACCATCCACATTTCAATGTTAGAGTTGATAGCAACTGGTTTATTTTTATTGCCTTGGCTCCAGTAAAAATAAAACCCACCTAAGAACACGAGGTACTTAAAAAGCTTTAAAGTGCATGGCTCTTCTTAAGAAAAGCATAAATATTTGAGGTCTGAAATTTACTTATGATTGTTCTTTCACAAACCATCAAAAACTTGAATTATTCCAAATCTACTAAAGATACTTGCAGTGGGTACTTAACTAAATTTTTCTTATTTTGTTGTTTAGTTTGCCATTTCCTTGCTAAACTGCAGTAGTCCCTTGTTATTCTTTTTATTTAATAGTTATTTCTAATCTCTTACAACATCTGCTTGCAGCCTCACTGTTAATTTCAGGCAAAATGAAAATACATTTAGAATATTCCATTTTGATTAGAATGATCAAGACACAGAAAAAATGACTGCTCAGATACCCAGAGGGACCTGAAATTCAAACTTCAAGCAAATAGGACTGAGTTTGTCAGCTGTTTTTTGAACAAAAATAGTCCCACCTTGATTGTAAATTTCACAGCTAACAAAAATATGCAAGATTACCATAGATTTCATAATAGAATATATAACCATAAAGGCAACTGCCAAACAGCTCAATCACAAACTATGATGAAACCTGATGTAAAACTCTTAACCTGAAGCTATTTTCTACATGCCAGATGTACCCTTTGTTATTTAAAAGGAGAAAAGTATGAAGTTAGTTATAGTAAAATCTAAAATGAAAAGAATCTAAATGTAACAATATGTGATTTTCATATTGCTCGGCAGAGGATTTGCATGTATGAGTTTTAAAGAAAAATCTATCCATTTGGTCAAATTATGAATATGATTACAAATTATTGGTTCTTCCCAACAGTCTACCTATTGGGAATTTAAGCAATTTCCTTTTCTCCTTAAAAGAGAGACTTTTAAAAGGTAATGTGCTATCCATTACACATTTACTGGAATTAAGATATCCAGAGTAAGGCGTTCTTTCCTGACTGTATTAATTATATCCATGCATTGAACATTCAAGATTTTTGAGGCCATGGGGATGACAAAGGCAAGTGAGACACTACACCAAGGACTTCCCTGGTGGTGCAGTGGTTAATAATCGTCCTTGCAATGCAGACGACACGAGCTTGATCCCTGGTCGGAGAAGTCCTCACTTGCTATAGAGCTACCGAGTCCACGTGCCACAATTAGAGTCCATGCACCACAACAAAATATCCCACATGCCATAACTAGACCCGATGCAGCCAATAACTAACTAAATGAATGTTTTTTCTTTTTTTAAAAGACACTATGTCCTTAAGAAGCTCATTATCTCATGGGAAAGACAAATGCATAAACGAGTGATTATAACAACAATGTAATGAAATATTTCAGTGGAGAGATGCACATAGTTGTTGAGAAGCAGAGGGGAGAGAAACACAGAGTTTGCCTCTAGGGCCAGTCATGTAGTTACAAACAGGGTTAGTCTGAGACAAGATCAGACATCAGACCCAGCAGGGGGCTGGGAAAGCAGACCATATGGCTGGAAAATCGTCCTTCTCTAACAAAAAGTGACATAGAAATTGACTTCAACTTGTTGTATTTGTTTCCTTGTGGCTCTAGCCTACTAATTCTTCTAAAATATACTCTCTTTTCCAACCATATGTGGAAGCTCCTGAAATATTTAAAATGAGGATTCTGAAAGGTTTGAAGGAAGGCTTCTCTGAAGCTGAAGCTTCTATTTTGTTTGGCAGAAGTAAGTTCAAGATCATTTTTATTCATATGTATTTACTTACAAGTCTTTATCTAGAAAAATGAACAGAATGAATCCAGGTAGATTCTCACTGCTAAAGAGCGCCAGGCGTGAAGACAAACAACCTCACCTATCAATACAATGGGCTGAATGAGGTCCAAAAGAATGATTCCTCAGTCCTGTGATTCTTTGGGGGAAATTCAGACCCTTGTCCAGCATATAAGAAAGACACCTCCTACTATGCACACCCTCCAGCTTCTAGGAAAAGGAGCCTGGTTGGACAGGGCAGTGAAGTGGGGAGGCTGGGACACATGGATCACTGCCCATTGCTGAACACTTGGCCTTGTGGATAACAGGACAAGCTTCACCACCGACCAGATGCCAACAACAACAGGAATGATCTAACTGACACAAGCTGCTAAACTCTCAGAGGAGGTTGTCTGTGTCTCCCTAAGTTACCATTCCACCATACCTAATACTCACTTTCCTTCTGACCGGTTTTCTTGTTATTCACATCTCCAGGTATTCCTGGATTTCTTTCTAATTCTTCACCTCTGTCTTTCCAAAAATGAGAGTCCAACTGAATCAGTTACTAATATAAAACACTTGAAGAAAATTCCAGATCTAGGCCAATTAATAGGTCCCTATTCCTTTTCCCTGGTGGCTCAGCTTGTAAAGAATCTGCCTGCAATGCGGGAGACCTGGGTTCGATCCCTGGGTTGGGAAGATCTCTTGGAGAAGGGAAAGGCTACCCACTCCAGTATTCTGGCCTGGAGAATTCCATAGACTGTATAGTCCATGGGATTACAAAGAGTCAGACATAACTGAGTGACTTTCACTCCCTCCCTCCCTTGTATAGATAACTCAATATTTTACTATATTCCAGGGAACACTGCCTCTAGGAGAGGTTAATCAGTTTGTTCTGTGTTAAAAGAGCTACAGAAAATTCATACCTGTTGGAAACTCACAATGTGGACTTAAATATAAAGACTCTAAAGTGTTTCAGTAAGAAAAAAAGAAAACCTTTTTAACTGTATTGAATTGTTAAAGGAATCTCTTTTAAGATAAGAGTTTATTTTTGTCTTGAAAACTCTTTATCACACTGAACATTTAAAAGCATGCCCACAAAGAACTTAATCTTTAGTTTGGGAAGCACTGCTTGAGATGGCTTCAACTAGAACATTGAGATCTGCTTCCATGAGTTGTGGGCCGAGGGTCAGAGATACATGACACATACTCAGCAATTTATATGTCAGGATCCACTGGTGGACATTTGCCTCGAACGAGGGCTGCAGTCATGGCAGGAACTTTGAATCCTGTTAATCCCACTCTAGGCAAACCCCATAAATCACGAGACCATGACCTAGAAATAAGACTTGATTAAAGAGTCACCAAGGATGAGAGGATTAAGTTATGTGATGCAAGAGCCAGCTCAGGTTTCTGAAGTCTCAACAAAGCCAAACTGTTTTTGAGTAGGAAGGCAACAAGTTTCTGTCCCTCCTTAAAAAAGACACATTCAAACCTGGGGACTTTCAGAAGCAACTTTGGTCATCTCCGGTGATTCATCCATCCATTAACTTCATTTGGATCATGCAGGTAGATGAGACAAGTAAGAGAGAGCAGAACCTCTGTTTTGTCCTCTAGCACTCAGAATCCATCTCCCTCTCTCTCCCCAAAAAAGACACTAATGAACCTATTTGCAGGGCAGGAATAGAGAAACAGATATAGAGAACAGACTTGTGGACATGGGGTAGGGTGGGCAAAGGAAGAGTGGGATGAACTGAGAGAGTAGCACTGACATATATATAAACTACGATTTATAAAATACATAGCTAGTGGGAAGCTGCTGTATAGCACAGGGAGCTCAACTCAGTGATCTGTGATGATCTAGAGGGGTGGGATGGGGGATGGGGTGGGAGGAGGCCCAAGAAGGAGGGGATATAAATACACATATAGCTGATTCACACTGTAGTACAACAGGAACTAACACAACATTGTAAAGCAACTATACTCCAATTTAAATATATATATATATACACACACCAGAGAAGGCAATGGCACCCCACTCCAGTACTCTTGCCTGGAAAATCCCATGGACGGAGGAGCCTGGTAGGCTGCAGTCCATGGGGTCGCTAAGTGTCGGATACGACTGAGCGACTTCACTTTCACTTTTCCCTTTCATGCACTGGAGAAGGAAATGGCAACCCACTCCAGCATTCTTGCCTGGAGAATCCCAGGGACGGCGGAGCCTGGTGGGCTGCCGTCTATGGGGTCACACAGAGTCAGACACAACTGAAGTTACTTAGCAGCAGCAGCAGCAGCAGCAGCAGCAATATACACACACACACCGTTGATAATTATATAAAATGCTTTTTTCCCCTCTCTTTTCCTTTTCTTTTTTTAGGTAAAGTGTTGCTTTGAATATAGAATAAATAATGCAATTATTTGGTGGTATGAGAGAGGATTAAAATAAAACTCTCAGTATTATTGAAAGGCCATCCTTAAATAAAACTTGTAGTTGGCACCATTTATCTCCATGATGTCCCACCTCCTAGCTGTCTTAGCTGCATCCAGGGCTTCCGCCTCCCTCCCATGTGTTCAGTGTCCTCATGTTGCAAGTCACCCAGAGTCCCATGCTGCTAGTCTTCTACATTTCACCTATTTCCTAAACTCTATCAAGACTCACTCATCCGATGCTTCATTCTATCAGAACTCTTTTCTATTTAGCTGGAAATCATCCTTAGTAAAAATGTCTGCTAAAGTGATAATCTACTCTGCTTATGCATAGTTGGGTAGTCTTTAATTTTACTGAGAAATAAACTGAAGCTTTGGAGGTCATGACTTGCTTGAAGTCTCAGAAATATTGTCTGTGTCCAGGTGAAAATACAGTACTTTATTGCATGGCAGTTTAAAAATATATACCACAAAAACAAACTTATGGTTACCAAAGGGGAAAGACAGGAATGGATAAATTGGGAGTTTGGTATTAACATATATGTGTCACTTAGTTGTGTCCAACACTTTAAGACCCCATGGACTGCAGCCTGCCAGGCTCCTCTGTGCATGAGATTTTCCAGGCAAGAATACTGCAGTGGGTTGCCATTTCCTCCTCCAGGGGATCTTTCTGACCCAGAGGTTAAACCTCCATCTCCTGCGTCTCTTGCATTGTGCTTGTGGTTGTGCTTAGTCAGTCAGTTGTGTCCGACTCTTAAAACCCCATGGACTAGAGCCCACTAGGTTCCTCTGTCCATGTTGATTCTCCTGGCAAGAATACTGGAGTGGGTTAACATGTCTTCCTCCAGGGGATCTTCCCAACCCAGGGATCAAACCCAGGTTTCCCGCATTGCAGGCGGATTTTTTACCATCTGAGCCACAAGGGAAGCCCCACTAACATATATACACTACTACATATAAAACAGATGACAGCAAGGACCTCCTATATAGCACAGGGGACTCAACTCAAAGTTTTGTAACATCCTATAAGGGAAAATTTGAGAAGGCACTGGCAACCCACTCCAGTACTCTTGCCTGGAAAATCCCATGGATGGAGGAGCCTGGTAGGTTGTGGTCCATGGGGTCGCTAAGAGTCAGACATGACTGAGCGACTTCACTTTCACTTTCGTGCATTGGAGAAGGGAATGGCAGCCCACTCCAGTGTTCTTGCCTGGAGAATCCCAGGGACGGGGGAGCCTGGTGGGCTGCCGTCTATGGGGTCACACAGAGTCGGACATGACTGAAGCGACTTGGCAGACTTGGCATAAGGGAAAATAATCTGAAAAAATATACATACACAGATATGTATATCTGTGTATGTATATATATACATATACATATATATGTGTGCATAACTGAATCACCGTGGAATATATCTACACTACGGTATAGATAAAAGAAACTAATATGATATTGTAAATTAACTATACTTCAATAAAAAAGAAAAAACAAAAAATATATCAAATATATGACTTTGATGTTCAATGTTAAGCACATATATTTCTAATTACTTTTTTAAGTTATTAAATGGCACCTAAACTCATGTTCTGCCATTTGACCTTTAAATGTTGGAGTTCTTCTGGGCTTGGTCTTAAGCATTCATCTCTTCTCACTTAAACATACTCTCTTAGACTAGCAGATCACACTCACTTCCAAAGATTCAATTACCATTGGTAATACCAGGCTTGAATCTGTAACTCAGACCTTTCCAATTAGCCCCAGCTGTCTAGGCATCTCCACCAGAGTATTTGTTTCAGGCTATGTAAACATGACATGTCCAAAGTTTAATTAATGATCTTTGCACCTTTTCCACTCTAAATGCTAACTCACTCGTGGAATCACCATCAATGCTGTCCTTGCTCAAGCCAGAAACCTGAGTGTTGTCCTAAATACTTCTCTCCTTTTTACTTCCCTATTCAATTAATCTTGGGTATTCTACTTTTTAAATATATCTCCAGCATATCTTTTTCTATTTCCACTGTTGTCTTGATAATCAAAGCCACTCTCCTATCTTCACTGGATTATGAAACAGCCTCTTACCTAGTCTCTCTTACTCCTGTCATCCTTCCTCTCAATTTATTCTCCATATCGCTGTTAGAGTGATCTTTTTAAAACAAAAATCTAATCATGCCACTCTGCAGCCAAACACTGCACTGCTTCCATCGTAAGGTCTAAGTACATTATTACCATGGCTTACATGCTCCGCTATGCGCCTCCTTCCCTTCCCCCTCGTGTAGCTTTACTTCCAACACTCTATTTCCAACTATAGTCAGAGTAGTTCTATTTCAATTATTCCATTGCAGTAAACAACATCCTTACATGCAGATTTTCACATACTATTTCCTTGGTTGGAACTATCTTGTCTCCTGTTCTTGACCAATCAAATTCCTTTTATCCTGTCTCCACATCATTACACTCACTCATTTCACTCTGAACTTTTCATTTATAATACTTGTAAGAATAAGAATTGCTAAAAATACATTGGTTCAGTACATAATTGCCTCATTAAATTAAAGGATCTGTACTGTTTTCTGTTCTCCATTCTATCCCTGGTACCTTGGAACATAGCAGGCTATCAAATACTACTTCCTTTTGTAAATAATTTATAAGAAAAAATTTAATATTTAAGAGACATCTTTAGTGATATTTGATAGCAATGTCACTATTTATAGTCTCTAACTGTGTGTGCCATAGTAAAAGTATGAGAAATATAGTTTAGCAAATAATGATTAAGAATGGCCACACCTTATGATTTATCTCAGAGTTAGCAGGCAAGAGAAGATACTTTTAAAAAAGATACTTTAAAAAGATACTTTTAAAAAAGATATTTCTCCTGTTCATCTCTGGTAGTTCTTTTTATACTTTTAGCATATTACAGTTCTTGTTGGCTTATCATTGAGCAAGATTTTGAAAAAGTATGGACTCATTTTAAAAATGAGAGAATAGAAACTTGAAATAACTATCACAAGTAACTACCTGGGTATTCAAGAGTCAAAGAAAAATGGTCTCAATAAAATGTTGAACACAGCAGGCAATGGCAATAGCCTACTTTGAAACTGTAACTGGAAGCAGAGTTTCCAGTAATTGGGTCAGACAGCTTTGCCCTCCTGGCATAAGTTTTTAAGGCAATTGAAAGATTCATGAATTAAAGATAGACCTTTCTAAAATATTACAAATCTATAGCCATCACCTGGCATATTATTTAACAAATTGCCAAGGATTTTCATGAACTCTGCACATGCCAGGCATGATTCTTACAAACAGCATTGGGGTACTGTGTCCCGGCTGGCTTTAATCAACTGAAAAGGAATGCAATCAGCACTACAAATTAATACTATTCCTTTTCATGGTCATTTTGTTCCATAAAAAAGTGACAAATGGGTAAAAAACACTGTGAGAAAAATCACAAAATGATAAATAGGCAGATACACACAGGCAAACAAATTCACATTCAGAAAATTACCATTTTACATGGCCAGAAAACTATTATTTTATAGTTATTTTATACTGTTACTGATTTTTTCAAGACTTTCAGATTATTATCACTTCTTAAAACCTCATGAAAAGTAAAGAACAATATTCTGTACCCAGGGATGTTCTACCTACATGCACAAATTTCTTTTTTAAATTTATTTATTTAAATTGGAGGATAATTGCTTTACAATATTGTGATGGTTTTTGCCATACATCAATATGGATTGGCCTTAGGAATCAGCAAACTAAAATGGACTGAAATGGGTGAATTTAACTCAGATGACCATTATATCTACTACTGTGGGCAGGAATCCCTTAGAAGAAATGGAGTAGCCATCATAGTCAACAAAAGAGGCTGAAATGCAGTACTTGGATGCAATCTCAAAAATGACAGAATGATCTGTGTTCGTTTCCCAGGTAAACCATTCAATATCACGGTAACCCAAGACTATGCCCCGACCAGTAATGCTGAAGACGCTGAAGTTGGATGGTTCTATGAAGACCTATAAGACCTTTTAGAACTAACACCCCCAAAATATAACCTTTTCATTATAGGGTACTGGAATGCAAAAGTAGAAAGTCAAGAAACACCTAGAGTAACAGGCAAATTTAGCCTTGCAGTAGTGAATGAAGTAGGGCAAAGGCTAATAGAGTTTTACCAAGAGAACGCACTGATCATAGCAAACACCCTCTCCCAACAATACAAGGGAAGACTCTACACATAGACATCACCAGATGGCCAACACTGAAATCAGATTGATTATATTCTTTACAGCCAAAGATGGAGAAGCTCTATACAGTCAGCCAAACAAAACTGGGAGCTGAATGTGGCTCAGATCATGAACTCCTTATTGCCAAATTCAAACTTAAATTGAAGAAAGTGGGGAAAACCACTAGATCATTCAGGTATGACCTAATTCAAATCCCTTATGATTATACAGTGGAAGTGACAAATAGATTTAAGGGACTAGATCTGATAGAGTGCATGATGAACTATGCACGGAGGTTCGTGACATTGTACAGGAGACAGGAATCAAGAACATCCCCAAGAAAAAGAAATGCGAAAAAGCAAAATGGCTGTCTGAGGAGGCCTTACAAATAGCTATGAAAAGAAGAGAAGTGAAAAGCAAAGGAGAAAAGGAAATATATATCCATTTGAATGCAGAGTTCCAAATAATAGCAAGGAGAGATAAGAAACCCTTCCTCAGTAATCAGTGCAAAGAAATAGAGGACAATAATAGAATGAGAAACACTTGAGATCTCTTCAAGATAATTATAGATACTAAGGGAACATTTCATGCAAAGATGGGCATAACAAAGGACAGAAATGGTATGGACCTAACAGAAGCAGAAGATATTAAGAAGAGGTGGCAAGAATACACAGAAGAACTGTACAAAATGATCTTCATGACCCAGAAAATCAAGATGGTGTGAGCACTCACCTAGAGCCAGACATCCTGGAAGGTGAAGTCAAGTGGGCCTTAGGAAGCATCACTATTAACGAAGCTAGTGGAGGTGATGGAATTCCAGTGAAGCTATTTCAAATCCTAAAAATGATGCTGTGAAAGTGCTGCACTAAACATGCCAGAAAATTTGGAAAACTCAGCAGTGGCCACAGGATTGGGAAAGGTCAGTTTTCATTCCAGTCCCAAAGAAAGGCAATGCCAAAGAATGCTCAAACTACCACACAATTGTACTCATCACACATGCAAGTAAAGTATGCTCAAAATTCTCCAAGCCAGGCTTCAGCAATACGTGAACTGTGAACTTCCAGATGTTCAAGCTGGTTTTAGAAAAGGCAGAGGAACCAGAGATCAAATTGCCAACATCCGCTGGATCATCAAAAAAGCAAGAGAGTTCCAGAAAAACATCTATTTCTGCTTTATTGACTATGCCAAAGCCTTTGACTGTGTGGATCACAATAAACTATGGAAAATTCTGAAAGAGATAGGAATACAAGACCACCTGACCTGCCTCTTGAGAAACCTGTGTGCAGATCAGGAAGCAACAGTTAGACCTGGACATGGAACAACAGACTGGTTCCAAATAGGAAAAGCAGTACGTCAAGGCTGTATATTGTCACCCTGCTTATTTAATTTATATGAAGAGTACATCATAAGAAACCTTGGGCTGGATGAAGCATAGGTGAAATCAAGATTGCTCGGAGAAATATCAATAACCTCAGATATGCAGATGACACCACCCTTATGGCAGAAAGTGAAGAAGAACTAAGGAGCCTCTTGATGAAAGTGAAAGAGGAGAGCGAAAAGCTTGTCTTAAAACTCAGCCTTCAGAAAACTAAGATCATGGCATCCGGTCCTATCCCTTCACGGCAAATAGATGGGGAAACAGTGGAAACAGTGGCTGACTTTATTTTTGGAGGTTCCAAAATCAAAGCAGATTGTGACTGCAGCCATGAAATGAAAAGATGCATACTCCTTGGAAGAAAAGTTATGACCAACCTAAACAGCATATTAAAAAGCAGAGACATTACTTTGTCAACAAAGGTCCATCTAGTCAAAGCTATGGTTTTTCCAGTAGTCATGTATGGATATGAGAGTTGGACTATAAAGAGAGCTGAGCACCGAAGAATTGATGCTTTTGAACTGTGGTGTTGGAGAAGACTCCTGAGGGTCCCTTGGACTGGAAGGAGATCCAACCAGTCCATCCTAAAGGAGATCAGTCCTGAGTGTTCATTGGAAGGACTGATATAGCTGAAACTCCAATACTTCGGCCACCTGATGGGAGGAACTGACTCATTTGAAAAGACCCTGATGCTGGGAAAGATTGACAGCAGGAGGAGAAGGGGACAACAGAGGATGAGATGGTTGGATGGCATCACTGACTCAATGGACATGGGTTTGGGTAGACTCTGGCAGTTGGTGATGGACAGGGAGGCCTGGCATGCTGTGGTCCATGGGGTCGCAGAGTCGGAGATGACTGATTGACTGAACTGAACTGATACATGTGGCCCTTCCATCCTGAACCCCCCTCCCATCTCCCTCTCCACCCTAACCCTCCAGGTTGTCACAGAGCCCTACGTTTGGGTGCCCTGCTACATACATCAAACTCATACTGGTTATCTATTTTATCTAAAGTTTCAAGACAAAAGAATGAAAAACCCAGCATTTAGATTCCAGTGCCTTGACTTTGACCTTAATTAAGTTAAACTTCTTTGCTCTACCACTCCCTAAGTAAAACTTGAAAGTTAAAAAAAAAAAGGCATTCTTAGAAATAGGATAATGAACTATTCTATCTAGCTCATGAAATACAACCACTGTTTCAGAGAGACACTTTGATTTAATATGCATTGGCAAACAATGCAAAAATTACAACTGGCCCTTATGTGACACACGCACACGCTTCAAAGCTTGAATTACTCATTTGTTTATCTCATAAAGCATAGGCTGGTGCAACATAAGGGCATTTCTAGCAAAATCCATGGAGACATAATCTGTAACTGTTTAAAATGATAAAAGGCTAACAAAATGGATTGAACACAGCATATCGAGGGCATATGATTAACAGCATTCAGGAAATCAAAACCTAGATAAAACACCAAGAAAAAAGCATGAGTCTAAACATCTGGCCTTGCAGTTACGAATATTGTCACTATGCATTCAGTGGCAAACAATTGCTTTTTAGTTAGTAAATCAGGCTTGTCTTTTGACACCACCTTGTATTCCCTGAATCTATATGGTCTATTGGTGACATTTAATCATATCTTTTGTTGAGTGTCTACAGCAATTGGATAGCTGTGAAATTTTGCATTTGATTCTATCACAGTATCGTTCTTCACATGAGAGCATTTAAGATGGATCAAATGCCTCCATATAGACTTTTCCACATTGCTGAATTAACACAAACAGAATGATGAATGGTCCAATTTAAGTGTAGCTAATGCGACACGCCAGGCTAGATTCCCTGAGTAATGTCACTTGCATACATGCCACACCCTACAACTCAACAACAAAAAGAACAAATCAATTGATTAAAAATGGGCAAAAAACTTGGATAGACACTTCTCTAATGAAGGTACATAAATGGCCAACAAGCATATAAAAAGCTGTCCAACATTACTAGTGATCAGGGAAATGCTCATCAAAACCACCATGAAATTCTCCTCACACCCACCAGGATGGTCACTATCAGAAAAAAAAAAACAAAAACCAAAAAAAAAAGTGAAAACAAGCTTGGTGAGGTTGTAGAGAAACTGGCACCCTTGTATACCATTGGTAGGGATATGAAATGGTGCAACCACTTAAGAAAACAGAGGGGCAACTCCTTAGAAAGCTAAAAATAGAATTACCATAGAGTCCAACAATCTCATATCTGTATGTATGTGTGTGTGTATATATATATATATATATATATATATATATATATATATATCTCCAAAAGAACTGAAAATAAGATCTTGAAAATATTTTTGTATATTTGTTCACTGTAAAATAACAGCAATCACAATGTAGAAACAACCAAAATGTTGATTGGCAGATGAATAACGAAAATGTGGTTTATTATGTGGTATATATACAATATTACTCAGGCCTTAAAAAAGAAGGAAATCATATTATATGTTACAACATTAATGAACTCTGAGGACATTATGTTAAGTGAAAAAAATCGATCACAAATGGATAATCACTACATGCTTCCACTTCGAGGAAGTTTTTAAAGTAGTAAAACATAGGAACAGAAACTAGAATGGTGGTTGCCAGGGGCTGAAGGGAGGGGATGAGGGGAGTAGTTTTTTCTTGGGTATAATGTTCAGCAGCCATGAAATTAAAAGACACTTGGTCTTTGGAAGAAAAGCTATAGGACAAACCTAGACAGCATATTAAAAAGCAGAGACATCACTTTGCCAACAAAGGTCCGTACAGTCAAAGCTATGGTTTTTCCAGTAGTCATGTATGGCTGTAAGAATTGGACTATAAAGAAGATTGAGCACTGAAGAATTGATGTTTTGAAACTGTGGTGTTGGAGAAAGACTTTTGAGAGGCCCTTGGAGAGCAAGGAGATCAAACCAGTCAATCCTAAAGGAAATCATCCCTGAATATTCATTGGAAGGACTGATGTTGAAGCTGAAGCTCCAATGGTTTGGCCACCTGGTGCAAAGAGCCGACTTATTGGAAAAGACCCTGATGTGGGAAAAATTAAGGGCAGGAGGAGAAAGGGGAAACAGGATGAGATGGTTGGATGGCATCACCAACTCAATCGGCATGAATTTGAGCAAACTCCTGGCAATAGTGAAGGACAGGGAAGCCTGGAGTGCTGCAGTCCATGAGGTCATGAGGAGTTGGACACAACTGAGTGACTTAACAACAACAACAAGTGTTTCAGACTGACAGGAAAAAAAGTTCTAGAGATCTGCCGTACAACAATGTACATGTAGTTAACGCTGCTACACTGTGCACTTAAAAATGGTTGAGATGGCAAATTATATGTTATGTGTTTTATTAATACAATAAAATAAGAAGCCCTTGAAGTAAACACAGAGCAGGTAAGGGAATGTACACCAGGCCAAGAAGCAGCTGACAGCACCTCAGTCTCACACAGAAACAAAGGGGCAGGTTCTCCACCCCATCTCCTCTCCACACTAAGCAACCCAGGACACTTCATCAGGGAGGGACAGGGTGGTATACGCGTTTACTAAATTAAAAAATGAATATTTCTTATTAGATTTCTGTTACTGCTTCTTACTTTTTTCCTTTCTATTATTTATTTATTCTTCATCAGATAAATTGCTTACATCCAAGAGTTCGTTCCTAGTTTGACAAAATATCAGGTCCATGATATCTTCATGTTCCCTCCTTCCTTCTGCTCTAATGTAGGTTATTTAGGCCTGATGAATTCCTTTGTTTCCTCACTGTCTTTGTTTAATTGATCTTCTTGTTCACAGTCACTATTGCTTGGACTCTATATTCAATCATTTATTTATTCATTCATTCATTCATTCATGTTCTCTCTCTCTCCTCTTGCCGTTTAAATGTTTATCTCTAATTTTAATTGAGGGCTTCCTTGGTAGCTCAGTTGGTAAAGAATCCTGCGATGCAGGAGACCCCAGTTCTATTGATCATACCCTTAAGTACTTAAGTAGCTTTGATTCTTATATCCCATTATTTTCCTAAAATTATTTTTCTTCTTTTTGAGGTACATCTTTACATTTCCTTAGAGAGACCTGTGTCTAGAAAGCACTACATATTTTTGTATGTCTAATTTTTAAAAAGCCTTATTTTCTTTTCACACAGGAATAGAACAGAGGAGTTCGGCATAAAATTCGAGGTGGCAAGTTGTTTTCCTTAGCTCTCTGGTGTAGCCAGAATGCTGAAATAGAAAACCAAAATCACTATTTACTTTATTCTATGTGTGCTTCCTCTATTAACCCTGTTTGTAGGTGATTCCTCCATTCATTCAGTTTTCTTCCTTGCTTTGATGATGCTGTCTTTACTTAAATGTTCAATGACTAATAGCTATTTGGATTAGTTTGAAGTTGAAATTTTCTGCGTGACTATTGGATGTATCAATACATACAGTCTGTCTGAGGGTGGAGGTTAGGGAAGGCAAGAAATGACTTTGGTGATTTGTACTCACGTCTCTTTTAAGAAGGAGGGAGTAGGAGGCTGAATATGTAGTCAAAGACCCTGGGGTCAGTCTCTGCACAGCACATTCCTTATTCTACTTGGGTATCACCAGTTTGTCCTTCCTATATAAGCTACCATATACAAGGCTCCATTTTATAACTTGTCTCTCCACCACTGCTGTTTGACCCAGGCTCGAGTAGAGAGATAGGCAAGGGTCAACCCATCCTGGTTCTGTTAATAACTACATATTCTTTCATTTGCCC
Organism: Okapia johnstoni; assembly: GCA_024291935.2. Lineage (NCBI taxonomy): Eukaryota > Metazoa > Chordata > Mammalia > Artiodactyla > Giraffidae > Okapia > Okapia johnstoni. The sequence goes on from CM044319.1 coordinate 35,409,797, forward strand.
TTGGACCACTCTCACACTGTTTATATTCACTCTTTCCAGGTGTGTTAATTCTCATGTTATCATTAGAGAAAAATGATTCTTCCCAACTCAAGATTCTTTCCTCTACATAAAGGAAGCTTCGTTAGCTGTAACATTTCTGGTCTATCTCTTGTCTTTAAATATCCCCTATAGGGGAGGATATAGATTGAGGTATTTAGAATAACGTGGGCAAACCAAACCCAGAGAATTCTTTTTTCCCTCACTCTAAAGTGTCTGCCTTCAGAAATCATGACATTTTCTCTGTTCTGCTATACTATGAATCTTACAAGGGCAGCAACCACATCCCTTCATGTGGGAAGGTCTGCTCCAGTCTGGTGTTGCCATGGCTGGCTGGGAGGTCTGTTTCATGCTCCTATACACAAACTCACTTGTCCCGAGATATCATGTAAGCCACATTCTCCAGTATCAGTTTCAAGAAGCCAAATATGTCATTCCAAGCTCATTGTCTTTGTTCTCCACTGATTCAGAACTCAAGGAGTAAAGCAGACCACTATGTATCAGACACCTTAGAGCTGAACATAGGTGTTTGAGACCATTGTTTTCCATCACCTTTCTAATCTTCCATTTTAGCAATTTCTGGTCCACCAAGGAATCAATATGTTGCAAAAGAATAAAGTTATGCATTAGTTAAATTCACTTTTCCATCATTTCTAGGGATTAAGTGAGGGAGGGAGTTGTGCACTACAGCATGTAGTCAGCCTAACGTCTGAAAATGTATCCCTTCTTCTAAAACAAATACATATCTAGTCTAGTTCAGAAGTTCTCAGCTGGCGGGAACAGTCCTGCTCCAGGTAGGATTTAAAAATGAGAAGCATTGTGATTGTCACAACAACTATGTGGCATTTGGTATCTAGGGATAGAGAAGCTAAACATTTTTCATTTCAAAAGAATCCTACGATGTAATTACTAAATCATCATCACTCTAGAGAAAAGAAAACTAGGGTTTTTCTTATTTCTGAAGCACATCTTGCCATTTTTTCAGAGAAGTCTGTGTCTAGAAAACGTAACCTGTTGCTTCCTCTCCATGGTGGCCCCACTCCTAGAGTCACATCACAATAATCACTTGGCTAAAAGCACTTTCCTATATTATTCTCATTCAGACACCAATTTATTAACAATAGCTGCCTTATAAATTTCCCCCGAACCTCAAACCCCAAGTGAAGAGCCCTTTTTCCTTTTTATAAATCAGTTTAGAGACGAAGGCATTCACCTGAATAACCCCAGTTTCCAATCCTTCCCTTCACAGTCCTATGCTCTCCCTCTGCTTCACCCCATCCTATATTCCCAAGTATGGCAAGAAAGATTTGCTCTGGCTGTTTCTATTTCTCCTTCTCTCCTAGCTCTCAGCAGAGCATTAAGGAGCTTGTGCTCATTTGCTCTTTTCCAGTTATTTTTGTATCTACCACAATCACACCTGCTCCAGTGATTTCTGGATGCACTGGACGCCCGCCATCTGACAGAAACAGTTGTTCTTATTTGTCTGAGCAGAAGGACTGCATTGCTAATGGCTCAGGACTCCGATTGATGACACTGTTCACAGAAGACAAGGACCAGAGGTCAGTCCATAGTTTGTCTTCAAAAGCTATTTTTTTTCCAGAAAAAAAAAAGTTCATCCTATGTCAGTTTTTAAGAGAAGGTTCAGGCTGGTACTTCCCTGTTACAGAGAAATAGATTATAAGTTCCTTGAGAGTGGAGACCTGTATTTACTAATATTATATGTGCTATCTGTAACTACATATAAGTAATCAGTTACAGAATCATAGAAAATATAACTTCCTGATGCTCAGGGACCTTAATAAAATTTCGGAAGAATAATTCGCTAGTAAAGACACAAGCTTTACTAGCTTTCTGTCCTCCACTCCATCTATTTCCCTCCATCAGTAAATGATTTCATGATGCACAGTATACCTAGAGGCTTTGTAATTAATTAAACAATGAGGTTGTGGTGTGTCAGATTCATAACTTCCTTATCCACAGCACTCAGGACCACATCCTAAGCAGAATTTTGGTTTCAGTGAAACAACATCAACTGTCATGCTAAATTAATATTGTTAACTAAAAATACATGGGACTTTTAATTTTTCTTGCATTTAACTTGTATTAGTTTATAATTCAAAAGCCCTGTAAACATAAAGAATATTTCTTAGCTTTATATATTTAAACTTAAATGATATTAAAATTAAACTAATTTAAATCAAAACTGGGCATATATAGTGATCCACCTCCAAGATGCCATCATTTTCTTCTCTCCGTTTTGTGCAGGCCATTCCCCCATTGAGAGTAGAAGGCCAACCCCCTAAATTCCAAACATAAATTCACTGGCCTGTAACTGTTCTCATCAACAGAACATGGCACAAGTGGAGGAAGTAATAATGTGTGACTTCTGAGGCTTGGTTCTCCAGAGTCTGTAGCTTTCACGAATCCCTTGGGACATTTGCTCTGTCAAAAGCTACCTATCATCTAAGATGCCCAATCATGCTGAGACTGCCATAATATGAGGAAGCCTAACTAGCCATGTGAAGGAAAGACATGGAAAAAGAAGTATCTGATGAGCCCCACTTTTTCTAAATTCTTGGTCAGGCTTCAGACATGTAAGGACAGAGGCCTTCAGCAGTCTTGACAACTGCTTGAGTCCAACTGTTTGAGGGGTCCCAAGTGAAAGTCACCAAACTCAGCCCATCTTCAGAAGCACGAGAAAGAATAATAACTTGCTGTTTTAAGCCACTAAGTTTGGGGTTTGTTACATAGCATTAAATAAGCAGAATTATGTCCATACTTTTTTTTCTTTTTAGGAGAATGTTAATATATGGAGCCAACTTGAAGGAGTTCCCAAAGGTCAAATTTGGAACATTTGAGCATCAACATAATGATAGTAATGGATTCTCATTGGCTAAAAGAACTATCCTTGAGTCCATACTGATATAATTTAAAAATTAAATTGATGGGGAAGAAGAGACAATTTTCTTGCCAGCAGTATTCAAATCAATAAATACAGTTAGCACGATAGAAAATCACCACTTGACAAATATCACATATATAATTTTTGCTGATAAGAATCACTGATGGCTGCTAAATTCCATTGGCAAAGAATAACTAGAAACAGGATATTTGTATAGTCTCAAAGAGTGGTGAAGAACCTACCTGCCAGTACAGGTAGACTTAAGAGACACAGGCTCGATCAGAAAGATCCCCTGGAGTAGGGCATGGCAATGCACTGCAGTATTTTTGCCTTGAGAATCCGATGGACAGAAGAGCCTGGCAGGCTGTAGTCCATAGGGTGGCACATAGTTGGACATGACTGAAGTGACTTAGCATGCAAACTTTCCACAAAATTACTTATTATTATGAGAAAAAATAGCTACTTCGCAGTGGAAGAAACCTTTCAGATGCCACCTTAGCAAAGGGATCAAGATGAATCTATAAGACAGGCTGATATCATGTAACTCCTGATTTTATGCTACTCCTGCTCAAAAAAAAGGTATAACCTATTCCTGCTAAAAAAATGTATAACCTTAATCTACTCATGAGGAAAAAAAAAATCAGACAAACCCAAACTGGGAAACATAGTACAACAATAAATGACGATCTTGACAACTGTCAGGGCCACCAGAGAGAGACTGAGAAACTCTCAGATGGAGGGAAAGGAAGGATGCATGAAAACAAAATGCAATGTGGAATTCAGGACTGTATTTTAAACCAGAAAAACAAAACAAAAAAGAATTCATGGAATAACTGGTGCAATTTGAGTAAGGTCTGAAGACTCCTAATATTATTGTATAAATACTGTGTTCCTGGCTTAGGTAACTATATGATCACTGTTACCATGTAAGGTGTTAGCAGGAAAAGCTGGCATACCAAAAAAAAAAAAATCCATGTATCACCTTGCAACTATTTTTAGGTTAAAATTATCTTAAATAGATAGTAAATATCAATAATCACAAAATTACATTGGAGGAGGATTGGGTGTGACCTCAAAAGTTGTTTCATTTTATTCTTGCAGAAGAGACATTTAAATGGCTATTTTAAAAGACATTTTAAAAAATTAGAATTTTCATATATGTAGTATTTCAATAAATAGTTGAAAAAAAAGTTGATCTATAAGTCAAAACTGACAAACACAGTTGTGTGATCTTCTATCCAAAAACACAATTTCATAACTTAATTGCCTGTCCTGTGGTCTATGTCACTGCTGCCTTTCAGGTTCCCAGCACAGAGAGTAAGACTGTGAAAAGAGCTGCCATCTTGCAACTGCAATTGAGCTTTTGACAGTTTTACACAGGTTGTGATTTTGGTTTGCTATGCAAATCATTCTGGAGGTGGACATGGAAGGGAAGAAGGTATAGGTTCTCTAATCCCACCTGAGTAAAGAATTTTCTTGTTGCACAGGATGGATCCTTGGCTGGCACTTGAATCCTGCAAAGTCCTGCCTCACTGAGCATAGGTTGAGCGAAGAGTTGAAAGATGAGAATAAAACTTGTGGGTTGAAGTGGAGTCAGTCAGAAGCCATTGTTTAGTTCCAGCAGGGCTTCCAAAGATTAATAAAAGTAGAGGGTGGGGAGGAGGCAGATCACTTACTAGCTTTTCCTGCTTCAGCTCTTTATAATTCAGACTTTGCACACAGTTATTTTTCTTAACATCAGACATAAATATTAGACTATTAATAGTCCCCAAACATTGAAAGTCACCTTAAATATTTTGGATGACTTAATTCTTATGACTAACTGCTTCTCTGACACATTAGTGGGCTTCCCTGGTGGCACAGACAGTAAAGAATCCACCTGCAATGCAGGAAACCTGCGTTCAATCCTTGGGTCATGTGGATCCCCTGGAGAAGAAAATGGCAAACCACTCCAGTGTTCTTTCCTGGGAAATCCCATGGACAGAGGAGCCTGGTGGGCTACAGACCACGGGGTCACAAAGAGTTGGACATGACTGAGTGACTAACACTTGACACGTATTGTGCTGATAATTGAGAACTTTCTTCTGTGTCAAGAAAGCAACACTTAACTTTTAATGATCAACAGACTTTAAGACTTTATACTTTTTTAATACTCGTCTAATTAGGAAGCATCTGTGTTCTTTGAAAATTAAGGCTATTGAATAATATTCATTAATGATGCACTAGTGGAATATCTTACCACCAGAATGAAGTCCCAAGTGAATTAAGAAAATTTAAAAATAAATAGAGCATCAGAAAACAGAATACTAAAATCATGAAAAAAAAATGCAAGCTTGGCAGGGTAATGTTCTTCACTTAAAACCCAAGAAAAGTTTCCTCTGAAAGTACTAACCACTGAATACTAATCGCCATTCTCTGCGCAGGTAACATCATCTCAAATCAATATTCTGGTCTTTCTTAAGTTTTTGTTATCTTAAAAACCAGCATTTGGCCCATTTACACAAAGTGCACTGAAGTTCAATAACTACAACTCAAAATCACCTCACTGACCTCTCTGTCCTTAATCTGGTTCCAATCTGTCTAACTAATGTAATTTATGCCAAGCATGTATTCTTCCCAAACCAATATTATCACCAACTGCTGCTGATTTATTTAGAGGCTGTGAGCATGGGTTATTCACTTTGGCAGGAAAATTCAATGTGGATAACAAAAAACTCTTTCCAAGAGGAGAAAATAAAAGAAAGGCTAAAATAAAACTCCTTCCAAGAGATGAGAAAGAAAATAAGCAAGATCTGATGCATCAGCTGCTAATCTGTTCTCTGTTCTGCTATGAATCCTCATGGAGACAGCAGAAAGACGACTATCAGAGGCTGTTTCCAGAACCCATGGAGAGCATTTCCTTCCTTGATCATCTTTGACTCAGAAACAGTGCCTTGGTTACTTTATCTGTAAGTGCTCAAAAAATTCCAGCACTAAGCAATTCTTGGCTTAACTGGGATGCAGAAGTATCAATAGGTTATAACTTATGAAACTACGTCATGATTAACTAAACGTTCATATGTCATGATTAATTCAATTTGAATCTCCAAATAACTACTGTGTTTGCCTATATAAATACAGTTTTCCTCAGATACATTATAGAAATCTAGTTAACTCAATTTGAGCATATTTAACTGTTCTCTGTAACAATCTGTATGGAGAAAGTGCACTGAGAAGTAACCTTGGAATGCCAGGAATACATGTCCTTGCCAGATGTCCTGCTGGGCCAGTCACTGCTGCTGACCTGGAGGGGCAGAGCTCACAGGAGAGGGGAGCTGAGGGTATGGGGAGAACGTAAGCATTTGTGGGAGGCATGCTGAGGAGTTAATAATAGGCTGGAGGATTAGGGAGAATTCAGCACAAGACACAGGGTATGATAGAAAGGCTTGGGAGTGGAATCAGGGTATGGAGAACAGACAGGGAGGGTGTATCCCCTCCCTCCCATCACTTCCCTTCTTTCTCCCTGCTCTAGTGGAGCAGGTGCTGGACTGGATAAGCTGAGCATGGAAGGAAAGATGGTGGGATAAAATATATCAAATGCTTTCCTGACATTTTCTCCTCTTTCTTTGGTCAATAGCATGGAGGTAGAAAAGGGCTGATACAGAACAACTGCATGGTCAGGTCGCTCAGGATGGCCGTTTTCTTGTGCTCAGTACCTCCCCTGCTCGACCTGCTTCACCTACACCCTACTCACATGACTGATCTTCCTACATAACTTCTCTGCACCCATTTAGTGATTGTCCTAATCTTTAGATCAGAATATCCCCACCATGAGAGCTTATCAAAAGGGTGACGAGGGGCAGGCCTCTCTGCTGGTTTCCCTGGTAACTAACGTGCCCACCTGAGGTCAATTTCTCTGTAACTGGTAATCTCCCCTAACTCCCAGGGGTGAAGACTGCCTGCCATGTTCTGCCTGCCCTGTGATGCACATGGAGGGGGGGGTGTCACTTCAGAACCTTGCCTCAGATGTGTACGTTCCCCTATCCTTTAAACCACTGATGACTTTTTTTGCTGACTCCAGGCTCTTTCTTCAGTCTTAAACTTTGGCAAGTGCAGGACTTGTAGGCCTTTGGGGTTCAGCCAGGCAACAACCTATGGGTCAGATTTGGACTGTTGCTGGTTTGTAAATAAAGTTTGATTGGATCGCAGCCACACTCATAGGTCCACGTATCATCTATGGTTGTTTCTGTGCTTCATAGCAAAGTGGAGTAGTTATGAGAGAAACCATATGGTCCAGAAAAACCAAAAATATCTATTATCTGGAGCTTCACAGAAAAAGTTCACTGACTCCTAGTTTAGATCCATACTGGAGAATGGGTTGAGTTACAGATTAAGAAAAGTCACATCAAGAGACAGAGCTTCTCCATCCAGCCGTCTCTTCTCCACCTCACCCCCCATCACCAGACACACCCTGATGGAGGCTACTGTGACCCTGGAATCATGCACAAGGAGACAAGGGAGGAAAAAGAAGGATACCAGGGAGACTAAGGGACAGAATGATAAGTGGTCCTAAGTGAATGGGAAATGCTGAGAAAGTACCCAGGAAATCAAAAGAAAATGGAATATATTTATCCATCCACAGAAAGCCACCTTTCTTATCAAAGGTCAAATGAAGACTCTTAGTGTATTAGTGTTACTGTGTTAGTTGCTCAGTCATATTCTACTCTTTGTGACTCCGTGGACTACAGGCTGCCAGTCTCCTCTGTCCATGGAATTCTACAGGTAAGAATACTGGAGTGAGTTGCCATTCTCTTTTATTTGTCTACACTATAAAATTTGGGATTTTGTCTTTTTTCTGGCTCTCTTTTAAATCCACATGAGGATCTTATTTTTTCCATTAGGCAATATCTTCTTTAAGTGAAAAAGCTATATGCCTTTTATGCCTTCCTTGGTGTCTGCTACAGTCCAGGCACAAGCTGAGTAACATAATCAAGAGTGACCAATTGTTAGATTAGGGACAGAAGCTATTTATTTGTGTAGAAGTGCTCAGAGACAAGTAAATACAAGATTTAATTTAGTCAGTTAGCATCCATGAAAATTCTCAGAATGTACTATCTGAAGGACCACTATTTTTATAATCTTCTCTAAACTTTCCTGAATTTCAAGAAGTTGCAACTGGAAAATAAATGCATTGGCATTAAAGATTTTTATTTCTTAACCATTTTAGGAAATTGCATTCTGAAAAGGTGGACATTTTATCATGATTTTTTTTCATTTCAATATTGTCTTTCCATTGCACACTTACTATGCCAACACTGAAATTTTCTGAATGGTTTCATGCTGAAGAAAAGATACAATGGAGACATTTCCATGATGAAAGAAAGGCAGTTAAAAGAGAGTCAGACAGTAGAAAAAATTCAAAATTTTATAGCACAGACAACTAGAAAAAAGTAGACAAAATCTATAATTCAAAATTGTATAGCATAGACAACTAAAGAAAAGAGATACAGAAAAAATGTTCAAAAAGAATGTCTGATGGCTCAAAAGAATTTCAAAGAAATACTTGCAAATAAAAAACTGCATTTTTAGCATCATACTAACCATGCATTTGACTAGCTTACTATAAACTGCTCTTAAGGGAAACTAAAGTGGTGATTAATGCAATATTAACATAGAGCTAAATATAAATAATGGCATAACATTCCTGACAATGATTTTAATGAGATATTATCTAATTTAATCTTTAAAATTACCATGCATGCATACTTAGTTTCTAAGTCATGTCTGACTCTTTGTGACACCATGGACTGTTGCCAGCTAAGCTCCTCTGAGGGATCTTCCAGGCAAGAATACTGGAATGGGTTGCCATTTCCTCCTGAAAGGAATCTTCCTGACCCAGGGATTGAACTCACATCTCCTGGGTCTCCTGCATTGGGAGGCAGATTCTTTACCACTGAGCCACCTGCGAAACCCACCTCCAATCACCATGTGTCACATTATAAGCCTTTTTGAAAACTAAATCTAAGGATGATTACCAAGTTGACCAAGGCTAGATAACAAGGAAGCCAACACTGGAATTCCAGTCTCTCTGATATCAAAACCAGAACTCATGTCTACTACTCTCTACTTTCCTTGCATGAACAGTCATTTATTTATATATACATAAACTAGAGTTGCCAAGCGTTATACTAGATACTGGGAAACCAGGATTTGGCACAATAGACACAAGTTAATAATTTGGATATCATGGAGTTTACAATCTGGTCTTATCACACCAAAATCAGATTGATTATATTCTTTGCAGCCAAAGATGGAGAAGCTCTATACAGTCAGCAAAAACAAGACCGGGAGCAGACTGTGGCTCAGATCACGAACTCCTTATTGTCGAATTCAGACTTAAATTGAAGAAAGTAGGGAAAACCACTAGATCATTCAGGTATGACCTAAATCAAATCTCTAATGATTATACTGTGGAAGTGATAAATAGATTTAAGGGACTAGATCTGACAGACAGAGTGCCTGATGAACTATGGACAGAGGTTCACGACATTGTACAGGAGACAGGGATCAAGACCATCTCCATGGAAAAGAAATGCAAAAAAGCAAAATGGCTGTCTGAGGAGGCGTTACAAATAGCTGTGAAAAGAAGAGAAGCGAAAAGCAAACGAAAAAAGGAGGAAAGATATTCCCATCTGAATGCAGAGTTCCAAAGAATAGCAAGGAGAGATAAGAAAGCCTTCCTCAGTGATCAGTGCAAAGAAATAGAGGAAAACAACAGAATGGGAAAGACTAGAGATCTCTTCAAGAAAATCAGAGATACCAAGGGAACATTTCATGCAGAGATGGGCTCGAAAAAGGACAGAAATGGTATGGATCTAACAGAAGCAGAAGATATTAAGAAGAGGTGGCAAGAATACACAGAAGAACTATACAAAAAAAGACCTTCATGATCCAGATAATCATGATGGTGTGATCACTCACCTAGAGCCAGACATCCTGGAATGTGAAGTCAAGTGGGCCTTAGGAAGCATCACTACGAACAAAGCTAGTAGAGGTGATGAAATTCCAGTTGAGCTATTTCAAATCCTAAAAGATGATGCTGTGAAAGTGCTACACTAGATATGCCAGCAAATTTGGAAAACAGGACTGGAAAAGGTCAGTTGTCATTCCAGTCCCAAAGAAAGGCAATGCCAAAGAATGTTCGAACTACCACACAATTGAACTCATCTCACGTGCTAGTAAAGTAATGCTCAAAATTCTCCAAGCCAGGCTTCAGCAATACATGAACCGTGAACTTCCAGATGTTCAAGCTGGTTTTAGAAAAGCCAGAGGAACCAGAGATCAAATTGCCAACATCAGCCGGATCATCGAAAAAGCAAGAGAGTTCCAGAAAAACATCTATTTCTGCTTTATCGACTATGCCAAAGCCTTTGACTGTGTGGATCACAATAAACTGTGGAAAATTCTGAAAGAGATGGGAATACCAGACCATCTGACCTGTCTCTTGAGAAACCTGTATGCAGGTCAGGAAGCAACAGTTAGACCTGGACATGGAACAACAGACTGACTCCAAATAGGAAAAGGAGTACGTCAAGGCTGTATATTGTCACCCTGCTTATTTAACTTCTATGCAGAGTACATCATGAGAAATGCTGAAGGAAAGTTATGACCAACCTAGATAGTATATTCAAAAGCAGAGACATTACTTTGCCAACAAAGGTCCATTTAGTCAAGGCTATGGTTTTTCCAGTGGTCATGTATGGATGTGAGAGTTGGATGGTGAAGAAAGCTGAACGCCAAAGAATTGATGCTTTTGAACTGTGGTGTTGGAGAAGACTCTTGAGAGTCCCTGGACTGCAGGAGGATGCAACCAGTCCATCCTAAAGGAGAACAGTCCTGGGTGTTCATTGGAAGGACTGATGTGGAAGCCGAAACTCCAGTACTTTGGCCACCTCATGTGAAGAGTTGACTCATTGGAAAAGATCCTAATGCTGGGAAGGATTGGGGGCAGGAGGAGAAGGGGACGACAGAGGATGAGATGGTTGGATGGCATCACTGACTCAATGGATATGGGTTTGGGTAGACTCCAGGAGTAGGTGATGGACAGGGAGGCCTGGCTTGCTGGGGGTGCAAAGAGTCGGACACGAGTGAGCGACTGAACTGAACTGAACTTATCATATCACTCAGTAAAAAGTACATATTAATCAACTAATCCTACAAAGTTATAAATGAAAGTTGTACTAAGTGCTACAAAGACATGAGGTGTCATAGAATGATCTTAGCAGTCAAGGGGAGAAAGCAGTTTCTCACACTGAGGAGAGGCTCTCAGGAAGGAAGAAGAGAGCTGCAAAAGGCTGGAGGTGGAAGATAGCAGTATCTGTTCTAGGATCTGAGCAGAGACTGGTGTGGCTAGAGCATGGAGTCTGAGGTAGGAAGGCGTTTTCCAGGCCTGGAAAAAGGCACTGACATTCAGGCCTTTGCCAACCATTTTAAGGACTGTGTCTTCATATACGTGCAACCTAGAACAATGGTACAGATGAATTTATTTGGAAAGTAGAGATAGAGACACAGATGTAGAGAACAAAAACATGGATACCAAGAGGCAGGGAAAGGAGGGTGGGATGGACTGGCAGATGGGATTGACACATATACAACATATACACTAGTGAAACTATGTATAAAATAGATGACTAATGAGAACCTGCTGTTATAGCACAGGGAAGCCTAGTCTGTGCTCTGTGGTGACCTAAATGGGAAGGAAATCCAAAAAAGAGGGGGTATATGTATAGTTGATTCACTTTGCTGTACAGCAGAAACTAACACAACGTAAAGCAACTGGAATCCAATAAAAATGTTTTAAAAATAAAAGAAAAATACTGTATGATCTCACCTAAATGTGGAATCTAAAAAGTCAGTATCATAAAAGCAGAGAGTAGAATGGTGGTTACCAGAGGCTGCGGTTGGTGGGGAGGAATTGGGGAGATGTTTAAGATGAAGTTTACAGCTAGTAGATAAATAAGCATAGTGAATATAGTCAGCAAAACTGTATTAATTTAAAAAAAAAGACTGGGCCTTTATCTTAAGAGTAGAGGAAAATCACTAAAGGGTTTAGGCAAGTAAATGGTATCATTTAAGACAACACCTGAGCAGTAGAGGAGAGTATGTATTGAAATATTCATCTCAACTAGGGTGGTGGTGATAGAGATGGTGAGTTCTTAGAAGACAGATGTGTGAGAACTTGGTGTTGGGTGGGAGATGAAGGGGGAGAGATGTTTGGGATGACCCCAAAACTGCCAGCCTGGGCTACCTTCTTCTCCATTTGTATTGCAGTTTCCTCTACCTCACAGACTCTACCAGTATTTCTCTGGACAACTTATGGTGAATTGATGCGGTTGGTTTCTTTAGTTCTTGGATACATATGACTCCATGAACACCTAATATATTCTGTGGCTTTCTAAAACTTTCTATGTTAATAGAATTTGAGACGGTATAGTGGAGAACAGGAAAACTAGTCAGGCATCACAGGGCAGAACCTTCTAAGAAATATAATCACTATTAGTATACATTCTGCAACTATGTTTTCCTTTTTTATTGAAGTATAGCTGACTTACAGTGTATTAGTTTTAGTTATATAGAACAATAATTCAGCTTTATATACATATATATATGTATATATATATATATATATCCTTTTCATATTCTTTTAAAGGTTATTATAAAATTGTGCTATACGATAGATTCTTGTTGGTTATCTATTTTATATATAGTGGTGTATATAGGTTAGTCCCAGATTCCTCATTTATCCCTGACCCCCTTTCTCCTTTGGTAATCATGTTTGTTTTCTATCTCTCTGGGTCTATTTATGTTTTATAAATAAGTTCATTTGTATCTTTTCTGTTTTCTTGATTCACATTCACATTTTAGATTGATAATAAAAACATTTTGGTTTTATTTGTCATAGCAAAATAAAAATAATATGATAACTTTAAATGGGATAATTAATGGTGTCCTAACAATTGTCCTGAATTGTTTTATGTGAAATTTCAGAAGTGTTCTCCAAGAACTACAATATAATCAATCCTTAGAGTAAGGGGATAACCTATTGCTACCAGAAACGGTTTATTGTATTTGTCTGTGAATATTTTTTATGTCTAATTTTTAGTAGAGAAACTCTTATGTGATAAAATAAATCCAATGAAAATGAGTAGACATTTTTTCAATTTATTTTCTAAAATTGAGTTTTCTTTATCTAATTGATGAGGTCCACACAAGTTTTCCTAAGAATAAGATGTCAAATCTTACAGAACCGTGTCTCACTTACAAAGAAGAAGCAGTGAAAAATGCCAGTTACTTCTAAATAGCTAATTAGAAACCAAAAATCCCCATATTGACACCAGAAAGACAGTGTGAGAACTTTGTAATTTTTTGCCTCAGTGGTATCTTGAAAATTCATCCATCTAAGGAAGAAATGTCAACTTGGACCATCTGCTTTTCAAAATGTCAGCATACCTTTCACAAAAAGACCCCTTAAGAATAATCAAAAACCTCCAAAGGCCAAATCTGTAGAATTTGACAGCTTTTATTTAAAATAAATAATGCCGTTCAGCCATTGTGCTGTAAAGAAATATACATGTTGGACTAATGATTAGAATGATTTTCTTCAGTCTCTAACAGCTCTGAAATTGTTACTGGAAAACATCTTTTTACTACATCCAGCTCTAGAAAGTCAGAGCTCATTTGAAATTACACACTATAAGTCACAGTCTCACATATGTTTATTGATTTATCTACAATAAGCTTGCAATAAATATTTAATGATGGAGAGGAGAAAGGAAGGGAAATAGAGGGAGGAAGTACAAACAGAGGAAAGAAACATAAGAAGAAAAGAGGGTGAGTAGAAGGAGAGGAGAGATGGAGGAGAATAGAGGTAGTGACGAAGAAGAGGAAATGTCGATGGCGGAGAGAAAGCAGAATCAATAGAAGGAAGAGGAGAAAGACATCATTGGAAAAGCATGGACCACAGGTTGGATTAACTAATCATAGTAAGACAATGTGAGTTTTCACTCCTTGGTATCATAAGCTAAAAAAAAAAAACAAAAAAAAACTATTCGAGGTCCTTCTAATATTAACAGTAACAAATCAACACTAACCAAGTGAAAAAGATCATGAAAAAGAAACTATATATAAGCGAATTATTTTGCTGTACAGTAGAAATGAACACAACACTGTACGTCAACTACACTTCAATAAAATTAATTTTTAAAAAGTGAAGTCCACAATATTTAGCACATGTCACTGAATCTCTTTAGCTTGGCAGTGGCCTGAGCTTGCAAGAAATATACTCAGCTTTCATTTGGCAATAACATATAACTTACTAGCCACTATGGAAGGAAATATGACAACTGAGTTAAAATAAAACCACTAAATGTGTGGATAAATGTGTTTTCCAGGAAAGAATCAACAAGTTAAGTGTTCCAGCATTGACCCACAGAAAGATTTTATGCATTTATTTTCACACTTGAATATTTATCACAAAACACATTTAAGCATGCCTATTGTGTGTAGGAATCTGCTCTCCAGCATTACACTCTTAGAAAGTCTGGTGTTTACAAAGAAAACAAGGACACAGACACATACAAGTTAACAGGTTGACAAGCAGCTTTGAAACAACTATTTTTTTTCAAGGGAGGGGTGCATTCTTGTGACATTCTTATATTGATTTGTGCTGGTTTATTTGCTATTTTGTGAAGACTCAAGTCATTTTCACTTGTGTACGTCTAGTTTCATCAAGTATTTTGTTTCCAAAGAAAGTTCATTCCAGTGTCTTTTATTTATTTTGATATCTCCAAATAGCTCTGCATTTGATGGGCTTGAAATCGATGCCTTGGACTAACTGACAATTTTTCTTACTAAGAAGGGTAGTACGGTAGAATGCGAGGACATGATTTTGGGAGGATACCATGATTTAAAAAAAAAAAAAATAGAGCACTGTTCTCTATCAACCATTTACCTATGACTTAGGAATCTAAGTGGCCTCGTATAACCTGCTATGACGTTTCATCGCTTAAGTTCACACTGAGCAACTACATTCCTGACAACGATGCAACATGTTCACAATTGTTGAAATGATGCTGGACATTCACACATTAGGTATTCACTCTTCCCCTTCTCTTCCTGATGGAACCCTGATTTTCCTTCAGGCATCTACCCCTCTCCACCACGATCTTACATCTCAATAAAAGTTAAGGCCCTAGCCAGTGTCAAAATGAGGCTTGAAGACTCTAAAGGTAACATTCCTAGAACTACTGATTAGATCAAGAACGCAAACAAATCAGTTTTTTATATTATTTTAATAATAAGATTGTTTCTGGAAGAGGCTTGCAACCCAAAACCAAGGCAGTGATACATGTAGGAAGATTTCCAAGGATTTCTATGGAAAATTCTCCCTCTTCCTAAAAGAGGACACTGGAAAGATATGTTTCTTCTCCTTTGGATGTTATGACAACATATGGATGTTAAGTCTGGAATTGTACAGCCATGGAGAAGCCAGTAAATGAAGGTTGCAGTGAACAGAGTCAAGACAGTCAGGTAAAAAATGAAGCAGACCCATATCTTGACATCTGGGTAGTGGGAGAATCTGAAGAGTTTGCAGCCAAAAACACCCTTGTAAGTACAGTTTTTGCATCTTATTTCATCTCATCAAATACAAGAAGTAGGCATTATTCCCATTTTGCTGCATGCTAAGTTGCTTCAGTCTAGTCTGACTCTTCGCAACCCTATGGACTGTAGCCTGTCAGGCTTCTCTGTGCATGTAATTCTCCAGGCAAGGGCACTGGAGTGGGTTGCCATGCCCTCCTGCAGGAGATCTTCCTGACCCAGAGATCGAACTGCCTATCTTATCTCTCCTGCGTTGGCAGGTGGGGTCTTTACATCTAGTGTCACTTGGGAAATCCATTTTACATTGTGTTAATTTTTTTTTTTTGCAGATAATCTCATTAAGCTCTGAAAAAATCATCTGACATTGTGTCTCCTCATTTTAAAGATCATGAAACTGATAAAGGATATGTAATTACACCATTGTCAAGCAACTAGTGCATGAAAAAAAGAAAAGAAAGAAAAAAAACTAGTGCAAGGCTGGTGAATTGTATCATCATGTTTCCTTCAGAAAAGTCATTTTGTTGGGCACAGGGATTTTCAACCTGATTTCTCTGCTGTCCTTGCTTTTTTTCATGGGAAAAAAAAGAGAAATAATAATAATGAAAAGTTATGAACGAAGAGCAAGCCAAAGTACAGGTCAACTATTTACTCTGTCTTCAGTTTAGAGCTGTCTCCCTGCCCTGGATGTAGATCTTCTGTCTGGGACCAGACTTTTTTTTTTTTTTTAAGAGGAGGTGGGGAAGATAGCTATTAATAGAATTCAGAGATAATTTCTCATTAACCTGTAACTGTTTGTCTAGTGACTATTTCTTTCTATATAGTAACAAAATCCCAAACAGACCCAACAATTAATGACAATGCTTATGACAAAACCACACTGGATTAGAAATAAAAACCACTGAATTTGAGTAAATCTGTCATATCATATCATAAAAAACAAACAACCAGTTGAATGCAGTTATCTATGAAATAGAGTTGGCTCTTCTTCCAAAGGAAGAGGCCTGTATTGATCAAGTTGACTCAGGTCTGAGGTATTCTTCCTCTTGGGAGAAATCTCCTTGGAAAAAATGTCAGTCCTATGGAGCTCTGATTTTGCTCTGACTCCATTTTAATTTGTCTTCTTGGTTGTTTCTTTCAACTAATCCCCTCCTGCTTTCATACTGTGACAAAACAATAATTTTTGAATTTGTATTTTTCTATGGGAATACACATTTGTTTTCTTAAATAGTTCACTATTAGCAAAGGGAGAAAAACTTTGCTTTAAGAATCAATGAGTAAGTTGCAATCCCTCCAAAAAGTATGTCTGTTAGTGATCATGCCATTTAGTTTTCCATTAAACATAATCATATTAAGGGTAGGAAATATAAATGTTACTTTCTTTTTCTTGTTATTTCAAAAGGGGTCTAATAAAATCCAAAGCAATGAATGAGTGGGTTTGAAAATACTTAATAATTTCTCACTTAATGAAATAAACATGATAGATTTCATTATTTATTGGCTGACTACATTTTTCTCCACAAGAATATTAATTCTAGTATTGTAAATACAACCATGAACACATAACTCATTAAGGATGAGATATAACATCATTAGTTTATTTTTTTGTTGTTAATTAAATGTGTAAACATTGATTGAGTGCCAACTGTGTGTTCAACTACTCAGGACTTCAGGGCTGTAGATGTTAAAGGGTTTGTTCTCTGCCTAAGCGTGTTGAGGACAAAATAAGTAATTACAAATTGTAAAACAATGTGATAAGTGAAAGGAAAAAACAGCACTAACTTCCCAGTGCAACCTCTTACTTTCACGTTTGAAGTACATTATATCCCTAAGAGTTTTGACAACAGGGGAAAAGAAACCTACGTCTAAAACGACGATGTCTTTTTGGGTCACTCATTGCTATGTGCCTCAGAGAGTGATATATTTTCCTATTTAAAATTCACTTGCAAAATGATTATGACCTAGGGGAAACATGGAAATAAATGAAAGGCATTACTGCTGACAATAATGCAGCATTTTTCTTTGCCCGGACTGGACCATTTATTCTTGTCAACTAAAGTCTCATTCGTCTTCCTAAATTTTCTTATATCAAATGATGAATATTCATCTGTGAAATTTATGGAATTAATATCTTTCAAAACTACCAATTCACTGCAGTCCATTTCCACTGTGGCTTGGAGACCAATTTGTCACCCAGTTTCCAGTCAAATTCATTCATATAAGCAAGAGATGAAACACTCACTTGGTCACAACCACTTCATCCAAATAGCTTCCTTCAGGCCCTCAATAGCTAATAAGCATCAAAGAAGAGAGCTGTGTGCAGTTAAAATTCTTTCCTTAATGCCACACACTACCTTCCAGCTCCGTCAACGAGGAAAAGAAGCATTACTTCATTTTTTTGATTGAAAATGAGAGAGTTTTTTATGATATTTCAATGGGAGAGAGGGAGAATGCTGGAAGGTTCTTCTGTCAGGCAATAAGTGAGGGAGATTTCATGGGAATACAAGACAACACTTTGATACCTAGCTCCCAGTGTGAGAAAGACTCTAGGGTCCACGGCATCTAGAAGGTTAGGCTACTTCTTTCCATGCCCATGGGCTGGATGGTGTTTCTATCACACCACCTCTACTTCTACATTATTTGTTCCAGTCTACTCTCTCTATCAGGGCTTCTGAGGTGGCCCAGTGGTAAAGAATCCACCTGCAATGCAGGAGATTTGGGTTCGATCCCTGGGTCTGGAAGATCCCTTCAAGAAGGAAATGGCAACCAACTCCAGTATTCTTGCCTGCAAAATCCCATGGACAGGAGACTTGCGGGCTACAGTCCATGAGACTGCAAAAGAGTTGTACCTGACTTAGCAACTAAACAACTCTGTCAGCTCTGTTATTTGTGTGTGTGTGTGTGTTGTTGTTGTTGTTCTATTTTGTATATTATTTTTAATCCCACAATTTCTGTTCACTCATAGTTTTTTTCATTCAAAATTTCACATTGAACATGATCCATCATAGACTTTTCGGCTTGTTTTTCATCACATTCTTTGAGATTTCACTGAACTATGGGTATTATTATGTGTTAACTGACTTAGGTCAATGGCCTTTTCCAGGAGCCAGGAATGTGGAGCCAAATAGTATTACTAGTGGTTGGGTAAGGAATGCCCTTTCAACAGGAGCTTTGTAATGACTTTCCTTTACAGAAGCTGTGTGAGTGTCAGTCAATTTTTTGATGTGCTTGTGGTAGAGACAATGAAATCCTCTCCTCTGTGTTCAATTCCCACACCAACTAAAACTAGGTTTCTGTACCTTTAAGACAACAAGGTGAGGCTCTGTGATGTTCAGAAATGATCTAAGTCTAGGAATTGAAATGGATGATGGATGAGAGGCTATTCTTGGAAATTTCTTATATTCATCTAAATTTATCATAACCATTCCTACATTATGGTTAATCAATGTCCCATGACATCTCAAGTCAAGGTCCAAATGATTTTATTTTCACCTTTGGCCAAAGATTTATCAGCTAACATTCATGAAGGGAAAAAGAAACACAGTTAAGGATGCCAACTCTGAAGTAAAACTGCCTGAGATTGAATCCTGGTTCCAAACTTTCTTGATAAATGAGCCTGGCAGAGTTCATTCTCTGAGATTTAGTTTTCTCATACACGAAGTGGGTACAAAAATAGTACCCACCAGTAGGATTTCTTGAGCATAAAATACAATCAATATAGTTAGAGCTGAAAGGTCACTTTAATTAGTTATTATTATTACTATATGCCAGGCTCCCCATCACATGCTTTACTCCCATGATTGCATTTCAATCATCATAACATCTCTATTGGGAAAGTTTTATTGCCTGTTTTTGACACCAGAAGTTGGTTGACTTCAGACTGGAATTAAAGTTTTCATGGGAACTTCCAGTCCAGTGATTTGCAACTTTATAAAAGCTTCTACTCAAAATCAAGATTAAGGTTGAAATTATGGTCCCATACTAGGGAGGAAAAGGGAAGCAAGTTTTGGAATGAGCAAATGACTTTTTAAAGTTTCAAAATTATACTCCAACTGTGGCATTAACACTTGACAACCTCAGTGCTCTACAACCTCAAAACCCTGTTTAATTCAACATATGAGGAGTAATAGCAATGCATAGGCAGCCACAATGTAGAGGCTGGGAGTGCAGAAAAAGCATCTGCTTCCCCATAATGTCTCAATGAATCATTATGACAAACAGAAATAAAGCCAATGCATCTCACTGTATAGCTGATGCCACTTTTCTGCTCACAAGGCACAGGAGTTAATTATTATGAACAGATGTGCTTAGATTGGACAAGAATTTATACTCCATGAAATTCAGCCTGGACTAAAATAACACAATATGGTTGGTATATCTGTATTTCTTGGTGGTTGTTGGAAGAGACGCCCACCATCCCAGAGTGTATATTTGAATGTCCTTGTGGGCTGGATTTTCCTATTGCCAACCACTTCACAGACATTTCACTCTGGAAGAATCCACTTAACACATTGACACTCGTTTCACTCTTAAAATGCCAGTGATTGGCTGGGTCTGTTGTTGGCATGGGTATCGCTCCCGTCTGGGGTGTCAATTTTATTCAGTATCTCACCCCTGTTGCACTCCTTCTGGAGTAGGTGATCAGATAAAAAATGTATGGATTCAGTAGCACAAACAAAACACATCTCTTGTAATAGTTCAGAATGCATATACATTATCTTTGTATACAAAGGACAAAGTATGCAAACTCAGTTATTAACACTAAATCCATTCATTCAAAAAAAGATACTTGTTTTATCAGTACACTTATCCTGTTCAATAACTGTTATTTCACCATTTAGGTTGAGTCTACTCAATGATGACTAATTCTACACTGTACAGAATTTAGCCTCTAAGAGACACAATGCTTTAAACTTCAGTATATGTGAAGTGCTAAAATGAAAAGAGTAATTCTCATAAGACTAATGAAGAAGATAAGAATGATGAAAGCTTCTGTAATTTGAATGTTAAATAGGGGTTGACTGCTTTGTGAAGACCTTATATAACTAACCTCATTTAATTTCATTGCTACTTTATGGCATGGGTACTATTATGGTTATTTTTAAGATGAGAAACTTGAGGGTTAACATATTAATGACTTGTCTAAGGCACAAAGCTTGTCTAAAGCTCAAAGTCAGAGAGCCTGGATGAGAGCCCAAATGCATTTTTCTTCAGTGCCCTGGGAAGCAAGAAAAGAAGAAGAAGAATTCTGTCTTGGAAGCTAGGAAGGCTTCATAGAAAAAGTGCCATTCACTTGGTGCTTTGAGGATAAGTAAGATTTTATCAGGCCAAGAAGAAGGGAAAGGGCATTCAAGGTAAAGCCAGGTAGAGAGAAAAATTAATGAATTTGCTCTAATTTCAACACACTTTCTTTCAGCTCACTTTTGTGAGCATTTCATTTTATTTACATGTATATATGTGTGTGTGTGTGTGTGTGTGTGTGTATGTGTGTTTATACACACATACACACATAAATTTCTTCTTCAATTGAGATATGAAAGCATGACCTCAGGTATTTATTTTTTAAATAATTTTAATTATTTATTTATTTTATGGTTGTGCTGCACCTTTGCTGCTGTGCGAGCTTTCCTCTAGTTGCAGCAAGTGGGGGCTTCTCATTGTGGGGGCTTCTCCTGTTGCAGAGCACAGGCTCTAGGGCACGTGGGCTTCAGTAGTTGAGGTTCCCAGACTCTAGGGCACCAGCTCAATAGTTGTGGTGCACGGGCTTAGTTGCTCTGAGACATGTGGGATCTTTCCAGATCAGAGATCAAATCCATGTCTCCTGTATTGGCAGGCGATTCTTTATGACTGAGCCACCATGGAAGCCCAACCTCAGCATTTACAGAAATTTATAAACCTTAGTCCAAAAACTATAGTCAAATTCAATATGGCCTAAATATACAGAGATGAGCTCAAAATCAAAGATGAATTCTTCATCTAATGTTATTTCCTTAATGAAAGACTGCTAAATCTTACTGAAGGTTGTGATTTCAAAACAGTTATACTTTCCGATGTGCTTCCCTGGTGGCTCAATGGTAAAGAATTTCTCTGCCAAAGCAGGAGACACAGGTTTGATTCCTGGGTTGGGAAGATCCCCTGGAGAAGGAAATGGCAGTCTAATCCAGTATTCATGCCTGGGAAATCCCATGGTCAGAGGGGCCTGGTGGGCTACAGTCCACGGAGTCACAAAGAGCCAGACATGACTTAGCAACTAAACAACAACACCAACAACACTTTCCAATAAACTTGGATAATACTTTTTGGAGAAAAAGGGAACTTTTTTTTTTTAGTCTAAGTATAGTATGGGAGGCTAAAAATGTTTAACAGGGTTGTGCTATGTAACAAAATACAATGATACATATAGAAAAAATATTTGATAGAATATATGATGGCCTAAATCAAATCCCTTATGATTATGCAGTGGAAGTGAGAAATAGATTTAAGGGACAAGATCTGATAAACAGTGCCTGATGAACTATGGATGGAGGTTCGTGACATTGTACAGGAGACAGGGATCAAGATCATCCCCAAGAAAAAGAAATGCAAAAAGGTAAAGTGGCTGTCTCAGGAGGGCTGACAAATAGCTGTGAAAAGAAGAGAAGTGAAAAGCAAAGGAGAAAAAGAAAGATATTCCCATCTGAATGCAGAGTTACAAAGAAAAGCAAGGAAAGAAAAGAAAGCCTTCCTCAGCCATCAATGCAAAGAAATAGAGGAAAACAAAAGAACAGGAAAGACTAGAGGTATCTTCAAGAAAATTAGAGAAAGCAAGGGAACATTTCACGCAAAGATGGGCTTGATAAAGGACAGAAATAGTATGGGCCTAACAGAAGCAGAAGATATTGAGAAGAGGTGGCAAGAATACACAGAAGAACTGTACAAAAAAGATTTTCATGACCCAGATAGTCACGATGGTGTGATTACTCACCTAGAGCCAGACATCCTGGAATGTGAAGTCAAGTGGGCCTTAGGAAGCACCAATATGAACAAAGCTAGTGGAGGTGGTGGAATTCCAGTGGAGCTATTTCAAATCCTACAAGATGATGCTGTGAAAGTGCTGCACTAGATATGCCAGCAAATTTGGAAAACTCAGCAGTGGCCACAGGCCTGGGAAAGGTCAGTGTTCATTCCAATCCCAAAGAAAGACAATGCCAAAGAATGCTCAAACTACCACACAATTGCACTCACCTCACATGCTAGTAAAGTAATGCTCAAAATTCTCCAAGCCAGGCTTCAGCAATACATGAACCGTGAACTTCCAGATGTACAAGCTGGTTTTAGAAAAGGCAGAGGAACCAGAGATCAAATTGCCAACATCCGCCGGATCATCGAAAAAGCAAGAGAGTTCCAGAAAAACATCTATTTCTGCTTTATCGACTATGCCAAAGCCTTTGACTGTGTGGATCACAATAAACTGTGGAAAATTCTGAAAGAGATGGGAATACCAGACCATCTGACCTGTCTCTTGAGAAACCTGTATGCAGGTCAGGAAGCAACAGTTAGAAATGGACATGGAACAACAGACTAGTTCCAACTAGGAAAAGGAGTACATCAAGGCTGAATATTGTCACCCTGCTTATTTAACTTATATGCAGAGTACATCATGAGAAACGCTGGGCTGGAAGAAACAAAAGCTGGAATCCAGATTGCAGGGAGAAATCTCAATAACCTCAGATATGCAGATGACACCACCCTTATGGCAGAAAGTGAAGAGGAACTAAAGAGCCTCTTGATGAAAGTGAAAGAGGAGAGTGGAAAAGTTGGCTTTAATTCAACATTCAGAAAACTAAGATCATGGCATCTGGTTCCATCACCTCATGGGAAATAGATGGGGAAACAGTGGAAAGTGTCAGATTTTATATTTTTGGGCTCCAAAATCAATGCAGATTGTGATTGCAGCCATGAAATTAAAAGACACATACTCCTTGGAAGGAAAGTTTTGACCAACCCAGACAACATATTAAAAAGCAGAGACATTACTTTGTTAACAAAGGTCTATCTAATCAAGGCTTGTTTTTCCCAGTAGTCATGTATGGATGTGAGAGTTGGAGTATAAAGAAAGCTGAGCACTGAAGTATTGATGCTTTTGAACTGTGGTGTTGGAGAAGACTCTTGAGAGTCCCTTGGACTGCAAGGAGATCCAACCATTCCATCCTAAAGGAAATCAGTCCTGAATATTCATTGGAAGGACTGAGGCTGAAGCTGAAACTCCAATACTTGCCACCTGATGCGAAGAACTGACTCATTTGAAAAGATCCTGATGCTGGGAAAGATTGTGGGCAGGAGGAGAAGGGGATGACAGAGGATGAGATAGTTGGATGGCATCACCGACTCAATGGACATGAGTTTGCATCAACTCCAGGTGTTGGTGATGGACAGGGATGCCTGGGGTGCTGTGGTTCATGGGGTCGCAAAGAGTCGGACACAACTCAGCGACTGAACTGAACTGAACTGATTGATGGGCCACAGTGCAATAGAATTGTGATAGCTTTAGACTTTGTGAGATCATGTGCAAAATGTTGGTACTATGATAAAAAAATTAATAATAAAGGAAGAGTATATTTGGGAGCCGAACAGTTAGGAATTGTATTCAGCTGCTTGTAACAGAAATCCATTCTGTGGTTTGAGTGCATTAAATTCTCTTCCAATTTCATTCTCTGATAAAACAAAAGCAGTGTTAAGTTATCCAAGGCTGCTAGAACAACTCCCTTAGACTTTTTCTGTCTTTTGGCTCTGTAATCCTTGCTGCATGCCCTCCATCCTCAAGGACCCAATATAGCAACTGGAGCTTCAACATTCTCACCCACGAGCTAGACAAGAACAAGCTGAGGGACAAGCCGAGTCATTTCTGTTGAGGATATTTCCCGGAAAGCCCAGTCACTAATTTTGAGCCTTGAAGATTCCTTGAGGAAGCCTTGGAAGCCATGATATTTTTTAAAGCTGGAAATCCCTAAAATATCAAAATCTGTTGTTAGGGGAAAAGAGAATAATAATTAAGCAGGCAGCTAATCTCCGCCATAGTGTATGATCAAAAATCCAAACTGTTAAATAAGTTGAGAAAATAGCAGTAAGAGTAATGATGGATTCTTCGTGGTGTCTTACTCTTTATAAAGTGCTTTTGCAGTCTACACAATGCTGAACACAAGGCAATTAAACAGCAATGACCCAGATTAAAGGGGCTTGGGCATGCAGATTCTAAGATACAGCAAGTGTCTTGAGGGATTCCTAGTAAGTGACTCTTTCCGCCAAGAGCATTCTACAGAGCTCTTCTATGTCCATCTCAGACAAAGTGGCAGGTGAACAGAGATATATCGTCCTCAGGTGAGAGTTACAGCTGCAGGAGGCAACGTACAGCTGTGTTTGTTATCATATGGAAAAGGAAGGCAGCAGCTCGCAGAGAACACTGGAGGCAAGAAAAAACCTTCCAGAGAAATCATTCGTAAAACTTTGAACATGTAAACAGTGAGTAAGTGCTCGGAGTAAGAGAAAAACGAGATTAGCACTCCTCTGAAGAGAGAAATAAGAGCCTTGAAGCTGGAGGCCGACGTCATGATACAGGTCACGTGCAGTAAGACAAATGAGACCTAACAGCACCCCCAAGACACAGAAGAGGAGTACAGAACAACACGTTTCCAAAACTCAGTGTGAGATAAATGTTCTCAGTATCTTAGTGAGGACGAGCTGGATCTCAGGGCCCACAACACGCCCTTCACAGAAATACACATAATGTTTTTTAAAATGTGTATGTGTCTTCAAAAAGCCCCAAGTTTAAAAATAGTCTATTCTTCATGGGATTATAGAGTATGGAGAGATACCTTGCAGGAGGTATTACACTCTAATTGAGTAAAGAATTTAGGGTCAGAAACAGTAAGACAGATAGGCAACCTCATTTCAAAATTCTGCTTCGTGAGTCTTATTCCTAGGTAGGCTGACATGACACCTTTCCAAATTTGACGCAATTCAATAGGCATAACAACATCCTGTGAGAGAAACTACTCCCATTTTAAAGATGAGCAAACTGAGGGACATGGAGATTAGAAGGTTAAAATCAAGGTTACACAGCTATTAACTATAGAGGCAAAATCCAAATTCTGTACTGTTTCCATCAGAAAGGAATAAATGATGTAGGATCATGGCTTTCCAAAGTTACTGTCAGCCAATGTACTTCCCCTCCCCCTCAACCTCTGCTGCCAGCAACCTCCTTGGAGGGGGACTAGCTTATAGTAAATGTATCTGGGATACAATCCCATCTCACACCTCCTGAGGTGAATACCAGACTAAGTGCTGGCATAAGAATGTAGTGGTGACTGGTTTGAGGACATGACCCCAAATCAAGATATTAAACCTCAACCTGCCGCACTTTTTGGAAAGGAAAAAATTCTCGTTGTCCTGTGGTTATTAGGCATGAACCAGAGAGGTACTTCCTAATGGCTGGGGACAGTCAGAGAATGGCAGAAAACTCAAGTCCTGAAGATATCATTTGATTCCTCAAATTCAGACATGCTTGACACAAGATCTAGATTCTAGAGTTTTCAACTACATGAGACAGTAAGTTCCTTTTTTTGTTTTTAATAATTGACCTAGTTTGTTATATTTTCTGTTGTAGCATTGAAAACAATCTCACCTAATAAAGTCAGTTTATAAAAGATAAAAAAATAGGATGTAACTATATGATGTAATTAATATTGATTATTTAGGACTGAATCAGGAAATACTATACATGTAACCTAGGGCTTTCCTGGTTGCTCAGTGGAAACGAATCCTTCTGCTAATACAGAAGAAGGAGGAGATGCAAGTTTGATCCCTGGGTCAGGAAGATCCCCTGGAGTAGCAACCCACCCCAGTATTCTTGGCTGGAAAATTCCATGGACAGAGGATCCTTGTGGGCTACAGTTCTTGGGGTTGCAAAGAGTCAGACATGACTGACTGACTGAGCGTGCACCACACACACACGCACACACACACAAACTAAGATCAATAATTTTTAGAACTCATGTGTTGTGAGTTAGTAGAACTGTCTTACTCTGAGCAGATTTGGGACTTTTTCCCCTCTGGAGATGTCTGTGCATAAACTATAAAAGTATTTGACTACAAAGAACCTTCTAGAGTCCTTATATTTTTTTGATCTGATATCACTTGAACTTCTAAAATAAACACTCCATAAATACAGTCCATGCACCATATTTCATAAAGTGCATCTACAAGTAGGCAACTGTAGAAAATATAGTAACAACATACCATGAAAACTGTTTATATGTAGTAGGCTCCTTATACAATTATCAATAAACACTATCCAAACATCTTGCATTCATAAAGATGTTCTATTTTATATATGAAATTACTTGAAATAACTGCTCACTGATATTTCAGGAAAATAAAAATAGAACAGACAACTACTATGTAGGACAAAGTGAGTTTATAGATAAAAAAATAATACCTGATCTATATTCTGCAAAGATAAAGAAACAGAAAAAATCATGCTATACAAAATTTTAGATATCAGCATCACATGGGAAAAACTGTCAACTGCATTCAAGGATCAGTGTAATACCCTGAATAAGAATTACATTTATAAAATATTTCAATTTATACTCTAAATTCTACAGACTTTCCCCCTATGGTTTTACTTTTACTCTTGAAATACAGATTATGTCAGAACATGCCAAGTCATAAAATTAAAAAGCCTTAGTTATCTACTGGGAGTAATAAACTTATATAATGTTAACAACACTCGGTGATTATAAATTCAGTTTCTTTAACTGGCTCACTCTTTTCACCTCTCATTTTTCCCACCCAAGTTAAAAAATATATAAATCTAATGGTGTTGTTTCATAGCAATCAGTCCTTATTTAGACAACAGACTTATGTGAACCTAGATTTTTTTCAATATTTTGGGTAACATTATAGAAAAGATTGGGGAAAAGGAAATAAGCACACTAGGAAAATGGCCACACCATTTTTTTTAAGGCTGTACCATGTGGTATCTGAGAATTCAGCTTCCCAATCAGGGATCAAACCCATGCCCATACAAAACCCATACAAATTTTTTGCAGTGGAAAGCCAAAGCCAATGTCTTAACCATTGGATTACCAGAGAATTTTCAGCTAATCCCTTAATAATTTTCTTTTTCACCAAGTGTCAGAGGTTATTTTTACCACAGAAACAAAGATGGTAGCATTCTGTTCAGACAAATCATTCAACCTTCACCATGTCCTATAGTTTCTTAGTCTTAAGGATTCATTTGAACCTACCATTTATGCTAATATTTTTAACACACGTGCAACCTATGTGAAGACTACTTCTACAAATCTGTGATAATATAGACATCTTTGCTATAACTGACAATATATTTTCACCAGAATTATCTTGCATAAGTACTAAATTTAATCCAAATAATAATCTGAGATGATATAAAAATCTATGGAATGTGCACAATATGAAGTTCTTAAAATTCAAAATAAAAATTTAATAAAGGATCAAAAATTCACAAGAATAAATATATAAAATTCTGAAAATAAGTGTACAATGAAAAAAAAAATGGCCTAGTAGATATTAAAACATTACAAAAGTACAAGTATTATAACTGGAATTACTAGCATGTGAATAGAAGGATCAAAGAAAGAAAACAGGGCCCATAAACAGACACTAATGAGAAATTTTGGTAGGCAGTTTTTCAGATTATAGGATAGTTGGGGATAACTGGCTGGCTACATGAAAAACAAAACATTCAATCTCTTTTTCAATCTTTCCTCCAAATATATTCCAACATAATACAATAATTAAACATTTTAACATAACAGAAAAAGAAAATATAAGTATATATTTTTATAATCTTGTGCAGAGGGACTTTTTCCCACAGACTAAATATGCTTTTTATTGTAAAAAACGGTCAATGACATAAAATTCCATGTGTTTTTATTTAAAAAAAAAAATACTCTTCAGTTGAAATTGTGTCATCAAAATATTTATCTCCAGATTGTATACAAAATGTTTCAAAGGACAAATACTTTTTTCCTTTGAAAGCCAACCAAGTGAAGGCAAACAAAGGTAGTTGTACAACCAAAAGTACGATTGTTTTACTAATTTATTAGAAGATTTAGACTACAGAGTGGGTAAATAATAATACCCACACTTTAGGCGCTTCCCTTTCTTTGTGATAAATTGTCTAATTACCAACTTTTGGAAATCTTTCAACAAATTATTTGAAAAGGTTATCCTTGAATGAACATGATTTTCTTTTTTTTTTTTTTGGTCTCAAAATATTTGCTGATGAAGGATTAGCTGAGCTATCTCTTAGCAGAATTGAATCATTTTCCCCTTAGCTCAGGTTATTCATATTGTAAATAAAGTAGAAAGTTATTATTTAATTCTTCATTGCTAATTTTCCATTGTCCTCTAATTTAACTCTTTGTTGAGTACTGCACACTTGTCACTTTGAAGAATCTAAATATCTCAGTCACTTAAGAATTTCCGTCATAATTTGTGATTACCTGCTCAATATTAAGGTGAAGGCAGTGGCACCCCACTCCAGTACTCTTGCCTGGAAAATCCCATGGACAGAGGAGCCTGGTGGGCTGCAGTCCATGGGGTCGCTAAGAGTCGGACACGACTGAGCGACTTCACTTTCCCTTTTCACTTTCATGCACTGGAGAAGGAAATGGCAACCCACTCCAGTGTTCTTGCCTGGAGAATCCCAGGGACGGGGGAGCCTGGTGGGCTGCCGTCTATGGGGTTGCACAGAGTTAGACACGACTGAAGCAACTTAGCAGCAGCAGCAGCAGCAGCAGCTCAATATTAAAGTTGTTTTTTTTTTTTTTTTTTTTTTTACTTTTCTAGTTATAATAACAAATTTAGAAGCTGAAAAGTGAAAGTTGATACATATGCCACCAGAAAAATATTTAAAAATTAAATACATCAAACCCTGAACCTTGTCCAATAAGTTTTTAAAGCACACACAAAAAATCCTAAACAAAGTTGAAAGCAAATATCAAGTTGGGAGCATATTTTATAAATACAGTGCAAATAAAGTTTTATTATTCATAATATACTAAATGACTTTTTTAAACTATATGTGTGAATGAAAAAGGTTGCCTGTCATGTCAGCAAACAAAGGATGCTGCAGCCATTAGCCACTACAGCCACCCCCAACAGTGAGCCCTGAGGGAAATCAGGATGGGAAGGAACAGAATATTGGCCCTAGATAGGTAAGTAAGGTAATGTCAAAGGAATGATTTCAAGAAGACCAGACTGTTGCATCTTCTCATATAAAAGTGCTAAATTCCTTAACTTGAGATGCCTGGTTTTCTTTAATTAATAGTCATCCTTTGATATTCTATTTGGTTTTTGTTGCAAAAATTCCTGTATATCCTGACTCCTTCTCTACCTCTCCTGAACATTCCCTCAGAGTTATCTCAGAGTCTGCCTCCCAGGCTTGAGTCCTCCGAAAATCCACCAAATAAAATGTAATTCTCAGCTTTCAGATTTTGTATCTTTTCAGTTGACATAGGCAAAGACAGAAAGCTAGTATAAAAATAGACAGATAAATGTGAGAGGCAATGTTTACAAACCCTCCATGGGGTCACAAAGAGTTGGACATAAATGAGTGACAGAATAACAACAGTGTTTACAAAGGAATATAATTGGCTAAGGAAATCTAGCGATGAAAGAAATACGAGTAGAAAAATAAGCTATCACTTGAGAAATGGAATATTTCCTGCCATAACAGTAAACAAAGGATTGTCACAGTCATCAGATATCGAAGCTACCACAAAGGAACCTTGAGGGAACTCAGGAAGAAAAGAATATCTGCCATCTAGCAGTCATCAGACTTCAGTGACTCCCTATAGTGAGCCCTGAGGAAACTCAGGGTGTGAAAGCACAGGACACTGGCCCAGATAACTGAGATGTGTATCAAATGAAAGATTTCAGTGAGCCCAGACTCTTGCATCTTTCCATTTCATACATAGAAAAACACTAAATCCCTTAACTTGAAATATCTGATTTTCCTTTAATTAACAATAATCTTTTGACGTTCAGACTGCCTGCCCTCTGCTGCAAAATTCCTATATAACCTGGCTCCCCACCCTCATTTCCTCAGAGCAGTTCTCTCAGGGTTAATTGAGGTGCTGACTCCTGAGCTTGAAGTCCTAAAATTTTCCACCAAATAAAACATCAGTTCAGTTCAGTTGCTCAGTCATGTCCGACTATTTGAGACCCATGAACCGCAGCACGCCAGGCCTCCCTGTCCACCACTAACTCCCTGAGTCCACTCAAACCCATGTCCATCGAGTCGGTGATGCCATCCAGCCTTCTCATCCTCTGTCATCCCCTTCTCCTGCCCTCAATCTTTCCCACCATCAGGGTCTTTTCCAATGAGTCAGCTCTTCATATCAGGTGGCCAAAGTATTGGAGTTTCAGCTTCAACATCAGTCGTTCCAATGAACACCCAGGACTGATCTCCTTTAGGATGGACTGGTTGGATCTTCTTGCAGTCCAAGGGACTATCAAGAGTCTTCTCCAACACCACAGTTCAAAAGCATCAATTTTCTTCGGCGCTCAGCTTTCTTCACCGTCCAACTCTTACATCCATACATGACCACTGGAAAAACCATAACCTTGACTGGACGGACCTTTGTTGGCAGAGTAATGTTTCTGCTTTTCAATATGCTATCTAGGTTGGTCCTAACCTTCCTTCCAAGGAGCAAGCGCCTTTTAATTTCATGGCTGCAATCACCATCAGCAGTGATTTTGGAGCCCCCAAAAATAAAGTCTGACACTGTTTCCACTGTTTCCCCATCTATTTCCCATGAGGTGATGGGACCGGATGCCATGATGTTAGTTTTCTGAATGTTGAGCTTTAAGCCAACTTTATCACTCTTTTCTTTCACTTTCATCAAGAGGCTCTTTAGTTCTTCTTCACTTTCTGCCATAAGGGTGGTGTCATCTGCGTATCTGAGGTTATTGATATTTCTCCCAGCAATCTTGATTCCAGCTTGTGTTTCTTCCAGCCCAGCGTTTCTCATGATGTACTCTGCATATAAGTTAAATAAGCAGGGTGACAATATACAGCCTTGACGTAGTCCTTCTCCTATTTGGAACCAGTCCGTTGTTCCATGTCCATTTCTAACCTGTTGCTTCCTGACCTGCATACAGGTTTCTCAAGAGACAGGTCAGATGGTCTGGTATTCCCATCTCTTTCAGAATTTTCCACAGTTTATTGTGATCCACACAGTCAAAGACTTTAGCAAAAAAAACATAAGTCTCCAGTTTTACGTTTTGTGTATTTTTTCAGTCAACACACTTATCCATTTTGATTGATAGATACTAAAAATGTTGGCTAGACCTAGCATTCGCTAAAGGTGTGGGGAACAGGCATAACCCTATGCTTCTAAGTTGAGAGGGTAAAATGATACAACATTTCTAGAAGCCAACTTGGAAATACTTAGTGAACTTTTTAAAGATACATGTTCTCTGACTTAGCACTTCTAGAGGTAAATTCTAATTAAAAGTGAGCAAAGTTGTAGTGAGTGTTGTTCCTGATAGAGGAACACCATCACATCTGTCAGTAATAAGTTGGTTACCACAAAATGGAACCTTCATATAATCAGTGGCTTTGTATCATAATAAATGCACTCATAAATGTCTATTACTGTTAGGAACTATTAGGAAGGAAAAATGCAGGTATGTTTTCATGTATATATTTATAGAAAGATGTTTAGAAGTTTGGTTACTAAAGTAAACTGTGGTTTCCTCAGGCTAGTGAGATTTCAGGTGACTTTTATATTATTTTCTTCAGAATTCTATGAAATAAGGGTATTTTCTTCAATATATGATGCTTTTAGAGTCATAAAGTTTTTATTTTGGAAACCAAGAAAATTACATAAATGTATAAAACAGCCAAAAATAGAAGTTGGTTGTCTGAAAACTGTAACTGGACAACTACCTGTTAATGTGTGCTAATGGACAATTTATGCATATTTGACGTGTCAAATATGCATAATGATTCTGAATAAAATCCAAAATAGGTCTTCTTAAACATGGCTTGTGATATCTAAAGGTACCCCCATCACTTAGAAATTCCCTACATAACTCCAAAGTAGAGAATTGTTTCTGCTGGATCTCTGTTCACCGATGAAATAACCTGGTCTGGAACCTGATCAGGAAACTCAGAGCCAATAAAATGAATCATCATGTACTGTCTGAAAAGGCTCAATCTTTTCCTCCTGGAGATCTTTTCTGCTTGAAGCTCAAATAGAGCAGGGCCATCTCCATTGCAGCTGGGTCTGTGTCTTAAGTTTATATGAGTGTGATGTGTGCAGTGTTGTAGGATATGTAGGAGAAACAAGAAGATATCAACTGAACACCTGGAAGGAAGGGTAATGGGGAGCCTCCATATTTTTCCCTATGGTGCATTACAAATGTTTATCTAATGAGACTGCAGGGACAGAATGATTAACAGCTTGTATGACAGGAAATCTTGCCCTGTTTGCATCCCTACCTCCCAGAAGAATTCTTACCTCCTGTTGACAGGTGATAGTAGTTCTTGTGAGTGAGGGCTAAGGCTTCCTCTGTCATCAGAAAAAGTCCCCAGAGAGGGACATCCCTGCTGGTGAGATTCTGGAATCCTCTGACTGACAAAGGCACTGAAGCCAAGAATAATAAATCCTAAAATATTTGCTAATCCTACAGTTCACTCTGAGAAGAATTTAATTGATGTTTGTGCAACATAAATCCAGTTGATGCTTAACAGTGTCCAAACTGCACATAGAATAGTAAAATCATGTTCAGTGGTATATGCCCATTGCTTTTACCTTTCATGAAAATATCTGGATAGTTTCCTAGGACTGGAAGCCTGATAGGATTTTTAGGGACACATTTCACATTTTGCACCAGAGCTTCCCACATCCACACTTGAATAAGTAACACTGCAGTTTATCTAGAACAGTCTCATGATTTTTCTAACATTATGTCTTCAGGGGGTAAGTTATCACCACCTTTGGATTCAGAATGAAGTAGAAATTGATACTGATTCAGAGATGCCTCTTTTTCCTGACTTGTCAACACACATTCCTGGAAAGTTTAGTGTTTCTTTTATTCTTTGCATGCTTATGGTCACCTTGCACTCCCTGTCTTAGTGAAATCATGTACAAAGCCCTGTGCCCTTGTCTTCTGAAGTAAACATGCTGACTCAATAGTTATGATATGATCCTCTACACAGAAAATCCTAAAGATGCCACCAGAAAATTACTAGACCTAATCAATGAATATAGAAAAGCTGCAGGATACAAAATTAATACAAAGAAATCCCTTGCATTCCTGTACACTAACAATGAAAATTCAGGAAAAGAAATTAAGTAAACAATCATATTTACCATTGCAACTAAAAGAATAAAATACTTAGGAATAAATTTACATGAAGAAACAAAAGACCTGTATACAGAATATTATAAAACACTGATGAAAGAGATCAAAGATGACACAAATAGATGGAGAAATATATCATGTTCTTGGATTGGAAGAATCAATGTAGTGAAAATGAGTATACTACCCAAAGCAATGTATAGATTCAACACAATCTCTATCAAACTATCAATGACATTTTTCACAAAACTAGAACAAATAATTTCACAATTTGTACGGAAACACAAGACCCTGAATAACCAAAGCAACCTTAAGAAAGAAGAATGGAACTGGAGGAATCAACCTTCCTGACTTCAACCTATGCTACAAAGCTACAGTCATCAAGACAGCATGGTACTGGCACAAAGACAGAAATATAGATCAACGGAACAAGATAGAAAGTTCAGGGATAAATCCATGCACCTGTGGACACCTTATCTTTTACAAAAGAGGCAAAAATATACAATGGAGAAAAGACAGTCTCTTCAACAAGTGGTGCTGATCAAACTAGTCAACTATATGTAAAAGAATGAAACTAGAACACTTTCTAACACCATACAAAAAAATAAACTAGAAATGGATTAAAGACCTAAATGTAAGACCAGAAGCTATAAAACTCTTAGAGGAAAACATAGGCAAAACACTCTGACCTAAATCACAGCAAGGTCCTCTATGACCCACCTCCCAGAGTAATGGAAATAAAAACAAAAACTAAACAAATGGGGCATAATTAAACTTGAAAGCTTTTGCACAATGAAGGAAACTATAAGCAAGGTGTAGAGACAGACCTGAGAATGGGAGAAAATAATAGCAAATGAAAAAACTGACAAAGAAGTAATCTCCAAAATATACAAGCTGCTCATGTAGCTCAATACCAGAAAAATGAACAACCCAATGAAAAAGTGGGCAAAAGAACTAAACAGACATTTCTCTGAAGAAGGATATACAGATGGCTAATAAGCACATGAAAAGATGCTCAACATAACTCATTATTAGAGAAATGCAAATCAAAACCACATTAGGTATCATCTTGTACTGGTCAGAATGGCCATAATCAAAAAGTCTACAAACAATAAATGCTAGAGAGAGTGTGGAGAAAAGAGAACCCTCTTACACTGTTGGTGGAAATGCAAACTGGCTCCTTGGAAGAAAAGCCATGATAAACCTAGACAGCATATTAAAAAGCAGAGACATTACTTCGTCAATAAAGGTCCATTATAGTCAAAGCTATGACTTTTCCAGTAGTCATGTATGGATGCGAGAGTTGGACCATAAAAAAGACTGAGCACCAAAAGGATTGATGCTTTTGAATTGTGGTGTTGGAGAAGACTCTTGAGAGTCCCTTGGACTACAAGGAGATCAAATCAGTCAATCCTAAAGGAAATCAGTCCTGAATATTCATTGGAAGGACTGATGCTGAAGCTGAAACTCCAATACTTTGGCCATCTGATGTGAAGAACCTACTCTTTGGGAAAGACCCTGATGCTGGGAAAGATTGAAGGCAGGAGGAGAATGGGACGACAGAGGATGAGATGGTTGGATGGCATCACCAACTCAATGGACATGAGTTTGAGCAAGATCCAGGAGATGGTGAAGGACAGGGAAGGCTGGTGTGCTGAAATCCATAGGGTTGCAAAAAGTCAGACATGACTATGTGACTGAACAACAACAAAAACGGCCACTATGGACAACAGTGTGGAGATTCCTTAAAAATCTGGGAATAGCACTGCCATATGATCAATCAATCCCATTGCTGGGCATACATTCAGAGGAAACCAGAATTGAAAGAGATACCTGTACCCCAATGTTCATTGCAGCACTATTTACAATAGCTAGGACATGGAAGCAACCTAGATGTTCATCAGCAGATGAATGAACAAGGAATTTGTGATACATATACACAGTGGAATATTAGTAAGCTATAAAAATGAACATATTTGAGTCATTTCTAACTCCAAGTGGATGAACCTGGAGCCTAATATACAAAGTGAAGTAAGTCAGAAAGAGAAAGACAAACACTGTATATTAAAGCATATATATGGAATTTAGAAAGATGGTACTAAGGATCCTATATGCAGGGCAGCAGAGGAGATACAGATGTAAAGAACAGACTTTTGGACTCAGCAGGAGAAGGTGAGGGTGGGATGATTTGAGAAAACGCAAAACATGTACATCACCATATATAAAACAGATGACCAGTGCAAGTTAAGTGCATGAAGCAGGGCACCCAAAGCTGGTGTTCAGCAATGACCCAGAGGGACAGTGTGGGGAGGAAGGTGGAAGGGGGGTTCAGGATGGGGGAGACACGTGTATACCTGTGGCTGATTCCTGTATGGCAAAAAACAACACAATGTTGTAAAGTAATTATTCTCCAATTAAAATAATTAATCTAAAAAAGAAAGAGTTAAGATTAAGAAATGTAAAGATGTAGAAACAAAGAATAGATGTTGGGCTAGGGAACTTGTAACTGTTGAGACTACAATTCTGCCAAATACCGGGATCATTGAACTCCAGGTTCCCTGAAAGATATAAAGGTCTGAAAAATATTCCTGATCTGTTTTTATAGGAAGCAGACCCCTTCAGATAAAAATTGATGACCACAAGAACATAAACCTTAGACTAGCTGAAATCAGAAAACTGATGATGCCTGAAACTTCACCTTGATATCAACCAATCCAAGAACTGTCCACGAGCTGATCACACCTTGTTCCCTGAACACTATGAGACTCCCCTCTCCCTCTCCAGGGTGGGTCACATGTTCTTGAGAGCATTAGCCCAGTGTGGCCCCATTTTCCTGGCAAAGCAATAAGAGCTCTTCTTTTCTGCTTCACCCAAAACTCTGTCTCCGCATTTCTATTTGACACTGGTGAACAGAGGCCAAGTTTTGGCAACATTAGTAGGGTTCTGGGAATTACTTTGCCTGAACATGGTCTCTGCTAGGAGAGCTGAAAAAGGAGCCTCTTGTGGGTCTGCTGGGAGCATCAGCAACAAAGGTATTAGTAACAAAAAGTCAGCTTGAGCTGTTCTTCCATTAAGAAACTGCATGTGTTGTTAAAACTGAAAGAAGGGCTAATTCCCAAATAATCCTTTCTTTCCATGGGAGTACACCAATTTGTAAACCTGCTGCAGAAGCCTACACTTCAAATCAGTCCTTCAGAGGAAATATAAATCAACGATGAAGAATCCCCAGACCTCTCAGGAAAACCAAGGCTTAAAGGCCGAGATGAACAGAGATAATGCAGGTTATATAAAATTTAAAGCAAACCTATTCTTCAAGATTTGACATTGCATCATTTATTAAAAGGCTGGTACTTGAAAATATTTTTATGTTCTATCATCTACCTACCTACCTACCTACCTATATAGATAGCTACCTATGTCTTCCTTATACATTTTGAAAAAAGAAACAATAAAAAAAATAAGAAAAAGATTAAACAAAAAAAAATGATTGATATTTACAGACACTCAGTAAACATGCTAAAAATAGAACAGACATGGCTGAAAACCATATCAGAAACCTGAAAACCATAACAGATAAGACAATATTTTTTTCTTGATCCAAAGGAAAAAGAAAGAGACAATAAGAGAAAATTAATGTATAGAGGATAGAGATAGAAGATATCTATCAGTCTAAAGATATCACAGAAAAAAGAGAAATTCTAGACCTCATAAAATAGAATTCTTTACTACAGAGATGTGTAAACCTTCAAATTTTTCCCACTAACTTTATAGAAAGAATAACAAAAACAATGTCCTATTATAACAATAAATAATACAGATGAGGATGAGATGAAGATTATGGTGACGATAAACACATTCGCAAGTTCTGATAAAGTTTTAGAAGTACAGAGTGAAAAATAAAGTTTGAGAAAAGAAATAAAAGGTCACAAACACAGGCTACTTGAAAAGTAAGTATAACCTAGGGTGGGAGGGGTAAGGATGGGGAAGGAAGTAGGAGGGAGTTCAAGAGGGAGGGGACGTATATATATCTACGGCTGATTTATGTTGACGTTTGGCAGAAACCAACACAATTTGGTAAAGCAATTATCCTTCAATTTAAAAAATAAATTTAAAAAAGAAAGTATGTGATCATGTCAACTTAGCTAGCTTCCCAGAAACTTGGCTAGTTTTCCCAGAATTCCCTTAGTTGTATATTTCAGGTTGTACTGCCACACACGGGAGATTTATAGATTTGAAAGGGGGAGAAGAAGCTATAACCATTCCATAGCTCATATCCATTGTTGCTGATCTGCTGACTTGTTTCCTTGGAATGAAGCAGCAGCTAAACTAGAACTGTTCATCCTTCATCTGGGTCCATTTTTAGGGTCTCCCAGTCTTGTGCCAGGTTGTGTATTTAACTTTGACAAGAAAACTTAGCTTCTGCAGGATACCTCAAGGTCAGGACAGACCAGAGTGCCAACTCATCCTCTAAACAGTGCTGATGAGGTCAAGCTACTCATGATTTCTTCCTCCTGCATGCCTACCCTGGCAACTTCAAGCTTCAACATCATATACTGCCTTACAGAGATAGCTTAACCAGTTTCCACAATTACATAAGCCAGGCCCCTCAATAAATCCACATCTCCTACTTATTCTCTTTTTGAATAGACTCCTAACTGGTACTATGAATGTCTGGTGGGCATAAGACTTCTGACCTGCAACATGGGAAAAATGATTTCAAATCCAGAATTGCTGTACTCAGCCAAACAGTCATTTCACTTTGAGGGGAAAATAAAATCATTTTAGAACACATAAGATATCAGAAAATTTACCACATCAGGGCTCCCAAAAAACTAAGCCAGGAAAAATTAAGTACAAATTCAAGAGAAAATAAGCAGAACTAAATCTAAGTTCAAGTCTTAATTTTATAATCGTGTACTAGGTCTGGAAATTTCCATGGATACATGCTCAAAAAGATATCATTCACCATCAAACAGACTGTATAATCAAAATCTTGAAAGTACAGTTATGATACACAGTTCCTATGAAAAGTGCATAACATCATTTCTTAAACACATAAACAAAAAAGGAAACTTTAGGAAAAGTAGTCCTAACAAGAGTCATGACTCATAGACAAACAAGCTAAATGTGGTGTGGTTTGACACAATTAATAATATATACAAGAATTTCTAGAAACACAACAATAAACATACTAGTGAAGAAATTGCAGAAATTTAGAGGTCTACTGAGAATATGAGGTCATGTCATTTTTATTTTTAAGTAGAGGATAATTGCTTTACAATGTTATGTTGGTTTCTGCCACACATCAACACAAATCAGCCATAGGTATTATGTATGTCTCCTCCCCCCGAACATCCCTTTATTGATATTTCTCCCGGCAAACTCAGTTGTGTCTGACTCTTTGCAACCCCATGTAGCCTGCCAGGCTCCTCTGCCCATGGAATTCCCCAGGCAAGGATACTGGAGTGGGTTGCTGATCCCGACCCAGGGATCAGACCCAGGTCTTCCGCATTGCAGGCTGATTCTCTACCATCTGAGCCACCCAAAATTTTTTTATCATTTATAAAATTTTTGCCTTTAATCTTTCCTTATTACTATTTCTAAAAATAGATTCATGTCTAATAAAGTATTCTTATTTTTAAAATAATTGCAAATTCTATAAGGCAAGAATTCTGCCTACATTGAAATTACTGCATTTGCATTTTCTAAAATAATGCTTAGCATACAGTGCTTGAGATATACTTCTTGAATTAGTTAATTAATTTTTTAAAATTTAGGAAGATTTACTTTGCTATTTAGACATCAGTGATACATTCTAATTTTTAGGAAACAATAGACTAAGTGTTATTAATGAAAATAAACATATGACCACTAAGAAACACACAAATAAGATAATAACTTCAACTTCTTGTTTCTCTAGTAAACAAAACTGCAAAGGTTGTAACACAGTATGAAGTTGTATTTTTAAATTGCTCTCTGTGTTTCTGTTTGGATATTTGCACATACATTTCTGTAGAGATAAATACCAAGCTCAGTTCAGTTCAGCTGAGTCGCTCAGCTGTGTCCACCTCTTTGCCACCCTCTGGACTGCAGCATGCCAGGCTTCCCTGTCCATCACCAACTCCCGGAGCTTACTCAAACTCATGTCCACTGAGTCGGTGATGCCACCCAACATCTCATCCTCTGCCGTCCCCTTCTCCTCCTGCCTTCAATCTTTCCCAGCATCAGGGTCTTTTCCAATGAGTCAGTTCTTCGCATCAGGTGGCCAAAGAATTGGAGTCCTTTCAGCATCAGTCTTTCCAATGAATATTCAGGACTGATTTCCTTTCGGATGGACTGGTTGGATTGCCTGGCAATCCAAGGGACTCTCGAGAGTCTTCTCCACGCCACAGTTAACAAGCATCAATTCTCCAGTGCTCAGTCTTTTCTATGGTCCAACTCTCACATCCATACATAACTACTGGAAAAACCATAGCTTTGACTAGATAGACCTTTGTTGACGAAGTAATGTCTCTACTTTTTAACATGCTGTCTAGGTTGGTCATAGCTTTTCTTCCAAGGAACAAGTGTCTTTTAATTTCATGGCTGCAGTCACCATCTGCAGTGATTTCAGAGTCCCCCCCAGAATAAAGTCTCTCTTTGTTTCCCCATCTTTTTGCCATGAAGTGATGGGACCAGATGCCATGATCTTAGTTTTCTGAATGTTGAGTTTTAAGCCAACTTTTTCACTCTCCTCTTTCACTTTCATCAAGAGATTCTTTAGTTCTTCTTCTTCTTTGCCATAAAGGTGATATCATCTGCATATCTGAGGTTATTGATATTTCTCCCGGCAATCTTGATTCCAGCTTGTGCTTCATCCAGCCCGGCATTTCTCATGATGTACTCTGCATATAAGTTAAATAAGCAGGGTGACAATATACAGCCTCGACATACTCCTTTCCAGATTTGGAACCAGTCTGTTGTTCCATGTCCAGTTCTAACAGTTGCTTCTTGACCTGCATATAGATTTCTCAGGAGGAAGGTCAGGTGGTCTGGTATTCCATCAAGTTACTCTTGAGAAGTGAGATTGTGGTGGGAGGAATGAAGGTTAAGGATTGCACTTATACTATATATTTTTTCCTTTTCTTTTTTAATGATCATAATTTCATTTTTAATATATAGACAAATAAAGTAAAACTCATCCCTTCTTGCCTTTAAAGACATCCTTCCAGTAATTCTCTTCTCTTTGTCCATCAGGAGCTTCTCTCTCTCCTGAATCATTCCTTTCAGCTGTTATGTTTCCAATACTGGAAAGAAAATAAGTGAACAACCCCCTTCTTCATTCCCTTCACAAAGTTGTTATAAGATTTTTTTATTTTATTTTCACAAGTTATTATCTATACTTTCTTTTTTTAGTCCTCCATGCAGCTTTCAGCATCTTAGTTTCCCAAACAGGGATTGGACTTGCATCCTCAGCAGTGAAAGCAGAGTCCTAACCACTGGACCACCAGGGGATTCCCTCCAAATCTCCCTTAAACTCACTGTACTCGTACTCTTGCAATTGTCTCCACCCCTCGAGGTAACTGTTCCTGTCAAGATTAACAATGACCTCCACATTGATACATCTTACAGACAATTCTCCATCCCCTTTTTTATTCTTTTGGCAAAATTGAGTGCAATCAATAGCTCCTCCTTCTAAAATGCTTCCTTCTCTTGGTGCCCAAGACTTCACCTTTTCCTGGCTTCCTCCTATTCTCCTGGTCTCTTTTCCTATCTCCTTTCC
Organism: Okapia johnstoni; assembly: GCA_024291935.2. Classification (NCBI taxonomy): domain Eukaryota; kingdom Metazoa; phylum Chordata; class Mammalia; order Artiodactyla; family Giraffidae; genus Okapia; species Okapia johnstoni. The sequence continues at coordinate 35,451,526 of CM044319.1, forward strand.
TGGTTACTCCTCATTTCCCCAACATCATAGCCTTGGCTCAATCCTTGGACTCTTCCATAGCTACGTGGAATCCCCTGGTGATCTCAACCAGTCTCATGGTTTAAATAACAACTATGGGCCTATGACTCCCAAAGTTGTATCTTCAGTCATTCTAGGATAACCTTCCTCTCATAACATGTATCCAATATTTTGCAAATACCCAGCAATCCCACTTTCAAAACATATTTGAAATCTGACCACTTGACTATTTCACACCTCTAAACACAATATCTTGGCCAAAATCATCCTCCTCATTGCTCACATCATTCTAGTATTCTAACTGGATTCTTGCTTGGATCCTTCCACTTAGAGTTTACCATCCACTCAACAGACATGTAAGTCAGATCATAAAGTCTTCCACATGATGCCTTCAATGGCTGCCTATTTCATACAGAATACAAATCAAAAGTAAAAGTCTTCATAAAGCTGTTCACAATATGTTCTGTCTCCTTCAGCTTTCTGGCCTCCTCACTCCCTTTTCTCCCCCTAGCCTTTCTCCTCGAGCTTCACTGTCTTCAGCTGTTCCTGAATGCAACTTGTTCTTTAATATCTCTGGACTTTTATATGTCCCAGATATAAGCATCATTCACTCTGTCCCCTCTGTCAAATCTTTGCTCAAATACCACTTTCTTAGCAAGAGCTTCCAAGATCAACTTATTTCAAATTAAATGGTTCTCTTCAACCAACTCCTGCATTCACGATCCCTCTTTCTTGATTTGTATTTCTCCACCACTTATCTTCATCTGACATACATATCATTCCTTTTCTTGCTGTTGCTGTTAATAGATTTATCTTCATGATACATAAGTTGCCGGAATTAAATTTCTTATTATTATATTTTAGCATCTAGAACTGGTGCTCATGATACAGTAGGTATAAATATTTATTAATAAGTAAATAAATAAGTGAATGAATTACTAAGCCATGAGTATGAACTGAAAACTGGGGTCCAGAGTCAGTTACTGGAGAGTCAGGAAGGGAAAAGCAAGAGCAGCACTTCCAAAAGAAGCTGAGGGCAGATGGGTTAATGCCCATAATAAACATTAATGGGCTGGCTGTGATGCAGTGCTGGGTGCAGTAATTTCTTTAAAGAGCCAGTGGTAGGGAGGTTTTTATATTGTTTTATGAATTATATGAAAGATTATAAATTCCAATTGCAAAAAGACTTAACTTGTTTTGTCAGTGATGAGAATCACAATAAAGAACTTCATATGTATTACAGCTACCTCTACTTTGTTCTCAACACCCTCTCCAATATGGTTTATAGAGCTTCAGTGCTTTTTCCTGAATATTCCCTGTTGTCTCAGTCCTCACTGTCCTGGTCGCCCTCTACTTTCCTCAATCATTGCAAAACACCTTTCATTTCTTCTTCCTATGCACCTTTGTCCCACCATCTCTTATTTTTGCCATATTCAAATTAATGACCATCATAAGTATGAGTGAATTTTCTTGGCTGGTTTCACTTTTCCTTTTTCCAGGATGTACCTTCTATTACTGTTATCCTCTAACCAATTCTTATAAATGTCCCCTCTCTAGATTTTCAGCCAGTATAAATTACATGATAAGGACAATTTATTGCCTCTATTTCACATAGGATTGGTAAAAAAATTCTGAAATTTCACTTTCCATGTGAAATGTCGTAAGCAAACAGCAGTTGGATGGATACACACACACACGCAAACTTATCCGAGAATTCTGGACTGAGTTATGTCACTAAAAAGACAGGTGCAATAGAGATGGCACACCATAAAACTACTATTCAAAGAAAGGAAGGAGGGAAGGGAAGCTTTTAAATTTTCATAACCTTGTGTAAATTACACAGTAACTTGCCCAGGTTAAGTTGTCCATTTTTTTTCTGATTCAACAACATTGCAATAATCAGTGTGGATACTTAGGCTGGAATAGTTAACTTTTTCCCTCTGTTTTGGCTTAGAAGCTTAAAGAGTACAGGGGCAGGTAGGAAAATGAATCAATTCAAATAGCATTAAATTTATAAATACTAAGTATGAGATTCCTATGTGATTTCCCTTAGCACATAAAATGTAGAGGAATAATTTCACTTATGAGACAAATTTTTGAGAAATTATAATCAACCTTTATCTACTCCTATTCATTCCAAAAAGTAGATAAAATATTTTTCATCAAGCACATAGCAGTGAGACACAGTAATGCTCCTGTAAGGAACATTGCTTGATACTTTATTGCCCAATTGAGAGAAGAGATGTAAAAGACTGCATATAATGTCATATTTTATGGTAAAAACAATTTCTCAAAAATATAACAAATCTATAGAGAAAGTTTAAAGATCATATCTATCATTCACTGGTGCCAAGTCAATTTGGTATACTGAATAGAGAAAAATCCATGATACAATAGAGACGATTCAGTTTAAAATATCTATAATGTTTATATTTAACAGCCAGTTAAGCCCAAGACTTTAAATATTTTTAAAGTGTAGTAAGAGTATAACATTGTTTTTCAATAAAAGATGTTTCCTCAACTCTTTCTATATCTTAATAAAGTAGTTGATAGTTGCACTAAAATTTTGCTATTCTAAAACCTCGCTCTCTGAGATTTCTTGATATGAAAAGCCTAAATGGAAGCTTTTAATAACACAAAATAAAATCAAAAGCTCTTATAGTTCTTAATATATTTATACATGTTTAAATAAAGACTACAACAAATTAGTTTAGTAAAATTGCTATAGAATACTGACTGTGCTATAGAAGTTAGGTGAGCTTTCCAGGTGGCGCTAGTGGTAAAGAACCCCCTGCCAATGCAGGAGACATGAGACATAAGTTTGATTCCTGTGTTGGGAAGATCCCCTGGAGGAGGGCATGGCAACCCACTCCAGTATTCTTAACTGGAGAATCCTCATGGACAGAGGAGCCTGGAGGGCTAGAGTCCATAGGGTAGCACAGAGTTGGACACGACTAAAGAACTTGGCGCACACACACACATAGAAGTTAGGCACTTTGGATTCACTCCAAGAATGTGAGAAGCAGAAATGATGTACAATACAAATCTCAATATCATGTATTGAGTCATGATGGAACTTGGCTTTAAACATTTAAATTGCCATATTTATGGAATCACCTTTTGGTGATCAATTTATTCCCTTTTAAATGTATGAGTATTACTTACCTGGAATTTTGGCTTTAAAAGAATTTCAAACATGACCTAGTTGAACTCAGTATGTACCTATAAAATATGTGGGCAGGCTGAGGAAAGAATGGTATGACAGTGGGGTCACCCTAATAGATATTTTCTGAGATCCCCTCTGACCCTCACATCTATAATTCTTTGGAAAAGACAACAGATCTAAACAAGAGTGCTGAAATCCAAGCATTAAAAGAATAATAATAAAACCATTCACCAGGATTTCCTGGGTGGTCCAGTGGTTAAAATCCATCTTGCAGTGCAGGGGACATGGGCTTCATCCCTTGTTGGGGAACTACGATACCACATGCCTCGGTGCAACTAAGCCCGCACGCTCTGGAGCCTGCGTGCCACAGCTAGAGAAGCCCATACACCGTAACTAGAGAGCAAACTCAGCCCAAAGAAGACTCAGTCCAGCCAAAATAAAAAACAAATAGGAAACTCTTTCGCTGGAGAAACCAACAGAAAAGGCAAAGCAGTAAACATGAGCCAAGTAATCCACTATACTAATTATAGAAAAGTATAAATTTGAAGAAGACAGGTTGATTTGGGGAGGAGGTTTCAGTGTTTTTTGAGGGATGGGGGAGACTGAGTGAAGCAGATTGCCCTCTCTGGTGTGAATGGGCTTCATCCTATCAGTTGACAGCCTGAATAAAAAAGAAAAAAAAATGAGTAGGTGAGAACTTCTCTTGTCTGTTTGAGCTAGAACGTTGCTTCATTCTGGCTCTTTCTGAGTCTCAGCCAGGTTCACTCGTACGGAAATTTACACCATTGACTCCTCTAGGTCTCCAGTATTACCACTGCAGATTTTGGCACATTCTAGCCTCAAAAATCTTGTGAGTCAATTCCCTATAATCAATCAACCTCTCTTTTTCTCTTTATTTCTGTCTCTTTCTTTCTCTCTGTCTCTCTCTAAAGGAACCAGATGGAGGCCCAGGGGATAGGAGTCTTATTCTGCATCTGATAGCACCTGTGCATGCATGTATGCTAAGTCACTACAGTCATGTCCAACTCTTTGTGACCCTATGGACCATAGCCCGGCAGGCTCCTCTGTCCATGAGGATTCTCCAGTCAAGAATTCTGGAGTGGGTTGCCATGCCCTCCTCCAGGAGATCTTCCCAACTCAGAGATCGAACCCAGGTCTCTTATGTCTCCTGCACTGGCAGGTGAGTTCTTTACCACTGGCACCATTTGGAAAGACCCTGACAACTCTTACTTCTGGTATTTATTGTCAACTATGATGATAGTGAGGTAATTAAAGAGGTTCTTCAGAATACTTCATTTTATCTGTCCATATATATGCAGAGTATGTTCTTGTCAAAACTGTCATTTAGTATTCAACTACATTATTGGCGTTAACCCTGTGTGTATGTGTGCAGTCACTCAATTGTGTCCAGCTCTTCGCAACCCCATGGACTGTGACCAGCCAGGCTTCTTTGTCCACGGAATTTTTCAGGTACAAATACTGGAGTGGGTTGCCATTTCCTCCAGGGGATCTTCCTGACCTAGGAATGGAACCTAGGTCTCCTGCATTGGCAGGCAGATTGTTTACTACTGAACCACCTGGGAAGCCCCATTGGTTTTGACCAACAACTGCTAAATATAACCTGCAGAAAATTATTTAAAATCCTCTCTGGCATCATGGGGTTAGAGTCTATGGCAGCTACGTTGTTTTCAATTGCACTATCTGAAAGGCAAAAGAACGCCTTTACTACATTCCTGAGAGATAATTACCTAGCTTCAATAGCTTCATAAATGATGCCCTGTTAACTAACATATTAGCCCCTCCCATTGTGAGATACATCTATTTGGCAGAAAGTCCTATGTAAGTTGGGTAGCAAACTGAGCCACTGAAACCAAGAAAGTAACACTAGACAATGTTTAAGAAATAGATGAAAGAAAGGTAATCTTTATGTGTAATAAGAGTCAAGCTGAAGAAAATCAGCAAAAACTTCCAGTTAAACATAATATACATGATAATAAATTTACGTTAATATGGCATACATTCTCTTCATCATCTATGAGCTCATGGGTCAAAGGAAAATATTTGAAAGAAATCTGTTATATGAACTACATGAAGGAAAAAGTCATTTCAACACAAATGGATTTTTTTTCCCCCAGACAATCAGGATCCACTTACAATAGGAGTTAGTGGTATCTGACTTCTGATGGCCTTGGTAATAAGCTGTACCATGACTACTGATACCCATAAAACATGTACTGTAAAAAAAAAAAAATTTCAAAGGAAGAACTCAGTCTTCACTGGGTGAAAGAGGTCAGGTCATGTAGCTATGGTTTACATAGCTTAACCCAGCTCAGCCAACAGAAGACAAAATATTTTCGGAATCCGGATATTAATGGAAACAAATCAACCACTGGGAACCTGACCATTTAAAGAAGCATAAGACTGGAGAGTCCATGAACTAAAAGGATTTCTCTTTCACTAGGGCAAGGTATTCTCTTTAGCACTGATACATTTTTCATTGTCTGCTTGGTATTTGTGCTGTGCTTAAAGGATGGGAACATGATACATAGAAAAAATCCCAAGGGAATCTTACAGAGGGGCTAGATACAAAGGAAAATAAAAAGATGAGTATCACATATGTACATTAGATGTATTTTAGAGAAAACAGCAAAGAATCCGTCATCCCAAAACAGTATTAAAAACTAGACGAAACAAAAACATAAATATTTATTCAATTAACACTTTGTGTTATTTAGACTATTTCTTCAGCATTTGTTGTTATGATATCCCCGGCTGTGCCAGTGTTTTAATTGGTACAGACTCTGTTGTTTGTCTATAGGGACTCCAAAGGGAAAATGTGAAGAAAATGGAGAAAATTAGAAGCTCACTTAAGAAATTACACTCAAGACACGTGAACAAATATCAGCAGTGATAGTAGGAACCGAAGAAGAGGGAAAAAGGAAACATGAATGTAGTACATTAATAATTAGTTAATATGGGTATATGTGTATGTATTCGGCTCAGTGGTGAATAGGCTCTGAATGGTGGCTCAGACTGTAAGGAATCCACCTGCAATGCAGGAGACCCGGAGTTTTGAAACTCTTTCCAGAATAAAAAGTAAAATGTCAGCATTATTTAGAATTCCATGACAATAAGAGAAGATAAGCAACAAGTGATCAATTTTAAAACTAGGTATTTATTGGCCACCTAGAATGTGCTGGATACTATGTATAGGGGATACAGAGCTGGATAAAACACAATTTTAACCCACCACTAGGAGACAGATCATCTGTGCTGCATGGCTCAGACGGTAAAGAATCCGCCTACAAAGCAGAAGACCTGGATTCCATCCCTGGATTGAGAAGAACTCCTGGAGAAGGGAATGACTACCCACTCCAGTATTCTTTCATGGAGAATTCTATGGGCAGAGGAGACTGGTAGGCTTCAGTCCATGGGGTCACAAAGAGTTGGGAACAACTGAGCTACTTTCACTTTCTTTTCAGGAGACAGATAAGGAAACCACAATGACAACTAGCACCAAATGAACCTAAAAGGAGGATGGCATTGGAGAGGAGAAATCTCCTATTCTGAGAGCACAGTAAAGTGTTTGACCAAAGAGAAGTGAGCAGACAAACAATCCAGGAAAATTCAGTGTGGGGCTGAGTTAGGTGTTGGAGGGGTAGCTCCAGGTAAGGTGTTGAGTGAAATTGGGGGCCAGATCATGAGCAGCTCCATATGTCATGTTTTAGAAATGAACAGGGATGTACTCAAAATGTTAGTGACACAAGGAAATATTAATTCTAGAAAAATCATTTAGAAATACTGGGCAAATATTTTAAATTAATATAATAGAGTCTAAAAATAGTAATGAGGCATTGAACTAAACTGGCAGTAGTAAGAAGCCAGAGAAGATCATTTGAGGTAGAAGGGAGATTTGGGATAGAATCTGTAGGATCTTATGCTTAATAAGATATAATTAGTTAAGAAGTGAGAAGAGTCCAGAACAATTTTACAGTGACACCATCCTTTTAAAAAGGGGATACTGGAATAACAAGTGCAGAGTGTTGGTGCATATCAGCTAGGGGTTTAAAACTGCACTCAAGAGAACTAACTCCAACTAACTTAAGCCAAAGGGTCAGTGAGAGAGAGAAAGTGACAAGAGAAAGGAACAGAGAAGGGTAGGAGGAAAGGAGGGATATAAGTTATTTTGACAAATAGAAGAAAAAAATAGTGATACCATATCATAAAACAAAAACCAGGGGAGTTTTAAAGTCTGGATAACAAGGAGATTCTATTGAAATTGCTACAGTTGGTTCATTCAACTTAATATAGAAACCCTAGGAGACTAGAGTCTTAATGACTGGCTGGGAAATTATGCCATCTATACCTTGGCAAAGAGAGGGTAGGCAATTTGATTGATAGTTCTGCCAAGACATAAGAAAATTACTGCTCATATTAGATTGCAGGTGGAGATACACAGAGTGTTAATGTACACATTTAACCTATAAGATTAAATAAATGAAGAGCAAGTGATGCTACATATATAAAGGCCAACGCAGGGGTCATGGCAAAGTCATGGTCTAGAGCAATTAGAGACAACTGGGTTTATGGAATTGCTGCTGAAAGTTAGGAAATGTGAGGGTCTTTATGCCCAATAAATATGGGTAGTTAGTACAAGGGAATAAATAGCCTAATAAAACATTAGAAGATAAAAACAGTTGTGGAGACCAAGTTATTTTTCTGGCAATATAAAGAAGAAAAAGTACTTATTAAATGCCAACTGTGTTAATGGTAGATTAGATGATTAAAATAATGCCAATACAAATTAAACTTAGCAGGTTCTAAAATATAAACACAGAACAAACAGTTCTTTATGTGAAGTACAATGATATCATTTATATCATCCCCAAACCCAGACTTTCAAGGAAAGCTGCTCATAAGATGGCATAGTACTCAAATTTTCAGTCTGCACAAGTGTTTCAGAATTTAATTGTGAGTCTGCAGGTTTGAAATTGTCATATTACCATTCTCCTTCCAACTGTAAAGTCTGAAGTACTCTGGATCCACAAATTTCTTTAAAAAAGCACTTAGCATGATTCCAGCTTAAAATGCGTTTGTAATGAATTTACCACTAAGCATGCAGTTAGCCAATTATTAACAATGTGCACAAGCTATAAGAAATATTATTTGTATAGGAAACATCCTGACCAGTCCTTTAAATGAAAAGCTATTTTTAATTAGAGTCATTTAGTCATGAGGAAGGGTATGAACACTATACTTCTGGTTCTAGAAGCAGGATTTATCAACCTTGGTATGTCAAGCACTCTTGGTATGTCAGAGCTATGTCTGTTGTACCTTATGCTCCCCAGTCATGACAATCAAAATGTCTCCATGGGACTTCCCTGGTGGTCCAGTGCTTAGGAATCTGTCTGCCAATGCAAGACACGGTTTCGATCCCTGGTCTGGGAAGATCCCACATGCCGAGGAGCAAATAAGCCCATGTACCACAACTACTGAAGCCTTCGTGCCACTGCAGTGAGAACCCAGGCACTGCAGCAAAGAGTAGGCCCCACTCAATGCAACTAGAAAAAGCCTGCATGCAACAACGAAGAGCTCATGTGCTGCAACAAAGACCCAGTGCAGCCAAAATTATAATAAATTAAAAAAAAAGTCTCAGATGTTGGCATATGTCCCAGGGGAGCAGATTCACTGATCAGAGAAAAGCACTATTCTAGAGAAAGTGAAGCAACAGCTTTTGTCCACTCTGCTATAGGTGAGGGACAAAATCCTTCCACTTTTACATTAATTCATGGAAAGGCACCTACCTGACAACTATGCTTCCCTGGTGGCTCAGATGGTAAAGACTCTGCCTGCAGTGCAGAAGACCTGGGTTTGACAGCCAGGTTGGGAAGATCCCCTGGAGAAGAAAATGGCAACCCACTCCAGTATCCTTGCTTGGAAAATTCCATGGATGTAGGAGCTTGTTGGGCTAGAGTCCATGGGGTCGCAAAGAATCAGACAGGACTGAGTGACTTCACTTCTTTTCTTTATCAACTATGCAAGTTCAGTCCCTGATCTTGACAGCAAAGAACCAGCTTTTATGATTAGCATTTTATCATCATTTCATTATTTTTCACTAGAAATACGCTTTTGAAGTGATTTATGGGGATAGGCTACCCACTCCAGTATTCTTGGGCTTCCCTTGTGGCTCAGCTGCTAAAGAATCTGCCTGCAGTGTGGGAGACCTGGGTTCAATCCCAGGGTTGGGAAGATCCCCTGGAGAAGGGAAAGGCTACCCACTCCAGTATTCTGGCCTGGAGAATTCCATTGACTGTATAGTCCATGGGGTGGCAAAAAGTCAGAACACAATTGAGCAACTTTCACTTTCATAAAATATGCACACTATAGAGAAAAGCCTGTACTCTCTAGGAGGCTAAACTCTCATAACTATTGTTCTTTTTCCCATTACTCGATCTAAACATAGATAAAATATTTTATAATAGCAGTTTTAATACCTCATAATTTCTGTTTTTGCATTTACTGAATAAAAACTAGACATGCATTGCATGTACCTTTATTCATTATACTTGGCCAAAGTTCTGAACTTTCTATTCTGGTACACAGAGTAATGATTATTGAGCAAAAATGTAATGAACAACTACTATGTACATAGTAGAGGAATATTTGGGGAGCATTGGTGATATAAAGATGAATACTGTACATGCTCTGCATTTTAGGAATTGAAAAATATTGGGTTAGCCAAAATCTTCACTTGGGTTTTTCCATGAGATGTTACTAAAAATTCAAATGAATTTTTTGGCCAACCAAAAATAAGAAAGTGGACATTCAGGGCATAATTACAAAACATAAAGTATGGATAAGAAGGAAGTGTACACTGAGGAATGCTTACTTATAACAAAAAGGATGGAACTATTTGGAGAAGGAGCTAATATCTGAGATGGGACCAGGAGGAAGTATGGAATCTCAACAAGTGGAGGAATGGAAGTATTCCCAAGCCAAAAGGGAAGCTTGAAATAAGTGTCCTGTGGTTAATGGTAATGGTTTAGGCAACAGCTGGGTGTTGGGGACTCTGAGAGACAATAGTGGGAGAAGTGAAACAGAAGTTAGGAGGATATTTAGGGCATGGTGAAGGCTTTCAATTGGAAAGAAATGAGCCTGGAAACAACAAATGGGAGGAGACATTAAATGTGGTCTAGAAAAGGTGAAAGAGACAGTGGAGGTCTTATGAAGATAGGATTGACACGATTTGTTGGCTGACACTATTAATGAATGGATATGCAACTCATTGAGACTGAAAAAACAAGGGGAAAAATCCAGTTTCAGGAGGTAGAAAGTAGATTCACTTTTGGAAACAATGAACTTAAACTATTAGTAGACTGTATGGTGATGAATGTTGAGCACATGGAAAATTCTCATCTCCAGTTAAGAGAGGTATTTTCCTTGAAACAAACACATAGTGATTATCTCAAGGGCTTAAATACTGGGGGAAGCTGGGGTTACCTGGGGAGACATTATAGATGGAGATGATAAAAGCAAAGAGAAGAACTGTGAAGAATTTAAAATAAAGTTTGAGTGAAGGAAGTGAAGTCAAGCTTAAAAACTGGAATATAAGCATTTAAGAGAAATGGAGATGTTCTAGGAGAAAATGGGACATGAAAGTAGAGGTAAGGAATTTCATAAAGAAAGCTATACCCTTTGGGCTTTAAAAGAAGATGACTATATTTAAAATTAAAATATTATCAGTAACTACTGGAGAAGTGGTTTCTAAGGACATTGAGCCATTTTATAAAAGCTCTTTCATCTTTCTTCTTTCCTGACCCTGCTTCTGTGTTCTGATATTTTTCTTTAGGGTTCAGAAGAAACAAAAAAGACTTTATTCTTTTCACTCCTGTATTTACCTCTACATTCAGTTACATACCCTCCTAACTCTAGAATCTTGCTCATTTTAGTATTTTACGCCCCTCTAATGGCTTCAATTGAACTGTGGTGTTGGAGAAGACTCTTGAGAGTCCCTTGGACTGCAAGGATATCCAACCAGTCCATCCTAAAGGAAATCAGTCCTGAATATTCATTGGAAGGATTGATGTTGAAGCTGAAACTTCAATAATTTGGCCCCATGATGCGAAGAGCTGACTCATTTGAAAAGACCCTGATGCTGGAAAAGATTGAAGGCGGGAGGGGAAGGGGATGACAGAGGATGAGATGGTTGGATGGCATCACTGAGTCAATGGACATGAGTTTGGGTAAACTCCAGGAGTTGGTGATGGACAGAGAGGCCTGGAGTGCTGCAGTCCATGGGGTTGCAAAGAGCTGGACATAACTGAGTGACTGAACTGAACTGAACTGAATGGCTTCAATATATTTTCCCCACCATTTACTTCTGTCTGTTCTTCCTATTTTTACAAAGTGGACTTATCTCCATTCTTTGAACCCTGAGCTAGAAGACTGCTTCTTTCCTTTGACAAATATTCTGTGAAGTCACTTATTCAATCTGTTTTCTCTCAATTCTTGGTTTTAAAACTGTGTTTTTGAGGGGAGTGGGGCTGTTTTGTTTTTTATTGTTATTGCTTTCTTGTCTGCACTATTTGGCACGTGGAATCTTAGCTCCCCAACCAGGGATCAAGCCCATGCCCAGTGTGTTGGAAGCTCAGAATCTTAATCACTGCACCACCAGGGAAGTCTCTAATTTTTTTCTTTTTTTTATTCTATGACTATTAATACTTTGCTAAGACTAGATATGAATATTCAGACATATCCCCTTAGTTGTCAAATCATTTCTTCCCTCTTTATTTACACAATTATTTCTAAAACATTTGGCAGCACCATATACATATGTTCTAAAAAGTTCCATGCTGTGATTTTTATAAGTACCCACATTTCTCAAAAACATAAAGATGTCAGTTGCTATTTTGTGAAAAGCAGATTCTGTGGACAAATGGATTTGGGAAAACCCTCCACTTAAAAAAAAAAAGTAATAGATCTCTTTACCACAGCCCATCTAGGAGCCTTCAGTATGTTAATTCTGAGAATTTCCAAGAGGAAGATTATTTGATCCATCACAGAACTCTTTTTTTAATGTAACCAATGAATCTCTCCACTCATTCCTACTCATTTACTTAAATAAACCCTATTTTGCAATATGTTCATTCTCCCTGGTTTCTAAACATTCCCATCTTCCAATCTTTATAAAAGGAAAGGAGGTTAACACAACCTCAGCAACTATAAACACTGGGAAAAAGAGCCAGAAACTGAAATTATTTCCATTGTAGAAGGGAAATTTGAGGCACAGATGGGTTAAGTGGTTTGACCAAACCCATACAAATAGTGAGTGTCATAACTGTTATTTGAGTCTTCCGCATTTCAAAGCAAAGGAACAATCTCCATGACACCACACCCGACCACCTCTAGGTCTTAGACCTCTACTCTTTCTTGATGCTTTCACTTAGGAAAAAAAAAACAAAACAATACTGGCAACAACTACAACTTTTAAAAATACAGGCTACTTTTCTGTAGTCTATCTTTTTCATGAGAAATGACTATTCATGGCAAAGGCCATGATACAGAATCTAGATTTAATAGCTAACTTAGATGCAGTTTCAGCCTCCCCCAGAAATATACTCTTTGCCAACAAGTCTGGAATTTTCTAGTTAGCAAGCATGAGGTAACTTGTCCTGTGGGCTCTCTCTACCCCTTAATGATAAAACCTTTACCATTCCATTGCTGAGTAATGGAATATTACTTAGTCATAAATAAAAACTCAAAATAATGCCATTTGCAGCAACATGGATGGACCTAGAGAGGATCACACTGAGTGAAGTTAAGTCAGACACAGAAAAACAAATACCCTATATCACTTATCCATGGAATATAAAAAAAAAAAAAAAGGTACAAAAGAACTTACTTACAAAACAGAAATAGAGTTACAGGTGTAGAAAACACAGGGGTTAAGGTCAGGGAGGATAAATTCTGAGACTGGGGTCGATATATACACACTACTATATATAAAATAGATAACTAATAAGAATCTGCTGTATAGCACAGGAAACTCGACTCAGTATTCTGCAACGGCCTATATGGGAAACATATCTTTAAAAAAAAGTGGATATATGTATGGTTGATTCACTTGACTGTACTCCTGAAATTAGCACAACATTGTAAATCAACCATATTGCAATATTTTTTGTAAAGCACTCTCTCACATGCACGTACACAAGTACCCTTTGCCATTCTCTCTGTCCTGATGGCTCAGATGGTAAAGAATCTGCCTGGAACACAGGAGACCCTGGTTCAATCCCTGGGTGAGGAAAATCCCCTGGAGAATGAAATGGCAACCCCTTCCAGTATTCTTGCCTGGAGAATCTCATGGACAGAGGAGCCTGGTGGGCTACATATAGTCCATGGGATCACAAAGAGTTGGAAATGACTGAGCACGACTAACACAACACACACAGACGCCACCAAAGAAGTTGGATAACCTGAAGATAATTTTTTCGTTTCTTTTGTGCACAGCTTCCTTGACCCACCTTTCTTCCTACATAAACGGCACAACTGGTTATTCTATGTTTAAACGATGGTTCTAGGAGCTGAGTATATTTAACAAGATGGCAAAGTTTTACTAAAAACCACCTAGAACTAAAATGACCATTATGGGGGAATGTTCCAAATAGATAAAATCATTTTAAAAGTGCACATAAAAGCAAAAATTATGGGGAAAATAAAAAACAAGGATTATGCAGAAGCCTCGAAGTGTTTTCAAAATTCCAAAATAGCTTCACTGAATCATTGCAAAAGGTTACTGATAAATTAGTGATTAAAGGTGTCTGAAATGAAAATATAATAAGACTGACATATACAGAGGTCCGCAACCTTTTTGGTACCATGGATTGATTTTGTGGAAGACTGTTTTTCCATGCACTCAGGAGAGGAATAGTTTTGAGATAACTCAAGTGCATTATATTTATTGTGCACTTTATTTCTATTATTATTACATCAACTTCACCTGAGATCATCAGGCATAAGATCCCAGAGGTTGGAGACTCCTGATGACTGGCATCCTCTCTATGGCTCCACTCAATCCCCTTTTATTTGAGTACTCTACATTTTAAAATAAGGGTACCTTGAGACTACAGGAGACCTTACTCAGACACCTTTCACTTCTAGGTCAAAGGTCAGTTGAAAGGCCATAGTTACTTTCCTAAACCCAAGGAGGACCCTCAAAAGGTTTTGCAAATGGATTACCTCCTGAAATCTATGAATAAATAAAAAGGTGAAAAATAACATGGGAGTTCACAAGTCTGAAATTTGGTCATGACTACCAGTGCCTGCTAGGATTTTTTTTTTTTTTTGTAAGTCCTCTTCCTAAGCTAGGTGTACCAGGATGGAAAGAAATATTCCAATTATACATGGACTGAGGGTGTCAGTCTTTTTGCCAATCCTAAAAGTAAGTATTTATCTCAAAATACTTGTAGGTATCGGGACACTTGAAACAGAAATGTCCTGCAAATATGGCTCCCAAAACTCCATGTCAGAAGAATCTTGGATACCTTCTCTGTGTCTTTGTGATACAGATTTTCTATACCCATCTTCTCTAGAACTTAAGAACCATAATAGATATTACAAATTATAAGGTGTCTGCGTCTATGTGTCTGCCCATATGCTCATATGTATGTATGTTGTAGATAAGTGGCATTTTTCTACCTCTAGATACTGAAGCTGAAACTCCAACATTTTGGCCACCTGATGCGAAGAGCTGACTCATTTGAAAAGACCCTGATGCTGGGAAAGATTGAAAGCAGGAGGAGAAAGGGACGACAGAGGATGAGATGGCTGGATGGCATCACCGACTCGATGGACATGGGCTTGGGTGGACTCCGGGAGTTGGTGATGGACAGGGAGGCCTGGCGTCCTACGGTTCATGGGGTCGCAAAGAGTCAGACAAGACTGAGCGACTGAATTGAAGCATATCAAAATTAATCTGTAAAGGAACTCTACTTAATTGAGTTGAAGGTCAAGCACTTCAAGGACTGACTATTCTAAAACTCTCATCAGAAATACAGAAACCAACCCAAATGATTATTTCAAGTTCATGTGACCTAAGATTATCTTTGGTAAATAAAAGCTAGTTTAACTTTGTTGGGTTACTAAAACAGACATATCTTTGGAGCTATCAGCTTTAAATATAATACTTTTATTCTACATAGGCTTAAAATTTGTCAGGAAGAAAAATAACTTGGTATGATGATGTTTTTGTAGGTAATCTAAACCTAATTTGTGGAAGCAAATGACTCAGATAGATGTAGTGTAATTTGGATGAGAGATACAGAAAAACATTTTAGCAACAATTACATTTTATAGTATGTGTATTTAAAAATAGCTCCCAAAATTCTTTTTGGTATCTTAGAGCTTTGCTAAGTTCAATGATGAGAATTCATTGAATATCTAGAGTATTTCCAAATAAAAAAAAATATGGAAACATTAACGAACATACGTTTGTCTAATTTGGGCTTTTTATTACAAAGATACTAAAGATAAATTTGGTTCTATCAGTAAACATGTTTAGTGTCATGTTTAGAAATTTCCATGTCTCTAGAGATTATAAAAATGTTTATTATTTGTTAATGTAACAGTCGTTTAAAAAATAGTCATTTAAAAGACAGTTCATGATTGTTTACTTCCTAAATTTTCACTAAAAATTTAAGTTTCTAAAGGGTTAGGAATTCAAATATAACTGAAAATTGTAAAAACTAAAAAAAAAAAAAAAAAGGAAACCTTTCCTTATGCAAGAAAAGTAGGAAGTGTTTTTCACTAAAGAAAAGGATGAGAAATAAAGATGCATTTGTGTTCAGGGAAATGAGAGTAATTTTGTCTAAACTAGAACTTCTGGGTATAAAGAATAAACCAAAAGTATATAAAAGCTCCAAACGTATGCATAAAAGGCTGAAGAGAGAAAGAATTTTTTCTTGTGTAATCAGGCAGGCAAAAATTAAACTATTATAAGGGTTTATTTTTTAATTATGCTTTAATATCAATAGTGTACTTATATAAAACTAGAACTTAATTTCTTTCAAATGCTAAATAGATAACTATTGTTTCATATTGATCTGTAATCCCACTTAGTCAAGTGTTCAAACCTTTTGATATCTTTGATGTGTGTGCTACATGCATGCTAAGTCGCTTCAATCATGTCTGACTCCTTGTGACCCTACGGACTGTAGCCCACCAGACTCCTCTTTCCATTGGATTCTCCATGCCAAGAATACTGGAGTGGGTTGCCATGGGGGGATTGACCCAACCCAGGGATGGAACCTGTATCTCTTATGTCTCCTACATTGCCAGATGGGTTCTTTACCACTAGTGTCACCTGGGAAGCCCGGATGTCTTTGACAAACTTCCCCAAATCAAATTCTAAAAATAAAGTCTTTATGACCTGGAAGCAACTGTGGGATTTTTCCAGAGAACCCCTGAAACACTGCAAACTATTTGTCAAGCTAATTAGACTCACTTGATATTCAATATGTTAAATCACATGGGAAATACAGTCAAATAAGAAGTTGTGACATTGCGTCTATTTGGGAATACATGAAATTATGTGGAATTCCTAGAAGTCTGATATGCCCTGGCATAAACTGTTGCCTGTCATCAAAACTGATAGTAACACTCAGAGGAATAAATGAACCTGAGAACTGGGTGTGTGTGTCGGGGGGGTGCCCTCACTGACTTTCATATAAAAGCAGCAGCCAACAGAATCTGTAATGATTGTGGCACAGGTGGATAAAGTTCAATCTGCTTCTGCAAAAAATGACTTCTCATTACCAAACTTTTGCCATCCTGATGTCCATGTAACGTGGCAACCATCTGCTCTTGAATCAGAGAAATTAAGATGAGTGAACAATAAACATAAATGCGACAAACAGTTCAAACTATGGGAAACCCAAGACAACCACTTAGTTAGTTCTTCCTGACCCTCTGGGAAACCCCATTTTTAGGTCTTTGCATTTCTTCATCTATCACAGTACATTTAGGCAAAACTATTTTCATTATTAGAGAGCTCAAATATCCTCCCTGGGGACCCTTTGATCATCTACAGCAGAAATTTGTTCAACTGTCAAGTTCAAACTGTGTGAGTTTTCATCGTGTCCTTATTGTATGTATGCATGTTCTCTAAATGGGTTGAAGCCATCCTCTGTCACAAGGCTGGTGCCCTCACAGTGGCAAAGAAACCATTAGAAAATGTGTTTTTCAATTGGGATACACCTTCCACTATCTCCAGTGATTGAGGTACCATTTCACTGGGCAAATCATACCAGCCTTAATGAAAACCTGGCAAACTTCTGGGAATTATCACCACCCTGTCACCCTCAATCACCAGGCAAGATGGAGAGAACTAATGGAAAACCTGAATTCAAGAAGAACAAGTAGTAGTTACATGAAACCACTAAACCAAGGAGGATGCTCTAATGTTTCATTTTTCCAGATTTAAGGAGACCTTTTCTCTTAAGCTATTTATGACTTACGTGAACCTGGTAAACTATGCTTTACAACGATGAAACGCTGATGTTTTCTTCCTACCTGATCCCTCCAAAACTCAGAAATTTTCAGCGAGTATTATTTTCATGACAATATATTTGTCTACATAAGTTTAATAAGAATCTGTCCTCCTTGTAATAGGGCACAATTAGAAAGACTAGCTATATCCCCATCACTTTGACTGCAATGTCATCTTTGAGAGAGTTGTGAATAGACTCACATATGACCATAGAGCTTTAAGCAACTGCTTGGAAAAATCAACCTGGTACCTGGCTTATAAGGTTTCAGCAAAGCTGTCTTAAAAGATAATTTTTATGATCAATCATTATTCTTGCTTCACTTATATCAATAACTAGGCAGCAACATGGAAACTTGCATTACCATATATAAAATAGATAGCCAGTGGGAATTTGCTATAAGACTCAGGGAACTCAAACCAGGGCTCTGTAACAACCTAGATGGGTGAGATAGGAGGAAGATGGGAGGGAGGCTCAAGAGGAAGGGGATACCTGTGGATATGTATACCTGTGGCTGATTCATGTTGGATGTTTGGCAAAAACCCACATAATTATCCTTCAATTAAAAATAAATAATAATAAAAAAATAACTAGGCTAAGTTATATATAAACAAATGAGTTTCATTGTGATTATATTCGGTAAAAAATGGAAGTAATTGTAGAGAGAAAAACTATGTTTCCAACTTTGCAGATATTAGATTCTAGTCCTGTTGATTATCTTTGAGGTTTTGTTAGATACCTGTGAACTTGGATTTTGAATTGTTCCAGCTTCCTCAAATATCTAGCTACAACTCACCAAACTAATGTTTCCAATTTTCTCCCACCCTTCTGATCTGGAAGGGACGTTAAAGACATCCCTAAAGCCCCATTGGAAAGGACCTCACCATGAACTCCTGACCACTGACATTGCTGCAAAACTAGAATGTACTGACACACATCTCACAGTTCAGGAGGACTCCACCTGACACCTGGTCTTATGCAAATGCTGGAGACCACTGACTCAAGGAAGGGAAGTAGCTGACATCAATGTAGGTAGACTGCTTCGGTTCAAGATGCCAGATCAATGCTTCCTCCTTTAGCTAAACATGAAAACTTTCCCTTCTTATTTTTTTTTTTTCTTCACGTTTTCATTGGCCTGGGAAGATAATGCTGTCATTTCTTTAAGGCATTGTACAGGGGTGTGAGGGAGCAACCTCTAGAATTTAGGATGACTCTATTGCAGGCTGGGACATTGTCTTCCAATGTGTGCTAAAAATCTGATTGGCTCCTGACTTGAATGGGTAAACACAGCAGTTCTTGTGAATGAAGCCATTGATTATACCTCCGAACAGAAATGAACTGTGCACTGACAAGTCTTGTGTTTGTGGTAGCAATCATTCTCCTTAACTCTCCTTAGGCCTATCAATGCCTAGATGGTTGGCTCCCATTTTAGGTTATCTAACTATGCTCCTAAGGGCTCAAGGAAGGACCCACCAGGAGGCATTCAAGATTCAGGAACTGATTCCTCTGGCAGGCCTCCACTTCCCTGGTTAAGAGTTAATAACAAATGAGATTATGATCAGGAACATTACCTTAACTCTTAGAGACACTGCAGATTCCATTATGAAGATATTAGCTTCCTCCAAAAAAAACTGTTGGACTCTCAGGCCAAGCTTATTTTTGATAATAGGATAGCTCTTGATCATTCTTGGGCTGAGCAAGGTGGTGCCTGTGCTGTGTTGTACTTGCTGTACCTGGATTGAGACTTCTGAGGAAGCTGAAACTCAAGTATGTAAGATCAATGAGTAAGCCACTTAGCTTAAACGGGTGACTCCTTCAAAGAGTTTCTTTGACTGGTTTGGGTCTTGGAGACCAGGGCTCTGAAATGCACTGCAAACACTGGAAATTTTCCTGTTTATAGGAATAATAATCTCCCTGGTGCACTGTATCCTCTTATGAGTTTCAGTTGCATGTTTGCAGCCACTGACCAGCAGGAACATGATCTCCCTAAGACCAAAACATCAGAAAAGAAGCAATGAGAATAACCAACTTAAAAATTGTGGATCTGAAGTTGTGACCTGTGAATAACACTATGGTTCAGCAAAAACATCATGACCTATGATTACCACACCAAAGGTCAACAAAGCAGTAGCTGAGACTAATGCTAAGGCCTTAAATTTTTATCATCTTGCTCAGTTAGGCTGATAGTCTGATCAAAAGGGGGTAATTACTAAAGAGAAAAACACAGGGTCAAAATGGTGTTACTTGTGCTAAAGCCCATGATGGCAAATCTAGATTTAATACCTAACACAATTGAACTTTTGACCTTTTCCAGAAAAGTACCAGTCTAGAATTGTCTGGTCTACACCAATGAGGTAATCTGCCACATAAGGCCTCTGTAACCCCAGAGGGAGAAGAAATCTGCTTGATACAACTCTAACATCCCTTCTCCCCCACAAAACAGAAGTCCTGGCCTCAAAATCCTTTCTTTTCTTTTGTTAATAGCGCCCTTGCCTCATCCTCTTCCTATATAAATCTTCCATTTTGTACAACTTCTTGGAGCACGCTGCTAGTTGCTAGATGGGCTGCTGCCTGATTCATGAATCACCTAATAAAGACAATTACATCTTCAAATCTACTAGGTTGAATTTAAAAAAAAAATACTCAAATACTGTGTATCTCTCTCCTCTCTCTCTCTCTCCTTCTTCCCATCTTTATGTTGGTATTTATGTCAATTATGTCAAATTTTTGTAATGATACTGTTTTCATTGGACATTTTAAAACCATTGAATCTTTTAAAGTCCTCCTTTTTCTTTACTCTGTATATAAATGAAGCTTCCCTGGTGGCTCAGACAGTAAAGAATCTGCCTGCAATGTGGGAGACCTGGGTTCAATACCTGGATTGGGAAGATCCCCTGGAGGAGAACATGGCAACCCACTCCAGTACTCTTGCCTGGAGAATTCCCATGGATAGAGGAGCCTGATGGGCTACAGTCCACGGGGTTGCAAAGAGTTGGACAAGACTGAGCAACTAAGCACAGTACAACACTGTGTATAATTGTAGCTACACATTCTTATTTTTCCATAAAATTCCTTTTATGTATATTCCCTCCGATCCATTCCCAACGTTACTACTGTGGTATAGGCTTTCAAAACCCTTTGTGGTGTAATTACAAAGCCTTGGTTGATCCCAACTCAGCCTTCTTGCTTTGAGTTTCTCCTTTCAGGATCTTGTTATGAGGTTGATCATCCTTAAACCTACTGAGTTTAACTGACTATAATAGAGTTTTAATTACCATTCCTCACAGCTTCCCAGGTGGCTCAGTGGTTAAAAGAATCCATCTGCAATGCAGGAGACACAAGAGACATGGGTTCAATTCCTGGGTCAGGAAAATCCTCTGGAGGAGGAAATGGCAACCCACTCCAGCATTCTTACCTAAAGAAAATCCCATAGACAGGGGAGCCTGGCAGGCTGCAGTCCATAGGGTCACAGAGAGTCAGACAGGACTGAAGCAACTGAGCACACACACACACATGCATCTGGGTTAAAAGACTGCTTTATGTCTCACCATGTGAATCCTTCAAAACAGGATTGGCCTAAAAAAAGCACTTGTTTTACAACTTTTTGAAACTATAGTCAATCCTTGGTGTATGAGAGGTGTATAGTTGAATCCTTGGATATGAAACCCATGAATATGGAGAGCTACCTTTATGCTTATTGAAAAGTATCTGCATGTAAGTGGACTCATGCATTTCAAACCCATCTTACTCAAAGTGATAAGTGAAGTCACTCAATCGAGTCCAACTCTTTGTGACCCCATGGACTGTAACCTACCAGGCTTCTCTGCCCACAGGATTCTCCAGGCAAGAATACTGGAGTGAGTCGCCATTTCCTTCTCCAGGGGATCTTCCCCGACCCAGGGATCAAACCTAAGTCTCCCACATTGCAGGCAGACACTTTACCCTCTGAGCCACCGGGGGAAGTCAAGAGTCAACCATATTCAAATCCAGAGCAGAGGTTTGTCTGAGTTTTGTTGCTCTTCTGTTAGTTTTTAGAGCCTTTTATGTAAGTGAAGGCTCATTCTCCTCTTGCTGCTGCTAGAGGAGTGCGGAGGTTTTTGTTTCCTTTAGAAATGCAAATAAAAATGTAAAGTTAACCTCCTTCTGATACAACCCCAAATAGCTCCTGGGCTAAACAGAAATGAATACCTTGACCTTAGTAACCTGAAAGCTTAAGGAGGCCTGGAGATTCATATCTATTTGAAGATACTGAATTCTGGTCCCGAACAAGAGAAGCATAATCCTATTACATTTACACAGCTTGCAGTAGACTTTGAAATTCATATTAACATTCCTGAAGGGAAGATAGTTCTGTAACTAAGAGCCATGAAAGTCATAAGAGAAAATTATTGCTCCTGGTTTAGCAAATAATGGTATTTCTCGAAAAAAAAAAAAAAAAAATCCCTTCCCACCCTCCACTCCTCATTCCATCAGGGAAAAATACCTGCTGGTGATATGAGTGGGGTGGAGGTGGACAGAGGAGTTACTTTGTGCTATGCATTATAGCTTATTATGTTAAAAATAGAGAGGTAGGCATGAGACATCTCTGAATGTTAGTTCGCATTACATTAACTAAAGCATCATGCCCATGCCTTAGGTCACTCACCTCCTTTAATATTTATTTCTAATTTATTGCCAATTTTTGAAAAAATGTGCATATTTTACCTGCAGGAACCATCAAAGCCACATAGCTAATCCTACCCTAACACATGCAAAGGGAATGAAAAATAACCACTCAGAATCATTATTCACTTATTAAAATGCGATCTTTGCTATAAGTCCCACATTTTACTCTCTAAACCAATGCCAATGGTATTATAGAATCTGCTCTTTTGTTAATCCAAGATATTTTCATTTAGAGAGCTGCCCTACATTGTCAATTTAATTTCTACACTCTAAACTGATTTTTTAATTTATGTACTTTAACAAATTATATTTAAAAGAGATTTTTAAAGTTTCTTAGAATCTTTATAATAAATTGTTTCCGTACCAGGTGATGATTAGTAAGACAAATTAACAAAGAACATCATGTCCTCCAATTGGTTATTCTGATGTTGAAGTCAGAACTGAAGTTACAAATTCCTCCAAGAATGATCTTTGAATCATAGAATCCTGGGGTTGGATAATTTATTGTCTATGAGATGACCTCACAGTTACCAAAAATGAAAATATGAAAGTTTTTGAAAATAGTATTTCTCATGGTCTAGATTGGAAACCCTAGTTGATATGGGGTCACAAGTGGTGTCATGTATTCCCTTCTTGAAATAGACAGGAAAGATATCACCAAATATCTTTAATCATTTAAGAAACAGTTACATCTGTGGACAGAGTTCTGGAAGTAGCTAGAGTTACTCCTGACTCTCTCCTGGAAATGCCACAGCTAATGTAGCTCATTTCATTCAAGTTTTGAAGCTAATGGAAGAAGTTATCTTTCCCCTCTCCCTCCTTCACCAAACATAAAAATAGAGATGACAGTGACAATCTTTGTCTTTGACTATTGTTCAGTCATAAATTCTGTATATTTGTTTTCCTCTCTGAATCCACTGAAACAGTTTTTGCTGTGATCTATGTAGATGAATATGACAAAAAATAAATTTGTGCAACTTATATGGCTAAAGGACTACGACTGCCTCCACCTAGAGATTAAAAAGTCCAATCATTCAGAGATAGTCTCTTCAACTCTTAAAATGAAAGGATATTAGCAAACTTAACTTAATCCTCGTGTGTATCTGTGTGCATATATGTGTGTACACTCAGTCGTGTCCAACTCTTTGTGACTCCATGGACTGTAGAAAGGCTCTTCTGTCCAGTGGGATTCTCCAGGCAAGAATATGGGAATGGGTTGCCATTTCCTTCTCCAGGGTATCCTTCTGACTCAGGGATGGAATCCTCGTCTCCTGTGTCTCCTGAAGTGGCAGGTGGGTTCTTTACCACAGAGCCACTAGGGAAGCCCTAACATCATCCTACCTATTTGTAACTCTCCGACTTTTAAAAATAAAAGTAACCCAGAACTTATACTGAAAGTGGATTACTTTGCCCAAGTTTTTTTTTTTTTTTTTTTTTTTTTTCTGGAAGAGCACCTTTAAAAAAATTAAAAATATTTATTTTAATTGGAGGATAATTATAATATTGTGATGTTTTTTGCCACACATTAACATGAATTGGCCATGGGCATACATGTGTCCCCGCCCTCCTGAACCCTCCTCTCACCTCCCTCCCCACCCCATCCCTCCAGGTTGTCACAGAGCATAGGCTTTGGATGCCCTGTATCATACATCAAAACTTTTAAAGAGAACCCTTGATTAAAAGTACAGATTGCCAGCTATAGAATAAGTCAGGGGGTTGTAATGCACACATAGGGAATACAGGCTATAATGTAACAACTTTGTATGGTGATGGATGATAACTGATCTTATTGCTGAGATCATTTCACAATGAATAATGAATAAAATGAATTAATAAAAATATCAAATCACTATGTTGTACACATGAGACTAATATAATATTGTATGTTTATTACAACTCAATTTAAAAAAATAATGAGATCCTCTAAACAAATAAAACACACAGGTTCCATCTAAACTATTGTGGAAGAAGTCTATGCCTCTCTTGGTGACAAAAACCAATTTAAGGAAGAACAAAAAGATTTGATAGAAGATTACAGATCTGCCTCCCTTGGTCCCCATAAACATTGTTCAGTGAGAACAAACCAAAAGAGAATTTAGGTACTTCATGGAAGTCAAGAATATCTAAGGCAGCACAATTTTGATCTCCAGTACTTACTCTGCATCCATTATAGTGTCATAGATGTCAAGTCTCTCTGCTATGATAGAGTATACCCACAAACTTCTGAATGAGAGGAAAGCACCATCCTAAAGAAAAATACTGCTAAGTCCATTAAACGAGCTTTAAAGTAGTCACTGTGAATAGCGAAACAAGAATCAGACCACAGTATCCACAAACTCACTCCCCTTCTAACATGCCCACATTCTTACTCATTCTTATTTTAGTCCTGATATTTACCCTATGAAGGGTAGACATATCAAAGTACTCTGGAATATTTAGGTTTCTTCCTCTTATACTTTCATTTTCCATAGAAGCTGAGCTATCATTCCTTCTTTTTTATACAATTATTTTTATAATTATATATTTATTTGGCTGCGCTGCATCTTAGTTGTGGCCTGCGGGATCTTTAGTTATGGCATGTGGGATCTAGTTCCTTGACCGGGGATTGAACCCAGGTCCCCTGCATTAGGAGAGCAAAGTCTTAGCCACTGGCCCATCAGGGAAGTCCCTATCATCCCTTATTAATTCAGATCAAGCACAAGAAGCTGTGTAGAGAGAATACCCAGTCTTTCCTTGAAGGATGACACAGTTAGGACAAAGGAATCTGAATGCTTATTTCTTTGAAGATTGTACAGATATTAAGTGACAGCTGTAATTCTATTTGCCCTTTTATATTTTGTTTTCTGTTTTTCAGTAAAAAGTATTATATAAAGGCATTCTTACTGCATATCAGTTAATCAGCAATATAAACACAGTGAGATAAAACAAGGAACACTTCTGTTTGGGATGGCATAATTGCTTAGAAATCATAAAAAGCCTTCTTCATGAAAAAGAAAAAAAAAGGACATTGGGTAAAATACATCAGTTCTAAATAGATTGCAGGGTTGGCCCAGAGGAAAGGAACTGATAAAGCACAAACAAAGTAAAAGCTCAGGATGCAAGGTACACGAGGGAGACAAACTTTATCCTCAGGGTTTCTATAAAATCTTGGAGACTTAAGTTTCCACTTTCATGACTTTAAGGCCTGTTATGGAGATTTCATAAAATACTCCATGCCAGAAGTGATGACTATAAAGGCTGGCCCTCAGTGTAAGGATAGACTGGAAAGAGACATGCCAAGTAACACATTTTGCCACGGCCACTTGCATGTCTACAGTTTAATCCTAGATGGTGAGGGGACCAAACTCTTTTCTGAGAATTTATAATCTCAAGCTGGCCTTTCCAGGACTTTAGGGTCTGAATTCATGCCCCTTCTGTGATTCAAAAAATCCTCAAAGGAAAATGTAAATGGTAAGTGCTTCCAGATTGCTGGGCTTCCATGGGACAGAAGGGTGTAAAAGCCACCTGACCAGCATGCTACAGCAGCAGAGGAAGAGGCTCCTAATTCCTTACTTTGATCCTCCTGACTTCTCGCAGCTCCTTGGCTCCTTCTCCCTCTGACTGTAGTCCTAAGTCCACAATCTCTCTGGTTCTACATCTGCAGAAAAAACCTCCAGGCTCCTACACGAATAGGAAAAGGTGGAAGCCTGAGTCTGCAGGGTGAGGGGCAGGGTGTGGCGAGTGCACAGGGCTCTTTAGCCAGACTCTGAAAAGCTCCTGATTTTGCCCCCACCCCCAACACAGACACGCACACGCACACACACACACACATGCCCACACACAGCCTTGCACTTCCTTATAAACTTCCTTCTGTAGAAGGTCATGCTTTTTTGGAGTTGTTCAGGCCAAGGGACCTTGTTTCTCTTCAACCCTCCATCCCCATACACACTTAGGTATAACCCTGCTCTGCAAATTACTGGGTTGGCCAAAAAGTTTGTTCAGATTTTTCCATAAGATGTTACCCCATATTTTACTTGTATCTTCCATCCACTTTCCACTTCATATGAGGTTATAGATGACTCCTAAATTTGCTTGAAGGTGAGCTTATTGTGCTTCTTGTTCTCTGGAACAATTTTATCAAAGAAATCTCATTGAAGTTTACAGTTTTGTTACTCTTTCACATTTTTCTTGCTGGTTTTGAAATAATTTTAGAGAAAAGAATAGAGTAGAAATACTTTTTCTCCACTATCTTAAAACTGGAGATCCATCCTATTGATTTAGAAGTGCAAATTTCCAAACAAGCCAATACTAGGAATTCTCTGATGTTGGGGTCTAACTTGGGGAAAACTCAGAAAGAATGCTGAGCCTGAAGAATTGATGCTTTCGAACTGTGGTGTTGGAGAAGACCCTTAAGAGTTCCTTGGACAGCAAGGATATCAAACCAGTCAATCCTAAAGGAATTCAACCCTGAATATTCATTGGAAGGACTGACTGATGCTGAAGCTGAAGCTCCAATAATTTGATCATCTGATGTGAAGAGTCAACTCATTGGAAAAGACCCTGATGCTGGGAAAGATTGAAGGCAGGAGGAGAAGGAGGCAACAGAGGATGAGATGTTGGATGGCATCCCCGAATCAATGGAAATAAGTTTGAGCAAACTCCAGGAGATAGTGAAGGATAGGGAAGCCCGGCAGGCTATAGTCCATGGGGTCACAAAGAGTTAGACACAACTTAGTGACTGAACTACAACAGGTATCTACCTTGTCTACTTTGAAGGACTATCTGGGCTCCAGCTAGAATCCATTGAAAACACTTCTAAGATAGATACAATAATTTGCTACTATAGGATAACTTTCTACATAATTTAAGAGCAACGTCTCTGCAGAATTCACTAAATGATTTTGCAATGGAAACAAACCACAATTATCTCTAGTTTCACAGAGCATCAAAGTCTAGGTCACCATATAGCTACGCTGTGTCCTGCACAAAGGTACCATTTTATTTTTGGCTGTGCAGCATGGCATAAGGGATCTTTGTTCCCCAACTAGGGATCAAACCCACACTCCCTGTGTTGGAAGCACAGAGTGTTAACCACTGGACGGTCACAGAAGTCCCAAAGATACCATTTTTAAAATACTACATTTATGTAGATTTTGCTGATCTAAATATTTAATAACAACTTTGCAGCAGAAAGTAAGTACAAGCCTTGCAATAACAAGATTATATTATTATAAAAATTTTCTGACATATGGAAACAAAATGTTATTAGGAAGTGGTTCCTTCATGTAATTCATAGCCACTGTATAGCCTCTGAAAAGTCTTAAATCTAACTACCTTGCACATTAAATTTACATCTGCAAATGTTCCGACAAGGACATCATTTCCAAGGTGTAACTATTAGGGACTGAATTCTAACCCAAGCTCGATCACTTTTCCTTCAACAAGATATCTCACTGGCCCATTACATTGGTGACTTTATACTGACTGGACATAATGAGCAAGAAGAAACAACTCTAGACTTACTGACAAGCCATTTACATGTCAGAGAGTTAGAGATAAATTTGAGAAAGTTGTGACCCCCATGGACTGTAGCTGCCAGGATCCTCTGTCCATGGAATTCTCCAGCCAAGAATACTGGAATGGGTTGCCATGCCCTCCTCCAGGGGATCTTTCTGACCCAGGGACTGAATCCAGGTATCTTGCATTGCAGGCAGATTCTTTACCATCTGAGCCACCAGGGAAGCCCTGAGAAAGTTTGGGGGTTTTCAACTCCAGTGAAAGATCTGAAGGTCCAGCCATGCGAGGCATGCTGAGACCCCCTTCTAAGGGAAAGATACCTTATTATATACGGCCCCTTCTACAACTGAAATAGAGATACAACATCTAGCACATTGTGTCTCTTCAGATTTTGGAGGCAACACAGTCCTCGTTTGGGTGTGTTACTCAAGCCCATTTGCCAAGGGACCTAACAAGCTGCTAGTTTTGAGTGGGGCCCAGGAAAGAAAAACAAACAAACAAACAAACTCTGTAACAGGTTCAGGCTGCTGGGAAAGCTGCTCTGCTACTTGGGCCACAGGATCAGCAGATCCAGTGGAGTGTCAGTGGCAGGTACAGATGCTCTCTGGGGCGCATGGGAGGTTCCGATAGGTGAATTGCTGTTTAGGTCCTTCCGATTGTGGAGTACAGCCCTGCTTTCCTTCTGCAAAGGGCTTCTCTCCATTTGAGAAACAGCTTTTGGCCAGCTGCTGGGCCTTCATAGAGGCTGCATGCTTAACCACACACCCTGAGCTGCCCATCATGAACTGGATATTATCTGAGCCATCAAACCACAGGTAGGGCATGCACAGCAGCACCCCATCATCACATGGACATGGTACATATGTAATCAAACCCAAGGAGGACCTGAAGGCACAGTAAGTTACATGAAGAAGTGGCCCAACTGCCCATGGTCCCCACCTTTGCTAAACTATTCTCTCTCTTCCAGTCTGCACATACAAAGTCATGGGGAACTTCCTACCATCAGTTGACAGAGGAAAAGAAAACTTTGACCTGGTTTATGGATGGTTCTGCATGATATGTGGGTGCCCAGATGGACAGCTGTGACACTAACCCCTTTCTGAGACATCCCTGAAAGTCAGAGTGAAGGAAGTCATCCCGATGTATTGAACTTCAAGCAGAATGTATGGTTGTTCACTTTGCTTGGAAGGAGAAATGGCCAGCTGTGGGATTAAGCACAGACCCACAGGCTATGGCCAATGATATTGCTGGATGGCCAGGGACTTAAAGGAACAGAATTAGAAAACTGGTGACAAGAGAAGGTAGGCAAGTGGTATGTGGATAGACTTCTCTGAATTGGCAACAATGTGAACATATTTGTATGCAATATTTGTATCCCATGTGAATGCTTCCTAAAGACTAGCCTCAATTGAGAAAGATTTTAATAAGCAATTGGATAGGTTGACCCATTCTGTGGATATGAGTCAGCCTCTGTCCTCAGCTACCCCTGCCATCACCTAATGAGCTCCTGCACAAAGTGGCCGTGGTGGTGGGAAGGAAGGTTATGCATGGGCTCAGCATCGTGGGCTTCCATGCATCCAGGGCAACCTGGCTATAGTCATGGCTGAGTGCTCAATCTGCCAGCATCAGGGGCCAGTGCTGTGCCCCCAATATGGACCATTCCCCAAGGTGATCAGCCAGCTACACGGTGGCAGGTTGATTACACTGGACTACTTCCATCATAGAAGGTACAGTGTTTTGTTCTTACCAGATAGGTACTTATTCAAATAGGATAAGGATTTGCCTTTTCTGATTGAAATGCTTCTATCAAAATTACCCACTGCAAGATAAAAATGATCACTTGCCATCTGCCTCTACAAGGATGAAGTCACTAGCAACTGCAGTCACTGACCTTTAACACACTCAGAAAGGAGTTCAGGGCAATGATCAGGAATGAGGCACTCTGTGCTCTGTCAGGACACCTTGTCCATCGTCATGATATTCCACACAACATTGTTTGGATCAAGGATCTCACTTTCCAGCAATTGAGATCTGGCAATGTGCCCATGCTCATTGATTCCACTGGTCTTACCAAGTCCCCCACCATCCTGGTTTGATATAATGGTGAAAAGGTCTTTTGAAGACTTAATTACAGCACCATTTAGAGGGCAATACCTTTCAGGGTTAGGGAAAAGCTTTCCAGAAGCATCCAACATGTGGTGTTTTTCTTTTTTTCTCCCATATCCAGGATTTGCAGGTCCAGGAGT
Organism: Okapia johnstoni; assembly: GCA_024291935.2. Classification (NCBI taxonomy): domain Eukaryota; kingdom Metazoa; phylum Chordata; class Mammalia; order Artiodactyla; family Giraffidae; genus Okapia; species Okapia johnstoni. The sequence goes on from CM044319.1 coordinate 35,481,660, forward strand.
CAAGGGTGGAAATGGCACTGGCATAACTTACTCTTACCCCTAGTGATCCATTAGTAAAATGTTTGCTTCCAGTTCCTCTGCAGTCTTATGTTCCGCTGCCCTAAAGGTCTTACTTCCAGAGGGAGGAATGCTTCCACTAAAAGCATAGCTATGATTTCCTTGAACTGGAATTTAAAACTGCCACCCACCCACACTAGGCTTCTTACACATTGGAATCAACAAAGAAGGGAGTTATATGCTGGCTGAGATGACTGATCCTGACTAATATGATAACCTATGCAATAGGAAGATAAATAATTCTCAATATGCTTTTCAGCTGAATTATGAAACCAGTGATACACAGCTGGTCCTACAAGGTTTGAGTTTGGCTACATACACACTTTTAGTGACAGAGTGGTCAGATTTTAAGAACAAAGCCTTCTTGTTAAGTCTTATATTATTGGCATGTGGATTCTGAACGAAACAGAACAGTGAGCCACCTGATGAGTTTCTGAGTGCTTTTCAGAGGTTTCAATATGCCACAACTTCTAGACATTGATCATAAAAGGCACTTATATGCAGATCCAGAAGTCAACTCACAAGATCTTCCAGAAAAATTTTTTAAAATATGGAATGCATCACAAATCTGCATGTCATCATTATACAGGGGAAATGCTAATCCTCTCTGTATTGGCCCAATTTCAGTATATATGCTGCTGAAGCAAGCACCAGAAATTTTAATAGTTTCTTTCTATGTATATTCTATATGAAACATACAGCAAGTACGTACATAACAATCAGGTGTAAGTCATGATGGCTATGATTAGTTAATTCATTCAGCAAGTATTTAATGAGCATCTAAAATGTACAATATATATTATCAGATCCAATTTCAACACATTCCTTCGTTCTTTGACTAATATCCAATGTGCATTTGGACCATCAACACTAGGGTATGCTAATGACTGAGAACATATACTTTCTTACATTGCATTAGTCCCTAGGTGCACTAGCTAGTTATGGTTAAAAGGTGGTCTAATATCAGCATTAACTAATGCCAACCTTAAACTCAAACACTCGTAAACAATCCAATCCAGTAAGACCACAACTTATACAAATATAAAAAGATACCAATTTATAAAAGCAACATAACTTTGAATTACATTTGATTAGAAAAAATGTTTTGAAATTCCCTTACCTCTTGTTTGCACCCCCTTTCCGCAGGCTTCACTGGTGCCCATTACTCCCTGCCTGACAGACTCTGGCACTAGGATACAGGGGCTCCATTTCTGTGGCCTCCATCTGTGATGACAAAGAACAGCAGACTAGAAATTTCACCACGACAAACATACAAAAGAAATACTGGAAATAGGTGAATTTGAAACCCAAAGCATAAAGGTAGTAATTCAATAAAAATGGATTTGAAACCAATGTCATAAAAGGGACCCCTGGCACACACTAGGGATGGCATCAGTCTCTCTGCCCTAGATCCATAGTTAAAGCAGTAATTCCATTTTTTTTAAGTGTGGACATTTTGCACATAAGCCTTAGTGGATATAGCAAAGTGGCCATAAAGAAACATTAGAGGCACAGATAAAATCGAGAAGGTTTAGCTCTGTATGAACTTAAAATTGTTTAAAGAAAAACAATATAAAAAAAAAATCAAAGAGAGAAAATTCCTATGTCCTATCTGAGCATTAGAGAATCAAGGTGTGAACATCTGAAAATTTTAGGTAACAAGCCTTCATACTTGATCTTCTGCTTCAAAATTTTTACAAGTTGTTTCCTAGGACTTGAGGGTAGCTCAAACATCTCGATAGGTTATAGAGTAAAGCGGAGGCAGGAGCCATAGGGACTTAGCTTGTGTGATAGTTCCTCTCAGAGAAGAGAAATGGAACTGTCTCTGAGAAACAACCCATACTTGTTCTCCAGAGAGGAAAGAGTATGTACAGAGTCTTTCTGGCTTCCCTGCATGTATGTGTGTTTAAGGTGAATAGAACTCTACTTTTATAACCTGTAGGGCAGACTATGACTTGAGCCCTTAAACCTGCATCTTCAGAATGTTCTAGAAAACCCAAACCCTAAATGTAGCCACAGATTTTGCTCTTTCACTGAGTACATTTTTGTAATTTTTCACATGAGCCAATACCTTTGATGAGAGGTGCTAATTCAAAATAATGGAACAGAACCATTAGGCAAAAATATTATTGACCAGTTTTGCAGGATGAAAAACATCTAGAGAGCTGTTGTACATCAATGTGCATACAATTAACACTACAGAATTGTACACTTAAAAATGGTTAAGATGGCAATCTATGCTGTACAGCAAGGTGATCCAGGTTTACATATATATGCATTCTTTTTTTATATCATTTTCCATTATGGATTGGTACAACATTGTAAATCAACTATATTTCAATTAAAAGAAGCTAATTTAGAAAAAAAAGGTTAAAATGTAACTTTTATGTTATATGATTTTTATCACAATAATAAAGAAATCTCAGCAAAAGAAAGAATAATGTATAACAGCACATGGAGTAGACTTCCTTTGCTCAGGAAAAATCACCTTAAGGAACCCTCTGAGTTATATGAACATAGATTAATATAGCATGTGAAGCTCACTTAATATAACCCATATATTAATTAATTAACATAAGTAATCTCAGCAATCACCACCCTCTCCCCTGTCTAGACTAAGTGAGTCTCACTTATTGGAGGTGAGGCAGTGAGGGTGTTAAGAGACAGATACAGACTGTCTTGCAGAATAAGGCAAAGTACATTAAAATGTAAAAGTAAAAAAAAAAATACATATCAGTGACCTCATTCCAGTGGCCTCCATATTGAGAACAACTGAAGAGCTGGAGAGAAACCAGGAAACAACAGAAAAACCTGTCCCATTTAAAACAAAATCACCTATTACTTTTTAAGTAGTTAGAAATCTGCTTCGTAGATGCATAGACTCATTAAGTATAGTTCTAAAACACAGACACAGAAATGGTAAGAGAGTTTAGTCTAGCTTTTCAACTGGGATATGTCATTCACTCAGATCTCTCCAGTTCATAAAATACTTACTAAAGTGAGACCAAGGAATTCAGTTTAGCTTAGTGTGCTAAATAGAAGGGAGAAATGTCCAGAACTCTTGTTAGATCCACAGTTTTGGAAGGATAAGCCTGGCTCAGAGAGGTTACATGACATGCCTGAGATTGCACATGAAAGGGCAGGCCAGCTGTCAGTCCTAAATCCTTAGATGCTCAGCCACAGACTCTTGGAGACATCCCACTGCCAATTGTATTTAGAGGTATATCACCCACACTGTCTTCCCTCTTGATTACATTGTCAGCCATCCCAAATGTGACTCAGTTGGATATTGCCTATCTTGAATGAAAGTTACTTAAGAAATGGCCAACACAAGAGGGACATTCTAACCTTCCTTCTACGTCCCCTTGAAAGCAGAAAATAATTCTCTCTTGTGAGAGGTGCCCTCCCCACCCACATCTGGAGGTAGAAGGAAACCCTTACCACTAGGGAATTCAGGCTGTATAAACCTTGTTACTTTTCAAATTTACTACCCCATGCTCAGACTCTGTTTAGATTTTTCACGGATTGAGCACCCAAAGACTACATTTCTTCATCCCGTCAATTCTTTACTAATTTATTGTTTCTTTGGCTAAAAAGTATAAAAGCTGCCTGCTTTGGCCACTTAGGTTCAATTTCTATGGGATCTCCATGCATATGAATTAACATTTGTTGCATTTTAATAGTAACCTATCTCATGATAATCTATCTCATGTCAATTTTATTATTAAGCGAGCTATAAGAATTCATGAAGCGTAGAGGGGAAAATTTCCTCTCCCCAACACTAACTTAAAATTAACAAGGTGGGAAATGCTCAAATTCATAGAAAAAATTCTATAGACATTGTGATTCTGTTTTAAATTGTGAATGTCTCACCTGAATGGAGTAAAAAAAGAGGAATCAGAAGAAAAGGATAAAGGTCTACATTAGCTTGCCTCTCCAACCAATGAAGGGAAGGCAAAACCTAAAGAGGAACTGTATGCTCAAAATTCAAGGGTGTTTGACTAAGAGACTCATGCCGATAGGTTGGACACACTTATCAGCCTCTGGAGACATAATACAATCAGGCAATCCAGGCAGAATGGAACTAATTTCTTGGGAAAATGGCAGGAGGTCATTTGTGGAAACTAGTTCAAGACTGAGTGGCTACACTGAAGTACCACATGAGGACAAAGAGAGTGGACAGTAGGAAGAGAGACCACTAACAGTGTCCAAGATTTTCTCTGATTATAGTAGCATTGGGTTCAGAAAATGTCTAACATTATTTGATTTGGCTAATTTTTTTTCAATTGACTACTTTCTCTGAGAGCTCTTTCACTGAGCTAGAAGTTTCAATATTTAAACGTGGCACAAAAGGATGGATATTGACAGTGTCCCCACAATGGCCTGGCGGTTGAAGAAGAAATATTGGCAGTCTGGGCTTGTTCCAGTGCTGATTCATGTCTTTTCCAAACTGGTTGTTAGATAGAAACAAAGGGAGGAAATGATGATGAAATTGATCATTCTTAAAAAACAAAACACAACAAAACTTATATTTTCCAGAATAAATTAGCTCATTTAAAAATATATTTACTTTTATTGATTTATTTGCTTGCACCAGGTCTTAGTTACCGCATGTGAGATCTTTAGTTGAGGCACGTGAACTCTTGGGTGTGGCATGTGCGATCTAGTTCCCTGACCAGAGATCGAACCTGGGCCCCTTACATTGGGAGCTTGGAGTCTCAGCTATTGGACCACAAGGAAGTCCCTAGAAAAAATTAGCTCTTGAATCACATAGATTTAAGATACAGTTTCTCAATCAGGGAAAACCCTAGACATTTCAAATAAAGGCATTTTTAAGTGTGTTGATAACAACACAATTATTAAGACCCTGGGTTTGTTTCCACAAATCAGTAAAACCCAACAGTGGTTGAATTTAATCCAGAAGTATTAATACTTTAAAGCAGTGCTTCAATCTGATGTTAAAGAATGAAAGTTTATGACTAAATACACAAACCTCAGGTACTGTTTTTATAAGTAATAATCACTTACTTCCCAGAGGGGCAAATATAGGTAACATATATAGTTTAAATGTTAGTCATTTTCTTTTTCTAAAGACAAAAATTTACCCATAGGTTAAACTTTTTTCCTAAGATTTCGTAAAATGTGTACATGACAGAAATTGAGAACCAAAACCATTTTTGAACTAAAATAACCAACTATTAAGGCAGTATACATTTGTTCTTAGTTCTTTATTAAAGGCTTTAGGATGAGAAAAATACAATGAGGTAAGTTGTGTGTGTGTGTGTGTGTGTGTGTGTGTGTGTGTGTGTGTGTGTGTGTGTGTGTCCAGTAAGGACCTCAACCTGTATATCTTTGAGTCGTAATCCTGAAAACTGATTACCTGGGTGGCTGAAGTCAAGTAGCTCAGCTGCAATCAAAACGTGGTTGTTGCTTTTTTCGTTTTAAATTAGACTTTCACACCCTTTACTCTCTCAAAATATACTCCAGAAAAGGGGAAAATAGTGAGATATTTGAAGATAAAAAAATACTACCTCTTTGTATTTCTCACTACAAGTGTTTTATATAATAACCACACATTTACATAAGAGCAAACAGGTCATGTCTTATACTAAGGTCTAATGATTATTTTGAAAGCAATTAATTACCGATATGTGGAGCACAATGACACATCTTCACACTCTCGCTCTTCAAATAAGGTATCTGGGCATTCTTGGCCTCCGTTGGCTGCTTCTTGGATGATAATCCTGTATCGAGACTGTTTTATTGTAGCATTTCCTGAAGTAAAGGAAAAATAAAATTCTAGTGCCCTTTTATGTGGAGGCAAAGAAAATCCAGGGAGAGGGAGCAATTGAATAAAGAAAAAAAAGAAAAAAGAAGAACCTATGGAAAGACTACCTGGGAAATGAGAATATCAAGAAAAGACCAGAGATTAATACTCAACCTTACTTCTATGAGAAAGAGATATCACACTTAATAACTGTGATTTCAAATCTGTATGTTCTAATATGGGAAGATTGTTTCCCACTGATAATATATTTTAATTAATCAGCATCTATATTACATTTTGCATAAAAGTCCCACAGCATAATCTGAGAGGCTCCAGAAATGCTCTTTGATCTCAAAGCAACAGCTCAGGGGGTTAACATTTTACTATTAGCAATTCTCTCCCTCAGGTGGGGTACTTCCTTCTTTAGGCTACTTTTTACTATGCAAACACTTATTAAAATTAATACATTACTAACATATTTACTTATGGGAATTAGTTTATTAGATTTCTTATTCCTCACAACCTGAGGTAATATGTGTATAATTGGAATTTAGAGAAGAGGCAGTAAAATGACAACAGAACAAAACGTTATCTTCCTGGTTATTTTGCTGACCCGCAGAAGTAGTAAGAGGCACCTGGATAGAAAGACAGTTGATGTTCACTTTAATGTGTGGGGGCATTCATTTCATAATCTTTAGATGCCTTATAATCAACAACTACTTCAAAAATCAATGACAGTGCTTAGCAACTATTTCAATTACTATGTGTAAGATATTGTGCTCGATACACAGATTCTTGAATTCACAATGAAAGGGAAAGAAGAAGGGGCAGACAGATACACACCTAATTATGAGGCTTTGCAGAGTGAGATGTGTCAGACACTGGTGCAGTATTAGGAGAGTACAGAAGAAAGCATAATCACGTGGGGAAACCAAAGACAGTTCCTAGAGAAGGTAGATTTTATTCTGGCATTTGGGGGATAGGTAGAAAAATGATTTTTTTTTTCAGAAAGCAAAACACAAATACTAGATGATATCGCTTATATGTGGAATCTAAAATATGACACTAAGGAACCTCTGTGAAACAGACAGACGCACAGACATAGAAAACAGATTTGTGGTTGTCAAGGAGGGGTAGCGGAGGAGAAAAATCGGGAGTTTCGGATTAGCAGATGTAAACTATTATATATAGGATGGATAAACAAGAAGGTACTCTTATATAGCACAGAGAACTATACTCAATATTCTGTGATAAACCATGATGGGAAAAATATATTCTTAAAAAGAATATATATATATATATATATAAACTGAATCACTTTGCAGAAGAAATTAACACAACTGTATTTCAATAAAATAGAGAAAAAAAGTCTGAAGCCATTTCAGGTCAAAGAAACAGTTTGAGAAAAGACACAAAGTTGTAAGAGTGCATGGACTTAACGAGAAAGATCACATAACTGCATCCAGGAGGAAGATGTATGTGTCTGGGGCTTGTGTGCGGGAGCTTCCGGTGGCTGGAGGAAGAACACAGAGAGGGTTACAAAGAATGGAGAGAAGGAGATGCCTAGGAGGAAACCAAATTAATTTTAAGGTTTAAGACAGCTAACAGACCTAATCATACAAAGTAGGAAATTTCTATAGCCAGCAAACTTCAGTTTCAGTTCAGTTCAGTCGCTCAGTCATGTCCGACTCTTTGCGACCCCAGGAATTGCAGCATGACAGGCCTCTCTGTCCATCACCAACTCCCAGAGTCTACCCAAACCCATGTCCATCGAGTCGGTGATGCCATCCAACCATCTCATCCTCTGTTGTCCCCTTCTCCTCCTGCCCCCAATCCTACCCAGCATTAGGGTCTTTTCCAATGAGTCAACTCTTCGCATGAGGTGGCCAAAGGACTGGAGTTTCAGCTTCAACATCAGTCCTTCCCAGGACTGATCTCCTTTAGGATGGATTAATTGGATCTCCTTGCAGTCCAAGGGACTCTCAGGAGTCTTCTCCAACACCACAGTTCAAAAGCATCAATTCTGCGGCACTCGACTTTCTTCACCGTCCAACTGTCACATCCATACATGACCACTGGAAAAACCATAGCCTTGACTAGACGGACTTTTGTTGGCAAAGTAATGTCTCTGCTTTTAAATATGCTGTCTAGGCTGGCCATAACCTTCCTTCCAAGGAGTAAGCATCTTTTAATTTCATGGCTGCAATCACCATCAGCAGTGATTCTGGAGCCCAAAAAAATAAAGTCTGACACTGTTTCCACTGTTTCCCCATCTATTTGCCATGAAGTGAATGGACCAGATGCCATGATCTTAGTTTTCTGAACGTTGAGCTTTAAGCCAACTTTTTCACTCTCCTCTTTCACTTTCATCAAGAGGCTCTTTAGTTCTTCTTCTCTTTCTGCCATAAGGGTGGTGTCATCTGCATATCTGAGGTTATTGAGATTTCTCCCGGAAATCTTGATTCCAGCTTGTGTTTCTTCCAGCCCAGCGTTTCTCATGACATACTCTGCATAGAAGTTAAATAAGCAGGGGGACAATATACAGCCTTGACGTACACCTTTTCCTATTTGGAACCAGTCTGTTTTTCCATGTCCAGTTCTAACTGTTGCTTCCTGACCTGCATACAGGTTTCTCCAGAGGCAGGTCAGATGGTCTGGTATTTCATCTCTTTCAGAATTTTCCACAGTTTATTGTGATCCACACAGTCAAAGGCTTTGGCATAGTCAATAAAGCAGAAATAGATGTTTTTCTGGAACTCTCTTGCTTTTTTGATGATCCAGCAGATGTTGGCAATTTGATCTCTGGTTCTTCTGCCTTTTCTAAAACCAGCTTGTACATCTGGAAGTTCATGGTTCATGTATTGCTGAAGCCTGGCTTGGAGAATTTTGAGCATTACTTTACTAGCATGTGAGATGAGCGCAATTGTGCGGTAGTTTGAGCAATCTTTGACATTGCCTTTCTTTGGGATTGGAATGAAAACTGACCTTTTCCAGTCCTGTGGCCACTGCTGAGTTTTCCAAATTTGCTGGCATATCGAGTTCAGCACTTTCACAGCATCACCTTTCAGGATTTGAAATAGCTCAACTGGAATTCCATCACCTCCACTAGCTTTGTTCGTAGTGATGCTTTCTAAGGCCCACTTGACTTCACATTCCAGGATGTCTGGCTCTAGGTGAGTGGTCACACCATTGTGATTATCTGGGTCATGAAGATCTTTTTTATATAGTTCTGTGTATTCTTGCCACCTGTTCTTAATATCTTCTGCTTTTGTTAGGTCCATATCATTTCTGTCTTTTATCGAGCCTATCTTTGTAGGAAATGTTCCTTTGGTATCTCTAATTTTCTTGAAGAGATCTCTAGTCTTTCCCAATCTGTTCTTTTCCTCTAATTCTTTGCGTTGATCGCTGAGGAAGGCTTTCTTATCTCTCCTTGCATTCTTTGGAACTCTGCATTCAGATGGGAATATCTTTCCTTTTCTCCTTTGCTTTTCACTTCTCTTCTCTTCCCAGCTATCTGTAAGGCCTCCTCAGACAGCCATTTTTCTTTTTTGCATTTCTTTTCCATGGGGATAGTCTTGATCCCTGTCTCCTGTACAATGTCACGAACCTCTGTCCATAGTTCATCAGGCACTCTGTCTATCAGATCTAGTCCCTTAAATCTATTTGTCACTTCTAATGTGTACTCATAAGGGATTTGATCTAGGTCATACGTGAATGGACTAGTGGTTTTCCCTACTTTCTTCAATTTAAGTCTCAGTTTGGCAATAAGCAGTTCATGATCTGAGCCACAGTCTGCTCCAGGTCTTGTTTTTGCTGACTGTATAGACTTAAGTGGAGCCAAAAAAAAAAAAAAAAAGGAAAAAAGGAGCTTTTATTAAAATAATATATTCACATGGTTTATAAAAAATAATTAATGCAAAAAGACTTACTATAGTGGGAAGCAACTGACCTACATGCCATTCCCTGTCTTCCTCCTTCCAGAATATTCTGAACTCTTAGTATTTAGTTCTTCTGTGGTTACCTCCAAATCTATAAATAATAAGTACATGTCATCACTTGTTGTTTTATTAACTTTAGACATCATCTATTGATTTTCTTCTGTAATCAATGAATATTTATTTTGCACTACCTTTCCATTTTTTTATAATTGTATCATTATTTTTATGCCTCTCCTCATTATTTAAAGATTTTATATAACCTGCATTTTTTTCTGTCCCACTTCTCACTCCCATCCTCCATTAGATCAGCCACTATGTTTCTAAAGGGTTTTCTGGGCAGATGAACTTCCTTTTTTATTGCCATCTACTTTCTGCTATATTAAGTTCTGTCTTCCTGTGCTGCATGGTCTGTTTCTATGCTCTTCAGTCTTTGTCCATTGAATCTTTCATAAACAAGTTTAGACATCTCAATCACTGATGGAACTCTCTTTGTTTTTGACAAAGAATTGGGAATTTTAAAATCCATTTCTATCGCTTTAATGAGATTATGAGAAGGGGAGACTAAAAGTTAAGGAGATATATGAGGTCTTTGGGGACTTCCCTCATAGCTCAATCAGTAAAATATCTGCCTGCAATGCAGAAGACCTGGGTTTGATCCCTGGGTCAGGAAGATCCCCTGGAGAAGAACATGGCAACCCACTCCAGTATTCTTGCCTAGAGAATCCCATGGGCAGAGGAGCCTGGTGGGCTACAGTCCATGGAGTCACAAGAGTTGGACAAGACTTAGTGACTAAACCACCACCACCACCACCGTGCGGTGTTTTCTGTCCACTGCCTATTTTGGCCCTTCTTTGTACTCAGAGATCCAACCACAGAAGGTATGTATTAGTGGCCACCTTGTCCATTGGCTTCTGGTCAGCTTTGGTCAAAGGTGGTTTGGGGCACACAGTGGAAAGAAAAAAGTTGACAGAGGAAGAGAAGACAGAGAGAGAAGAAAATCAGGGCACTTATTCCACCAGATTTCATCCTCTAAATCACCTCACAGTTGGTTCCCTCGCTCCCCAGAGCCACAGATCTAATGGAGCGGTACTCAGCTGCAACTACTTTCTTGGAGTTCCTCTAATAGCTCCTACAGGTATCAACTTTCAGGCTCCCAACTGTCCCTAGCCAGGTACTATTAATTTCCATTAACCCTGTCCTCTCCTTTGTATTAGAGACTGTTCCTTCATTAAATTTTCCCCATTTGAGTGGGCCACCTATTTCCTACCAGGACATGCTTATCAAGTCAAAGGACAGTTGCTATTATTTGGCTGAGAAGAATGGTATAATTGACCTCTTTTTAATGTGGTTAAGGCCCAGTGAGGAGTATAGAAAAAGAAGGCTAAAAAGGAGCAGGGGGTGGGGGGGAAGTATAATTAAAACAGTTCTACATAATAATATGCAAGCTATCTTTATCGGGGTGGGGACAATCTGGATAAATAATTGTGCCTTTAGGAAAAAGTCTCCCCCCTCCCCCAGTTAATCCCAATTACACTGTACTTACTCTGGTAATTATTGTTATTATTGTTTACCCTTAGGAAGTGTGGGGTTGTGTGTGTGTGTGTCCGTTTGCTTTGTCCAAGTGTAATCTTAGGAGTCCAGAAATGAACACTGAAGACAACAGGAACAATTAAGGAGTTGACTTTACCCCATATTGAGAGAGAACATAGATCAATGCCTCTCCCTTCACAGGACATACATACACCCACACCCACACCCACATCCACACCTACACCCACACCACACACACAGAGTGCAAGCTCACACTTGATGTATTCTACCTTATGGTGTAATTCCAGGTCAAATAATTCAAAGTTTTAGAAAAATAGTCACATTGATTATCATGCTCTATAGATCTTAAGGTGAAGGTTGAAAAGGATGGGCTCTATGGGCAAAATAAACTCTTAGAACTGAGGTCACACTTTTCCAGAGGAAAAAAATGATTGGCACCACAGAAATTAAGAATTATTTCATGTCTTTGAAGAGAGAGAGAGAAATAAGAGAGGCCTCTAAATAGAGGGAAACACCCCCAGGATCTGCGAGACACCAGTTAAGACTTTCTTGTTGTAAGTGAACATGTGTTTCTTTTTTCTTGAACATTGGAATAGTCAGATTTAGCATTCAGGTTTTTTTTTTTTTTAATAAATTTATTTATTTTAGTTGGGGGCTAATTACTTTACAATATTGTAGTAGTTTATGCCATACATTGACATGAATCAGCCATAGGTTTACATGTGTTCCCCATCCTGAACCCTCCTCCCACCTCCCTCCCCATCCCATCCCTCTGGGTCATCCCAATGCCCCAGCCCTGAGCATTTGTCTCATGCATAGAACATGGAATGGTGTTTCGCTTCACATATGATAATATACATGTTTCAATGCTATTGTCCCAGAACGTCCCACCCTCACCTTCTCCCTCAGAGTCCATAAGACTGTTCTATGCATCTGTGTCTCTTATTCTGTCTCACATATAGGGTTACCATTACCATCTTTCAAATTCCATATATATGCATTAGTATACTGTATTGGTGTTTTTCTTTCTGGCTTACTTCACTCTGTATAATGGGCTCCAGTTTCATCCTAGAACCGATTCAAATGTATTTTTTTTAATGGCTGAGTAATATTCCATTGTGTATATGTACCACAGCTTCCTTAGCATTCAGGTTTTAAGGATTTTCCCCTTCCCTATGAAGTACAGTGCTTCAAATTATGACAACAGAATTGGTTTTGCAGAATGGACACAATTTAGCTGATGTCATGGGAAGCTCAAGGACAGGCAGGTCCACACTTGAGATGAAGCATCCAATTGTCTTCTCACACATGAATTTTGAAGGCAGCATGAGGGTAGCGGTTTTTTCTCAAAATAGGACAATACTTCCAGAAATGTGAGTGGTGATTAGCAACAAAAGAAGTGGACGCTCCTGACAGCACCCAATATCATGGCTTAAAGCCAGACAAGAGAGGATGAGCAAAAGGCCAAGTAGAAGCTCTCAGGAAGTGATGTCAGTTTCTGTTGCCTTTGAATACATAAGAAAATGATTTCTGAGAAGTAATACTGAGAGGCAAACATAATGGCTTTGTAGGTGGAAAACATTCGTATTACATATGTACCAAGAACACATTAGAGATTTCTAAGAATTATCACTTTAATCCATATCAGATCCATTTCTGGGCATTTTGCATATGCTATCTCATTCTTTTACTGCAACACTTTATGAGGTTGGTATTATTACTATTGTTTTATTATTATCATTATTGTTATGATACCCATTTGACAGACATGAAAACAGAGGTCAGAAGGGGTCGATAATTTCCACAAAATATTTTCCTTAAAATAATTTCCTATCTAGGATGAAAAGAATAGCTAGGTAGACATCAAAACCCATGACTTTTCCATAAAAGAGATTTTAGAGTAAGATGAAGAGAAAGAAAGGGGCATTCCAAGCAGGAGTTCATGTCACAGGGTCTGTTATTCCCAGGGGACGCTTCTTTCCTAATCAGTTCTCCAACAGTACCCTGCTGGCAGAGGGCTTCAAGTATCACTAAAAGCAGTGTTTGTAGGGCTTTGTGAGCAACGCTTTCAACCTCATTAGGCCTATGAAAAACAACAACAAATGAAAGTGCCTGTTTGCAAACAAACAATTGCTCAAGCATGATCGTGGCCAATAAACAACTAGTCTACATTCAGCTTTAATTTGCACGTACTTTATCATTAATAGGTCACTGAGCATAATTAAACCTAAGTTATTAATTATAGTCAAAAGATATAACATTTAGAAAAGATGGCAACTTAAATATCAACAGCCGTATTTCATAAGGAAAATATGTGAGTGGACTACAAACACTGAGGGGTGTTTAGAGATTCTCAGCGAAGTCTTTCCTAAACAGATGGTAGCCAAGGTGGAGGAAAAGAGTACCTCTGGGTGACTCACAGCCAGGTGAGCTGGGGCACATTACACCAACCCGAAGAGTCAAGGGTGTTGAGCCCTGATACCGGGGTTATTCAATCAGTGATTTGAAATAAACAATTTAACCTCTATATTTCCAACTGATTTGAAATGTGAGAGCAGGGAGCAAGTAGAGCATGGTGAGCATAAGCACTGGCTGACAGGGAGGCAGAATTTTGATGGTACATTCATAACAAATGACCTCTCTGACTTTCCCTGGTTTCTCTATTGTTTCAGTTACTAATAGGCTTAATGGATTTCAGCAACTCGCTCTGCTTCTAGGCACCAATATCCTTCTAGGCTTATTGACTTGTAACTCTTGGTTGCCACCTAGTGCTCTTCTTCTTCCTCCCCACTTACATACCCAATTCACCATTAAAAACAAAGCCAAAATTCTGTTGATTATTCCTCTCTAACCAGTGGATCTTAAAGCCAAAGGATGGTACCAGTGATATTTTAAGATTTGTATCATATAAGCAAGCCAATGTGTGTGTGTGCGCTCAGCTGTGTCCAACTCATGGACTGTAGCTTGCCAGGTTCCTCTGTCCATGGGATTTTCCCAGGCAAGAATATTGAACTAGGTTGCCATTTCTTCCTCCAGGGATCTTCCTAACCCAGGAAATGAACCTGTGTCTCTTGTGTCTCATGCATTGGCAGAAAGATTCTTTACCACTAGTGCTACCTGGGCTTGTAAACATCCACTCATTAAATACTTCCTGGGGTGGAGTTACAACTCTAGTGCATATTAGATTTCAGACAATTCCTTTAATCACTCTGAACCTCAGTTTCCTTGGCTATAAAACAGGGTGACTCCTGTTTCATACGACTGCTTTGAGGATTAAACGAGATACACATGTAAAGCATGTCAACACTACTGGTACAGGGAATCTTCTCCAGAGTTATAAAAGTTCATGAGAGAGGGAGAAGAAAGCGTTTTAAGAAAAAAGGAGGTGAAAAGCTTAATAGTTGATCTTCTTTCTAATTAAAATATAAGTGTGGCAAAACAGTCTTCTGTGCAATGGTGGGTCGCATTCATGTTTGAGCATCTAAAGGTGGACCATGAGTGGCTTGAAATCATTCCATGTTTCTAGTAATTAAACTCCAATACAAGGCAGTTAGGCTCCAAACCACCTTCTGTTATCATGGAGAGGAATGGGTGGGGGGAATCAAACAAATCCTATTTGCTAGGACAGTCCTCGTTTACTGCCTATTATTTGGCCTTCAATTATTAATAGCTCTATATACTACTTTGCAGAAAGACCTCTGTTATAAAAATTAAATGATAACTCAGGAAAAAGATCATCACCCATGCGAATGCAAGAAAACAAACACCATTTTTGTTTCTCATTGCACCAAAGGGGTTGCATTTTTCAAATGTGTGGAAAAGACTCTCTCCCCCACAAACTTATCGAAAGAACATCTGAATGCTCGAGCAAAGTTCGCAAGGTCTACTTATGAATGCTGGCAGAGGACGTAGACATTTATCAAGTCAGCGCATTATCTTCAGAAGGATGGTAGGAGAATTTATAAAGATAAAAAAGAGAGGACAAAAGAGTTAGGGACGGGAGGAACCGTCCTGGGGAGGGTGTGTAAAAGAGGGAAAATTTCTAAGCACGAGCAAACCTTCTCACCGGCGGTTTGGGGGAAGATTTCGAATCTCGGAGGGCAACATAACCGGGAGATTCAATAAATAAAACCCCTGATTACGTGCCTAAAGGCAACTCCAGTAAAGAACACCAAGACGCCCGCAATCCGCCTACCAGCATATTGTGGGGGCTGGGCGGAGGAGGAGCGTGTGGCACTGCTTAGGGTAGGAGGGCCGCTAAGTGAGATCGTAACCTAACTGTTGTGGACAGCCAGAGAGAGAGAACTACACCTGTCGAAAAACCCAAAGCCCGCCTCTGCGCCACTCTGCCGGCCCGCCAACTCCGCTCTCAAAGGATGAGCAATACAGGGAAGAGCTACCGGCAGCCGGACCGCCCCATCCCCGTCGGACACAGCGGGCAGGCTGGGACCAGCCCAGAGCCGGAAGGAAGAAAGGGGCGAACTCGGCTCCAGAGAGGGCAACCCCTCCCAAAAATGCAAACAGGCTCCCAGTTTCTAAGCAAGGACTGCCTGAGATCCCGGAGGGTCTACAGCCGCCGGGAGCGGTCGCAGCCAGAGACCAGTCCCCGAACTGGACACAAAGCAAAGGGAGCCGGAGCCGGGGCGCGCCCGTGTAAACCGTAAACCGAGGCGGGGACCGGGAGGTGATAAGCCGCACCTGGGCGGTGCGCTCGCCAAACTCTGGTGCCTGAGCTGTCTGAGCTGCTTCCAGGGACCGGGTACGGCGCAAAAACCGCGGCCCAACGAGTCTGCGCCTCGGTGGAGTACCGGGATAGCAGCGGCCCGCGAACCGAGGGGGGGACCAGGGAGGGTGAAGCCGCACCGCCCTGACAGGGGAGGTGGAGCGCTCGCCATACTCCGGCTGCCTGAGCTTGCTTCCGACCGGGAACGGCGCAAACCGCGACACCCAACACGAAGTCTGCGCCCGGTGGAGTACCAGGGAAGCGCGCCCGTTAAACTGAGGCGAGGGACCAGGGATGGTGATAAAAGCCGCATCGCCCATAGGGGAGTGTCGCGCTCACCTAATCCCGGCTGCCTGAGCTTGCTTCCGACCGGGGGGGGAAACGGCGAAGACCGCCGGCCAACCGAGTCTGCGCCTTTGTGGAGTACCGGGAACCTGAACCGAAGCAGTTTTAAAACCTGGGAAGTGCGGCATATCTGGGCCCACCCACCGGCCAGAGTAACCTGAAGCCTGAGCGGGGGTTGACGGGGAATGCACACTCTCTGACGTGGGCGGGGTGAAACCCAGTGTGGCCGAGACACTGTAAGCTCTCCAACCCACACGCCGTGATATGGTGGCAGTGGTCCTCTCTCCCCTCAGCTGGACTGAGCATGTAGAACCTATAAGAGACACCCTCCGCCCCTTTGTGGCAGGGCGGAAATTAGACACTGAAAGGACCCTCCAAAACAAAAAGCCAAATAAACCAGAGGTAAAAAGAGCGTTTGGAAGGGGGACAGGCCTCAAACAGGATTCAAAATCCTGTAGTTAACACGGATCTGCCACTGAAAGGGGCCTCTAGATCTTGAAATGTATAAGCAGGAACAAGGATTTATCTGAAACTGAAGAGACCCCCACGGCTCACAACGGCTCAGGAGAAAGTCCGGGATATTATATTTTTACTATTATCATTTATTTTATTTTTTTTTATTATTATTTTTTATTTTTTTTCTTTCTTATTCTATTAATACCTTCTATATTACACCTTTATTTTTCATTTTCATAACCCACCACTACCTTGAAAAAAAAAAAAAACCCTATTTTTAAAACAAACTGACGTACATATATCTTATGCTTTTTGCGTTTTCTTTTTTTATTTTATTTTTATTATTATTTTTTTTACTGTTTTTTCCTGTTTTTCTTTTCTTTTTTACTGTTTATACTGTTTTTTTACTGTCTTTTTTGCTTTTTTACTGTTGTTCTTTGTGTGTGTGTGTGTGTTTTCATATGGTATGATTTATAAGAGTCTAAACCTCTAATCCAGATTTTTAATTTTTGTTTTATCATATTTGATGAATCAATTTTGGGCATTTAAGAATACAATCTTTAGTACCCATTTTTTACTCAAAAGAGTGTGATTACTGTCCTGATTACTCTCTCCCTCTATTGCGCTTCCTTCTTCTCCCCCAGGGAACTCTATCTCCCACCATCCTCTTCTCTTCTCAACCCAATTCTGTGAAATCTCTGAGGGTGGTTCCGGATACCAGAGAACACTTCGGGAATGAATACTGCCCAGGATCTCTCTCTTCCCTCTTGATTCCTCCCTTTTACTCATCCTCACTCTACTGCTTTCATCCCCCCTTCTCTATGTATCTCTGTGAACTCTCTGAGGCTCCAGGATGTGGAAAGCACAGAGGGACGTGTTACTGGATAGACTGCTACTCCACGTTTGAGTCCCCCTCTCTCCTCCTGCCGTCACCTCAACCTCCTCCCTTCACTCTCCATGTAACTCAGTGAAACCTCTCTGGGTATCCCTCACTGTGGTGAATTATTTTCACCATTAACCTAAAAGGTTTTTTATTGATGCTGTATGGATGGAGTAGGTCTTGAGGCTACTGCAAAGAATAAGACTGAAAGCCAGGAGGAAACATTAATTAATAAGAGTATCTTCCAAAAGCCTCCCACTTATACACTGAAACCTAAGCTCCACCCAAGAGCCAATAAGTTCCTGAGCAAAGGACATTACCACGCTAACTCTCCAGGCAACGCAGGAAAACATAGCCACAATGAGCATCAATATAAGGCTGCCAGAAGGCACACCAAATCCATAGACATCTCAAAACTCAATACTGGACACTCCATTGCACTCTAAAAGAGAAGAAATCCAGCTTTCCAATCCAACGAACACGGAACAAGGCATCCTCCAACCAGGAAACCTTGACAAAAAGCCACCCATCCAACCCACCCACAGTGAGGAAACCTCCGCCACAATAAAGAGGGAACTTCAAACTACCAGAATACAGAAAAGGCCACGCCTAACACACGCAAATCTAAACAAGATGATAAAAGGCAGAGGAAATTCTCAACAAGTAAAGGGAAAATGAGAATGCCCCACCAAAACCAAACAAAAGAGGAGGAGATAGGGGAATCTATCTGAAAAGAATTTAAGAATCATGATAGTAAAATGATCCAAAATATTGAAATAAAATGGCGTTACAGATAAATAGGCCTGGAGGACAAGGGATTTTGAGAGATGCAAGAAA
Organism: Okapia johnstoni; assembly: GCA_024291935.2. Taxonomy (NCBI): domain Eukaryota; kingdom Metazoa; phylum Chordata; class Mammalia; order Artiodactyla; family Giraffidae; genus Okapia; species Okapia johnstoni. The sequence goes on from CM044319.1 coordinate 35,500,214, forward strand.
TGTTTACCAAGGACTAGAAGAAATAAAAAAGGAGTCAATACATTTTGAATAATGATAGTAAAGGAGATAAAAAGACCACGCTGGCAGGGACCAACAGTAGAATAACAGAGGCAGAAGATAAGGATTAAGTGAGGTAGAAGATAGAATGGTGGAATTAAACGAAGAATGAGAGGAAAAAAAGAAAAAAGAATCAAAAGTAAATGAGAAAAACCTCAGGGGAACTCTGGGAATCTTGAAAAACGCACCAAACATTTCGATCATAGGGAGTCCCAGAAGAAGAAGATAAAAAGGAAAGGCCATGAAAAGATACTTCGAGGAGATAATAGTTGAAAAATTTCCCTAAAATGAGGAAGGAATAGTCACAGAAGGGTCCAAGAAACCCAGTGAGAGTACCAAACAGGATAAACCCAAGGCGAAAACACCCAAGAACTATTAATCAAAATTAACAAAGATCAAACACAAAGAACAAATATTTAAAGCAGCATAGGGAAAAACACACAAATAACACCAAGGGGATCCCATAAGGATAAAACAGCTGATCTTCAATAGAAAATCCTTCAGGTAGAAGGAATGGCAGGACATACTTAAAGTAATGAAAGGAAATATTCTACAACCCAGGTTACTGTTTACCCGGCAATAAAAAAAGGATCTCATTCAGATATGAAGGAGAATTCAAATCTCGCTTTACTGGGACAAGCAAGAACTGAGGGAATTTCAGCACCACCAAACCAGCTCTCCAACAAATGCTAAAGGATCTTCTCTAAACAGGAAAACAGAAAGGATGTTTAAACACGAACTTAAAACTACAAGTAAATGGCAACGGGACATACTTATCAATTAATTACCTTAAATGTAAATGGGCTTGACGAATGGCCCAACCAAAAGACAAAGAGTGGCTGAGTTGGATACAAAAACAAGACCCCTACATTTGCTTTCTAAAAGAGACCCACCTCAAAACTAGGGACACATACAGACTGAATGTGGAAGGATGGAAAAAATATATTTCATGCAAAATGGAGACCACAAAGAAAGCAGGAGGTACGCTATACTCATTTCAGATAAAATAGACTTTAAAATAAAGGCTTGTGAAAAGGGACAAAGAAGGACACTACATAATGATCAAAGGTCAATCCAGAAGAAGATGTAACTAATTATAAATATAATTGCACCCAAACATAGGAGCACACAATATTTAGGCAAATACTAACAAGTATGAAAGGGGTGAAGTTAACAACTAAACACAATATTAGTGGAGAGACTTTAACACTCCACTACACCTATGGAGATAGATAAACAAACAGAAAATTAACAAGGAAACACAAACTTTAAATGTATACTATAGACAAATTAGTTTTAATCGATTTTTTTCAGGGACTTTCTTAACCCCAAAACAAGGCAATTTCACCTTTTTCTCAAGTGCACATGGAACTTTCTCCAGGATCGATCACATCCTGGGCCATAAATCTAGCCTTGGTAAATTCCAAAAAATTGAAAATCATCCAAGCCATCTTTCTCTGACCACAATGCAGTAAGATTAGACCTCAAATTACAGGGAAAAAAACTATTAAAAATTTCCAACATATGGAGGGCCTAAACAAAACACGCTTCTGAATAACCAAAAAATCACAGAAGAAATCAAAAAGAATTCAAAAATATGCATCGGAAACGAATGAAAATGAAAACACAACAACCCAAAACCTATGGGACACTGTAAAAGGCAATGCTAAGGGGAAGGTTCATGCAATACAGGCGTTACCTCAAGAAACAAGAAAAAAACTCAAATAAATAAACTAAACTCTACACTAAAGGCAAACTAGAGAAGGGAAGAAATGAAGAACCCCAGGTTAGTAGAAGGAAAGAAATCTTAAAAATTAGGGCAGAAATAAATGCTCAAAAGAAACAAAGAGGACCATAGCAAAAATCAAACAAAAACTAATAAGTTGGTTTTCGAGAAGATAAACAAATGACAAAGCCATTAGCCAGACTCATCAAAAACCAAAGGAGAAGAATCAGATCAACAAAATGTAGAAATGAAAATGGAGAGATCACAACAGACTACACAGAAATACAAAGGATCATAGTGACTACTCAACAGCGATATGCCAATAAAATGGACAATTGGAAGAAATGGAAAATTCTTAGAAAAGTATAACTTTCAAATTGGAACAGGAAAGAAATAGAAGATCTTAACAGGACCCATCACAAGAACGGAATCGTAACTGTAATCAGAATCTTCCAGCAAACAAAAGCCCAGGACCAGACGGCTTCACTGCGGTATTCTACCAAAAAATTTTGAGATGAGCTAACACTATCCTACCTCAAACTCTTCCAGAGAATGCGGGAAGATAGGTAAAACTTCCAAACTCATTTCTATTGAGGCCACCATCACCCTAATTCCAAAACCAGACAAAGATGTCAAAAAAAGGAAAAACTACAGGCCTATATATGATGAACAATAGATGCAAAAAATCCTTAATAAAATTCTAGCAAACAGAATCCTAACATCATATATAAAAAGATCATACTCATGACCAAGTGGGCTTTATCCCAGGTATGCAAGGTTTCTTTAAACATCAGCAAATCAATCAGTGTATTCACCACATTAACAATTGAAAGATAAGAACAATATGATTATCTCAATAGGATGCAGAAAAGAAAAAAGCCTTTGACAAAATGCAACATCCATTTTATGGATAAAAACTCTCCAGAAAGCAGGAATAGGAAGGAACATACCTCAACATATTAAAAAAGATATATATGACAACCCACAGCAAAACATTATCACTCAATGGTGAAAAAACTGAAAGCATTTCCCCTAAATTCAGGAACAAGGCAAAGGTGCCCACTTTACCACTACTTTTCAACATAGTTCTGGAAGTTTTGGCCACAGCAATCAGAGAGGAAAAAAAGAAATAAAAAGGAAATACAGATAGGAAAAGAAGAAGTAAAACTCTCACTGTTTGCAGATGACATGATCTCTACATAGAAAACCCTAAAGATTCTACCAGAAAACTACTAGAGCTAATCAATGAATATAGTAAAGTTGCAGGATACAAAATTAACAACCACAGAAAGAAATCCCTTGCATTCCTATACACCAATATGACGAAAACAGAAAGAAAATTAAGGAAACAATTACCATTTCACATTGCAAACAAAAAGAATAAAATATTAGGATATTTCTACTAAAGAAAACAAAAGAACTTATATATAGAAAACTATAAAAACACTGATGAAAGAAATCAAAATGGACACAAAAACTGATGGAGAAATATACCGTGTTCATGGATTGGAAGAAATATTATAGTGAAATGAGTATACTTCCCATAAGCAATCTACAGGTTTCAATGCAATCCCTATCAAACTACCAATGATATTTTTCACAGAACTAGAACAAATCATTTCACAATTTGTATGGAAGTATAAGAAACCTCGAATAGCCAAAGCAATCTTGAGAAAGAAGAATGGAACTGGAGGAATCAACCTGCCTGACTTCAAGCTTCTACTACAAAGCCACAGTCATTCAAGACAGTTTGGTACTGGCAAAGGGATAGAAATATAGATCAATGGAACAAAAATAGAAAGCCCAGAGATAAACCCCACGCACCTATGGGCACCTATCTTCGACAAAGGAGGCAAGAGTAATACAATGGAGAAAAGGACAATTCTTTAACAAGGTGGTGCTGGGAAAACTGGTAACCACTTGTAATAGAATTGGAAACTAGAACACTTCCTAACACCATACAAAAATAAACTCAAAAATGGATTATTAAAGATTAAATGTTAAGACCAGAAACACTATAAATCCTACCTAGAGGAATACATAGGCAAAACACTCTCCGACATAAATCACAGCAGGACTCCATGAACCACCCCCAGATATTGGAAATAAAAGCAAAAATAAAAAAATGGGACTAAATCCAAAAATTAAAAGCTTTTGCCACAACAAGGAAACTATAAGCAAGGTGAGAAAAGACAGCTTCAGAATGGGAAAAATAATAGCAAACGAAGCAAACAGACAAAAATTCAATCTCAAAAATATACAAGCAACTCCTGCAGCTGAATTCCAGAAAAATAAACGACCCAATCAAAAAATGGGCCAAAGAACTAAACAGACATTTCTCCAAAGAAGACATACAGATGGCTAACAAACACATGAAAAGATGCTCAAACATACATCAATTATTAGAGAATTTGCAAATCAAAACCACATGAGGTACTACACACCAGTCAGAATGGCTGCTATCCAAAATCTACAAGCAATAAATTGCTGGAGAGGGTGTGGAGAAAAGGGAACCCTCTTACACTGTTGGTGGGAATGCAAACTAGTACAGCCACTATGGAGAACAGTGTGGAGATTCCTTAAAAAACTGGGAATAGAACTGCCATATGACCCAGCAATCCCACTGCTAGGCATATACACCGAGGAAACCAGAATTGAAAGAGACGCGTGTACCCCAATGTTCATCGCAGCACTGTTTACAATAGCCAGGACATGGAAGCAACCTAGATGTCCATCGGCAGATGAATGGATAAGGAAGCTGTGGTACATATACACAATGGAATATTACTCAGCCATTAAAAAGAATACATTTGAATCGTTCTATTGAGATGGATGAAACTGGAGCCCATTATACAGAGTGAAGTGAAGCCAGAAAGAAATAGCACAATTTCAGTATACTAATGCATGTATATGGAATTTGAAATATGGTAATGGTTAACCCTATTATGCGAGACAGAATAAGAAGACACAGATGCAGTGAACAGTCCTGTGGACTCTGAGGAGAAGGTGACGGTTGGGACGTTCTGGGACAAAAACATTGAAAATTTATATTGCTTATGTAAAGCAGAAACACCATTCCATGGTCTATGCATGGGAAGGATGCTCAGGGATGGGAGCGTTGGGATGGCACACTGAGGGATGGGAGGGGGAGGGAAGATGGGAGGAGGGTTTGGAGGGGGGCAACAGTGAAACCATGGATGATTCATGTCGATTGTATGGCAAAAAAATACTACATATTGTAAAGTAATTAGCCCCAACTAAAAATAAAAAAAAAAAGAAAAGAAAAAAAAAATGGAAAATAAACTTAATTAAAAAAAAATAAATAAAAAAATAGTGATTTTAAAAAAAAAAAAAAAAAAAAAAATAAAAAATAAAAAAAAAAAAACATAATGGTGTGGTTGGGACGGGATGTGAGGAAAAAGTAGGATGCCTGTTCTTAAAACTTAATCTATTCAATCTGATCATTTGATCTTATTATCTTATGCATCAGAATTCTGCTTGAGATAGCAGTTCATGCGTTGAAGAAGAACTGTTTTTGTGTAACGCACGCTTCCTTATAAATCATAAAAATTAAAAATTAAAGGGAAAAGAAGAATATAGGGCTTATTCAAAATAATCAACTAGACCTACTTGTATGTGTTCTTTATAATAGAAACGTCACAAATTGATGCATGTAAACTAAAGGGAACCAAACACTGAATCAAAGTGGAGCTTCAGAGGAATAAGTTTCACTTGTCTAAAAATTCCAATTGGTTATTAGAAGCCTGGTTTCTAAGTCAATTCTTAGACAGAGATTGCAATATGGTACATTAGGCAGTTCCAGGTTTTCATCACAGCAAATCCCCTAAAATGTAGATTCTGTTTAACTGATTCACTATACACAAGAGAATACTTATTCCTACCTTATTCACAACAGTTTTTGTGATTTGAAGTGATTTCCTTTTCAGATAAAAATTACCCTAAACCAGGAATTCACCAGCCCAACTTTTTTCTCACTTAAATTTGGGAGAAATACATACTGTGACTTGAGTTCTCAGAGGGAAAGCAGTACTTACCAGCATATAGTGTTGTTGTCTTTATGATAAATATTTTATCAGGTAATTGTATACATGGAGCTACCAACATGTTGGTGCTAGTGGTTAAGAATCTGCTTGCAATGCAGGAGGACCCAGGTTCAATCCCTGGGTTGGGAAGATCCCCTGGAGAAGAGGAAATGGCAACCACTCCAGTATTCTTGCCTGGAAAATTTCATGGACAGAGGATCTGGCGGGCTACAGTCCATGGGTCGCAAAGAACTGGACACAAATGGAGCGACTGAGACCACACCACACCATACATGGAGCCGATACTCATACCTAAGAGCTATGTGTTAACGATGTGTACCTATGTAGTTTTAAATCTCCCAGTAATGGCAGAAGTGAAAACATTGATTTGAGAGATGATATGTAGAGTCTCTCCATGAGTTCTATAAGCATTCATGAAATGGATAGTTAAACATTGCATTTATTTTCAAAGGCCATCAATCTGGTATGTTCTCTCTGTGCTCAAGGGGATTAGAAGGTTGTAAGTCAGTTATCAAATGCTCTTTATCCCAGAAGGGTAGGGATGGGGGTAAGGAGGGAGGCTCCAGGGGGAAGGGATTATTATATATTATATATATATATATATATACACACACACCACACACACACACACACACACACACATATACAATATATATATTAAAATAAAAATTATGGATCTGATTCACATTGTGGTATAGCAGAACCATAATAATTTAAAAAAATGAACACTGAGCCTGTTTATATATGGATGAAATTAAACAAAATTGCAAAGTTTTCTGTTAAAATTCAGAAATGCTAAAAAAAAAAAACAAAAGTCTCCAGGATATTCCATATATACCTTTTATTTTGAAATGTTGCCTGAAAAAATATATTTATGGTCTTAAAATTTTCATATCATCATTCACTTCGCAAAAAGAGGTCAATTCAATGGTTCTGGCAATAGACTAGACTACCAGAACCTCTGGGCTTTCTAATCCCAGTTCATTATCTGAATCATGATAATGGACCTTACGCATCACAACTTAACTTTCTGAACTTCCAATTTTTTCGCTTGTACTATATGGTAATATTGTCAAGCAATTCACAAGATAGTTGATAAGGAATGTTTAATTAAGTGAGGACATAAAGCAGTTTGAAAATTGTTATTAATAACTACATACAGAACCATAGAAATTAATGCAAGTCTTTAAAAATTATTTCAAAAGAACAATTCATGTTTCACATCTGCATGGGATGACCAGTCAAGGCAAAAAATAAACATTTTCTTTCTATGGCAGGCACTCAGGTGAGGCCTACGCAATAGTTCTAATCTCTGCCGAGGGGATCAAACCAGTCAATCCTAAAGGAAATCAGTCCTGAATATTCACTGGAAGAACTGATTCTGAAGCTGAAACTTCAATACTTTGGCCACCTGATGCAAAGAACTGACTCATTGGAAAAGACCCTGATGTTGGGAAAGATTGAAGGCAGGAGAAGAAGGGGAACAACAGAGGATGAGACAGTTGGATGGCATCACCAACTCGATGGACATGAATTTGAGCAGGCTCCAGGAGTTGGTCATGGACAGGGAAGCCTGGCATGCTGCAGTCCATGGGGACTCAAAGAGTCAGACACGACTGAGCAACTGAACTGAACTGAACCAGGGACTATCTCCAGTTTCCTCTACTCGCTATCCTCAACTACCAATGTACTTAAAATATCTCCAATCTGGAGAGCTAACCTTCCAAATAGTGGCCAGTCCTTCCTCTTGCTAAATAGCAAAACTAAGTCCTGCATAGCTAATCTTGCCATGCATAGACTCAGTCCATGTGGTCCTTAACCCTAGCTGCATATTAGAATTTCAAAGGGTGCTTTTATAGACTCCTAATACCCCTCAATCCAAACCATTTAAATCAGAATATCTCAGGGGTGGAGCCCAAGCATTGATCTGTTAAAAAAATCTCCAGGGCAGAAAACCACTGATTTAGCTCATTGAGAGCTAGCATATCATATTCATCCAGTATGTAAAACAGGAAAAAGAATGCAGCATGCTTAACCAAGCAATAGAAAACAAAGGAGCACCAGCTAAATCAAGACTGCTCTCACCACATCTAAAAAATGCAACCTTCCCTCTAGCTAAGTACATTATAATGGATATAATTGGAAATATGTGCTATAAAGAAGGAGGGTTAACAAAACTATGTGCTGCACTTGTCTTTTCTTCTTGCCAGTGAGTGAGGAAATGACGGGGATTTATTTCACCCCCAACCCGACTCCTTTTCATTTTCGCAGATGAAGTGTCTAGAAGTTGCCTGCCACAGTTCTCCCTAATGTGTTGCACTCTATCAGCATTAAGACTGAACTATACTGCAATGCCATATTGCACTGTATACAGGCAGGTTTTGGGGGGACACAGATGTCAGCTAAAACACAGGCTCAAGAAGCTGTCATCATTATTAGACATGGATCCACAACTATACATTAGAAAAATCCTTTTAAATAATGCGTGTTGCCCTAGCCCATTAATGCTTTATGCTTTCATGGGCATGAAACGATGATATCTATGACCAGTCTTGTGCTGATTGCCAGAGGAGAGAAGCGTTTTCAGGTCAAGCTCATGTGTCATAGCACAGTAAGGACAGAGATTTCAGAACCTTTGGAGATAGAAACTTTAGCTAGAAACTTTAGAACTTCAGATCCCCCAATCTTTTTACAAGAGAGTAAAGTGTAGCATTTGGCCATTTGAGGTATGGAGTCTGACATCTTTAAATGCATCATCAAGTATGATGGCTCAACCACATAAATCCTGGTTTCTGCAACTTCTTGCAACGTCCCTTCCAGGATGTATCTACATGTAAAATGCAGGGAATCAATGTAACATTCAGGGAATCAATCACACATTAATATCAGTTGTGACATTAAAAGCTGGTTTGGGAATAGTGGTAGGAAATGTTAAAGGAAAAGTGAAAGTGAAGTCGCTCAGTCGTGTCCGACTCTTTGTGACCCCATGAACTGGGGCCTACCAGGATCCTCCGTCCATGGGATTTTCCAGCAAGAGTACTGGAGTGTGTTGCTATTTCCTTCTCCAGGGGATCTTCCCGACCCAGGGATCGAACCCGGGTCTCCCGCATTGTAGGCAGATGCTTTACCATCTGATCCACCAGGGGATAAAGGAAAATAACTATGAAAGTAAATAGTCAAAATAAAGTTTTTCATTTTCAACTATAAATTTTAGAATAATGTAGACAAAGTCTCTTAATTATCCCTTTTATACATTAGGTATGTGCTATCTACTGTCTTACTATCTTTATTATTTTGCAACGTCAACATAAAGTCACTAGGTTTTGAAACTCCTTTTTTGGCTTAGTACTGGTGGGATAACATGACTTCAGTGAATCTAGAATTCCAGGTTTATGAACTTGGAAAAATTATTTATATCACCTGGTATATAAAGGTCCTTTAATAGGAATACACAAGAAGAATACAGATGGTAATGATGCTGGGAAAGATTGAGGGCAGGAGGAAAAGAGGGTGACAGAGGATGAGATGATTAGATGGCATCTAACTCAATGGACATGAATTTGAGCAAACTTTGGGAGATAGTTAAAGACAGGGAAGCCTAGTGTGCTGCAGCCCATGGGGTTGCAAAGAGTCGGATATGGCTTAGCAACTCAACTGACGTATATAAAATTGTTCATTCGTAGACAAGTTAGTGTCGAGAATGGGGCAAGTGCATTTCCTCTTGCTCTTTATCTAGATAACCACTAAACTTCCATTGACACTCAACGAAGTCTTTCTTTCAAGAAGTCTTTTCCATCCTACCCTCAGCCCAAGAGCTCTCTCCCAGTGTTTCCCCATCTCTATAAGATCCCCACAGCATCCTACTATCTTGTTCTGTCTCCAAATAGGAAGCCTCTCCAGGTTTTGTTGCAGTCTGTAAAACCTGGTACACAGCTAAGGAATGATTGCTGAATGAATAAAAAGATGAAGAAGTGACAGTTACGACTGCATGAATATATGAACATCAACCAAATATTTGTTTTCTTAAAAGCAAAGTTGGAAATATTAGTTTCTACCCACAAGGCAGAGAACGTGTATGGAGAAACTCTGCTGGCATAGGAAAAATATATATCACTGGTGAAGTTTTAATTCGGTTTAAGAGCTTATCTTTTTAAATTTTGGAAATGTTCAAACATATCAAATAAACCCAATATTTTCATCCATCAGCTTTGATAATTATATAACCAAGCTTGTTTCATCTATACCCTTACCCATTTACTCACACTCAAATTATTTCAAAGAACATTTAGACATCAGATGGTTTCATTTATAAATATTTCAGAATAGGTTCATAAAGGATAAGAGCTCTTTTTTAAAATACAACCATAGGAATACTATCATATATAGAAATATGACTATAATTTATCCCCAATAAACATAGGAACACTATTATACATAGAAATATTGCTATCAATAATCCCCAAATACCTTCAAATACCCAACTGTCTTTGGGCTATAATTTGGGCCCCAGTTGTCCATTGGATTACAACTGGTTGATATGTCCCACAGGAGTCTCCTTGCTTTTGTTTCCTTTGCACTTCTCTTTGAAATCATTTAAATGTATTTTATAAATGCATTGCTAAAAAAAAATGGGCATTCATGAAAAATTTTGGTGCACTGATTTTTGGAAAATATCTCCATTGCTAGTGCTAAGGGCTTGTTTTTTAATGGATGTGGTAAATCAGATAACAAGAGAGAAAACCTGTGGCCAGAGCACTCCCCTCTCCACACATGCACACACACACACACACGTGCACACACACACACACACACACACACACACAGCCTGAATCTCTTCATGTGTGAACCAGGAAATCATCTACGCTGACAAACAGAAAGAGTAAAGATGCTTGTCTGTTTTGGCCTTGTTTCCAGAAGGAATCAAGAAAAGAAAAAGAAGTCAGCCAGAGATATCCTAATCAGATGCCTTCTATTAATATATGTGTGAAGCTAGAATTTTTACTATTCTATATAGAAGAATAATAAGATATAACTGTTTATAAATTGCTCTGGATTATTCTGAAAAGGGACTATTGAAATCCTCTAAGGAGGAAATACTGTTTTAGAATTTGAGAATACAACACAAGAAAAAACATTATCCCCCTACTCATAGACTTTACATTTTAATGGAGAGAAAGACAAAAAATAAATGTCAAATATTTAGTGTTTCATATGGAAATTAAATGCTGTGCAAAAAAAAAAAAACCCACAACAAAAGATGATGTAGAAGGAAGTATTAAGGAAAGTGTGTGTGTGTTGGGGGTAATTTTAAGCTTAAAAGCCTCAGTAAGAAAGGAATATTTGAGCTGGAACATGAAAGAGGTTGAGGCACTCATCTGTATAGTATCTAAGGGAAGAGAAATCTAGGCAGAGGGAATAATTTTGCAAAGGGCCAGAGTAAAAGAGCAAGGGAGAGAAGAATGGATAGATCATTGGCTATATTGGGGTGCAAAGGGAAGAAACAAAAGGTTGGTGACTTAATATAGAAAAAGAAATTGGATTCTTTTTTTTTTAATTTTATCTTTTGGCCACACTGCACACCATGTGGGATCTTGGTTCCCTGACTAAGTATACAACCCATGCCCTCTGAAGTGGAAGTGGATAGTCTTAACCACTGGACTGCTAATGAATTCCCCTAGAAATTGATTTAATATGATACATAAAATGAATTACTACAGATATACATAAAAGTTTCCAAAGATAAAGATAGGGTAAAAGCTTTATGTCTTTGAGATAAGAAAACATATCCTAAAACACAACAGTGAAATTGACTATAAAGTAGATGACTGGTAAATTCAACCTCACTGAAATTAAGCATTTCTGCCCACTGAATGACCAACCTCACCCTGAATGGTAATTGCTGCATTACAGGGAACCAAGTAAGCTTCACTCTCCAGAATACAATCTCCAAAACAATAAGAAAAATGATCCAAGCACTTACCATGTTTCATTCATTTGCCAAGTATGAATCAGTCAGTCCTCATTATAATCCTAAAACACAGTTCCTCTCATCATTCCCATTTTGTAGGTTAGAGAATGGAGGTACAGAGATTTTGTCCTTTGTCCAAGGTGCCAGGAAAGTGATAGAGTAGATTTGAAACCCAGGAGGGATCATTTAACTTTCTCAGCTGAGCACAAGAAGAATTGCATCCAATGCAATGGTAATCTAGTAACCGGGGTTAATGTCATAGTTACAGGATATGACAACTGTTCCCAGGAATCAAAACTTAAAGTCAGTGAGGAACCTGACCCCTAGAGGAAGCCAGTGAGAACCAGGGGCAGCACACTGGGCATATGATCCATGTGAGTTTGCACAGGCTCAGTGGGGCTCTTGGGGCTCTTAGTTTAATGCTCTGCCACATCTTAAAAGTGTTAGTAATTTTAGAACAAGGCACCCACATTTTCATCTTGCACTGGGTCCTGCAAATTATGCACTTGTCCTGGTAATAGATGATGGTAATACGAAATAGTGAAGGCTTCTTTGTCTTTGGGCTTATCTTACCGGTTGGAAGTATACACTCAGAGGGATGACCAGGAAGGGTCTGCTCCATCCTGGAGTTGCTTACTGTGTGTTTCTCTCTTACCACTGACATCTCCTGAACTGAAAAGAGGATTTGCAGAATCCTCCAGTTAGGTGAACTCCACAGGATGGGTGAAGAACTCTGGGTCACAAAGGCATGCTATTAAACAATGTTGAAATATGGAAATTTATATGCTTACCTACACATTTTATTTTTTTATTCGAGAAAACAGATTTTCCTTATTTCTTAGCCAGATAATTGAATAGACTCATACTTTCCCAATTGGTTTCCAATGCTGTCTAACCTCATTATTTTCTGTACTTTTCCTTTCCCCTTAAAACACTAAGTCTGATTTTATCACACCCATGCTTCAAATTTAAATAGCCTACCAGAATTCTGGGTAATGTCCAGGCTTCTTAGAATAGCATAAATCTCTTCATGAGTTGGCTCCTGCCTGTCTCTCTAACCCTATTTCTTATCACTCCCGCATATGCATTACACAACCCAAGCATTGCAAGCTGCCTGTAAGTCATTTAATTAAAACATATTTTCACATTGCCAAGCCTCTTTACACAAATCTCCATCTTTAAGATAATTGTACCCCATATTTACTTGGAAACTCCCAATTTGCCAAATCTTGTCTCCTCTCACCACTTTGCTAAGGGAAGACATTCTCCTCTTGTTTGCTGAATATACTGTGCTCACTCCCCTTAGTTAAAGAATATGCTTGCACACTTGAATGCCCTCAGGAAAAGCCCCCTGATTAAAGTAACCTCATCTTATTCATCTTAATGTTACTGGCAGTAGGCACAAAACCTGGTATAGTAGGCCCTATGCAAACTTTCACTGAGCTACTGATATTATCATCCATTCAATAACCATTTAGGCTCTTTATCACTTTGTGGTTACCACTCTTTTGTGTGTCTAAACAGTGAACAAGACATAGAACATATGGTCTAGTTGGGAGACCATAGTACTTAGGGCCTAGTTGGTCATGCTTCCCTCACAGGGCAGTGCAGTGAGAAAATTAACATGGGGTGATGAACGTGAAAGAAGGTGATTCCTATGATTGTGAGGCAAAGACTCTGAAATAGGGCATTTGAACTGAAAACAAAACATTGATCAAAAGGCACCCATGCAAAAGGCTTGGAGAAGAACACAAGAGGGAGAAGAAACAGCAAATGAATTTCTGAACAAGCTTGGTCAGAAATGAGGCCAGCACAGTGGAGGGAATTGAAAGAAACGGTGGAAGTTAGTGCCCGAGTTCACAAAGGTGCTTAGCAAGAGAGAGCGACGGTGGAGCCCTCCTGATGATTTCCTCCATGTGAAGGGAGCTCCACTTCCACAGCCTTCATCATCCCTGGACTCTCACCACCTCCCAAGAGGGAGAGGTGCCTTCTTTGGGAATGATGAATGGCACCTAAATCACGACTATGAAGCGGACATATGTGGCCCTTCTTTCTCTCGCCATCTCTTTCCTCATATTATGACCTCCCACAGAACTTGTCATCACATCCACGCAGGCTACATTTGGACCCTGGCTATCACCCATAGGGTTTCCAAATAAATTTATGATAATATGTATGATAATACATATTTTAGGTATCAGAGCAAACAAAATTAAACTTATGTTTCAAACGGCAGAGGATCTATCATTCCTAGCATACTTATTTTAGGATATTTTCTTCCTTATCAATGAAATCATGTCATTCAGTAGCTACTCTATCTGAATCATCTCCATGTAGTAACTTAATTGTGAATGAACCTCAAGAGATAAGCCGGATATTCAGTGACACTTTTTCTACTGAACACTTAAAAGTTGGTTGTCCAAACCATTAACCACCTGCTTAATTTTGAGTATGGATTTCATATCTTCCTGATTTGCTACCATACATAAATTATTTGATGTCCTTATAAAACCTGTAGCTCCAAACTGATATATTAAGACCCCAACATTTAACTCAAATTTAGGCTTTGTTTTAGTAATACAAATTAAATCATTCAAAACCTACCATCATATTAGCTAATCCAATGAGTCAAAGATTGCCTGAAACCACACTCTCTTTGAAAGTCACGTTTACATTGGACCAAAGCCAAAGAAATGAAAAATAATTAATTTATCCTTTTTAACTGTAGAAAGCTATTTAATAAACTGAAAGTAATACCCAAGCTAAAGCAAAAGCAATTTATTCTATTTCTTTGTAGAAAGTACACTGAGAGTCTAAAAATAAACTACTAATTAGAATGGGTGCCTCGGTTTCTGAAAGGCAACTCATTCACCTATATAGGCAAATGAGGATTATATTGTATTGTTGCATTGTATTGTCTGCAGAGAATTCTAGAGATATGAGAAAGAAACCAGCCAGAAGTAAAAACCTATTGAAAACAAAGAGCATTCACGTTCAAAGAAACACAGATTTTTGCCACCAAGGCTAACAATAAATCATTATGAACATCCATGTGAACCACAGGATTTATTTATGGTAGTGTAGCTTGACTGTTGAATGAAGGAGATTAATAGTGTTTGAAAGCAACTTTTAAATGCAAACTAGAAGGCACAACAATGGATTCCAGCTGTAAAAGGCAGAACGTCAGGCATCAAATCTACATTTGATTCTTTGGTTTGCTTTTTTATTGACTTGATTTTGTATGGTATGTTAGCTTTTCTTAAAAAGACAACCAAGACAAGATGGTTTATGATAGACTAAGGATAGGAATAATAGCATACACATTTTGATATGAATTCAAGTACATGGAGACTCCATATTTTGTCTGTTCGAAGTAAAATTTCTGGCTCAGATCACGTTCAGGGTGAATGTCTTCTCTCCTCCCAGTTTCTGTTCTACACGAAGCTGTCATTCTACTGCATTTATATTCCCTGCAGTTTCATTTTCCTTCTCTATTTCCACTTAATTTACAATAGTTCTCTTCCCAAAGTGAAACTCTGATGTGAAAAAAGGATGACTTTTGGAGTTGAAGCAGGCTGGCAGGTTCAGCTACTCCTCTGCCTATAGTTCAGCACCGAGAGGGATGAACAGCAATCTAAGGGAGGAAGTTAGGTTCTGAATTCTCTTCCAAAGGGCTAACCATGGGTATGCTGGAGAGGCTGGTCTCAGCAGTGAACAGTCACTGTCCCTATCAGTTCCTGCTGCCTTCCCCTTCCAGAAGGCTTCTGACTTGAGGGGAATGATGAATCCATGGGCTGCTGTGTGATCGAAGGACCAAACTGACACAAACTGGGCCAACATAGTCTCTTGCTTGGTAATAAGTTGAATAAAGAACCTGAAGGGAAGGAAGCTTCTGTCATGCCAGGTTCTTGACTTAAAACATTTTGTAGAGTAAGGAGCAAACAGTCATTTGGGGACTTTATATCTCCTACTTGGAAGAGTAGAGATTCAAATGGCACCTGTTAGAATGGGTAGAACAGCAGGTATACACAGAGAAGCAGAGCTGGGAGAATCACACTGGCTCTGAGAGTTGAAGCAAAAACCCTCAGCTCCTGTTTGCATTTCTAATTCTTACATGTACATTTGGACATCTGTGAGATTTCCTGTTCTAATTTCCCAACAAGCCTCTTTTTACTTATTGTAGCTCTGAAAGCTTTATAGAAAGACTTCTGATCCTTGAAAACCAAAACAGACTGGATTAGAACAATATAGTAGAAACAAGTTACACCATTTTTTTAAAGAATCCATTGGCTCATAGTTAAATTAAATGTTTCTCCAGGTCAGTGGGTCTCAAACATTAATGTGTCTTAAAATGATTTAGGCAGTTTGTTTAAATATGACGATTTGGAACCCTCAATCTTGACTTCAAAATCAGAATCTCTTAGGGTTTTAACATGTATTCCAGATAATTCTGAGCTAGAATTATATTGCCCAAACCTTCAGAAACCTAACTACATTCTAACTATTCTAAGTTTTATCTCTGAATCAGTTGAGGCCACTGAAAGACTGCAAAGATCATACTTCTGCAATTCAACATTATACCCTTCAGTTGTATATTAAAAAGACTGACGTTATTGCATTTCCTTAGATATTTTGCGTCAGTTGGTGACCTTGGTTAAAGTGCAGAGTTCTAGTAGGAAATTACTTTTAGGAATTAGAAATCCAATAGCCCTTACTTCCCCTAAGATACTCATATAAGCTCACTGAAATATTAATAGCCAAAACCACAGACGTACTAGACAAAAAATGAGTGACTGAATGAGTGAGCAAGTGAATGAATGAATAAAAGAGATGGGATGTGTTTCCATTTTAACCCCATTTGCCAGGAAACTGACGACATCTGATTTCCAAATTCCCACATCTTCTATTGCCAGCATCATCGTGTGTTATAAAAGAAATTTAATTGCAAAGGAAGATCATCATTCCTTTTAGTAGTCTGTTAGGTTTGCTGAATCAAGTAAGTTCTAACTGGCATCCATTTATTTAACACAGATATACTGAATTCTATTCTGTTAAGTTTATTACCAGGCACTTTAGGAATAGAAACTGAAAAGGGTTGAGCCTTCATGGACTTCATGTTTCTTCAGCAGGACACAAAACACATGTACCAATAGTGAGAATGCAAGCCATTCAGACAGTGTTATGAGACTCAGGAGTGAGAAGTGATTATTTCCAGCAGGATGATCAGGTCAAGTTCTATGGAGCAAGCAGGGCTTTACATCTAATAAGATGGGCAATGAATAGAGATGAGAAGAAAGATAATCTAGACACAGGAAATTCTGATTTTCCTTACTACCTTTTCTCATAGGTCCCTGCATTTCTGCAGAGCGCCTACTGTATTTTGTAACTGCACATTCATCTAGGCAACTATGTGTTCAATGCTTCTATATTCCTCCCCTACTCATCACTGCCCACAAGAGAGAGCTGTCTGTGTTTCACTCACCACTCTAGGTACACATGCACACAGTACTTAGCACAGTGCTTGGAACACAGTGATTGTTCAGCAATTATTTACTGCTGAATGAATGGTTAAGGGCCTAGGATTCTACATGGTTTGACATTTATTTGTTCAGAAATCTTGGATCCATATCTAAGTCTTTGTTTCCTCCTGTGTAAGATGGGGTTGTAATAGTCCTCTCCATATAGAATTGAGGTAACTATTAAAAAGGACTGTACATGTCAATAAATTATAGCTATTTTTACTTTTATAGGAAAAGGCAGTGATATTAAGCAAAGCAGTGTAGGAGTTATAGGTTTTAGGGATAAGTATGAATTTATCTGGCTTTTTTTTTTCTGTAACTTTACAGGCTCACCAGGCAAAGAAATGTAGCAAGTTTGATTTAAGTTGGGTATCTTGACTCAGTCTTTGCACCTCTTGAACCAGGCAACCAGGAGTGCTTCCCTTGAAGATCCCATTGCTTCTTTTATGAATTAGGACTAACACAACAGCTGTTCCTTTATCATGAAACTGTCCTGATGGTCAATGAGAGAGCACAAGTGAAAGTTCTATGGGGCATATCTGTGCTGTACATAGCCTGTGCCATAGGTTTGAGGATATCCAGCTTTGAAGCTAGTAAACAAACAAGATAAGCTGTGCCCATGTGAAAACAGGGCTTGTTGTGGGATGAAAACAGGCAGTCTCTTGAGTCAGAGAAATATCGCTTCCAACCCTGGCTCTGCCTCTGATATGCTGGGTAACCTCAGACCAGTTACCTCATCTTTTTAAGCTAGGCATTCCTCACCTGCTAATCACATACAATTAAATCTACCTCCTGGGGCCAAGGGCTTCCCAGGTGGCTCAGTGGTTAAAAAAAACAAACAAAAAAATTCACCCGCCAATACATGAGACATGGCTTCGATCCCTGGGTCAAGAAGATCCCCTGGAGAAGGAAATGGCAACCCACTCGAGTATTCTTGCCTGGGAAATCCCATGAACAGAGGAGCCTGGTGGGCTACCTGGTTTGCCTGAGTTGGACAGGAATTAGCGACTGAGGACACGTGCATGCCTGGGGCCACTGGAGGAGGCAAAGGTAAATCCCAGTAGAGATACAGTGAACTCCAAGTTCCTGTAAATATACATCTATCTCTGGTCCAGAACAAAGAGGGAGTAGGGGATAGGAGGAAGAGTGTGGACTGAGAAGGCTTCCCTGTCAGCTCTCATATGGACTAAAATTTCCTTTGAGTGGGGGATGCAGGTAAAGCCAATTACAAGCCCTGCCCTCTAAGCAGCATTTCTCTTTATAACCCAAAGGTGTTCTTGCGCAACAGGATGATCATAGGGCTCTCTTGAACTGTACTAAAAAAATTTTTCTTTTTGCCAAACCTGATTTTGTTGACAAATCAAATCTACCACATAAAAACTTTTAATGGGGACAGACAGAAGGTGACAATTTTTAAGGAAACACACACACACAGGTGAGGAAAAAAAAATAATACAATTTAATGTATCTCTCTTTGTCCTATGTATGAATTGAGGGAAAGTGTCTTTTATGGATTTTATCAGCAGAACTCCTCAGCTTGGCAGGAGGATGATTGAGAACTGTAATTTCTACAAGCCTGAGTGTTTGTCATTTCTCCTGCTAAATTTTCAAGAATATTTATTGAGTACTGGGCTATGTAGTGATCTATGGGCTTTAAATTATACACTAAAGAGGGCACAGCCTCCCCCAGAGGAGCCTATAAAAACAAAGGCACCTATACTCTGGGCATTGGGTTCTGGATTGGTATGTATACATGAGATACACATCTTATTTTATCAAAAACACTTGGAAATAGAAAACATCCAAATTTTATAGGGGTTTTAACTTAGATTTGTACTAAGTCACTTTCTTAAAGTAAGTCATTAGATCATTATATTGCCTTCAACCCTATTTTGGGGGTTGGTGTACCAGGCCCCATATCTTTGATTATGCAAACACCATTACTTGGGTGTAAATAAGCATTCCATCCTCTGTTTTCCAGGAGGACAAAAGCTGGTGCATTGGGATAACCCAGAGGAATGGGATAGGGAGAGAGGTGGTAGGGGGTTTTGGGGTGGGGGACACATGTACACCCGTGGCTGATTCATGTGAATGTATGGCAAAAACCACCATGATATTGTAAAGTAATTAGCCTCCAATTAAAATAAATAAATTAATTTTTAAAAAAGTATGTATGAGCCTATGGGGAGAAGGAGGGAACCATATCTGCATGAAAAGAGTAAATAAAGACAGAGGCTGATGCTAGTGTGCCTTTGAGTGGATGGAATGTGACTTCTGATGGATTAGACATTCTGAATGACCAATACCTTTTCCCCTAATTGGCCTGGAACAACTGAACAACCTGTTAGTGCTTTGGCTTCCTTTAATTGGAAGCAACGTCTTTAGGAATTAGAACTGGTAATGGGAAAGATATGGAGTTTATTCACTCATTCATTCAACAACACTTACTGAATGCCCATGATGTGCCCTCTGGATGTTATAATCTGTCCAAGAAAAACACAGACAGGAAATAAGCGCTGTAACACTAGCATGTGGATGACTAGACACTGCAGGGTAACAACACAATGAAAGACAAGTTACCAGATCTTAAGGAACTTACATCATCATCACCATCGAAATTTCTGCCGTGTGTCCTATTCTCATTTAATCCTTATAACCAGGCTATGAATTGGGTGTTGATATTCTCATTTTAGAAAGGAGAAAGTTGAAACACAACAAAATTGAAAGTGAGTCTAAAGTGACTTGCACAGTAAAAATGGGCATTGAATCAAGGGAGTCTAACTTGAGATTCCATGCTCTTAACCACTATATAGTACAGCACCTGGACATTGAAAAAAAGAAATACTGTCATTGATAATGGAAACTCAAGACGTAACTCTAGGAGGTCTGATGCAAGAGCAAAGGATCCCACCAAATGAAATGTCATAGCAAATCCCAGCCGCAGTCTGCCTTCAGTCTTCCAGTTACCATGACACTGCTTACCAGCTTGCCCCTTAGAGAAGAAGGTTAAAGGAGTTCCCTCAACCTCAAATTATTAAGATTTACAAATAATCATTGGCTCCATAGTTTCTAGGAGTCTATAAGAAAAACTATTTTGAATGTGCCACATTTTATCTACCAAACTGTCAAATAACATTACCACTTACATATTTTTTACCTCCCATGGAAGTGATATACACATCTCGGAATCAGTACAAAATTATCCACTGGCAATGAAAAGAGGGATAACAGTAATACAAGCAAAACAAGGGTGGCCATGAGCTGATGACCATTTTTACTTGGTTTTGGCCACATAAGATTGCATTTTAATAATCAGTAATATTTTCTATTAGTGTTATATTAATTTTATTACCTGTCTGATATTTGTATTATTAAATGTTGAAACCTTAAAGTGAAACTCTTTTAAGGTAACTGGAGAGAAATTTTGGAAAATCAGTCCTGATTTGTGACTTTAAAGTAAAAACATTAAGTGTGATGGTTACAAGATCATTGGCTAAGATAATTAATTTCTAAAGGCTAACCAGGCAATTATCAATGATAGGCTAAAATGTATTTGAAGATACCCTGAAAGGATAAAGTACTAAATGAGTGTGTCTCATCCCTGCCCCATTACAGGTGTTACTAATGGTAGGTTTTAAAATTGCAAATGTCACTTTAACATGAAGAGATTCTAACGTGGGATGAGGCGAGTCTCAGACAGTTGTTCATGGAAAAACAAAACAAAACTTCACAGGTCTGAGAAATGAAAAGAATGTGATAGTCCTTTAGGCGTGTGCAACTATTTGCAACCCCATGGACCCACTAGGCTCCCACTAGAGGAGCCCAGTAGGCTCCTCTGTCTATGGAATTCTCCAGACAAGAATACTGGAATGAGTAGCCATTCCCTTCTCCAGGGGAATCTTCTCAACCCAGGGATCAAAGTCAGATCTCCTGCACTGCAGGCAGATTCTTTACAGTTTGAGCCATTAGGGCAGGCCTGGGTCTGAGAACCTCTACAATAAATTGCAACCATTATTAAGCAAATAATATTGAATATTTATTCAGGCATTTGCTTCATTTTTGCTCCTTATTGCAAAATTCAGACTTAAATTGAAGAAAGTAGGGAAAACCAACAGACCATTCAGATATGACTTAAATCAAATCCCTTATGATTATAGAGTAGAAGTGACAAATATATTCAAGGGATTAGATCTGATAGATATAGTGCCTGAAGAACTATGGACAGAGGTTCCTGACATTTTACAGGAGGTGGTAATCAAAACCATTCCCAAGAAGAAGAAATGCAAAAAGGAAAAATGGTTCTCCGAGGAGGCCTTACAAATAGCTGAGAAAAGAAGTGAAAAGCAAAGGAGAAAAGGAAAGATACATCCATCCGAATGAATGCAGAGTTTAAAAGAATAACAAGGAGATAAGAAAGCCTTCCTAAGTGATCAATGCAAAGAAAGAGGAAAACAATAGAATGAGAAAGATTAGAGATTGCTTCAAGAAAATTAGAGATACTGAGAGAACATTTCATTCAAAGATGAGCCAAATAAAAGACATAAATGGTATGGACCTAACAGAAGCAGAAGATATTAAGAAGAGGCAGCAAGGCTACACAGAAGAACTATTCAAAAAAAATCTTCATGACCCAGATAACCATGATGGTGTGATCACTCACCTAGAGCCAGACATCCTGGAGTGCAAAGTCAAGTGGGCCTTAGAAAGCATCACTGAAAACAAAGCTAGTGGAGGTGATGGAATTACAGCTGAGGTATTTCAAATCTTTAAAGATGATACTGTGAAAGTGCTGCACTCAATATGCCAGCAAATTTGGAAAACTCAGCAGTGGCCACAGGATTGGAAAAGGGAAGTTTTCATTCCAATCCCAAAGAAAGGCAATGCCTAAGAATGTTCTCACTACTGCACAACTGCACTCATCTCACATGCTAGCAAAGTAATGCTCAAAATTATCCAAGCTAGGGTTCAGAAGTACGTGAACCAAGAACTTCCAGATATTCAAGCTGGATTTAGAAAGGACAAAGGATCCAGAGATCAAATTGCCAACATCCACTGGGTCATAGAAAAAGCAAGAGACTTTCAGAAAAAACATCCACTTCTGCTTCATTAACTACACTAAAGCCTTTGACTTCGTGGATCGCAACAAGCTATGGAAAATTCTTGAAGCGATGGAAATACCAGATAAACTTACATGCCTCCTGAGAAATCTGTATGCAGATCAAAAAGCAACAGTTACACTCAGACCTAGAACAATGGACTGGTTCCAAATTGGGAAAGGAGTATGTCAAGGCTGTATATTGTCACCTTGCTAATTTAACTACATTCAGAGTACATCATAAGAAATGCCAGACTGGATGAAGCACAAACTGGAATCAAGATTGCTGGGAGAAATATCAATAACCTTAGATATGTAGATGACACCACCCTTATGACAAAAAGCAAAGAGGACCTAAAAAGCATCTTGATGAAAGTGAATGAGGAGAGTGAAAAAGCTGGCTTAAAACTCAACATTAAAAGACACTTGCTCCTTAGCAGAAAAGCTATGACAAACCTAGACAGCTTATTAAAAAGCAGAGACATTACTTTACCCACAAAGATTTGTCTAGTCAAAGCTATGTTTTTTTTTCAGTAGTCATGTATGGATGTATGAGTTGCACCATAAAGAAAGTTGAGCACCGAAGAATCAAGGCTTTTGAACTGTGGTGTTGGAGAAGACTCTTGAAGTTCCTTGGATTACAAGGAGATCAAACCAGTCAATTCTAAAAGAAATCAATTCTGAATATACATTGGAAGGACTGATGCTACAGCTGAAACTGCAACACACTGGTCACGTGATGTGAAGAACTGACTCATTGGAAAAGACCCTGATGCTGGGGAAGATTGAAAGCAGGAGGAGGATGACAGAGGATGAGATGTTGGATGGCATCACCATCTTGAAGGACATGAGTTTGAGCAAGCTCCGGGAGTTGGTAATGGACTGGGAAGGCTTGGGTGCTGCAGTCCATGGGGGTCACAAAGAGTTGGACATGACTGAGCAACTGAACTGACTGACTTGTTTTACAGACAGAAGGAAGAATATAGAAATTAACAAGAATATCACCAAATGGTTCTTGATTATTTGGCTAATGTTTTTACTGGGACTTAAAATTTGGAGAGTCCACAATAGGACCATAGCTTTATTAGCTCTTTGATTTGCTTAGAAGAATGTGGGACTACCATTAATCTTTTAAGGAGATACTCAGATGAACAGGAGAAAAAAGACAGGAAGCATGACTAGCTACAAGCTGGAGATTATTCATAGCTTAAGAATACTTTTAAGTTGTAAGAATCTGGATCATAAACCCAGCCAGGACCAAATAAAACCTGATGCAACTCATCCATTGCTAAGACACAAATCACTCCAGGGACAGTCTGCCCTTAGGAAGCCACCTTGGCTTTCTGAGAGGTTTAGAATGGATTTGGTTTTGGAGTCGTGTAATCATGTGATTTCCTTGGTCATAGAAAAAACCTATTAAATCGTAATGTCTTGCAGTAGGATCCATGCATCGGGACACTTTAGAGATCTCTAAATGATCCCATTGTGTAGGCAAATTTGGGGGTAGGAATGTAAAGTCTTCTCATGCTCATTCATCTTCGCGTCCTCCATCCTCACGAGTTGAGTTGCCACCCCCATCCTATTCTCATCTTGCAACTTAGGCGAAATCACTTATTTCCACCCCTCAACCCACCCTACCAGTGTCCCCACATTTTAGTCTGTCCCTAGTCTACACTTTTCACTTTATAACTTTGGTCAGGTCATTGCCTTGGTCAAAAATGTCTAACTTACCCTGCCCTTACCTTTGGAGTTGTGTAATCAACATACAGGTATCACCTGGGAGCTTATACCAAGGTCTAATTCCAGGTCCTGTCCAGGTCTACTGAATTAGAACTTACATAGTATTTTAATAAGATCCCATGGGGACTTGTATAAGCATTTACATTTGACAAGTATTGCTTTAAAACATTATTTTCCAAAGTACGTTTTGAAGGGTATTCTCAAAAACAGAGAATCTACTGCCTGGATTCAAAGACACACTTTCCTTTCTCTTTACAGCACATCTGTCCATTCAAAAAATATTTATTCAGTGACAACTATACCCTACACTATGCCAGGTTTAAAATATCTAGTGGTGAAGATGACAGAAGTGGTCCCTGTATTTGTGACTTATAGTCTAGGAAGGCAACATTAACATGGAAGGATAAGTATAGGAGTGTCACAAAGGGGATATGTAGGATGCTGTGGGATGATCCAGTTAATGTGGATGGGGAGATGGATGGGGAGGGCCTAATAAAGGCAGATAGATGAACATAACATTCCTCAAAAAAGGCTGCTACAGCAGTTCCGTGCTGATTCAGAGTTTGGAGAACCAAGGAGAGGCAGCTGAACACAGCTCCAGCATCCCACAAGGCAGATGCAGAGGCTTGGAACAATGACAGAAATACTTGCCCCATGCCTACTCCATTCAAGGCAGTGTGGGCTCTAAGTACTTTCCTTTTCGGTAGGTGCAGTTATGAACCCTGTTCTACAGATAAGGAAACTGAGGCACAGAGAGATTAAGGAATGCATCCACTGTCACAGAGCAAAACTTGGAACTCAGCTCTGGCCATCTGCCTCCAGTACCTCTGTTCTTAGCCATCATACTCCACCATGCTTGAGCTGGGAAGAATATCATGCATTCAGGAAGCTGAAAAACAGGCTGTGTGCCTAAAGTTCAAGTAGCATTTGTTCACAGATCTATGATCCTTTTTTATCCTAAGGGTGCAACTATAATATGTCACTATTCAGCTGTGAATTCTTACAACACAAATTTTTAGAAACATCCCATACATACTGAATCAGAACTTCTAGCCTTGGAGCTGAAAACCTGCATTTTCATAATGCTTCAAGGTGATTCAGAGTCAATACAATTTGAAAACCATAGAATTAGTAGTACCAGTTCCTCCAATAACCTCCCTATCATAGTCTCCCCTAATTAACCTACAGTTATTTAATAATATATTGGTCCCAAAGTATGAACTAAACATCAGGGTAAATAGGATTGAAGCTGAAAGAAATCTGAAAATTGAATCTATGCTTCTCCAGGTCCCCTGACTGTCTGGCTGTGAAATGAATTATCTAGACTTGAAAAATTGGAGACTAGAAAGAGACCACAGAGGCTTAGAACTATTTTCATTAAAATGCCAACCATTTAAATAACTAATTGAATCTCTGGAAGTTAGAGTAAAATCTGAAATTGCTGGAAGAGCAATTATTTCACATGGCTTATGACTCCTCCATCCTTACACAGTGCTAGAAGATGCTCATGCAGCAGAGAGAATTTTCTCAAAAGTACTAATAGAATGCATGCAATAGCAGTAGCTAAAGTAATCTCTGGCCACTGGGGCACATAGACTCAACAAAACTAATATGCCCCCTTAAGGGTCAAGGGACCTTGACAGCTCCAACACCAATATCTGGCTGCCAGTAGGGTATTATTTTTAATTCAACCTTTTCCTTTCTTAAAGCCATTTAACAGAGGAATTATGCTAATCTCTTATGAGCTAGAAACTAAAAGAAATGGCTGCATTTCAGTAAACCTCCATCTTCATATATTGTTTTATCTTCCTTCATTTTTCCAAGACTTATCTTTAAAAGCTTGTTATTCAGGTACATTACCACTAAAATTTCAAAATCCGTCCTCCTAGATGTTGCCTTTCAAATGGTTTAGAATAGAGATCACAGTTTTTCTGTCCCATTCTGTTTGGAAATAACATTCCCCTGGCTACAGCACAAACCTTGTTCATCCAGCTCAATTACTTTGAATTTTTATTTAGGAAAACAAGTTTTGGAGAGTTCCTAAAAGAGATTGCTGTCTCCACCCCTCAAAAGATCAGACAAATATCCCACTCTTATTTTCCAAGCTCTTCTATATTCAATATGTTTAGTTCTGATTCTACCCATAAGCAACATTTACTGGATGCTACTCTGTTAACACTGTGACAGAAGATCATTAAAAAGATGAAATGGTACAGTCAGAAAAACTTTATGTGGGTACCTCACCAGTGCAATATAAGACACTGATGATGATAACCTTCAAGAGCTGTCACTGCCCCCTTGCCAATCACTGAGAGGTGGTTTGAAGTGGCAGGCAGATCTGTGTCAGTGTTTGCTGTAACATCATGTCACTGCCGTGAAGATGTGTAAGTCAAAGAGCAGCTGGGGGATCCTGGATGCACAAGGCTGGACTTCCGAGGAAACATTAATAAGCTCAATATTTGTGGCAGGTTCTCTCTGTGCAGAACGGCATGCTTTCCTTTCCTTTCTTCCAGGAGGCTAATGCAGAGACATAGGAAGAGCCAGGCCCTGAATGAGAGGATGTTATTGCCAAGACAAGGCCAGGGAGGTGTGGATGAGACCCACTTTGCTTTGAGCACTAGTGTTAATACTCTTCCATTCTTTCTTCTCCTGGGTGTGCCTTTTCTTACTCTGGCAATAGTGAGATCCATAGGACCCAAGATAAGAGTATGAGACTATGGAAAAGGGACCAAGTTATTAATTCCAGGTCTTAGGTCAAAACAGGGCCTTAGAACTAGGAGTTCTTGTATCTCCACAGGGACTAGCTCATCAGGGAACTGAAATAGGTGTGGGGGAGAAGGCTCAGTCTAAGAAAGGCAGTCATTTTACTAAAGTGCTCCTCTGTGTTTGTCAGGACTTAGCTATTAAACATCCTGGACCATAGCATTCCAAATATATCCATGTGTATAAAGCATCACCATTAAGAGTAAAGAAATACAAATCATATACTTCTGACTTCTGTACCTGTTCAATACTTTTTAATGTATTGGCCCCTCTTCTTCCACAGGCTTATATTTATCAGTGATGTACGCATAGTGCTTAAGGCCCTGCATTCTAATGAAGATGCCTGGAGTCAGGCTTAAGCACACAGGATCCACAAATAAATTGTGATGGTATTCATGCTTTATAAGAAACCACATTTAAATGGCTGTTCAAAATACCACAACAGTGTTAACAAAAGACAAGAACTCCTACACCGCACACCTGTAAAATCATGGCATAGAATAACCAAATATATTTTCCCTGCCAAATCATAATGCTTCTAGAAATCTAAGACTTCATTTACAAATTTTACAAACTTCATTCCCTGGGTTATATGCAAAAGGAAAAGAAGGGAGCCCTTGCTCCCCCATCTCTCACTGACTCAGTAGTGGAGGAGGCAATCAAGTGGTCAGGAAGCAGAAAGCACTAAGGAAACAGCATCCACCTACCTGGTTGGCACAGCCTTGGGCAGGGAGTCCACTCACTGAAAGCAGTCACGAGACAGTCTTTTTTGCACGGGAGCAGACAAGCACGTACAGTTTCTGGGCGAGTAGATTCTGGACATCTGCCAATGTGAAAGACTCAATCAATGTCTCCTGGAGAAAGTAAGTAGTTTGACACAGAACCATAGGATTTCAGAACTAAAAACACCGAAACCCTGTTGTTCCTTTTACAGACATGAGGAGAAAGATCCAGAAGGGGAAGCTACTTGCCCAAGGATTCAGAGCAGGAGGCAGAGCATAAAACAAACTTCATTTCTCTTGACCTAGAGACTAAAGCATCAGAAAGGGAGGGGGGTAAGGACATATACTTGGTGGTTGGTTGCCATAATGACATATCTACAATGGAGGTAGATAAAAAGTAATAAGGGCTTTCCAGGTGGTGCTAGTGGTAAAGAACTCACCTGTCAATGCAGGAGACATAAGAGATGTGGGTTCGATCCCTTGGTTGGAAAGATTCCCTGGAGGAGGGCATGGCACCCCACTCCAGAATTCTTGCCCGGAGAATCCCATGGACAAAGGAGTCTAGCAAGCTCCAGTTCACGGGGTCGCAAAGAGATGGGCATGACTGAAGCAACTTAGCACAAGAAAGTAATAAAGTGGTTGCCAGGGGCAGGACAGGAGGCAGGAAGGGGATGGATGAGAGCAGGGTTGAGTGCAAGGCCATTCATCAATAATTATATGTCTCCTTGTGTTTTGTTATAATTTATGAACCATGTGAACGCTTACCCAGTCAAAATAAACACAGAGCAAGGAAGAAGTGAAACACAGAAACCACTAAAAAAGGGTTGTGTTTGGGATATGGGATGCTAAGTGGAGGAGGAGATGGACAATTTTCACCATCAGTCCCTTTGTATTATTTTATTACTTCTATAATAATATACAGAAACATATAATACTTGAAAACATTAAAATGGAAATGTATATACTCACAGAAAAGGAATTGTTTGACAAATTAATTATTAGTGGCCTTATTATTAATCATCCTTAATATACACACACAAAAACTGTCTATCAAATAGGTCATTTCAATGAACATAACAATGGAAAGAAAAACCAGTGTCTTTAGAGCATAGAGTATTATTTAAACAAGCTATTCTGGTAAGGAAAACTGATGTCATGCTTTAGTAGAACTAGCAAAAAACACTAAACACATTCTCAAGTTCTTTATTCATCCCTTGAAAGCTACTAAAATGAAATTGAACTGCTATTTATTCCATCTCCCCTCCAATCTCTCCTGGTATCTGCCTGGAAAGGAGAGTGCAACTTGAAACATGTCAATTTCCTGTGTTCCCAGTGGGGCAGCAGGGGTTGAGGGTACAGGGAACCCAGCCAGGACATGCTAAGACATCACAAATAGCTCAGAAATGCCTGTGGTGCTGGCTTGGCTTCAGGCTTTCTGGAGAGGGTGGTTTATTCCGCAGGGACTTTGTACATTTCAATTAGAAGTAGGTATTAATCTCTTTTTCAACTTTTAAATATACCTTTATTGAGGTATATTGTTATGTTGCTGTGTGTGTGTGTGTGTGTGTGTGTGTGTGTGTGTGTGTGCTCACTCATGTCCAGTTCTTTGCAACCCCAAGGACTATATAGCCTGCTAGGCTCCTCTGTCCATGAGATTTCCCAGGCAGGAATACTGGAGTGGGCAGCCATTTTCCTTCTCCAGGGGATCTTCCCAACCCAGGGACTGAACTGGCATCTCTTGCATCTCCTGCATTGGCAGGCAGATTCTTTACCTCGGTGTATACCTGCTATGGAAAGGACTGCACTCATTTAATTTGCTGAGTTTGAATGTATGCAAACCCCTGTGTTACCATGTCCACAAGCAAGATGATGGACATATCCCACACCTCCCAAAGTGTCCTTGTGTCTCTTGGTTTTGGTTTTTATTTTTGTGTAAAAGGGGTGTTAATCTCTTTTGGGGAACTGATATGGCCTACTTCTAAATTTATGATTTATTAGCATCACTCACAATAAATACTCAGTGAACATAATATCAGTTCTTCGTATCATGGTCCCCTTTATCAGTGTTCCTCCTCTGAGTCCATAAGAGAGAAATACTATCATCCCCTCAAGGACAAAGCTCAAACTCAGGTTATCTTGCTTTTATAGAGGCCATGAACTAAGGGCTTTCCCAAAGTGTGATTTCTGGTCTGATAAGAGCCAAATATTCTCTTGCTAGTGAAAACTTTCATTCATTTATTCTGCCAATAAGGTTTATTTAGAAGACATCAATTTCCTTAAAAGTTCAATTGCCTCTTACTTTCTATTTACATGATGTTTACCCCTCCCAGGATCACATTTTTAATTTTTGTAAATTTTCTCTGAATCTTCAAGAATACTCTCCTTGACCATTAGCAACTTATGTGCCCTCCACTTCTAAGAAACATAATGTTTATTTTATTTGTCGTTTTCTGACACTGACTAAAAGAATGTTTTTGATATCTGTTGCATTGCTGGTTTTCTCTCTGTGTGTGTGTGTGTGTGTGTGTGTGTGTGTGTGTGTGTGTGTGTGCGCGCGCGCGCGTGTGCACATAGGCATACCTTATATAGATACTAATTGTTAATGGCTTCATGGTAGAATTTCACCTCATATCATTTCTTTAAAAATGCCAGATCTGAATGTTGTATAAATATTTAGTAATATTAAGTGAATGATTGAAAAGCATTCTATGCTATTGGAGCCTGAAGACAAATCCCTGGGGAAATAAGGCAAATTTATCCAGTCATTTCCAAAACAAAATTGAAACCTTAAAAACTAGGGTAACATATGGATTCACACTTTAGCTAGTAAACACAGTATGGCTTCTTGCCTTTTGTCATAATTTATACCTTTTACTGTTATATAACAGTCTGATCCTAGATTGGCAATACTCTTGCTAAAAGGGTGAATGTGTTTCATATCAACACATATATTTTTCCTGAACTTGCACTGGAATATTCCACAATAATTGCCTCCTGGTTGCCCTGGAGGCTTCCATTCCTGTGCCGAAATGCATTAAACTTATCTACAGGGGTCTGTCATTTCTCAGTCATGTGCCTGTAATAATGAGGTAGACACAGTCATTCAAAGCAGGGACTGGAGGACCATCCCAACCTGCCAACTTTGTAAACATTCAATGTGTTAATGGAGCTCTCCCCAGTTCTGTATCTCACCAAATGCCCAGTGTTTTCTCATGAAAGGCAGAAAGTGCCTTACATGACCTTTGGAAATTTCTGAGTTGTGTGATTTTAATCTTTATTATTTTTTCACACATTGCAACTGGGGGGGGGGGGAAGTAGTGAAACAAAACCATATATCCCAACAAGCTCTCAAGCTCTCGCTCCAAAAACCATATATCCCAGCAAGCTCTCAAGCTCTCGCTCCTGTTTGAGTTGCACTCTAGCTAGTCCTCATTTTCTGATGCAATCAGTTCTATTACTCATACAATGGTAACATTCTTACCAATACAATTACAAGGAAACCAGAACACCAACCCTGTTAAGCAAAGAACTGCAAGGAGTTCTGTGCACCCCAGTACAATGGGTTTAGAGTGTCAAACACATCTTGTTAAGCCCATCCAGTCTATAAAGACACACTTCTTTTTTCCTACTCTGAAGGCCACTCTTTCTTTAGGATATTTTCTTTTTCTATTGCCATTACCCTCACCCCAAGGATTTCACAAATGGCAGGGAATTTTTTTTTTTTCTCTGCAACAGCTTTCACATAAAAAAGGGCAAAAGCATACTTTTTGAAAGGGCAAAGCAAAGGATACTTTCTCTTGCTGATAATCTCACTATGTGCTTCACTGGACACTAGGTATTATTTTCTTAGCTCAATTAATCTCATTAACCTCAAGAATTTTAATTAACTTTACTTAAGTCAATGCAGCCTCCTCTTGTTTAGCAGGATCGTTTGGAGACATACAGTAAGAATTAAAACTAGGCTGTTAAGTCTCTAGCCTCATTAAAAGTGCAAAAAGTAATTACCAATGTCCTTATGTGTGGGCATGTATGTGTGTGTATGCTAGGGAAAACATCTGTGCAATTCATTTTTCTCTGTTGCAAAACCAAGTTAATACCGTAGGTTATTCACTGTAATAATATTTTAGTCTTATGAAAATTATCAAACAATTCCATATGTATTTGTGCATTATGCTTTAAACTATAACCTTTTGACCCTGTGGTTTTTCTCGTCACAAAATATCATTCAGTTAATATTTGTATAAGCTGATGATCTCAGAAACTTTTATAAAAAAACTATCATTCAATGTAATCATAAGGCTAGATAAGGAAGCAGAGGGATATTTGAACATATAATCCAAACTTTCATGTCTGAATAGTCTTTAAAATGTGATGATAATGTATTTGGTAGTTGTCAGTGTCAATTCTAATGCTCCTTTGCTAAGAAAAAAAAAAAAACTACATTCACATCAATATTTCCTATTGTGGTCCAGAGGTGAAATGTTTTATGGAAGGGAGATCAGGGTTCAGGAATGCTAATTTTTCTCATCATTCTAAAGAATAATAGTTTGTTGCATTTCACATAGCATTTATTCCTATATCTAAGCTATGTTTATTTTTATTTGTATATTCAAGCTTATAATTCTGGCATCTTTTATAAACAGTTGAAAAATCTACATTATGAAAATGAACATTATCAGGGCTGCAATCCTTCTCAAGATAAAAGTAGTTCTCTTGTTTGCATAATATCTTTATAAACCTTTCAGGATTTTACCATAACTCCAAGAATTAGCTTATCACCTGAACGAAGTGATATGCAAACATTATTGTTCATGGTTGTCTATATCTCCCATTGGCTCTATTGGTCCACATGGTGTTATGGATACCAAGTATGTTAAAACACACAAGTGATGTAATTTGATGTTCTAAAAATATCACAAGCAACTTAGAGTTATATGGTAAAGCAGAATTAACATTTATGAGTTAATAAGAGCAGAAGGTCATTCATGTGATCTGTTTATTATTTTTCATGGCAGTCCGCTCTGCCAAATTTTATCATGGTAGATAAAATATTTTTTCTAAAGCAAAAGATAAACATCAGCTTCTCAAACTTCTGCAGCTCATATCCATTCCGTCAAATCTTTTTACTTTCCTACACACAGGTCTAATTAATTCATGAATTCTAAAAATGTTTATGGACAATAATGACATGCCTGACATGGTTCTAAAATCTGCAGTGGCAACAAGGAAGATCATCCAGCCCCAGCTACATCCAACCTTTGGAAGCCACACTTAGGAGGGAAAAGAGAGGGAAATCTTTTTGATTGTGCTTCAAGTCAAATTTATCTTCCCTTCCATTTTCATAGCCATCTGCTCATTTGATGCTCCAACACCAGCAGTGTCTGGCCAATCTGTCCTATTTTTGCCATTAGCAGTTTGTTTCCCTTAACTGAGCTTCTATGACTTTCCTTACACACAGCTCAAAGAGTTTCCATGACACTGTGGATAAGGCCCAGAGCTTATCATCATGGTGCTCTGAGATGAAATTAATCAGGTTTAAGTTGCCCATGACAGCAACACAAACTGGATTGAATTAGTCAGAAGAGCAAATGTAGTTGCCTATGTTGCCAGGAAAAGCAGGAGGGCACTTAAGTGAGATGGTACCAGAACTTGATATTTGTTCTATTTCAGTTTCTGTCTCTTTCTAGTTTTACTCTCTCTTCCTGCTTTTTCCACCAGGCGTGACCATGGCATGGCAACTCTCCACTCATATACTTAGAGCATCATGAACAGAAAGAAGAGAGAGCTTCATTTTCTCAACTTAAAAATTTTGAAGGAATAGTTCTAAGTTGCCTAGTTTGTGACACTAGACCAAGGCTTGAACAAACTCATCCTAGTTACCCACCACCACTGTGGTTGGGGTAGGGTCTTTCAGCATGGCCACTTGCAAATCTCTATGGACAGGCCAGTCACCCAGTCTCTGTATATAACTAGGTCACTTACTTTTTCTTTTCCATGAGCCTTCCTGCATGCATTTGAGGAAGAGTTGTCTTTTCCCATTTGGTCTAGAGAAGAAACCCCCATGGCTGAGTTCTCCAGTCAATTACTCTTTTTTTCCTCCATCACTTGCAATTATTCCTGAGCCTTTTCTTAGCCTAGACTCCATGTCCAAATTCTTCTACAGTTTTTTTTTTTTTCAATTTACATTTCTATGTGCAGAACAGAGCAGCCTTGAGATTGTACTGGAGGGCATGAATTAGTCTATTCAAAATGGCTGTATGGATTTATGGCTCACCTCTGACAAGACCAATGGGATCTAAAGAAGAGTATAACACAGCCCCATATTTCAAAGTACATAACCTACCTTGCTGTTGACCTAGTCACCATGTGATTGGAAAAGACGCAGAAATACTGATATCAACTCTAGAAAAGTTGATTATTCAAACAAATTCAAATTTGTGGGCATTATATTTACTGTTATCTTTCAACGAATGCATACATTAGAACTTAGAAAAGTGTCTACCTTTGGACAAGAGTCCAACAAAACAAAACAAAAACCTCTTACTCAGCACAAACTGGGACATATTCAGTGCTCAAACATGCATCTGACTAAAAGCACTCAACTAAGCAATCATCCTATGTACTTTCAATAAACTACTGATCATACCTTTTTGTCATCACTTGTCCCACATGACTCTTGACACAGAAGACTCTCCGTGTCTGAATGCCCACACCACATGTAGCTTCTCCATTCCAGCCAATGGTTGCATTAAGGGCAGTTACTAATGTGTCTTCAGAACAGGGGCCCCAAGGTGATGTCTCCCAGTAGAGCTGCATGCACGAATGGTCATTGCACGAGCGATATTCTTGGAGGGCCTGACTAGGAGGGCATGGTTTTCCACCTGAAAATATCAAAGTAAAAAAGAATACATAGTTGTTGCTGTTATTAGCATATCGCTGCTGTTATCCCTGTCATTGTTGTTTTTACTGTTTTAATGTTCTAGAAAGATGGCCTTTTGATATAATCTTCCTAAGACCTGAGCCACTGTACAACATTTCTGACTCTATGGTCATGGTTCTTTTGTCATAAGTAACAAACTGAGGACAATATACTGCACCTTTCTCTCCTCAATAACAGGCAACGGTATGTCAATTGCATGTAAAAAAAAATCAATTCACCTGGACATACCTCTCCTCCAGCAACAAAATACAAAGAAACTGTATGGGACTAAAAATAACGCTGTGCACTCACACTTGGGACAAATTCGGAACACAGGGTACAAAGAGATTAAAAAATCCAGCTGTCACTTTTGAAAAGCCTGGAGCAAAAGCAGGTTACTGTACACGCCTCCTGCATACAACAGTAACGGGTGGGCAAAGCAACTAAACTACCCCTCCAGCCATGACCCCTGGACATACCCTTACCCTCACCCCCACATACGTGAGCAAGTTAGGGAACCTGTTGCTGTTTGTTCCCACTACCCCTCGGTGCAGCAGAGGCCCTGAAAAAGCCTTGCTTGAAAAAGATCAATTGATTCTACTGCTCACCTCTGTGTCATGTATCTCTGAGATAAATCCCAAAGATACCTGCTTTTATTTTAATATTATTATGCCAACATAAATTAGCCAGTTAGATATAATAGACCATGACCTTGAAGTGATATTATTCAAACACAAATACTCAGACACGTTACCTGCATATGGGCTCTCTTTCCTAAGACAGCATGATTTTTCTCAGAGAACCACTTTAAGACATCCATCCTCCCTCAAGCAGTGCATTTTACTGCAATTTAAGAAATTCAGAGATCTCTCCTCAAGCCTGGCAGGAGAGAGCTCAGCCTTAAACTCTGAAATAATATCTGACAATGTGTTATCCACTGGCAGGGAGACCAGACGATTGTGCATTCCTACACTCTTGCGTGAGTCAGACAATCACCTTTCATTACTATCTTTTCTTTTACAATTTTATATCTATGTAAAAACTACTATTTATCTAAAGCATTGATTTTTCCCCCTTACTCTCCCACAGCATAATGTTTTATTCAGTGGGCCAAATGCTTGAGAAGATTTGTGGATGTTTGACTCTTTGAGACCCCTGGACTGTAAATTATGTTCCCACCAGAAACCTCTTTCCATGGAATTTTCCAGGCAAGAATACTGGAATGGGTTGCCATTTCCAACTCCAGGAGATCTTCCAGACCCAGGAATCAAACCCACGTCTCTTGCGTTTTCTGCATTGGGAGGTGGATTCTTTATTAAAACGACTCATGTCAATTATGGGAACCCAACATAGATTAACTAGGGGATTAGACAGAAATGCTTGGCAAGCAAATTGTCTACCTAGATTTAGGGACTAGAAACCTTTCCTCTTACTCACCTTCTCCAGCCAAAGCCAGGATAGTCCTTGACCTGGTCTGTTTCCCAACTGAGTTTTTATTTGAACAAGACTGAGAGCAGGATGACCACTCTGTCCACTCGCTCACCACACAATCCATCCGGCAGGGAATTTCACAGGCCATCTGTTCAGGAGGTGGAGATGCTGGACAGAGACTCCCTGATACATCTTCTCCTGTAACCAACCAGATCAAGACAGATGCTGATGAATGTAAAACCGAGGCCAGTCCAGGAATACTTAGATTCATCTCTTCCTCTATTACTTCAGCTTAGCTTAGAAGACTTCACCTGGTGTCTAAAACAATAATGTTTTTTCGTTGTTGTTGTTCAGCTGTTCACAATATTTATGTCAAGAAAAACTTTCAGGAGATAATTTGGCATTTAGAAAGGTAGCTACAATAGGAAAACTGCCTTTTGTCATCCTTGCCAGGGACAAGTGGGCTTCTTCCAGGAACAATTTAGTCTAGATGTCTGGGGACAAGACTGACGTGCTATTGACAACCACATGTAACAAGTACATGCATTTCTGCCAAATTGGAGTTAGAAGCATCTGCTGACCTGAAAAACCACAATTTATGCTGAGCCATCTATTGTACCCCCCTCCCAAGTTATCAATCTCCAAATGCACGTGTGGGTGCTTAGTCACTCAGTTATCTCCAATTCTTTGCAACCCCATGGACTATAGCCCACCAGGCTCCTCTGTCTATGGAATTTTCCAGGAATGAGTTGTCATTTCATAATCCAAGGGATCTTCCCAACATACAGATCAAACCCTTGTCTCCTGCATCTTCTGCATTGGCAGGCAGATTCTTTACCACTGTGCCACCTGGGAAGCCCCATTTCTAAATATGCAATCTTAATGAAGACTATTGCACAATGATTCATTTATTCTATTTGTGCATAGTGGTAAATAATCCAAAACCACAGTAGAAATGAACCTGTGGCTAAAATTATACACTATGTTGAAACAAATGGTGAAAGCAAGTGCCACATTTTCCCAAATCTATTCCCCCTTTGATGAATTACTCAAACCAAAACACACACACACACACACACACACACACACACACACACACGATAATGAGGGATGGAGTTTTACAATTAACAGACACAGCCAAGGGGATCATTTCTAAGTTGATATTCTATATCACAAATGATTATAATGATTTTTTTTTCTAAACTCTCTTTTAGGTTATTTATCCACTATTTTTAGAATTCAAATATTCCTCTTTATAGATAACAATTCCACTCTTACTATCCCCTCATTCACAGTTACCTCATAAATACAGAAGACATGAACAACAGTAAAAACATTTACGGTTTGAAGCAACAACATGAAATGTGGAACGGCAGCTCTAGGAGACAGGCAGTTTCCTCTTTGTGCCTTTATGCCCGTGGAATTCTCCTGTCATAATCTGACATAAAAAGTAACTGTGACAAGGGACTAATATTTATGCAGCATCTCCCTTGTGCAAGGCAGTGTCTTCATAAGATGCTCCTAGAGACAGGTGTGACCCATCTTGTTTTGTAGATGAGGAGTCAGTGGCTCTGGAAGGAAAACCTGCTCAAGGTCACAAAACTTGCTCACAGGCCCGAGTAGGGAAGCAAATGAAAACTTTCTGACTCAAAAAATTCTGGTTTATCCATTCACCATATTGTATCTAATTCCAAGAGATGGATAGTTCTTTTTAAAAGAAGTACCGGGTTGGCCAAAGAGTTGATTCAGTTTTTTCTACCCAATCTTACAGAAAAACCTGAACAAACTTATTGGCCAATCAAATAAATAAAATAAGCTGTCATTGAGCAAGACTCCCTGGAGGAGAAGCTAGTACCCTCCTAAGATTTGTATTCATATTTGTAAATGAGGCCAGGCTCACTGCCCTTGGGGTACAAACAAAACTTTTCAAGCATATTATAGGAAGTGACAGAGATTCCAGCAGATAATCACACTGAAAGACCAGTTCCAATCACTCTCTTTTCAGTCTCAATCTATTTTCTTGTGAATCCACACTGTATACTACATGCAAACACAGACTCAGACACACACACACACACACACACACACACACACACACACACACACACACACACACTCCAATACAACTTAGGGGGAGGGATTCCCCAAGTACAGAAGTAGGCAGGTCAAACAAAACATACAAGCTACATCTAATCAAAATTCAATTTCCACATTCATGAATATTATGAGCATAACTTCTACACAAAAACATTTCAAAGCAGTGTCTTGCAAAGAACATTTTGAGGAATAAGATATTTGAAGGTTCTTATTTTAAAACGGGGGGTGGAGCTGAGAAGTACTAGATTAAAATAGTAAAACTGGTCTCATTACTGAAGAGTAGTGAGTGTTAAAAATGCAAATTATCACGTAAACTCCCTTTGATGCAAATAACATGTAGTATTTTTCAGTCTTACTTGACTAATGACTTTCCTTTTGGGGGAGCATCTCTCCCAGAAACTTTTTTTTTATCAATATGCTTTGAGAAAATCCTTCCTTCAAGAGTTATAAAATTGTCAACTACTATTTGATGAGCGTGTATTACATCCAAGGATTCATTACAGTTCAGTTGCTCAGTCGTGTCCAACTCTTTGCGACCCCATGAACTGCAGCATGCCAGGCCTCCCTGTCCATCACCAACTCCCTGAGTCCACCCAAACCCATGTCCATTGAGTTGAGATAGGAAAATACAAGCTATGTGGAAGGCAGTTAAATCTGAAGCTCCATGGGGAGAAGAGAAAGCATATGTTGGAAGAGTTGTTTGACATCAAATTCTGGATAACTTAGACTGAAACACCAGTTCTATTTCCACCTTCATTCAATTCCCAAATGCCCAGGTTTCCCATGAACCAAATTTAACATCCTCCCTAGTCATCCATCATCAAGTACCTTTAGTATTCACTTCCAGTGCTGGGATGCTTTTTAAAACCTAAGCTTTCCTATAAACTGATATATCCATTTATACAGTGCAGTGAAATGTCAATACTCCCAACCAACACTTTGACAGCTTGTCTATATGGGCTAATGCAGAAATGTGAGCAATCAGATAAGTTGCTCTTTAGTGAAACCAAGCTAATAGTCATAAGCAGGCTCTTCAATCCATGTGTGAGCTATTTTATAAGAAACCTTGCCAAAGAAAAGCTCACAATAGGCTCTTAGTTATGGGTAACCTAGTCAGACAGAGTTAAGTATCTGAAGGTGAAGCATAGCACCACTTACCCTCTGGGGCATATCACTTAACTTCTTTGAACCTCTGTTATCTCATCTGCAATAATGAAACAATAACACCTACCTTTCAGGGATAGTCTAAGGATTAGAAATCACTTATGCAAAATACACTGCAGGGTGTCCAACAACAGATGGAGGACACAATATAGAGGAATGTGAAATAGATTACCAATACAAGTTTGATGCGTGAAACGGCACTCTCAAAGCTGGTGCACTGGGACAACCCTGAGGGATGGGATGAAGGGGAAGGTGGAAGGGGAGTTCGGGATGGGGGACACATGTACACCCATGGCTGATTCATGTTAATGTATGGCAAAAACCACTACAATGTTTTAAAGTAATTAGCCTCCGATTAAAATAAATAAGTTAATTTTTAAAAATGGTCTGCAAAGAAGTACACCACCAAATGGAGAAGGGAATGGCAACCCATTCCAGTATTCTTGCCTGGAGAATCCCATGGACAGAGAAGCCTGGTAGGCTACAGTCCATGGGGTTGCAAAGAGTTGGACACAACTGAGCAACTAACACTACACTACACTACACCACACCACCAAAACCTAATGGCATTCTTGATCTAAGAATCTAGAGATTGATGCCATAACCATGAAAAACACTTGCTCTAACATGCATATATGTGTACAAATTACCAGCAACAGCTTCACAGACTAGTTCACATAATATATAAAGAATGTTTATAATTATCCAGATAATTTTGCTTATATGTGACTCATCTAAACCATTTAATAGCCAAAAATAAAGCACTGAACAAGCTCATTGGCCCTCTACACTGGTATAATTATCTTCCTATTGCAGAGAGAACACATTTCAAAAGAGGAGCATTTATACTTTCCTGTTTTCATTTTCATGGATGGATCAATGAGACCAACTGAAATCTCAGGCAAGCGTGGAAAATAAAGCAGCACATGGGACAGAAACTTATTCATTAAAAGTGATTTTCACAAGCTCTTATAATCTAATGTCACAGTAAAACTGAATATATTTAATGGAAAAACTGAATTCATCTTTCAAGAAGACTCTAAAATTGCTCCCCGTCCTCATCAGGCCCCCTGAGATCAATAATGACAAACTAGATTCTCTTTCCTCATGGAGCAGACTTCTTTAAATTAGTTATGATTCTGAAAATAAGGGATAGGGTGCTGCTCCAACCTTGTCACTTTTTTTTTTTAATAATTTAATACAGCTGACATTCCATTACATAAAATTAACCATTTTAGAGTAAATATTTCAGCAGCATTTAGTAAATCACAATTTTTTTGTAGTCCATCATCTCTATTCTTTGTGATTTTGGAGACCTTGGCTTAGATGACTGGGTGACTCGGTCTTGCCCGTGGGTCATAGTACCATTCTCATGCTTGCCCATTTGTGACTAAAAACAACAGTTCTTAGATGAGAGAAAGATTATTTTCGTTTTTTCAAAGTACAGTGTATTTACAATGTTGTTTTAGTTTCACATGTACAGCAAAGTGATTCAATTATATGTGTGTGTGTCTTTGTGTGTGTATAAGAATCATTTTTGGATTCTTTCCCATTATACACTATTACAAGATATTGCATATAGCTCCCTATGCTACACAGTAACTCTAGGTCATTGTTGCTTATCTATTTTAAATATAGTAGAGTGTATCGTGCATGTATCCATGCTCAGTCATGTCTGATTGTTTGCAACCACAAAGACTGTAGCCCACCAGGCTCCTCTGTCCTTGGAATTTTCTAGGCAAGAGTACTGGAGTGGGTTGCCATTTCCTCCTCCAGGGGATCTTCCCAACCTAGGGATTGAACCCACATCTCGTTCATCTCCTGCATTGGCAGGCAGGTTCTTTACCACTGGGGCCACCTGGGAAGCCTGTAGTGTGTATCTGTTAATCACAAACTCCCAATTTATCCCTTCTCCTGTCTTTTCCCTTTTGGTAATCATAAATGTGTTTTTTATGTTCATGTGTCTGTTTTTGTGTTTCTGCGTTCACATGTATCATTTTTTTTTTTTAGGTTACATATATAACTGATATCATAAGATATTTGTCTTTTTGTGTCTGACTTACTTCACTTAGCATGGTAATCTCTAGGTCCAACTGAGAGAAAGATTCTTGAACATATAATAAACTCAAGATTCCCTAAAAAATTT
This sequence comes from Okapia johnstoni, assembly GCA_024291935.2. Lineage (NCBI taxonomy): Eukaryota > Metazoa > Chordata > Mammalia > Artiodactyla > Giraffidae > Okapia > Okapia johnstoni. The sequence goes on from CM044319.1 coordinate 35,541,625, forward strand.
CTTTCTTCTGGTTCAAATGTATATGCTACTTAAAGAATAAATAGTTCATGGCAGACTCTCTATGGTGGCCATGTAAATTTAACACTAACATAGCTTTCAGACTTTGGACTTTCCACATAAAATTAATATTTAAGCCATACCTATGCTATATACTATGTCTTGTGGTGTCCTTTGTTTTATAATACTAAGGAACTAGATTTTAATATTATAAGCCACCATCTCTCTTTATAATAATAGAACAAACAGCTAAGTTTCTTATTTTTCTGACCTGTACTATGTGTCCAAAAGGAGAAAAGATACAGACAAAATAGAAATAAAATGAGAAACCAGATATCTACAAATCTACAGTCTGATTTAAAAGTAGACTTGCATTTGGTCATTATACACAATTCAAACTATCTTACTCTTTCAAAAAATAATGCAATTTCGGTATTCATTGATATTTCCTCTTGTATACTATTACACTATCTATGGAAAATAATGAAGCAGTTATCGAAAATACTTTACATGTCATAAAATTTTATGTTCTATTTAAATCTGAGAAGAATGCCAATAAACGTTGATTAAATGCTTGCCAACAGCTAGTAAGATGACAGCAGATGGTATACAGCAAATTTCCTGGAATTCATATGCACTTAATTTGATTTTTTTTAATTTAAATATTATCTCCTTAAACGTTAAGTAGCCCCTATCCACTTCTGGACTGGGATTCTACTCAGCTAAGGAAATGTTTATACTTCAAACCAACAAAATATGGAAGAAAGCTAAGGGCTAAACAGAAGTTATGTGCAACTATGCAATGCCAACAATGCAATTAATGCTTCTGCTTGCTAATTTTACCATTTGAAGCTTATCTATCTAGTTTGTACACACAGGAGGGCAAATGTAAAAAATATGATGTTAAGTATTATCATATTTATAATAACAAAAACTGCAATAATGAAATAACATCAGCATGTGATATCTGGGAAAGTACAGAGTGGGCTGTATGCTGCACAAGCCACATGGCTTTTTTTTCCCTCAAATCTTTTAAAGTTTTAATTGGAGGATAATTACAATATTGTGATGGCCTCTGCCATACATTATGAATCGGCCATAGTTATACATATGTCTCCTCCCTCCAGAACCCTCCTCCTACCTCTCTCCCCACCCCATCCCTCCAAGTTGTCACAGAGCACAGGCTTTGCGTTCCCTGTGTCATACATCAAACTCCCACTGACTGTCTATTTTGTACATGGTAATATATAATATATATTATATACATATAATATATAATTATCCCACCCTCTCCTTCACCTAATGTATCCAAAAGTCTGTTCTTTATATCTGTGTCTCCTTTGCTGCCCTACCGACATCATTAGTGAGGCAATACTGTCACATCTAAGGTACAGAGAGCTTAAAACCACTTGTCCAAGGGTCATGCGGCTTGTAGAACTGGAAAACATACCTACTAGACCCTAAAAGCTATATTCTTAACCATTTTGCTGTATTGTGTCCTGGTTCCTATCTCACATATGTCTTTCTCATCATATTACTTTTAACTGATACCAAACTATGAAGAAGGAATTCTATACAATTCTTTGTCAGCTAGTCAGTATATTTAGTATTGGAAAGAATAAGCCCAAAGGAGTGAGCAGCTTAATGATCTAGGAATTGCATCATAAGATGAGGCAGAATAGGGTGATATTTTTGAAAAATAGAAAAGACGAGCAGATGAAAAAGAGTCCATAATGCAGAGTTGGAAGAACAAGATAGAAGACAAGACAAAATAGGAACACGGAAGTATGGATGTTCAGCAAAAGCAGTACACTGTATGATAAGACAAATGACACAGACACAAGCTAAACATATAATAATGATGTGGCGCTAGAGGTAAAGAACCTGCCTGCCAATGTAGGAGATACAAGAGATGCAGGTTTGATCCGAGCTGAAAAGATCCCTTGAGGAGGAAAAGGCAACCTGCTCCAGGATTCTTGCCTGAAGAATCCCACAGACAGAGGAGCCTGATGGGCTATAGTACATTGAGCCACACAGATTTGGACATGACTGAGTGACTGCGCACACACACACACAACTGTATGCATGCATGGTCAGTCGCATCTGACTCTTTGTGATCCTATGGACTATAGTCCACCAGGTTCCTCTGTCCATAGAATTTTCCAGGCTAGAAAACTGGAATGGGTTGCCATTTCCTACTCCAGGGGTTCTTCCTGACCCAGGGATCGAACCCCCATCTCGTGCATCTCCTGTGTTGGCAGGCGAATTCTTTACCACTACGCCATCTGGGAAGCCCAGTAATGATTAAGGATGCTCACAAAGCAAAATAACAATACACTTCTAATAGCTGATCAAAGAAAAGAAAAGAGAACATAAGAGCAAAGGCTAAAATATACATAGGGGAAAACTCAAACATTAAAAGGAAAAAGACTTTAGGTAAGAAATAATAACAGCTAAATATAAGAAAACAATATTTCCAAGGTAAACATATTTACAAAGGCCAGAAGTTAGCTGAAATTGCATCTAATGGCAGGTGAGTTGATGCATCAAGTTTCTCAGCATACAAGAATATATTGATAATAGCAGCTAACGCTTTGATTATTTAGAATGTACCCAGCATAATGTTACATTTTACATGTATTTATTAACTCATTGACTCTCAAAAGCATCAATAGTAAATATGTATACTGTACATAACAGATGTTAGTTATTACTCTAAGTGAATTACATGTATCAACTCATTTGGACATCACAATACTATGCCATAAGCACTACCACTATGTTCATTATATAGAGGAGAATATTGAGTCTTAGATGAGTTAAAATTACCTGCCCAAAGTCAAACACAAGTAAAATGGTAGAGTTTGAATTTGGACCTGAGTAACCTGGCTCTAGAGCCCATTTTTTAAATGCAACGCTTTATTGACACGCACATCTTCAACTCAATATCAGGACAATTTATGTACCCTGCTGTGCAAAATTCAATCTAGTGGAGAATCAGTGAACTGTGAAGCATCCCAACACATGTAGCTCATGAATTCTGTGTGTTACTCAGGGTGCGAGAAGATGCAAAAGAGGAGAAACAGTCTGTGATTTAGGAGCAAACTACGGTTGCTCAAAAAAAACCCCAAGTAAAACCTAATAAAATTCTTAGTGGGGAAACATCACATTTCCTTGATCTCAGTCACACATTCCAGGGGGAAGTAACCACTATTTTATGTGGTGAAAAGGTCTGAAAATTATGCACTCTGATTTAGATTTGGAAAAAAATATTTATATATTTCTGGTTTTGACACCTTCCAAAATGTGACCTTGAAAAATAACTTCTCCTTTTCTAACACTGACATTGGTTTGCTCACAAGCCCCAATTTCTGGCTGGTAGTAAGGGCCAGATGGGAGTTGGGGAAGGAGGGGAGGAACAGAAACAGATTCATTTAAAGTAACTTAGCAGGACTCTTGCCTGGAAAATCCCATGGACGGAGGAGCCTGGTAGGCTACAGTCCATGGGGTCGCTAAGAGTTGGACACGACTGAGCGACTTCACTTTCACTTTTCCCTTTCATGCACTGGAGAAGGAAATGGCAACCCACTCCAGTGTTCTTGCCTGGAGAATCCCAGGGACGGCAGAGCCTGGTGGGCTGCCGTCTATGGGGTCGCACAGAGTCGGACACGACTGAAGCGACTTAGCAGCAGCAGCAGCAGCAACTCATGATCAAACTATATCATTTCAAAGTTAACTCCATCTCAGTTTTTCAATGCTTCTCCCTCTCTCCTTTCTTCCCTTCTCTTTGGGTGGCAGCTGAGTCTAAGAAGAATGTCTGTCTCAGAGCTGCACATTCTTTGAATTTTGTTGGATCCCTACTAAGCTACTTCCAACAACTTGGTCTTGGTGTACCATTACCTAGTCCCTGAAGGTGCATCTGCATCCACTCTAATTTTGAGGTTTCCTATCACAGCTTCTGACTTTCTAATCCACACACTTTATACTCATTTAGACTTGACTCTAAGCTAGGTCCAGTTTCCTAGAGGGGTCAGCACCTCCACATTGTATAGAGGGGCATGATTTCAGGACTGTCCCCATATTACCAGGAAGCTGGGGAGACCACACTGGGAAGGTGATAAGCAGCTGGCTCAGGCCCTCTCTCTGCCTGAACACAGCAATCACTGCCTTCACTGTGGCAGCCCCATCACTTTATGTTGGGATACAAAGAACCCTGTGTGCAGTCTCTTTCTGCAGGCTCAAACCGGAGGTCCTAGCTCTGCTGCTTTGGTTTTCCTTTTAACTTTTCTGAAATGTCCATAGTTTTCATTTCCTCAGCCCAGAATTTCATCTGCAGAATGAAAAGGAGACAAAGACCCTCATGTCCTTGTACCTCTTCTCAACAGCCTCCCTAGGTTCCTTCTTTCTGATCCAGGAAACCAGCCAGTGCAGAAGTCTGGCTTGTGCTAAATCTGTATTCTGAGACTTCTGGCCTCTCATCTTGATCTCTGGAGGGAGCTCTTCGGAACTTATAAAACGCTTTTCTTCCATACACCTGCCTGTTGCATAAGAAAGTCAATTTTTCAGGATTATTGACCTTGAAAATAGCTGTAAGATTTCATTTTTGGGCACTGACTTGTTCTGTTTGCATCTGAGATGTAACAATAACCTAACTTTGGTGGACATAGTGGATAGCTCAGAAATTTACTGAGGTGGGGCAGGAGGGTTGGGGAGGTCCTGTCCAGTAAGGCACAGAAGCAGACACTGAAATAAAAGCACTCACACATCTTAAAACATAATTTGAGGACATCTGCTTAGTGTGGAAATCCTGTTTCTCATGAGAATTTTATAGAGATTCTGTCTAATTTTTAAAAAGATTAATCCAGAGCGACAATAATGGAATAAATGTCCTTGGTAATGCGAGACATGCTTCTTCAAAAAAGAAAATCTTGGAGTAAATAAAGAGCACATTAAAATGGACAGAATATTGGAAGGAGCTGTGATATCTGGGTTTGAGTTCTGCCTTGAACACTTACTAAAATGTGGCCATGAAAAATGGTTCAACTTTTTTAGGCTCCAGAAGCCTTGTGTAAGTAGGAGGTGGGGCACTGCTATCATCCTTGATTATATTATCTGGTCAGATGATAGATCAAAGAGGCTAATGTAAAATAATGCTTTGGAAATTGCAAAGCATCATTTATATATAATGTATCTTTTTATTATTGGTGAAAATGGGGCTGAAGGGCATTCCAAATAGGAAAATGATTTGAGTCAAAGATACTATCTTTCTTCTCCATCTCAATTTTCTCATATCTAGAAAAATAAGAGGCACTGAAATGATTATAAAGAAATAATGTTACTCATTTCATCTATCTACTTATCTAGCTATGGAACTAGCTATTAAGAAAAGAATTTGGACCAGCTTGAATATGTGGTATATCTTTAGAAAGCACTTCAATTTGTCTAAAAGCTTTCTGAAAATCAATATTTTTAAGTTAAGCTGGGGAAGTCAACAGAGTAAACCAATAAAAGATCAGTAAAGAATGGTCATTTTCTCTCTGTAATTAACCTTCAGAAATATAATTTTAATGCCTATAAGTGGGAAATATATTATGATTTATTAAACTACCTCACTTTAATTGCACAATTAAGATGTTTTCAATTTCTCTTTTAATAAGTAATACTGCAAAGAACTTTGTTGACTAAATTGTTGATTGCTTTCCTAAGAATAAGTTTCTAGAAATGGAAAAATAAAGTCAAAGAATATGAACTTCATTAAAGTACTTATATGGAAAACAGTGCCAGTTTGCTTTTTAGTTTTATATTCCTTATCATTACCTTCATTTTTAAATTTGCATACAATAAAATTCACTCTCTGTGCTATAAATCCTATGGGTTTTGGCAAATGCATAGAGCCTTGTATCCATTATCAAAACTATGAGACAAAACAATTCTGTCACCACAAAAAATTTCCTTGTGCTGACTTTTGGAGTCATCCCTTATGTCCTCTGATATCCTCAGAAAACCTTGATTTGATCTCTGTCCCTTTTGATTCTGGCCCCCAGAACGTCACAACATGGAATTATAAAGCTTGTAGTTTTTGTACCAAAGTGCATTTGAGATGTGCCCATGTTGCTGCATATAAGAATAGTTCATTCTTTTTGTTGCTGAGTAGTAATCCATTTTGTGGATACAGCACATTTTGTTTGTCTACTCAGCTGAAGGACACTTGCGCTATTTCCACATTCTGGAGACTATGAATAAAGCTGATATACAGGTTCTTGTGTAAATATAAATTTCCATTTCTTTGGGTAAATAATTAGGAGGGTAAATATTGGATCACATATAAGTGTTGATTTTATAAGACACTGTCAGACTGTTTTCCAAAGTTTTCAGACTATTTTAATTTCATCAACAATGTATGAGCTTTCTGGTTGCTCTGTCTCCTACCAGAACTTGGTATGATACCTCCTTTGTTGCCTGTTTAATTTTTATTATTCTTATAGGGATATAGTGGTAATACATTATAATTTTCATTTACATTTTCCTAATTACTAGAGATGGCTTCAAGAAAATCAGAGACACCAAGGGAACATTTCATGCAAAGATGGGCTTGATAAAGGACAGAAATGGTATGGACCTAAAAGAAGCAGAAGATATTAAGAAGAGGTGGCAAGAATACACAGAAGAACTGTACAAAAAAGATCTTCATGACCCAGATAATCACGATGGTGTGATCACTCACATAAAGCCAGACATCCTGGAATGTGAAGTCAAGTGGGCCTCAGGAAGCATCAATATGAACAAAGCTAGTGGAGGTGACGGAATTCCAGTTGAGCTATTTCAAATTCTGAAAGATGATGCTGTGAAAGTGCTGCAGTCAATATGCCAGCTAATTTGGAAAACTCAGCAGTGGCCACAGGACTGGAAAAGGTCAGTTTTCATTCCAGTCACAAAGAAAGGCAATGTCAAAGAATGCTCAAACTACTGCACAATTGCAGTCATCTCACACGCTAGTGAAGTAATGCTTAAAATTCTTCAAGCCATGCTTCAGCAATACGTGAACTGTGAACTTCCAGATGTTCAAGCGGGTTTTAGAAAAGGCAGAGGAACCAGAGATCAAATTGCCAACATCCGCTGGATCATCGAAAAAGCAAGAGAGTTCCAGAAAAGCATCTATTTCTGCTTTATTGACTATGCCAAAGTCTTTGACTGTGTGGATCACAATAAACTGTGGAAAATTCTGAAAGAGATGGAAAGGCCAGACCACTTGACCTGTCTCTTGAGAAATCTGTATGTAGGTCAGGAAGCAACAATTAGAACTGGACATGGAACAACAGACTGGTTCCAAACAGGAAAAGGAGTACGTCAAGGCTGTATATTGTCACCCTGCTTATTTAACTTATATGCAGAGTACACCATGAGAAATGCTGGGCTGGAAGAAGCACAAGCTGGAATCAAGATTGCCGGGAGAAATATCAATAACCTCAGATATGCAGATGACACCACCCATATGGCAGAAAGTGAAGAAGAACTAAAGAGCCTCTTGATGAAAGTGAAAGAGCAGAGTGAAAAGTTGGCTTAAAGCTCAACATTCAGAAAACTAAGATCATTGCATCTGGTCCCATCACTGCATGGCAAATAGATGGGGAAACAGTGGAAACAGTGTCAGACTTTAGTTTTCTGGGCTCCAAAATCACTGCAGATGGTGATTGCAGCCATGAAATTAAAAGACGCTTACTCCATGGGAGGAAAATTATGACCAGCCTAGACAGCATATTGAAAAGCAGAGACATTACTTTGCCAACAAAGGTCTGTCTAGTCAAGGCTATGGTTTTTCCAGTAGTCACGTGTGGATGTGAGAGTTGGACGGTGAAGAAAGCTGAACACCGAAGAATTGATGCTTTTGAACTGTGGTGTTGGAGAAGACTCTTGAGAGTCCCTTGGACTCCAAGGAGATCCAACCAGTCCATCCTAAAGGAGGTCAGTCCTGGGTGTTCATTGGAAGGACTGATGTTGAAGCAGAAACTCCAACACTTTGGCCACCTGATGCAAAGAGCTGACTCATTTGAAAAGATCCTGATGCTGGGAAGGATTGGCGGCAGGAGGAGAAGGGGATGACAGAGGATGAGATGGCTGGATGGCATCACCGACTCGATGGACATGGGTTTGGGTGGTCTCCGGGAGTTGGTGATGGACAGGGAGGCCTGGTGTGCTGTGATTCACGGGGTCACAAAGAGTCGTACACGACTGAGCAAATGAAGTGAACTGAACTGAATTACTAATGATTTTGAACATCTCTTTATGTCGTTATTGTTTACATTCTCATTGGTGAAGTGTCTATCCAAATCTTTGACTCTGTTTTTGTTTGGTTTAAGTTATGGATTGAATGTTTCTCTCTCTCCAAAATTCACAGCCCCCAATGTGATGGTATTTGGAGGTGGGGCCTTTGGGAGGTGAATATGTTTACATGAGGTCCTGACAGTGGAATTCTCATTATTAGCTTAATGTCCTTATACGAAGAGAAAGAAAGAGCACACAGTGTGAAAGTGGGTGTCTACAGACCAAGAAGCAGGCCCTCATCAGACACCAATCTATAGGCACCTTGAATTTGGACTTCAAGGACAGTTCCAAATAAATGTCAGCTTTCAGTTCACCCAGTCTATGGTATTTTGTTACAACAGCTGCAGCTAAGACAGGTTGTTCACACTGAGTTTCAAGAGTTCTGCATACATTCTAGATACAAGTCCTTTGTCAGACTTGTGATATGTAAATATATGCTCACAGTCTGAGTGGTTCCTCTTCATTTTCTTAAGAGTATCTTTTTCAAAGCAAAGTTTTAATTTTTAATTAAACTTTTAAGTTCCATTTGTCAACTTCTCCTTCATGCATTATGCTTTGACACAATATCCAGTTGCTTGTAAGTCAGAAAGAAACACACCAATACAGTATATTAACACATATATATGGAATTTAGAAAGATGGTAACGATGACCCTATATGCAAGAGAGAAAAAGAGACACAAATGTAAAGAACAGACTTCTGGACTCTGTGGGAGAAGGCGAGGGTGGGATGATTTGAGAGAATAGCATTGAAACATGTACATTATCATATGTGAAACAGATCTCCAGTCCAGGTTCTATGCATGAGACAGGGTGCTCAGGGCTGGTGCACAGGGATGACCCAGAGGGATGGGATGGAGAAGGAGGTGGGAGGGTGGGTCAGGATGGGGAACACATGTACACCCATGGGTGACTCGTGAATGTATGGCAAAAACCACCACAATATTAGAAAGTAATTAGCCTCCAAATAAGATAAGTTAAAAATAATAAATAAAATTAGATTATGACCAAAAAAAAGACAAATTTTCAGGAAGGAACAGAAAGTAGATTGTCTGCTGCAAACAAACACTCAGTTGAAACTTACATATTAGGATCTAAAACTTCATAATTTTGGATATAGTGACCTCTCTAACCAGTGTGTCCTAGTGTCTAACAAAACACACACATTTCACAAACAGTGCAATGTGTTTCCATGGCAAGTATTTACTGATATAAGAGTTGAGAGTCCAGCATTATAACATACTGATGATATGTGTGATGCAATGATAACTAGCTTCTGCGTACATGACTTATGTAGTATTCACACGGTATAATGGACAATGTATGAAGTTGGGATTTGGTCTTTGGTGACATTGCATCAAACATTTGGCACAATGTATGGTGTGTGCTAGGTCTTAACAAATTCTGACTGAAGAAATGAATGAAAAAGGAAAGATATTTAGCCTGTTTAAGGTATAAATCATATCTTATGCTTTGTAGTAGGCAACCGAACCTCAGTGCAGTATGCACTGATAAGATAACTGTGATGAATCCATCTAGTGGATGTCAGGCACTAACTGGGAGACAGGTCAGGATTCTAATAACCCACTATTAACTGAGAGAGAGCGCAGCATAATGGACTCTGGAGTCAGACTACCTGGGCTCCAACTACTTTTTTTTTTCCTTAAGATTTTCTTGATATGGACCATTTTAAAAGTCTTTCTTGAATGTGTTACAATATTGATTTTGTTTTATATTTTGGTTTTATGACCAAGAGGCATGTAGTATCTTAGCTCCCCGACCAGGGATCAAACCCACACCCCCTGCATTAGAAGACAAAGTCTTGAACCACTGTACCACCAGGGTAGTAGTGATTTAGTTGTTAAGTCTTGTCTACCTCTTGCAACACCGTAGTCTGTAGCCTGCCAGGCTCCTCTTTCCATGGGATTTTCTAGGCAAGAACACTGGAGCAGGTTGCCATTTTCTTCTCCAGGGGATATTCCCAACCCAGGAATCAAACCCGGATCTCCTGCATTGCGGGCAGATTCTTTAAGGATTGAGCTATGAGGGAAGCCCTCGTACCACCAGGGAAGTTCCTCTAACCCAACTTCTAACACTTATCTAAACTGGGAAAGGAGTACATCAAGGCTGTATATTGTCACCCTACTTATTTAGATTATATGCAGAGTGCAGCATGTGAAATGCCAGGCTGGATGAAGCACAAGTTGATATTGTCAGGAGATTTATCAATAATTTCAGATATGCAGATGCCACCAACCTTACGGCAGAAAGCGAATAGGAACTAAAGAGTTTCTTGATGAAGGTTTAGGAAAGTGAAAGGGCTGGCTTAAAACTCAACATTCAAAAAACTAAGATTATGGCATCTGGTCTCATCACTTCATGGCAGATAGATAGGGAAACAATGAAACAGTGAGAGACTTTATTTTCTTGGGCTCCAAAATCACTGCAGATGGTGACTGCAGGCATGAAATTAAAAGATGCTTGCTCCTTGGAAGAAAAGCTATGACAAACCTAGATAGCATATTAAAAAGCAGAGACATTTTTGCCAATAAAGGTTGGTATAGACAAACCTATGGTTTGTCTACTGTATGCATGACTACTGTATGGATGTGAGAGTTGGACCATAAAGAAGGCTGAATACCAAAGAATTGATGCTTTCTAACTGTAGTGTTGGAGAAAACTCTTGAGAGTCCCTTGGACTGCAAGGAGATTCAACCAGTCAATCCCAAAGGAAATCAGTCCTGAATATTCATTGGAAGGACTGATGCTGAAGCTGAAACTCTAATACCTTGACCACCTGATGTGAAGAGCTGACTCATTAGAAAAGACCCTGATGCTGGGAAAGACTGAAGGCAGGAGAAGAGGATGACAGTGGACAAGATGGTTGGATGGCATCACCGATTCAATGGACATGAGTGTGAGCAAGCTCCGGGAGATGGTGAAGGATAAGGAAGCCTGGTGAGCTGCAGTCCACGGGGCCGAAGAGTTGGACACATCTGAGTGACTGAACACAAACAACTTAAATATTCTGTGCCTCAGTGTCTTCAACTGTACAATGAGAACTTCCATTTCATAAGGGACTGTGTTGAAAATAGCACCTTTTTTCCTAGCTCTCCTATTTTCCCAGGTTATTGTAAAGATACAATCAGTTGATATAGGTGAAATCCTAAGATGGGAACCTGCAACATAATACCTAATACTAGTTATATGAAAGTGTTAGTCTCTCAGTCATGTCAGTTTCTTTGCAACCCCATGGACTGTTGCCCACCAGGCTCCATTGTCCATGAAATTCTCCAGGCAAGAATATTGGAGTGAGCAGCCGTTCCCTTCCCGGGGGATCTTTCCAAACCAGGAATCAAACCCAGGGAAGCCCTTGGGGTTGCAAAGAGTTGGACATGACTTAGCAACTAAACAAGTAGTTGTATATTAATATAATTATGGAAGAAACATACTGAGTTACAGACCATGGCAAACTATTTTCATCCAAACACATGTTTCAGGTCAAGCCTCTGGGAAGCTTATCTTCAAAAAAATTACAAGAAAGGCGAAATAAGCTTGCTTTTTTCTTGAGTTGGTCTATGCTTTCATTTTGTGTCTGAATCACAGGCTTGCAACTGTGGAAACTGTGAAATTGCCAATCCTTCCCCTCAGACCCTGCAAAATTTGGGATCTAAGAAGAATATGTGGAGTTCATCAACATCTTCTAAGGATTTTTTACTGAGGAAGAATTCTACAAAAGTAGAACATTTTAAAGCAGAGAAATATTCTTGATCATATAATTCTCAGAAGACAACGATACTATTTCCCTTCAAAAGCATTGTTGATGTCTTTTTTCTATTCCTGATCCTCTGGCTATTAAACTGTTCCTTTTCAATTTTGCAGAACATGGCAAGGGTCTAATGATTACTTTTGCACCATACTGAAGAAGTATAATAAAACACCAAACCGGAAATCTACGTGAAGTTTTGCCATGTTAATCTAGTGGAAAATCATACTCTATCATTTTTCTCATTGAAATGCTGCAAACTAATTAAGACTCTAAAATAATGACTGGATATTACTTTTCCGGTCTGTTTCACAAACTTATTTTCAAATACAGGATTACAGTACCTAAGACCAGAGGGCACATAAACTGATTTTCAGAATATGTTTCACTACTGGTCAGAATCGGAGATCAAAACAGAAAACAAATAGCTTTTAAAAATGTAGTTTGGTCTTTTATAAACAAACAAATGAAAAAAAAGTAAAACCTCTAAATAAAAATTAGGTGAATAACAACTAGAAACACAGGATGGTGAAAAAATGAACACTGAAGGTTTATTAAAGTTTTTATTCAAATCAAATTGATGTCAGGTGGAAATCTGTATATACAATCAATAAAAAGTTTCTGTACCTAGATTAATTACTTGGATGGTATGAGGTCCAAAAATTTTTCGATTTCTACTATAATTTTTACCTACTATACATCACTAGTATTATCTTCAGACTGATACTGTTGTCTTCCAGCAATTGAATGAATACTAAAGTGGAATAAACATTATCTCTATTTGTCTATCTTCCCTATACTTATCTACAATTATAATGATAATTCAATTGGCACTGCCATTTTTTCAAGCCAATCTCAATAGCCCAAAATATCAATGAAATTTAAAATATCAAAATAAAATGTATGCTGAAATATTTTAAAACACAAGGCACAAACTCAAGAAAATATTTCAAAAATCCAAATCTTACTTTACACCACTGCCAAATTCTCAATACTTTGTAAGAGTAATTATGACATTTGATTCAAGCTGTATTCTCAGAGTAACAAAAGATGAATACAGACATTTGAAATCTGTGTACTCCTTTTCCTTCTGCACTGAGCCCAGAAAAAACACGTTCTGATTTCATGAAATAAATATTATTTTATGGGGTGTCTGCTTTACTTAAGAGGTCAAATCCTTAATTACATCATTAATAATTATGCTGACATTTACTGCCTGCAAGGCATGGTTTCTTTGGAAGCAATTTAACAGCACTAGATATTTCAGACCATTTATCTTATTCTAACTGGCCCACTGGTTAGAAGAATAATTTTCTAATCTTTCCAGGCAGTTAAAACAGCACTTATTAGGTTATTTGTAAATAATCACTTTTTCCCTGAGACATAATAAATGAAAGGAAACATCTGCTCAATAAATTTAAGATTGTATAATGTTTTAAGTCTTTAACTCATTATATTGCTTGCTTGCCCAGAAAAATGATGCATCTTATGTATTTCTGAACACCCAGTGCCTAGAACAGTACCTCCTTCATAATAAATATTCAATAAATGTGAATTTTATAATCGAGCTGAACAGATATTTTAGAGTCTGAGACATTTCTGATATCCATAGGGGCAGCACAAATTGAAGACATTTTTAAATACCTAGTAACAACACAAATATATCTAATAAAGGTCCTACTATTGTGAATAAGAACATTGATTTAGAAAGCAGAAAGACCTGTGTTTCAGTTCTAGCCTGTTCTTACCAGTTGGGTGTGTCATTGGGTAAGATACTTCAATTCTCTACATAATGGTTTCCTTATCTAAATTGGGAATTGATGAAAACAATGATGATGACATATGTCTACCAACCTCTTTTAATGCCTTTAGATTTTGCATAAGTTCATTACAGATATAAGTGAATATGTGAAAGATTATTCTAGCACAGGAGAGAAGTTAGGAAGAATGTAGAAAATAATACATACACCAAAAGTCATTTATATAAAGATATGAAAGGCCTCATCTAATGTGTCAGTTTGCTTGCATAAGCATTGGGTTTACCTATCCGTGGTTTTTATTTTGCTTCAGGTAATACTACATTAGCATGTATTTCCTCATGGAGAGATGCTAAGAAACAATGCTGACTGGCAATAGGAACATGTCAAAAGGAAATGTTACAACATGGGGTCTCACTTAGATAATCAAAAATGACTGAAAGTGCCAAAGGGAAGATAGAAGAATATTTTTAAAAAAGGTCAAACTCCCACTATACATAGCTCTCAAAAGATACAGAAGCAAACTTGGCTGAGACAGTCAGAGGAGGTGACAGAGACAGTGCTATTTGTGCATCCTTAAAATATAAGAACTGACATTGGCAGTCTGAGCCTGTGATGTGTTACTTTGTTTACAGACCTGGCTTCATGCGACTTTCCAAACCCCTTTGCACAGATCAGCCAAAGCTCAGGAAACCACATTTTCTTTCCCGATGAAATCTCACAAACTGCAAAAGCTTAATTACCAACCACCTGACCTGCCTCTTGAGAAAACTGTATGTAGGTCAGGAAGCAACAGTTAGAACTGGACATGGAACAACAGACTGGTTCCAAATTGGGCAAGGAGTACTTCAAGGCTGTATATTGTCACACTGCTTATTTAACTTATATGCAGAGCACATCATTAGAAATGCTGGACTGGATGAAGCATAAGCTGGAATCAAGATTGCTGGGAGAAATATCAATAACCTCAGATATTCAGATGACACCACCCTTATGGCAGAAAGGGAAGAAGAACTAAAGAGCTTCTTGATGAAAGTGAAAGAGGAGAGTGAAAAAGCTGGCTTAAAGCTCAACGTTCAGAAAACTAAGATCATGGGATCCAGTCCCATCACTTCATGGCAAATAGATGGGTAAACAGTGGAAACAGTGTCAGACTTTATTTTTGGGGGCTCCAAAATCACTGCAGATGGTGATTGCAGCCATGAAATTAAAAGACTCTTATTCCTTGGAAGGAAAGTTATGTGCAACCTAGACAGCATATTAAAAAACAGAGACATTACGTTGCCAACAAATATCCATTTAGTCAAAGCTATTGTTTTTCCAGTAGTCATGTATGGATGTGAGAGTTGGACTATAAAGAAAGCTGAGCTCCGAAGAATTGATGCTTTTGAACTGTGCTGTTGGAGAAGACTCTTAAGAGTCCCTTGGACTGCAAGAAGATCAATCCAGTTCATCTTAAAGGAAATCAGTCCTGAATATTCATTGGAAGCACTAATGTTGAAGGTGAAACTCCAATACTTTGGCCACCTGATGCAAAGAGCTGACTCATTTGAAAAGACCCTGATGCTGGGAAAGACTGAAAGCAGGAGGAGAAAGGGATGACAGAGGATGAAATGGTTGGATGGCATTACCAACACAGTGGATATGAGTTTGCGTAAACTCCAGGAGTTAGTGATGGACAGGGAGGCCTGGCGTGCTGTGGTCCATGGGGTTGCAAAGAGTCAGACATGACTGAGCAACTGAACTGAACTGAATTGAATCACCAACATGTTTTATACAGCAAGTGAAAGCCTGGCTGACTTATGAAACCTTTGCTAAGCATCCCAAACGCATCATTGCATATCTGGGTAACATGTGGCACTTGTGTACAACTCAGAAGTAATTGTATATTGTTTACTATCAGGTTTGCAGAGGTTTCTATAATTTCATACCTATGAAATTTCAGCAACATGGAAAGGGAAATCTGTTATGTTTTCCTCATTAATTGCTTTATCCTAAATCTCACATCTGTAAATAAACAATTTTGACTCAGTCTTCCAAACTGAGACAAGTCAATGAAAAAGGAATACGTGTTCTAATTTGCCTCAAAATACAAAAGCCCCAAAGTTAGGGAAAGCAATATTATTGCTTTAACTTTGAAAGTATTCTTCATTATTCAATTATTATAATGGAAGAGATTATACTGATGACTGATTTTGGAAGAATTTGTTATGTGTGCAAACAAATGAGTATGTAAACAGAGAAAAATATAAAACTTTAAATGTTAACCTATATTTTAATACCCAAGCATATCTTGACAAACTTCCAAATACAGAATGCATGAAATTCATAAAATATATATGAGCATGATTGCATTACTCTTTCTAATTTATTTTCCTCCTCAACAAAATTCTGCCTTTGAATTCTTATTTATTACACCTTTTATTCAATTGAGTACCCAGGCAGAAAATACAATAAAGTTTGCTAATTTCATAAAATATTGAAACACTGAAACTGCAAATAGAATTTCACTACCTTTATATACTTCTGGGTCTATCTCACAGTTTAATCTAAAAACCTAGTTAAGGAAGCCATGATTTCTTAGACTATTATCCTGATAAATTACTTTCAGCACCTTAGAGAAGATATATTCAAGCAAAACTCAGAAATAACATTTCCACTTGTTCAAAAGAAGCCAAAAAAACTAGTCCACAAAGACCAAGAGGTTAAAGAGGACAACAAATGCGGCCAATGTCTTAATACAATCTTTCCAAAGCAAGTATGTCTCCCACCATCTTGCAAGGTCTAGAATTGAACCAAAACCTTGCCAAGAAAGTAAAGACTACCTCCAGATGGTAATCTTTATTAGGTCAGCATTTTCAAACTTATTGTATTATTCTAATTTCCTAATCTATATGTCTCCTTCTACTGCTGCTGCTGCTGCTAAGTCACTTCAGTTGTGTCCGACCCCATAGACAGTAGCCCACCAGGCTCCTCTGACCCTGGGATTCTCCAGGTAAGAATACTGGAGTGGGTTGCCATTTCCTTCTCCAATATATCTCCTTCTGCTAAAGGCATATAATGCTCTTTGGGCCACCATTTCTCCTCTATCTCTTACAGAAAGTGAATGTCTTATTCCAAATGACTTCTCCCTCTATGGGGATTTTGAGTGTTAGTTTTTAAAATTTGTATAACCTGCCTTGGAGTCTGCCATGCTTGCAGAAGAAGGTGAGAACAGCCCCTATTAAAATGCTTACATCTCTCTTTGTGTGTCTCTTTAGCTTCTACCAAAGGCATGACTTTTAAAACTTGGATATTTATTATATACCAGGCTAGAGATTGTTATTAGAGTTCATATTCTTATTTTAATAGGTTGATTTCCTACTTCTTAATCTTTCCTAATTCTTAATGTCAGTATCCTTATATGTTAAACATATGAAAGATGGTAAGCAGAAGGAAAAATTCAGATAAAAGTATATAAATACATATAGTAACAATATTAAGTATTCTTTATTCGCCAAAAAGAAAAATAGCTTATATGGGAAAGCACATATACTGCCATTAATACATAAAATCTATGGTATAAGGTTGTCAGTTAGAGTCAGAGACTTCAAGCTATTAATTTCATTTCCTCACACCTGAAACATACAGGGATGCAGATTCTCATAATAAAATACAATAATATAACTATTATTAAAATTACATGAGATTCTAAATTTTACTACAAAGAAAACATTCATAAAAGTCTTTAGCTTTCAATATTAGCTTATTATCAGTAATCTTTCCTATTTCTATTATGTTAACTTGATTTTCCATACATTCTAGGAAACAAAATATAATGATCTAATTAAAAACAAAGACTTCTGTCGTTCTCTAAAGGGCATATGTAATATACAATATGTAGGTGTTTCCTTACATGTATATCTAGCACATCCACATCATAGTAAATACACATAACAAGAATAAGCATTTTAAAAAGCTATGCTTGTATATCATTTGTTTAATTGAGACACTATAATTTAATGACAAGAATGAACAAATAAAACTGGCTGAGGTGTTTGGTTTAACTTTGATCTTTAATTTTTTCTTTTTTATTTGAAAAGAAGATGAGACTTTTGTGCATACTTTTAGAAGTTAAAAGACTATCTTATTTAATTGTTAACAGGACAGAATTTAATTTCATAGACATTAAGATATAAATAGAACTTGAATTCTTGACTTCAGTATATTAAATTTTCATCCTAATGCAATAAGTGGACCCTAAAACTTTAATCATATAAAATACACAGTTACATTTATTGTGAGGTGAAAGAAATGCCTGGGATGAGCCTGAGTAATCAGCTAGCTTCTCCTGGGACTGGTTCTGTGATCCAATTAAGCCTGCCATTTATCATCACCTGATGGTTATTGTCTACTTTATTTTCCATGAGAATGGGAACGATTCTGGATCCTAAGCCTGGCTGAGATTTTCAGAATCAATATGAAGATTCCAAAATGAGTTTGTTGGTATTGGTTTTATCAGCTCTGTTTGGCTAAGAGAGTGCTGGGGATGAAGAGGGCAATTCTTAGCTTTAAAACTTGAATTTTGTTTTAGCATTAGTAGATAATGATATATTTATGTAATTAACAGTATGATATGGTATATACACTAGCAAATAATCACACAGTTAATCAATAGAACATCTGTTATCATGCTAATATAGGTGATTATCTGCTATTATATATGCCATACCATACTTATTAATTGTATTATGGTACAATATAAAGTATATTATATTATATACTATATATAGCATAGTATTAACTTGATGTTATAACCTAAAAATATTGTATCATATATTACCTTTATATTATATAGGTTAGACTAATAGTATAAACTGTATTCAAAGGTATTAAATATTTTACATACCATATATTATATACTATACTCTAAGTTACAATTATATACATATAATTATCTATTATTTAGTAAAAACATTCAAGCAGAGAGAGAGAATTAGTGATAAGTAATACCTGGAATAATAGGCAAGTCTGGCCTTGAAGTACCAAATGAAGTATGGCAAAGGCTAACAGAGCTTTGTCAAGAAAACACACTGGTCATAGAAAACACCGTTTTCTAACAACCCAAGAGACAACTCTAACATGGACATCACCAAATGGTCAATAGCGAAAATAGAATAATTATATTCTTTGCAGTTGAAGATGAAGAACTTCTATACAGTCAGCAAAAACAATACCTGGAGCTGACTGTGATTCAGATCATGAGGCCTTTATTGAAAAATTCAGTCTTCAATTGGAGAAAGCAGGGAAAACCACAAGGCCATTAAGATATGATCTAAATCAAATCCCTTATGTCTATACAGTGGAAGTGATGAATAGATTCAAGGGATTAGATCTGGTAGATGGAGTGCCTGAAGAACTATGGACAGAGGTTCCTAAAACTGTATAGGAGGCAGTGGCCAAAACTATTCCCAAGAAAAATAAATGCAAGAAAGCAAAGTGGTTGTCTGAGGAGGCTTTACAAATAGCTGAGGCAAGAATAGAAGCAAAAGACAAAGGAGAAAGGGAAAGATATCCCCAAGTGAATGCAGAGTTTCAGAGAATAATAAGGAGAGATAAGAAGCCCTTCTTAAATGAACAGTGCAAAGAAATATAGGAGAACAATGGAATGGGAAAGACTAGAGATCTCATCAAGAAAACTGAAGATATTAAGGGAACATTTCATGCAAGGATGGACATGATAAAGGACAGAAATGACAGGGACATAACAGAAGCAGAAGAGATTAAGAAGAGGCAGCAAGAATACACAGAAGAACTGCACAAAAAAATGCCTTAATGACCCGGATAACCATGATGATGCGGTCACTCATCTAGAGCCAGACATGCTGGAGAGTGAAGTCAAGTGAGCATTAGGAAGCATTACCATGAACACAGCTGTTGGAGGTGATAGAATTCCAGCTGAGCTAGTTTAAATCCTAAAAGATGATGCTGTTAAAGTGCTGCCCTCAATATGTCAGCAAATTTGGAAACCTTAGCAGTGGCCACTGGACTGGAAAAGATCAGTTTTTATTCTAATCCCAAAGAAGGGCAATGCCAAAGAATATCAAATTACCATACAATTATGCTCATTTCATATAATAGCAAGATTATGCTCAAAATTCTTCAAGCTAGGCTTCAGCCCTATGTGAACCGAGAATTTCCAGATGTGTAAGATGGATTTAGAGAAGGCAGAGGAACCACAGGTCAAATTAATAACATTTGTTGGATCATGGAGAAAGCAAGGGAGAGGGAGCTCCACAAAAATAGCTATTTCTGCTTCAGTGAATACACTAAAGCCTTAGACTGAATGGATCACAACAAACTGGAAAATTCTTCAAGAGATGGGAATACCAGACCAGCATACCTGCCTCCTGAGAAACCTGTATGCAGGTCAAGAAATAACACTTAGAACCAGACATGGAACAACTGACTGGTTCAAAATTGGAAAAGGTGTACAGCAAGGCAGTATATTGTCACCCTGTTTATTTAACTTCCATGCAAAGTACATCATGCAAAATGCCAGGCTGGATGAATCACAAGCTGGAATCAAGATTGTCAGGAGAAATATCAACAACTTCAAGATATGCAGATGGGTTGCCATTTCCTTCTCCAGGAGATCTTCCCAACCCAGGGATTGAACCTGGGTCTCCTGCATTTTAGGCAGATGCTTTACCATCTGAGCCACCAGGGAAGTCTATAATATGCAGATGATAACATTCTAATGGCAGAAAATGAAGAGGAACTAAAGAGACTCTTGATAAAGGTGAAAGAGGAGAGTGAAAAAGCCAGCTTGAAACTGACTATTAAAAAAAAAACAACTAAGATCATGGCATCTGGTCCCATCACTTAATGCAAACAGAAGGGGAAAAAGTAGAAGCATTGACAGATTTTATTTTCTTGGACTCCGAAATCCCTGAGGATGGTGACTGCAGCAATGAAATTAAAAGACGCTTATTCCTTGGAATAAAAGCTATGACAAACCTAGACAGAGTACTAAAAGCAGAGATATCACTTTGGTAACAAAGGTCCATATAGTCAAAGCTATGTTTTTTGTTTTTTTTTTCCCAGTAGTCATGTATGAATGTGAGAGTTGAACCATAAAAAGGCTGAGCACCGAAGAACTGATGCTTTCAAATTGTGGTGCTGGAGAAGACTCTTGAGAGTCACTTGGACAGCAAGGAGATCAAACCAGTCAATCCTAAAGGAAATCAAACCTGAATACTTATAGGAAAGACATGCTGAAGCTGAAGCTCCAATACTTTGGCCACCTGATGTGAAGAGCTGATTCACTGGAAATGACCCTGAGGATGGGAAACATGCAAGGCAAAAGGAGAAGGGGGCAACAGAGGATGAGATGGTTGGATAATATCACTGACTCAATGGACATGAATTTGAGCAAACTCTTGGAGATAATGGAGGGCAGAAGAGTATGACATGCTGCAGTACATGGGGTCGCAAAGAATGTAACATAACTTAGTGACTGAACCACAATAACAATATTAGATATACTAAAGATGTGTCAGATATATATCTGGTGTGTGTGAGTGTGTTAGTTACTGAGTCGTGGTCGATTGTTTGCGACTCCACAGATGGCAGCCCTCCCAGCTTCTCTGTCCATGAAATTCTCTAGGCAAGAACACTGGAGTGGGTCGCCATTCCTTTCTCCTAGATACATCTGATAGCTGATATCTATTTATCTGTGTGTGTGTGTGTGTGTGTGTGTATCTGTATATATCATTGGAATATAAATTTTAAAAGTAATCACAGAAAATTTTGATGGAAGTTATGTGCTCTGTCCAATAAAAACCAGAGTTGGAAAGTAGTTAAAGTAATAAAAACAGATTCTATTCAGGAATCTTGTAATTGGAGGAATGAGACCTCAGTATAGAACTGGGCTCAATTCTGAACACAATAAGGAAAAGTAGGGATTTATAGCCAAGCAGAAGAGCGGGGAGCTGATGGGTGGTAAACCACTAAGAGGGTAGTGTAATCCTTGCTAAAATGACCTAAGAGAATTCTTGCTGAAGACAGGCCAGGATGATTAGAAATTACCTGGAGGTGATGACAGATGAGGAATTTTGTCAGAAATTGAGGGTGATCAGATATCAATGATACGGCTTCTTTCTATCTTGACTTAGCAGGATTCTTGCTAAAACTGGACTCTACTAGGACAGAGAAGAAAGTCCAAGATGTGAGCTAGTTGAGCTGAGGATTCAGAGGAGTTTGCCTAAGTTTTGGTAAAGGAGAGAATTTTTGTCAGCCCCAATAGGCTAATACTCCTCAGTGTATTTAGAAATAACTCACAATTCAATTCAGTTGTTCTGTTGTGTCCCATTCTTTGTGACGTCATGAACTGCAGCTCGCCTGGGCCAGGCCACGCTATCCATTCACCAGCTCCCGGAGTTCAAATTCATGTCTATTCAGTCGGTGATGCCATTCAATCATCTCATCCTCTATTGCCGCTTCTTTTTCCCCTTTTAATCTTTCCCAGCATCATGGTCTTTTACATAAGCTTATGTCTTCTAAAACTACTAGTTCGGTAAAAAGCAACAAAACTTAACTAAAATTATAAAAACACATTCAGTATTCAGTTCAGTCGCTCAGTCACGTCCAACTCTTTGTGACCCCATGAACCGCAGCACGCCACGCCTCCCTGTCCATCACCAACTCCCGGACTCCACCAAAACCCATGTCCATTGAGTCGGTGATGCCATCCAACCATCTCATCCTCTGTCGTCCCCTTCTCCTCCTGCCCTCAATCTTTCCCAGCATCAGAGTCTTTTCAAATGAGTTAGCTCTTCGCATCAAGTGGCCAATATTGGAGTTTCAACTTCAACATCAGTTCTTCCAATCAATACCCAGGACTGATCTCCTTGCAGTCCAAAGGACTCTCAAGAGTCTTCTCCAACATTACAGTTCAAAAGCATCAATTCTTCACCACTCAGCTTTCTTAAAGTCCAACTCTCACATCCATACATGACTACTGGAAAACCCATAGCTTTGACTAGATGGACCTTTGTTGGCAAGGTAATGTCTCTGCTTTTAAATATACTGTCCAGGTTGGCCATAAGTTTCCTTCCAAGGAGTATGTGTCTTTTAATTTCATGGCTGAAATCATTTGCAGTGATTTTGGAGCACAGAAAAATAAAGTCTAACACTGTTTCCACTGTTTCCCCATCTATTTGTCATGAAGTGATGGGACCAGATGCCATGATCCTAGTTTTCTGAATGTTGAGCTTTAAGTCAACTTTTTCACTCTCCTCTTCTACTTTCATCAAGAAGCTCTTTAGTTCTTCTTCACTTTCTGCCATAAAGGTGGTGTCATCTGCTTATCTGAGGTTATTAATATTTCTCCCGGCAATCTTGATTCCAGCTTGTGTTTCTTCCAGCCCAGCGTTTCTCATGATGTACTCTGCACATAAGTTAAATAAGCAGGGTGACAAGATACAGCCTTGACATATTCCTTTTCCTATTTGGAACCAGTCTGTTGTTCCATGTCCAGTTCTAACTGTTGTTTCCTGACCTGCATACAGGTTTCTCAAGAGGCAGGTCAGATGGTCTGGTATTCCCATCTCTTTCAGAATTTTCCACAGTTTATTGTGATCCACACAGTCAAAGACTTTGGCAGAGTCAATACAGCAGAACTTGTTAATATTGTATGCCCATGTGCTCAGGCATGAGCTACTTATGCTTACTGATTAGTGGTAACAGCTACTTAAATGTCAAAAACTGAAAGCTTGATAAACTATGAGGAACTTAGATGATGTAGCATCACTGAGGGAAAATAAACAGCATACTGTCTTAGTTTGCTTGGGCTGCCATAACAAAATAGCACAGCCTGCTGGCTTTAAATAACAGAAACATATCTTCTCACATTTCTGGAGGCTGCAAGTGCAAAATCAGGGTGTCAGCAGCAGACTTAGTTTCTTCTGAGGCCTCTCTCCGTGGTTGGAAGATAGCGTTCTTCTAGCTGTGTCCTCACATAGTCTTTCTTCTGTGTATGCACCTCCCTGGTGACCCACTGTGAATGCAAATTCCCTCTTCTTATATGGATACTGCTCACACTAGATTAGGGCCCTAACTCTAACAACCTCATTTTAACTTAATCACTTGGTGGAAGGTCCTATCTCAGGACCTATCTCAGGCTTAGTCATATTCTGAGCCACTGAGGTTTAGGACTTTCACATACGAATTTTCAGGGGACTCAATTCAATCCATCACATGTGCCAAGTTGCTGTAACTCTCAGGTTTCTTAAATTCAGATAGTATTTGGTAACCTGCTCTCTATCTCCTTATAGTTAGAATTACAGGTACATTAAATGGTTATTTGAGCATTATTTAAGTGATTTAATCACTTGCAGAATCCATCAATAACTAGTTCCTGCTCTTAAATTTAAATGTTACACAAATGAGTTTCTAGATATGACCAGATTTTTAAAACAGTTAAAAGCTATAGCAATAATTACATTATTTCTAGGTAAGCAAGGTAGTCGCAACTACATTGGAAATAACATAATTACTGCTGGCCCTCTTAACTATGTCTGATCACAAATCAGGCACAGTGTGGGGCCTGGTAATAGTCACTAGTGAAGAGATTAAACTCAGTCCATTCACTCACACATTTTTTTTTCTTATCCATTTATTTTTTATGTTGAAAACTTTCTGTGCCAGAAGTTATGGATTCAAGAAAAATTAAAGCATAATTACTGCATTCAAGAGGGTCTGACTCCAGTGGAGTCAACTACGTAAGCAAAGACCCATTTGATCAGCATTACAGCTATTTGAGAATAGCAGTGATAGCACAAAGCAGGATGTGATTCGTTACATGTGCAGAGATCTAAGAAGGCTTCATAGAAGTGGTGGCAAAGGAGCTGACGTTTGAATGAAAGGGAGCCTCACTCCCCGCTATCTATAAAATATTCAATTCAATGCCCTCTCTTAATACCTAAAGCCACACTGGCTAGCCTTCATTTCTCTTTTCTTTTTTTCCACCTGTTTTTACGTTGCATGATTTGTTGATATCTTTTTCTTCTTGCAAATGATCTGCCTCCTGCTCTGGTGGCCAAAGGATGAACAACAGCCAAACAGTATGCAGGAATTTGTCACCACCTGCTGCCTCATGTGCATTAATTCAATAAATTGTGATTAACTGAGGGTTCTTCATACTATGTATCCATTCTTGTTGTGTTATAGGGCTATGGGGTTTGGTAGAAAAATGATGTATCAATAGTAAAATAAGCCAAGCTTTGGAGCAGAAACATCTAGATTTGAGCAATAACATCACCCATTTCTAATCTTCTGAACTTGAGCAAATCATGTAACTTTGCTAAGCTCAACTTCCTCACTGGTAGTAAATAAAATGTTGATAATGAACTCTACTTGGTTTAGTCGTTAACATATAAAGGCACCAAAACACAGTAGGTATCCTGTTAGTTGATGTATTACCATCATCTTTCTCCTCTTTACCTTTTCAACTTGCCTTGTCTCTTCATTCATTGTAACACTGTCCTAAATTATCTATTTTAAGTATCTATTTCTTTCTAACATCAGTATTTTCTTCCCCTATGCTTTCCTTTCGAGAAAACCAGTGATAACTTCCCTCAAGCCTCACCTAATCAGTTCACATCCCTTCTGTGAATAATATACATTCTTGCTCTAATTAGATCGAATCCTTGCTTATCTAATTGCTCTTATTTCTCTCAATATATTAATTTGTATTCACAGCTCCAACCACAAAATTGCATCTATTTTTCTTCTCTGACTCAACTTCAGCTACTGAGTGGGTCTCCACAAACAATGTGCCCATGAAATGGACTGTCTGATAAAGTTAAACAAAACATATCCTCACCCTTACTCAGATTCATTACCACAAAACATACTTGTTTTCCCTATCCAGAATCCTTTTTGCATTGAACTTTCCAAGAGTTTATTTTGTTCAAACATGAGCTCCGTTCAAGTTTTAAATAGAGAACAGTGATGCTCAGTCCTGTCTGCATAGTAGAATCACCTAGGAATTTTAAATATAGTGATGTTAGGGTTCAATCCAAGTTGAATTAAATCAGTGTGTTTGGGGATTGGGCCCACTGATATTTTTTAAAAGCTCACCAGGTAGTACTTATCAGGTGATCCAGTGGTTAAGATACAATGTCTCTGGTGGCCCAGTGGTTAAAATGCCATGAATCCAATGCAAGGGGTACAGACCCAACAGATTCGAATCCTGGTCTGGGAACCAACATCCCACAAGCTGAACAGGCAATAAAAGGTAACAAAATGAATGACCTAGCACAGAAAAAGCACAGAGGATGTGCTCAATGTGTTATTGTTTTTTTAAAGCTCACCAGGTAATTCAAATGTGCAATGAGTCTTAAGAATCTGAGAGTGACAATTGACTACCAAGGATTTTATGCTTGGAGCTTTTAATATTTTCATTTATGTTTCTTGCATCTCCCTCATTAATGACATTGTTAAATATAAAGACTATTTCCATATTAAGTTTGTCCAGGTACTAGATGCACGGCCTTAGGCAAGTCGTCTAACCTCCCATAATCAAGCATCCTGATTTTCAGAACTTCATGGGGCCTCCCACTCCCAGGGAGTGTCAAGAACTAAACGAGTGCAGTTGGAAGGTAAATATAGATTATTCAACAGCTGCTAAAGAAGCACCCACTAAAAACAAAATGTCCTGCCTCCAAAATGATCCACCTCAATCTACCCCCTACAAAAAAGAAGGAAATATGAGACAAGGAAATTTTAAAAAAAAAAAAAAAAAAAAAGAATCTTTGCTGAAAATATAAACTACTTTCTTTGTCAAAAGAGGTACATATTTGTATTGGCAATGAACTTGAGTAATACAAGGATATAAGTTAGTAGATGCTATTAATATGAAGAAATAAGCTGACAACAATCTTGCTGCTGACATTATTCTTAACACAATGAGAAATAATGCATTAGAGCGAGTAGGGTCTAAATTAATGCAAACTACTGTAAAATAAATGTTCAACTGTTGTAAAATCACTTCCCTGGGATTAAGATGCACATAATGTTAAAAGTGGGCTTCCCTTGTGACTCAGCTGGTAAAGAATCTGCCAGCAATGCAGGGTACTTGGATTCAGTCCCTGAGTTGGGAAGATTCCCTGAAGAAGGGAAAGGCTACCCACTCCAGTATTCTGGCCTGGAGATTTCCATGGACTGTATAATCCATGGGGTTGCAAAGAGTTGGACACTACTGAGTGGTTTTCACTCTCATTTTCAATGTTAAAAGTAAAAATATTTAAATGCAAAAGTAGGGCTCTCCAGGACCCTAGAACCTTAAAATATGGAGCCATTTCTATCCACCTGAATTTTTGAAAAAAGGAACATATTAGGAGATAAAGAACACCCACATTTGAGAGTGATGGTCAAAGTCACCCAAACCTATAACACTGAGAAGGTCTCATATTTTCTTAACATAGGGATAACAGTGAGAAACAGCATTTGCCTCTACTGTATGAAAACCAACCAAATGAGAACTAAAAACTAAAAAAATTACGGAATTCAAAAATGGAATAAGAATCAAAGGACTAGGTTTAACTATCCAATTTCCTTAATTTCTTGGAAAACTTTTCAGTGAGTGGTCCATTATTACTTGAATTTTTCCAGTGGCAATGAATTGAAATCTCTCCTATAGTTACTGAAATGATGTTTTACAAATCCCATTCATTTGCAATAGAAGAATCCTTGGGATTTTGTCAAGTCCCCATGGGACCAAAAAAAAACAAGCTAACACATGTTCTACATGGCAGACTTTTAAATGCCTAATGACAACTTTTACAAGTCCCAGGAATCTTCTCTTTAAAAATACTTTTTTTTTCCTAACCACTGTCAATACTCTATTCAGCAATAAAATTGGCATTAGAAAAATGGTACCCAGTAGCATCCTGCATCTTCCTTCCACTGAGATGTGGACAATAGGGGATTTGAACCTGGTTTATGCAGAGACAACAAAGAAACTGATGAGGGTAATAGATCAAAGACCCTGTTTTAGATCATCTACTTGCAGAGATGGATGGATGGCCTCACCGACTCAATAGACATGAGTTTGAGCGAGATCCAGGAGATGGTGAAGGACAGGGAAGCCTGGTGAGGTGCAGCCCATGGGGTCGCAAAGAGTTGTACACGACTGAGCAGCTGAACAATGACAACAACAACTTGCAGTGAATCCTGACCTCTCTCTTCTCACACAGTAACTGGGTGTCATATTCGGATCCAGTATTCTGCGATGATGTAGGATTTGTCATGCATTAGTGATTCTCCTTGACTCCAACTTTTGTTAATCATTTCATAGTCTTACAAATGCTAATATTTTAGTGATTTTTTTCTTTTCAGTAAATCGGCTAAAATTCTCTATAAAATCTACTACATCATGAGCTATGAAAAATGCTACATATCACATCACACTTTACAAGTATAATTTCTTAAGATTTTGAGTTGCTTCTCATTTCCTTATATAGCTCATGTAGGTAATATGCCTGAATAAAGCCACATCTATACTAAATAACTGTATGTGTATACAAATAGAAATTATAGATGTATTTCTAAAAGAAACAGTCTCATTTTTGAAATGGTTTCCTTTGAATAAACATCAACTGCAGAATGTCAATTACAATTTCTCAACAAGTCTCACTCACCTCAGATCTCAATCATACATGGACAACTGAACGGTAGAGCAGTCAGCATACAAAAGGTTGTTAATAAAAATTCACAGCTGACATTGCAGCACAAAAGATATGGAAATCTGAAGACCATAGCACCATGGGAAAATAGCATACACCATGGGCCTCCTGACTATTATTAGGCATTTCCTACTGGAAGCCAAGTAAATAAGGGTGAGAACAAATATTTCTCTGTGGTTCCTCAGTAGAGTTTGGATATATTCATATCTTAAGCTTATTTAGAAAAACAGTAAAGCAACTTTTAAAAAAAATTGATTTTTCTTTGGAAAAAAAAGAAAAAATAGCCACCTAAACAGACGAATGCTAGTTATATGATGCCCATCCCAGGCACCATGCAACAGACTGTCTTCTATCCAGAAATCTTAGAGGACCCAACAGCACACCTCTTGTCTGTCATTCTATTCCAATTATCATCAGAAACATTCAGAAAAAAAAAAAAAACATTTGATGTTAATTTCCTTGCTGCTGTAAATGGTTACTTTTCCCTTGAGGTTGTCTATGATAATCTTTCTTTTACACACCTCTGTTTCTCACTGAACAGCCTCCACGCTGCCACCAGACTCTATTTTCTGGAGTTCCAAGACCTTGCTTTTTTTTTAATTAATTTTTTTTGAAGGATGATTGATTTATAGAATTTTGTTGTTTTCTGTCAAATCTCAACATGAATCAGCCATAGGTATACATATATCCCCCCTCCCTTTTGAACCTTCTGTCCATCTTCCTCCCCATCCCACCCCTCTAGGTTGATACAGAGCCCCTGTTTGAGTTTCCTGAGCCATACAGCAAATTCATGTTGGCTATCCATTTTACATATGGTAATGTAAGTTTCCATACCACTCTTTCCATACATCTCACCCTCTCCTCCCTTCTCCCCATGTCCATTAGTCTATCCTCATGTCTGTTTCTCCATTGCTGCCCTGTTAATAAATTCTTCAGTACCATTTTTCTAGATTCTGTATATATGTATTAGTATATGATATTTATCTTTCTCTTTCTGACTTACTTCACTCTGTATAATAGGTTCTAGGTTCATCCACCTCATTAGAACTGACTCAACTGTGTTCCTTTCTATGGCTGAGTAATATTCCTTTGTGTAGATGTACCAGGACTTCTTTATCCATTCATCTGTCGATGGACATCGAGGTTGCTTCCGTATTCTAGCTATTGTAAATAGTGCTGCAAGGAACAATGGGATACATGTGTCTTTTTCAATTTTGGTTTCCTCAGGGTATATGGCAAGTAGTGGGATTGCTGGGTCATATGGTGATTTTATTCCTAGTTTTTTAAGGAATCTCCATACTGTCTTCCATAGTGGTTGTATCAACTTACATTCCCACCAAGAGTGTAGGGAAGTTCTCTTTTGTCCACACTCTCTCCAGCATTTATTGTTTGTAGATTTTTTGATGATGGCCATTCTAACCAGTGTGAGGTGATAGTTCATTGTAGTTTTGATTTGCATTTCTTTAATAATGATCAATGTTGAGCATCTTTTCATGTGTTTGTTAGCCTGTTAGCCATCTGTATGTCTTCTTTGGAGAAATGTCTGTTTAGGCAAGACCTTACTTTATTTAACAAACACCTACACCTTATTCCTTGTTGGCATGATTTTAAGTTTCCAGTGTCAAGAAGACATACAAATGACCAAAGCACACATGAAAAAATGCTTAACATCACTAATTCTTAGAGAAATGCAAATCAAAACTACAATGAACTATCATCTCACACTGGTTAAAATGGCCATCATTAAAAAATCTACAAACAATAAATGCTGGAGAGGGAGTGGATAAAAGAGAACTTCCCTACACTCTTGGTGGGAATGTAAATTGGTACAGCCATTATGGAGAATAGTATGGAAATTCCTTTGAAAAAACTAAATTAGAGCTACTATATGCACAGCAATCCCACTCCCAGGCATGTTTTCAAAGAACCATAATTCGAAAGGATATATGCACTCTGATGTTCATCGTAGCACCATTTACAATAGTCAGGACCTGGAATCAATCTAAATGCCCATCGGCAGAGGAACAGATAAAGAAGATATGGTACATAAATATAATGGAATATTACTCGGTTCTAAAACAGAACAAAATAATGCAATTCATAGCAACATGGATGGACTTAAGAGACTGTCATACTGAGTGACGTCAGACAGAAACATATATCTTATGATATCGCTGACATGTAGAATCTAAAGAAGTGGTGCAAATTAATTTATTTATAAAACAGAAGTTGAGCCACAGATGTTGAAAACAAAGTTGTGGTTAAAATGGGGGGAGAGGGATAAACTCAGAGATTGGGATTAACATATACACACGGCTATATATAGAACATATTACTAATACGAACTTACTAAATATCACAGGGAACTCTATTAAATACTTTGAAATAACCTATATGGGAATAGAATCTAAAAAAGAGCAGACATATGTGTATGCATAACTGACTTCACTCTACAGCAGAAACTAACACAACATTGTAAATCAACTCTATTCCAATTTAAAAATTAAAGTTCCCAGTATTATGATAAGCTATCTCAGTTCTTAAATGCCTTAAGCAATCTGCATAACTACTAATAAATTACACTTTATTTAACAAATATAATTAGATATTATTTACTTTCCATTCCACTACTGAGAACTAGAGAAATGTACCTTACTAAAATTTGAATGATCTGTCTTCATTCCCTTATACTCATATCAATCTCTGGAAATTGAACACAATTATCATTTTACTATCTAGGCAAGAATAAATCAAGAAACAACCTTATTTCAGGGATTTAAAATACCAATAAGAAAGATAGTTCTTAATCTATACACTGCTTGCTACCTTAGATCAAGAAATGCCTTATTCAAGAATTAGAAATAGTTATTTTTCTTTCTAGAGAAAAGTAAATTCAGAGAAAAAATGGGAAGAATTTCAATTTTATTTTATTTTATTTTTTTTTTTTTTTTAAGAATTTCAATTTTAAAGACAGTTTACATAAGACTTCCGCTTTGGGCTCTGATGGAATTCAGTTCAGTTTAGTTCAGTTCAGTTGCTCACTCATGTCCGACTCTTGGCGACTCCATGAACTGCAGCATACCACGCTTCCCTGTCCATCACCAACTCCCGGAGTCTACCCAAACCCATGTCCATACTGTTGTCACATGTTGTTCATATATTCACTTTTAGTCAAAGCTCTATTAACCATTCAGTGGGAGAGTAGCAGTGTCTGATGTGTGGTTTAATTTTTATTAAATGCAAAAGATAGCTTTCCTTATGTTTGTCAGCCATACCTATTCCGTGAAATTCCTTTCCAGGTCTTTGTCCATTTTCCTGATGGACTCTCTGACTTTTACTCATTAATCTCTAAGAGTGTTTGGTTCTCAACATATCCTGAAAATGGGTTCTTTGTTTCACACAGTTGTTTCCTCCACTGTATACTGTGCAATTTCACGTTCATCACAGTGTCTTTTGAAGAAAAGATTTTTCATTTCCATCGAACATATTTATCACAGTTTTCTTTTAATGATTCTGCTTTTCCAAATGAGCTCATGTATAATTTTTTTAAAAGATTTTTTATCTTCCTTTAGTTTGTAGTAGACTGAACAGTACTTCTCAAAAAGATATCTGTATCAAATCTTTGGAACCTGTGAACGTTAATTTATTTGGAAAAAAAAGGGTGTTTTCATATGTGATTTTGAGTTTACAGGTCTTTAGAGGAAGATAAAATTCTGGATTATCTCAAATGGGCCCTAAATGCTGTTCCAAGTATCCTTATAAAGGCAGACACCAGAGAAGGAGACTCAGAGAGAAGGCAAAGTAAAAAGACAGAAGCAGGTTCTTATGTGACCATAAGTCACTAAAAAAAGAAAGGAACAGATTTTCCCCTGGAGCTTCCCCTGGAGCTTCTGTAAAGAACATGGTACCACTGATACCTTGATTTTGGACATTTGGTCTTCAGAACTGTGAGAGAATAGGTCTCTGTTTTCTGAAGCACCAGGTTTATAGTCATTTGTTATAACAGCCCTGGGAAACTAAAACAGGTTTCATCAGGCTTCGTATGTTTATGACTGCATAAATGTAGCCCAGATTCACAGCAAGAATTGTCCAGTGAGCTAAGCGCAAAGGTTGCAGATTCGAGTCTCACCCCTGTGATCTACAATTCTGCACTGAGCTTTTAAAAAAGTCACTCTTAGAAAAAACTGTCAACACAGAATAGATAAACAAACCTATTATAACCCAAAGATGGAATACTTTTTACTAATGAAAGACAATAAACTGTGTATATGTGTAATATTCCACAAGGATGAATCCTACAAATACAATATGGAAGATATGCTATTTCTGCATAAAGTTCAAAAACAGGCAAAACTAGATCATGTTGTTAAAGTTAAAGTAATAGCTACCTTGGAGAGTGTATATAAAGAGTTGGGGCATAAGGAGGTGTTCTAAACCTTAGGAATGAGTACTGCGTGAACATGCAATTATATTTTAAAATTTTATACAGGAACACTCATTTTATGCTGATTTTTATATGTATATTATAGTTTATAAAGATTTACTTCACAAATAGCATAAACTCATTTTAAAAAATCAGTTCCTGAAAAACCAACAAAGAATAAAAAAGTGAAGAGTAAGTAGCCTAAACCAACTTACAAATAAATTATTCAAGATCATGGAAGTGTCTTTTCATCTTGTATATTCCTAATGCAACAAACATACAGCAAAATGTATTTAGAAATATATAAGATAAAAAGGCACTTCCATGATCTTGAATAATTTATAGCCATCACAGAGAAAGGATATATATGTCTGAGATATTTTGAGTCAAGGGAAAATAAGAATTTGAGTCAAGGGAAAATCACTGAAGACTGAAAAACATTCAGGTTTCCAATGGTCCTTGTAGAAGTAAAATAACATAATTATGTGAAGATTCTGCAATAGACAGGTCTGATTCTGAGACTCTTTCTTCCCAAATATCACTTATATCTCTAGAAATATTTGACCACTAGCATTTCTTTCTCATTAATAATTCTAGTCACCTGGTCACTGGAAATTTTTTTCACTAGCTTCATATTTTTCTTCTCTATAAAACCTATTTCCAAGTAAAGCTCAAAAGTATAATGCAAGATTCTGATATTTGCATATTTCCCTTAGTTAAGCAGAATATAAAGAGAAATTTTCAAAAATCTGAGATAGGAAAGCAAATTACCTTCACTTATCAGAAGCAAAGATGCAATGCAGTATGTTTCTTTTCAAAATTCTCTTAGGAATATTCATCACAGCATGATTTTTTTTTTCTTTCTCCACTACATGAGCACTGGAATTAGCTTTCACAATCCTTTCAGAATGCCAAATATTTAGGATCCTTACAGATCAACTAAAAGGAATTACCTAATAATTACCTAACAAGTCTGAATTTTTATCCATGACAGATATAAACATATATTTATAGATATTAAGTGAAAGTGAAAGTCACTCAGTCATGTCCAACACTTTGCGACACCATGGACTGTAGACCACCAGGCTCCTCTGTCGATGGAATTCTTCAGACCAGAACACTGGAGTGAGTAGTCGTTCCCTTCTCCAGGGGATCTTCCCAACCCAGGGATCAAACCCAGGTCCCCTGCATTGCAGGTGGATTCTTTACCATCTAAGCTACCAGGGTATACATGAAAAATAAAATTTAAAGACAGTAAGTCAATATGTCAAGTCATATCAATTATTGGGAGTAGAGGTTGATTGGGGAAAGGGCTTTGATAAGGGCAACACTCACTTTCAATGTTACATATATTCTTAATTTTAAAAATGTTTATAGAAAAATTTGTATACTGCATATTCTTATTAAAGCTCTAAAAGACTGATGTTGTTTAGTCACTAAGTCGTGTCCAATTCTTTTTGCAACCCCATGGCCTGTAGCCTGCCAGGCTTCTCTGTCCATGGGATTTCCAAGACAAGAATACTGGAGTGGGTTGCCATTTTCTTCTCCAAGGGATCTTTCCTACCCAGGGAAGGAACACATATCAACTGTGGGTTGGAAAGCAGATTCTTTATTGCTGAGCCACCAGGGATGCCCTCTAAAAGATCAAGCTCCTCATATTCTCTTGCAATATATTTTCTAAGGGAGAAAGAGAAATGAAAATAAAAGCCTGAGAAAAGCATTGTTCTTGAAGCAGGTTCACCATTGCCAGTGAAGAGCTAGACATAGAAGGATACTGAATACAACTCACTTGTATAATGGGAGGGCATAGCCATTATGCATCCAATCACATGGGTAAGTCACACAGTTCTGTGCTGGATATGATGCGTAACTCAACTCTGCCCTCTCCTGGAATGGTGAGGAGCCTTAAAATCATCCATTATTCTGTTCCGTTCAGTTCAGTTCAGTTGCTCAGTCATGTCCAACTATTTGCAACCACATGGACTGCAGCACGCCAGGCTTCCCTGTCCATCAGCAAGTCAGGAGCCTATTCAAACTCATGTCCATCGTGTTGGTGATGCCATCCAGCCATCTCAACCTCTGTTGTTCCCTTCTTCTACTGCTTTCAATCTTTCCCAGCATCAGGGCTTTTCCAATGAGTAGGTTCTTTGCATCAGGTGGCCAAAGTCTCGGAGTTTCAGCTTCAACATCAGTCCTTCCAATGAATATTCAGGACTGAATGTCTTTAGGATGGACTGGTTGGACCTCCTTGCAGTCCAAGGGACTCTCAAGAGTCTTCTGCAACACCACAGTTCAAAAGCATCAATTCTTTGGCGCTCAGCTTTCTTTATAGTCCAACTCTCACATCCAGACATGACCACTGAGAAAACCATAGCTTTTAATAGACAGACCTTTGGTGGTAAATAATGTCTCTGCTTTTTAATATGCCATCTAGGTTGATCATAGCTTTTCTTCCAAGGAGTAAGTGTCTTTTAATTTCAAGGCTGCAGTCACCATCTGCAGTGATTTTGAGTTCAGTTCAGTCGCTCAGTTGTGTCTGACTCTTTGTGACCCCATGAATTGCAGCACACCAGGCCTCTCTGTCCATCACCAACTCCCGGAGTCTACCCAAACCCATGTCCATCGAGTCGGTGATGCCATCCAACCATCTCATCCTCTGTCGTCCCCTTCTCCTCCCGCTCCCAATCCTACCCAGCATTAGGGTCTTTTCCAATGAGTCAACCCTTCACATGAGGTGGCCAAAGTACTGGAGTTTCAGCTTCAACATCAATCCTTCCAGTGAACACCCAGGACTGATCTCCTTTAGGATGGACTGGTTGGATCTTCTTGTAGCCCAAGGGACTCTCAAGAGTCTTCTCCAACACCACAGTTCAAAAGCATCAATTCTTCTGTGCTCAGCTTTCTTCACCATCCAACTCTCACATCCATACATGACTACTGGAAAAACCATAGCCTTGACTAGACAGACCTTTGTTGGCAAAGTAATGTCTCTGCTTTTAAATATGCTATCTAGATTGGTCATAACTTTCCTTCCAAGGAGTAAGCGTCTTTTAATTTCATGGCTGCAAGCACCATCTGCAGTGATTTTGGAGCCCTAAAAAATAAAGTCTGACACTGTTTCCACTATTTCCCCATCTATTTCCCCTGAAGTGATAGGACCAGATTCCATGATATTGGTTTTCTGAATGTTGAGCTTTAAGCCAACTTTTTCACTCTCCTCTTTCACCTTCATCAAGAGGCTCTTTAGTTCTTCTTCGCTTTCTGCCATAAGGGTGGTGTCATCTGCATATCTGAGGTTATTGATTTTTCCCCCAACAATCTTGATTCCAGCTTGTGATTCATCCAGCCCAGCGTTTCTCATGATGTACTCTGCACATAATTTAAATAAGCAGGGTCAGAGTATACAGCCTTGACATACTCCTTTTCCTATTTGGAATCAGTCTGTTTTTCCATGTCCAGTTCTAACTGTTGCTTCCTGACCTGCATACAGGTTTCTCAAGAGACAGGTCAGGTGGTCTGGTACTCTCATCTCTTGAAGAATTTTCCACAGTTTGTTGTGATCCGCACATTCAAAGGCTTTGGTGTATTCAATAAAGCAAAAGTAGATATTTTTCTGGAACTCTTGGTTTTTCGATGATCCAGGGATGTTGCCAATTTGATCTCTGGTTCCTCTGCCTTTTCTAAATCCAGCTTTAACATCTGGAAGTTCACATACTATTGAAGCCTGGCTTGGAGAATTTTGAGTATTACTTTGCTAGCATGTGAGATGAGTGCAATTGTGCAGTAGTTTCAGCATTCTTTGGCATTGCCTTTCTTTGGGACTGGAATGAAAACTGACCTTTTCCAGTCCTGTGGCCACTGTCGAGTTTTCCAGATTTGGTCGTTCATTTCAAATAAATAATTCAAATCCAGGACATTCAAATTCCCCAACTCAAATTCTTAGCTGAAACCATAGCAATATCCCCTCCAAAAGTATCTTAATATTTAAATAATAAGAGTAAAAATAACAGTAAGGTAATTTATTTCATTCTTTTTTCATAAGGCTGTTTGCAGCAACATGGAAGGACCTGGAGACTATCATACTAAGTGAGGTAAGTCAGAGAGAGAAAGACAAATATCATGTGATATCACTTACATGTGGAATTAAAAAAAAAAGATACAAATGAGCTTATTTACAAAACAGAAACCGACTCAAAGACTTGAAGAATGAACTTACAGCTACTGGGGGATGGGGATAGATGGGGAGTTTGGGATCAATACGTACACACTGCTGTATTTAAAACAGAGAACCAACAAAAATAAAAAAAAAACCTTCATTTTCAGGAAAAAAAAAACCTTTTTCAAAAAAATAAGAAAAAAAAACAGTATGGTAATCGAAATTCTTTGTCTAGAAAACAAAAGCATCTTCCAAAAGATTTTTCACATATAACTGCTCACTTATCAACCTCAGAGTAAAGGTTTGTGTTGAGTGATATAACCATTTAATGAGAGTCCACAGAAATCAGGAGCTAATCAATATACATCTTATTATTATATGTACAAAACTCCTGCCCTTTCCTTTTTCTAAATACATTTTTTACCACTCAAAGAGCATCTACACCAGGGATGTGGAGGGAAGGATCTGACACTCAGATGGCTGCAAACTAGCTGCAGAAATCCTGAGTCTCTTTTCCTCAGAAGGTTAAGTGGTAGAGCAGCAGGAGCAGCAGAATAGTTTTATAAGTGCAGCTTCTAAAAGCTTGAGAGGAATTGCAGAGGACATGTAAAGTTTGCCATTTACTCTCAGTGAGTAGATTTTCATTAAATAGAATCATCCCTCTCTAAGTGTCCAGGTCTCCCTTCAGAGGTTTAGGGATGATGAGGTAGTTACAACACTGAACAATTACAAGGAGAAAATACCACTTCTCATATTCACTCTGCAAAATCAGGGGAGACAGACAGGCAATGGAGAGAGGATTCCCAAAAGGAAGAAAACAAATGAGGATGAGAGAAACCCACTCATCCCATTGATTTCTGTACCTGTAATGCCTCTGAAGAATTTCTGATAAATGACCATATAGACTCATTAGTATTTCTGCTTCACTTTTTCCCCTTTGGTAAAGAAGTAATGAAAAGCAGGAACGAAATAATTGAAGAGCAGGCAAGCAGAAAGATGAAGTAGAAACAGAGGCATGAAGGATGTACTTGCTAGTCCTTGGAAATAAAAACTGAACTTATCCTCCAGCCACTTGCCACCCCATCCCACACATACACACCGTTTATGTGCATACATGCAAACATGATAGCATGTTACACAGGAAATGGCCCAAGTCATTTGATTTGATACAGGACTCAGTTGACTATCAATGACCCTGCAGACATGATCTTACTCTCATTAATATAAAAGGCACTGCCTACGCTAAAGGGAATCATGCAATCCCAGCTTTCACAATCAATGTGTTCTAAAGTCTCTCAACAAATGTTGATACCCTAAGATTAAGGGAAGATAATGTTGAGGTAGTTTCAGGGATGTTCTTACTCACCCCGAACACAAGAACAAAGATTCTTACTCACCCTGAACCTAAGAAAAAAGATTCCTCCTGTGCCTTCTGACTGGAACATTTCTGAGATGCTAACTGTGTTTAATGCAACCCTGATTCATCTTCATCAGACTCATGACTTACTGTGACATCGCCTACTCAAACCTTCAATAACTTCCCATTTCATAATGTCCAAACTTCTCTCTATATATAGTCTGGTGTCTTTATTTATTCTGCTTAATGCTTTTTTTTTTAGTGGATGAATCATATTTTTTATTTATTTATAAACCATATAGTATTTATTTATTCATTTTGGCTGCACCATGCAGCATGTAGGTTCTCAGTTTCCCAACCAGGGAACAAACTTATGACCCCTGCACTGGAAGTACAGAGACTTAACCACTGGACTGCCAGGGAAGTCCCATCTTATAAATGCTTTTTAACTGACATATATTTTGATTGTTTAATTTTAATTTATTTTTAAATTTGTACATGATTTCACACTGCTATAGACTGTCTCCCCAAATTCACATGTTATTTAAAGTCCAGTCCCCAATGTGATGGTATCTGAATGTGTGGTTCTGGGGAGGTGATTGGGTCATGAGGGTGAAACCGTTATGAATGGGATTAGCATCCTCATAAGAGAGACCCCAGAACTCCCTGGTGCCATCTTGCATGTCACAGACAGAGAAAAGATGACAATTTGTGCATAGGAAGCCAGCCTTCAGCAAACACCAAAGCTGTTATTACCTTGATTTTGAACTTTCCAATCTGTCTATAGTGTTTTGTTAGAGCAGCCTGAATGCTCACATAAGACACAGGCTCACATAAAAATTATAAGAATAAAGCAAAATATTCCTGCCAACCATTCAACAAGAATGTCTGCATGTTATAGTTTACTACACACTAAACTAGATTATTGCTCTCTGTCTCTGTTTCATAAACAATGTAATTTAAATAATATCATCAAATTTCCTAGTCTTTTTCAGATTTTGCTACTTACACCAATAATGCAAATCCAAAATCACCCCATATTTTGCATTCAGTTATCAAGACACTTTTTCTCCTTTAATCTGAAAAAAGTCCCCAGTTTTTCTGTGTATTTCCTGGCTGAATTTTTTGAGGTTGTTTGCAGAATATTTCTAATTTGTGTTTGTCCAAAGTTTCTTTTTGATTCCATTAGGTAATCCATCAGGATTAGATTCAGGGTACACAGCTTTGGTAAGCAGGGGTACCATAGAAATGATGCTGAGTTTTTCTTAGGATGTCATAACAGGAGGACTGTCCATTAGCCTCATCATTGCTGATATTGGATTGTTCAAAGTGATATCTGCCAGTTTTTTTCACCTGTAAAGTTAACACTTTACTCTTTGAAATGAAAATGTATCTTGTGGGCATAGACTTTCAGAGTATGTAAATATTCTGGTAGTGGTGGTACTCAGTCATGTCTGACACTTTGGGACCTTATGGACTACAGCCCACCAGGCTCCTCTGCCCATGGGATTTTCTAGGCAAGAATACTGGAGTACATTGCCATTTCCTACTCCAGGGGATCTTCCCAACCCAGGGATCAAACCCAAGTTTTTTGTGTCTCCTGCACTGGCAGGCAGACTCTTTACCACTAACGCCACCTGGGAAACCCCAAGTAAGTATCTAGTTCCTCCTCCAACATTCATCCACTAGTCTCAACATCCATTGATATTCTTGCCTGACTAAATTATTATTATGATGGTTCCAAATGTGAGTTTCTAATTTATTGTATACTTATTAGTTAGCTCTCTTCTGCTAAGAAGAGCTTTTCCTTCTCTTTGTTCATTCAATCAAAGCAGATTTATACTTTAACCAATAGATTCTAACACTTAACTATAATTGATTTGAGGTTCCAATCATCCAAGATTTGGCTAGTAGGAGCCACTTCAAAACAGCCCCTGCATTCTTTTTTTAATAACCTTACCATTCTTTGAGTATTTTCTTATTTTTGGCACAGAAGATTTTCCAGTCTCAGCTTATCCTTTTTTTAACTCAATCTTGGAATCAGCTATCTTTCCAAGGAGCCCAGAGTCATTTTAGTGGAGAATGACATTTAGAAAGCAAGATCTGGGATACAGAAGTATTCATTGAAAGTGAAAGTGTTAGTGGCTCAGTCGTGTCAGATTCTTTGTGACACCATGGACTATAGCCTGCCAGGCTCCTCTGTCCATGGAAGTCTCCAGGCAAGAATACTGGAGTGGGTTGCCATTCCCTTCTCCATGGGATTTTCCTGACCCAGGGATCAAACCTGGGTCTCCTGCATGGCAGGCAGATTCTTTACCACCTCAGCCACAAGGGAAGTTCAGGACTATTCACTGCTATGAACCAAAACTGAGTTCCTCCTGAGGTCTCAAACTCTCACCTATTACCATATGGATCTTTCTAACCCTTCTCTCTTTGTAATCATCCACTCTTACAGTGAGAAATCTGGTTCCCATTATTCACCATCTATTTAAATCTTCAATTCCAGTATACATGTATGATGATTTCAGAGTTGTTAACCTATACCCTTGCATGTGAGAAACAGACTAATCATCTGGCTTTGCTTATACAATGTTCCTTTTGCCCTTATTTTAATACGTTCAGTCATTTGCAAAGTTACGTAGGTAACTGCTGCACTCTTCAGTGAAGAATTTCAAACAGTGTAACACAGATCATTTCATCAAAGTTTGAATTTCATCCTAAATTATTAAAACATATATTTTCCCCCTATGGCTTTTCTGAAGATTTTCTCTTTTAGTTTTCTGTAGTTTCGTTGAAAACCACCTAAGTGTTTTTGCTGTTGACTGCTCCTAGTACTTACCCTATTCTAGAGCTTCCTATACTGTTACACTTTCCCTTTCTCCTGTCAATTATATCTTATTATACCTTTTGATATCATATTATACCTTTTAACTTATCTGCAGAGTACATCATGAGAAACGCTGGGCTGGATGAAGCACAAGCTGGAATCAAGATTGTCGGGAGAAATATCAATAACCTCAGATATGCAGATGACACCACCCTGATGGCAGAAAGCGAAGAAGAACTAAAGAGCCTCTTGATGAAAGTGAAAGAGGAGAGTGAAAAAGCTGCTTAAAACTCCACATTCAGAAAATTAAGACCATGGCATCCGGTCCCATCACTTCATGGCAAATAGATGGGGAAACAGTGGAAACAATGACGGACTTTATTTTTTAGGGCTCCAAAATCACTGCAGATGGTGATTGCAGCCATGAAATTAAAAGACGCTTATTCCTTGGAAGAAAATCTATGATAAACCTAGACAGCATATTAAAAGGCAGAGACATTACTTTGCCAACAAAGGTCCACCTATTAAAAGCTATGGTTTTTCTAGTAGTCAGGTATGGATGTGAGAGTTGGACTATAAAGAAAGCTGAGCGCCGAAGAATTGATGCTTTTGAACTGTGGTGTTGGAGAAGACTCTTGAGAGTCCCTTGGACTGCAAGGAGGTCCAACCAGTCCATCCTAAAGACAATCAGTCCTGAATATTCATTGGAAGGACTGATGTTGAAGCTGAAACTCCAATACTTTGGTCACCTGATGAGAAGAGCTGACTTATTGGAAAAGACCCTGATGCTTGGAAATATTGAGGGAAGGAGAAGAAGGGGACGACAGAGGATGACATGGTTGGATGGCATCACCGACTCAATGGACATGGGTTTGGGTGGACTCCGGGAGTTGGTGATGGACAGGGAGGCCTGGCGTGCTGCGGTTCATGGGGTTGCAAAGAGTCGGACACAACTGAGCAACTGAACTGAACTGAGATCCTTAGTTTTGTCTTCCCTCTTGACTTTGGGGTTGCTCAAACATTCCACCATGAATAGAGTCTGTGTTTTACAGCATTTTCAGTTGTGCTGTGCTAAGTCACTTCAGTCATGTCTGACTCTTTGTGGCCCTATTGACTGTGGCCCACGAGGCTCCTCTGCTCATGGAACTTTCCAGGCAAGAATACTAGAGTGGGTTGCCATGCTCTCCTTCAGAGGATCTTCCCAACACAGGGGTAAAACCCAAGCCTCTTATGTCTCCTGTATTGGCAGCTGTGTTCTTTACCACTAGTGCCACCTGGGAAGACCTAAGTGTTAGTCACTCATTGTAGCCAACTTTGCGACCCCATGGACTGTGGCTCACCAGGCTTCTCTGTCCATGGAATTCTCCAGGCAAGAATACTAGAGTGCGTTGCCATTCCCTTCTCCAGGAGATCTTCCCAAACCAGGGATAGAACCCAGGTCTCCTGCATTGCCGGCAGATTCTTTACCATCTGAGCCACCAGGGAATCTACTGTTATCATGGAGCACTGGAGGTAAGGGCTAAAATCCAAGAAAGGAGGAGCAATCTACAATATTCTGATTAAATCTCAGTCTTTTAGTGATCCTGTGCCTTGAGACTGTGCCCTTCACAGTGTTTCTATGACACTAAACCTTTTTTTTTTTTTCCCTCCTTTAGTCTCTTCTCTGGCTGCAGCTAGAATCTACTCTAATGGATTCACTCTGTTGGCTTATTCCTATCCCCACTTAAGTGAGAGAAAGGCTGGAGGAGGGCAGAATCGCCTTCCCCTGGCTGGGATAAAGCTTCTGCATCTTTAACATAAGAACATGTTTTGGGCTCCTGAAGGGAGAGCCTATAACAATGTGGGCCCATGCCTTAAGACTATAGCTTCTAGGAGTTGCTCACTTTTAAGCTAATCCACATGCCACTTTTAATAATTGGTCAGAATTACTATTTATGTGTTCCTATTTATTTATAGTTCCAGCTGCTTCTGCTTAATATATACAGATCTCAGGTGCAGCATTTCTGTGGATGCACTTGTCTCTCCGGATGTTAGGATGATGATTTGCTGAGACCTTGGATCTCTGATGGGTCCAAAAAATTCATTTTCAATTTTTTCCACTTGGCCCTATTTTAAATATGGAAGCAAAGACTTTCAAGATCTTTACATGTTAGAATTGAAGCCAGATGTCTCTATCATATTGTTAGTTGTCTGTCTGTTGGTCTATCTATCTAAACACCTATTTCTCTCTCTCTCTCTATTGGTCATCACATACTGCAGGCCATAATTTCATAGTTATACTGTCAATTCTAAACCAAACCTAGAGTTCATTCCATGATTTCCCCTTTCCAGATTTGAAACTCATTTATCCAACGGTGAAAAACCTGCCCCACAGAAAGAATAAAAAGTAGTTTCGGAACTGCTAAACTGTGCCTCTGAAGAGGAAACTTTTTGTTAGACAATTAGAGTTCAATACACCTTTAGAGTTATTTGCTATTTTTTGTCTTTTGATCAAACAGCATATGTTTCAAATACTCTGCTTAAAAGTGACTTGAGTTAGTTCTCCCCCTCTTTCATTGTGACTATATTTACTCATTTTAAATACAGCTCAGTTTATTTATTTCAATTTGTTTTTAACTCCACCTCCCTGTGCACTCTGTGCACTTTATTTCTTTTTATCCTTTTTTCTATTTTTCGTATGTGAAACACTAACATGATTCTAAAGATCAGGTCTATAAAAAAGATAGGGCTTCCCTGGTGGCTCAGTGGTAAAGAATCGGCCTGCCAATGCAGGAGACAAGGGTTTGATCTCTGATTCCAGAAGATCCCACAGGCCATGGAGCAACTAAGCCCGTGCACCACAGCCACTGAGCCTGTTCTCTAGACCCCG
Organism: Okapia johnstoni; assembly: GCA_024291935.2. Classification (NCBI taxonomy): domain Eukaryota; kingdom Metazoa; phylum Chordata; class Mammalia; order Artiodactyla; family Giraffidae; genus Okapia; species Okapia johnstoni. Next base: position 35,585,827 of record CM044319.1, read on the forward strand.
TGCGCTCCACAGCAAGAGAAGCCATCAGAGTGAGAAGCCCAGGGACCACAACTAGAGAGGAGCCCCCACTCTCTGCAACTAGAGAAAGCCTGCTTGCGGCAATGAGGACCCAGAACAGTCAAAAATACATAAATAAAATTATTTTTTAAAAAGATATATTCAAAAGTGTCATTCTCTATCTACCACGACCTTCCCCCAATCCTTCTATTCTTTCCAGTCAATTCCTACTCACACACTATGGGTAACCAATCTTTATCTCTGAGGTTTATTTTCTCCATTTCTTAGTATTTCTTACTCAGAAGGTAGTACAGTACAGTAAATTTTTTTGCACTCTGTATCTTTAACAATATGTCCCAGAAATTGGTCTACATCAGTTCATGATATCTTCCTCATTCTTTGTTTACACCTGTATATGACTTCAACATGTGGGTATATCATAGTTTATTAACCATTGTCCATTCGACATCTCTCCTACACATGGGCATATAGATATTTACAAGCTTTTTTAAATCACAAACTATGCCACAATGAATAACCTGTGCTATATATATACTGCGGGATGCACATTTTCTAGGTAAATACTTGTAACTGGGCATGTGAAACCAAAATACAAAAACATATAATTTCTCTAGATATTTCCAAATTTCACTTCATAAGGGTCAATACGAATTTTTTTTCCAACCAGCAGTATGTTTTAATGTATTTTCCCCCACATTTTCATCAAAAGATTGTGTTGTAATTTTTTAACACATGACAATCTACCTGATAAGTGAGATATCATATCTCAGGGCCATTTTCATTTGTACCATTGTAAGTAAAGGTGAATTCTTATATGTTTAAGGGCCATTGATATACGTGTTTTTTGTGAATTGTCTATTATGCTTTTTAAAAATTTTATATTGGTTTTCTTATTTCTTTCTCCCAGTTTTAGAAGAATTCTTTATATAGTAGGAGTGTTTCCCTTTCAGCTATGATATATAAAATAATCAATGACAAGGAAATAATAACTTTTCAGTCAGAAGAGATTTTAAAAAAACCAAGAAATTATTTCAATTGGCTTTCATACAAATAAATTTGAAAATCAAAAGAAACAAATAATTTCCTAGAGAAACATTTACCAATATTCACCTCATTAAAAATAGAAAGCTGAAATAGATGAATTTTCCTAGCATAAATAAAGTATGTTATCATGGAACTACATCATACCCATTTCATATGAGAATTCTTTCCACCTTCAAAAAGCAGAGACAGCCCTCATACTCTATACTATATATTGTTAAAGAAAAGATCATTAATAACCTGATAAAACTATTTAAAATAATAAGGAATAACAAAATATGCTTAAATATTAATGTAAAAATTAAAAATAAAATATTAGTGAACACAATTATTAATATTATTATCATACCAAGAAAATAATACACCATGGCCAACAGACTTATCCAAAAAAAGCAGGGTTGGTTCAACATTAGCGAATCTGTTTATATAACACCCTATTTGACAAAATTCCACCAGCATTCTCAGTTAAAAAATAATAAAACAGGAATTGATAGATATATTCTTAAAATACATTTACCTTAGCCCCAAAGCCAGCATCTTTCTTAATGTGGAGATACTAAATATACCTGTACTAAGACCAGGTAAAGGCAAAATTTCTCACTCTCGTCACTATTCATTGTGCATTAATCAATGCATTTAGACAACAGAAATGAATTCCTTGGATAAAATCTGAACTAAACTAATTTAAAAAAAAACAAATATAAAAAAAAATCTGAACTAAAAAAAGTAAAATAATATTTTTGTGTGAGTATAATTATGTATTTGGAAAACCCTAGATATGCAAATAACAAAATAATTTAATAAATAGCAAGCTATAAAATTAACATAAATCAATAGTCTTCACTTACACAAATAATTAGAAGACACAAAGAGAGGATAATGAACTATTTACAAAAGCAACAAAAGAATGACATATTTAGGAATCACTTTAATGTGAAATTTATAAAATGTCTATAAGAAAAATATTAAAACAGTCCTGAAAAATACAAACCTTGATTTGAACATAGGTAAGGACACCTTTGTTCTTTGATGGGAAGAATCAACATTAAAGATGGAACTGCTCCCTTAATTTATAAAATTAATGAAATTCAAATAAAAATACTAGGCATTCCCTTGCAACACAGTGGTTAGAACTCTGTACTTTCACTGCTGAGGGTATGGGTTTAATCCCTGGTCAGGGAACTAAGATTCCACAAGCTGTGAGACACAGCCAAAATAAGATAAAAAATCAAATAGACAAACAAACTTCTTTCTGCCTGAGGACTATTATCTTTCCAGGGTCAGTTTCTCAGATCAGGCAAAGAAATATTTATTTATTTGGCTGCACTGCATCTTAGTTGCGACATGTAGGATCTTTAGCTGTGGCATAAGAACTCTTAGTTGTGACATGTAGGATCTAGCTCCCAGACCAGGGATTGAAAATGGTCTCCCTACATGAGGAGCACAAAGTTTCCAGGCAAGTTCCCCAGGCATGCACTGTTAAGTCTCTTCCCAGAAGTAGGAGCTCTCAACTGGAGGACAGTTTTAAAAATATTTTCATATGTAGTAATTGTTTTTACCTTCCTTGTGGTGACTTTATGTCAATTTTAGTTCTGATGTTGGCTCATCCGTTCTCTCTTCCTACACTCACTGGTCTCTCCCTACCCTTGAACTCCCTGAAGGCAAGGGTTCTGGAGACAGCCCACTGGATTTGGTGGTAGTTTTTCTACTTGATGAAATGGTTTGGTTTTCTATCTTCTAGTTATACTTAGGCTGTGGATTGTGTGTGGTTTTATTTGTTATTCTCACCATTTCCTATTGTTTGTGGAGGAGAAGTAGGAAATATCAATTTTACATGGATCGCATTGCCTTGGCCAGTACCTCATTTAATCTTTACAGGAAACTTGTGAGGTTAGTCTGTCAACTTAATTCTCAGATAAGAAAGCTGAAACTGAAAATTCACACTCTCATTCACTGTCAAATAGCTACAGAGATAAGGAACTTAAAAAATATCGAGTCTAGAGTATTATCTCGGATGCACAAGTTTATTTCCATGATTTGCCATCTAGATTTAAGAAAAGTTTGATGCTTCAAGATATGAAGATCAGAAGTTTTACATACGTCCCCTATACTATGGCTTCTGGCTTTCATAACCCAGTTTATGTAACTAGCATACCCTAAATAACAAATTCTTGATTTCATAAGAATCTACTCCGTTTACACAGAGTCTAAGGCATGCTTATTAATGAGGACATCTACAAGGTAGGACCTAGTACTGCCAAGAGAATCTGTAGCCATTCTTTCCTTTCAAAATCTGGGTCTATGGCCTCAAGATGGTTTCTTCTCAATCAGATTTGTCCTGAAACTTCCATCTTCACAGTCCTCTCCAAAATAAGCTACCATACAGTCACATATAACCCAGCTTACACACATACATTAATGCTCAAAGGTGTGTATGTACACACACACATACACACACACCTACTGGTGTGGCATGGGTATTCACCAGGTGCTAGGCTGTGGAGGAGTATACTACCCCATCTATCTATGGATGGATGGATAAGCAACTATTTACCAAGCATGCTAAACTATTTTAATATTTCCACAACTAGTACATACCCTTTGATTATCTGCCAAGCAAACACATAAAAACTCAAATACACATACACAGTCAAGCTTTCCTTTGTAGGTTATGGGAAAACATGTCAAGACCAGGCTGCAAAATAGCATCTCCAATAACTTAGTCTAATCACCAACTTGATGGACATGAGTTTGAGCAAGCTCCAGGACTTGGTGATGGACAGGGAAGCCCGGTGTGCTGCAGTCCATGGGGTCACAAAGAGTTGGACATGACTGAGCAACTGAACTGAACTGAACTGAATGGTGGAAAAACTTCACTAAGCATTTTCTATCACTCCCTTCTTTGTCCCTTTGGAAAACCAAAGGTTAAGGTGAACAAGAACTTCCCTGGTGGCTCAGTTGGTAAGGAATCTACCTACAATTCAGGAGGACCCAGGTTTGATCCCTGGGTTGGGAAAATCCCTTGGAGAAGGGAATGGCAACCTAATCCAGTGTTCTCGCCTGAAAAAATCCCATGGATAGAGGAGCCCAATGGGCTACCGAACATGGGGTTGCAAACAGCTGGACACGACTGATCAACTAAACACAGATGAACAAGGAAACAGTGGTTTTCCTTCTAAGGAAAAATATTTTTTATAATTATTTAATTAATAAGAGTTATTAGATTCAAAATATGTATAGCATGAACAAAGCACACAGTTACAGCAAGAAGCATAAAGGTGGTGTGCAAGTAACAGGAGTTTAGAGAAATACGCACAGATTTTTCTTATTCATGTAGCAACTGGAAACTCTCACCATCCTGGAAAGATGCCAATTGCTTTTCTGCCTCCAAGCTTTGCTTTCACAATTCTTTCCACTTAGAATTTTCTATCTCCAGTCTTTTCCTTCAGTATATAACACCAGTGCTTTGAGTCTCATTTGAAATGCCACCTTATCCAGAAAGCTCCTCTAACCCCAATCACCCTTGCCAGAAAAGACATTTGTGATTGATCACCAACAGCACTTTAACTACTCTTCCCTTATGGGTTTTTTCCTCCCTTATACCATTTCTGAATGCATCTTGTTCACCTCCTATACTATAAAATCCTTAGTGATTATTTTACGCATCTTCCCACATTCTAGAACTCATACACATGCCCTCACTATGTTCTGTTGAATCAACACATGCTATATAATAGCATATTATCTATGATACACCCGTGGTCAAACTGGAATAAACTTACACAGTCACAGAACTCTCCCTATCTCCATCTTTTCTCCCACTCCGAGGTTACCTTTCCAATCCCAGTAACAACACAGGAGGTAAAAACTCATGAAAAATAAGTGGTGATGGCAGTAATTCCTTCTCTAACAACTCATTCTAAGGAAAGCATAAATATTTGGTTACATACATACTCATCCTAGCATTGTTTAAATAACCCCCAAACCAAAACATCCTAACTATCCAAAAATAGATGAGTCTTAAATAAATCACATTTGTCCTATGATACATAATGAAGTCATCAAAAATGATAAAGAAAAGCATACAAATGATACATAAAGTGCTCATAACACAGTGAAAAGAAAGAAAGAAAAGTGAAGTTGCTCAGTCATGTCCGACTCTTTGCGACCCCATGGACTGTAGCCTACCAGGCTCCTCCGTCTATGGGATTTTCCAGGCAAGAGTACTGGAGTGGGTTGCCATTTCCTTCTCCAGGCAATCTTCCTGACCCAGGGATCGAACATGGGTCTCCCGCATTATAGACAGATGCAGTGGTAGGGTGTTATTCAGTATATGTGCTAAAATCCATTTCTGCAGAATCCGGGCTGAGTAAGACCGCACCCATGCTACAATGAGGGTAATAAATGGGAGTCCCCAAGTAAGTGGAGGGCCAGAGAGTGCTTCCTGGAGGAGACAACACATAAACTGGGATGAGGGGTTGAGTGATGATGGAAGGCAGACATGGGGGAATGTTACAAAGATGCAAAGGTGTGAATAAAACCCCAGAGGCAAGAAGAAGCCTAAGCCTGGGGGACACAATGTATTTTACTAAACATGCAGAGATGCCTAGTTAAAAAAAAAAAAAACAGCAGGATTAGGACAAGCACAAGGTTCCCTACTCCTATACCAAGCTAGGGCAAAGCAGATAGGTAAGCCCTCATTCCAACCTAAGCCCCAGACTAAGTTCCCAGTTGAATCTTCAGGCTACGACAAAGGAACAAATAATACAAGTGATAATGAGAGAATTCATGCAAACTTCTGAAAATTAATTATATTTGAACTATAAAAAAAAACACAATGATATTTCGTAATAACAAACTAGGGTGGAGATGATGAAGTGGAGGAGGAAATCATAAATCCTGCCACTAATGGACAAGTCTTTTATTGAATAAATACTCCCCAGGCCAGTAGTGAAGGTCACTAGGGTGGCGAAATATCTGCTTTTAAACCTGCTTCCCATTCTTGAGAAGACTGATTTCATCTGCTGAGATTATTGCCAGCTTCTCTGCAGGCTGAGCAAACCCTCATGAAGAGAGACGCCCCTCCTGGTCCCCAGAACCTCTTGTAAGGTCGATGGCACACTGCAATGGGCTGCTTGGCTTGCACAATCGTCAGCAACTGTGTGGCTGTGAAATGTGGCAGCTCTCAACTGTGGCTTGGCCCTCGATAAGCGGTCTGCCCCGAGGAGACATACAGCAATTCACTGCCAGCTAATAGCCAGCAGGATGTCAGTGGGCAGCCGTCTCCCAGGGCACCAGTGGCAGCTGATGAGGGCATGCACCCATTGACTCTGCACATGAGGGAAAAGGTGCAAACCCCTTAAAGCCCAGGAAAAAAAGCCTGCATTTTTCAGAAATGTGATTTCCTGACAGTGTGAACTACAACTCATTTCCTCTATGAATTCAAGTGGTAGACATGCATAACCAGCCCCCCATGGAGCCTTGTCTGGTATTTAGTGCTGAAGTTGTCACTCTGACTCATGAAAGCACAGAAAAGGATAATCAGAAAAGCCATGCAGTACAAAAATCAAATTGAAGCCATAAACACCCAAGGAGGCTTTTGCCAAGTGTCGTCAAAGTCAATGGGTTCAGAAAAAGAGCAAGTCCTTTGCTGCAGGCGGGTCTGGCAGAATCTTGTCACCATAGCAACCCCACAGTCCCCACCCTCCTCAGAGACAGCTGGGAACAGATGTTCTGATGTTGATGCCACATCACATGCTGCCCCAACTCAGGCAATTTGCTTCAGTTTTCAATCAACACAGAAGAATTGAAAATTGGTAAACAGCTGATATGAACTGTAATATAGTAAGTGCCTGATATGCCCCAGATTTTGAATAACACTTGACATGGACACTGTCTTACTTGTAACCCTCAGTTCAAGCTTGCAAATTTCATAAAATCATCTCCATCCACCAACGACGGGAAATACTGAGGACACAGAAAAGGGTAGATTTCCTAGTCAGTCAAAGCCAGAGTAAGGCTTCAACCAGTCTTAATTGTAGGCTACTCCCCTCTTAGGAATGAACAATTTTTCCTGGCAACCTGGACCAGCCTTTGACACACAAGTGACTTCATGCAAGTTGCTGTACACGTTTAAGGGCTGAACAAGATGATGCCTAAAATACCTTCTATGATTGAAACTCCCTAATTCATTTGAGCATTATGATATATGAGGCAAGGCAGGCAGTTTAGAATTATTAAGACAGTCTCTATTTCCAAGGAGCACATACTATAAGAAAGAAGCTCAGGTTAAAAAAATACAGTTAAAGAATTAAGTGTAAAGCTGGGTAGTAATAGCTACACAGAAATAGGAGAAGTAGGAGAGGAAAGAAGGGAGTACTCCATTAAGAAAACACAGGCAAAAAAAGAAAACATAGGCAGAGTGGGCTCCACCTGCAACGCAGAGAAACATACCGTGACCAGTAGACGAAAGAAGGCAATGGACCAGAAGACCTGAGTAAAGAATCCAGAGGTTCCTGTGGATGAAGCAAGCTGAACCTGAGCTCTGGAGAGTGCAGGCTGTGGAAGATGTGAGTCTTGTGTGCTCCTTCACAATGAACCTGCAGGCCCCATGAGAAAGGGCAGGGCCTAGAGTGGACATCATAATGGGTGTGGACAACAGAGGACCTCAGCCAGAGATTATGTTACAGGGCCTGTTTATGTATAGTTGTCTGTCTGTTGGTTTTAATTTTCTGACTTTTTTTCCCCTTTATAGGTTCTTAACAACAAACATGACAATTCTTGTGTAGAGAGAAACCAGTTTCCATATCAAGAATTTTGAAAGCCTCACTTCTGGTGAAAAAACTTGGCCCTCAGTTTTCACAAAGCTAGCAGGTGTCTCTGCCTAACACAGTAGCAATACGAGAAGCAGTGAGAACTGAATGTGTTATGGAGGAAATCAAGGAGGAAGGCGGGATGGGAACTAGCTGCCAAAGGAGAGAAGAGTTGAAAAGAAATGGTGGCAAACATGGTGGGGCTGAACTTGGGACAATTACTATGTATCCACCCAAGGACACTTCTGAGACTGAAAATGGGTGGCATTTGTGTTTATGGAAGAATAATAGAACACACTGGTTTTACTTAGCAAATCAGGTGAACAGCCACTCTACACAAAACCCTTCTTCTGTCCTTCCTATTACCAAATGCTTAGGTGTGACTAATATCTTTCGGCAAAAAAAAGTTAAGTTCTGCCTTCATATTACCTGTAGACACAGTAGCATAGGCTGCTTCTAAGAACCACAGAATATTATTGGGTAACTTGTTCAACCCTGGAAGTTAGATGCCAGCAGTTCCCAAAACATCATCCCTGGGAACACTGCTCTACAAAGTGTTAGTATACACATAACAAATAAAGCTTTCAGTGCTCCAACAATTTTAGGCAACTCCCAAGGAAACACAGTTAAGCAGGTTTTTCAAAGGTGTCCTTGGAGCCCTCTCTGGAGCAATGTGTGCTAGGAGTTTCCATAAGAAAAATAAAGTGTGCAGCACTTACTGCTTTTATTTAACAAGAAACTTAATTTTCTTTTTTTTACCTTGGTCATTGGAAAGCACTGTAACTAATGGTCCATGGTACAAAATTTGGAAAATACTCTGATAAAAGGATGAGTTAAGTTTCCAGATATAATATCTACTTACAATGTCCCAACACATAAAACCAAGAAAATCAAAGTAGTTCTGCTTTGAGAAATGGAATCTCCATCTGCTGATAAATGAAGTGGGAGAAAGAGGACTTGGCAGGCTGCTAGGTGACTAAATTCCAAATTCAACTCTGTCACTTTGAGAAATCAAGCTTTTTTGAATCTCAATATAATGGCAGGGTTGAATTCAATGCCTCAGTGTCATTCAGCTCATAAATCTCAGGATTAGTATGCACCAATGTAGCATTCTTTTAACTTATCAAACAAATCCTTATTGTCTAATGTATGTCATGTTCTTTACAACTGTTTCAAAGCTATAAGATGAGCAAGGAGACCTATCTTGTAGTGTCTGGAGCTGATATCTTTATCCTCTTGGGGTTTCCCATGGAAAGCAAAAAAGAAATTGTTTTGTTTTAAAATTTGGCATAAAAATCTTCAGTTCAGTTCAGTCACTCAGCCCTATCCAACTCTTTGCGACCCCATGGACTGCAGCATTCCAGGCCTCCCTGTCCATCACCAACTCCTGGAGTTTACTCAAACTCATGTCCATTGAGTCAGTGATGCCATCCAACCGTCTCATCCTCTGTCATACTCTTCTCCTCCTGCCTTCAATCTACATAAAAATGAAATAAAAATCTTACATCTTGAATATATACAGTGTTAAGAAAGGTTGTGAATGGAGGGTACATTTGAAAGAAAATTGAATATAGCTAAAAATTGAAAAATATTGAACTACATATATTCTAATCAGCACAGGATATTATTTCATGAAAAATTAATAATAACATACTTCTTTCACCACAGCTCAGCCCTCTCTCTCAGGATTTTCATGCGTGGTCTGGCATGGCAGCAGAGCTGGCATTCGTTTCAGGCCCTCCAAATCACATCTCCAAACCTTGGACTTCTAGTGTCTTAAAAAAGTAGAGGGATCAGGAATATATCTACCTAAGGTCTGTATAGTCAAAACTATGGTTTTTCCAGTAGTCAGGTACGGATGGGAGGGTTGGACCATAAAGAAGTCTGAGCACCAAAACACTGATGCTTTTGAACTGTGGTGTTGAAGAAAACTTGAGAGTTCCTTGACAGAAAAGAGATCAAACGAGCCAATCCTAAAGGAAATCAGTCCTGAATATTCATTGGAAAGACTGAAGCTGAAGCTGAAGCTCCAATACTTCGGCCACTTGATGCAAAGAGTCAACTCACTGGAAAAAGACCCAACTCACTGGAAAAAGACCCTGATATTGGGGAAAATTGAAGGCAGGAGGAGAAGGGGGTGACAGAGGATGAGATGGTTGGATGGCATCACTGACTCAATGGACATGAGTTTGAGTAAACTCCGGGAGATAGTGAAGGACAGGGGAGCCTGGCATGCGGCAGTTCATGAGGGTGCAAAAAGTTGGACATGACTGAGCAACTGAACAACAACAAGCTGTGCACTGGCCTGTAACATTTATTAAATATTATTAACACTTTTTCATTTTTAAAAATTTTATTGATGTACAGTTGATTTACAATGTTGGGTTAGTTTCTGGTATATAGCAAAAAATATACATATATGTATATATATATATGTGTGTATGTATATATATGTGTGTGCGCTTAGTGGCTCAGACATGTCTGACTCTTTGCAACCCCATGGATTGCAGCACACCAGGCTCCTCTGTCCATGGAATTCTCCAGGCAAGAATACTGGAGTGGGTTGCCGTGTCCTCCTCCAGGGGATCTTCCCAACCAGGGATCGAACCCAGGTCTCCCACATTGCAGGCAGATTCTTCAGTGACTGAACCACAAGGGAAGCTCAAGAATACTGGAGTAAATAGTCTATCACTTCTCCAGGGGATCTTCCCAACCCAGGAATCAAACTGGGGTCTCCTGCATTGCAGGTGGATTCTTTACCAGCTGAGCTACCAGGGAAGCCCGTGTGTGTGTGTGTGTGTGTGTGTGTGTGTGTGTGTGTGTGTGTGTGTATATGTATATGTGTGTGTGTGTGTGTATATATATATATATATATATATATATATATATATATATATATATATATTAAGTGTGTGTGTGTGTGTGTGTGTGTGTGTGTGTGTGTGTGTGTGTTTAAGTGTGTGCTCAGTCAGGTCCAATTCTTTGTGACCCCATGGACTATAATCCACAAGGCTCCTCTGTCCATAGGATTTTCCAGGCAAGAATATTAGAGCAGGTTGCCATTTTCTTCTCCAGGGAATCTTCCCTACCCAGGGATTGAACCTGCATCTCTTGCATTGGCAAGTGGATTCTTTACTACTACTGCCACTTGGGAAGCTCCATAAGGATATGTGCATTATACACACACATACACACACACACGCACAGACACTCTTCATACTATTTTCCATTATGGTTTATTACAGGATATAGAATATAATTCCCTGTGCTATACATTAGGACCTTGTGGTTTACCCACCCTATATATAATAGTCTGTATAACACCCTTTCAGAGCAGAACTTCAGGAAAAACAAAGTAATTTAGATTCCTAAACACTCCTTGATCTTTAAACTATAGAAGGGTGGCACTGCTCTTGAGCTTGTTGTAAAGCTGACACACGTGGTCTGTTTGGTGGGTCACTGTGTACAGCCCACATATCTCCTTCATCCCATCCTGACATACATCCACACTCTGGTTGGTTCACACACCCACCGTCTTTCCTAATCCTTGAGAAGCAATCTTGCCACTCCATGATGCCTTCCTCTCTCTTCACAAACCAGTTTGGAAGAGCCATAGCTACTCAGTATCAAAGATTAGGCAATAGACTAAGCTTTCACAGACACAAAATGCTTTCAAATGTCATCCACTAGTGAAAGAATCACAATAAAGCATAGGGAAGTCTAGCCCACAGTCTTTATCCTGTCTCCAAAGTCACCTGGCTTTTCTGAGCAGGGTTTTTAAAAGGAACCAGGGATAAAAGTTTGCTGCTAGCCCTGTGGCTAAAAAGTCCCCACATTTTCTTCTTTAATAAGCTTTGGTTTTGTTTCATTTTAATATGTTGATTGTATTAAGGGGAACTTATTATTTTTAAGTTGGCATTTGCCATTTCTGGGATTCCTTTTGGGGGATATTCAAACATTTGACCAAGCATCTCCTTCCTGTTCTCCAGAATATAATTCTACAATAACTGTTGTAGTATATGAGTCAATAGGAAAATGACAAAAGAAAACAGAAAGCTAAAAAGTGGTTATCTGTGACTATAAATAAATACATACAATTAAAGAGAGAGTAAAGAACTCTTCCCAATAATTTCATTTGGGGTGAATGAAATGAAGTCTCGTATCCCCCAAACCTATCATCACTTCCAACCATATTTCAAATTAATTTTGGCCAATTTATGCCTTACAAAAACATTTTATAACAGTGGACATTGCATTATTTTTCTTGACTCTGGGTCCCTGACTCTCTTTCCTCCTCTTTCACAAGTTACAGTCTAGGCAATCAGGACTTTAGATGTAGCTAGGTATAGATACAGGGCTTTCCAGGTGACACTAGTGGTAAAGAACCTGTCTGCAATGCAGGAGATGTACGAGATATGGGTTCAAACCCTGGGTTGGGAAGATCCCCTGGAGGAGGGCATGGCAACCCATTCCAGTACTCCTGCATGGAGAATCCCATGGGGAGAGAAGCCTGGCGGGCTACACTCCAGGGTTGCAAAGAGTCAGACACAACTGAAGTGACTTAGCATGCACACATTCACATAGAGATACAGATTTATAGATGCAGATATAGGCATAGGTGACACAGATAGGGATGATATAAAGATGTGGATTTTTAAACATGTCCCCATAAGGGATATAAATATTAATCAATGTCTCATCTATATTTCATTATTTGGTAATAGTTGTCTCAACTCTGTTTTCCTATTTAGAATCTCAGGATTCTGTAGCCAGACTTTGGAAATATACTGATTTAGGAGTAAGAAGGCAACACAAGCATTTGCCTTGTGACGTCAGACAAGCCACTTAACCTCTCACATCTTCAATCTTCTCTGCTGTAAATGAGGGTAAGCCACCAACTCCTGACTACCATGCAGGGCAATCGTGAAAGGTAAAATGAAATAATATAAGTGACAGTGTTTTGTAAAGTGCAAAGTACTATAGAAATGGAAGGTACCATTACCTTTAATCAAAACTGCCAGACAACATATGTATTTTTCATTGTTATTGCATACCATAAACAAATTTTGAACTCTAAAAATGAAATTGGCCCAAAATAAAATGTTAAAAATGACAATGAGTCATTTTTCACAACAAAGAAATTGATTTTCCGTAGATGCTCTTTCCTTTTGCATGTAAAGATCCATATCCATCAATGCCTGGGTCCTCGGTGTTGACACTGGGTATAATTACAGCTGATCACATAGTTGCTTGACTCACATTACTCTCAAGCCTGAGGCCACTAAGTTTCCTCCCTATTACTACAGGGATATGACAGGATTTATTGTAAAATCTGCTTCTACCAAGGCATTTTCTTTAATTAATTTAAAAAAACAAAAGCAATCCTTTTCAAGAATACAATCTGAGCCTGAAGCTTGAGCTAAGCATGCACCTTGCAGTTTAAAAGTTCTACATCTTTTACCATCATCATTTTTAAGTGATGCTTTCGAACATCCTTACTAAAGATTACCACACACCCTACTTTTTGTAATCAAGATCCACTTCTAGAAAAATCAAAATAGCTGCCAGATCCTCCATTAGATCTTTTTATTGTTTTATTTAGCCCTCAAAACCAGGTCTATTGTGACAATGTTAGTTTTTGGTTTTGAACAATTGAACTGTGGTCATGTGAGATGTTAATAATGGGGGAAGTGTGTGACTGTACTGCTTTTGCAACTCCTTTGTAAGTCCAAAATTAGCTCAAAATATTGAATACAAAGTAAAAAAATAAAATTAAAAATTTCACAAAATATCATCCTATTTCCAAGAGTGTAGATATTAGATAATCATTTGCCTTCAAGTCAGTAAACATTTCCATTACTTTATACCAGCAATTCATTCTGTAAGGATTTACAAGTTTATTTACATAAGATACAAGATAATAATGTAATAAAAAATATAGCTAACACTTTTGTAGCAGTAACCACATGCCAGGAACTGTCCTAAAAATCTGACATAGATCAAATCAATACCTACATCAACCCTATGATGTAGGTCCCATTCTAATTCTACTGCACATGAGAAAACAGAGATGACAAAAAGATTAGTAATCTTCTCAGTTCAGTTCAGTTCAGTCACTCAGTCATGTCTGACTCTTTGTGACCCCATGAATTGCAGCACGCCAGGCCTCTCTGTCCATCACCAACTCCCGGAGTCTACCCAAACCCATGTCCATTGAGTCAGTGATGCCATCCAACCATCTCATCCTCTGTCATCCCCTTCTCCTCCTGCCCCCAATCCTACCCAGCATTAGGGTCTTTTCCAAGTGGGGAAATGAGGATGATACCCAGGATACATGACAACATTCAAATGGCAGGGAAGAAATGCAGGAGCTAAGAGAGTGAATATGAAGTAAATCCAGGAGGGAGGCAGGTCAACAGTGCAGTTTCCTGAGTGAGTTCAACAAAAGCCCACCATGTGATCAGGTTATGGTAAGCATGCTTAATCTAGGTCCAGCCAGCCCTTCTTCTAGGGATCCTCATGCAAGATGATGCTACTTATAATTTGAAGGACTTAACTCTCAGACCTTTTGAGGAAATGACAATGAGTTTTGTGGGAAAGAGTCGGTGGTGCTGGATAAGACTCTTGAGAGTCCTTTGGACTGCAAGGAGATCAAACCAGTCAATCCTAAAGGAAATCAACCCTGAATATTCATTGGAAGGACGGATGCTGAAGCTGAAGCTCCAATACTTTGCAAAGAACTGACTCATTGGAAAAGACCCTGATGCTGGGAAAGATTGAAGGCAGAAAGAGAAGGGGATGACAGAGGATGAGATGATTGGATGGTATCACCAACTTAATGGATGTGAGTTTGAGCAAGCTCCAAGAGATAGTGAAGGACAGGGAAGCCTGGGATGCTACAGTCCATGGGGCCCCAAATAGTTGGACACAACTGAATGATTGAACAACATCAACAACTATGGGCAACTGATGTCACAGTAATATGATTCTGTAAAAACAATTTGTAGGTTGTCAATAATTATATGCACCAAGCACACAGCTCTCCTCTTCCCTGACTTAATTCCGGGAAAGACTGCAGACTATATGGAATAATAAGGTTTCTCTCAGGAGCACTTGTGAGAAATATTGGATTGAAATGATATGAAGTTGTGCTCCTGCTAGATTCCTAAAGAAAGGGGTTCTACTTATCTCAATAACACACTCCCACATGCAATACTATTCCTATAAAGAGGAGGACACACTTCTCTATCACATTATTTCTCTTACATCCCCTGAACATTCTGTAACGTAAGAAACCTTATTTACCAATCATGAAACTGGCCCTCCTGGACAAGTGAAATTCCTATTTACTGAAATCTAAAATTTTAACTTGCAGCATGATCCTTATTTAAGCTCTTTGAATTGCAATGCATTCACAACATGCTGAAAATTTCCTTGTCTTAATTTGTCTTAAGTATTTAAAATCAATCAGTTCATTAAAATTCATTATTTAATTAAGCCTAACCTTTTCTTGGTAACTTTGGAACGAACTGGGGGTTTCCTTGTCCTTGATTTCCCATCAGGAGAAATTCTCCTGGGGGTGTCTGAAAATACATGAGGCTTGATTTGGGCTGACACATGGTTAGAAAAGGCAAGTGGTGTTTTAAGGGGAGAAATGGATATGCTAATTATCTTCAAGTGTAGGAAAATTAAGAACAATGCAGAATGGTCCTGTCCAAAATGGTAATGGAAAATCCACATAACAAGCCTCTCTGGCAGAATAGCGTGGAGATTCTCACTGTAGTAACCCTGAGAGGAGGTCTCCAGCCTCTGTGTAAATGCTTTAAGTGAAAATGAGCTTGTCATTCTAATCACCATTTCCAGATACCTGTGGGGACACATATTCAGACATTAAGCCAAATTTTGTCATCTTTTAATTTCTACCCATTTGTTTTCTGGAACAGTGTCACAAGGAAATTATGTCCTCAATGAATTACTATTAAAGTATATTTAAATAAATGTAAGGGGTGTGGGATGGACTGGAAGATTGGGATTGACACATACACATTACAATGTATAAAACAGATAACCAACGAGAAACTACTGTATAACACAGGGAACACTACTCAATGCTCTGTGGTGACCTAAGTGGAAAGGAAATCCAAGGAAGAGGGGCTGAAGGTATAAATGCAGCTGATTCACTTTGCCATACAGTAAAAACCAACACAACATTGTAAAGAAACTACATTCCAATCAAAAAAGAATAAAATTAAATTAGCCTGGGTTAAGTAAAACAGTGGTTGATAGGTATTGAGAAAAATGTTGTAATGATTTCATGCATACTTACCAGGCCTATTAAAACATTACTACAACTTAATTTTCTCTTTGTTTTTAGTGCTAGGCTACTTTCCTTCTCTGTAATAAGCATAATTTCCAACATTCTTGAAGTAAAAGAAATAGGAAGCCTTCTTAAAAGTTTCATATCAACTTGTTATTGTGTCAGATGTAGATTAAACTATAATAATAGTCTAAGTGAAGTAATGGTCTAAGTCTAAGTAATGGTCTAAGTGAGTAAAAGTCACTCAGTCATGTCTGACTCTTTGTGACCCTATGGACTATATAGTCCATGGAATTCTCCAGGCCAGAATACTGGAATGGGTAGCCATTCCCTTCTCCAGGGGATCTTCTCAACCCAGTGATCAAACCCAGATCTCCTGCATTGCACACTGATTCTTTACCAGCTGAGCCACAAGGGAAGCCCAATAGTCTAAGAATGTTGGTGTAATAGGAAGAACCATTTTGTGTAACAGAATTATTTGCTTTTCACTAAACTCCCCAAAACTTCATGATACAGTGTTATTAGCAGTTCTGTTGTTGAATCTCTCTGTAACTCTTCTACTATGAAGCTGAGAAAAGCTGGCTGTCTCCAACGAGTTGTCTTTTCTACTTTATCCTTTATGGTTTCACATATCTCCTTTCTCAGAGAATCTCATTCTCTTTGTACTCTCAATCTAGTATGATGAATAAATTCTGTGCTGCTTAGCTGTCTGAATACTATCAAGATTAGAAGTAAAGTTGCCAAGGAGAACCAGATAACTAAATCCTATATATCAAACTCCAAGACAATTTGTGTCAGATGGAAACAGGAAGCATGTGTGGGCTTTATGTTTTCATTGTATCCAGGGATCTCTCTCTTGCTATTAGCTCACACCAGGAGAAAGAGTTAAAATGCTTAGTGTGCGTATAGAAATGGGTTTCATTTTTTGGACCTATACCAGTCAGCTGGCAGTGGTTGCCTTTAATGCCGCATTAAGAATGAATCTCAGCCCAGCCTCACTTAAAAAACAATAACATCTCAACCAATAAAAGTTATTGCGTGGGTCTGAGACACAGTAACCTCAGTGTTGGTACATGCAATATGTATTTGCTGACATTGATACAGTTAGAACAACTATTAATTAGGAGTTTCAGGTTTGGAATACAAAATTCTGGTGTTAAAACTTACTGGCTGAGTGACAATGAGCTATCAATATCTCTGGGCTAAAACACCCTCATCAATAAGATAGAAATAATAATCATAATTCCCAATTGGGCTGCTGTGAAAATCAATTGAAATAACTCTTTTTAAGTTATATAAATATTTGTTGAGTACATTCTAATATGCCTGACACTCTGGCATCACCCCAAGAATAACACAAGCAATGAGTCAAGTTCTCTGCCCTTGAGAAGTTAAGAATCAAATGGGAAAAAAGGATTAAGTGAGTAGATGATTACAATATAATGTAGCAAAGACATGGATAACTGAATCACAAAGTATTATGAGAACACAGAAGACGGTCACCCTATCAAGTAGCATGATTTCTGCAATAGCTGATATAAACTGGCTTAATAATAAGGAAATTTATTGGCTAACATTACAGCCAGGGCTCAGAATGTTGAGTCAGTGGCTCAGTGGTGTTTTCCAAGACTCAGGGTCTTCACATCTCTGCCTAATGTAAGCAGCAGTGCCTTCATCTTGAAGTCAAATTACACAACGGATTACGACAGCAATTGAAATTCCTTGCCTTACTCTTTTCCCTCTTCCCTCATCTCATTGGTTCAAACATATTTAACCTGACACATTTCTGAACTAATCATCTATAAAGGAAATGGAATTATCATTATTGACTGTGACACAGAATCGGTGATAGGTGGTAAGTGTAATATTTACTTGCGATTCCAAACCAGTTGAAAGATGTGAAGTGGGAGTAGAAAGATGGTTTTATATAGGACATCAATCCAAGTTTTTAAAGGATGAGTAAGAATTAGGCCAAAGAAAGAAGAGGAGGTTGAGCATCTCCAGACAAGGGAATAACATGATCATGACTGTGGAGGCAAATTACCATAGAGGTAACAGGTAGAGGTTGCATTTACAGTGAGCTATGGATTTCCAAAATGCTTGTGGTTGATTGAAATCTACCTACAGAGTAAGAGAAGTATCACGGTCTTCACATGTCACTAAATTAACCTTCAAAACATTTTTACTTTACATTTCTTTGCTATCAAATATATGATTTCTCTAATTGTTTTTGTTTCTACTTCTTAGATATCTCTCCACAGAAAATTAAAATATACAATTCTTTGGGCATAGCACACAAGTCAGTGTATGGAATGAACAATGTAGCATAAAGAGTAACACACTAATAACTCTCAATTTTGAATCATTGTCAGTTAATTTAGAAAGTCAGATGTTCTTAAATATAAGTCTAAGAAAAATGCTCTTCTAACTAGTTTTGTGTGGGATAGATTATCCTTTCCAGGGTAGATTTATTTCATTATATTTTCTTGAATACACACAAGTGGGTACAGCACAGGTAGCCTCTTACTGCATTTCCTAATTGAGTCATATTGGCTGGCTTATCAGTGGAAATGACTTCATCACCCTAGCATCATGTTTTAAACCATGTTATTTACTTATCCTATGTTTACACAGAGAAAAAAAAAACCAGAGAGGTGGTATGTCAGGAATATCTGCCCAAAGACCAAATGAAACAGCCATATACAACTTTAAAATGCATTTTAAATGAAAGCAAAATTACATCTTTGTGACTAATGTTGTAAGTAACCCCTGTTAGTAATACTAGTGGAACACATAATGGAATAGGGAAAATTCAGAGTACATTCAGAAAGCTGAAAGTCGTGGGAATGGTGATGATCTCACAGTAATTCCCACTGAAAGGATAAGATGACCACTTAATCACAGAAGCTACATTTTGAAGCATCAGTATAACTTATGATTTCCTTTGCATTCTGAATCATAAAGAACAGGAACAGAAAGTAGATTGCCTAGTGAGAATTTCAGAAGAGCTAGGAAAAGGAAGCATTCTTTCTATGAGAGATGTAGGCACACTTAGGAAGCAATTTACTCTAAGTTATTCTAAATATTATAAATCTGGAGAAATCAGACTATATTTAGTCTGATTGCGGAATACCACTGGGTAGTGATGTGAAAACAGTCATTTCTTTAGGCATATCAGTAAAAGAGAAAAGAGACAAAAGCTGTCCTGCAAAGTCTAGGTAGGTAGCAGAGTGGAAAGAGGAAATAATTTCAAATACAATACCTGTTTATCAACAGACAACATACAATAAATATATTTAAAACTGCATTGCAGTTTCTCTCTCCCTAGCATTTAAATTGATTCACCAGTCTACATCCACTCACCACCTTCCCCTCAAACATGGATGGGAAAACTCTGATTCGAATGAATCTTTATTTTTCTCTTTTGGATCCCCCTCATTTTCAAACGTTATTAAAGTTTCACCTTTAATTTCACTGCAAGACATCTAAATGAAAGGGAATGATGAACTTGGCTACAGGAACTCTCAAATTTAATCTCCTTTGCAGTCTGATTCCTGTAGTGTGAATAGCAGCCTGATCTTGTTGGCACTTTCAACTGCAATGTCAGATTCATTTCAAAATTTAATACAACGTATTTGTCATCACCACACTTCCATTGGTAAGGACACTGACACCAAACTGCTACCAGTTGGTGGTCTGAGAAAGAGAGCTTGCGGGAAATGAAAATTCTCTCCTCTAAACCTAAATAACTCATCTCACATATTATATGTCTTCTGTTTCTGCAAGAGTACACTATTGCTTTCCACTATTCGATCTTTTAGTAATCCATCTAGGTAACAATAAAGAAATAAAAGAACATTTACTCACTGCTTCCTTCTGGAATGACAGTAATATATTTCACAGATTTCAAGAAAAAGTTCCCCAGCAGGAAAAAAGAAAAAGACAGATTAGAATCAATACCACTGCTGATTATGATGAAGTATAAGACACGCCTTTCATTATTCCAGCCTACCTCTGCTACGTACTAACGTGATGAAGCTGCCCATAGGTCCCCTTCTTTCTAGAACAGTGTTTCTCAAAGTAAGGTCCTTGGACCAGCACCATCAGCATCACTTGAGAACTTGCTAGAAATAAAATTCTTGAGTTCCATCTCAGAACTACTGGGTCAAAAACTCTGAAGTTGGGGGAGGCGGTGTCAGAATCCTGCATTTTTATAATCCATCCGAGTGATGGATATATAATATCCATCTTATATATAATCAGTTTTAGACCCAATGATCTAGAAAAAAGGAGATAAAGCAACATGTCCCCCTTTCATTTCAGACCCAATTTTTCTACACAAATAAGTCTGATAATATTCAGAAGAGTCTGTTTTTCTTGTTCTTCAAAAACATTCCCATACCCTCTGGAATTACTACAAAATGAAAACATGAATAACCTAGTCTTCCCCGAGAGGCATAAACTGACTTGATTGTTGGAAAACAAGACTCAGGAGGATGGTATAAGTTACCAGTACTGTCTAACTGGGAAAGAAATAGGATTTACTGATGTTTAGCTGTTTTTTGTTTTGTTTTACGTTTTCAAAGGAAGGACACAAGCAGTACATTGAAGCCCTTCAGATATTACCCAACAGCCGATAAACAGTAAGAGGTGCTCAAAATAATGAATGAAATCACATGAGAAACTATATCAATTCTTCCTTAGAAAGTGATTTTTAAACATCATCATGGAGACCTCCCTGGCAGTCCAGTGGTTAGGATTTCACCTTCCACTGAAAGGGGTACAGGTTTGATCCCTAGTCAGGAAGCTAAGATCCCACAGGACTAAAGGCCAAAAACCCAAACCTTAAACAGAAGCAATGTTGCAGTTGGAGAAGACTCTTGAGATCCACCCAGCCCATCCTGAAGGAGATCAGTCCCGGGTGTTCATTGGAAGGACTGAGGCTGAAGCTGAAACTCCAATACTTTGTCCACCTGATGTGAAGAGCTGACTTATTTGAAAAGACCCTGATGCTGGGGAAGATTGAGGGCAGGAGGAGAAGGGGACGACAGGGGATGAGATGGTTGGATGGCATCACCGACTCAATGGATTTGGGTTTGGGTGGACTCAGGGAGTTGGTGATGGACAGGGAGTCCTTGCGTGCTGCGGTTCATGAGGTCGCAAAGAGTCGGACATGACTGAGCAACTGAACTGAACTGAATGTTGCAATAAATTCAATAAAGATGTTAAAAAATTGTCCACATAAAATCTTTAATAATAATAATAATGATAAACATTATTATCACTATGGTATGTTTTGAATTGAACCCTATATCTCTTACAGGAGTGGATCCATTTAATATCTGTTCAAGTATCCTTGTCACAGTTCGAGTTGCACTACAATCAAACTCTGTGACAAAGATTCATGGACATTTATTTATTGTATTTACTGAGCAATAATGCCAAGGAACCAGAGCAAGGGTAAGGGAGTGAAACAGTAAAAAGGAGAAAGCTGATTGTTATTATTTAGTCATTGAGTCGTGTCTGACTCTTCTGCAACCACATGGACTGTAGCTCTCCAGCCTCCTCTTTCTATGGGATTTCCCAGGCAAGAATACTGGAGTGGGTTGCCATTTCCATCTCCAAGGAATTTTCCCAATCCAGGGATTGAACTCATGTCTCTTGCACTGGCAGGCTGATTCTTTACTGCTGCCACCAAGGGTGTACATTTTTAAAAATCAGACTATTAGTAACTGGTGCTTCATCTCACTGAGAATTGTAGGATACAGCATAGAACATAACTTCAAGGTTATTCCATCTGAGGGGTAAGGGAACTGGCATTTATATACCAACTCTCAACCTCTGGTTGAAGGCTGCTCCCTGGAATTGTTAATTCCCTGGCACTTCTGACTGCATATGTGAGCAATGAAGGCTCCAGTGACTGGAGAAATTCCTTAGGCAAAGAGATGCAGGTGGTGTCAGTTAAATTTCTGGCTGGCATGCACAGACATGATATGGCCAGGAGGATCTGGCCAGGAAGAAGAGTACTTGCTAAGTCTGACTGCTCCAAAAAGTCATTACTCTAAATTTACATTGCTAATATAAAATGCATGTCCATGTTTATTCTCTTCTCTTTCGAATTCCTCTGAACACCTGGTAACATAGTTCTAAGATTTCCAAACCTTGCACAAAAGATAAGTTGGGGTTTTTTGGTTTTTTTAAACTCAAAATAGAAATAAAAAATTAAATGAATAGGAGAAATGATAATTACTTTCTTTAAAATAGAATTCCAGTTACTATTATCCTTTCCAAAATGCATATCTTAATAAACTGTATGTTTATGTGAACCATGCTGCCATTATTCAAAATTTTTAGAAGATTTGTATTTGAAATTTAATTTAGAGGTACTGTATTCTCTATCATGGCTCTCATTTTATGATGTCTCTTAAATAGGTTGATTGATTGCACGAATATACTTGTACGGCAAAGAAATATCTGATGAATAATCTATTCTTTTTTCTTCCTAAAATATAAGAAGATAAATATAACACTGAAATAGAAAGTCTTGCTTAAAAAAGAAAAAAGGATATGCAGAAAAATAAAGCGGTGCTTATTGACCAAATAAGGCACAACATGGTCAAAGGTTTTTTAAAAAAATAATAAATTGCAAATACACAGGGGGGTTCTATTTAGAATTCTGGTGAATCACAAAATATTCTGATCAACCAATTCCCATATGAATCAAGTTTGACCTTATTCTCACGATCAGCCCAAGAATATTTCCTGAGATTTAAAGATAAAAATAAACAAAATAAAACTTCCAACTCCAATCACAGACGTATAAACATGTCTAAACATTTTAACCAATTCAAGTAAGTGATTATTCTAGTATGCTTTCCACCAATTAGCTTCCCTGATGGGTCAGAGGTTAAAGCATCTGCCTGCCATGTGGGAGACCCAGGTTTGATTCCTGGGTCGGGAAGATCCCCTGGAGAAGGAAATGGCAACCCACTCCAATGTTCTCGCCTGGAGAATCCCATAGACGGTAGGAGCCTGGTAGGCTACAGTCCATGGGGTCGCAAAGAGTCGGACACAACTGAGCGACTTCACTTTCACTTCACTTTCCACCAATTAAAGTCATTCTAGAAAAGGCACTACAGTGTTAAGGATTGCAAACACATGCCATTTTAGCTAAGATTAAAGATCACATTTTTGGCTTGTTCGAGGTTAATGATGCAAGGCAAGAACTCACAGAAATATGCCTCTGAAAAGAAAAGCCAAGTCCCTGTAATGATGGGAAATCATTCCTCATGCTTTCTGTGCAAACATATATACCACTTAAGGAAAATATTTGCATGGGGAAGGTTAGTTAACTGTGAAAATAAGAAACCTTGTATTCAAGGGAGTGGTACAGAGGTACCAGAGAACTCAACTCCATGTACCTGTCAGCGTGTGAACCTTGTTCTTCCTGATGTATGCAGTCTTCTCCAGCATGGATATTTGCTTTCTATAAGTACATAATGTACACTGCATTATTCCTGAATAAAGATGTTTCTTGAAATATACAGACACTTGTTTTAAACAGCCTATTTAGCAAATTATAGAGCAAAATATGTGCCGAGTACTCAGAATCTGATTGTTCCAGTGGGAAGTCTGGTATTTGTCCAATGACACTGCAGTGCCCTCTGCCCATTTTGCATCATGGAGACATGAACAATGGTAAATAATGATCACCTGCCAGTCACTGGGAATGCTGTCAACTGCTCTGGCATTATAGGCATTTTCCCAACCTGCTCTGGGAAGGTGTCCCCTGATGCTAAATCTTCCTCAACTGCAAGCAAAACCTAGCAACAATAAACCAGTTACATGCCAAAGAAACAAAGGTGAAAACAGTGAATTAATAATCTAAGGGAGATATATGTCAGCTTGCAGTTTGCATCACACTTCATTTACTTTCAAATGCTTCCTCCTTTTTTATCGAAGTATAAACCATTTGCAATGTTATGCTAGTTTGTGGTGTACAGCAAAACGATTCAGTTACATAAACTGAATGTGCCATATAGTAGGACTTTGTCATTTACCTGTTTTATATAGAGTCATGTGTATCTGTTAATCCCAAACTCCTAATTTATCCCTTCCTTTTTTTTTCCCCGTTTGGTAACATAAGTTTATTTTCTATGTCTGTGAGTCTTTTTATGTTTGTTAATAAGTTCATACATCATTTTTAAAGATTTCATATATAAATGATATCATATGATATTTGCTTTTCTCTGTCTGATTTATTTCACTTAGTATGATAATCTATAGGATTGTAAGGATCAATACAATTAAAAGACCATACTGCCCAGGGCAATCTACAGGTTCAATGCAATCCCTATCAAATTACCAATGGCATTTTCTATAGAATTAGACCAAACAATTTAAAAATTTCCATGAAAACCTAAATGCCCTCTTTGAAATGTAGGAAACATACCTGTTAACGAGACAAGAAAAACCTATATTTACTCTATTATCAGTAGACTTCTTTTGACTCATAATAATATTAGATGTGCAGAGGAGAGAAATCAAAGCTAATTCACCAAAGTACTATAAATCAGATTTCAAATCAGAATACTCATTCATATAATCTATGATATAGTTTTATTACTCAAAATAAACACTACTGACTAACATTATCTGTTACCATCACAGGCTGGGTAAGAAATAGAAACTTTAGTGAGACTCATTGAAGAGTATAAGTGATCAATAAAAATAGAGAAAGGGTCAAAGTACTAGATATCTACAGAGATAACTGTAGAAAATCATATGTGACTACTTGACTCTTAAGTAATCCAAAGTAGATCTCGTTTTTAAACTCACAAATTTTAGGGATAACAGCTACTTCATAGTTTCAGTGTAGTATAGATATTTTCAAATCCCCAAGCTAATGGTAGGAATGAAATTCTGAGGGAAAGAGAAACATATCTTTCTAGTGAGAGGAGTTATGCTGAACAAGGCACTGTCAAGAGTCCTACAGAATCCTGATCACAGCTATGAGAAAATCTCTCGGCTCCACAACCTGAATGGGTTGCCCACTTCTGCAAGGATACTGAATCCTTTTGGTATAAGGGATACCTGGAGTGAGTCAATGTGGACAAGTCTTAAAATAAAGAACAAAGCAAGTAACCTTTGCAAATTACAGCAAGTCTCAAGTCTAATTAGATCTGAGTTTAATTTTTAATAAAAAATTATTTTCTTTGGTCTCATGCATTTACCTATGAATAAATTCTGAAATAAAAGCCTATGAAACAAGAGACTCAGAGTAATGAAAAATCTCAATTGTTAAAAGAAAAAAAGTCACAGGAGATTCATTTAATAAATCTCAACCCTTTTTTCTCTCTAAGCCTTTAAATGAATGTCAAGAGTTCTGTCAACTTCTGTAACTATGTAAAGGCTATGACAATACGCGTGTGTCTGTCACTCAGTTGTGTCCGACTCTTTGTAACCCCATGGACTGTAGCCCGCCAGGCTCCTCTGTCCATGGAATTTTCCAGGCAAGAATAGTGGAGTGGGTAGTCATTTCCTTCTTCATGTGATCTTCCCGACCCAGGGATCAAACCCAGGTGTCCCGCATTGCAGGCAGATTGCCTACCATCTGAGTAATGAGGGAAGTCCTTTTGACAATATGTGGAGAGTCAAACAGGAGCACTTCTCTGGCAAATCTGGGTCATCAATCATCTAGAATCTCACAAATGCTGAACTTCAAAAAGTGCAACCAGATCACATTTTCAATTTCTCACTAGATGAAAGACTACTTCAGCCACATGGAGGCCAGTGTATTTTTGTAACCGTGACTGTGGTTGTTGCCCCATAAATGATGAAGGAGCCATCCAGGTACGTAAAAACTACAAAGACTTCATGAAACTTATCTGAATAAGTAGTAATTCCTACTTCTCCCATAGAAACTGTGAGTGTAAGCTCATGCTGAAAATTAGTTATTTCACATGAATAAGCAATAGAACTCTAGACCTGCTGTAAAATGGTAAAGTTGATAGCTCTGTCAAAAACGTTTTGCCCGCAACTCCAAGGTGTACATGTATGTGTATGTGCAGGAGGGGGTGGTTTCCCCCCACCATATCAAGGAAATTGTCCAGTCAGCTGGTTTACCATTCAACTTATTTACGATATTGTCTATCTGCAGGTAGAATCAGAGTCCACAGGTAAAGGGCTCACTCCCTCAAGACTGCCCTTCACTTGAGACACCAATCTCAAGTCCAGGTTACCTGTGCTTCTCACCAAACTGACTATAAATCAGAAGTTCCCACAACCCCCGCCTCCAGTTTGAATAATTTGTTAGAGTAGCTCATAGAACTCAGAAAATCCACTTGCTTACCAGATAACCATTTTATTATAACAGGATAAAACTCAAGAACAATGAGGTGGATAAGATGCACAGGGCAAGGTATGAGAAAGGGCAAAGAGCCTCCATTTGCTACTCTTCCCAAATATCTATGCATTCATCAATCTGGGAGCCCTCTGAACCATGTCCTTTGGATTTTTATGGACGTTTCATTACACAGGCATGATTGATTAACTCATTAGCCATTAGTGTTTGATTCAACCTCCAGCCCCTCCCCTTTCCCCAGATATCACTGGATGGGGTTGAAAGTTCTAATCCTCTATTCATGGTTGCCTGGGGCAACCAGATCTCACCTTTAGGTACTTTTCAAAAGTCATCTCATCAATATATATCCAGTAGTGGTAGAAAGGGGCTTGATGTGAATAACAAGATATGAATTTAAACTTTATGGATGTGATTTCAGGAACTGAGGACCACTGGCCAAATATTATAACAAAAGCTGCTCCCATTGCTCTTACTGCTCAGGAAATGCCAATGATTTTAGAAGCTGTGTGCTAGAATAGGGACGGAAGCCAGATAGATATTTCCAATTATAAACCAGAATCTCACACTGTGCAATACTGTAGAAGGGGCAGTATACATTATGACAGGAGTCCGCAGCCCTGTGGACATTGAATGACAGCTGTGTAAAATCTTCAAAACCTGCTATGACAAAGCTGGACAGTTATCTGTCACTGGGTCTCAATCAAACAAATGATCTTGTTTCCACAGCTAGAGGTTGGGAAGATGAACTAGTATGGTTATTCTAGTCTTCATTATTATTTCCATTTTACTAGTATAAAAGAATGCTGTTTGCACAAATCCCCTAGGACAGAAAACAATAAGTGTGCATTACAAATGAAATAAGCTCACAGCTTATTCTGAATGGTTATGTGCCAGGCACTTCACTTATCACTTTCATATAAGTAATTTAACTCTTACAATCTGAGAGCGAGAGGTCGGTTTTTATCATCCTTACTTTCCAGCTGAGGGAAAAGACGTAACCACAGTTAAATAAGTTTTCTGAGACCATCTACCAGAACAGTAGCAGACTGGAAATTCCAACCTGTCTGACTCTAGAGCTCAGGTTTTAAACACCTGTGCTACTCTTTTTGAATTCACAAACTGATCTTAGGTTACGCTGTTAATAATTCACATGTATGTCACCACAATTCAAAAATCGCTTGGTAATATTAGAATCTACTTTTAAACTACTTAGTCAAAAAGGACTATAGCTAGTACAATCTTCTGTGGCTCTCTATTTAATTAAACAACTACCTGGCTTCATGAGGTAATCAATTGCATCAGTTGATAAATGTTTATTTGTATAATTATGGCAGTGATTTAAAAAAGGAAGGATGTATGGAGGGAGAGGAGGAAGAAGAACAGAAAGAAGGAAGTGATGGAGAGAAAGAGGGAATGAGAGAGAGAGAAGAGGCAAGAGGAAGGAAGGGAAGAGGAAATATTAATACAGTGCTGAATGTCAACCCTATGTGAATGCTAATATCCATTATGAATCCACTTTGTAATTTCCTTCTGTTCTGTGGATCTTTTCACTCCATAAGTCAAAACATTTCACTCCACACACCATGAGCATTATAAATTATGACTACTCATGACAGGACTGATTAATAGACATACTCAATACTCTCCCAGGAGACCGAATATTTTTTTAATACTAAGATAAAGGTTTTAAATGTCACTTTTCTCATTTCCATATGACTTATGTATTTGCTAAATCACCTTTCATTGCACAAAACCACTGTATCAGAAGTTTGGTGATGAAGGAAAGACACCACTGTTAATAGTTTTGTTAATCTTGACAACTTATATTTTAACACAGTTCTTTGGAATTGTTAACATTATGTCTAGAATTGATTCTAATCTAATGCTATATAACTGAAAAGATGCAGCTTTGTACTTTTTCCTTTTAATTTGGAGGGGGCTTCAGCCCTGCAATTTACAAGGTGGTATTTGTTAATAATGATAACATATAAAAAGCATGTTATGTAATAACATCAATAAACACAAATAAATCTTGTTTTGTATTAATGAGTTGGAGGCTCTCCAGACAATTTTTGTATTGTGCATGTCTTAATAAACTAAGAACTCCAGAGACCTCTCTGAGTTCTCTGTACTGCATTTAGGTATAATCAGTGTTCTTCTGTCACAGAGCACAAAGCTCTATATTAAGTCAAAGCAGCTTTCTCTGCAGGAATATGTCACTGTCATCAACTCAAACATGAATATTCAAGACTAGAAAAGACTGTTTCTTTCCTTGTGGAAGATGATCTGAGAGTGGTGATGTGTTATTTGGCAGATATTACTCACTCTCCATGTTTCTTTGCATCATACCTTTGTCATTCTGGCAGACAGCCTTGAGGATGCGATGTCCGGGGCCACACTTGCCATGGTCAGGAATACAGATCCCTTCCGATGTCAGCCACTGATAACACACAGGATCCTCACAAGGAACAGATTCCACCAAGTGAGGGCAACGGCCCATAGGCCCCGTTGATTCCATGAGGACATGGCGCTGTCTCATTTTAAAACCTAAAACAAGAAAGAACAAAAGGTTCTGAGGATTCCATCCTGATCTAGCAAAGGAAAAGAAGCAACAGCTGGGAAATTGATGAAACTTTTACTTATACATCTATAGCTCAAAAGAAGAGAAGCTAAAGGCAAGGAGAAAAGGAAAGATATACCCATCTGAATGCAGAGTTTCAAAGAATAGTAAGGAGAGATAAGAAATCCTTTCTCCATGATCAATACAAAGAAACAGAGGAAAACAATAGAATGGGAAAGACTGGAGATCTCTTCAAGAAAATTAGAGATACCAAGGGAACATTTCATGCAAAGATGGGCACAATAAATGACAGAAATGGTATGGACCTAACAGAAGCAGAAGATATTAAGAAGAGCTGGCAAGAATACACAGATGAACTATACAAAAAAGATCTTCATGACCCAGATAACCACAATGGTGGGATCACTCACCAAGAGCCTGGCATCCTGGAATGTGAAGTCAAGTGGACCTTTAGAAGCATCACTATGAACAAAGGTAGAGGTGATGAAACTCCAGTTGAGCTATTTAAAATCCTAAAAGATGATGCTATGAAAGTGTTGCACTCAATATGCCAGCAAATTTGGACAACTCAGCAGTGGCCACAGGACTGGAAAAGGTCAGTTTTCATTCCAATCCCAAAGAAAGGCAATGCCAAAGAATGCTCAAACGACCACACAATTGCACTCATCTCACACACTAGCAAAGTAATGCTCAAAATTCTCCAAGCCAGGCTTCAACAGTATGTGAACCAAGAACTTCCAGATATTTAAGCTGGATTTAGAAAAGGCAGAGGAACCAGAGATCAAATTGCCAACATCCGCTGGATCATAGAAAAAGCAAGAAAGTTTCAGGAAAATTTCTGCTTTATTGACTACGCCAAAGCCGTTGACTGTGTGTATCAAAACAAATTGTTGAACACTCTTAAAGAGATGGGAATACCAGACCACCTGACTTGCCTCCTGAGAAACCTGTATGCAGGTCAAGAAGCAACAGTTAGAAATGGACATGGAAAAACAGACTGGTTCTAAATTGGGAAAAGAGCACATCAATGCTATATATTGTCAACCTGCTTATTTACCTTATATGCAGAGTACATGACGTGAAATGCTGGACTGGATGAAGCACAAGCTAAAATCAAGATTGCCAGAAGAAATATCAACAACCTCAGTTATGAAGATGATACCACCATTATGGCAGAAAGCATAGAGGACCTGAAGAACCTCTTGAAGAAAGTGAAAGAGAGTAAGAAAGCTGGCATAAAACTCAACATTCAAAAACTTAAAATCATGGCATCCAGTTCCATCACCTCATTGCAAATAGATGGGGAAACAATGGAAACAGTGACAGATTTTATTTTCTTGGACTCCAAAATCACTGCAGAGGGTGACTACAGCCATGAAATTAAAAGGCACTTGCTCCTTGGAGGAAAAGCTATGACCAACCAAGACAGTATATTAAAAAGCAGAGACCTTACTTTGCCAACAAAGGTCTCTCTGGTCAAAGCTATAGTTTTTCCAGCAGTCATGTATGGATGTGAGAGTTGGACCATAAAGAAAGCTGAACACCAAAGAATTGATGCTTTTGAACTGTGGCATTGGAGAAGACTGTTGAGAGTCCCTTGGACTGTAGGGAGATCAAATAAGTCAATCCCAAAAGAAATTTGGTCCTGAATATTCATTGGAATTGCGTCACTGACCAATGGACATGAGTCTGAGCAAGCTTCAAGAGTTGGTGATGGACATGGAAGCCTGGCGTGCTGCAGTCTATGGGGTCACAAAGAGTCAGACAAGACTGAGTGACTGAACTTAACTGATTCATTGGAAGGACTGATGCTGAAGCCCCAATACTTTGGCCACCTGATGCAAACAACTGACTCATTGGAAAAGATCCTGATGCTGGGTAAGAATGAAGGCAGGAAGAGAAAGGGACAACAGAGAATGAGATGGTTGGATAGCATCACCAACTCAACATACATGAGTTTGAGCGAGCTCCAGGAGTTAGTGATGGAGAGGGAAGCCTGGCATGCTGCAGTCCATGGGGTCACAAAAAGTTGGACATGAATAATCGACTGAACTGACTGAAAGATCACAACCATGTATTCTTTTCATGTGTTCTACTTTATGGGAAATTGGGAGACAAGGGGAAGAATGAAAGACAGAAGGGAAAAGAACTAGAGCAGGAAATCTGTCTTCCAAGAGTTTACAGTCTAGGAGTTGAAGAGGCCAGGCATAATCAAATATACTAATAAGTAGCATATGTTTAATGGTATCAGTAAACCAGTACGAATAAATGAAGACTCACAGACTCCTGATACCTGGGTGGGGAAGATCCACTGGAGAAGGAAGTGACAACCCACTCCAGCATTCTTGCCTGGGAAATTCTATGGACAAAGGAGCCAGGCAGGCTACAATCTATGGGGTCACAAAAGAGTTGGACATGATTTAGTGACTAAACAGTAGAGAAATAGCCTGAACATAGATAAACTGCATGTTCTTTTGCTGTTGTTTTTCACATTCTTATTAGTCTGTATGAAGGTGAAATACATCTACATTTTGACACATTCCTGGTCACTGTTTCAGGCCTTGAGAGTTCCCTGTATCATTCTCTTGAGATTTCCAGGTCAGCCTGCCCTGTGAAGGCAGGACTATTTTGGGCTGCATGCCCCGCCTTGGCTAGACATAGGTCCCTGGACAATTACTCAGTTTTTCAAAAATGTTTTGTGGAACTAGGGACCAAAGTTATGCCATAATAAGGATGTGAATGGACCTTCCAAGCTACAAGCCTACAGAGTCACAAACTCATCAGATAGAAATGGAGGGATATGAGTCAACCACCAGACTGTAGGGAGTGGTGAGGTCTGTGGTAAAATGGAGGACATGTGCTGAATTTAAAGTGTATGGATATCATTCAGGCTCCACTGACAGTTACCACAAGAAAATGTGAACACTCTGTTGTCAAATCTTCTGATTCTAAGAAGCCAGAAATCCAAGCTATGTTCAGTTTTTATATGAAATCTATTTTTAAATGATGGAAACAAATTTACGTTTTTAAAAGCCACATAAGTCTTAAAATGTGACAGAGAACAAGATGCAACCCTTTTGTTTTTGAGTTTTCCATTTTTGGCCTTCAGGATATATCACTTCTAAAAGTTAGGCCTGGGACTTCCCTGGTGGTCCATTGGCTAAGACTCCACAATTCCAACGCAAGGGACCCAGGTTCCATCAGTGGTCAGGGAACTGGAACTAGATCCCACATGCTGCAACTAAAGAGGGCTTCCCAGGTAAAGAATCCACCTACCAATATAGGAGAAACAAGAGACATGGGTTCAATCCCTGGGTCGGGAAGATCCCCTGCAGAAGGAAGTGGCAATCCACTCCTGTATTCTTGCCTGAAAAGTCCTGTGGACAGAGGAGCCTGGTGGGCTACAGTCCATGAGGTTGCAATGAGTCTAACATGATTTAGTGATTGAACTCGCACGCGCACGTCAACTGAAAGATCCCACGTGCTGCAACTAAATATCCAGTGTGCCACCACAAAGAGCAAAGATCCCACGTGCTGCAAGTAAGACTGGTACAAACCAATAAATACACAAATATATCTTTTTTTAAAAAAAGAGTGAGGCTTACCTCCCATGGATCTCATATTTTACTGTCCATCCTTTCATTCTCCAAATTCAATCAACAGATTTAATTCCTCTTTCAAAAAAAATGAAACCCAATATTATTACATAATAGCATCTTGAGACATGATTATTCAATTATTCCTTGGGATAGGTAAAGATATAAAAAGATAAGATAGGTAGGCAGATAGACTTAGCTAGGAAGATAGAACGCCTGAGAACACTGAACTTACAGTCACCCCACAACCCTTCCGGCAAGAGAAGGGGAGAAAGACAAGTTCGAGTGCATGAGCAGTAACTAAGCCAGCTGTACATCTATCAGTTTGCCAGGGCTGTGTCTATCTTCCCACAAGAAAGGATAAAAAGCTCAAGGTGTAGTTGGCAAAAGACTGGCTCCTGTAAAGGAGTCAAGGAGGGTGGAACAAATGGACACATGTTTTTAGGCCACAAGAGGGAGCCGAGCTCCCTTAGAATATTGCAGGGTTGGGTAAGTGCTTTAGAGACACAGTCCTAAGGGCTTTATTTGTTTTCTTTGTCTAAGGCTAACCCATGAGCCCCCTTTAAAAGAGATTCTTAGCCTCTTCCTTTGCGGAATGGCCACCTGTGGGGAGGCATCATTCAGTCAACCAGAGACCATATCCTCCAGGCATGGACAGTATTAAGGTCAGAGGTAATTAAAGCAGTAGATGGCTTCTACCACACTTCATACCTCCAAGTCTATGCCATTAATTAGTCAAAATAAAACCTGCAGAAGACTTCAGCTCCCTTCCCAAGCCAGCTTGAGAACAGCGGCAGTAAACATACAGGACTGAACTCTACTTGATGGACATCAACCTACAATGACCTCTGAGCCCTCACTGCCACACAACTTGGATGACCTCTGTTCTTTCATGTAAGACCCACACACTGCTTATTTATTGTTTTATGCCTGTGCTTGTTGTAAGTTTATATCTTTGAGCAGGATGTGGCCTGGGTCTCCATGATTTATGATGTTTGACAACCAGCTCAGAAACTTAGCCATCTTTGCAGAGGGAGGCTGGCTGTCCTATTACCTAGAGCTCAACGCCACTGAGGGCCAGGTGCAGTTTTCCTCCATAAATCAAGTTGCATCCATCTCACCATAAATCTATAGATTATATCTCCCCAGTCAATAAATTCTTTCACTTTTTCATTTGTGTTGCCCTTGTCCTGACTCTAGCTAGGATCACATAAAAGCACAAACTCAGCATAAAACAAAAACCTTGGATTCTCTTGTTAGCACTTAACTTTAATCACACATTGGTGTTCATGGCTGCAACAGATGTCAGGCTTCCCCTGGGAACTTCTGTTCTGAAAGATACACAACTGCCAAGTCCATGGTGGCTGGGGCCAGCCAACCACTTACCTTCATTTACTGAATTTCATGCTAATCACAGAGTATCACTCAATATACATTAATTGCCGTATGTAGATCAGAGTAATATGCTGTGGGAAGTCACAGGAGAAAGAGAAAACATAAATCCACTCTTCACAGAGCATACAGTCCAAGAAGACAAAGAGCACATATGTTAACTAAGCATCTTCCCTATACCAAGCCACGTTAGTTCTATTACTCAAAATTAATCGATCCCCTAAATTATGTGATCCCCTAAACTATGTCACTAGTTGCTATTCTCATTTACATATGTAAAAATTAAGACTAGATGATACCTTATTACTTCTCCTATGGCACATTGCTGATTAAATGGATATGTATGAAGGATAAATTAGGCTAGGATTAACATATACATACTACTATATATATATATATATATATATATATATATATATATATATACATACATATATATATATATACACACACATATATATATACAGTGGAAGTGACAGATTTAAGGGACTAGACCTGATAGACAGAGTGCCTGATGAACTATAAACAGAGGTTCGTGACATTGTACATGAGACAGGGATCAAGAAAATCCCCATGGAAAAGAAATGCAAAAAAGCAAAATGGCTGTCTGAGGAGGCCTTACAGATAGCTGGGAAGAGAAGAGAAGTGAAAAGCAAAGGAGAAAAGGAGAGATATTCCCATCTGAATGCAGAGTTCCAAAGAATAGCAAGGAGAGATAAGAAAGCCTTCCTCAGCGATCAGTGCAAAGAAATAGAGGAAAAAAACAGATTGGGAAAGACTAGAAAAGATCTTCATGACCCAGATAATCACGATGGCGTGATCACTCACCTAGAGCCAGACATCCTGGAATGTGAAGTCAAGTGGGCCTTAGAAAGCATCACTACGAACAAAGCTAGTGGAGGTGATGGATTTCCAGTTGAGCTATTTCAAATCCTGAAAGGTGATGCTGTGAAAGTGCTGCACTCGATATGCCAGCAAATTTGGAAAACTCAGCAGTGGCCACAGGACTGGAAAAGGTCAGTTTTCATTCCAATCCCAAAGAAAGGCAATGCCAAAGAATGCTCAAACTACTGCACAATTGCACTCATCTCACATGCTAGTAAAGTAATGCTCAAAATTCTCCAAGCCAGGCTTCAGCAATATGTGAACCGTGAAATTCCAGATGTTCAAGCTGGTTTTAGAAAAGGCAGAGGAACCAGAGATCAAATTGCCAATATCCGCTGGATCATTGAAAAAGCAAGAGAGTTCCAGAAAAACATCTATTTCTGCTTTATTGACTATGCCAAAGCCTTTGACTGTGTGGATCACAATAAACTGTGGAAAATTCTGAAAGAGATGGGAATACCAGACCATCTGACCTGTCTCTTGAGAAACCTGTATGCAGGTCAGGAAGCAACAGTTAGACCTGGACATGGAACAACAGACTGGTTCTAAATAGGAAAAGGAGTACGTCAAGGCTGTATATTGTCACCCTGCTTATTTAACTTCTATGCAGAGTACATCATGAGAAACGCTGGGCTGGAAGAAACACAAGCTGGAATCAAGATTGCTGGGAGAAATATCAATAACCTCAGATATGCGGATGACACCAACCTTATGGCAGAAAGTGAAGAAGAACTAAAGAGCCTCTTGATGAAGGTGAAAGAGGAGAGTGAAAAAGTTGGCTTAAAGCTCAACGTTCAGAAAACTAAGATCATGGCATCTGGTCCCATCACTTCATGGGAAATAGATGGGGAAACAGTGGAAACAGTGTCAGACTTTATTTTGGGGGGCTCCAGAATCACTGCTGATGGTGATTGCAGCCATGAAATTAAAAGACACTTACTCCTTGGAAGGAAGGTTATGGCCAACCTGGATAGCATATTTAAAAGTAGAGACATTACTTTGCCAACAAAAGTCCATCTAGTCAAGGCTATGGTTTTTCCAGTAGTCACGTATGGATGTGAAAGTTGGACGGTGAAGAAAGCTGAGCACCAAAGAATTGATGCTTTTGAACTGTGGTGTTGGAGAAGACTCTTGAGAGTCCCTTGGACTGCAAGGAGATCCAATCAATCCATCCTGAAAGAGATAAATCCTGGGTGTTCATTGGAAGGTCTGATGTTGAAGCTGAAACTCCAATACTTTGGCCACCTCATGCAAAGGGTTGACTCATTGGAAAAGACCCTGATGCTGGGTAGGATTGGGGGCAGGAGGAGAAGGGGACGACAGAGGATGAGATGGTTGGATGGCATCACCAACTCGATGGACATGGGTTTGGGTAGACTCCGGGAGTTGGTGATGGACAGAGAGGCCTGGCGTGCTGCAGTTCATGGGGTCGCAAAGAGTCGGACACGACTGAAACTGAACTGAACTACTATATATGAAACAGATAATCAACAAGGACTTACTGTATAGCACAGGGAACTATACTCAATATTTTGCAATTATTATATACCTATAAAGGAAGAGAATCTGAAGAGTATATACATGCACACATATATACATACATACATAACTGCATATATATACATATACTTAACTGTATATATATGTATATACGTAAAGCTGTGCTATATGCCTGAAACTAGCACAATACAGTAAATCAACTATACTTCAATAAAAAATGGATATGTATGAAATCCATCTTGATCTGTGACCTCTTTATAAGAAAAAAATTCAATTTAGCACTTTATGACGTGTTCTAGCCCCACTTAAAACAGTGAATATGAAAGTTACCATGGATCATTTCCTTAAAGTTGTATGGATTAGATAGCTGAATTTTAGGTGCTGAGTAGCAAGAAAGAGTTCTAATAATTACTTTCTGACCAGAGCTTCAGTTCACCCTTAATGAAACTAATATTTGAAGATTTTTTTTTTCTTTTTGGGCCCAAGGATTTAGTATGTAATCTACTATTTTAGTGCATATTCTACTGAGGAAAATTGGAAATGAGTGATTTGTGAGATGGGGCGAGAAAACGAAAGAAGAGCAAATGGTAGAAGATAGGTCAATGTTTTTTTTTAATTGAAGCCATAGAAAAATCATAGGAGGCTCTGCAAGATCAATCCAGTTGTAAGCACCTATATCTTCACATGCTAGTAGCCCAACAATGTCCATATGAACTTTATGAAAGCACCATGGCCAACACTTGCCCCCCTACTAACTCCACCAGGACAGGCTTGAAGCAATACCCAGCAGGTTGACCAAAGATGAAATACAGAAGTCTATTCTCTCAGCATTCCATTTGCTCCTGAACTCTGCAGCCCTGGACATTGGGGAACAACTCTGAGTCAAAGAACCTGAGAAGATTGAATATTTGATTCCAGCTCTCATCAGCTAGCATTTCTGCATGTGTTGCATTTTATAGTATCATTATAAGTTGACACTCTGTTATGAATACAGAAAATAAGAAGCCAAAGATCATGAGCATGAGAACCCTCAATGTTCAGAATGAGAAATAGGCATAGCCCCCTACAAGCTCCAACACACACAAACATGGAAAAAAGGAAAAAGAAAAACATATATATCTTGCACATAATCTGTGAAAAAGCAAAATTATTTCACAGACTTCTGATAATGGTGGAACTTGCTAGGAGGCACAGATGGAAATGGAAACTTTTTCTATCATTTTACATAAGATCTAAAACATGTCATCATTTCCCTACTTTAGCATATTATCTAAACTGATTTGTTTGAGAGCATAAAAGACTGTATTCATAAAGATGGTCACAGGTCCTGTTTCACAGTGTCTTTTCCTATGGGGATTTTTAGACCATTCGGTGCCAGTCAATCCTAAAGAAAATCAACCCTGAATATTCATTGGAAAGACTGATCCTGAAGCTCCAACACTTTGGCCACCTCATGCGAAGACCTAACACATTGGAAGAGACCCTGATGCTAGGAAAGACTGAAAAGGCAAAAGGAGAAGCGGGCAGCAGAGGATGAAATGGTTGGATGGCATCACCGATTCAATGGACATGAATTTGGGTAAACTTTGGGAGGAGCCTGGTGTCTTGCAGTCTACAGAGTCACAAAGAGTCACACATGACTTAGTTACTAAGAAACAACAAGGTGTTATAATAGGGCTGGTGGGTAAGGGATACTTTAGAATTCTCTGAAGTCCTATCTCATAAGCATTCCCTATTGTAAGACCATATCAAGAAGCCTCCATCAAATTCCTCTTTATAAAAACTTCTGTACACAAGGTTGCCTTTATAGAACATGTCTGTAAAAGGACAAGGATGTCATATAACTATATGTCTATGTATTAAAAATAATTTTTAAAAATGTATTATACCTATGGAGTTCACCCCATTGGCAAGTTTTTCAGGTTATATTTCTCTTTCATTTATCTCTAATTATAACTCTCTGGGAGAATATCAAAGATAAAGCCATGAATGATAAAACCTGATCCAATTTAAATTCCTCTGAAAGTCGTTCTAGCTTCACTTGACAAGCACTGGCCTGCAAAGCACTGTTCCCCTTGTCTGCCTGTCACAGAGCTGATGGAAGGCATGAAGGCTGTGTATAATGGCAGGTTCTCTAATGCACTCTGAACAGCTGACAGCCACAAACCTCAGATGATTCCTGATTGAAGAATGTCTGCCTAAGAACAGCAGCCACATGAAGATAATTTCTATAATAACTAATTTATTCTATTAGATAATAAATCATTTCCTGCTTTCCCATCCTTTACTACTTTTTTTTTTTTAATGTGAACACAGGAAACAAACCAAACCAATAACACGCGACTGGAAAAAAGACAATTGAGAAGAAAAAGCCATAACCTCCAACATTACACATTCATGTCTTGCACTGGTGGGTGTGGTTTGTTTTTTCTCCTCAAATCCTCCACCATCCACACAAAAAAGGGGTATAAAATATCTAGGAAAGTATGACTATCCCAGATTTCTCTGAGGAGGTTCACTGCATTTCTTTAGGGTAGGCAATTCAAATATGAATCTAAGCAGTTCAGTTTACATCCTGGAGTTATGTCATGTTTAATGCATTAGCTCTGTATTCCAGCCTCTGTGGAATTCTCAACTACATTTAGTGTGTGCCTATCAAACACTGTGGCAGAAACCATGGCAGGACCACGGGACACGCTGAGATTGAGAGGATCCCAGAACTCATGCTCACGATGACTTGGTAGAAATAACAAGATAACTTAGCCTTATCATAACACGCTTGGATTCCTTTTAGGCAGAGGATCATTTCCCTGTTATTCTTCCCAAGAGGGATGATAGGCAGGTGGTCCTGGAAGGTTTTAGCTAGATCTTAAAAATCAAAATTATCTCTGCTCTGGTGAAACATTTATGAAAGAGCACACTCTGAGACCCGAATAACAATCACCGAGGCTTATACTCTCTCCTGGCTATGATTACTTAGTTCCTAGGGCAGGTCACTTAGCCTCAGTAATCCTCATCAACTCCAACATGCCTCCATACTCTGCAGGTGGCTGATGACACTACTACCTTCAGGTAAGAAGCTTTTCTGTCTCTGTGCTTACCTTCAGTCCCAAAGGCTGAGCTTTTCTTTGAAAAATATATTGACGACGGCAAAAAACACACATCCCAGTTACCTGGTGCTCTCAAGCTGTTCTTGGAACATCCTCCACTTATCATACAACTGCAATCTACTTTTTCTCTCATTAAAGATGACACACTGCAGCTAAACTGAATCCCATGCCTCATGCCATATCTCCTTCATCAGCACAGTGATTCATACCCATAGCCAGTGGTTCCCACTGGCCAATGTGGTACCCATCGGCAGGGGGCTTCTCTGCTAAGCTCGGTGTTGGACTTTTGTCTTGATCCAAACTTCTTTAGACTTATGAGGAAAATCACTAAGGAAACCAGTGTTAGAAGGAACACTGGACTGAGCATGGTAGCCCTGGCTTGGCCATTATTAAGTCACTATAGGACTTAGGATAACTTCTTTACTTCTGTACCCTCTGGTCTTGGCATTTTAGGAAGTGTTGTTTCCTTGCTGAGCCCAAATGCCCACACAAAGCTGGAAAGTATGAAAGTTGCCTAGGATGACCAAAATAAAATACCATAAATTGAATAACATAAAACAACATCACTTCGCCTGACAGTTCTGGAGACCAGAAGCCCCAAATCCAGGTGTCAGTAGAGCCATGCTCCCTCTGAAGTGAAGGACCGAAGCCATGCTCCAGGGAAAGACTGTTTTCACACCTCTATCCTGCTGCTGCTGCTGCTGCTAAGTCGCTTCAGTCATGTCCGACTGTGTGTGACCCCATAGACAGCAGCCCACCAGGCTCCCCCATCCCTGGGATTCTCCAGGAAAGAACACTGGAGTGGGTTGCCATGTCCTTCTACAAGGCATGAAAGTGAAAAGTGAAAGTGAAGTCACTCAGTCGTGGCCAACTCTCAGCAACCCCATGGACTGCAGCCCACTAAGCTCCTCCGTCCACGGGACTCTCCAGGCAAGAGTACTGGAGTGGTTTGCCATTGCCTTCTCTGGTCACCTCTCTCCTAGCTTCTAGCAATTACCAGCAATCCTTGGCTGGTACAGGCCTGACTCTAATATCTGTCTCTGTCTTCATGAGGCCTTCGCTTTGCATCTTCAGTGTCTTTTTATCTTTACAAGGCACTCCCCTCTGAGTGTAGCTGTGTGTCCAGATTTTCCTCTCTGTATAAGGATATCAGTCATTAGAATAGGGCCTACCCTAATCTAATACGACCTCATCTCAACCTGATTACTTCTCCAATAACCTTATTTCTAAATAAGAGCACGTTCACATGTTCCAGGGTTGGTACTGAACATATCTTTCTGAAGAACACAATTTAACCACAACAGGTGATGTCCGATGAACAGTGCACCGCAGGGCCTTTGTCAGAGTTGACTTATACAAGAGAGGGATAGAAGTCAATGCTGAAGATGTCTGGCATAAAAACATCTTGGGAAAATGGGGTGAATGAGAGGGAGAGCTGGAATATTTTGAGTTCCCCAGATGAGTTCCATGGACCTGTTCTGAGTTATATGGAAGAAAACTGAAATAAAGGTTGAAAGTGTGGTTTTTCACAAAGGGTTTTATGAAAATTTGGCTCAAGTGACCAAAACAGCAACACAGAATTGGAAAAAGAAGTATTTTCTGAGTTGTTACAGAGACTCTATGGGCCAGAACAAAGGGCAGAAAGCAGTTAATAAACATCTGTTAAGTTTGACCTCTGCTTTGGCTCTACCTTCTTGCAGTATCAGGACCTCAAATTTCCTTAAGGGAGTTGTCCCTCCCCTACTCTGTCTGTGAAAGTTGGATGGCATCATCCCTGCAGTGGTGGCCACATGCTCTGGACCTGGGTAGGTCAGTCCTACATCCTTCAGTCAGAGTATTTGGGTCAGAGAGGAGCAAATGACACAAAGCAGCCAATGAGATTCAACTCCAGGACTCTTCCTGAAATTATTAAGGAAGATACTTCTTTCCATTTTATTATCTAAAATAAAAATTTCCTTACGTGTGTGTGTGTGGTGAGTATTTTTAAGATTGACTCATTTAGGAACATAAGTACATACAGTAAACCATGCTGGACATTAGATCCTCAAATAGCACTTATCTTATAAGTGGAAGTTTGTACCCTTTAATCAATATCTCCCCATTTTCCTAGATATGCCCATGTGTGCCTGTCAGCCCTCTGGGGAGTGCTGAAACGTGGGTTTTCAAATGGATACAGAATTAAGCTGATGGCACCAGTCTTGTAGCATCATGCGCTTGGCCACATTAGTCTTTCTTTGCATAGGAAAACTGGAGGAATTAGTGCTTAACACACTAGTGCTAAGCACAAGCAAACTTTGTAGAATGCCCTTGTATCTCATTTCTCTTACTAAAGGTAATATTTCTTTCTAGAACTGCCATTGAAGAGGGCATGATATCAATACAAACTGAAAGGTCAATAAAAGATGTCACCAAAGATGAATGTTTGAAGATGCAGATGTGTATATAACAGCAAACAAAAGAAAACAAGATTACCGAGACCTGCACATTTAAACAAGGACACAAAGTTTGAAGATTTCATTTAAGCTTGAGGGCAACATCAAAAAAGGAAACAACAATAAGTGCTCTTCATGAAAATTTGAACCATAACATCAAGTTGAGCATGTGATTCAGCCTTTGGAAATCTAAAAATAAAAAATATATACAAAAGAGTTGCTTCTTGATGTGATTACAGAAACCATGTCTAATTTCTGTAGTATAAACATTACATGTTAAAAACATTACATTATGGTTAGCAAATATCTGCTTTGGTCCAAAATATCCATAAGACATTTTGTGCAAGGCAAAAGGTCCTTGAAATTTATTCCCATCCAAACCTAGGCAGCATGGACCAAGTATGCTGATGGATGTTTTGGACTGGAGAAACTATCAAGGACATTTTGGT
Source organism: Okapia johnstoni (assembly GCA_024291935.2). Lineage (NCBI taxonomy): Eukaryota > Metazoa > Chordata > Mammalia > Artiodactyla > Giraffidae > Okapia > Okapia johnstoni. Next base: position 35,628,323 of record CM044319.1, read on the forward strand.
GTGAACTAAATGTCTTCTAGGTGTTTTGGTCACCACCAAATGTCTCGCAGAGTTAAATTACATCATTTTTGCATAATAATCACTTTATCAGCTATAAGCCTAATTAAAAGGTCAACTAAAGTGGGATACTGTGCTCCAAAGAAGTATCACCAATGTCTCCTTAATAACTGAATGCTGTCACATTTTGTAGACAAATATTGTCCTAAGAAAACTTACGGAGCTTTTCAGTGACCAGAATAAATCTGTGTGCACTGGAAAGAAATGAAGCACATGTAAACAAGGCACTCACCTTTTCTCCCCTGAGGATCATGGCAGTTTTCATGGATGCACAGGCCCCAGGCTGACCAGGAAGACATTATACAGTCTGTAGAGCAAGGGATATTGCAGAGCTGAGAGGCCGAAGGGGCAGGTCCCAAACATAATGTCTTTGCCACAGGTCTAGAGACTGCATGGATGAGAAAAGAATGGCCTGAGTCACATTCTCTGAACATCCCCAGAATTTTTCCTGTCTTTATTTGTGCACTTGCCTTGCTTACATCAGCTTTGTGGTTAAACAGTTTATATGCAAACAAAATATCAACACTCTTCCAATATGTGCTACTCAGCTCTACATTATTAGCATTTGGGGTGAGGAAAGGCAGGAAAAGACAAAGGGCGTGCATTTGAGTTTTCTGTTTGACAGAGTATTCCCTGGGAATCCAAGAGAGGATAAGAAATTTAGGTACAAATTATCTAGAGTTATGAATTTTAAAAAAATTAAGTGGCTCTGTGAAGCTTCAAGATGTGTCTATCTCCAGTATACAAATGACTGAGTTGCTGCGAAAAATTCAAAATCAAACCCCGAGGTGGGGTGTTTAGCATAACCAATCTGCGGCTATTACTCCCCAGAGGGGTGGAGCTCTTGAAGACACAGAAGAAAAATGGCTCTTAGAGTAAGAAGAAAAATCAGGATCTGTAACTTTAGAATTATCCCCTGGAAGTCAGTTTCATTAGTGAAGCTACCCAGAGGCACAAGGAGTGCCTGAGGAGCCACAGGGAATGCCAACTAGGAATCTTCCAGTTCTTCCTGATGTGCTCCTGCACCCAGAGAACATCCAGAACTGGGTCACTGGAGGAGGCAGTACCCATCTGTCCAGTGGTGGTTCTTGTCAAGTGTCCTCTCTAGGCAGACCCATTCTGGGAACCATGGAAATACACAGATGAAGAAGATAGGATCCTGGTTCATATGGAGATTATAATATATTAGGAGCATGGATAGCAATACTCCAAAATGACCCAATAAAAGAACACCCAAATGCATAGCTACACTTGCCCAGTGTGATCCCAACATAAGCAAGTTTTAGAGCAATTCAGAGTTTGTGAGCCAATGGTTTAAGATCAGATGGCTTTATCTTACAGATTGCCTTGTACTATGGTTGAAATATTTCCTATATAGCACTTCTATCCAGTTAAGCAGATCAGAAATACTTCAAAGATGGGGACTGGTATGAGACAATAGGGTGGTAAACCACCTGATCTATTTTGCTTCCTCACTCTTTACATAAGATGCAGATAGATGGCAAAAAAATCACAGCTCTAATCAGCAGAACTTTGAATGTAAATCAAAGCAAGAGCAAATCAAAAAATACTATCTCTGAGATGTGCTAACCCATTAGGAAAGAAGTGTCTCTAGTGAACAATGGAGGGGCTTGAGGTGTTTATGAAAGTGAATGGGAAAAACAAAACGTTGCCAAGGAAAATAATAATGGTTTGTTTCCAACTAATTCTTTTAGCTTAACTGCTCACTGATCGGGAATGTGAGCAAGTGAGTTTATCACTTTTAGTTTTAGAATTCTTTTAGTTTATCAAAAGAATTTGACCTGACTTAGAGAGGGGCAAAAGCAAGATTGCTAATGTAAATGTCACAGCTTGCAAGCCACGTGGAAAAGATAAACAATGGAAGAGAGGATAGATATTGGGGGAGAGTAAAAGGTTTTTCTGAGGCTGAGGAGTGTTGATGCTCAGAGACTGGGCTAAAGAAAACAGATGGGTAGGGAGGATGGGGTAACCAGAACTATGGATGTATATGTGACACTGATGGACCGCACGCAGGTAAAAAAGAATCTGAGGGATGAGGCAGAAGTCTGTAATTCCTTCTCCAAGAGTAAAATAATCACAAGGCAACCATTCACTGAGTGCATCACACATTCATTCCAAAACTACTGAGCACCCATTTAAATCATGCCCTATTGGATGTTGTCTGCTTTGAAGGAACTCTCAGTCAAGAAGGGTAAGTCAAATAGCATTTTAACAGAATTGTTGGAAAGAGACGCTTTTGAGCATTGCATAAATAGAAAGGTGTACAGCCAGAGGTCTTAAGGCAGAAGTGTATCTGGGCCCAGGCCCATGTTTGGTTAGCATGTATTCTCATAACCTCAAACTTTAATTCCAAAAACAAAACCTAAGTCAGTGATAGAAAATGAAGTGGAGAGTGTAAACTGATTAATCTAGCTGTTTAATAAAAATTTACAGTGCATGCCAGGTACTAGTTATAAACACCAGTTCATTTAACCTGCATAACTTTGAGATGCATATTATTATTAGTCCTAATTTAAAATAGGTAAACTGAGACACTGTTTACTCACTTGCTCACATTCCCAATCAGTGAGCAGTGGAGCTAGAATTTGGAACAAAATGGTCTGGCCACAGAATCTGTGCTGTGGACCACTGCACAATGTGGCCTCATCATCAGACATTCAAACTACACTGCTAAGTAAGTTCCATGAGTTAACACTAAAGGTGTTAGGTTCTTTTAGATGCTGAAGCCAGATTAGTGAGTGAAACAGACAAGATCACTGTTCTCCGGGAGCCCATTTTCCAATGTGAACTGATATTAAATGTTCATGAGTCCATGAGCCTCAACAAGACTGGATATGCTTTACTGCTGCTTCTCTTTGCCATGGCTGTCTCCCTGTAACACCAGTTAGACCTTAAGGATCTGATGATTGATGCTTAGAAGATGCCCCAAACTCTCAGCTCCATGACTCAGCAGATACTCGCTGCCACAATCACTGAACTTGAAATCGGTCAGTCCACCAGTGCAATCCCCAGGCTCTGAGTAGATCTGCACCAAATCTCTTTAGAAGCTCCAGAATGGCTTAACTGTCCAGAAGGCAGTTAAGCTTTGGGGTTGGCAGTGTAGTTAGAAAGAACTGGGGAACTTGACCTGAAACTGCATCTGTCAAGGATAATGCTTTTACAGATATTATGTTTCTTTGGCTTATTTTGGAGGGTTATTGATGATTCTGAGGAAGTGAGAGGTTAAGTTCTCTAGGGTCCCTTTTGATAAACACTTAACTGTCAGTCAATTGACTGTTGGACATTAGGGCTAATGGAAAGTAGGGAGAGACATGGTATGCTGGTGAGGAATGGGGGCATTTCCCTGGAGGCTACTCAGTGGCATAACTGGAGGCTCAGGAGTGTGAGTGAGGCCATTTGTCAGAGCATTCATGCAGTTTCAGCACCTGCTGCTTTGAAAGACAGTTGATGTTAATCCATATCAATAAATTCTTCCAGTCTCAGAGACATGTCTAAAATGCTTCATTTAGGCATTGAATCAATGGGTTTCAGTCAACCTTTCTCTATTTCAGTCCCCCGGGATACATTTTCTCTAGAAATAAATCATGAGTAAGTCACAAAGCACTTACCAGCTTCAGAACACTTAGGTAATCATCTCCTTGAGAATAGTGAACACAGGATATTGCTACGCCTATTGACTTGTAAAGCTAGAAGGGAGCTTTAGAGCTAATTTAGTTTAATTCATCAATTTCTCTGAAAAATTGCACTCTAAAGACCTTAGGTAGTTTCTCCAAGTTCATCCAGCAAGTCCAAGGCAGAGCAAGACCTGAGCCTTGTCCCAGGTGGCTGGCTCTTTTCCACGTGTACCTCTTGGCATTCCTTCAATGGAAGAGGGCAACTGACAGAACAGATGAGGTCTTCTGGACTGAGGTTATTTTGTTTATGAATCACAGTGACCTCAGTGGAGGCAACCAGTGACACAACAGATCAAAGATATCTACCAAAGTTGAAGGCTTGGTTTAATCCTTTAAACAAAATCCAGATTCTATTCCTACTTCATTGCTACTAAAAAACTCCTTTAAGCCCCATCCCAGATCTCCCCAACTAAGCAGAAGGTCAGTTCAGTTCAGTTCAGTTCAGTCGCTCAGTCGTGTCCGACTCTTTGTGACCCCATGAACTGCAGCACGCCAGGCCTCTCTGTCCATCACCAACTCCCAGAGTCTACCCAAACCCATGTCTATCGAGTCAGTGATGCCATCCAACCATCTCATCCTCTGTCGTACCCTTCTCCTCCCGCCCCCAATCCTACCCAGCATTAGGGTCTTTTCCAATGAGTCAACCTTTCGCATGAGGTGGCCAAAGTATTGGAGTTTCAGCTTCAACATCAGACCTTCCAATGAACACCCAGGCTTGATCTCTTTCAGGATGGATTGATTGGATCTCCTTGCAGTCCAAGGGACTCTCAAGAGTCTCCTCCAACACCACAGTTCAAAAGCATCAATTCTTCGGTGCTCAGCCTTGTTCACCACCCAACTCTCACATTCATACATGACCACTGGAAAAACCATAGCCTTGACTAGATGGAATTTTGTCGGCAAAGTAATATCTCTGCTTTTAAATATGCTATTTAGGTTAGCCATAACCTTCCTTTCAAAGAGTAAGCGTCTTTTAATTTCATGGCTGCAGTCACCATCAGCAGTGATTCTGGATCCCCCCAAAAATAAAGTCTGACACTGTTTCCACTGTTTCCCCATCTATTTCCCATGAAGTGATGGGACCAGATGCCATGATCTTAGTTTTCTGAACGTTGAGCTTTAAGCCAACTTTTTCACTCTCCTATTTCACCTTCATCAAGAGGCTCTTTATTTCTTCTTCGCTTTCTGCCATAAGGGTGAGACCAAAATCTGCTCACTTTAAACAACTATTCTTTTATTTGTAGCATTCATGCTGTGGGCTTGAATTCAATCCACTTGGCAGAAATTCAATCCACCTCACCGCTAAAATAGATAGACTTCTTCTACAAATTGAAGGAGTCAAACAGTTGAAGAGAAAAGACAAATAAAATTATAACTTTAACCAGAAAGCTATTTTCCTTCAAGAGGCTTCATGTATTATTTCAATTGCCTTTACCACTGGGATTTGCAAAATAATGTATCGTTCTTTTAACTTAGTGGGTAGGATTAAAGCAAATATGTCTTCTAGCACTTATAGGCACCTTAAAGAATTAAATCACATGTCATCCTATTATATCTAATAAAGCTTAATTTTAGCCATATTGTGACTCTTGGCAAAGTACTGTGCAATTCAGTTTAGCAGGAGGATTGTGTGTATATGTACAATAAATATAATATCTAAAAATAATTCCTGCAATTAAAAATAATTATGTGAAATTTGGCCACATGTCAAAAAATTCTCCAAATTTCCTTCATTTCACATAGCAAATTAGAAAATGACTACCAACTACTGATTTTCTTAATGCTACAGAGTAACAACATGATTAAGTAAAGATTGAAAACAATATTCAGAATAAAAATGAATACAGAATAAATGTAAGTATGCAGTTTTAGAAGTAATTAGATCAATATCCAACAATTATGAAATTAAGGAAGAAATACAGGAGTTTTCAACCCTATATTCACATGTTTCTTTGGTTTCTCCTCTGTTCCTCTTTTGAGGATTTTGTTCTGATCATTTCTCAGATTCTCAACTCAGAGCTAAAACGGAGGTATAGAGAGGGTGGAAAGAATAACAGCTGACCTAAATGGTATCTTTTACATCTTACAGAGTTAAAAATACCATTATTGTTGAGAGAGAATGGAAAGGAAATAAGAGAAAGTAGAGAAGTGGTCAGGCAAAGAGAAAAAGTAAAAAGGTAGAGAGGCAGGTAAGAGAAAGGATTGTCTTTCGAGATATCAAGGATAGAAATGTGGACTGTCAGGGAAGCACAGCTTTTAAAGAGGTTTTAGAGCAAAGGTCCCATGAACAGAGGAGTCTGGTGGGCTACATAGGGTCACAGAGTTGGACATGACTGAAGTGACTTAGCACACACACTCTTCTTCTCAGCCCTTTGCAACCTGAAATTAATTTTGCAATAGAAACAATAACAAGATATAAATGAGAGTCAGTTTTAGCCTGGATAGGAAGGGAGTTTGGGGAAGAATGATGCCTGCATATGTATGGCTGAAAAAACAAAAAACAAACCCAAGCAAACAAAACACACTAAGCTTTGTGATTTTTCTCAAAGAAGATTAGCATGCTATATAGTAATTTTTCACATTTAATGAGTACATACAATAAAGTATCTTTAAAAAGATAAAATAAATGAATAAATTTTAAAAAAAAAATGAGTCAGTTTTCCCATGAATGACTGCAAATGTGTATTTCACTGACTAATGATAGAACTAATAGCTAATGCATATTACTAATCAACCTGTCCCAAGATACTGCATGAAGCAGTTAAATGCAATTTCTCATTTATTCATCAAAATCACTGCAAGATAAGTAAAATCATTATTCCCATTTTATAGATGAAATAACTGAGGACAAATTATTGCTGAGCGTGGCAAAAGTAATAAATGAAAATCCTGGTCCAGGACCCTTAAAAGCCAATACCCTTTAACACTATGCTATACTATGATTTTATATTGGCAATAAAAGTTATGATAGAAAAGAGCTACAGTAGCATTAATAATTAGTCATAAAATAAACAAGTGAACACTTTCAGTTCAGTTCAGTCACTCAGTCATGTCCAACTGTTTGTGACTCCATGCACTGAAGTGTGCCAGGCTTCCCTGTCCATCACCAAATCCTGGAGGCTACTCAAACTCATGTTCATCACGTCAGTGATGCCATCCAACTATCTCATCATCTGTCATCCCCTTTTCCTCGCACCCTCAATCTTTCCCAGCATCAGGGTTTTTTCCAATGAGTCAGTTCTTCGCATGAGGTGGCCAAAGTATTGGAGTTACAGCTTCAGCATCAGTCCTTCCAATGAATATTCAGAACTGATGTCCTTTAGGATTGACTGATTGGATCTCCTTTCAGTCCAAGGGACTCTCAAAAGTCTTCTCCAACACCACAGTTTAAAAGCATCAATTACTCGGTGCTCAGCTTTCTTTATAGTCCAAATCTAACATCCATACATGACTACTGGAAAAACCACAGCTTTCACCAGACAGAACTTTGTTGGCAAAGTAATGTCTCTGTTTTTTAATATGCTGTCTAGGTTGGTCATAGCTTTTCTTCCAAGGAGCAAGTGTCTTTTAATTTCATGGCTGCACTCACCATCTGCAGTGATTTTGGAGCCCCCAAAAATAAACTCACTCACTGTTTCCATTGTTTCCCCATCTATCTGCCATGAAGTGATGGGACCAGATGCCATGATCTTAGTTTTTTGAATGTTGAATTTTAAGCCAACTTTTTCACTCTTCTCTTTCACTTTCATCAAGAGGCCCTTTAATTCTTCTTCACTTTCTGCCATAAGGGTGGTGTCGTCTGTGTATCTGAGGTTATAGATATTTCTCCCGGAAATAATGATTCCAGCTTTTGCTTCATCCAGTCCAGCATTTCACATGATGTACTCTGAATATAAGTTAAACAAGCAAGTGACAATATACAGCCTTGACGTACTTCTTTTCCGATTTGGAACCAGTCCGTTGTTCCATGTCCAGTTCTAATTATTGTTTCTTGACTTGCATACAGATTTCTCAGGAGGCAGGTCAGGTGGTCTGATATTCCCATTTCTTTAAGAATTTTCCACCGTTTGTTGTGATCCACACAGTCAAAGGCTTTGGCGAGTCAATAAAGCAAAAGTAGATGTTTTGCCCCCTTAAAAAAATATTTTCTGCTTTTTTCTGACTGTGCCATATGGCTTGGCAATCTGTTTCCTGACCAGTGAATGAACCTGGGTCATGACAGTGAAAGCCCAAAATCCCAACCACTAGGCCACCAGGGAAAATGGAAATGGAAATTAAAAGACGCTTGCTTCTTGGAAGAAAAGCTATGACAAAGCTAGACAGAATACTAAAAACCAGAGACATTACTTTGCCAACAAAGGTCAGTTTAGTCAAAGCTATGGTTTTTCCAGTAGTCATGTATGGATGTGAGAGTTGGACCATAAAGAAGGCTGAAGACTGAAGAATTTATGCTTTTGAACTGTGGTATTGGAGAAGACTCTTGAGAGTCCCTTGGACTATAAGGAGATCAAACCAGTCAATCCTAAAGGAAATCAATCCTGAATTTCATTGGAAGGTCTGATGCTGAAGCTGAAGCTCCAATACTTTGGCCACCTGATACGAAGAGTCAATTCACCTGAACAGACCCTGATACTGGGAAAGATTGAAAGCAGGAGGAGAAGGGGATGACAGAGGATGAGGTGTTTGGATGGCATTACCGACTCAATGGACATGAGTTTGAGCAAGTTCCAGGAGATGGTGAAGGCCAGGGAAGGTTGGCAAAGAGTTGGACATGACTGAGCAACTGAACAACAAGGCCATCAATGAATTCCCTAAGGAAATTCTTAAACTGAGATAATTTTTTTTTAAATAGATCTAAAAATAATATGAGTAGTACAGGCCAAAACTCAGAAAAGTAAGTGTTGTTATATGAAATTAAGAATCCAGTTGAGTATTTTTGATATGACTCTGAAAGGTACTTAAAATTATTACTAATGGGTTGATGGAGAGAATGTAATTAGAGTATAATGACTATTTTCATCATAAAATTTAAGTTTAGAGCCATTCCCACCCAAGGGATTATGATGAGTTCACAATAAGACCCACTCCCTCCCACCCCCACCAAGATTTTCTTAAAGAGCAAAGGATGACCAAAGGAGTCACTAAGGCAGATTGGAACCTGGAGAGGAAGGCAAGTGGGTGTAAAGCTCACGCTCCACTGGGTACCTAGCGTCACTAGCACAAGTCTTTTTCCTTATCAACTATATCTAATCCTTCAACTGAGGAAAAATACAGGTAACAGTAAAATGTTTCTAAGTTCACTGGGCAAGAATTGGAAAGATACACTTCTTAAATTAATTATTTTATTTTTGGCCATCCCTTGAGGCATGTGGAACTTCCCTAACCAGGGATCGAACTTGTTCCCCCTGCATCGGAAGGGTGGAATCTTAACCACAGGATCACCAGCGAAGTCCAGAAAAAGGTATTTTTTAAAAAAAAATGACTGAGCTTAAGAGTATGTCAGAGAGCAGGAGCAGGGAACAGTGAGATATGATAAGAGAGATCAGAGATGTCAAAAGAAAGCAGACCTAGGTCTCCCACACTTCGGTACCAATCACAGGATGCCCTGGTGAGTCCATCAGTAAGATAGGTCTTAATATGTGTGGATTTTGAATACAGATGTTTCAACTTGGGAACAACTAAATGGAAATTTTTAATAACGATAAGAAGGGGAAATCCATACTCTCTGAGATGACACAGTCCTCCAAGAAGAAGATTACAAACTCCAAAGCTTAAAGCCATTTCCAAGGGAACAAAAAAAACAGTGGGGAAATATGTGATAATGATTTTAGAGAGCCAAGAAAGAACTATTGCTCTCTAAAATAAATATGCATACCATCTTATTTTTAAAGGAAGGGCTCACTGTACCTGATAGCCTTGTAAGCATATGCTGCTTTAAATCTGCAAATCCTTTTAGACTGAATAAGTTAATTTGACTTCACAGGAAGGCTCATGGGATTCACTAGGTCCCAAAGTAGTGATAGGAACGAGACACCATTTAATAATTTCTTAAATGCAGAATAGTTCATTCTTTCATCTGAGAAACAGCATTATGTATTTTTATGAGAAACACAAAAATTACAAACTCAAACTTCTGCACTGCAAAACTTGATGATAGCTCTTTTCCTCCCAGGTCTATTTATATATTGTAAGTCCTACTTGTAAGCTGTTCACTATGTCAAGGCCAATGTTATAAAGTAGTAGCTTCCAACCTGACTAAACCAATGGGATCAAAGGGAGACCCAACTCAGAAGAATTGAGTCAGAACTGGGAAGGGGGTAACAGAGAGTATAGTTAGAACTTAAATCTTTGAAACTCTTTTATGATTAGCAGGTTGGAAAGCCAATGTTCTGAATAACTTCTGGAGTATGATTTTTGAAAAGCCAACTGGCCAAACAGTATCATTAAAATCCATTAAATTGGAAGTCTACCATTGCCTGTGCAAATTGGGCAAATTGTTTAGCAACTGAGCTTCTGTAAAACAGACTATGGGCTTTCCTGGTGGCTCAGTGGTAAAGAATTCCCCTGCCAGTGCAGGAGACATGGGTTTGATCCTTGATCTGGAAAGATTCTCTGGAGAAGGAAATGGCAACCCACTCTAGTATTTTCGGTTAGAAATCACTATGGACAGAGGAGCCTGGTTAGGCTACAGTCCATGGGGTTGCAAAGAGGTGGACATGACTTAATTATTGAACAACAACAAAATAGACTATCTAATGCTTCTCGCCTTTGTTATATTATCTCCTCCTGTGAGCTTCTGTAAACATTGTTTCCCTAATTGTCCTTCCATCCCCTATGACATTTTCACAACACAGATATGCTGTGTCTAAATTGGTTATATATAGATACGTGTGTGCTTACGACTCTTTGTGACCTCACAGACTGAAGCCTACTAGGCTCCTCTCTCCATAGGATTTTCCAGGCACGAATACTGGAGTGGGTTACCATTTTCAACTCCAGGGAATCTTCCTGACCCAGGGATCAAACTCATGTTTCCGGCATTGGCAGGTGGATTCTTTACTACTTTGCCATCTGGGAAGCCCATGTATAGATACATATAGTCTTTATATGTAAAAAGATTTTTTTCATCCAAAGAACCATTTGTGTCCCCTTGGGGACAGTATCATCCCCCTTAGGAATGCATGCACTAGACCATATATTGAACTTGAGTTTGTAGGCTGATCAATCTACAAGTATATTCTGAGTTTATTAGCAAAACATTCCATGCAGCAAGTACTACCAGTGTCTCCAGTTTCCAATGAGACAACTGCAATTTTAAAATTCTGCCCAAGCTTCTATAATTAGCAAAAGCAGAGGCAAGCCCTGAACCCAGCCAGTGTGATTCTGATTTGCCCTGTTTTTACCACATTAGGGTGTTCCAGCTCAGAGCTCTGAAATTCTTGGGTCCAGTGCATGTTTTCATGGCTGTAGGTTGGATCTATCTTTTTTAATTTGACTCCAGTGCTCCTCAATACCTGTATTTTGCTTGAATTTGGAATCTACATGCTAATTTTTTGCAATAATCGGAGATAATACATTAATAATCAATAAGATAAACTATTCTCTGGTAGAATACTGATACATGCAGAGAGTACAGACATTTAAAACAGCTGAAAGGCTGTAGAATTTTATAAATTTTGTCTTTTGTTTAAACAGTAATCAAGTTATTAAAAATTTGTCCTGAGAAGTTGCCTATTCTAATCTTTTGTACATTTAAATATATCATCAGAGCAAAACAGGTTACAATGTCAAGAGAACAGTGATTTATATTTTAAAATATTATAGTTCTTTTCTGTGAAGTCTTAATTTGAGAGAAAAAGCAACAAATCATTTTGTTGAAATAATTATTTAATTAAAAAATAGATGATTTTATATTAAAGCTGTATGGGTATATCCATAGGCTGTTTAAATACAAATAAATATTAATTCTGAAAGTGTTCCTACCTATTTTTAAAAGGGAGAGGGAATTGAATTTTCCAAAGTAATATAGATTTTTTATATCATACAATGAGATGCCACTGCATGCAACAATTGATTTTTTTCTAATGTTTGTATATCTTAATTGAGTCTCTCTAACAAAAGCACTGTTTGTTCAATCTGGTGAAGATCAAAGGTAAGACATATTTATCATGGTTATGCTTTTTGGTAGAGGGAACCCTGAAAGAACCGTAAGCATGATTGCTCAGAAAATGTTCAGACCTCTGGCATCTAGAGATCTTTAAAGTAGAGAAAGCAATTTAATAAGAAAGTCAGCTTTTGGGACTCCCTATGGGGCCTTACAGAGAATGATGAGTCACCTCACCTGAGGAACAAACGGTTACCAACCAGAACCATTTGCATCCACTCTAGCCAAACAGAATCCAAGCATCACAGAGACTTCTACTATCACCAATCCTGTTCTCTAACATATGTCTTATGCTGAGAACAAAGACAGGACCATATCCTGCAGGCCACCAGGCCATAACCAACTTTGCCCTCTTTACTTAACATGGCTTGCCAACTAATTAATTATATATGACACCTTTCATCTGAAGTTATTTTGTCAGTTTGTAATGATCAAAACCAGATATACACCGCTACATTTTTAGAAAAAAAGAAACTTATCAATCCTACTCTGAGTTGATGCTTGTATGGTCGGAGAAAGTTTTATGTCTCAAAAAGTAACCAGCCAGAACTTAAAGAAAACGGCAATCTACTTGAAACATCTTTCCCCTCTGAGATAAGGTCCTTCATGGAATCTTGTAATGGAAGAGATCTTAGTAGTGTCTTTTACAATACCCTATTTCTAAAAATGAGAAAATCAAGGTCAGTAGTGGTTCTATAACTTGTCCAAGATCAACAAATAGTTTGTGTAAGTATCAACCTAGAATTCCCTGTAGGGATACTCATTTATGCTGTCTCTAGCTTTAAAAAAAAAAAAAAATCCTTGACTTTCCTATCATACCCTATTCACATCTATACTTCACATTCATTCAGGGAACATTTTATTCTGCAGATAATATTGATATTCTTCATGATATAGGTATTTTTTCCTCCTTCCCAATCAGATTGCAAAAGTCTTGATGTTAAGGCTAAATCAATCACTTCTGCCTGAGAGTCATTATTAGCAAGTTTCCCACTAGTCAAGGCCTTCTTACCAAGAAACAAAATATACAGGACACTTTTTTCAATAAGTGTAAAAAAAACCACCGATGATGAAAGGCTTTGTAGATATTCAAATAGTAACACATTAATCAAGTTAAATACCCAGTACAACACAGATTCAACAACTACTCTGTCTGTCCTACTCACTAATTTTGACAAAGAGCTGGCAACTCAAAAAAAGAGTGAACACATCAGGGGCTTCCCTGGTGGCTCAGTGGTAAAGAATTTGCCTGCCAAGGCAGGAGACACAGGTTTGATCTCTGATCAGGAAGGATCCCACATGCCATGGACCAACTAAGACTGTACGCCACAACTATTGAGCCTGTTTTCTAGAGCCTGGGAGCCACAACTACTAAACCCATGTGTCGCAACAACTGAAACCCACCCACACACACACACACAGAGCCTGTGCTCTGCAACAAGAGAAGCCACTGCAATAAGAAGCTCATGCACTTCAATGAAGAGTAGCCCCTGATTGCCACAACTAGAGAAAAACTTATACAGCATCAAAAACCCAGTACAACTAACATTAAATAAATAAATACTGACTACATCAGTGAATTACTGTGGTTACATGAGTTTCAATTCTAACCCAGGTATTAAATAAAAAAGGAATTTGGTGACAAATATTTGATGAACATCTCGAAGCATGTGAAGATACCCAAAGAATTCTGATACACAGGGTTCTATACAGAGTTGTACAGGTTGAGTTTGCCAAGGGGGCACGTAGGGACTGAAATCCAACCTGTGTTCCTCTTGCTGAACGACACTCTCTGGTTTATGCCTGGATTGGTATATTTCTTCCTAATACTTTTATCCAGAGAGGGAGACATTTTCTAATTCATACAATATTGCAATTTCTGCTGTTTATGACCCTGCTCATGTACCAACTTAAATAAGAAGAAGTTATCTGTAGAATCAGGTAGGTTTAAAAGTCCCCCCTGCAAATTAGAAGCCACGCTTACAGTCATAAATTACAGCTACCTGTTGGGTAACTGAAAACTTTGAAAAACATAGAAGAGATCTTAGTGATATCTTATACAATATCCTGTTTCTACAAATGAGAAAAAAAAAAAAAGCTTAAAGTGGTTATATGACTTGTCCAAGATCAACAGGTATTTGTGTAAGTTCAGTTAAGTTCAGTCGCTCAGTCGTGTCCGACTCTTTGCGACCCCATGAATCGCAGCACGCCAGGCTTCCCTGTCCATCACCAACTCCTGGAGTCTACCCAAACCCATGTCCATTGAGTCGGTGATGCCATCCAACCATCTCATCCTCTGTCGTACCCTTCTCCTCCTGAGCCCAATCCTACCCAGCATTAGGGTGTTTTTCAATGAGTCAACTCTTCACATGAGGTGGCCAAAATATTGGAGTTTCAGCTTCAACACTAGTCCTTCCAATGAACACCCAGGACTGATATCCTTTAGAATGGAGTGGTTGGATCTCCCTGCAGTCCAAGGGACTCTCAAGAGTCTTCTCCAACACCACAGTTCAAAAGCATCAGTTCTTCGGTGCTCAGCTTTCTTCACCATCCAACTCTCACATCCATACATGACTACTGGAAAAACCATAGCCTTGACTAGACGGACCTTTGTTGGTCAAGTAAAGTCTCTGCTTTTAAATATGCTGTCTAGGATGGTCATAACCTTCCTTCCAAGGAGTAAGCGTCTTTTAATTTCATGGCTGCAATCACCATTAGCAGCGATTTTGGAGCCCCCAAAAATAAAGTCTGACACTGTTTTCACTGTTTCCCCATCTATTTGCGATGAAGTGATGGGACCAGATGCCATGATCTTAGTTTTCTGAATGTTGAGCTTTAAGCCAACTTTTTCACTCTCCTCTTTCACTTTCATCAAAAGGCTCTTTAGTTCTTCACTTTCTGCCATAAGGGTGGTGTCATCTGCATATCTGAGGTTATTGATATTTCTCCCAGCAGTCTTGATTCCAGCTTGTGTTTCTTCCAGCCCAGCGTTTCTCATGATGTACTCTGCATATAAGTTAAATAAGCAGGGTGACACTATACAGCCTTGACGTACTCCTTTTGCTATTTGGAACCAGTCTGTTGTTCCATGTCCAGTTCTAACTGTTGCTTCCTGACCTGCATGCAGGTTTCTCAAGAGACAGGTCAGATGGTCTGGTATTTCCATCTCTTTCAGAATTTTCCACCTATAATTCTGTCTTGCTACTTAGTTGACTTATTTATGCTGCCTTTAAAATTTTTTTTTAATTTCCTTGATTAGCCCTACCATACCCCATTCACTGTAAAAACACAGTAGATGGAAGAAGTAATCAGTGACCGAGCCTTAGGGCCTGATATTAGCTAATGTAGCTTTTAGTGTTAAGATACTAAGACATGGAGTGCAACATGGCTAGAAGAACAAAGAATGAGGTTAATAGAGACATTCATCAAAAGTCAGAATGTTATATTTTTCATTAATGATTCCAAAGTCCAAAAATTTAAATAGAAGCAGTGAGAAAGTGTCCACATGAGACCATTTACCTTTTGTAACCTCTTAGCAATAAGCAGTGTCATGTTAAAAGGAAAGGCTACGTTCATCACTAAAGGAAATATTCTGGAAGCAGAAAGAACCTGCTGAACACAAATCACTGTCAAATAAGATAAAAAAATTGAGCTGAAATTGCAAAATGGAGAACCACTAAATCCCCCTCCCCATCTCACTGCCTGATTCTCCAAGAAGCACAGTTACTAATACCCAGCCCTTTTTCTAGGCACTGGTACAAAGTGCTGGAGAAGAGACCATATCATCCCATATCTTGTTGACCTTAGAGCCTGAACAAATGAACTAGATTTTCATATAAAAACTAAGGACTCTTACACAACAGGTATGTAATTAGGCAATTATGTGCCTAGTACTTGTTGCACAGGAGGCAGGTATTCCCAGAAGAAAAAAGATCAGGGACAGCAAGTCAATTTTTGTGGGATGCAAGCCTGGGCTTCTTAACGCTCCAACGTTATTCTCTCTTCTCTATATTAAATTTTCACTCTCACCACGTAACTGATCACAGTTGGTGTTTTGTAACCTGATGCTAGAGGACATCAGAAGAAAAAACATTCTTATAAAATGAAATTGCACTTATAAATAAATATGCAAAAATCCAAATGATAATTATCTACTATGAACATCTACTATGTTCACAGAACTATAAATTTAACTCAACAACATATTAAAATATTGTAAATTTAATTCAGTAGCACATTAAAACACTAAAAGTAAAAGAAGTTGGACATTAAAAGAGGAAATGTTTTTCCCTAAAATTTCAAGGATGGTTCAACATTAGTATATCTGCTAATTTAACTTACTACAAGAACAGCTTGAAGGAGGAAACACAAAAATTCATCTCAGAAAATACATATATATGTTTATATATTTGCAATGACATAATACCTGATATAATATGGTATAATAAATATGATATAATATACAAATAATATTTATATATTTATATAAAAATACACCAATACTCCCCCCAAAATAAAAGAACAAATTCTCTTACTCAGTAAATGTCATTTAACATGACCAAATCATATTTATAAGTGAAAAACTCCGGATATTTAAGTCAGAAACAAGGTAGGGATACCAGCTAACATTTTATGACCTAACTCTATAGGATTGTCTTGCCAGTGTAATAAAACTTAAAAAGAAACAATAGTTATAAATATCAAATGAGAAAAGATAAACATTACCATTTATATATGATTATTGCCTAGATAACTTAAGAATATCAAAAAAAAATCTAAGAATTTATAGGACTGTCTAACAAAATTTTATGTATTGTATTTAGTTTCTTAGTCTTCCCTAATGTTTACTTTTTAAAGCTACTTACTGTATTTTGTAACAAACCTCTCCCTGCTAATAAAAAATATTATTAGCATGAGTGCATGCATGCTAAGCTGATTCAGTTGTGTCTGACTTTTTGCACCCCTATGGACTGTAGCCCTCTAAGCTCCTCTGTCCATGGGATTCTCCAGACAAGAATACTGGAGTGGGTTGCCATGCTCTCCTCCAGGGGATCTGTCCGACCCAGGGATGGAACCCGAGCCTCTTACTTCCCCTGCATTGGCAGGTGGGTTCTTTACCACTAGTACCACCTGGGAAGCTCACTGTTAGCATATTGTCTATCAAAGTATGGAGCCTCATATATAAAAGAACTATACACTATAAAGTCTTTGGTAAGAGCTTAAATAAACTTCTAGCTATATGTATGTCTTGATCTATATTAAAACCTAAGTTCCCTCTATCCACTATCCAAGTGCTTTGCAGACAAAGGTAACAAAGAACGTTACAAACAGATGACCAGTGCAAGTTCCATGCATGAAGCAGGGCACCCAAAGCCGGTGCTCTGGGACAACCCAGAGGGACAGGGTGGGGAGGGATGTGCGGGATGGGTTGGGAATGGGGGAACTCTTATAACTGTGGTTGATTCGTATTGATGTATGGCAAAACCATCACAATACTATAAAGTAATTATCCTCCAATTAAAATAAAATAATTAAAACAAGCAAACAAAAAAAACATTGCACGTTAGAAGCTGTAGGACTAAGTACAAAGTGTGGGGTAGGGGAGTAGTCTGCCCCCTGGACAGAGTATTTTATCATTTATGTTGCTAAATATCATAGGTTCCCTGTGATACATATTTTTTTCCCTTTTAATTTTGAAGTAATGGTATTTTCACAGGAAGTTACAAAAAATAAGAATAAATATGCATGGATGTGCACTTTATACAAGTTTTTTCTATGGCAACTTCTTGCATAATTTGTGTTGAATATCAGAAACAAGAAATGGACATGGGTACTGTTTACAATTTTACATACACTAATGGCATATGCATATGTACATTTGTGTTCAGTTCAGTTCAGTTGCTCAGTAGTGTCTGACTCTTTGCGACCCCAAAGACTGGAGCACGCCAGACTTTCCCATCCATCACCAACTCCCAGAGCCTACTCAAACTCATGTCTATCTTGTCAGTGATTCTATCTAACCATTTCATCCTCTGTCATCCCTTCTCCTCCTGCATTCAGTCTTTCCCAACATAGGTCTTTTCTAATGAGTCAGTTCTTCACATCAGGTGGCCAAAGTATTGGAGTTTCAGCTTCAGCATCAGTCCTTTCAATGAATATTCAGAACTGATTTCCTTTAAGATGGACTGGTTGGATCTCCTTGCAGTCCAACAGACTCTCAAAAGTCTTCTCCAACACCACAATTCAAAAGTAGCAATTCTTTGGCACTGAGCTTTCTTTATAGTCCAACTCTCACATCCATACATGACTACTGGAAAAACCACAGCTTTCACTAGATGGATCTTTGCTGGTAAAGTAATGTCTCTGCTTTTTAATATGCTGTCTAGGTCGGTCATAGCTTTTCTTCCAAGGAACAAGCGTCTTTTAATTTCATGGCTGCAGTCACCATCTGCAGTGATTTTGGAGCCCCCCAAAATAAACTCTCTCACTGTTTCCATTGTTTCCCCATCTATTTGCCATGAAGTGATGGGACTGGAAGCCACGATCTTTGTTTTCTGAATGTTGAGTTTTAAGCCAACTTTTCACTCTCTTTCGCTGTCATCAAGAGGCTCTTCAATTCTTCGCTTTCTGCCATAAGGGTGGTGTCATATGTGTATCTGAGGTTATTGATATTTCTCCCTACAGTCTTGATTCCAGCTTGTGCTTCATCCAGCCCACCCAGCACTTCACGTGATGTACTCTGCATATAAGTTAAATAAGCAGAGTGACAATATACAGCCTTAACATACTCCTTTCCTGATTTGGAACCAGTCTGTTGTTCCATGTCCAGTTCTAACGGTTGCTTCTTGACATGCATACATATTTCTCAGAAGGCAGGTCAGGTGGTCTGGTATTTCCATCTCTTTCAGAATTTTCCACAGTTTATTGTGATCCACACAGTCAAAGGCTTTGGCATAGTCAATAAAGCAAAGTAGATGTTTTTTTCTGGAACTCTTTGGCTTTTTCGATGATCCAATGGATGTTGGTAACTTCATCTCTGGTTCCTCTACCTTTTCTAAATCCAGCTTGAACATCTGGAAGTTCATGGTTCACATACTGTTTAAGCCTGGCTTGGAGAATTTTGAGCATTACTTTGCCAGCGTTTGAGATGAGTGCAATTGTGTGGTAGTTTGAACATTCTTTGACATTTCTTTTCTTTGGGATTGGAATGAAATCTGACCTTTTCCAGTCCTGTGGCCACTGTTGTATGTAGTTCTATGCAATACTATTGCCTGCACCATCATCAAGATACAGAATGGCTCCATCACCACAAGGACCTCTCTGTGATGCCTTTATTGCCACACCCATGCCTGTGTATCACTAGATCACTTGACACCTACTACTCTGTTGTCTACTTTTTTCTGATTGGCTTTACCATCACCTCCTTCCTATCTCCCCTGTTTCACACGCCTCTGTGTGAGAGGCTCTTTGCTTCATCAGGGAACATTACAAGCACACAGCTACCATGGAACTTTGTACTTTTTCCCTCTGCCTGGAACACTTTTTCCCAGAGAACCACTCTCACTCTCTTCTTTTACTGAAGTCTCTGCTCAAATATCACCTCTTGAGAAAGAATTTTTGATATCACTATTTGAAGCAATGGCACCCCACTCCAGTACTCTTGCCTGGAAAATCCCATGGATGGAGGAGCCTGGTAGGCTACAGTCCATGGGGTCGCTAAGAGTCGGACACGACTGAGCGACTTCACTTTCACTTTTCCCATTCATGCACTGGAGAAGGAAACGGCAATCCACTCCAGTATTCTTGCCTGGAGAATCCCAGGGACGGCAGAGCTTGGTGGGCTGCCATCTATGGGGTTGCACAGAGTCGGACACGACTGAAGCGACTTAGCAGTGACAGCATATTTTTACTCACATATTCAGCAGTTTCTTTTTTCTTAGTCTGCTTTAGTTTTCTTCATAGCATCTGCTTGCTGCTGCTTCTGTTTAGTTGTTAAGTCATGTCCTACTCTTTGCAACCCCATGGACTGTAGCCCACCAGGCTCTTCTGCCCATGGAATTCTCCAGGCAAGAATACTGGAGTGGGTTGCCATGCCCTCCTCCAGAGAATCTTCTCAACCCAGGGATCGAACCCATGTCTTCTGTGTCTCCTCTTTACCACTGTGCCAAACTTGGAAGCCCCTTAATAGCATCTATCACCCTTCAATGTGTATTTTTTTTCCAAATTCATCATTATCTCTCTCTCCTCATCAGAATATAAATATCACAAAAAAGACTTGACTATCTTTTTTATATCTATGTTCCAAGTATCTAAAACATTTCCTACACATAATGGATGCTTAATAAATATTTGTTGAATAAATAAATTCTCACAAATGATCACAAAGAGAAACTTTAAATATGAAGACTACAATTCTCTCTTATCCAGTTGGCAAAAACTAAAAACAAATGAAAACACTTAGTACTGGCAAGAATATGAAGAAATTGGCATCCTTAGACACTGTTAATGAATTTAAAATGGCACAGCAGTTTTAAAAGGAATTTTGGCAGTATTTATCAAGTTTGAAATCCCCAAATGCAATAACTTCACTTCTAGGATTCTTATTAAAATACTGACATTTAAAATTTGAACAAAGCTAGGTGTATAGCTAGATGTTTTCCTCAACACTTTTTTGTTATCATTAAAAAACTCTTAGATGTCCTTAAAATGTAAAATAATTAAATCAACTAAGATCTTACCATGGATATTATATAGTTATTATTATGAGGGATCCCTATATATTTACTATCATGTAAAAAATGAAATAACAAAAGGAAAGTTGTAGAAAATTATGTTAGGTATAATTATCTTATGTGATAAGGAAAAAGCAGATCTGAATGCACATTTAGATGTGTGTGTGTGTGTGTGTGTGTGTGTGTGTGTGTGTGTGCACATGCTCCGTACATACAAAATTAGACCAGGAAGTATTTATACCAATTCATTTACAATAACTGAGATTCACTAGAATCTAGGAATCAGTGAGATTACTAGACCAAGCTTGAAGGAAATGTTTAAATTTTTTGTACTGTATATTTTCTCTATAAATTTTTATATTAGTGCATTTATTTTATAAATAAAATCTGATGAGAAAAAAGCAAAAATTAAATGGAATGTAGTCTCATTAAACTACTTCAGATTAAAGTACATTTTACAAATAATGTCATAAGATATTTGATACAATGTGCTATCCTTTTAAGGAAGAGACTTCCATTCAAACATAGTTCATAAGCCAAAAGGAATAAAATGCTAATGGCAGAATTTCAGCTAGAATATTTCTACTATGGAGGGCTTCCTAGGGATCATTCCATATCTGCATCAATCAAAGAGCAGTATATAGGAATGTCTAAATCTCCTTTTTATTCTTCATCCCATATCATGCAAACTACTCAAGGGCTTGCGAGGGAGCATTCAGGATTCCATAGCTGGAATTTAAATGACTACCAATTGATAGTTCCTTAACCTGCTTAAAAAAAAAAGCATATATATATATATATATATATATATATATCTTTTTAGATGACTTCT
Source organism: Okapia johnstoni (assembly GCA_024291935.2). Taxonomy (NCBI): domain Eukaryota; kingdom Metazoa; phylum Chordata; class Mammalia; order Artiodactyla; family Giraffidae; genus Okapia; species Okapia johnstoni. Next base: position 35,649,803 of record CM044319.1, read on the forward strand.
TAAAATGTATTTTTTTCTGGTTGCTACAGATAGCATATGGGATTTTAGTTCCCAGACTAGGGATTAAAACCAAGGCCCTTGCATGGTAAGTGCAGTCTTAACCACTGCACCACCAGGGAAGTCCCAGTAGTTTCTTAACCATCTTAATACCAGACACCTACTGTGACTGAGCTACTTCCTGGCTCTGCTAGGAATGTGGGGATGACTAATGGCAATGTAGTTAATACTATTTGAAAACAATTCTATGCACATACTCTACTTTCAACCAGCAACATGTCCAAATGGTAGGTGCTGAATTTTAACACAGCACTTGCTCTCAATGAATAACTAGACGGTAACCTTCAAGCTGAAAATGTAAGGAAAGAAAGGAAAAGAACCATGTAAAGTGGTAAAGTGGAACAGACAAAGGACAGAATGCTGAATGAGATGATAGAAGAAGACAACAGTAGAAGATATGTTCAGTAATACACAGGAGTAAATACTTGGGAAATTTTAAAATAATACAGTAATACCACCATACAGAATGAATTAGAAATATAACAAGATGAGGTAAATAGCATGTGGTAAGTAATACCATGACTTGCTGGGTTAAAGCATTCAACTGGAGTATGGTACATACATACTCCTCTGCAATTTTATATTCAGAAGGATGGAGGAAAATAGTTTAAATCTGTAAAATTGACGGAATATAATGTTTTTACATACATTTTCTCACTAAATGCCACAGCTCTGCTTACCTGCTTGGAAATCAGTGGATCTAAACAAGTGACATATTGCTCAAGGGGAGGCACCAAAAAGGGACAAAGGAAGAGAAGCAACCTTTAGCAACCTTGGTAAACACAGCCAAGGTGCTAACGGACTTGGGCATTGTTAGTTTAGACTGAAAACTATTTCAATTCTCTTCCAATGGGTAAGAATTCCAACTTCACAAAACATACAATAAGCACATGAAAAACCAAGCAAGTCACCAAGAAACACAAATTAAAACCACAAGAAGACATTCATTCACCAACATAGTCAAAAGTAAAAGGACTGAAATTACCAAATGCTGGTAAAGATATAAAGCAAGGAGAACCTCATTGTCACACACAGCTGAAAGGTGTGTAAAAGAGTATAATCTATTTGGGGAAAAAAAATTTGAGATTTTTTAATAAATAAAACTATATAACCTATTACCTAGAAATTCCATTCCTAGCTACTTACCCAAGATAAATAATTTGTTCACAGAAAAACGGGGTTTTCTGTGAACAAATCAACATGAATATTTATAGCTTTATAAACAACGATGAAAAACATAATATTGATTGACAGGAGGAAAAATAAATTTTGTTATATTCATCACTGAAATATTACTCTACAATATGAGGAAAACATGAATCAGATTCAGAAATATCATGCTGAGTGAACAACACAAAAAGGTACATGATATATTACTTCATTTATATAAAAGTCTAGAACTGTATAAACCGATTGAAGGTTATAGAGAGATAAATGGTTGAATCTGGTGGAAGTTGGGGTTGGAAGTGAAATGGGACTGACCAGGAAGGGACAGAGCAACATTTTGGGAGTAACAGAAATGTTGGTGTCTAAAGATATATTCATTAAAATATACACTTATCTTCTGAATATTTTATTGAATATAAAATGTATGTATGTAAAATACACCTTAATTAAAAATCACAGAGCTATGTTAAGATAAAATGAGAATTTCAGCTGTGCAAATATTTTATGAAAATCTCATTCAACTAAAACCAAAATTTCTGGAAAATTCTGTTGGCTGTACGTTCATAGTGGAAGTTATAAAGCAAGTAGGGAAAGGAGCCGCCACCTCAGAACTAAGTCTGACAAATAAGAGGCTGTCTTTGGTACTGAAGACATAATAAGAGCACAGAAAGAAAGCCTTTGAATCAGATTAGCTGAGATTCTGTCCCCTACAGTTCTATTTAGTGGAAGTATACAGACACTATTTTTCTAGTCTTCAAATTTGTGATTGGCTCAGTATAGTACGAGCATGTGCTCAGTCATGTCAGACTCTTTGTGACCCCCTTGGACTGCAGCCCACCAGGCTCCTCTGTCCATGGGATCCTCCAGGCAAAAATATGAGAGTGGGTTTCCATTTCCTCCTTCAGGGGACGTTCCCAACCCAGGGATGGAATCCATGTCTCCTCTGTCTCCTGCATTGCAGGGGGATTCTTTACTGCTGAGCCACCAGGGAAGTCCTTGGTTAACATGTAAAGAACTGAATTGTCCTGGAGGATGGGAGGGGAGGATGGGGAAGGGCTGTGGGGCAGGCGGAGGAGGAGGATATGAGCTGAAAGAAGACAAAAAAGATAAAGAAGCCAGGAGAGAATAAGAATACCAAAGACAGAACTGAGACAGAAGACATATAGAACAGACTTGTGGACACAGCAGGGGAAGGAGAGGGTGGGACGAACTGAGAGAGTAGCACTGAAACATATACATTACTATATGTAAAATAGATGCCAGTGGGAATTTGCTGTATGAAGCAGGGAGCTCAATCCAGTGCTTTGTGACAACCTAGAGGGGTTGAGATGGGGTGGGAGGTTCAAGAGGGAGGGGACATATGTATACCTATGGCCGACTCCTGTTGATGTATGGCTGAAAACAATACAACATTGTAAAGCAATTATCCTCCAATTAAAAATAAATAAATTAAAAAAAAAAAAAAAACAACAACGCTGAAGCAGAACAATGTGTCTAATGGCCTAATGAGGAATGTATTGAGTTGAAGAGTTTGATGTAATACATGTCTCTTCATTTTTGATTTCTTCAAATTTTCAGGAAAACATCAGTTTCACATTAAATATCATTGTTTCATTGGAGCTATATTGGGGGGCTATGTTCAGAAACTGAGTCTTGTTCTAAAATGGAGATGAGTCAATTTGGGACCAGCCATGGCCGGGTCTTGCTGCCCCCTGGTTTCCCTTCAAGCTCTTAAGAGTCTGTGACAGAGGCAGAGAGCTGAGCTAGACTTGCACCCAGAATTGAGAAATGCAAATTCCAAAAGCCAAGGGCTAAATCTCCTAAGATGGAATACATTTAAAGTGAATGCCTCACCCTGAAGGGAATTTTGATCCTCACAAATATTACAAGAACACCAAAGATTTGACAGAATAAAACTCCAAGGGGTTCTATGGGGCTGCATGGGAACTCTGCAAGGAGCACACGGTTTAAAGTCTCGCACAAATTTAGAAAGAAGGAAACACAGCCAAGACCATATGTTAGTGACTTTAGCATGGCATTACAATAACGTTATAAGAACTAAAGCTTGGAATAAAATGGGCCTGTAAAAATGTCAAAGAATGCAAAAGAGGGCAAAGGGTACTTTAAAAGTTTTATGGTAAGAAAAATAAATAAGACAACTGGATGATTTTTCAGCCTGGGCAAATAGAATAATGAGATATATGGGAGAGAATAGCAATGATAATTTAATAGTCAATTTTCATGGAATTTTTTTCTCAATGTCAGGTACTAAGCTAAGCACTGTATGTTTACTATTTTATATGATGCTTACAACAGCCCTGTGAAACCAGTGCTATCATTAATTAGCTTTATTTTAGGCTTAGAGAAAACAGGTTCCTAGAAGATAATAAGTGACTCTAAGTCACACAGCTAGTGGGGGACACAATTGTGTCTGAACACAGCATTCAGAGTCCAGACCCTGCTCTTGCAAGCACCACACAGTAGTTTACCTTTCAAACTCCACTATTGCTGTTATTACTGAAATCCTTGTCTATTGGTGAAAAAGCTAGAAACATCTTTCCTAAGAAGGGATCAGACATCTAAAGCAGGTAAAGAGATGCTGTAGCTTTTCAAAATAAAATCAGCCTCCTGCTCCAGGTAAAATTACATCCCAGAAGAGGTGGAATTTATATAATCGATGCCTCAACCAGTGTTGAGATGGGAGAAAGGAATGCGCAGATTCACTGTTTCCTTTTGGTATAAAAACAAAAATCATCCAAGCCCTCATCCCACATGGGTGTGGAAGGCCTGATCCCTGGGAATGGGTGTAAGAATTCCCCTAGGGAGCAGGAGCACCTCCTGGGGCAGACCCCATCTCCTCTAGACACTGGGCCAGATGACCCAGGAGCCTCTTTGGCCTTGTTTCCATGGCTGCAAGTGTAAACCCCAAATCCTCCTCCTTTCCCCACCAACCTCAATCCCCAGAGGCACTATCAACAGGAGGCCTTTCTGTTACTAAACTGTAGAAGTTAATCAACGCCACCAAAGGCTTAAGGATACCATATGGAAACTATATATATCCATCCTTTAAAAAGCGATTTGCACCTCGAGATCAGAGTTTAGTAGCCACACCTGATCATAGAATCATCTTTCCTTCCCGAATGCCAAGCCGGCTGCTCCTACTCCTTGAGGACTTGCTTCCCTCAGAGGTCCCCTGCCCTGGAGTAACAGTGAAAAACACAAGCTCCAGAGTCAGATTCTAGATCTAACCCTAGCCCTGCCATTGTGACCTTAGGCTAGTTACTGCCAGCTCAAAGCCTTGTTTTCTTATGGATTTAATGGAGACAGTAATGACTCATCTAAAGCATTTACACCACCCTTATGGCAGAAAGTGAAGAAGAACTAAAGAGCCTCTTGATGAAGGTGAAAGAGGAGAGTGAAAAAGTTGGCTTAAAGCTCAACGTTCGGAAAACTAAGATCATGAAATCTGGTCCCATCACTTCATGGGAAATAGATGGGGAAACAGTGGAAAGAGTGTCAGACTTTATTTTTTGGGGGCTCCAAAATCACTGCAGATGGTTATTGCAGCCATGAAATTAAATGACGCTTACTCCTTGGAAGGAAGGTTATGGCCAACCTAGATAGCATATTTAAAAGCAGAGACATTACTTTGCAAACAAAAGTCCATCTAGTCAAGGCTATGGTTTTTCCAGTGGTCATGTATGGATGTGAGAGTTGGATGGTGAAGAAAGCTGAGCGCTGTAGAATTGATGCTTTTGAACTGTGGTGTTGGAGAAGACTCTTGAGAGTCCCTTGGACTGCAAGGAGATCCAATCAATCCATCCTAAAAGAGATCAGTCCTGGGTGTTCATTGGAAGGACTGATGTTGAAGCTGAAACTCCAATACTTTGGCCACCTCATGCGAAGAGTTTGACTCATTGGAAAAGACCCTAATGCTGGGTAAGATTGGGGGCAGGAGGAGAAGGGGATGACAGAGAATGAGATGGTTGGATGGCATCACCGACTCGATGGACATGGGTTTGGGTAGACTCCGGGAGTTGGTGACGGTCAGAGAGGCCTGGCGTGCTACAATTCATGGGGTTGCAAAGAGTCAGACACGACTGAGAGACTGAAGTGAACCGAACTGATGGTACTTTTCTCTCCTAGCAGTGCCATGTACAAAGCAAGCATCAACAAATGCTAGTTATTTGTATTATTTCCGGGTTCTGAGAAATCCAACTCTCTACATTTTGAGCTCTACTATCCAATATGGTAGCCAGTAGAAAAAAAGTCACATATACTAATAAGTACTTTAAATATGGTTAATCCAACAGATGTGCTATAAATACAAAATATATACAAATTTTCAACATTTAATAGAAAAAAGAATTTAAAATAGCTAAATTACTGTTATACTGATTGCATGTTAAAATAATAATGTTTTAGATATGCTGGGTTAGAATATTACTAAAATTAATTTCATCTATTTTTTTATTTTTGAATTTTTTAATGTGGCTACTAGAAAAATTACTATGTGACTTACACTTGTGACTCTAGTATTGACCATTATATCTACTACTGTGGGCAGGAATCGCTTAGAAGAAATGGAGTAGCTATCATAGTCAGCAAAAGAGTCTGAAATGGAGTATTTGGATGCAATCTCAAAAACGACAGAATGATCTCTGTTCATTTCCAAGGCAACCATTCAATATCACGGTAATCCAAGTCTAAGCCCCGACTAGTGACGCTGAAGAAGCTGAAGTTGAATGGTTCTATGAAGACCTACAAGATCTTTTAGAACTAACACCCAAAAAAGATGTCCTTTTCATTATAGGGGACTGGAATGCAAAAGTAGGAAGTCAAAAAACACCTGGAGTAACAGGCAAATTTGGCCTTGGAGTACAGAATGAAGCAAGGCAAAGGCTAATAGAGTTTTGCCAAGAAAACGCACTGGTGATAGCAAACACCCTCTTCCAACAACACAAGAGAAGACTCTACACATGGACATCACCAGATGGCCAACACTGAAATCAGATTGATTATATTCTTTGCAGCAAAAGATAGAGAAGCTTTATGCTGCTGCTGCTACTGCTGCTGCTAAGTCGCTTTAGTTGTGTCCGACTCTGTGTGACCCCATAGATGGAAGCCCACCAGGCTCCGCCATCCCTGGGATTCTCCAGGCAAGAACACTGGAGTGGGTTGCCATTTCCTTCTCCAATGCATGAAAGTGAAATGTGAAAGTGAAGTCACTCAGTCATGTCCAACTCTTAGCGACTGCATGGACTGCAGCCTATCAGGCTCCTCCGTCCATGGGGTTTTCCAGGCAAGAGTACTGGAGTGGGTTGCCAGTACCTTCTCCAGAGAAGCTCTATACTGCCAGCAGAAACAAGACAGGAAGCTGACTGTGGCTTAGGTCAAGAATCCTTATCGTCAAATTCAGACTTAAATTGAAGAAAGTGGGGAAAACCACTAGACCACTCAGATATGACCTAAATCTAATCCCTTATGATTATACAGTGGAGGTGACAAATAGATTTAAGGGACTAGATTTGATAGACAGATTGCCTGATGAACTATGGACGGAGGTTTGTGACATTGTACAAGAGACAGGGATCAAGACCATCCCCATGGAAAAGAAATGCAAAAAAGCAAAATGGCTATCTGAGGAGGCATTACAAATAGCTGTGAATAGAAGAGAAGCAAAAAGCAAAGGAGAAAAGGAAAGATATTCCCATTTGGATGCAGAATTCCAAAGAATAGTAAGGAGAGATAAGAAAGCCTTCCTCAGCAATCAATGCAAAGAAATAGAGGAAAACAAGACAATAGGAAAGACTAGAGATCTCTTCAAGAAAATTAGAGATACCAAGGGAACATTTCATGCAAAGATAGGCACAATAAAGGACAGAAATGGTATGGACCTAACAGAAGCAGAAGATATTAAGAAGAGGTGGCAAGAATATACAGAAGAACTATACAAAAAAGATCTGCACGACCAGATGGTGTGATCACTCACCTAGAGCCAGACATCCTGGAATGTGAAGTCAAGTGGGCCTCAGGAAGCATCACTACGAACAAAGCTAGTGGAGGTGATGGCATTCCAGCTGAGCTATTTCAAATCCTAAAAGATGATGCTGTTAAAGTGATGCGCTCAATATGCCAGCACATTTGGAAAACTCAGCAGTGGTCACAGGACTGGAAGAGGTCAGTTTTCATTCCAATCCCTAAGAAAGGCAATGCCAAAGAATGCTCAAACTACCACACAACTGCACTCATCTCACACGCTAGTAAAGTAATGCTCAAAATTCTGCAAGCCAGGCTTCAGTAATACATGAACCGTGAACTTCCAGATGTTCAAGCTGGTTTTAGAAAAGGCAGAGGAACCAGAGATCAAATTGCCAACATCCGCTGGATCATCGAAAAAGCAAGAGAATTCCAGAAAAACATCTACTTCTGCTTTATTCACTATGCCAAAACCTTTGACTGTGTGGGTCACAATAAAGTGTGGAAAATTCTTGAAAAGATGGGAATATCAGACCACCTGACCTGCCTCTTGAGAAACCTGTATGCAGGTCAAGAAGCAACAGTTAGAACTGGACATGGAACAACAGACTGGTTCCAGATAGGAAAAGGAGTATGTCAAGGCTGTATATTGTCACCCTGCTTATTCAACTTATATGCAGAGTACATAATGAGAAACACTGGGCTGCATGAATCACAAGCTGGAATCAAGATTGCTGGGAAAAATATCAGTAACCTCAGATATGCAGATGACACCACCCTTATGGCAGAAAGTGAAGAACTGAAGAGCCTCTTGATCAAAGTGAAAGAGGAGAGTGAAAAAGTTGGCTTAAAGATGAACATTCAGAAACTAAGATCATGGCATCTAGTCCCATCCCTTCATGGCAAGTAGATGGGGAAGTAGTGGAAACAGTGGCTGACTTTATTTTTCTGGGCTCCAAAATCACTGCAGATGGTGATTGCAGCAATGAAATTAAAAGACGCTTACTCCTTGGAAGGAAAGTTATGACCAACCTAGACAGCATATTAAAAAGAAGAGACAATACTTTGCAAACAAAAGTCCTTCTATTCAAGGCTATGGTTTTTCCAGTAATCATGTATCGATCTAAGAGTTGGATTGTAAAGTAAGCTGAGTGCAGAAGAATTTATGCTTTTGAACTGTGGAAGGACTGGTGTTGAAGCTGAAATTTTAATACTTTGGCTACCTGATGCAGAGGGCTGACTTATTTGAAAAGACCCTGATGTTGGGAAAGATTGAAGGCAGGAGGAGAAGGGGACGACAGAGGGTAAGATGGTTGGATGGCATCACCGACTCAATGGACATGAGTTTGGGTAAACTCTGGGAGTTCGTGATGGAGAGGGAGGCCTAGTGTGCTGTGGTTCATGGGGTTGCAAATAGTAGGACATGACTGCACGATTGAACTGACTGAACTGAGTATTAGACTCCTATTGGATAGTGCTGTTCAAAGTGTGGTCCATGGAACAGTGCAGGCAATCTTCTAGGAGTCTAGAAACGCAGGATCCCAATACCACCCCAGACCTATAGAATCTCAATCTGCATTTTAAAAGATAGTCAGGTAATTTTATGCATGTTAAAATCTGAGAAGCACTATTTTAAAGGGAAAACCAGGTAGCCTTTTATATTGCCTGCCTGTCAGAGAGGGGAATCCCTTTTCACTCTACTAGATAACAAAATTGAGGCCCCATCTAACCAACTTTGGGCTTCTCAGTTGGCACTAGTGGTAAAGAACCTGCCTGCCAGTGCAGGAGATGTTAAGAGACACGGACTTGATACCTGGGTCAGGAAGTTCCCCAGGAGGAGAGCATGGCAATGCACTCCATTATTCTTGCCTTGGAAAATCTTGTGGCAGAGGAAGGAGCCTGGTGGGCTACAGTCCATGGTGTCACAAAGAGTCAGACACAACTGAAGCAACTTAGCACACGTGTTACCCAACTTCTCCTTTTTACAGACTTCACATTTCACACAACTGTCAGTTAAAGACCAGTTAAAAAATTGCTACTCCCCACCTTTACCAAAGGAACTTTGGCTTTTAGGCTGCTTCAAGGTAAGTTATTCTGGATCTTACTACATGAGAAACTTTAGACATGAAAATGGAGGTAGAAAACAAACCAATTTTGAACAGGGAAAGGGGGTGAATTCCACGGGATAGTCAGTGTGATAATAATCCCAGGCCGAATTCAAAAGCTTATTTTTTAATAGACAGTAACTACACAGAAAGGAAATCATACTTCATTATGAGATGATTAGGGTTCATTAAGTATCCTTTATGATGAAAGAATAGAAAGTATGACCCTTGAAGAAAAAGTTGAAGACTGGGAGTGTTTGGTATAGAGAGAAAAAAGTAAGGAGTATAGTGTGGCTAGATTTAAATTTTTGAAGGGTTTTCATATGAAAAATAGATCAATTTTAGGTAGCTCCATGGCAACCCACTCCAGTACTCTTGCCTGGAAAATCCCATGGACTGAGGAGCCTGGTAGGCTGCAGTCCATGGGGTCGCAAAGTCAGACACGACTGACCGACTTCACTTTCACTTTTCACTTTCATGCACCGGAGAAGGACATGGCAACCCATTCCAGTGTTCTTGCCTGGAGAATCCCAGGGACGGTGGAGCCTGGTGGGCTGCCATCTATGGGGTCGCACAGAGTCGGACATGACTGAAGCGACTCAGCAGCAGCAGCAGCAAGTATAGAACTAGGAGAAATGGATGGAAATTAACAAGAAACTATACAACCTGAGAGACGTCTATGTAGTAATTGGAAGTGTATAGTATAATAAATTAATTATCACTAGCATGCAATCTGAAACCATATTGAGAAATGCTTCAAAAGGAAATCACTGTCTGAGAAAGGTTTGCACCAGACAAACTATAGACACTATGATTCCACTATCTCAGGCCGTAAAGGAAACAGGAATGGTCACAACCATACTAATAGCCTTCTAACCTTCACCTACATAAAGACAGAACAGGTTAGTTTGGAACTAAGAGGCAGTCATTTAATATTGGCCATTTAATACATGTACTACTAAAATGTTACATGGACATACGTAAGAAAGATTCCTTATCTCACCAGTAGAGAAGGTCTTTATTCCCCAATAAAAAAGAACCACTTCTAAGGACAAATAGGTACAAGCCGTTTCTGAAAATGGAAGTGGGTTTGAGAAAGGAGTGGGGATTCTACTAATTACAGGGATTATAAATCATGATGCAGGACAACCTTTTGAGCAAGTGATGCAACAATATACTGTTAAAATATATGAAGGAATTCGTCGTGCAACATGAGTCTTTTCAGTGACTGTCCATCCAAGTTTCTGAAATCAGCCTCACCTTCCCATATACAAAATTAGTTATGGTCTCACCCACCTGCCCCTTCTGATCCCCTCTCTCTCTCCACTGCAACCCCTTCCCGAGGGGCTCTTACTTACTTGAGTTACAAAGCATCTCCTTTCTCCCCCAACTTCAACAACCTTCTAGAAAAACATCAAAACTCAGCCATATTCCAGTGTGTCCTCTAACATCAAATACCAAGTACATTAGAATAAAAATTTCTTTCATGTCCTATGTTTCCCCCAAAAAGCTCACCCATATTCTCATTTTGAAATGATCATGAGGAACTCAAAAACAGATGTATTTCATAGGTCCCCCGCCCATGACAAAAATGGTCAATACATAGGTAAAAAATGCTTGTAATTGTAAATGGAATAAGAAAACTGCTGTGGAAAACTGAGTTTAAAAGTATTACCTAATGTTCAAAATAGGATGGGAAGAACAAGAAAAGAAAGCTATAAGAAGCCTTCTTTTTGACATAAAAGAAGTAAAAAACACATTGACTTGTGATAACACGGTCTAAATTATACTGCACAAGTTTTTCCCTCCTACTAAAGATAAAAGGGAAAGACAGACAAAGTCTTATTAAACTGAGCTTCACAGTTTTAAGATGAGAGTGATCAGATTGATGGCTAGTATCTAGCCACCATGTTTTTTTAAGCTTTAAGTCTACCTTGAGCCATTTGGAAACTGAGTACAAAAATAATCATCTTCTTCTTTGTAACACGTTACATAGATTTTCAAGAATCTCTGACACCATATTATCACATTAGACAATTCCTGCAGGGTTATAAAGAAAAACCGTATACCTTATATAAGATGTAAGAATAACCAGGAAACAGAAATCCGTAAAATCCTAGCTAAAAAACAATTAAGAGTTAGCAAGTCATTAAAAGCTTTGATGCTAAAACTATAAACCCTATATTGAGTCCTGACATAAAGTTATCATTGGAACAAGTTTTTATAGCAACTCTGTAATTCCTGGGGCTGCTTTCCAGCCCCTAGAACTTGAATACTTGCTAAACTGAGCTTGAAAGAAAATTGTTAAACTCGTATGAAGAAAAATCAGTGCAAGTTAGTACAGATGGCACATACTTTGTAAGCACATTAACTTTTAGGCCAGGATAATGAATGGAGAGGTGGGTAGTTAGAAGTCTAAGGCATGGGCTTTACCCTTAGGTCTGCAATTAATCATATTTGAGAATCAGGCAAGTTCATCTACTGTAGGTCTCAATTTGCATATTCAGGATAAAAGTATTGAATTGTGTCAATTTTCCATAATCTCCCTCATTTATAAGAATCACCTGTTCCATCACTTTAAAAATGTACAAATTTCAAGGCTCTCAGTAGACCCACTGAAACAGAATGTCAGGAGAGGAGCCGAGGAAGGCATACATTTGCCAAGTATTACAGGTAATTCATATGTTGATAATTTATGCTTAAATTATAGCTAATTTTTCTCTCAGTTTCAAGATTACATTTTTTTAAATCTTGCTTCAAAGAATATTTTCTCATAGCCTAAACACATAAAGGTGGAAAAGTAATCTTAAATCAACAAATAATTCATATTTAAATGAATGTATCAGTCTTAAAAATGACAGATGTGGTTTCAAGCTTTATCTGGGCTAAAGAATACTAAATGAGTCTGGCCAATTTCATAATATATCCTAACTAAAAAAAAGAAAGTTGCAGACACAGAATTTTGGGGAAATTATGTATCTTTAGTGTCCTCAATCAATTCTATTTCAAGGAAAGGAGATTATACAGATAACAAGAATGCACGTAAACAAATTTTCTTCAGAATGCAACTATTTCTTTCACTTAGGTTTACACTAATATTTAATATACGTGTGAGATGAAAATGAATACATTCTATCATCTTTATAAAAGGATAAATTGAAGCCAGAATTGAGTAACCCATCTACCCAAGGCTAGGAATCATCAACAGTGACACAGACAGAATTAGAATTCTCTTCACTCCAAGTCAAGTATTTCTTTTCACATAAATTCATTTTATCAAAGTGTAATAGCTATTATCTCAGTTTCATGTACATTTGAAAATTCCCGCAATAAAATCTTTTTTAAAAAAAAAAAATATTACCTTTAGATAAATAGGTGGCGACCTATAGATAGAAATCTTTCATTTTCTAGAGCAGAACTTCCAGAATGTTGACTCTACTAAGCAACAGTTTGGGGAGAATCATTTAAAAGTTCACATCTCAAAGCTTTCTGCAGGAGAAGCCAATCTGCTACATATTTATTTCTCTATCCTTAATAAATTCTTCTTACAGTTTGCTGGAGAAAGCCACACATCAATAGCCCAATACCTCTACAGTATCTATCTGATTCAGGGAAACAGAACACAGTTCCTAGGAGTCTGAATACTGCAACTTTCAAAAGAGAAAAGACGTTTTCTAAATAGAAGTATCTGTTGATTGTATGTATGTGTGTATTTTCCTGTAATAACTGCATCCTATGAACTAACATCAAAAATAGGATACTGAAAAGCAAGGTTGCTTTTAGCCAATTGAAGATTTTGGAGGGCACGGAGACATTTTATGGTTTCATATATTGGAGGGCTTGCCTGATGGCTCAGTGGTAAAGAATCTGCCTGCCAATGCAGGAGACATGGGTTTGATTCCTGGTCCAGGAATATCCCTCGGAGAAAGAAATGGCAACCTACTCTAGTATTCTTGACTGGAAATCCCCTTAGCAGAGAAGCCTGGTATGATATAGTCCATGGGGTCTCAAAAGAGCTGGACACAACATAGCGACTATACATTACCACCACCACAGTGGAGATACTAGTTCCCGATTATAAGCAGAAAACCAGCAGATCACTCACTATATATAATTGTTATATTTTTCATTGAAAGGGACATAGTAACCAATGTGTGTCTATGTGGTGTATGTGTGTTGCTGTTGTTTTGGAGAGACAGTTTCCTCATGATCTTTCTTTTTTCTGCATATCCTGTGATCAGAGATACTGACAGCTTTTGTTTCAGACTATTTTTTAAAGTATGTTTATATAGTGGATAGCCTTGGAAAAAAAGGCTCTGTCACCCTCTGGGGCAAAGGTTGTGCAGGTTTGCTTTCAGCCTGTTTTAAATGCTTGGGGTCTCTAAGGTTCAATGTCAGGCTTCCCAGGTGGCTCAGTGGTAAAGAATCCACCTGCCAAGAAGGAAACCCAGGTTTAATTCATGGCCTGGGAAGATCCCGTGGAGAAGAAAATGACAACCCACTCCAGTATTCTTGCCTAGAAAATCCCATGGACAGAGCTGCCTGATGGGCAACAGTCCATGGGGTCTCAGAGAGTCAGACACAACTTAGTGACTAAACCACCATCACCACCACCACCGTAGAGGCTCAGTGTCTCCCTCCTGTTACCTAACTCACCATGTGTGCAGGCATTACAGGGCCCCTGTGTGTTGTACTATGGAAACCAGGGCTCCAGAAACCAGTCCAATTGATGATATTCTGGCAACTGACATGCCTATAAGTAACAAATGCCCTTTGTCTCTGACCAAGGGATATTATGTCTTCTGCCAGCATCTATGAAAAGGTTGCAGGCAAACATGTTAGCTGGCAAAGAGAATAATATATGAGGCCCTTACTGTTCTTGACATGTGTGTGTCAGTTATCCACATTTGAGCTTACTGATAGCTCTTGCTATGAAGACTTTGCACAATTCCTTTAGAATTGTCTTTCAACTTTATTTATGTACTAAGAAATCCAGGAGTGTCATTTTATGACTTATCATCTCAATTAAGTAACTGAATAGCCTTGGGCAGTATTCTGAAAAAGTCAAAAATTTTGTTATGTATTCTATTTATTATACTACTCCAAAATTCTCATCTACCATCCATTTTTTGCTATGTCAAACTATGGCAACAGAGTGCTTAAGTCATGGTCTGTAGACTTTATCTGTTAAAATCAAACGAGATGGTTTGAAAGAGATCCCATTCAAATTTCTAGGGAAGTACCAAATCTGTTAGTGGTAGATTCTGAAGACATTGAGACAGAATTTACAGATTAGTGCCATATCCTTGGTGACTGACTAATCTCAGGTAGATGTTAACTGACACAGAACTTAAGGAGTGACCGTTCCTATATCCATCTTACCAGATTCAGGGCAGCAAAGTATCTGGCCGTCCTGGGTCATGCCCTTTCCCGAAGAGAAATGATCACCTAATCTTATTACTGAAAGAGACTTTGTTGTTGGATCATATTCTAATTTCCTCATTTACAGATGAGAAGTTGAACTATTTGCATTTTAACAAAAACTTTAAAATACCCACTCTTCCTTTTCTGGGTGGCTTGTTGTTTAATCTTGCACTTGAAAAATACTTTTACTTACCTGTAATATAATATTCTTTATATTATACCTGCATAATTTATTTTTGTGTTTCCTTCTCCAAACTGGCTTTGACTCCTCATAGCCAAGGTTGATTTGTTCATCCCTCTGTCCCTAATATTTGATTCACTATGTTGCCTATGGCAAGGCTCCAATAAATGTGTGAGTGCACAAGAAAGCAAAGCCTTTATTATCTAAAAAAGAAAAAAATAATCACAACACTTTTTACATATTGAGTGTTTACTATATATCAGGCACTGGGCTGTGATTTTTTCTCCTTTAAACATGGATCATCTCATTTACTCCAGATAACTATTGTTATTTCCATTATACAGATGAAAAAACTGGAGACAGACTGGCTATGTGACCTGGCCAACATCATTGTTTTTGTTTAATCACTAAGTTGTATATGACTCCTTGCAACCTGGACTGTAGCCCACCAGGTTCTTCTGTCCATGGGATTTTCCAGGCAAGAATACTGGGGTGGGTTTTCATTTCCTTCTCCAGGGGATACTCTGGACCCAGGAATGCAACCCATGCCTCTTGGCAGGCAGATTCTTTACCACTGAGCCACCAAGGAAGCCAGTCCAACATTATATAGGGAGTAAATGGGAGAGTAAGTGCTCAAACATTCCAATTCCCACTTCAGAGCTTAAATTCTTAATTACAAGCTAATTGGACCTCTGTACGTCTTAACATCATAACATATAACCCATATATTCATAAGAATCACCCTCTAGTTTAATTTTAGTAACCCCCAAGTATTGATTTCTCAATAAAGTGTTTCAAAAGGGAGAACAGTATCTAAATCTTACTCCTTACTGTCTGGGATACATTAGGTTACACGGCAAAGGGTAACTGAGTTTGTGTACGTTAACGGGGGAGGGCAAAACCTGACTCCATGTTGTATCTGTTTGTTTTCTTTAGTTTTTCTTGATTTTGTTATTATAATCATACATAATGACCTGCCTCAGGGAATCCTGCACCTCTGCCTGAACGTTTAGCTAAAGTGCCTTTATTCAGCTCATAGGGAGAAGATCAGACTCTGCCTACCTCTGAATGGCTGCAGAGAAGAAGAAATTAACATATCCCCTCCCTGATGCTGGCCAAGCCAGAATACATTTTGGAAAACTAATGGCCTTTTTACTTTATTTCCTCACATCCTCCCTCTATAAAAGAAGCTGGTATCCAGACCCCAATAAGATGGTTTTGGGGGACAACAGCCCACCATCTTCTCAGTCTGCTGGCTTTCCGAATAAAGTTGCTATCCCCTGCCTCAACACCACATCTCCCAATGTATTGGCCTGTCATGCAGCAAGCAGAGTGAGCTGGGACTCCATAACATGTAGATTTCAGACCATTCATCATCTGACCTTGAGATGGGGAGATTATGCTAGATTATCCAGGTGGGACCAGTGTAATTTCAAGGATCCTTATAAATGGATGAGAGAGGAATAAGGGTCATGGAAAGATATCTGAGGATGCTATGTTGCTGGATGGCTGTGAAGACAGAGGAAGGAGTCATGAGCCAACAAATAAGAGGAGCCTTTCAAAGCTGTTAAAAGTGAGGGAAAGATTGTCCCTGAGAGTCTCCAGAAGGAACTGAGTTCGCATCTTGATTTAAGACCAGTGAGATTCATTCACATTCTGACCTCCAGAACTATTAACCAACTTGTGCTATGTCATTAAGTTTGTTATAGCAGCAATAGGAAATTAATACAGGGGTGTAATTAATAGTAAAGAATACCTGTGGCAGAGACAGTAAGCTACCTTCCAATTATCTTCAGAAGCGTACAGCTATTGCTAGAAAATGGCTGCTTAGCCAGAGGTCACACCCTTCAAGGACCTCTAATCCCCATTCCCTTACTCTTCTAGACTGAAACAGGGACAAAATGACCAGTCTCTTCAGTAAACTGTGCAAGAGTGTCAGCTCTGAATCAGGAGGAGTTCCCTGTTCTCTGCTGCCTGTATGACGCAAAGCTACCTTCTTGCCACACAACATGGAAACTCAGACACAGAAAGGTCAACTAACTTGCTCAAGGCCACACTGTGTGGCTGGGTTAGGATGAATGGAAGGGTGGGCTCAGCCAGGAGAGGCAGACAAGGGACAGATCATACATGGCTCTGTGAGAGAGGTTAAGTTTTAAATCAGACAGGAGCACCGAAGTTGTTTTGCATGGGAATGATAGATTCATGTAAGCATTCTTGTGAAGCTGCTTCATATGGAGAGTGGAAAAGAATAATAGTACTTATTCATTGCTTATTGCATAAGGCTCTAAGTGATGTGTAAGCATATGTATGCTCATTTAATCCTCATAGCACTCTATAAGCTAGGAATGATCATCATTCCACACATCTCCCCTGTAAGGGGTAGAGTGAAAATTTGGACAGAGGTAATGTGTCTATGAACCACATTAAATACACCCCACTCTATTTATATGGGGCTAAGAGTACAAAGAGGAAAATAAGTCAGGAAACTATTATAGTAGTCCATATGAGAAATACTGCTAGAAAGGGAGATAGAAATGAGCAGAATAAACAAACAAATGAAGAAAGAGAGAGAAGTAGAGATGTAACCAAGCAAGATCCTGCGGGGCCTTTCCAGAACAGTTGTTGTTCAGTTGCTCAGTCATGTCTGACTTTTTGTGACCCCATGGACTGCAGTATGCCAGGCTTCCCTGTCCTTCACTCCCAGGGTTTTCTCAAACTCACATCCATTGAGTTGGTGAAGTCATCCAACCACCTCATCCTCTGTTGTCTCCTTCTCTTTCTGCCCTCAATATTTCCCAGCATCAGTGTCTTTTCCAATAAGTCACCTCTTTACATCAGTTGGCCAAAGTATTGGAACTTCAGCATTAGCATCAGTTCTTCCAATGAATACAGACCCCTCCCCGTATCCTCTCCTTTAGCTCCTCTGAAGTACCTAGAATAGCAGTATCTGATACATATTTCCTGAGTTGTCTTACAGATGCCAAAAACCCCACCAAATGGAAGAAATTAACTACTTGATGACCATGAGCATATGGCCCTCCAGACTTCTTGGCACCTGAGGGTTGACACTCTTAACCCCTGTGACACTGCCCTGTTACCTTACCATCAACCAACTAGAGAATAATGCATGAGCTGATCACATACCCTGCAACTCCCATCCCTCTTTGCTTTTAAAAATATTTTTCGTCCCAGACTCCTTGTCTGGTGCCCTACAATAAACGTTGCTCTCTCCTTCACCACAATCCAGTGTCAGTAGATTGGCTTTACTGTATGTGGGTGAGTAGATGTAAATTTCAGTATGGTACAACAAAATCAACAAAATTTAGTGATAAACTAAATGTGGGCAAAGAGGTAAATGACAAGAGAAGTGCCAAGGATATTGTCCAGGTTTCTAGTACAAATGTTTGCAAGCAGAGAGAAAATTTCCTGAATTTTGGAGCCCTGGAAAAGAATCTGATAATGCTGTTGAGCAGAACAATGAAAAGTCCAATATGGGGAACACTGTAGTTAAAATGCTGTAGTTTATTCCAAAAGAAATATCTTGGTTCTGTACTGACCTCCAAGCCTAAAATAACTAGGACAACTCAGAAATATTTCATCAAGTTAGAAAGAGCATTTAAGTCTTAGAAAAGCAGACCTTAAAAGAATAAAATGAACTACAATTATATATTCCACACAGAAACACAGAGACTCTTAGAATTAGAAGGGGTATCATGATTCAGCTATTTCTTTTTCACTTTTTTTTTTCTTAACATGGAAACTGATTCTCCGTTCCAGTGTTGAGAAAATGGCCAGAAGACATAAAGAGTCATCTAACCATTCTTAAATGAGACCTTACGATTAAGATCTAAATGACTCTTCCATCTTGAGGACAGAATCTGGCAAGAAGTCCAAACTTAGAGCCGAGAAGAAAGCTATTGACTAAAATAAGTTGGTGAGAAAGTTGTGAAACTTTCCTGAAGGAAAAGCTGGACGAAAAGTTGATATGTCTTCAATGTCCTACTTGTATTCACATATTCAAAAAGGCTGGAGAAATAGATTTGGAAGGAACAGTTTTGTTTCAGAAACTGCACTCCCAAGAGAAACCTCATTACCTCTTGGCTTGGTGTTCGAGGAAAATGTAATCCAGTTGACAAAATAAAGTTTAGAGAGACAACTAACTAAAGATGGTAAATGCACCAGCCTCAACATGGTTTGTTTGTTTGTTTTTTCCCAAATATGATCTTCAACTCTGAATGGAGAACTTAATTGTTCACTAATGAAGTGCAGGTGTACGTGAGCAACTGCAATACAGAGAAAAACTGTTCCAAAGTGAAAATAAATGCCTGAAACTGAATGGTAAGACTAGATGCAGAGGTTTCTATTTATTTGTTCAAGAAATACCTACTGAGCTCTTCCTCCTTTTGCTGAATGATATACTAACTGCTGTGAAGTTGACCAAAGGTACTGAAAATGTTACAGCTCACAAAGATTCATGTCAGATGAAAAGAAGAGGAAAAGGACTAGGAATGGGAAGAAATGGGGAAGAAAATGAATGATGAGGAAGAAGGAATATATAGAAGGAGAAGGAAGGAAAATGAGGTTGCAGTGGAGCAGAGGAAGAGAAGGAAAATGAAAGAGAAAAACAATTTTTACAGCTGCCGCTGTACTTCAGGCTCATACTATGTATCATGTAGATTGTTATAATAAATCCTTCAAAATAGTATCTCTCATTTTTTCTTGTGATACATACTTGAGTTTTGTTGTTGCTGAGCCCTCCAGAAAGCAGAGCTTATGATGAGAATTAAGGTGTTAATACTTTATCTGTGAGATACAAGGCTTACCAGGCAATAACAGAAGAAAAAAACAGTAGGGGTAAAGCAGGGAAAATAAGAAGCAATGCTATGTGATGTGTTTTGTAGGCTACCATTTTCCAATACACCACAATGATATATAGCAGACTTGTGTATTTGGAAAACAGAATTTCTCTAGAAGGGTAAAAAAACTGTATTGGAATCATATACAGGTGCACTGGGAATAACCTGTTGTTGCCGTTGCTATTGTTGTTTAGTTGCTAAGTTGTGTCTGACTCTTTGCAGCTCCATGAACTGTAGCCTGCCAGGCTCCTCTGTCCATGGAATTATCCAGGCAAGGATACTGGAGTGGGTTGCCATTTCCTTTTCCAAGGGATCTTCTCGACCCAGAGATCATCTCCTGCATTGGCAGGCAGATTCTTTACCACTGAGCCACCAGGGAAGCCCCAGGAGTAGCCTAGGTCACTCCTAAATTGTATTTCCCTCCGATGATGTTTCATTCCTCAAGGATCCAGGTCTCCTCTCCTTCTGGGTTGTATTTCCCAGTCTGAACTATCCAGCCCCTCAGCTGCTTCTTAGGAAGCCAGATCCCAAGCACAACAACATGGTGTTTTACGCAAGTCTGAAAGTGGATTAAGAATCACATTATTGCAGAGCATCAGCCAAGAGAAAGAAAGATGAAGGTGGTAAAAGAAAAATGAGAGAGGACAAAGCTCGAATTCAGTTCAAGCATCTTTTATGTGTCAGATACTGTGCTCAGTGCTGGGGTGGTGGGACAGTGACATCACAGACCTCACAGATCTTGCACAGTAGCCTGGTTAACAGTGAACACGAGCAGTGCAATTACAATGCAGTGAGATGACATGGCTGGGGAGCAGAGACTCTTTGTCATCTCATCTGGAAGGACTGATGCTGAAGCTCCTTCAGTTTCAGGTGAAGCTTGGCCACCTGATGCAAAGAGCTGGCTCACTGGAAAAGACCCTATGCTGGGAAAGACTGAAGGCAGGAAAAGAAGAGGACAACAGAGGATGAGATGGTTGGATGGCATCACCGATTCAATGGACATGAACTTGGGCAAACTCCTGGAGATAGTGAGGGAAAGGGAAGCCTGGCTTGCTGCAGTCAATGGGGTTGCAAAGAGTCAGACTCAACTTAGTGACTGAAAAACAACAACAAATGTCAAGAACAGGTTGATAATCTAATGAATGCTTTAAGAAGACACTCTTCAAAATTTTTACTAAGTTCAATAATTCAAAAACTTTTGCTATATCATAAAGATGTTTGTTACACTTGATTAAAAAATCACTGAGATACAAATGCAGTGAAACTGAACCAGTAGAAACCAATCTCAATTTAGACTCATTGTGACCTAATTCCCTGTAAATATTTCATTTTCAACTTTTCTTAGCTTTCACACTTTTGGAGAGAATATTTGAACTACATTCGCATATACGCTATATAGTCCCAATAATTGAGTATGTTTCCAAGGTAGAAAGATTATAGGTCAACAGACTTTTTGGTCTCTTAGTCTCATGTGAACTGTCATTCAATATCCAGCTATTAATTGGCAGGAATTACTTTGTCTAGTTATCTGTTCATCTCTATTACTATAAAACAAGGAAAAACTCTGTAACCCCATTTAAACAGTCACTTTTCTCCTCTAAGTGTCCACACTAAGGAAATTTCTAAGCACATTATTTTCCTGACAATTTTCTCACATCCAAATGAGGTTATTGACCTTTACATCAATTTCTAAAGACAGGTAAAGGACATTTCTAGACCTTCAAATGATGGTAGAGCACCTCCTTCAACTGTCTCTTAAGAAATCTGTTCATCTGTTTAGAATGTAAATTATTTCATATCTCAAAATGTTCTTATATACTCAAATTAATCTGCAAATAGGACATGACCATTCACAACAATTCTCTTCGCACACTGACATCTGTACTCATTAATTGTTTACCCCTATAGTGCCCCTCCCCTTTACCCTCTCCCCACTATTAAGCTGTTTTCAATAACTGAGTCTATTTATGTTTTCTATATTCATCCATTTTTTTTATAGTTTATAGTCCACATATAACATCATATACTATTTTTCTTTCCCTGATTTATTTCAATAAACATAATATTCTCCAAATCCATCCATGTTTTTACAAACAGAAAAATTTCATTCTTTTTTATGGCTGAAAAGTATTTCATCGTATAAATGTATAAATTTTCTTTATTCACTCATATACTTGATGAACTTTTAAGTTGATTTCATAACTTGGCTATTATAAATAATGCACAATGAACATTGGCATGCATATATCTTTTTAAATTAGTGTTTTATTTTCTTCAGATATATACCCAGGAGTGAAATAGCTGATCATATGTTTGTCCTATTTTTAGTTTTTGAGAAGCTTCAATGTTGCTTTCCACAGAAACTGTACCAATTTACACTCCCATCAAGAGTGTATGAGGGTTCCCTTTTCTCTAAATCTTAGCCAATATTTGTTATCTCTGGTCTTTTTGACTATGGTCATTCTGACAGGTATGAGGGGATATCTCATTGTGGTTTTGATTTGTATTTCTCTGACATGCAGATGACACCAACCTTATGGCAGAAAGTGAAGAACTAAAGAGCCTCTGGATGAAAGTGAAAGTGGAGAGTGAAAAAGTTGGCTTAAAGTTCAATATTCAGAAAACTAAGATCATGGCATCCGGTCCCATCACTTCATGGCAGATAGATGGGGAAACAGTGGAAACAGTGGCTGACTTTGTATTTTTGGGCTCTAAAATCACTGCAGATGGTGATTGCAGCCATGAAATTAAAAGACGCTTACTCCTTGGAAGGAAGGTTATGACCAACCTAGATAGCATATTTAAAAGCAGAGACATTACTTTGCCAACAAAGGTCCGTCTAGTCAAGGCTATGGTTTTTCCAGTAGTCGTGTATGGATGTGAGAGTTGGACTATAAAGAAAGCTGAGCACCGAAGAACTGATGCTTTTGAACTGTGGTGTTGGAGAAGACTCTTGAGAGTCCCTTGGACTGCAAGGAGATCCAACCAGTCCATCCTAAAGGAGATCAGTCCTGGGTGTTCATTGGAAGGACTGAAGTTGAAGCTGAAACTCCAATACTTTGGCCACCTCATGCGAAGAGTTGACTCATTTGAAAAGACCATGATGCTGGGAAGGATTGGGGGCAGGAGGAGAAGGGGACGATAGAGGATGAGATGCCTGGTTGGCATCACTGACTCAATGGACATGGGTTTGGGTAAACTCCAGGGGTTGGTGATGGACAGGGAGGCCTGGCGTGCTGCAATTCATGGGGTCGCAAAGAGTCGGACATGACTGAGCAACTGAACTGAACTGAACTGAAAATACCACATGGTCAATGAGTAGCAGGACCAAGTAAACATGCCGTATTATAGTACTACTACACATATGATGACCTGAGGTCAAATGGAGAATTGGGTATCAACAAGAATAAGTTGGCAACAGAACTGCACTGAAGTCCTAATTCAGCCTCACCATCCAGAATGAGACTCAGAGGACCTTGGGAGAGAATTAGTAGTCTTTTCAATTTTTTTTTTCTTCTGGCATTTAGAAATTCTATTGCATCTTATCTCATGAGAGATCCTGGAAATAAATCTTATTTATTTATTTATTTTTTGAAGATTGTAGGTTCCTCTAAGATCAGGTTCTTGGAATGCAGAGCAGCTAGTTAACAGTGGATGGTGGAATTTTCAAGGAAGATGAATCAAGAAATTTCACTCCAGAAAGTAAGCAGAATATTCTGGAGCCAAAAGTAAACTTAACTTGGTGGGAAAGTCAATTGTGACTGAGAAGAGTTTACCAAAATCAATGCCATTAAATGCCCCTCTCTCTTCAAAACAAAATATGACACAACAATGGGGAAAACAAAACAAAACAAAACAAAAAAAAAGCTGATCTTCACAAAAATGGCAATGCAAAAAAAAAAAAAAATGTTACCAAGTTTGGCCTTTGTTACTGCGTTAGTGCTTCCCTGGTGGCTCAGATGGTAAAGCGTCTGCCTGCAACGCAGGAGACCTGGGTTCGATCCCTGGATTGGGAAGATGCCCTGGAGAAGGCAATGGCAACCCACTCCAGTACTCACCTGGAAAATCCCATGGACGGAGGAGCCTGGGAGGCTACAGTCCCTGGGGTCGCAAAGAGTCGGACACGACTGAGCGACTTCACTTTCACTTTCACTGATTTAGCAGAAAGGTTAGAAATATTTAAATTCTGCCTCTTGAATTAGGTAAACACACTCTTTGGTCTCTTATAGTTGCAATTCAATTGTTTTCTTGTATTTCACTTGAGCCAAGAAGAAATTTTCACGTTGCCAGATTTGTCAAGGTATATGCATAAATGGCAGGCTTCCCAGGTGGCTCTGTGGTAAAGAATCTGTCTGCCAAGCAGGAGACGCAGGCTGGATACCTGGGTCAGGAAGACCCCCTGGAGGAAACGGCAACCCACTTCAGTATTCTTGCCTGCGACATCCCCATAGATAGAGGGACCTAGTGGGCTGTAGTCCATGGGGTCACAAAAGAGTCAGACACAACTTAGTGACTAAACAACAATCCATAAATGATAACAGTAGAAAATGAAAGCATTTATAAGAAACACAACTAACAAATAATATTTCTGGTTCACTTCCACACAACAGCAAAATCAGACCTTTGTTAATGACTGCAAATATAAGTAGTAAGCGATATCATGCCTTTAATCCAATGCGGCTGTCCTATATTTTCCAATGCAGCAACAGTTCGACTACTTTATTAAAATTTCTACAAGAATACATGGTTTCACCATATACATAGATGGGTATGTATCTTGTCCCCACATCTAAGCACCTCCACCAACCACCCTCCAAGACCTGGGTTACCAAGCTTGGGCTTTCTAAGTACTATCTGTTTCCATGTGAACCAAAATATTAATTTAGAAGTATGCCTTGTCCTAAGATTTTTTTCCTCTTTTTTTAGGTACTTGAAGCATATTGTACTGGGGCTTAACAGGCTGCTAAATGTGCACTTAACATCCTTCCTCTACTTAACATTTCCCAACATGTAGCATATGATTCCCAACCCTAGAACACCATCCTTCCAATTTCCTCCTAATTATAAACTTCCTGCCCAGCATGTTTCCATTAAGAAAGCTGGAAAGACTAAGGTTGAAGAAAACTTTAGAAATAGTTGATCCATAAGATAAGAAAGCTATTTTTACTAAAGAAACTTTAGGAAGATGTCAATAGAAGATTCAGTATTGAAGCTGAAAATAGATCATAATATATCAATTCTAAAAAATTCTTATATATGTTTTGACCCCTGAAGACCCTGTTACTGTAGACAATAGTAAAGGAGAAGAAAGAGAAAGTGAAATAGAAAGATCACCAAGGTCTGAAAGAAAAATTTGAATTTTTTAATCTAAATTCTATTACTCCAAATTTAGAAAAGTAAGCATAGTCATATCTATCCTGGAAGAGAAGGTGTGTAAATTTTCACTTTCCAAAAGTGACATTAGAGAAGGAAGAAAATTCACCTATGAAACAATTCTAGCCCTATAAATGCAGCACTGCAACTTCAACTGTGGAAGCAAATGCTAAGGAGTCTGTAAAGATGACCCCTCTATTAGTCATGCAGTGAATCATAGAAGGCTGTGGTCATGGCCTCTGAAATGATAGGAGGCCATGTCACAAAAAAGGCTCCTGGTATGAAAAGCTTCACAGGATAAAATGGACATATCTCCACAATAAGAAAGCTCACATCTCTCTCCCTAACCAAGTTCTACAGTAGAGAAATGTACATGCACATTCTCAAGGAAGCATTTCCGTCTTGACCACTTCTACAGAGGCCACTGCTGAGTGCCCCTCCAATGCGTCTGGTACAGACCATACATTGTTTCTAGACTGGAAGCATTACTGCATACTCTTGGCTTTTCAGTCCATTGACTTCAGTAAATCTGGGCCAGTTTTTCAGTTCTTATATGTTATCACCAGGCCAAACTCTGAAACAAAAGGACTGTATACACCTAATGAGAGCCTACCATGGAGAAAGTTGTTTTTCCTCCCCTGCTTTCTTCCTTATTACTTTCTTATTATTTAAACTCTGGCAATAAGAGAATGGATCCTTGATATCTGAAAATGATTTGTCTGTAGAAGTTCACACATTCACAAAAAAACCTCTCTTATAGGAAAAAAAAAAAGAAAAATAATGTTACTATTTCTTTGCCAACTGGCTGACTCCAGCATGCTAGCCCCTTAGCATGTTGCATTCATTTCTGTTCCTTATCTTAGGTCTATTTTCTCATTTAATTTTCACAATGATCTTTTGCAATTGAAGAAATTGTTATCACTAGTATTTTTTAATTATTCTTAACTATTGCAAGTAGCAGAACTTAAGGATAGTTGACAAATAGGCAATAAAATTTTTAATTTTGTGAATGCTGAAGGTCCATTATACCAAGGAGAATGCATTTCCTTTCCAATCAGCAGCAGAATCTGGCCCCAGGACTGGCTGCCTACCTTCCTTGGCCCTCTGTGCTGTGGACGCTGGTGTGCTCTGGGCACAGTACACCTCTCGGGTCTGGATCCCACCTCCACAAATGGGTCCCGTCTCATGCCAGTGGAGGTACTGCTGCTCGAGAAGGAGAGAGACTTGGCATTCTTTCCATTCAGAGGTCTTCCAGGAATACCTGTTTAGTGTGATTTGTTTAAAAGAAGAAGAAGAAGAAGTAAGGAAAACACAGAATTCCACAGGAAGCTTAAGTTATTGACATCAAATGTATGTAACCATCTCTCTTTCAAGTATCAAATCTTTGCCTATGGATAAAGACATTTACCAGCTTTGAATACTAAACCTCTTTTATTTCCTTGAGAAAAAGTAGGCAGTCTATCATGCTAATAGCACAGGACCAGAAGATCGAATGAAGGAAAATATGGATAAATAGTAGAGATGTCTCAGCCTTAAAGCTCTAAGAGGGTAAAGAATCAGAGAAAGAACCCTGGCAGTCCAGTGGTTAAGACTCTATGCTTCTAATGCAACAGGTGTGGGTTTGATC
This sequence comes from Okapia johnstoni, assembly GCA_024291935.2. Classification (NCBI taxonomy): domain Eukaryota; kingdom Metazoa; phylum Chordata; class Mammalia; order Artiodactyla; family Giraffidae; genus Okapia; species Okapia johnstoni. The sequence goes on from CM044319.1 coordinate 35,676,572, forward strand.
CATAGCTGGGGAACTAAGATCCCACATGCCACATGGCATGGCCAAAAAAATTAGAGGAAAGAGCTGGAAACCAAATGAGCTTAATTCCCAGCAGGTGAGCTCATCATGGGGTTTAATTCCACAAACTTTTAGATGACTTTGTGTGAAAGTTGGGCTTTCCTTTTTAATTAGTAGGACAGTGTATGAATGTGTGAGTATACTATTTTAAATGAACAGAGATTACCTCCAACTTTTCAACCTTATTGATACAGGTATTTCTATCAGTTGGACCCCATTGGAATAAAGGTATATGTATTAAAAATGAGTTCACCATCAGCTTAGTTCAGTCACTCAGTCGTGTCCAATTCTTTGTGACCCCATGGACTGCAGCACACCAGGCTTTCCTGTCCATCACCAACTCCTGGAGCTTGCTCAAACTCATGTCCATTGAATCGGTGATGCCATCCAACCATCTCATCTTCTGTCATCCCCTTCTCTTCTTGCCTTCAATCTTTCCCAGCATCAGGGTCTTTTCCAGTGAATCAGTTCTTCACATCAGGTGGCCAAAATATTGGAGCTTCAGCTTCAGCATCAGTCCTTCCAATGAATATTAAGGACTGATTTTAAAGGTTTGACTGGTTTGATATCCTTGCAGTCCAAAGGACTCTCAAGAGTCTTCTCCAATGCCACAGTTCAAAAGCATCATTTCTTGGGTGCTCAGCTTCCATGCACCACTATATTTAATTGGTGAGTTGTTTTTCTTTTTTTCACATATATACAGACATGCCATTGTTATATTGATTTAGAATATGTCTTCTTGGTTTACAACTGATTGAGATACACAGTGATAGACATGCACATGCACACACAAATAAGGGGGAAGACATAATGAAGTTTCTACACAACTTAAGAAAGTAAAACAACGATAATAACACTACATTCATACTTAGAGAGTGATTTCAGACAGAATCTCCTTTTGTGGTTTATGAGAGCATTCCTCAAGCCCATGGCATTAATATAACCCTACTGAATTCACATAAATAGCAGCAGATTCATTAGTTACTGGAGTAACAAACCAAACCTAAGAACATTCTCATATCTGCTGTCCCATTTCATATTTTAGGAAAAATTTCTCAGTTTGGGGATTGTTCAAAGAAAAAATAGCACTAAAAAATAAACATACCTCACCAAGGCCCTGGTCTTATAGAAACTAGAGTAAAACCGAAATCAAGTAACAGACATCAAAATCAGGAAGCAAATCTCTAAAATACCTAAGAGTGAGCAAAGCCCTTGACAATGAGGGTTGTCATTCTAAAAAGCCTGAACGCTGAGGATCATCAGTCTTGTGAAAAGCCCATTGTAGTAAAAGAATTTGGATAATCCTGTGAGATTTGTTGTAACAGGATTCTCTGCTCCCTTTGTCTCACTACTTCATTTTCACAGGGTTTTCCAAGTGAAAATCAGTCAGAGAGCTGGACAAGAGTCTGAAGTGCAGAGCTAAGTCCTGCTTATACTAGGTGAATATAGACAATAATATGTTTCTAATTCCTGGGCATGAAAGATTGAGAAAAGTCTAAGTCTTTCCAGAGATGGTCCTTCTCCAGAGGTGATGATCCAAAGCTCTTTCTCCTCACTAGACAGAGGGGTGACCTAGACTCCATGGTCACTCAGGCAGAAGGCTTGTCTCTTGTGTCTCTGAGTCTTGGGGCACAGGTAAATTGTCTTGTCTCTGGACTCTAAGGCAAGGCACAGTTTGGTAGGGGTGAGTTAGTTGGACAGTTATCACATTCTCATTTCAAATCTTCTCCCCCTACTGATTCCCTAAAAGAGCTCTCTAGCTATTAAGGAGGTCAGATGCAATCCTACCCTAAGGCTCCTATGATACAGTGAGCAAATAAGGTGGGGGAAAGGTACAGTGAGGTGTGGACAACAAGCATGCTTTGGAATCAAACAGACATGGTTTGAATCTGAGCCTTTCCACTTACTAGTCATGTGACTTTGGCTCAGTTCTATTTTCCTAGCTGTAAAATAAGGGTAGTAACACTGAATGTGGATCAAAGCACATAAGAAATGTTCAATAAATGTTAATTCCCTTTTTTATGTCCTTCTACAGCTGTTTTTCTTTTGTCTCCTGCTGACATAGAAAACACACACACACACACACACCCAACATTGTACTTATGAGAACTTAACTGATTTTATTAGAAGTTAATATTAGGGATCCAGGAATGCCATAGTCTTGCCTCCAAGAATCAAAATTCAGTAAAGAGCATAAAAGAAACTTAGAGCATTTAGAATCATAGCAAGTCACAGCAATTTGTTCACTTGTTTGAAAGGAATGGGCCATGCTGCATAAACTGTTTTTTAAATTAATTTATCATGACCCTATAAGAATTAGCAATGGAGGAATTTTGGAAGTCATTTTAGAGATAAATGAAAAGAAGTTTAATAACTATGGTTTTCTATAAAGTAACAAAAACCCTGTTGGTAGCTCTTTAACCAAAAACACCCAAATTCCATTCACTGGCAAACAACAAATTCTCTAAAGAAAATATAAAATAAAATAAATAGAAGACATTTATCATGATTGCTATTGCTTACTACCTCAGAGAAAATACCAATTAGCAAGAGGCAAAGGAAAAAGCACACTAGTGAAGGACTTCTATATTCCTTTTTAACACGCCGGTCTTTTCATAGTCTTTGCTTTTTTATTTTTATTTTTTTTTCAAATGTAGTATGTTCAGTCACAAATCACCTAGAAGCAAGGAAAACTGAACATTCTGAACTCATTCAACCTGGGAAAGTGTCTCTAGGACCTGACAGAATAAGAAATCAAAGGAGTCTTCTCAGCTAAATGTTGCCTCCTATCTCCCTCAGAAGCTGTGACAGGAATAGCCCCCAGCCTCTGGACAATTTGGCTTCCTGACTGCCAGGGGCAGTCTCTTTAATGTCCAAGTCCCCGTCAAAGACCAGGCCTTTCCACCCTCTCTCTCCCAACTCTGCTGCCTTTCAAGCCTTACTTTGTCCTTCTGCTAAAGAGAGAAACAGGAGGTGTCTCAAAGGCCAAAATCCTGCCTCTTGTCAATAAAGAATACTTTGAAACCAACTGTACAAATGCCTCAAGTAAAGTAAACAAACATGACATGAAACCAATTAGTCGATCCTCATAGCCCTTCATGAAGGCAGCTCCTCATGAATGGATCCCTTCGTCTTGTCACATGGCCTGACTGAACAGGAGAGACAAGGCATTCATTTATTAAGGCTTCTAGGATATCATGGCATATACCCCAAGCAATAATAACAGTCAAAGTTTTCTGCATGCTAAGTCTGTTATAGGCGCCACATTAACAAATCTAGGTGTATAACTTCATGTAGTCTTCCCAACAAGTCTATAAAGAGACTTGTTGAGAATATCATCAGTTCAGTTTAGTTCAGTTGCTCAGTCTTGTCTGACTCTTTGCGACCCCATGGACTGCAGCACGCCATTAGAATTTGAACACTGTGGTCACATAGGGTCAAATTTTAGCATTTTCAGGAGATAGGAACAACTTAAAAAGAAAAATAAAATATAAACCAAATAAATGTATCTAACTGTAAAAATTCAAGTTTCCATAAAACATTGAAATGACAAGTTTTTGAAGACTAATGCCTTTTCAAGGCCCTGAAATAAAACTCACCATTTTGCTGCCTGGTTACTGTGAGTGTTAGGGAAACCTGCCATCAACCTTTTAAGTGAAAATGATTCCAATGACCTCATCATTAGTGAGACGTCACACTCTCAGCCACTTATATACTGAATACCAAAGGGAAACAACTTGTGTAAGAATATTTCAGTCAATGCTAAAGTACATATGCAAGATGGATGCCAGAAAGGAATTAAAAGCAGGACTCCTTAGGAACAGGACTAAGCCTGCCCGATAATAAGCAAATCACTTACTCAACCATGCGTTTATTCCTTTTTTCTTTTAAGAAGTAATTCTCGAAATTTAATTATATGTCAAGTCTGGATTCAGACAATAGAAATGCATAACAATGATCAAGACAAAGCCCCTGACCTTGAAGAGATGACCTTCTAGTGGCGTAGACAGACAGAAATGAACCAAAACAGAAGACAGCATCAGACAGCATGTCCATCAGAGAGAGATGGATGAGCAGAGCTAGTTCAATGCTGTGACCAGGAAAGCCTTCAGGATGCTGGATAAAATAAAGCAGTGGGCACAAGAAGAGGTGGACAAGGAGCATTCTAGAGGTGAGTATGTTCAAAGGTCCCAGGGAAGGAGAGTGTTTTGCACTTTGTAGGAAAGCTCAGAAGCCAGTGTTGTTGAAACAAGCAGGTCAAGGTAGGAGGGAGAGAGAGGGAGAGGCAGGCAGGGGCCGGGCTACGGAGGGAGGACTATGAGTGTTATTCCAACTGTGCTAAGAAGTCATTGTCAGGTTTTGAGGAGGGTGAAAGAGTCATCCTGACCATTGACTGAAGGACATACTACAGGGAAGTGGAAGAAGGGGGATAAATTTGGAGGCCTTTGTTCCTCTAGGAAACATGCTGCTAAGGCTTCAGTTGAGGCACTCACAGTGAATATGATGGGAAGTGATCAGACTGGATATTCTGTGAAGGTGGAGACAGCCTTCTGATGATTAGATGTGGGTGGGAGAGGACTTCCCCAATGGCTCAGCGGGTAAAGAATCTGCCTTCAAAGCAGGAGACACAGGAGATGCAGGTCCGATTCCTGGGTCAGGAAGATCCCCTGGAGAAGGAGATGGCAACCTCCTCCAATATTCTTGCCTGAAAAATCCTAAAGACAGAGGAGTCTGGCGGGCTAGAGTCCATGGGGTCAGAAAGATTTGGACATGACTGAGCAACTAAGCACAAGTGGGAGAGAAAGAGAGGAGTGGGGAATAATTCCAGGAACTTGCCTGGTGGTCCAGTGGCTAAACATTTGTACTCCCAATGCAGGGGTCCCAATTACAATCCCTGTTCAGGGAACTAGCTTCCTCATGCCTCAACTAAGAGGTTGCATGCCACAACCAAAGATGCTGTATGCCACAAGTGTGACCAGGTGTAGCCACATAAAATAAATAAATAAAAAAGAATGATTCCAAATTGCTTTGCCCCAAGTACTAGTAGCACAATTTCTTGGCACTGAATTCTTACCTGAAACAGCCCAGGAAAGGGGACAAGAACACAGATATCAGGTAAATGAATAAAACCTAAATTTCACTTCTACACTCTGCTTTCTTAAGCAAAGTGTCTCCTGCTTTGAAGGCAGTTTCTTTACCCGCTGAGCCATTGGGGAAGTCCTCTCCCACCCACATCTAATCATCAGAAGGCTGTCTCCACCTTCACAGAATATCCAGAGTCTGATCACTTCCCATCATATTCACTGTGAGTGCCCCAACTGAAGCCTTTCTGTTGCCCACACCTGGAACTCACTGGCCAATTTCTTCATATGTCCCCCATAATTTAAGTCTACTCTTAGGAAATGGTCAATAAATGTATTCACGGGACACATATTAAGTTACATATGTGTGCTTGCTCAGTCATGTCCAACTCTTTGCCACCCCATGGACTGTAGCCTGCCTGGCTCCTCTACTCATGAAATTTCCCGGGCAAGAATACTGGAGTGGGTTGCCATTTCCTACTCCAGGGGATCTTCCCGACCCAGGGATTGAACTCTGGTCTCTTGCATCTCCTGCACTGACAGGCGAATTCTTTACCAACTGTGCCACCTGGGAAGCTCCACATATTAAGAGTTATTATGAAATATTTCATCATTCTGAACAGGTATATGCAATTCATAAGAAGAAACCAAGATTAAACCAAAGAAAAGAACTCTCTAATGGTGGGAATACGTATTTCCACAAAGAAATAGAAGAGACAATTTCTGGATTAGGAAAAGCTCCTCAAGGCCTGGAAATCTCATCCCCTGGGTAGCCAGCTTGTCTTCCTGAGAGTACTGTTGTCTAACCCTAGGAATCCTGTACTCAAACTATTCTCCAAATTTATGGGGAAAGGTTAGAAGGGGTAATGAATGAATGCATTGCTCTGAAGAAAGGAATAGAGACATGCTAAATTAGCAAAGTCAAATTAGAAAAGTAGTTACATTTAGTGACTATTTTAAAAAAACTTTCATCCTACTAAGGTGATATAAACTGATTTTAATAGCAATAGTATGGCAAGACCATCAGAGTTTTTTAGCAACACTTGCCCTTTAGAATGCACGCTTTGTCACTTTCAGAAGGCTTAGAATTGCTTACAAAGCGTAGATTTCTTTTCTCTTTCTAAAGGCTTAGATCTAAAGCAGAGAAACATGGAATAGAATCTTCAGTGATCTAACAATGACAGATTGAAAGAATAATTGCGTTAGTGAATGGTCATGTTTTGACTAAGCACATATAGCTTTGCAAACACTCTTGGAATTGAAACTCTAGTGCAATGTATTCAAATTAAATGTGCGTATATTAAAAATCAGTGTACTGCAGCATGACTAATTTATGATAATGTCTGTTGTCCTTTTAAAATTGTAAATGCATTTAGAAAAGAATTAAATTGTCATTTTTTGCTGAACAGACGACCAAAATAAAGAGAACTGATCAAGCTTTATGTGTTTTACGCTCTAGTAATTTTTTATTGAATAGAGTAGGACTATTGATTATGGTAAGTTACTCTCAAGTGCAAAGCTCTTTGCTCTTCGGCAGATGGCTTTACCATTCAAACTGCATGTATGCATTATTAATAGATTTCTATCACTACACACAGCACTTAGCAATGCGTTAACTTTCTTACACTAACAGGGGAACAAATCTTCCAACCAGGAGAACTGAAAGTGGCACAACAGGGACTCATGAAAAAATATGCACCAATAAAAGATGGACTCAATAAAAAGGCATCAGTCTCCTTCTGCTGAAACAGTTTACAGATTCTTTGAAACTGCTATTTCTTTCCCAAACAGATTCTCCTGAGGGTTCCAGATCATGACTCCTTTACTCCTCAAGTGCTGCAGAAAAGCTGCTTAATTAAAACAATTTTTAAAAGCTTCATCAAAGAACTCAATAATTCATTTAACCACCATTTATTGAGCTTCTATTACGTGCAAGGTGTTAGGGACTATGGTAGACAATCAATGGGAAAAGATCAGTAGATTTGGTAGGCAATGTGCGTGCTATTCTTTTCCAGAAGTCAAACTTTTACAAATGAAGAATCCACCTGCAATATGGGAGACCCAGGTTCAATCTCTGTGCTGGGAAGATCCTCTGGAGAAGGGAATGGCATCCATTCCTGTATTCTTGCCTGGGAAATCCCATGGACAGAGCAGCCTGGTGGGCTACAGTCTAAGGGGTCGCAAAGAGTTGGACATGACTCTTGGACACGTTAGTGGGAGCGACTAACACTAACTAATTGTGATCTCATTTCACACCCTTTTTGAACCTATTCTTATAACCAATGATGACAGAAGCTTCTTTTCTGGAAATCCAGACACACTTAGCAAAAGCAAGGCAGCCACTGGGGACCACTTTACATCAAGTTCTGTGTGTTCATTCCTTCCCTGGGTAGGTGTCCATATTGAATATTCTTTATGAAGCCAATTTTAGATGCCTGTTATACGAAGTGACTTGAATTCTTCACACACATTATATTAAGTATCAGCATGGAATAAAGCACCCTGTGCATAAAATTGTTTTGGAACTTCCCTACATTTGATGATCTATCCATTGTCTACTGAGCATTTACTGTAAGCCAGGCACTTTTATAGATGCTACCCACTCTGAAGTAGAGGAGGCAGAAAAATAAACTGACAAAAAATCCATATGTTTGGGATGAGTTATGAGAATATTACCAACTATTAAACACTCTTAAAGAACATGGTTATAAGGTTTGAGATGCTCTAGTTTTTAATGAGAGTATTATACAAGATTCTTAAAATGAATGAACTAAGGCAGACTGAAATTTCCTGAGTCCTCCACCAAACAGCACAGTGACAGGCAAAGCAGGTGTTGAACAAACATCTCTTCAAGACACAACATCCCTCTTCTAACACTCACTTCATTCCAATGGGCAAAGGAAGCCAAATACTAAGCCAACTTTTATCCACCATCCCTTCTCTTGGCACCATTACTTGGCTTTAACACTCATCTAAAAAAAATAGTCACCAACCTATACCCAGAGTTTTCTCAAGGAAAAATAACTTTTAGAAAACATAAAATCAGGTTCAATGCCTTAAGGAGAAAATAGGAAGAAACAGCCTGGCCACAGCAGGTTGTTTTACAAGCACATCAAAGTGGGTAGAAGACTCACAAAGACCTCTCAGTTAGAGTCTGCACAGACTGACCTTTTACAAAGAATCTCTAGTTCACCCAAAACAGAGATAAATTAACACACACTAGAGGTAAGGAGAGACAGTTTATGAGGCCCGATATTTTTCAGTGTCAGACCAGAGTGTTAAAGCAATGTTTAGGAAATTATTTTTTCTGGGCAGTAATATCACACACTCTATGTAAAATATCAGCCATACAGTGTCTGCCTAGAGATCTTCTTAAACGTTTTACTCTATATTGGTCACTGTTATCTTTTAACAACACTGTCTTATACTCATATGAAATTTTAAATGTTAAATAAACATTTAAGAAATATAACAGTCATTTCGGTGTGAAAGCTGTTGTCTCCTGGGGAGATTGTGGAAGTTGCTGGTAGGTCATCCAAGGTGCCAATTCCAAGAAAGATGCTGACTTTTTTCAGTATTCTTTCTGTTACAGTGTGTTCAGCCAGAACAGGCTCTCTGCTTAAGTACAGAGGGTCTGGAGTCATAGCTGTTGTAGCATCAGGTCAGATCCCAGCTGTCTGTATCCTCTGCCTTTTCTTATGCTATCCAGTAACCAGAGGTTCAAAATTGGGAAAGGAGTACGTCAAGGCTGTGTATTGTCACCATGCTTATTTAACTTATATGCAGATTACATCATGAGAAACGCTGGTCTGGATGAAGCACAAGCTAGAATCAAGATTGCCAGGAGAAATATCAACAACCTCAGATATGCAGATGGCATCACCCTTATGGCCGAAAGCGAAGAGAAGCTAAAGAACCTCTTGATGAAAGTGAAAGAGGAGAGTGAAAAAGCTAACTTAAAACTTAACATTCAAAAAATGAAGGTCATGGCATCTGGTCCCATCACTTCATGGCAAATAGATGGGAAAATAGCATCCTTTTGAAAACAAACTTAAGGCTATACATGTGTATACATGTGTGTGTGTGTGTTAGTTACTCAGTTGTGTACAACTCTGTGAAAGTAGCCTTAAGCTCTTTCTCTCACAAAGAGCTTAAGGCTATACAATGCTAACTCCCTTATATAGTTGACTCTTGAACAACTATAAGAGGTTAGGGGTGATGATGTTCCACATAGTCAGAAATTTGCTCTGTTAGTCTACCCTTTGTATCCAAGGTTCTATATCCATTGAATCAACCAACCTCAGATTGTGTAGTGCTCTATTTAGTATTGAAAAAAGTCTGTGTCTTAGAGGACCTGCGCATTTCAAACTCCGGTTGTTCAAGTATCAACTATAGTTCTAAAATTTCCCAAGTTAGCTTAACACAGGCTGGCCTCAGTCTTTCAGGTTAACTTATGCTAGATGCCTTGAGGAATCTCCAAAGTGTTCAGTGTCAGGGCGGTTTTCCAGCAGGGGCTCTTCTTGGTCACAATTGCTTTCATGGAATCACGCCTTAGGGACTGGCACTCAGAGTATTCAGGTGAAAATGTTGACCAGAGGAGTCTAGCTAGTGAAAAGAGTAGCCTCCGAACTACACAACTAAAAACAAGTGTGAACAGTATTATTATTGGAGGAAGTAGGAAGTAAGCACATCTCTAGCTCATCTCTTCTTGGAATATATGCTGCTGCTGCTAAGTCACTTCAGTCATGTCCTACTCTGTGCGACCCCATAGACGGCAGCCCACCAGGCTCCGCTGTCCCTGGGATTCTCCAGGCAAGAATACTGGAGTGGGTTGCCATTTCCTTCTCCAGTGCATGAAAGGTAAAAGTGAAAGTGAAGTCACTCAGTTGTGTCCGACTCTTAGCGACCCCATGGACTGTAGCCTACCAGGCTCCTTCGTCCATGGGATTTTCCAGGCAAGAGTACTGGAGTGGGGAGCCATTGCCTGTCTCTTGGAATATATATTCTTCCTCTAATTAACTGAAAGGCTAATTTCCTCACTTCCTTCAAGTGCTCCTCCAACCCCAGTCCCTGATCCTGCTTGTTCAAATGAAGCATCTCTAATGATGCTCTTTAATTCTATAACCTGAGCTGACCCCCATTACAGCATTCCAGAAGTCTCTATCTTTGCCCAGATCTAGCGATTCATTTTTTTCTATTTTTCATACACAAAATATATAGTTTATTTTATTTATTACGTTTATTTAGTATATCTTCAGTAAAATTTAGGTCCCATAAGAGGAAGGGAACTTTGTCCAATCTATTTTCTGAGGTGTCCCAAACATTTAATGTAGTGCTTGGCACATGGCAAGAGTTTATAGTATATTTACCGAATAATGGAAAACATCTCCTACAGCAAAGATGGTAGAAGGGTAAAACCAAATGACATTCCAAGAGAGGACATTTTCCTACTAAGGAGAAGGATGGTGAATTAAATTTCTTGATACACATGAAGTACTCATGAATTCTGGGAAAGGAGAAATGGACATTTTTGATCCCTAAGAGATTCTCGTTTCTATTTCCCTTGTTCACGATGAATTTTAATCGCTGGTGTCAAACTAGAAACAAAAGTTAACACACAGTCTTTATGCCTTCCTGAGATAGAGGCCTCAGCTCAAATCTCAGACAAATAAGAATGTCAGCCAATGTTAATTTTGTTGTTGTTATTTAAGTGTGCTCCTTCCCAGCACCAACTAGAATCATTAGTAAACACATCATTCTCCCTAGAAAAAACTGGTTGGTATTCAGTGAATTTGCTAAGAATCCTATCTCCTACAAATTCACTATTTGATAAGGTTTTTAGAAAATGTCATACTCAGTAACATTTCTATACAGCAGATCTAGAGGCCCAGGCTAACCTCCAATGAACTTTTTGTCAGAACCTGTTTTCCGAGGTGAGGTTTCAATCAAATGAAGCTCAAAGTAGAAATTAATCTTGGGTAAATCTTATATGCAGAGTATATTATGTGAAATGCCAGGCTGGATGAAGCACAAGCTGGAATCAAGATTGCCGGGAGAAATATCAATAACCTCAGATATGCAGATGACACCACCCTTATGGCAGAAAGTGAAGAAGAACTAAAGAGCCTCTTGATGAAAGTAAAAGAAGAGAGGGGAAAAGTTGGCTTAAAGCTCAACGTTCAGAAAACTAAGATCATGGCATCTGGTCCTATCACTTCACAGGAAATAGATGGGGAAACAATGGAAACAGTGAGAGATTTTGTTTTCTTGGGCTCCAAAATCACTGCAGATGGTGACTGCAGCCACGAAATTAAAAGACACTTGCTACTTAGAAGAAAAGCTATGACTAACCTAGACAACATATTAAAAAGCAGAGACATTACTTTGCCAACAAAGGTCCGTCTAGTCAAAGCTGTGCTTTTTCCAGTAGTCATGTATGGATATAAGAGTTGGACTATAAAGAAAGCTGAGCACCGAAGAATTGATTCTTTTGAACTGTGGTCTTGGAGAAGACTCTTGAGAGTCCCTTGGACTGCAAGGTGATCCAATCATTCCATTCTAAAGGAAATTAGTCCTGAATATTCATTGGAAGGACTGTTGCTGAAGTTGAAGCTCCAGTACTTTGGACACCTGATGCGAAGAACTGATCCATTGGAAAAGACCCTGATGCTGGGAAAGATCAAAGGCAGGAGAAGAAGCGGACGACAGAAGATGAGATGGTTGGATGGCATCACCAACTCGATGGACATGAGTTTGAGTAATTTCTGGGAGTTGCTGATGGACAGGGAAGCCTGGCATGCTGCAGTCCATGGAGTTGCAAAGATTCGGACATGACTGGGTGACTGAACTGAACTGAAATGAACATCTTGAAGTATTACCACTCCATGGTATTTTGTTGGGAAAAACAACATGTATGAAAGCACAAATATGTGTATCTATACCCTCATCTGGGTATATGTCTTCACTAACATGAGAGTCAGTGTGAGGTATTGAAAAGATCACTGACCTTGAAGCCAAATGGACTTCAACTTGAATCAAAAGAGACAATACCAATTTACATCATTTTTACTCTTAAATATGTCCCATTTAGATGATAAACTTCATATTATTCTAAATAATCTTTATAACATCTCTGATAAAATTATTGACCTAAAGAATATACTCAATAAAAGGCAGTCATTCTTAACAAAAGTTGATACAACTCAACTTCTTTAACATTTTCAGGGAGGTACCGCTCTTACTTACAAGAGAATTGCATAGTTATTGACAAAGAATCACTGCTGATGGTGACTGCAGCCATGAAATTAAAAGACGCTTACTCCTTGGAAGGAAGGTTATGGCCAACCTAGATAGCATATTGAAAAGCAGAGACATTACTTTGTCAACAAAAGTCCGTCTAGTCAAGGCTATGGTTTTTCCAGTGGTCATGTATGGATGTGCGAGTTGGACGGTGAAGAAGGCTGAGCGCCGAAGAATTGATGCTTTTGAACTGTGGTGTTGGAGAAGACTCTTGAGAGTCCCTTGGACTGCAAGGAGATCCAATCAATCCATCCTAAAAGAGATCAATCCTGGGTGTTCATTGGAAGGTCTGATGTTGAAGCTGAAACTCCAATACTTTGGCCACCTCATGCGAAGGGTTGACTCATTGGAAAAGACCCTAATGCTGGGTAGGATTGGGGGCGGGAGGAGAAGGGGACGACAGAGGATGAGATGGTTGGATGGCATCACCAACTTGATGGACATGGGTTTGGGTAGACTCCGGGAGTTGGTGATGGACAGGGAGGCCTGGCGTGCTGCAGTTCATGGGGTCGCAAAGAGTTGGACACGACTGAGCGACTGAACTGAACTGACAAAGAAAAGCGAAAAATGGAGGGATATTTATAAATCAAAAAACTTGAAAATATCAGGAAAAGGTCATCAGCCATTCCTTGAAAAGGATGAAGGAAAAAAGTACACATGTGAAGTTATAATTTAACTCAGATTCTATTCCTGGCAGCCTAACATTGAGAATCTTCCTAAACTAGCCCTCCATAGGGGAAAAAAAAAATCTTCAAATCACCCAGAAGAATAACTTTCCATTCTATTAAGTTATTATAGAATTGATAACATGCCAAAGAATGTTCAAAGTACCACACAATTACACTCATCTCACGTGCTAGCAAAGTAATGCTCAAAATTCTCCAAGTTGAGGCTTCAACAGTACGTGAACCAAGAATTTCCATATGTTCAGGCTGGATTTAGAAAAGGCAGAGGAACCAGAGATCAAATTGCCAATATCTGTTGAATCATAGGAAAAGCAAGAGAGTTCCAGAAAAACATATACTCTGCTTCATTGACTATGCCAAAGCCTTTGACTGTGTGGATCACAACAAACTGGAAAATTCTTATAGAGATGAGAATACCAGACCACCTTACCTGCCTTCTGAGAAATCTGTATGCAGGTCAAGAAGCAATAGTCAGAACCAGACATGGAACAATAAATGGACTGGTTTCAAACTGGGAAATGGACTGGTTTCAAATTGGGAAATGGACTGGTTTCAAATTGGGAAAAATACATCAAGGCTGTATATTGTCACCCTGCTTATTTAAGTATATCATGAGAAATGCTGGACTGAAAGACACACAAACTGGAATCAAGATTGCCAGAAGAAATATCAATAACCTCAGATATGCAGATGATACCACCCTTATGGTAGAAAGTGAAGAGGAACTGAAGAGCCTCCTGATAAAAGTGAAAGAGAAGGATGAAAAAGCTGGCTGAAAACTCAACATTCAGAAAACTAAGATCATAGCATCCGGTCCCATCACTTCATGGCAAATAGATGGGGAAACAATGGAAACAGTGACAGACTTTCTTTTCTTGATCTCCAAAATCACTGCAGATGGAGACTGCAGCCATGAAATTAAAAGACACTTGCTCCTTGGAAAAAAAGCTATGACCAACCTAGACAGCATATTAAAAAGCAGAGACATTAATTTGCTGACAAAGGTTCATATAGTGAAAGCTATTGTTTTTCCAGTAGTCATGTATAGATGTGAGAGCTGGACTATAAAGCTGAGTGCTGAAGAATTTATGGTTTTGAGCTATGGTATTGGTGAAGACTTTTGAGAGTCCCTTGGACTGCAAGGAGATCAAACCAGTCAGTCCTAAAGGAAATCAGTCCTGAATATTCATTGGAAGGACTGATGCTGAAGCTGAAGCTCCAATACTTCAGCCACCTGATGCAAAGAACTGACTCATTGGAAAAAATCCTGATGCTGGGAAAGATTAAAGGCAGGAGGAGAAGGGGACGACAGAGGATGAGACGGTTGGATGGCATGAGTCTGAGCAAGCTCCGAGAGCTGGTGATGGACAGGGAAGGTTGGCATGCTGCAGTACATGGGGTCTCAGAGTCAGAGACGACTGAGCAAACAATATGCCTTCCAAGAGGAGATTCTCTTACTGGTGGAAATGAACCCACCTGAAAATAACAACAATAAGAATCAATACACCTGTAGTGCCTCCTATGTGTTGAGCGGGATAGACAGTGCTAATCTGCAGCTCTTCAACCTCCAACACAGGCAGCATATTTAGACACATGTTATTGAAGAGGGGAATGTCTTAAAGAAATTGTATAGCTTTTTCAAACATATACAGCTAATAAATAATGGTGATTCAATTTTAACCCAAGGTCTATCCAAGTTCAAAAAGGACAGAGATCTCAGGTTTTATTTCCAATCTCATGCTTTGCCCCAAATTAGTGTCTTGAAAGATTGAACATATACCCAATACAATTAGGAAGGATTCTGTGACAGTAGGTTACCTTGTCAAGAATCAGAAACTACATCTGCTTTCTCTGTTTTTTCAGGCAAGAAATTATGTAAATCTAAGTAGTCATCTTACTAAAAAATGAACAATCAATATGTAAGGAGTATGCTGAATCAACCCAGATTTCTATGGTGAAGTGGAGGAAGTGAGTGACTAAGAATGTGAAAAGAGAAACTTGATCAGCTTCCCCCACTCCCCAACCTCTGCCCTCCTCTTACATGCATTCTTTCAAGTATAAGGAATAGCCAGGCCATTCAACAACACCAGGTGAGTTTGTAACCTGCTTACACTTCACATATCCCAGGTGATTAATTTCTACAGTAAGTTATGTTTTGCTTCACTGTTTCACTGAGGAAATGGTCTCAAATCTTAGAGACAATAAGAAACTAGGAAAGACCTATCTAATATAGCTACAGACTTAAGATATAGTTTAGGGCAGCTGTGCAGCAGGAATTATCACAAATTCATCCCCAACCGACTTTTGCACAACTTCTATCGTTATCAGACTGAGTCCATTGTAAGCCAACAACCAGATGAAAATACACTCTGGTCTTCACCAAAGGTGACACAATCAGGCAAAATATAACCAATATCAAGGTCTTCAATTTAGCTATTAATTTCTGCCAACTCTTTTCCAACATTTTCCATTTCCCTAGGGACCTGAAATAGAAACAGTGCCCCAGGGTGGCAGTGAATATCAGAGAAAGAGTGTCATTAGAATCAGGGGGCTGTCATTCATTAACTATGTAACCTCAGAAGTTGTTTAATCTCTCTGAGCATCAGTGGCCTTATTTACAAAATGAAGATGCTGATGAATGACTTCTTAGGTTATCAGAAAAATTAGGTCTGGCACATCAGGTAATGATAACTAATGGCTATTAAACATTTACGATGTGGCAGGTGCTGGATGAAGTGAGTATGGCTAGTAGAAGAGTACTGAGGCACTAGATTTAACTCACTTGCCAAAATGCACATAACTGGAAGGTCTCAGAAGTAAGATTGGAGGCCAGGGAATTCAACGTAGCCTATGCCCTTATCCCACTGCATTCTACTGCTTAATATGAAACTTGGCACTGAGCAAAGACTCGACAAGTATGAGATACAGCTACAGTGATTGGTAACATGTCTACATCACATAAAATCAGATTATATACAACAACTGAACACTGATGCCAAAGAATACACAATACCTGGGACATGAGTGCAGAAGCTCTCCTTCGACAATGCAGGCTTCTTTCTCGAGAAGTTCAGGGCAAACTTTCCCGCCTCCAAGAGCAACGTGCTTCACATCGCGGCTCCTGCTCCTAAATCCTGGTGAGAGACTCCCTGAACGACAGGTCTTAGAACAGGGGCTCCAGGAGGACCACTCAGTGGTTTCACAGTCTTTCGGCATGATGCAGGACTGGACAGTCAAAGGAAAGGAATCTTGCATGCAAAGGCTGAAGGAATAGAAACAGAAAACAGCAGGCCATGGGCTAAATGAGTGCAATCACATTATGAAGTACCTAGTCTGGATTAAAAAAAAAAAAAAAAACCCGAAACCTGGGTTTTTCAGGTTTTCAAGTTAAGCTTTCAAGTAAGAGAAAAAAAAATTTAATGTTACCGGCATCATGATAAACCTATTGAAGGTCTTACATGTTAAGAATGAACACTTGATTTCATCTGAAACTGTGAAGCTACAATGTTTCACTCTCATAAGACACATAAGATGAGTCTACCTTGTACCCTGTCCAAAGCATCCTGGGAAATAATGGAGGTTCTCTCATGTGCTTTCACTTTCTGATACAGCCTACAGTCACTCTTTGTTCAGTGGTTCCTCAGTGTCCCATACTGCACTGTGCTTCACAGGCATTTTCCTCCAATAGTCTCATGAGTTACCTATTATTACGTCCATTTGTAGATGAGAAAACTTAAGGTCAGAAAGGCTGAATCATTTGTGTAAGGTCACAGAAAAGTAAATGTAAGCTTTTGAGTATTAATCTGTCCATACTGGTCTATTAAAAATAAACAAATGCGGCATTATGTTTCCCCACATTGTTAGGCTCTGCACATCAATTTCCTCATCTGCAAAACTGAAGTGCTTTCAAATGCTAACAATGTAATTGGAAAACAGATAAATAAATAAAAAGATATGATAATGTGGTGAACTCAACATAAAATCATTTCCAATGATGAAGAGAAAAACCAATGAGGCAGTGATAGACCTCAAGGAAAAGCTGGGGGTAGGGGTAGGGGGGCAATTCTAAAACAGATGGACATCTGAAACGCATTTTAAAAAATTAATGCAAACTTCTCAGGCACAGAAAGAAGACTAATTAAGTCAAATAAGCAGCATATTTGAAGCCTTGAGATAAAATTTGTGGGCATAGGAACCAGTGGTATGCTAGAACTGGATATACTATTCGACAAGGACCAACTGTAAAATTTTTGGAATTTTGCAAGCCAGTTGATTTCATGTAACTAGCTTAAAAGTAGCCATGGTCAGAGTAGATACACTATAGAAATCAGCAAATGCTACAAATCAAGCCCCCTACTCTACTCTGACCCTTCAACCAACAAAACTGGTGGTCAAATACTCACAAGTACATCTATGGGAGAAAGT
Source organism: Okapia johnstoni (assembly GCA_024291935.2). NCBI lineage: Eukaryota > Metazoa > Chordata > Mammalia > Artiodactyla > Giraffidae > Okapia > Okapia johnstoni. The sequence goes on from CM044319.1 coordinate 35,694,120, forward strand.
AAAAACCATAAATGGACACATTTATGGCATATAAAATTCAAAGAGGAAAGTGGATAAAGATTAGGAACATAGTTCTGTAAAAAGTATGTCTGGAAAAGCTTCATGTCATGGACTAAGGACTTTGGATTTAATTGAGTATTAAATAATTTTAAGTGGAGGAAGTCAGATTCATGTAGGAAGATAATAATAATTCAAGTATTAATCGATATTCTTTTCTTTTTCATTTTGTTTTGTTAGTATTTCCCTTGCTCAGTCAAAGACATCCATTACTTTGGATGAAAAAAAGCATAATTTTGACAGGCATATAAATCAAACAAAGGGTTCAAACTCTGTTCAAACACTGACTTTCAAACCTGGGCCTATGAAACCTGGTGGAACAACAGCTACAGACAGAGTTTGGCAATGGTTACTTTGTATGTATTTAAAAGGAGATAAGTATTAAAATGTTTCCAAATTTCTGACTTGGAAAAATAATGAAAATTAAGGGAGCCAATAAAGAAATAGATTATAGGAGATAGTGCAGGGGAGAATAATATCTGTTTATATTTGGCCAGATCAATGAGTAAAATATGGTGAGATTTCAATACAGATGTCCTTCCTGAAGGGGCTTCCCACGTGGCACTGGGAAGAGATATAAGAGACATGGGTTCGATCTCTGGGTGGGGAAGATTCCCTAGAGGAGGGAATGGTAACCCACTCCAGTATTCTTGCCTGGAGAATCCCATGGACAGAGGAGCATGGCAGGCTACAGTCCTTAGGGTCGCAAAGAGTCGGACACGACTGAAGCGACTTAGCAAGTGTGTGTGCATGCATCCTTCATGAAACCACACTGAAGTTAGTGTGGTTTTCAAATTTCACAATGATATAAACTTTTGGTACAATATTTTTTAAAGTCTATACAGATCATATGATCCCCTTCAAAATGAAAAAAAGCAATGTATACCTCATTACCATTACTCACTTCAATTAGATATTTGGGGTCTTGGGATTGAGAGAAAATAGAAAGAATCTTTGTTGAAAATCTCCCACCTAAATAATAATGTATCATCATTGTACAGTGGGGAGAAAGGAGGGAAGGACAACCTCTTTTAAACTTATGACACAACAGAAAGCTGTTAATTAACAAGTTTCTAGGTTTTGACTTTTCAGAAATCATCATTGGCTGAGTTGTGTTGTGACACAAATTCATGTCCCAACCTTCAATACCTCAGAATGTAACTGTACTTGAAGACAGAGTCTTTAAAGCGGTAATTAAGTTAAAATGTGGTCATGAGGGTAGGCCCTAATCCAGTATGACTGGCATCCTTATAAGAAGAGATTAGGACACAGACACAGAGGGAAGAGTATGAGAAGACACGGAACCTTCTACCAGCCAAGGAGAGAGGTCTTAGAAGAAATCAGTCTTGCTGACACCTGATCCACCTTCCAGAATTGTGACCAAATAAATGTCTGTTGTTTAAGTTACAGTCTATGGTATTTTGTTAAGGTAGCCCTAATAAATGGATTTAATAATGTTTTTCAATTTTGCATACTTTTAAAGAGCTTTAATTTTCAAAATTGATTTTCTTCTTCTCTTCATAATGAAGATCCCACACTATACAGTTCTCTGTCTACAGAAGTAGTGGTTTGGTCCTTACCATTTACCTGTTGTCATTCTCATCTTCCCTGAACTAACTTTTCCTATTGGACCAGAAGAAGGGGTAAGACTCCAACAGTACAAGCATTTGCATGGAGTTGGATGAGTTAATCATGGTTTTTGTAATTCTGAAAACAGCTTCTAATTCTTGGAATTAGGAAGGGCATATGTTTTAATGATTACATATTTACTATTTTAATGTTATAATTTAATAGCAATATTTAATATTATTTTTTACCAACTTATCTCCTTTATTGAAAAGAGTGATCATAAAAGGTACCACAGAGAGCTCTGGTCTAATATAATCAGTGAGATTACTTCTTTTTCTGAAATAGTGGATTAAGCACTAAATGATCTATCAGAAATATCTGTATCCTGAATTCTGTATCAAAATACACTTGCATGACCTTAGTCTCAAGGCTACTCAGCTTCATTATCTACAGGAAAAAGAATAATAAAATGTGATCTGCTTACCCTGTCTGGAGTTATAGTATTACTACCTTTCAGCCCAAGTAGATTCGCTTTATAAACTAAAGCCCCAAAGATTATTGTCTATACACAAATGAGACTCAATTCTTTCACAGAAGGTGATATGTCTTTTTAATAAAACAGACAGATACTGCTAATTTAGCTTTTAAAAAAAGACAGAAAAGCCAAGGTAATTAAACCTCCTTGACATTTATAGAGTATGTTGTCATTTGCAAATGACTTCACAAGTATTCAACTGTAAAGAAACCTTTGAAACCGAAATTACTCTAGTTATTATTACTTCCTCTGGAAATGCAAGGAAATCTCTTTACTCACAAAATAAGGACAGAAACACCTATAAAAACCAACAGAAAATTACCCTCATTTCATTTACACTTCAATTACTACTTTAAGATAATATTAAAGAAACATTCCGAAAAGTTGAGTAATATAACAAACACCCCCATACTCTACCAGCAAAAGCTAACATTTAGCTTCAGATTTCATTAAATAAATGTTTAAAAATTATAAATCCAGGTAAATTACCTGTGTCTTTTACAATCTTAGTTCCATCTCTCTTCTTCATACACAGCCACTACCTTGAAATTGATTTCTATTATTCTCTACACATTTTTATATTTTAAGTAGGTATATTTTCAGAAATAACATTTATTGTCTGGCATGTTTTTAAAATTTTTATTTAAATATTCCTTTATAATTCATATTACTCTGGAAATCATTTTTCTCATTTGATATTATGACTTCTACATCTATTTGAAAAATGCAGATATGGCACATTTGTTTTTATTAGTGAGCAGTATTCCAACAAGGATACAGGGCAATTTATTTATTCATGTTCTCGTTAGTATACCTTTTGGTTGTGCTTAATTTCTTTTGATTCCATAGGATTATGTTTTAAACTTCCTTTTGCATGTCTATATGTTGCTATACATCTGTGAGCAAATTCCCTAGTATTTTTGCCTGAAGTTGGGCCGTAAATATTCATGTAAAGCAATATAATAGGTATTGTGATATTTTTCCTTTCCTACATGCTAAAAATTCTTGGTATTATTAGACTTATTTTTTTCCCAAATGTTGAGAAATTGTGCTTGTTTTTTTCAGGTTACCACTGAGCTGTATTTATACTTTTCTCAAATCATTAGTGACCAACTAGATTTCTATCCTATGAATTTACCATTCATATTATTTGTGCATTGTGATAGGTAGACTAGTGGTCCCCCAAAGATGTCCATATCCTGATTCCTGAAAGCTGTGAACACGTCTAATCTGTGAACCTTACCTGCCAACAGAAAATTTGCAGATGCAACTGTTGAAGATATTGAGAGGAAGAGATATTCCTAGTTTATTCAGATGAGCCCAAAGTAACTATAAAAGAGTCCAAAGGGAGGCAAAGGGGCCACAGACAGAGAAGCAGATGTGATAATAGAATCAGAACCTGCGTCTCTTATGTCCCCCTTCATTGGCAGGTGGGATCTTTACCACAAGCACCACCTGGGAAGCCCAACAGATTCAGAGGCTGGGACAATACAAGGCCAGGACCCAAGGAAAGTGAGTAGCCTCTAGAAACAGGAAAAATGCAAGAAAATAGATTCTCCCCTAGAACCTCCAGAGAAAAACAGAATAATATCTTCATTTCAAGATTTCTTAACCTGAAGGCTTCTGACCTCCAAAACTATAAGATAGTATATTTACATGGCTTTAAGCCTCTTACTTTGCTGTAACTTGTTATAGAATCTATAGGAAACTAATACACCTTTCTAGTGGGATGACTTTTTCTTATATAAAATGAAAACTTACACACATTATAGCTGATGAAAGTAAATACAGAGAGAGAAATACAAATCTACATAGTAACCTGTTGTTTTTTTTTTATGCTACAAATAACTTTTCTCATAATTTTATTTTTAATTTGTATATAGTGTCTTTTGTGGTATGCAATATTTTGTTTGTTTTTCAGTCTTTCCTTTTATAGTTTGTGCCTTTTTTTTTTTCACCATGTACAAAACTTTTTTTCTCCTATCCCAATGTCGTAAGCTATACTCTCATATTTTTCCTTCTAGAGAACTTTTATATTTCTGATTTCCTATTTAGGTCATCACTCAATTTGATATATATTTTCATATGTGGTGTTTTATAGGAACAACCTCCTATTTTGGAAACATCAACATTAGACTCATTTGTCCTTGTTTAACCTATATAATTCTGTTTTTTCCCTATTTTCAGTATTGTTTTTCTTTCAAAGCGATTTCCTCAATTATCTTTAAACTTTTTAATTAATTTAAACATATTTTACAATCAAATCTTAATGTCCAATATTGATTTCTTCTTTCCTAATTTATTTTAATATTATTTTACTTTTATTTCATGAATGAAGTATTTAATATCTTTGACAATATTATATATAACTTCTTTTTTACTTTAGTGATCTTTACTCTTATGAATTAGAATGAAGTACCACAAGCACAGATGGGAAACTCTTTGATCGCGGGTGGGGCTCATTTACACATTTCTGTTGGCTGATTTTGCAGAACTCAGACTATTTTATTGGAGACCCTCAAATGTTGGTCTCCATCAGTCTTTACTCTGTAGCTCACATTTTCCCTAAGATAGGAATTCTGCTATCTCTTGTACTATGTGTATCGAGCAAGTCATCAGCTTTATGAAAACTGATTAGAGAAAGAGCTGTCAGAATACTCATACACTATGGATGGGTTTTCACTTAATCTGCATGTTCAGAGGACGATGTTTCACACTTACAACTATGTTCTGCAGAGAAGGGAATAATTTTTAGGCACCCTGAACACATTTGTCATCAGAGTTACTTACTATTGCCTATAATTCTTAAACCTTCTAAGAATCCTATATTGGTCAGAGTAGAATAGGCTATATTCTGGTAACAAACAAACCCTGGAATCTCTATGACTTAACAAAATAAATTTTCATTTTCCCCTTCACAAATACTTTGGTCTTTGATGCAGTTTATCAGCCTTCCTAGAAGACTCTCTTCTACCTAAAGGCTTAAGGACTCAGTTCATACCCTTCTCTTTCTCTCTTTTTAATTTGGCTTTGCCATGTCTTTGCTGTGGCAGGCAGGGTCTTGCATCTTCATTGTGGCATGTGGATTCTTTAGTTGTGGCACCCTGGGTCTTCAAACTTTAGTTGTGGCATGCAAACTCTTAGCTGCAGCTTGTGGGATCTAGTTCCCTGACAAAGGATTGAACCCAGGTCCCCTGCACTGGGAGCATGGAGCGTTAGCCACTGGACCCAGGGAAGCCCTTGTATTCATCTTATAAATTCACCATCTAGAATATGTGGCTTCCAAGTTCACCTTTAGGTAGAAAGGTAGAGAGAGCAAGAGGACAGCCCAAAGTGATTTATGATTTTGACCTGTAAATGGTTGATGTTACTCCTACCCATATTGCATTGGCCAGAGCTCAGTCAAATGGCTCCATTATAACTGTGAAGAGGACAGTGAAATATCTTTCTGTGTATGATGGAAGAGGCAAAAATGTGACAGGAAAATGGCTTTGTGTCTGATACAGCTGTGTCATGTAAACTGGTCTGCTTTTGGCAGGTTGTCCAACTGAAGAGGGGAGCATTCAGCTTTTTCCACCCTGCTAGGTAAACCACCACATCCATCTACTTTCCAGCTTCCCATATTTGCTGACATTTCGTTTAAACTATTATATCCTTTCCTATTATATTTCTCCTTGAGAGTTCATGCCTTTTTTATACCTTTACTGTTATTTAAGTGGGGTTCCAGAATACAGCAGTAATAAATGGTTATGTTCAGTTTGCCATATTTTAACCCAAAACCGAAAAAGTCCTTTGACACAAAGCTTTGCAAAAGCCACATAATTATCTATTCAATAAATCAACATATTCCTACAGAGCTAAATCTTCCCTACATGTGGAAAAACACTGGCTAGAAGTAATTAAAAATGGATAAGTGAAATATTGAATTGTGAAAGAATTTTCATTTCCATTATGCTTGTTCTAAATTATGTAATATTTGTTTATAGCCTTTAGTACTTGCAAAATACACTTTACAGTTAAAAGGTTATTTTTATAGAAGTACAATTGCAACTAACTAAGAAAGTACTTTAGCAAGCTTAATAAAACTGGGTGCTGTTCAAATGTACAGATATTCCAATTACTTAGCAAAAATACTGCTATCCATATGGTAGCAACTACCCAAATTATAGCATAATAAGCAGAGAACGGTTGCTTCTAGGGCTTACACATTCTAACTTAGAGAATGATTGCAAGATCACATTGCGAAAATAACACCAGGGAATAAAATGTGAATGCTAAAATGGAGAGAGAAGAACCAGAACCTAGATAGGCTTAAAAGAGAATAGATTTGGGAAACCAGATAGAATATATGCTATTTATTTTTAATGATTTTGACTCCAAATTGGTTGCATTTTTCTCCCATCAGTCAAACTAATAGGAATATCTCAGAAAATAAGAATAATAACCTGAAGAAGAAAAACATGCACATATTAGGTTTATGTGAAATCCCTGGCCACTGTAGAAACTAGAATAAAAGCAAGCTGCCTACTACCTACAAGATTCAATGAGTAAAGACACTTGAAAAAGTTGAGTTTTTAAAATTTTGTCTGGAAACCAACTTTGAAAATTTAAGAAATAGTTTAAAATTATCATGAAAATAATTAAGAATTCCTGAGAAATTTTAACTGGAAGATTATGAGTTTCCTTTTCTAAATGCCCTTCCTGGTCACAGTAACCTGAGATAATTTATGTCTTATATGACAAAAGGCATTTATGTTAGGTTAGAATTTATTACTAATGAGAGCCTCTGATTGAGATATATAAGTTGTTTTCTTCTAATCCTCAATATAGTAAAGCTGAGCTCTTAAAATGCCTCTTAATTTCTTATTGTGATTTATATCATTTTAAACTATTCAATAGATAATAAACCTAAAATCATGCACTAGAGCTAAAATAGCAACATGAAATTCTATTTTAAATATGCTGTTCAGTTGCTTCTGTGCAATAGAAAGATTTTTCTACAGATAAAGAGATCAGAACACAGACTGAGATATTACATTCTTGAGAAGAAATATCCTTGAGAGTGATATTATATCAAAAGGGAATGTTTTTAGTATTGTGCTCATTTCCTGTTACCAGAAAACATTATTCAACAGAATTTAGAATGCAGTATAAGTCTCAGAATAAAATGGATTTTATCTTCTCCAAATTTCTTAGAGTACTAAGAATGATATGTTGGTATATATTTGTGAATGCTTAGAGATGAAAGCAATATCAGCAATCATTTGAAGGTCTTAGCTTCTTCTTTCAATTTATGGAAAAGGACACTCATGCCCCAAAAATGTTATGTGATTTTCTAATGGGCACACAGCAAGAATACAGAATGGTCAAGACTAAAATTAAATTTCTCTGGCTTTTAAGCCAAAATTATATTTACAGTTGATCCATGTGAGAGCTCTTATTAGAGACTCAAATGTATAAGACCTGAAAGTTGCATTGAAAAAACAAAAAATGTCTATCTTGACTTCAGGCTTAGAGAACAATGGTAGTTACCTAACTGCATTTCTCCTACCACGATTACCCCCCCAAAAAAAATAATACGAGTGAAACAAACCACACATTACCGTTGTGTTCACCATTACTGGATAAAGAGAACACACACATAAAAATACACAAACACACACACACCTTTAACTTCAAGTCACAAGTAAACAGAAAATATTCTAACAGATTATCCACTGATCCCCTTCAGATGCAATTTACTGGGTACAGAAAGTAGAGGACGGGTCTTCGAAAAGATTCCATAATAATGATTACAGAGATTATCATGCTAAGTGAAGTAAGCTAGACAGATAAAGACAACCAACACTGTTTATATATGGAATCTAAAAAAATGATACAATTGAATTTACTTACAAAACAGAAAAAGATCCATGTACATAGAAAACAACTTATAGTTGCATGTATTTGTGCTAAGTCACTTCAGTCGTGCCCAACTCTTTGTAACTCTATGGAATGTAGCCCACCAGGTTTCTCTGTTCATGAGATTCTCCAGGTGAGAATACTGGACTGGCTTGCCACACCCTCCTCCAGGGGATCTTCCTGACCCAGGGATTGAACTCACATCTTTTACATCTCCTGCACTGGCAGGCAGATTCTTTACCACTAGCACCACCTGGGAAGTTTATCAAAGAGGAAAGGGTTGGGGGAGGGATAAATTAGGAGTTTGGGGTTAACAGACACACACTAACTATACATAAAATAGATAACTAACAAGGACCAATTGCATAGCACAGGGAACTATACTCAATAGTTTATAATACTGTAATATTTTGTAATATTGTAATATTTGTAATATGGTAATACACTCAATATTATGTAATAACCTATAATGGACAAGAATCTGAATATATATATATACATATGTGTGTGTGTTGCCATACACCTGAAACTAAAACAACGTTTTAAGTCAACTATACTTCAATTAAAAAAAAAGAGAGAGAGAGAAAATACAGAGGAGTTAAAGACTTAGATGAACCACAGAAAAATCTTTTCCAGAAAAAGAAAGTTCATCAAATTTCAAAACACAAAATACAGGTCAGAATTTGGTAGTCCTAGCAGAAATATAGAGGAGGAGCTCAAAAGTATGCATGACCGGAAGGGGCAGTCTTGGAGAATTATTCCTTTGAAGGATAATTATATAGAGAATGGCTGGTAGTCCATGGAGACGGGACAAGGAAGGAAAATAAGGAATGGAAGAAATTAAGGATCCTACACACACAAAAAAAGTGAAATAGGGCACATCAAAATTCCCCCACCACCACCACCAGTAACAAAGCCCACAAATGACACATCACAAAAGAAGGCAGTACTCGCGTAAGAGGACGTTTTTGAAATAAGAAGTGTGCTCAAGAAATGAATAAACAGAAATAAAGCATACTACATTCATTCTAAACTACAACCAAATCCTAAAAGTGTGAACAATTTTCTATAGGTAAGGAGTTTTCTCTAAACAACCAGAAACAAAATAGAAAAACACTATCATTCAACACATGAAACTGTAGTAAATATCCTCAAATAAACATTTAAGATATGAAACAACAACAACTTAACTTGGAGTAGAAATAAAAAACTAAGACCATAATGGATTTAAAACAAGAATAAGAATTCACTGAACTCAGAAGAAAATAGAAGGAAAAAAATCATGTAAAAAATGAATACTGTATTACAAGATGCCCAAGAAAGAACAAATTCAAATGAAAACAATTTCAAATGAAGGAAAATAAGGGGAAAAACACAAAGAGAAATAAGATGAAATAAAAGAAGTAAAATAGGTCAGAGAAAGTGGGAAAGTAGGCAAGGAGTTCCAACACATATATATTACATATACTTGAGGAAAAAAAGAAATCAATACACTAGAAAAAATGAATGTTCTAATCCCCAATAAAACTACACAAAAAGAAGACCTAAACCAATATATTTAAAGGACCCAGTAGGTACCATGGAACCCTGACTCAGAACAAACAAGCTGTGGCAAACATGTCACATACATAACTGTAAATCTAAGACTATAGTGAGGCTGGGAGCATGGGTAGAAGAATAATATCTAAACATTATCTGTTCTGACAGGTAGAAAGAACTCACCTATGAGATGGAAGTATAAGGGAGAGGAGAAAACAGGAAAGTAAAATAAAATTAAAGGTCTTAGGTGGAAGTCATCTAAAAACTGATATAATACACAGTAATAGATATGGGAGCGAAGAGCACTGTAATAAGTGTTAACACAAAGATAAACCCTAAAATTTAAATACATAAAATATTTTAAAGTAATTTATTAAAATAAATTTAACGTTTGTATTGATTCACAAAGCAAAACTTAATTCTACACTGACGCTGAAGAGAAGAGATGTCTAAACTGAGATGATCGACAAAAAGGCTAAAAAGGGACGGAAAAGTATTTTTCAGGAAACTGAAAGAAAACAATAAGAATGTACATGCTATGCTCCTAATGTCAGAAAAAGTAAAATAGCCAAAAAGATAAGAAGAAACAAATAAGGATACTTCATAATGCTAAAAGTCACCTTCCACAATGAAGATAGAAGTTTTGAATGCCTGTGAACCAAATTATAGGATGTATAGAAAAATATACCAATACGCTAAATTATACCATGTTTGAACATCTAGGGGAAACAAGTTATTTCTCTTAAGAATATATTGATAGTCTACCAAAACTACTCCCAGTACAAATAGACTAGTTTTCATAGGGGGAAAAAAAAAGTTTTTTCAAAGAAATACCTCACAATAAAATATCAGGTCCAGCTGGATTCACAAAGAAATTCTACCAAACTTTTAGCTACCAAATGGTCCCAAAGCTATATCAATTGTTTAGAACACAGAAAATCAAGGAAAATTTCAAATCACTTTTTAAAAAGCAAGTATAATAATATATCAACTTGATAAAAAGAACAAAAGTGGAAAAGAAAATGAAAAATTGGACTACATATTACAAATGAAAATGATTCAACATTCAAAAATATATTGATACAATTCACCATATTAATAGGGTCAGAATATCACAAGGTCATATCCAAAGACACCAAAAGTCTTTGACAGAATTCAATATTCATTCCTAATACAAACTCTTGACAAAAACAAGAATGGATTGATAATGCCTGGATATGACTACACACACACACCTGTGACAGGGAGAAGACCACTCCCCCAAGAGGTCCATACTTTAATCCTCAGAAGCTGTGAATGTGTTATCTTAATGACAGAAAGGTATTTTGCATATAGGATTAAATTAAGAATACTGAAATGGGAAAATGACCCAGGACTTTCTTGGTGACACCAGTGTAATCACTAGTTTCCTTATAAGTGAAAAAGAGATGCAGTAGAGTGAGGATCAGGGAAACATTTCAGAGAAGACTTGAAGAAAATACACTTCTAACCAAAGAACACAAGCAGTCTTTAGAAGCTGGAAAAGGCAAGGAAACAGATTCTCCACTAGAGTCTCTGGAATAAAGCAGCCTGCTGACAACTTAATCGTATTTTAGTGAGATCCATTCCAGACTTCCGATCTCCAGGTGAAATAATAAAAGATTGTTTTAAGCCACTAAATTGTTAATAATTTGTTACAGCAATGATAGAAGCTAACACCTCAATCCTAATATGAGAATTTCACTTAATGGAAAAATTCTGGAGGTATTCTCAATGGGTTTTAGAAAGGTCAGAATGCTGTTTTTATTACTATTTAATATTTTTTCTGAATTCAATACATTAGACTAAAGAAAAAAGAGAGGCATGATATTAGTTTTTTTTTTTTTTAATGTGAAAGTGTTAGCCACTCAGTCTTGTTCCCATGGACTGATCCCGTGGACTGTAGCCCACAAGGCTCCTCTGCCTATGGAATTCTCCAGGCAAAACTGCTGGAGTAGGTTGTCATTTCCTTCTCCAGGGGATCTTCCCAACCTAGGAATCAAACCTAAGTTTCTGGTAAAGACAGATTCTTTATCTTCTGAGCTACCAGGGAAGCCTCTGCTTACTGATAACATGACATTATATTTGAAACTCAGTATAAAATAAATGATAAAAATGACTCATAATAAAGTGATTCAATAAGATATATATTATAAAACTAGTACACATAAATCAATAGCATTCTCTATTATTAACTGCTTAGTAAATACAACTTATGAGAAAATAGTATCTATAATAGCAACAAAAATATAAAATTCATAAGAAAACAAGAATTGAGTTGTTAAAAAAATCCTATAAATAAAATTATAAAACACTGATAGATACAAAAGTAGACTTGATACAAATGAAAACATCCCTTGTTTATAGTTATGCCGCCTCAACATGAAGATGTTAGTTCTTTGAACTATCATAAATTAAGAAAGCAAATCTCATTTACGGTTGCATAAACAAGAAGAAAATATCTAGAAGTAAATTTAACTAAGGAGATGAAAAATGGGTATATGGTACTATAAGACATTAGTAAGAGAAATTGAAAAAGACATATATAAATGGAAAGATATTCCACACTCATGAATTGCAAGAATTAATCCTGTTAAAAAGCCAATACCAGCCAAAACAATCTACAGATTCAATTCAATCTCTCAAAATTCCAACAGCATTTTTCACAGAAATAGAACAAATAGTCCTAACATTTATATGAAACCACAAAAGACATGAAGAAATAGGTACATGCCAACAGGTACATGAAAAGCCATTCAACATTACTAATCATTAGGGAAATGCAAATCAAAATCATAAGATACGACTTCACACCTGTCAGAATAAAGTGAAGTCGCTCAGTCGTGCCCAACTCTTTGAGATCCCGTGACCTGTAGCCTGTCAGGCTCCTCTGTCCATGGAATTTTTCAGGCAAGAATACTGGAGTGGGTTGCCATTTCCTTCTCCAGGGGATCTTCCCAACCCAGGGATCGAACCCGGGTCTCCTGCATTGCAGGCAGACTCCTTACTGGCTGAGCTGTCAGAATGGCTATCATCAAAAAGACAAAGAATAACAAATGTTGGCAAGGATGTGGAGAAAAGAGAACCCTTGTACACTGTTGGTGAGAATGTAAGTTGGTTCAGTCACTATGGAAAGCAGTAGAGAGGTTCCTCAATAAAGTAAAAGTGGACTACCATATTAATCTAGCAATTCTACATCTGTGTATCTATATGAAGGTGAAAGTGAAAGTGTTAGCCACTCAGTCATATCAGACTCTTTGCAACCCCATGGACTGCAGCTTGCCAGGCTTCTAGGTCCTTGGAATTCTCTAGGGAGTATTTTACCATTCCCTTCTCCAGGGGATCTTCCTGACCCAGGGATCGAACCTGGGTCTCCCACATTGTGGGCAGATATTTTTTACTTTCTGAGCCACCAAGGAAGCCTATGTATCTATATACTTCCATATATATTACATATTGTATATATCATATAATGTTATACTTATAATGGGATATTATTCAGTCATAAAAGGAATGAAATCTTGCCATTTGCAGCAATACAGAAGGTCCTTGAAGGCAATATGCTAGAGAAATAAGTCAGGCAGAGAAAGACAAATTACATATGATCTCATGTGGAACCTAAAACAAAACACCAAATTCATCGATACAGAGAACAAACTGGTGGTTGAAGAGATAGCAAGTGAGTGAGGGGAGAGATGGGTAAAGGAAGGTACAAACATCCAGTCTTAAAATAGAAATGGAGATATAATGTACAGCATGGTAACTATTGTTAATAATAACAGTGTATTCAATATTTGAAAGTTGTTAAGACAGTAGTTCTTAAAACTTCCCATCACAAGAAAAAATACTTTTGTAACTATGTATGGCAATGGATGTTAACTAAAACTATTGTGATTAGTTTACAATATACACAGATATTGAATCATTATACTGAATACCTATACATAACATAATGTTATATATAAAATATATCTCAATATAAAAAATAAAGGAATGTGTATTATTAAAAATGTTAGTTTTATGTTAATTTATAAATTTAATGTAATCACAATAAAAATTCCAGTGAGCTAACTTTATTGAGCTAGACAAACTGATCACAAATTTTATAAGGAATGATTATCTTTCAAATAAGCCAAGAAAAACAAAGAATAGTTATGAGAAATGACGACCCAATGAGATATTATGTTAGCAAAGATCCTCTAATTAAAATAGTGCCAGACTAGCTCATAAATAGATAGACAAATAGAATAGAAGCACAGTAAGAGACCCAACTATATATAAAAATATAATACATAATAAACATGGTATCTCATTTATAGGGTCAAAGGGAGACACTTTTTTATAAAATAAATGGCACTGGAACACTGGAAAGACTTTGGGGAAAAGATTAAATTAGATCCATTTCCTATACCATATATAAGAACCCAGTATAAGTTAATCAAAGATTCTTATATAAAAATAAAATTAGTCACACACTAGGAGAAACTGAGAGAGTCAATCCCTAGGCAGGTTGATAAGAAGTCCAGGATCCCTGAGGATGAGAAAGGGGTCTGGGGCCATCAAGGAGGAGACAGGGCTCTGGAATTCTCAAGGAGGAGGAAAGGACAAATGTTTCTTTATACATTCCTTAGTAAGGATTATATAAGAATAATGTATCCTGCTTGAGGACATGCTTCTCCTTCCTGAAAACCTTCTGACTAATCCTGTTATCTTACAATGTTTATTATGGAGTGGGTCTAGTAAGATCTTCACAACCTTGAGACATTCTTCTGATTTATTGTAATAACCAATTAAAAAGTATATAATTCCCTTGCTAAGACTAGGGATTGGGGGCACTCTCCATCCCCTTTCTGATGTCTGTGTCAGAAGCTTTCTCTGTCCCTTTTTATACTTTAATAAAACTCTGCTATACAAAAGTTCTTGAGTGATCAAGCCTGGTCCCGAAGCTAAATCTTCTTCAGAGATCACAAATATGACACCGTTCACCATAAGCTATCATCTTGGGGGCTCCTCGGGGATCTTCAACACAAGGTAAGAACACTCAAAGCTCTAGACTCTGCTTTCTCAGTAAACACATTTTCTGCTTTACTTTACTAACTCCACCAGGGCTTCCCTGGTGGCTCAGCTGGTAAAACATCTGCCTGCAATGCGGGAGACCTGGGTTTGATCCCTGGGTTGGGAAAATCCCCTAGAGAAGGGAAAGGCTACACACTCCAGTATTCTGGCCTAGAGAATTCCATGGACTATAGTCCACGGGGTCACAAAGAGACACAACTGAGCGCCTTTCAGTTCACTTACTAACTCTATGGTGTGCTTATGTGAATGAATGACATGCCCTGTTCAAAGCAAGAGATGAGCCCTGCTCTGCGGTTTCACAGTGCCTCATAATGACTGAAGGCAGCCCCAGAAAGGGGCAACTTGGCGGGAATTTATACCAACCTACCAATGCCAAGAGACCCCAAGGTCCCTGTGACGGGAGTGGCCAGAAATGGGCAAAGCATGTGGACCAAACTTTCCTTTTCCTGGTTTCTTTGACCATTTCATAATTGCATGGGGAATTAGAACTACCAACCTAATCTGTCAGATCATAGACTTTCAAGGGACTTGTGATACATGCTGTTACTATGTACTTTTACTTCGACCCCATGTATGGAAGCGCCTTGCCTTGCTAGGAGCCGAAAATTACAAGAGCACGTTTGGGATCGAGGCAGAGCTCTAGCTTCAGGAACGTCTCTCAGGCTAGAGATCACTCTCTTGGCTGCCTGCCTCAGGGGCCAGCGACCTGAAAGTGGGTCTTTGTCATGGTTTTGCCTCCAATCTATGTGGATAGAAGCACTGCTGGTGACCATAACATATTTGAGGACACAGATTTTGAATTGCAGGATATGATCAGATTGGAAGTGCAATGAGCTTCTTCCTTGGGTAGTGCTAGCTCTTAGTGGACCAGAGGAGGCTCTCTGGTGGCTTTTGTCTCAACTCTCTAGATATTCATTTTGTGAAATCTGTGGGAATGAACTGGAAGGACTGGTCCTAGTAGGCTGAATACAAATATCACTTTTTCCTCACTGGCTAACCGTCCACTACCTCGTTTGCTATAGTGGTGTGGTAACACTCAGAAGGGACATCTTAGTTGTTCATCCCTTTATGACTCATCATTTCACTGAGGTCAGGACTGTACTCAGGAATGTGCACAGGTACATGTAAGATAGATGCTTCCCCTAGTAGTACTATCTTGGAAAATATTCCAAAAAGCTACTCTGCTCCACCCTGGGTGGCATCAGAGAAAAGGGCAAAATCAAAGGTCTTGGTGGTATGGAATTAAGTCAGTCTGGGGTGCCATCAGGTCTACCCCTGGTGCATTTCCACCCCACCTTGGTGGCAGAGCTGGGAGGGACTAGTACAGCACCTGTGTCAGTAAGGGACACACTAAGTCTGACCAGGGAAGGAAAGTTTCAGTATAAAGTGTGTTTACATCCCCATCTGGCATACTGCAGTCCATGGGGTCACAAAGAGTTGGACAGCACTGAGGAACTGAACTGAACTGAACTGAATACCCTCATGTAGAACAGGGAGGGACACCTCCAGTGGAAAGAAGCCATGGCTGTGGATGCCACTTTTTTCTCTCTTACATATGGGAGCTAACAGTTCCAGAACCATTTCTTTAAAATGTATTCAAAAAACTGGGACAAATTTTATCCTCAGAATTTAAAAAGACACACCTGATCTTTTTCAGTGATACTGAATGGCACAGTATCTTTTGGAAGACAAGAACGCTGGCCAATTAAAGGATCTCAATTATAATACTGTTTTACAATTAGATCAGTTCTAGAGAAAACAAGAGAAATGGGTAGAAGTGACAAATGTGTTGCTCTTTATTTCTCTGCGAGACATGCCAGACTTCTGTTCTAAGTGTACAGATTTGTGTATGAAACCTTCAGCTCCCTTCTATTCTCTTATTCTGGCCCTGTATCTGAGGCTCCCAACTGAATAGGCTGAGAATCAGGGCACCCTTCCAGAAGGGGTTGCCTCAGTCTTAGTAAAAATTCAAACAGTCCCAATTGCAGTCAAGACTATCAAGAGGATCCAAAAAGTACACAGAAGCCTTTATAGGACTAACTTTACTTTATGAGCTTACTTGAAGAGATATAACGTATGTCTTGAGACAGACGCTGACTTCTGACTCGAGACCTCGAGTTTTGGGGGAAGTCACTACTTTTGGAGATGAATGGCTTGAATGTGAGACAAGGGGAAAGAGGGAACACAAAATAGCTCTCCTCCCTACTGGGAGCCAAACAGTTCCCATAACAGAGCCACTTTGCTGGATGTATTCTTGTAGGACTCAAGCAAACATATGCTAAGACTTTAAACTATGCTAAGTTGGCTCACATAGACAGGGACAGAATGAAACTCCTGGTAAATTCCTAGATAGACTATGGGAGGCTCACCACAAGTTTACTGACATTGATTCCAAAAGGTCAGAGGGAGAAATAATCTTAAAAGATAGATTTTTCCCTCAGTTGACTCCAGCTATCTGCTGTAAGCTACTAAAACAGGCATTTGGACCAAATCAGTCTTTTAGAAAAACTGTTGCAACTGACTCAGACAGTATATTACAGTAGAAAATATGAGGAAAAATGACAACAGAAAAGAACCAAAGAAAAGGCCCAGGCTCTAGTGATGGCTATGAAAACTGCTATGAAACAAGCTGAAGAAAAATACCCAGAGGGAACCTGGTGAAAAGGGACGGACTTGCTACTACTGTGGAAAGGAGGGGCATCTCAAGCGGGATTGTCCTCAGGCATCTAAGCCACCCCTGGCTCCATGTCCAGTCAGTAAAGGACCACACTGGAGGAGAGTCTGCCCCCAGAGGTGTAGGCCCCAGGGGTCAAACTCTCAGGACAATCAGGACTGAAGATGCCTGGGCACCCCTACATAAGCTCCCATCCTAATAACACCTGAGGAACCCTGGGTATTAATAACTGCGGGGGCCAATCAGTCGATTTTCTTTTGGACACTAGGGAAACTTTCTCTGTGCTCACTGACGCCCCTGGCCTGCTTTCCTCCCAATCCCCTACTGTAATGGGACTGTCAGGATAAGCCAAACATTATTATTACAGTCATCCTCTAAGCTGAAACTGGGACTCTGTGCTATTTTCACAGGAATTTCTGATTGTGCCCCTTCTGGAGAGGGATATACTGAAGAAGGCCCAGGCCTGTTTTCATGAATATGGAAGCCACTCTTTTTAACTGAACAAAGTGTAAATACTAGAGTGTGGGCTGATGGAAAAACTGTGGGTTGAGCACAAAATGCTGTCCCTGTCATTATCAAGCTCATAGACCCTCACTTATTTCCATATCAAAAGCAGTATCCATTAATGCCCGAGGTTAAGGAAGGGTTAAAATCCATCATTGAAAATTTAAAGGAACAAGGGCTATTAATTCCCTATAATAGTTCATGCAACACTCTTATTTTGGGTGTAAGGAAAGTCAAATGATAAATGAAGACTTGTTCAAGATATACAAATACTAAGTGTCTAATCCTTATACTTTATTGTATGAAATTCCTAAATGAGCCAAATATTTTTCAGTCATTGATTTGAAGGATACTTTCTAGAGCTAAACCTATACTAAATCATCCTCTACCTATGACTTTAAAACAATTGAGAGGATACTTAGCATTACAGGCTATTGCTGCATTTGGATTCAAGGTTATGCAGAACTTGCCTGGCATTTATATAAACTTATAACAGAATCAGCAGGCCCAAACTGACAAGCTGGTTTTGTTCCAAGAGACAAAAGGATTTTAAGGATCTTCAAACTGCTCTCTTGCAGGCTCCCACTTTGAGCTTGCCCACAGGCTCAGAATTTTGTTCCTTACTGAAAAAAGGCTATGGCCACATTTCTTAAGGCTAATTTCTACTATTGTTTTACTAATGCCTAAAGCTCATAAGTTTACTAATGGGCAAAATCTTACTGTACTGACTTCTCATGATTGAGAAGTCATTAAACTCTAAAGTTCAGAGCAACAATGCTCTGTCTTTAAAACTACTGTAACTCAAGGGATGTGGCCATAGCCTTTTTAAAGTTAAAAAGGCTAATGACATTATTCACAGGCACCTGTGAAAGCTAACTCAGGAAACACAAGACAGTTTGTTTAAAGTTTTACCCATAGCTTTAATGAGAGCTCAAAAGCTCTCATTAAAGTGCCCCTGAGAAGAAGGGTCTATCTCTATGACAGACTATTTTTGCACACAGATATTGTCATAGATCCTAAAGCCTTAGAACTAACTATGTGACTCAGCTTTCAGCTTTTCAACCTCCTCATCAATTGAAGATTTCCCATGGTGGCTTTCTCCACTTCAAGGCAAGGACTTTCTTCAACTCTGCAAATACCTTCACCAACAACAATTGTATGTGACACCTCTTCTTGATCTGATAATATCTAACAATCCTAAGATGAACTGGTATAACATATTGTACCTCAACTACGGACTTTTAATTTTGATTAGGTTTTAACTTGGTTTAATGATTATTTTGCCTTACATCAGTAACTGTAAAATAGGGTTTGTTTCTAACTGTCTGAAAGCTTTTAAGTTACAAATGGTTGTCCAGGCTCCTGTGAGTACCACAGCCTCCTCCAACTATTACTTGGGGCCCATAGATCAGAGACCCTCAATATGAGGATCAGGAGACTATGTTGCCTCAACAATTTAGGGATGATGCCCCTCAATAGCAGGAAGTAGTTATGGAACAAAAACGACATCACTTTCCTTTGGCAACATAATTCTCCTAAAAGAAAAGGGGGAAAGAGAGAGTCAAGTCCTAGGTAGGTTGATAAGAAGTCCAGGGTCCCCAAGGAGGAGAAAGGGGTCTGGAATTCTCAAAGAGGAGGAAAGGACGAACTTTTTTTCTACATTCCTTCATAAGGATTATATAAGAATAATGTATCCTGCTTGAGGACGTTTCTCCTTCCTAAAAAACTTTGGCTAATCCTATTATCTTATGGGAGTAGGTCTAGTAAGATCTTTACAACCTTGAGACATTCATTTGATTTATTGTAATAACCAATTTAAAAGTATATAATTCCCTTGCTAAGACTAGGGATTGGGGGCACTCTCCATTCCCCTTCTGATGTCTATGCCAGAAGCTTTCTCTGTCCCTTTTTATACTTTAATAAAACTCTGCTATGCAAAAGTTCTTGAGTGATCAAGCCTGGTCCCTGGTCCTGAAGCTAAGTCTTCTTCAGAGATCACAAATCTGACACCTTTCACTGTAACCTATCAAAACCATGGATACATTTTGAGGTATTATTTTATCTTTATTTTGAGAAAAATTTCACTGAAAATATAAAGAATAATGTTTCTTAAAATATATACTTACCTCACCCCAATCTAGATCTACTGATTTTAACATCTCTCATACTTGCTTCAAATTATTTTCAAAGAAATAAGATGTTAATACAATAGCCTAATTCCCCTTAAACCATAACCAGGACTTCCTTTTCCAAGTACCAGAAGGAACCACTATTGTAACTTGGGACTGTATTTAATTGTAACTATCAGTTACTATTATATAAAAAATATATTTATCCATCTGTTTTTGTGAGTAACATTCTAGAATCTTGTATTCACGCCTTACATTTATATCCTAGATATCTATGAATCTTGATATACAGAGAAATATAGTTTATTTCTTTTCTTTGCTGTTTAGTGTTCTGTATTATAAGTTTTAGTTATGGTATTCCCTTTTGACACATTCTTCCTTATATTTTGCTCTTATAAATAAAGAGTAGCTTTACACACACATAGGACCCATGGACAAGAGGTTATCTAGGGTCTATGCACAAAGTGCATCATATGTAGGGTGACATAATAACCAGATGGCCTGGGAAAATCCCACATTACCCATTTGTTCTGGCATAAGTATTAGTAGTACCTTGAAACCATCAGTACATTCAAACTGGATGTGGAAAAGGCCATAACTAAACTTCAAATGCAATAAATTATATATAAAGACCAATATGACTACTTAGAAAAAATTTTAAACTTTTACATAAAAAATACCATCAGCAAAGCTGAAACACAAATTGACAACCAAAAGACAACGTGAAAACACATATCCCAGATTCAGCACTAATATCCTTAACTATTGATACAAATACTTGGAAATGACCCCTTGGACAAAACTTCCTATAGAAATGCAGGCAAACAAAACAGATAGACAATTTGTAAAATGATCTAGAAATATTGCCCCTGAATATATGGGCAAATGTCCAAATTCACACATATTAAGAGAAATACAATTACAATATCATTTTTCATATTTCAGATTGGCAAAATTTCAAAAGCTTGAAAATACACTCTCTTTGTAAATTTATTGATGGGAATTTAAGATGGCATCACTTCCAGGAAGGGAAATTTGACAAAACCTAACAAAATTTGTATACATTAATCCTTTCACCCAGCTATCACCCTCTAGTAATTTTTCCTCAAGATATACCTTCAACAGAATCAAAATACATGATCCAGAGTTTACTTGTCAAATAGTTATTTGTAATTAAAATATACTGGAAACTACCAAGATGGCTAAGCATAGAAATTTGTTCAAATAAGCAGTTTAGGGAGTCAATAAAATTCTAAGCAAATGTCAAAAAAGGAAGAAGACCTTGAATAACTCAGTAACTGATGTGGAACAATTTCCAGTAAATAATATTAAGTAAAAAAATGCCAAAGAGATTAGATAGTATGCTTTCTTTTGTGTAAGAAAGAAGAGAAAATATAAAGAAATAGAAGGAGCAAAAGCTGGAAAACAAGAAAGTACATTATCTACAAGTAGAAGACAGAGTAAAAGTATTTTGAATGGAGTAACATTTCTTTGAATTTAACTTTATGCGTACATTTGGCTTTAGATATATGATACACCATTTAAAAATTAAATCAATAAAGATGAGGAGGGGAAAACTAAAATCTAAAAATTGGAAAAAAGAACAAACAAAATTTATTTTTTTCTCACTCTTCTTCCATTCTCATTCCTACCACCACAACAAAACATTCTCTACTGCTTTCAAAGAACAAAGTATGAAAATAACTCTTTCATTTTGGGTCTGCATTTTTTATGTTTGGGGGACTGTAAAAATAGAAAATTTCTTTCCAAATCTACTTTTGTGGTGGAGATAAAACATAAGCAAACACAGTAACCATAATATTTGAGCTTTAGAAATTATGTTTCCTTTATAGTCTTAAAATTTATTATCCTTCAGAAACTCTTTTCAGGAGAAATCAAAGTATTTATTCAACAACAGTGGTCAGAGAAATTAAAGCATGTTTAACAAAAATCAAATGACCACAGCTTATGAAAGACTGTCCAGGCCAAATTTCCTTCTATATTAAAATAAAAGTAAAATTCATTCATATTCATCTGCATTTTATTCATCCAAACAATACATAACATCATTTTCCTACTCATATGAACAGATTGTCTAGTCTACAGATCAGAATTCCTAACTCAGATGTCCTTCTACTTAAAAAAAATAAAGTAAAAGAAACAAAGTGAAGCATTAAAAAAAAATAAAATACTCAATAGAGAAAACTACTTCATTTCATTAAGTCAAGGCTTTATAAAAAGCTCAATAACAGTATCATTGATATTTGAGAAAAGGAACAGCTAACAGGCTGTAGGACAGCTGTTTTAAAATGTAATAATGAAACCTCAGAGAAAGTGCTGTCAAAATAAAAGGAAAAACAGGATATGCAATGAGACAATTAAAAACAAAAGATCTTTAAACCCAAGAGGCAAATCAATGATGAGGGAGCAGAGTGGCACCATGAGTAATACAACCGCCTATCACATTACAAACGTAACTTTGAAGGGAAAATTCCTTGATGTGATTATCAAAAGTTGAAGAAATCAATGAGAGAGCTACTAAAGGACATTAATTATAGCTCTGTGGTGTCCTAGATGAAGAAAATGACATTCCAGCAAGGCCCAAGCAGGAGCATGCGTTATAAATTGTGAGGTCCTCCTACTCTAAATGCCAGGACAACCAGCCATTGCCATAATCAAAACAGGGGAAGCAAAATGACTTTTGTCCCTACAGTATCACAGAGTACACCAAAATAAAAGTAATCTAAAGGTGGAACAAGTACAGAGTAAAAGGTATCTGTACTTAAGGAAAACTTGTACCTACTAAGGGAAACAAAGTTCATCCTAGAGGTCAACAGTCACATATAAATGATAATTTTCTTAAATGAACCAGACCCCAAAAAAGAAAAATGTATGCTTTTTAGAAATGGGTTTGAGCCTTCTTGGCAAAAATCCTGTGGTCTATGTCTACATAGTTCATCAGGTTTGATACAAATAAGACAATATTGTCAATTAATCAACCACACAGCTCTCAAGGATAATATTTCTGTTGATTACAGTGGAAGAGAGAGAAACAGAAATGTCCCCACTGAACACTGTATTTTCCTAGTAAGTCTAGTAACACCATATTTCCCTAGTCTGTGAGTCAATTTATAATGCTTCAATGACTAAATGGAATGAATACAATCAATTTCATGGAATAATGGTTTTAAAAGGGTTGCTTCAGTCTGATAGGCTGCCTAGTATTCAAAAGAGAGGGCTTCCCAAGTGGCACTATTGATAAAGAATTTGCCTGCCAATGCCAGAGATGCGAGAGATATGGTTTGATCCCTGGATCAGGAAGATTCCCTGCAGTAGGAAATAGCACCCCACTCTAGTATTCTTGACTGGGAAACTTCATGGGCACAGGAGCCTGGTGGGTTACAGTCCGTGCGGCCACATGAGTTGGACACAACTGAGTGACTGAGCACCCACAGACTCAAGAGAGAACAGGGTGACTTCTGGCTCCCATTTCAGCACGTAAGCAGCTTGGAAGGCATCGCTTCAGTCCTCACAACAGGACTGGAAAAACTTAAAATCTTAGATCCATCAGAGAATTGTAGTCACAAGGCAGATGACGGCTCCAAGAATTGAAGAGACAAAGGCAGATACAGGATATCACAAAGTACCACTGGAAGAGCAGACTAGAAGCAGAAAATGCCACTGGAGTCAGTATCAGGGTAGGAAAACTTGAACTGAAATTGACAAATTTCTGGTGATTCAGTATGGGCAAGCTTTTCAGTTAAAACCTCTGGGGCAGAGGGGGAGAGTCCTAGTAGATATTCTATCTACATTTTCACAAGTTTCACCTCCAGAAGTCCTACCAGGTTATCATAGTGAAGGTAAAAATCTCTTCATGCTTCCAGCAGGGGATGGGAAACCTAGCCATTGTGAAATACGCCCAGACAATTTTTTAAAAAGCCTGTCCTCAAAGGAAACTACTTTACCAAAGCCTAACCAGCTGGGATGTTACCAAGCCTAATTAGCCCATTGGAAGAAAAACATTCAACTCTACCCTCTAGGCTTCCTGTTTTACCTCTGAGGGAAGAAGCACTGAGGAGTGTTTGTGAACACCATCACAAACACCATGTTGCCAGGATACAAGTTCAATAAAAGATTGAAATATAATCATAGGACTAGAAAACACTCCTCCTTGCCTCAAAATCTGACATGTCACCAATAAGTCTCTTTCATAATAAAAGGAGATTAAAACAGAAAGAATTGCATGTCCTAGATTTAGGGAGATTTCTCTAAGGAATCTCCCCTAGAAAAGGAAGGAAGAAGAAAATAACAACAAGGACATGAGAGGAAAATTTTAGACTTTAACACCTATAGCAACAGCAAACACAGCCTAACTCCTAGCTACATAAGTACAAAACTTCACACTATAAATCTATTTATCTCCATT
Organism: Okapia johnstoni; assembly: GCA_024291935.2. Taxonomy (NCBI): domain Eukaryota; kingdom Metazoa; phylum Chordata; class Mammalia; order Artiodactyla; family Giraffidae; genus Okapia; species Okapia johnstoni. The sequence continues at coordinate 35,718,548 of CM044319.1, forward strand.
CCTTACACTCAGTACATTAAGTCCAGCTTTCCACAAAAGAAAGGAAATAAAAGGTGTACTAAAATACAAAACACAGTTTAAAAGACATATGAAGCACCCCATTCAGACTCAGATATAGCAAAATTTTGGCATATCACAACTATGGGAATTTAAGGCAACTATGATTAATATGCTAAAGGCTCTAAAGTGGAAAAAAAAAAAACTAGACAATGTGCAACCAAAGATGGGCATTACAAGCATAGGGATGTAAATTCAATGGAAGAATCAAAATGAACTGATAGGTATCAAAGACTGAAACCAAAATGAAGAATGCCCTTTGATGGACTCATCAATAAACTGGACAGAGGTAAGGAAAGAATCACTGAGTTTGAAAAACATCAATAGAGACTCCAAAAACTAAAATGTAAAGAAAACAGAAGAGTGAAAAAGACATCATAGAATATCCAAGAACTATAAGACAATTACAAATGGTGTAACATTTATTTAATGGGGATACTAGAAGAAAAATAAAATAGAAAGGAACAGAAGAATTATTTGAAGTAACTATCAGTGATACTTTTCCAAAATTAATGACAAACAACCAAACCACATAACCAGGGTACTCAGGGAACAGAAGGCATATGATAAATAAAAACAAACCAAAATAAAGAATACCACCTGGGTAGTCCATATTCAAATTGCAGAAAATCAAATACAAAGAGAAAACTCTTGAAAGAAGCTGGGTAGGGAAATGGGGGTGGTGGAATAATGCTTAGAGAGGAACAAGGATAATATTACATCAGATTTCTTTCAGAAACCATTTCAGCAAAATGAGAGTGAAGTGTTGAAAGAAAAAAATACCACCACCTAAATTTGATATCTAGTGAAATTATCTTTCAAAAGTTGAGAAATAAAAGACTTCCTCAACAAAAATTCAGGAAATTTGTCACCAGGAGACTTGCCTTGCAAGAAATGTTAAAAGAAACTCTTTGGAGAAATGAAAATAATATACCTCATGACCATACTTTAAAAATAAAAATGAAGTAACTATGGCTCAGGCATCTAAACTGGAGCCAGGTGGCCATTATGAACATGGTTTCAGCAACGTTTCTGCATCACTGAAAACTTGAGTTTTCTGAAATCTATCAAACTTAAGAACACCACCAGTCCATTTTCAAAAAAAAATATCTGCTAGCAGCTGCCAGGTGCAGTCTCAAGTTCCCACTTGGTAACTATGCAAACTTGCTTATCAAGCACCCTCACTTCTTGACAGCTCCAACCCTAATTTTTGACAAATAAATTATGCAATTTTGTGGTTTTATGTATACATATCTCCTCCATTTTGTAGTCTGGTAGAATACAATTCAAGCATTTCTTGAATCTGTTATCTCCACGCTATAGTCCTCAGTTTGGCTCGAGTAAAACTCTCTTCTATTCCTTATTTTATCTTGTTTACTGAGTTTGTTGATACTCAGAAACTTGGATCTACGTAAAAAACTATTGGAATAAATGAAGGTAAAATAAAATATTTTATATCGTCTTAATTGAGAAAAGATAATTTGTTCAAAATTATTATAACAATGTATTTGGTGATTATAGGTTATGGGTAAGTGAAATTAATGACAACAGTATCTCAAGGGATGGGGAAAATAATACTCTATAATGTATTAGTATAAATACTCTATAATGCATTTCACTATGTGTGACCTGGTATACTGCTATTTGAAAGTGACTTGGATTAGTTATAAATTTCCATGACAAACCATAAGGTGACCACTGGAAAAGATTTCAAAAAATATAAAAGAGACAAATGGCATATTATAAAATATTAATTAAAATTAGAGAAATGGGAAAACAAAAAATAAAAAGCAGAACAAAGAACAGCAGCAGCAATGAACAGAAAACAACAATAACTGTGGTAGCTATTAATCCAATTATAACAATAATCATTTTAAATATCAATGATATAAATATAGCAATTAAAGGACTGTGACTGTCAGAGTGGATAAATAACTACAATCCAACTATATGTTGTCTATAAGAAACTTACTTTAAGTAAAAAAATACAGATTAAATAGTAAAATCATAGAGAAAAAATATCATATTAACAGTAATCAAAAGAAGCTGGAGTAGTTATATTAATTTCAGAGAAAGCAGATTTGAAAGCATGGAAAATTATCAGGAATAAAGAGAGCCATTGCAAAACTCTAATGGGGTAAATTCTCCAACAAGACATAAAATTCCTTGATATGCATGCACCTAACAACAGAGCATCAAAAGACATGAGACAAAAACTAATCGAACTGCAAAGAAAGACAGATGGATCCATTATTATAGTTGAAGACCTCAACACCCCTCTGTCAGTAACATACAGATACAGTAAGCAGAAAATCAGTGGGACCACAGCTGAACTGAACAGCACCACCAATCAACTGAATATAATTGACATTTATGTAGAATATTTCATCTAACAATAGCAGAATACACATTCTTCTCAAGCTTTTAAAGAACATTCACCAAAACAAAGCATATTTCTGGGCCATAAAACACACGTTCACAAACCGAAAAGAAATCATACAAAAAGAAATCATACAAAGTATGCTCTCAGGACACAATGCAATTAAACTACAAATCAAAAACAGAAAGATGGTTGTGGAACACTCAAATACTTGAGGATTAAATAGAACATCTCTAAATAATACATGAGCAAAGAAGAAATCTCAAAAGAAATTAAACATTATTTTGAACTAAATCAAAATGAAAATAGAGCTTATTAAAATTTGTGGAATACAGTAAAAGCAGCACTTGGAGGGAAATTTACAACACTGAATTCACATATTAGAAAATAAGTATTGTCTAAAATCAATAACCTAAACTTCTACCTTAGAATACTAGAAAATCAAATTAAATTCAAATAAGCAGAATGAAAATACTGAAAATTAGAGTTGAAATCAATATAATGAGAAACAGAAAATCAACAGTGAACATAACTGAAACCAAAAGCCGTTTCTTTGAAAAAGTCAATAAAAAATTGATAAACCTCTAGATGGGTTAACTAAGAACAAAGGAAGAAGAGAGGGAGGAGAGAGTGAGTGAGTGAAAGAGAGAGAAGACAAAGCGCTAATAACAGCAATGAGCAAGAGGTCACGACTACCACTGAAATTCCTCATGGCTACTGAAGGATAATAAAACAGCACTATGAACAAGCTTATAACCTCAAATTTCTTAGCTTAGGTGAATGGACCAAGTCCTTAAAACACATGATATGCTAAAACTCACACAAGAAGAAATCTATAATCTGAATAGATCTATATATATTAAAGATACTAAATCAATAATTAATAACCTACCAAAGCAGAAAGCATCAGGCCCAGATGGGTTGAATTCTACCAAAAATTTAAAGTGTTAGTTGCTCAGTCATGGGATCTTTGTGACCCCAGAAGGAAAAAAATACTATCAATTCTTGACAACTTACTTCTAAAAATTAAAGCAGAAGACATGATTTCTCAATTCATTGTTTGAGGCCAGCATTATCCTATTACCAAAACTAGACAAAGACATTATAAAAAAAAGAATACTCTTTAATATTGCTCATGAACATATATGCAAAAATTCTCAAGAAAATATTAGCAAATAATATCCAACAACATATAAAAATACTAATACATCATAGAAAAGTATGATTTATTCTGGGTATACAATATAGGTTCAACATATGACAATCAATCAGTGTACTCTATCCTATCAACAGACTAAGTAAAAAAAAAATCATATAATCATACCTGCATATGCACAGAAGGCACTTGACAAAACCCAACACTTATGTATGATTTAAAATTCTCAGAAAACTTGGAATATAGAAGACTTTTTCACCTTGCTAAAGAATATCAACAAAAAACCTGTAGTTAGCATCACACTTGATGGTGAGAAACCAGATGCTGTACTGCTAAAATTAGGAGTGATGTAAGAATGTCCCTTCTCATTACTTCTATTTGATAACATACTGGAAGTCCTAGATAACGCAATAAGCAAAAAAATGAAATAAAATGTGTCATATTGGAAAGAAAGACATAAAACTGTCTTTTCTGAAAATTACACACTTGTCTACACAGATAACTGTAAAGAATCAACAATAGCAATAATAACCAAGATGGGAAAGAAAAAAAAAACCTTCCTAGAACAAATAAATTATAACAAGGTGCAGGATATAAGGTTAATATAAAAAGTCAACTGCTTTCTTGTATAAAAGCAATGAATAATTAGAATTTGAAAGTAAAAACATAATACATTTACATTAGAAACAATAATATATAAAATACTAAAGTATCAGTCTAACAATATATATATAAGATTTATATGAAAAAAAGTACAAAATTGATGAAAGAAATCAAATAAGTTTTAAATATATGGAGGAACATTCCATGTACATGACTAGATGCAATATAATCAAGATGTTAGCTCCTCCAAAGTTGGTCTATATATTACAAGCATTTCCAATCAAAATCCTAGCAAATTCTTTTGTAAATACAGACAAACTGATTCTAAAGTTTATATGGAAAGGCAAGAGTTCCAAAAAGTCAACACAGTAATTAAATATAAACAAATTCAGAGGACTGACACAATTCAACTTGAAGACTTACTATAAAGATTAAGCATTTAAGACAGTGTGATATTGTCAAAGAACAGATAAATACAAGAATGGAATAATGATATACGGCCCAGAAACAGATCCACACAAATATAGTCAACTGATCTTCAACAAAGAAGGAAAGGCAGTTCAATGAAGAAAAGGTAGTGTTTTTAACAAATGGTGCTAAAACAACTGGGCATCCACATGTAGAAAAGTAAGTCCAGATACAGAACACTTTAATAAAAATTGACTCAAAATGGACCATAGACCTAAATGTAAAATGCAGAACTGTAAAACTCCTGGAAGATAACATAGTAGAAAATCCAGTTGACCTTGGGTTTGGTAATGTTTTCTCAGATATAATGTCAAAGAACAACCCATGGAAGAAATATTGATAAATTGGAATTCATTAAGATAAAAAATGACTTCTCTGTGAAAGACACTGTTAAGAGAATGAAAAGACAGATCAAAGACTAGAAGAAAATACTTTCAAAACATGTATCTGATAAGGGCTGGTATCCAAAATATACAAAGAACTCTAAACTCACAACAGTAAGAAAAATAAAACAGACAAGAGATCTGAATAGACCTCTCACCAAAGGAGAAAAACAGATGGAAAATAAGCATGTGAAAAGATGCTAAACATCATATGATATGAAGTGACTGCAAATTAAGACAACAAGATACTACTACACACTTATTAAAATAGCTGAAATGTAAAACCCTGATAACATCAAATGTTGGCCAGGGTGCGAAGCAAAAGGTGCTTTCATGACACAGTCACTTTTGAAGAGAGTTTGGCAATTTCTTACAAAACTAAACATAAATTCATCATCATAGCAAGAATAGTGCACATTGGTATTTAAGCAAATAAGCTGAAAATTACATTCACATAAAAATTGGCACCTGAATGTTTACAGCAGCCTTATTTATAATTGCTGAAACTTGGAGGTGATAGTAAAATGATCACTGGTTGCCAAGGGTTTGGGGAGAGGGAAGGTGGAATTAGTAGAGACAGTAAAGAAGATTCTTAGAGTAGTGAAACTACTGTGTATTATATATTACTGCTGGATATATGCCATTATACACTTGTCCAAGTTCAAAGAATGTACAGCACAGAGTGAACTCTAATGTAAACTATGAGTTTCAGTAATGTATCAGTATCGGTTCATCTGCTGTATCAAATGTACTAAACAACCTATACTAATGCAAGATATGTGTATGAAACAGTACATGTGTGGAGAGGGAGTGATGAGGAGATACACGGGAGCTCTCGATTTGCTGTTCAATTTTTCTGTAAACCCAAAATTACTCTAAAAAATAAAGTCTATTAATTTAAAAAACAGAAAAAAAGCCAACTTTTTTAGTTAAAAAAAAAAAAAAAGCCAACTATAGGCTGAAAACATTTTATGTAATATTCCAATAGAGAATATTAACAAGCAATGTTTGTACAGATCCCACATACATACCGAGACAATAATCACCCCAATTGTCTGCTTAATCTTTTGTTTCACAGAGGCAGGCAATAAAAGGCAGAAAAGCACTCTTCAATGGACTCGCCAAGTTATATGGCAAAAATCAGAATGAAGCATCAAAGACAAAATATTCTCATTTGTAAAGCAGAATGGGGGAAAAAAAATCATCACATTACTTTGTACTGAAATAGCAGAGATAGTCCTTTGAGCCAGTTGTGGATCCTAAGAAAACAGCAACTGATGATAATGATTAATTCCATCCATGAGTGTTTCATTGTTTGATAATTCCAACTATTGAAAGCCATCTTAATTTGGAAGAAATTTAGCAATATACCAGTGATTACACTTAAGAACTTCTGAGGGAAAAGTAAACAGGTATTATATTTAATATACTTTTATGGTGTATGTCATGACACTATAATACAGTGTAAAGTAAAACAATTACAAATAATTCTGAAGCCTAAACTATTGCTTTTAAAAGTTTTAGTTCATTTCCTCTAAAATATGTCTTTCTAATTATTGCTTTGCAAGATAATGTTTGTATCAAATCAATGCCAAAGAAAACATTCTTGGATTATAAGGTATTATTATTACTATAAAATATTTACAACCCAGAAATAAGAGAATCTGCTTAATCCTCAAAACAAAGTAAACAAACAAAAATAAGTTTAAATGAAAAATATTTATATAGCTTATATTCTAAATTTGAGAATTATTTAAATTTTGTCATTATAATAAACCACTTAGTATTTTTATTACTGTAATAACCAAAAAAACAATTTTTTTATGGAAGGAAAGAGTCTTTAAATTCTATAGTGCTTTACAATTTTCAAAATTTTACACATATGATTTCATGTAATCCCATAATAACCCTTTTTTCCCCTAATACTATATTACCTTAGCTTTTTCCCTTTCCACACTGGTAATCCCACTAGTTTGTCTTTCAAATATGAGTCTGTTTCTTTTTTGTTTTATTCCCTAGTTTGTTGTATTTGTTTAGGTTCCACATATAAATGATATCATACCATATTTGTCTTTCTCTGACTTATCTCACTTAGCATATTGCCCTCTGAGACCATCCATGTTGCTACAAATGTCAGAATTTCATTCTTTTTTATGGCTGAGCTGTATTCTACTGTCACACCTTCTTTATCCATTCATCTCTTGATGGGCACTTAGGGCACATGATCTATTTTTTTTAGCTGATTAATATATTGATAAAACATGAAAATGGATGACTCATCCTATATAGTTGCACTATTAACTACTCTGGAGTTCAGTGTACTTCTGGCCTAGACTCAAAAATTTTTACACTTGACATTGAAAGCTTTTCTAGAGAAACTTTTAAAAACTCAATCCCAAACCTGATTATAATTTTCCCATTGTAGAAAATCATGAAGAAATTTGTTATACAATTACACTGTAAAATATTTAGGTGAATCATGATATAAACACTGAAGACCTCCTACCTTAACACGGCATTTCTTCCATCACTCCTCGTACACCAAACCTGGCGGGTTTGATAACCTATCTCTATGTCCCATGACTTGGACTGGTGATGCACCTTGTAACTGTGATGTCCGAAAGTGACCAACTCCTTCGACTCAGAGCTAAAATCCAGAACGGTTCTTCCACTTAGGTTAAGTTCTTTGAGATGAGGCAGCCTACATTTACTCCATGGTCCAACTTTAAGGCTAAACGTATATTCCTCTGCCCCAAGAGGACAAGAAATGGGAGCATCACAGGCTCTTGACTCAGTCAAGTTAGGACACTGTGACCCTCCATAGAGAGGAGGGGCAATAGCTGAGCGAGTTCTGTGCTGTAACTGCTTCCCACACCCATTGCTACACGTAGACCACGGCGAGAACTCAGACACCACACAATCCCGTGGGCAAGGGATGAGGCACGCTTGTTCCGTCGGGGGCTGAGGGACAAAGTGTTCACATATCTCATTCACAACCATGGTTCTGTTCAGCTTCTGAACACAGTGCACTGTCCGATGCTGCAACCCGTGCTGGGCAGTCACACACTCTGCGGTCCGAGGCCTGGCTGGGTCCAGGGCAGGAGGAGCAAGTACACAGTGGTGCCAGTCAGAAACCTCCCACTGGAAGAGGTCTCTGTGCCAATCACAGACTCGGAAGCAGCTTCTTTCCTTTGGAGGTCTGTTGTGCTCATCACAGTTAGACAGGTGGCTCGTCCACCCCTCAGAGTGGAAACACCACAGGGCACGACTCTGGCTTCCGCCTGGCCCACAATTTCCTGTACACCTTCCCCAGGGGCCTGTGGGCAGAAAAGACAAAGAGGTTGATTACTACAAGACCCCAAGCCACCATCCACAGAAAAATAGGTCATTCTCTACACCTTGAGACACAAGCAGTGTGAAGTTGTGAAATATGAAAAAAATATCTAACTTAGTGGTTAAAAAAGTGAATTCTACATCAGTTGGCCCTTCTTGAAATCTCCAATCCATCTCTTATAGCAATGTCAACTTGTATGAATTACCTCAAATTTCTAAATCTTAGTTTCCCACCTATAGGAGAAGATAATTAAAGTGCTGACTTGTAGAGTTTTTCTGAGGATCAGTAATAAAATGTGATGCCAAGTAACAATACACATACAATAAATGATTGGTATCATTATAATTATTATGTCTCAAAGCCTATATACCTAACTCAATATTAATACTTTCAAGTTAGGCAGAGTTTCATCTAAAAGAAAAGCCCCAAATCCAGGATTTTAATAAACTAGGATTTTTCATGTTTCCAATTCTCCAGCTCACAACCGAAGTATAAGCTCAGAAGAAAAAGACATTTAAAAAAATAACTTGCAAACACATCCTAAATATATATTTGCTTTCTAAATACTGTTCTCAGTTTTGGTTTTTACTTACAGAATGAAAAAAAAAAAATCTGATACAGGGGTAAAAGTGAAGTTAATAAAAGCAGCAGTACTGAACTGTCTGTGGAAATTCTGCCCCTGCAATCCCTGAAATATGCTGGCTGGGCAAAGCTTCCAAGGGCATCCCTGGTGGCTCAGTGGTAAAGAATCCTCCAGTGCAGGAGACATAGGAGGTATGGGTTTGATCCCTGGGTCAAGAAGATCCCCTGGAAGAGCAAGCGTGGCAACCCACCCCAGTATTCTGGCCTGGAAAATTCCAAGGACAGAGACGTCTGGCGGGGTACAGTCTATGAGGTCGCAGAGTCAGACATGACCTAGCAACTAAACAACGGTAACTTCCAGCATTAGCTTGTAATATGCCAAATCTTTTAATTAATGAATTAGTTTTATGAGAAAGTTTCAAGAAATGGACAGATAAAGGAGCTACCCACGATGTTTCTCGCTTTTCTTTTTGCATCCTAACTATAAACACACTAGCTGGCCTCATCCATTAGGCTGATCATCGATCTTTCCACAAAGACAGCAAGTAATCACATTTTGTGTCAAGGGGGAAAAAAAATAGTTTCCTCCTTTTCTCTTTACTTAAATATTTAATAAGAGCCTGTAAAAAGAAGTCTATCACTTAACCGTGTTATGTTTGCCCCTTTATTAGGTTTGGAATCACCATAAAGGCAACTCATACCCTGAGAAATCATTTAATTTCCACAAGCCAGAGAAAGAAGGTGAAGTCTTTCTTTCTTTCCTCAAATCTGATCAAACTCCAACATGTCACTTAATTAGTCCCTGGAATGTATTTTCAAGCACATCCAGTACACTTCTAGGAGCAGTAAATGTGTATAGTAACATGCATTTAGGAAGAGACATGTGCCTCCCCAGAGAAACAGGTATTTGCATTTGCTGCAATGAGGATCTCTCACTGTGGCAGGGCAATACTTTTGAGGTTGCAATGTACCCAGTCCACCAGTTCTTTTCCCCAGCCCTGTTCTGGGTGTGCAGACCTGCTATTCTAGGCAATACCATGTTGACAATTTCAGTGCTGATAATTTCTGTCACTTTGTGAAAGAGACTAAAATGTACCCTCATCTTCTTTCGGTGTTGCCACACTCGAGTGTGGTGCTCCATTTCTTGTTGAAGCAGGCAGAGTTTTAGCCTACAGTCACCAAAATGCCCTTTGGTTCCCCACACTCTTTCCTGGGTGAGCTGTCCCAGCACTGTCTCCTCAGGTACAGTCAGTGTACATGGAAAGGGCAGCGTTCAGCACAGGTTGATTCAATCAACCATCTTTAATTCTGATTATTTCCTCCTGAATCACCCACAGTTTAGTATTCTGTACACTGAGATGTTCACTGTGACATGATAGTTATGATAGGCTCCAGTTGTCTAGATGTTCTGAAACAGATTTAGGTTCAGTATGCCACTCCCTGTCCAGCATCCCAGACCATACATGAGAATATTTACTATTATTAAAAAAGCAAAATACAAAACCCAAATCCACAGTCACTATTTCAAAAAATATATGATTGTAGGAAACTTTTTAAATCTTTAGATTTTAATCATTTAAAATTATTTAATAATTTTTATCAATTAAAATTAGATTTTAATTTTTGATCTATCCAGGAGTTTGGGATTAACATATACAGGCAAATTCTTTACTGCCTGAGCCACCAGGAAGGCCCAAAATATACATACTAGTGTATATAAAATAGACAACCAATAAGGACTTATTGTATAGCACAGGGCACTGTACTCAACATTTTATAATAACCAACAAGGGAAAAGAATCTGAGAAAGCATATATATATATATATATATATATATATATATACACATATATATATATATATATATATAGTGTGTGTGTGTGTGTGTGTGTGTGTATATAAAGAACATATATAAAACTGTTCATATATATAACTGACTATATGACAGTTTACATATATATATATATATATATATAAACTGACTATATACTCAATTTATATATACCTATGTTCAGTTTATATATATACATACTGCAGTATGTGCTCAGACACTCAGTCATGTCCGACTCTTTGTGACCCTATGCACTGTAGCCCACCAGGCTCCTCTACTCATGGGATTTCCCAGCAAGAATACTGTAGTGGATTGCCATTCCCTACTCCAGGGGATCTTCCTGACCCAGGGATCAAACCCAGGTCTCTTGTGTCTCCTGCACTGGCAGCCAGATTCTTTACCCTGGCACCACCTGGGAAGTCCATATATATAAGTATATATAATAACTATATATAATGTATATAACATGTATATAACTAAATCATTTTGCTGAACACCCAAAATTAACACAACATTGTACATCAACTATACTTCAATTAAAAAAAAATAAAATCTGTTTTGAATGATCTAAAACAGTTATTAGTTAAAATGAAAACAAAGCTTTTTTTGCAAAAACACTGGGTTTTAAAATATAGGCTGTCAGTTTATCTTTGTTTAGGTATCAAGTATATACAACTTTATACTTAGGATTTATTCCTGTATATTAAAGAATGTAAGACCAAAATAGTGGAGCCTCTTCTAACCAATCTTGAAAAGCTAACAGTAAACTTAATCAATCTAGAACTTCTTACAAAGTGATCCTTATTCTTAATTTTAAAATATTTGATTAACACATTTTCTTATTATTAACATTCTGTTTTCTTCTAAGTTTTTGCCCATTTTCAAAACTGTTAAGGTAGCTTTTTATTATTTGAAATCAACATTTTAAACTATATAAATTACTATTCTTCCCTTAGCTTTCATTTCTCCATCTATATAGAATTTTACCAAACAGCCAAATTTTTTTCTGTATCAATGGAAGACAAAATATAATTATTAACAATTATCCTTCAATTAAAAACAAATAAATAAAAAGAAATAAATACTACCATTTGTTAAAGGCTAGTGGTGGTATGCTGTGCTTGGTTTCTTGTTAAATATTCAGGAATTTTACCAGGTGGTCATTAAATCATTCATGATTTAAAATCAGCCATGGTGGGAGTATTTACACCACACTATAAATCAAGGCAAATCAAGGATTTCTTTTTTTTTTTTTTAAACAGCGAGCCAGTTGGTTTATCTTACATCACTGGTGACTTGACAAGTGCCTTCCTTCCTTCTGTTCCTTATAACAATCCCATGAAGTGGGGCTACTTTGCTCATTTTATCAGTTGAGGGAAATGGAACTCATAGAAGTTACAATGCACACCCAAGTTACACAACTAGTATGTGATAGACTAGAATGAAACTCCAGATCTTTGTGACCCCAAGCTTTGGCTCCTGCCCTACATTTGAAAAGACCCTTTTCTATAGTGGCCATTGGTATGTGTCATCCTAAAATCACAAGGCAAATCCATTTCTTCGCTTAGCTACAATCTTTCCAATTTGTTAATATTCCTTTGGATGTGAGTAGAACAAGTCATCAAGGTGGTGGGGGCGCAGGATTTCCCCCTCTTGACCCTGGAAATTTAGGACAGCAGTTTTTGCATACTAAGATACGTGCATGTTTATAAACTTTAGTCAGTGCATTTAGGAAGGCATGGTCGAGGGAGGATAGTTTTTCCACATGTTAAAGCGAACTTTGCAGACAACTGAAAAGAATCTGAATAACAGGTAAATGTAACGTGAATTGGCTATGCTTGGAAAAAATGAAAAACAAATTGTAAACAAGACGTCTGAGATATGACAAGACCTCTCAGCAATTGACCTATAACAATTTGCATTTTTCAGACATGGAGAGAAAAATGTGCCCCATGATTTATTCAGTTGGGTTTGGCTATGAACTTAAAACACACACTAGTGAAAATAACACAGCCCTGAGGGATTTTTCCATTGCAAAAAACATGCACATTGAAGTAAAATGTGACCTGCAGTATGACAAATCTTAAATCCCTTGTCCACGTGCAGAAATAGAAGAGCTGATTAAAATTTTGAGCAGTTGCATGAAAAAAAGAATATCACTTTTAAATTTGACTTATATATAAAGCATATGGTTATATTCAGAATATACATCTGAGATAAATAATCTAAAGAAACAAATAAGAAACCTATGTGCAAACAATAATCATTATATATTTCTTAATTAGAAATAAGCTTCAAGCTACACAAATAAAACAAAATTTTCATTACTCTAGGAGATGGACCCTAGAAGATACTGCTCTGATTTATGTCAAAGAGTGTTCTGAATGTTTTCCAGAATTTTATAGCATCTGGTCATATAATTAGGTCTTTAATTCATTTTGAGTTTGGAGATTCCTTAAAAAACTAAAGATAGAGCTACCATACAATCCAGAAATCCCATTCCTGGGCATATATATGTAGAAATCCACATTTCATATATATATATATATATATATATATATATATATATATATATATGCACCCCAAAGTTCATTGCAGCTCTATTTACAATAGCCAAGACATGGAAAAAAACCTAAATGTCCATCAACAGATGAAAGGATAAAGAAGATGTGGTGCATATATACAATGGAATATTACTCAGCCATAGAAAATGATGAAATAATACCATCTGTAGCAAAATGAATGGACTTAGAGATTATCATACTAAGTGAAGTCAAAGAAAGACAGACATATCAATTATATGTAGAATCTAAAAATGATACAAATGAACTTATTTGCAAAACAGAAACAGACTCACAGACTTAGAGAACAAATTTATGGTTACCAAAGGGGAAAGGGAGGTAGAAGAAAGGATAAATTAGGAGGTTGGAATTAACATATACCCACAACTATGTGCAAAAGAGATAATCAACAAGAACCCACTGCCAAGCATAAAGAATGCTATTCAATACTATGTAATAAACTATATGGGAAAAGAATCTGAAAAAAAGAATATATACATATGTGTGTATATATATATACACATACATACAGATGACACCACCCTTACAGCAAAAAGTGAAAAAAAAAAAAACAAAACATCAACTAAAGAGCCTATTTATAAAAGTAAAAGAGGAGAGTTAAAATGGTGGCTTAAAACTCAACATTCAGAAAACTAAGATCATGGCATCCGGTCCCATTGCTTCATGGCAAATAGATGGGGAAACAATGGAAACAGTGACAGACTTTATTTTGGGGGGCTCCAAAATCACTGCAGATGGTGACTGCAGCCATGAAATTAAAAGATGCTTGCTCCTTGGAAGAAAAGCTATGACCAACCTAGATAGCATATTAAAAAGCAAAGATATTACTTTGCTGACAAAGGTCCATCTAGTCAAAGCTATGGTTTTTCCAGTCATGTATGGATGTGACAACTGGACTATGAATAAAGCTGAGTGGCAAAGAATTGATGTTTTTGAACTGTGTTGTTAGAGCAGACTCTTGAGAGTTCCTTGGACTGCAAGGAGATCCAACAAGCCCACCCTAAAGGAAATCAGTCCCGAATATTCATTGAAGGAATGATGCTGATACTTCAATACTTTGGCCACCCGATATGAAGAACTGACTCATTGTAAAAGACCCTGATGCTGGGAAAGATTGAAGGCAGGAGAAGAAGAGGATGACAGAGGATGAGATAGCTGGATGGCATCACCAACTCGATGGACATGAGTTTGAGTAAGCTCCAGGAGCTGGTGATTGACAAGGAAGCCTGGTGTGCTGCAGTCCATGGGGTCACAGAGAGTCAGACATGACTGAGCGACTGAACTGAAGCTGAATCACTTTGTTGTACAGCAGAAAGTTTTAATACAACATTGCAAATCAACTCTACACCAATATAAAATAAAAATTTAAAACAAAATTGAGAACAATTAAAGGTTTAAAAGTTTAATTACATACATAATTACATATATAAGTTTTAAACTAAAACTTGAAAACATTTCAATGGTGTAATAGGAATAGTAATTTTCTACTTGTTTACCTGCACTAAGATTACGTAAAATCACCATCCACCTGTGACTCATTACCCTTTCTATGAGATAAACACAGCTACTCTGCAATAAACTGTGAAGTATTTGAAGTCACATCAGTTTTAATTAACATGCTAACATTTTGGTATAGAAGTAAATTTTCTGGACACAGGGTAGCATCTATGAAATCTCAATTACATTCACCTTTAAAACTCTATGATTCCTCTTTTTTTGTCTGGGTTTTTGCAGAAAGTGAAAATCTGTGAATGTTCTAATGTAATATTCCTCTAAAAGTAGAAAAGTGCTGGCAAATTGTATTCTCTTAATTAAGTTATCCTTAAGTGGATTAGTTTTGATGAATGCATCACCCAATCTAAATCATCACAGTTAAGGCAGCCCACTGGATGCCTGAATTTTAAGTGTGGTATTAAGAAGCCTAAAACCAAGGGGACAAAAAAAGCACTCCAGAGAACAGGGAATAAACATATTCCCAGGAGCGTTCACACTGTGCTCGCCACTGTTTGAAGTAGCAACCTTGATTTAATACCATTCACACAAAAGGAAGAGATGTTTGTTTTATTATTCACTTTCTTTCAACCACAGCTTTTATTATCCTGACATTGGTTTATATTTAAGTCAACCAAGAACACTGAGGAATGACATGGATGACATGGCTGAGCTTTACTGTTCTAAACAAATTATTGGTGGATAATTACTATGCCAAAGCACTCAGAAACCTGAGCATTACACAATGTGACATAAAACAGCATTGATCCACTTATAAGATGTTTCATCTACAAGAAATTGCTTGGAATTTCTGTCATAACTTTCACATCTCAAAAAGCTTTCACATTGATCATGGAGAAATTAAAGTAATATCTCCATTACACAGTGGACAATTATCTAGGAAATCACACTTTCTAAAATAAATCAAAGAACCCAAGGGACAAGAAAAAGTGGCCAGTGAGCATTTATTCACTGAAGCAACCATTATTCATTATCTGCTATTTGACAAGCAGTGTATTAGACTCTGGGAATATAAAAATGAATGAGACATCAAATACATCTCTTAATAACTGTGCACTAAATATAATGCCTACATGCTTATGAAAGGACATCAGGCCCCTCAGGGTTGTCTACACTTAGCTTGTAAATAGCCTTAACAATCTTAATTTTGTTTCCCAGGGTTTATTAAATCGAAAGCAGAAGCCCAGAAGTTGAGAGGGACCACTGACGGCAGGTACACTGATGAAAGTCAGAAGAGATGATAGTTCCTCAGTCTATATTTCAAAATATATTAT
This sequence comes from Okapia johnstoni, assembly GCA_024291935.2. Taxonomy (NCBI): domain Eukaryota; kingdom Metazoa; phylum Chordata; class Mammalia; order Artiodactyla; family Giraffidae; genus Okapia; species Okapia johnstoni. The sequence goes on from CM044319.1 coordinate 35,734,710, forward strand.
GATAATTAATAACTTCCACTAGCAGGGGATGTATAAAGTCACCCAGCACTTCCTAACCTTTCAGAGCAAACCTGCTCATTAGATATATCCATTTGTGAGTTATGCCTCTGATAGCAACAGGCACACAACACAGAAAATGGAGACACAGAAAAAAAATTAATGGGAAGACATTTAAACCTTAATGCATTTTATTTATTTTATGGATTTTATTAGATTTTTTTTCATTAGAGTATAGTTGATTTACAATGTTGTGTTAGTTTCAAGTGGGCTTCCCAGGTGGTGCTAGTAGTAAAGAACCTGCCTGCCAATGCAGGAGACATAAGAGACATGGGTTCAACCCCTGGATAGGGAAGATCCTTGGAGGAGGGCACCATGGACAGAGGAGCCTGGTGGGCTTACAGTCCATAGGGTTGCAAAGAGTCGGACATGACTGAAGCGACTTATCATGTAGCACAGCACATTAGTTTCAGATATACAGAAAAGTGAATGAGCCTTACAAATACATACACCCACTCCCCATATAGGCCATTACAGAGTATTGAGTAGAGTTCCCAGTGCTATAGAGTAGATCCTTATTAGCTCTCTGTTTTATATATAGTAGTATGTATATGTCAAACTCAATCTTCCAATTTATTCTTCCCCATCTTAACACCTGGCAACCATAAATTTGTATTCTACATATGTAACTCTGTTTCTGTTTTGTACAATAGATGTGTTCATTTGTACCCTTCTTTTAGATTCCATATGTAAGCAATATCATATGATACTTGTCTCTCTCATTTAATTCACTCACCACAACAGTCTCTAGGTCTATCCACATTAATGAAAATGGCATTATTTCATTCTTTTTTATGGCTTAACAATATTCCACTGTATATATGTAACACATGTTCTTTATCCATGTCTCTGTTGTAAAAAACACAATGTCACGGAGGTTAAACATGTTACTAAATGACCAGTGGATCACTGGAGAAATAAAAGAGAATATACAAAAATACCTAGAGACAAACGACAAAGAAAATACAATGATCCAAAAACAATTGACACAGAAAAAGCAATTCTAAGGGAGAAATTTATAGCAATACAATTTTACCTCAAGAAACAAGAAAAATCTCAAATGAACAACCCAACCTTACACCTAAAGCAACTAGAGAAAGAAGAACCAACAAAACCCAAATTTAGTAGAAGGAAATAAACCATAAAGATTAGAGTGGAAATGAAAGAAGTAAAGACAAAGAAAACAGCAGCAAAGATCAATGAAACTAAAAACTGGTTCTTTGCGAATATAAACAAAACCTTTAGCCAGACTCATCAAGAAAAAGAGGAAGAGGACTCAAGTCAATAAAATTAGAAAGGAAAAAGCAGTTACAACGGACAAAACAGAAATATCAAGGATCATAACACACTACTACAAGTAACTATGAACCAATAAAATGGACAACCTAGAAGAAATGGACAAATTCATACAAAGGTACAACTTTCCAAGGCTGAACCATGAGGAAATATATGATATGAACAGAGAAATCACAACTACTGAAATTGAAATTGTAGCAATCACAAGTATTGAAATTGAAATTATGATTAAAAATCTCCCAACAAACAAAAGTCTAAGATCAGCTGACTTCACAGGAGAATCTATGAAGTATTTAGAGAAGACTTAACACCTACCCTTTTGAAACTCTTCCAAAAAATTGTAGAGAAAGAAACACTCGCAAGCTAATTATACAAGGCCACCAATACCCTGGTAATAGAACCATACAAAGATAGTATACAACAAAAAAAGAAAATTATAGGCCAATGTCACTGATGAACACAGATGCAAAATTTCTAAACAAAATACTGAATGTAACAATACATTAAAAGGATCATACACCATGATCAAGTGAGATTCATTCAAGGGATACAAGGACTCTAGAATACCCACAAATCAATCAATGTGATACTCCACACCAACAAATTGAAGAATAAAAACCATATGATCCACTGAAAAATGTCCACTGACAGATAAATGAACACAGAAATTGTGGTACATATATACAATGGAATATTACTCAGCTATTAAAAAGAACACATTTGAGTCAGTCTTAATGAGGTGTATGAACCTAGAGCCCCTTATAGAGTTAAGTCAGAAAGAGACAAATATTGCATATTAACACATGCATATGGAATCTAGAAAGATAGTACTGATGCATCTATCTGCAGGGCAACAACGGAGACACAGACATAGACAACAGACTTGTGGACACAGTCGGGGAAGGAGAGGGTAGGATGAATTGAGAGAATAGTATGGAAACATATACATTACCATATATAAAATAGATAGTATGTGGGAATTTGCTGTGTGACACAGGGAGCTCAACCCAGTGCTCTGTGACAACCTCAGAGTAGGATGGGGTAGAATGGGGAGGAAGATGGGAGGGGGTTTTAGGAGGGAGGGGATATATGTATACCTGTGACTCATGTTTATGTATGGCAGAAACCAAGAAAATATTGTAAAACAATTATCCTCCAATAAAAAGATACAGAAAAATTTACTTAAAAAAATATGATCATCTCAATAGATGTAGAAAAAGCTTCTGACAAAATTCAACTCCCATTTATGATAAAAACTCCCCAGAAAGTAGGCAAAGAAGGAACCTACTTCAGTGTAATAAAGGACATGTATGACAAACCCATGACAAACATCATTTTTAATTGTGAAAAACTGAAAGCATTTCCTCTCAGATCAGCAATAAGACAGGATGTCCACTCTGGCCACTATTATTCAACATAGTTTTGGAAGATCATGGCATCTAAACTTGCACATGTACATTAATGACTATCAAGGAAAACGCCTGAAGATTCCACAAGAAAACTGGAATTTGGTAAAGTCGCAGGATATAAAGTTAATGCACAAAAATATCTTGCATTCCTATACACTAACAATAAAGGATCAGAAAGAGAAATCAGGGAAACATTCCCATTTACCATCACATCAAAAAATATGATCAAGAGTGCCTGGAGAAATATCAATAACCTCAGATATGCAGATGACACCACCCTTATGGCAGAAAGTGAAGAGGAATTAAAGAGCCTCTTGATGAAAGTGAAAGAGGAGAGTGAAAAAGTTGGCTTAAAGCTCAACATTCAGAAAACTAAAGATGGCATCCGGTCCCATCACTTCATGGCAGATGGGCTCCAAAATCACTGCAGATTTACTGCAGCCATGAAATTAAAAGACACCTGCTCCTTGGAAGAAAAGCTATGACCAAACTAGACATCATTTTAAAAAGCAAAGACATTACTTTGCTGACAAAGGTCCATCTAGTCAAAGCTCTGGTTTTTCCAGTAGTCATGTATGGATGTGAGAATTAGACAATAAAGAAAGCTGAGTGCCAAAAAAATTGATGCTTTTGAACTGTGGTGTTGGAGAAGACTCTTGAGAGTTCCTTGAACTGCAAGGAGATCCAACCAGTTCATCCTAAAGGAGATAAGTCTTGAATATTCATTGGAAGGACTGATACTGAAGCTGAAACTCCAATATTTTGACCACCTGCTGAAAAGAACTGACTCATTGGAAAAGACCCTGATGCTGGGAATGATTGACGGTGGGAGGAGAAGGTGACGACACAGGATGAGATGGTTGGATGGTATCACCGACTCAATGGAGATAAGTTTGAGCAAACTCTGGGAGTTGATGATGGACAGGGAAACCTGGTGTGCTGCAGTCACAAAGAGTCAGACAAGACTGAATGACTGAACTGAACTGAAAAAGCATAAAATAGCATTTTAAAAAAATTCCATTGTACTTTTCATAGTAATCAAAAAACCCTCAGTGATACTAAAACTATTTTCAAAATACATATTTGGGACCTTGAAAAATAAGTTTAGAAAAATTTAACAGCAACAATTGAGAGATACTAAACATTTTCATAAGTATAAAGATACACTTTTGAATATTTTTCATGATTTCAAATTCCAGACCACCACAAAGTATCTTGACTGCATATTTATACTTCCAGTAAGCATATACATTGCTGCTAACATCCTAATTTCTTTTTGCATGATTGTGTTCTATTTGACATCTAATAGCATGTTCTAAGTCCATTTCATGGACAGATGCCTCTGTCACTTATCATTTATGATTATAAATTATTAGTTGCCAGTAGCCAGAACATCCATTAAAAGAAGCTTGACCACAGAGCAGATTAGAAATCTATCTGAATGGCTAATCGGTTCAGGCAAACACCACAGAGACAGAAAACTACCTTTTAAAAACTGCTTATCAATATTTCTGGTTTCTAAAAATTCTGAAGCCTAAAAGGGCATCCAAACCTCATATACTTCATTGCATCCTGACATAAAGTGGGTCTTTTCAGATCACTCAAATCTACAGACTGCAAACCACCAAGATTGTGGGAATGGAAAGGAAATCTTATAGCCCAGTTTTTGGAGCAGGGAGTGAAGTCCAAACAAATTCCATGACTTGCTCAAGGTCACACAGTCATTTGGAGCAGAAATGGAATGGACGATGGCCTTCCAGAAGCCCAATCCAGTGATCTTTACAGTATATAACACTGGTTTCTGTTACAACACTCTACAACTGCAAGAGGAGAAAAGGGCTCCATCAACGGTCTGTCATCCAAGGTACGGGAAGGGATGGGAGGAAAAACAGAACAAATAGAAATGCACATTATGTAAGCAACAAACTAACTGTGAATGCTGAGGGAATTTAATCTCCTAGATCATCACCTAGGAACACACTGCTTCCCAGAGGCCCTTCACAGTTGATTACATGAAATGGGATCCTTCCTGCCTCTGTGTGCATGAGAACATGGGCAAAGTTACTATTTGGGTACATCCACCAAGGTTCAGGGGTTCAGCACACAAAGAAAGTCACAGGCACCAATAAGAAGTGATGTGTCCTTTGAATAAATATAGCATTAATAGTAACAGCTGTCATTTTTGAAACATTTACTATCTTCCCCATATCATTACTGAGACTGTTGTGCTTTGCTAGATGCGGTCATCAAAGCCTGAGGTCAAAGAGCTTTCTCAGGGTAAATGGCTCAGTTGTCCTGACACTGTTCTCTTCAGTTTTATCAACTCCAAATATTTCCCACTGTAATTGCAGTTTACCTATTTTTGGAAGCCATATCTCTTGAGCAAATGAAGCCGTGCAAAACCCCTTAGGTAAAATATATTTAGGAGGAGGTCTATTCTGAGGGTAGCTGGTGTGAGGGGCTCGGGGTCCTGCTCTTCCTCTCCTGCCTACACCCCTCAGCCTTGCCAGAGTCCCAGCTTCAATGGCCCAGCTCCCTGACAGCCCTGGAACTCCTGGAGCTTTGATACCTGTCAAGGGATATTGATGGGATGTTCTCATCCCATGTATATGCTCCACTCAACTTTGACATTACTTGCAAAAACACTTCAGCTAAGCCCTCTCAGTTCCCTGGAGACACACACACACACACACACACACACACACACACACACACACACACATACACACAAAAATCATTTATTCAGCTGTTTTGCATCAGTTCAGTGAGAAAGGCAATGAAGTGTAGTCCAGACATGGAGTAAAGCTGAACTCTGCCCAGTATTCAAAGGACTTTCTCCATTTCCTTATTGATCAGTAGGCAGTGACGACACTTCAGGAGGATCAGAGATGTGTTTGTTTTATACCACAAGGAAAGCAAAGTGGAGCAAGTGCTTAGGATGTTAAAATTTGTAGGCTGTGCCTCCACCCAGAAAACAAGAATCAAGTTCCACAGTGAATAATCAATATGTGTTGGGCTTCATGAGGAAGGCCTTGCCTACTGTTGTCTATCAGAGGCTCATGGAAAAGGCAGCAATGTTGGCATTATACATGTAGGCTTTAAGAATACATAAATCCTTTTTATGTCTGAGTAATAGTCCATTGGATTTGTCACTGTTTAGTCACTAAGTCATGTCCGACTCTTTTGCGACCCCATAGACTGTAGCCCCCAAGCTCCTCTGTCCATCAGATTTCCCAGGCAAGAATACTAGAGTGAACTTCCATTTCCTTCTCCAGGGGATCTTTCTAACCCAGGGATTGAACCCACATCTCTTGTACTGCAGGCAGATTCTTTACCACTGAGTCACCAGGGAGGCTTCTGTGTTTCCTTAGCTTATGCTTCAAAGAACAAACATCCAACATAATGCCCAATGGGATTCTTAAATGTTGGTTTTACAAAACCCCGCCTGTAATACCCATTACTCTTTGCTGCAGCTCTTTGGACTCCTTATTGCCAGGCTCCATGAAGCCCATGCAATCAGGGATGGAGTGTCCAATCTTCTCATGGTTGTTAGTTAAATGAACTACATGTCTACAGAAATTCTGTTGATCTTAGTCATAGCTCTAATCAGAATATCCTAATTGCTTCAGGCACATTACTGAACAAGATGCTATTATCCTTTTTCTCTTAGAGGATTCAAATAAATAAGAGTTATATATCAGATCTTATATTCCCAGTCTATGACTTGCAACCCTAAAAAGTGACAGGGGGTAGAATTATCATGGTGGTCACAGGCTTGTTACAATAATAGCACTGACATGATAGCAGACACTGTGGCTGACATTTTATAACAATCATGTTACTCAATCCCCAAAGCAGCCTTGAAAAGTAGGATAATTTAGAAAGAACTCCTAGATGCCCTAAGTTCCCTAGATATTTTCAGGAAACTTGACAGAAAGAGAAGAAAGAGAGTAAATATGGTGTTTTCAGTTTGTTGACATGATAACATTCTCAGACACCCAGGAAAATACCTAAGAAAAGAAGAGTCTGGAAGACTTGCTTTAAAACTGTTAACCTGGGACACTGCTCAGCCTGAGGAGGAAGCCCCAGACACAGAGGTAAAGCTGAGAAACCTGCCATGATAGTTTTCCAGTGGAACCGCAAACATTCTGTGGAAATACCTTCATGCTCACATCTTAGGGGATTTGAGTGGCACCATTATTCAGAAGGGTGTTTAGGTCAAAGACCAAGTACCCACATTCCTATGGGGTTGACAGATGGAAGAACCATGGTTGAAAGGTATATTTTGTTTACAGAAGCACAGAGATTTATTAGATGGTGATCTGAAGATATTTTTGAAAGCAAACATAGCACAACTAGCCTCTGATTTCTGTGTAGACAGAAGTCTAGTCCATTAAGTTCTGTTGGATGTTCCTGAGGAATGGGTCTCCTTCCCCTGGTACATACATGCCTCCTGGCTCAAAAATAAAAGTTTATCCTTTATGTTTCTGCTACCTGGAACAAAATAGATAATAATAGAGATGTTGATATTAGTGAGAGAGACAGAGACATAGAGACCTTGCAACTTCCTTCCCCAGAAAGAAAATAGCAGCTGTGGATGTTCAGGCAGATAGGGTCAGGGCCAATGGGAACCTCTGAGAGACCCAGCACAGTGGAAAACTGACACAAAGAACCAGCTATGACACAGAAGTTCTAGAGAGAGTTGCCAGCTAGCCTATCAAGAATAAGGGCCATCTAAGTGGTGGCCAGTATGAACTGATGGTTGAGGAATAGGTAGACCTCCAAGAGGAAAGAGGAGGGACTCTGGTGGTAAGAGGACTCAAAATAATCAAACTAATCTAAAGATGAATGAAAAAAAGTGTATTTTTGGGGTGTTTCACTCATTTATTCTGAGGAAATCTTGCAAAAACTAGAAATGTGATGCCATAAGAATGCGTCCAGTCAGTAAGGCAGAAACAGGAGGGTAGAGAGATAAAGGGTGATGCCCACCAGGTCTGGTCCCTGGTGGAATCCAAATAGAGGAACCTCCCACTCTTTGCCTTTACTCATTCTAAACTGAAAGTCACTCAGTTATGTCTAACTTTTTGCAACCCAATAGACTATAGCTTGCCAGGCTTCTCTGTTCATGGAATTCTCCAGACAAGAACACTGGAGTGGGTAGCCATTCCCCTCTTGAGGGAATCTTCCAAACCCAGGGATTGAACCCAGATTTCCCACACTGCAGGCAGATTCTTTACCACCTGAGCCACTCATTCTAAAGCCAGTGCTTAATTCTAGGCAGAATGAGACTGAGGAACAAAATGAAAAGCAGTCACCAAAGAACAGATAAAGCTAATTCATTTCTGAGCTCAAGTAAAATCAATACACAGAACTTGAATACTTGGCTGCCTAAATATTAAACGAGAAAATCTGGAATAGACATTGTCCTCCTTGAAAGAAGTGGAACCTCAAGAAAGCATCTCATCAAGGTGAAGGTTGCCATTGGCAGAACTGGCAGCCTAAGTCTTCAAGAGCGAGGGCGCATCAGACATTCTTATAAGTGGCCATGGATTGGCATGAGATGAAGAAGACCTACCTAGGTTCATGATCTATTCAGTCTACATAGTGGTGCACACAAAGTTCTTAGCTGAGATGGGTACCGAGGATCACCACCACATATAACAGTTAAAGGGAATCAGAGGAGTAATAATAAATATAACCCCAACCACCCATAAAGCTGAGAGTCCTATGGGACATTCAAGCCCTTTGCTTGATAGCACACTGAGAAAATCTATCATGAATCTTTTCTAGCGAGGTGAGCACAGGGAAGTGGCCTGAAGCCTGGGTCAACTCCTTTTAGCCCCTCAACCCACCCAGTCATGCATAATAGGGATTTCCCAGAGTGCTTTGTGGGAATTAATTTACAGTGAAAGTGAACTGAAAAATGTCATTTGAGATATGAGGTAGTTTTCATTCACATAATGAAAATAATAATTATTAATAGTCACTTAGGAAAGTGAAAGGAAAGGAATAAAAACTATGACAAACCTAAATAGCATATCAAAAGAGACATCCCTTTGCCAACAAAGGTCCATATAGTCAAAGCTATGGTTTCTCCAGCAGTCATGTATGTATGGAGGTGCGAGTTGGACCATTAAGAAGGCTGAGTACCAAAGAGTTGATGTTTTTGAATCATGGTGCTGGAGGAGACTCTTGAGAGTCCCCTGGACAGCAAGGAAATTAAACCATTCAATCCTAAAGGAAAGCAACCCTGAAGGGAAGGACTGATGCTGAAGGTGAAGCTCCACTACTTTGGCCATCTGATGCAAAGAGCCGACTCACTGGAAAAGACCCTGATGCTGGGGGAAGATTAAAGCCAAGAGTAGAAGGAGGTGATGGAGGATGAAATGGTTAGATAGCATCACCAACTCAATAAATAAGAATTTGAGCAAACTCCAGGAGATAGCAGAATACAGAGGAGCCTGGCGTGCTGCAGTCAAGGGGGTCACAAAAAGTCAGTCATGACTTAGTGATGAACAACAACTAATAATCACTTGTAGACTTAATACACAGATGATCAAGAAAAAAGAAAAAAAACCTGCTGGATTTTAACCATTTCCCCATCTTTCCTGTATTATCAGATTCTCATCAGAGATGACATGTCATCCTTCAGGAATTCCTAAAATATTTTCAGTGGAACAAAGACATCCTCTGAGATAAAAATCCAAGGAAGGGCTCTGTTATTAAATAAATTTGGCAACAATGCAGAGTTAAACCAAATTTAAGGTTTTCTTCTTTGTAGGACTTCTCCAATGCATGTAAAAGCTTTTAATGCACATGGTGAATTTCTAAGAATTTATCCCTAGCGTGTACCACTCACAAGTACCTTTGCCTACTTCACTCTTTCCCTACAGGCAGACACAGAGAAAATATTTTGCATATGTGATGCTTTTCTCTTGTTAGCTGAGGTACTTGATCATATTTTATAACCTTAATAAGTTGAGATAGCATGAAAGAAAACATTTTTATAATTTTAATTTCAGAGTCCATATCTTAAGGTTAAACATCACCTTCCAATCCAAAGACTAGCACATACATTCCTCCCAGGATACAAACACACAAACCCACATAGCAAAGAATGCATCAGAAGAAGTAAAAAATCTGCCACCTGTCCACAAAGAAGATGACATAAAGCACACAGCAGACATAGTAGTTGTTAGGCAACAGCTGAGCACTTTCAAAGACCTAAAACACAAGATCAAAGCACATGGAATGTGACAAGGCTTAACGGCAGAAAGGCACGAGCCAATTCAGAATAGTCATGGAACACATTAATTTACAGCTCAATAAAAGGATTCAAAATGTAGTACACATCAAGGTTTAGATTTTCTGTATCATTTCAGACATAGTTTGTGCTATGCTGGGTTTTGGGCTTCACTGGGGCTCAGTCAGTAAAGAATCTGCCTGCAATGCAGGAGATTCAGGTTCAGTCCCTAGGTCAGGAAGGTCCCATGGAGAAGGAAATGGCAGCCCACTCCAATATTCTTGCCTAGGAAATTCCAAGAACAGAGGAGCCTAGTGGGAAGATTGTGCAAAGAGTCCATGGGGTTGCAAAGAAATGGACAGGACTGAGTGACTAAACAACCAACAGCCACCATGTTGGGTTTTACTTCAGGATATGACAAGGCGTACTTTGTGGGCAAAATATTAGTGAATTATAGCACTATAATCATTGATTCCAAGTTTGGAACACAGCTTATAGACTCTGTATGCCATGCAGGGACCATAACATGAATCAGATATTCTGCAATAATACACAATAAACAGGACTCATTTATACATATTTTATGTAAATATATTAGCATTATATTATATTAAATATATACAACACATGACATTAATATTATATATATAAATTATATGTTTTAGCCAATTCTATTTCTTATGCATGGGGCTTCTCTGCTGACTCAGTGGTAAAGAACCTGCCTGTAAATGTTAGAGATGAAAGTTCAATCCCTGGGCCCAGAAGATTCCCTGGAGAAGGAAATAGCAACCCACTCCAGTATTCTTGCTCTGAAATCCCATGGACAGAGGAGTCTGGCAAGTTACAGTCCATTGGTCACAAAGAATCAGACACAACTGAGCAATTAAACAGCAATATTTCTTAAGCAAACTATAGTTTACATGCTTCATTATATATACTATGTAGTATATAAATAAACATATGTAATTGCAATATAACCATAGACATAGTACATATGTGTGAGTTAAATATATATGTATGAGCTTATCAGTTCAGTTCAGTCGCTCAGTTGTGTCCAACTCTGTGACCCCATTGACTGCACACGCCAGGCTCCTTTGTCCATCACCAACTCTTGGAGCCTACTCAAACTCATTTCCATCATGTCGGTGATGCCACCCAACCAACTCATCCTCGTTGTCCCCTTCTCCCACCTTCAATCTTTCCCAGCATCAGGGTCTTTTCTAATGGGTCAGTTCTTTGCATCAGGTGGCCAAAGTATTGAAGTTTCAGCTTCAGTATCAGTCCTTCCAGTGAATATTCAGGACTGATTTCCTTTAGTATGGACTGGCTGGATCTCCTTGCAGTCCAAGGGATTCTCAAGAGTCTTCTCCAGTACCACAGTTCAAAAGCATCAATTTTTCGGCACTCAGCTTTCTTCATAGTGCAACTCTCACATCCATACAGGACTACTGGAAAAACCATAGCTTTGACTAGATAGGCCTTTGTTGGCAAAGTAATGTCTCTGCTTTTTAATATGCCGTCTAGGTTGGTCATAACTTTTCTTCCAAGAAGCAAGTGTCTTTTAATTTCATGGCTTCAGTCACCATCTGCAGTGATTTTGGAGCCCTCCAAAAATAAAGTCTCTCACTGTTTCCATTGTTTCCCCCATCTATTTGCCATGAAGTGATGGGACCAGAAGCAATGATCTTAGTTTTCTGAATGTTGAGCTTTAAGCCAACTTTTTCACTGTCTACTTTCACTTTCATCAAGAGGCTCTTTAGTTCCTCTTCACTTTCTGCCGTAAGGGTGGTGTCATCTGCATATCTGAGGTTATTGATATGTCTCCCGGAAATCTTGATTCCAGCTTGTGATTCATGCAGCCCAGTGTTTCTCATTATGTACTCTGCATATAAGTTGAATAAGCAGGGTGACAATATACAGCCTTGACATACTCCTTTTCCTATTTGGAACCAGTCTGTTGTTTCATGTACGGTTCTAACTCTTGCTTCTTGACTTGCATACAGATTTCTCAGGAGGCAGGTCAGTGGTCTGGTATTCCCTTTCTTGAAGAATTTTCCATAGTTTGTTGTGATCCATACAGTAAAAGGCTTTGGTGTATTCAATAAACCAATGTAGATGCTTTTCTGGAACTCTCTTGCTTTTTTGATGATCCAACAGATGTTGGCACCTTGATCTCTGGTTCCTTTTCCTTTTCTAAATCCAACTTGAACATCTGGAAGTTCACTGTTACTGTACTGTTGAAGCCTGGCTTGGAAAATTTTGAGCATTACTTTTCTAGCATGTGAGATGAGTGCAGTTGTGTGGTAGTTTGAACATTCTTTGGCATTGCCTTTCTTTGGGGTTAGAATGAAATTTGACCTTTTCCAGTCCAGTGGCTACTGCTGAATTTTCCCAGATTTTCTAGCATATTCAGTGCAGCACTTTCACAGCATCATCTTTTAGGATTTGAAATAGCTCAACTGGAATTCCATCACCTCCACTAGCTTTGTTCATAGTGATGCTTCCTAAGACCCATTTGACTTCACATTGCAGGATGTCTGGCTCTAGGTGAGTGATCACACCATTGTGGTTATCTGGGTCAAGAAGATCCTTTTTGCATAGCTTTTCTGTGTATTCTTGCCACCTCTTCTTAATATCTTCGGCTTCTGTTAGGTCCCTACCATTTCTGTCCTTTATTGTGCTCATCTTTGCATGAAATTTTCCCTTGGTATCTCTAATTTTCTTGAAGAGATCTCTAGTCTTTCCCATTATATTGAACTTATGTGTATGTGTAAATACATACATACATACACACACAATGCCACATGTATGTTTTATACTGATTCTATTAACTTCTGAGTATATTTCATGAGTACATCTCAATACTCCCCGTAATATGCATTGACTCAATTACAGACAGAACTGCTTTTCAGCATCTCCCAAGCTCATCCCACCACCAAGGACCTTGAAAAATCTTTTTCTGCTTCTCTTTCTTCTACACAAATGGGCAACTATCTCCTTTAGTTAAAATACTATGCTTATGAATACAAACATCAGCGTACTAATATCCAGCATGTAAGAAACTTTTGTTCTCTCTCCATACAGAGACCACACAGAAACTGATGAAATACTGAATCATGCACAAAATGATTAATTTACATTCATTGTCATTTTAGAGTGAACTATACTCTGTTAAATCTGTGTTCTCCAAAAATCAATACTTAATTCATGGTCTCGATGTGAGGAAATTTAATGTGAACCATAAAATTCGACTCCCTGGGCACTAGCTTACTGTAACATGCTATTAGAACTCTTTATCCCTCTTGTGATTTCAGAGAATTAGTCTGAGCACCTCATAATTCCTACCCTGCTGAAACACATTATCAACAGCTTATACCACTTGGAAGTAATTGAAGTCCACACTTCCTAATCTACATTAAGATTTATTTGAGGTTTTTTTGTTTTTTTTTTTCCTTACTCTGTTCAAGACAGATGTAGTCTCAGCTTGTATCCCTGTCATTTACTTTTTTCAACTGGACCACATAAACCATGGGATATGCCAGGTAAGGGATCCACTACATCCTAGAAAGAGATCATGCTACATCTTTGCTGTTCATCTAGGGAGGGGAAGTATCAAAATTAGCTTTTATATACTGTCTGGGGGTGCCGGTGACCCCAGAGGTCCTGTCTGCTTTTCCATTGGAACACATTTTCAGCACTGGCCAGCCTTTGGAGTCCCCACTGAACAGTCCCTTTGGGAGTGAACTACCACAACTCCTCTTTGACACGCTTCTTTCTTTTGACAACCACAACAAACAGTGGAGGTAGGGCATCACTCATGGTGTGGCCAAACTTTTAGCTCTACTAAGGGATGACTACAGATGGAACACTCTTTGGTTTGGAGGCATCTCCTGACTAGGGAGTAGGAAGCAGCAGGTAACTACAATGATAACATTAGGGCCTTTCCTGATGACCTAGGCATGGATGGACAGAAACACAGTATAGTGGGTGGGACATCTTGACAAACTCACCCTAAATGCTTATGCTAATTTATTCTTCTAACTATCTAAAGTGAAGAGCCAAGGACAACAACTACTTTAAATCAGGAAGAAACAGGTTTGTAGGAAATGCTTCGGAGGTATGCAGATTTTAGCCCACATCTTAATTTTGCCATTCAGCACTCTGTGACTTTGAACAGCATTTTTGGCCTCTATCTTCAACCATTTTAACCTATAGGCTGGAGAGAACTGAGATGATGTATGTAAAGCTCCTTGACACAGTGTCTGGCACACAGCGAGCCCTGAATGAACAACAGGTCCACGTGGGAAGTATTATCTGTTACCAGGCTCTTGACTTACACATTTGTTGATCTCAAGTTTGTCATCTGATGCTTGGTCAGATTATTCTTTGTTGTGGAGGGTTGTTCTGTGCATTACAGGATGGTTAGAAGCATTCTTGGCTTCTCCACATTAAATGGCACTGGTAACCCTCCATCCCCAGTTGCGACTATCAAAAGTGTCTCCAGACACTGCCAAATGTACCCTAGGAGCAAAAGTGCCTCAAGTGAAACACTCCTGATCATCACTGCATCATTTAATCCTGAAAAAAATCCTGGGAGATGGGTGGCTTGTCCATTCTACAAAGAAGCCACATGAACTGTGTAGTATCTCAGCAGTAATAAGGGGAGATCCAAGACATTGAGCCAAGAGCCTGAACTCCACTCCTATGTTCCACATCTTTAAAATGGGTATTTTTTAAAGAAGACAAATCAAAGTACCACTGATGTGTACTCAGCATTCTAAGTTCAACTTCTGACTGGCCAAAGCAAGGTTTATGTGATTACATGTCTCACCTTTACTCCATTTTTATTAACTTTCAATAACCATATTTTCAGGGCTACCCCCCCCCATATATTTCAGTGTTACTTCATTAAGGTCCATTTTACCTTCCTCTTCCTCCTTCCCTCTAAAGACAACCTGAACTTTGCAATCCAACAGCCTGGATTTGAACTGCAGTTCTTCCACTTCCTAGCTATGTGGCTTCAGGCAGGTAATTTAATCTCACCTTTGTATCCTACACAAAAGCAAACTGGATTTTGTGGACTTCCCAGTTGAGTAGATAGCCATCTCTACAGGGCAACCTGCTATGCAGAGCACAATTGTAAAAGGTACACAATTGGAGTTGTGGAGCGAAACCCAGCCCTCAACCCTCTTCTGCAGAACCATCAGCACAGGTCGTGTAATGCTTTCCCCTTCATTCAATGTACTCTGTCCATCCACAAGCTCTAAAGATTAGTCATATCTTCCCCACAAAAACGCAAATCAAAAATATAAAATAGCCAACCAATAAGGACCTTCCATACAGCACAGGGAACTCACTCATCTGTATTAACCTATATGAGAAAAGAATCTGAAAAAGAATGAATGTATGTACACGAGCAACAATTACTTTGCAGTACACAACACAACTAACAGTACACTTTGCAACACCCAACAGAAACTAACAACACTGTAAGTCAACTACACTCTAAATTTTTTTTAATCCAACTTCCTCAACAAACTGAACACAATTCAAACATAACCCAACTGCCCCATTTAGTTTATGACTAAGAGACTGTGGAAATGGACCCAGCAATAGTGCCTGTTAATGGACAAAAGCACTGGTGGCTCTTTTCCAAGGAAAGGGGCCAGGCTTATAATCAGTGGGAACTGTCCACAAGGGGGCAGCCAAGTCCTGCTGCCCAGCACAGAGGAATAATTCCTTCTCATTAGGTGTGCTTGAACTTCACTGGCTTTCAACTCCTTTTCATGTAGTGATTTTGAATGGGGACGTCTTAACAAGATGCTCAAATAAATCTCACAGAGAAAATGTCAAATATTCCAATCACTTTCCACTTGTAGAACTTCAAAACTCATGAAACAATCTTGAGAAAGGACAAGTTTAAAGTCACACAGCCCTTAAATTCCAAACTGAGCAATAACTCTATCACCATTTTGAGTCTCAAATGCAAAATGATATGAAAAACTATGGGTAAGAGTTCTATTTTCTGTCAAAATTATACAAAGTTAAGAAAAAGATTCTGAGTGATTTTTCAAAGAAAGTGGCCAACAAAGCATTTTTATTTTCTGAAGCATTAAATAAGATGAAAATCTTCACACATAAATAAGAACATTTGGGATTATCCTTTCCATATGTGATATGACCAAAGAAGATTCTGCTTTATGCATTTGCCCTGATTCAAAACATCTTCCTTAACATTCTTAAAGTTATTTTTAATGTCCTCTAAATACCCTTTACCATACTCTAAGAATGCAGCTAGTACAAACTGCACTATTTATACTGCCTTCTCAAACTGGAAACATGTGAGCATGTAGGAAAAAGCAATCTTAAGATACAACTTGTTAGTGCAGGAAGTACTTTAGCCAGGTAAATCCATATTTATCTTCTTAAGACTTGAAGAGAAGATATTTATCTTCTCTTCCTCTTTGGAAGAGAAGAGGGGAAAAAACAAAATTGTGATTTCTAGGCCCCCAGGTCAAGTGGAGTGAGAAGTCAAGTGGGCCTTACGAAGCATCACTATGAACAAAGCTAGTTTGGACATGATGGAATTCCAGCTGAGCTATTTCAAATCCTAAAAGATGATGCTGTTAAAGTGATGCACTCAATATGCCAGCACATTTGGAAAACTCAGCAATGGCCACAGGACTGGAAAAGGTCAGTTTTCATTCCAATCCCAAAGAAAGGCACTGCCAAAGAAGGCTCAAACTACCACACGATTGCACTCATCTCACATGCTAGTAAAGCAACGCTCAAAATTATCCAAGTCAGGCTTCAACAGAATATAAACCGAGAACTTCCAATGTTCTGCTGGATTTAGAAAAGGCAGATGAACCAGAGATCAAATTGCCAACATCCACTATATCATAGACAAAGCAACAGAATTCCAGAAAAACATTTACTCCTTCTTCACTGACTATGCTAAAACTGTTGACTGTGTGGATCACAACAAACAGTGGCAAATTCTTCAAGAGATGGGAATTCCAGACCACCTGACCTGCCTCATGAGAAATGTGTATACAGGTCAAGAAGAAACAGTTAGAACCAGACATGGAACAACGGACTGGTTCCAAATTGAGAAAGGAGTACGTCAAGGCTGTATACTGTCACCCTGCTTATTTAACTTATATGCAGAGTACATCATGCAAAATGCCAGGCTGGATGAAGCAAAAGCTGGAATCAAGATTGCCGAGAGAAATACCAATAACCTCAGATACGCAGATGACACCACCCTTATGGCAGAAACTGAAGAGGAAATAAAAAGCCTCTTGATGAAGGTGAAAGAGGAGTGTGAAAAAGAACTTGAAAGAGTGGAGTGAAAAAGCTGACTAAAAACTCAACATTCAAAAAAAGAAGATCACGGCATCTGGTCCCATCACTTCATAGCAAAATAGATGGGGAAACAATGGAAACAGTGACAGACTTTATTTTCGTGGGTGACAAAATTACTGTAGATGTTGACTGCAGCCATGAAATTAAAAGATGCTTGCTCCTTGGAAGAAAAGCTATGACCAACCAAGACAGCATATTAAAAAGCAGAGACATTACTTTGCCAACAAAGGTCCGTCTAGTCAAAGCTAAGCTTTTTCCAGTAGTCATGTATGGATGTGAGAGTTGGACCATATAGAAGGCTGAGTGACAAAGAATTGATGCTTTCAAACTGTTGTGTTAGAGAAGACTCTTAAGAGTCCCTTGGACTGCAAGGAGATCAAATCAGTAAATTCTAAAGGAAATCAACCCTGAAATTCATTAAAGGGTCTGATGCTGAAGCTCCAATACTTTGGCCACCTGATGTGAAGAACTGACCCATTAAAAAAGACTCTGATGCTGGGAAAGATTTAAGGCATGAGGAAAAGGGAACAACAGAGGATGGGATGGTTGGATGGCATCACTGACTCAATGGACATGAGTTTGAGCAACCTCTGGGAGATGGTGAAGGACAGGGAAGCCTGGTGTGCTGCAGTACATGGGGTCGCAAAGAGTTGGACATGACTGACTGAGTGACTGAACAACAGGTTAAGACATGTTGGGAAATAAAAACAAGACTTTCAGATACAGAAGTGAAAAAAATAAAAATAGCAGACTATAGTTACATGGTAAAACAAACTAGATTCAGAAAGGTCTGTCCTTTTAGCATAAAAGTGCAATATTCATTATATATATATACACATAATATATATTATATATATACACACACACACACACACACACACATATATATAATAGTAGCAGTAGTGGTAGTTGCTCAGTCTTGTCAGACTCTTTGTGATCCCAAGAACTCTGTAGCCCACCAGGCTCCTCTGTCCATGGAACTTTTCAGGTAAGAATACTAGACTGAGTAGCCATTCCTTTCTCCAGAGAATCTTACCAATCCAGGGATCGAACCCAGGTCTCCCACATTACTGGCAGATTCTTTACTGTCTGAGCCACTAGGGAAGCCATATGTGTGTGTGTGTGTGTGTGTGTGTGTGTGTGTGTGTGTGTGTGTGTGTGTGTGTGTGTGTGTGTGTGTAATGTATGCTGACATGTGTACTCAGTCACAGTCACTCAGTCATGCCCGAGTCTTTACGACCCCATGGACTGTAGCCCATCAGGCTTCCCTGTCCATGGGATTCTTCTTCAGGCAAGAATACTAGAGTGGGTTGCCACGCCCTGTTCCGGGGGATCTTTCTGACCCAGGGATCAAATCCGCATCTCTTATGTCTCCTGCATTGGCAGGCAGGTTCTTTACCACTAGTGCCACCCGGGGAGCCATATATATATATATAATATATCTACACAATAGTCCCTTGGTATCTACAGGGAATATGTTCTAGGATTCCTTACAGATACCAAAATCTATGGATGCTCAAGTCCCTTATATAAAATGGTATAATATTTGCATGTAACTTATGCACATCTTCTTGTATACTTTAAATCATCTCTAGATTATTTATAATACATAATACAATGTAAATGCTATGTAAATAGTTGCCAGCATGTGGCAGAATCAAGCTTTGTTTTTACAACTTTCTGGAATTTTTTTTCCCAAATATTTTCTGTCTGAAGCTCATTGAATTCAAAGATATGGGACCTCAGATACAGAGGGTCAACTGTATGTATTTGGTATAAACATCTCTATCTATGTTTATATATATATATATGTGTGTGTGTGTGTGTGTTATTATCATATATATTTTCAGTTCAAAAAACATGAGCTTTATTTTACATGGCTCTTCAGAGTCCAAGTAAAATAATCTAGTGTCTATTTTTATTTAAATAATTTTAGCATATAAGCATAAAATATTTGAAGAGTTGGAAAAGTACCTATTTATATAAAATATTCAATTCAGTATTAACTTAGCATCACAGTACAATGTAAGTACAAAAATTAGCACTGTGATACTATTTATTACTGCAGCTTTTAAAGAATAATGAGTAGTTGCTCCACATCCAACCTACAAGCGCTTCAGAAAACTTGAATCTGAAAAATTATTCACTCAGAAAGTGAGATGTCTCGTGAACAGAAGAAAGTGATAACCACACTTTCTTTACAAAGATAGAGATAGAAAATGGGAATGATGTGGGCAATTCATTCCAAAGTGTCTTGATCTTTTTAATCAAATGGGAGGGAAGCAGACAGAAAGTTTCAGCTCAGCCACAGTGAAACAGATGAGAAATCTGGTAGAGATGAATCATCATCCCTCTAAACGTGATGGCTGTTTTTTTGTTTTGTTTTGTTTTGTTTTTACCTTGCATTCATGATAGGTATACCCTCTCAATACCCTTTCAATGATATTCCAGCCCTTTGCTAAGTTGTTCTGGGAATGGAATGCACACACCATTCTGATTTAATACTTGCAGAATGATGTTCTTCTACAGACCCTATGCAGCAGTTGGAGGTATTCAAAATAACCTTATTTAAGCAAAAGTTCTACTTGTGACAGGTATACCTTTTTATGTTTTTGAAAAATCACAGAAAGTTGTTACAGTTCATTCAATGCAAGTGAATAACCACTTTGCAACACTGGTAATGATGATAACATTTCCATCATTCACAGTTCATCCCTCATAAGTTGGATAGTCTAGCTAAAAAAAGAGAAATTGAGTATTTCTCAGAAAAAAATTGCACATGTACTTACCATGTTGGTGACATAAAACAAAGATATAACCAAAAGATGATGTATGCTGACATTCCATTAAAACCTTTCTGGACATTTGTATACAGCTATTAAGCAGGAACATCAGAAAAAAAAGATCATGTTAAAAAAAAAAAAAATCATAAGGTAGCTCTAGCAAACATTTTTAAGTGAATAGTGAGTATTTCAAGGGAACTGGTGAAAATAACTAAAAATTGCAGCATTTGTGATAGTCCTAAGAATACTTATAATTGTGCATTAAAAACCTCTGAATCATTTAATCTTTTTTGTGAAAGCAGCTAGTCATTTAAGTGTTTGCACATTTTGAATATATGGAAGCACATTTTATGTACTTTGGAGTACTGCTGATGTAGTAGGTAGTATATCATCAAACCACTGCTACAGCAATTCTAAGGTCAAAGCTATTTCTTTTGGATTTGATACATTTTGCACATGATTTATGGATTAATTTTATGGAAAATATGTAAGCTATATGTCCCAAAAAGCATTTTATAGTATTATAACAATAAAACATTATAGTTATGGGACACCCTTCATCTAGGCTTATCAAAGCCCTTTCCTGACGTTAGTTAAGTCTTAAAATACCCTCAGAGGCAAGGAAGTATACCCACACTACCTTTTTTAGAACATAAAGAGCACTGGGGATTTTCACAAATCTACCTAGGTTTAGAAATACTCTAAATCATTCATGCCTTTATTCATTCATTCTACTAGAATGAGCTTCAGACTGTGCCAGAACCTGGGGATAGAATGATGTGGAAATACTAAAAGCACCATTCCTGGCCTCCCTCTTGGACCTTACTATGAAATATGTGAAATGCTTTCATTTATGGGAAACAAAACAATCTAATACCTTTCCTCTGATTTGGATTTCACTCTTGCAATCTGAAAACACACCTCTCAACAATATTTTCTAGCAGCAAAAAATCTAGGCTTCCAAGTAATAAAAATGCATTATAGACAGTAGAGCTCCTCCATAAACCTTTCTGAGAATTAACTTTACCTGTACCCCTAACCCTCATTGGTCAATGGGATTCTAAGCAAGTGAGTCCAAGTAAAATTAGAAAAGTAAAATCAGAAAAATTAGTAAAAAATTTCCAAGAAAATCAGAAAAGATATAATCGAATGGCTTCGAGAAGCAGGTACATCAACAGTGAGGATAATTTAGAGAGCCTAAAGAGAAGAGTCCCACACAATTCCCCCAAAAGCAAACAGAAGAGCTCAAAGTTCACACTGATGTGAAGCCAATTAGCATCAGGCGCTGAAGTCTTGGAGCTCATGCTTTCTTAATGATGCAATAGTAGATTATTTGCAAGAAAGAGCCCTGAAAGTTTCAACCCTCCCTGCATCTATACCTTTTCAATATGACTCTGCAGCAATTCTATCAAGATGTGATATTTACTTCTTCACCCCCTGAAGCTGAGCTAACCTCATGACTTACTTTGCAAAAGAATGCAGAGGAAGTAATTGTGCCAGTTCTGAAACCGGTCCCAAGAGGCCTGATACCCCTGTTTCCTGTATACTTCTGCCACTGTCATGTGAACAAGCCCGGGCTGGCCTGCTTGCAGATGAGACACCGTGTGGAGTAGACATGAATCATACCAGTTGTGACCATCTTAGCTCAGCCAGCTTCTAGCAGATGCTCTCACTGACTAAAGATGCAAGAGCAGGCCCAGCCCAGATCAGCTGGGCCCAGCTCAGATAAGAAGAGCCACCTAGCTGGTCTGCAGATACAAATAAAATAATAAAATTATGAGTTTAGGCCAGTGGATTTTGAAGTATTTGTTACCAAGTAATAACTAATGTAACTGAATTTCAGCAAATATTATCTGTTGCATAATGATGAACGTGAATCACTGGAAAAGATTAAATTCTACCCTGATCCTCTGTTGAGTAAGGCAAAGATACATGAACTCATTAGAGGTATTTCCATTGAAGGAGCCATTAAAAATACATAAAGGGAAAAAAGTCCAAAACCCCTGAAAACTCCAATTATCCAGTACGGTTTATTCATAAGGGTGCCATATAACCTTAATTTTGCTAGACATGAAAATTACAATTATAAAAATGACAAATTAGAGAGTAATAGACATATTATAGGGTATTACCATGCTTTGTAAAAGATCTATTGGATGGCTCTAATAGGCATTTAAACTATAATCTAATTTTTGAATAATCTACGTTTCAAGCAATTTTTTGGAAACACATTGTATGATAGGGGAACACTTTATTATCTGGACTCCAGGCCAACTAGGGCCTTCCTGGAGGAATTTTTGTGCCAAGTTGTGGAAAGCTAAGTTGACTAAGTATTCTAATACATTCTAAGGAAGTCATGAAGCTATTCTAAGAGAAGTGGGGCACTGGTGACCATCTGCGGGAGAGGCATTTTCCCCTTGGGGGAAGACCTGGAATTGACAGAGAATATTACGAGTTAAGCCATCAGCTGGGAATTACTCAATCCTGTATGTAATAGGGAAGAGCAAATCTGACTCCATGTTGAACCTGTTTCTTTCTCTTTAACCTTTGTGCTCTGTGGCCTGTGCTTAGTCATACTCGCTCCACACATCTTGAAAAAGAATGTAGTGTATAGCCTGATATATACAGGATAGCCTATTATCAGGGCTCTGATCTTTAAGAGTCCATAGAGAGATAAAACATTTCAGAACAGAGAATGACATTTGTCTTGTTGGAGGTTTACAGGAACATCGTGACTTGACCTATGTGGACAGATGCAAGAACAGCAGCAAACAATCACCCTCTCTCTCATTTTTAATATAAAAGAAGCCTGAATTCTGACTGGGATAAGATTGTTCTTTGGGACACTAGTCCACCATCTTCTCAGTCTGCTGGCTTTCCAAACAATGTCATTATTCTTTGCCCCAACAACTTATCTCCCAATTTATTGGCCTATAGCATATGAAGCAGAGTGAACTGGATTTGGCAACATTTACATACTCAAATAATACCTGTTGAGCACCTATCACACACCTGGTACAGTGTTAGATATGAATATATAGAGATAATGAAGACAAGGCTGCTGTCTTTGCGTAAATGTGATCTCTTTAGAGAGATCAACAAGTCTGAGTCAGGGATCTAAGTAACAAACAAGACCCGCAGGGATCTGAGTAACAAACAAGACCCACAGTCAAATATCATCACAAAACAAAGGATACTTTTTAAACCTCATGCCTCAACTCATCAGAGTGCTCAGAAAATATTGTATGAAGAAGGTTTCTGAGGCCCTGTCCCAGCTTATTAAAAAGAATGCAATGGTTGGGTAATGATGTAATGTGTTGGTAAGACAATGTGATGTGTTGACATGGGCAATTTTAAAGCAGATATATTTCCCAAATATATTTTATTATTCTCCATTGTGTATACATTTAATGAGGTCCAATTGTTAGCTAGATGTTGTATTAGTCACTGAGTATATGTGTCCTCATGGAGTCACTGCTCTCATGGAGATCACACTGTAGTGTCATCCCTGTCACACTGTTTCTGAGGTGACAAAATACAAGGCCATCAATAAAAATAAGAGACTACTTAAGAGACCACTGGCCACAGAGAATTGGTAATGGTTTGTTAAGATTTGTTTGCTGCTTTAACATTTCACTCTAGTTTTTTATGGTAGGCCAGTAGTAGGGGCATGAGTATTAAAAATTAATATAATAACAATGACAAGAACTATATAATCTAGTGTTTATGGAAAATTTACTTTGTGTCAAGTGCTTAACATACCTTTTCACTAAATCTTCACAATACACCAATTATCCCCATATGGGAAGTTGGGACCTAGCAAGGTTAAAATATCTTGTTCAAGTTCACCTGGCTCCTGAATTGCAGAGATCAAATTTACATGCACAACTTTCTGATTCACAGCCCAAATTCCTAACCAGCAGGCTCTCTTGACTGGTATCTATAAATATTCTGGTTAAACCTAATCTAATACTTCATATCACTAACAATGAAGAGTTCCATAGGAAATGCCCCCAACACCCACATGTATATTAAAATATATTTTCCTAAGCTCTATGGCAAGTTATGAAATTTCCTTTCTCTAAGTATCCTATATGTCTCTTTCCTGGAGTATTTATTGTGGTCTGTATACAATATGGGCTTCCATGGTGGCTCAGATGGTAAAGAACCTGCCTACAATGCAGGAGACCTGAGTTCGATCCCCGCGTTGGGACGATCCCCTGGAGAAGGGAATGGCTACCCACTCCAGTATTCTTGACTGGATGAGAATTTCATGGACAGAGGAGACTGGCAGACTGCAGTCCATGGGGTTACAAAGAGTCGGACATGACTGAGTGTATATAATATAGACATTTGTGTATTTGTGTTTATAACACTAAGCCTTCTCTATATGCATATATTCATGCCCTCCCACATGCACATGCACTCATACATAGCTATCTTGATACACTCAGCCCTTAAGGACAGGATCTGCTTCTCATATGCCAACATATACCCCAAGGGGTGTAGCTCAGTATTAAACAGTACACAAATATTTGCCAAATATGAGTTGAATTAAGGCACATCTCTTCCCACCTTAGCTAATATAATCTTTCAGCCAGAAGCAGGCTGCCTACAAGTTATAATAAATCAGTCTTTATAGATGTGTGCTCCATAGAACACTAGCCCTATCAGGAGCTCTACATAAGTAGGATGCCATGATCAAATATCTTTGGGAATCACAACATGGGGTGATAGACTTCCTGTTTTGGAGATTAGCAAGGCAGCTTTGCACACTGATGGCTCCAAAAAATCCCATATTAAACAATTTTGATACTAAGTAACATTCTGAAAAACCTCAGTTCACATAACACAGAAGGAAAGAGTGGGATACTGACTCTGTAAGATATTTTTAATAGAAAGATTAAAAATATCAGAAGATTCTACTTATGCAGTCATGGTAGCCAGAGAATATTAATTCTTACTTAATTTTACCTTTAGAGCTATCCCCAAGAGATCCAGATTTTGCCATATTATGACTAAGTATTACTGCATACCTTTGAATGTCTTTAAAATAGAATATTAATTTTCAGTGATTTTTAAAATGGAAAATATGGAAACAACCTAAACACACACTAATGAGGTAACAGTTGGATTTGTTCACAAGATGGGCTATCTTTTAGCCATGAAAACAATGCTTCTAAAGAAAATGCAAAATGCTTCTAATATTATTCTTAGTGACAAAACACAAAATATTTTATATTATACTATTTCAAATATACATAACTTACCCAGAAATATATGGATGAAATAAACTGGAATGTTAACAGTGGTTTCTTTAGTTGATAGGATACGTAAAATATATACATGGTTCTGTAGGTTTTTTCTGTATTTTAATATTTTAATATAACTCACTGAAAAATAAAAAGCTAATTATAGGTCATCAGGGAGCCAAAGCTTTGTTCACCTAACTAGCCTTATTTTTCAGGTCTGAGCTTAGATTCAATTTCGTCTGAGAAACCATCTAGGAATCCATATCTGCCATAGATACCCTATGCTGTATTCTTTCCAATCATGGCATTTACAACCTAGAATTCCATTTTCTCAATACTTGTTTCTTGACATTCTAGACTAGGTTTATAGATGTCTCCAGTTCATCACTGTAAGCCCAATGTCTAACACAGTGATTGTATGTACATGTAAGTGCTAAACATTTACTAAAAGTTGAAAGTTTGGATGTTTTCTCATTTCCTGTATGTGTTGCACAAAGTGTGGCAAAGAAATATCAGTATTCTGGAACAACAACGATCATTCCCCCCTTTAAATGATATCTATTATTAAGGTAGCTGATTTGGGGGATAACTTAACAGTACTTTAAATTTCCCATGAAACTATCTACAAGTCATTTCCTCCATCCCAAGTTAAAGGGAACAGGGATCATTGCTATTTGTTACATAATTCTCCCAGCATGACTACGCACTATAAGATTATAAATGCACTGCTGCTATTTGTTACATAATTTTATCAGCATGACAACATAAGTACTATAATGTTAATATTACTACTGTTTGAAGCTCTTAATTTGCTTCATATTAGAGTATATTCTTGCCTGGAGAATTCCATGGACAGAGGAGCCTGGCAGGCTGTAGTCCATGAGGTCGCAAGGAGTTGGAAACGAGTAAATGACTAACACTTTCACTTTCACAATGAAATCCTCTAAGTATTTTAGTCCAAAACAGTGAATTATTTGGAACCTGTTTTAATTCTATTTAATACTTAATTCTAGTGAAATTCTATTAAATTAACCTCAAATTTTCAAGATATGGTACTTGGGATATGTATGTGTGTGTGTGTGTAACAGGAATAATAATAATATTACCTAACATGTACTAGATGCTTACCATGTGCTAGGAATGATGCTAAGTGATATATATATCTTATCTAATTTGACCCTCAGTTTATGAGGTAGATAGTAAGATTTTACTCTTCGAGGATGGGGAAATTAAAGCAAATATCTTAAGTTTACAATGAATGCCAGAGTCAGGATTATATATCCCAGAGACTAATTTATTAATCACAGTCATTCCCTCTACAAATATTTACTGAGTACCTACTCTAATCAAGACATTGTTTATTGGTGTATTCCCAGGACACAGAGCAAACAGAAAGTCCCTGGGCTTCTAGAGCTTACATTTTAATCAAGACAGACAGAAACCTAAGCACAGGCAGACACATGGCAAAGATGGCTGAAAGTCCACCAAAACACTTATTTCCTCTTTCATGGAATATATTTGCCACTGGGAAGCAGCTGTTCAGCCAGGATGAAATTTATAAGTTGCTCTGGCATACAGATATGACCATGTGACTACTTCTTACCAACTGAGTGTGAGTTAAAGAGATTTGTGTTCCTTTTCGAAAAAGGCTTCAAGAAATCTGGTGTGGGGTGCAATTCCCACTTATCGTTTTCCTTCTGTGATATGAATGAAGACAGTAATAAAAATGAAGCCCTGAGAAATAGAGGAGCCTCTGCAGGGAATTTGCCTGAGTTTCTAAATCACTACTCGGAGGAAAGATGCCTGCCAATCAGGAAGACATATCCTGAACCACTCTGTGAGTGATAAACAGCCGTGTGTGTGTGTGTGTCTGTGTGTCTGTGTGTGTGTGTGTGAAAGTCGCTCAGTCATGTCTGACTCTTTGCAACCCCATGGATGTGGCCCACCAGGGTCCTCTGTCCATGGAATTCTCCAGGCAAGAATACTAGAGTGGGTTTTCATTCCCTTCTCCAGGGGATCTTCCTGACACAGGGATCAAACCTGGGTCTCCTGCTCTGCAGGCGGATTCTTTACCATCTGAGCCACCAGGGAAGTCCAAACAGCCATCTATGGGCTCAGCCATTATAACATGTGGTTAAGTGGTTCAGTGGTAAAGGATCTGCCTGAGAATGCAGGAGACAAGGGTTAGATCCCTGGGTCAGGAAGATCCCCTCAAGAAGGAAGTGGTAACCCACTCCAGTATTCTTGCCTGGAAAATTCCATGGACAGAGAAGCCTGACAGGCTACAGTCTATGGGGTTGCAAGGAGTCAGACACAATTGAGCAACTGAGCACATGTGCACTATTTGTTAAAGCTGTTAACACCATCCTAAATCATATAGAATGTGGTGCCTTGATCTGGTTGCTGCCATGAAAATAACTTAAATATGTGGCATTAATTTAATGGCCAAGCATTGAGTGGCATGGAACAGATATCACAGACTAGGAATGTGAAGCTCTATAATATAAAGTTACATACTTGAGAACACTGTTGCCTACAACAACTGGGAAGACTGACCTAGCATCTACTTAGCTTATAGTTCCAAGAAGCATAACTTCTGAGTATTAGTTAGTATTGGGTTATAGCTACTGCTTTTTCCAATGTATTATAAAAACTAATAAACTGGGGGGAAAGGTGACTGCTTAGCAAACAGAAACTATGGGACTTGCTGGGGTGGAGAGACAAATGATCAATGACCACAAACATGAGGAGATGAGAATAAAAAGTGAGAACACATGTTTATTAAAAATTCTAATTCAAACAAATAGACTTGGCTAGAAACAAAAGTATGATTATGAGTGTTGCTTTCCAATATATAGTTTCAGGAAGCTGCTGTCAGGCTGCAGGTGAGAGGCATAGGTTTGAGGAAGCAAAGAACCAAAGTAGCTTCCCAAGAGATACACAGGAAAAAAAAAATGGGTAGAGAAACACACAATTCTGATTGGAAGCAAACAGATGAAAAGGCTAATAAGTTTTCATGACTTTTATTGCCAAAGATACCATGAGTCTGGCCTTTAAAAAGCCTTGGACTCTCAAATCCTTAAAGCAGTCCATATTCTCCCAAACATCTCCTATGAGCAGGAAACAAGTTGCAAAAATGGCACAGAATCCAGGGAAGTCCAACTCGCGAAGTTCACTATGGATATGGCCATGGAAGAAACCAAGCAAGGGAAAGTTTCTAAGAAGGCAAAGCAAAGAACCACAGAGAACAATGGACGAGGGAGGTTCTCACAATGCAATCTAGGTTCCAACGAGGAAACTTCCTTCCCTGCAAAAGCAGAGTCTATGATCCCTGTCCCAAAGATTCTATCACTGTTCTGCACTATTGACTCTGTGAACCTCAATCTTCTCTTTATTGACTGGGACTCAGGGCATACATAAGTTGTCCCTGTTCTAATATCTTATTTAGCAGTAGGAGAATGATAGTTCATCTTTCAATTAAGTCATCAGAACATGACAAACCATAACAGGATCAGATGGAAAGAACTGAGCATGGCTCAGAGATTCCGGATGTTGAGATGGATGCAGTATCTGGAAAGGGGCTTTGGAATATCTGGCTGAGCATGAGTTATGCTCTTCGTGAGAAAAAAAGAAAATGCATGCTTCCCATATGGGCTTCCCACGTGGCCCGGGGGTTAAGAAACTGCCGGCAATGCAGGAGACATGGATTAGATCCCTAGGTCGGGAAGAACACTTAGAATAAGAAATGACAGAACACTCTAGCATTCTTGCCTGGGAAATCCTATGGACAGAGGAGACTGTGGGCTAGAGTCTGTGGGGTTGCAAAGAGTCGGACATGACCGAGTGGCTGAGCATACACACATGCACGTGTGCTTCCCACATACTCATTTTCTTCTGCTGCTGATTACAGACTCAAGAGAAAAGCAGAGTCACAAGATGAGAGGCACCTGGGACTCTGAAGCCTCACAGTGAGGGGATTGGTCTCCCAAATAAGAACACCTACCTTGAACTATTACATGAGCAACAAATTAACTTCTGTGCTGTTAAAACTAGGATACTATTTGTGGATCTCTCTGTTTCTACCATGTAGCCTTTTATAAATAATCCACATCCACACATAAAATTCCAAATAGTGATGTTCTTAGGAAAAAACAAAACCAAACAGGGTGATGGATAGAACTCTAACCCAATTAGTTGGGGTGACCTCTTGAAATACAAAGATCAGAGAAGGTCTCTCTAAAGAGGTTAATTTTAGCTGAACAAGGAGTAGTCTGGCAAAATCTATGGGACAAGTGTCTGGAGCAAAAATTATAGCATGTGAAACATTTAAGGTGTAAACCAATGTTATGCTTTCTGAGGAAAAACAAAAAGGCCCATGTGGAAGAGCACAGAGAGATGAGAGAGAGACAGAGACAGAGTTAGCTGGTATCTGGGTCTTACTTGGTGAGACAGATAGATTTTTTTAAAACTAACAGGAAAGTTTTGGAAGGTTTTAAGCAAAAGCACGACATAAATGATGTAGTTTATCCTTCTGGCTGCATGGAGAGTGGCTTTAGGAAGGCAAGACGGAAGGATAGGATCAGACAAGAGGCTACTGCAGGACAAGGCCTCGGGGAGATGGTGGTGTCCAAAGGCCAGTGGTGTTGATGGCAAGATGCAGTCAGGTTGGGCCGTACCTTGAAGCTGGAGCTGAAATAGTCTGTATATGTGTATTGTGGGTGAAGAAAATCATAGACTGGATATTGTGGATATCCTCATTTCTCATGTTTTCAATGAGAAAACAATGATACTTACAGGTTTGACCTGAAAAGCTGAGTGGATAGTGCTGTTATTTACTGAGATTTGAAAAACTGGGGGAATATTCAGTTAACTAGATGTGAGAGAACTAGGAATCGTGTGTGTGTGTATTTTTATCGGAGTTCCTGACACAGGTAATGCTTTAAATGTCAACTTTGAATATAGGTATGCTGATATATGTCTTTTGCTCTCAGATCACCCCTATTAGAATAATAGAGAGCTGCTTAACATTGGAGATTTAGATAAATTTATCATATCCCTCTACTCCTCCAAAATTTGAAATCATCTAAGAAACAAATCCAGGGAGCAACTATACAGAGATCTAAATATCATATGTATAGTGAATGATGCTGATTAGAGAATATCAATTTAGATCCTCACCTAAGTACCCCTACTAATATTAAGCCCCACTTCCTTACCTGTGGCAGGCAGCTCTGAACAAAAGCATGCCGACACTGTAAGTGAGGTCCCTAAACACATACCCAGAATATGCCAATGCTGCCTTTGAAAAAACAAGCCCCAAAAGTGCTGAAACCACACATGCTCAGATTATTCTCCCAAATCCACCTCCAATCAGTAAAGTTTGTCCTGAGAAGAGAGGGAGGGAGATAGACATGAATTCAGGAAACTTACCTACACAGAAACGCAGAGAGAAGAAAAATGAATTTCTCTCTTAAAACACATATGAATAAGTGAATATCACTGATGTTTGGAAACCATCCATACAGGATACAATGAGGAGAAAAAATAG
The DNA here is from genome assembly GCA_024291935.2 of Okapia johnstoni. Taxonomy (NCBI): domain Eukaryota; kingdom Metazoa; phylum Chordata; class Mammalia; order Artiodactyla; family Giraffidae; genus Okapia; species Okapia johnstoni. The sequence goes on from CM044319.1 coordinate 35,765,666, forward strand.
AAATTTTCAACGGATGGATATCATTTCAAAGAAGAATGAACATGTCATCAATGGCCTTTTCCTTTACATTTTCAAACCCAGCTCTTGGAACTCAGGAAGAGATTGAAGCCAAATTGAGATTTTACCTTACTTCAGGTAGTAAGAGAAAAAGGCAAAAAACTAGAAGAGAGGGGAAAAAAAAACCCAATTTCTTGTCCACTAGCTGGATTTGGAATGAAATTCTGTTTTCCTATTTTCCAATCTCATATTATATGGGTGGCTCATACCCAGAAGGAAAAACTGTCACACTTCCTCCAGCTACAAACTGCCAGCTCATATTCCATCACTGCATCACATCTTCCATGCTCCTGATGATTTACTGACAGAACTGATAACTCCATCTGAAGACTCTTCCCTCATAGCTCAGTTGGTAAAGAATCCACCTGCAATGCAGGAGACCCCAGTTTGATCCCTGGGTCAGGAAGATCCCTTGGAGAAGGGATAGGGTACCCACTCCAGTATTCTTGGGCTTCCCTGTGGCTCAGCTGGTAAAGAAACCTCCTGCAATGAGGGAGACCTGGGTTTGATCCCTGGGTTGGGAAGATCCCCTGGAGAAGGGAAAGGCTACCCACTCCAGTATTCTGGCCTGGAGAATTCCATGGACTATAGAGTCCATGGGGTCACAAAAAGTCGGACACGACTGAGTGACTTTCACTTTCACTTTTCTGAAGCCTCTAGTCCTCAGGCCTATTATCTTATTCTTTCTTGACTAACCATCTTCCCTGAGGGATTAACTAGTAAAACTACTCAAAAAGAGTGCACATGAAGGAAGGAAATATGCGGCACAAAAGGCTGTTTTTGGCCACCAGGCTAGCTCAAAGTTCCTTACTTCCCTCTACATCTGCATTTAATCTGTGGACTGAAAAGGCATTGCATTCAGATGTTATCCCCATGCATCCCAGGCTCTGCTGTACATTGTGGGGTACCACATTTGTCAGATTCCATTCCTGACGTAGGACCACTCACTGCAAGGCACCTGTGGAAGACTGAAGACACAAAAGGTAGCGGGGGGAAACTCTGGCAGCCAGTGGACTTCCTCCAGAGTGTGTTCCCATGTAAGAATCATTCTCTCTGTAGTCCCAATCCTTAATTGCAGCCCCCAATATGGCAGTGGTTCCCACCAGATGGACTCTGAGAGCATAAAGCTTTATGTAACTTTATGGCACATGAGGTCTAAAAGGGTTACTGGCTGGCCTTTCGTAGAACATGTCCATTGACTCCTGTAATAAATAAAACAAGACACTCCACTGAGAGGCCCAGGTGGGCTATGTGATCCAATCAGTCTATACCAGCACTGTCCAACAGAAACATGGTCTAAACCCACAGTCCTTCACATTTTTGGCACCATGGACTGGTTTTGTGGAAGATAAGTTTTCCATGGATTGGGCAAGGGGTAGAAGGGATGGTTTGGGGATGATTCAAGTGCGTTTCACATTTATTATGCCACCACTGCTCTAATAGAAGGCCAAGTTCAGATGGTAATGCCGGTGATGGGGAGTGGCTGTAAGTACAGATGACGCTTTGCTTGCTCACCCGCCACTCACCTCTTGCTGTGTAGCCCAGTTCCTAATGAGGTTTGGAACCCCTGGTCTAAGCCATTGTGTAATTTTACATTTTCTAGTAACCACACTCAAAAAAACGAACAGGTTAAATTAATTTTAAGAATATATATTATTTAGGCCAATGCATCCTATAATCCTTTTGCTGTTCATTTGCTAAATCGTGTCTGACTGTGACCCAATGGGCTGCAGCACACCAGGCTTCTTTGTCTTTCTTTTTTTTTTTTTGAAAGTAAAATAAAAACTTTTATTTTTCTTATTCTTTCACTGATCTAACAGATAACAGTTTGTTCAAAATAATGATACCAACAATATATTTGTTTATGTGTGTCTATATATATCATATGCATATGTATTTATATACATGCTTATGTATGCTTGTATGTAAGTAAAAGGAATGACAGCAATGATAAAAAGATGGAAGGAACTAAAATATTTTATTATAAGGTAGTCACACCTTATAACAACAACAACACCGATAACAAAGAGCTCTAGAGTTTTCAATATACATTTACAATGAATCTAAGTCCACTTCTTTGTCTTTCACACGATCTCCTGGAGTTTGCTCAAATTCATGCCCATTGAGTCAGTGATGCTATCTAACTATCTCATCTTCTGCCACCCCCTTCTCATTTTGCCTTCAATCTTTCCCAGCATCAGGGTCTTTTCCAATGAGTGAGTTCTTTGCATCAGATGACCAAAATATTGGAGCTTCAGCTTTAGCATAAGTCTTTCAAATGAACATTCAGGATTGATTTCCTTTGGGATTGATTGGTTTGATCTCAAAACTGTTGAGATATTTTACATTTTTTAGTACTGTGTCTTTAAAGTTCAGGGAGGATTTTACACATAAGCATATTTCATATTGGATGCTAAATTTTCATAACAAATACTTGAACTCTATGCAGATTTCATAAAATTTACAATTGAAAAAGTAGATTCACACTACATACTTAGCAGAATGAATAAAACAAAAAAGTAGTGACAACACTAAATGCTGGCCAAGATGCAGAGAAACTGGTTAGCTCACTCATACAATGCTGGCAGAAATGCAAAATGGTAGAGTGACCCTGAAAATAATTTGGCAATTTCTTATAAAATTAACATTCACCTACACTATGACATAACCTTGCAATCCTGGGTATTTATCCCAGTTAAATAAAAATTTATAATCACACAAAAATCTGTATGCAAATGTTTAAGATAGCTTTATTCATAAGAGCCTGAACCTGAAAAAATTGCATCTGCTATTCAATAGGTCAATGGTTATGCAAACTGTAATGCAGCAAAACCATGAACTATTACTTAGCAATAAAAAGGAACTAACTATTGAAACATGGAACAATATGGGTAACTCTCAAATGAATTAGTGAAAGAATTAGACTCAAAAAGATGCTCAGTTTATGATTTCATTTCTACAGCATTCTTGGAATGACAAAATTACAGAAATGGAGAAGAGAGTAGTGGTTGCCAAGGTCAGAAATGAGGGAGGCAGGTGTGGAGGGATGTGGGTGTGACTAAAAAAGTACATAAGAGCACATGAGGGACCCTCTGGTGATGGGAGTGCTCTGATTCTAATTACATTAATGTTAAAATCCTCTTTATGGTCTGGTGCTCCAATTTTGCAAAGTACTGTCATTGGAGAAACTGGGTAAAGGAGACATAGGATTTCTCTCTCCTGTTTCTTACACCTGAATGTACATCTACAAAATAAAAAGTTTAATTTTAATAAAAATAATTCACATAATTAAGTTTCTCCAATAACTGAATCAAATATCAGCTTTTAAATTTTAAAAATGAACAATTCAATCCTCAAATCCCTCTTGTCACATTTCAAGTACCCAATAGCCACATATAGCTAGTTGTCCAAGCATTACACAGAGTAAATTGAGATCCTCTTTTTGGGCTAGGATGACTAAAAATAGAGCCAAATTTGAGGCATTAGAGAGGAAAATGACCACACAATACTACTCCCAGAAAGCATACTTCCTACAAAGAAATGAACATTTCTATTCTAAACACTCTGCAATTCCAAAAGAGGTAATGAAACCTCCATAGTATTAAAAACTAACCAGTTGTGACAAACTGCTTATAGAGATGTATTGTTCTCTAGACAGTTCCTCAGCCAGCTAACAGGATGCTGTCTCCTTGACAAGATGCACATTTCCTCCTTAAGCTCGCTTGTTTAAAAAAATGATTAAAACAAATAAAAGGTAATTATTTTAGATTACAGCTTCCCCCCACCAACCCCTATTTCTCCATGAAAAGGGAGTTCAGCATGATGAGCGGAGATGACACACATTTACAAAGAGAAGCTGATGCTCAGCTCAACAGGTCCCTCTCTTTGACAAGCTGACAGGTGAAACTGGAAGATAACATGAAATTGTGGCTCCTCCATGCACTGCTGCCTGCCACACAGAAGGGCCACAGAACACAGGTGGGGACTGTCTTCTGCTAATGGAGCACTTGAGGGGTGTGTGCAGGGTTCAGGGGCTCTGCTCTCTCTGGTGACACTGTGGTTAGTTTCTCTGGGAAATAATGGGAAGCCTGGCACAGCTTCAATGTGCTGCACCACTTATGTGTGTTCCCATTGGTGGGGCCTTGGGTGATACATGTGCCTCTTCAATGGACAGCAACAGATCATATTGTGAGGAAATCATCAGGAACAATGGTCTCTTTAGATTGCAGCAGCTGAGCAGTTCTGGAAAGAAGTCAACAGCCCCTCAGTCTATCGGGCAAGGCCCCTCACCATCTGGACCTTTCTGCCTGCTGCCATTATGTGCTTCCACCTTCCACTCTTACTGGTTTATTTCTTTCTTCCCTCAGAACCCTGCCTGGCTGACCTGTTTAACACTGCTCAAGCTATTGCTCTGTCTACAGTGACACCTGTTTCATTTATCTTTCTAAAAATAATTTATTTTTGTCTTTATTTTTTCAATTGGAGTTGATTTATAATGTTGTATCAGTTTCAGATGTACAGCAAAATGATTCTATTATAAAGTTATTCTTTTTTAAATTATTTTTAATTGGAGGGAAATTATAAGGTAGTGCTGGTTTCCACCATACAAATTATGCAAAATCAACCACAATTACACATGTCTCCTTCTTCTTGAGTATCCCTCCCCTTTCCTCCATCTTATCTTTCTAGGTCATCGCAAAGTGCAAGGTTGGGCTCCCTATGTTATACAGCAGCTTCTCACTAGCTATTTTACATATGATAGTGTACACATGTTAATTCTACTTTCTGAATTCATCCCAACCTCTCTTTATCCCTCTGTGCCCACAAGTCTGTTTGCATCTCCATTCCTTCCCTGCAAATAGGTTCATAAGTACTACTTTTTTAGATTCCATATATACGCATTAATATACAATATTTGTTTTTCTCTTTCTGACTGCTTCATTCTGCATAATAGGTTCTAGTTTCCTCCACTTCAATACAACTGACTCAAACTCATTCCTTTTTATGGCTGAGTAATATTGTATTGAATATATGTACCACATCTTCTTTATCCATTCATCTGTCAATGAACATCTAGGTTGCTTCCATGTCCCTGTTGCTGTTCAGTTGCTCAGTCCTGTCTGACTCTTTGCAACCCCATGGACTGCAGCATGCCAGGCTTCCCTGTCCTTCACCATCTCCTGGAGCTTGCTCAGACTCCTGGACATTGAGTTGGTGATGCCATCAAACCATCTCATCCTTTGCCATCCCCTTTTCCTCCTGCTTTCAACCTTTCCCAGCATCAAGGTCTTTTGCAATCATAAACAGTGCTGCAATGAACATCGGGGTACACACGTCTTTTTAAATTGTGATTTCCTCAGGGTATATGCCCAGTAGTGGGATTGTTGGGTCATATGGTAGTTTTGCTCCTAGATTTCCTTAAGGAATCTCCATACTGTTCTCCATAAAGGCTGTATCAATTTACATTCCCACCAGCCATGCAGGAGGGTTCCTTTTTCTCCATATGTTCTCCAGTAGTTATTATTTATAGACTTTTGGATGATGAGGTATCACCTCACACCAATCAGAAGGGACATAAAGCTATTCCTTCTCAGATTATTTTCCCTTATAGGTTTTTACAAAATATTGACTGTGGTTACCTGGGCTCCACAATAGGTCCTTATTGATTATCTAGTGTGTGTATGTTAATCCCAAACTCCTATTTTATCCCTCCCCCTCTTTCCTGTCTGGTAACTCTTTGATTTCTATGTCTGTGAGTCTGTTTCCATTGTTTAAATGAGTTCATTTGTATCATTATTTAGGTTCCTCATACAAGCAATATATGATAGTTGTCTTTCTCTGTCTAACTTACTTAATATGACAGTTTCGAGGTTCATTCATGTTGCTGCAAATGGCATTATCTTAGTTTTTATGGCTGAGTAACATTCCATTGTATATATGTACCACATCTTTACTCATTCATTCACCAGTGGACACTTGGGTTGCCTCATGTCTTGGCTATTGTACATAGTGCTGCTATGAACACTGAATTAGAGTTGACATAAGTCCCCCTTAAAAAGTTTAGTTTTATTTGGATCTCATTCCTCCTTCATGGTGTTGGAGAAGACTCTTGGGAGTCCCTTGGACTGCAAGGAGATCAAATCAGTCAATTCTAAAAGAAATCAATCCTGCATAATTATTGGAAGGACTGATGCTGAAACTGAAGCTCCAATACTTTGGCCACCTGATGTGAAGAGTTGACTCATTAGTATAGACTCTTATGATGGGGAAGACTGAAGGCAGGAGGAGAAGGGGATGACAGAGGATGAGATGGTTAGATAGCATCACCGCTTCACATATGACAATATACACGTTTCAGTGTTATTGTCCCAGAACGTCCCACCCTCACCTTCTCCCTCAGAGTCCACAGGACTGTTCTATGCATCTGTGTCTCTTATTCTGTCTCACATATAGGGTTACCATTACCATCTTTCAAATTCCATATACATGCATTAGTATACTGTATTGGTGCTTTTCTTTCTGGCTCACTTCACTCTGTATAATGGGCTCCAGTTTCATCCATCTCAATAGAACCGATTCAAATGTATTTTTTTCAATGGCTGAGTAACATTCCATTGTGTATATGTGCATGGGACGGATGCTCAGGGATGGAGCGTTGGGATGGCACGGAGGGATGGGAAGGGGAGGGAGGTGGGAGGAGGGTTCGGGAAGGGGAGCACATGTGAACCCATGGCTGATTCATGTCAATGTATGGCAAAAACTACTATAATATTGTAAAGTAATTAGCCCCCAACTAAAATAAATAAATTTAAAAAATAAATAAATAAATAAATAAAAAGATAGCATCACCGACTCAATGGACATGAATTTGAGCAAGTTCTGGGAGATGGTGAGAAACATGGAACCCTGGCATGTTATAGTCCATGCAGTCGCAAAGAATCAGACACGACTGACTGACTGAACAACAACAAAACCCACAGTTCTTGGAAATACACCCTCAGTGTGAATGATCTTGCCTTCTGAAAGACTCCTATTGCTAATAATAATAGAGCTGTCTTTTTCTGGGCAACTGTCTATTGACAGTTCTGTGTCATTTTCATATTCTTTAACTTAATCCTCACAGACCTGCTCAGTGTGAATTATTACCCCCATTTTCCAGACAAGTAAATTAAGGATGAAAGCTATTAAGTAGCTAGCCTAAGGTCACACACTGGATGACTCTTATAGACAGTATTCACACTAAATCTGTTTTTCTGTCTCCAAAACCTACACTTTTATTCCTGTACTATTCCATTAACTCAGGACACATCATTTAATCAAACCACATTTGCAGAGCATCTGATAGACACTAGGCCCGAGGACACAACAAATGATAAATTAAATATGGTCACAATACAGTAAGTACATTTGGTGAAGATATGTACTTCACCTAAGAATTATAAGGATTCTCAGAAATATGTCATTTATGGTGGGTTTGCAAGATGTATGAAAGTTTAGCAGGTGGAAAGGACTTGATCAAAGTCATGGCAGGGGATGGGGAGATGCAGGGTGACATAGTCTAGACGAAGAAAACTCATGTGCAAAGGCAAAGAATTAGAAAAGTCCACAGAGGGTTGAAAAATAGTCCAGCAGCATGAGAGAAACACTATCAAGGACAGGTTACAAGGGCTTGCTTTGTCACTCACAGGAGCTGGAAGGTATTCTGTGGGTAACAGAGCCACAAAGAGGATTTTTTTGGCACGAGCTGGTCAGAACACATGGGCACCTCTTTCACTTTTATAAGTAAATATCAAGTATATTCAGGTATATATCAAGTACCAAGTATCTTATTGAAATTGGAGATATAAATAAGAGTTTTCAGTTGGGTGGTGGAAAGAATCAAATAAATTAACAATCAGAGAAAAATAGGGCGACTTCTGGACAGAGTTGTGTGCAGGGTGACAGGAGGCACAGAGGATGGAGCACTAGTTAGAATGGCAGGAGGTGACAGCTGTCAGAAATGGCTCCCTGGAGGAGATGTTGCTCTAGGAGTGGCTGAAGGACGGACTAGAAGGTGTTAGATGGGGGATAAAATGAGGAAATTGAAAATATAATTGAAAATATATTTGAGAATGGTTGAGAGTTATCTCATAAAATTATTAAAATATTTAGTAAAAATTTACTAGTAATTTTTACTAGTAAAAATTGATATTAGTAAATAATATTAATGTTTTAATATTAGTAGAAAGTATTAGTACAAGAAGAAGTAGAGAGAAGGGGGAAGGGATAAGGAAGAAGTAGAGAGAAGAGTGGGCATTGTGATGCAAATCTTTAGTCCACTGAGTTTATGGGGAGGCAAGGTATTGGGAACAGAAAAAGCAGTAAGTTTGCAGAGAAGAGTCTACATTCAGCTTTGTACACAATAAGAGAAAACTGCCAATAATTCATAAACAAAACAAATAAAAAGAAAATTGAATAGAAAAAAATATTGGAAAGAAAAAATGGAATGCCAGATAATAATATCATACTTAACGTTATTTTTGAATACTAATCACTGCGTCTGTTGGCAATAATGGTAAATAGTGAACCATCTCACTAATCAAAATAGTACATGTTTGAGCTTAAAATCCTATTTTGTTTGCTTTCTTGCTCTAGGTCTCTTGCACAGCAAAACATGAATTCATTGCAAATTTGTAGCCTGCACTTATACAATGGGGTTTTGTAGAAGTTATATGTCATTTGATGACAGCATCACTCTGACACCACAGATGTGTGCTTATGTATACTTGTGTGTTTAGAGCAGAGTTATTTACATTTCCAAAGTTGAATTCAGCTTGTTTTCAGTACTCTACTGTGTTCTTACGAGGCTTCTTTGGATCTACCTACTACCATCTTTGTAACCTCATTACCAACCAATAAATCATTGTTTTGAAATCTTACAAATGTTCTTATGCCTATGCGGAAACACACTAAGGGCTAAATACACTCTGTTGTCTTATTTTACAATATTCTTAAATTGTTTTCTTAATTTTTTTCAAACTTTAAAATGCTATCTGTGTGCTATTTCTGAATCTAATGATATTTTACTCTAAAGTAAAATAAAATGCATTTATAATGCATTTTCCTTACAATTTAAGGACATATTGCTGTTTTTTTTTTTTTTTTAAGAGAGAACTGAAGACTCAGTTTCTCAATGCACAGTATCATTAACTGGCATCTAAAGAGGCTGAAAAACATCAGAGTTCTTTATTGAGGAAAGGGGAGAATCTACTACTTTGGCCTCACAGATGTTAATAATTTCTCTTACTGTGTCTCATACACCAGACACCTTGGTAGTATATTTATAATAGTGCAAGCTAAGATGCAGCATTAATTTTTAATCCAACTGTTCAGGATTTAAATAAAAAGGAATTGGATATTCCTTTTTGATGAGACATTTAGAAGTTAAAAATGATTTTCTAAAACCTTTCAAACTAGGAGTGGGAAAAAAAAGGCCATGGAAGCATCCGACACAGTAAGACACCATATCACTTTGAGTAGAGAAGTACCCACAACACCCAAGGGACTAATAAGGTTTATATGACACAACAGACAAAACATAAGGTATGCCGGGACATCAAAACTGTAAGAACCAGGAATCTGCCCTTCAGCTGTCTCCTCTATACTGTTCTTCTGCTTGACAGTCTGTTTCACACATTGGCATCTGCCATTTCCAACCCGAATATTGCCCTTCTAACACTGAGTAGATGATATTGTTAGTTGCTCAGTTGTGCCCAACTTTTTGTGACCCCATGAACCTGTAGTCTGCCAGTCTACTCTGTCCATGGAATTCTCCAGGCAAGAATACTGGAGCAGGTAAACATTCCCTTCTCCAGGGGATCTTCCCAATCCAGGGATCGAACCCGTGTCTCCTGCAATGAAGGCAGATTCTTTACCATCTGACCCATCAGGGAATTTAGGCCCCTATAATTCACATTGGAGAAGAAAATATCAACCCACTCCAGTATTCTTGCCTGGAGAATCCCACAGACAGAGGAGCCTGGCAGGCTGCAGTCCATGGGGTCACAGAGAGTCAGACACAACTGAGTGACTACACACATACACAATAACTGGAGGACCAGAGCATCAGGTCTGTACCTCCGTGTCCTGCTTCCATTCAAGTCATACAAACCAGCCCTTCACTCATGCTCTCCTCCTGCCTAATAGTTGGCCATCCTTCCTCTCCTGTTCTCTCAGAGTTATGTGTCTCTCTTTCAAGTTCTTCCCAAAATCGTTCCCATCCCCACTAATGACTAATTTTTCCTACAAAAAGAAAGACACAGACAGACAACACACAGAACCCTCTCTTTCAATTGCAGTTTTGCTTCAAGTTACTATTACATCATTTTTATTTCCTCTCTGGTTAATAACAGGGGATACATACTGTAAGTCCACAATCTCTCATCCACATGCTAACGTACAGAAAGCTGTGAAAATCAACAAGTTATTTTGCAACTCATTTGAGGACAACACCTAATCTTCTAATTTGGCAGTAAAATCTAAAACAACACTTGACAAGAATAATCATATTCTGCTGTGGAAATATCACTCTGGAAGGCTGACACAGTGTGCTGGGGAAGGGGTGCTCTGTAACATAAAGTCTGTGTGCACTCTATTACATTTTTAAAACACCTGTATTTGGAAAACATCTGGCCCCGAGTATTTGGAGGAAAGGAATATAAACCTGTACTATCTTTCATATCAATTTCAATATTTAGGAGCAATTGCAGAAGCATCTACACTATGTCTTTGATAAATACAGAGGCTGATTTCAAACACCCGTGGTTTCCAACTTAAGAAGCCATCTAAAGAATTGTGGTTTAATTCACACTGCAAGAAGACATTAAGGTGCATTAACATGTCTAGACGCTCTTCATATACCATTTAATATTCTTAGAGTATGTCCTCTGGTGTAAATACAGAGAGTTATCTTAATAAAATAAACCTTGATGAGTCCCACAAGAATGAACAGATAAAAAGAGAGAATTACCATGGCCACTCTCCCAGCTAGGAGCCTTGTAGATCAGCTTTCCCAGAAAGGTGGGTAGAGTAGTGACAGAATTTTACAGTCAGATGTCAATGCTTGTCCAACTTACCACGGAGGTGAGTAACAGATATGCACCAACATTTCTAACTGAGGTCAAAATTGAAGCTCTCTAAAAGACATACTTTGAGAGAGATGGTGACAGGTGATATTTGTCAAAAATGTCTCCAAAAGTCTACTGGATACAATATTCTTTATAGCCTGAAACTCTCATGCTTGTTGTTTTTCTTCTATTTTAGAAAATAAAATAGGCTACCTGTTTCCAAAAAGCTGCTGGTATAAATTCATTTCAGTGTTAGTTGGTTAGGGAAGTGCTCAAGGGTCTCCTTTATCTAATTATTCATTTGACAAACCCTTATCAGTCTTTGCAAAGGAAACAACAGCAGAGGTAAGACTGCAAGCTCTGAGATGAGTCTCACTGAGCAGGAATCCTCTCAGTGACTTCAGGACATGACTTAACCTCTCTGAGTCTCTGTTTCCTCACATATGAGATTATTACCTACCTCAAAGTGTTCTTGTGACAATTGCATGTGATTTTCTATGTAAAGCACTTAACAGAGTGCCTAACATGTAAGTAAGCATTCAACAAATGTTAGTGTAGCAGAATCTGAATACTCGGGCTCTTATATTATGTAAATTCAATTATTTTGTTTTACCATTCACAATTACACTAGAAGAAAGAAACACAAATATTTCCATTTCTCTTCATTTCTCAGAAGGTTTTGATGATTAAGCCCTCCCTGATCTCAAGGAAAGGGGAACTGATTTCTGTGCTACTAGTGCAGATGCTGAAATTTATAGGACACCAAAGTCTACTTTGGAAAGAAAAGAGAGTGGCTGGTGTTTAAGTAAGAGATAGAGTCATAGAAGCAGGAGGCAAAGAGAGGTCTCCTGAAGTTAGAAAGAAACTGTAAAGAAAAAGAAGTCTTGGGTTCTAGAATAATAAGTGTTCAGTTCTTATGACACTGACTGCACCCACGGAGGCAGAAATTACTTTCAAGGTAAGAATGAAATGTGGTATGAAATTCATACGGAATTTTTTGTGAAATATGGTATGTCAAGGGAGGTGAGTTTCAAAGGCCCTGAGGTATCCATCTTCACCAATGATTTCCAGTCCCACTCATGATACCAAAACACCAGAAAGCTGTAAAAACAATGGATCTAATTAATCTCTGTGGACACATGGGATGTAAGTAATAAGTAGAAAACCTCCAATGTTATGACATAATCAAGTCTAACCAAGTTGAATTTCCTAACAGTCTATCAGAGTAATTCAGAATCAAAAAATATGTCGACTCATAGCAATAAATAAAGGCCACATTTCTTGGATGCCTGTTTCTTAGAATGAGACTGACAACCTCTGCTTCAGTTAGCATCATTATAATCCCTATTTGTGATAAATGCTTGGCATACATGAGTGAGCAAGAGATAGGGTCCTTGGCCCCTGGGAGTTTATCATTTAATAAGGGAGATAGACACATTAACAGTAATTTTAATAAGAAGTGGTGATATGCTACAGGAAATCGGAGATAAAAGTGGGTTCAAGAGCACAGAAACAAGCCTAGGAGTCAGAAAAGACCTCTCTGAGGTAATGCACATAAAACTGAGCCTGGAAATGTGAGGAGGAGTTAGGCAGGTGAAGTGTGCCAGGCTGGAAGAACAGCATGGTCAGAGCTCCAGAGGTAAGAAGAGAGAATGTGATGTAGTTAAGGAAACAGAAGATGTCTAGTTAGACTACAGCACAGAAAGCAAGAAGGAAATGTACTTAAATTAGGTCTGTGGGAGGTTGAGGTCTGATTGTGGAGGACAAATTTTTCTGAATGATTCCATGAATTGGCCAGGGAAGTTCATGGTTAGGTCAGGGCAGCCCTTGCTGCCATGACCATTAAAATCAGGTAAAGCCCTCAGGGAGCAGATGAGGGAGAGGCAGATGCTAAGCAGCCTGGGTGGGTACCATAAAGGGGGACCAGAGAAGCCTGGACAAAGCTTGAAAGAGCTAGATGTGGTGGCAATGTATAAGCCCCTGTGTGGTATGTGCTCCTGTAAATTAATGAGGGCATTAAATGGACATTAATTTAGGGAATAGATCTCTCCCTTACTAGATACAAAATATTTCCAGTCCAGGGTACTGTTATGAACTGAATGCTCATGTCCCCCTAAAATTCATATGATGAAACCCTAATAATCATTGTGATAATATTAGGGAGACAGATTTGGGGTGGGAATTAGGACTGGATGATGTCATAAGTACATTATGAGAAACGCTGGGCTGGATGAAGCACAAGCTGGAATCAAGATTGCCAGGAGAAATATCAATAACCTCAGATACGCAGATGACACCACCCTTATGACAGAAAGCAAAGAAAAACTAAAGAGCTTCTTGATGAAAATGAAAGAGGAGAGTGAAAAAGTTGTCTTAAAGCTCAACATTCAGAAAACTAAGATCATGGCATCTGGTCCCATCACTTCATGGCAAATAGATGGGGAAACAGTGGAAATAGTGGCAGATTTTACTTTGGAGGGCTACAAAATCACTGCAGATGGTGAGTGCAGCCATGAAACTAAAAGACGCTTTTTCCTTGGAAGAAAAGTTATGACCAACCTAGACAGCATATTACAAAGCAGAGACATTGTTTTGCAAACAAAGGTCCATCTAGTCAAAACTATGTTTTTTCCAGTAGTCATCTATGGATGTGAGAGTTGGACTATAAAGAAAGCTGAGCGCCAAAGAACTGATGCTTTTGAACTGTGGTGTTGAAGACTATTGAGGGTCCCTTGGACTGCAATGAGATCCAACCAGTCCATCCTAAAGATCAGTCCTGAATATTCTTTGGAAGGACTGATGCTGAAGCCGAAACTCCAATGCTTTGGTCACCTGATGTGAAGAACTGACTCATTAGAAAAGACCCTGATGCTGGGAAAGACCGAAGGCATAAGGAGAAGGGGACAACAGAGGATGAGATGGTTGGATGGCATCACCGACTCGATGGACATGAATTTGAATAAGCTCTGGGAGCTGGTGATGGACAGGGAGGCCTGGCATGCTGAAGTACATGGGGTTGCAAAGAGTCGGACATGACTGAATGACTGAACTGAACTGAACTGAGGGCTGACAGCCCTTGAAAACTCTAAGCTGAGTGAATGAATGACTCTGAGTGAGCAGACATGGCTCTAAGTTCTTATGGCAAAACAGAAAAGATAACTAGCAATCCTGGCCTGCAGGGGAGGAAATGCACCATAAGCAACAAGCCCAATGGACACAGGCATTGCAGCACCAAAGTAAGGCCCACCAGTCACATGAGTGTTCCATCCCAAGACCACTCACAACATATCTATTCTTTAAAATTATTTGCAGCCACACTAATCTTCACTTATGGAAACCACGACTATGTGAGTAGTTGCAGCAATATCTGAACATTGTGCATGGGGCTTGAATCCCGACTCAGCCATATTCCAGCTGCATGGCTCTGCATGTTACTAGGTTCTTTGAACTTCAATTTTCTCATTAGGAAAACAGAGAAAATAATGGTCTTTCAAGGCTCTATGGCTGGCAGAAACCCAGTCAACCAACACAAGCAAAAGAAGATGACTTTGTTTTCAGAATGAGGATGATGACATGGAACCTGCTGGCAGGACGTGCAGTCAGGTCTCCCAGGGGAATGGAAGCAGAAACAAGAACGCTGGTAGAAAATAATGACTCTCTCAAAGGCTCTGATTCTCCACCCCCGCTTTACTTTCTCCTCCACATCTGCTGTTCCTCCAAGTTGAACCTGATGAACTGTGGCTCTCCATAACCCCCGGGTTAACATTTAGTTATTAAAAGAGACTGACTAGTTTCTGTGAACCATAATTCCTAATTCCCAGGAGAGAACCCGAGTGCCCACCTCTGTCCTAGGGGCAGTAGATCACACACACCTGCCTGGAGCTATCTGGGAGGGAGATGGGGAATGAGGCAGAGGAAGAATATTAAAGAAGTTTCTGTAAAATGACAAGCAACCGCCAAAAGGGGATCCTCCTCAGGGAAACCTCACAAAATATTGTGTATAGGATTTATTTAATGGCTACATGTGAATCACCTAGCACATAAAATAGTCCAGATGTTATAACCTAGACCCTTACTGTACCCTCACAATGATTTTAGTAAATACTTAATTTGATGCAGAAGGATCCTGACGGCTAAAACAAATCTGTCTCGGTAGGTATGGCCTTTGTCATCACATCGGGAATTCTTAGGTAAGTCTAGACCACAGGCTGAAGAAGGAAATGGCAACCCACTCCAGTACTCTTGCTGGCACAATCCCATGGACGGAGGAGTCTGGTAGGCTACAGTCCATAGGGTCGCGAAGAGTCGGACACGACTGAGCGACTTCACTTTCACTTTTCACTTTTGTGCATTGGAGAAGGAAATGGCAACCCACTCCAGTATTCTTGCCTGGAGAATCTCAAGGACAGAGGAGCCTGGTGGGCTGCTGTCTACGGGGTCACACAGAGTTGGACACGACTGAAGCGACTTAGCAGCAGCAGCAGCAGACCGCAGGCAGTTTATATCCAGTTGTTATATATGGAAATAAAACAATTCACTTGACTATTTAAAAGAATTTATTTATGAGCAGTAAGAGACAGGACTGTGCTTCAGACATCCCTACACAGTCTGTGAAATGTGCATCTGAAGGCAGAGAAATAGCTATCAATCATGATGTTAAGTGGAAGAAAACCACCAGGAGACCTGAAGGTGATGTCAGAAAGCTTTGGTTGCCCTACACTTCTCAAATGTCATTACAAAGAACTTGAATAGGGTTCACCAGCCTGTAATAATTACCTGAATGCCACATGTATAGTGAATTTACTGAACAAATTGATACAGTCTGAATAACAAGTTGTGTTCAGGGACTTCTCTGGTGGTACAGTGGTTAAGAATCTGCCCTGCATTGCAGGAAATGCAGGTTTGATCCCTGGTTAGGGAACTAAGATTCCAACTGCCATGGAGCAATTGAGCCCATGTGTTGCAACTACTGAGCCTGTGTCTCAACTAGAGAATCTGTGCACTGCAACAACTAGAGAATTCCTGCGCTGCAATAAAAGATCCTGCATGACACAATGAAGATGCTGACTGCCACAATTAAGACCCAATGTAGCCAAATAAATAAAAATTTGTTTAAAAGTTGTTTTCAGACAGATAAAGAATTGAATATGCAGGATTTTCTTCCAGTGACACCTATATGCCTTCCCTCCAAGAGTTAATCCAAACCATCAACTTCTAGGGGTTTCCCAAGTGGTTCTAGTGGAAAAAACCCACTGCCAACACAGGAGATGTAAGGGACTCAGGTTCGATCCCTGGGTTGAGAAGATCCCCTGGAGGAGGGCATGGCAACCCATTCAAGTATTATTGCCTGGAGAATCCCATGGACAGAAGAGCCTGGCAGGCTACTGTCCAGTAGGGTTGCAAAGAGTCAGACACGACTGAAGTGACTTAGCATGCACATCAACTTCTAGAAAGACACATGTACAATTTACCTGAATGGATGTCCCTTTCCAAATATTCTCCTCAAAAGACCTCATTACTTTGTTACCAGTAATGATCAACCTCAGGGTCCTAAATGGTTATGTAACCACCTTTTGCATAAACAGCTAAATTAGGTGGAGCCTTGCTGCTGATGTGAAAGACCACTACTACAGTGTCTGACTCTCCAAACTCTGAATCACCCTAGTTATTATCTTCCTTCAGAACATGTAGTTCTCTAAGTTCAACTCCTCTGGTATTAGTTACTAAGCCTCCATGGTATTTGCTACACTGGAATCAGATGTTGGATTTATAAAAATAATTTCCCCAAATGGCTGATAGTTATGAAGACAATACCATATGTTATCTGTAACTTCTCCTGATTAAGGATGGGACTGTTGGTGGAAGATTTTTCTAGATGCTAATGCACAGGTGACTAAGGCATGTTCTCTCCAAGATTTTATAACCTAGTTTAGATAAAAAGATGTAAACCTTTCAATAAACAACAGTAGGCTTGGCTAATGGATGAAGATGGAGAATGATCAAACAGGAAAGACTCAAAATAGGAATTCGGAAGTAGAAGAGATGAAACAGGCTAGAGTGCATCGAGGAGGCTTTAGCCAGTAGGGAAAGCTCTCGCTGAGTCTTAAAGAAAGGGGAGGATTCATAGAATGGAAGAAGATAAAGGGCCTTGTGATGCTGCACTAGCAAACATGAGTGGGGAAGCAACAGCCTTTGCAGGAGGCACTACTTACGACAGTTGAAAAGACTGAGAAGATTCATATAGCACTTCATACAGCTGAGGCTGACTTTGGTCCTCAAGGGTAATGTGACAATGTCCACAGACATTTTCAATTCTTACAACTAGAGAGACGGCAACTAGTGGGTACAGGTCAGAGATACTGCTGAATATCTTAGAATGTACACAACAGACCTCAAAACAAAGAATCACCTGCCCTATAATGTCAAGGGTGCCAAGGTTGAGAAACCTTGCTAGAAGAAGGATTAAAAAGGATTTGAAATGGCTCACTGAAATTGCCTTCTTAGACTGTTCAGCCACGCTACCTTTGAAGTTGCCATCTTTATACGAACAGAGAGAAAAACAATGGAGAAAGGGGGCTGTTTAGAAAACAAATAGTATATAAATTTACATCTAAGTTTAGAAGTAAAGCTTCCTTATAGAGGGCTTCCCTATGTACACTGGCTGATTAAGGCCAGAAAGACTTACTGGCCATAAGTTTGATTCACTCTATGAATATGTCTTATGAAAGCAATAAGATCTACCCCTAACCTCATTTCCTATTGTTGGTCTCAAGGGGAAGCCAGTCAGAGAATGTGAATAGTTCAGCATCTCTATTAGGAAGATAAGTCAAAGCATAAGTTCTCCTAATCAAAGACTAATAGCATCACCTTGATGGTAATATTAATTATGCTAATGATAAAAAATTATGATATTAATTACTTCCTGAGAAACCTTCCCTTGCCACTCTCTATAAAATAGGCCTCTCCATCACACTCATCTCATCTTGGTATATTTTTTTCATAGCACTTACCCATTTTACAGCTATCAGAAATTATTAACAGGTAGATAGGTAAGTCATAGGTAGGTAAGTAGAGAGATGATGAATACAGGTTTAGTTTCTTATTGACTGCATGACCCACTAGAATGCAAGCTTCACGAAGGAAGGCACTTTCATCTATTCCCTGCTATAGGTATTTCTGGATCTAGCGAGTCCCCCAACTTGGCTTTGAAAAGGTGCTCATTAAACATTTATTCAATAAATAAATGATGATTACTAACATTTATGGAGCTCTTCAGGTGGCACTAGTGGTAAAGAATCCACCTGCCAATGCCAGCAGATGCAGAAGAAGTGGGTTTGATCCCAGGGTCAGGAAGATTCCCTAGAGTAGGAAGTGGCAACCCGCTCCAGTATTCTTGCCTGGAAAATTCCATTGAAAGAGGAGCCTAGCAGGCTACAGTCCATGGGGTCGCAAAGAGTCAGACATGACTGAGCAACTGAACATGCACACTAACATTTATATAGTGTCTGCCATTACAGAGCACTTTCCCTGGTAGCTAAGATGATGAAGAATCTGCCTGCAATGCGGGAGACCTGGGTTCCATCCCTGGGTTGGGAAAATTCCCTGGAGAAGAGAATGGCAACCCACTACAGTATTCTTGCCTGGAGAATCCCACGGACAGAAGAGCCTGGCAGGCTATTGTCCATAGGGTCACAAAGAGTTGAACATGACTGAGTGACTAACACTTTCACTTTCACTTCAATTTTCAGGTCTTTACTTCAAGAATAACATGCACTGGCATTGTGACCCTAACTCTGGTGAGTAAGAGAGATCTAAGCCTGCACGTTTGTACACCTTACAGGCCAGTAAGAGTGCAATCAATGGAAAAATTAATTATGACCAACTGACAGAGGATGAGATGGTTGGATGGCATCACTGACACAATGGACATGGGTTTGGGTGGACTCTGGGAGTTGGTGATGGACAGGGAGGCCTGGCATGCTGCAGTTCATGGGGTCACAAAGAGTCGGACACGACTGAGTGACTGAACTGAACTGATACGTATTCCAATACAGAATATTGAGAGTAAAAGGGAATTATAGGGATCCATAACAGGGTCAAGGGAGGCAGATATTACTATTCTTTTAATTTTATCAGTGAGAAAACAGCAGGTCAGAGAGCTGAGCAGAATTATCCCAAGTCACACAGCTTAAAGGTGAAGATGAGATTCTTATAACTATATATGGACACCTTAGATATTAAGATTTGTACCGTGTTAATATTTGGAAGTACACACATAATTAAAGATGGAGCTTTATCTTCACTCTGCCAATATCTAGTTTCTTCCACCTATGCTGGCTGTGAGGGTGTGTATGCATGGCTCTGTATCTGACTGTAATGTATTCTACCACTTCTCAAGTCAAAATGAGCTGGAGTTGTCCACACAGTGGGATGACCCACCATCAGCAGTTTGCCAGCATTGCAAAGCCACAAGTCCCAAAGTAGGAACATGGAGGGAATGGAAAGGGCAACAGGGAAAGTCATCCACATTCATTCAGAGTTGAATAACAGAATTGGGATTTGGAAATCAGTCTGCCTTTCCATTCTGACATGACTGCGTTTAGTCACTGAATCATGTCCGACTCTTTGCAACCCCATGGACTGTAGCCCGCCAAGGTCCTCTGTCCATGGGATTCTCCAGGCAAGAATACCGGAGTGAGTTGCCATGTACTCCTCCAGGGGATTTTCCCAACCCAAGATCAAATTCAGGTCTCCTGAATTGCAGGCAGATTCTTTACTGTCTGAGCCACCAGGGAAGCCCACAAATACTGGAGTGGGTAGCCTATCCCTTCTCCAAGGGATACTTCCCAACGCAGGAATCAAACTGGGGTCTCCTGCATTGCAGGTAGATTTTTTTACCAGCTGAGCTACCAGGGAAGCCCTCTGATGTGACCAAATGATGCTATCAGAGTTATTTAAGCCCAGAATAGACTACTGGGTTCACTCGTATTACTTATGAAACATCAATTAAGCCCAGAATAGACTATTGGGTTCACTTGTATTACTTTATGAAACATCAATAACTGCCAGAAAATACTCATTTAATGTAAACTATGTGCCACGATTGCACTCATCTCACATGCTAGTAAAGTAATGCTCAAAATTCTCCATGCCAGACTTCAGCAATATGTGAACCATGAACTTCCAGATGTTCAAGCCAGTTTTAGAAAAGGCAGAGAAACCAGAGATCAAATTGCCAACATCCGCTGGATCATCAAAAAAGCAAGAGAGTTGCAGGAAAAACATCATTTCTGCTTTATTGACTCTGCCAAAGCCTTTGACGGTGTGGATCACAATAAACTGTGGAAAATCCTGAAAGAGATGGGAATACCACACCATCTGACCTGCCTCTTGAGAAACCTGTATGCAGGTCAGGAAGCAACAGTTAGAACTGGACATGGAACAACAGACTGGTTCCAAATAGGAAAAGGAGTTTGTCAAGGCTGTATATTGTCACCCTGCTTATTTAACTTATATGCAGAGTACATCATGAGAAACGCTGGGCTGGATGAAGCACAAACTGGAATCAAGATTGCTGGGAGATATATCAATAACCTCAGATATTCAGATGACACCACCCTTATGGCAGAAAGCAAAGAAGAGCTAAAGAGCCTCTTGATGAAAGTGAAAGAGGAGAGTGAAAAAGTTGGCTTAAAGCTCAACATTCAGAAAACTAAGATCATGGCATCCAGTTCCATCACTTCATGGGAAATAGATGGGGAAACTGTGGAAATAGTGGCTGACTTTATTTTCTTAGGCTCCAAAATCACTACAGATGGTGATTGCAGCCATATAATTAAAAGACGCTTACTCTTTGGAAGGAAAGTTATGACCAACCTAGACAGCATATTAAAAAACAGAGACATTACTTTGCCAACAAAGGTCCATCTAGTCAAGGCTATGGTTTTTCCAGTAGTCATGTATGGATGTGAGAGTTGGACTATAAAGAAACTGAGCAATGAAGAATTGATGCTTTTGAACTGTGGTGTTGGAGAAGACTCTTGAGAGTCCCTTGGACTGCAAGGAGATCCAACCAGTCCATCCTAAAGGAGATCAGTCCTGGCTGTTCATTGGAAGGACTGATGTTGAAGCTGAAACTCCAATACTTTGGCCACCTCATGTGAGGAGCAGACTCATTTGAAAAGACCCTGATGCTGGGTAGGATTGGGGGCAGGAGGAGAAGGGGACGACAGAGGATGAGATGGTTGGATGGCATCACCAACTCAATGGACATGAGTTTGGGTAAACTCTGGGAGTTGGTGATGGACAGGGAGGACTGGCATGCGGCGGTTCAAGGGGTCACAGAGTCAGACAAAACTGAGTGACTGAACTGAACTGATCTCCTTCATTAGCCATGATCACTTAAATATGACTCAACTTATTTATTTAGACAAACTTAAAATTTATTCACTTAGTCGTATCCAACTCTTTGCGACCCCATGGACTGTAACCTGCCAAGATCCTCCATCCATGGAATTTCCCAGGCAAGAGTACTGGAGTGGGTTGCCATTTCCTCCTCTAGGGGATCTTCCTGACCCAGAGATCGAACCCAGGTCTCCCACACTGCAGGCAGACACTTTACCATCTGAGCCACCACAGAAGCCCTATTTAGACAAAGTGCTCTGTAAATTGTGATGTCTATGTAAATAGATATGTTACTATAAGATAAGCTCTTATAGAAATGTTGAGTTCTATCTCTTTACTTTGAATACACACACACATAAATCAACCACATCAACAAAGAGCAGACAAATTTAATATTATGCTGAGAGATCCTATTTCATGTGGAGAACTAAAGAAATAAACCAAGTACTTTGTTTTCTTCTATAGGTTATAAATTCAGTTTTATTAACAGCTAACAGAGACAGACATTTGAAGATGCAGGGTACCCTAAAGATTTAATAATTTGTTTCACAGTTCCCCTTTAAAGTTGATTTCCATCTTGTATTTTATTTGACTCTTTTTGTACAAAATGGGACTTCTTAAAATCATTTGTTTCTACATGCTCAACTCATTGTTGAAAGAACATTCTCATTAAGATGTTATTCTATCCACTCCTTTATCATGACGTGATTTAACAAATGCCCTGCAAAAGGTAGAGGATCTGGAAAGGACTTTTCACTGAGTTGCAAATAGAGATTTTGGCCACAGGATATTTTCCTGATCCACTCTAATCTAGGATATACTCTTTTTCTGACAATACAATACTTATTCATGCCTTTGCTAATGGAATGGATTAGTTAGGAAACCATTAAGGCTCATAGCCTTGACATCATATAAAATTTATCTGGATAGCAGAATCCTTCAAGTAATTACTGCTGAAACCAAGCCAACTAACATCAATTATGCTCAGAAAAGTAGTCCACACATCACTCCATATTTTATGATGGATATTTGTTTCATAGATAAAGAACTAGTGATATCATCAATTAATCTGGAATTAAAGATATCTATACAATTCATAGTTAAATCAAAAGACTTCTAGTCTCATGAATTCACCACATAGAATTCTTTGTCCAAGTTTTTCGCTGGCAATATGATATATATAGAAATATTACTGTAGTGTTTGCATTAACTTCTGCTTTTTTATGTCACCATAAAAATGGCACAAGAATTTCTTATTGTAATTCTTATCTCCTTATGTTGTACCTTTGCCACAATTAATGGTCTGAGTATAGAGTTCAAGGTCTGACTAAGCTAGAGACTTCATTTTTCTTTCATTAACGCAAACTTTACAAGCCATCTTCTATCAGCTTGTACTTTTTTTGTGAGTTGCTTATGCTATGATATGGAAGCATATTAAAGTAGGCACTTCTAATCTTTTTCCACAGAGTCCCTGCCTTCATTCCTCCATTAGGCGGTCATCTGTCTTTACTGGATGTTAATGTGATTCAAATCCACAGGAAACTTTCAATTGTTAAAATGCTTCACAGTGTAATTTAAACATTCCTGTGATAATTAGTATACATTTTAGTCATCAAAGTTTTCTCAAACCTAATTTAAGCTGCCCACAAAGTGACTTTCCCTTAAAGTGACAAATGTTTGATTTAACTCCAGTTTCATTCACTACTATCCCTTTTTATAATATGAATATTCACCATCTTAGAACTGAGACAGACTACACATTCACACCCAGGAATATCTGTCTGCATGCAAATTTTTACTATTAGTCACAGGCAATGGTGTAACGTAGAAAAAATTTTTAAGTTACCCTACCGGATTTAAATGTAATGTCTTCAAAACTAAGAGGACGCTAAGATTAATTTGCCCATCATCTACACAGTTAGGAAGAAAATGTTGTGCACAACATGGATTTGAGTAAAATTTACATTTTTATCATAGAAAACTTTCCTTTAAATTATTTACATTCTAGCCTTTGACATCACAGATTCATAGAGGACATGAATATAGTTTCAAAAATATTCCAATCTCTGATGAGAAGATTTCTCATTAGAAAAGACCCTGATGCCGGGAAAGACTGAAGGCAAGAGGAGAAGGGGACGACAGAGGATGAGATGGTTGGATGGCATCACCGACTCAATGGACAGGAGTCTGAGCAAGCTCCAGGAGTTGGTGATAGATAGGGGAGCCTGGCATGTTGCAGTCCATGGGGTTGCAAACAGTCAGACACGATTGTGCGACTGAACTGAACTGAACTGATGATGAGAAATATTTGAGCTATAGAGAACACTGAAAACTAAATGACCCAGAATTTGAAAAATGTAAAATGGCCAATAAATATGAAATGAGATACATCACATTTAATTAATTCATATTAGTTACAGGGTTAACCTAAGTTGAGATAAATATTTAATTACTTAGTTATGTTCTGCTGATGTCAAGAGAGTTGGTTACATCTTCTCTTTCAGCATTGGTGGCAGAGGATGGATCTGAAGCACAGCACAGAGTTGTCAAACAAGCCAGTAGGATGAAAATGACAAGAGGCATTCTTTAAATTTCATTACACAAATTCCACTCCATGTCACAATCAAATCCACATGCTTCATACGAACAACCCAGATTTGTTCCTTAAAACAGTTCAGATGGCACATTTTTTTTGAGACAGTTCTCATTGCCTTTGTATTTAGAGGTGTGAAAATGGTTTTCTATTATATTCCATGTTGTTATTAGCTCAGATCTTTCTTAACAATTTGAAAAAGATGTAAAGTCTATGATTTGTTATAAATGTGTATACACACACTCACACACACACACACATAAAAATCTCAAATGAGTTCTCTCTTCACTCCAGTAACACATAAAACTATGTAATCAATACTTTATTTGATTTAGTTTAATTTTCAGGCAGAGACAAAAGGAAATTCTTTTGAAGGTGAAACTTCAGTTAACAACATAAAACAACTGTGCTATTTGAGCTATATACAAAAGAATCTAGAAAAATAAGCTTTTTCTTCCTCTTCCATGTACAATGAGAAGCCTTGATTGTAAGTTCATTTTTTTCTACACCAGAAACCATACTAATTGGCTAACTTGAAATTCATGTAACTTGGCAACTGCAGAAGTCACTAGGGCACAGAGAAGACAACAATATGGGTATACAATCACTTCTGCTCAGATATCTCAATTTCTCCCTACAATCATGCCAACACATGCAGCCTGGTCTCCAAGTGTTCTAACATCTCACAGTTCAACTGATGTTAAAGGTCACAAGGAGACCACAAAGTCATAAGGGATGGGCAGTTTCACTGATGACCAAACAGAGCTAATGCCCTGGGGAGACGAGATAGCAGATGATATTTTCTGCTTCCCATGGGGTTGCAAAGAGTTGGACATGACTGAGCAAATAACACACACATTTTCTGCTTCATACCCTACTTTCCTTTTCCTTGGGGAATTCAAACATAAAACAACCAACATGCTTTGGCAGGCTTTAGAATTTTTCAATTCCACCAGCTGACTTCTTCATAAACATTTGTTGGCTCAGGAGGAACACAATTGTTAAAATAAGATGGCCAAATACTAAAACCATATTTTCATTTAAAAATCCTGAAAACCTTCCAGTTCTCCTGGTTTGTACCAAATAGTACTTTAAAGGATTGGCACAAGAGTCTCTTTTAATATATAATATACACATTTCATAGGATTTTCTGAGCAGTGATGTATATTTGTTTAATAAGACTATGTTTAGCTTATAAAAATATTTTACAAAAAGTCATAAAATGACTTCATGAATGAGTAAATAGTACTTTTACATAATATCCAACTTCAAAAAAAAGAACAATATAATGATTTAAATATGATCTAAGGAAGTTGGAATACATTTTGCAATAAAAGTTCAGTGAATTCATGAACATATTTCAAATCATTATAAAAACCTAACAGATGAAGACTGTATAGTCTTGAAAGTAAGTATCCATAAGAAAATTGAAAAATTTTCTCTAATTGTTGGGTACAATGAAGTGTCCATGTGGCTGACTGATTATTTTGAACAGAATTTAAAATGGTATCAATATTATCACAATATTTATCCAAAAGAAGACTGTCATTGGGATTTTTTCATAGTTTGGTACAGAATCATAATTTTGCAGAAAGACAACTATATCTCAGTCAGATTATGCTATCTTCTCCTTTATGAGGAAAGCCTATTCCTTTGTATTTCACTGGCTTTTTAAAAATCCATCTTAAGTAGTATTTTGAAATACTTTAGTAACTTCTACTAACCAATAAGTAAATAATTGTTCCCTTAAGAACAAATAATGTGATTCATAGAACAAAGAGGTATAGCCACATGAACTTACAGTGATTCTTCTGGAATGATGAGTATAAGTATGTGTGAGTGACAGTGTGTGTGTGTGTGCACATGTGTGTGCGTGCATGTGTATACTCGATCAGGGGAAGAAGGATAAAGGTGGATAAAGGTCAGCAGCCTTATCTATGAACGTGTAAATATGCATACTTCTAATTTTACACAAAGGCATCTTTAAACCTTCAAAGCAATGGCATATTTTCTTATGACTGATGAAAAATAATTCCCTCTGTAATTATCAATTAATGTTGACTTTCCAGAGACTTTCCGTCTTTTCACAATTGAGACATGAAGGCATAACTGCATCTGATCGCACAACTACATTCAGGAGGCAGTGATGGGGTGGGGGAAGGAAAGGGTGTTATTTTTAGGCATCAAAGGAAAAGGACAGACAAGGTAGTGTTTTGTGACTAAAACTTACACAACCTATAAGATATGTTTAATACCAAGAAGTAACAAGCATGGAGAAAAAAAGTTAATGCTGTAAAGTCGGACTAAACATCAAATTTAAATCTTCGCTTTACCACCTACACTGCTTAACTACGGGCGTGTTGCTTTACTTTTGGTGACCCTTTTCCCTTGTCCGCAAGATGGAACTGATAACACACCCCACAGGATTAGCTGTGATGACTGATAGGCTGATAAATGCAAAGTAGGTTGTAACACAGAGTAGGCACACATTGCTGCTGCTGCTGCTGCTGAAGTCGCTTCAGTCATGTCCGACTCTGTGTGACCCCATAGATGGCAGCCCACCAGGCTCCCTGTCCCTAGGATTCTCCAGACAAGAACACTGGAGTGGGTTGCTATTTCCTTCTCCAATGAGTGAAAGTGAAAAGTGAAAATGAAGTCACTCAGTCGTGTCCGACTCAGAGCGACCCCATGGACTGCAGCCTACCAGTCTCCTCCGTCCATTGGATTTTCCAGGCAAGAGTACTGGAGTGGGGTGCCATTGCCTTCTCTGAGATACACATTAAGCAGGGGCTTATGAAGAGTCTTTCTATGTGAAGAAGATCATCCAGATAAGGTGCTTCAAAGAAATTAATTTGAAAGTCAGAGCCTTTCTAGTCCCGCAAAGGAAAGGACACTTTCATTTAACGGAGTTTGCACCCCAGCAGCTGCCATGTTTTACCTTCTATTTTCTTTTGATACCAAATAAGAGATTTTTGGTCTCTGATATCAAGAGTTTGAGTGCTCTTCTGTTCATAGACCTATTATCTCTTTAACCCACTCTCTAATGTCTGCTAAAGGCAGGAAACACAGTAACCTGCTCCCACCTTCTCTTCTAAGCACTTAATTCTGCCTTTTCTCATTCTTGGAATGGCTTTCCCACTTCCTTAGCAAAACTTCCAACCTTTCTTTTTCAATATTGTTTTAAAAGAGTAGGACTCCAAGACAATCAAATTACACCTCTGAGTTTTATATGTTATGCATTTATAAAAAGCAATGTCTGGGAAGGGATTTGGGGGAGAATGGATAAATGCATATGAATGGCTGAATTGCTCTGCTGTCCACCTGAAACTATCACAACATTGTTAGTTGGGTATTTGTTGTTGTTGTTCAATGGCTAAGTCATTTTCGACTCTTTGTGACTCCCATGGAATGCAGCATGCTAGGCTTCCCTGTCTTTTACTATTTCTCAGAGTTCGCTCAGACTCAAGTCCTTAAGTGGGTATATATACTCCAATATAAAATAAAAAGTTCAAAACAAGGTTAAAAATTACAAAATAATGTCTGGATGCTCCCATTATATCAACACAGAAAAACAGCGTCTAGTTCAACTTTTACCATTACGCAGATTACCATATCATTGTAAACTGTCTTACAAACCAATAAATAAATTTGCCATTAGGCAGATTATCATATTGTTGTTTACTGGCTTACAAACCAAAAAATAGGTTTCCCAGTGAAAAATGTGAATAATTTCAAAAGTTCATGAAGGAACTACTGTTGACTAGACAAAAGACTTGCCCTAGACATAGAAGCTTAATTTATTCAGATACCAAACAAAGCTTAAGGACTTCCACATTTCCATAGTACTTGACCCTCTGCTGCCCACCTGCTTAAAAAAAGGAGCCATAAACTACCTTTTATCTCCTAACTAAAATCTAGTTAAGATATGAGAAATATAAGAAAAACATCTGAGCACAAAATATAAAGTTAGCATGAATCAGATAACTATAATTTTTAAAGTAATGGGAATAGGGGATTAAGGCAAAAAAAAAAAAGAGAGAGAGAAAAAGAAGTAAAATAAATGGGGACAATGATAGCGAATAAAAAAATGTAGAAATTAAGGCAGAAAACAGACAACAAAACTTGTAGAGTGATCTAGACAATATTTAGTGTCATTTATCAACATTCGGTGAATATCTCTAGAGAATTCAATTTGTGTTCAGTATTATAGAGGATGATGGAAGACAAAAAAAAAAAAGGTATAGTTCCCAATTTTTAAGAATTTATAAAATAACTGAGAATGGAAAAGGTGCATGTGTGACTGGTCTGAGATAGAGCAGGTTCAAGGAAAGGGCATAGGATTTGCAGTCACCCAGGCCCTGTTCTGACACTAAATGTTCTCATGACCTGGGACCACCCAAGTGAGGTCATTCTGGACCTCAGTTTTCTCACATGTAACATGAGGAGATCTGACTGCATGAGCTCAAAGATTATTCTATAAGTCCAGGTTACTGAGGGGGCATACTTCATAACTGAGACAAAAATTCTTGAAAAAATGGAATTAAAAAAAAAATAAGTCACTTTATTGAGTGGTTACTTTGTGCCAGGTGTTGTTACTATTTTACACATGCAAATTCTAAATCTTCATAACCATGTTTTCAGGATGGTCTATATCACCCCTATATATTAATGAGAAAACCAAGGCACAAGAACCTTATAAGGGCAGTTTTCACAGCTGGTAAGCTTGAAATCATACTCAAACTCAAGCAGGTTGATTACAGAATTTACGCTCTTAATATAGTTTCTAAATGTCTTTTCATAAAGCAGTTTGCTAATGGTTAAATAAACTACAAGGAATTCAAAGGAATGAGGGACCTATGCCTAAGTGTGCGTGGACCCAGTCTTCAGAATAGATTAAGTGGTAAAAACAGATAAACAGCAATGTATGTAGTTATTCTGTGGGAGATGAGCAGAGTGAAATTTAAAAGAGGAGAGGGGAGTGGATTATTGACCAAGTGTCCAAGAGAAAATTATAGGCAAAACAATGTACAAAGCTCCAAAGTGAGAAATGAGAATCATACGAGAAAGACAAAACTCCTACCTGGTCAGCTGCCATGTGGACTCAGTCAGAAATAAGAGTAATGACAGGTGGGAAATAGGGGAGGGCCTTGGAGACCAGAAGCTCGAGTTAAGACAAGGCAACCTCAGAAAATATATAGGTATAAAATAATGAAAAGAGTATCTGAAAAATGAGAAAAATATTTTCTAGGGGCAAAAGAAAAATGTTTGAACAAAGGGAACAAAGAAATTTAGGTGCAATTAAAAGTCAGAAACCTGTATGTAGATCAAGAAGCAACATTAGAACCAGACATGGAACAATGGACTGGTTCAAGACTGGGAAAGAAGTTTGTCAAGACTATATATTGTCACCCTGCTTATTTAGCTTAAATGAAGAGTACATCATATGAAATGCTGGGCTGCAGGAAGCATAAGCTGGAATCAATATTGCCAGGAAAATATCAATAACCTCAGATATGCAGCAGAGAAGGAAATGGCAACGCACTCCAGTATTCTTGCCTGGAGAATCCTGTGGACGGAGGAGCCTGTTGGGCTGTCGTCTATGGGGTCGCACAGAGTCAGACACGACTGAAGTGACTTAGCAGCAGCAGCAGCAGATATGCAGATGACACCACCCTTATGGCAAACAGGGAGGAAGAACTAAAGAGCCTCTTGATGAAAGTGAAAGAGGAAAGTGAAAAAGCTGGCTTAAAACTCAACATTCAAAAAACTAAGATCATGGCATCCAGTCTCATCACTTCATGGCAAATAGATGGGGAAAAAATGGAAACAGTTTCAGACTTTATTTTCCTGGGCTCCAAAATCACTGCAGATGGTTACTGCAGCCATGAAATTAAAACACTTGCTCCTTGGAAGAAAA
The DNA here is from genome assembly GCA_024291935.2 of Okapia johnstoni. Lineage (NCBI taxonomy): Eukaryota > Metazoa > Chordata > Mammalia > Artiodactyla > Giraffidae > Okapia > Okapia johnstoni. The sequence continues at coordinate 35,795,742 of CM044319.1, forward strand.
GCTATGGCAAACCTAGACAGCATATTAAAAAGCAGAGACATCACTTTGCTTACTGCTGCTGCTGCTAAGTCGCTTCAGTCGTGTCTGACTCTGTGCGACCCCATAGACGGCAGCCCACCAGGCTCCGCCGTCCTTGGGATTCTCCAGGCAAGAACACTGGAGTGGGTTGCCATTTCCTTCTCCAGTGCATGAAAGGGAAAAGTGAAAGAGAAGTCGCTCAGCCGTGTCCGACTCTTAGCGACCCCATGGGCTGTAGCCCACCAGGCTCCTCCGTCCATGGGATTTTCCAGGCAAGAGTACTGGAGTGGGGTGACATTGCCTTCTCCGCACTTTGCCTACAAAGGTCTGTAAAGTCAAAGCTATGGTTTTTCAGTAGTCATGTATGGATGTTAAGAGTTGGACTATATAGAAAGCCGAGCACCGAAGAATTGATGCTTTTGAACTGTGGTGTTGGAGAAGACTCTTGAGAGTCCTTGGACTGCAAGGAGATCCAACCAGTCAATCCTAGAGGAATCAGTCCTGAATATTCATTGGAAGGATTGATGCTGAAGCTAAAGCTCCAATACTTTGGCCATCTGATGTGAAGAGCTGATTCACTGGAAAAGACCCTGATGCTGGGAAAGATAGAAGGCAGGAGGAGCAGGGGACGACGGAGGATGAGATGGTTGGATGGCATCATAGACTTGATGGACATGAGTTTAAGCAAGCTCCAGGAGATTGTGAAAGACAGGAAAGCCTGACATGCTGCAGTCCATCAGGTTGCAAAGAGTCAGACATGACTGAGCGACTGAACAACAACAATAAAAAGTCAGAAAAGTAGAAAAGTAGAAAAGTAGCTGTTGGGTTGATAAACAAGAGAAATGAATGAGTAGGTGGTTTAGCAAAAGCAGATTCAGGTTAGAAGTTAGACAAATGGTCAGAGATTGAGCATTATTTCTGAATTTCAGCCTTTAGTACTGCATCAAAATGGGCATTTCAGGGTCATTGAAGCAGCCAAAAGAGTCTGGCTTCTGCAAATATTTTAACTGCCAAATTTGAAGCATCTCCAAGCAGTACAAGTGTAGATGAGGAAGTGAAATTGTTAGAAAATTCTGATGAAACATATTTTCTTCCCCCTAAGCTCAAAAACAATTCATTGGTCTAAAATTGGACTTCCAGAAATAGCAAATGCAATGCAATTCAAACAATAATTATAATCTGAGCTAACATTTATTGAACCCTTCCATGCACCAGGAACCAAGCTGTTTTAAAGGTACCATCTCATTCAGTACTTCCCGTGAAAGGAGAGAAATAGTTGTAGATGGCCATAAACTGTGATTCCAGCCTGCTTGCCCTATCCACATTTATATATGAAATTCAACACTCCTAGTAAGCAAGACTATTAAAAAAAAGTCAGGTGTTTAGGGCAAAAGTCTACTCTCCATTAGTTGTCACCACACCAGGGAAGAACGGGTAGAGGTATCATTACCACCTCACACAGGAGAGGCCAAATGAATCCATGGCATTAAAAAGAACTCAAAGAAATGTCAAACGTGAAAAGGACTTCAGTGCATAAAAGTTAAATGAGGCAATCTAATAGAACACATGCTCTTAAAACCTTCAGCCTCCCATTTTTATTCTGTAATGTAAACATAATATTACTACCTGGAGGGTGGATGAGAAACAACTGAGGTCAGTTTAGTTCTCAGGAGGAGTAAAATAGAAGAACATCAGTCACATTTATAATTAACCAGATTATTTCTGTAACAACTATGAGAGACACTCAAAATGCAATGGCTTGCTGAAGTTTCCTTCTTATAACTAAAAATTAAAAAAAAATAAAATAAGAACATCTGCAAAGGTATACCTGGTAGTTCTCTAATTAACAATCAAAAGTGTACTGACTTCACAATTTCATATTTTTATGTAAAGTCTTATTTGATTGTAATTAGCACAGACTACAGAACATAATTAGGACTAATCATTCCTTAATGCAATCAGAATCCCAGAAGAACAATATCAACAGATTTTTATTGGTATTAGTGATGCAAACTTGTAAAATATAGAGCCAATTAACCTATAACAATGCTTCCAAATAAAAATAAAAATAAATTATGGGTGCATTACAAAACAGCTTCATGAATATACCAGGAACATAAAAACTGAGTTAATAATCAAATCTCACAGGATCAGTCTTCTTTCTTAAGTGCTAAAGATAGTCACAATTGTGAAGAATGTTAAAATATGCTACTCTTAATGAGATTAAGCATTTAAAGACTTTCCAAGATACTGCAGTTTCTATGGTGTCAATACAGTTTACGAGAGGTATGAATTCCACAATTTCTAGATCACGTAACAAAATTCAACTATAGTGGCCATAAGTTTTGAAAAATTGAGCATAGGGAAAAAAGTAAAGAGGAGGGGAACTTAGTAATCATTTTTGCTTTGCAACCTTCACAGAGTACCAAGCAAGTGTAATGTCTCATCCATTACATCCTAAGTCTGTAAGATTCTTTTTTCAGCCTCATGAAATGGTTTTGAACCCCTCTGGAGAGGAAATAAATAAATAAATAAATAAATATATACACACATCTATAAATATATACGTGTGTGTGTGTGTGTGTGTGTGTGTGTGTGTATCTGTATTGAGACATTCCTGTTGCAATTTCTGAAAAGTCAGTAAATAAAATTTGTCTTAACACAGTAGGACTCTCCAGTGAAATTTCTCCAATGGAATTTTGGAATCCACCCTTAAAAAGAGTGGACTATTTCACATAACTAGATTTGGAACTCCAACTGTTCTCCATCCATTTCCAAAAAGTACCAAAGTGAGCACGTTAGCACAGGATGGATTCTCTTGACTGAGCCTTGAAGTAAAACTTGGAAAATGCAAATTGGCATACAACTTTCACTGAACCAAAATGACTTCCCAGCTGAGCTTTAGTCAGACATTAAGGGGGAGGTGCAATATTTGAAATATGTAATCTAAACAGTATGCTCATATTTCTTAAATATTTTGAGTTTCTTCTCACAATACTGCAGATTCATAGCAGCTTGCCGCTGAGACAGATGCCAAAATCATAAGCTAGGAGGCTGGGGGGACAGAATTTTCGATTTGGGGGATTAACTAATCCCTTACCTGCTGTCATTTGTCAGTATTTCTAGGGTGAGTTCAGCCAAGTTCACAGAGATATGCCAAAGGGATAAATCAAAACCACCACCATGATTGAACAGGTAACAAAACCTCTGACTTCATTTATCATCTTCCACACTTTCAGGCAAAACATTCCTAGTTTCCCAGATCTGTTTCTTGTTTTTTCGTCAACACACAAATTTATCATGCTCAATCTTTTATTAAACATGATTTGGTAGAGCTGATTAAAAGGATTCACCAGGAATGTCTACAAGATTTTTTCTTTATTTGGGACAGTCGCAGGGCTTTGTTTTAGTTATCGAGATTCAGGTAATCCCCTTTGTGCCCAGAAGTGTAGGCTGAGATCATAAGGCATGGGTGCTGTTTTTATGGAGCTTATCATCTTTCCTGAGGAAGCAGCAATACTTGTAATACTATTGATAACTCCTGAGGCAAGATGAGTCCATAAATAGGGAAAGCAAAAAAAAAATAGATACGGAAAAGAAGGAATGAGATGTGTGGCTAGGACTCCAACACGGAGAGTCTTGAACAGAATCTTCGCCCACACTTGCACTTTGGACAAAGGAAAGCAAGCACATGCGTGTGTGACAAGGATTAGTGCAAGGAACATAAAATAGATGACGACAAAAATGCATGCCACTAATTTCTTCTTTACCCACTAAGTGTGTTTTTAAGCTTCCCCAAGCTATCACTTAGGTTTTTGCGTCTTGCAACAGCTTTAGACTCAGAACTTAAGAACCTGAGACCTGACCTTCCCACTCTCCTGAAAGGAACCACAAAGTGCCCTACGCAGTAAATGGAAGCAAGTCTGTACATAAATGCCAGGAGGACCATTTGCAACTCTAGCCAGCAAAGATTCCCTCTCAAAAAGGTGTCCATGTAAACCACGACTCCACATAACTTGATCCTATAAAGCTTTATGTTTAAAGTCAAGTTTCTCATTACAACTTTACAAAATCTTCCAGCCTCTGCCATTAGCAGTGCTTCTCCCATTTCTCCACAGATAGGATGCAGAGAAAAGAGTCTTAGACATTTTCATGGGAGTTAGGGGGTGGCATTTATACATGTCATGATCAGATGTACAGAAGAACATATTCATACTCCATCAAAAGCAAGGCGAAAAGAATGTTAAACTTTCTAGTCAAGGTGTCTTCAGCTTTTCTTCCCCCTGTCTTGTTTTATATCCTTTTATGAGATGATCAATCAGGGATGGACACAGAGAAAATAGAAAAGAGGCTCAGGAGAAAACAGAGTCTATTATACCGAGAGAGCCCAGACAGGCAATTATATCAGCCCATGACGGGACCACCTGTGGGCAGCGCTCAGGGAGTGGGCTCAGCCAAGCAGGTGGGAATCAGAGAGAATGAGGAACTAGGAGCAAGTGGCTTGATCGGGAGAAGTGGGGGAGCGGGGGTCCACACTGACTTGAATGAATGTCACCAGGTCACTCAGAGGAAGGTTGGAAGGAGAATTTGTGGCAGAGGGCACCTTGGCACCTGGTCTGGATGCTCACAGTCTGTTTATGGGAATGGTGAGGCACAGGGAAATGGGCAGATTTAAGGGTGAGCACACAAGTTCTTTCTGTTGTTTTCTGTTTATAAGATTATTTTAGCAGATAAATTCTGTCTTAAGGGGAGTAGAAAGCTAGGTGATGCCATGGAGATTAAATGGGGTCCCGATTTTTGCATGGGTCTTCAGTCAGTGTCTTCAGCTAGGCTACCCATTCCTGAGTACTTGTGAAGTTGTCTGCTAAGATGTGACTGCTGAATCCCCGGCTTTTTTTTTTCTTAGTCCACTCCAGGACACTTCCTTACAAACCATGGACAGAGGAGCCTGATGGGCTACAATCCATGCGGTCACAAGAGAGTCAAACACAACTGAAGCAACTTAGCATGCACACACATCTCTGGGACTGAAAGCTTTTATTTTGCTGTGACTAGAGGGGGAAAACTAGGACATAGTGACTGATCACTTGTTTCTACTACTTTTTTCTACTTTCCTTCACTCTTCTACTCTCAGAGATTCAAGGCTTCATCACCTCCTCTGCCACCTTCTGGTGGTGTCTATGCACCTGCTTCCCATTTTCCAAGTGGCTGGAGCAGAAAATCAATGCATAGAGGTAATAGTAATAATAATGATAAAAACTACACTGATTATATATTTTCAAAATATTATTCCCACTAAGTTGAGGCTATAACAACATGCACTCAAAATAAAGGCCATAATTTGTAAAAGATATTTTATACTTTAAACCTCAATTAAACAAATAACTCAAGTATATGGATTTTGTCTTCTATTTGTACTCTAGTTTTATAAGAATAAAGGAAATGTCAATAAAACAATTTTGTAAGCAGCATTTTAACTAAAAAATGAAAAGGAGAAACATAGGATAAGGAGGAGATAGAGAAGGGAGGAAGAAAAGAGAAGCACATTCCCACACGAGAAATGTTCTCAGCTTGCTACAGATTCAGTACAGTTTATTCTACTCTTCAATTTTAAATAATCCTTGATGCTTGTTATGACTAATTTTGTAGTACGGAAAGAAGATTCTGAAATCTAGAGTTATAATTGCATAACTAGACTGTTTTTCTCAGGATGATGAACCATTATAGATGTTCAAGAATAAGTAAGAAAAAATAATTGCCATTATTACTTAGAAAATGCATTCAACAAAGACAACCCTCTCCCCTATATCACTCCAGTGCATAAAAATGTAATCATGAATGTTTCCAATTCAGTCCAACATCAGCGAGAACTATAATATTGTATTAGTAAAGTTAAAAGACAGCTCTCTCTCAATCATTCATTTGCACTTTTATATATGTGTTAGATGTATTTGTTTTGGCATGTAACACTCTTTTCAAGGCAGCCAATGAGTACTGATTAATGATGAAATTATGTTATTAAAAGAACCAATCTGCATTTTGGTGTGTTTCTAAATCATGTGTTAAAAACACAGTCTGACTCATTTGTTAGTAATTAAAACAGTTGCAATGTCTTTTCCAATTACCTACTGAATGGTGAAGTAATTTCTTCCTGTCTACTAACCTTGTGTGCAGACAGATCAGGGAAAATAGAAATTAATGCTCCAGCAGCATCTTGGCAGAGTTGTCAATACATACAGGATTCATGCATTAAAAAATTAGTGTAACTTAAAATAACACCCTCATATTTTAAAATTATATGTTGCTGTTCAAAGATGCAAAATATTACATGAGATGAAGAAAAAATAAAGCAAATTCTTTAAAACCTTTAGGAGAAAAATCAGTTGGTGGATCTAAAGATGAGGGCTGAAAAAAAAATTCTAACATGGGACACACTGCTATTGATTCTGATTTCAGTGATGATATGTACACTGTTCTCCTTCCACTGGGCTATAAATAAGATCTAGCATTAAAAATGAATAGCCCTGAAAATCGACTCAATATACCATGTAGAATTCTGCCTTCAACAAGTTTTTTTTTCCCTTGATTTCCTTACTAAAATGAGAAGGACAAAAGCAGATAACAACCAGCTTTCTTTCTTAGTGCGATGCATGAGATTTGGGGTCCTTAGAAGATGATGAAGTCAGGAGAAGGTGCCAATCATGTCCTTTTCCCAGTGAAAAGGATGAAGTCAGGAGAAAATGATGGCTTCCGTATTGATTCACATCACATTTCCCTCAAGAAATGTCCCCTCAGATGGAGTCAGTCCATTTCAGGAAACGGAAACATACTCAGACTAGTATGAATTAAAAATAGGTATTTAGTGGAAAAACTAGGAAAACCAAACTGAAATACAGGAAGAAAGAAGAGCTTGATCTCAGAGAAGCAAGAGATGAGGAAGCACTGTTACTTGCTCCATTTCTCAGTGATGCTGGTCCCTGCTTCTCTTTGGGATTTTGACTTTACTACTCACAATCTGTTCATCTCCCCTTCTCCACCTCCACCTCCATCCCAAGTTTTGCTGCTCTGGTGACACATCCCATTCAGTGGCCTTTGGCAAACATTCATGTCCCACCTTCAGGTCACAGTCCCCACCAGAATTTGCTTTGAGGCAGCCATTTTCAGCCATCAAGTTCTGGGTTAAGGAGAATGACCCTCCCCCTCTACTCCAGGGGCAAGTATTGAAATGCTTCAGATGTCTCTTGACAGCTTAACACACTGCTCTGAAAATTGAGCTAAACTGTTGGAAAGACTCCGCAAGACAAATGGGTCATGGGGAGTGATGCAGTCAGGTTAGCTCAAGCACCATGAAATGCACAAGCTCTACTGAAAGTCCCCAAACTGAACAGCATTTATCAACCTACATTCCAGACCAGAATATCATACACAAATACAAATTAATGCCTAGTGTCCTACTTTCTGGAGAATGTAAACAATTCCTGCCGCCTAGAAAACCATATATACAGGGCTGCATACATGCTTTAAGGAGTATGATCTGTATGTGAGCCTTGGTACTTATACACATTATTTCTATAATCTGGGGCAAGTTATTTAAACTCTAGGTCTTTGTGTCCATGGATAAATATAGGCGAATATTTTCCCTTTCCTACAATTGTTTCTTAATACCATACCAGATTGTTATTGGAACCAAGTGACATAACAAAGGCAAAATACCTTTCTCAGGACTCAGTACCCAGAAACTGTCAATATATGCTATTTCTCTTCTCAAAGTATGATCTGAAGTCCTTATAAACCTCTTATGTTTTCCCCTCTGTTACAAAATGAGCAGGGTAAACCTCTTATGCCAGATCCATCCAGTTGTGGATTTCCCTCAAATCTGTGTGCACACCAAGAAATCCCTCTTGCAAAAATCTTTTCTGATAAAGGCAAGGTGTCAGTGATATGGTGATGGTGGTTTAGTCACTAAGTCATACCTGACTCTTGTGATCCTGTGGACTGTAGCCTACCAGGCTCTTCTGTCCATGGGATTCTCCAGGCAAGAATACTGGAGTGGGTTGCCATTTCCCCTTTCAGTCAGTGATGTAGCAACAGTTGAATTGGCCTTGAATGGGAACATGATTGAAATGGCAGGTGTACATCCTCCCTACTCATCTCTTCAGAAAATATACTTATTTCATTGCTTTCAACATGTATGTATACATTTATACACATAAATATATATGTATTTATTTCAGAGAATCAAGAGAAGAGGAAACATTGTTACTCTCTCCATTTCTCAGGGATGCTGGTCTCTGCTTCTCTGGGATTTTGGCTTTACTACTCACTATATATATATTCCTCATGAACCAAAGGAACATTTCATGCAAAGATGGGCACAATAAAGGACAGAAATGGTATGGACCTAACAGAAGCAGAAGATATTAAGAAGAGGTGGCAAGAATACACTGAAGAACTATACAAAAAAGATCTTAATGACCCAGATAGCCATGATGGTGTGATCACTTGCCAGACATCCTTGAGTGTTAAGTCAAATGGGCCTTAGGAAGCATCACTACAACAAAGCTAGTGGAGGTGATAGAATTCCAGCTGAGCTATTCAAATCCTAACAGATAATGTTGCAAAAGTGCTGTACTCAATATGCCAACAAATTTAGAAAACTTAGCAGTGGCCACAGAGCTGGAAAAGGTCAGTTTTCATTTCAACACCAAAGAAAGGCAATGCCAAAGAATGTTCAAGCTATCTCACAGGCTAGCAAAGTGATGCTCAAAATTCTCCAAGCCAGGCTGCAAGAATACATGAACCGTGACCTTCCACACGTTCAAGCTGGATTTAGAATCTATTATACAGAGTGAAGTAAGTCAGAAAGAGAAAGATAAATATCATATTCTAACGCATATATACGGAATCTAGAAAAATGGTACTGAAGAATTTACTTATAGGGCAGCAGTGGAGAAACAGACATAGAGAATAGACTTGTGGACATGGGGAGAGGAGAGGGTGAGACGTGTGGAAATTTACACTACCATATGTAAAATAGATAGCCAGCAGAAATTTGCTGTATGGCGAAGAAAACTCAAACAGGGGCTCTGTATCAACCTAGAAGGACTGGGGTGGGGAGGAAAATGGGAGGGAAGTTCAAAAGGGAGGGGATATATGTATACCTATGGCTGATTCATATTGAAGTTTGAGAGAAAACAACAAGCTTCTGTAAAGCAATTATCTTTCAATAAAAAATAAAGAAAATGAAAAAAAAAACCTTAAAAAAGATTGCCATGAGAAATATCAATAACCTCAAATATGCAGATGACACCATCCTTATGGCAAAAAGTGAAGAGTAATTGAAGAGCCTGTTGAAGAAGGTAAAAGAGAAGAGTGAAAAAGCTGGCTTAAAACTCAACATTCAAAAAATGAAGATCATGGCATCTGGCCCCTTCACTTCATGACAAATAGATGGGGAAACAATGGAAACAGTGAAAGACTATTTTCTCTGGCTTCAAAATCACTGAGGACAATGACTGCAGCCATACAATTAAAAGATGCTTGCTCCATAGAAGAAAAGCTATGACAAATCTAGACAACATATTAAAAAGCAGAGAGATTACTTTGCTGACAAAGGCCAACATAGTCCAAGCTATGACTTTTCCAGTAGTCATGTATGGATGTGAGAGTTGGACCATAAAGAAGGCGGAACACCCAAGAATCGATGCTTCTAAACTGGGGTGTTGGAGAAGATTCTTGAGAGTCCCTTGGACTGCAAGGAGATCAAACCAGTCAATCCTAAAGGAAATCAACCCTGCATATTCATTGGAAGGACTTATGTTGAAGCTGAAGCTCCAAAACTTTGGCCACCTGATGTGTAGAGTCAACTCATTGGAAAAGACCCTGATGCTGGGGAAGACTGAGGGCAGGAGGGGAAGGGGGTGACAGAGGATGAGATGGTTGGATGGCATCACCAAGTCAATTGACATGAATTTAAACAAGCTCCAGGAGATGGTGAAGGACAGGGGGGCCTGGCATGCTGCAGTCCATGGGGTTGCAAAGAGTTGGACATGACTGAGGTACTGAAAAACAACATGGAAAGTCCAGTTGATTCATAACTGCAGGGACCACATCTCCTTATGGCAACCTGTTCAGTTAAGACAGAGCTCAAATTCTTCATTTTACTAAAGAACATCAATTTTTGCTATTCCATTCTTGACCCTGAGGCTAAGCGTTACCTACTAATTTGTTATATTATGCCTGACTTGCTTTTAACTCACTTTACCTTCATGGCCATTATGGGCACTTATTTTTGTGCACCCTGGACTAGCTTTATATGCATTTCAATGTATTACTCAGATTTTAGACTCCAGGGGGAAAGGAGCACACTGGTTTGATTTGCTTTTTATATTGCTTTAAAGTTTCATATTCAAATGGAGATGCCTACTACATGTATGACATTATGACAGTGATACAAGCACTAGCTGATTTGTTCTTATATTCAGCTGAAATAGCTAAAGTATACTCTTAGTTGAAAAGGCCTGTCCTGACAACCCTTGATTGTGCATGGTCTGCTTCTCCAGTTTATGAATCATTCAGGTAGCTCTGTTTCTTCTCATTTTGCCCACTGCCTGATCATCTGAGTATTTCCTCCAGGGCAAGAGTATAAATAGAAGGAACTCAAATCTCTCGATTAGACTATGGATAAATAGAAAAGATAACTAATGGCTTAAAAACTCCTCAGTTTTCCTGATAATATAAAAATGGACCATCCCCTGGAGAAGGAAATGGCAACCCACTCCAGCATTTTTGTCTGGGAAATCCCATGGACAGAGAAACCTGGTGGGCTATATCCCATGGGTTCACAATGAGTCCTACACAACTTAGTGACTTAACAACAACAAAAAATGAACCAACCAGTTGTAGTAGGGTCTGTCAATGGCCCCTGCATTTTCTTGGAACCATTCTGTGTGCTGGGTACAGTTTGACTGCCAACTGCCAGTGGTTGAAATTTGCTCCTGAAATGATGTAAAGGTGTGCCCAGATGTGCTACTGCATGGCAGACCAGAAGTGCCAAAGAGTTAACACCCTCAGGGACAGGGCAGTCTTAAATCAATATCTTGAGATTCAGTGTGCTGTGTGTTTTATACTATATCCCAGATGCCCACTGTAAGGCTGGTTTAATAGCACACCTTTATTGACTGCCTTCTTTTTCCTCCATCACTTCCCTCCTCCCTATAGGCTTTTCCTATACTTACCAAGTAAATTTTATTCCCTCAATCCTGATCTTTGGATATGTTTCTGAAGACCCGCGATAAATATGTACATTAGAAATACTAGACTATCATGAAACAAACAAGTAAATTGGTTCCCATGATTTCCACAGAGCCCGAACAAATTTTAAGATGGAAATACTTTCAGATCCTTTACAGCCTTCCATCAGTGGGAGTTTTGCTGGAGAACAAATTTTATGTGCCATACTTCAGTCATTTAAGTAAGGTCTTGTAACTTAAGAAGGAATATTATTGTGAAACAGACTCTTTAGTCAAGCTTTTTATCTTGGTTGATCTAAAATGTCTTTTTATTGCTGTATCAATCAACTAAATGATTTTTTCCAAGTCTGAGATAAAATTACATATTGGTGTGTTGGGAAAGAGAGACAATGAGGATAACATTTAATTTGTTTTCTTGAATATGATTTTGTAGCTTATGTGACTGCTGAAGGGGACTCTGGAATTTTCATGATGATAAAAGACCTGGTTTTGATCCCTGGTTCAGGAAGATCCCCTGGAGAAGGGAATGGCTACCTGCTCCAGTATTCTTGCCTGGAGAATCCCATGGACAGAGTAGCCTGATGGGCTACAGCCTATGGGGTCCCAAAGAGTTGGACATGATCAAGTATGCATACACAGCAAGTGTAAGTTTGAGAAATTAACACTACTAAAGTGACTAATGAAAGAGGCAGAAACCAAGGAAGAAATCCTGTTTTAGGGCCAGGCAAGCTTCCCAAAATTGTGAAAACCAATGTGGTGGTTTGGCATTCAGTTTATGAACCTAAACATAACTTCCAAAATACTCTTGATAAATTTCATTTGGCAATGGGGCAATAGTGAGGAAATGAGAATTTTTTTTGGCTTTTCAAAAACTGAATTGAAGATTCTTTAAATTCTAGAGTACTTCACAATTTTCAAAAGTATCACACATATCATTTCATATAATCCCATAATAAATTACCCCTCTACCTCTGTTTGCTCCTCCCTGCTTCCCTCTCCCTACTGGTCATCACTGCTTTGTTCTCTATACCTGTGAGTCTATTTTTCTGTTCGTTTGTTTTACTCACTAGTTTGTTGTATTTTTTAGATTTCACATATAAGTTATATTAAACAGTATTTGTCTTTCTCTGTATGACTTAGAAAATAAGAAAATTTGAAGAAAAGAAGTGAAGTAGAAGAAAAATTAATGGGATGAAAAATTGGCAATGAGGACTAAATGCAAATAGGGGTAGATAGTATTTGTAATTCTTGCTGCCTTAGCAAGGACTAGGAAACGAAATGGCTTACAAACCAGTGGACCCATGGTACTCAATTTATCCATCTCTTCCAGCTCCTCAGGAATGCACTGGGACTCACCCAGCTACCACGCAAAGATTTTCTACTTGGAAGCAAAAGGGATGCATGTACAGAAATGGAGGGAGAAGAGGTCCCCTCCATTTCACCTATATCTCCCACCCAGTTAGACTCATAACTACCAATAACACCAAAGGAACTAAAGAGACTTTTTTTGCAAATATATCATTAAGTCAATTCGTCTTTCTCAAAATCATAGTTAACCTCAATATTTTCATATATTTTCTCACTCTCATTACCACAGAAGCTTATCATTCATGGGACTAAAGCATTTTTTACCTACCTCCATAACAGCAGTTATGTTAGCAACAATTTGTATGTGTTTTCCCTGACTAATGGTGAGAGATTTGAGATCTAAAATCCTACTGTGCTTAACTTTGCTTCATCAGAACTCAGCACTGCATTTGGCCCCATTCAGTTCAGTTCAGTTCAGTCGCTCAGTAGTGTCTGACACTGCAATCCCATGAATTGCAGCACGCCAGGCCTCTCTGTCCATCACCAACTCCCAGAGTCTACCCAAACCCATGTCCATCGAGTCAGTGATGCCATCCAGCCATCTCATCCTCTGTCGTCCCCTTCTCCTCCCGCCCCCAATCCTTTCCCAGCATTAGGGTCTTTTCCAATGAGTCAACTCTTCGCATGAGGTGGCCAAAGTATTGGAGTTTCAGCTTCAACATCAGTCCTTCCAATGAACACCCAGGACTGATCTCCTTTAGGATGGACTGGTTGGATCTCCTTGCAGTCCAAGGGACTCTCAAGAGTCTTCTCCAACACCACAGTTCAAAAGCATCAATTCTGCGGTGCTCAGCTTTCTTCACCATCCATCTCTCACATCCATACATGACCACTGGAAAAACCATAGCCTTGACTAGACGGACTTTTGTTGGCAAAGTAATGTCTCTGCTTTTAAATATGCTATCTAGATTGGCCATAACCTTCCTTCCAAGGAGTAAGTGTCTTTTAATTTCATGGCTGCAATCACCATCAGCAGTGATTTTGGAGCCCAGAAAAATAAAGTCTGACACTGTTTCCACTGTTTCCCCATCTATTTCCCATGAAGTGATGGGACCAGATGCCATGATCATAGTTTTCTGAACATTGAGCTTTAAGCCAACGTTTTCACTCTCCTCTTTCACTTTCATCAAGAGGCTCTTTAGTTCTTCACTTTCTGCCATAAGGGTGGTGTCATCTGCATATCTGAGGTTATTGATATTTCTCCCGGCAATCTTGATTCCAGCTTGTGCTTCTTCCAGCCCAGCGTTTCTCATAAGGTACTCTGCATAGAAGTTAAATAAGCAGGGTGACAATATACAGCCTTGACGTACTCCTTTTCCTATTTGGAACCAGTCTGTTGTTCCATGTCCAGTTCTAACTGTTGCTTCCTGACCTGCATACAGGTTTCTCAAGAGACAGGTCATTTGGCCCATTAGAATTGCTCCAAAATATATATATGTATATATATATATATATATATATATATATATATATATATATATAGAGAGAGAGAGAGAGAGAGAGAGAGAGAGAGAGAGAGAGAGAGTTAAAATGCTCAATTATTATCTAGTACTTCCTGATAAGCTAAAAAGTATAGCTTTTATATTGAATCCTGTAATTGTTCAGACTCATTACATTTAACAGATAACCCTGTAGCTCAAATGGTAAAGAATTTGCCTGCAATGCAGGAGACGAGGGTTCGATCCCTGAGTTGGGAAGATCCTCTGGAGAAGGGAACAGCAATCCACTCCAGTAATCTTTCCTGGAGAATCCCAAGGACAGAGAAACCTGGTGGTCTACAGTCCTTGGGGTCACAAAGAGTCGGACCTGACTCAGCAATTAACACACACACACATCCTTCTTTTTTATTCTTTGCTATCCAACTGTGCCAATGGAGATGCTGCAATAGTTTCAATGTCTTTCCTATGTCTGAATCTCCTGTTTTACCTGCTGCTTTGTGTTAGGAAAGCACCTTATCTGTCAGGTTTTGCACTGTTTCACTTCTGAATATTTTAGATTTAAGGGAATTTCAATTTGTGAAAATGCACAGTACTGAGAAGAAACACCACTGGCCAGGCATTGATCCTAACTGGTATCTCTTCATCTCAAACACGGAATGTGAGGGGGAAGGGCAAACTGCAACTACTTCCCTGGTTCCTCAATCCAGTGCATTTAGTGTAAAAAGTTGTTGTGAACTTGTCCAGCCTAACAGGAAATGTCCTATGAAATAAGGCCATTTTCCTCCATGTTTTGCAAAGCACCTCCATCACAAGTAATTAGTGTCAATGACAGTGCCGCGCACCCCACGTGTCGATGCATCCAAGCTGTTGACCGTCCTGTAACGTCCTTAGACAAGCTCAGGTTCATTGGCTCCATGCCTGGCATTTGCCCCCTACCATTCTGTCCATCTGCTGTCTTCCTCATTGCTCTGACCTTTTAAAGTCCCGTCGATTTGCTGACTCTCCACCACCCTTATTCAGGCATCTTGATCACCTTGACCTGACACAATGATCGACTCTGCCAGCATGTCCTATTAGCTCAGGCCTCTTTTTCCACTGACCTATCTGTCTGATCCTCATATCACAGAATACTAAAATGAATATATTTTTTTTGAGCACAGAAATCAGGCTGGACCTTAGGGGAAGGAGCAATCAAATACCTGGAGTCCTGAGTTCTTCTCTTGGCTCCATCATTATTTAGATGTAGAAATTCAAACAAGTCACCAATTTTGCTCTTAACCTCAGCTGCCTTAATTCCAAAATAAGGAGCTTGCACTATATTATCTCTAAGAACATTTCTAACTCAATGATTAAAGTCATCTTCATTGTAAGTTAGCCAATTCCATAAGACTATTTAAAAAAAAAAGGAAATAAAAAGAAGATAAACTAACAGGATAGATGCACCAAGAATGAAGAGAGAAAGCACCATGTAAAGAATAAACATGTGCAGACTTGCCTGGTGGTCCAGTGGCTAAGATTCTGGGCTCCCAATGCAGGAGGCCGGGATTCATTCCCTGGTTGGAGAACTAGACCCCACAAGTCACAACTAAGTGTTCAAGTGCTACAACTAGCGATCCCACGTGCCACAACAAGATTGAAGATGCTATGTGCCACAACTAAGACCTGGAAAAGCCAAATATATTTTAAAAAAAGGAAGAATCAACATGTGAAACTACCAGAAGGCACTAGGATCCTAATATGAGCTACTGCCATTATTACCTCCAAACAGATCTCCCAGGTTCCTCCCATGAGCCCTAGATAGTATTTTACACTTAACCCTTAGTGTAATCTTGATTAAGTATCAATCAGATCACATCCCCCCTTTTTCTCCCCCATGGCTTCCTATTTCACCTAGAATAAAGTCCAAATGCCACAGGGCCCAGCATCTTTGATCTCATGTTAGATCACTCTTTCACTTTTTGCACTGCAGCCATAGACATCTTGCTTGGGTCTTTCAAACACACCAAGTTCATGCCCTTTTACTTATGGTGACTACTACACTCTAGTTGCAATCTTCAAATGGCTGGCTCCCTGTGTGATTTCAGTCTCAGCTGAAATGTCCATCTCCTCCTAGAGGCTTTCTCCTATTTACACTAACCCTATTTATACTAACCATGCCATCTTGCATCACCAATCATATCTCCTCTAAGACCCTACTTTGATTTCTTTGTATCATCAACCTCTGTCTAAATTTACCATATTTATTTGTCTATTATTTCTCTCCCCTTTCTAAAACATAAACTTTGGGGGAACAACTTTTGGGAAACTTCTAGGAAAAGTTTGTTCTTTTTTAAATGTTTTTCATAACCACACCTGTCTCCCTATTATCCAGAACAGAACAATGTTCTCAATGACAAAATCTTGTTCAATGAATGAATAAAAGAAGGAGGGTTACTGGAGCATTAAAGCCTTCTTGGAGATTTGGCAGACTTGATTCTGAATACAAAAGGAAAGGAACAGATTTTGAATAGAAAATAAACAACAGGCCATCCTTGCTTCCAAATCTGCGAGGGAGAGAGTTCAGAAGTTTAGACAGGAACTCTACTTAGTGCAGTGTGATGACCTGAATGGGAAGGAAGTCCAAAAGGGAGGTGACATATGTGTATGTATGGCTAATTCATTTTTCTGTACAGTAAAAATACAACATTATAAAGCAACTATACTTCCATAAAAATTAATTTTTTAAAAGTGTGGATTGTGATTGTTTTGTCCTTTCTCTGGCCTGAGTGTGGCCTCGGGTGATTCTGGCCTCCACTACTGGCCTTCACTGACATGTAGTAATCTGGCTCCATGTGTGGGGAGCTTCCAGCGAAGAATGTCCTTGGAGTGGCTACAGATCAGAGAACTCTGTCCTCATCTTCTGAAAATATTTTCATTTTCCAAAGAAATTTATCTGTAACCTTGAGAACCTCTCATGGATTTCCACATTTTGGCTTGTGAGTTTTTCCTCACAAATTCAGATTACATGTTGTTTCTTCCAATACCTGTGTCTATCTCCTGTAAAATAGGTAAAAAACCAAAAGTCTTATAAAATTCAGACTACAATACCTGATCACAGAATCCCTATCCTACTTTTGAGATCAGAGACAACCAAATTCAAACTAAAATCTTCCTGGCCCATCTTGTTCTCCTTAAAGTAAAGCCTTTATGAATCTGTAGAAATCTAAAGTATATTCATGGTTGCCTAGGGCTGAAGGGGAAGTGAATTAACTAAAAAAGGGCACCACGGATCATACTAGGTTGGTGGATGTGTTCTAAAACTGAATTTTCATGATTGCCTGGCAACTCAGTATATATATCAAACATTATCATCTGCTTCTCCTTCATTGACTATGCTAAAGCCTTTGACTATGTGGCTCACAACAAACTGTGGAAAAATCTTAGAGAGAGAGGAATACCAGGCCACCTAACCTTCCTCCTGAGAAACCTGTATGAAGGAAAAGAAGCCACAGTTAGAACAGGACATGGAACAACAGACTGATTCCAAATTGGGAAGAGTGCATCAAGACTGTATATTGTCACCCTGCTTATTTAACTTATATGCAGAGTACATCATGCAAAATGCTGGGCTGGATGAATCACAAGCTGGAATCAAGATTGCCGGGGGAAATATCAATAACCTCAGATATGTAGATGACACCACCCTTAAGGCAGAAAACAAAGAGGAACTAAAAAATCTTTTGAAAAAGATGAAGGGGGAGAGTGAAAAAGCTGGCTTAATACTCAACATTCAAAAAATGAAGATAATGGCATCCAGTCCCATCACTTCATGGAAAGTAGATAGGAGAAAAATATAAACAATGACAGACTTTATTTTCTTGGGTTCCAAAACACTGCAGACGGTGACTGCAACCACAAAACGAAAAGACACTTGCTCTGTGGAAGAAAAGCTATGACCAACCTAGACAACATATTAAAAAGCAGAGATATCATTTTGCCAACAAAGGCCCATACAGTCAAAGTTATCGTTTTTCCAGTAGTCATGTATGGATGTGAGAGTTGGACCATAAAGAAGGCTGAGCGCTGAAGAATTGATGCTTTCGAACTGTGGTGTTGGAGAAGACTCTTGAGCATCCCTTGGACTACAGGGAGATCAAACCAGTCAAACCTAAAGGTAATTAGTCCTGAATATTCATTGGAAGGACTGATGCTAAAGTTGAAGCTCCAATACTTTGGCCACCTGATGTGAAGAGCTGACTCTGGAAAAGATGCTTATTCTGGGAAAGTCTGAGGGCAGGAGGAAAAGTGGGCAATAGAGGACGAGATGGTTGGATGGCATCACCAACTCAATGGACATGAGTTTGAGCAAACTCCAGGAAATAGTGAAGTACAGGGAAGCATGGTGTGCTGCAGTCCATGGGGTCACAAAGAATTGGAAACAATTGAGTGAACAACAACAATTAAATTGAATGCTTAAAAATGGGTGAATTTTATGGAATGTAAATGGGTGAATTTTATGGAGCAGCAATAAAGCTTTGCTGCTCTTGTTTTAAAATTAAATTTTTGGTCTTAATCAGTTGGGTTCCCCTGGCTTTCAGTTTCAAGCGGAACAGTATTTCTATACAATGAAAAAGGATTTTTTTTTCTCTTTTCATCCTTCAATTGAATGTAAGGACCATTTATTAATAAACCACTTGATAATATTGCTAGATAGATAGTCTTCATTCCAAAAATAATGTGTTATTTTTTCTTTACTAATTTTTTGGCAAACAGAAAGTAAAATCTTGCATACATCCATGATTAAATCCAAAAGGACACAATTACTAGGTTATGTGTTGAGTGAATAATCCAAACTGAGTTAAAATGACACCAGTCTGAAGCAAACATCAGAAGCCTGCTTGTGTGATGAAAGACTGTTAAAAATGATGGGCTTTGACCCCTTTATTACTATTCCCTTCCCAACTTAATGTTTCTAATCTCCATGGTTGCTTCAACTCTCTCTCTCCTTGTAGTAAAGATGAGATCATCATTTCCCATTTAAACCTGGCCTAACATGCTGATTTCCTGTTCTGTTTTTACCATTCCCTGTGTGGTGACCTTTCGTTTCAGTTTTCACTCTTTTTTTTCTTTTTAACATTTTTGAAGGTAAAAAGTTTATTTATGCATCAGGTAAAAAAATAAATAGCTCTAGCAGTTCCCACCCATTTATTCCCAAAAAGGACATACCAGTCTTTGATTCTGCAGCAGTCATAGTTATCTTTCCTGGTTAATGACGCCAAAATCAAAAGAGCTCTCTTTCAACTGCTCTCTAGGACACATTTTGAATGCCAAATGGGACAGATATAGATTTGGAACATACAGAAATATTCTTTGAACCACAGTGAATCTAAGTGCTCTCACTGGAGAAATGGAAGTAATGGTAACTACCTTCCTGTATTGATGACAGGTATGAAGACAACAACATGATGCTGTCACAAGTGAGTGAATTTGGAGGGGCTAAATAACACAGTCTGTGTTCAGTTCAGTTCAGTTGCTAAATTGTGTCTGACTCTGCGACCCCATGGACTGTGGCATGCCAGGCTTCCCTGTCCATCACCAGCTCCTAGAACATGCTCAAATTCATGTCCATCGAGTCAGTGATGCCATCCAACCATCTCATCCTCTGTCATCCCCTTCTCCTCCTGCTTTCAATCTTGCCCAGTATCAGGGTCTTTTCCAATGAGTCAGTTCTGCACATCGGGTGGCCAAAGTATTGGAGCTTCAGCTTTAGCATCAGTCCTTCCAGTGAATACCTTTAGGTTTGACTGGTTTGATCTCCCTGTAGTCCAAGGGATGCTCAAGAGTCTTCTCCAACACCACAGTTCAAAAGCATCAATTCTTCAGAGCTCAGCTTTCTTTAAGGTCCAAATCTCACATTCATACATGACTACTGGAAAAAACATAGCTTTGACTAGATGGACATTTGTTGGAAAGTAATATCTCTGCTTTTTAATATACTG
The DNA here is from genome assembly GCA_024291935.2 of Okapia johnstoni. Lineage (NCBI taxonomy): Eukaryota > Metazoa > Chordata > Mammalia > Artiodactyla > Giraffidae > Okapia > Okapia johnstoni. The sequence continues at coordinate 35,815,797 of CM044319.1, forward strand.
TCTAGGTTGGTCATAGCTTTTCTTCCAAAGAGCAAGTGTTTTAATGTCATGGCTGCAGTCACCATCTGAAGTGACTGTGGAGCCCCCAAAAATAAAGTCTGACTCTGTTTCCATTGTTTCCCCATCTATTTGCCATGCAGTAATGGGACCAGATGCCATGATCTTAGTTTTTTGAATGTTGAGTTTTAAGCCAGTTTTTTCACTCCCTCTTTCACCTTCATCAAGAGGCTCTTTAGTTCTTCGCTTTCTGCCACAAGGGGGGTGTCATCTGTGTATCTGAGGTTATTGATATTTCTCCCAGCAATCTTGATTTCAGCTTATGCTTCATCCAGCCCAGACTTTTACATGAAGTATTCTGCATATAAGTTAGATACGTAGGGTGACAATATACAGCCTTGATGTACTCCTTTCCCAATTTGGAACCAGTCTGTTGTTCCATGTCTGGTTCTAACTGTTGCTTTTTGACCTGCATACAGATTTCTCAGGAGGCAGGTCAGGTGGTCTGGTATTCCCATCTCTTGAAGAATTTTCCACAGTTTGTTATGATCCACACAGTAAGGCTTTGGCATAGTCAATAAAGCAATGTAGATGTTTTTCTGGAACTCTCTTGCTTTTTTGATGATTCAATGGAAGTTGGCAATTTGATTTCTGGTTCCTCTGCCTTTTCTAAATCCAGCTTGAACATCTGGAAGTTCACAGTTCATCTACTGTTGAAGCCTGGCTTGGAGACTTTTGAACATTACTTTGCTACCGTGTGAAATGAATACAATTGTGTGGTAGTTTGAACATTCTTTGACATTGCCTTTGTTTGGGATTGGAATGAAAACTGATGTTTTCCAGTCTTGTGGCCACTGCTGAGTTTTTCAAATTTGCTGGCATATTGAGTGAAGCACTTTCACAGCATCATCATTTTAGGATCTGAAATAGCTGAACTGGAATTCCATCACGTCCACTATCTTTGTTCATAGTGATGCTTCCTAAGGCCCAGTTGACTTCGCACTCCAGGATGTCTGGGTCTAGGTGGATGATCACACCATCGTGGTTCTCTGGGTCATGAAGATCTTTTTTGTATAGTTCTTCTGTATTCTTGTCACCTCTTCTTAGTATCACCTGCTTGTCTTTAGTCCATACCATTTCTGTCCTTTATTGTGCCCGTCTTTGAATGAAATATTCCCTTGGTATCTCTAATTTTCTTGAAGACATCTCTAGTCTTTCCCATTCTGTTATTTTCCTCTATTTCTTTGCACTGATCACTGAGGAAGGCTTTCTTATCTCTCCTTGCTATTCTCTGGAACTCTGCATTCAGATGGGTATGTCTTTCCTTTTCTCTTTTGCCTTTAGCTTCTCTTCTTTTTTCAGCTATTTATAAAGCTTCCTCAGACAACCATTTTGCCTTTTTGCATTTATTTTTCTTGGGCATGGTCTTGATCACAGCCTCCTGTAGAATGTCACAAACCTTTGTCCATAGTTCTTCAGGAGCTCTGTCAGATCTAATTCCTGGAATGATTTGTTACTTCCACTGTATAATCCCAAGGGATTTGGTTTAGGTTGTACCTGAATGATCTAGTGGTTTTCCCTACTTTCTTCAATTTAAGTCTGAATTTGGCAATAAGGAGTTCATTATCTAAGCCACAGTCAACTCCCAGTCTTGTTTTCACTGAATGTATAGAGCTTGTCCACCTTTGGCTGCAAAGAATATAATCAATCTGATTTCAGTATTGACCATCTCGTGATGTCCATGTGTAGAGTTTTCTCTTGTGTTGTTGGAAGAGGGTGTTTGCTATGATCAGTGCATTCTCTTGGAAAAATTGTTAGCCTTTGCCCTCCTTCATTTTTTACTCCAAGGACAAATTTGCCTGTTACTGAAAGTATCTCTTACTTCCTGCTTTTGAATTCCAGACTCCTGTAATAAAAAGGACATCTTTTTTGGGTGTTATTTCTAGAAGGTCATATAGGTATTCATAGAACCATTCAACTTCAGCTTCTTCAGCATTACTGTTTGGGGCATAGAGTTGGATTACTGTGATATTGAATGGTTTGCCTTGGAAATGAACAGAGATCATTCTGTCGTTTTTGAGAAAGCGCCCAAGTACTGAACTTTGGACTCTTTTGTTGACTATGATGGCTACTCCTTTTCTTCTAAGGGATTCCTGCCCACAGTAGTAGATATAATGGTCATCTGAGTTAAATTCGCCCATTCCAATCCATTTTACTTCACTGATTCCTAAAATGTTGACGTTCATTCTTGCCATCTCCTGTTTGACCACTTCCAATTTACCTACAGTCTGTGTAGATTTACAGTCTTTGTAGATCACAAGAAACTGTGGAAAATTATTCAAGAAATTGGAATGCCAGATCACCTTACCTGACTCCTGAGATATTTGTATGCAGAAGATACAGGATCAGGAAGATCCCCTAGAGGAGGAAATGGCAACCTGCTCTAGTATTCTTGCCTAGGAAATCCCATAAACAGAGGAGCCTGGGAGACGATAGTCCATAGGGTCACAAAAATTGGACATGACTGAGTAGATATGCATGCACCTTTTATAGAACCAACTATGAAGACAGAGGGGTATATACTAGCTAAAGCAACTCTGTATCTTAGAAAACTTTGGGAAGCATTTTAAAAAATATAAACAATTACCTAAAAGTATATTTTTTGTTTCAAAATATTTTTAAAGGCATTATAGATTAACAGCAATTATACCTTTTTAGATTAATCACTCCTATTCCTATGTAACATTATTTTTCTATTGTGGCATACCTATACACAAGCATTCATATATACAACAAATAATGATATTAGGCAATGCAAACAAATTAAACAATAGAGACAAATTACATCAAACAAAACACTCTTTTAAAAAACTGAATTATATACTTCTTCTGTCTCCTTTACTATGCTTCTGAACTAAATGATATGACAAACTCAAATCTATCATTTCCCAACCATTTCAGCCATTTGGCAATAGTAGCCAATTCTTAAGAAATTTGATCACTGTCTGTACCATTCTGTTCAGTTACCAAGATGCACAAATCCATTTATTTTGACCAGCCTAACAAATCACACACATTGTGCAACAATCTGATCAACTGCTCAATAATTAACATTTTTTAGTCTCAAAACAAAATAAAGTAATAAGTTGTCTCCTCAGGGATAATCTTAGACATATTGTCTGTTAAACTTCAGAATATATGTTCCATTTATTTATCAGTTGTCTCTACCCAAGGCCACATCTTCTGTGCTCTGCTTTGTGACGCTGGGGCTAGAAGTCTGAGAACTACATACATTTCTCAGATTCCCTTGATGGTTGTCTTTTGGTTAGCTTCTGTCCATAGGAGACTGATGGAAGATGAGAAAGATGGAAAGGAGAGCAAAGAAGAGCTAGGGCTTTGTTTCCAGTTCCTCTCAGTACTCTTCTAACAACAGTGGCTGGCTATTTCCTTCCCTGTGGCATCTGAGGAGCAGCCCCATGGCACACCTGGAAGACCAAGACCAGCTTTGCAGAACTCTCTCAAAGGCCCTAGCCCACTGAATAGTTTTTCTCAGTTACCAGTCCTGGTTCCCTGGTGGCCACTCCTTGACCTACTTAGGTTCTCACAGCATGGCCTGTTCCCTTTGTTATCCCAGCCAAAGGAGTATTAGCTGTTAATACTTTTCACAATTACAAGTAGTAATTTCTTGGTTATCTCTTTGTCTACTTGATACTTTCTCAGGGTCCCAATACCTATACTAAAGTAGGACTTCCCCAGTGGCTCAGAGGTAAAGAATCTGCCTGCAATGCAGGAGACCTAGGTTCAATCCCTGGATCACGCAGATACCCTGGAGGAGGGTATGTCAACCTATGCCAGTATTCTTGCCTGGAGAATCCCATGGACAGAGGAGCTTGGCTGGCTACCGTCCATAGGGTAGCAAAGAGTCAGATACGCCTAAGTGACTGAGCATTCATGCATACTAAAGTTATTCTGTTTTAAATACCTACAATATGTACTATTTCTTGAATGGAGCATGATTAACATACTATATAATGTATTTTGAAAGAGCAATTGTTAAATGTATAAGAGTAAATAAGACACACAATTTTTTTCAAACTGATATTTGCCCTAAGACATGTGGATTTTGAAAAATTCCATAACCTCTAAATCTTTGCATGCATGCATGCTAAGTCACTTCAGTTGTGTCCAACTCTTTGTGACCCATGGACTGTAGCCCTCCAGGCTCCTCTTTCCATGGGATTCTCCAACCAAGAATACTGGAGAGAATTGCCATGCTCTCCTCCAGGGGATCTTTCCAACCTAGGGATCAAACCTGGATCTCGTGTTTCTTGTGTTGGCAGGTGGGTTCTTTATCACTAGAACTACCTGGGAAACCTCTATTCACTCATATAAATTAAATACAATAGCAATATCTATTTAAGAAGTTATTATTGTTGATTGTTTCCAGTTCAGTTCAGTTAAGTTCAGTCGCTCAGTCGTGTCCGACTCTTTGCGACCCCATGAATCGCAGCACGCCAGGCCTCTCTGTCCATCACCAACTCCTGGAGTTCACCCAAACCCATGTCCAGAGTCGGTGATGCCATCCAACCATCTCATCCTCTGTCATCCCCTTCTCCTCCTACCCTCAATCCTTCCCAGCATTAGGGTCTTTTCCAATGGGTCAGCTCTTCACATGAGGTGGCCAAAGTATTGGAGTTTCAGCTTCAACATCAGTCCTTCCAATGAACACCCAGGACTGATCTCCTTTAGGATGGACTAGTTGGATCTTCTTGCAGTCCAAAGGACTCCTAAGAGTCTTCTCCAACACCACAGTTCAAAAGCATCAGTTCTTTGGCGCTCAGCTTTCTTCACTGTCCAACTCTCATATCCATACATGACCACTGGAAAAACAATAGCCTTGACTAGACGGACCTTTGTTGGCAAAGTAATCTCTCTGCTTTTAAACATGCTGTCTAGGTTGGTCATAACCTTCCTTCCAAGGAGTAAGCGTCTTTTAATTTCATGGCTGCAGTCACCATCTGCAGTGATTTTGGAGCCCCCCAAAATAAAGTCTGACACTGTTTCCACTGTTTCCCCATCTATTTCCCATGAAGTGATGGGACCAGAAGCCATGATCTTAGTTTTCTGAATGCTGAGCTTTAAGCCAACTTTGTTTTAGGTGAGGTTAAAAGAAAAGATGCAGGTTAATGCTTCAACACAGTTTCTGGCATGTGAAAAGCATTTGATAGATGTTTACATTATTATTATCATTATTACTATCCACGAAATGCAACATTCTATCCAGTGTTGCCAGATGATTGTTCATATTTTCAAAACATATGTAGAAAAAAACATAAAAAGCAATTTCTAATAAACCATAAGTCTAAAATTATAATGTATAGACAAAGTTGTGATGCTTACACAAAGCATCACAGAAAGAGAATAGTCTACATTAATTCTTTTCTATTTTAAGATCAACCATGAAACCTTTATTCAAAAAAACTTAAATATCTCTAGTTTCTTAATTACTAAGTTTTACCTAAGAAAATTAAATTCACATTTTTACATTATTTCAATATAAAATATAAGGTATAAAACTTTTTATACAAGCAAAATGATGTATCTTGGGAATGGCAACCCACTCCAGTATTCCTGCCTGGAGAATTACATGGACAGAGAACCCTGGAGGGCTACAGTCCATAGGGTCCCACAGAGTAGGACTCAACTGAGCAATTAACATATACAAACACAAACACACACATATTTTGACACAAACCATATAAAAGCATTTTTGAATCCTAAGAATACCAAAATATCACAGATATAACAATATACAATGTCAGGAGCAAATAATTTTCAATAGCAGGATAAAAATAAATGTCATAAGTTCAGATGAATATTCATTAAATTCTTACATAAACCATAACAAGCAAAAGAGCACAATTTGAATCATCATTACTTAATCACTTCCATTTGATCTAACTTCCATTAAAGATAAAATTCTTTTGAAATCGGTGGCTATACAGAGCATTTTCTCATGGAATTTTAGTTTCAAAATATTGTTTCCCTAACCTATACAGGTCACTAAGGAATAAAATAACTGCTTTCACCAAAACCCAACATAATAACTTGTACTCGCCCGAATGCTAGAGTTCAAAAATATTACCATAAATATTATAACTCAAGGGTGTTACTTTAATGAACTTAATTATGGAAAACACCAAATGCAATAATGTGCTAACAAAACAGCAATTTGAAACAGATGGGCAATTACAACAGCTTACTACAGATGGCACAGCAGTACAATGTATTTGTCAAGTTTGGTTCTGATCAGAAAAGTAAATTGAAAACACTTTTATACTGGTACAATAATAGGATGAATATGTTGAAGACTTGGAAATTCATTTTTACAAATAATTTTGGAAAATGATGAATTGTGCTTGCCCTGTAATGAAAAATACTGATTTTTAAAAACGCCATTATAAAAAAGTACAGAATAAATTAAAACAAAGCTAATGGACTGGCAAACAATTCATTCCAGTCTTTCTGTGCCATCTTTTGGAAAAACCTGAATGAACTTTTTGGCCAACCAAATATTTAATCTTTAAATTTAATCTATTTGCCAAAATAGGATGTAAAATTCAAAACTAAGTATTCCATGTTGAAATGCAAGACCCCTTCATATTAAAAGAACCTAAATGCGAGGGGTATAAAAATGGATAAGACATTAACTCCAGAGAATTAGGTCAGTTAAGGAAGAACACAGAATTCTGAATAGCCAGTACAGACAAGACATCACCTACTCCTCTAGAAAAATGAAAAGACTGGTGACAATATAAAGGAAGGAAAGAAGAAAGAAGCCATACCTCCAGATTATAACCTTTGCACTTCCCAATATTCCTTGCCTTGAGGCATGGGGGTAAAACTGTGAATGGCCAGGAAGGCAAGACTAGAGGCGAGAGAAGATTATGTGGTGGGAAGTAATGGGTGTAAGAATCATATAATTTATACTAGTGACTTAACAAATGTTTTAAATTATGATTTTTTTGGAGGGAGAGGGTAACGTTCTCCCTGCATCCGGTGATTTTCAAACCTGCATTGGAAGAGTTTTCAAAACAAACCCATGTCTTTGAAGCTGCCTCACCCCCAAAAGAAGTTTTGATGCAGTTGCTCTGGGGTACAGCCCTAGTATTGAGATATTATAAAATATTCACTGGAAGGACTGATGCTGAAGCTGAAGCTCCAATACTTTGGCCACCTGATGCAAAGAGCCTACTCTTTGGAAAAGACCCTGATGCCGGGAAAGATTGAAGGCAGGAAGAGAAGAGGGTGACAGAGGATGAAATGGTTGAATGGCATCACCGACTCAATGGAAATGAGTTTGAACAAACTCTGGGAGATAGTGAAGGACAGGGAGGCAAAGAGTCGCACAGGACTTAATGATTGAACAACAACAAGAAAATCCCTGCAGATGATGCAAATGTGCTACACCATTTGAGAGCCAAGCCACCACTTTAACCCTCTATGACTTTCTCCCTAATATTAACTTGCCTTAAACCCAAGGTTATTTAATAAGTATGTCTAAAGCATTTTCAATGAACTAAAGGTCACACTTCATGATCCCTTCATGATTTGCAACAGGAAAATTTTTCAATAATCTAAATTCTTTGCAATAGGGGGGTCTGGTTAAATGTTACGGGAAACTATGTAATGGAAGGTTATGCTGTTACTTAAAATTATGGTATTAGATCTTTTATTATTTTACTTTTTAAATTGAATTCTATCAAATGCATGCACATTGTTTAAAACACCAAATAACACTGAAAGACATAATAAAGTATTTTATTTTAAAAAAAAAAAAACTTCTACTATCCCTGTTTCCCAGAGTAACTGCTTTGAAATTGGTTTTACTGCTGATACCGACCACCAAATTTCTAAATAATATACTCATACTTCTATATCTTAATTCATCAAATTGAACATCATATACTAACTTCCACTGTATATAAGAACACAGCTCTCACTACTTCTGAATAGGAAGTATTGAGAAGTATGCAGTCAAGTTCAGCATTATGCTGGTTATGTATCCAACATTCAGCCTTGCTCTAAGACTCTAAGCCCATCGTGGTGGCCTTTCTCCTTGACAGTGATAGGGTTTCAGGTGCAGGCATATAACCAATCCTGTAATTGAGGCTGATGCAAAGGTTTCTAGGTTGTTACTGGGAAAGTTTTCCTAGATCCTAAGAAAGAGGTTTCCGCAAAGATGATCCTCTGTTTCTGGAGTGTTTTTGTATCATGATAAACAATGTTTATGTTTGCTTTTCTATGAAATATTTTTCTTGGAATTTAAAAGTGTCACATTTTTCATTTGCTTAGTTTACTTTGTCTATAGCTTTTTCTTCTTACACCATATATAAGTCATTCGTGATAATTTTTCACATGATAGAACACGCCTGGTGTGACCATATAATTTAATATCCTACCGGGGACACTTCTAAGGGTGAAAGTATGTGTTATCAATGATTATACCAGAACAACAGTATAAATCAGGGTTGTACCCATAAAACCAAGGCAGTCTCCATAAATACACCTAATAATCTATCAAGGTATTTTTAATTAAGAAGCTCCCTCCTTGTGTTCTCCTTTCTCTAGCCACAAACTAGACCAGCTGCTTTTTAGGACAGCAAGCCATAGTTCTGAAACGTCCCATCACAGGCATCCTGGGAATTCCCTTTGTCTTACTCCTTCTTGTTTTTGATCTTCTGTGTATGGCTCCTGTGTTTTTCTCTTTATTTATTTAGGTAGAGAATAGATTCCAGTAGATTCTGCTTTCTTTCTTTTTTCTTTTCTTTTTTTTTTTTTTTTTAGTTCTACCAGTTTATTGCTACCAACCCATCTCCCTCTGCCCTCATGCACGCATGCTCAGTCATATAACCCCATGGACTGCAGCCCACCAGGCTCCTCTGTCCATGGACTTTTCCAGGCAAGAATACTGGAGTGGGTTGCCATTTCCTTCTCCATAGATTCTGCTTTCTAAGAGTACTACACTGTTCTGCTGGAACACATCATTAAGTAGCTTCCTGAAATAAATAATTTTTGAAATAAAGTATGAAAGTTTCTTTATTCTACATTTAAGTATAATTACCTGCATAGAATTTTAAAAGTTTTAATATATTACTTTAGAGTTTCCAATCTTCCTGTCTGGAAATCCAAAGCAATTTTATTCTCAGTTCTCAGTATATAAAATGTTTTTCATTCTTTTTCTCTGAAAAAAAAAAAAAACAGGATGTTCTCTTTATTTCTGATGTTATACATTTCATTATCTATATTTGGAGTGGGCTTCCCTGGTGGCTCAGACAGTAAAGAATCTGCCTACAGTGTGGGAGACCAGGGTTTGATCCCTGGGTTGGGAAAATTCCCTGGAGGAGGGTATGGCAACCCATTTCCAGTATTCTTGCCTGGAGAATCCCATGCACAGAGGAGCTTTTGGAGTAGATTTGTTTCATTAGCTTAGTGAGTCAGAACTTGATAGGACTTTTCAATCTAGTTACTGATATAATTCAATTCTGGGAAATTTCTTATAACACTATTTTTTTTAGCACTTATTTTTTGAGTTCTGTATTTTTGAAATTATGTGTCAAGTGTTAGACCTCTAAAGTTGAATTTTTTAATGGTTTTACATTTTCTTTTGCTTTAATTCTTTCTTACATTTTTTCTTGGTTTACCTTTGTTTTTTTGGATTCTGAGCATTCTTCATCTTCTAAAATTTTATTTGATCTTTTTGTTTTTTTCTAGTTTTAGTGAGAAATAATTGATACACATATAACTGTATAAGTTTAAGGCATACAGCATGATGATTTGCTTATTGTGAAATGATTACCACAATAGATTCAGCTAACATCTATGCCACACTTGTTATCCCTTATCTTTTTGATAACAGTCATCCTAATAAGAGTGAGGTGATAGTTCACTGTGGTTTGGTTTTAATTTGTATTTCCCTAATAAGCAGTGATGCTGAGCATCTTTTCATCCACCAATTGGCCTTTTGAATATCTTCTTTGGAAAAATGTCTATTCAGGTCCTTGCCCACTTTTTAAATTGGATTATTTGTTGTTTTTGTTGCTATTGAGTTCTATAAGTTCTTTTTATATTTTGAGTATTAGCCCCTTATCAGATATAAGATTTGCAAATATGTTTTTCTTTTTCCCTTCCATAGGTGGTCTTTTCACTTTGTTAATGGTTTCTTTTGCTGTACAGAAGCTTTTTGGTTTGACATAGTCGCACTGACTTACTTTGCTGCTTGTGTCATATCTTAAAATTCATTACCAAGATTCATATCAAGGAGTTTTTTTCCTTATGTTTTCTTCTAGAAGTTCTATGGTTTTAGGTCTTAAGTCTTCAATTCATGTTGAGTTAATTTTTGTGAGTGGCATAAGATATAGGTCTAATTTCATTCTTTTACATGTGAATATCCAGTTATTCCAGCACCATTTATTGAAGAGACTATCTTTTCTCCACTGAGGTTTCTTGGCTCCCTTGCCAAATAACTGTACATGCTTAGGTTTATTTCTAGGCTCTTAATTCTGTTCCACTGGTATGTTTTTATATCAAATCATATTGCTCTAATTCTCATAGCTCCATAGTACAGCTTAAAATCAAAAAGTGTGAAAATTTCTGCTTTGTTCTTTCGCAAAATGTCTTTGGTTACTTGAGGTGTTTTGAGGTTCCATATAAAATTTTTTTTAACTTCTATCAAAAGGTGCCATTGGAATCTTGATAAGGGTTGCATTAAGTCCATAGATAGCTTTTGGAAGTACTGATGTTCTCACAATATTAATTATTGATATTATGATATCATGAACATGGGACACATTTCCACTTGTGTCTTCAATTTCTTTCATGAGAGTGTTATCGCTTTTAAAATAGAGATTTTTTCACCTCCTTGGTTAAAGTTATCTCTAAGCATTTCATTGTTTTATGCTATTGTAAATAGAATTAAATCCTTTATTTGTATTTTCAGAAAATCTGTTGGGAATATATAGAAATGCTACGATTTTATACACTAATTCTGTATCTTTCAACTTTATTGAATTAATTGATAGGTTTTAAAAGCTGTTTTCAGTGAAACCAACACAACATTGTAAAGCAATTATCCTCCAATTTGAAAAAAAAAGGCTTTTATTTTTCAGTCTTTAAAATTTTGTATATATAAAATCATGTAATCTGCAAACTGGCTTCCACAAATAGAGACAATTTTACTTGCTCCTTTCAAATTCTGATACTTTTATTTCTTTTTTGTTCCTGATTGCTTTAACTAGGACTTCCAGTACAATAATGAATAGGTGTAGTGAAAGCAGACACCTCTGTCTTGTTCGTGATCTTACAAGAAAAGTTTCAACCTTTCACCATTGAGTATGACATTAGCTAAGGGCTGGTCGTATAAGGTCTTTATCATATTGAGATATGTTCCTTCTATGCCTAATTTGTTAAGAGCTTTAATCATGAATGGATGTTAAATTTTGTCAACTGCTTTTTCAGCGTCTGTTAAGATAACATGATTCTTTTCTTGCATTCAATTATTGTGATGTATCACATTGATTAATTTGAATATATTTGAATCACTGTTGCATCTCACTTTATAATGGTGAACGAGACTTTCAATGTGCTGCTCGATTTGGTTTGCTAGTATTTTATTGAGAATTTTACATCTACATTCACCAAGGATAGTGGTTTGCATTTTCCTTTTTAGTAGTATCATCTTCTGGTTTTGGTATCAGGATATTGTCAGCCTTGTAAAATTAGTCTGAGACTGTTCCCTCCTGTTTGAGCTTTTGAAAGAGTTTAAGAAGAATGTGTTAATTCTTTAAATACTTTGTAAAATTCAGTAATGAAGCAGTGAATATTAGTTTTTAAAATTCATTCAGCCATTCTATATCTTTTGACTAGATAATTTAATCTGCTTTTTTGTTACATTCACTAGTTTGTTGTATTTTTTTTTAGATTCCACATATAAGTGATATCATACAGCACCTTTCTTTCTCTGTATGACTTACTTCACCCTGCAAGTTCATCCATGTTGCTGCAAAATTTTATTCTTTTTATGGCTTAACAGTATTCCACTGTATATGTATGTGTGTGTGTGTGTGTGTGTGTGTGTGTGTGTGTGTGTGTGTGTATATATATCACATCTTATTTATCCATTTATCTATTCACGGACTCTTAGGTTGCTTCCATATCTTGGCAATTGTAAATAATGCCGCTATGAACACTGAAGTACATGTATCTTTTCAAATTAGTATTTTTGTGGGTTTTTGTATATATATACCCAGTAGTAGAACTGCTGGGTCATATGATAGGTCTATTTTTACTTAAGAACTATTTATACTGTTTTCCAAAGTGACTGTACCAGTTTATATTCCAACCAACAGTGTAGGAGGGTTCCCTTTTCTCCACATCCTGCCAACATTTATTATCTGTAGACTTTTTGACAACAGTCATTCAGACAGTTGTGAGGTGATATCTCATTGTGGTTTTGATTTACATTTCCCTAATGATTAGTGGTGTTGAGTGTTATATCATGTGACTGTTGGCCATCCACATTTCTTCTTTAGAAAAATGTCTTATTCAGCTCTTCTGCCCAATTTTAATCAGGTTGTTTTTTTCATCTTAAATTGTGTGAGATGATTACAGATGTTGGATATTAATACCTTACTGATCATGTTATGTGCATTGTTTTTTTTTTGCCTTTTAAACTAGAGCTGTAAGTGAATTATGTACCACCATCATCAAATTATAGAATCTAACTTTGACTATGTATTTATCATTAGCAGTAAGTTGTAGGCTATCTTTTTATGTTTTTATGATGTTAATTAGCATCCATTTACTTCCATTCAAATAACTCTTATTAGCATTTCTTGTGGAGAAGGAAATGGCAACCCACTCCAGTATTCTTGCCTGGAGAATCCCAGGGACGGGGGAGCCTGGTGGGCTGCCGTCTATGAGGTCGCACAGAGTCGGACACGACTGAAGCAACTTAGCAGCAGCAGCAGCAGAATTTCTTGTAAGACTAGTATTGTGACTTCCTTCAGCTTTTGTTTTGGAATCTTTATTCCTCCTTATTTCTGAAGGATAGATTTGCCAGGTACAGTATGTTTGGTTGACAGTAGTTTTCTTTCAACATTTTGAATATGTCACCCCATTCTCTGCTAGATTGAAATGTTTCTGTTAAGAAAATTCACTGACAGTCTTATGGTGGTTCCTTTGTATGTAACTTCTATCTTTTCTTTCTGCTTTTAAAATTCTTTATTTGCCCTTGACTTTTGACAATTTAATTTTATATTTCTCAGTGGAGCTCTATTCGTATTCAACCTGTTTGAGGTGCCTGAGATCTCATGGATCTGTATGTTCACTTCTCTCCCAGGATTAGGAAGTTCTCTGCCATTATTGCTTTAAATATACTATCTACCCCTTTCTGTTCTCTTTCTGGAATTCACACAATGTAAGTATTATTTCTTTTCATTGTGTCCTATGAGTCTCATGGGCTTTCTTCACTTTTTCATTCTTTTTTTCTTTTCGCTCTTCTACTGGAAAATTTCTCATGTCCTATCCTCTGGTTCACTGATTCTTTCTACTACATGGTGGAGTCTTCTTTTGAAACTGTTGCATTATTCAGCTTCTTTGTTTTCAACTCTAGGACTTCAGCATTTTTTATGGTTCTACTATTGCTTTGTTGAACTTGTTTGTGTATGCATGGTTTTCCTAACTCCGTGTAGTTGTCTGAGTGTTCTTGTAGTTCACTAAACTTCTTTAAGATAATTATTCTGAATCCCTTGTATTAAGGTTGGTAGATTTCCTTTTCTTTAAGAACAGTTATTAGGGCTTTATTATTTGACTTCCCAGGTGGCTCAGTAATAAAAAATCTGCCTGCCAAGGCAGGAGACGCAGGCTTGATTCCTGGGTTGGGAAGATAACCTGGGGAAGAAAATAGAAACTCGCTCCAGTATTCTTGCCTGGCAAATTCCATGGACAAAAGAGCCTGGAGGGCTATAGTCCATGGAGTCACAAAGAGTTGGACACGACTTAGCAACTGACCACAGGCACAGCACAGATTAGGGCTGTATTAGTTTCCTTTGGTAGTATCATATTTACCTGTTTTGTGTGGGGGGGTGTGTTCCTTCATTCCTTACATTGGTATCTGTGCACTTGTATAACTGAGTTCCTCTTCCAAACTTTATAGGTTTGTTTTGGTAAAGACAGATCTTCACCACTTATTAAATAGCTCAGTTGGGTTTCTGGGTACGTCTGCTGGTAATGTCCATGGTTGGGTGGGGCCTACTGCTGTGATCTATTTTGAGATCAGGCGACTATTCAAGTGTAGTCCTAGTGGGTGGTGTGACACTGGCTAAGAACAGCTGGATAGGACTGTTGGCCTGCTTCCCTACCCAACTGACAATGGGCTCCACAGTTGCCAGAATTCCCTGGTCAAGATTACTAGATGGTCAGGACTGAGTACTCTATACAGCAGTAGATGGGACAATGAACTAGCTTCCCTCCCTATCAGGGCAATAGGAAGGAACCCAGGTCCTATTTGGCTAATTGTTTGGGGACCTTATTCAGGCAAGAACATGCCATGCATTCCCTGGTCAGGTAAGGCCATCTGTTTTGCCCACCAGACATGGAAAGCCACAGGCTGTGTTTTATGTTAAGTGTTACTGTAAACAGAGCTGCTAGATGGGCTACACAGCTTTCCATATGCTATGGTTAGGTTCCCTAGTCAGGTAGACTGAAGACTGTATTCAGCATTGAGCATGGTAATGGGTTAGTTTCCTAGTCTGGGCATAGTTAAAGCTGCAGCACCAAACCTGGTAAAGCCCTTTGTGCCTTAACTCAAGGCAACCTGCACCCCAAGTTCCCTGCCTGAACAATACTATTGGCTTTGCTCTACAAACTTCAGTTCTGCCTGTCCTCAGCTCAAGCACCTCTGACCACAGAGATCCCATATATTCTTGCCATCCCTTCTGGTCCCATGGGACCAGTAGCCTCAGTGGGTGGGGCTTTATCTGTTTCCCTCTCTGAGTGGGAAGGGGATGGGCCACTCCAGGTAACAAATCCACAACAGGTTCTTCTGTTGGAAGTGGCTAGAAGCTACTCTCAGCCTTGGCTTTGAATTAATACCTGCTGATGGAGGTATTCCCTGCAAGGGAACTCTCCATGCCCAGTATTGGCTTTGGTCTAGGGATAATCAGCTCCACCAACTCACCTCTCAGCTCAAGGATGAGTGAGGTACACAGCTTCCAGTTGTTTCCACCAGCCCCTCTGGTTAGGTGTGGTCAGGAGACACTCTCCACAGCAGATGGGGCTATGACTCAGCCCCTTGCTTGGGAATGACTAAACCAGGCTCTAGGTCCATCAAAATTTCTCATTTGAGGATTGAACTAAAGCAAATTGGCACCTGTCAAGGTCCCTGGTAAGACAGTGCATCACCACTTGGTTCTGCAGATGAGCAAAGGCATTGGTTGGGATGACTCCTTGGGCACTGCAAGGATGAACTTATTTGCCAATATCCATCTGCTGGTTGTTACAAGTCCCTCCCTCCTTCTCCATCATAGTCACATTCCAGCAGTTGAGTTCCTCAGATTTCCCTGTAATCCCTAGGGGGTAGGGTGGAGGTGAGATCAGAATAGGGGCTTCCAAAAAGCAACCTACAATGATGGGGATATCCACTTGTCACTTTGGGTTTTCTCTTTTCCCACTGGAATCACCAGAAACTCAGGGAGACCTCTCTCTGCAGTGTGGTGCTGGCCTGGGGGAGGGGCAGTCCATGTGTAGCTGCTCCCCTTGCTCTTCTAATGCAGTCGTAGCCTCTGTTGTGCAGGAGGTACTTCAGCCTCTAGGATTCTCTCAGTGGCATCTCATTCTTAAATAGCTGTTAGCTGTTCTTCTTATGAAGGGAGCAAAGTCAGGAATGATCTATATCACCATATTGGTGACATCACTGTCTGATTTTTTTCTTTTTTAATTTCCTAAGGCACATTGATATTCGGAGGGGCTTTTGTTGTTGTTGTTGTTTTTTTAAGTATCTTGATTTTGTGTCACGGATTCAATATTTTCTCCTATTCCTCTCAAGATATTAATTTTTAAAAGTATTTTGTTTTTTTTTCTGCATTGTCTCATCTTCCTTCCAGCTGCTGTGGTGTGTGGTTGCCTTGTTATTCTAGTTTGTGACTTTCATATTGCAGGCTTCTCTCACATGTATAGTGTTCCCCGGATATTCAGTGATATGGTACATGAAAGACTGAAAAGCTGGCTGGAGGTTGGTCAACTGATGGCTTCACTTAAGGTGATTAGGTGGTAGCTTTTTGTTAAGGGAAACGTGGTTTCTCAAATACTGGTATTTCTAGGACTTTCCACTTAGCTTATCCAGTTTCTTTAAAGAAAAATCCTCTATGTCCTGCCTGATATGTTCTGGAAACAGTACAGCAAAGGAGGACTGGAGGTCTCCATTTATTCCTTTCTTTACACTTTCACTATTTTTCACAAAATATTTTTGGAACAAATTACTCTTATAATTAGATAACCTTTATAACTTCATATTAAGAAAGAAAAAGAAAGAGGATGAACTGGTGATCAAATGGATTCAAAAAATATTTTTTGAGATCCTACAATATGTAAGGTATGTTTGATGCTCTCTGAGATTCAAAAATTAAGATTTAAACATTTTCTCCAAAACAGCTGACAATCTTTGGGAGGGAGACACCAGCATAACTAACTCTAAAACAAAATCTATTTTGTGGTATTCCAGAGAGGGAAGTCTGGCAATAGAGGTGTTCCTTAACCGGTGTTGGGAGACAAGATGAGGCAGTGGAGGAGCAGAGCAGAGCAGACATAGCCCACTAAAGGAACTTGAAAAGCTTTTGAGAAGGAGCTAGACTTTTGAGGTTAATTCTTACAGTGTGCCAACTTACACACTGCACTCTTTCCACGCATAAACCATCCAAGCTGTTATTTTAGAGACCATGAGTCTGGCTACAAAATATGAGGTAGACGAGAGGGGAGAGAAACTACAGGGCAAACCAAAAACAGTTAAAAGGCTGTTCCCTTCTATTTAACAGCTTAAACAAGAACCGAAGATAGAATAAAGACGAGTATTAAAAGCTTCCAGAAAATAATATAGGAAAAAATCCTCATAAATTCAGCATAGAAAAGGATTTCTTAGATTCTAAATGTACTGATTATAAGTGATTAAATTTGTCTACATTAAACTTAAGAACTTCGATTTTTAAAAAAGTAAGGAAAATATATAGCAGGAAAATACATGTATATTACATATGACCAACAGAGGGTCCAACCCAGGGACATATAAGGAATTTTTTACATAAGTGAGCAAAAGGGAAAACAATATAGATGAGTGGGAAAATGACTTGAAGAGATATTTAGCAAAAAGAAAATCCAAATGGTCAATAAACATGAAAAGATCCTCAAGTTCATCAGGAATCACAAAAATGCTAATTAAAACTACAAACAGAGGGATTTCTCCGGTGGTCCAGTGGTTAAGACTCTGTGACTCCCTAGCAGGGAGCACAGGTTCAATCCCTGATCAGGGAACTAAGATCCTACATGCCACATGATGAGGTCAACAACAAACAGCTATAAAGAGTTTAAACACATAGATATTCACACATAAACAAAAGCACAAGTTTTAAAAGGCTGGTTACAACACATATTATCAGTTTATAGAATAATACAGATACCCATGTAATGCCAAAGCTAATGCAAATTGGTTTCATCACTTTGGACAAAGCTTGTCACAAATGGTAAAGATATACATGCTCATAGATATGAAGAAAACTCTAATTCAAAGAGATACATGCGCCCCATTGTTCATAACAGCAGTATTTACAATAGCCAAGACATAGAAGCAACTTAAATGTTCATCAACAGATGAATGGTTAAAGATGTGGTACATATATACAGGGGATATTCAGTTCAGTTCAGTCACTCAGTAGTGTCCAACTCTTTGCGACCCCATGAATCACAGTACACCAGGCCTCCCTGTCCATCACCAACTCCTGAAGTTTACCCAAACTCATGTCCATCGAGTCGATGATGCCGTCCAGCCATCTCATCCTCTGCCGTCCCCTTCTCCTCCTGCCCCCAATCCTTCCCAACATCAGGGTATTTTCCAATGAGTCAATTCTTGGCATGAGGTGGCCAAAGTATTGGAGTTTCAGCTTCAACATCAGTCCTTCCAATGAAAACCCAGGGCTGATCTCCTTTAGGATGGACTGGTTGGATATCCTTGCAGTCCAAGGGACTCTCAAGGATCTTGTCCAATACCACAGTTCAAAAGCATCAATTCTTCGGCGCTCAGCTTTCTTCACAGTTAAACTCTCACATCCATACATGACTACTGAAAAAACCATAGCCTGACTAGATGGACCTTTGTTGGCAAAGTAATGTCTCTGCTTTTTAATATGCTATCTAGGTTGGTCATAACTTTCCTTCCAAGGAGTAAGCGTCTTTTAATTTCATGGCTGTAATCACCATCTGCAGTGATTTTGGAGCCCCCAAAAATAAAGTCTGACACTGTTTCTACTGTTTCCCCATCATGCTGCTGCTGCTGCTAAGTTGCTTCAGTTGTGTCCGACTCTGGGCAACCCCATAGACGGCAGCCCATCAGGCTCCCCCGTCCCTGGGATTCTCCAGGCAAAAACACTGGAGTGGGTTGCCATTTCCTTCTCCAATGCATGAAAGTGAAAAGTGAAAGGGAAGTCGCTCAGTCATGTCCGACTCCTAGCGACCCCATGGACTGCAGCCTACCAGGCTCCTCCGTCCATGGGAGTTTCCAGGCAAGAGTACTGGAATGGGTTGCCATTGCCTTCTCCGTTCCCCCACTCCCATCATACTCAGCCATTAAAAAAAAAAAAAAAAAACACTATTTGTAGCAATATGGATGAACCTAGGGATTATCAAAAAAAAAAAGTAACTATTTGTAGCAATATCATATGAATCAATTACTAGGGATTATCATACCAGGTAAAGTAAGTCAGACAGGGAAAGACAAATATCATATGGTATCAATTACATGTGGAAACTAAAATAGAGTACAAATGAACTTATTAAAAAAAAAGACTCACAGACATGAAAAACAAACTTATGGTTATTAAAGGGAAAGGAGGTGGGGGATAAATTGGGAGTTTGGGATTACCAGATGCAAACTACTAGGTATAAAATAAATAAACAATAAAGTCATAGTATATTACACAGGGAATTATATCCAATAGGTTGTAATAAACCATAATGGAAAAGAAAAAAAAGATACATGCTGAGCAAATCTACTCAACACACAAATCCCACAGAAATGCATGCACTTCCGTATTATGATAACATTTCTAAAATGTTCTGAGCAGTACCATTTGCAATAGTAAACAAATGGAAATGATCCAAATGTTCATTAATAACAGAATGAGAAAGCAACTTATAGAATATTCATTCAATAGAATGATACTGCAGTAACAACATGCAGTGATACGTGGATGAATCTCAGAAACCCAAGTGGAGTGAGTAAAAGTCGCAAATCACAGAAAATCCACATAGAATCTCATCTTATTTACATAAAGTTCAAAACCAAGTAATTTCTTTAGGGAAACATCCATCAGTGATAACTCTAAAGAAAAGAAATAGACACATTCTAACATCAGAGAAAGTGCTTCCCTCTGGCTGATAAGGAAAGGAGTAGATTGTGATAAGAATAAAGCACATGGGGGTAGAGACAATACTTCTTGGTGTGGGTGGTTGCATCATGGTTCATTTCACAATTATTCTATAAACCTACATTTATATGTATTTTCCCTAAGAATATCAACCAACAAAAAACAAAATAAATACATAAAGATCTTGAATACATCAATAAGGCAACAGACTTGGAGGAAAAAAAATCAAAAGTAGAAAATGAGTTATTGCGACAACTAAGGAGAAGACCTGAGGTCTTGGACAATGAGAGGAGGAGGGAAAGGAACGCATCTGAGAGTTACCGCAATAGAGGTAGAATTTAAAGGATTTGGTGAATGGTTAGTTGCAAAAGCAAGGAGAAACAGAAATAAAGATATCTTCAAGATGTTTTTTGGTGACTAGTAGGATAAATACACCATTTAGTACAGAAAGACAATAGAGGGAGGTGGCAAATTTCACCCAACAGGAGAAAGGTGGTGAGGATGATAAGAATGGCTCGGGCAAATTGACTTTAACCCCTTTTGTGTGACATCTGTGCTGAGATACCCAATAGGCTGGAAATACTCATTGAGGACATAATTCCACTGCAATCATTTCTTTCAAGGCAACCAAGAACTGTTTGTTTTTTTTTTTTTTTTGAGGACCTCCCTCTTACAAGGTACCATGCTGAGTACTGTAAAGGACAATTAAAACATAAGCAGTATACCCTTCCCCAGGAAGCTTAAATGTTAGCCAAGGACATGGGACATATGTAATGGAAATAGCAGCTAAATAAAAGGCAAAGGTAAATAAATTACAAAGATGATGAGTGACAGAGAGTTTAGTAGGGGAGAAGGAAGTAGAGATGGTTGGACAGATAGGAGAGAGAAAGAAAACCATTTACAACTGGTCATTCTTTTGATCTGTGTCTTGGAACATGAATAGAACTTAGAAGAAAAAAAAGTCTTTCCAGTCAGAGATGGTGATAAATAGTATATTCAAAAGACACTAAACAAACTAGTCTGGGAAGAATTAGAGGAACTGTAAAGACAACATGGGGATGGTAGAATGAAGCCAATTTTTTTTTTTCATTATCTGAAGAGGAGATGAGAAAACAAATAGAATATATCTTTATCTTGAACACAGTGCTCAGATCACAGTTCTCAGATCTCAGTTCACAGATCTCAGAACACAGTTCAGAGATCATGGTACTACTGCAGTCAAGACAAAAAGATATAAAGACCTGAGCTAAAAATGAAAGTGAAGAAACTGGCTCAAGAATATTATTTAGGAAAAATTAATATAAAGTTGCTGGTGTAGGAGACAAAACCTAAAGCGGTTTAAAGTCTAGATAGCAAGATCCTTGAGTCCACTGTGAGAAAGAAGATTGGCAGGAAGAGGAGCTTCTGGAGAGAGACATGAGTGCAATTTTAACCACTGAGAAGATAATGAGACAGAAGCTGATTAATCAAGCCCAAAAGTCCAATATGGTCTTGAAAAATTAAAGCATTAACTCAGGGAAAAAAGTTAGCTCAGCAGAAGATGTATGCACAGAAAAGTGGAAGTTGAATCTAGAGAAGTAAAAGGATCTCTAATGAACTTACTGAAAAACCATGTATTAAGCACCAACCACTGTGGTATATCATTACAGGAACTTCGAGTTAAGAAGATAGGAAAAGCATTATAGAGAGAAAGTAGAAGAAATTCACAAATTTAAGAAGTAAGAAGAAGAAAAACATTTAAGAATTACCATGATTAGCAACTCCCCACTCCCCTCAGCCCTATCCCTCAGCTACCACAGGTAGAAAGTTTCAATTATGCAAGATAAACAATATCAAGAGATCTGCTATACAACACTGTGCCTGTAGTTAATGACCCTGTGCATGCTAAGTTGCTTCAGTCATGTCCAACTCTGTGCTACCCTATGGACTGTAGCCTGCCAGGTTTCTCTGTCCATGGGATTCTCCAGGCAAGAATACTAGAAGGGGTTGCCATGCTCTTATCCAGGGGATTTTCCCAACCCTGGGATTGAACCCACGTCTCTTACATCTCCTGCATTGGCAGGCAGGTTCTTTACCACTAGTGTCATCTGGGAAAAACCCATTAAGGGAGTAGATTTCACATTAAGTGTTCCTTTCACAATAAAACAACTGAAGATATATTCCAAGAAAATAAGAGACAATACTCAAAAACAAACAAATAAAACAACAAAACAGATTATCTCAACTAGAAAGAAAAGAAAAGTGATTGAAGGAAGACTAATAGTGCAAATACAACAAAGAGGTCAAGGAGAATTGGACAGAGAAGGGATCTTTAAAA
The DNA here is from genome assembly GCA_024291935.2 of Okapia johnstoni. Lineage (NCBI taxonomy): Eukaryota > Metazoa > Chordata > Mammalia > Artiodactyla > Giraffidae > Okapia > Okapia johnstoni. Next base: position 35,837,802 of record CM044319.1, read on the forward strand.
TTGTACTGACAATCAGAAAGTCATTGGTACACTTCAGGAAAGCAGTTCCACTGATGGGAAGTGAAGAGAAGCCACACTGGGAGGGGAGAGTTCTGCACTGGTCCCCTCTACCCAGAGCACTTTCCCCCATGGCTGCTCCTTCACCTCCTTCATATCTTTGCACAAATGTCATCTTCTTAATGAAACCTTCCCTAATCCTCTTATTGGAAACTCTAACCCTCAGCACTCCTCTTTCATCCTCATGCTCTGGGTTAAATGCAGCACTTATCACCATGAATGTTACTTATATTTTTTCCTTTCCATCTCGTCCCATATAAACGACATGAGGGCAGGGACTTATGTCTAGTGTTTATCACTCCAGGACCTAGAACAGTGCCTGTACGAAGGATGGCCTGAAAACTAAGTCGAGAAAGTGTATCAAGAGGAGGGTGTATTAACTGTGTTACATGAAAGGCCAGATAACACAAGGACAGAAAATGGGTAACATGATTTTGGAAGATGACCTAAACAAGGGCAATTTCAAATGAGCAGAATAAAAAAATACCAGGCTGGAATGGGTAAAAGCATTCATGGGTAGGGAGGAGGTAAGCCTAGGAGTACGAACAACTCTTCTAAGGTTTGCTATATAGGGAAGAAGAGAAATGAGATGATAGTTAGAGAGATGTCTTTGGTTTTGTTTGGAGATGGGAGATGCTATAGAATATTTTCATAAGGATAAAAATGTTCAGTGTTCAAGTTATTAAAATAAAAGAAGGGGGAAAGTTAATAAAATGATACCCTTTCAAAGTCAAGAGGGGGTAAATTCTGACGCACATGGTTGGAAATGCAGCCCCCTAGCCAGAAGGAAAGACAACTACCCCATTTGGAAAGGCAGCAAGTTCTAGCCTGGATGCAAATTGACCAAAGATAAGGCAATTCTCTTCTGATTCCTTTCTTAGTAAAAGGAAAACTGAGTCTGATTTAAGAATATATGAAAAAAAGAAGAAGGTATAAAAAGTTACCATAGGTGTAAGAAAAAGAATCTACTAAGGAAATGTATAAAATCCTTAGATATTATTGAGTGCCAATGGGAATTTGGGGGTATGGAATTTTAAATGAGAACACTGAGTACCAAAATTGTGGATTATTTTTCATACAAGTTCAGTTGCACAGGTGCAACTGTTTAGTGGATGAAGGGTTGGGTTTAACCACCATGACTAGCAATGATAACAGTGATGCATATAGTTGCAACCCAGATAAACAGCAGAGCTCCCCATGGCCTAGTCTCACTATGTTAGCCCATTAACCCAGACATACATAGAGTTTAGTAATCAGAAGGAATTATTTACTCATACCTTTCAAAGAACACTTGAGAAGATGCAATTCAAACCATATGAACACTACATCCTCGTTCTGTTCAGTAACTCTCTCACCCAGGGATACCCTGAAACTCTCTGCCACAATTTATTCAACTCTCCTAGTCAAAACTTCCGTGACATTCAGTTGGAACAGAAGCTGCTCCTTTATCTTCATTTCCCTTTCCTGTTGTCTTCATTCTTTTCACTTCTCTTGAGCAAGTCCTGAGCCTTTCCAGTAAATTGTCTATCTTTCCTTCTCTTTTTCTTCCCTACTAATTACTGTAACCAGCAAAATAAAAGGAAGGGCAGGGTGGGAAAGATGTAAGAGACCAAGCCAAAGAGGCCAGTTCAAAGTTTTCCTTGGGACAGGAAAGCAATGGTAAAAATTCATACATTCACCCCTGTGATATAATTTTCATTATGCAATTCTTATACCAATCAAAAGGCATTATTTTGAATTATTACCTCTACCTCTGGAATAATATTCAGAAGCAGTAATATAATTTCTATTTGCAATTCCATCAGAACTTATACTTTTATTTTTTTGTTGAAACAAACAGCACATCAACACAACAACAAAAACCCGAATTTCAAGAAAAACACTTTATAATCAAAATTGAAGCATTAGTTTTTAAGTTCCTTTGTTCAAACTCTATGTATTTTTAAAATTTTATTGAAGTACAGCTGATTTACAATATTGTGTTAATTTCTGCTGTATAGAAACATGATTTGGTTAGGCAAACACATATTTTTTTCATGCATGTATGTTTTACAAATGGCAAAAATACTGCTACACACTTATTCCCATAAGAAAAATCATAGATCATTTAACTTCATGAAGTTAAATTTCTCAGCAAAAGTATGTAGTAATGTAACATCATTTTACTGAGAATTTTTCCTCAAATGTCTTATATTTCTACACTAAAGTCTTAGGGAAGTTTCTCCAGCCCAGAGCAACTCCTATTTTCCTCCCTTTCTTCTATTCAACCGTCTCCAATAGTGTTTTCTGTGTCTTCAGTGACTGACATGACAGGCACTACTTTCCTGTCCTTTCCACTCAAGACTCACTGTGGGGTAGGGTAAAGTCACCCCAACTTTCCACAAAATGGTGTTTCTAAAGGCAAGATCTTACTTTTAGGATTTTCATTGTCATCCACTGTGAAGAAACAGATAATAGGTTTTAATAATATAAAGAGTGTATTCATTTCCTATGTTGCTGAAACAAACTATCACTAACTTGGTGGCTTAAGACAACACAAATTTATTATCTTACAATTCCAGAGGCCAGAAGTCTAAAGTGGGTCTCACTGGGCTAAAATCAAGATGTCCTCAGGGCAATGTTCCTTCTAGAGGTTATAGAGAAGAATCCACATACTTGCCTTTTGCAATTTCTAGAGGCTACCTATGTTCTGAGCTCACAGCCTTCTTCCATCTTCAAAGCCAGCAATAGCCAGTCTAGTCCTTTTCATGGGGCTTCACTCTAATACTCACTCTTCTTTTTTTTCATGTATAAACACCTTGGGGAATACATTGGGCCCATTCAGAAAATCCAGGATGATCTCCTCATTCCAAGTTCAAATGATTAGCAAACTTGATTGTATCTGCAACTTTAGTTCCATTTTGCTTGTAACACGATATGTGCCAGGTATTTGGTGGGCAAAGAGGTCATTATTCTGCCTACCACAGAAACAAAGATTAAAAAATCTAAGAAATCTTTTTTTTAAGTTCTCAAATTCATTTCCTTTAGTTCTCAATCCCCTTGCTGATAGAGTAAGTAATTGGAAGTTGTCTGAGGCTTCTATTCTCTTCCATTATTAGAGAAAATGGAGCTTACCACAGTGCCCGGTTCATAAACAGCCCACTTGGGCTTCCCTCCACTGTGATCATTTATCTTCTTTAAATATAAAGCTAAAGAATCAATAAATGCACAGTAACAAATGCCCCCTGCTTCAGTTGGACATGCATATGTTGGAAGACGTCCTCAGTAAAGGGCACCAAGTCCTGCCAGGAAGGATCCATTCTGGGCATGCCTTCCAGTTGAACTATTTACATTTAAAATCATGTGCCTAAATGCCAATAACACCTATAAGTCAATATGACAGCTTTCCATCAGAAGCAAAAATCTTGACTTTTACCTGAGAATTTTCCAAAACTATTTGGTCTCACATTTTCTGTTAAGTCATTACCCACCCCACCCAACCCCCACCCCCAGAAGCCCACATGTCATCATCCATTCTTCTGCTTGCTGGACCAAAAGTGACAGCGGCAGCTCCTGAATTTCTCCATACAAACAAGATAGGAAACATGTTGGCTAGGGAAGCCCTGGCATGAGGGGCTGTGCACTAAAGCTACTCTTTGAAAAGTGCTTATCAGAAAGGACAGTAAAATACCCTTTTTCAAGAACAGAGGGAAGCTGAAGAAGCTCATGGAAAGCCTAAAGGCATTCCTATCCCAAAGCCTCTTATCTTTACCAGCAAGGACAAACAGTCCATGGAAACCTACATTTGAAAGAGACCTTAGAGACCATTCTAGTCTGGGTCCCAATCTCCTGAACTCCCTCCAAGGAGCCTCTGAGATATGAGTCATCCATCCAACTGCAGTATCACCCAAACACCATCTAGAATCATAAGTTCAGAATGGTGAGCATTTCAGCTCTGAGTTCTTAATCTGGATGATCATAATTCTACATCAGGAAATCCTTCCTCTAGCCCAGTGTCCTGGTCCTTTCCACAAACTTAATATCTGATACCTGCAGAAGTCTCTGAAGTCCCTCTGCAGAATTTGCTTTTCTTGCCAGACTTCACTCCACTTGAAGATAAGTTTCCAGATTATTTCAAACACAGAAGCACTCCAAACTAACTCTGCAATATATGTGTAGGGGAATTGATAGGGGCAGGAACTCCTCCATCTTTTTAGATGTGCAATCTATTTCTGGTCACTCAGATTCCAGGTCAAAAAACATTTGGCTGAGGAGCCGTAAATGGCTTTAAGTGACTTGAAGTTCAGCCCACCCTGTTGAAACACCAACAAAGAAACTCAAAATGATTCCTCCAACCAAATAAAATGCATTATTTGAAAAAGTTCATGCAATGAGTATTTTGACAACCAGGTAATTTTAAGAGAATGTGGAAAGCAGCGGGTTTCTCTAAAACCTGTGTTTAGGGGGAAAATGAAGCAGTAAATTCAGAGAATGAGAAGTTACATGACAAGAAGAGACAGGACATCAGAGTACAGTTCAGTGATTCACTTCGACAAATGCTGTAAATTGGAGTGAAAAGATCCTGAGCTATGTTCCAAGCAGAGAGCAGGAGCTTATCTGAATCAGTTTCTACTGCCCTAAGTGACCATGGTGGCTCAGTAGGGAAAGAATCTGCCTACCAATGCAGGAGACTCAAGAGACTCGGGTTCAATCCCTGGGTCAGGAAGATCTCCTGGAGTAGGAAATGGCAACCCACTCCAGTACTCTTGCCTGGAAAATTTCTTGGACAGAGAAGCCTGGCAAGCTATAGTCCATGAGGTCACAAAGAGTCGGAGACGACTGAGCACATCACAAGCAACCAAGACTAGTATTCTTGGAAGAAAACTGGACAATCAGACAAAGAAGCAGGAAATGATGATGTCATCATGAGTGAAGCAAATGAGTTGAAATTGTGTTATATAAAAGTAATTCCTGGCTCTCAGATGTGCTAAGGATTCTGATACAGAGTCTAATCGCTTGTTTCCTTGTGCCTTTGCCACTGATACCACTTGAAACCTATTCCACTTCTGAAAGAATGTGCCAGAATCTCAGGATGGATGGAATCCTAAAAGCGAGTACAATGTCCCTCCCTACCACCTCTTACACCAACATCACCATCTCTCTGACACCTCTCTGTCTGAAACCCACTTTGGAGGAAATTCAGCCCAATGTGGGGCAGTTCTGACTATGAGACTTCTAGGAAACCTACCACTAAGATATTAGACCCAGTTTTGTTCCTCAGTGTTGCCCAGAATAAACTGACTTGCTCTCCGGTATAAACACCTTTCAAATATTTAGAGACAGTTATGTTCACCCTAAGTCTTCATTCCTCTAAGGCAAACATTTCTAATTTCCTCAGAATAATGACAGATTCTCTCCCCCTTATTTTCCCTTTCCTCTGAGCCCATATTTTCATCAATATCCATCAAGCACAAAGCCAAAAACAACTACCTGATTCTTCAGATGAAGGATAATGATCCCAGAATGAAAGGTAACTGTTTACCTCCCTACTGAATTAAACCAACATACATCTGAATCAATGGGTCCAAATTAACTGTTTTGGCCAGTGCACCAGATTGTTAAGGCATTTGTTCTTGCAATCAACTGAAACCACTGAATTATTTTCATAGTGCTGCTGATGAACCACACATCTCCTTTATCATGTGCTCAGGCACTCTGCAGCTTATTTGAAGGACATAACTCTAGATCTGTACTTATAGAAATCCTTAGAGCTACTTTTGCTTTTACTTTTTTTAAAAAATGGAGTTTCCAATATCTGCATTTTGATAAATTAAAAAATATCTTTCCTCTGTCTCCTCATTCATTACTTCTACATTTGAACTTGTTTAAACAAAGTAAATTACTTCAGATGGAAATAAATATTAATTTGTTTTGGTAAATGCATTAAACATGCTCTTGCTGTTGTACTGTGTTTAGTCGCTCAGTCATGTCCGACTCTTTGTCACCCCATGGACTGTAGCCCACCAGGCTCCTCTGTCCATGGGGATTCTCCAGGCAAGAATACTGGAGTGGGTCGCCATGCCCTCCTCCAGGGGATCTTCCCAACACAGGGATTGAACCCATGTCTTCCACAATTCAGACAGATTCTTTACCATCTGAGCCACCAGGGAAGCTCAAACTTGTAATTAATAAGAAAAACAAGCTTGACAAATCTTACCTCTGTGTACCAGTGTAAAAAATTAGAACTCCACTAAATTTCACCTTGTTACATAAAATAATTACCCTAGTTATTGAAGACCATTGCATATCTTGATTTAGGTATGCAAAGTATTAATCATCACTTTTAGCTTTTGTTCCACTCATAAATATCTCCATTAATGGTTAAATCCAAAATGCTGAGAAAAATACTATAAGATTTAAATTACTACCAGCCGTAAGGCACGCTATTAGCAACTAGTATTGGGTAATATGGCAGCTTTACTCCTCACAATTCAAGTACAGCCCTTCATTAGTCAAGAGTCCCTCTAGCTTTGGACTATCATTTGGGTCAAGTTTTTCACACTTTACCCACAAACTGATGAGATATGGCATCATGTAATGTACTGAAATGTACATGACCACATTAATGCAGATGTAGGAGAAGGCAATGGCACCCCACTCCAGTACTCTTGCCTGGAAAATCCCACAGACGGAGGCGCCTGGTAGGCTGCAGTCCATGGGGTCGCTAAGAGTCGGACACAACTGAGAGACTTCCCTTTCACTTTTCACTTTCATGCATTGGAGAAGGAAATGACAATCCACTCCAGTGTTCTTGCCTGGAGAATCCCAGGGATGGGGGAGCCTGGTGGGCTGCCGTCTATGGGGTCACACAGAGTCGGACACGACTGAAGCGACTTAGCAGCAGCAGCAGCAGAGAGGTTTAATCTAGATACAAAACTCAGGAGGCTCTTTGCAACATAACAACAAAGAGAATAAAATGCTTCAGTCAAACCAACAAAACTCTTTAATGGGACTCTGTTTAATATTCATAAAGAAAATAGTAATAGTAATGATAATCAGGGACTTCCCTGGTGGTCCAGTGGTTAACAATCTGCCTTCCAGTGCAGGGGACATGGGTCCAATCCCTCACTGGGAACTAAGATCCCACATGCTGAGGGGAAATTAAGCCAGAGTGCTGTAACTACAGAAACTGTGTGCCATAACTCAGACCCTATGCAGCCAAATAAAATAAATAAACAAATATTTTTTAAAAACAATGATGATAATAATTGAACCAGTCAAGGCAAAACAGACTGTATTGGCTCATTCGACTGAAAAGTCTACAATAGCCCACAGCAGAATTCTGAGCTCATAGGGTACCGTCAGGACCTAGTTTCTCGCCGTCTCTAGGTTCTGATCCCCTCCATGCTGGTTGCACAAGGGAACAAGGTGGTGTCTAGTAGCTGGTACTCTAAGACCTCTCAGAATCAATTCCTGGTTGAAAAAGCATGTCTCCTTGTAGTAACACCAGCTCAAGGTCTGGGAATAACTACACAAACCAACATAAGAACTAAATGACACTGATTGGCCAGAACAACTCACATGCTCTTGGGATACAGGAGGAAAGCCCTTGGTCAGTACAATCTGAGGAAGACAGTGGGAATTTGGGCTACTGTAACCAGAGCCAATGGATTTTGAATGGGCCCAGACCTCAGATAGGTACTATGTAAGCATTATCAAAATCTTATGGTATGCTCACCACAAGAGAACACTTTGCCAGATTAAACAGAGGTAGATTGCTGTCAGTGAGACTAATAGGCAAGCTTGCAATGTTTCCAGGTGCAAATAGCCAAGAGATCTCTTTCAGATTTGCAAGCCATGCAATCACATTTTCCATTTCAGCCAATGTAAGTTCCATTCTCACACAGGGCCAAACTGGTACTGTGTAAGGCCAAAGAATTGATGTTGCTGACGTGCAGTTAAAAACCAGTCATATCTGCTTTGCAAAGTACCTTAGAGATCAAAGGTTTAGTTCAGAATTTGTGCAGCTGGCTTCTTTATGTATTTAAAGAATTTACGGTAAATTTAATCTAACTCCATGCCTGATTTTTTTTTTATTATTAAATTTCTACTGCCTGAGAGTAAGAACCTTAACATTTTTATGTGCAAGAAAACATGTAGTTTCTATATTCTTCTTTTCTCCTGCCTCTTATGGATGAAATGCTCTCATTCTTGTCCTACTTTTATATTCACATCCTTTGTATACAATACTCTAAGTAATTTCTATAGAATTTAAAATCTGAAAAAAAAATGATTTAAAAAACACATCCTAAAACTAATTGATACTGAAAAAATTAAGAAACCTACAGTTTTGTAGGAACTCTGAAGACTGATTCTGTGACTGGGTTTCCTGACACAGCACATCTGTTTCTCTGAGAGTTTCCTTTCTAAGGAGCATGGGAAGCTATTATTAACACATGGGAAGAATCTATACAGAGTAGATTATGTTAGTCATATCAAATCCAATTCCCTTCTGGAGTGAGGCTAATTTAGCTAGGTGAGTTTCTAAATTAAGTTACGACAACTGGCTATTACAGGCTGAAACTTACTCAGTTAAAGATCGGAGTAAACAATAGCTCTTGAAATTTCCATTTATACATCAGCTCTATCAAGGTGACCCAATATATTCCAGCTTTTTGAGAGTCACCTTAAATTGTTCACAATTCTACTGCTAAGTCTCTGATTTCAGAAAAGGGCAGAGTTTCCCATGTCAGGACTCAGGTTCAACAGTGGGTGGTCCTCATTTCCACACCTGTAGGATGACTGATCTCCCCTTCATTCTCCATCATAGTCTTCCAGGGTCCCTCTGATAAAAATAAATACAAACAGGTGGACTTCGATGAAGGATAAAAACCACTAAGACAGCAAGATTACAATCTACTGATAAAAAGTAAAATGGTTTCACTCTAGAGCCTGTTCAAACATACAAAGAAATGACTACAGACAACCATATGCAAATATTCAACCAGAAACAAATGATCTGGATACTATAGCATAAAAGCTGAGAACCCTGATCAATGGAACAAAATAGAAAGCCCAGAGATAAACCCACGCACCTATGGGCACCTTATCTTCGACAAAGGAGGCAAGAGTATACAATGGAGAAAAGACAATCTCTTTAACAAGTGGTGCTGGGAAAACTGGTCAACCACTTGTAAAAGAATGAAACTAGAACACTTCCTAACACCATACACGAAAATAAACTCAAAATGGATTAAAGATCTAAACGTAAGACCAGAAACTATAAAACTCCTAGAGGAAAACATAGGCAAAACACTCTCCAACATAAATCACAGCAGGATCCTCCATGACCCACCCCCCAGAATATTGGAAATAAAAGCAAAAATAAACAAATGGGACCTAATTAAAATTAAAAGCTTTTGCACAACAAAGGAAAACTAGGAGCAAGGTGAAAAGACAGCCTTCAGAATGGGAGAAAATAATAGCAAACGAAGCAACAGACAAACAATTAATCTCAAAAATATACAAGCAACTCCTGCAGCTGAATTCCAGAAAAATAAACGACCCAATCAAAAAATGGGCCAAAGAACTAAACAGACATTTCTCCAAAGAAGACATACAGATGGCTAACAAACACATGAAAAGATGCTCAACATCACTCATTATTAGAGAAATGCAAATCAAAACCACAATGAGGTACCATTACACACCAGTCAGAATGGCTGCTATCCAAAAGTCTACAAGCAATAAATGCTGGAGAGGGTGTGGAGAAAAGGGAACCCTCTTACACTGTTGGTGGGAATGCAAACTAGTACAGCCACTATGGAGAACAGTGTGGAAATTCCTTAAAAAACTGGGAATAGGACTGCCATATGACCCAGCAATCCCACTGCTGGGCATACACACCGAGGAAACCAGAATTGAAAGAGACACGTGTACCCCAATGTTCATCGCAGCACTGTTTACAATAGCCAGGACATGGAAGCAACCTAGATGTCCATCGGCAGACGAATGGATAAGGAAGCAGTGGTACATATACACAATGGAATATTACTCAGCCATTAAAAAAATTACATTTGAATCGGTTCTATTGAGATGGATGAAACTGGAGCCCATTATACAGAGTGAAGTGAGCCAGAAAGAAAAGCACCAATACAGTATACTAATGCATGTATATGGAATTTGAAAGATGGTAATGGTAACCCTATATGCGAGACAGAATAAGAGACACAGATGCATAGAACAGTCCTGTGGACTCTGAGGGAGAAGGTGAGGGTGTGACGTTCTGGGACAATAACATTGAAACATGTATATTGTCATATGTGAAGCGGAACACCATTCCATGTTCTATGAATGGGACAGATGCTCAGGAATGGAGCGTTGGGATGACCCAGAGGGATGGGTTGGGGAGGGAGGTGGGAGAAGGGTTCGGGAGGAGGAGCACATGTGAACCCATGGCTGATTCATGTCAATGTATGGCAAAAACTACTACAATATTGTAAAGTAATTATCCCCCAACTAAAATAAATAAATTTATTTAAAAAAAAAAAAAAAAGCTGAGAACCCAGAAATGTACCTTTACAGTCTAATAGAAGAGACAAGAAAAAAAAACAGAAGACAAATAGGAAACTTTTTATGTAATGTCTTAAAAACAAAGTAGATACTAATTAGTCAATATTTGAAATGACGAGGAAAATCACTATGAAATGAATAAACCAAGGAATATCTGCAAAACACTTTACCTGTTTTCACCTGGCTACCCTTTGATGGGTTTCTTTAAATCTCAGCTGAAACATGACCTCCTCAGAGAACCTTCCTGAATCTCAGGCCAGATGTGCCCCCCTACCACCCCATCCCCATTAAACTCCTACAGTAGTCCATTTTTCTCTTTTGGAGCACATTTTACAATCAAGACTTCATGATGAATAATTTTTTTTAATATCTGATTACTATATTGCAGACTTAGTGACTGCATGGATCATGCCTACTTTCCCAGCATTTAGCCATGCACTAAATAACCCACTAAGCAATTTCTGAGTGAACAACTAAATGAACCATCTAACTCTCCCATCCCCTAGAATATGATTCTAGAATAAACTTCTGAAGCATATCACTACTCAGATGACTGGGTGAGGCTGTATTTCTGACATGTCTGTCACTAAGCAAACACATCTCCCATTCCAGCTCTGGCAACATCGGCAATTTCAGCAACTCTCAACTCCTTAGAAAAGAATGAGCAGAGTAAACAAGATAATGTCCGTGAGATTCTCAGAGGAGAATAACAAAACTATTTAAGGATTAAGAATTATTGGTGCTTTGGGAATACATGCTTACTTGTTTTTCAGGATGGAGGAGATTAATTCATGAGGGAAGTGATGCTTGGCTGATACATGAAAATGGTGGATTTGGCTCTGAGGGGTCATCCTTCTTCCATTACGATGCTCCATTTAAACCTGACCCACATGATCCCTCACTAATGAGTCACATACATTTATTCATAAGCAGCATAATAATGAAATAACTCCAGAAATAATCTCTACATATACCAGAAAAGCTTAAATATTAGGATATACAATTCTTTCTTACTGTTTCTCTGTTAAGTCCTTTATTACCTGGGTAGTAAATACTGTAAACTAATATGATGAGAAGTTCCCAAAGCTGAAAATAGTTGTTCTCTAAAATAGTTTAATGTGTTCTTTGAAATCAGTAATCAGATTAAGCAGCAGGGTCTTTCAAGGAGTTATTTAGCCTTTAAGTCAAATAAAGAAGCTTGTCTTTCCTACAAAATTAATCTAGGAGTGAATTTTCATCCCGAGAGAGTCTTCAACTGTCCATTCCTTGTTGTTAAAGTACAAGTTAAAAGCTATAAGTGAAAGATTTTGACCATGTTTATATTACTATTTTTTCTATATATACATTTTCTCTTTTAATTTTGTAATGTTCTACCACTTTTTATTGGATCAGTAATAAAATCTCTTGCCATGTTAACACAATATCACATGATCACATGTTACTTTATTTACCTGTTCTTTAATCTCCTAAGGAATGTATAGCTTTATCCAAATGACATGTGATTTATCTAAAGTGATTTGGTTAAAGTTATAAATTAACATAAACATTTGTTCTGAAAGCATCCACATGAAACTGTAATTCTAAGTTGTTTAAGAGTATTTAAATCCCACTAATTACAAATTTCAGCTATACACAAAGGAGAAGGTAACCCACTATCTCAATGTCCTTCATGGGTACCTTTAGAGTGTCAAACTTCATAGGCTGTCCAAGGTGAAAGGTGAAATGGATTAAAGAACTTCATAGAATTTTATTCCAGAGAACACCATCAAGGCAAAAAAAGAATAACACCTTCTTTTTACCATAATCAACATAAAATACATGAAGAATTTTAAGTTCTTTTAGAAGTTCTTTAGGGTGCCATAAATCATACATTTGGCACAGTATTAGTAATTCACAGACTAGAAATATGAAGATAAATTTAGGCTTCTTAGATGATTTACTGTTTTAAGTTCAGCTCAGTGGCTCAGTCATGTCCAACTGTGACCCCATGGACTGTAGCACGTCAGGCTTCCCTGCTCATCACCAACTCCCAGAGCTTGCTCAAACTCATGTCCATCGACTTGGTGATGCCATCCAACCATCTTATCCTCTGCATCCCCTTCTCCTCTTGCCTTCAATCCTTCCCAGCATTAGGGTCTTTTCCAATGAGTCAGTTCTTCACATCAGGTGGCCAAAGGATTGGAGCTTCAGCTTCAGCATTAGTCCTTCCAATGAATATTCAGGACTGATTTCCTTTAGGATTGACTGGTTTGATCTCCCTGCAGTCCAAGGGACTCTCAAGAGTCTTCTTCAACACCACAGTTCAAAAGCATCAATTCTTCCACTCTCAGCTTTCTTTATGGTCCAACTCTCACATCCATACATGGCACTGGAAAACAGTCTGTCACTGTTTCCATTGTTTCCCCATCTATTGGTCATGAAGTGATGGGACCGGATGCCATGATCTTAGTTTTTTGAATGCTGAATTTTAAGCCAGATTTTCACTCTCTTCTTTCACTTTCATCAAGAGGCTCTTCAGTTATTCTGCTTTCTGCCATAAGGGTGATGTCATCTGCATACCTGAGGTTATTGATATTTCTCCCGGCAATCTTAATTCCAGCTTGTGCTTCATCCAGCCCAGCGTTTCTCATCATGTACTCTGCATATAGGTTAAATAAGCAGCATGACAACATATAGTCTTGACATACTCCTTTCCCAATTTGGAACCAGTCTATTATTCCATGTCCGGTTCTAACTGTCGCTTCTTGATCTGCATACAGATTTCTCAGGAGACAGGTAAGGTGGTCTGGTAGTCCCATTTCTTGAGCAATTTTTCAGTTTGTTGTGATCCACACAGTCAGAGACTTTAGCATAGTCAATAAAGCAGAAGTAGATGTTTTTCTGGAACTCTCTTGCTTCTTCTATGATCTAACAGATGTTGGCAATTTGCTCTCTGGTTCCTCGGCCTTTTCTATGCAAAAACCCTCCGAAGATTAGTCCTCTGCCACTGAACAAGCCTGTACTTAAATCAACTCAGAGATTTCTAGGAAACGAGATTCAATAAACAACAAGGAAACAATACTCACACACAAGACAGTCTTCTAACCAGAATATGTCAGTCTTATACCCAGACTATGTTTCTCTGTGCACTTATGGTCTTTTATGGAAACTGGGGAAAAGAAGCTACAGTATATAACTCATATTCAAGTGCAGGACAAGTTCATTAAAATATTTAATCTGACAAAGTACAATTTAAATCCAAAAGTTATTTCCATATCATGATCCACTGAAATAGGTTTAGTTAATGGGATTTAAATGGGTACATTGTAAGTGCTACTTTTTTCCTGGTCACTCTTTATTTAATAAAGTATCTTTATTAGATTTTTTTTTTTTTAATCTTGATGATGTTACCTGCATTGTAATGGCACAGAGATGTTGATTTATGATTTAGGTTGAGATTGTGATAGCTCTTCTTTCTGACCATCAAGGAACAAGGATAATGCTGCTGACTACCCTAACTGAAATATTTGAATTCAAAAACCCATCAACACTATCATACCATCCTTTCCAACAAAACACTATCACGTAGATTTGGAAGTTACTATCTGTGCTTTCTTGGATTTTTATTACAATGCTTATAAGACTCAGTTTACAAGGAACACAAAGGTATTCACATCAACAGAGAGCTGATGGTGGCATCATTCTCAAAGGCCCAAGTTTCAGGTGTGGGGCAGAAGTGACAGAGCCCATTTGGAATACATCAGTGTGACATACCTGGAGGACATTCTTGGCAAGCTGGAACATGGCAGGGAGAGACATATTTGTGAATGGTCTATTTGGGGTGCCATGTTTCCAAGACAGAAAGAGTGACAGAGAAAAATGCATCAGTTATTACACGCAGAGCCACAATTTTATAAAAAGTGATCTATAGAAATCCCTCATTATTTACAGAAATTAACAGATTATAGAAGTTCAGTCTGATGCATATGTATTTATATATGCATCTTAGAATCAATGATCAAAGTAGGATTCCCCTTCTTTTGATTGTTCACTTAATGGGAGATGACCAGGATCAAAAAAAAAAAAAAAAACAGAAGAAAGACAGTGAGAAACCAAAGTAATCTGCAAATGGGATAATTTTCTGATCAGGGAGGGTTGTTAACACAAATCCCTAGATTTAACCTATCTCTCCTCCAGGAAGTCAAATCTATAACAGAGTATTTTAAATGGAAATTCAATCCTTGATGGGCTTTTGATATATTTTTCTCTGTTATAAAAGGTAGCATTGTTTATGAAGACATTCCAACAAATTTGGAAAATGATTTGAAATGTGATGCCCTCACCTGTTTGCTTAAGGAATTATTTTAAAGGTGAAATAAATATTTAATAATCAGTGATTTTACAACATGAGAAAAATATAATCTCAAAAATTCTTCAAATATCTCAATTAACCAAATATTTCTAACTACCCTTTCTGTCTGTGCCATTTTTCACCTCTCCGATTTTGCTTTTCAATATGGTAACACCTGAAAACACAGCAATAAACAGGAAATAAAGTTTGTGATACTTTCCCTGATTGAAGAAAGACTTTCTCTTAGCTACATAAAATCACAAATATTAAGATTATATTAAAAATAATCGGATGACACCACCCTTATGGCAGAAAGTGAAGAAGAACTAAAGAGCCTCTTGATGAAGGTGAAAGAGGAGAGTGAAAAAGTTGGCTGAAAGCTCAACGTTCAGAAAACTAAGATCATGGCATCTGGTCCCATCACTTCATGGCATATAGATGGGGAAAAGTGGAAACAGTGTCAGACTTTATTTTTTTGGGCTCCAGAACCACTGCTGATGGTGACTGCAGCCATGAAATTAAAAGATGCTTACTCCTTGGAAGGAAGGTTATGGCCAACCTAGATAGCATATTGAAAAGCAGAGACATTACTTTGCCAACAAAAGTCCGTCTAGTCAAGGCTATGGTTTTTCCAGTGGTCATGTATGGATGTGAGAGTTGGACAGTGAAGAAAGCTGAGCGCCGAAGAATTGATGCTTTTGAACTGTGGTGTTGGAGAAGACTCTTGAGAGTCCCTTGGACTGCGAGGAGATCCAACCAGTCCATCCTAAAGGAGATCAATTCCGGGTGTTCATTGGAAGGACTGATGTTGAAGCTGAAACTCCAATACTTTGGCCACCTCATGCGAAGGGTTGACCCATTGGAAAAGACCCTAATGCTGGGTAGGATTGGGGGCGGGAGGAGAAGGGGACGACAGAGGATGAGATGGTTGGATGGCATCACCGACTCGATGGACATGGGTTTGGGTAGACTCCGGGAGTTGGTGATGGACAGAGAGGCCTGGCGTGCTGCAATTCATGGGGTCGCAAAGAGTCGGACACGACTGAGTGACTGAACTGAACTGATTTGATGATTAGTTCTTCAAACCCCATTTATTACACACAAGGAAGGATGTCCTGGCTAGGATAGTAGTTACACACATTAATATATGCATCTTTTTACACAAAAAATTAAAGCGATGGATCACCATTGGGTCCTTTAGGATGAGATGGCAGGGGCAGTTGGTAGGGAGTAGGGGGAGATGGAGTACTAAATAATTTAAATTATCTTGCCCTGAGGTCCCTCTAATAAATGCTGCATATTTACAAGAGGGCTGAACAAAGTTAGGGGTTCAATTTGTGTCTGTGAAACAGAGTGAAGGGAGCAAACAGTCCAGATGGGAGATGGTGAGATGCAGCTACATTACAATAATGAGAGTTATAACAGAGCATTTGCTACAGTGGTTCTGTAAAGAAAAAGATCATTGCTGTTTGTCAGAGAGAAACAAAGCCTTCATGAAAGAGACAGAGATGAGCTGAGGCTCAAGAAATAGCTGGTGATAAGAAAGGTGTATACCACATTCATGATAATAGGAACAATCTAACTTTATTTTGGGGGGGCTCCAAAATCACTGCTGATGGTGATTGCAACCATGAAATTAAAAGACGCTTACTCCTTGGAAGGAAAGTTATGACCAACCTAGATAGCATATTGAAAAGCAGAGACATTACTCTGCCAACAAAGGTCCATCTAGTCAAGGCTATTGTTTTTCCAGTAGTCATGTATGGATGTGAGAGTTGGACGGTGAAGAAAGCTGAGCGCTGAAGAACTGATGCTTTTGAACTCTGGTGTTGGAGAAGACTCTTGAGAGTCCCTTGGACTGCAAGGAGATCCAACCAGTCCATCCCAAAGGAGATCAGTCCCGGGTGTTCATTGTAAGGGCTGATGTTGAAGCTGAAACTCCAATAATTTGGTCACCTCATGTGAAGAGTTGACTCATTGGAAAAGACCCTGATGCTGGAAAGGATTGGGGGCAGGAGGAGGAGGGGACGACAGGGGATGAGATGGTTGGATGGCATCACCGACTCGATGGACATGGGTTTGGGTAGACTCCGGGAGTTGGTGATGGACACGGAGGCCTGGCGTGCTGCGATTCATGGGGTCTCAAAGAGTCGGACATGACTGAGCGACTGAACTGAACTGACTGAACTTGCTAAGAATGGTTTTAGAAAATCACAGGGTGGATTTCCCTGGTGTCAAGTTGTTAGGAATCTGCCTGCCAGTGCAGGGGACATGGGTTCAATCCCTGCTCTGGGAAGATCCCACATGCCACAGTGCGACAAAGCCCATGTGCCACAACTATTGAGCCCATGCCCTAGAGCCCATGCTATGCAGCAACAGAATCCACCACAGTGAGAAGCCTGAGCACTACAACCAAGAATTGCCCCCTCTTCACCACAACTAGAGAAAACCCGTGTGCAGGAACAAAGACCCAGTGCAGTCAAAATAAGTAAATAAATAAATGAAAAAAATTTTTAAAGGAAAAGAAAAACAAATCACAGGGCACCAAGTAATAAAGTCATAAAGGCTGAGAGTGAAGGGGACTCCTAACTATATGTAATGGGGTTGAGGGTAGTTAAAAACCCCCAGTAGCAGGATAGCATACGAGCATTTGTGTCTGGGGAAGATGAATCAAGTATTTTCCATTCCAGAGTTGATTACTAAAGAACATGCTCAGGCAATGCAGAAAAATCTGGAGGCTGCTTCTACGGTGGCAGCAATAGGCATGCAAAGGTAATTTGAAGAAATTCTCAATCTCACATGGAAATTCATTAGACTTGGGAGACAAATGAGGGAACTGAGGGAACTAGGAGCTACAGGAATGAGGACTCAGGTAACCAGATAAATGATAAAGCCAATGAAAGGGATGAGAAAGTCATTTTTATTGAAACCTGCTGAAAGATACCATGGAATCTTGTTTTGTATGGCCAGGTGGATGAGTGACCAGGCATGAATCAAGGAACAGCGAAGTTATGTAAGATCCTTTCCATTACTATTGTCAAGGCACATAGATGTATCTTGACTTCTATAACACTGTGGGTTGTATTATTTTCTTTTTTCCCCATTAATTCTCTGACTGCATGAGAACAAAAGTTCTATCTTGGCAGCCACCTCTGTTATGCCACACAAAGTCAGATTGGTTTATTCATCATTACTCTGTTACGGACAGAGACACAATGAGGGCTTCATCAATTCACGTCTTCCTCTTATTTTTCTTTACAAAAGCCCTGTCCACTCCTTGCAGCATCAAATAACAGCCTTCCCAGCGATGTATCATGGTACAGAAAGGGAAAGTGTGTTTCAATACATTCTAATCTCTGCTGTAACAATAGCCAAGAACATTGATGTGACTCCAAACTAAAGGAAAAGAACATCTATTTCAGATCCTACATACAACAAGGGCCTGAATAAAAGTGAAGCAAATGAAAAATATGTGTATGTGGGTATGATACACATATAGAATAAATAAAAATATTGCATGTGAGGAAAAATGAGGTAGTACTAATATTAAGGTTTGAAAAGTGAAAGTGAAAGTGTTTGTCACTCAGTCATGTCTGATTGTGATCCCATGAACTAGCCTGCCAGGCTCCTCTGTCCATGGGGTTCTCAAGGCAAAAACACTGGATTGGATTGCCATTTCCTCCTCCAGGGAATCTTCCCAACCCAGGGTTTGAACCCCGGTCTCCTGTACCGCAAGCAGATTCTTTACCATCTGAGCCACCAGGGAAGCCTTAATATTAAGGTTTCAGTTCAGTTCAGTCGCTCAGTCATGTCCAACTCTTTGCAACCCCATGGACTGCAGCACGCCAGGCCTCCCTGTCCATATTAAGGTTTAAGTGCTTTAAATAAAGGAAGAGAAAACATTTCTGATTGCCTTTACCCACTGAAGGATAAACTTGAACTGAACTATGCCCTTTATCTTCCTTTGGCTACTCAGTTTCTAGGTTCAGCATCTTTTCCTTTCCTTCTCCCTCCCATCTTAGCATTTTTGCCTGTTTAGTGACTAAGGCTTATTTTATTCTTTTCAAGCCTGCCTCCTCTGAAAACCCCATATTCAGCTGTTTACAAAGGATGGGCACTTTATTCTCTCCTGGCACTGTCTCTCTAGTTATTAGGACCATCCATCCACATCAGCATCCTTCAATACAGTCAAAAGGCAGATTCCGAAGCAGAGCTCAAGTCTAATTGAGTTGGACTTCTCACCTTTTCCTGTACCTCATACTTTTTGGCGGACATCTTTTACCTGTTGAAGTAACCTTATATTTTTTCTTTATTCATTCAAACTGCATCAAATAAGATAGGAGTGGAGTGTCTTGATACAAACTCTACTCATAAGAGATGCACCTATTTGAGGACATTGTCCAACTACGCAAGTATTTTATTTAATCAATCACAAAATCAAGCAAGTGCTCAACTCAACTGTTTCTTTGATAGTTAAACTCAAGATCTCTTCCATTGCTAGTGAAGTTACAGTTTTTTCCAGACAAAGAGTATCCACAATAGGTCCAAGAAGCAGATCTCTTTCGTTATAACAAAATTGAGATGACTTAAACCTCCATAAACTCAGATATGCAGATGACACCAACTTTATGGCAGAAAGTGAAGAAGAACTAAAGAGCCTCTTGATGAAAGTGAAAGGAGAGTGAAAAAGTTGGCTTAAAGCTCAACATTCAGAAAACTAAGATCATGGCATCCGGTCCGTTCACTTCATGGGAAATAGATGGGGATACAGTGGAAACAGTGGCTGACTTTATTTTTCTGAGCTCCAAAATCACTGCAGATGGTGATTGCAGCAATGAAATTAAAAGACGCTTACTCCTTGGAAGGAAAGTTGTGACCAACCTAGACAGCATATTAAAAAGCAGACACATTACTTTGCCAAAGGTCCGTCTAGTCAAGGCTATGGTTTTTCCAGTGGTCATGTATGGATGTGAGAGTTGGACGGTGAAGAAAGCTGAGTGCTGAAGAATTGATGCTTTTGAACTCTGGTGTTAGAGAAGACTCTTGAGAGTCCTCTGGACTGCAAGAATATCCAACCAGTCCATCCTAAAGGAAATCAGTCCTAGGTGTTCATTGGAAGGACTGATTTTGAAGCTGAAACTCCAATACTTTGGCCACCTCAATGGGAAGAGTTGACTCATTGGAAAAGACCCTAATGCTGGGAAGGATTGGGGGCAGGAGGAGAAGGGGACGACAGAGGATGAGATGGCTGGATGGCATCACTGACTCGATAGACATGAGTTTGGGTAGACTCCAGGAGTTGGTGATGGATAGGGAGGCCTGGCGTGCTGCAGTTCATGGGGTCACAAAGAGTTGGACACAACTGAGCGACTGAATTGAACTGAAAGCTTCATTTGAGTAACTGTGTCAAACAGATGAGTGAATAGAGAAGATAGTTAATATTAATTTGTGCTTTGAGATAAAAAGGAACAAATATTTATTGAATAGCCATTCCATACAAGGAACCATTAAATACTCTGTAGGATACTTAGGGATCAAGCATCCTGTAACTAGTTTGGGAAAATAATGCCAACATATGAACAATTAAATAAGATTTCCATTTAAAACAATGGAAGGTTTGGCATGAGACTGTATAACATATGTCTGCCAACTGGAGTGATCCAGGCTCAGAGAAGACATAATTCAATTCACCCTGAGATGTCAGCAAAGGTTTTACAGAGGAGATGAGATGTGAACTAGGATTAACTGGGTTGACACAATTAGAGAAGAAAGGGATGCGGTTAGCAAGGTGGAGAGAGGAAACGATGAGACA
The DNA here is from genome assembly GCA_024291935.2 of Okapia johnstoni. Lineage (NCBI taxonomy): Eukaryota > Metazoa > Chordata > Mammalia > Artiodactyla > Giraffidae > Okapia > Okapia johnstoni. Next base: position 35,858,552 of record CM044319.1, read on the forward strand.
AAGAGACTGAAATGGCAAAGCAAAACCATTTACTGGAGAACTGGAGTAAACCAGAGAGGCTGGAGTAGAGATTCTAATCAGAGAAAAGGCAAGAGAAAGGCTCAAAAATGAGGGGAAAAAGTGAAAATAGATTCAGTTCAGTTCAGTCATTCAGTCGTGTCCAACTCTTTGCGTCCCCATGACCTGCAGCACGCCAGGCTTCCCTGTCCATCACCAACTCCTGGAGTTTACCTAAACTCATGTCCATTGAGTTGGTGATGCCATCCAACCATCTCAGCCTCTGTCGTCCCCTTCTCCTCCCACCTTCAATCTTTCCCAGCATCAGGGTCTTTTCAAATGAGTCAGTTTTTCACAGTGGCCAAAGTATTGGAGTTTCACCTTCAACATCAGTCCTTCCAATGAACACTCAGGACTACCTCCTTTAGGATGGACTGGTTGGATCTCCTTGTAGTCCAAGGGACTTTCAGTGATAACCTGTAACTAGGGCTTGGGGGTGTGGAAAATGACTGCTAATAGATATGGAGCTTTTTTTGTGGGGGGTGACAAAAATTTTAAAACTAGAATACAGTTGTGTAACAAACATTTTAAATGGTTGAGTGTTATGGTACATGAATGCTATGTCAATAAAGCTGTTTTTTTAAAAAGGGAGGGAAGATGGTCTTGACAATCCTTGTCACTGAAGGATCTTCAAAGTTCTGTATTATACAATTAGTGTAAAATCTAACAAATATCTCTGCATATACCAAATATTGTGCGACCATCATTGTTCCTTAAGTCTACTCCCTGGCATTCTTCACAGAGTATATTTCTTACCAATGTTCTTTTTTATTCCAAAGTTTAGGTTGGGAAGATCCCCTGAAGGATGGCATGACAACCCACTCCAGTATAGTTGCCTGGAGAATCCCCATGGACAGAGGATCCTGGGGGGCTACAGTCCATGGGGTCACAAAGAGTCAGAAACTACTGAGCGACTAAGCACACACAGCATGGACTTCGTTAACATTCATCATGGTTTTGGGAAGAACAAATTATATTAGCTGCATCTGATTTTTTTTCATATTGGAGAAAAAACAAAAAATTCACAGCATATCTGAATCTCAATAGTCTACTGTCTTTTAGTCCATGGAATGTTTCCATCAAATTATAAACATGTGTCCCTAAATTCATTCATTCTCTTGATATACAAATAGCTTAAAGTAGCTAGTGATTGGTGGATCCTAGAATATATTCAATATATGCCATCTAGCTCTATCCCCTACATTATAAAAATGACATAATAAAAGTAGCCTAACTACATTGTTATTAGCATGTGCTAAACACTTTTCAGATACTCTCCTCATCAAATCCTAACCACGATGCTATGATAGAGGTATAAGGACACCCATCATGTAGATGAAAATGTTGAGCTCAGAAAAGTATAGTATAATAATTTTCCCCACCGATAGGAAGTAGTTCAAGAAGGTCTATCTGACCCAAAGCCTATCAAAAAATATTTCAAAGGGAGATAGAGTAGAACTGTGCATAAGTACAAACATTGGCTGACAAGAAGGTAGTTTTCTATTTGAATCATTTCTCAAATGTCTTTGGAAGTTTTCAAGTATGAAAATGAACCCTTAATTTTCTTTGGATCCATAAGCCTATTCTCATGATCACATTCTGCATAAATACTGCAGTTTTATCTTGAATATATACATCTGTCACATTCATCTTAATTTTAAAAGTTTCTTGAAAGCTCTAGAAATAATGAATTATAAAGTCAGCATTAGCCTGCCTATTCAGTAGCTAAAATTATGATATGATTTAAGAATGAAAATAAAAATACATATGATTTAGCATTTTTATAGAATAAGCTGGTAGAAATTTTGAGCTAGAATGAAATGATTATAATTTAACTGCACCCAGGGGGGAAAAAAAAGGGAAATTATATGCTACAATACTCAAATGGCTTAGGTATCCCTAATTTCTTTTTGCTACCCTACATTTATTTTCTAAAGTTAATTCTGATCAATAATCTCTCTCTATTAAAAACTAATTTTCCCCAGTGCATATACAGTTGCTGTCTATCTTCATCTAAAAAAAATGCTGAGATTCCTGCATCATATTAGACAAAAATTCTGTGGGTCTACAAACTCATTTGGCAATAATTTGTTTATGCAAAGATAAAGCAGTGAAGTTATCCATGTTTAAGCATAAAACAATGGAAGATACAAATCTATTTTTACTGGAGATGAGAGAATGTTCCGGAGTTCTGCACAATCCATTAACTACTATACCTAAACAAAGTCTTTATAATGTTACGTTTCTCATTTCATGAATTTTTATAGCTAATGTGTTTTCAGTCAAGAATAATATAGTGATTAGAAGAGAGCTCAATAGGGATATGTGGCAATGCAGTAAGAACAGAGGTTAATGAATTTCTCAGTGACTAGAAAACAATTATTGATTACCAAATTTTGGAAAGCTTTCAATCAAATTTTTCACTACAAAAAGTTTCTGGAAAAAATTCAAGAGGAGCTAGATGAAAGGTTTTGAAACTAATAAGATATTGATTTTTCTAACTTTGTATGCTCATTTGTGGATTTAATAGCCCTTAATTTAATTAGACTAATGCCTTTTGTGTAGACTGGCTTGTAGAGACAGGCTGCCTGACAAACTGTCTGAATTTGTGAACTGATGTATCTCCAAAGAGGGGGAAATTAATACATTTCTAGTTTGGGAACCTCAGTTAACAGCATAACCTAAATAGCTATGGATTTGGAAGATCCATGGACTTTTATACCTGTTTCTTATTTACTTGTCACTTGAGGTCAGTAGAAAAGATTAGGAATTGTTTTAAAATTCAATCAATTATGTCCACAACCAATTAGGTTAATATAATCCAGCAGTAGGATATGAAAAAAGAGTAGACACTTCATTTCTATGATAATGCTGAATGATTGGGGGCAGGAATGGAGATGGGAAACAGAAAAAGAGTGAGACAGAGAAAGATATTGATTACAGAAATGAGATTCATGTAATTAAAATCTATCTAGGAACCTCTTCACAAATCAAGAATTTTTTAAGACCACCGCCACGTAGCAATCACAATAGATCTAAACTTAGCTTTTGTTTTTTGATTCCAACCTACTTAAGAATGTATTAAAAGGAGGAGGGAGGGATAAATTAAGAGTTTGTGACATAAAATAGGTAACCAATAAGGACCTATTGCATAGCACAGGGAACTATACTCAATATTTTATAATAACCTATAAGGGAAAAAAATCTAAAAAATATATAGATAGATATAAATATATATACCTGAATCACTGTGTTATACACCTCAAGCTAACATAGCATTGTAAGTCAACTATACTACATTTAAAAAGTCATAGAAAAAATAAGTCTGTCATTTAAAAAACACAATGCATTAAAGAGACAATTAAATAGCCAAGTGCTAAATAGAAACAAAATAGGCAATCTATAAATGAAGTAATTAACCCCTGAATAAATTCTGATATTAAGATACCCCCTGAGTGATAGAAACCAGATGTACAAGTATTACTTTTCTCTTCTTATAACCTCACCCCAGTTAGCCCTACTGCATATGGTGCCCTCCAAGCTTCTTTGGCACATCACCACCACTGGTGGCCAGAAAGGGAAACTTCTGATCTCTCTTGCTTCCTTACCATCTTAAAGAAGTCACTTTGTATTTTCACAGTTTCTATGTCTTCCAGTCTGACTCAAGTAATTTCACCACAAGAAATCAATATTCAGTTTCATTCCCATAACTAAGTATCTATTTCTTCAACTTCTATATCTCTTCCAACTTGCAGTAAATTTTCTTTAGGAAAATAACTTTCTAATTTTCTCTTTACCCTTCTTTCTATCTCACTTTCATCTCCATAATGAGCTAAAAATGGATTAATGAGCTTATGGTTCAGGTAAATAATCACTATAAGTGTATTATTTCTGGTGCCAGAACTTTAGAAAATTATACCAAAGAGACATAAATGGGATATAACCATATTGAGAAAAAAATTACAAATGTAATTGAAATAAATATCAGAACAAGTACTCTCTACATTAAATGTAATTTTTTAAAATGTTAGATCTAGTAAATCTACATTAAATTTAGTGGAGAAAATATCAGTTACTACTGTCTATATTAAATAATTTGAAAAGCACCTCCAATGTCATTAGAAAATTCCACTACTGTTTTCCCATCTAGAAAAAACCTTTTAATTCCTTCTAACCTATATATTATAAGTGTTATACATTAAAAGCTAGTCCTAGTTTACTTTTGCTGCTTTTTCTTTGGCAACACCACATCCCACTTTTTTATTATTAACATGGGATATTTTATTACTACAGATTATAATATGAATGATAAATTTTTATTGGCTAATGTTTGACTCAATACTTTTTGTGACACTTTTTCTAGACAGAAAAGTGCTCCATGTTTCATTCTACTGAGAGTCACATGGACATGAAGAAGAAAATATCACCTTCCTACAGCAAAGAGCAGAATTACAATGGCTGTGTTTGCTGAGAATATACCCTAGAAGCATAAAAGAAACACCAGGAAAATGCAACTAATATGTATTTAGTTTGAACAGACCCTCTACCACCATAAAAACAGGCAGTCTCATAAAGAGAAAAAAAGTGATGGTTTGGAATTAAACTTAGGTTTATAGTTCTCAATCTACCAGATAAGTAGCTATTTGCTGCTGCTGCTAAGTCACTTCAGTCGTGTCCGGCTCTGTGCGACCCCAGAGATGGCCGTCCCTGGGATTCTCCAGGCAAGAGTACTGGAGTGGGTTGCCAGTTCCTTCTCCAAGGCATGAAAGTGAAAAGTGAAAGTGAAGTCGCTCGGTCGTGTCCGACTCCTAGCGACCCCATGGACTGCAGCCCACCAGGCTCCTCCATCCATGGGATTTTCCAGGCTGACCAAATTGCTTGGCTTTCTGAGCAATAATTTCCTCATCTGCAATATGAGGCTGTAAGCACCTGAAACTAACACAACATCAGAAATCAACTGCATTTCAATTTTTTTTTCTTTAAATGCAGCTAGAAAGGCTTATATTCCTAGGACTGCACTAATGTATTCATGAACATGTGCATGCACACATACTTACACACACACACACACACATTTCCCTCCAACTCCTTAATCACTGATCTTATTCCATCTTCCTGCACTGACTTCACTTTCTCAGGTTGCTCTCCCATGAAGCTGTTAAGGACAGAGTCAGGTAGATCTGATCTTGTGTCTTTATGGATTCGTGACCAGAGAGAAAATAAGATTTTGTCTAAGTAGGATAATCAGACAAAAAAAAAAAAAAACCTGGGAAAGCACTCTTATTGTCCCACACTGAATTAAATATTTAAGGATAGACAAATCACTCTACCCTAGGGAATGTGCTAATGTATTGGGCCAGCTTGAGCAGGACTTAAGGAGCATGAGGTCTCAGCCAACAGAGACTGGGCAGGCCTCCTGAGAAGAAATAGATGTTGGTCTTTACAAAGACCACCTTGGCATCTTGGATTCCTTGTTTTCTAAAATTCATATACTCTTCCATTTGGGGGAGGGGGGGTGGCTGTTGGCTCAGATGGTAAAAAAAATCTGCCTGTAATTCAGGAGACCTGGATTTGATCTCTGAGTCAGGAAGATTCCCTGGAGAAGGGAATGGCTACCCACTCCAGTATTCCTGTCTGAAGAATTCCTTGGGCAGAGAAGCCTGGTGGGCTACAGCCCATGGGGTCACAAAGAGCTGGACATGACTTAGCAACTAACACTTCATCACTATTCACGCCTCAAATACTTTGATCAGCCTGCATGACTGCAGTAGTTTTCTAGGTAGGTACCACTTCTAGATTCCTCTTCCCATCACTGTCCTTTCAGATTACTTTCAGGTTTCAAGAACCAACAATAGTTTTGTGTGGCCTGTCATAAGAAATCAAACCTCTGCCATATAGCCTTAAAGCCCCTTTAATGTCTGGCTGTCCTTTACAGTCATCCTTATTCCTTAAGATGAACCATTCTTCTCAAATACTTTAATATTCCTTGTCATGTCACAATCATTCTCCCCCAAGCCTCTGATTATGCTAATCTCATTAGCTAAACTCATCTTCTCTTCCATTTCCAAATACCACTCATCCATTACAAACGAATGTTCCAATTTTGTCCTGTATTGATATGCAACTCATACTGATCCTTCCTGCCCTTGCATTCTTACAGCATCCAAGTGGATTCAATTATATAACAATTTATTACTTATTTGTTTTGCCATCTCTCATTTAGGTTGTAGGTGCTCTGAGATGAGACACACATCTCAGAGTCACTTTCCTCTTTGATACCTCCCCTAGAAATCTTGTCCTCACAGTGCCAAGCATAATGGGCACCAACAACAAATATTAGATTTTCCTTTGCAAACAGAGAAATTTGATGCCCTAAACAGTTAACCCTAAGATAAAAACAAACAGAACTGCTCTGTGATTAAACTCATCTGTCTCATTTCTCTGTAGCTATCATGAAAATGTTATGTTTCTAATTCAACATTTAAGTCCAATTCTGCTGCTAGATAAAGGTCATCTTAAGATGGTCATGTGATATTGGGGGAGCCAGGAACTGGAAATTGCACATGTTTACAACCGTTTCCTGGCATGCAACTCCTGCACAGGGGAGACCCAGTATTCTCGCACACAAACAGATCGGCAGCAGTCTACCATGGGGACACCAGCAACCATCTCCTAAATACATCTGAAAACCCTAACTCCTGAATCCTAAGTAGCCAGTTCAGCCTTACATCAAACTAATAAGAAAAACACCAGTTCGTCATGTCTTCACTGAACTGATGTCAGTTGTTGCTATTTTATGAAGGAGTGATGGAAACTTGCCAGCTGAGTGGCTTCTTACACTGCCATTTCTTTTTCTTTTCTTAGCTGAAAAAAATCAGAGAACATAAAACTTACTAAAAATTAGATGCAGACACCTGACATTCTGAAGCAAAGAGATTAGACCAATGACCCTGCAGAAAAGCACGATATACCTACTGATCTATTTAGGTAGAAAGCACAGAAATGGTAAGTCAGATCAGAAAGAGATCAGGAAAGTGAACAACTGCTGGTTTACACTGATAAGTGTTTCAAACCCAAATTGAATAAACTAAAGCAACCATCTGTTTTATAAACTGAAATGATTAATTTTTAGTAAATCTTCTGATGGGGCACTGTTTTTGGCAGAGCATTAATTTCTAAGAAACAGAACAAACGGGCAATTCCAGCACGTTTCATAAAGGATAACTACATTTCCCAGTTATCCATCTGGGTCCTCTTCATTTCAGCGGTTTAATTAAAACTCAGTGGTATTATCAATCTGTTACATTTTTCATGTTGATGGTTATTACATTTACAGTACAGCAGGAGTACAAATTAAAGTGAGAAGATGATAAATCTCAACTCCAAATTTCATTTCTGTTTCTCTAGTAACTAATACTCTGGTAATATTTTTTAGCTCACTCATGTTTATAGAACAATTTCCATGATTTTTTTATAATTAAAATAAAGGGAAAAAAAGAGAAGTGTGATTTTTTCCCCACAGTTTTTTTCCTTTTTGTATGCATTGTATTTTATGACTCTTCCATCAACCCACTTTGTAGATTTATTTGAGTTGGGCTCCTCAAAATCTGCAATAAACTTATTTTATGACTTTCTTTTTAAAAATATTTGCTGCTGTGTTTTTTTTTTCCCCTGAATGGATCTTTTAATATTAGACTTCCTCAAAATGAAATAAGAAGCACACCACTCAATTATGAATTCTGGGGCTATACATCTATAGGTAAAATATGGTTATATTCTCTTTAAATCACTAACATAAATAAATGATTTCCTTTCCAAATCAGGAATGCCTCTTCAAACTTAGATCATTAAATATATAATCTTTGAGTTATATCAGGGATATAATCATATACTCTTGTTAATATATGATTCTAAATTGATTTAAGATAATGTCAAAAGTAGAATGCAGTGGATTATACTGGAAAAAAAAAAATGCTATACAAATGCTCTCAAAATACTAAAAGCTACATGACTATATACAAAGTTGTAAAAAATAAGATTGAGGCTGACTTTTAGAAGAAAATATATATATGCATACAAAATGCCTCTCTCTCTCCCACCTCCCTTCCTCCTGATCTTCAGACCTGGAGAGGATGCAAATGAAAAGAATGGATATGATCCAGTGTGGCCTGACAGACTATCAAAATGACTTTAACTTGGTGACCACACCTTGAGAAACAATTGTTTTGAAATAACTGTTGTCAAAAATTGATCTGGAAAATCTCCACTTCAAGTCAACCCTTCTCAGAAGGCAACACCCACTGCTCAGAAATGCTAATTAAATGCCCTGCAGTTTGACAATCTTAAGCCCTTTGAGACTTACACAGATAAAGGTGGCTTTATCTGTTCTGCACTTTGAACAAGTGTTCCATCCCTGAAGCCAATTATTTAATGGAGATCCCATACCATTATCTAAATGTCAAAAGATGTTCAGTCTAGTACAGCAGCAGTAGAAGAAAATCCACCTGTTAGCATTCCAGAAGTCAATTTTCCTGAAACTCAAACCATGTCTTAGGCAACGTAACAATGAAAAGACAATTTCCCCTGGAAATCAGCATGCCTGAATGCACAACTATGGTAAGCCTGTTCTCACCAAGTGTGTATGTGTGCAAGGTAGGTGGTGAGGGCAAAGTTCATATAGCAGGTTGTAAAAGATTTAGCTGGTAGTAAAAGATTAAAATGAGTTAGCTATGTAGTGACAGAAAGAAAGTGAAGTCACTCAGTCGTGTCTAACTCTTTGCGACCCCATGGACTGCAGCACGCCAGGCTTCCCTGTCCATCACCAATTCCCGGAGTTTACTCAGACTCATGTCCATTGAGTTGGTGATGCCAACCAACCATCTCATCCTCTATCGCCCCCTTCTCCTCCCGCCTTCAATCTTTCCCAGCATCAGGGTCTTTTCCAAAGAGTCAGCTCTTCGCATCAGGGGGCCAAGTATTGAAGTTTCAGCTTCAACATCAGTCCTTCCAATGAACGCTCAGGACTGATCTCCTTTAGGATGGACTGGTTGAACCTCCTTGCAGTCCAAGGGACTCTCAAGAGTCTTCTCCAACACCACAGTTCAAAAGCATCAATTCTTCGACTCCTCCATCCATAGAATTTTCCAGGCAAGAGTACTGCAGTGGGTTGCCATTTCCTTCTCCAGGGGATCTTCCTGACCCAGGGATCGAACCCAGTCTCCCACACTGCAGACAGACACTTTACCATCTGAGCCACCAGGGAAGCCCCTGGTATAGTGATAAGAAATTAGGGGATGTGGTGATAAGAATGTCAGAAATTGGATGAAGGGAAGAGCAGGAGAGAATGAAGGAGAAAGGGGTAGAAGAGAGAAGAAACAGAGGTAGAGAGGGAGGGTTAAAAAACAAGGAAGAGAACTTTATTTTTCTGGAAGGACAAGGACTTGCATACTGCACAAATGTGATGCAAGACAGACCATAAAGCTGAGATGGAAGATATAATATAAGGAGTATAATATTGTACATATTGGTATACAGAAGAATTCAGGTTTTATGCTAAAACTGGTAGAGAATTTCTAAAGGAAAGTTTTAGAAGCAGGTGTGCATTTTATAAAGATATAACCAAAGATATTTGAACCAAAGTGGAAAGGCTAGCTTAAAGCTCAACATTCAAAAAACGAAGATCATGGCATCCAATACCATCACTTCATGGCAAATAGATGGGGAAACAATGGAAACAGTGAGAGGCTTTATTTCCTTGGGCTCCAAAATCACTGCAGATGTTGACTGCAGCCATGAAATTAAAAGATGCTTGCTCCTTGGAAGAAAAGCTATGACAAGCCTAGACAGCATAGTAAAAAGCAGAGACATTACTTTGCTGACAAATGTCCATATAGTCAAACCTATGGTCTTTCCAGTAGTCATGTATGGATGTGAGAGTTGGACCATAAAGAAAGTTGAACACCAAAGAATTGATGCTTTCAAATTGTGGTCTTGAAGAAGATTCTTGGGAGTCCCTTGCACTGCAAGATCAAACTAGTCAATCCAAAAGGAAATCAACCTTGAATGTTCATTGGAAGGACTGATGCTAAAGCTGAAGCTCCAATACTTTGGCCACCTGATGAGAAGAGAGGACTCATTGGAGAAGATCCTGATGCTGGGAAAGATTGAAGGCAGGAGAAAAGGTCAATAGAGAGTGAGAGGGTTGGATGGCATCACCAACTCAATGGACATGAGTTTGAGAAGCTCCAGGAGATGGTGAAGGACAGGGAAGCCTGGCGTGCTGCAGTCCATGGGGTCACAAAGAGTCGGACACAACTGAGCAACTGAACTGATAGGACATCTTAAGGATAAAGTAGTTAGAAACATAAACCCCTAAAAAGGGGTCTCACCCCTAAACAAGGAGGTGTAAAACATGCACACTAAAAACTATGAAACATTGTTCAAAGAACTCAAGAATGGTACAAATAAATCAAAGATATCCCATACACATGGATTGGAAGACTTAATGTTGTTAAAATGTCCATACCACACAAAGTGATCTACAGATTCAAAGCAACCCCTATGAAAATCCTAATGACTTTTTTTATATAAATATAAAAAAATACTAAAATCCATATAGAGTCTCAAGGGACCTGAAACAGACAAAACAAACTTGAAAAACAACAAAGCTGGAGACATAGTACAAAAAGCAGCAGTAATCAAGACAATATGAAACTGCCATAAAGACAGATCTATAGATCAATGAAACAGAATAGAGAACCTAGAAATAACCTCTTGCATATATATTCAGATGATTTTCCACAAGCCAAGACTCTGCAATGGGGAAAGGAATGTCTCTTCAAAAAATGGTGTTGAGAGCTGGATATACACTTGCAAAAATGAAGTTGTACCCTTATCTTAAACCATATATTAAACTTAATTAAAATTGGTTTGAAGACCTAAATGTAAGCACTAATATTATAAAACTCCTAAGAAGAAAATACAGGAGGAAAGTCTCAGAACATTAGATTTGACAATGATTTCTTGGATATGCCATCAAAAGCGCAGGCAACAAAAATAAAAAACTGACAAATGGGACTACATCAAAACTTTAAAATTTCTGTGCAACAAAGGAAACAATAGAGTGAAATGGCACCCAATCTATGGAAAAGCTAAAGATATTTACAAATTGTATATCTGATAAAAGGTAATTATCCATAGCATGTAAGGAACTTCTGCAATTCAACAACAAAAAAATTTTGATTTAATTTAGAAAAAGGGAAAACATTCGAATAGATAATTCCAAAAAAATTATGTATGAATTACCAACAAGTGTATGAAAAGATTCTCAACACACTAATCATAAGAGAAATTCAAACCCAAATTACACTGAGATACCAGCTCACACCCATCAGGATGGATACTATTAGAAGAACAAAAAATAACAAGTATTGGCTTGGATGTGGAGAAAATGTGACCTTTGTGTACTGTTGATGGGAATGTAAAGAAAAGCAGCCATCATGTAAAAGTATGGGAGTTCCTCAAAAAATTAAAAAAACAGTAATCCCATTCCTTAATATACATCCAAAGGAAATCAAAGCAGGAACTGGAACAGATACCTGCATCAGTTAGGCTCAGTTCAGTTCAGTCGCTCAGTCGTATCCAACTCTTTGTGAGCCCGTGGACTATAGCACACCAGGCTTCCCTGTCCATCACCAACTCCCGGAGCTTACTCAGACTTGTGTCCATTGAGTTGGTGAGGCCATGCAACCATCTCATCCTCTGCCGTATCCTTCTCCTCAGGCCCCCAATCCTACCTGGCATCAGGGTCTTTTCCAATCAGTCAGTTCTTCGCATCAGGTGGCCAAAGTACTGGAGTTTCAACTTCAGCATCAGTCCTTCCAATGAATATTCAGGACTGATTTCGTTTAGAATGGACTGGTTGAATCTCCTTGCAGTCCAAGGGACTCTCAAGAGTCTTCTCCAACACCACAGTTCAAAAGCACCAATTCTCCGGCGCTCAGCTTTCTTTATAGTCCAACTCTCACATCCATACATGACTACTGGAAAAACCATAGCTTTGACTGGCAAAGTAATGTCTCTGCTTTTTAATATGCTGTCTTGTTTGGTCATTGCTTTTCTTCCAAGGCGAAAGCATCTTTTAATTCAGTCACCACTTGCAGTGATTTTGGAGTCCAAAAAAAGAGTCTGTCACTGTTTCCATTGTTTCCCCATCTATTTGCCATGAAGTGATAGGACCAGATGACATGATCTTAGTTTTCTGAATGTTGAGATTGAATCCAACATTTTCACTCTCCTCTTTCACTTTCATCAAGAGGCTCTTTAGTTCTTCCTCACTTTCTGCCATAAGGGTGGTGTCATCTGCATATGTGAGGTTATTGATATTTCTCCCAGCAATCTTGATTCCAGCTTGTGCTTCATGCAGCCTGGCATTTTGCATGATGTATTGTGCATATAAGTTAAATAAGCAGAGTGACAATATACAGCCTTGATGTACTCCTTTCCTAATTTGGAACCAGTCTGTTGTTTCATGTCCAGTTCTAACTGATGCTTCTTGACCTGCATACAGATTTCTCAGGAGGCAGGTAAGGTGGTCTGGTATTCCCATCTCTTTCAGAATTATCCACAGTTTGTTGTGATCCACACAGTCAAAGGCTTTGGCATAGTCAATAAAGCAGAAATAGATGTTTTTCTGAAACTCTCTTGCTTCTTCAATGATCCAACTAATGTTGGCAATTTGATCTCTGGTTCCTCTGCCTTTTCTAAAAACAGCTTGAACATCTGGAAGTTCACAGTTCACATATTGCTGAAGCCTGGCTTGGAGAATTTTGAGCATTACTTTACTAGCGTGTGAGATGAGTGCAATTGTGTGGTAGTTTGAATATTCTTTGGCATTGCCTTTCTTTGGGATTGGAATGAAAACTGACCTTTTCCAGTCCTGTGGCTATTGCTGAGTTTTCCAGATTTGCTAGCATATTGAGTGCAGCACTTTCACAGCATTATCTTTTAGGATTTGAAATAGCTCAACTGGAATTCTATCACCTCCACTAGCTTTGTTTGTACTGATGCTTCCAAGACTGTGCTACAGTCAGCTCCTAGTCTTGTTTTTGCTAACTGTATACAGCTTCTCCATCTTTGGCTGCAAAGGATATAATCAATCTGATTTTGGTATTGACTATATGGTGATGTCCATGTGTAGAATTTTCTCTTGTGTTGTTGGAAGAGGGTGTTTGCTATGACCAGTGCATTCTCTTGGCAAAATTCTGCTAGCCGTTGACCTGCTTCATTTCGTACTCCAAGGCCAAATTTGCCTGATACTCCAGATATCTCTTGACTTCCTATTTTTGCATTCCAGTCACCTATAATGAAAAGGATATCTTTTTTTGATGTTAGTTCTAGAAGGTCTTGTAGGTCTTCATAGAACCATTCAACTTCAGCTTCTTCAGCATTACTGGTCAGGGATGGACTTGGATTACTGTGATATTGGATGGTTGGTCTTGGAAATGAACAGAGATCATTGTGTTGTTTTTGAGATTGCATATCCATGGAATACCTGCATATCCATGTTTATCACAGCTTTATTCACAATAGTCAAGAGTTGGAAGCAACCCAAATGTCCATCAATAGATGAATGGATAAAGAACATGTGCTATATAAACACAATAGAATATTATACAGCCTTATATAAGAAGGAAAGCTTGTCATATGCCGTAACATGGATAAATTTTGCAGACATTTTACTAAGCAAAACAAGCCAGTCACAAAAGATAAATACTGTGTGATTTCACTCATACAAAATAACTAAAGTAGTGAAAATCATAGAAACAGAGGTAGGGTTGCCAGGGGTTGAGAGGAAGAGGTAGGGGGATTACTGTTTAATGGGTAAAGAACTTAAGTGTTACAAATGAAAAAGATCTGGAGATCTGTTGCACAACAATGTGAATATATGCAACTATACCAAACTACACAGTTAAAACTGGTTAAGATGTTAAATTTTATGGTACGTGTTTTTTACCCCAATAAAAAAATACTGGAAAACAACCACAGGCTCACGTGAACACACAGAGGAAGGGCAGTTGGGGTGAAAGAAATGTTATAGGGCAGCAATGTTCTCTGATGTGCAAATAAAGGGGTTTGAAGTTTGGCTTTGTCATTTTACTGCAAAGGTGGGCTATGGCCAGCTTGGTAAAAATAGAGAGTAGTCATAGAAAAGAGCATAGTACACATTTTTACTTTAGAAAAGTATATAATTCTGTCAAGGTTATCTACTTTAAAAGTTAAATGTAGCAAACAACAGTTCATCAATCAAGTATAGCAAATAGAATGTACATCTCATCTCTTTATTTCCAGCTGACTGGAGAAACTGAAAATAGAAACATATAGAGATAAGGAAGCTTATTACATTTTTTAAAGTATAATTTCTGGTTGATAGGCTGAAAATATTATCAACTGGAAATTACATCATGGCCAAATAAGTGATATTCCCCTCCAAAATAATGTAACTTGTTAGATACACTTCCCTTTTCCTTTCCAATACCTTCAGAAAGCTGGAATTCATAAGATTCTTAGCTAGAGACATTGATTATGGGGAGGAGGGCTAAATTTATGATATATAACTATATGACACATTATAACACTGTGTGGCATCAATCCTTCTGGTCTGAGAACGGCTGCAGTAGCCATCTACTCTGAGTTCACACAGTAGACCAGGCAGTCAAGTGAGAATTAAGAAAAAACTGATGCCATGCCAGAGACATAGTCACGTTGAACTTGGTTGCTCAGTTCCATCAGAAGTGGGAGGCAGGTTTCTGAGAACCAAGAAGTCAAGCAGTGAAGGAGAAATTAAAAAAAATATTGCAGAAAACAAGGTCCTACTGTATAGTACAGAGAACTACGTTCAATGTCTTCTGATAGACCATAAAGGAAATGAATGTAAAAAAAAAAAAATGTATGCATGTGTGTCACGGGGGGCGGGGGGAGGGGTGTGTGGGTGTGTGTGTATAACTGAATCACTTTGCTTTACAGCAGAAATTAACACAGCATTGTAAATCAACTATAGTTCAATTAAAAAAATGTTGCAGACAACACTGGGGCCTTTTTATTCCTTTGCTAAGGTGTATGAAAGCATACCTGAGATTAGGTAATAAAAACTAAAAAGAAATGAATATTATAAAACACAAAAGCAAACCCAGGCTCCAATTTCTCCAAGGAAGATTTACAACTCAGGAAGCTCCTAAGTAAAATATCCATTCCTGTGCAAAGTGATAGCCAATCAGAAAGATAAGGGATATTTAAGTCCTTATAGTCTAGGGACAGGGTTCAATTTGGCCCAATGCTCTACTGACTAAAACCACAGTGCTCTGTTTTGTAAATAATGGTTTGCAAAAACAGAGCCTTTATGAATTCCATTATCTAATGATTTTCCATTAACATGCTAATTAATTACATAGTTATGAAAACGTGAAAAAATCTTAAAAACCTAGAAAACCAAGGAAATGCCGAATTGAAATTGCCATCTAGTCCTTAAGACAGTACTGTCAGGAGTTAGTAACATCTGAAAGAAATTCCAAACATTTGACCTGCTTCATTATCAAACTGTGCTTTCCACCTTCCCTAGCTTAGTACTCTTACCTGGCCTATGTGACCTCACAAGAGAAATAAAATCCAGTTTCTGCTATGTATAAAAGCTGTGTACATTAGCAGAGTGAGATGACTGTTAATATGATATTCTTGGTCAGTCTCCAAAATGAAATATTTCGTGAACTTCTATTTGGACACGCCTGCTGCCACAATCGGAGATGGAGTCCTCTGAATTAAGATGCTGCATATTTAGAATAAATCTATTGGGACGTAAGCATTCTTAGGAGAAAAAAAATGACAGGATAAACAATCATTAACATAACTTGATCTGGGTCATCAGACTGTAGCAAGCCAGACTCCTAAAAAGCAGAATGCTTAAGGTTAAAATAAGTGTAGATAAGAAAGGGAAGGGGAGCCCTGCAAGAGATTAGGGCTAATTACCAGGAAATAATCAAGAATCCATTGTGGCAGAGGGAAGAATATACTCCACGGTATTACTATTTTAAGCAACTATTTCAAGCAACTATTTCTTTTATGGTGGTTTTATCTGAGTGCCATCTTCAGTCAAGAGTTTCAAGAGAGTAAAAGGGACTAAAGCTATTGAATTGCCAATTATTTACTACTGCTGTCCTAAATCGCATGCATTTTTAAGGAATTCATCATTTGGGAAATAGTTTTGCTTTGGGGCTTGGGAAGCACTTCTTTCAAGTCCTTTAAAGGACTTAAAGCTACTTTTTAAAGGAGTTCTAAATAGAGTGTTTAACAAGGAAGACCTGAGGTAAAAATGCCTCCACAAGGAGAATGCTAAGTCTTGCCAGCACTAAACTCACCATACTCACGCCTCAGGCCTCCAGGTGTTAAAAAGGAGCTGTCTACTTTATTCGCCCAGGCCAGACAAGGACAGTTTATATACTAAGAAAGGGAAGAAATCAATTTGAAGAAACTAACATTCCTTAGAACTCCATTGGCTGAGTCTAGATAATTTCCTTAAGTGGGACAGCCAATTTAATATAGCACTTCTGCAAAATCACTAAAGAGGCCAGGTTCCACATCTTGTCCCAGCCATTCAAATTCAGACCTATCACAGAGAAGAAAAGAAAAGCCGCGGACACTTTCTTTTGTTATCCTTCATTGCAAGGAGTGCAAGTTATAAATCCTTCAGCAAGGGTCTACAACTATGAGACCTGTAACTTCAGGGATGCTGTCCCTTGCTACACTCTACCCCAATGTCTTTATTACATGCATTCAGGAAAACATAAGGACAGGCTCAATGAACAGTTTTTATGCAGACAAAGATAAGAATAGATAGAATGTAATGACTATATTTAGCAAGTAATTCAAAAAGAGGAAAGGGGAGATGGATTTAGCTCCTCTTTACTTTTCTATTTCCAACTTGCTGAAAGAGAGTGGAGAAATGTACATGAAAGAGACCCAGACTTTGATTCTTTTCTAAAACAAGATTATGTGAGTGGGACACGATGTAACAGAAAGCTTACTCCAGAAATCAGGTGACTTAGGTTGTGGTGTGACCTTCAACAAGTAGATTTTGTTTCTAGACCCAGAGTTCTTCACATTCAAATTAAAGAGATTATGGGAGAATAATCTCTGTGCTCTGTTCATCTTCCAAGTAATCTGTGACTAAATATATTTATAATCAAATTAATTTTACAATTGAAAAAAAAATTTTTCAGAGTCTATAAAAATGAATGGCATACAGATTCAAGTTTCTGCAGATTACAACTGGTAACACTGCTTTGAAATTACAATTAGTATTCCAGAAATTTCTTCCATCCAAACCTAAAGCACTATATTTCAGTGAAAGGACGTTAAGCTTTTGGATATTGTACTTGAGACTTTATGCCAAAGCAAAGAAATCGCTCAAGGCACATTTGAATTTTTATGACTCTAATGATGTCAGTTCACAAGATGGACTATTTCCTTTGGAAAACAAAGAGTCCTCCAGGGTGACAGAACAGACGGAGGGCCAACTTTTACTTATGGCTCAGGTTACACGACGCTGCACCTTAAAAAATTTATACGATGTGATCATACTCAGGCCTCATCTGTGGGAACAGACTGAACTGAAACCAAATATGCCCCAATCTGTATAGTAATCACTGTTCAATAGCAGAGACACAGTGGAGAGTCCATTAGGCTAGCCCGAGTCTGGAAGCCCATGCTACTTAAGTACTGAGCAGATGCTCAATTCTGGTTAAAATGCCTAGTTCTACCCAACTTCCAGCTGAGAGCTCAATAAATGGAAGCTGACTCACTGATTCAATCAGACAAGAGTTGGCTTTGGGAGGCCATAGACATAACCAGACATCCATCAGTCTTTGTCATTCCCACATGAAAGAACCAAATAACATATGCTATCTCCATAAGCTAAAGAATATCTACAAACACTGTAGCAGCCAATATATGCCCATTTACTAAGAAAAACTAGAAGAATAGGAATAAAGTGGGGAATGGTAATACTACCATCCTACAGAGTTTACGTAAATTCAAAAATTCTGCTCCAAAGTTTGAGAATGGGTACTTTCATCATCTGGAAAAAGTCAAAGTATAGTTGAAATGTTCCTCATGCAACTAATTGATGGTTTATCCAAATTGCTTCTTGTATGAGATTGCTACCACCAGCCTCAATTTTGAGTGCTATTTTTC
The DNA here is from genome assembly GCA_024291935.2 of Okapia johnstoni. Classification (NCBI taxonomy): domain Eukaryota; kingdom Metazoa; phylum Chordata; class Mammalia; order Artiodactyla; family Giraffidae; genus Okapia; species Okapia johnstoni. The sequence continues at coordinate 35,876,852 of CM044319.1, forward strand.
TAGTTATTTCTACAAAATTTATTTTGAGAACCTCATAATAATGCTGACTATAACATGGGCTAGATAACACTAATTATCCATTTAATTAGGAGCCCTGAGTTATAATTCAAAGAAGTTCAATGCCATCACTGAAGAATGAAACCACTGATTCATGGCCACCAGGATCAGAATTCGGGTCCTTTTCCACTATAAAGTACTAAATGCTATTGGCCTTCTGCATCCCTACTATGAGTGTGCAGCATGGCTAAATGCTGTGGCCAGATGCAGCTCCAACATGGCTGAACTACCTGGATCAAAAAGGAGGCAAGAGGAGGTGAGAGACTCCAGAAAAACCATATCTGCTGGAAGCTGCTCTTCATGTCCAGTGAGAAGCAATGGGGACAAAGAATTTTCTATACCACTTGCTTGGGCTACTATAAAAGGCACTATGAGAGGTGGGAAGTGGGTAGGAGTTTCAGAGATCCAAGTTCAAAGCTGAGCTCTATTGCTCGTAAGCTGTGTGACTTGGAGCAAATTTCTGAATTTCCTGATGCCTGGCTCTTCTCACCTGTAATATAGGATAACCATGTCTTCTTGACATTGTTGTAAGGAATGAGAAAACACATCTTAACTAGTCTACCTGGTGTGGTAGCTCCTCCATAAATAGCAGGTTTCTTACTATGCTTGCTGCTTGTAGCCACCAAATCCTTTCAAGGCCACAAAGTTCAATCTGAACCAATAAACCTGATACTCTCATTGTCCATCATGGGTAGAGGCTAGAACGTGCTCTTCCCATCCGATCAAAGACAACTACAGACAATCAAAACAACCTTACATCTAACAAGCACATTGAAATATGCTTCCTAGCACCTTTCTTTCTACGGTTAGAAGTAGATTGAAAGCTAAAAACCCTGCAGTTTCCGGTCTCCTTCCTCCCTTTAGCAAAATTTAGATCAAAAAGAAAGCAATCAAACAAGCATAGGCAAAGGAGAATGGCTCTTTGTCTCTGTTTCCCCAGAAGGGGAAGGAATGCTAGGTTACTTCGGCAATCATTATTAAATGTGCTTCACGTTTACACACTTGACACAAACCTACAAACCTGGAAATGCAGGGTCATGCTGAACCGAGATGTCTTTTTTTGTTTTTTAGCTATATTTAACTGTAGATATTATTATAACCATCTGAAAATATTAAGCACTTATAAGGCATTAGTTTAGGATCCAGGCTCTGAAATCAGAGTGGGTTTGAATCCTGGCTCCACTACTGACTTGCTGTGTGACCTGGGGTTGAGTATCTAACCTTTCTGCACCTCAGTCTCCAGTTTGACAAAAATCAAAATACTGATAGCACCAGCCACAAAAGAATATAAAAATGCATGCAAAGCGATTGGAACAGTGCCTTACTGTTAAGAAAAGTAGTAAATGTTAGCAGTTATGCTTAGTTATTATTGCGTGAATCTCATAGTTCTTGGGAGAAATGTGATAAAGACTGGTTGGACTAAACTCTTGAGAGTCTGAAACAACATTTTATAGTTAAGTCACTGAAAAACTCTCCCATATTCATGGTGCCTGCTGCAACACAGGAGAGACCACATCCTATCACCGCATTTACACCTGATGCAGGACATACAGCAATGTATGATAAAGCGATCTCTCTGTCTCTTGACTGAGTGCCCTGATTATCACTACACAGAAAAACTAACCATTGCACTTTGCTTTGAAAAAGATTGCTTTAAGTCTTGTAACTCATTTTGGAGTAGTTTGACCCCAATATGAATGTTTCCTCTACACTGAAATGTCCGGAAAAAGACTGGTACCTCCCTTTATTGCATGGAGGTGGTTTCCCTCCACCTCTCTGAGATCCCACCCTACAGATAAAACCCTCTTCTGTTTGAGACAGTTTGTTGCACAAACAGTCCATCTCCCATCTAAGATAACCCAGAAGTCATATTTGTGTTCCTTCTAGCTAAAGTGCAATTATTTTTATCTTGACTTGCTCTAGTACAAAATGGCATCTTAAAAATGTCACTTTATTTACCTTATCTACCTCTTTACTCTCTTTTCAATAATGTTACTGATCATAGCTGAAATTATATAACTATAAAATACAGATCATCAGATAGACACAGACCACAATTCACATAACTCATTTTCATCTTCATAATCAAATTATGTCATAAAATCAGAATAATAGTATTATAATATTACACAATATCTAATATCATATGGGCTTCCCTGGTGGCTCAGATGGTAAAGAATCTGGCTGCAATGCAGGGGACCCAGGTTCAATCCCTGGGTCAGGAAGATCCAGCACTTTAACCACTCCAGTATTCTTGCCTGGGAAATCCCATGGACAGAGGAGCTTGGCAAGCTGCAGTCCATAGGGTTGCAAATAGTCAGACACGACTGAGTTACTAACACACACACTTCTATATGGGATATTTTATTGCACAACATCTAAGATAACCCAGAAGCTATATTTAGTGTTCCTTCTAGCCAGAGTGCAATTATTATCTTGAATTGTCCTAGTACAAAATGGCATCTTAAAAGTTCACTGTATTTATCTTATTTATCTCTTCATCTTCTTTTCAGTAATGCTACTAATCATATAGCTCAAATTATATAATTATGAAGTACCTATCATTGGGTACAGAATGATCACAATTCACACAACACATTTTCAATTTCATAAGAGTTATGTTATAAAGTCATAGTAATAGCTATATAATATTATACAATATCAAATGTCATAGAACTATAATATAACACTATATTACAGTCAATATTATATATCTATTATTATGACCTTTTCAAAGGTGATAATAGTGAGGCATAAGAGTGTAAGTAAGTGGCTCAGGGTCATAGAGATGGAAAGCACAGAGTTGGAAGCACATTTACCACTACACTATGTTCAAAATCCTTCCTTCCTTTCTGTCTTCCATCAACCATCTGTCCTTTTATCTATCTGCCTATCTCCTCATCCAGCTATCAACCAAGCAGTAGAGGGGAAAGAAGAAGGAATTAAGCATTTGCTTCGAAAGAAATTTGGAATTTAACTAATTCTAATATATCAGTAGGATTTGGTGGCTGTAAAGTGCTCACTTGTAGTAGGTTCAGCACGGAATGCATTATTAAAGAAACAGTGCTTTCAATGAGTATCAATTTTTCAAAACCTAACAACTGGCTTTATTCAAGAAACCCAGGAGATTTGAAGGGATGTGTACAATCTTACTATAGAGCGATCACATTACTAAGATATGAACATTATATCTGAAAGGAAAGACATGATCAACAATTATTCTTTTCTTTCAGTAAGAAGAAAGCCAGGTCAGTGATTGAATAAATCATGAACTGTGTATTATCTTGTTTGATCTTATAATTCAGGTACCATAAACTGCAACATTATACACAAAGAAAGTAAGAGAATTTGAGAAATTTGCCCCAAATTATATGATTATGAGATGGCAGAGCCAGCATTCAAACTCATGTTTGCGTGTTTGCAGAACCCACATTAAACCCCATGAATGCTTCAGGACCATGAATTCTGTAGATTCAATGAAGCTTTATCCATACGTGATCAACCACAAAACCCATGTGCAAATTAGAAAATGCTCTTGAGTTTCAATTTACTTTAGATTCTCAAATATATACAGGAACCATCAAATCCCACATGGAGATGAGTAAGTTCCTCTCAGAGCATTGCCCCTTATCCCTAAAAGTGTACCACCTTCTAGAATGACTGCACCATGGAAAAGGACTAGTTGCAGGACCATCTATATTGTTGGTTTTTCTCAGCCCTTCCTGTCTGAAGTCTCTTAATTCTGGCTCCTTTCCTGCCCCACATCTGTCACTAAACTAGTCTCAGTTCTAGATGTTTGTAGCTGAAGATGTTTTCTTCCAACCCACAGAATTCTCCATAGATGACACACTATTTGATTCCTCTTTCCCTGGGAAACCTAAGCCCTGCTCTTGAAAGTGGCTCAAACCAAGGGAGAAACTTCCCCACTCCACAGGGGCCCCAGCAGTCAATGTAAATCTAAGAACATGACTGTCTTCTCTGCCTGCCAACAACTCCTTCCTATGCTATTCTACTTTCAAGGTTCTCATTGAGTCATCCCAAATGTCGGTAACTTGTGTTCATTCCCAAAGAAATCATGCAGAAAAATGAAGAGCAACAATAGCCAAGACCAGGACAAAACAACAACATAAAATGACTTAAGTCATTTGTCATGTTATGAATACAAAAAAAGGAGTACGTCAAGGCTGTATATTGTCACCCTGCTTATTTAACTTATATGCAGAGTACATCATGAGAAACGCTGGGCTGGAAGAAGCACAAGCTGGAATCAAGATTGCTGGGAGAAATATCAATAACCTCAGATATGCAGATGATACCACCCTTATGACAGAAAGTGAAGAACTAAAGAGCCTCTTGATGAAAATGAAAGGATAGTGAAAAAGTTGGCTTAAAGCTCAACATTCAGAAAACAAAGATCATGGCATCTCGTCCAATCGCTTCATTGCAAATAGATGGAGAAACAGTGGAAACAGTGGCTGACTTTATTTTTGGGGGCTCCAAAATCACTGCAGATGGTAACTGCAGCCATGAAATTAAAAGACACTTAGTCCTTGGAAGGAAAGTTATGACCAAACTTAAAAGCAGATTAAAAAGCAGAGACATTACTTTGCCAACAAAGGTCTATGGAGGCAAGGCTATGGTTTTTCCAGTAGTCATGTATGGATGTGAGAGTTGGATCATAAAGAGAGCTGAGCACCAAAGAACTGATGCTTTTGAACTTTGGTGTTGGAGAAGACTCGAGAGTCCCTTGGACTGCAAGGAGATCAAACTGCTCAATCCTAAAACAAATCAGTCCTGAATATTCATTGGAAGGACTGTTGCTGAAGCTGAAACTCCAATACTTTGGCCACCTGATGCGAAGAGCTGACTCTTTTGAAAAGACTCTGACACTGGGAAAGATTGAGGGCAGGAGGACAAGGGGACAACAGAGGATAAGATGGTTGGATGGCATCACCGACTCAATAGACATGAGTTTGGGTGAACTCAGGGAGCTGGTGATGGGCAGGGAGGCCTAGTGTGCTGCGGTTCATGGGGTTACAAACAGTCAGAAACGACTGAGCAACCGAACTGACTGAACTGAATTTTGAACATTGTCACAGCACATTCAGACAACTTCCATTAACAATGCCACACACATTTTCCCTTTATTTCTTATATGTATATTTTTTACTATAAATTTGACAAACTAAATAGTATTCAGGGTTTCACAAATAAATAGAAACTCAAACTGGATTTTCAAAAGGCACGTGTGTATTTTGTCATACATTCATTCTCCTATTCACTGCAGGTTCATTCACCTCAAAACTGAACAAGAACGTTGGGGTGCATATATCTTTTCAAATTATGGATTTTCTCCAGATATAAGCCCAGGAGTGGGACTCCTGGATCATATGGTAGTTCTATTTCTAAATTTTAAGGATCCTCCATACTGTTCTTTATAATGGCTGCAACAATTCACATTTCCGCCAACAGTGGAGGACGGTTCCCTTTTCTCCAAATGCTCCCCAGCATTTATTGCTTGTAGATTTTTGGTACAAATGAACTTATTTACAAAGCAGAAACAGAGTCACAGATTAGAGAACAAACTTATGGTTACCAAGAGGGAAAAGGGAGGGGAGGGATAAATTGGGAGATTGGGGCTGTCATATACACACCACTATATCTAAAACAGAAAACTAGTAAGGACTTCTGTACAGCACAGGGAACTCGACTCAATATTCTGTAATGATCTATAAGGGAAAAGAATCTTAAAAAGAGTGGATATATGTATATGTACAACTGATTCACTTTGCTGTACAGAAGAAACTTAAAAAACATTGTAAATCAACTACACTCCAATAAAAATTAATTTTTAAAAAACTCTGGAATCAAAACTATGAGGGATACAAAGATGAGTAAGAAATATTCTTGCCCACAAAGGGTTTCTATTCTAGGAGTGTGAACAGCAGGGTACCAGCCATTATCTGTGATGGACAAGACAAGAAACATCCTATTCCTGTCTCTTTGGCACTTCCCCCTGCCTCATTTCTCACCCTCCACCCTTTATTTATCTGACCCCTCCCATATCTTGCCATCTTTTAGGCACTTAAACTTCCCATTTCATTCCTGTTCTACTCTCTGGTGACATAAGCTAAAGGGACTACTCAGGTGCATTTTTGAGGGCAGTGCTACTTTTAATAAATCTGCCCCATTGTCTCCATAACTTGTCTTACCAAGGGATATACTGTTTTATGTATTCAGAAAATATAAGTCTCTATAATACGCCTCTAAAATTTCCAACTTCTTCCCCATACAGAAAACTCCAATTCACTTAGTCCTTTTAGTCAGTTGTTTATACAGCCAATGCAACTGACTAAGGTATAAGGTCCTTCATTCAAAACTATGTTCTCTATCTGTCTATTCAATAATTACAATTTATGGGCATGCATGCATGTGCAGATGATGTCCTATGTGAATGATGTATAGATCTAGGGGAGGCTGTCTCCTCCAAATGAGACTGCAAGGTTCATGATGGCCATGATGGACTCTCATCTGCAGACTCCGTGTTCCATTTTTAAAAGCAATTGGTTAGGAGCACAGGCTTTTGAAAATACTGACATATACACACTACTATATAAAACAGAGTATTTAATAAGAACCTACTATATAACACAGGGAATTTTACTCAATACCCTGTAATGAACTATATGGGAAAAGAATCTAAACCTAGTCTGCTTTTCTTAAATTTGACCAAGAAGTATTTGTGGATTAACTTAAAATTGAATACATGTTGTTTTTCTACTGATTAATAAACTTAATTGAACACACACATGAAAAAATGATTGGACATATGTACAGTATAATTGATGCCCTTTTACTGTACATATGAAATACAACATTGTAAATCAACTATATTCCAATAAAAGTGAGAAAAGAAGAATATTCTAGTTCAAACTCCAATCGGCTACTCACCTCCCTGTGTGACTCAGTTTCCTCAGATGTCACTGGAGATAATAATCTCATAAGATATTTATGAAGAGAAACTGAAATAAAGCAACTAAAGGCAACCAGGGTGTAATAACTGGTCAATCAATATAAATATTATTATCATTGCTATTATTTCTAGCACATCTGTGGGAATTTTTATAAGATTTACTTCATAGGTTATTAATTCTGTGCATGAAACAGTATTTTATGTAGCTCTAGAGATTTTTAAATGAGCCTAGGAAGCAAATTTTGGCATCTCTACTCAACACTTCTCTGCAAAATAAAAAAATTAAAACTATTAAAAAACATGAAGTGTTTTAAATCAAAGTTGTCTTATAAACTCTCTGAAAAGATTAAATGAAAACTGAATCAATTTTTGAGAACTTTAAGATACTAAATTTTCAGGAAAATATAAAAACTTCAGATAAATGTTTTTCATCAGACAGAGCTGCCTGTGTCAAATTTCCTCTACTATTAGTGTCATACCTATCACCTAAAATACTGCACCAAAGTTGACGTCCCACTGTTTAATGTTGGTGACATTTATTTTTCAGCTTAAGAAAGAAAAACAAAAACCTCTAAACTGAAAGCTTTGTAGGCCAGTGAAATACAGCAGTTGTCTTTTCAAAAGAAGAAGAAAAAAGACAATGTTTCATTATTTAATACCATAATTATCACTTTGTGAAAGTCGCTCAGTCATGTCCAACTCTTTGCAAACCCATGGACTATACAGTCCATGGAATTCTCCAGGCCACAATACTGGAGTGTAGCCTTTCCCTTCTCCAAGGGATCTTCCCAACCCACAGATCAAACCTAGGTCTCCTGCATTGAAGGAGGATTCTTTACCAGCTGAGCCACAAGGGAAGCCCAATTATCACTTTAAATTGTCACTTTAGCTTCTCTTAAACAAAATAAAAATTTTCAGATTTTAAGTAGATTTTCACTGCTATAGTAAATTGACAAAACAGTTCATTAAGCTAAATTGTCAATTATTTCTAGGTATAAAATTTATTAAGATAATACCAGTTTTTATTATTTAAACATTAAAAATCAAAATTATTCTATGGCCTTTATTATATTTTCTTTTTATCATTTTCTTGTTTTGTTTTGTATTTTCTCTCCTGGTTATCAAACATTTCTTTGATCCAATGTAGGTGAACAAACAAGTGGATTGAAATGTATTGACTTGTATGGATTTGAAAATACAAAATTTAAATATTTGTTTAAAATTTTAAAACTGATCAATATTTCCTACTTTTGCAACTGATTCAATGCATAAAATTTGAAGACAACTTAATTCTACATGCTTCCTTCATTGTCCATTTTTAATCAGAGAGCTAATGAAACCTTTTTCACATTTCTTATCTAGAAATTTTCTGTATGTGTTTAATTTTACATATAAGTGAAATCATTACAGTATTTGTATTTGTAACCTAGCTTACTTCACTTAGCGTAATTCCCTCAAGATCCATCCATGCTGTCTCAAATGGCAGACTTTTTCTTTTTTATGGCTGAATACTATTGGGTGTGTGTGCATGTGTGTGTGTGTGTGTGTGCGTGCGCATATGCATGTTCACATGTAAAACACATTTTCTTTATCCATTCATCTGTCAATAGTAACTTAGGTGGTTTCTATGTCTTGGGTATTGTAAATTATATTGCAGTGAACATGGGAGTTCAGGTACCTCAGGATAGTGATTTCATTGCCTTTGGATATATACTTAGAAATAGGATTGCTGGATCACATTAATTTTTGAGGACCCTCCATACTGTTTTTCATAATGGCTGTAAACCATTATGTAACAAACCAAAATTTCAGGTTTATTTTATGTTACCCCAATCCTGCCTCAAATAAATCCTCCTTCTCTACTAGGGAATACCCTGCAAGTACAAGAAAATCAACGTGTGCACTTTCCCCACTTAAACACTTTTCTCTGTCTTTCCCTCTCCCTTTGCCTCATTATACACACACATATATATATGCACACACACATATATATATATGCTATATATATATATATACACGAGCTATATATATATATACACACACACACATATATATATATAAAGACACATACTTTTTATATCTATACAATATTCAGAACACACATTGGAAGACCAGATATTTTTTAAGTTAGGAGACTCTCATAGGATATCTGCCTGCAGCTGAATACTGAAAATCCATCCCTAACCTCAGATTCCCCTAAAAATTTACCCCAAACAAGGGAAATAGGATAAACACAGGAATAACCAGGAAAATACTGAGGCTAAAACCGACTTCATTATTACATTCACAGGAAAATGCCCCAGTCTGACTCTGGCTCTTTTCCACTGTCCAAAGCATTATTCTTCATACAATATTCTCATAAAGCCTTCGATATCTCTGTTGGCTTTTCTTTCTGTAATTGTCTGCTTAATGTGCTATGTAACCAACTAGATGGTTAACTTCCTGAATGTGAATAAAAGAATATCATCAGTGGACCCTCAGGGCCTAGCATGTATAACAGTAAATGCCATGGCAACTGCCTCATAAATATCTGACAGTCAACTGAAGGGATGAAGGTCAAGTTTTGCAAAGTTCGCTACCAGTGAAGTAGGATGATGAGAAGAGCACCCAATCACTGATCTGGAAAGCTGGATTTTGATTCCACCTCTACCAATGATTTCCTGCAATAACTTAAGCAACCCACACGGAAGTGGAGATAATAACTTACCTATACATCCCCTAAAGCTGCTATAAGGATCACCTTAGACAAACATGAAATGAAAGCCAAAGGGTCCATCACAGAGTCACTTCCCTTCCCACAGATGCAGTTTCCTTAGCTGAAAAAATAGGCGGTGTACCAGCTCCAGCCCTGTAAGAGTCTGAGGAATCCCTACACCAACTACACTAAAGAAGCTCTCAGATGAATGAAAACAAAATTACATCAAATGAAACATACATTTGCTGGAGGCATTTTTTTTTTCTCAGTTTGTGCTAACTCCTTTGTCCAAATTATTTCATCTGTTCCAAGATTACTTCCCAGTGAGATCTGAAGGTTAATCACTGAAGGTTTTTTAAAGTCTCCATACTCCTCACTCCTCCCCAACTGGGATGCACCATCAGTGATTCAGCCCCAGCTGCCCCGCACCTGGGAGTCCTGGTCAGGCCAGAGATGGCCCCTGCCACAGGACAGGAAGCCTCAGCCAGGTACCACCATGGTACCACATGCCAACAGTGCAACTCCAGCTCAAATTTATCTCCTAATTTTTGCTAAATGTTTTACTACTTTATCCAATTTCACATTTTAAAACAGCTTTCTGGGGTACATATAAATAACCCAATTTGAAAGAACATGATAGAGACCATAATAAATGCTATATAAGTGTTTATCAAGTGAATGGGGGAAGGAAGACCGATCTAAGGAGAATGCGGAAGCATGGGGAGGATGCACAAGTAGCCCACACTCACAAACTAATAAGAACAAAGCTCAGACACAAACCAGTTTCATCCAATCTGGAAATGTCTCTGTCCTGGCCTAAACTTGTTGGCACTGATTTTAAAATGAAGTTTCATTTTATTAAACAAAATAGAAATAGATTCACAGGCATAGAAGACAAACTTATAGTTACTAAAGGGATAGTGGTAGAGGCGGGTAAGGGGAGAGATACATAGAGTTTGTGATGAACACATACACACTACTATAAATAAGACAGATAAACAACAGGACTTACTGTATAGCACAGGGAACTCTACTCACTATCTTTTAATAACCTATAATGGAAAGGATCTGAAAAAGAATATATATATATACACATACATATATGAGAATATATATACACACATATATATAACTGAATCATTTTGCTGTACACTTAAAACTAACATAACATTTCAAATTAACTATATTTCAATTTAAAAAAAAACAAAGAAAAATTAAAATTAAATGAGTTTTCCTCCACATAAGTATTTTTAAGTAGCCAATTTTCTTCATCAGATTCTAGAGCTGCCAACTCAGTCCAGGTTCTCAGATGCTCCTCCTTTATCTAATGATGGGAGAAGAATCCTGACCTTCTGGCAAGCCATTCTGGACATCTCTGGTATATTTTTCATCTATCTTTTCTCCTGAGGACTCTCTACTGAATTCACTGATTTCAGCTTCCACTTTTAATGACCTGCTATTATGTAGACTATGGAATGTGGAATGGGAACCACTAAAATCCACTATCTGCTCCCCCACATCCAGGCTCTGGTCTGTCATCAGCCCATGTGGAAGAGGAAAGTGAACTATACCTAAAACGGAGTGCGAAGGATGGACTGAAAGCCTCCATCTCCCATCCCATCCTTGACACCCCAAGCTGCCTTCCTGGCCCTCAGTTTGTTCACTTGTCATTGAGAAGGCCAGGTTTGCTGATCTCAAGGTTCCATCCTCCAGCTCTAAAATTCTATGAAAATGTATGCTTAAATACATGTCTCATAAGGGTCCAAATAATTCATAATAACTTTTGAAGCTACTAAAAAATGCATTGTACATTAACTAACCTCTGGTGTCAGCAGTGGCATCTGTGTTCAGGCTACTAATTTAAGCATCCTATAGTGTGGCCCCTACCCATCCAGGAAATTAAGTATATCTTGCATTTGTCATCTCTTCCATTGTCTAAGCTCTAGATTTCTTATCAGCCCCCAGTTTCCACGATGAGATTTAAATGAACTCATCCCAGATTAAGAGCAACCAATAAATTCAACCTTTTGACATGTAGAACTGAGGACCTAAAAGGAAAGGCACCACTGTTAGGTCACCATGGGGATATCAGATATCAGTAACATATACACCACAGCTGTTCACTAACTCATCCTGAACTCTGTGTCAACACACCGTCAAATCTGATTTTGGGCCTTGGGTTCTGAAATAATTATATCATCCTCCTGCTCTGAAAGCTGGCACATCTATTTCAAAATCAATCAAGGACAAACAAATCAGAGAGTCCAACAAAAATGGAATGAAGTGGCAAAGACTACCTTTTAATGCATGAGTGGCTTTAATATTCAGTATAAAATTATCTTCAAAAATACTTTTAAAAACATACCCTTGATTTGTGAAACTCTTATTGAGGATATATATTTTTCTTGAGTGTTCCAGATAAAACTCCCTGGGAAGCATCTCTCCTTGTCAAAATTCACCCTAATGGAAACATCTTCAAAATATCAGAAAAAATTAGAGAGCTAAAGTCACATCCTCAATAAATTATAAAATTTTTACCTAAGGGCTGAGGAAAGTTTAAATATCTGTTAAGTTCTTCTCAAACATCCCCTTTCCAGTCATCTTGTTACCATCCTTTACTGGCCTTGTCTGTTTCACAATGGAATGATTAGGAAGTACTTGGATTTTCTCAGAAAATATCCCAGAGCTTTAAAAAAAATGTCTGAAGCTCTAAGGAAAGGATGTATTTTTAAAATATCCAAAGTTTTGTCATCAATATAACTTAGAGGAGCAATCTTGGTGTTCTTTGAGAATGGGTCTTTGTGGGCCATGGTCTATTTGCTCCACATTGAGATCAGTCAATGGCAGCCTTCCTACTAAAAACAGGAGCTGTGTCTTACTCCACTCTGTAACTTTCACAGCATAGCACTTGGCACAGAGTAACACTCAAGAACTATTACTATTTGCTGCATGAATAGAACTTTTATCATTCAACCAGAAAGGCAAGAAAAAAAAAAAGACGCTAAGACATCACAGATCAAAACTTCTCTATTAAAAGAATCAGCAAATCCAAGGAATGAGAATACTTTCCTGATTTACAGAAGCATTGAGTATAAGTTCTTATGATGGTCTTCAAAGCATAATCAATTTATACAATCCTCTCACTTCATGCCTTGCAAGAGAGATTTGTATATAAGAGACACTTTCCAAAAGGAAGATGCATGTATTTTATTTATTCAGGGGTACACAGCCACTCATTTTCAGACTCAGAGACAAAACTCATTAAGTTTAAGCTTCATGCTAAAATCACAGCTGTGCATACTTATCTTTCTTTCATCAAAATTTGATGAAATGTTGATGAATGTTTTATTTTTCTTTTAAAAATTAAATGTTCAGTCACTTCTTACTAAATTGTCATAAAAGATTCATTTTAAAAATTACAGAATATATGAAAATGAAAGGGAGTGGTATGTAAAAGATATATTTAAGATAAGAAGTGGTCCTTGAAACTATGAAGTATCAAATAGATGCAAGCTGACAAAGCATTAGATAAATAGACTCTTTTTTGTTTGTTTTTTTTTATAAAATGTAATAAAAGGTTTTTCACTATGGTCACACTGCTTTAATATTGAAAATGTTTGTCCACACTAAAATAGAGAGTCTTCATTGTGCTGTGCTAAGCTATGTGCTATGTCTGTGTGTGTGTCTTAAATTAAGCCATGGATCTGCAGCAACTTTGGTGCTATTGATCAATAACAACACACAACTCAAAGACATCCCTAGGGTAAAGGAGCAGAAGGAAACTTTTCAACAGTCAAAAATAGCTTGTTGCAAATTCAGAGAAAGATAGCAAGAACAGATATACTCACACAAGTGTGCACTAGTTTATGAGCCAGACTCACTACTTTATAGATGAAGTGGATAAGTATCATTGGTTTGGAGATCCTGTTCCCAGCACTGGTGGGATACCAAGTAAAGGTACAACTCTCCACTACAAAGATGTCAGATCCTCATTCATGGCACTCCAATAGGATGTTCTTTGAACACATGGCCTTTCAAGTGAAATTAATCAATCTCTTTATCACTCTAACTGCATTTGGAGCCATAATCATTACCCAACTGCTGAGAAAGAAATGAAACCACTCATCACACAGGGAGTAGAGCTTCACGTTCAAACCAGGAAATTTTTTTATTAAATTCTAATTTGAAAAGTCATTCTTCATGATCAACCATACCAGACATGCCATGTTCAGAAGGCTGCACTACCAAGGCAGCCAGTGAAGTATCCATAAGCATGTTATCAACATGTTAATAATTATAGAACATATGTGTGTGTGCATGCATGTGTTTGTACTTAGTCACTCAGTTGTGTTTGACTCTTTGCGACCTCAAGGACTGTAGCCATGCTCCTCTGTCCATGGGATTTTCCAGGCAAGAATACTGGAGCAGGTTGCCATTTCCTACTCTAGGGGATCTTCCTGACCCAGGGATTGAACTCGTGTGTCCTGTGGCTCCTGCACTGGCAGGTGGATTCTTTCCTACTGTACCACCTAGGAAGTCCTATAGTACCTATACTTTATTTAAATTATTCTATGATTGAATCTTAACATATCTTATAATACTTATCATGCAGTATTCTAGGAATATCAAAATCCTTCTGATTCTCTGAAATTAACATAAAGGCTGGTAAGTACTAAACACATGTGCATTTCTATTAAAACATAGAAGAATTTATGTTTATAATATGTTAGGATTTTTTCCTTTCCTAATATATTAGGATTTTTTCAGAATCAAACACACGCTAAGCCCCTTCAGTCATGTCCAACTCTTTGCAACCCTCTGGAGTATAGCCTGCCGGGCCCCTCTGTCCATGGGATTCTCCAGGCAAGAATACTGGAGTGGGTTGCCATGCCCTTTTCCAGGGGATCTTCCCGATCCAGTGACTGAACTCAAGTCTCTTACGTCTCCTGAATTGGCAAGCAGGTTCTTTACCACTAGTGTCTCCTGGGAAGCCCATCAAACACATTGAATATCTAGTTATTCATAATTCTTAAATTTCCCCACCAACAATTTTAGGAACCCAACTTCCAGCTTTAACATAAAACCCAGTGAAATGCCAGGTACAAGATTCTCACCTACTTGCTACTCTTTGAACTTTTAAAGACCTCCCACTATTTTAGGACACTAAATAAAGCTTGATTCGCTGGAAACTAAAGGCATATTCTTGAAAAAAAACCAGTTTATGTTAACTGAAATATGCTGTCCAACAGATTTAGCTTATAAAACTAGACAAGAGTCCCCAGAATAAAAGTTACAGTGTCAGAATACCATTTTAAAATCACATTTATGAATGCAATAAACAACTTTTCATTATATAGTTGAAATGATAAATAATAGTTACTTGGAGCATATAATAATACACAATGGAGATAAATATTAAAACAGAAACAAGACACTTAACTCTCAAGAGGCTAGAATAATAGAGCACCAGACACAGACTGCAGGACTGATCTTTAAACAGAGTTTTAGGAAACAGAAAAACAATACATTTTTTCCATACAAGCCAGATACCCTTAAATATATATAAGCTCAAAGAAACTGGCCAAGTTCAGCTGTCTTTTTTTTTTTCCTAAGTAAAATAGCATTTAGAAGGAGTTGATGGAGAATAGCTCCCAATTCAGCTGGCAATCAGAGCTTTTCACTTATTACAGAATCTTTGCTATTGGTAGAGGTGTGTTAAGAAGAAAAAACCCTAATATAAACATAAATTCTTCTATGTTTTAACAGTCTGTTCACGTAACAAAGGGTATTTTTTGTAACATGGTTCATTGATACTTTAAAGGATGTGTTCTCTATTGATTAGCTGGAAAAAAGATTTTTGCCTTGATAAGGTGATAGGAGAAACCTCTGGGCGTGAGAGGTAGCAAAGATCATTAAAAGGCTCGGTTTTCCACTATTATATCCCAAGTGAGCTGTAACACACTACAAGCTTCTTTTTTTATTAGGCAGGAAGTAGTCCAAATAAATTTTACCCCTACATTTAAGATCCAGGCAGTCCAGAAAATTCTACATAGTTCCCTAGTATGAACAATTTTAAACCAGAGAATAGTTTAATCACCAAATAATAAGATTAATAACGAATCCTGGCAACATACAAGATCAATATAAAAATAAACTTCATTTCTTTGTATTATCAGTAAATAATCTTAAAATCAAATTAAGAGAACATCTTCATTCAAAATGAATAAGACACTTATGAATAAATTTAATAATAGAAGTATAAGATTTATCCACTAAAATTACAAAATATTACTAGGGGAAATAAAAGAAATGAAGAGACAGTCCACGTTCATAAATTAAAGATTCAATATTGCTAAGATAGCAATTATTTCTAAACTGAACTATAGATTTGGACATAATCATTTATCAAAAGTTCAGCAAGCTTTTACAGAAATAAACAAACAAATACTAAAGAAGGAAACAGAAATGCAAAAGACTCAGAATAGCAAAAGGAATTTTTATATAAAATGAGGTTGGAGAACTTTCCAATTACAAAATGTATTATAAGGTTATCAAAATAAGCTACAGTTATCAAGACAGCGTGGTTATGGCATAAGAATAGACATATAGAACAATGGAACTGAGCTCAAAGTCCGGAAATAAGCTCTGATATTTATAGTTAATTGATTTTCACAAAGATGTCAAGGCAATTCAATGAGGAAAGTATAGTCTTCTCAATAAGAAATGTTGGATATCCATATGCCCCCCAAAATGAACTTAAACCCTTACCCACATCATACAAAAAAAAAGTATTTTAAAACTTATCACAAACCTAAATGTAAGAGTCAAAACTACAAAAATTTTAGAAAACATAAGAAAAATATCTGACAGCTTGAATAAGGCAAAGATTTCCTAGCTATAGTACAATCTATAAATGAAGGAAAAATTGGTAAGTTGAACTTCAAAATTCAAAACTTCTGTACTTCAAAGACATCATTAAAAACTGAAAAGGCAAGTCACAGACAGAAAGAAAATATTTGCAAAGCTCATATCCAATGAAGGTCTTGTATCTTGAACATAAAAAGAACTCTTGAAACTGAATAACAAGAAGACAACTAACATAATTTAAAAATGCAAAAAGGACTGGAATAGACATTTCAAAGAAAGTATATAAATAGCTAATAAATACATGAAAAGACATCATCATTAGTCATTAATGAAATGCCAATCAAAACTATGATACTATTTCATACCCACTAAAATAAATTTAATAAAAAAATATAGACAATACAATTGTTAGCAAGAAAGTATGGCAAAATATGAACCCTCATATTTTGCTGGTGGTAATGTAAAAGCTCTGGCCACTTTGGAAAACAGCTTTCAATTTCTTAAAAAAATTAAGCATCAATCCAGCAATTCCACTCCCAATAAAAATGAAAATGTATGATCATACCAAGACTTGTACACATATATTCACAGCAGCATTATCCATTGTAGCCAAGAAATTTAAAACAACCCAAATGTCCATCAACTTGTAAACGGATTAAAAAAAATGCCATATCAATACAACAGAATATGATATTATTCAGCAATATTAAGGAATGAAACATTGATAGTGCTATAATATGAAGTTCAGAAACATTATGCTATGTGAAATAAGCCAATCACAAAGGAACACTTCCTGTATGATTCCATTTACATTAAATATCCAGAAAAGGCAAATTCATGGAGACAGAAGCTAGGTCAGTTCTTGCCTAAGGCTGGAGAATAGGGATAGGGATTAACCGTAAATAGTTTTGTGGTAGTGATAATTGCACAACTTGGTTAATGTAGTAAAAATAATTAAAATAGACAGGGTAAATGTTGGGCATATAAACTATACTTCAATAAAGTTGATAAAAAAGAAGCATTCTTTCATGCTAATAATTACTTGTATTGTAACAGCATAGAATGCTGCAGAAAAGCCTCCACTTGGCATAAAACATTTACCTGGATTATCAACCACCAAAATGATAACCAATTAACGTGAAATCTTAAGGAATAAAAAATGGTAATTCTTTTGTTCACAAGCCTTTCTATTGAGAACGGCAACACCATAAGTAGCTCTAAGTTCAAAGTTTCAAACAAGGAAAAACCTTTGCATAATGAAAACCTAACCAAAATTTGAAATCGGCAGTGGCCTAGTGTTGGTTCCATCACTTAATATCTATGCTATTCAAACTTGGTTTCTTCCCTACCCTTCCCAGAACATCTCAGGCTATTGTCAGGACCGTGTGAGATAAATAAAAGAGAATGTATTATAATATGTTAATTTTTGAACTTATCATCAAATATAAAGTTGTCACTCACATCCTTGATCTTTCTCATTCCTAATTTGAAGATGAAGAAAGTCAATCATATAGATGCATCTAAGTTCAATCCTAAGTTTGGTGAAACAGGCTACACATTTTTGGCTCTTAGAAAGCTTTAAGACCATATTCTACTTGGTAATCATTTTGAATAACATCTCCAGCTTTGCTTTGAAAAACAGTAAAAGAATTCTATAAACAAATATATTATTGGAGGTCCAATATTTGAAACAGCTAGTGCATAATGAAGGCCAATAGAAATAAGCAATAAAATGGAAATTTTTAAAATAACTTATTTTAGAACATTAAAATGCAGAAAAAGAATAGCAAACGACATCTTGAGAGAAATTATATTCATTATAGCTGCATTTCTATATATCCAAACTAACTTGAGTTCCACATGTCAGGTGGGAGGAATAGGAAATAATCTCTTAGAGTAGCATCCATTAAATACAAATAAAAAGGTAGCACTAATTAAGAACTTAATGTGACTTTCATCATGTAATACTTTGAGTATAGAAATGTACGCTTGAGTTTGTAGTATAGAATATGAACTATGCTTTACATAGACTCCTTCATTTATTCCCATTTTATTGATGAGAAAGTAAAAGCATAAGTTTGAGGTCACAGACCTTCACATAGCACTGGACAGTTTTTGACTTTGGTATCTGTGATCTGAACCAACCCATCACCCCACCTAGTATATGGAGCCAACATCTCCATTGTTTACAAGTTCTCTACAAATACAGCTAAGTAATTAAGCCTCAAAACATTTGTCTAAAAATGATTTAGAAGGAAGCATTTGTTTTCAAAAATTGAGCATACTTAGCAACAAAAATTCTTGAGCAGCTGCATTCAATTAAAAAAATTATTAACCTTGAGGAAAAATCCACACAAAAAAACATATCCATATGTTATTGTTACCAGTTGTTGTGTTGCTTTTGTAGTGAAGTGTATCCATGAATGAAATTCACTGTTGGGTGATAAAGCTACTTATTTCCATAACAGCTTATTATTCTTCTCTTTTGGGAGAATCAAGATAAGGGGGTAATAATATCACAGATTCCCTATAGGAACCACAGCTTGGTTACCATAGTAATTCCAAAGAAGAAAAGAAACAAAAGGATGAGATAGTTAATTCATATTCATACACTTGCTATGAAAATAAGCTTTAACAGATATAGTATTAAAGAAAGTAGTAAACATGAATGGTGTTAAACACACACTTTTGAAATTATTTCTCTAATTAAGTCTTGGATATTATCTGTGTCACTAACATCTATCACACAGATGTCACCTGTGGCTATAGTTTGGAGAACTTTGTTCATATATCAAAATAACTTCATGAACTGAGTAAATCCATAATTAAGCCACAAGAAGGTAGGCTTCTTTTTTTTCCCCTTTTTTAATTCCAACCAATGTTGTCAGTGATTCATGGTAAATAAGATTATGAAGAGCTTTACAACATAAGTTTTTCAGGTTGCTTTATGAATTTCTAATACTGCCTTTTGGTCTTTAATTCCTATTTCAATCCCACTTTGATAGCTCAGACTTGTTTTCATCTTTGACTCCTCTATTTCTTTGAATGGAATCCTCTATTTTCCTAGATAAGAATAATTCAACCTTATGTTAAATATTTGAATTCTACCATGAAAAGAAAAGTTGAAGGAAGATAATTTTCAGGGAGTCATAAAGAAATCCCCATTGATAGTCTGACCTTTAGGGAGAAATTGTTCCCCTATTCATCTCTAATCCAACAGCTCAGTCTGAACCAATCACACAGACCCAGTGAACATTTAAATTAAAACAAATTTTAACCTGGGAAAAGTCTGGTCAGTTTTGTTATAAACAGATTTTGTAGTACATGCCCAAACAGAATAAGGGAGTCAGTCACCACAAAAAAATTAACATTTCAACATCCTTTTATTCCATAATAAATATCCTAAAACAGAAGTTTTAGGACAAGCATGTTAAAGATGTTCAATTAACTTGGAAGACATGACACACACACACATATATATATTTTTTCACTCCTCTCTTGAAATGACAGTAAAGGCATTAAAAGATAAAACTCAATAAGGGCCAAAAATATAGAGCTAGAGGTGAACAAGTAGCAGTGAACTTTGGAGCATTCAGAGCAGGTAGAGGAGCAGTAAGTAATTTGAAACGTGAAGGAAACTGGAGATTCTGTCCACAGATGAATACAACAGAAAAAGCTAATTTATACTAGCAGAACTCTGGGCAAGTTGAATCCTAGAGACCCTAGGAAAAAAGTAATAAGGCTTATGGCTTGAAATGGGGGATAATTTAAAGCCTATAAATGAAATCAATTAGCCCCCCACACACAATCCTTTCCTCTGTCCCCCCAGCCCTTTGCTCTGTCCCTTTCTTAACATCTGTAGCAAAAGAGACAACAGAATTCAGCACTCAGTGAGGACATTTTTGAGGCAGGCACACAAAGTGAAAGAGAGTGATGAAGTATCATGTTGAAAATAGAGGAATTAAGTGAAATGCTGAGGACTAAGTGTTGAGCCATTTCTGCGAAGACTCTGCCCTTATTCTTTTATCAGTAGTCCAGTGGAGGCAGGGTTCATTTCAGGAGACACTATGATGGTAAATTTCATGTGTCAACTTGACTGGACCACAGAATGCCCAGACTAAACATTATTCACGGGTGTATCTATGAGGGTCTTTTCATATGAGATTAACACTTAAATCAGTAGACTGAGTGAAGCAGATGGCCCTCCTCAGTGTGGGTGTGTATCATCCAATCTGTTGGAAGTCTAAATAGGACAAAAATATTAATACAAATTAAGGAAGAACTTACTCTCTTCCTGTTCAAACTGGAACACTGCTTTTCCTCCTGCACTTGGACTAGGACTTACATTATCAGTTCCCCTGGTTCTCAAGTGTTTGGACTCAGGCTGGACTACACCAACGGCTTTCCTGTTGGCCTCCAGACTTCTCAGTCTCCATGACTGCATGAGCCAATTCCTTATACTAAGTCAATCCCATCCCTTCCCTCCCTCCCTCTCCCTCTCTGTCTCCCTCTTGCTCTCTCTGGAAATCCCTGAATGATCCAAACACTGAATAGTCCCTGTTATGAAGACTGTTAATCATGACTGAATCTATTTTCCCTTCCCACATGGCTGTCCGACTCTAAACTACATTTCATATCTTCCCTTGTGGCTAGCAGCAACCATATGAGCACCTTCTCACCAATGGAATGTGACCAGAAATGATGGATCATGGCAAATTTAAAACATCTATCTGCAAATTCTTTGCCACTCCTCCAGTCAAAAGATGAAATATAGGTCCCCTGCTTAAAGGCACCCTTCCAACCAAAAAAATGCAGCACAAGTGACCATGAGTGACTCCTAGGCTACATTAGAAAAAGCCATGCAACTCCTGCCTGTTTCTCTTTGGAAGCTTCAGCTATCATGTAAGAACTCTCATCACCCTGCAGCCTCCATATAGAGAGAACATGCGGACACAACCACACAGAGAAAGATATGTGAAGAGAGAGTCCCCATCATTCCACCCTCAGCTGTATGAGTCTTCCCAGTCCAGGTACCAGATAAGTGGATCAAGAAGCCTTTCAGATGAGCCACCCTCTGCCCTTATGCAAACACAAGGGAGAACACCCAGCTGCACCCACCCACCCCCAGATGCAAAAGCCAAATTGAAGACAGTCTTCAATTGCTTGAAACTACTTTTGGAGTGGCTGTTAGAACTGGAACATGTATGGAATTTATATGTCATTCGTTGAAATGTCTTTTTTTAGATTTTAGCTCTGTGCTCTTTTCATCACCAAAATACAGAAATGTCTGGGATCCAGCTTGAATGGGCAAAGAGGGATAATGTCCTTCTACAGGATGGAAGAAAGCTTTGTGGTTGAATGAACATATGGAGCAGAACCACTGGACAATCTGGACCACGATGAAACCTTCTCATGAGTGAGATGCTGCTGCTGCTAAGTCTCTTCAGTCATGTCCGACTCTGTACAACCCCACAGATGGCAGCCCACCAGGCTGCCCCATCCCTGGGATTTTCCAGGCAAGACCACTGGAGTGGGTTGCCATGTCCTTCTCCAATGCATGAAAGTGAAAAGTGAAAGTGAAGTCACTCAGTCGTGTCTGACTCCTAGCGACCCCATGCACTGCAGCCTACCAGGCTCCTCTGTCTGTGGGATACTCCAGGACAGCGTACTAGAATGGGTTGCCACTGTCTTCTCCCATGAGTGAGATAGGAGCTACTAATTTTTTAAGCCGTATATTTGGGATCATCGTTGTTACAACAGCTTAGCCTTCACTTTAAATAACACCCATAATAAGCCCTGAAGAAAAGACCTTCAGGTACTGATGGATATAAATTTTTGAGAAACCCATCTTCCAATAAAAAAGCCAGCTCACGACTTAGACGAGTCTGACAGTGAAGCCCGAACATCTGAGTCAGGTACACAGAATGTCCATCAGCTTTTAATGTCTCACCCTCAATAATCGAAAACACTAAAGAGATAGCCAATGATCAATAGACATTAAAAGAAAGCTCCCCAGAGCAGAAGCTATGATAAGACAAATAAATGAATAAAAGAAGATAATAGATTTAAAGGAAGCATAAATGGTACAGAGCATAAAAAGAAAACAGTTAAGTTATTATCAACATCCTCTAAATGAAAGCACACTGCATCTGTGAAGAAGATTCAATTTTACAAAGTACAGAACAGGGACTTTTCTGGTGGTCTGGTGGTTAAGACTCTGCCTTCCAATGTAGGGGGTATAGGTTCAGTCCTTCGTTGGGGAGCTAAGATCCCACATACCCCATTGTCAAACAGATCAAAATATAAACAGCAGAAGCAATATTGTAAAAAAATTCAATAAAGGCTTTAAAAATGGTCCACATCAAAGAAATCTTTACAAAAATTTTTTTTAAAGTATAGAACTCACTGAAATAAAAAATATTCAAAGGAAGGTTTGAAAGATGAAACAGAATAAACATTTTACAAATTACAATAAAAATGCAAACAAAATTAAAAAAACAGGGAAAAACTGAAGATCAATTAGAGAGATAAAACACCTATCTAAGGTGTTTCAGAAGGAAGAGAGACAATACAAAATAAATCTCAGAACTGCAAAGCATGAGCATACTGGTAAAATATTCTCCTAATGGCCAATAAAATAAAGGTGAAAGGACTCACTCCAAAGTACATAATTAAGAAATTTCAGAATTTTGTGGATAAAAAGAAGATTCAGAAAGAGGAAAAGAACAAACACGTAACATACAGAGATGAGATCAGAATGACATAAACCTTCCTAGCAACAACACAGGGAGCTGAAATACAGTAGAGCAAAACCTTCAAAATTCTGAGGGAAAAGTGCTTTTTAACCTTGAACTCTACACCCAAGCTATCAGTCAAGTATATGACAAGCAGAGACCCTTTCAGACACGAGAAATTACTTCCAGTGTATCCTATTTTAGCAGTTCTAGAAAGTAAAGCAAAAAAGCAGAGAAACACAAAACCAGAAAAACAAGGGGTTCTGGATGAGAAACTGTAGCAGTCCACACTAATGGAGGACATGGGGCTGTGGAAATATCTCCCAAAGAAAAAATATAATAGAGTGTTCGGAGCTGTGCTGATATTTCAAAAACTAGTAACGGGCACGTCAACTGGAGCATCGGGGGAAAGCAGCAGTATACTCGAAGAAGGCAAAGCAAAGAAAAGATGAGGTAATTTTTAATTTCTATATAAAACGAAAAGTTGAAAGGAGGCAGTGGTACACTGCTTGACTCAGCAGAGAACGGTATCTATGTAAAAATAATGATACAGTCACTGTTCATTGATATAAGTATTCTGATATAACTGCTTTCATGGGGGGCAGTAAGTAGGGAAAGAGGCAGGTAGATGAGAAAGTCTCAACTAACATAAGAGAAAATCAATTGCAAATATTCAACACATAAATCAAGGAACATCAATAATGAGTACATTACTTAGAAATATGGAGGTAAACACAAGGATAAACAGCAAAAAGTCGAAACCGGCTGTCTCTGAGGAAATTAAACAGAAGACAACATGCAACTGTAATATCTCAACATAAGAATTACAGAAATAAATTTCTTACTCTGTGTACCTATTTTTTTTTTTATAATAGTTGTGTTCAGTACCTTTTCTAGAGATGACCAAAAATGGTACTGGAACCAAAGGACAAGAAAATAAGGATCATTAATTTTCATATTTACTGATTTATAAGGTTGACTTTGGTTTTCATCATTTCATATCCTCTCTTCAACATATATTTCAGGTTCTAGAATAACAAGGATCTAATGTTCTATTTCTTCAGTTTCTTTACTCTTTACTTCTCAACTTCCGTAAATACACACACACACACAGTGGCCCTCATTCTACAAGTACTTAATGTGCTAGGGATATTTTGTGCAACAGTTATTCATGTTCTAGGTACTGGGAATGTATCAGTGAATAAAATCAATAACATCTCTTTCGTCAGGGAGTCTCCATTTAGTACTATTTAGAAAAAATCAGAGTAATTTAGTTCAAATTATTTAGGTAATATAGACTTTTTCTGGCTTACTGAGAGCATTATAAAATTAGTGCTTGTGGTCCCCAAGGAAAAATGATTAGAAGTGAAGGCCATGCCATGTAAGCCTATGTTTTTTTGATATCACAGAAATAACACCACTAAGAATTTATTACACACATGGTGCTGACAAATTAATATCAATAGATGCAACCAAAATGATTCCAATTTGATCAAATTCTCAGAAGAAATATTTCACGAAATTCTAGCACATATTAAAAAAAAAATCAGCTTTCTCCTAAGATTTTTCTCTAAGATTCCTAAATTTAAATATATGCAAATACATAAAATACCATTTTTCCTTAAAGTCCTTTCAACATTGAAAACATTATTATGTAATCTATAATTAAATATTAATCTAAGATCCTTTTTTTTCTTACCCAACATCATTTTCATAATCTTTTTTTCTTCCAAAAAGATTGATTTATTTTGACTTATCTGCTTAGTTCTTAGAACACAGGTCATTTTTTTCTCCCTTTTTATTCACTGGGAAGGATCTACTGAAATTAAACTTTCCAAGAGTCTCATATAGAAAGTTTTAGAGCTAAAAAGTCAGACAAATTACTTGTGATCATTTACGAATAAAGTACATATAGCTGTCAGATTGATCTCACTTCTTTTTTGAGTCTAAAGGAAAAAGCTATACAAAATTGTATAACATAAAAGCAAGCATAAGTATTTCAAACATCAAATAATACATAGCAATGATAGAAATAACAGCTAACATTTACGAGTAGCTGCTGTACACTAGGTTTTTCAATACATTTGTTTACTGTAATTTTCAAAACAGTTCTCTGAAGTATGTACTGCTCTCATTTTGATAGATAAATAGGGCTCAGAGAAATTAAAGAACTTTCTCCTCCCTAGATCCTCGGGACGTGAATGTGAGTCTGCCTGTGTGCAAAGTATACAAAGTACACTCTGCCTAGTATACTGAGTGATCTCTGAGTATGACTTAAGACCGTTAGAAGAACCTCTCACAAAGAGACAAATATGGATTTTTTTTTCCTTTCAGACCTCATTATCCATAGCAAATAGTTTTCCAGTCTTTTTATAAATACTTGTAAAATGTAATTTGGAATAGTGAGAATGTTCTGGAACTAGATAGTAGTAATGTTTCAAACACACCATGAATATACTAAATGTCACTGAATTGTACACTTTAAAATGGTTAAATGGTAAAGTTTATGTTATGTGTATTTTACCATCGTAATTTTTTTAAATGGTATTTGGCCCCAAGGAAGTACGTTAGAAACTTATCCTTTACCTACATAGGATTACAGATTTCGAGGCTGCCTCTACATTCTTTCTAACATTGTACATTTAAATTTTACCTCGCTGATATGGACTTCCAAACATCTGGTTCTTGGAGAGACCTGCCTCCTGAATTCAGACCCAACTTCCTGATCAACATGTCCATGTGAATTTCCAACAGGCTTATAAATCGAACCTGTCCTATGCCATGCTCCTCATATTCCCCCAAGCAGGCTCCTTCCCAGTCAGCCCAGGTTAAATGATGGCAACTCCACTTTCAGAGCTGCTCAGAGTAAAGCTTCAGGACACTCCTTTGTGTCTCTTTTCCTCCTCCTCCCTACATCAGTAAATCATGATGGTTTTACCCTAAAACACTGTTTCTCAACCTGAGCACTATTGGCAAGTGGGGGAGGGATAATTCTTTGTTGTGGGGTCTGTCTCATGCATTTTAGCATATTTAGCAACTTCCCTGGCTTCTACTTTGGTGTTGGTAGCACACCCAGTTGTGACAACCCTAAATGTCCTCTGCTGGGCAAAATTTTCCCTAATTGAAAACCAGACCTTATATACGGCCAAAACTCAACCCCTTCTTACCACCTTCACTGACATGACCTTGGTTCAAGCTATTATCATCAACTGTCCTTATTTCTACAGTAGCTTCCTAACTAGTCTACTTGTTTCCACTTCCTCCACTGATCACCCAAGATAATCCTATTTAAGTATTATAAAAGAAAAAAAAAGATCACGTCACCACTCTCTAAAAACTCCCCATGCCTTTCTATCTCACCCAAGAGCAAAAGCCAAAATTGTATCCTGATCTATGAAGACATACCTGATTTGGGTGCCCTTTCCCCTTTGACCCGACTTCCCATCACTGCCCACCATGTTTGCTCTGCTCCAGAATGCTGGACTCTTCTCTGGTCCTCAAACAAGCCACATCCACATCTGTCTCAGGGTCTTTCGCCCTTGTGGTTCTCTTGCTGTGGAATATTCATCCTGATATTCCCAGGGCTCGCTCCTTCACTTCCTTCAGGTCTTTACTCAAATTCCGTTCCCCAGTGAGGGAGCCCCTAGCCCACCAATTCCAAATGTCACTCTCTCGCCTATCACTTATGTGTGGACTCTAAAATTTGATATAAATGAACTTATTTACAAAACAGAAACAAACTTACCCACATAGAAAACAAACTTATGACTACCCAAAGGGAAAGGTGGGGAGGAGGGATAAATTAAGAATTTGGGAGTAACATACACCCACCACTACACATAAAACAGATAAACAACAAGAACCACAGAGGGTTCTCAATATTTTGCTACTCAAATATTTTGAGTACTCAATATTTTGTAATACGTCAATGTTTTGTAATACCTATACGGGAAAAGAATATACATGTAACTGAATCACTTTGCTGAACACCTGAAACTTAACACAACATTGCAAATCAAATATATTCTAATAAAAAATAAATTTTAAAAACTACAAAAAAATAGTCATCTCTCCTCTATCATTGCATATCCCTCCTCCTTTCCTTACCTTTCCTTCTAAGTCCTAATCACCAACCAATACACTCTACATTTAACTTCTGGACTGTTTATTAATCTGTTCATGAGGATCAAAGATTTGTCTGTTTTATTCACAACTTATTTCTAAGAGCACCTGGCACATAGTGAGGTCTCATCAAGGATCAGAAGAATGAAGCAACCTCTCAGAACCAGTACTGAGGAATTTTTAAAGAGATCACTAGTTATCATAGCTTCAGAGACCATAATCTGCTCATCTCCAGGAAGCAAGAAGACAGCAATAGTATATGTTTACCTAAAACAACAAACAGCATCACTCCTTATATGATATTTTTGCTGACATGATCCTTCTTTTTTGGCCAAACACTAAATATAGATCAATAGATCTCATCATCATGATGGCAGGCATTCAATAGCCTTGCTGGATCACTGACACCTCAGCCTGTACCTCACCAGACTCTCTCTTAGTAGAGAAAACATAGCAACATAATATATCACTCACTTATTATTAATCAATCCATTGTTTTTCCACAGCCAAGACACACTTAGAAATGCCTCTGATTTGGCTGAGGTTGACTAACACCTGACCTATGGATGCGGGAGAAACAATAGATATAAGCAAAGAGCTTAATCGACTGGCACTACAATCTAAATAGAGAGAATGGTTTCTAGGTTTCTAAAATAAGGTATATTTATCTGGGTCTCCATGGAAATCTGTTCAAATTTCAGATTATACTGGACCTGAGTTGTTGGGTTTGATAATATACTCCAAAAATACAGCTAATTTCAACTGCAATTGAGTTTTTAATTCAAATAAAATATAATAAATCATGCATAAGTAGGTACAGATTCTAAGCGGGCTAACTTGCTTCAGTCATGTCTGACTCTTTGCAACCCTATGGACCATAGCCCTACAGGCTCCTCTGTCCATGGAATTCTCCAGGCAAGAATACTGGAGTAGGTAGCCATGCCCTCCTCCAGGGGATCTTCCTGACCCAGGGATTGAATCAATGTCTCTGGCACCTCCTGCTTTGGTAGGCAGGTTCTTTACCACTAGCAGCACCTGGGAAAGCCCTAAGGTTGTCTTTCAAAGTGATGACCCAGAATTGCTCTAGGGCATATGACTTCTCAAACTGATTTATCGCTTACCTTTAAAAGAATGGTACATTCATGTCAGTACTATTCATAATAACAAAAAACTAAAAGCTAGTGAAATGGCCATGCAATAGAGGAAGAATAGATAAGCAAATGCAGCACTGATTAAATAAATTTATAAAACTGCAAAAGAAAACTATGTAACCAATAAAAGATGAAATTGACCCATGTGCACTAGTATGTAATATTCACCAAGTCATCATTACATGCTGCAAGCAACATGCAGAGTAAGATTCTGCCAAGCATGATTCTGATTGTGTGAAGCACTGTTTGTCTGTACATACATGTTGCTGTTGTTTAATTGTTAAATTGTGTCCGACTCTTTTGCAACCCTATGGACTGTAGCCTGCCAGGCTCCACTGACCATGGAATTTCCCAGACTCTAGGAATACTGGAGTGGGTTGCCATTTCCTTCTCCAGAGGATCTTCCTGGCCCAAGATCGAACCAGCATCTCCTGCATTGGCAGGAGAATTCTTTACCACTGAGCCACCAGAGAAGCTCATATGTACACATAGGTATGTACAAATCAGAAATTTTCAGATCCACATTCTCTACAATTCCACACTCAGCTTCCCATCCAGAAGGCAGAACCATAACTAGTAATAATAATAAAACATATGTGTGTGCATTTTGTGTGATTTATATACATAACTATGCATAGAGAGGTACTTCCTTACATGCGCAAGGGATATTTCTGAAGGATATATAAAAAATTGGAATACATAGCCTAGACTTTGGCTTTTAATTTTATATCTCTGAGATCTTTTTTACTTTTAAAATGACTGATCACATACAAGGAATAAATTCATAATTTATAAATGAAACCATACAGGAAAACATACATTATTACCTTTCTGATGGCACATAAATGAGAAAAAGAAGTCATGAATACCAGGGAAAATGAGAGTGATGACATGGATACTCATTTTGAACAGTGCAAAGCATCTGATGGGCAGGATTCTCACTTCTAAAACTTAAGTGTGACAGTTACCACAGTGTCCCTCACTGTAGAGTGGGTCTGTGCCATTTTGTTCCATTGACCTACTTTTAGAAAAGCCGACCTATTTTTTAAATTTGCTTCAAAATAAATCCATTTTCTTAATACATCCCATTCACGTTTCAGATTTTCTACTTTCCATCTTAATTGCACTTTTTTGAGAACTTTAGACCAGAGTACAGCCATATAAATGTGCTTATTTATACATGATAAAATGTGTAGTCTTTTCTGACTAAAATAAAATAGCCCCTTTGCAAAAATGCAATCTTGATTTTTAGAACTATTTCCAAAGCTTTCTAAAACTACTGTGAGGTAAAAAATGAAAATCACTAATGTGGTATTAAAGTCCACAATTAAATTAATTTGTAAGGGCTTTAATGCAATTAAATTTCTTCCAGACTGTATCTCTAATGGTGCTAGGGTTTTACTTAATTTACTTTAAAGCATAATTCACTTTAGTTTTTGCAAAGCCATTTAAATATTACAAATATAACTTTTATACATATTTCCATGGTGACATAATATGTTTGCAGTCTATTTAATTTACAGATGATGAGCCTAAAATGAAAATTCTCCAAGGACCATAGATCTTCTATGACATCACAGTTTCCAATTCTAAGATATTAGGTGTATAAGTTATCTGTATTTGCTAGAATGGACTCTTGAAACAGTAACACGTATTTTAAATGATCTGATTGTGAAACTTGAAGAAAATTAAAATCTACAACAAAGAAAAACATCAGTGATACAAAGAGCCAAGATGTTTGGGTTCATAATTTAAGTTGATAAAGTATTAGCCTTTAAAATTAAACAGTGCTCTTCCATAGGTACATTAAAGAAATATTTAGAAAAGAACATAATTTATATGCAAGTCTCCAAACCTCAACTTATTCATATTCCTATACAATGTAGCTAAGGATCTCCAAACACATTAAGGCAACTGTATAATCACAACTAATGGGCAAAACTGTTGGGATAATTTTCCATGGTTCAAAACTTAGATATACAGAATGTATGCTAGAAAATGTACAATAATAAATACCTAGCTAGTTTATACTGTAAAAGAAAGAGACATACATTAATATTTCAAATAATTTTTAGCTAAGGATATCAACTAAATTCAGATGCCATTTTCACTACAAATGTGTTGCACAGTGGTGATATATTGACAAAGGAGAAGCAGATGTAACTATGGAGATCATAACTTTAATTGACAACAACATGAAAATTCAGAAGGATAATAAGCATCATGGATGGAGGTGACAATTATATAGGAATAAGAATCAAATGTATTATAAAGAAGAATCTTTTTTTTTTTCCTCTCTGGAGATTTCCCACTCCTCCATGAGTAAGAAGGACAAGAATGGAAAGAATATCCTTATCATTAATGAAAATGGGACAAGGGAACATCCAGGACATTCCTACCTGGTTTCCAGATGAACTGATTATCCTTTTTGCCTTCCAAATGAGCCGCATGGGACAGCAAGAGAGAAAGTAACAGAAATAGCTTCCTCATGCTCCTCCATACCCAGCCAGTGACAGGCAGATTACACTTTGGAAACATTCTTCAGAATTCAGCCCCTTGACTTTCCTATTCCTAAAAGAAAAAAAAAAAAAAAGAACATCATGTAAGTTTCTTCTGTAAAGAGATTATAAAAACTCGCTTCAACCACTAGAACTTTTAGCAAAATGGC
Source organism: Okapia johnstoni (assembly GCA_024291935.2). NCBI lineage: Eukaryota > Metazoa > Chordata > Mammalia > Artiodactyla > Giraffidae > Okapia > Okapia johnstoni. Next base: position 35,908,119 of record CM044319.1, read on the forward strand.
ATTATAAATGTTCAAGATCATAAAGAGAGTATATAGAATACTGTTAATAACATTGTAAGGTCAGACGTGAATTATTCCATGTTTTCAATCCTTACCCATGGGAGATGGGTTCTTTACCACTAGTGCCACCTGGGAAGCCCTTACCCATGGAAGGCGCTATCAATTCTAAGGACTCTGTGTGTGAGTTCACTGTCCACAGTTCCCCAGATAGTTTATCTCTGTTTTTAAGAGCAGGGTTGGCAGATACCTAGTATACTCCCTCCTACTCAGTCAAACTCCTTGAGGATCCCGTGATTTGGGGAGAAAGATCAGCACATACAGCGAAGTCCAAAATAGGGCAATGAATGCTCTAACAGTGGCATTAAGGAAGTGAGAGGGAACGATTAGAAGAAGGCAATTAGTCCCTCTGTGATGAGAAAAAAAAATAGGGAAATCTCACACAAGGTAACATCTGAGATAAGCCAGAGGAAAAGGGCTTGAATGTGTCAGGAAGGCATTTCAGGCTGGCTGAGAGAACTAGGTGCTGAAATGCATTTTGTATTTGGGGCTGGGGAGTGGGCCAGTGGCTACAATGAAGGACACAAAGGGGCGGGTGGAATGGACAGAGATGAGATTTAGCATGTAGGTTGGGGAGCAAATTATAAAGAGCCTTGAATGTCATGTGAGGGCTTTGGGGTCCATTCTATAAATAACAATAAGAATCATAGGAGAGCAAATGAATTGTAAATAATTGACATCAGTGAACAAAATGGATCAAAGAGCAATTGAGGCCAGTTAGGAAACTAGGTAAACACTCCAGACAAGTATTGATAAATGAAAGGATCAGAAGAAATTTCAAAATTTAGTTTACAGGCTCAGTGTGATGGATTTGGCTACCAATTAGATGGGATGTATGAGAAAGATAAGATAGAAAAGACAGATTCCACTATGGGAGAGGGCGAGGGTGGGATGATATGGGAGAATGGCATGGAAGCATGTAAATTATCATATGTGAGGCGAATCGCCAGTCCAGGTTCAATGCATGATACAGGGTGCTCGGGCTGGTGCACCGGGATGGCTTGGAGGGATGGGATGGGGAGGGAGGTGGAAGGGGGGTTCTGGAGGGGGAAAGCATGTATACCCATGGTGGATTCATGTCAACGTATGGCAGAACAAATACAATGTTGTAAAGTTAAAAAAATAAAAAGTAAGGCCCCTGAAGAAAAAAAAAAAAAAACTGACAAAGATAAATATATTGTCAAATTCAAAAAAAGAAAAGACAGATTCCAGAGCTGATGGGACCCCTCGACCAAAAAGGAGAAACAGGAAGAGGGGCAGATTTTCAAAAGAAGATTAAGACAATTTCCTTAAGAGAATATCGAATCTGATGTGCCTTCAGGACACAAACCTGCAGGTGGTTTCCCAAAAGACATAAGAAGATTCTACACCAAGTTAAAGAGATCTAGGGTAAACATGAAAGTTAGTCGTTCAGTTGTGTCTGACTCTTTGTGATCCCATGATTGCCAGGCTCCTCTGTCCATGTGATTTCCCAGGCAAGAATACTGGACCAGCAAGTGGGGGCTGAACGGAGAGGAGCAGGCGGCACTGCTTGGGGTAAGGACCGGGCCGAATGCCCTGAGGGCAATCGGAGGGAGCTAACGTGAGATAGTAACTTAAACTGTGGGACAGCCAGAGAGAGAGAACTATCCCGCGAAAAGCCCAAAGCTAAGGCACTGCCGGCCCGCTCACAGAACAAAGGACTGAGCGATACAGGGGAAGAGCTAGCCGGCTGCGGACCGCCCCATCCCCCGCCGGACACAGCGGGCAGGCGGGACCAGCCAGAGCTGGAATGGGGCAAACTCGGCTCCAGAGAGGGCACCCCCTACAAAACTGCAAACAGGCTCCCAGTTTCTAAGCAAAGACTGCATGAGATCCCGGAGGGTCTACAGCCGCCGGGAGGGTCGCAGCCAGAGACCAGCTCCCCATAACCGACACAAAGCACACTGGAGCCGGAGCCGGGTGCGCCCGCAAACTGAGGCGGGGACCAGGGAGGTGATAAGCCGCACCGCCCCGTCAGGGGAGAGTGTGCTCGCCAAACTCCTGGCTGCCTGAGCTGCTCCGACCGGAAACGGCGCAAACGCAAACCGCCGAAGCACACACACGCCGTGAGCGGGGGCGAACCCAGTGCGGCCGAGACACTGCGAGCTCTCCACACACACGCCAGTGATATTGGTTGCAGTGGTCCTCTCTCCCCACAGCAGGACTGAGCAAGTGAACCTAAAGAGACCACCTCCGCCCCTTTGTGGCAGGGCGGAAATTAGACACTGAAGAGACCTCCAAACAAAAGCCAAATAAACAGAGGGAAGCGCGTTTGAAGGGACAGGCCAACAGATTTAAAATCCCTGTAGTTAACACTGACTGCATTGAAAGGGGCCTATAGATCTTGAAAAGTAATAAGCAGGAACAAGGACCTATCTGAAACTGAAGAGACCCCACACGGCTCACAACTGCTCCAGAGAAAGTCCGGGATATATATTTTTACTATTATCTTTTTTTATTTTTATTTTTATTTTTTTATTTTTTTTTCTTTTCTTTCTTTTTTCTTTATGACCTCTATTACACCTTTAATTTTCACTCTCATAAACCCACTACTACCTTGAAAAAAAAAAAAAAAAACCCTATTTTTTAAAACAAACTGCGTACATATATCTTATACTTTTTATTTTTTTTATTATTTTATTTTTTTTTTTACTTTTTTTTTATTTTTTCTTTTTTTTTTCTTGTTTTTTCCTGTTTTTACTGTTTTTTTTTGTTACTGTCTTTTTTCTTTTTATACTGTTTTCTTTTTTTTTTTTATTGTATGATTTATAAGAGTCTAACCTCTACTCTAGATTTTTAATCTTTGTTTTACATATTTGATATCAATTTTGTGCATCTAAGAATACAATCTTTAGTACCCATTTTTACTCAGGAGTGTGATTACTGGCTTGATTACTCTCTCCCTCTATTGACGCTCTTTCTTCTCCCCCAGGGAACCTCTATCTCCCACCCTCATCCTTCTCTTCTCAACCCAATTCTGTGAATCTCTGAGGGTGTTCTGGGTACCGGAAAACACTTCGGGAACAGAATACTGCCCAGATCTCTCTCTCCCCTCTTGATTCCTCCCTTTCTACTCATCCTCACCTCTATTGCCTTCCTCCCGCCTCTCTATGTATCTCTGTGAACCTCTCGAGAGGGCTCCAGACTGTGGAGAGCACAGAGGGAAGTGCTTACTGGCTAGACTGCTCTCCCCACGTTTGAGTCCCCCTCCTCTCCTCCTGGTCACCTCAACCTCCCTCCCCTTCACCTCTCCATGTAACTCAGTGAACCTCTCTGGGTATCCCTCACTGTGGAGAATCTTTTCACCATTAACCTAAAAGTTTTATTATTGATGCTGTATGGATGGAGTAGTCTTGAGGCTACTGCAAGAATAAGACTGAAAGCCAGAGGAAACATTAATTAATAAGAGATCTTCCAAAAGCCTCCACATATACACTGAAACCAAGCTCCACCCAAGAGCCAATAAGTTCCAGAGCAAGACATACCGCGCAAACTCTCCAACAACGCAGGAACATAGCCCTGATCATCATAATACACAGCTGAGACCCATATACAGAGAGGCACACCAAAAATCCATAGACATCTCAAAACTCAATACTGGTCACTCCATTGCACTCTAAAGAGAAGAAATCCAGCTCCACACACCAGAACACCGACACAAGCTCCTCCAACCAGGAAACCTTGACAAGCCACCCATCCAACCCCACCCACAGTGAGAACCTCCACAATAAAGAGGAACTTCAAACTACCAGAATACAGAAAGGCCACGCCCTAACACAGCAATCTAAACAAGATGAAAAGGCAGAGAAATACTCAGCAAGTAAAGGAAAATGAGAAATGCCCACCAAACCAAACAAAAGAGGAGGAGATAGGGAATCTATCTGAAAAAGAAATTTAGAATAATGATAGTAAAAAATGATCCAAAATATTGAAAATAAAATGGAGTTACAGATAAATAGCCTGGAGACAAGGATTGAGAAGATGCAAGAAATGTTTACCAAGGACCTAGAAGAAATAAAAAGGAGTCAATATATATTGAATAATGAAATAAAGGAGATAAAAGACACGCTGGAGGACAATAACAGAGGTAAAATCCCCCTCCAAAGACTCCAGCTATATTGACAATAACAGACGCTGGAGGGAACCAACAGGACAATAACAGAGGCAGAAGATAGGATAAGTGAGGTGGAAGATAGAATGGTGGAAATAAACGAAGCAGAGAGAAAAAAAGAGAAAAGAATCAAAAGAAATGAGGAAAACCTCAGGGACCTCTGGGACAATATGAAACGCCCCAACATTCGAATCATAGGAGTCCCAGAAGAAGAAGATAAAAGGAAAGGCCATGAAAAGATACTCGAGGAGATAATAGTTGGAAATTCCCTAAAATGAGGAAGGAAATAGTCACAGAAGTCCAAGAAACCCAGAGTCCCAAACAGGATAAACCCAAGGCGAAACACCCCAAGACACATATTAATCAAATTAACAAAGATCAAACACAAAGAACAAATATTAAAAGCAGCAAGGGAAAAACAACAAATAACACACAGGGGGATCCCCATAAGGATAACAGCTGATCTTTCAATAGAAACTCTTCAGGCTAGAAGGGAATGGCAGGACATACTTAAAGTAATGAAAGAGAAAAATCTACAACCCAGATTACTGTACCCGGCAAGGATCTCATTCAGATATGAAGGAGAATTCAAAAGCTATGACCCAAATCAGAAGCTTTAAGGAAAGCAAGAATGAAGGGAATTCAGCACCACCAAACCAGCTCTCCAACAAATGCTAAAGGATCTTCTTCTAAACAGGAAACACAGAAAGGATGTTTAAACACGAACTTAAAACTACAAAGTAAATGGCAACGGGACCATACTTATCAATAATTACCTTAAATGTAAATGGGTTGAATGCCCCAACCAAAAGACAAAGAGTGGCTGAGTGGATACAAAAACAAGACCCCTACATATGCTGTCTACAAGAGACCCACCTCAAAACTAGGGACACATGCAGACTGAAAGTGAAGGGATGGAAAAATATATTTCATGCAAATGGAGACCAAAAGAAAGCAGGAGTCGCAATAGTCATTTCAGATAAAATAGACTTTTAAAATAAAGGCTGTGAAAAGGGACAAAGAAGGACACTACATAATGATCAAAGGGTCAATCCAAGAAGAAGATGTAACAATTATAAATATATATGCACCCAACATAGGAGCACCACAATATATAAGGCACTAACAAAGTATGAAAGGGGAAATTAACAATAACACAATAATACCCCCTTAATACCCCCTTAATCTCCACCCCACACCTATGGAAGACATCAACAAAACAGAAAATTAACAAGGAAACACAAACTTATAAATGATACTATAGACCAATTAGATTTAATCGATATTTTCAGGACTTTCCACCCTCAAAACAAGCAATTTCACCTTTTTCTCAAGTGCACACGGAACTTTCTCCCAGGATAGATCACATCCCTGGGCCATAAATCTAGCCTTGGTAAATTCCAGAAAATTGAAATCATCCCAGCCATCTTCTCTGACCACAATGCAGTAAGATTAGACCTCAATTACAGGAAAAAAAACTATTCCAAAATTCCAAGATATGGAGGCTAAACAACAACCTTCAAGTGCACCAACAAATCACAGAAGAAATCAAAAAAGAAATAAAAATATGCATAGAAACGAATGAAAATGAAAAACACAACAACCCAAAACCTATGGGACACTGTAAAAGCAATGCTAAGGGGAAGGTTCATAGCAATTACAGGCGTACCTCAAGAAACTAAAAACAAATCAAATAAATAAACTAACTCTACACCTAAAGCAACATCCCCCAAAAATCAAAAAAGAAACTAAAACCCACCTAAGAAACTAAAAGAAGAAACCCCCCAGGTTAGCAGAAGGAAAGAAATCTAAAAAATTTAGGGCAGAAATAAATGCAAAGAAACAAAAGAGACCTCAATAGCAAAAATCAAATAAACTAAAAACTGGTTTTTCAAGAAGATAAACTAAATTGACAAGCCATTAGCCCAGACTCATCAAGAAACAAAGGGAGAAGAATCAGATCAACAAAATTAGAAATGAAAATGGAGAGATCACAACAGACACCACAGAAAAGGATCATAAGAGACTACTACCAACAGCTATATGCCAATAAGATGGACAAAATTGACAAGAAATGGACAAATTCTTAGAAAAGTAAACTTTCCAAATTGAACCAGGAAGAAATAGAAGATCTTAACAAACCCATCACAAGCACAGAAATCGAAACTGTAATCAGAAACAGCCTTCCCAGCAAACAAAAGCCCAGGACCACAAACGGCTTCACAGCGGAATTCTACCAAAAATTTAGAGAAGAGCTAACACCTAAACATCACAAGCACTACTCCAAGCAAACAAAACTCTTCCAGACGGCTTCAGAAATTCTACAGAAGATGGTAAACTTCCAAAGAGAATTGCAAGATCTATGAGGCCACCATCACCCTAATTCCAAAACCAGACAAAGATGTCACAAAAAAAGAAAACTACAGGCCAATATCACTGATGAAACATAGATGCAAAAATCCTTAATAAAATTCTAGCAAACAGAATCCAACATCATATTAAAAAGATCATACATCATGACCAAGTGGGATTTATCCCAGGAATGCAAGGTTTCTTTAACATCCGCAAATCAATCAATGTAATTCACCACATTAACAAATTGAAAGATAAGAACAATATGATTATCTCAATAGATGCAGAAAAAGCCTTTGACAAAATTCAACATCCATTTATGATAAAAACTCTCCAGAAAGCAGGAATAGAAGGAACATACCTCAACATAATAAAAGCTATATATGACAAACCCACAGCAAACATTATCCTCAATGGTGAAAAACTGAAAGCATTTCCCCTAAAGTCAGGAACAAGGCAAGGATGCCCACTTTCACCACTACTATTCAACATAGTTTTGGAAGTTTTGGCCACAGCAATCAGAGCGAAAAAAGAAATAAAAGGAATCCAGATAGGAAAAGAAGAAGTAAAACTCTCACTGTTTGCAGATGACATGATCCTCTACATAGAAAACCCTAAAGATTCTACCAGAAAACTACTAGAGCTAATCAATGAATATAGTAAAGTTGCAGGATACAAAATTAACACACAGAAATCCCTTGCATTCCTATACACCAATAATGAGAAAACAGAAAGAGAAATTAAGGAAACAATACCATTCACCATTGCAACAAAAAGAATAAAATACTTAGGAATATTTCTACCTAAAGAAACAAAAAGACACTTATATATAGAGAAAACTATAAAACACTGATGAAAGAAATCAAAGAGGACACAAACAGATGGAGAAATATACCGTGTTCATGGATTGGAAGAATTAATATAGTGAAAATGAGTATACTACCCAAGGCAATCTATAGATTCAATGCAATCCCTATCAAGCTACCAATGATATTTTTCACAGAACTAGAACAAATCATTTCACAATTTGTATGGAAGTATAAAGAAACCTCGAATAGCCAAAGCAATCTTGAGAAAGAAGAATGGAACCGAGGAATCAACCTGCCTGACTTCAAGCACTACTACAAAGCCACAGTCATCAAGACAGTGTGGTACTGGCACAAGGATAGAAATATAGATCAATGGAACAAAATATAAAAGCCCAGAGATAAACCCACGCACCTTTATCTTCGACAAAGGAGGCAAGAGTATACAATGGAGAAAAGACAATCTCTTTAACAAGTGGTGCTGGGAAAACTGGTCAACCACTTGTAAAAGAATGAAACTAGAACACTTCCTAACACCATACACAAAAATAAACTCAAAAATGGATTAAAGATCTAAATGTAAGACCAGAAACTATAAAACTCCTAGAGGAAAACATAGGCAAAACACTCTCCGACATAAATCACACAGCAGGATCCTCCATGACCCACCCCCCAGAATATTGGAAATAAAAGCAAAAATAAACAAATGGGACCTAATTAAATTAAAAGCTTTTGCACAACAAAGGAAACTAGGAGCAAGGTGAAAAGACAGCCTTCAGAATGGGAGAAAATAATAGCAAACGAAGCAACAGACAAACAATTAATCTCAAAAATATACACGCAACTCCTGCAGCTGAATTCCAGAAAAAATAAACGACCCAATCAAAAAATGGGCCAAAGAACTAAACAGACATTTCTCCAAAGAAGACATACAGATGGCTAACAAACACATGAAAAGATGCTCAACATCACTCATTATTAGTGCAAATAAAACACAATGAGGTACCATTTCACACCAGTCAGAATGCTGCTATCCAGAAGGCAATAAATGCTGGAGAGGGTGTGGAGAAAAGGGAACCCTCTTACACTGTTGGTGGGAATGCAAACTAGTACAGCCACTATGGAGAACAGTGTGGAAATTCCTTAAAAAACTGGGAATAGCTCAGGGATGGAGCGTTGGGATGACACTGAGGGATGGGAGGGGGAGGGAGGTGGGAGAAGGGTTTGGGAGGGGGAGCACATGTGAATCCATGGCTGATTCATGTCGATGTATGGCAAAAACTACTACAATATTGTAAAGTAATTAGCCCCCAACTAAAATAAAAAAATAAAAATAAAAATAAAAATAAAAAATAAAAAATAAAAAAAAAAAAAAAAAAAAAAAAACTGGGAATAGAACTGCCATATGACCCAGCAATCCCACTGCTAGGCATACACACCGAGGAAACCAGAATTGAAAGAGATGCGTGTACCCCAATGTTCATCGCAGCACTGTGATGAACAATAGCCAGGACATGGAAGCAACCTAGATGTCCATCGGCAGACGAATGGATAAGGAAGCAGTGGTACATATACACAATGGAATATTACTCAGCCATTAAAAAAAACACATTTGAATCGGTTCTATTGAGATGGATGAAACTGGAGCCCATTATACAGAGTGAAGTGAGCCAGAAAGAAAAGCACCAATATAGTATACTAATGCGTGTATATGGAATTTGAAAGATGGTAATGGTAACCCTATATGCGAGACAGAATAAGAAACACAGATGCATAGAACAGTCCTGTGGACTCTGAGGGAGAAGGTGAGGGTGGGACGTTCTGGGACAATAACATTGAAACATGTATATTGTCATATGTGAAGCGGAACACCATTCCATGTTCTATGCATGGGACGGATGCTCAGGGATGGAGCGTTGGGATGACACAGAGGGATGGGAAGGGGAGGGAGGTGGGAGGAGGGTTCGGGAGGGGGAGCACATGTGAACCCATGGCTGATTCATGTCAATGTATGGCAAAAACTACTACAATATTGTAAAGTAATTAGCCCCCAACTAAAATAAAAAAAAAAAAAAAAAAAAAAAAAAAAAAAAAAACACTTCTTCCTCAAATGAAAAAAAAAAAAAAAGAATACTGCAGTGGGTTGCTATTTCCATCTCCAGGAGATCTTCCTAACCTGCCACAATACATAATGTTAGAAAAATATACTGATAGGTAAAACACAAAAAAAGGATATGTTAGAAAAATGTTACATATGTTAGAAAAATACACTGATAGATAAAAGGTGATAAAAGGATGAAACAGTAAGAAAGATTGTCAAGGATAGAAGTTATTGCCCATAAACATTTACCAAAGAATTGCTGAAAGTGGGGAGCAAGTCTGACTGTGAATTTTCTAGATTAAAAAAAAAAAAAAAAGACAAAAAGAAGAGGCTACTACAGCCCTCATATACAGAGGAGTAAAGTATATGTTCTTTTCATATTGTTTTAGAAGAAGCCATCACCTTGCTCCCAAGCAGTGGTGGAATTAACCCCGAGAGTTCTCATCAACACAGATGCTGTGCTGAGTCATACACTCAACACATCTCTTCATCCATAGAACAAACAACAGCAATCTGTAGTCAGTGGGGTCTCGGGCTCTAATAGAACACTCCATGGGTACAGTGGCAAAGTACAAGCCAGTGAAAATGATGCTGCAAGGAGTCAAGCAATGAAATTCAAGTACACAGCTCTCTGATGACTTGACTTGGTCCAGGGATGAAGAGAATACTTGGATAAGCAACCAAAAGCTTCTCTTCTTTTCTGCATTGCATACCAGTATGGAAAGAGTGGAGTGCTGCCGCTAAAATGAAACAGAGCTCCCCTGCCTGACTGTTCCCAGGAGTGGCCCATTAGACTATCCCATGCAACCTGTGAGGCACTGCTGGACACACTTCATAAACCTCTGGATGAGACACACGCTGTACCCTTACATGAGACACCTTTGTGCACATATACACACACACACTTTAGATGATGGGTATTTCAGGTTGCTAATGGCAAAACCACGTGCTTAATAAGCAACACAACTAGGAATGGTTTGGGAATTTTATTATGATATTTTAAATTCTGCACACATACACATGCTTGCAAGTAGTCAATTCATCCTTCATAATATAGATTTGCTACAAAAACTTTGGTGTGCACATTTTTTAGAAGATACCATTGCCATTAATTCCATGAAGGCAGCTGAAAAATATCTAAATACTGCCCCATAATACAACATGGGTAGACCTAGAGCAGACAGAGAAAGACAAATATCATATGATGTCTCTTTTATGTGGAATCTAAAAAAGAATAATACATATTAACTTATATACAAAACAGAAGTAGACTCACAGACAGGGAAAACAAACTTGATTACCAAAAAGGAAAAGGGGGAGGTATAAATTAGGAGTTTGGGATTAAAATATACATACTACTATACAGAAAAGAGATAACCAACAAGGACCTACTGTATAACATGGGGGCTATACTCAATATCTTTTAATAATCTATAATGAAAAAGAATCTAAAAGAGAATGCATATATAATGTATAACTGAATCACTTTGTTGTACACCTGAAAATAATACAAAATTGTAAATTAACTACATTTCAATGAAAAAAATTTAAAAGACAAGATAACTTCCTAGTGAATCCTACAAGTCAAATTAGCTTAAAAAAAAATACCCCTGGGAAAGCAAATGAATTGGCTTTCTGTATAATGATGGATTTAAGTCATTGTAATGTTAGAGAACTTTTGATAAAAAGCATGATTTGTGTTTTAGGGCAGTTGATCTTATGCTATTATCATTACTATTAATATACTAATTAACCAGCAGGACCAGCTCTCTACTGAGACCACTTCTTTTGTCATAAGCCATCACCAGGGTATAAGTGATAACTTTGTTCATTCTCATTAGTGGGAGACAGATTTTCAGCATATCTAAGACCATATTCCTGTCATTACAAGGTAAGCCAAAGAGATGGAGGGCCAAAAGCATGTTTGTTCAACTCTAAACGGCCATAAGTGAGAAGCCAAAAAAAATTTTAAAGGGTTTGGCGTTCCAGTGAGACTGCATGTAAGCTGAATTGATTAGTCAATAATTTATGTATAAATAAATGTATATATAAATATTTTGAATTTTGCATCAATCTTTGCTTTTTATTGCAAGACCTGAACAGAGTTATTGTGAGACTACAAGAAGTAGGCTTCCTCACTGGCACAGAGCTCTGTACTAACTCTGCAAAGGGACCCGTTGGCTTTAAGGGTCCTTCTGTGTTCACCTAAGCCAGTGGAAGGTCTCTGACGAGAGTAGCTTATGGACTCCTGGCCTCATCATTATCTCCTGGCTACCACTGATTAATAAGGATAATGACAGTAAAAACATAGAAAACAGACTTGTGGTTGCCAATGGGGAGGGAGCCTGGGACTTCTGGACTAGCAGTTGCAAACTATTATGTAGAAGATGGATAAATAACAAAGTCCTACTGTATAGCATAGGAAACTATATTCAATATCCTGTGATAAACCATATAAAGAATATATATATATATATATATATATATGTGTGTGTGTGTGTGTGTGTGTGTGTGTGTGTGTGTGTGTGTGTGTGTCTGATTCACTTTGCTGTAGAACAGAAATTAACACAATATTGTAAATCAACTATACTTCAATAAAATTAATTAAAAAAAAACAAAGATAGTGACAGTAGAAACCTACAACTAATCTTGACTTAAAAAAAAAAAAAATGAAATGGAGATCTTAGAGAATGCACCAAAGCATCTCAGTTCAGGAGGCCATAGCAATTTTACTCCTAAGAACACCCACACATTTTTAGTATCTGTACTAGCTAAAACCCTATACCTCGTTACCTCTCTTTTCCCAAGAAACTTGAGAACAGAGGATGGGAAATTAGGTTTGAAGACGTTTCCACCATTCACCATGCTTTACATCCACTAGTAAATGGAGAATCTCTGCTGAGTTGATGGAACGTGCAGGATGGAGTCTTACTCCACTAAACTATGCTGCCTCTATTCCCTCTAAAGACCTGAAACTCACTAAATTATTCCTGGGAAGACACTAGGAGTCATACTTGTATCCATCACTTTAAAAGCCATGCTAGAGTTCACGATAAACACAATGAGAGGAAACAAGAAAAAATTAGAGCTGCCACTTCTCTGTAAAACACAACTGGAAAAATGCTGTAACTACCATGAAAAAATATATTATTCAGGAAGCATGTGCTTCTCACAACGGCATGAATAATTTATATCAGGAAGGTTGTTGAGTCTCCAAATAAACTTATTTACTATATATCTTAGCATCCAAAATGTATTTGCAAGGTTAGCTCTAAACTGATGAATACTAAGAGAAATTAAAAAAAAAAAAAAGTTTCTCCTTTTAGCCTTAGTTTGCTAATCATTTAAAGGCCATTCAAACTATGAAAAATGTGCTCTACACTTCATATGCATTTCATTTTCCTTTAAATGTATTCTTATCATTGAAGTCCTTGAATATTTAAAAAGGTAAAAAACTTTAAAATAAAATAAAAACTGTTGCAATTTGCTTACAGCCTGAAGGAACAGCAATGAGGAGAAAAGCAAACTTGACTGTGCACGTCCCCATAGCTCCATCTCATGGCAACTCTGCAGAGACAATGGCTCAGTAAAGATGTCTGAGTAGCAGCAGCTAGAGGGGAGGATGTCCACAGTCCAGATCAACTCTGTTGACCAGAATGGGAATTCCAACCAGTTGCTGAGGGCAAGTGATTGTTAACTGAACACTGCTAAAGAAACCACAGAAGTATTTCCTTTTTCTCAGCCATTTGCCTAATTTCTGATTGCAGTATTGTTCACTGCGTTCCATCCCGCATAATCTGTCACTATACAAAATACTGACCTAAGCACTTCACTGAAGTCTCACCATAGCCTTATGAAATAGATATTCATGTTATCCCTTGTTTTAGAGATAAGGAAACTGAGGCATGGAGAGGTAAGTGACAAGCCCCAGGTCACAAAGGTAGTAAGTTGTTTGCAATTAATCTCAGTGACTCTTCTCTGAAACTAGCACTGTGACTCAATGCCAACATAAATCATTTTCATAGCCTTGAAAATGTAGATCCTTTCTAAACCTGTGTACGGTCTCTCAGCAGCTTGTACAAGGCAATTTACATATAATTTCACTTCATCCTTACATTATACTATGAGCAACTATTCCTATTTTTCAGATGTAAAAGAGACTAATCATTGAGAATGTTAAATAATTATCCTAAGGTCACCTGAAAGATGATGCTGTGAAAGTGCTGCACTCAATATGTCAGCAAATCTGGAAAACTCAGCAGTGGCCACAGGACTGCGAAAGATCAGTGTTCATTCCAATCCCAAAGAAAGGCAATGCCAAAGAATGCTCAAACTACCGCACAATTGCACTCATCTCACATGCTAGTAACGTAATGCTCAAAATTCTCCAAGCCAGGCTTCAGCAATATGTGAACCGTGAACTTCCAGATGTTCAAGCTGGTTTTAGAAAAGGCAGAGGAACCAGAGATCAAATTGCCAATATCTGCTGGATCATCAAAAAAGCAAGAGAGTTCCAGAAAAACATCTATTTCTGCTTTATTGACTATGCCAAAGCCTTTGACTGTGTGAATCACAATAAACTGTGGAAAATTCTGAAAGAGATGGGAATACCAGACCATCTGACCTGTCTCTTGAGAAACCTGTATGCAGGTCAGGAAGCAACAGTTAGAACTGGACATGGAACAACAGACTGGTTCCAAATAGGAAAAGGAGTATGTCAAGGCTGTATATTGTCACCCTGCTTATTCAACTTATATGCAGAGTACATAATGAGAAACACTGGGCTGCATGAATCACAAGCTGGAATCAAGATTTCCGGGAGAAATATCAATAACCTCAGAGATGCAGATGACACCACCCTTATGGCAGAAAGTGAAGAAGAACTAAAGAGCCTCTTGATGAAAGTGAAAGAGGAGAGTGAAAAGTTGGCTTAAAGCTCAACGTTCAGAAAACTAAGATCATGGCATCTGGTCCCATCACTTCATGGGAAATAGATGGAGAAACAGTGGAAACAGTGTCAGACTTTATTTTGGGGGGCTCCAAAATCACTGCTGATGGTGATTGCAGCCATGAAATCAAAAGACGCATACTCCTTGGAAGGAAAGTTGTGACCAACCTAGACAGCATATTTAAAAGCAGAGACATTACTGTGCCAACAAAGTTCCATCTAGTCAAGGCTATGGTTTTTCCAGTGGTCATGTATGGATGTGAGATTTGGATGGTGAAAAAAGCTGAGTGCCAAAGAATTGATGCTTCTGAACTGTGGTGTTGGAGGAGACTCTTGAGAGTCCCTTGGACTGCAAGAAGATCCAACCAGTCCATCCTAAAGGAGATCAGTCCTGGGTGTTCATTGGAAGGACTGATGTTGAAGCTGAAACTCCAATACTTTGGCCACCTCATGCGACGAGTTGACTCATTGGAAAAGACCCTAATGCTGGGAAGGATTGGGGGCAGGAGGAGAAGGGGATGACAGAGGATGAGATGGTTGGATGGCATCACCGACTCGATGGACATGGGTTTGGTTAAACTCCAGGAGTTGGTGATGGACAGGGAGGCCTGGCTTGCTGTGATTCATGGGGTTGCAGAGTCGGACACAACTGAGCGACTGAACTGAACTGAAGGTCACCTCAGCTAGAAAACATCAAAGCTGAATTACAAAATGGCCCTGACCCCACAGCCCATATCTGTTTATAGCATCACACATGGTGACTCAGGGTCCCACCTATGAACTGATGAAGACAATTATCTCACAGTCCTAAGGGGGTAAGGATGGAATCAAATAATGGAGGGAAGATTCCCAGATGAGCACCTGCCAGGTACCTGCCAAAAAGTGAGTACTCCCTAAAAGGGTATCATTGTTCTTGTTATCATGAGTGTCTGCATACTCAGTCACTCAGTCATGTCTGCCTTTTGCAACACTTTGGACTGTAGCCCTCCAAGCTTCTCTGTCCATGAGATTTTTCAAGCAAGCCTACTGGAGTGGGTTGCCATTTCCTCCTCCAGGGTATCTTCCCTACCCAGGGATTGAACTCAAGTCTCCTGCATCTCCTGCACCGCAGGCAGGTTCTTACCTGCTGAGCCATTGGGGAGGCTCCCTATTATCACGATTCTCTCAAAATTCAGAAGAGCCCTGATTCTATGGGACTTCCCTGGTGATCCAGTGACGAGGACTCTGCACTCCCAATGCAAGGGGCCAGAGTTAAATCCCTGATCAAGGAACTAGATCCCACACGCCTCAACTAAAGATGCCAAGTCCTGCAACAAAGATTGAAGATCCCACATGCTGCAACTAAGACCCAGCACAGCCAAATAAATAAATTAATAAATATTAAATAAAAGAAAAAATAAAACTCCGACTCCAGCAACATTTCAGGGAGGGTTTGAATGTTATCCTGCCCCGTGGCAAAGGACTGGGGGATGATATTTTCACCCTCCCCATCTGTGACTTTGTGCCTTATTTCTGAAGAGCTAAAAGCACTCTATACCAAGAGCCCCATTAAAGATTCACATTGACACTGTGAAGGAGAAAACAGGTATTATCACCTCTATTTTATGAGAGGGTAACCTCTAGCCTCACAATCACAAGATGTTTAGTAACTTCCTTAAGTCTTTTAACCACCAGCCTCTTCCTCCACGAACCTCACTGCAGAATCCTAAATTACATCAAATACAAGCATGGGGGACTTGTAAGCATATCACAAAAAATATCCAATCACATGGTTTTTGGTTTTCAGTATGACTCAAAGCCATAGGGTTGCATCACATAATAAATTCCGAAAATTTTTCACAAAATACACACAAATGCTTTACATATCTCCAAACAAACTTTTGCCACAGGACATAGTACTGATAGAAATCAATTTGCCAAAACCAACTTGATAGCTGTGGCAGACGGTGCTATTTTTACCCTGTCTTCTAGAATTACAACTTTTTAAAGAATGTTCACCAGCCCTGTTTGAAAACAAACCACATTTGCAGATTTCCTTGTAGCAAAGGTGGCCACATGACACAGTTCTGGCCAATGATCTTCAAGGAGAGGAGGCGATTTTTCTTCCAAAAAAAAAAATATATATATATATTTATATATATATATATATATATATATTTGTATATAAAGCCCCCCAAAAAGTGTGGGGAAAAATGTGGTTCTTTGCCATTGGCCCCTTTTCCTATGACTCCTGCCTGGAACACAGTAATGTCTGGAGGTGCCAGAGGCATCCGAAAACCATGGGATGAACACCACCCACTAAGAGAGATGGTGCGGGAGGCAGACAAAGCCTGAGACTCAGACACCATGATGGAGCCATAGCAACTACTTCTGGACTCCCTGATCTGTCCTAGATTGTCAATTTCTGCACTTTCTGATTTGTGTGAAAAACAGACTTCTTTGTTCCAAGCCACTTTTTAGTGTGTTTTGTGTTACAGGAGCTGAAAGCAACTCTAACGCCTACGGCACCCAGGTCCCTGGATTCGCAATGTCTATTTATAGACAGACCTATTTGTGTGTGTGTTTCTGTCTCTGCAACTTCTACAGATTAAAACAACTTCTCTCATGATTCAAGCAAACACACCTAACCTCTTTGGAAACTTGGACAAGTACGTCCTCATTTCTAAGCAAGTGAGGTTGGTTTATTCCCCATGCTGGCTTGTTTAGGTAATGCGTGCATCATCCAAAGAAAAGTAGCCAGATCTGTTGTTATTTTTCATGAGTGTCATCACAGTGAAAAAAGGGGCACATCCTCTATGATGAACTATATGTAAGAGAGAACGGTAGTAATTATCCTAGTAAGCTGCCTTGGATTCCCTAATAAGAACAATCCACCCATAGAGACAGAGTCTAAAATAAAAACGTATTTCTGGAGCAACCTTCTGCACAGTTGCCAAGCTCTCCCTGGTTTGGAAGGTATTAAGACACATTCTTGTAATTTTGGAACCAACTCATCACCACCTGATGGAAAATCATCTTGATACCTCATGGTATCACATCCTCATGACTAAATTCCTGGTTGTTGCTCAAATGTTTCATGATTCCCTCCTTAATGGCTTTTCTCAGTCAGAACCGAGCCACCAAATCTCTCTCTCTTTTTTAACTTCTCACTGGCCACTTCTTCTCAGCCTCCTTTCCAAATATGTCCTCTTATTCTGAGCTCTAAATGAGCATACCTCTAACTTGGTCCTCAAATTCCTCTTCTTCTCTAGCTTTGCTCAATCCCCAATAGATCTTATATAGCCATTCAGTTTTACATACCGTGCTTCCTGATTCTCATTTCTCCATATTTAATCCCATATCCCCAGTCCTGACTTCTTTCCTTAACTCACACACTCAACTTACCAGTAAATATCACCACTTGGATATCTTGAGAGCAACTCACATGGAACATACCTCAAGATGCTTGTGATTCTCCTGTGTCATCCACGGTCTAATTCTCCTCTCAGTGTCCCTGTTTCCATAAAGGCATCACACTGCCCAGAAGACCAGGAGTTCTTCTAAACTCCTTTCTTTTTCTCACACCTGAAAACCAATCCATCAGTCAAACTAGTGGGCAATACCTTCCCCATCTGTTCAGCATCAAGCCACTTCCCATCCTTTTGCTTAGTGCCAGGCACCATCATTTCTCACCCAAGCTATGGTAATATTCTCCTACCTGGCTTTCTGCCTTCATTCTGGGCTGCTTCTATGCATTCTCCACAGAAAATCCAGGATAATATTTAGGAAGAAAAATGCACCTTCCTCTTTAAAGTCCTCTCATGACTTCCAATTTAGAATAAAATTTAAGGATTCTGTTGGTTGGCCTATTGATTTCTCTCATTCTGACCATTCTCCATTCATTTCTGTAGCCCAGACACACTGGACCTTTTCTTGTTCCTCAAGGCTATATCTTCTCAAGGCCCTTGCACTACTGTTTCTTAGGTACCCATTCACACGACTTGCTTCCTCAGTTCATGAACCTCAAAGGCTTTCCCAAACCAATCTGTTCAGCACAATTGCAAACACTCCATCCCCTTGATGTTTGTTTCTTCTGTTTCTTTGTAACACTTAGAAAAGATACACTTCATAATCTAGTGTGTATTGGTTTATTTATTTTCCTATCCTCTAGTATCATCTAAATAGTTTATCTTGCTCACTGTTATATGCCCAGCACCTAGTATATTGCCTGGAAAAGAGTAAGTGTTCATTAAATATTAGCTAAGCAAACGAAAGGATAATGGAGTCTACATTTGTAGATTTTTTCCCTAAATTCTCTTGATCTCAGACCACAATCCTGAGGAAAAGGCTTTTCCATACAATGGGAGACGGATGGAGAAGCCTATATTTCCACATTGGTTTGAATTTCTGAATTCTCTTCTCTGTGCTCAGTAAAGTTAATTTAGGTAACTTATGAAACCATAAAAATCAGTATGGGCAATAGTAAATAGCTGAAAGATTCTTTCTACTTTACAAATACATTACAAACATCCCAGTGTACTACCAAGAAAAGATTCAAAGAATAAAAAAGTTTGATATGGTCTATACTTTTTAAATCCTCAAGAAAAATAATCTATTTTTTTACAAAGTAGAAAAAAATGAAAGTTAAATAGATTGATGGAAACTGTATGAAAAAAACATAATGAAGTCATTAGAGAAAAAATAAAATCTATGTCATCTCCTGTTCGGAGAAGCTTAGGTTAACAAAAAGAAATTGCATTCAATTTTAGAGCATTGCATTCTGTAAGAGTAATAAAATTAGTACAATCACTTCTGGAGCTAGTTTAGGAAATAAAATAGGCACCTAATGGTGTTAGCCTGTAGTAGTCCAGCCTTCTTGAAGATGCAGGGAAGGATTTGATAACCTCTTTTTACCAAATCTTACAAACAGATATATATTCATTTATATGTGCTTATATGTATGAGTGTAGACACAGCATAATTTTATGTGGACTTATATTCAACAGTTACTCTAAAGAGGTTTATAAGAATTCAGGAGAACTTGAATGTGTGAACAAGATAAAATTCTCTGCTCAAACACTATTGACCTTTGAAATTAAAAAAAAAATACTTAATTACTTAGTAATATTTTCTCCAATATAAGATTCTAAATATTTAATGTCAGGAGAATTATTCAGTTAAACTGTAAATATAGCTTTGTGTTCTCTTGATTAATTATGCATCTACTGTTGCAAAGGAACTTTTTGAATTGTGTTAACAGCTGACATAAAAATAATAACATGTTTATAAGCCTATAAAATAATTCTCCAGCAGTCTCTTCCATTATCTTTTATAAGTGTTCATTTATTATGACTGGGCATTGACCATTAACAAGTTGCTCATCACATGCAGGAGATTTGATAGAAATTATTTTTATCCTGTCTCATCTCATTCTTCCCAAAAGGATGGAGTGATATATGCAAGAGAACACTGCAAACGAAGTTGAAGTGCAATTGTGTTTTTAGATTCTTCCTTTATTGCATAAACTATAAGGAAAGTTGCAAGAACATGCTTGACCAATGGAAAACAGACTATATTCTTTCTATCAGCATATGCAAGCATTTTGTTTTAGTTTTTCATTGTTTCTAGCCATTTCAAACAGATGAACAAAGGCTGAAGGCACTTGTTTTGAAACACATTTCATTTACCACCTTCATACCTTAAAAAAAAGCAGTACATTTATTTAATCAATACTATCTACCTCCAATTTCACAGAAACAGGAAGAAACTGATGATACTAAATAAAAAGTACTTCACAAAAGTGCACACACGTGCATGCACAGATACTTTTAAAAGAATAAAATGACCAAGAGACCAAGACACAAAACCAAAATTTTCAAAGAGCGATTTCTCTCAGAGAAAAAGGAAAAGTTCACTAGGTACCCTGTCAATTTTCCACTGGAAATTTTACATTTAGAAGTTTAATTACAAACTTAGATAAGTGGATTATAATGAAAGATATCTCTAGCAGGGGAGCCCAGACAGAAGCATCATGAATGCATTAAGGAAAACACCAGAGAGAGAACTCTCCATCAGCAGGAAGACTTTAATTAAACAGCAATAGGATGCATCTCTTCTGTGAAATTATATTCCTGTTAACCCATAGCTCATCAAAAATATTTACCACATATTAATAATATATTCTTTGAAACTTTCCACTCTGGAAAGTATGTTTAAACCATTCACTCTCAGTTATGAGGGCAGAAAACTGTGGGTATGGAGGAGAGAAAAGGTCCATTGGTAAAATGTGGGAATGAAAAAAACATCTCTCTGCATGCTATCCTTGGTCAACTGAGCCTGAAGTGGTTCTTCACTGTGTGAAGACTTCAACAGAAGTCCAATGAGCCAGTAGTGACCACCTAAGTTACTCACCTAAGTATACGGAATGTTAGCATTGGTCCATTAGGAACAATCAAGAGGATGGCTAAGATCAGTTTAATTATGTCACTCTCTGCACTTTTATTTTGGGCATGAATTCAAGTATTTACTTGGGGTACTATGTCGGGGCTTCCCTGGTGGCTCAGATGGTAAAGAATCTGCCTGCAATGCAGGAGACCTGAGTTCAATCCCTGGGTTGGGAAGATCCCCTGGAGAAGGGAATGGAAACCCACTCCAGTATTTTTGCCTAGAGAATTCTATGGACACAGGAGCCTGGTGGGCTTCTGTCCATGGGGTTGTAAAGAGTTGGACATGACTGAATGACTAACACTTTCACTAGGTTGTTATGCTTAGGTAATTGGTCATGTCGAACTCTTTGTGATCCCGTGGATTGTAGCCCGCCATGCTCCTCTCTCCCTGGGGATTCTCCAGGCAAGAATACTGGAGTGGGTAGCCATTTCACTAGGTTGTTAAAAACATACATTTTCAAAATCCTCAACAATATTCCTGAATTTCTGTAATGCCCAACCAAAAAGTTCTTTCCTTAAGGGCAGGGGTCATATTTTCTCCATTTTGTATTTTGAGTTTGTCGTCTCTTATCTAGACCCAGTAGGTACATAGCCAACGTTGAATAAATGAAGGAATTAATGAAGTGAAAAGGTACAAAAGGATGTGTTCTATTCTAATAAAATCATAATTAACAGGAAAAAATTGGGCTCAGAAAGCCAGTAACTTCAAACAGATGCAAAAAATATATATATTTATTCTAATTATACTTCCCCCTGAACACTGCAAAATTCCATTCCCACAAACTTTCTTAGATATCTAATATTTACTCTCCATCCTGTCAACATTAGGGACTGCCCAAGTGGCTCAGTAGCAAAGAATCTGCTTGCCAATGCAGGAGATTTGGGAGACATGGGTTCCATCCCTGGATTGGGAAGATCCCCTGGTGGAGGAAATGGCAATCTACTCCAGTATTCTTGCCTAGAAAATTCCAAGGACAGAGGAGCCTAGTGGGCTACAGACCATGGGATCACAAAGCATCAGACATGACTGAGCATGCACAATGTCAACATTACACTTTTTCTAACATACACTTTCCAGACTGTTGCCAATTCCACAGTTGGAATGAGGTGCAATGTTGCAGGACCTTTAGGGTCCCATGGAGGGTAACTTTTTTGAGTGTAACAGTACATGGAAAATGAAATGCCAAGCACTTGATAAAACAAGCAAACATCAATTAACAAATCAGTAAATTTCATAAAGAAAATAAAATGATTTGTGTCTCCTGGACTAGTAGTTTTGTTGAACTATCGGATGCCTTATAATTTCTAGAAATAATGACTCACTGAGTCAAAAATAAATCTCAGGGAGCCATCAAAGGATCTGTATCTTTAATATAATATGTTAGCACAGTGTCTTTTATTAAAATTCAAAATATAACTTCCTACACATCTTCTCTACTTGCTATAACAGAGCAACAGATATTAACAGCAACCTGTTATGACCTCTAGTCGGTTAGAGGGAGAGGAATAATGCTCAGAAATCTGAAGGTCAGGAAAAGATGTTTGTGGGAATAAAAGCTATAGTGTGAAAGAGAAAAACCTCTTAAAGCCATTCAAATGAAAATGATGGAATCTGAACGCACTAATGCAAGCACAAGATGAGCTTATGAAAAACTAGGTAAATGACAAGAGTGAAACTAAAACACCCATTCTCACAAGTATTTAAAAGAGGAATCTCCATTTCAACCTGTTGGTCATGTCGCTGGAAAAGTGACAACTACATTCACTCCATAGGTGTTAATATTTTGGAGTGAAACAGAAAATAAAATTCATCATCCAAGCTGATCAAATCATACTCAAGTGGAATTGTACACTAATGGGACAAGCAGTAGAATAACATGTCACCTGTGGGTCACTTGTATCATTTTGTTCTGTGGCCACAGATGTACTTTAATCCACTATCTGCTTTAGAAATTTTCATTGTCAAAGGGTGTGGGTGTTGGGTATATAAGGGGAGGTGATTCACTCCAACAAATCGTCGACACTATTTTAAAAAGCAGACTGACATTTACATAGGATCAATAGTCTTAAGAGAAGAACACCACTTCAAACTGGTGATGTCAGCTTCCAGTGATGATACCACTTCTTAACTGATGATTTCATAGTCCCTTGACAATTTCCAATACATGCCACTGGTTTTCTATATATCTGCTTCTCCTCTTCCTGGAGAGCAACTTTTCTTGAACCTTCTAGCTCACAAACACAAAAAATGGATGCTGAAATCAATGCTGAAACATGTAAAAGAATATTAATAGTACTGACACAGATACTTACAAAGGTCAAAGAATTAAAAGGAAGTTAGAAGAGATTTCTATAATTCAAACTCTCTCAAATACTCTCAGCAGTAACTCAATATTTTCAGTGACAGGGAATTAATTCAATGCCCTACAAAGCAACCCATTCCATTTTGGGATAGCTCCAATTAGTAGGACACGTGTCTCAACCCAGAATAGTTGTTCTTTCCTTATCTAAAGCTTTCGATCTTAACTCTTCCCTATGCAGTTATAGCTAAAGGATATCTCATCTGTCTGCAACAAGACAAAACTCCATTTTCCTCTTTTCTAGGCTAAACATGTCCAGCTCTTTCAACTACTCCCCATTATTCTTGGTTTCCACATCCTTCACCAATATGAACTCTCTATCGAGACACGCCTCCAGAAGGTAAAGGTCAGTTCTCTGGAGAAGGAAGGACTATGAGCCACTGGCACCCAGAATCACAGTCGCTGGCAATGTAAAGGGGGTTTGGGTGGGGGAACAACTGGCTCAGAAATAGGGGGGGAAGTTGTGCACAGAAGTATTCTTATCAGGCATTATTATTAACATCAATTAGAAACATGGTTAATGTTAATTAGAAAGACAGTAACCTAAATGTTTACTCAAAAGAAATGATTAACACTGTTACATCGTCTCAAAACCATATCATGCTGTTAAGAAGGGTATAAAAATATGGAAACTGCACATATGATATGTTTTTTAAAACTTCAATATTTATTATATATGACTAAAATGAGGGAAAATGTATGCATTATATTTTTTTCAGAAAAAAAAAACATGAAGAATGTTAGTTGTATTTAAGTGGTAGAAATATGAGAGGTTTTATTCCTCTTTGTCTCCTTACTTACTCATGCTTTTAAAAAATGTAATTAGGATATGCAATTCAGACTACCTTTATTTTGCAGGTTTTTGAAAGAAAACCTGGAGAATACTTTGTGTGTACCCAACACCAAAAAAGGCACAAATTGGAGAGTATATTGAGTGCTTAATAAGCATCTGGTGCCTATTTGAAGAAGCCAGCTCAGCCAAGCCATTTCACTGCACTGTGTGGATTTTGGCAATTTGTCAACAAAACCATGTTTTTCCCAGGAAGAAAAATAATCTGCTGCAAAAGAAAGTTTAATGACTATTTTTAAAATAGTGCTGTCTCCCTGTGTAGCCATTCCTCTCCAAATAGCAAAGAGGGGATGTGCTCCCCACTCATATGTGCTTCACAAAGTGCATCTAAACACACAGTTACCATCAACTTTTAATGGAAATTGCCTCAAGCAAGACAGAAAGCAGACCCTTGGGTTTTATGATCCCATTGTTGCAGGATAACTTTAATATCTTTTATCATGAAAATTAAAATAAATGCAGAAGATTTGCCTCTTTTAAGAAGGGAATCTCAGTTTGATTTATTTGTGTTGAAGGTGATTCTGGGCTCAATAATGAAAGCTTAGAATCAGAGATAAACATGTCTATCCCTTCTGCTATCCTTTCCCACTCCTCATAGTTACAGCCAGCCATGGGACCCACTTCCTAGTCTCCTAAGCCAACCCAAATCCACTGTAATATCTTTTCCCAACATTCTGTGCTCCAGTTGGCTGGCAAGTCAGAAAACTAAGGCCAAATTCTACCATAGTGATAATCACTTCCCCCAGCCGATTGCCAGCTGATTTCACTTAATATTATATGAATTCTAGCACAAAAGCATCTGGATGGTCCCCTGAATGCTGTTAAAATCTGACACAAACGTAACTCCATGATATTACATCTCAGCAACACAGTGAACAGAACCTCAGGATTCTGTTCCTACTCTAACACAGTGAAGTGAAAGTCACTCAGCTGTGCCCGACTCCTTGCGACCCCAGAATTCTCCAGGCCAGAACACTGGAGTGGGTAGCCTTTCCCTTCTCCAGGGATCTTCCCAACCCAGGGATCAAACCCAGGTCTCCTGCATTGCAGGCAGATTCTTTACCAGCTGAGCCACAAGGGAAGACACTCTAACACCGTATTTCATAGTAAAGAATGTCATCATAAAATATTTAATAAATACCAGAATGTAGACACAAAGGAAGAGTGCTGGACTCAGGTGAAAACAAGAAGGGTTGCATACAGCCCCTCCTAGCATGTTCACCAAGGAATTACAATTACCCGACATATGGTAAGTGAAGTGTCAATTTCCCATTACAGACCAAAAGTATCCTCAGTGTCTCTAGGGTGACTTCAAGGAGGAAAATTTGAAAAAATAGGTAGACATTTTAAAAAACTGAAACATGGGACAATACATGGAATTTCAAGAAAGGGAATGGCATGAAGTCTTGTACTGATATTGGGGGTGAAGCTTTAGAAATAGATTGACCACGAGGTAAATGATCTGAAATGTAAAAGCTTCTAATTTTACTCAATAGGCAATGGTGAAGTGACCAAGTGTTTCTACAAGAGGAAACAACACTGTACTTTTGGAATATAACCGACTGCAATATATAGGGCAGATTAAAGAAGATGAACTCAAAGTAGAAGATTCTGGCATTAACTCACATGTGAAGAAGGCCTGCTGGAGCTACAAAGAGACCACTACAGAATGAGAAAAATGGAAAGGCAGCAAGAGATGAGACAAAGGAAGTGTGAACTGACAGAAGAAAGGAAGTGGCCATAGCTAACAATGAGGTCTCAAGATGAGAAATAGAGTTGGAAGAAGTTGGTAAAGGAAAGTGATGACAAGCTTTGCTTTGTCATGACTTTAATATAATGATGTAACATTCAAACAATAGCATCTACTGGGGAGCTGGAGAAGTAGAGCTGAGAGGGGTCCAAGTTAGAGAGGTGATCTGGAAAATCAGGCCCATTGAAGTTGGTATTCAAGTCCATGAAGCAGAAGGTCAGGCCAGCAAAAGTAGGAAGTCAAGAAACACCTGGCGTAACAGGCAAGTTTGGCCTTGGAGTACAGAATGAAGCAGGACAAAGGCTAGTAGAGTTTTGCCACGAGAACGCACTGGTAATAGCAAACACCCTATTCCAACAATACAAGAGAAGACTCTACACATGGACATCACCAGATGGACAACACCGAAATCAGATTGATTATATTCTTTGCAGCCAAAGATGGAGAAGCTCTATACAGTCAGCAAAAACAAGACCGGGAGCAGACTGTGGCTCAGATCATGAACTGCTTATTGCCAAATTCAGACTTAAATTGAAGAAAGTAGGGAAAACCACTAGTCCATTCAGGTATGACCTAGATCAAATCCCTTATGAGTATACAGTGGAAGTGACAAATAGATTTAAGGGACTAGACCTGATAGACAGAGTGCCTGAGGAACTATGGACAGAGGTTCGTGACATTGTACAGGAGACAGGGATCAAGAAAATCCCCATGGAAAAGAAATGCAAAAAATCAAAATGGCTGTCTGAGGAGGCCTTACAGATAGCTGGGGAGAGAAGAGAAGCGAAAAGCAAAGGAGAAAAGGAAAGATATTCCCATCTGAATGCAGAGTTCCAAAGAATAGCAAGGAGAGATAAGAAAGCCTTCCTCGGTGATCAGTGCAAAGAAATAGAGGAAAACAACAGATTGGGAAAGACTAGAGATCTCTTCAAGAAAATTAGAAATACCAAAGGAACATTTCATGCAAAGATAGGCTCGATAAAGGACAGAAATGGTGTGGACCTAACAGAAGCAGAAGATATTAAGAAGAGGTGGCAAGAATACACAGAAGAACTGTACAAAAAAGATCTTCATGACCCAGATAATCACAATGGTGTGATCACTCACCTAGAGCCAGAAATCCTGGAATGTGAAGTCAAGTGGGCCTTAGAAAGCATCACTACGAACAAAGCTAGTGGAGGTGATGGAATTCCAGTTGAGCTATTTCAAATCCTCAAAGGTGATGCTGTGAAAGTGCTGCACTCGATATGCCAGCAAATTTGGAAAACTCAGCAGTGGCCACAGGACTGGAAAAGGTCAGTTTTCGTTCCAATCCCAAAGAAAGGCAATGCCAAAGAATGCTCAAACTACTGCACAGTTGCACTCATCTCACATGCTAGTAAAGTAATGCTCAAAATTCTCCAAGCCAGGCTTCAGCAATATGTGAACCGTGAACTTCCAGATGTTCAAGCTGGCTTTAGAAAAGGCAGAGGAACCAGAGATCAAATTGCCAGTATCGGCCAGATCATCAAAAAAGCAAGAGAGTTCCAGAAAAACATCTATTTCTGCTTTATTGACTATGCCAAAGCCTTTGACTGTGTGGATCACAATAAACTGTGGAAAATTCTGAAAGAGATGGGAATACCAGATCATCTGACCTGTCTCTTGAGAAACCTGTATGCAGGTCAGGAAGCAACAGTTAGAACTGGACATGGAACAACAGACTGGTTCCAAATAGGAAAAGGAGTATGTCAAGGCTGTATATTGTCACCCTGCTTATTTAACTTATATGCAGAGTACATCATGAGAAACGCTGGGCTGGAAGAAACACAAGCTGGAATCAAGATTGCTGGGAGAAATATCAATAACCTCAGATATGCAGATGACACCACCCTTATGGCAGAAAGTGAAGAAGAACTAAAGAGCCTCTTGATGAAAGTGAAAGAGGAGAGTGAAAAAGTTGGCTTAAAGCTCAACGTTCAGAAAACTAAGATCATGGCATCTGGTTCCATCACTTCGTGGGAAATAGATGGGGAAACAGTGGAAACAGTGTCAGACTTTGTTTTTTTGGGCTCCAGAATCACTGCTGATGGTGATTGCAACCATGAAATTAAAAGACACTTACTCCTTGGAAGGAAGGTTATGGCCAACCTAGATAGCATATTGAAAAGCAGAGACATTACTTTGCCAACAAAATTCCGTCTAGTCAAGGCTATGGTTTTTCCAGTGGTCATGTATGGATGTGAGAGTTGGACGGTGAAGAAAGCTGAGTGCCGCAGAATTGATGCTTTTGAACTGTGGTGTTGGAGAAGACTCTTGAGAGTCCCTTGGACTGCAAGGAGATCCAATCAATCCATATTAAAGGAGATCAATCCTGGGTGTTCATTGGAAGGACTGATGTTGAAGCTGAAACTCCAATATTTTGGTCACCTCATTCGAAGGGTTGACTCATTGGAAAAGACCCTAATGCTGGGTAGGATTGGGGGCGGGAGGAGAAGGGGATGACAGAGGATGAGATGGTTGGATGGCATCACCGACTCGATGGACATGGGTTTGGGTAGACTCCAGGAGGTGGTGATGGACAGAGAGCCTGGCGTGCTGCAGTTCATGGGGTCGCAAAGAGTCGGACACGACTGAGCGACTGAACTGAACTGAACTTCAAGTACAGAAAGAGTAGGAAGCTGAGGGCTAAGTCTAGTAGTCTTCTCATACTCAGGAGGAAGAAGAAGCAGTTTTTGCTCATGTTGCCTCTTCCGGATAAAATTCTCTTTTTTACTTAATGACTTAATGAACTTTTCTGCAGCACAAAGGAATAGAAGAAATGGCACTTCATCTGTGGAATCTCTCCAGCACATCTTGGCAGAGTCACTTTCTCCCTATTTATGATCCCACTGTATGCTGTACAATAATCCTTTAGACATCTCTTTCAGCCATTAGACTGTGACCTCCACCATGATAATCTGCCCAGCATAGTGACTAGCAGAGACAATTAATCCATGCTTATTAAATGTTCAATGTCTAGCAAAGCTGAGGGAAAAAATAACCTGACAAGTATGGGGGGACCTAATACAGCAAAATTTTGTGGAATAATAGCAATAATACCCAGGCCCCAAGACAGCCTCCTATTCTCATTGCCTGGTATTCATACACTCTCACAGTAAATAGGAAATTGCGAAAGGGAAAGAGGGTGACTTCCTAGGCTAGGGCATAAAAGGCACTGCAGCTTTTGCCTTAGGTTCTCTGGATTGTTGACCTGAGGAACACCAAGTGCCACATCATAAGGACATTCCAGCAATCCTATTGTGTCCAGGTGGCAAGAAATTGAGTCCTCCTGTAAACAAACAGCACTAATGTGCCAGGCATATGTGTGAGTCCCGTTGGAAGCAGATCATCCAGCCCTTCTCAAGCTTTTAGTTGACTAAAGCCCCAGCTGAAGTCCTCAATGCAACCTCAACAAAGACCCTGGGCCAGATTCCCAACTTATAGAGACTGAGGCAATAATAGTTGTTTTAAACTTTTTCAACCTTGGAGAAATTTGTTATACAGCAATAATGATTAATACAATTAGGTTCTTTCTGTTTTTCTAGATCTCTTCCCTAAAAGGAGGAAGAAAAGGGAAAGTAAATGACAATGACTTTGAGAGAAGAGGCACTTCATTTTTCTGCTGATGGATCAAAGACTGCAAAGAGGAGTGAACTTGACTCAAACCTAGAAGTCCTCATTCCATCACTGACGTACTCTGTGACACTGACCAAGTCCCTTCATCCATCTGAACCACTCTTTCCACCTGTCCTGCAAAATGAGAATAATAAAACCTAATGAACAGAATTATTGTGGGATTGTCTTCAATGAGATACAATTCCTTGAGCACCTGTCCTCATAAGATCTAACACATAACATATGCTCAATAAATAGGAATTGGATAAAAATCTAAAGATAGTTCAAAGAGAAACCAGATTAATAGGCTGACAGGTAAGTGGAAGAAACCATTATAGGAGACAAACCACAGAATAATGAGATCCTAAAATTAGACTTCTGTTGCTCACAAAATGTTTCTATGCCAGGTCTTGCCTCCTATATGTGTCAGAAGAGGTCCATCTCACTTCTCTAGTAAATCCCTCCCATGCTACCCAAATCATTAGCCTTTGGACACATCTCCTAATTCAAAATAATTTCATTCTCTCAAAACATAGTGAGTACCTACTTCATACAAGTATTGTCTTGGTGCTAGAGATATAACTGTAAACAAAACAAACTTAAAGCAGATAAAGTGAGCTATGCAGATATCTGGAAAACAGCATTCTAGGCAGAAGGATCAGTAATTTCCAAGGTCCTTGAAGGAAGCCAGTGAAGCTTGAGTAAAGGAAGCCAGAGGAGAAATAGAGGAAATGATGCTGGAAAAGTAGCATAGTGAGTATAGGACATCAAGAGAACACTTCAACCAAGGTGGCTTTTCTAAGAGAGAGGAGGGGAGCTACAGGAGTGTTTTGAACAGAAGAGTGCCATGATGTGACTTACATTTCAACAGGATCTCTCCAGCGGATGTGTTAAGAAAGATTGCAGGAGGGGAACATATAGAAACAGGTGGACTGGACATGAGGCAGTTATGATGAAAGACGGTAAGGATTAGTCAAGTTCTAGAACATTCTGAAGGCAGTGCCAACAGGATTTGCTGACAGATTAGATGTGTGTAAAAGAGAAGAATCAAGGATGACTCCAAGATTCTGGGCAGGAGCAACTTAAAGACTGATGTGTTACTAATAGAGAAGGAAGGCTGGGATGTGAGAGGAGCAGAGATGAGGTAGAAGGGATGTCAAAGTTCCATTTCAGATGTGAAGATTGAAGTGCTTCTTACAGATCCAAGTAGAAACGACAACTAGGAAATTATAAATCTATGGCTCAGGGGAGAGCACTGAGCTGGTGATATTTGGAAGGCATTACAAGAAGTGTGAGGTAGAGGACTTCTGTGGTGGCCCAGTTAAGAATGGGTTAAGAATCCACCTGCCAATGCAGGAGACGTGGGTTTGATCCCTGGTCTGTGAGGGTTCCACATACCATGGAACAACTGAGCCTATGCACCACAACTACTGAGCCCACACTCTGGAGACTGCAAGTCCCAACTACTGAAACCCATGTTCCCTTGAGCCTAACTCTGCAACAAGAGAAGCCACCACAATGAGAAGCCCATGCATGGAAATGAAGAGTAGCTCCCATTTGCCACAACTAGAAAAAGCTCACGTGCAACACTGAAGACCCAGAACAGCCAAAAATAAATTTAAAAGTAAATAAATAAGTCTTTTTAAAACAATGATAGTGGTAAATAGGCAATAATTTTTTTAATTGTTTTAAAAGTGTGAGGTTAGATAATGTCACCAAGGTAACACAAGTAAGGAGAGGAGACCAAGGATGGCACCAGGTCCACCATCAACAATAACGTGCTCCCTCCACTCACATCTCCATCTCTTCTGTGTTTTCTCTCATCTGACTTCTCTGACCTTCCAAGATCCACTCCTCATATAAAACATGAAGCATCTTCTTTAATCCACTTCAATTTTAAACTAGGCTCCACACTGAACTGTTCCAATTCTGGTTCCCAGCAGGATTTGTTTCTCTCACTTCTCTCTTCATCCACTGGTCAACAACAGGCAAACTGAGGGTCAATCCCCGCTGTCATTCTCACCAAAGTTCAACTAATGTGTCAAAATTCTCCCTTCCCTTCATTTACTGGCACATTCAGTTCTGGTCTTCTCTTTTAGAGTCATGCTGCTGCTGCTGCTAAGTCGCTTCAGTCGTGTCCGACTCTGTGCGACCCCGTAGACGGCAGCCCACCAGGCTCCCCCGTCCCTGGGATTCTCCAGGCAAGAACACTGGAGTGGGCTGCCATTTCCTTCTCCAATGCATGAAAGTGAAAAGTGAAAGTGAAGTCACTCAGTCGTGTCAACTCTTCGCGACCCCATGGACTGCAGCCTACCAGGCTCCTCCGTCCATAGGATTCTCCAGGCAAGAGTACTGGAGTGGGTCGCCATACCACTCCTCTTATGAGAAATACCAAAGAGTTTGTAAGATGACTATTTTCAAGAAATACTAAAAACTTTCTGGGACTGCATATACGTGACTATTCAGTCTTGTCTCTCAGCACCGCCCACAGGCAGGTCTACATTCACAACCACACCAACCTTTCTCTCGTTTTACTTGGTAACTGCCACTTACCCTTCCTCTGAGCTTGTCTCTAGGAACTCTGTAAATTCTATTCTCCACGGATGTGGTTGCACCCTCCTCTGTTGGCTGCTGTAATGGCCATCTATTAGCCTATCTATCTATACAGTGTTTGCTAAACTTCCCTGACATCAGTTCATCTTTGGCACCAAATCTAATTATGCGACTGGAAAAATTTTAATTTCAGTTAAAATGGCTTTTAAAATAGGCCCATGCATAGTCCTTATCTCCTTACAAAAATTATTCACAAGCATGTGATAGCCTCCTTTCAGACACTTTAAAATAGAAAATACTGGCTCTTTCTGGAAATGATGAAATCATAGTTCATCAAGATTAAGTGACTTCTCTAAAGCCATGATTCATAGTTAAGACTGAGGGCTCCTGGTTTAGTAACCTGTTGACACATTACATTTAAATAAATAACAAGCTGATTGATAACAAGTGTCAACAGTAAAACACTGCTAATTTTAGAGGACATTAGTTTGTTGATGTGTATGTAGCTGAAACTCTCACATTTCTTCCCATACGTGTGAAAGACGGAGTTGTCAGCCCAATCCAAGTTTCCAGGGAGGTCATATGAATGCAGAGTTCAAATTGTATCTCTACTCCGGTAATTTGTCCTTCCCTGCTGTCACTCCCATTATGGTTCAATTAAAAGTGGAAGCCGGGAGCGACTTGATGAACATCTGTCGCATCCACCTGGAAATAATTCAATAAAAGCACACTATGGGAAGATATTATGGGACACCAGCCTGAGGTTTTTTGTTTTTTGTTTTTCCATTTGCACTCCGGGTAGCAAGAGTAATTCAGATAATGGGAGGGAAAAGGGTACTCCATCACCTGGAAATATTAGGCCAATTTCCCAGTGTAGCATTCTAACACATTCTTAAAAGGCATATAAAAATAATAGCAAATGGATAGGACTCATGAAGCTACACAATCACACTGGCATCACTGTTATAGATCATATAAATAAAGCACAGCATTAGCAGAAGCTGCTGTCAAACAAAGTGTGTACGTGCATGAAAATCATCAGTTGTGTCCAACTCTGCGACTCCATGGACTACACAGTCCATGGAATTCTCCAGGCCAGAATACTGGAGTGGTAGCCGTTCCTTTCTCCAGGGGATCTTCCCATCCCAGGGATCGAACCCAGGTCTCCTGCATTGCAGGCAGATTCTTTACCAGCTGAGCTAAATAGTGTATATTGTATAAAAGAACATATTTTTGACATATTACCTAAGCATTTTATGGGATGCCCAAGGATGATCTGGTAATGGACAAAAAACACTAAAGGACCATCAGCCCTATATTGTGTGGAATGAACAGATAATGACAATAGCAATTAAAGTCTGGAAGGAAACACACTTTTGTGTTCTGAAATTCCCAAATTAGACACAGTTATCATTGGATAGATCTAGAGATTCATTTTTTAATGTTCATTATTTGTTGATTTCTTCAAACTAGATTATTTTCAATGCCCCAAAGAAAATATTCCAAAAACATAGTAAAAATGGGCTGCCCAAGCCTAAAGAACTATTTATTTAATAATCACCACTCTAAATTGTTTTTAATTAGCATATCTAAATAAAAATCTCTTTTCATTTAAATTGTTAATTATTTCCCTCAAATGCTATGCTCAATTATGTTTTTAAGACATCTGTTTGTAACGCTATTCCCATCCAGAATAAAAAGTTGTGATGCTAGGCTTAGAAAAAAAGGTTACAGAAACTACAAATATTTCAGAATAAAAAGAGAAGACAGCCAGTGAATAAATATAATCGCCTTCAAGCAATACAATGGGTAATAGACAAGGGAGGCAAACCACTATTCTCTACAGATGCTAGAACAGCAAGAAATGGGCTTAAACTGCAGGTGCAGGAGACAGGGTTTAGTTTAAACAGAGGAAAGATGATACATCATGTTCAACAATAGAGAACCATTATTATGAAAGATAAGACTCCTTTTTTTCCCTCAAATTATTGTGAAACTGTTTCATTATTGTGTGAGGTTTGTCGGAGCCGTATGAATTTAGCAACCGTATCTGGTAGACCACAAATCACTCCTGCAGATATACGATACTGCCTCCACTTGATAATTATGTTAGCAGATTTCAGAGAGGTGTAGAAACAGTTCAGAGATATAGACTAGGAAAGATCCAAGGGCAAAATTAACCCCAGGGAAGAAAACATTCACAGTGTGCCTAAAAGAACTTAGAAAAGAGGCATCAGATTTAACACTTTCAGGGTTAGGGAAAGAGACACACAAGTGGCTATCACCTTCAGCCACCGACTGCTGCATCGAGCGGAAATGAAAACATGGACTTGCCATGGGCATGTGAGTCCTGTGGGATCAGAGCACCTCCATCCGACAGCCTGAGCCCGGGAAGGACGTGCCAAACGTCACAAGAAGAGCCTGATTCTGGCAATTCAAGAACTTGTCATTTTGTTTGGTCCCATAACTGTGTGAACTCCTACTTCCAAATTGGCGACAATTTAAAATCAATATACCCAAGTGAAATTTTAATTTAATGCTTATACATCAAGTGATTTTTCACAGAGGATGAGCCACATTTCTGGTGCTGGATGAAATGAATTCACTAAAAACAGAGCAACATCACATTAAGAAACCAATCTAGGTCTCTATTCTAAAAAAAAGTGAAAATTAGGCACGTGTAAAATATAGTTTCTGAAATCTTGGGCTTCCTCTCTCTGTCTCTCTCTTCCCATCCCCTTGTCTCTCTCTTTCTCTCTCTCTCACTCACTGAAAGTATTAAAATGAAGATTTAAGGAAAACAATTCATAGGAATCTGAACACTACTCAAATATGAAGCTCATTGTAATTTAGTGATCTATCACTTCAAAAGAAAAGTAAATTGACCTAAGTTCAAGAGAGGATTTAGCACTGACATTAAAAGTCATTTCACAGAAAATCTGGATAAGAACCATGACACAGCAAGCAATAACAAGAGCCTTTAGGTGAAATGTAACAAGCAAGAGCTGGCCTCAGCCTATAAAAAAGATAATTGGGCTTTCTCAGTGGCTCAGAGGGTAAAGAATCTGTGTGCAACGCAAGAGACACAGGAGATGCAGGTTTGATTCCTGGGTCGGGAAGATCCCCTGGAGAGGGAAATGGCAACCCACTCCAGAATTCCTGCCAGAAAAATCCCATGGCCAGAGGAACCTGGTGGGCTATAGTCCATGGGGTCACAAAGAGTTGAACATGACTCAGCAACTAAGCATACAATTCCCTAAATGCCCAGTTTGTGTCTGATTCCATCTTAGTAATGTGAAAATAATTCAGTCTTTCATTTGACAGGCATTTATTACAAATCTACAGCATGCCTATAACTATCTTTAGACCACAAGGGCCCGCTCTGCACTGACATGGAAGATATTAAGAAGTAAATAAATCCTTATACAGACATCTTTCTGAGAGTAATATGTGCTATGAAGGAAAATAGAATGATATAATACATGATGAGAGTGTGCAGCCCAATCAAAAAATGGGCAGGACTTCCCTAGTGGCGCAGTGGTAAAGAATCAACCTGCTAATGCAGGAGACACAGGTTCCATTTCTGGTCTGGCAAGATCCCACTTGCCATGAGGCAATTAAGTAAGTGCACCACAACTACTGAGGCTGTGCTCTGGAGCCTGACAATCACAACTACTGAAGCCCACACACCTGCTCTGCAACTAGAGAAGCCACAGCAATGAGAAGTCTGTGCACTGCAATGAAGAGAAAAGTTCACACAGCAACGAAGACCCAGTATACCCCCCAAAAAAGATTAAGATGGTAATTTTTTTTTTAAATGGGCAGAAGGTCTAAATAGACATTTCTCCAAAGAAGACACACAAATGGCCAAAAAAAAACATGAAAAGATGCTTGACACTGCTAATTACTGGGGCTTACCAGGTGGAACTAGTGGTAAAGAACCCGCTTACCAATGCAGAAGACATAAGAGATGTGGGTTCGATCCCTGGATCCAGGATATCCCCAGAAATGCAAATCAAAACTACAATGAGATATCACTTCACACCAGTCAGAATGGCTATCTTTATGGGGAGGGAGGTGGGAGAGGGGTTCAGGATGGGGAACACATGTAAACCCATGGCTGATTCATGTCAATGTATGGCAAAAACCACTACAATATTGTAAAGTAATTAGCCCCCAACTAAAATAAATAAATTTATTATTTAAAAAAAAAGCCTACCATCAATAAATGCTGGAGAGGGTGTAAAGAAAAGGGAACCCTTCCAGATTAATGGTGGGAATGTAAATTGATACAGCCACTATGGAGAACAGTATGGAGGTTCCTTAAAAAGCTAAAAATAGAGCTGCCATATGATCCAGAAATCTCAGTCCTAGACAGATATCCAGAGAAAACCATGGTTCAAAAGGACACAGGCACTTCAGTGTTCACTGTAGCACTGTTGACAATAGCCAAGACACAGAAAGCAACCTAAATGTCCATTGACAGATGAATGAATAAAGAAGTGTGGATTCCCTATTAGAAGTGGTGTACAGTGGTCACAAAAGATAATGACCTCGTTTCTGGAAAACACACACAGGGCATTTAGGGATGATGTGCGTCATGTCAGAAAAAGACCATGTGTGCGTGCATATCAGTTCAGTTCAGTTCAGTCACTCCGTCCAACTCTTTGCGACCCCATGGACTGCAGCACACCAGCCTTCCCTGTCCATCACCAACTCTCAGAGCTTACTCAAACTCATGTCCATCAAGTCAGTGATGTTGTCCAGCCATCTCATCCCCTGTCGTCCCCTTCTCCTCCTGCCCTCAATCTTTCCCAGCATCAGGGTCTTTTCTAATGGGTCAATTTCTTCACCTCAGGCGGCCAAAGTGTTGGAGTTTCAGCTTCAACATCAGTCCTTCCAATGAACACCCAGGACTGATCTCCTTTAGGATGGACTGGTTGGATCTCCTTGCTGTTCAAGGGACTCTCAAGAGTCTTTTCCAACACCACAGTTCAAAAGTATCAATTCTTTGGCGCTCAACTTTGTTTATAGTCCAACTCTCACATCCATACATGATTCCTGGAAAAAGCATAACTTTGACTGGATGGACCTTTGTTGGCAAAGTAATGTCTCTGCTTTTTAATATGCTGTCTAGGTTGGTCATAGCTTTTCTTCCAAGGACCAAATGTCTTTTAATTTCATGGCTGCAGTCACCATCTGCAGTGATTTTGGAACCCCCCAAAATAAAGTCTGTTTCCATTGTTTCCCCATCTATTTGCCATGAAGTGATGGGTCCAGATGCCATGATCTTCATTTTCTGAATGTTGAGTTTTAAGCCAACTTTTTCATTTGGCTTGTATGTATACATATACACACACACACACACACACAGATGGTGAGGGGATGGGAGAAATACAGAAAAATGTTAATATATTTAGGGAAACTGAAGAAGACATAAGCATTCCTCTACACCTCTTTTAGCTGTTCTGTTGAAACAATTTCTAAAAATTTTAAATTACCTACAAAGTTTTCTAACCAAAATTTCAAAAATAATGAAGAAATTTAATGGTAAGAAGACAAGCCAGTATCTCAACAAATAGAACCTGAGTTAACTCCAGAATTTTGTGTATAACTATAAAAATTAAGTTATTCAGGACATTCTTTCACTTATGAAATAAAAATGACTTCTAGTAAAGACAAACATATATTACATTAAAAGATGTTAAATTATTATAGAAAGAATATAATTGAAAGCATGGCGATTAGATTTGTTTTATATGATTGATATAGCAAATTAACACACATTCAGCAGCTTAAGAACAAC
Organism: Okapia johnstoni; assembly: GCA_024291935.2. Taxonomy (NCBI): domain Eukaryota; kingdom Metazoa; phylum Chordata; class Mammalia; order Artiodactyla; family Giraffidae; genus Okapia; species Okapia johnstoni. The sequence continues at coordinate 35,945,895 of CM044319.1, forward strand.
ACCCATCATCATCTCACAGTTCTTTGGGTCATAAAGCTGGGCACAGCTTGGATCACCTGGCTCCTCTGCTTCAGAGCTCACAGGGCCAAAAACAAGGTGCCACCAGGGCTGAGTTCCTTTCTGGCCCTGGAGAAATCCACTTGAAACTTATTCAGGTTGTTGACAGAAGTTAGTTCCTTGCAGAAAGACTGAAGCCTCTATTTTATGGGAATTCCTCCCATAAAAGTAGACTATATCTCCACATCCCTTGACTTTGGGCTCAGGCGACAAAGATTACTTTGACCATGACAAAGCACTAGAAATGAGGCAAGACTAAGTCTTAAGAAATTTTGAATGTTTTAACTTGCCTTCTTGTACCTCTACAATCATGAGAAGAGCATCTCTCTCTGGCTCCCCAGGTCAAGATGAGAGACAAGTGCAAAACAGCTCAACCCAGCTGAGCCCACTCAAGGTGAGCTGATTTCCAAGTGATCTACAGATGTCTAAGCAACATAGTTGTTATAGAGATCATTGTTTCAAGCCACTGAATTCAAAGATGATTTGAAGGAACAATAGCTAATAGTACAATGAGTTAAACGCTAGTTTACACTAATCTGACTGTATATAAGAATTCACCCAGAATGCATACAAAGACAAAGGAGAAAATAGCAACAATAAGGAAGCTAAGAGACATGGAGGGTAGGATGAAGGCCGACATAACATGCAATTGATATCTGCAAAAAAAGAATAAAAGGAATGAATATTTACAGGGATAACAAATGAGAATTTGACATAATTTAGGAAAGACATAAATCTTCATATTAAAAGAATATGTTTGGTCCAAGCAAGAAATTAAAGACAAATTTATATCTGGATATATCACAAAAAACAACAAACCACAACAAATTTTAAAGGACTATAAATTTTCAGAATTAAAATAAAGATGATCTATAATGGATCAATTACTCTAACAACAGAGTTCTCATCAGCAGTTTTTTTTTTTTTTTAATGGAGAAAAGTCTTTAAATGTTTGAGGAAAAATCAATTTAAATCTCTAGCTTTATAACCAAATAAATTATCGCTCTGAGTCAATACAGTTTTAGACATACAAATACTAGAAAAAATTTAAACTATTAAAAGAATACACTTCAGAAAGAAAAAAAGTGTAAGCAAACTTGATATGTAGGATATAAGTAATAATGAACACAAAATAACGATGCTAGTGCATTAGTGAATTTAAAATAAACAGTTAACTATAAAATAATTCTTTCTCCTGGTTTGAAAGAAGTAAAACCATTTTTTGCATGTGTGCATACTCAGTTGCTCAGTCGTGTCCGACTCTGTGCAACCCTATGAATTGTAGCCTGCCAGGCTTCTCTGTCCATGAGATTCTTCAGGCAAGAATACTGGAATGGGATGCCATTCCCTTCTGCAGAGGCTTTTCTCAACCCAGGGATCAAACCCGGGTCTCCTCCTTTTCCCATTGCCAAACAACATATGAAAGAAATGTTCAGCAACACTAGTTATGAAAATGAAAATTAAGACCACATTAACATGTCATTTTATATTTTCCATACTGAAAAAAATGTATCTGATACTATAGTCTTGTAATGAAGAACTCACACACAGCTAGTGATAGTGTCCACTGGTACAATCCTTTTGGAAAAGTAGCATTATCTGGGAAATTCAAAGATGTATCATCCCTTTATGCCTGAAGTTCCACCTCTAGCTATCTTAAATTACTTGCCTTACCTTTCTTTAGCATACTATAGAAATCTTTCAAAGGTACTCAAAGAGAAAAATATACAATTTTTTTTGTACACAAAAAAAGCAATCCTTACTATATCATTGTTTTTAACAGCAAAATAAGGAATCAACCTAAATGGCCATGAGAGAATGGATAAATCACCTTTAGTGTACTCATACAATACAACATTAAAGAGTCATGAAAATCAATGTACTAAAATTACATTTATCAACATAGATAAATCTCAAAATACATAAGGTTAAGTGAAAAATCAAGTTGCTGAATCATGTATGAAGCAAAAATACGTTCATGTAAAGTTTAAAAACATCAAACAGTACATATTTTTATAAATGCATATATACACAGCAACAGAACAAAAATACCTATTGGAATTATAAACACCAAATGAAGCCTAGTGCTCACTCAGCAGAGGGGTGAAGAAGAATGGGTTTTGAAAAAATATAAGAAACTTCCAAGTAAAAAAAAAAAGAGTATTAGAAAATCTTCTGAAGCAAGTATGAAAAATTGCTAAGACTTGATAAAGCTGGGTGGTATTTACACATATAATATTATTTGCTTTATTTTTTTGCATTTCTCTTGTATTCTGTAACAAAAAATATCTGAACTTTTTTTCCTGAAGACTATTCAGCTTAATTCAGGAGAGAGTAAAATGCAATCTTATTTTAGTGGCAGGATATTTTAGTGGCAGCAGCCCTCCCAAGGTTGGACATGTCCACAACAGATGACCAGAGAGAATAAGGCTGCATTTACACTTATGAAACATTAATGGAGAAACAACAGGCTCTTCAGCCCCGGCATGGTTTCCCAGAGAGGCAGGGTGGGGAGTGGACCTCTCTGTAACCCACAAATCTCTCCAGGAAAATTTCCTATTCTGCCCATGGGTAAGACTGATCATAGCGAGGGTCACTCATCGCAACAGTCATCAACTTTAATAACTTTTCAAGGAAGACCATTTCAAGGCTTAAGGAAAGACTGTGGTATCTCTTGAAAAGGATTTAGGGGCCAGAAAGACTTGAGTTCAAACACTGCTCTGCAAATTATTTAGGCAGGACCCTTGCTCTTTCTCAAAGCTTCAAAATTCTCATTCTCAAAATTAGGTTAGCTTACTTCATTTGCAGGGTATACTTTCCTTCATTTGGTTAACATTACTTCCTCTTGACCTCTGTCCTCTGGTTTTAGCAAATAATACACTGATGACAACAACAACAAAATACAACTACTATTTATTGAATGACAGTGCTTTTTATTCTGAGCACTTTAAATTTTTACTTAGAAGTTAACATTACTTCATTTGCAGGGTATAGTGAGAAATAAATTAACTCACATATATAAAATATATAGCATCACATCACTCAATATGTGAATATATTAAACTTCACTCAAACAACACTGACATAAACAAAGATAAAGTGCTTCAGAGACTAGATGTATTATTTGTGGAAAACGTGTTTTGTAATAAAGAAAATGCTAGTCTTTACAACCTAACATATCAAATTGCATACATTTCTAAATAAAGTCTCGTGACATTTCTTAGTATCAGTCTCCTCACCTGGAAAATAGAAATTTAAAAATTTAACTGACAAAAGTATTGGAAGACTCAGATGCCCCATACATTCAAGTGCTAGGAATAAAAAGCACTCAGTCACTCAATAAATAGTAGCTGCTATTTTGTTGTTGTTGTCAATGTTATTATTCGCTAAAACCAGAAGACAGAGGATAAGACAAGAGGAAAAGAAATTGGGAATTTGTGATCACAGACTAAGAAATTAATTATGAATTTTGAAACCACTGAAAATCCTGTTCAATCTAATGTATCTCTGAACAAACTTTCAAGAGAATAAGAACATTTCATCCTCAACAAAACTTTGCATAACTAAAACCCCTACAGCTTTCTCCAAATGATTGGCAGACTTGTTTGTTGGCAAAAAGATGAATAAAAAGGATCTAATAAATGCTTAGGTCTTAAGTCTTCCTTGCTCTCATCAAATGCATTCAGAGGAGCATAATAAAATCTAAAATTAATATTGTCAAATGAGAAGCATACTTGAAAAGTTATTAGAATTTATATTGTACACCTAATTTAGCATATGTCTTTTTATTGTATGTGCTTTTGTTCATTTTCAAATCTCAGGAACCATCCAAAACTGTAGGTTATATTTTTGGTTCTCAAAGTATCATCTCCATACCAGCAGCACTCAGGGACTTGTTAGAAATGCAAATTTGAGGGCCTAATCCCAGACCTATGGAATCAAAAGCCATAGGAGTGGCTCCAAGGAGTCTGTGCTTCATAAGACTTCCAGGTGATGGGGCTACAGCTTACAGTCTAGAAGCCCTGGGTCACATCACAGGAGATTGCAGTTTCCAAATCTCCTATGTTACTTGTGGTGCACTGACACTCTGGCCAGAGGCAGGCTGTGCAAGGAATTCATACATTGGTGGGCAGCCTGAATTAGAAGACCTCTGAGATTCCTTACATCTTTGATGCCGCAAATAATGGTCTCTGTACTTTCCCATGATCGACAACTCAGTCATGAGAAGAACTTTAAAATGCACATGGCAGCCTTAGCAAATGCTTTTCTGTAAGAAGAAACAACTAGAGTAGAGATGGGCTCTGTGGTATTAGAATTCCATATGTTTTGCTTCTAATGTGTTCATCCAAACTAAATACAAGCCTGGAGTGGAAAAAGAACCTCCCAGCATCAAGTAAAAATCAAAGTCATAGACAAGAATCTCAAAGCCAAAGATCTACTGGCCTGTTCTTTGACATGTTTCCTTTTTGATTTTTAAGAGTTTTTTGTTTTTTTTTCATATGGACCATTTTTAAAGTCTTTATTGAATTTGCTACAATATTGCTTCTGTTGTTTATGTTCTGGATTTTTGCCACAAGGCATGTGGGATCTTAGTTCCTTGACCATTGATTGAACCTGCACCCCCTGCATTGGAAGGTCTTAATCACAGGACCACTAGGGAAGTGCCTTTGACATGGTTTTGAAGGATGCAACTTAGGTGAGGCCTTATGTGGGCACTGACAGAGAGACCCTATTAAGTTCAAGGACTCTGAGCCCCTCTTGAGGATCAGCTGATAATCACATACATACATCTCTTACTCAGGCCTATCACAGAGAAATCTCTTAAAGGAATATTAATATATTATATATAGAAATCCACACAGGTTACCAATTACAAGTTAATACTAAATCCAGAAATAAATTAACTTTATTCCAAACTGGCCAACAAGACTTTCTCTGAAAGGCATATTACCCCTCCCAAGAATACCTATCCCATTTGTTCTAGGAAACAAAGCATTCCAGGCCCCCCAGAATATCCTTGCCCCTCTCAGCCTACAGTGCCACTCAACAGAAAGAGACTTGGTGACTCCAAAGATTGCTTTGCAGAGAGTTCTAGATGAACTAAAATCGATCAAGCCTCAATGCACATTCATTTCTGTCATGGAAGATCCACTCTCAGATTCCAGATGGACTTTCTCATTCTGGGCTTATTCTTGGTTCTCCCTGAGTTTATTAGCATGGTGGCACCTTAGCCAGGCCTAGAGTCTCTTTTTAAAATAGGGTAGCAAAAAAAAAAAATAAAAATAGGGTAGCAGGCTTCCTTGCCGAAAGGTTTATTCCCAATCAAAATGATTTCATTTATTTCTATCCACACTAACTATGTATTCATAATACATCTTCCTTCCAACATTTAATTCAGCAATAAAAGTCGGGGGAAGGAAAGCAGATGCACACAGGAAAATTGTATCAGACAGAAACTTTCAAATATATCTCCTGTGGGCCGAACTAAGCTTTACATAAACTCTAAATAACCTATATAGTCACATATGGATCCAGTAGGATTCATTTTCACATAAAAATTGAAATATCAACTTTTCACCATTATTTTTATTATTGATATTTCTTGCACATCAATAGAGTACTAGGAAAGAGAGTTGCTAATAAATTCTAATGCTGTGCTAAAGTTAATATGAAAATTTGTGTATCATAAAACCCAGACTTCAATGCATGATTTTCTTTTCCAAATACCAAGCTTGGGTCATATTCTTACTGAATTCTATATCATAGGAGTAAAAAAGTTATATCCTAGTAGGGCAATTTTCAATATATAATTATGATGATGTCTTTGTAGCTTGTACTCTGGACGAATTACTAAGTAAAGTTAAAATGGAATCACAAAGTGCTTTTTAATAAAACACGAGCATCTATAAACAATTCTCATGTTGATTATTTAACATCAGCTTCATAACTAAAGAAAATCAGGCAGGTACTAGGGTGTTGCTCCTGCTCCTTGCAATATATAAAGTTTATAACAAATTTACCACAGCAGAAAGTGTTTTCATTTCTTTAATGAACAAAATGATTGCATTGCCTAGTTATGGCTCCCTTCCCACACACAACACTAAGCATAAAAGAGAATCCTAAGATCATCTTTCAAAGATTTGTCTCAGTACCTGGCATCCCCCTGGTCACTGTATTTAGATCTCTTATCAGAAAAGACAATGGCTTGGAAGCCCACCCCCCTCAAGCCCAGACTGCAGTGGATATGACTAGCCATGGCAACTGGGGCTTCATCTTGTCAGGAAGGCTTTCCTGTCTTGCTTTGACCCCTAGTGATAAATATCCATCATGAATAAAAATATAGTATCTTTAATTGGTTTTAGAAATCTAATGAGTGTTCCCAGGGCCAAGATGAGGGACAGTCACAGAAAGATGACTGGCCACCTCTTATACTCACCAGAGTTCTCTCCTCGGGCCACCCACCATGGCCAGTAATGACGATGGCCCCAATACACCTTCTACGTATACAACATATCCTCGGGTTGTATAACATCCCAAGAAATCAGTAGGAACCTTCCATTTAAGCTCCCAAATGTTCAGGAATAATTTTTGATGATACCTCTCTTCCTCAACACAGCTATAAAATATTATTTGCATTTTTAGCATAGTTATATTCTTTAGGACCCTGATAAATTCGTGCTTACAGACTACCTAAACCTACTCTGGAAGAAACAGAAAAAGCACACCTTGCCTTTGTGTACTATCACACAACCCCTTTCCTATACCAAAGTTCATTATAGGTTAGCACACCATTCCATTATGGAATGGCTTATAGTTGTGCCTTTCTGATTTTCTTACTTTCTAATGTGAAATCCCAGAAAATTAAAAAAAAATAATAATTTGTATTTAAACAATGGCTTTTTCTACCTGGTTCAATTATGCTTCTGTGATGAAAGGTTTTTATGGGGCAAGAAAAAAAAGAGCCAGTATACAAAATCTTGTTAGAAAGCTTATTTAGAATCTGCACGCCTCTTTCTGGCATACTGTGAAATATGTTCCCCCAGATGCTCCTAGGTTTAAAAGAAAAATCTCTTTCTGTTATCACAGCTTCTAGTTCTCCCCTGGAGCAGAGTTTAGGACCCAGGACTGGTCCTAAATTCTTGCACTACCTCTTGCACTAAGCATGAGAACTCTCACTATTATACCTTCAACTGAGTTCTTCATCTTTTCCAGAATCCCCCCTACACAGCCACCCACCTATTCCAATCCCCCACTCCTTTCTCCTCCTCCTTAATAATGGGTCCAAAGTCCCAGCTCTTGAAGGACTTGTCCTTTTCTGGCATATCTCTTACCTGTACAGAGAATTGTGATCTGGTTTTCCCCTCCCAGATCGAAAACCTGTACATTTCTCCCTCTGTCCTGGATCCTGTCTGAGCTTTGAGTTGCTAAGTATGTCTGATTCCAAGTTCAAGCTACCTAGAAGCAGATGCTGAAATGGAGTTTGAGGTACAAGACATTTATGAAGTATCATCATCTGTGAAAGGAAGGAGGAGGAAGCAGCACTGGGCCTAAGGAGAAGTCAAACCAACCTTCAGACTCCACAAGTCTCCAACCCATCTTGGAGTTTTGAAGAGAACACTGCTCTTAGGGTCATGCCACCTCCAACCTAGAGGAATGGACCTTTCCACATTCTCTCACTCAGGTGGCAGTTGTGGGCTGCCCGAGTCAGGTGTGCGCCCAGGCCACCAGGTTCTCTGTAGCTGAGACAAACTAAAGGAGCTGACAGTTGAAATCTGTCTGTTGATCACCCTTCCTTCAGCTAGTTGTTGCCTAAAGAAGGGTTCCCCCTCCATGCTGGTCTCAGAGCCCATCACCTGTCTGCACTCAGATCCAACCTTGACTCTTCTCTAACAAGCTACCTTTCGTAAGTGTGCAGTTCCCTTACTAGGTTCCAACCAGATGTGATTAGAGAGCAGGAGGAAAGGAAAAGCCAAAGTACTGTTTCCCTGTCTCTTTGTTTGGGGGGCCTCTCCTCCCTGGTTCCAGTTCCTGCTGAAAAATTCCACCCTCTGGAGAGTCAACATCCAATAGGTGGGCTGACCACAAACCCAGCCTCCATCAGGTGGCCCTAACTCTTCGGCTTCAGCAACACCTATCCCTCCCCTTGTTTCTCCAGACTCAAGAATGATAGTAGCTTCTAGCTGTGACTTCCTAGTAGCCACACTGTCCATTGTTTGGCTTCTCCGCTCTTCCATCACCTATGTTACCAATCCCCTATGTTAAATTCTGCTGGAAATATCTAGAACGGTTTTTTTTCACCTGATTGGACCCTAATACAACTTTCTCAGAAACAAAATCATATACAGAAATCCTAAAAAAAAAAGAAAAAAGATGAAAGTCCTGAAGCTCTAGCCAAATGGTATAGGGAGCACTGTGCTCTCGTCCCAGAGAGGCTTCAGGCTTCTCAGAGAGTCTGCAGCCCACCATGGATGATCCTCATTACTAAGGGTACTTTACACATTGCTATCATGCAGGTGGAGTAAACCGGAGCTCAAAAGGGACTCCTGCACTCCTATGAGAACAGGGACCATCCCAGAACCAGCCAACCACATGACAATACAACAGATAAGCAGCTACCTCAGAACCATCAGGGGGCCTTATATTGGATACTTCTTCACTGTCCAGTACAGAGAAAAAGTTTTACAGTGGCTCAAACAGTAAAGAATCTGCCTGCAATGCAGGAGACCTGGGTTCGATCCCTTGGTTGGGAAGATTCCCGGGAGAAGAGAATGGCTACTCACTTCAGTATTCTTGCCTGGAGAATTCCATGAACAAAGGAGCCTGGCAGGCTACAGTTCATGGAGTCACAAAGAGTCGGTCATAACTGAGTGACTTTCACTTTCAACATTATGTACCTTTCATCTTCAAACCAGGGGATAAGTTACTCACATGATCATCTTTAGATACCTGCAATAATGGAGGGCATGACTCTGTCATATCATTGATTGCCATTGGGTCTTCATATATCTGTCTCTTCTATTCACAATAATTATGTCTTATCTAGCAAAAGTCACCCATAAGAGAGTGCATGGCAGATAATCAATTCTTAATTTTCCCTTGAGTGTTAACATTTTTAATTTTTTTTCCATTTTTATGGTTACCATGCAGGAGAAAAGAACAACAGGACATTCACGAATAAGATTCCATTATGAGGAAAACCATGTTAACATGAGTATCATCAGGGATAACTTTAGATGAAGCTAGAATTCCTCTTGGGAAATGTAAGAAATGTAAGATTTAAGTAGACTTGATAAAACTCTAACTTTCCCCTAACAGGCACCAATAAAAACAATAGGACATTGCCTTACTTCAAAATGAATGATTACTCTTGACAATGTAAGTATAAACAGTGCTTTTAAATCTGTTAAGGTATATAAAAGAAAAGAAAGCAAGATCTTAGTAGGAATCAAAGTAAAACAAAGAGAAAAACCATTTGGTATGAGTGAACAGTTATTTTGCTCATCTTCAAAATTACAACAGCTTTTTTTTTGGAAAGGGAGACCAGCCAAACGATCTGATTAGAGCTCATCATTCAGGGTAAATAAAGAACACTGACTGAATAACTGCAGTACATGAAGGATTGTGTTTGAAGCTTTCACATGTTTTCTTGTACAATCCCTAAAACAAGTTTGTGAAATATCACCCCACTTCATGGAGAAAGAAACAGAGACCTATAAAAATTAAATAACTTACCCAAAGTCAAGTAGTTAAGTTATGGGATCAAAACCAAATCCCTATGGCAAATCCCCATATTTTTATATCTTCACTGTATGAGGATTTGAGTGAAATTATTGCTCCCTTAGTGAAAACATTTTGCCTATTATTTAAAAAAAAAAAATGTTTTCCCAAAGAGAAAATAATTTACTCTGCATTCCTCTTTCAAATGTCAATTTTAAGAACATAGCTTACTTTTTATTCTTCTGATAATCCAGAGGGAGAAAACAGGAGCTGCATTTAGACATTTTTTCCCCTGAAATCACCTCACTAAGTAATTGTTCTAATTATTGCTTTCTTGCTAAGATAATATCTGTTAAGCGCATGCCTGTTTATGAACTGGTATTCATCCACTTATTAGAATTAACCTATCTTTGACCCTCATAATGGGGCCAGATTGATATAGTTGAGATTAATGAGTCAATTATTTTTGGACAAGGTACAAGGAACACAAACTGTTTCACACTGATAGGACCCACCACGCAGTATTCTTTACTTCCTGTGTAGCTTTTGACATCCATAAAAAAATCTGGTGCAGCATTTTTTTCCTGCAACTTAACAATGATGAATACTGATATTTTTCCAAGAACACAGAAATCATCTGGATGAAAAAGGAAGTGATAACGTAAGAGTGCAAGCTATTCTTTAAAAGCAATTGTCTTTAAATCCTTTTACTTGACAAATTCATGCTTCCACAGACTTAGGTGCCTCACAGTGTCGTTTTTATAGTTCAATTAGCCTGCTAGAAGAATTTAGGTTCCATTATTGGTAAAGCAGGAGACACTGACAAATTAGCAACAGACTAACGTGAGAAAACACTAGAAATCTCCAGAATCGCTGAGAAACCTTTCTTGTGAGAATTAAATATAAGATATAAATCTGCTTATACAATTGATCCTTTCATTTCTTCAGACGCAATCTAAAATCTTTGTTTTCTCCATAGAAGGTCAGGGTCCATACAGTTGCATGGACCTCGATGATTTTTATGGTTTCCATACCTATCTACTGATGATTTCCAAATGCTTTTCTGGCTCTGATTATGAGTCTGAGACCCAGACTCATATATTCAAGCACCTAGATGATAATTCCCAGCTGTGTACCCTGGAGACATCTCAAGCTCCCCTCACCCTACTTGAAAGTTCACCCACAACAATGAAGCCAAGATTTGGCTTTTTTGTGTAACAAGACCCTGAATAACCATTTTTCCTGTTCCTGTTTTCAGATATTTTCTCTTTTATATAATGAATGCTCATTTCCTTTAAAATAGAGCAATACTAAACAGTAAATAACTGTGTGCTGTGTTAAGTGTTAGTCGCTCAGTCATGTCTGACTCTTTGCGATCCTGTGGACTGTAGCCCGCCAGGCTCCTCTGTCCAGGGGATTCTCCAGGCAAGAGTACTCGAGTGGGTTGCCATGCCCTCCTTCAGGGGATCTTCCTGACCCAGGGACTGAACCCAGGTCTTCTGCATTGTAGACAGATTCTTTACCATTTGAGCCACCAGAGAAGCCCTTAAACAATAAATATACAAATTTAAAATATTTTTAAGCAGATCATGAAGTCAGTAATACTGGCTTCAAATCTTATATCTGACACCTCTAGTTATGTGACTTTGGCCAAGGTAGCGAATCCCTTGGAACTCTGGTTCCTGGTATGTAAAATGGGGGATAGTAATGGTTCTTATGTCATAGGACTGTTAGCAGACTTAAGAGTAAGGAACACCAAGAGCAAGGCACACAACAAGTGCTCAATAAATGCCAGCTGCATAGACGATAGTTTAGAAAGCTCTTCTTGCTGACTTTCCTATTGTTTGGTAACACAGCCAACTGTCCAATCACACAAACCAAAACCTCTGGAATCATTCCACATTTTCCCTCTCATTTCCCACAGCCCCAACCTCCTGAGCTGTCACTTTCATTACTGCAGGCCTCTCGACACTGTCTTTCTCCCTTTTCCTCTGTCATCTTTTGCCACTTCCTACATGCTTTCCCAGAAGGTTCATTCCCCAAGAGGCAATTCTCAAGGCAATGCCCAGAATATATTCCCTGGAACTTAGTCAGACCATACCCCTCCTATGTTTAAGATTTTCCAATAGCCCCCATTTTTAGGATAAATTTCAAACTCATCTGTAAGACATCTGAGGCCAGAGAAACTTGTACCTGACTGGAAGCAGAAGGAATTATTTTTTCCCCTGGTCCTCATTAGCAGCAGCTAGAGAAAGAGAGGGAGAAGAAAGAGATGGAAAGAACATCCTCCCAGCCAGGAGTGACCCTCAGGCCATGGACAGGATGTAGAAACCTTCAAGTTGAGGAGGAAACTCCAGATAAGGGTCACTTGGTCTTTGCTCCTCAGAGCATAATCTAGGAAAATCTGCCAGCTCCTTTGCTTCAGTATGGCAAGGGAGAAACACAACAGTGTCTCATAGCTGATTTATAAATGGATGACAAAGGCTTCGAGATTAATTAGCATGCTGTCTAACTGACTCTGAATGTCCGGCCTGATGAGGCTAAAGCAGCTGAGAGGTCCTGGCTTCCTCCCCACTGCCCAGGGGCCTCCAGGGGCTGAGAGAACAAAGGAATCTGAAGAGATCTGTACATACAGATAAGGCTGGTGGAGCCCCCAGGTAGGAAATGAAGATATTTAAACTTAAAAAAAAAAAAAAAAAAAAAAAAAAAGATTTTAGTAGCAGTGCCCCACTCCCCAAATGCACACCAGGCCTGTCACACCTCTGCAGACACACCATATGCCCAGGACCAGAGCCCATCATACTCCAACAAAGCCTTGAAGGTAGTGTACCAGCCTCGCAAGCCTCTCCTACCATGGGGACCCAATCCTGGGAAGGAGGACAAAGAGAGGGGAGAAAATCCAGAAAGGTGGATATTTACCTGCCAAAAAAAATAATAATAATAATAAATGACCAAAATATGACTACCATTCACCCTTTTTAAATGAAACGAGGCTGGTGTGCCTTTTGTTAGCAACTTTCTATTTCCCCAAACCCTGTACCAGGTGGAAGGAAGTTAACATGCAAAATGAGATCAACTACAGAAAATAAGAAAGCTACATTTATTACACAGCTTCATTTGTATTTGTTTAAATATTGACTCTATTCATATGTAAATGATAAAAGGCCCACTGTGCCTCTATCAAACCCCAAAATACCACCTTCCTCAATTAGGAATGGTGAAGCAAACTGCCCACCCTCCTTCCCTCTATATTTAAACCTTAATCCAAGAAAGCAGACCCTAAAAAAACAAAGAAATGAACCAATCAGAATAACAACCAGATCACCAAACTTAAAAAGACTGACAAATGTGATCACATGATGATCAATGATTCGATCACCAAAAAATCTGTTTACACAATCCTTTCATACCAAAGAAATGAGAGCAAGTACCTGAGCATTAATTCTAAACTGGGAGCTCTGTGTGTGTGCGCATGCTCAGTCATGCCCAACTCTCTGTGACCCTATGGACTGCAAGACCACTGGGCTCCTCTGTCCATGGAATTTTCCAGGCAAGAATACTGGAGTGGGTTGCCATTTCCTACTCCAAGGGATCTTCCTGACCCAGGGATAGAACTGGAGTCTCTTGCATCTCCTGCATTAGCAGGCAGTTTCTTTACCGCTGCTCCAACTGGGAAGCTCACTTAGGGGCTCTATATACTTGATTTTATTTATTCTTCACCACAAACAAATGAGTTGAGTATAATGTCATTACCCCCAGTTTACAAACAAGGAACGAGGTCAGACGAAGTGAAATTGTCCAAAACCAACAAAGTCATTATTAGACAGCCAGCATTAAGCTCAGGTCTGTTTCTTTCTGAGTCCTGTGCCTGGATCCATTAGGCTTTTTTACTGCCTCTTCAATCAGATGCTCCTCTGATCTAAAGGGACCAGAACACTGTTGAGTATTCAGAGCAAGGTAGGCTAGGATATAAAGAGATACTTTAAATCACCACAAGATGAAAATTAGAGAATAGGTAAGGATATCAAGGAAGAAAGATTAACATAATTATATCATTTATTCATTCATTCATCACACGCTGGAGACACAGCAGCAGAGACACACCGTGTCATGTGCAAAGGGAGCGTCCGTACTTTCTGAGGAGACAGACAACGAGCAAACAAGTGAAATGGCCAATATGACTTCAGGTAATGAGAAATGCTATAAAATATTTAGCAATGATAAAGAATTATAGGGTTGCTGGTTTAACTAGAGTAGTCAAGAACAGAGTTCTAAATGAGATGAGGAAGGAAGCCCTGTGGGCATCTGGGGGCAGGGAAAGGATGTCTGAATGAGGACAGGGAGTAAGCCTTGCCTATAACTAGGGGAAGCACATTGAAAGCAGAGGGAAAAGAAGCCCTGAGACAGAAAGCTGGTGGCCAGAAGGGAGGCCAGTATAGCTAAAGAAAAGTGAATAAAGCAGGGACAGAAGTGATAGAAAATGTGCAAAGAACGACAGACAATGATGTCCGGACTATGGCCGCCCTTGCAGACCAGGATAAGGACTTGAGATTTCATTCTCGGTAAGACAGGAAGCCTTTGGAAGACAGGGAGTGGCGGATTCATCTTATATTTTCCATGGTTCCCTGTGAATACAGAAGGTGGAACACTGGCCATAGTCAGGTTAAGAGAGGACAGAAATCTTTTGAGAAGATGAAGTCAGTTCAATCTAGGAAAATGTAAGTTGAATTACTATGACTTACTTTGGGATATGTGTGGGATATACCTTGAAAGTATAGCTGACAGAACCTGCTAAGAGACTGAAGGTGAAGTGAACAATGAGAAAGAAAGTTCAAGACTAATCCCCAATTTTTTTTTTGGCCTGGGGAACTGGGTAAGTGGTAGCGCCATTCACTGAGATGAGAAAGAAGGGGAACAAGATGCGCAGGGATCAACAGTTATTATTTCAGACACACTGGATTTGAGATGGCTTTAGACATCCAAGGAGAGATATACAGTAGAAGATCGACACAAAAGTCTAAAAGTTGGGAGCTACTGGGACTAGAAATAAAAAATGTGGACATCCTCAGGATATAGATGGCATTTAAAGCTATGGGAATAGATAAAATCACCTAAGGAATGGCAGTAGTTAGATAAAAGAAGAGGTCTAAGAGCTGAATTCTGGAGCACTCCAACACTGAGAGGCCAGCGAAGGATGGGGCGGCAGAGAGGGATAAAGGAAAACTGATGGGGTAACAACAGCCGCTAAGTGCTAAACTCCCTTGGAGGCTATAAGGTTGCAAGGTGGTTTTACTGATTGCCATAATGAATATAAAATGTTAACGTGCATAAACTAACGAATCTCTTTCCTGCTAACCACAGAACTAGACTAGACATATGGTTAAAATATTGTGCATGTGTATGCATTCATGCACGCACGTGCACACACACACACACACACACACACACACACACACACTTCCTGATAGTGAAGATGGAAAAGGGTTTCTTAATTCTCTTCTCTCAGTTTTGGCAAAATTTGAGTATGAACCAACTTAAAAAGATGAGACCAAACTAATATTGCTGTTCAATTTGTAGCTGGAGCTCAGCATCGGTGCAACTCTCACTTGCAATTATACCCATGAGATGTTTGTATAGCAGCCCACATACACAATTTTTGAATAAATATGTTTTAAAGAATGTAATAACATTTCCAAAATGGCCTGCACTATTTTGACTAGTAGTTTCTTCAGCTCTGAAATTAACTTCAAATTCTTTAATTTCATATTTGAAAACAGACACCCGCTGAATGCTCTTCCCACATGCAATGAGCTCCTTTTTAATAATGCTGTCTGCTGTTTTCTGAAACAAAGATTAAAGAGTACAGTCAGAAACTTCCTAAATAACATTGATGAGATTAGTTTAATTTCTTCCCTGAAAGCAAAGATAAACAGACATTCATTCTCAGTCATTTTCTCTGTCCTAATGCAGCTCGAAGTTGTGTTTTCTTTTATCAACATTAGGGATAGACTCAGTCCTTGATCTGACATCTCAAATGTGTACCAGTCTTTTTTCTTGGAGAATGGAGCATTCAGGAAGTATAGCATGTTTCCAGACAGGAAAAATGTATATTAGTCTTTTATTTCTCCATTGTTTTTGGAAACTAAGAGATCATATTTTAGTCTTCACGCCTAACCATGAAAATACTAAAATAAATGACCAATAATAGGGTTAACTTCCCAAGAAGACCTAGGATATGACTCATAAAGGTGGCCCACAGAGTGAAGAGAGAGAAGGTACCCAAGTCAGCTTGCCAAAGGGCCCAGTCCACCCCTGACATCAGTGAAGGGGCAGATGTTACAGCCACAGCTTGAGCACAAATAGCAAAGCTTAATGAACTCACATTCTACATCATGATCATTTAAATCATCAGTATTCCTAATTTAATAGTTTCTGCATATTCAGTAACATCTTCTATGAGGCAGTGAAGCATTAAGAATCCTACTTAAATAACTAAGGAAAATATGGTTTAGCAGTCACCAGAGTATTATACTGGATTCAGAGAGTTCAAAGTATTATCCTACTCTCCTCTCATTTCATGAATGACACATCAAAAAGAGCATCCCTTTTCTATAATTAACGATGTCTTTGCTTCATTTTGTTTTGTTTCATGACCTGGAAGCTTTTCCTAACTTTATCTGAAATGCTGGGCTTTGTATGGAGATAGGGTGCTGATAACTGTGAGGTGTCCCAGTATCAGAGTGGTGTGAATGATATCATGTGGGCTCTGGAGGCAGATCTGAGGTCTCTGCTTTAGAAACATCTGTCAAGTAACTTAACCTCTATAAAATAGAGAGAGTAGCACCTTTCTCATTGATCATTGATTTGATGAGGATAAAATGAGACAAGAGGTACATTTAAACATTTATTTACATCCAACCTCATTTCATCAATGATCTAAAACAGTCAATTGATTACTGCACAAAACACAGAAGGCAACATAAATTTGTCAGAAGCCACCAATGTCCTCTTTTCTTAATCAGTCTTGGAATCAAAGCAAATCTTGAAGTTAAAGCAATTCAAATAGAATGCATTTGCATTTACACTCATAGATATGAAAGCTATAATCACCAATCTTAAACACCTCACACAAAACTCTGAGAACTCCACAAGGGTTTCATGCACTCAGCCTATGTGCATTCCTTTGGGACATAATGCTAGTGACAAAACAAGAAACCAAAAACAAGCACATCTGCACTCACTCTTGCCTAGACATATGGGGCTTTTTTTAAGGCGTGATATCTACCACTTGGAAGACAGTCAAAACAGCCACCAACAGGAACTGGCAAGGTGCAAGGTCCTTGGTGGCCTCTATTGTACTAAACAGTAACCCTTTAACTCTTTGATTATGAGAAATTTCGGCAGGTTGGAACAGTGACTTTTACCAACCACTAGGGAAATATTTCAACATTCTTACAACCAATGTGGTCATAGGACTACATATTAGTCATAAGAACAACTGCTCTGCAGGAAAAAGTTTTGACACAAGTTCTAGCTACATTATTGCACTCCCAAATCGCAGGAATAAATCTCAAAAGTATTGGGGGAGAATTTGGATGCTATGCCATACATGTTAGACAAGGACTGAAAATTACAGTGAATATATTTAGTATTTTAACCATAGGGAATTTGACCACTTTATGAATGCAAGTGATTATCCATGTCTCAACAAAATTTTCTTCCACCTGACTTCAAGCACTTTTCATTCCCTCATTCTCAAAGGCTGAGCGAGTGGACCTATCACACATGAGAAAAGAAAAAAAAAGGTGTTTAACGATAATCTAAATTATTCTACTGGCCTTTTGCACTTTGCCTGAGTGAAAAACACTCCCTTCTATCAACCAGATTCTAAATCAGCAATTTTTAGAAATGTGGCTTTGAATACACAAAAGTAAAATTGCAAAATAGGATATTTCTAACAATATTCATTACAGAGTCCTTTAAATTATGAGACACACACTTGACCCTTAATAGTTATCTATCCAAGATTAGCTATAATTACTCTCTTAAATCTAAAACAGAAAAAGATGGGTCATTAAAGTACCAAACAGCTAATTGATATTAAAAAAGAGAAAAAGAGAAGGTTCTAGGAAATAATCAAGATCTATACACCTAATTGCCCTTTACTTTTAAACTTGGAGGATTAATTTCTACTTGTATGATAATTATTCATCAAAGAATCCATTAAGAGATTATTAAAAGAGTGATGGTTTTATCTGGAAAACCCATCAATTCTTACCTAGCTACTGAGATTCTTAACAGAAGGCAAAGACAAAATCAAGATTCAAGTTATATCTAGAGGACATCAGACAGACCCCAGGAGACAGTGGTGGAAGAAAGAATACTTCCCAAGTCTGCCTCTAATTGGGCAACTTATTTAACTTCCTGTTGCAGTGTATCAACTATAAAACGAAGGGACATATTACTCAGCCATTAAAAAGAATACATTTGAATCGGTTCTATTGAGATGGATGAAACTGGAGCCCATTATGCAGAGTGAAGTAAGCCAGAAAGAAAAACACCAATACAGTATACTAATGCATATATATGGAATTTGAAAGATGGTAACGATAACCCTATATACGAGACAGAAAGAGAGACACAGATGCATAGAACAGTCTTATGGACTCTGTGGGAGAAGGTGAGGGTGGGACAATCTGAGAGAATAGCATTGAAACATGTATATTATCATGTGTGAAACAGAACACCATTCCAGGTTCGATGCATGAGACAAATGCTCAGGGCTGAGGCAATGGGATGACCCAGAGGGATGGGATGGGGAGGGAGGTGGGAGGGGAGTTCAGGATGGCGAACACATGTAAACCCATGGCTGATTCATGTCAATGTATGGCAAAAACCACTACAATATTGTAAAGTAATTAGCCCCCGACTAAAATAAATTAATTAATTTAAAAAAAAAAAGAGTGAAGGAAAAAAAAACCCTGAAGGGACCAATACCTTAAGGATCTAGCATACTGCATGCTACCTGATAGATGCAAGACAAATGATAGCTGTCTTTGCAAAAGACTGTATGATAGTTGGAGAGTCTGATGACCACTGACACAGTGGTTGGGCCAGACAAGACAGTATCCACCCACTGTGGTCAAATGGGTAATACAAAGAGGTTTACTCAGAACAACTTAAATTCAGTTGAGAAGGAGCATTTGCAAGAAAATTAAGACAACATATTTTCTAATTGCTACATGAGAAGAGCAGACAATTGTTGCAGGAATGTCTCCAAAAGAAGAGATCTCTCTCCTGTGCAACATGGAGAAGGCCCACAAAGAAGGTTGTATTGGACTTTAAGGAAGAATAAGCCTTTCCTTAAGTGGATTAGGGCAGAGGAGAAAGATGGTATACCAACGGTCATCTGCCAAGACAGAAGTATATACAGTATACTCCCAAATGCTGAAAACTGATAGAGCCTCAAATTTTCCTAAAGCCTCCAAAACCATTTGACTCTTAACTACTGAACCTTTCTCTACCAAACATCTAGAGAAAAATTAACGCTTACCCTTCTCAAACTATTCCAAGATTTTCAGAGGAAGGAATACTTCCTAACTCATCCTATGAGGCCAGAATTACCATGATATCAAAATCAGATGAAGATATAACAAAAAATGAAAACTACAGGCCAATATCACTGATGAACATAGACGCAAAAAATCCTCAAGAAAGTATTACCAAGCTGAATCTATCAAGACACTAAAAAGATCATATACCATGATAAAGTGGGATTTATCGCTGGAATGAAGAATTTTTTTAATAGTTTCAAATCAATGTGATAAATCACATTATCAAATTGAAGAATAAAAATCATATGATTGCCTTAATAGATGCAGAAAAATCTCCTGATAAAATTCAACAGCCTCTTAAGATTAAAAAAAAGAAAAACTCAGAAAGTGGTTATAGAGGAACCATACCTAAAAATAATACAGATATGTTCAAAAAACTACTAGAGCTCATCAACAAATTCAGTAAAGTTGCAGAATATTAAAGCAATATACAGAAATCTATTGCATTTCTCTATACTAACAACAAACTATCAGAAAGAGAGATTAAGAAAACAATTCCATTTACAATCACATCAAAAGTATAAAATATCTAGAAATAAACCTACCTAATGAGGTAAAAGGCCATACTAGGAAAACTATATACACCAATAAAAGAAATTGAAGACAACACAGATGAAAAGACAGCCTGTTCACGGCATGGAAAAACCAATATGTTAAAGTGGTCATATTATTCAAGGCAGCCTCCAGATTTAGTGCAATGCCTATCAAATTACCAATGACATTTTTCACAGAACTAAAAGAAATAGTTTTAAAATTTGTAAGGAAATACAAAAGACCCCAAATAAACAAAACAATCTTGAGAAAGAGAAGACACCTGGAAGTATCATACTCTGACTACAAAGTCACAATCTTCAAAACAGTATAATATTGACACACAAACAGATACATAGGCCAATGGAACAGAAGAGAGAACCCAGAAGTAAACCCATACACTTGCAGCCAATCTACAACAAAGGAGGCAAGAAGGTACGATGGAGAAAGGATGGTCTCTTCAATAAGTGGTGGGTGCTGGGAAAACTGGATCGCTACATGTAAAAGAATGAAATTAGACATTATTTCACACCATATACAAAAATAAACTCAAAATGATTAAATACCTAAGCCTAAGATATGATATCATAAGACTCCTAGAAGAAAGCATAGACACAACACTCTTTGACATAATCATAGCAATATTTTTTGGATCTGTCTCCTAAAGCAAAGCAAATAAAAGCAAAAATGATCAGATGGGATATAATGGAATTTAAAAGCTTTAGCACAGCAAAGGAATCCACCAAAACAAAAAGACAACCTACCAAATGACAATTATCCAAAAGAGACAAATATCCAAAATATATAAATAGCTCATATAAATCAAAATCAAAATATCAACAAAAAATGGACAGAAAATCTGAATACACATTTTTTTCCAAGAAGCTTGCCAACAAGCACATGAAAAAACACTAAATGTCATTAATCATCATAGAAATGCAAATCAAAGCCAAAAGAGATATCATTCCACACGTCAGAATGGCTATTACCAAAAAGAACACAAAAAAATGTCATCAAAGATGCAGAGAAAAAGGAACCCTCAACCCTAGTACTCTGTTCATAGGAATATAAACTTGGGCAACCACTGTGGAAAACATAATAGAGGTTTATAAAAAAAAAAAATAGAGTTACCATATGACCCAGTGACTATAGCCATGAAATCAGAAGGTTCTTGCCTCTTAGAAGGAAAGCTACGACAAACCTAGACAGCATATTAAAAAGCAGTGACATTGCTTTGCCGACAAAAGGCCTGTATAGTCAAAGTTATGGTTCTTCCAGTAGTTATGTATGGATATGAGAGTTGGATCATGAAGAAGGCTGAGAACCGAAGACCTGATGCTTTCAAACTGTGATGCTGGAGAAGACTCTTGAGAGTCCCTTGGACTGCAAGGAGATCAAACCAGTGATTCCTAAATGAAATCAACTCTGAATATTCATTGGAAGGACTGATGTGAAGAGCCGTCTCATTGGAAAAGACCCTGATGCTAGAAAAGATAGAAGGCAAAAGAAGAGGGAGGCAGAGGATGAGATGATTGCATAGCATCACCGATTCAATGGCCGTGAACTTCAACAAACTCCAGGAGAGAGTGAGGGACAGGGAAGCCTGTCATGCTGCTATCCATGGAGTCGCAAAGAGTTGGACAGGACTCAGCAACTGAACAACAACAATAACAAGACCCAGTGATTCCACTCCGGGGTGGAATACCTCCAAATAAGCCTCCCTAATTAAAAAAGAGATGGTTGGATGGCATCACCGACTGGATGGACATGAGTTTGAGTAAGCTCCAGGAGTTGGTGATGGACAGGAAAGCCTGGCATGCTGCAATCCACAGGGTCACAAAGAATCAGACACGACTGAGTGACTGTACTGAAACTGAATTCCAAAAGATACCTACGCATCCCAATATTCATATCAGCATTATTTAAAATTGCCAAGATATGAAAGCAACCTAAGTACCCATAAACAGATGAATGAATAAAGAAGATATGGTATATATAACACATGGAATAGGACTCAGCCTTGAAAAAGAATGGGATTTCCTATTTCAACAACATGGATGGACTTGTAGGGTATTATGCTTAATGAAACACATCAGAAAAAGACCAATACTATATATCACTCAAATATCGAATGTAAAACAATAAAACAAACTAGTGAATATAACAAAAAAGAAACAGACTCCCAGATATAGAAAACAAACTAATGGTTACCAGTTGGGAGAGTTAAGGGGGGAAAGGACAAGGTAGGGGTAGGAGATAAAGAGATACAAACTACTACATATAAAATAAATAAGCTGCAGGGATATACTGTACAGCACAGAGACTATAGCCAGTATTTCATAATAAGTATAAGCGGAGTATAACCTTTGAAAATTATAAATCACTATGTTGTATAACTTAAACTTACATAATTGTGAATATCAAAAAGCATTGTAAAATAATAGTTACTAAATACGTACATGCACTATTTTTAATCTTTAGTTAGGATCCTTATTTCTTCTTAATGTAAAGATACTCTTAGTATTAGGAAATATCATTTTGAGTTGCCTCTGATGAAAACAGAAAATAGTTTTATTGATGGCAATTATCAGTTGATGATTGTTTCATATATTTATAATTGATCCATATATGTCATCTTCGGTTAAGTAATGCAACTCCTCCTTTTCTAAAAACAATCTCAAAATGAATCAATAGGTATTTATGTATCATTTGCCACAAGATCTAACTCCTAATTTCAAGAGATGTACAGTCAAGATAGAGTAAAAAGTTATCAATCATTAAACTCGGAGCAGGGCTGAACAGGGTATAAGTAAGTAAAAAATTACAAACAGAAGTAAATGCAGTAACAATAATACAGCCAATGAAATACATTTTCTAAAAATAAGCCACTGTCCATTTAAACTATCTAAGTTAATCGTATAAAAAGGAAAGAGGTTTTAGAAACTGGAAGAAAATGAGTAACTGAAAAATCTGAAAGGGTAAAGAATAGAAAAAACAATTTGCACTCACAGAGACATTTGACAGTAGAGAAAGAAAACATTGCAGTATCTTATTGAAATTCTATTTTCAAATACCTTAAGGTTAGTGAAACTCAAAACACTGTAATGCACTATCTATGTAAGCTGAATAATAAAGGCAGAGGTAAAGAATCCCCAAGAGGAAATGAAAAAATGAAGTGTGAGTACTTGAAAAAACACATTCAGAAGATCACTGTGGGCCGAATTTAGTCGTTTGCTTAAGTTCCCCATTTTATTCATTTTCAACAGAAAAAAATGTTAATTACAGGATGCAGCTAATTATCTCTCTTTTAACTTAATGTACTAAAAATTTTACATAAAAAATTTCATTTGTCAAAAGCCAAACATCTGCACCCTTGATTACGGCCCTACTATTGAGACTCTGGTTTTTCAGGTACCATATGTCACAGTATTTCACTTCAGCTCAATCTTTGTTTATGCACATGGTGGGGCAGGGGGTGTCTGGTTGTGTGTGTGTGTGTACACTCACACAAGGGTGCACAAGGAAGAAAAAGGCATCTGGTATCTAGGAAAAAGAAAAGGAGCAGAAGGCCTGGTAGGAAAAGCAATCAGATTTGTATGTGAACAGAAACTCAGCCACACACACAACCACTCACAGTTGCCAACAATGACACCCTGTGAGGTCACAACTTAGAGCTTGTGTAATATATTTACAAAAACATAAGAGGAGGCAAGAGCAATAAGAAGACTTTTTAAAGGAATGTTTTAATGTATAATTATTCTATAAATAAAAAGGGGCAAAGCAAAAGGAAAAAAGATAAAACATATATGCTCCAAACAAAAATAAATTCTAAACAAAGTTTTCATCAAATACATAACCCAGTCCTCCCTCACCTGGTTTCACCCACACACCCATATGTCCCCCTCAGGATCTTCCTGGCTTTCCCTGCCTCAATTAATTTAGATTGCCAGCATGTGTGCCTCATCCTATTATGAAGGCTTAATCTTTCTTCTCTAGATTTAAATAAGACAACCCAGCAAAGAACAATGGGCCTGGAGTCAGGGGACCCAAGTTATGGCCACAGCTTTTCTTCTAATTAGTTATGCAACCTGGTCCAATTTACTGCACACCTGCCTTCTGAAAGGCAAGAGTGGCTCCTCTCCGGTTTCAGTCTCCAACCTGAAAGGTAAGGACTAGAAGCCTGCCCTCTCTCAGGTTCCATAAAGCTCCTGCAGAGAATTGGATGCAAGTCAGTGACCCTACTGCCACCTCTTATCTGACCCCGTGAGCTCTGTATCCCAGGGCAGCTGGAAGAGAAAGCCAAGAAAAGAGGTGCATGCTGTGCTAAACCACTTCAGTCGTGTCTGACTCTGCAGCCCCATGGACTGTAGCCCACCAGTTCCTCTATCCATGGGGATTGTCCAGACAAGAATACTGGAGTGGGTTGCCATGCCCTCCTCCAGGGGATCTTCCCAACCCAGGTCTAGGGATTGCAGGCAGACTCTGTACCATCTGAGCCACCAGGGAAACCCTCCATATATATGAAACAAAGGTAAATCAGTCCTCAAATTTTGGCTCCTCTAGCCTGCTTTGTGCTAAGAATCACTGGGCACACTCTGGAAGATCTTTTTTTTTTTTTTCAGCATAAGATATGCTTCTTGTCTTCAAAGACAATGTACCCTTAAAGAGCTTACTATCTAGTTAAAAGAAAACTCTAATACACATGAAAGAAAAGAGAGAGCAGGGAAGACTCACACTGAAGTGATGGATATTTGAGAAGGGAGAACTTCATATTACAATTAGCTAACAAAGACTTCATAGTAAGATTTCACTCACTCAACTATTTACTGACTGCACAATTTGTGTCAGGTGCAGAAACAGGCATAGTTTCTGCTCTCCTGGAGCTTATAATCTAGTAGGAAACAAACACCTATTAGAAAGGTCCGTGCTCCAACACGAGAGATAAAAAGGGGAAAGAATCTACTTAGGGAACTCAGAGAACACTTCCCAGAAGGGAAACTAACACTAAAATATAAGACCAGAAAGGCATTAGGCAGGTGAAGTGGAAGTGGCAAGGCTATTCGAGACTGAGGATATAGCATGTGCAAAGGCCCTGTGGTAAGTAGGTGCTTAGCACATCTGAGGACAGGAAAGTAGGCCACATAGCTAGCATACAGAGAACAAGGAATACAAACGATGCTCAGGAGGAAGTCAACACCAAGCATGCTGAGTGCTGTAGGCCAGGTTAGCACTTTCACTTTGAGATGAAAACATCTTCAGACGGAATGTCTAACAGCTGTGTGGGGAAAGGAATGGAACAAGAGTAGATATGGGGAGGTGTTTAAGAGACAACTTCAACAGATCTGATTAGAAACGATAACAGCATGTTAGGCCCAGGTGGTAGCCATGGAGATGGATGAGATAAAGATAAGCAAATCTGCTGATGAAGTGGATATGAGGGTGTGAAAAATTGAAGTGGCCCAGAGCAGCTCCTGGGTTTTTGATGTGCTTAACAGAATGAATGACAGTGCCATTAACTGAGAAGGGAACACAGGAAAGGCTACTTGAGGACAGGATGATAAATGCCAAATGCCCTTGAAAGGGTAAGATGAGGACTTTGAATTTAAAGAACTAAAGGTTATTAGAGAACTTAGCCATTTTTGTCTGTTTGCAGGTAACATGGCTTTTATCTTTTTTTTTGCTTTCTATTGAAGTATAGTTAATTTACAATACTGTATTAACTTCAGGTCTACAGCAAAATGATTCAGTTATACACACATACACACCACATTTATATATACTCTTGTTCTTTTTATTTTCCACTATAGGTTATTATAAGATACTGAATACGTGTTGATATTCTACATTCAGACCTTAGCCACTTGCAGTGGAGGGAGAGGTCAGGTGATACAGAAGAATGGGCTGAGGAGCTGGAAATCAGGAAGTGCAGGGAACCTGATCTCCATTCTGCAAGTCTTCACTTGTCTGTGAGCATCTTTGTGGTTCCTATGTCATGTCCACTCATACAACACACAAGAACAAAGGACGGACACCTTTCAGATATTTTCTAGAAACCAGTACTCTCTCCCTGGAACAACCAAAAAACGTAAGAAAAGGGCTAAGTTCAATTATTGTCATCTGAAATAAAGCATGAAATGATCTTCCTTTATCCCCTCTCTATACTCATCTCTCTATCGTTCTCTCTTGTCTGTCTCTCTCGCTTTGTCTCTCTCTCTCACACACACACAAACACATACACACAACACCTTTCAGTGTAACTGTCTCTAAATATCTCATATCTTTCTACTGACAACTGCAGGCTACATCTCTGTAAGTATGAACTCAAGAAAGCGGCATGTATCTTCTGCTAAAGGAAGTGGCCCACGACACACGCTTAGCTCTGGGAGAGCGTCCAGGTTTTGCACCTAGCATCTGAGGCTGTGAGGTTCTTTCTGGCACTCAGTCCTTCACTGTCCACCTCCACAAAACCGTGACAACATGCTGACAACAGAGGCTGGCCATCGAGGAACATTCTTTCCTCAATTAAGACTCTGTTTTTATCCTCTGGTGTACAGAGGAATTGTTATCATTCACCTGGTTGGGGGAACTAAAGTTACTCTCTCCTTGCTGTTTAAGGCCACACATGATTCTTGTTCTCCTTTTCCTATATTTTATTTCTTTAATGTTTACTGAAGTATAGTTCCTTTGCAATGTTGTGTCAGTTTCTACTATACTGTGAAATGAATCAGTCATACATACACCTATAGTCCCTCACCTTTGCTCTTCTTTCCAATTCAGGTCACCACAGAGCATCAAGTAGAGTCCCTGTGCTAAACAGTATGTTCTCATTAGTCCTCTAATTTATACACAGTATCAACAGTGGATATGTGTCCATCCCAATCTCCCAATTCCTCCCACCTCTCCTTCCCCCCCGTTTGTATCCATACATTTGTTCCCTATATCTGTGCCTCTGTTTCTGCTTTGCAAATAAGATCATTTATACATTTTTCTAGATTTCACACACATGTGCTAATATGTGATATTTGTTCTACATGTTTCAAGAACACTTGCTTATCTTTTTTCCTAGGATGCTGACCCACATAGGTCTGACAGCAGAATACCATACATATGAGTTTTCTAAATATCTTGGTTATTGTAACACTTTATTATGCTGAACAGTCCAAGTCAGTGAGAAATTTTTAGAAAACCTGGGACACAAATCCTGGAAAAGTCTGAAGCTGACCTAACATTGCCAGAGGGACTGGTGACTTCTCATGATTCTCTTTGCTATGGTTTGACTGTAAAGTCAAATCTGCTCATTAATCATAGAAATATATTAACCACACTAATATTTAGCATGTTTTCCTTTCCTCCACTTGTTCTGGTTTCCTAGTACTAGATTTCTATTTACCAGCACTGCCTTTTAATAAGAGAAGTCAGAAACTCTGTTGTCAAAGAGGTATAAATACATAAATGATATAAATACAGAAATTAACCAACCAATCAACACGTCTACCCAGAGTTGGATACTATGTTCCAAGTTATTGCTACAGTAACATCAGGTCACTTCTGTTCTATCACCTGGACATGTAGATATGGAGACATCTCCCAGTGCAGAGAAAATCAGGAGTCTACTGCTATTTCTGCTTTATTGACTATGCCAAAGCCTTTGACTGTGTGTATCACAATAAACTGTGGAAAATTCTGAAAGAGATGGGAATACCAGACCACCTGACCTGTCTCTTGAGAAACCTGTATGCAGGGTAGGAAGCAACAGTTAGAACTGGACATGGAACAACAGACTGGTTCCAAATAGGAAAAGGACTACGTCAAGGCTGTATGTTGTCACCCTGCCTATTTAACTTCTATGCAGAGTACATCATGAGAAACGCTGGGCTGGAAGAAACACAAGCTGGAATCAAGATTGCTGGGAGAAATATCAATAACCTCAGATATGCGGATGACACCACCCTTATGGCAGAAAGTGAAGAAGAACTAAAGAGCCTCTTGATGAAAGTGAAAGAGGAGAGTGAAAAGTTGGCTTAAAGCTCAACATTCAGAAAACTAAGATCATGGCATCTGGTCCCATCACTTCATGGGAAATAGATGGGGAAACAGCGGAAATAGTGGCTGACTTTATTTTTTTAGGCTCCAAAATCACTACAGATGGTGATTGCAGCCATGAAATTAAAAGACACTTACTCCTTGGAAGGAAGGTTATGACCAACCTAGATAGCATATTTAAAAAGCAGAGACATTACTTTGCCAACAAAAGTCCGTCTAGTCAAGGCTATGGTTTTTCCAGTGGTCATGTATGGATGTGAGAGTTGGACGGTGAAGAAAGCTGAGTGCCGCAGAATTGATGCTTTTGAACTGTGGTGTTGGAGAAGACTCTTGAGAGTCCCTTGGACTGCAAGGAGATCCAATCAATCCATCCTAAAGGAGATCAGTCCCGGGTGTTCATTGGAAGGACTGATGTTGAAGCTGAAACTCCAATACTTTGGCCACCTCATGCGAAGAGTTGACTCATTGGAAAAGACCCTAATGCTGGGAGGGATTGGGGGCGGGAGGAGAAGGGGACGACAGAGGATGAGATGGTTGGATGGCATCACTGACTCAATGGACATGGGTTTGGGTAAACCCCGGGAGTTGGTGATGGACAGGGAGGCCTGGCGTGCTGCAATTCATGGGGTCACAAAGAGTCGGACACGACTGAGTGACTGAACTGAACTGAACTGCGATTAGGGAACCACCAGGAAGGACTGGTTATTGTTCAGTCTCTAAGTTGTGTCCAACTCTTTGTGACCCCATGAATTGCTACATGCTAGGTTTCCCTGTCCTTCACTATCTCCCTGAGTTTGCTCACACTCATGTCCACTGAGTCAGTGATGCCATCCAACCATCTCATCCTCTGTTGTCCCCTTCTCCTCCTGCTTTCAATCTTTCCCAGCATCAGGGTCTTTTCCAATGAGTCAGCTCTTTGCATTAGATGGCCAAAGTATTGGAGCTTCAGCTTCAGCATCAGTCCTTCCAATGAGTATTCAGGGTTGATTTCCTTTTGGATTGACAGGTTTGACCTCCTTGGAGCCCAAGGGACTCTCAAGAGTCTTCTGCAGCACCATGGTTCAAAAGTATCAAATCTTCAGCACTCAGTCTTCTTTATGGTCTGACTCTCACATCCGTACATGACTACTGGAGAAACTACAGCTTTGACTATATAGATATATGTCAGCAAAGTGATGTCTCTGCTTTTTAATATGCTATCTAGGTTTTTCATAGCTGTTCTTCCAAGGAGCAAGTGTCTTTTAATTTTGTGGCTGCAGTCACCATCCACACTGATTTTGGAGCCCAAGAAAATGAAATCTGACACTGTTTCCACATTTTCTCCATCTGTTTGCCATGAAGTGATGGGACCGGATGCCATGATCTTAATTTTTTGAATGTTGAGTTTTAAGCCAGATTTTTCACTCTCCTCTTCCACCTTCATCAAGAGGCTCTTTAGTTTCTCTTTACTTTCTGCCATTAAAGTGGTATCATATCTGCATATCTGAGGCTGTTGATATTTCTCCTGGCAATTTTGATTCCAGCTTGTGATTCATCCAGTCTGGCATTGACATGATGTACTCTGCATATAAGTTAAATAAGGTGACAATATACAGCTTTTGCATACTCTTTCCCAAATTTGAACCATTGTTCCATGTCCAGTCCTAACTGTTGCTTCTTTTCCTGCATACAGGTTTCTCAGGAGGCAGGTAACATAGTCTGGTATTTCTATCTCATCAAGAATATTCTACAGTTTGCTGTGATCCACACAGTCAATGGCTTTAAAATAGTCAATGAAACAGAAGTAGACTTTTTTTGAATTCCTTTGCTTTTTCTAGGATCCAGCTATCAGATTAGCAATCTAATCTCTGGTTCCTCTGCTTTTTCTAAATCCAGCAGTGGGACAGCCAGGGCACAGGCATGTCATCCAGCTACACTGAGCAGCTGAAGGGCATGTCTCTGCTAGTTAGGAAAGCATTGTAGCTAAAAAATTTCTCTTCCACTTACTGGTTGTACCTGAAGCTCCATCACCTCTCTCTCTGGTAATTTTCATGACTATTACAATGCAAACACACTTATCCAGGTATCATGAGTGAAGAATTTAACAGCCAATTTTGCTTTGACAAAAGGCTCCTCTTACCTTCCACAAGAGGTAAGAACAGACAGTGTGACATAGAAAGGAAGAGAAAGAAAGAGGCTAAAATCAGAAAGCTCCATCGGAGCACCTTGCCCACTGTTCTTTGGACCAGCCCTATTGCAGTTGTTAGTAATCAAACAGTTCCGGAATAGCAATCAACAAGGAAAGAGACCATGGCCTCTACATTGAGCATAGCCCTTTAGGAAAGAGAGGATGGGTCAGATACACCTCCTTCAGTATTGTTGGGGACTCAGGTTTATTTGGGAACTACAACAAATGTACAAAACAATTTTAAGCCTCAGAAGACAACAATGTATTCTCTCAATTCTAATGCTAGGGCTTTGGCTTCTTAACCTGAGGAAATTTATGGAACAGAGCCTCTCTATTTCATGTCTGAAATGTCTATTTCATTTCCTGATATCTGTTTCACTTCTGTACATTTAAATAATTATAAATGACTTTGTATTTCAGAAAAGGGATTGCCTGGTGGCTCAGAGGTTAAAGCGTCTGCCTGCAATGTGGGAGACATAGGTTCGATCCCTGGGTTGGGAAGATCCTCTGGAGAAGGAAATGGCAACCCACTCCAGTATTCTTGGCTGGAAAATCCCATGGACAGAGGAGCCTGGTGGGCTACAGTCCACGGGGTTGCAAAGAGTTGGACACGACTGAGCGACCTCACTTTTGTATTTCAGAAAGTCTACTTCAGAGTATATAAGTTCATAAGTAAAAGGATGAGACTAACATTCCTTCCTGCATCTGTGCAAGGCACTGGAGAACCCATGGTAGGCATAACAATGCCTCCCCCCACACCACCAGCATGTCCATATATTAATCTCCAGCATCTGTGAATATGGTACCTCACCCTGCAAAAGGACATTGCAATGGTCAGGATTTTGAGATGGGGACATAGTCCTGGGTTCTCAAGGTTGTCATTGTTACTGTTCAGTCATTAAGCTGTGCCAACTCTTTGCAACCCCGTAGGCTATAGAACACCAGACACCTCTGGCCTCCACTATCTCCCTGAGCTTGATCAAATTCATGTTCATTGAGTCCGTAATGCTGTCTAACCATCTCATCATATGCTGCCTCCTTCTCCTTTTGCCTTCAATCTTTCCCAGCATCAGGGTCTTTTCCAATGAGCCAGCACTTTGCATCAGGTATTGGAGCTTCGACTTCAGCATCAGTCCTTCCAATGAGTATTCAGGGTTGATTTCCTTTAGGACTGACTGGTTTGATCTCCTTGCATTTCAAAGGACCTTCAAGAGTCTTCTCTGGCACCACAATTTGAAAGCATAAATTCTTTGGTGCTCAGCCTTCTTCATGGTCCAGCTCTCACATCCATACATGACTACTGAAAATACCATAACTTTGACTATACAGACTTTTGTCAGCAAAGTGATATCTCTGCTTTTTAGTATACTGTCTAGGTTTGTCATAGCTTTCCTTCTAAGGAGCAGACATCTTTTAATTTTATGGCTGCACTCACCATCTGCAGTGATTTTGAAGCCCATCTCTTTTTGGTATGATTTATAAAAGGTGTTGGGAGGCATCATAGAACCGGTCAACATAAGCTTCTTTGGCATCAGTGGTTGGGACATAGACTTGGATTACTGTGATGTCGAATGGTTTGCCTTGGAAATGAACCAAGATAATTCTGTCATTTTTGAGACTGTATTAAAATATTTCACTTCATATGCTTTTGTTGACTATGAGGGCTACTCCATTCTTCTAAGGGATTTTTGTCCATTTTTGTAGATTCAGTGTTCATCTGAACTAAATTCTCCCAGTATGGCAGAAAGCAAAGAGGAACTAAAGAGCTTCTTGATGAAAGTGAAAGAGGAGAGTGAACAATCTGGCTTAAAACTCAACATTCAAGAAACTAAGATCATGGCATCCAGTCCCACCACTTCATGTGAAATAGACGAGGAAAATGTGGAAACAGTGTTAGATTTCATTTTCTTGGGCTCCAAAATTAATGCGCATGGTGACTGCAGCCACGAAATTAAAAAATGCTTGCTCCTTGGAAGAAAAGCTATGACAAACCTAGACAGCATACTAAAAAGCAGAGATATCAGTTCACTAACAAAGGTCAATATAGTCAAAGCTATGGTTTTAGTTGGACCATAATGAAAGCTGAGCACCGAAGAAGTGATGCTTCTGAACTGTGGTGTTGGAGAAAACTCTTGAGAGTCCCTTGGACTGCAAGGAGATCCAACCAGTCCATCCTAAAGGAGATCAACCCTGAATATTCATTGGAAGGACTGATGCTGTCACTGAAACTCTAACACCTTGACCACCTGATGTGAAGAGCTGACTCATTAGAAAAGACCCTGATGCTGGGAAAGACTGAAGGCAGGAGAAGAAGGGGAAGACAGAGGATGAGATGGTTGGATGGCATCACTGACTCAATGGACATGGGTTTGGGTGGACTCCAGGAGTTGGTGATGGACAGGGAGGCCTGGTGCGCTGTGGTTCATGGGGTTGCAAAGAGTCAGACATGACTGAGCGACTGAACTGAACTGAACTGAACTGAACAGGTATGAAGTAATATCATATATGTAGTAGTCATATATGGATGGCAGAGTTGAACCATATAGAAGGCTGAGCACTGAAGAATTGATGATTTTGAACTGTGGTGTTGGAGAAGACGCTTGAGAGTCCCTTGGACTGCAAGGAGATCCAACCAGTCCATCTTAGAGATCAGTCCTGAATATTCATTGGAAGGACTGATGCTGAAGCTGAAACTCCAGTACTTTGGCCACCTGAGGTGAAGAACTGACTCACTAGAAAAGACCCTGATGCTGGGAAAGATTGAAGGTGGGAGGAGAAGGGGACAACAGAAGATGAGATGGTTGGATGGCATCACCGACTCAATGGACATGAGTTTGAGCAAGCTCTGGGAGCTGGTGATGGACAGGAGAGCCTGGCATGCTGCAGTTCATGGGGTATCCAAGAGTCGGACATTACTAAGCAACTGAACTGAACTGAACTGATTCTTGTCCATTTTAGTTCACTGATTCCTAAGATGTCGATGTTCACTCTTGCCATTTCTTGCTTGACCATGTCCAATTTACCTTGATTCATGTACCTAACTTTCCATGTTCCGGTGCAATATTGTTCTGTACAGCATCAGACTTTACTTTCACCACCAGACACATCCACAACCGAGCATCATTTCCTCTTTGGCCCAGCCTCTTCATTCTTTCTGGAGCTATTAGTAACTGCTCTCTGCTCTTCCCCAGTAACATATTGGACTCCTTCTGACCTGGGGGGCTCATCTTCCAGTGTCATACATTTTTGCCTTTTCATACTGTCCATGGGATTCTCCAGGCAAGAATACCAGAGTGGGTTGCCATTTCCTCCTCCAGTGCACCATGTTTTTGTTAGAACTCTTCACTATGACCTGTTCATCTTGGGTGGCCCTGCAAGGTATGACTCTTAGCTTCATTGAGTAATGCAAGCCCCTTTGCCACAACAAGGCAATGATAAATGAGGGGGTTATCAAGGTGGACACAATCTAATCATAGGAGTCCTTAAAAGCAGAGAACCTTCACTGGATGGGTTAAAGAGATGAGAGGGAAGAAGGAGGGAGACTGGAAATATCAGTGACTGAATTGCTGTTGCTGGGTTTGAAGACAGCAGAAGGGGAGTGAGTGAAGAAAAGCAGGCAGTCTCTGGAAACTGGAAGGGGCAAGGAAAAAAATTATGTCCTGCACCCTCCAGACAGGAACACAGCCCTGCCTAGACCTTGGTTCTAGCCCAGTGAAACCCATGTCAAACTTTTGACCTAAAGACCACTAAGATAATAAATGTGTTCGATAAACTTAAGTCATCAGGTTTGCAATCATTCTTATGGCAGCAATGGAAAACTAACTTGTTTTCCTTTACATTTTGAAATCTGTAAAATGGGAGCAATTCTCTTTTCATTTTTCTTTTACATCATTATAAAATTAAGAAGCAAATATGAGATGAAGATTGTTTAAAGAAAAGAGCCTGAGTAGGAAGAAACAGTATTGAAAATTTTCTTCATTGTACCTCCTTTTCCTAAATTTTACAGGACCCAGTCAATCAGAAAGTAAACCAGAAACCTAATATATCTTAACAGTTTCATGGCATCCCCAGGTAATCAGAGGCAATCTTTCATATTGATCATAATATAAAACTAGTTGAGTTATAGAGACACATATCTTGTCAGTTCTTTGGCAAATGTAAAGCCTCCCTTGGAAAAATACAGTAATGAAATATTCTCAAAGTCAGTATGCAGATCTCCAACTGCTAGGCAAGTTAATGAGATGCATAGCTTGGGACTTAGCATGCATCTCCAGCACTGGTTCTGCATAAGAAACACAGCTGATTCTGATCTCATCACCTTATCCATTTTTTAGAGAGGCATCTATCAGCAAAGAGAAGACACTCCATGTATTAAAAGTTTCCACATCCTCCCTGAGCTATCAGATACAGGACAGCAGGCCATGTATTAGAGTTTGCAAACCTAATAAAATATTTTGCAAGTAACATATTTAATCAGTCAAACACTGATTATATTTGGTATATTCAAAATATCAAAGCTCAGCCACACAAAATGGTTTGTCAGCATGCCAGGAACAGCCCTTTGAAAGAAGTAACTTTGGGGTTTATATATTAGATAGGGCTCCCAAAAATGAGCTTCCAAGTTAGCAGAAACTCATTTTGTGGATATGAACCAAAAAAAAAGGATCTTAGCCTCATACGGTATCCAATCATCAGAATATGTTTATAAATAACAAAAGAATACTAAATCTACAATTAATATTTATATAATTTTTAAGAAAGAAAAGCAGAAAAGGGACAAAATATGTCAAAAGCAACTATCTTTATTGGCTGCTACATTGTACCTTCAGGAAAGTTTCTTAATTGCTTTTCACCTTGGTTGCCTCTTGTGTAATAGTATTTTTAAAGCATAAAATAGCATGTAGTAGCATTTTAAAAACCATTCAAAATAGCCTTTGAATTTTGGGATCTGCTTCTAAGTCCTCTTCTCACTCCATTTTTCCTCCTGTCACACCAGTGCACCAGACACCTGGCTCTTTCAACATCCCCCAAGTCTTTCCATGTGAAACCTTCCCATTAAAATTGTGGCATCAAAATCCACAAAGGACAGATTAATCGCACTCTGGTTAACAACAACAGGAGCGCAATGATTATAGCCTATATTCCTATCTTCCCTGGTACCCTGGCACAGGAGTGAGGCAGACAGGTGATGAGTAAAGGGCACCTCATGAAACAGTCCCTCCGGCAT
Source organism: Okapia johnstoni (assembly GCA_024291935.2). Classification (NCBI taxonomy): domain Eukaryota; kingdom Metazoa; phylum Chordata; class Mammalia; order Artiodactyla; family Giraffidae; genus Okapia; species Okapia johnstoni. The sequence continues at coordinate 35,981,251 of CM044319.1, forward strand.
CCTCAGCCTAAATAGGGCCTCAAGGGACCACCTCCATTTGAGGCTTCTGAGAAGCTCCTGCCTTCAAACCATCCATCACCACCACCTCACTCCCAGTAAAAGAGCATATTTTCCTTCTCTAAATGGAAAAAAAATAAAAGGACTGAGCTCAGCACATTGCTGTGAAGATTAAAGGAGATAATAAGCACAAAATGTTCAGTACAAAGTCTGAGCCTCAGTACACACTCAACACATATTAACAATTATTTTCATCAATTATGACCATCATCATTGTAGGAACTACTTGCCACAAAGTCTGCTAGAGAACTAATGACAGTTCATCGGATCCATTTTTTTCTGTATCTTGGTCAATTTTCTAATACTAATAGGAGTAATTCAAAAGAAGGGACTAACCCAGATGTCCTTTGTTAATTCAGTAAAGAACCACACAAAAGTTTCTTTGCTGAAATAAATGTTAGAAGCAACTATGCAATGGCAGATTTTAAACTTTGAGGAAAGCAGGAGAAAAATCAGGAAGACAAGAAAAATGAACTTTAGAAATTTTGCCCAGGTAATAAATTGGCTCAGATAAGATCTTTGTGGAAAATAAAGAGCAAATGGGAATGTCATGAAAAGTAGAAGTTAGGCCAGTTTTACGTAGAAAGAAGTAAATATGTGAAGACACAAGTTTAGGAAAAAAATGAGCTGTTACTGGCCAAAGACACAGAAGACCTTACAAGGCAAAACAGAGACACAGGAGGAAAGGTTAACTGATAACTGTAAGGACGCGATCTTGTGTTTTCAACTATGCTTCTGAAAAGATGTATCATCTACTTTCTGCTAAGCCAAGCAAGTACTGTCTGACACAAGAAAAAAGAAATTGAAACCAAAATTGAGGAAGAAAGTAATAAAATGTGCTTGAGCAGCTGGCTACCTTCAAATCAGCAGAGTCATAATGGCCCACACTGGAGGATAGTTGAGGAATTTCCAAATGTTATTACAAACAGCCCCATTCTTCTTGGTTGTCCATTATCTCTGCCTTCTCATAAAGGAGTAACTTACATTGCAATACACCTCCTCTTCCAGATGAAATGCATTAAAAAACAACCAACAGAAAGCTTGCATTGGGCCAATGATTCTGAATATGAACCAAGTCATAAAAGGAGATGCTTAAAAAAGCTCTACATTGAGAAAACTAAGATCATGGCATCTGGTCCCATCACTTCATGGCAAAAAGATAGGGAAATCGTGGAAACAGTGGCTGAATTTATTTTGGGGGGCTCCAAAATCACTGTAGATGGTGGTTGCAGCCATGAAATTAAAAGACACTTACTCCTTGGAAGGAAAGTTATGACCAACCTAGACAGCATATTAAAAAGCAGAGACATTACTTTGCTAACAAAGGTCCATCTAGTCAAAGCTTTGGTTTTTCCTATAGTCATATATGGATGTGAGAGTTGGACTATAAAGAAAGCTGAGCGCCAAAGAATTGCTTTCAAACTGTGGTGTTGGAGAAGACTCTTGAGAGTCCCTTGGACTGCAAGGAGATCCAAACAGTCCATCCTAAAGGAGACCAGTCCTGGGTGCTCATTGGAAGGACTGATGTTGAAGCTGAAACTCCAATACTTTGGCCACCTGAGGTGAAGAACTGACTCATTTGAAAAGACCCTGATGCTGGGAAAGATTGAGGGCAGGAAGAGAAGGGGACAACAGAGGATGAGATGGTTGGATGGCATCACCGACTCAATGGACATGGATTTGGGTGAACTCTGGGAGTTGGTGATGGACAGGGAGGCCTGGTGTGCTGCGGTTCATGGGGTCATAAAGAGTTGGAGACAACTGAGTGACTGAACTGAACTGATAATCCTGCCTTGTAATTACAGCCCAATCTTCTTCAAGGAAAGATCTCTAATAATACTCCATAAAATAAATGAGAATTCATGTTTTTTTCAAGTGAACAATTTAATTAATATGTATGGCTAAGTCTAGCTATCTCTCCAGGGCAATTAGGACATCAGAATCATCTGGGGTGCTTTGAAAAATACTGGAGTCCCCAATCCACCCACTGAGTCATGAGGCCTTGGAGGTTCGGGGGGTGGGGGGGTCCTCTCTTTTAAACACTCTCCAAGGTGATGTTTACACACAGTATCATATGTCCTCATGTCCTAGACCTTCTTTCCCTAGCTTCTTCCACAGGGTACTTCCTCCCTTCTGTTATTAGACATACTCATGCATATTTGAAGACAGGATTTCTAAGAGCAACAGACTTCAAATCAGTCAGAGCTAAAGCCAAAACCTCACTGTAGTATGCAATAGCCAAGTAACCTCTCAAAGCCTATTTGTTTAATTTTTTATTTTATATCAGAGCATAGTTGATTGGGCTTCCCTAGTGGCTCAGTAGTAAAGAATCTGCCTGCCAAGCAGGAGATGCAAGTTTAAACCCTGGGTTGGGAACATCTCCTGGAGAACAAAATGGCAAACCACTCCAATATTCTTCCCTGGGAAATCTCATCAACAGAGAAAACCTGGTGAGGCTACAGTAGTCCCCGGCAAAGCAAAGGAGTCAGACCTGATTTAGCAACTAAATAACAATAACAACATTGTTGATTAACAATGTTGTGATAGTTTCAGGTGTGCAGCAAAGTGATACAGTTGTGTACATATACATGTATAAATTCATGCTCACATTCTTTTCCCATTTAGGTTGTTATAGACTATTGAGCAGAGCTCCCTGTGCTATATAATAGGTATTTGTTGGTTCTCTTATTTTATATAGCAGTGTGTACATGTCAATCCCAGACTGCCAATCTGTCTCTCACGCCTGACCCTTCCTCCCTGGTAACCATAAATTGGTTAGTCTGTGAGTCTCTTTCAGCTTTGTAAATAAGTTCCATTGTATCACTCTTTTCTTCATCTGTGAAATGTGAGCGACAAAGCCTATTTCACAAATTTGCTCTGCTGGTCTGAGGACTAAATGCTGCAAATGCTAACATATTTGAAGAGTCCCTGACTCTCCTCCATCCTTCACTGAAGGACCATTAATAAAACTGTGGTAGCAGCCACCAGCTTCAGAGAAGACCTATGACAGCAGAATTCTAAAAGGACAATATGCCCCTTGGACTTGGTATTTCAGTACACACACCTAAGGAAATGACCTAAGGTATTCTTTGCTGGAGTTAAGTCATTCTCAAGTGATTCTGGTGGAGGCATAGGCTGGATGGGGTCTCAGAGCCACAGTCCTCATAATTTTGATCAATCCCCTCACCAAGGAGGACAGTCCACTGGTTTCTACATCATTCAGAGACGTACAAGAGGAAAGAGCATTGAACTTCCCATTTATAACTCCCAACTTGTCCTTCAATTATGCCCTGATTACTGTGTCCTTACTAGTGTGAATATTCCGAATGCACCTTTTGAATTGTAGTGCTGGAGAAGACTCTTGAGAGTCCCTTGGACAGCAAGAAGACCAAACCTGTCAATCCTAAAGGAAATCAACCCTGAATATTCAATGAAAGCACTGATGCTGAAGCTGATGCTCCAATATTTTGGCCACCTGATATGAAGAGCTGACTCACTGGAAGAGACCCTGATGCTGGGAAAGACTGAAGGCAGGAGGAGAAGGGGGCAAGAGTATGAGATGGTTGGATAGCATTACCGAGTCAATGCACATGCGTTTGAACAAACTCAGGGAGATAGTGAAGGACAGGGAAGCCTGGTATGCCACATTTCATGGGGTCACAAAGAGTCAGACACAACTGAGTGACTGAACAAGAACAAGTGTGAATATGGCTCACTCTCTCCCTTCAGAGTGATGTGCCTTGATCCAGGGCCAAGCCATCTCATTATGTGGCTGGTCATTCATGTCTATGTCTCTGCACACATTTTCAGTTCAGTTCAGTCGCTCAGTCATGTCCGACTATTTGTGACCCCATGGACTGCACCATGCCAGGCCCCCTTGTCCATCACCAACTCTCGGAGTTTACTCAAACTCATGTCCATTGAGTCGGTGATGTCATCCAACCATCTCATCCTCTGTCATCCCCTTCTTCCACCCTCAATCTTTCCCAGCATCAGTGTCTTTTCCAATGAGTCAGTTCTTCGCCTGAGGTGGCCAAAGTATTGGAGTATCAGCTTCAGCGATAGTCCTTCCAATAAATATTCAGGACCGATTTCCTTTGGGATTGACTGGTTTGATCTCCTTGCAGTCCAAGGGATTCTCAAGAGTCTTCTCCAACACCACGGTTCAAAAGCATCAGTTCTTCAGTGCTCAGCTTTCTTTATGGCCCAACTCTCACATCCATGCATGACTACTGGAAAAACCACAGCTGTGACTAGACGAACCTTTATTGGCATTGTACACATTTACTGAATTCCTAGTAGGGCCTATGCATACTGCAAGGCTGTGCCCTGCTAAAGTTTGCAAGATGCCAGGCAGATTCATGGTCACAAGTGGGCTGTAATAAAGCTCACTGGTAAGGTTATAAAAAGATGTGCAGACAAACTCCCCCTTACATGTCACTGAGTTTGGAACCAGGGTAGAGCACATGCATTGCCTGTACTAAGAACACCAAGGCATGAGAAACAGTGGACCACAGTCAAACAGAACAAGAAAGCCTTACAGAAGTCATGGCTATGTACTTCCAGCACTAGCCAGAGAGGCAAGTGATAACAGAGGAAAAAGGCCTTCACCTGGTCCAGGTGCTGTGCTTGTCAGTCGCAGGAGAGGACTCCCAACCCTGACCCCTACCCCCACCTACCACCACCTGCTGAGCAGTCTGGGATGTAAGAAGGAGGGGGAGAAAATTCAATCCAATGGGAGCCAGTCCCAGCAGACACACTCTAGGAGGCCAGGAATAGGGAGCTCTGAACTGTTATATGGAATGCAGTTTAGAGTTTCAAACTAATTATGAGTATCAAGTATGACAAAATTATCAATAGGGACTGAAAAGCCACTGATTGGCCACCATTTTCTTTCTCCCTCTCTCCACAAATAATGCATGGAATCTGAGTGCTTAAAAAGTCAAGCTGATATAAATTACGGGAAAAAATGTTTCACATAAACATGTCAAATAGTAAAGACCTGTCCAGCCTTACCTGCCACATTCCTTTTTAAATTCTTTTTAATTAAAACAATCAAACTTACAGAAAAGCTGCAAGAATATTAGATGAGCAACATGAAATTGGCAATTTTACTAGTCAGATATGGCCACATATTGATTATATCATATGGGTGGTCCTAATATTATTCTTGCAATTTACCTGGAAGTTTTAATATACTAAATTTTCATTTACTATTCACCTAAACTCTCTAATTGCTAACATTCTGTTGCACTTGGTTTTTTGCTCGATAGATAGACAGACAGATAAATATGGGTATAAATATAGATAGCTAGATAGTGCTGAAATTTTTTTAAGTTGCAAACTCCATAATGACTTATCCCTAAATACTTCAGTGTGTTTCACAAGACCAAGAACTATATCTTTTGTAATCACAGTGTAATCATTAAGATCAGGAATGTGACACTGATATGTATGCTCCTGGTGTCTAATATATGCTCCATACCCAAATTCTTCCAACTGTCCCAGTAATGACTTTCATAGTATTGTATTCTAATCCAGAATCACACACTGCATTTGATTGTCATGTCTCTTGAGTTTCCTTTAATCATCTTTGATCATCTTTCTTTGATCTTTCTTTGATCATCTATAAAATGGCATTTTTTGAGTATACAAGCCAGGTGTTTTACAGAATGCTCCTCCTGTTGGATTTATCTGATGTCTTCCTATGTTTCCTTGAACCTCTGGCAAGATGGCAGAAGTGATGCTCTGTCCTTTTCAATGCATCACATTAAGAGGAACCAAATGTCAGTCCATCCCATTGTGGGTGATAGTGACTTGGATCACTTGGGAAACAGTGATTCCATCACACAGGGCATCATTTCCCCCTTGTAGGTAATAACAATATGTGGAGAAATTAGCTATCCTTTTATATCCAGTTCAAAAATATTTATTGAGCACCCACCTGATCTGGACACATCTCTTCCTTCAAGGATCTCATATTTCAGACGAGGTGGGGGAATCTGATATACAAATAATTAAAGATTTAGTGTTTTAGAAGGCATTTCAAGGGAGGCTATGGAAGTACATGTGTCCTTTCATTTTAGATAGAGAGTCCAAAAGGACTCTTGGAGAAGGTGACTATTTAGCACAGACTTGAAGGGGTAATGACCACAGCCATGGGGAAGAGAAAAGCTTTTCAGAAGGAAGGAGCAGCAAATGCAAATGGCCTGAGGTGCCTGGCATGTTTTAAACACATCAAAGGGCCAATGAGGCTGGGATAGAAAGAACTGAACAAGGAGGAAAATAATATGTTTCTTAGGATTCTTTCCATTACAGATGACCAAAGTGAAAGCGTTAGCCACTCAGTCGTGTTCAACTGTTTGCAACCCCATGGACTGTAGCAAGCCAAGCTCCTCTGTCCATGGGATTCTCCAGGCAAGAATACTGCAGTGGGTTGCCATTCCCTTCTCCAGGGAATCTTCCTGACCCAGGGATCAAATCTGGGTCTCCTGCATTGCAGGCAGATTCTTTACCATTTGAGCCACGAGGGAAGCCTCAAAACACTCCCTAACCCTTTCACTGAAGTGAGAGCAGGGGAAACAAAGGGACTATACTAGCTAATGTAATTTTCACATTCATGGTAAAGCTCATTTCATCCACAGCTGGACTGGGGGCTTAAATGAGGACCTGGAGAGACTGGCTCTGTCCAGGTCAGGTCTTGTCTCTGATTTTCTCTCCCCAAGTGGTGGCTCAGGTGGCCTCTCCAAGTCCAGCCTTTCATCACACTCATTTAGTCATCCCAAGGGAAGGAAGTGCCTCTTTCCTAGCAGATACAGGAGAAGTCCTAAGATCAATGTCCATTGACCTTTGCTCACCTCATGTTCCATTTCAGAGTAAATCCCTACGGGGTGGGGGCAGAGTGAGAAGAGGAGGGGGAGGGAGTTAGGACGAACAAAGTCTTCATCCTAAATCCACCCCTAGAGCCAGAGGAAGACTTCAACCCCATCCTAGAACACAGTGAGAGAAAGAGTGAGTAGCAATTCTCTCTCAAAGGAGATTAAGGTCCAAATTCCAAGGAAAGAAAGAAGGTGTAGGAGCAGGACAAACAAGATGTGCACTATTCATGCATTTACATAATCAGACTTTGTCTCCTTAAAAAATAATAATAATCTTGACTTTCAAAACCCCTGATGAATGACAATTTGACAGAGATTTTTGGCCCATTTTTTTTTTTTTTTCAAGGATACTAGCTTAGATACTTTTGTTCCCAGTGTTGACTTTGGGGGATTGAGAAGAAACAAGCAAAACAAAGTATTAAGCACATAGCTTCTTGATTGTTTCCGTGTTCATTAAATCTGCTTTCACCCGTGCATAAACACCTAATTCTCCTCTGAGATGCCAAGGTATCAGGAGCATAAAAGTCTGAAAGTACCTAAAACAACAACTCTCCTTTATAACAGCACCATTTTATTAGTGCTATAAGCAGCCAAATCCAGTCCTCTAAAAATCAACTTATTTGAAAGCCAATGGACACTGCAAAATGAAAAAAAAAAATCAGAAATGAGGAATCAGTGATCTTTTTTATACCCCTAACCTTAACCCTCATGTTAAACAATTTCACATAGAGGCTGGAAAAACTAAATTAAAACATAAAGTGTTTTAAGCTAAAGGAAGCAAGGGCCTATAGTCATTGCCTAATGCATTCCAGGTTATTTGTAAGACTGAACACAATTCTTTTCTGAAAACAACAACAAAAATAGCATTTATAAAAAATAAAATTGACAAATGACACCAAACAGGACCTTAATATTTCTAAAACTTCTACTTGTAAAAGGAAGCATCCAAAATTGCAGATTAATACAGGTGTGTTCAACCAAAGTCAGTCCTAACAGTATCACAGTCCTATCTTTTTTTTCTACTAGCATTGTTTTCTGACTCAGATAAGAACAAACCAACAAGAGAGACTCATGTGGAGCTTCACATACAGTGAGCAGGCTTAGCACTCCTAAGCCTGGAGGGCTACAATCCATGGGGTGGCAAAAAGTCAGACACAACTGAGCAACTAACACTAATAGGATCTACTCTAACCTCTCTGTTTGTCCAAACGCAGAATAAGAGATTCATCTCAAACACGTATGGAATGAATAGGTGAGACTGACAATATGACCATATATAAAATATACCACAAATCATTGTTTTCTTAAAATACCAACAGTAAGTCTATGGAAAATAATGGAATAAAGATTCTCATTCATCATACAAACAGATAAATAGATTTTGGGTATAATATTTATGAGAAATGTGCCATTGCTATATTAAAACATTGTGAAGCTTTTCTTAGATATAAGGATAAAGGTATAAAAATTAATAAATGAACAAACAAAATGGCATTCACCTACATTCTCAGTAAAAAAGGTAAATCTGTATAGCCTTTCTGGAGGCTATACATATTAATCTGGCATTACATATTCAGTTCAGTTCAGTTGCTCAGTCATGTCCGACTCTTTGCAACCCCATGGACCATAGCACACCTGGCTTCCCAGTCCATCACCAACTCCAGGAGCTTACTCAAACTCATATCCATTGAGTCAGTGATGCCATCCAACCATCTCATCCTCTGCCATCCCCATCTCCTCCTGCCTTCAGTCTTTCTCAGCATCAGGGTCTTTTCAAATCAGTCAGTTCTTCACCTCAGGTGGCCAAAATATTGGAGTTTCAGCTTCAGCATCAGTACTTCCAATGAATATTCAGGAATAATTTCCTTTAGGAGGGACTGGTTGGATCTCCTTGCAGTCCTAGGGACTCTCAAGAGTCATCGCCAACACCACAGTTCAAAAGCATCAATTCTTTGGCGCTCAGCTTTCTTTATAGTACAACTCTCACATCCATACATGACCACTGGAAAAACCAAAGCTTTGACTAGACAGACCTTTGTTGGCAAAGTAATGTCTCTAATTTTTAATATGCTATCTAGGTTTGTCATAGCTTTTCTTCCAAGGAGCAAACATCTTTTAATTTCATGGCTGTAGTCACTATCTGCAGTGATTTTGGAGCCCCCAAAAATAAAGTCAGCCACTGTTTCCATTGTTTCTCCATTTATTTGCCATGAAGTAATGGGACTGGATACCATGATCTTCATTTCCTGAATGCTGAGTTTTAAGCCAACTTTTTCACTCTTCTCTTTCACCTTCATCAAGAGGCTCTTAATTCTTCTTCACTTTATGCCATAAAGGTGTGTCATCTGCATATCTGAGGTTACTGATATTTCTTTTGGCAATCTTGATTCCAGCTTGTGCTTCATTCCGTCTGGCATTTCTCATGATGTACTCTGCACATAAGTTAAATAAGCAGTGTGAAAATATACAGCCTTGATGTACTCCTTTTCCTATTTGCAACAAGTCTGTTGCTCCATGTCCAGTTCTAACTGTTGCTTCCTGACCTGCATACAGATTTCTCAGAAGGCAGGTAAGGTGGTCTGGTATTCCCATCTCTTTAAGAATTTTCCACAGTTTGTTGTGATCGACACAATCAAAGGCTTTGGCGCAGCCAATGAAGCAGAAGTAGATGTTTTTCTGGAACTCTCTTGCTTCTTCAATGATCCAACAGATGTTGGCAATTTGATCTCTGGTTCCTCTGCCTTTTCTAAATCCAGCTTGAACATCTGGAAGTTCACAGTTCACGTATTGCTGAAGCCTGGCTTGGAGAATTTTGAGCATTACTTTTCTAGTGTGAGATGAGTGCAATTGTGCTGTAGTTTGAACATTCTTTGGCATTGCCCTTCTTTGGGATTGGAATGAAAACTGACCTTTTCCAGTCCTGTGGCCACTGCTGAGTTTTCCATATTTGCTGGCATATTGAGTGCAGCACTTTCACAGCATCATCTTTTAGGATTTGAAAGAGCTCAACTGGAATTCCATCACCTCCTCTAGCTTTGCTTGTAGTGATGCTTTCTAAGGTCCACTTGCCTTCACATTCCAGGATGTCTGGCTCTAGGTGAGTGATCACACCATCATGATTATCTGGGTCATGAAGATCTTTTTTGTATAGTTCGTCTTAATTACACATTAAGTCTCACAAATATGTATAGCTTTCAGCACAAGGAACCCTCTGTAAAAATCTATCCTAGGATATCCCTGGTGGTGCAGTGAAAATGAATTCGCCTGCCAATGTAAGGGATATGGGTTCAATCCTAGTCTGGGAAGATTCCACATGCAGTAGAGCAACTAAGACTGTGAGCCACAACTACTGAGCCCACATCCAACTACTGAGGCCCATATAGCTAGTCTGTGCTCCACAACAAGAGAAACCACCACAAGGAGAGCCCATACACTGCAATGAAAAGTAGTTCCCGCTCGCCACAACTAGAGAAAGCCCACACAAAGCAGTGGAGAGCAAGTGCAGCCAAAAATAAATAAATAACTTAATTAATTAAATTTTAAAAATCTATCCTAAGAACATATTCAGAACTGAAGATCAAGTTTGCTTATCTTAGTGTTATTTATAAAAAAAAAATCCAGAATTTCAAGAACAGAGAACTACGTTCCACATATGCAACAGAACCCTACATAGCTATTAAAATCATACTTTATTTCAAGAATATGCACTAGCCTTAAATAACATACTATTAAACTGGGATACCAAATTGAAGAGGCAGAATTTCCTCTATTTCATAAGATGTATGCATGTAATAGACACTTAATGTTATAAAAAGATACCTTCCAAGCTTCTCAAACTCCCATATCCGCCAACATCAATATAATACTCTCTCCCATAAAACTCAATCAGATATAATGAAATAATGTTAAAAAAAACTCCTCACTCAATATGTGAATAAAATCTACAGAGCGTGGGACAGAGAAATGCATTCTTCATGTTCCAAATGGTACCAGGCCCAATTCTGACATCCCTCCTCTGATCCTCTCTACTCACTAGAACAACCTCACTTTCCAATGCCCTGGTCTTCCAACAGAATTCATAACCTAATTTGTTTCCATCTTTTTGAAATAGTGTTTTCCAAATGACCCATTTGCTTCCTAAATTTACATTATCTACCAAACTTACATATTATCTGTTACTCTCTATTCCTTCTTTACATGGGCTCATGTTTTTATGTAAATGTTTTGGTCCCACATCAGCCATAAAATTAGGGATTTGATGTCATAATTATTTTTCCTAATATATCTTAAAATAAACACCTGGATCAGAAGACCAAAGCATGTAATAAACTATCTCATACAGTTACATCACTGCTGTCTATTCCAATAGGAGACACATGGGCAATACCAACTGAGTGGTGCTGATAGGTGACCTGGTAGAGGTTAACAAAGTTTAAACAATGTTTTAATCCAAATTAGTGTCTCTTAGAGCACCAAGTCAAGAGTCATGGAATGTTAGCCAGGGAGCATCTTTTAGAGCGGGCCACACATTTAACAACTTTCTGCCTGACTGATCTACTCAAGTCAATTCTCATTCTAGATCACTGAATCCTTGGCTTCTTCCCTCTGAAACCCAAGAAGCAATCAAGGGAAGCAAAAGTCGCTCAGTCATGTCTGACTCTTTGTGACCCCATGGACTATGCATTCTCCAGGCCAGAATACTGGAATGGGTAGACTTTCTCTTCTCCAGGGTATCTTCCCAACCCAGGGATTGAACACAGGTCTCCCACATTGAAGAAGCAATACATGGAGGAAATAAAAAATGTATTTAAAGTAATACGGATATACTTCCCTGTAACTTTGCTGAAATCAAAAGTTGGCAAACTTTTTCTGTAAAGAGCCATATAGGGATTCCCCTGCTGGGTCAGAGGTTAGGAATCTGCCTTGCAGTGCAGGGGACACAGGTCTGATCCCTGGTCAGAGAACTAAGATTCCACATGCCACAGAGCAACTAAGCCCATGGACCACAACTACTGAGCCTGCATGACACAACTAGGGAGTCTGTGCTGCAATGAAAGATCCCGCGTGCTGCAACTAAGACCCAATGCAGCCAAATAAACAAATAAACATTAAAAAAAAAATTATGTTTTTTAAAAAGAACCATATAGTAAATACTTTTGAGTCTATAGAGCATACAGTCTGTCACAACCACTCAGCTCTGTCCTTATGCAAAGTGGCCACTGGTATGTAAATGAATGAGCTGAGTGTGGTTGTGTTTCCATAAAACTTTATTCCTAGACACTAAAATTTGAATATGATAATAATTTCACATGTCATGAAGTATTCTCGTTATTTTTTTCTCAACCCTTGAGCAGTATAAAATATTTTCTAAGCTCAAGAGTCATACAAAAGCAGGCAGCAGGCTAGATTTATCCAACAGATCACAGCTTGCCAGCCCCTGTTTTAATAAAGACCATCAGGGATGGTGATCTTACTACTTATTTGAATGGATGGAAGTAAAAGCCCAGTGTTTACAATAAATTTTCCTAAAGACTTTTTTGCATATACAAAAAACTGTTTGTCAACATGTATTTTATCCAAAAAAGTTTTTTTTTTTTTTTAAAAAAAGACTTCAAAGAAGAACTACAATTGGTGAACTTCATACCCGTCAGGCTCCTCTGCCTGTAGGATTCTCCAGGCCAGAATACAGGAGTGGGTTGCTGTGCCCTCCTTCGAGGGATCTTCCCAACCCAGGGATCAAACCCGAGTGTCTTGTGTTTCCTGCATTGGCAGGTGGGTTCTTTACCGCTAGTGCCACCTGGGAAGCCCATATCAATACATAATTACCGGCAAATCCATTATGAAATTCATCTGTGTGAGTCTGGCTTGGACAGTCAAGAATCTGCCTGCAATGTAGGAGCCCCAAGTTCAATCCCTGGGTCAGGAAGATCCCCTGGAGGAGGTCATGGCAACTCACTCCAGTATACTTGCCTGGAGAATCCTATGGACAGAGGAGTCTGGCAGGCTTCAGTCCTTGGGGTCAAACCAAGAGTCAGACATGACTGAGCTAACACATGAATAAGAGACCTTTAACTTTTCCATTTCTTCCCATTAAAAGAGACTCATTAAGTAAATGTAACAAGTAATCTCACTTCGAAGAATATGTCTATCATTCCCCCCTACGTGTCTGAAAATAAAAATAATAAAAAAAAAATCATTCTGTGGAGCTCCCTTTAAAACCATGACTGAGGAACACTTGAATTCAATCACAGCATTTTCAGCAAGATTATTCTTAATTTTGCAGTTGACGTTCAATGTTGTATAAGTTCAAACCTGAAATCAGGAGTTAAAAACCTGCAGCTGTCTCCCAACTAATATCAGTGTAAATACAGTCAAGCCATTTGTCAATTCCACGTGTGTGTTTAAGTCATTTCAAAGAGCAGTCGCTCCATTTTCCCTTCTCCTGGGAAATGAGACGCATCCATCATTAACCTGCCAACCAGCATGAGCTCTGTAGTCACACTGTGGGGCTAATCCAAAGGGTTTTGGATGCTCAGCGGTCTCCACTGAGGCACAGCAGCTCTGAGGGCAGGTTAAATGGCTTTAATTAAGAATAAGAATAAAAAGGAAAGATCCTTTGACACATAGGTCAATATTTTTCCTCCAACACTGATGTAGGCATACTGGGACAAAATCATTGCATATTCATCAAAATGAAGCCAGTATGAGACCTCAGAAAGGATATTAATCAAAGAGAGGAAAAGTAATTAAACATGAGAAAAAGATGGCACATAAGACACACTTTTATTCAACCATATTTTTTTTTATCTCATAAATCAACTGATTTAATAATAGTTGGGGAATTTCACTCACTGCCGGCTGAATGCCAACTAGCTTAGCTCATTTGCATCATCAGATGTATGTAAATAGATCCATATTTGCCCAATAGACTGCTTATGTATACTCTCAAAAATAATGTACTTTTGTAGCAAAGTTTACTATAGTCCAAAACACAATGGTTTCCTGAATTAGAAGATCTGAGTATTGTCATTTATTAGTAAGATAACTTAGAAAGCTCATGGTGGTGACATTAAAGTAAAAGAGACCTGAGGCTGACTTTCATACTCTCTATGTGTGACCTACAGCAAATTGCTTAGTTTCCAAATTTGTATCTTCATCTAAGAAAGGAAGATACTGATACCTACTCCTTTGAGTTGCTCTGATGAGTAAATAGGAAAATGTATGTAAAGTATTCAGCACTGTGCCTGTCACAGAGAAACTTTTCCACAAATAGTAATTGTTATTAGTATCACTTTTATTACTAACGCATTGTTATTTTGCTCAGATTATAAGTTTCAGCTTACAGCTACTTCAACATCTTATCAGAATCATATAAGATACAGCATGAAACATGATTTTTATTTTGTGTGTGTGTTAGTCGTTCAGTCGTGCCTGACTCTTTGCAACCCCACGAACTGTAGCCCGCCAGGCTTCTCTGTCCATGGAATTCTCTAGGCAAGAATACTGGAGTGGTTGCCATTCCCTTCTCCAGATTTTTTTATTTTACAGAGAGCCAAACATATATTATTGTATTATAGTCAACTATCAAGTTTCAGGTCAATCTACTGCTGTAATCTTTTTAAGATTCTTTTCAGATAATTCACTCCACATGCCATCAAAGTCTTCATGACAATAATTAAATAAATAAGCGTTGGCTACTTAAGAAAAAAAAAAAAATTACCATTTTCAGGCTGAAATAATTGTGCTCCAGAGCAATTCTGAAGGGCTCCAGAATGAGCTTTCAAATTTTGGATATTTAAAAATCCAAGTTATATTTTATTTAGAATGAATTAATCACTCATGATTCACAAGATCCTAAAAGGTTTGGAAAAGACTGCTCTAACCAAGTATTTTGCTTTATATTGCATTTAATAATTCTTTTCATGTTAGTTTAGATAAGAGTTGAAACTCTCAACTGTAAAACACAGTCTCAGCTCCTCATGGGATAAACGCACAGTAGGCGGCAAGTGAACTGCCAAGAGAAATAGGAGAGAAACGGAGGTGCTCTCCCCTACTTTGGAGCTCTGTTCTCTGTCTTCCCGGGATGGGTCAAGATCTAGATTACAGAATGCTCAGCGATTATCATTGAGTCATTTCTTTAGACTCTACTGATAGTTATTACACAGTTCACAAGAATATTTATTTTTACGAAAATTTCTTTTCCTCAGCTCTTTTTCAGGTCATTAACTTATCATTATTGTTAACATATTTTATTTTGAAAAAGATGGGATATTCATATACTACAGTGGAGCTTGAGAACAAGTATTTCAGTGGCTGAATCCAGCTTTTATTTTTTATCTTATGCTAAAGATAAAAAATACTTATCTTTTTTTAAACTTTACAAGATTGGAAGTAAGTATTTTTATTTAGATAGAGTATTTTAACAAAAGCAACTGGTATTAGTAGCTGTTTGCAGAGAGGAAAACTGAGGCCCTGAAGATTCTGTTTGAGAAGGAGACTTAATCTTTGCCACATTCATATTGGTATAATTTTGGAGGAAAATGGCATATTAACTTTAAGAAAATATTAGTGTGTAGAGTTAATGCTTTTTCAAAAATAAATAAATTAATAAACTGGAATAAAATGATTTCCAAGATTTCTTTCATTCTAAAGTTCTAGGATTCTAAATCTTATGTGCTCAGATACCCATTCTATACCCAAAGCAAGTAGAACAAAACGAGTTCCTGATATTGAGGGATTTATACTCTCAAAAGTTTCAGCATTGGTGTATATGTGTCAAGGAGAACATGAGAAACATATTGCCATATACAGAAAAGCCCAGCTTGCTTTTGTGCATCAAGTTGCCCTAGACAGTCTTTTAATAAATAACTTAGCTATTTGGGGAAGGGGGGCTGCTAATTAAATTATGCTTTTTTTCAGGTTTTTTTATTGACATACAGTTGATTTACAACGTTGTGTTAGTTTCAGGCATATAGCAAAGTGATTAAGTTTTATATACATGTAAAATTTATATATACATATATATAAGCTAAATTATATACATATATACACTTAATTTCTTTTCAGATTCTTTTTCATTTTAGGTTATTCCAGCATATTGAATTTAGTTCCCTGTGCTATATGTAGGTCCTTGTTTTGAAGCCTTTAGACCTGGCTTGCTTGGTCTGAACAATGTGTAGCATCTTTTGGAATTAGTTTCCATCATTTAAAAATCAAGAGATTTTAAACAAGACCCACCATTTACTGGCTTCTGTAGAAATATTTCGAAGTGACAGCATGAGCTCAGTGGTGGCTGTCCCTCTTCTGAATGTCGTGTGCTCTTCAGGTCCCCCCAGTTCTCTGTATTCATTGATGGTGGACGACACTTAATTTCAATAGGTATGGGATTCGGGGGTCCTCTACTCTACAAAATAAATTCTTCCCAAACTGTGTTTGCAGTTGAGAACTTAGTTCCAACTCCTACCTAACCTGACATAAAATGAGTTATGGATGGATCCTGCTGACAGGCTAGCATGCCACATTCGCCAACATTCAGCATGTTTCAGAACGAAGCTGAGGATAGAAACCACCTCAACAGAGGGGACTTGAAGAGGAAAAGAGACTCACGAGGAGCCTCTGCCACTTGGGGGTTGGGGGCGCTGTATGCCCAGTGTCTATCCAAGCCATTCCTATCACCTCATGTTTAGCCCAGAAGCACAAGTCAGGCATGTTACCCCCATAAAGAAACTCAAACACTCCATGCCAGGAGCACTGCTGACTCAAGTGTCACAACATCATCACATTTATTTATCTTTCAGACGGGTTTGGCACCAATGCCTGGGAGGAACATGTGTTGAACTAAGTTAGTGAAAATGGCACACACACACCAGTTAAAGGTATGGAGCGAAAGGACACAGCTAAACATCACCTTGCTGTGCCCACTGTGCTGCCAGAAAAGCCATGAGGGTGAAGTTCCCTTTCATAAAGAAACCCACTGTAAACATCACCCAACATCCAGCTTGATTAAGACATCCCAGAGAAGCCACACCATTTTGGCAGCTACAGAACACAAGAAGTATTTTCTGTGGTTGCATTATTTTACAAGACATATCTTTAGGCCACTTTTGCAGTGGGGAGCGTGAGATTAACTACCAGACGTGGCTCGGAACCCAGCAGAGTAATCTACGGCTCTCTCCTTCTATACCTAGTGACCGCTTTTATAGTTGTACAGAGACATTTTTAAAGAGATATCACTTCTGTCTGCTCACAGAGAGAAGCCTGCAATAAATGACTGGGGTCTGTTTTCCTTCTCCTGTGGCAGGAGCAATTGCTTTGAAAGACTACACTCTGGAAAATTCAAAGTTTGGCTGAGCTCCTCTGTGGCTGCTTTGCTTTGCAGGAAAAGCTTTCATGGGCCATGAAGTCAGGCAGCAGCACATGACAGCATAAGTAAAAACAGAAGGAGAAAGGCTCGTGTCACACTCCTCTCCTCTACATGCTGCTGTTGTGCAGTACACAAATCACACAATTGCCAGCCACCATTTTTCTCTTTACTGCCATCATCATCACCCAAGACCAAGCACTGGAATATTACAGCCAGCCTCCAACAGTAGTCTCAAAGCCGGTCTCCTGGCTTTCTCCCTTGCATTCTCAGAGGAGTCACTGTACAACAGGCTGAAGAGATTTTAAACTTCTAAATCAAATCACATCATTCGCAGGTACTTCCCTGGTGGTGCAGTGGTTGTGGCTTCATCTTCCAATGCAAGGGGTGTGGGTTCAATCCCTAGTTGGGAAGCTAAGATCCCATATGCCTCCTGGCCAAAAGACCAAAACATAAAACTGAGCAATATTGTAACAAATTCAATAAAGACTCGAAAAAGAAATGGTCCACATAGAAAAATAGAAATCCTATCATTCCAATGCTCAGAATCCTCTTCAATCTTATTCTCATTCAGAATGAAACCATGACCAAAGTCTCCAGCTTTGCTGTTCAGAGTAGGATCCATGAATTAGCACCCAGAAGCTTACTAGAAATGAAACATCTCAGGTCCTACCCAGGACCTACTGAATCAGAATCTGCATTTCAACTCCCAGATGATGCCCCAGCTCATTAAAGTTTGTAAAGTACTGGTCTACCAAACCCAACAGGACCTGGCCCTACCCTCTCTCTCCAACTTTACACCCCCCTACCCTTACTCACTCAACTCTGGCCACAGAAATCACTGCTTCTCAAAAATTGAAAGAATCCTGCCACTTCCAAGCATTGGTTCCCATGCTTCTCTCTGCCTGAAATGCTCATACCTCTGGACATCCACCTAGCTCATTCCCTCACCACTGCCAGATCCCTGCTCACCATCATCTTCCCAGTGAGCTTTTCCCTGATCACTCCCCCTCTCCTGAAAACTTCAGTGTTCTCGAGAGTCCTAGACCCTGCTTTAGTTTGATCATAGCATTTATCACTCTCTTGTGTATGTGTGTGCTAAGTCACTTCAGTCATGTCCAATTCTTTGCTACCCTGTGGACTGTAGTCTGCCAGGCTCCTCTGTCCATGGAATTCTCCAGGCAAGAATACTGGAGTGGGTAGCCATTACCTTCTCCAGGGGATCTTCCAGACCCAAGGATCAAAATTGTGTCTCTTGTGTCTCCTACACTGACAGATGTGTTCTTTACCACTAGTGTCACCTGGGAAGGCATATCACTCCTTTGTATTGCATTATATTGCTCTATATTATATTATATGAAAAGCTTTTCTTCCCCACAATGGAAGCTCCATAACTACCATGGCCTTGTCATTTTTCTCCATTGTTTTATACCCAAGGCCCAACATATAGTAGGTATTCAATAAATATTTGATGAATAAGTGAATATATGAAACTAGCACTTCCAGTGAACAGTGAATTAGGCAAGTATCCAAACTTTTTACAGGCATTAAAAAAGATAAAGCTAGGCACTTCTGACTTCTAAGAAAAAGTAAGCTATAGTTGGCAAATAACATGCTCAAACCTCCAGCACAAGGACACAGATTTTAAAAAAATCAGATGACCCCAGGAAGACTTAATTTTTGTCATAAGGTATAAAATGGTATATGCTGATAAGCTATGTATATTAATGTAATAACTGTAACAACAGCTAAAAAGATAAACAAAGTTATAATAAAAATATTATACATAAATTAAAGTAGCATTCATAAAAATGCTCAAGAAATCCACAAGAAGGCAGAAAAATGAAAAAAAAATAAGCTATAGGATAATTTGACATAGGAAACATACGTATTTAAATGTAGGTATTTCTAGGGATGAAAATAATTGGCAGTGCTAAGCACTACTGAAGATGTGAAACAACAGGAACTCTCACTTAGAACTGGTGGAAAGTCACACACCTAGGTATTTATTCAACTGATGTAAAACATATGTCCATACAAAAACCTGCACACAAAAGTTTATAGTAGCTGTCTTAAAAAACTAGAAGCAACCATGTTGTCCTTCAATAGGTGAATGTATGTGCAAACAGTGGTATATCCATACTACAGATTATACTATAGATTGATGAAAAGAACAAGCAATTAACCCAAACAACAACATGGATATATCCTAAATGTGCACTGCTCTATGAAAGCAGCCAGTCTGGGAAGGCTACAGAGTATTTGATTTCAATTATATAACATTCTGTGGCTTCCCTGGTGGCTCAGACGGTAAAGCGTCTGCCTACAATGCGGGAGACCCGGGTTCAATCCCTGGGTCGGGAAGATCTCCTGAAGAAGGAAATGGCACCCCACTCCAGTATTCTTGCCTGGAAAATCCCATGGACAGAGGAGCCTGGTAGGCTGCAGTCCATGGGGTCGCAAAGAGTTGGACATGACTGAGCGACTTCACTTTCACTTTCATATAACATTCTGGAGAAGGCAAAAGCATAGACAAAAAATAGATTAGTGATGGCCAGAAGAGTATTGGGTGAGGCAGGAGACTTGAATAAGTGAAGCTCAGAGGATTTTGGAGGGTGGTGAAACTATTCTGTATCATACTGCAATGGTACTACAATCACAATGGTAATGCAATCATACTACACATTTTTCAAAACCATAGAGCTTTAAAATACAAAGAGTGTACCATAATGCACGTGCTGCTGCTAAGTCGCTTCAGTCGTGTCCCCTGTGAGACCCCATAGACGGCAGCCCACCAGGCTCTCCTGTCCCTGGGATTCTCCAGGCAAGAACACTGGAGTGGGTTGCCATTTCCTTCTCCAATGCGTGAAAGTGAAAAGTGAAAGGGAAGTCGCTCAGTCATGTCCAACTCTTCGCGACCCCATGAACTGCAGCCTACCAGGCTCTTCTGTCCATGGGATTTTCCAGGCAAGGGTACTGGAGTGGGGTGCCATTGCCTTCTCCGATAATGCACGTAAAATAAGAAAAAAATCAATCAAGAGGGTGATATATCCCAGGATGGAATGCAGACTTTGACAAAAGAATCTAACTTTATTTCAAATGTATGCCATAACCTCACTGAAGTGAGTGAGGGAAAAGAGGTGCTGACCTATATAACTTTGGAAATGGCTGTACACTTTTAAAAACTACAGCAAAAGGAACTGCCCCTAAGAGTGTACCTTAGTTGATAAAGTTTATTCTCGGGAGGATACAAGTTTAAAAATTCTGAAAGCATTATACATGTGCACCTGGATTAGACAAGTAAATAAATGGATGACTGATGGTGGAAACCACGCTTCTTGCAAAGGAAGATTATAGCCAAGCATGTGGTGATTAGAATCAGTGATATCAGTAGGAAGTCATGTTTAGCTTAATAAAGATACTCTATACATGCATGTTGGAGAAGGCAATGGCACCCCACTCCTGTACTCTTGCCTGGAAAATCCCATGGACGGAGGAGCCGGGTAGGCTGCAGTCCATGGGGTCGCTGAGAGTCGGACACGACTGAGCGATTTCACTTTCACTTTTCACTTTCACGCATTGGAGAAGGAAATGGCAACCCACTCCAGTGTTCTTGCCTGGAGAATCCCAGGGATGGCAGGAGCCTGGTGGGCTACTGTCTGTGGGGTCGCACAGAGTCAGACATGACCGAAGCGACTTAGCAGCAGCAGCAGCAGCATACATCCATGTACTTCCTAGCTCTATCCACTGAGAGGGTCTAGAAGTAAAGAACATACCCAGTGTCCAGATCTTAGTTTCAAATACTATGCTCCAATAAAAGAAACAAAGGTTTCTTAGAGAAATGACTGGTTCTAGGACTGGGACAGGAAATATACAACAGGAGCAAGAAACATTACGGTGTCAGAAAATAAGTGTGAAGTCACTCAAAATGAGAATAATGTGAGTAACAAAATAAATAACAGAAGACTGCATTTTAATTCAAAGTATAACAGTCATGAATCCATGCTGATATAAATAATTGGATAAATAAATAAATGAGGGGAAAGACAGATATAAATATCCCATACAGAAAAATTCCAAATAATTTATGTAAATATTTTCCCTTCAAGGAGATAGAACACAACTTCCCACACTTTAAGTCTGTCGTGGTTCCAAAGAGCAAAGGATGGAAAAGGGAGAAATAAAAAGTAACCCAACAAACATGACCTCAGCCAGCTGATGAAGATTAAAAGGTTAACATCAACAGTGATGAGTTACATTGAAAACACATTCCCTTGACATGTCGAGAAAAATAATTGAGCTATGTGATCTTGCTCCCCAAAATTCCATAACCACAAATAAACCATGATTAAAATATCAGGCAACCCCCAAAATAAAATAACATTCTACAAAATTCCTGACCTTTTACTCCTCAAAACTTCCAAGGTCATTAAATCCATGGAAAGTCTGAGAAATTGTCACAGTCCAGAGGAACCTAAGGAGACATGACAACTACACGTGATGACAAATATATCTTGGGTGGGATGCTGGAACATAAAAGAAAATTAGGGAACAATGAAAGAAATTAGAGTAAAGTATGGAATTTCACTAATAATAGATGAGTATTTGTTCATCAATTGTGATAAATGTGCCCAGGTGGTATAAGATGTTCAGTTCAGGTTAGTTCAGTCACTCAGTCATGTCCGATTCTTTGTGACCCCATGGACTGCAGCACGCCAGGCCTTCCTGTCTATCACAAACTCCTGGGGTCTACTAGAACTCAAGCCCATTGAGTTGGTGATACCATCCAACCATCTCATTCTCTGTTGTCCCCTCCTCCTCCCGCCTTCAATCTTTCCCAGCATCAGGGTCTTTTCAAATGAGTCAGCTCTTCACATCAGGTGGCCGAAGTATTGGAGTTTCAGCTTCAACATCAGTTCTTCCAATGAATATTCAGGACTGATTTCCTTTAGGATGGACTGGTTGGATCTCCTTGCAGTCCAAGGGACTCTCAAGAGTCTTCTCCAACACCACAGTTCAAAAGCATCAGTTCTTCAGCGCTCGGCTTTCTTTATGGTCCAACTAAAGGGGGAAACTGAATGCAGGAGATCTAAGGACTTTTACTATATTTACATTTTTCTGTAAATATAAAACCTAAAGCTTATTCAAAAAAATGAAGACTGACTATAACATATTTATGTGTTCTCTTGCCAAGTTGCCATCTCTCATTATCATTTATTAAGTCTTTATAGATAGACACATGATACTTGGTAGTTTGCATACATCACCTTATGTAGTCTCTTAACAACTCTCTGAGCCAAGTATTACTCTAGCATTTTACAGATGGAAAAATAAAGAATATATGAACTGCCTAGAGCCATGCAGCCTAGAAGTGAGGCAGATGGAATTCAAACCTATGTTTTCCTAACTCCAGATCCTACATTCTATTTAGTATACCATTTGACTCCACAAGACAATTCCTAAAACTTCCAAAATGCCAAGGACTGGAAAAGGCAAAAAGAAAAAATGTTTAACTCTACAATCCTGAAGAAGTAGCTCCAAAGGTATGACCTCCAGAGGAAAAGCGTCAACTTTGGCAAAGCTTTGGCCAAGTTATATGTGGTCATATTTACCAGAGGCCTTACAAATGGCTGAGAAAAGAAGAGAAGTGAAAGGCAAAGGAGAAAAGGAAAGATAAACCCATCTGTATGCAGAGTTCCAAAGAATAGCAAAGAGAGATTTTAAAAAAAGCCTTCTTAAGTGAACAATGCAAAGAAATAGAGGAAAACAACAGAATGGGAAGACTAGAGATCTCTTCAAGAAAATTAGAAATACCAAGGGAATATTTCATGTAAAGATGGGCACAAGAAAGGACAGAAATGGAATGGACTTAACAGAAGCAGAAGATACTAAGAAGAGGTGGCAAGAATACACAGAACTGTACAGAAAATGTCTTAATGACCCAGATAACCATGATGGTGTGGTCACTCACCTAGAGACAGACATTCTGGAGTGTGAAGTCAAGTGGGCCTTAGGCAGCATTACTACAAACAAAGCTAGTAGGAGGTGATGGAATTCCAGCTGAGATACTTCAAATCCTGAAAGATGATGCTGTTAAAGTGATGCACTCAATATGTCAGCAAATTTGGAACTCAGCTGTGGCCACAGGTCTGGAAAAGGTCAGTTTTCATTCCAATCCCAAAGAAGGGCAACGCCAAAGAATGTTCAAACTACCGCACAATTGTACTCATTTCACACGCTAGCAAGGTCATGCTCAAAATCCTCCAAGCTAGGCTTCAACAGTTTGTGAACTGAGAACTTCCAGATGGGGAAGCTATGAGGGAGAATATAGTGCCCCAGAGTGAGCAACAGCAGAGCTGCTACAGCCCGCAACCTGAGAGGACAGGAAGACAGAGCACTTAATTGCCTAAGAGAAAGAGCTAGGTGAGGAAGACCACCTGAGAAGGTTCAGACTCTGCAGTGAGGGGCCAAGGAGAATAAAGGTTCCACTCTTGGTGTGGGAAAAAAGGGAACCCTTTTACACCATTGGTGGGAATGTAAATTGGTGCAGTTACAATGGAAAAATGGTATGGAGATTCCTCAAAATACTAAAAATAGAGATACTATATGATCCAGCAACTCCACTCTTGGGTGTATAGCCAGACAAAACTATAATTCAAAAAGATACACGCAACCCTATGTTCATAGCAGTACTATTCACAATAACCAAGACATGGAAGCAACCTAAATGTCCATCAACATATTAATGGATAGAGAAGATGTGGTATATATGTACAGTGGACTACTACTCAGCCATAAAAAAAAAAAAACAGAATATAATTTTGCTATTTGCAGCAGCATGGATAAACCTATAGATTATCATACTAAGTTAAGCAAGTCAGAAAGAGAAAGACAAAAACCATATGGTATCACTTATATGTGGCATCTAAAATATCACACAAATGAACTTATCTATGAAACACACTTACAGATATAGAGAACAAAATCATGGTTGCCAAGGGAGAGGGTGGGCAGAGGAGGGATAGAATGGGAATTTGAGGTTAGCAGATTCAAACTATTACATATAGAATGGATAAACAACAAGGACTTACTGTACAGCACAGGAAACTGTACTCAGTGTCCTGTGATAAACTGTAACGTAAAATACGGAAAACAATATATGCATGCGCACACACACACATATATCTGAATCACTTTGCTTACAGCAGAAATTAATACAACATTGTAAATCAACTATAGTTCAATAAAGTAAAGATTTTAAAAGGCTCCACTCTTATTCTTCTCCCACCCTTGGTGCCTTCTTCTGGCCAAACTCAAGCAAAAGCCAACTGAAGATGCAGCCGATATGGTTCTGCCACTTGGAGCTCACAGCAGGATAAACTAAAGGGGAAAATGGATCTGGAAGGGCAAATGCAGCTCTTCAACACACAAAGGAAGCTGGTTAGTTGTTCTAACCATACACAATTACAAATGATTCTAATCATGTTCAACTCAGGAAGATGGGTTCTCACTGCCACCATTTTAGAGTTAGAGGCTGTCTCACTCAGACTTACAAAATAGATTATCTCTCCTATCTCCCTGGTCAGGAAATAAAAATGCTCTCTTAATGTACTATATATTGCCCTCTGATTCTAATTCAAGAGAACCTAAAAGGACTGAAGTTTGATCACTGTTTAAATACCACTATATAGGAGTCCATTCCAAAAGAAGGTCTAGCAATTGAAAGGAGCTGATAAGAAGCAGTGATTAGTAATTGATCAGTTCTTTCCAAGAGCAATAAAGATACTGTATTGAATCACTTGTACTTTCAGTATTTTTCTAGGGAAAAGAATCAAAGAACAGCCATGCCCTGAGTCCTTGAAGGTTTAGCTCAGCTTCCTAAGTGGCACTAATGGTAAGGAACCCACCTATCAATGCAGGAGACCTAAGAGACGCCGTTTCAATCCCTGGACCGGAAAGATCCCCTGGTGGAGGGCATGGGAACCCACTCCAGTATTCTTGCCTAGAGAATCCCCAGGGACGATGGAGCCTGGTGGGCTATAACCCATAGGGTTACGAAGAGTCGGACATGACTGAAGCGACTTAGCATGCACGAACCAGTCTGCAGTGTGAACATCATGCACTTATAAGTTTGTTTAGCCACTAGCCCAAAAAGGCCCAACTCCTGGACCACCATTTTCATCAAATGAGCATAGGGAGCATCATTTTCCTAGAACAAAAAGGAAACCTGGAGTGGTCCAAACTGCTGGCCCTGACCCCAGTGAAGTTATGCTTATCTAGAAGCACCATGACATCTTAGTCTTAGTAATTAAGCAAGCTTTCTTTAAAAGAAACAACCCAAATAGAAACTACTTTAAAGGGACTTCTTTTAAATTATCCAAACCAAAAACACGACTTCAAGAAAAAGGGATGCAAATAACTAATTAGCTCCAGGTTGTCTATAGGCAGGAACATCCATAGCCTCTCCTTCAATACAATTTGAAACTTTCAGAGAATAATGCCCAAGATCTTAATATTCTGGTTGAGTGACTTACAAAGCACCATAACATTACTGAGACACCCCAAGCTAAACTTTGATAATCATACTGATCTTCATGGCTTTAAATTCAATAAGAATGAGCTCTATTTTCCCAAGCATTGATATATTTAAGGATAAATCTCAAATGAAAAAGGCATTTGAGTGTGTGTATGTGTGTGTATGTATGCATGCATGTATCAGGACAACCATTTATAACAGTGATGCTAAGGGACAAAGGGGTGAACTAACATTGAGTTTCAACCTCTGCATATACTGGGTTGGTCAAAAAGTTCATTCAGGTTTTTCCATAACATCTTACATAAAAATCTGAATAAACTTTTTGGCCAACCCAATACATTATTTCATTATATCATTTCCATAACTCTCTAAGGAAAATCTTTGCAGCTGAGGAAACCAAGCAAAGGAAGATAATGAAACTGCTGAAGACCACACAGATACAAGTAGCCAAACAATATCCACAGAGAAAACTCTTTCCAATGCACCACATTTTCTTCAGAAGTCATACTGTTCCCAGCTTTGTACAGAGCACATAATCTTATTTTTTTTCATCCTATATTAAACATCCAGGTAAAAATATTATGTCTGTATTTTCTATCAAAGAGCCACTGGTGACCTTTAATTTTCACAATATCTGAAGTCTTCTATATGTGGTCCTATGTAAAAATGTCTCTTAGAATTTTTTGTTGATTTAAGTTTACCATTAAAAATTGACATGTTACAACCATCATAATATGCCTCCCTATGTTGACTGCCAGGAAAACCAGCACCAAAATTAATATTCAATCACAATACCTCAATTAGCTTTTTGGTGGAGAATGTGTTTTTTCTTCTTTTTATGGTTGAGTGTTCATAATATATATTATATGTGTAACGTTGGCTCAGATGGTAAAGAATCTGCCTGTAATGGGGGACACCCAGGTTTGATCCCTTGATTGGGAAGATCTCCTAGAGAAAGAAATGGCTACACACTCCAGTATTCTTGCTTGGAGAGCTCCATGGACTGAAGAGCCTGGCAGGCTACAACCCATGGGGTTGCAGCGAGTCAGACACAACTAAGTGACTAACAGTGAAAACGTAGACAGACCAAATCAACAAGATTTATATATATAATCCAGGAAATATGATTTGATCCATGATATACCTATATCCATAAAGTAGGAATCCCTAATATCAAGAATATTACTACATAGTCTATCAAGTATTGTTATAAATGAACATCCTTTACTTAATCTAAACTGATGCTTAGGTTTTTCTGAACTTAGATTTACTCCCTGAAAAATAATAGTTGGATCTGTTGTTAGATATGAACTCTTTTTTGTTGCAAGAGAAATGTTTCCTTGCATGTTCATCATTAGGTGATAATAAACAGCTAAATAATAATAATGGTGTTAATAATTCATTTGGTTATACAGAAAGTGTCCCTCTAAATGGAGAGGAAGGTCTCACATGTCTAAACCACGCTGCTGCAATTCAGCAGGTGAATTAAATATTTAGCGGACTGCTTAATATTTCATTGTAGACAAATCATAGTGAGTTTTGCCCATCCTTGGGTACAAAAGCAGTGATCAAATGTCCCATGTATATATACATTTAATTCATAAATCATTTTAAAAAGCATTACAGTCAATAGTATACAAGAAGGGAAGCTTGAAGGACCACAACAATGGGTTATCATAAAGCAATTACAGCAGTTTGCTGATGGAAGACTTTGTTATCCTCTCAGGAGAAAGGATCTGAGGACAGGTAGATTTCACTCTTGCTCTGTACATTTCTGAAATCAAGAGAAACTGTGTTTCCTGCGCCTGTTACAAAGGAAGTCAGTACTTCAGCCAAAATATTCTGGCTCCCTTGCTACTGTATAGCTTTCCCCTTTGCCTTCGCTGTACATATATTGCTGAAATCTATTTGGAAATGAAAGGCAGTTAATTCTCCAAGGATCCATGGGATTGTATTGCCTCTGGCTGTTCTTGCTTCCTTTCCCACATGGTACATTTCTGTCAGCTTTGAAAATCTCTCGTGATGGTAATTGGCAATTTACCCCATTAATGTTCCCCTTATATTTAAAGTGTTTTCCTCATTACCAGCTATTTCTTATTCTGTCCCTAATAATGGGAAAGAATAATCCATCTCTACCCGAGTTAGTAGGACTCAGGGAGGTTTACAAGGAATTGCTTATTAAACAATTATTAACTGTTCGGAAACCACACATGGATTTGTGTTATTGTAACAGCCACTCATTTCAATACAAGCAGCTCCCTAAATATGCAGAAGCCATTTCTCTACAATAACAGTTTAACCACACGTCG
The DNA here is from genome assembly GCA_024291935.2 of Okapia johnstoni. NCBI lineage: Eukaryota > Metazoa > Chordata > Mammalia > Artiodactyla > Giraffidae > Okapia > Okapia johnstoni. Next base: position 36,009,391 of record CM044319.1, read on the forward strand.
ACATTATGCAACCAGAATGATATAATGCTCTGGTTTAAGATACTATCATTTCTTTCTCTGAAGTCTCCTTTTAGTTCCTGCCCTCCATATCACAGCATGTGCTGAAAATTACTGCCCTCATTTATCCATTCAAAGCTGCACATTCACACCCCAGCTCACAGACACAGCCCCACTCACTGCCTTCCCAACTGCACTACAGCACTATTCAAACCACCCTCTGTTTCAAACGCTCTTTTCTACTTGTTAGTGCCTCTTTAATGGGCCGTTCTTTGGCTTCTCTGCCATTTTTATTCTCTTAATGTAGAGACTAACCAGAGAATGTTAAAATGGAGAGAGGAAGGAGGAAAAGCAAACCATGTGAAGCATGTTTGAAGAAGTGGTCTTAACTACCTCTATCTGAGATCAAAATCAGCCCTTCTAAGAGGACTGAGGATGAACAAGACTAGCTCCACCATCTCTGTTTTTAAAATGGGTTCCTCCAATGCTATCTCAAATGACTCCAGACACAGCTGCATCTACAGAATGGAAACTGAACTTTGGGGAAACTCAGTTTTTCTCATCTGTAAAATGAGAAATCTGAACTGAAAAAATCTCAAGATTTCCTTTACTTTAGCCCAGAGATAAATTGACACACCTATGGTCGGTCACCAAATCTATGACAAAGGAAGCAAGAGTATACAATGGAGAATAAAAGAGATTCTCCATAAGTGGTGCTGGGAAAACTGGACAGCTACATGTAAAAGAATCAAGTTAAAACATTCTCTAACACCATACACACACAAAAATACTCAAAATGGATTAAATACCTAAATGTAAGGTCGGATACTATAAAACTCTTAAAGAAAAACACAGGCAGAAAACCCTCTGACAAAAATCACAGCAAGATCTCTTTTGATCCACCTCCTAGAGTAATGAAGATAAAAAGAAAAATAAACAAATGGAACCTAATTAAACTTAAAAGCTGTTGTGCAGCAATGGAAACCATAAACAAAACAAAAATACAACCCTCAGAATGAGGGAAAATATTTGCAAAAGAAGCAACCGACAAGGGATTAATTTTCAAAATACACAAACAGCTCATGTAGCTCAATATAAAAAAAAAATCAAAAAATGGGCAGAAGATCTAAATAGATATTTCTCCAAAGAAGACATACAGATGGCCAAAAAGCACACAAAAGGACGTTCAACATCTTTAATTATTAGAGAAATGTAAATCAAAACTATAATGAGATACCACCTCACGTAGGTCATAATGGCCATCATCAAAAACTCTACAAAGAGTAAATGCTGGAGAAAAGGGTAACCTCCTACTTTGTTGGTTGGGAATGTAAATTGGTACAGACACTATGGAGAACAGTATGGAGGTTTCTTACAAAACTAAAAATAGAGCTACCATATGATCCAACAATCCCACTCCTGGGCAGATATCCAGAGAAAACCATAATTCAAAAAGATATATGCACCCCAATATTCATTACAGTACTATTTACAATAGCCAAGACATGGAAGCAACCTCAATGTCTACTGACAGATGAATGGATAAAGATGTGGTACATATACACAATGGAATATTACTCAGTCATAAAAAAGAACAAAATAATGCCATTTGCAGCAGCATGAACAGACCTAGAAATTGTCATACTGAGTGAAGTCAAAAATAAGTATCATGATATTGCTTATATGTGGAATTTAAAAAATAGTACAAATGAACTTATTTACAAAACAAATAGAATCACAGATATAGAAAAGAAACTTGTGGTTATCAAGGGGGAATGGTGAGGAGGGATCAATTGGGAGATTGGGATTAATATATACACACACTACTATATAGCACAGGGAACTCTGTTCAATACTCTGTGATAACCTATAAGGGAAAAGAATCTAAAAAAGAGTAAATAAATGTACAAATGATTCACTTTATTGTACAACAAAAACTAATACAACATTGTAAATCAACTATACTCTAGTAAAAAATGACTTTAAAAAATACAAAAAAAAATTTATCTGTACCCCTGTTTCTCCAGCGGTCATGGCAGATTACACTGCAAGTTACATCATTTGTCAGAATAAACATCTCTGCCTTCCAAGCGATAAATTATCCTGGGGAGCACAGATATGCAAACCATAAGGATTTAGGACCATTCCTAGAATGGATCATAAATGTACAGAGGATGAGGGAGAAGAAGAATAAACTCCAGGTCTACCTGGGAAAGTCAGGAAAGGCGAGGTAGCTCTGGGTGTGTCTTAAAGGATGAATAGGAGTTTACCTGGCAGACAAACAGGGTGAGCACATGATAAGCCCAGGGAACCACATAGGCCATAAAATAAAAATCTGCAAGATCTTAGGTTATCCTGGATACTACAGAAGTTTTGTGCTGTCTAGAACAAGGAAGTTTAGGAGAAGAAAATCCAGAGAGTTCATCTTTCTCTTTCTCCCTCCCACTCTCTCTCAGTAGCCCTCTCTCAGGATCTCTCTGTCAATCTCTCCTTCCCTCCTTTTCTCTCTTCTCTCATTTAACTCCTACAGAGTCTTAGCCCGTCCATCCCAAGTGGTAAGACAGAAAACATGAGAAAATGATGAAAGGCTACACAAATCTGCATCTACTTGAATAATAGCTCATCTTGAAAACACTGTATTTTCTAAATACAATTTAGGCAGATTTGATACAAGTTAAACAATATGCTACTCTGAACAGATTCACGTAACTATGTGATTAACAGATGAACACTTGATTACAGGTTTAAAGTTTGCTATTCTGATTGACAGCAACAAGTCACACAATATTACAATTCACTTTGTGGGGAAGATACCACAAAATAATCACCTACCAAAGAATATAAACCACAGAGAAGTAAAATAAGCCAGGAAATGGTGGACACAGTTTCAAACCCAGGCAGTGTAATCTAAGAGTTTATCTTACTTAAAGAGATGATTAACTACCTGTCAAAAGAAACAGGTGGTCACACAAACACACACAAAAATGTTACTGTAAAATAGTTGAAACAGATGCAAATATAATGGATGGATAAAATTTTGTTGGTTTGTTGAGTCGATAGATATTTTTAAGGATATACTACATAAAGGATTAATAGAACTTAATTTAATATGAGAAATAACGTAGGAGTTCATATATGAACAAGTCCGGGTTTTTTTAAGGTAAAGAAGATAAAACTGTTTTTACAAAGGAAATGAAATTTCTATAGACCACCACTCATCAGAATATTTTTTAGTCTATCCAAAGTAGATGCATATCTGAAAGAAAACTCTTCACATTTTAAAAAGCTTTCTTCTTTAAAATTATCTTTTTCAAATATTAGTTATTATATTTACATAATGATTCAATCATTTCCATATTATGAAGAACAAAAGTAAAATCAAACTGACTTGCCTTGAGATTTAAAACAGTGGAATTGCTGTTATATGTACAGAGATACATTAATTAAAATGAGTCCTAAGAATAACTTACTTGAGGATAGAGACATTTATGTTGATCCCCACTAAAAAGGCAATATTCTAATCTCTGAAAGTTATGCATTTCTGTCAAAGTAACAATAATCCAAAAAGAATTACTCCACAGTGACAAAAAGACTATGTACAATATACAAATAAAGATAGGCCCACGCTCGGGTATTTATGTGTTTATGTGTGCATATGCACACCCACACACATGTACAGTCAAATACTCTACATAACTAAAAAGGGACTTTGAGGGTGCCACTACAGTGTAAAACAGAATGGAGGTTCCTCATAAAACTAAAAAAAAAAAAAAAATGACCATAAAATCATTAACCCCGTTACTGGGCATATAACTGCTGTGTATGTGCTTTGTGGCTCAGTTGTGTCTGACTCTTTGTGACCCCAAGGACTGGGACCCACCAGGCTCTTCTGTCCATGGGGATTTCCCAGGCAAGAATACTGGACTGAGCTGCCATGCCCTCCTCCAGGGGATCTTCCCAACCCAGGGACCGAACCCAGGTCTCCCACACTGCAGGCAGATTCTTTACTATTTGAGCCAACAGAGAAGCCTGGGAAGCATACCATCTGAGCCACCAGGGAAGCCCAGGAAGCATATATATCAACAAAACTATAATTCAAAAAGATACATGTACCCCTATGTTCAAGAGCAGCACTAGTCACAATAGCCAAGACATGGAAAAAGCCTTAATGCCCATTGAGAGATGAATGGATGAAGAAGATATGGTACATATATACTATGGAATATTACTCAGCCATAAAAATGGATGAAATAATGCCATTTGCAGCAAAAAGGATGCAACCAGAGATCACAAAGTCACAAAAAGAAAGACAAATACCATATGATATCACTTCTATGTGGAATCTAAAATATGACACAAATGAACATACCTATAAAACAAACAGAATCAGGGACATTGAGAACAGACTGGTGGTTGGGGAGGAATGGAGTGGGAGGTTGGGGTTTGCAGATGCAAGCTTTTATATATAGAATGGATAAAAAACAAGGTCCTACTCTATAGCACAGAGAATTATATTCAATATTCTAAGATAAAACATAATGGAAACAATAACTAAAAAAGGAATGTGTGTGTGTGTGTGTGTGTGTGTGTGTGTGTGTGTGTGTGTAACTGAATCACTTAGCTATACAGCATTAATTAACATAGTATATCAACTGTACTTCAGTTTTAAAAAATGACCTTTGGGAAGTGACTTTGAATTTTGAACTCTGAAAAATCAAATGCTGATTGGCTGAAAAGGAGGTAATGATTTACAATATATCTGAAATGACCTGAATTAAATTATAGACATGTTTGATACACAGGTCAGTGAATTTGAAGGTGAAATTGGTTTGGAAAAACAGCAATCTATGGAAACTATTGATGAACAAAGGATTCTTTTTTTGGTCACTGCAATTAAATAAGTGGGTTCCAGTTAATGGTTCTAGTTGCTTAAAAAAGACACATTTCTAACATTTGTACAACTTGTGTTAAAATTATCTGCTCAATCTCCTAAAATATTTCCTAAATGTATTCTGTACTAAGAAACTGGACAATTACAGTGTAGGTTACTAATGACATTATAGTAAAATCCCAGGGCCAGCCAATGTCTTTCTTCCTATATGAAAATAAATTATTTTTCTTCTTGAGATAACAGTGTTAAGAACTACCTTACAGCGCAAATGTAGATGGAAGATATTGCTTTTGTTTAGAAAAGAAGAGTAGGAAAAGGGATTCCTTCAACAAGTAAGACAGGATTAAGTTTTTGCAAAGGAGAATTTTAGATGAACCCCCAAAATGTACTGATTCACACTGGAAGTAGCAATATGAAAGTCTACTAGGACAAGACATCCAAAACTGGCAAGTGAATCTCTGGGTAAAGGCTAAAGGAAGTTAGGAAATGAGTAAAGACTACAAAGCCAAGAAGAAAACATTGGGAGCTACTTCTATTGTCAGTTACATCAAGGCTTATGGGTGTTTAGGTGTTTAGAGGCAATTGGCTAGGTAAACTGCAAACAAATAATTATTGTTTTACTTAAGTTCCACAGACAGTGGTCACAGACAGTGTGGCCTTGGCCAGTACTGATTTTGAAAGAGAGTAAAAAAATGTTTACTAGCCTGTTTGATTGTTACTGATTTGGTTTTAGAACAGTGTTGATAGCTTGTCAGTGATTTCCAACCTGGAACAGTACCACCTCTCCATGGGGTCTTTTGGAAATGTGTACAGACATTTTTGGTCTTAAGGTAAAAACTAGCATTTTTGAGACAGGGAAGGGAACAAGGATGCTATGTATTCTAGAATGTGCAGAGTAGTCTTACATAATGAACTATGCTACCCAAGATGCTGTAAATGATCCCATGAAAATATGCTAGGTTATTTCCCTACCCACCACATTCCCTCCCTTTGGAATGTATCCAAGGGTGATTAAAGCAATCCCTATAACTGGCAACTCTGCAAAGAGACCCAAGAACTGGATGCATAGTTTTCAAGGAACTAGTCCCACATGGTTAGCAGCCAATCAAACTAGTCCACAATCAAAAGAAGATCAGGCATTCTTTCAGGTGCAAAATAAGGGTTGTGAACTTGGAAGATTTAAGCAATACACCCCTTAAATTCTGTTTTCCTAATGAAGGAGGGAAGACAGTCAAACTAAAGTAATTGATTTGAAAAGTACAATTTTAGAGCTTAATGTACTATATCAACCCAGAGCTATCCTTGAGCCTCAGGTAGGGGATCAGGAAATAATATTCCATGTAGGATATAGAGAAAAGATCATAGGAGAGGGCAAACCTTAATAAACTTAATTAACATAATAAGTTTAATAAACATAAACTTCATATGCATAATTTTTCTAGGTTCTTTTAATTTTAGTAATGATAGCCCTTTAAGTTCTCTCAGAATCATCTGACATGGCAGTGTTTGCAAGGATGTGGCTTGCCCTGTGTATAACTGCCTCCAAGTAAAAGTCAGATATATTAAATGGCAAGGCAAAATTCATAAGCCCATTTGGTCCAGGTATGCCAAATATCCCATGAAGAAGTTCTAGTTTTAAACAACTCTGTGTGTGTGCACTCAGTCACGTCCAACCCTCTGCAACCCCATAGGCTGTAGCCCTCCAGGCTCTCTGTCCTTGGAATTTTCCAGGCAAGAATACTGGAGTGGGTTTCCATTTCCTACTCCATTAACTCTTAAGGGTTTACATATGGTAGTGAATACTTGGAGTTGTCATTTTCTTTATGAGAATGTACTCATGCTTTGAAACCAGTATCAGTTGATGTCATCAGGCTAAACACCTTGTTTGAATGCTAAGACTGAAAAGGAAAGATGAATAAAATGCAAACCATAAAATGTCTCCCCTAAATGTTCAGAAAATGAAAGTGCCTACACTCGATAAAAAATGATTATAATGTGTGCAAAACTGCATTGCTTTCCACCTGACCAGTCTCAAAAAGATCATGGACAATCATTATGTCTGTGTAATATGTGTAATCAATGTTGTATTTATCTGCAACACATGAACACGCCCATTTCAAATAAGCCCTACTCCATGATCTTTTCTCTGCACTAGTGAGACGTCTCTAAGCAGATGTCTGCTCCAAGTTTGTTTATGCTGATGAGGTAGCCTACAGAAAGACTTATGTTCCCTGCAATTGTTTTTAAATCCATTAATTCAAAATGTAGAGAGGTTATATAATTAATGTGTGTGTTTTAGTGACTCATGGGCTTGAGAGAACTAGAAAAATGTGGCCATTTAAATCCTTCCCCTGACTGGAGGTGGGGGGAGGGGGGGTCATGAAAGTAAGTGATGAGTATCTAAACCAACTAGTGGAGAACAGCATAATTTCCCAGAAAGAAAATTCTCACGCTCTCTCAATACCCTGCCTCCAGGATCTGAATATACTGATTCACAGGCATACTGCTCAGCTTTTTTTCAAAGTCTCCTATGTGAACAGAAATTGGATTTCTACCAGAAATGTCCCAGATACTTCACTTATTAGTAATTATTCTTGCTCTTCTTTTTGACAAAATCAAATGAATATTCACTTCTCTTTTTTTGCAAATTATCAAATACAGTATCATAATATCTTGGCCAGTAAAACTGACAATGGAATATTCTGCCAAACACTTTCAAAATTTAAGTCTAGTTTCTTTGTAAATGCCCCAGATATAGAAGAAGCTTATAATTCTAAATCACTATTAAATAAAACCCCTAATCTTAAAAATGGAAGCCCTTTAAGGAAAAAGACAAGTTCATGACCTCAGGCTTGGGATAATTTATATTATATGCCTGTAAATTCATCAAGAGGCTCTTTCAAAATATTAATAAATACTGACTTTAGATGAACTGAAAAATCCCAGAGTTGATTAGAAACATAAAGATTAAAAGTACTGGGGAATATTTCGATTTTATGATTTAGTAATTAATCAGTGAAGATCCTGAATTAGATTTTATAACTAAATGACTCTCTACTACCACCCACAGGTAGTACTCAACTCTTATGTTCATGTTTAGTGGCTCAGTTGTGTCCAACTCTGTGTGACCACATGGACTACTACTACACACCTACTACACACCAGGTTCCTCTGTCCATAGAATTTTCTAGGCAAGAATACGGGAGTGGGTTGCCATTTCCTACTCCAGGGGATCTTCCTGACCCAGGGCTTGAACCCACATCTCCTGTGTCTCTTGCATGGCAAGCAAATTCTTTACCACTGAGCCACCTCTTATAATGCACTCTTAAAGGTTTCAACAAATACTTTGTACAACTATACCTGGCTTCTCTGATGGCTCAGCAGTAAAGAATTCACACCTGCCATGCAGGAGACACAGGAGACGTGGGTTCATTCTCTGGGTCAGGAAGATCCCTTGGAGAAAGAAATGGCAACCCACTCCAGTATTTTGCCTGAGAAATCTCATGGGCAGAGGAGCCTGGCAGGCTACAGTCCATGGGCTCACAAGAGTCAGACACAACTGAGCGACTAAAGAACAACAACTAGACTAGTTTCCAGACAGAACCTCTCAGAGTTGTGTGAATTAGATAGCCAACTAGTCTACTGTAGAAGTTTATAGCTTCCAGCAGGGATCTCTACTATGTCCAAAGTTATAGAACTCCCAGGAAGAACGTACTAGAATCACAAGAAAACAAGCATGAAAGTGTCCTTGAACACCAGCTAATGACCTTTGTCAGGCTGAGCCAGGGTCTACGTCAGGGTCCCTAACATCTTCCTGCCATGCTCTCTGAGGTCCCTTTAACTTTACTCTCTCATAAATGCTATTTCCTGACTCATGCTTTTAGGATGGCTGTAGAGGCCATAGCCACCAGTTGAAGTCCTACTGAAACTACTAAAAAATACATAAATTTCAAAAATCATATTTTCAAAGATCTCAAAAAGCTGTGGGAGCAATGAAGACTAAATGAGCTGAACATACAGAGTCAGAACACTCTCTAGGTGAGAAGAAGGTAAATGTGGGTAAGACATTATATGTGTACACATTCAATATGCAAATAGGACATACAATCAAGGGGAAAAACATGGAATCAGATTCACAAATGACCCAGGTATTAAAGTTAGCATACAAGAACTTTAAAAAATATATAATAAAGGTAATCATTCAAGATGAACTATAATGCCATGGATGCTTATTGAAATCTCTAAGGTAAGCTCAAAAAATACAACTATGCATAAAAAGACTGGATGAGCAAAATCAGAGTAATAAAAGCCTTATGTAATCTCTAAGAAGGCTGGAAAAAGAGAGTAACAAATAGCAAAAAGCAAGATGGTAGATGTGAACTCATTTATGCCATTAATTGAATTACATGTAAATAGATGAATAACAAAAAGACAAAAACTGAGAATAGATAAAACTAGCAATAGCTAATTATATGCTGGTATGTTAGGCAGATTAACAGCCCTTGCAAAGATGTTCATGTTCTTTGCTACTTTACATGGCAAAACAGACTTGGCAGATAACGATTAAGGATCTTAAAACAGGAAGATTATCCTGATTGTTCAAGTGTTGCAAGGTAAACACAACTGTCTTTATAAGTGAAAAAGGGACTCAGGAGAGTTAGCATCAGAGTTATGCAATGTGAGGAAACGCAAACGCTGGCCTTAAATATGGAAGGTAACCATGAGCCAAGGTATGTGGGCAGCCTCTCGTTGCTAGAAAAGGAAAGAAAATGAATTTTACCCTAGTGATTCCACCAGGAATGCAGGCCTACCAACACCCCAGTTTTAGTCCAGTGAGACCCTAGTTGGATTTCCAGCTACCAAAACCATAAGAAACATATTTGTGCTATTTAAGTCAACACATATATGGTAACTTGCTACAGCAGAAGAGAAAACTAATATAATTGGTTATAAGAGAAACATCTCAAATAGAAGGATATAGATAAGTCAAAAGGAAGTAGAAAAATATATATCAAGTTAATACTAATCAAAGAAATCAGGTGTGCCTATATTAATACTACATGAAGTAGACTCAGAGTATACATAAATGGGGGTGTTTCATAAATATAAAATTGTTGGTAAAACTAGAAGATGTGGCAATCCTAAAATTTTAAACTGCAAGGAAAAAAATAGAACTAGACAAATCTCCTATCATCACAGGAGATTTTAACAGTCTTAAGAACTGAAAGAACAGCAGACAAAAAAAAATTGGGAAGGATGGAAAAGTTATGAACAACACAATGAACTAACCTGATCTAATGAAAGGCATATAAAGGAATGCCCAGCAGCTGCAGAATACACATTTTTTCAAATGTAGAGAGAATATTTCCAAAGAAGATCGTGTATTGGGTCATAAAGCAAAACTCAGCAAATCCCAAGGGATTGAATCATATAGACAATGTGCTCTGATTTCCAAAAGAATTAATTTAGAAATAAAAAGAAGAAAGGTAACTTGAAAAATCCACCTTGAAAACTGAGTAAAACATTTCTGAATAGGAAGAAGTCGAAATTATAAAATGTTTTAAACAAATGAAAATGAAAATGTAACTTATAAAAACGTATGCAAGGCAGCTAAAGCAGTGCTCAGAAGGAAATTTTAGCTTCATGAATACATTAGAAGAGTATAAAGGTAGAAAATCAATTATCTAAGCTGCTGTCTCAAGACAAAGAACAAAAAATTAAAATTGAACAAAGTATAAGAAAGGAAATATAAAAGATAAGACAAAAACTAATGAAGCAGAAAGCAGATATGTAGGATTCAATGTAATCAAAAAGCTGCTCCTCTTAAAAGATTTGAAAACTGATATATACTTAGCAGGACAGAACAAGAGAAAAGATACTAAGTACAATTATCAGGAATTAATGAGGGGCATAGCTACAGACAAAAGATAATAAGAGAATATTAGGGACAAATTTGTCAACCTAGATGAAAGGAAAAAAATTCACTGCAAAATACAAATTACTAAAATGTATGGAAACACAAGTGAATATCTGAATCCATAATTAAAAATCTTTCCACAAAAGCCCAGAACACTTTACTACTGATAAATGCCTTCAAACACCTAAGGCAGAAACAATACCAAACTTAAACCTACTCCTTTATGGAACTAATAAAGTGGAAATATTTTCCAATTTATTTCATGCAACTAGCATAATCCTGATATCAACTCAAGAAGACTATTATAAGAAAAGAAATTAGAGAGGCTGTTATCACTTATGAACATAGATACAAAAATTCTAGACAAAATGTTAGCAAATTAAATGCTGCAACATATAAAATGGATGATAAAAATATAATCAAGCAGTTTTATTCCACAAGTATAAGATGGTTTAATATTTAAAAGTCAATCAAAGGAACATGAAAATAAATTTTCTGAATGGTACTGAATCAAAATTAAATAATTTCCTCTTCAAAAGACACATTCACCCAAAGTCCACAGTTTACATTAGCATTCAGTCTTGGTGTAAATTCTATGAACTTTGACAAATATAGTGACCCACCATGATACTACTGTACACAATAGTTTTACTGCCTTAAAAATCCTCTGGGCTCCACCTATTTATGCCTCTGCTCCTCTAACTCCTGGAAACCACTGATCTTTTTTACCATTTCCACAGTTCTGCCTTTTCCAGAATGTCACCGAGCTGGAATCACATAGTATGTAGCCTTCATTGCTTGGCTTCTTTCACTCAGTAATATGCATTTAAAGTTCCTCACAGAAGAATTTTTGAGGGATTGATGTAAGTGTTTTACCTCTAGGTGGTGACATGAAAAAATGCTCGACACAATTAGCCATCAAGAAAACGCAAACCCAAAGCATGAGATACCACCTCACACCCATTAAGATCAAAAAGATAACAACAAAGGTTGGTAAGGATGTGAAAAAATTAAAATCTTGCATACTCTGGTGGGAAGGCAAAATTGTGCTTTGAAAAAGTCTGATCATTTAAAAGGTTATAAATACAGGTTTCTTTATGATCCTGCAGTTCCATGCCTAGGTTCACCCAAGAGAAATTAAAACAGACCCACACAAAGACTTGTATATGCATGGTCATAGCATTACTCATAAAAGTTAAAAAGTAGAAACACTTAAATGGCTATTAGCTGATGTTTAAATGTGGTATACCCATGCAATGGAACATTAAGAGACCACAGAAAGAAATGAATATTGATAAACTTTGATGAACTCTGAAAACAATATGCTAAGTGACAGAAACCTATCACAAAAGATCACATACTGTATGGTTATATTTGTATGAAACTTCCAGAATAGAAAAATTTATAGTGAAAGAACCTACACAGATTAGGATAGCAAAGGGCTTGAACAGGGAGGCAGGGGTAGGAAGGGTAGGAGCTGAGAGAAACCAAGGAGTGACTGTTCATGGAAATGGGGTATCTTTTGGGGGGGGATGAAAATGTTCTAACATTTATTGTGTTGATGATTACATAGTTCTGTTAATGTTCTGAAAACTACTGAATAGTACCCTTTAAATGGGATAATTATATGATATGTAAATGGCACTTCAATAAAATTGTCATATTAAAAAAAACTAAGCCTGCTATTTTGATGCAGTTAAGAAAACAACTGGCTTATGGAGATGGTTACATAACTACACCTTACCAGGTTTCTTTGTCCAAAAGCAGTGTCAACCGGCACAAAGAGATGCAGGGTTTTGGGGGGGGGGGGCGGGAGCGGGGCAGGAGGAATGGATGAACTGCTATATCTTCTGATTCTATGATTTCATTTCTCTAGAACCCTTACTTTTTGTTTCTTTCCCATTACTACCAAGTGTCTGATGGATGTGCCCTCATGCCAAGTCACCCCCTTCTCACCAGGGGCAGTGCCTCCCTATGAATGTCATGTCTATTCCCATAAACATTCCTTTTAATACCCCAATGGCCAAAACTGATCTACCAAGTCTTAGACATCCTCTTAAAACCTCCAATACAGGTGGTACTTTCCCTTCTGCAAGGGAATATTTTCTATGTGTCCATCAATCCTCCTGTTTCCCCTCTCCTCTTAGTTTTCTCTGGTGTGGACTTGAATGTTTCTCTAATGTGTGGTCAGTTGAAGTTTATCATGTCCTGGGTCTCTTAGTTGTGCTATAGTTTTCTTTTCTCTCTTTGTTGATCTGTATTCTTTCTTGGGAAGATGTGTAGATAGATCTGGATTTACATAGACGCCATTATCCGATGGGAATGTAGAAGCCCTACGTAGCATTTTTACTACTATCAATGTGTTAATTATCATAGTGGAGCTAGTGTAAATTACAGTCCTTAGAAATCTCCAAGGACTTTCATCTTTTCAGGGAGAAAATGTTTTAACCCAGACAATAGGAAACAAGATACAAGGCAATATGTACTTGAAAGCTCTATTAGCTACAGAAATTATACACATTATAGAAATTTGGCATAAAAGTGGAGATAACTATGAAAAATTATTGATAAAAGCTTCATAGAAGCTTGAAGGCAGGGTTTAATTTTAACTATAATGAACAAATAAGATTTGTTATCAAATTGAAGTTTTGATATGATAACAATATCTAGTTCAATACAAGTAGCCAGATATTATTTTAGTATTTTGAGATATTAAATTTTTCTTTTCCTCCACATTTTCTTTTATTATCTATTCTTTCCCCATTAAGTCAGTGAAGTTTATTACCTGTGGGGAAACAAAATTCCTCAAAAATAGGGTGTATGTGCTAAGTCGCTTCAGTCATGTCCAACTCATTGTGACCCTATGGACTGTAGCCCACCAGGCTCCTCTGTCCATGGGGTCCTCTAGGCAAGAATACTGGAGTGGGTTGCCATCCCCTCCTGCAGGGGATTTTCTCAACCCAGGGATCGAAACTGTCTCCTGCATTGCAGGTGGATTCTTTGCCACTAGCATCACCTGGGAAGTCCAGAAAAATGGAGTGGGAAAGGATGAATTTCAGTAAACACACACTCTCCACACGAGGAAAGGTTCCCAGGCACCAGGAAACTACAGAAAGTTAAGAAGCAACAGTGAGCTTAAAATTTGGTCAGGTTCTGAAGACAAAGCCCCTTGCCTTCCCCGGCCCAGGAAAAGCTCTTGATCGGTTTGGGACGAAGTGAGCCTAGATACCTCTACATAGGGCTCCACTCCTTTTGCCACTGAAACTGAAGCATCCCTTGCTCACATAACATCACATTCTGTAAGAACTAAGAATGAAAAGGCTACATATTCATTCTCTAAACTATCCCCTAGACAAAGTTTTTATAATGTCCATCTTAACTTTGGGCTTCCCTGGTGGCACAAACAGTAAAGAATCTGAATACAGTGCAGACCTGTGTTCAATCCCTGGGTCAGGAAGATCCCCTAAAGAAGGGAAAGACAACCCACTCCAGTATTTTCGATCAGAGAATTCCATGGACAGAGAAACCTGACAGGCTACAGTCCATGGGGTTGCAAAGAATCAGACACGACTGAGTGATCAACACTTTCACTTTGCATTTTCATCTTAACTTTGCAGTTGTTCAGATTCAGAAGCCAACTTTAAAAATAATTACACTTCCATTACTCATCCTTCTTTATTTACCCATAACTGTAAGAACTATTCTCTTCTCTAAAATATTCCCAGTATGTATTTATCAAGCTACAACTTGTTTCAGGTGTCTATCTACTTTATTAGGCTATAAGCCTCTTAGGAGCAGGGAGAAAATCTCCTAACATTTTTATCACCAGTTTAGCACAGCCCACAGGAAGTATACAGTAAACCAAATAGAAATTATTTATTCTAATTAAAACTAAGAAAAGATTATCAATTCTTCAGGGTTGGAAAATCTATATTCACCTTCTTTTTATGTTAAAAAGATTACTTTTGTGCTGAAGATTGAAGTGTACAAGCAAATGGCCTGTAAGCAATTTCAAAAACTCTAAAAACTTTACAAACCAAATTGTTAACAATTTTAATTATAAAAACTTGGCAATAATATCCCTTTAAATAGTGATACTTAAACATCCTTACACTTCCAAGAACCTAGTTTTGCACTGAGTATGCAAATCTAGAGGTCATTTCATTTACCAAACACATACCTCCTAATCAGCTGCATACTAATGAGTTAATCTGAAGGCTAAATTTCAATTATGAATTATAGACCCTCATCCCTGTTTCTTGATTGCCTGAACTACATGTTTCTGAAAACTTCCAATATGTAGCAAAATGATCTGTTGAAAAGAACATCTTTTTGAAAATCAATTTCATTCAACCAGGTGACATGAAGAGTGATGAATCTCTAATTCGTAATTTTTATATAACTCCCCTTACTCAAAACAACAACTTATAACCAAGCCCCTAGTAGGTAACTGGGCTGACTTGTGGCACACTGCACAGGTTTGGATGCTGAAACTGAGTCCCTGAGGTTTTTAATTCAGGCCCATACTTCAGCAGGAGCGTTTATCCTGCTTCAGTTCTGATAAATTAATTTGAATTGAAAATAGAATGGTTTTCCCTCTCAATTCATAGCACTCACAGTTTATTCTGAGCATGTTTTCTCCAAAGGAAAAAAAATCAAGTATAAAGGAATTTTTTTCCTAAGCTGAGTATGACATACATCAGTTGACATTTATACTTTGATTGAAAATTAATTTGTGTGACTTTAAAAGCAACAGATTGTGTTATTTCACAATGTGACAATGTAATTCAAATAACTATCTCAAATAACATATATGAAAAAAAAATAATTTAAAAGTCCCAGCTCACTTTCACTGAATTGTTTCAACAGATCACTAGTGCTAACCTCAGAATAGAACAATGCTCCAATCAGAGATTCTTTCTCATTCTTGCAATCAGTTGAGATATGTAGTGTTAGGCATGACTCTAATATCTTAAGATGTCTTCCAATGGACACCTTAACTCCATTCTGGTTTGGCAACTCACTTCACTGAATCACAGTGAGGAAAAGAAAATCCAGTTGCCTTCAAGTCAGCTATGCAAAGCAGATCACCATATTTAAAATTCTCAGCCATAACTTCCAGATGGTATCAGCACAATCCTGTGTTATATTCATGCATCTCATTTCTCCTCTGTAGCAGTCAGTTTAGGCTAAGTTATGCTGTAATAACAAACAAACCAAATAAACCTGGTTCATTTCTGGAATATGCTACATTTTCATCACAGATCTAAAAGCCAAGTTGAAAGAGCAGCTGCTCTCTGGGGCATGCCAGTCCTTGGGCAGAGGGAGAGAAGAGCACTGGTGAGCTTGCATTGTGGTTTCTATAACATCTGCTTGGAAACAGCACTCATAACTTCCTACCACATTTCATTGGTCAAAGCATACCACATGGTCAAGCCTATGGACAGGACGCAACTAAGCAAGGGACAGCAATATGCTTTCAGTAATATACCAGTAATAAGGTAAAAATCCAGTTTGTACCACAAATATAAAATCCACAAATCTTTATATTTCCCAAGGAAAAACTTCAGATACTACTCTAACTCTCTAAGAGACTTTGATCTATCATCCCAGGGGAGAAATAAACCAGCCAAATCAGTGCCTTTTCTAAACTTACACTCTAGGCACCTTTATACAAAGCAGCCTGTTCCTAAAAACTAACTCTTGAAACTCTTTGAGAATTCAATACCATTTAATCCTCCCAGCAGCCTTAGAAGTAGTCTGTGTGCCAGAGCACAGGGTAATTTACTCCTGGCAAATGGAAAAGAATAATTTACATCTGAAGAGCTGAAAACACAGGGCTTATGAACAAATTGTCAGAGTTCATAAAATTCTTATACTTGGTCAAAATGATACTATACAGATTAAAAGGAAAAGTATTCCAACTCAAGACTTCCTTGATAGAAAAGTAATCCAACTTCAATTTTGAAGCATCTTAGATTTCATTTTAAAGGAGTCTACATTTTTTAAAGAACATAAGATTATGGATTTCATCACTTTCTAAACTTTCACCCTCTTCTTACACTAATTCCAGGCAGGCGTAAACTCAAAATCAAAGTTTGCTAAAGTCACTCTTTGCTTTCTTCTGGATTTTAGGCTCAATTATTGCTTTTCTGGCAATTCTGTGTATCTTGGTCACAAGATATGTCTCACTCAAAGATTACGATGACCTGGCCTCCTTCCTAACATGAACAGGGAAAAACTGATGTAGCTACATTTTTAAAGATCTGCCATACCAATCTCCAGTCCAAATGCTGGACTGGATGAAGTACAAGCTGGAATCAAGATTGGCAGGAGAAATATCAATAACCTCAGATATGCAGATGTGTGACACCACTCCTATGGCAGAAAGCAAAGAAGAACTAGAGTCTCTTGATGAAAGTGAAAGAGGAGAGTGAAAAAGTTGGCTTAAAACTCAACATTCAGAAAACGAAGATTTTGGCATCTGGTCCCATCATTTCATGGCAAATAGATGGGGAAACAATGGAAACTGTGACAGACTTTATTTTAGGGGGCTCCAAAATCACTGCAGATGGTGATTGCAGCCATGAAGTTAAAAGACGCTTGCTCCTTGGAAGAAAAGTTATTGACCAACTTAGACAGCATATTTAAAAGCAGAGACATTATTTTGCCAACAAAGGTCCACCTAGTCAAAGCTTTGGGTTTTCCAGTAGTCATGTATGGATGTGAGAGTTGGACCATAAAGATGGCTGAATGCCGAAGAACTGGTGCTTTTGAACTGTGGTGTTGGAGAAGACTCTTGAGAGTCCCTTGGACTGCAAGGAGATCAAACCAATCCATCCTAAAGGAAATCAGTCCTGAATATTCATTGGAAGGACTGACGTTGAAGCTGAAACTCCAATATTTTGGCCACCAGATGTGAAGAACTTACACATATGAACAGACCCTGATGCTGGGAAAGATTGAAGGCGGGAGGAGAAGGGGACGACAGAGGATGAGATAGTTGGATGGCATCACTGACTCAATGGACATGAGCTTGAGTAAGCTCTGGGAGTTGGTGATGGACAGGGAAGGCTGGCGTGCTGCAGTCCATGGGGTCGCAAAGAGTTGGACATGACTGAGCAACTGAACTGAAACTGAAACTTATAACAATCTCCATTCCTGTAGATATCTAGTGATTTCTTTTGATTTATAACTTCTTTCTTCATTATACCTGGTGCTAAAACTATTACCTGAATGGTTGATGAGAATTATACACTCAGTAATATCAAAATAACCCAATACATATTACTTGCTCGACAGAGGGGGAAACATATAATTGCAAAATGGAAGGATCTGAGAGTCAACACCCTAATCCTGCCATTAACTGTAGTATCACTAACATTATTTCTTCCGAATAATGCAATCTAAAAGCATCACTAATGAAGCAAAGTTAAACAAAATTAATAAACACTTTAGACAAAAATGTTTAGTTCAAAAGAACAGAAGAATAAGCTAAACAACACCTTAAGAAGCAATTAAGACAAACCAGTAAGGTTAGACATTTCACAGGACAAATAGAACCGGACAGGTTCTTCGAAAGCCAATGACAATGACATTAATAAGTGAACTGATCGTTCTGAGTTAAAAGAAACATAAGAGACATAACAAACAAATTAATATGTGGTCCTCTTCTGGATGCTGATTGAGATAATCAGCAATGAAAAATATTTGGGGACACAAGGAAAAGTGGAACATTCTGGTTCTAGATGAGATGAAAATTAATGTATAAATTTACATATGCATACATATGTATATGTACAGAGAGAAAGAGAGAAGCAAACATATACTAAAGAGTTCAAAGCAATCATCTCTGCATGATGGAATATGGTGCGTTTTTTCTAATTTTTGTTGATTAGTATTGTCTAATTTTCTACAATGCACATTTACCGCTTCTACAATAATGCAAGACATATTTTAGGCTTTGTCTCACCATAGTTAAACGAGCTGATGTTTTGAACTACAGCCTTTAAATGCCTTTCTGATTTTATTTGATCCTTGTGTATCTACTTCAGTTAAACCTTTCTCTGTCTCTAAACTATGGAGGAGGTGGGCAGGAGGAGAAAGGGCTAACAGTTTTTGACTGGTCACTGGGCTTTTGTACTTGACTTAAGGTATCACGTTTAATCTTCAGAATAACCACCAAGCTGAGTATTATAAATCCTCTTTTACAAATGAGAAAACAGTTTCCCAAGAGCTACAGCACCTGCTTTAAGAAAGTATACTTGGTATTGTCTGAGAGACCCTCACCCCAGCTTTATTGAATTTCTTGGCTGGGACCTTAAGGACTCTCCCCCAAATCCAAGGACCACTGCTGAATGGCTCACTGAATAAAGAGGAAGTCAAAAGAGAATAAAGATGCAAATCTCAAATTCTGAATGTTTAGGCTTAAAGGTGGCCTTGTATATGTGTTTGAAGAAGAGTTGAAAACTGCAAAGAAAAAAAGTTAGATACAGTTCCAGTTTCTAAGAAAGAGGATAAAGCGGAAAAAAACAGACCCCCAGAGTTGTGTTCTGCTTTATTCTCTGGGACATTGAGAAATGGGAAGTGACCTCCTACCCCCACACCTTACTGTTTTCATGTTGTCATGGCCCAGCAGCCTAGGTGGTGATGAGCAGGGTGGGCGAGGCAAAGCAGGTGGACTGCCTCACTGAGCCCTCTGCATGACCTGACAGAGCAGGGGGAGCAAGCAAACATTCCCCTCATGACCAAGGTTGGGGTATGCAGGGCAAGAGAGCATACCTGAAGGGCCTCCCCCAGTGAAGGAGGATGCTGTGTGGAGAGCAGGATGGACCTAATGGCGGGAGAGGAGGTGTGGGAGCTGGGATATTCTACAGAGATCAGCATGTCAGGAAGGCCTGACAATGCCCAACACCAGAAGGCTTTACTTCTCAGAGGATGCCAACCTGGACCATGCCAGACCCCTGAGGGTCATCAGATACCTCTCCCAGAACAAGTGCCATCCAGGGGAGAGAGGCAAGAGAATATCCAAAACTGAATGAAAAAGAAACAGACATGATGAAGTTAACCCACAATTCTGTCATTTTAGGCTGAAAGGCATTCTGAAAATAGAGATTGTCCCACAAGAGAAAAATAATGAAATTTACTTACTTGCACTCAAGTATGTGGCTTAAAAATATGGTCACTAGTAAAATTTATCTACATTTACAGAGCCAGTGGATATCAGTGTATCTTGCCTTGTAAATTGCATTTTGCAGTGCTACTAACAAAGGCTAACAAATACTTCACCATGATGATGACTCTGTAGACTAAGAATAAAAATAACCTTGCATATAATGCCTTTGAAATTCAGAACGAAATGTTAGTTCTGAAATAGAACTATAGAACACGCCTTACGGATCCCTCTGTGAAAGCTGTCTTCATTAGTTCTTCTCTTAGTTTCCCTTAGAGAAATTTGAAACTTTTTTGAAATTTAAGATACATTGATTAAAATTAAATTGCACTTTTATTTCAATAGTATATAGTCTTCATAAGAGTTCATGACCCTTTTCTTGTGTGTTTTCAGTTTCTTTCATATATTTTACAAAAACAAAAAATAGAGCCTACAGAGTAAGAATAGCCTTTTCACTGGCCTGAACCTTTTTCTATCTTAGACACACACACAAAAAAATCTAGCCATTTCTGCTGTATATACAGCATTGTTGTTCTAAATGATACAAGGAATGAACCAAATAAAAAGGCAGCCTGAACAGAAAGAATGTTCTCAGTCTCAGGGAGAATCTGTGCTCAAAATCATTATTTGTAAAAGCTCCATTTTGATTAGTTTTGTTTTGCCCTGGAGAATACTTTAATATTTAGCTGAAAATATAATTTTTGGAGGACACTACTGCCTACAAATTGCAAGGAAAAGAAAAAAGACAGGGTGGAGGTAAGAAGCACTGCCTTGCTACCATCACTTGCAGAGGGAGATTTCACTTATTAAAAATATTTTGCCTTATGATTAATTAGGGAAAAAGTCTTATGATGACACACATTATTCCCCTCTGGTTCACTGGATCTATGTGACCTACACTTCACACGTTTGATATAAATAATCCATTAACCAATAAGTTTTCTCACGATAACTCAAACAAAACTTCTAACTCTTGTGAATTTCTCTTACCAAATTAATGAAGAAGGCTTTCACAGAGGGATCCATCAGGCAACACTGATACCATTGATCAATTTCTTTGTTGCAAAGAAGACAACAAAACAATGGGGTCACATCGATCATTCATCACATTGCTCTCTGCTCTGTAAGGCAGGGACTTGATTCCTGTAAATTGCATTCCCACCCTCCCTTGCCAATACAATAGGTTTTTGGTTAAGTTCCTATAGTCAGAGGATCTGGCAGGAGATTAGGGGTGGGAGGACAGGAGAAGCTGGGTATTTTTAGACCCTCTCTTTCTCAACTTAGGGCAATATTTTCATCAATGGCTATGAGTCCTTTGTGGTGCCAGGTCCTTCTGGTTAGCTCTACCCCTGGGCTCTGGTAAGACCACCTCCTCCACTGGTGTCTGCAGTGAGCAGTGGGTTCCTGCTATAGGTATGCTCTGAGTTGCCTCACCATCACATTTATTAAAAAAAAAAAAAAAATTTTTTTTTTTTTTTTTTGCCACCCTGCACAGCATGCATCTTACTTCCTTGACCAGGAATTGAACCCATGACCCCTGTGGTGGAAGCTTGCCGTCTTAACCATTATACCACCAGGGAAATCCCCCTGTTTACTTATTTTTTAACAAAAATTGTGAATATTTAAGATGCACAGTATGCTTTGTTAAACATACATGGAGTAAAATGATTACTATAAGTCAGACTAATTATCATATCCTCCTCAGAGTAACTGGTATGTGTGTGTACGTGTGTGAAGAGAGCACCTGAAATCTATTCTGAGCAAATATCCAGTATTCAATACAGCATTATTAATTACAGTCATTAGGCTGCACATTAGATCTCTGGACTTACTTAGGTAACAAAACTGTAACTTTATACCCTTTGAACTACACATATACATTTCCCCTGCCTCCCTGCCCTTGTTAATCACTATTCTACTATCTACTTCTATAGATATGACTTTTTTAACTTCCATGTATAACTTTCATGCATTTTTCCTTTCTATGTCTGGTTTATTTCACCTAGCATAACATCTTTCAGATTCATCCATGCTGGGAGAATCCTCTTTTAAGGCTGAATAATATCCCATTGTGTGTGTGTGTGTGTGTGTGTGTGTGTGTGTCACAATTTTTTTGCCCATTCATCCATTAACAAACTAACTATTATTTTTAGTTCTCAAAAACACCTTTTGAACAAGTCCCCATCTTAAAGTTCCTCCACTCAACAACTTGGTTTGATTTCTGTTTTCCCAGCTCAATTCTGCCTGATAGTACTACCACGTAGACCATTAATAAAGAAACTGTCCCAAGATTTTGCTCTTTAGGTAGAAAAACACACTAAGCCATAATCAGCTATAAACCTTTCACTCATGGGATATACAATAGGCTTAAGAGTCCTCAGAAAAGGAAGATGAAGGAAAGTATAAGCAAGTAGGGTCCTATGGGATCTTCCCAGGACAGACCACTCCTCTTATCCGCTGCTATAGCACCTCTCTGCTGCTGCTGCTGCTAAGTCGCTTCAGTCGTGTCCGACTCTGTGCGACCCCATAGACGGCAGCCCACCGGGCTCCCCTGTCCCTGGGATTCTCCAGACAAGAACACTGGAGTAGGTTGCCATTTCCTTCTCCAATATAGCACCTCTCAGAAGTACCTAAATGATATCTCATACATAGTTCCTGAGATTTTCAGATGCTAAAAACCACCATCCAATGGAAAAAAATCAACTATTTGATAAACACCTAGCCCACAGACCTACTGATGCTTAAGGGCAGATAGCATTAACCCCTGTTGACACTGCCCTGTTACCTCACCATCAACCAATCAGAGACTTGTGCACGAGCTGATCACATGCCCTGGGATGCCCCTCCCTCACTCCCTTGACCTTTAAAAATGCCTTGCTGAAACGCTTCAGGGAGCCCGGGTCTTTTTGAGCAGAAGCCAGCAACATTTTGGGCCATTTGGCCTCACTGGGCATCAGGCACATGAACTTTCCTTCAATAACAAAAGAAGACAGAAAGATTTTTCCTTTATTTGTCAAGTGCCTACCAAATATGCAACATGCTAGACGATAGGGTTACAAAGATGAGAGAAAGCAGACACACCACTCCCTGTGTTCTAGTCTCTAGTCTAATGGGGAATATGGGCATTTGTGAAAGGTCACACAGACAAACGTAACCTTACAACTGTGTACACTCAGTTCTACTAAGACACTTGTTTTGAAATGATGAAATTGACATGTGAAAAAATGATTTGACCAGAATGGGATTTCATCTGTGAGACATACTGGATGAACATGCAAAATCTGCACCTAGCTGAAGAGAACCAAGTAGGCGTACACAAACAGAACACAAGCACAGACCTCTTCCTAGGACCTGAGTTCACCAGGAGCCACACCCATCTGGTAGTAGGACTTCCCCAAGGATTTCAGACAACCCTCTGCCCACCACTTCACAATATCTCACAAGCAGCAGCTTTATGAAGCCCACTTCCACGAGTAAACTTCCAGTCTTTTTCAATGTAAAATACCATTTTTATGGGAGTCACTGTGCATTTCTTAATGATTTTACATATGGAAAAGCATACTACCACTTTGGATTAGCTTCCAATCTTTTTTTTTTTTGGTGTCACTGAGATGGTTTTAACTGTTGTGCCCTTACCTCATTTTCCCATAAACCCTGTGGTATTTATTTTGCCATTTTGCACAGCATAGCACTTTTTTTTTTTTTAATGTATATGTTGCATTAAAACAGAACTGACTATATTTTAAAAGAGCGAACAATGGTGCTCTGAACGCTTATACCAGGAAAAAAAAATAAAATAAAAAAATAAAATAAAATATCCCTGTGGGCGAGAGGGATCAAGGCACAGGGACCTGAGAAAGGCTGGAGCAAAGTAACTAGACAACAAAGAGAGGGCAGTGTGGACTAGGGGGAGGCCAGAGAACTAGGCAGAGGTTGGACATGGAGCCTGCCAGGGTAGGAAGTGGTGAGGGTGTAACTGATCAGGACCTTCTAGGGCCTTCCCAGAATAGACCTCTACCCATGTTCTCCACTTGCCTTTTGTCTGTAGAAAAACTTTAGTCAAAGAATCAATTTAACCTGAGAAGTGAGAAAATGCACAAAGAAAACAATCAAGTAAGACAAAGGGAAGGGGATGATAGAGGATGAAATGGTTGGATGGCATCACCAACTCAAATACGTGAGCTAGAGTAAACTCCAGGAGATGGTGAAGGACAGGGAAGCCTGGTGTGTTGCAGTCCATTGGGTCACAAAGAGTCAGACACAGCTAAGCAACAGCAATAAGAAATTAAACAACATCAAGGAACTTGAATTCTTCTTCAAGGACTACAGATAATATCCTGAGCCATGCCCTTTGAGCTGTTTTGCAAATACTGAATCTCTACTAAGTGGAAGAAGTTAACTGTCTGCTACCCACAAGCATTCAGACCCCAGAGAGGTTGGAACCAGAAAGGAAATGATGCTGACTCCCAATTACTTCACCACCAGCAAAGCAATCAGAAGAATGTCCATGAGCTGATCACATCCTACTCCTTGAACAGTGTTCACCCTCCAGGGTGGGACACAGTTTTGAAGGCATTATCTTGCTGTGGCCTTCTTGGCCTGACAAAGCAATAAAGATACTCTTTTTTACTTCATTCAAAAATCTGTCTCTGAGATTTAATCTGGCACTGGTGTACAGAGGCAACAAGGGGCCATAACAGACTAATGTGAAGGAGTTGGGCACTCAGGCAAAGGAAGTGGTCAGTAGGCCAAAAGAGCTCCATTTTCTCAATGATAAAATGCAAACTAATTTGTTTAGGACTAACCTGAAATACACACACACACACAACACATATACTCTCTATCTCTCTTTGGCATATATATTACATTGAAAACATCTATTTGTAAAAACTTATCAACTATTGCATATGTGCATGCTAACTCACTTCAGTTGTGTATGACTCTTTGCAACCCTGTGGACCATAGCCCACCAGGTTCCTCTGTCCACGGGATTCTCCAGGCAAGAATACTGGAGTCAGTTGCCATGCCGTCCTCCAAGGGATCTGCTGGACCACTGTTAAATAGCTCCTGTATTATATTATCAGACTTGTGTGTGTGTTAGTTGCTCAAACATTTCCAACTCTTTGTGACCTCATGGACTATAGCCCAGCAGGCTCCTCTGTCCATGGAATGCTCCAGGCAAGAATACTCGAGCAGGTAGCCATTCCCTTCTCCAGGGGATCTCCCTGACTCAGAGATCAAACCTGGGCCTTCTGCGTTGTACGCAGATTCTTTACCGTTTGAGCCACCAGGAAAGCCCCTATTAATTATTACACATGCACATTTAAAACTCAGATGACATGAAATCATACAGTGATTTTATTTTATTTTTGGGGGGGAGGTTCATATACATTTATAATTTATTAACCAAAGCATCCACGTTCATTTGAAAATAGTCATACAGTGATTTTAAAGGGTAGCTTTTATACCTATACATTTCATGAATTTTACTAATAAACTGTATGCAACGTCACATTTTTCATGTACTAGTGTCTGTCATCAATGTTTATACTCACAATGGCTCCTTCCCTTCTAATTAGTTAGCTCTTTAATTGTAGGTGGAAATATGGATCTGTTTGACACTTCTCTGGGCTCAGGAGCTTTGGGGAGCCCTAAGAAAATGCCACCTAGATTGTTCATGAAAGATTTTGAAAAGAACTAAGTGCCTGGTAGACTCAAATGCTGGTCTAAAGAGATGAAATTTTGGATAAAGCATCTAAAAAGTTGTGCTTAAATACTTATTAGAAAGTTTAGGGTTTGAAAGAGAACCTTACATGAAGAACTTCATAGGTGATTCTCACTACTCAAAGGAATAATTTGTAGAGGGGGGCACACTTTCCACAAAGTGAAAATGAAAAGCAAATCAAAGGTGGACACTAAAGAATGGTGAGTCTTGGGGCAAAGTGGAATCTGCTCACCCTGCAAAGAGGAAATCAGATTCACCAAGGAAACAGAGTAGAAGTGGACAGTCAGCCTGAAACAACCTTCAAATTTCACCCAGATACAGACCAGATGCCTTCACTCTTCACCATTTCTGTCCATTGCACTCACTACACAACCTTCTTCAGCACCTCTAACATTAATCCCTCCCCAGGACTAGCCTCATGGTCCCCCTATAACCAGAGGACTGGTTATCTGCATCCACTTTCTATCCACTTTCTCCCATTGGATTTCTGTAGACTGAATGGGTCTGCATGCATGCATATCTCTTCCTGTTTATAGTAAAATCCCATTTATTAAATGTCTGAAACCCCAGAAAATGTAAATAAACAGAATTTATAGTGCCATTCAATGGTAGTTGATTTTCTCAGTGTTTCTGGGAATACTCCAAGTTCCAAAGGGAACTCTAAATCATCAAAGCAAGATTTACCTGTGTTCAATGAAGTTTGCAAGTTTTTTTTTTTCCTTATTCTAATATGATTCATTTAATAAATGCTTAAATTAGCTCCTACTATATATACACGGTAATAGTCTCAGCATAATAGAGAGAATCCAAATGTAATACAAGTTGTGGAACCTTAAAGCAGTTATAATACTTATATGAAAAAGTCAAAACATAAATTAAGCTACAAAATAATATTTATATTAATGCAGTTACCAACAAAAACACTTTTCTTTCTGTCCTAAGAAACTGCATCACAAATCAGATTATATTTCCCAAAGGAAAAACATTGTAAAGTATAACTTAAGTGGTCTGTCTGATCAAGGAAATGGCATTTAAAATAATGTACATATGTATGTACATATGCACACATACATATTTCAATATCATGTCACAAAACAAACTGGCAAAAAACCCTGGCAGTCACTTAATATGATGTGTCCCCAAAACTGGACAATAATTATGTAGAGATTATACACTAAGACCCAATGTTCTCAAGTGTACACACAGCACAAAAATAAAACTCTAATGTAAACCCTAATGTATCATAAGTTTTACATAATGCCATAATGCCAGCTCTGATAAACACAAGCACATCATTTAACTATATACAGTTCTGCTTGACACGCTGGATTTGAAAGAGTACTTTGGGGATAGCATATAGGCCTGAGTCTTTTTTAAAAATGAGCTGATGTGTTCTTTTTCTCTAGATAAATTTCCCTGCAGAGCATCTGAGCTCTCCGACTTCCTCACTGACCTCAGAGCTGACTTAAAGGACCAGAGCAGGTATTTAATAAATGTCTACTCTTGATGGTTACACTGGCATTAGTATGCCTTTTCTCTTTTAAAAGGACTGACCTAATATTTATCCCCTTCAATCTCTTCTCTCTTGAGTTTTCTTAAAGGGACAGTTTCTGAACAAATTAACAACAAAAAAAAAAATTGAGGAAAAGCTAAATATGGAATAAGTCTATTGTCTGCAAACCGGTATCTACAAATTTCATGGGGAAACCCTAACCACCTGCAGTTGTTAGATAGTGGATCAAGATTTTCTTTGAAAGATGATTTCAGTGGTGATGATGTCAACCAGGGTACTCTACAAGCAGACACTTCATCTTCTTGACACTCTGAATCAATAAGTTTGGTGCTCATAAGAGCATCAGTGACTGAGCACGTGTTCCTTTTTATGTGTTCCTTAAAATTGCCTCATTTAACTTCTTAAAAACTCTCCAGTAAGGGGAACATACATGTGTACTAATCAGTATTTCCCTTCACCCCCTGAGGAGTTAATACGGTATCTTCTATAAAGGATTGTTATATTTTCTACTAATAAATTCTAATTAAGTTTCCTTCTACTTACCCACATCTTTCTCCATTTCTAAAGGCTAATATTCCAATCTCAACTTTATTTTCAAGCTATCCTTTTTGGCCAAGTGTCATACATTTCAATCTTTTCCAGTTTACACTTAGTCTGAAATTACCCATTTTGCTTGTCTAAATCTCCAATAGTTATTTTGGCAGCTTTAAAACAGAGACTCAAAATGGTAGGATCATGGGAACACTGCCAATTCATTCTTGGCTTTTCTAATACACTAAGATTCTTCTTCTAATCATCATAATAAAATGAGTCTGAAAAATGTCCATTGGATTTGACAACTAAGAAATCATTCGAAATTTTGGCAAGAATTAATTTCAGTTAGAACAGTGGGGACAGAATCCAGGCTGGGTGATTTGAAGAGTGAATGCATGGTGAAGACAGAGAGAAAATTCTACTAGTTTCAGAAGGTAGAGTTGGAAAGAAAGACAAGAGATAACGAGGTAACTGGAAAGGGAGTCAATAGTAGCTTCTTTATTTTACATGAGAAACGCTTGAGCTTATATATGCAACATATGAATTTCTGATGGTACATTGTATAGAGCATTAAATACCACAATGTCAACTACTGCTTCAGAGCACTCCCATTTGTTTTTATTCTTGTTCATAATTTTTCTAAATCTGAGAGAATGCCTAATATGATTGTGTTACACAGATTTCTCCCTCCTTTGTAACAGGATCAACCTTTAAAACCAGAGGCATGCTTTCTTTCACAAAGCTTGTCCTCTACACCCTTCAAATAGTCATTTGTTGGTTTCAATGGAATGGTATGACAAGTCCCAATAGATAAGAGTGCTAATTCCCTTTCAGGTGGATTGTTTGCCTCCTCTTCCCTCTTTTCCTGTCATTTCTCATCTTGGATTTGCTATCACTTTGCTATCATTTAAATATGTGTATGCTTTCTTCAGTGTGTGTATGTATGTGTGTGCACATGGTCACATGTGTGCTGTACTAAATTCCCATCATCCTCTTTTCACTTCCTATGCCTTTATAGCTTAACTGATTTCATACTATAAAATCCGAGCATCTCTTAGCTTTCAGTTCTTGGGGCTGATTGACTACTTTGATAATTCAGATGCTTTTATCTTGTAGTCATTTACCAAACATCCATGCTTGCCAACCTTATTGCCAAATCAATGGATAATTCTGTTCCTGTGTACATTTCCCCATCATACTGACACATGCCAGGACAAAATTATTTACCTTAGATTAAAAGGATTTGGGTCTCACTTTATTTAGACTGTGAGCATCACAAGTTTTGAAAACACAGTTTGAGAATGAGATCAAGTTCTATGCAGGCCAGTAAACCAGGGATAAGCCATTCTGCCCACACTTTCAGGCTGCAGAGGTTGCTTTTATTCTTTTTAATGAATCTTGAAGAGGTTTCTTAAGCCATGAACTTCAAAATAACACATGAAATAAGGCTTTAGATTAAAGAGAATATAGATATCCAGTCTTAAAGACTAGCATATATGATCCAGAATCAAAAGCAATGTTTGGAAAATCTGTAAGTAAAACAAATATGGTGATAGGGAGCCAAATTTATTCCTCCTTATGCTGAATCCATTAATCCATAAAATTCCATAGGTGCAATTTTTATCTTTGTAGTGTATCCTTCCTTTTTTCCTCCTACTTCCACATGAAGTCTATGACAATTCCCTAAGCAGATGGCCCGTTTCGGGATATGGTTGTACATTCTACCAGGCCAAGGATAGTGTAAAGCACACCATAGACACACAGTGTTCCTTACTGGTTAGTATTTTCTTTCTAATATTATTTTCTAATTTTTATTTTATATTGGGGTTTAATTGATTTACCATGTTGTATTAGTTCCAGGTGTATAGGAAAGTGATCATTACACATATACATATATCTATTCTTTTTAAGATATTTTTCTCATAGAGGTCATTACAGAGTATAGAGTAGAGTTCCCTGTGCTATACAGTAGGGCCTTGTTGATTATCTACTTTATATAGTGTGTGTATCTGTTAATCCAAAATTCTTAATTTATCCCTCCCTCTGCAACTTTTTCTCTTTGGTAACCATAAGTTTGTTTTCTTTGTCTGTGAGTCTATTTCTGGTTAATATTGTTATTTTCCTTGAGGAACTTGGTATGTTGGGAAGAATTATTTTAAATCTATCAAAGTGTACTGAAGTCCTTTCAGGCAAAATGCTAAACAAATGTCTTCCTGATGATCTGATGTGTTCATGCTGATGTTAAATTTTTTGAAAGTGGCTTAAACAGCCACACTAGCAAAGCAGCATATTCTATGCCTTGAGATGAGACAGTCTAGTCAAAGGGGGCTCTAGCTCTATAGGTTACACAGACTTGCTAACTTCTAGCTGATTCCTTTTGTTCAAAGACACTAAGTATTCTCCTGGTATCGTTTAGCCCTATAGTCTTCAACTGTCATTGGAAACCCTACGCAGGTACATGTAAATATATTTTTTAGCCCACTCTGCTCCCTACCTCTTGCATGCCTACCTCCAAGAATTACTTAATGTGATTGTCTAAGTTCTTCATCTGCAGAACAAAACAGAATCATTTTTGGTGTGCTCAGAGAGTCTGTGACCGAGGTTAAATCATGTTATGACCCTGGCATGCTGAGACAAGAGGCTCCACACTTCCATCAGGTTAAGACTATCTTTTTACAACTGCAGTGGAGCTGTCAGAAGTCACCAACTGGATTCAGCAGAGTAGATCCAGCCAAAGGAGACACAGAGGAATTGGGACTAGACTTGATTTGTCTTCGTTATTTAAAATGAGAATTTTTATATAAATGGTCCTATTATAAATATGACATTATAGTTTCACTTTAATTCACAATATAAATAAAATTAATGTACTACTTTCATTTAATCCAGCACATACCTATGTACGTATGTGCATGTTAAGTCACTTCAGTCG
The DNA here is from genome assembly GCA_024291935.2 of Okapia johnstoni. Lineage (NCBI taxonomy): Eukaryota > Metazoa > Chordata > Mammalia > Artiodactyla > Giraffidae > Okapia > Okapia johnstoni. Next base: position 36,040,072 of record CM044319.1, read on the forward strand.
TGTCCAGCTCTTTGCGACCCTACGGACCATAGCCCACCAGGCTCCTGTGTCCGTGGGAGTCTCCAGGCAAAAACATTAGAGTGGGTTGCCATGCCCTCCTCCAGGGGATCGTCCCAACCCAGAGATCAAACTCGTGTCTTTTATGTCTCCTGCACTGGCAGATGGGTTCTTTACCACTAGCACCACCTGGGAAGCCCCTGCATAATTATTCTCTGCAAGTTGTTGAAAATACAAATATAAGGAAGATGCATTCTCTGTGTTTTCACAGCTCATACTTAGTAAGAGAGCTAAATGTATATCAATAAGGTGATTTGGCTTGGCCAAGGACAGAGGACATGCATGTCTAATCTCACCAGTTAGAATACAAATTCCTGGAGATTGAGGCTGGTCTCCTGTATTTGCTTTTATCCACTCTGTTCCAGGGACACAGCAGGCCCTCAATAAATACACTGAATTTATTCACATAGCTCACAAATGCATATTGCATTTTCCATTGGTTTGTCTTGCTGTGTAAAGACTTCTTAGTTTAAAAAAAGAAAAAGATGTGCTTCACAGGGGATATATTATGTCCAACAAGCATTATGTTTTAATCCTACCAGTTCTATAATCCAAATGAAATATCTAATATTCATGCACATAATATTAGATGACACATCCCAAGAGTCTGTCTCCAAAAGGAAATTCCTCCCTATGAAGTTTAGAATTTTTCTCTTCTCAACTGCAGCCTTGTTCTTAGTAATTTTCTTTTAGTAAGCAATTCAAGTCAGGTTTAAGATACCCATGTAAAATGCTCCCCCCTCCCCGCAAAGAGACTTAGAATTATTAAAGTGTCCCACATTCTCACGTACAGCTGAATAGAGGTTACTCTCACAAAAGAGACACGCGACTTTTTTTTATGTTCACGCTATGAAAGGCATGTCACATTCTGCTTTTTCAACTGAAGCATGCCACAACCCAGAGGGTCGGTTACTGTCAGAAATTCAACTTGAAAAAACACTCTTCAGATCACTGAGAAGAATGCTACCTGCCAAGCCATGAATCAAACGTACACAAAATTACTACGATTTGATCAGAAATATCACTTTGGTGGGCTGCATGCCACTTCTGACTGCAGGAATCATAAGAATAAGGTAAAAGAGGGCTGAGAAACATTAGCAAGTGAGAAAAATTTTATGTTCACTCTTCATTAAAGGTGCTTTTCTCTCTTCTCATTCTTGTTAGAGATAAGCAGATTTTCAGCTATGCCCATTTCATATGCATCAGGCTACCTATAGATACCCTAGAAAACCAATAAAATAAAACAAACAAAATATGATAATAAAAAACAGCATAAGAAACTGGAATTGTTTAGCCTGGACACAACAAGGGCAGGATGACTATGCATGTGAACAGTTTTAAACTGGAAGAAATCGGGATATGATCCACCGCCACAAATGAACACATGGGATTAATTTTTTGACAGACGATGCAGAGAACTCTTCCTACCTTACAGGTTTTAAAAGTAAATAAGTTCCTGATAAAAGCATGGAAGTGTTTTAAGCTGGCTTTTTTGAAGAGATGATCCATGCTGGTATTCAAGAACAAAATTAATAACTAGCTGAATGACCTCATATATGCAGGTCAATGGTATGTGCTCTGGAAGGAAACTTGGCAGCCAACAGACAGCAGTCGAGTGGGGCTGTTCACAGCACAGGCTCTAGTCATATCCCATAAGGCCACTCCAGCCACATGTGGCTCCCGAGCACTGCAAACACGCTAGTCTAAACTGAGACATATTTGTAAGAGTGAGTTATAGACTGGCTTTCAAAGATTTGGTACAACAAAGCTCTAAAACATTTCATTAAAACTAGGAGCAAATCTATTACATGAACCAGAAATCCCACTACTGGGTATATACCCTGAGAAAACCACAATTAAAAAACACACAGGCACCCCAATGTCCACTGAAGCAATAATTATAATAGCCAGGACATGGAAGCAACCTAGGTGCCCATCAACAGATGAACAGATAAAGAAGTTGTGGTACATTTATACAATGGAATATCACTCAGCCATGAAAAGGAACGAATCTGAGTCAGGTGTAGTGAATTGGATGAACCCAGATCCTCTTACACGGAGTGGAGGAAGTCAGAAAGAGAAAAACAAGCGTCATATATTAACACATATATATGGAATCTAGAAAAATGGTACTACTAAACCTAGTAAGAGAACAGATTTGTGGACACAGTGGGGGAAGGTGAGGGTGGGATGAATAGAGAAAGTAGCACTGTCATATATACATTATCACATGTAAAATAGCCAGTGGGAAGTTGCTAAATAACACAGGGAGCCCAGCCTGGTGCTCTGTGATGACCTAGAGGGGTGGAGTGGGGGAGGGGAGGCAAGCTCCAGAGGGAAGGGACATATATACATATAATTATGACTGATTCACGTTGTTGTACAGCAGAAACAAACACAGAATTATAAGGCAATTTTCCACCAATAAAAAATAAATAAAAATAGTAAAATAATAATAATAATTTTCTTATAATTGATACATTTTAAAATAATATTCCAAATATATTAGGTTGATATTGATAGAATACATTATTAAACTAAACTTCAAAGTCCTTTTTTCCCTCTTTTAATGTGGCTACTAGAAAATGTGTGATCGCATATGGAAATTGTACTTGTGGCTTGCTTTCTATTTCTATTGAAAAGTGCTGCTCTAGAAACAGACTGCCTGAGTTCAGATCCTGACCTGGATGATGTCACTTACTATTTCTGCATCTATAAGATGGGAATAATGATAAAGCAATCAACTCTAAGAATTTTGAGAAGATTCCATAAATTCATACATGTAGAAAAGTATCAAGCATATAGTATCACCAACTAAAACCTGTCACTTGCTACCTGCCTCTACAAAGTCACTAGCCACTGTAGCCATGGCCCTTCAACACCCCCTGAAAGGAGTTCAGGGTGAAGAGCAGAAATGAGATATTCAGTGTTCTGGGAAAACTTGCAGAACAAGCCTACAGATAGTTAGATATTTTCAGGAGAAGATTTTATTAGCCCAAATTTTTGCACCTCCTCATATCTAGAAAAACACTAAAATCAGCAACAGTGACTTCTGCTTCTCATGACCAGCAACAAGCCTCTGACAAAATGTGTGCTTGACTCCATGTACCCCTGCTTCACTAAAATCATATGTAACACTGACCTTCCCCACTACCTCTTTGGAGCAGTTTCTCAGAGCCATCTGAGACACTGTTTCCCAGGCTATAATCCTCATTTTGTCCCCAGTAAAACTTAACTCACTAGTCTCATGTTGTGTATATTTTTTTCAGTCAACAGTATATGCTCGTTAAACCTGGTTTTAATACCCTGGGCACAAGCCCTTTCTACATAATATGGTGACATGCAGGTTCTAGTCCTCTGTTTGAATAACCCCAAAGATAGGGAACCCACATTTTCTTGAGACATGGCATTTCTGAACTTCTCTGAATGTGAAAAAGTTTATTCCTGGAATGAGTAAAAATCTCTCTTTGCAACTCTGAATCTTCTGAGCTTCTTTATATACGATTGTGCCAGAGGCAAAGAGAGAAACTGGTCATATTCCAATGCTTTATTTCTATAGAAATTGTTGAAAGACTTTGGTATTGGAAATGGGGATAGTATACATTCCCATGGAAGTTCATGTCAAGAGACCTTGTGCTGACCCAGCGAAACCCTTTTAAAAAACAAATTTTCAAAAATGTGATTCATCATACATGCTTCACCCAAGAACAACCTTTCTCTTTTAGCAGAGTTGTCCTTTTCAACCAAGGATACTTTGCTGTCGGAAAGTGGAAAGAAGAGGACAGACAAGGACACACACCCGAATCAGATGGCTCAGCCCAATCATGGGAGTGGCTAAGGCCACTGCCCATGTACCCACACTCACATCTGAAGACTGGTTTTCCCTCTTTTCCTGCTCTTGGTGCTAATTTCAAAGCTAATGCCTTGAATATTTGCATATTCAGGAGAATAGTTGTCTTAATGATAAGCCATTAATGAAAAGGAATATGATATGGATTTCCTACACATGTGTGGATTTTCAGAATCTTCCAATAGTTTCTCAATAAGCCCACACTTTTATATATGTATGTCTCAAGCTCTTTACAATTCTAAGATACTATGAACTTTATACATAAGGTCTGCACCAAATCTAACTGCAGTCTTTTCCCTATGTCCTGATGACATGTCTGCCTCCAGGTAGAGATGATTTAGCATTGCTCTTCCTGTCAGTGGACTCCATCCATCACATGTGTAGGCTCTGGCAGTAGGTGAGTGTGAGTGACTGTGTGTGTGTGTGTGTGTGTGTGTGTGTGTGCATGCTTGCATTCCAGTAGAGGTTAAGATTAAACTTGCCGACTCAAACTTCAGGCTTGAGGGCAGTCTAGTGTGTCAGCAGCAATATGTCTGTCCAGACAGACAGACTGGAATGTGAATCTTGGCTCCGTGGATTACCAGCTATCCTGGCCTTACACCCTGTACCAAAGATCCCTCAACTTCCCTTTCCTAGTATGAAAAATGAGGCTAAATAATAGAAACCACTTTGCAGTGCTATTATGAAGCTTAGACATGTTGACTCTTATGTACCTAGGTGATACAGCATGTCATAGATAAGCAATAATCAGTAGTCAGTTTTGTCACCTTCCTGGATATTGTTAAACTTTGCCCCAGAGATCCTCAAAGGGCCACTGTCACCCTTCTTTCCATCGCACTCTCCTTTCTAACAGATTCCAGAATCTTCAATAGAGTGGTGCCCTTTCTAATTCAAGCCCTTTACTATCTGAACTGCACAAGCAGATGCTAATAAGAAAATAGATTCAATCAAACATTAAAATTAAAATTTACCACCTGAGTTGCTCGGACAGAAAGAGGGCTTTGTGAATTGACATAATTAGATAAAGCTCAGTGGAAGTATAATTAAAAATGGATCTTGACTAATAGGTAAAATGTGGATAACTGGGAGCTGGGAGAGGGAAAAACAACACTTGGGGACTTTTCAAATTGGGGTGGGTCTTGTGGTGGGCTTAAGGAAGACAGGCCTGATAGCAGAAGGTCAATGTAATGTAGGACCTGGAATATTTCTCTGTTCACAATAGAAGTGTAACTTGTGTTTCTCAGGGCCTATTTAGCACTGTTTTATTTTAGCCAGAAGACATCTGGAAGAATGCACCAAAGAACTCTCCTTATAGAGTCTGCAAGGTTGGAATCATCCCTTTCCTCTCTCTGATTGGCCAGAGATATTTTAGCTCATGGAAGAGGTTAATTCCAGTGAAACCAAGCCCTGTTAACAAGACTTAACCACAAAAATGAATGGAAGTCGATATGAAATAAATTGAGTTAATTCTGAAGGCCAGAGATGGAGATGGAAAAAATAATTACTTTTTCCCCCAAAATAAAAAAGCCTGGTTGAACTACTCCCACATACATACATACATACATACATACATAAGTAGTCTGAGACAGCTGTGGGTAGAAGGAGATACAGTTGCAGCAGATGACCTGGGGTAGAAATTTGTCTCTGCCCTTTACTAAGAGTGTGACTTAGTATGCTTAGTTATATTGGGGTCGGGGGGGATAGAGTGGTTTTATGGGGCTTCCTGGTGGCTCAGACAGTAAAGAATCTGCCTGCAATGCAGGAGACCTAGGTTTGTTCGCTGGATCAAGAAAGATCCTCTGGAGAAGGGAATGGCAACCCACTCTAGTATTTTTGCCTGGAGAATCCCATGGACAGAGGAGCCTGGCAGGCTACAGTCCATAGGGTCATAAAGAGTCGGACACGATTGAAGCAACTGAGCACACACGCATGCACATGCCAGACTATATCAGTGGCCAGATCACCCAGAATGTGCCTAACGTAAGCAAGCAAGACATAAATCAATAGAGGAGTGCCCAGGAGCCAACTTTACAAGCAGAGATTACTGCAAGCTTTACTCTTACTATAATTAAAATCCTTATGTGTATTACATGGTATAGTTTTCAAAATAACCACCTGAAATAAACCCAAATTCAAATCTGCATCACTCCAAAACTACAGTTTAAGACCAAGGCAATGGTGCCTGACTACCATGAAGTTAAGAGCTTTTCCAAACATTGTGATTCTTCCAGAAATAATGAGTTGTTCAATAACATAACACTAGGGCACAAATCTGCAGCCAGCCCTCATGCAGACGAGTGGTGGAACACAGCAAAGAGCTACTTCCCAGTGAAGTCATGGAAGGATCATTTGTGCATTAGTTACTCAGGATTCTGTTTTTAGCTGCAGCATATTTAATTACAAGAGGCTCATAATTAAAACATGCCTAGAGAGGCAAGATCAAAAGAAGGCATCATGTTCCTTGATGCAAAATACCTAAGTTCAACAATGACAGCCTTGATGATGTAGGGGACATCTCTTCATTCTCACCGATCCTCACATCAAAGTCAAAGTCCAACTTTTTCTGATGGGAAGACCCCTTTTTTTTTTAATTTCAAAAAAGTCTACTGACTCCCACATCACAGGAAAAAAAAATGTGAAATAAGCTAATGACCAAAAGTGAGATGAAAAGTTTTAAAGGTGCTGTGTTTTGTTTTGTTTCTTTCCATCACAAGAGCACACACCTACTATTGAAATATAGTAGTTCTTCTATGTGCTGGATGACTTAGTTGTTTGGCTTACAAACTGAATCTGGGTTGGCTCCTCCATCCCTTCAGTAAGCCTGAGTCCTGGCCACCAAAGAAACGCTATTCTCCAGCATCTCTAGGATTGGCTTCAGAAGTCGACCAAAAGACATGAAATACCCTGGTTTGGGAAAAGCATCTCAGGAAATTGTTTGAAATGGATGATTTTCAGTAGATGGCTGCTCTCTACAGGTCCTGGACTTCTGGCTGGCTCCAGCCAACCTGGGACCCCAGAATCCGAATTGGCTCTGGGCAACCTATCCTGTTATTGTTTGTCCTGAATTCAGTGGTTTTTGTACACTGACAGACTCCGTCGATTTGTCTCAAGTCTGAAGTCAAGGGGAGACTCTGTCAGCAACCAAAGACCTCTGTTCGGTCCTGAAAGGCGGGTTTTTCCTCCAATTCCAGGGCTTCTTCCTATACTTGTGCTCCAAAATACATAGTTACACAATCCCCTAGGTTGTCTAGTTAATACATTGTGCAGTGTTCAATACATTGCACCCTTAAAGCTTTGTCCATTTTTAGTCTTCATTCAACAGTCCGAACATAAGGCTAGCATATACTTGAACTCTTGGTGAAGTTTGAACATTAACAAAATAGTATACCCATAAAAAAAAAAGACATGAAGTAACTGGATTTCACAAATATTCTGTTTCCCCCTTCAAATGAATTGCTTGATATAGCAGCTAGAGAATGCTCATAACAAATCATGGGTGAATTACAATGGATTAAGATAACTAAGTGTCTATATTTTATTTACCTGGCTGGCTCCAGGCAACATGGCTCCAAATGCAAGTGCAATCCTAGGATTCAAGGACTGTGATCTCTATTTCCTCCTCTGTCAAAAGCTACATACAAGCTGAAGAGAAATGCACCTAATCCTCTTTGGCTTGCTTTCATCAATAGCTACTGTTAGCTCTTATGAATAACCATCCATGAAAATGCTAGTCAAAACATCAGCAAAATAATCCCAACAAATGAAAAACTTTAAAGGGTGAATACAATATTTATCATTTTGGAGCAAGGTTGCCACTGACTTCATAGGTGCAAAAACACTAATCCCACTTGAACTCTCAATTTCTAGAATTAAAAGTAGAGTTGAAAATCCTCTACTTTCACAGGTTTAATGTGTTAATTATCACTTAGACATAATCCTGTTAACAGCACTAAATTAAGGACCTGTGTTATATTTGGGAAGCTGCTTGGTGTTAAAGGGAATGCGGCTGCTTCTTTTATAGCTATAAGCTGCGAAAATATCTTCTTTAAAAAAAAAAGCATCCAAACAATCCAAAAAGATATTTAAGTAGCTCATATAAATAGTTTTGGATACTGTATTACCCTCTAGTTTGTCAAAGATCCATTTTTTATACTTCACCTGGAGAGTGTCTCTAGAGCTATGCTGTCAATGGTGGTGTGCTTTTCTCCACCAAGTATTAATAGTATAGTTGTCTCTACTTAGAATCTTTTAATCTGTTCATCTTGATCGTGTACTTAACATATTGTATCATTTGTCATTTTGACTCTTAACTCAATAGGACCAGTCAACTATTTTTCATCATTCTATTCAAACTTTTGAAATGATGTTATTACTTTCATGCCTAATCTTTATAAAGGTGTGCAGAACAGCAAAATTACAGTTTGGGAAAGATATTTTCTCTTAAGGAATCAAATGACTTCAGCTTCAGTTTGTGAAATATAATTAAAATGAGTTACATGTCTTAGAAATTTTTATTTTTTTGTTTGGGCACTTCTCTTTCACTCACTTAGTTCCTATCTTTTTATCCTGCTTATTCAGTCTATTATTTAAGGACAAAGTTTTTTAAGCAGATATTAATAAAAGAATTCCTTCAGAAACAGGATCTGAAGCAAGTAGACGAGGTCCTTAATAGGCTTTCTAATGAAATACATTTTAGCAGTACCATTTTTCTCTAATTCTTTACCTTCTTTCTTTCAAAAGGCACACTCAGCACAGGACAGAAAGGTATCTTCAGTTGCCAATTTATTAATGTTAATCCTCAAAATTGGAGACTGTGTTTATACTGCTTTTATCATCAGCAATTATTGTCTGCCCATCTAACAGTCTCTCTGTTTTTTAGCTCTTCAACTAGTTAACAAGAAACAACTTTTACTAAAAATAATGGGGCTGGGGCTTCCCTGGTGGCTCAGATGGTGAAGAATCCACTGCAGTGCAGGAGACTAGGGTTCAGTCCCTGGGTCACCTGGAGAAGGGAATGGCTACCCACTCCAGTATTCTTCCTAGAGAATCCCATGGACAGAGGAGCCCGATGGGCTATAGTCCATAGGGTCATAAAAAGTTGAACATGACTGAGCAACTAAGCACACACAAACACAGACATATCTAGGTCCTGCTAGGTACTGAAAATATAGAAATAAGCAAAAGAAACATGGTCCTGCTTTAATGAGACATGCAGTGCTGAGTCGTTTCAGTTTGTGTCCAACTCTTTGCTACCCTATGGACTGTAGCCCACCAGGCTCCTCTGTCCATGGGATTCTCAAGGCAGACATATTAGAGTCAGTTGCCATGCCTTCCTCCAGGGGATCTTCCCGACCCAGGGATCGGACCTGCATCTCTTATGACTCCTGCATTGGAAGGCAGGTTCTTTACCACTAGCACCACCTGGGCATGCAGTCTACTAAACACAAGAAGTGAACAAATAAACTACAAAATACCTTTAAAAAAAAAATAAGGAGGGTGAGTGCTGAGGACTATGAAACACTATAAAGATAATTTTTCAAGTATTAATTTAAATATTAAAGTAGATATAAAGTAAGCCCACTTGTTCTGAACCATCGAAATGGACTTTGACGGTCTATCAGCCATTGGCAGACCTTTGCTGGACCACATATCCCCAAGTCCTCACCACGGCTTAACTGCAAATCTTTGGAACCCTGAATGGTTTGCAGGTGTTCACAGCTGCTGGAACTGTGCTAAAAAACAAGACTCTCCCACATTTTCTAAGTCAACAATTTTATCTGGATATGTTGTTACAGGGTCAAGAGAATTATCTTCAAAATTATTTTTCACTTAAATTTAAATGCAGAAGAGTTTCCAGTCTCCAACTCCCAGCAGGTGGGTGAAAAAAAAAAATCCACAATGCCCAAGCATAGTAAGAAGCCAATTCCAGGCATTTTCCAATCTACCCAGTTGGCTCATCTACCCACAGAAAGCAGAGAACTGGCCAAATTAAGTTTTAAAAGAAGGCTGCTGATACTAATGGTATCAAGGTTAAAAACAGCAGTGCATCAAAGTGAAGCCTCAAGACACATACTTTATATAGCTTTCAAACCACAAATACAGGAGACTCTTCCCTTACCACTGGATAGGACTTCTTGATTTGTTTAGGAACATCCTAAGTTGCTTTCAAGAAGCCTTAACCAACAGCTATAATACAGTCCAGAATATAAAGGAGCCTCCCTGGAGATCACTACCTCCCAGTTACCCAAGAAACCATTACTGTCCTGGGAGAGAAGCATACCACTTTGACATCCAAAGATTGCCTGGCAAAAGAAACTCCAGATGCACTTGTGCACACACCTACACACACACAAACAGACACTCCACAACCATGCTGGCAAGCATCCTGCCTACATGGGTTATCATTTTCATGATAACACAGCACCCACAGATGCCCTCTTGAAAAACACCAAGAAGGCTCCTCTAGCCAGGCTGTCATTTACAAGAGCACAAATGCACTGTAAAGGTGGGAAACAGTAAGCTACCAGCAGACCACCCTGGCAATGAACAGAGCACCAAATAACCCTGGCATCTCCCATAGAAGAGGCCAGTGTAACATGATATTGGTCAATTCCCTCTTGACCAAAGATCACTGAATTGTTACAGCTCTTGAGGAATGCTCAGAATAATTCCAAGAAAAAGTACCTCCCGCCCTTCCCAGAAATAGTTTTTTCTCTTAATCTAAGAGATTGAGAGAGCTTAACACTTCCTCTCCAAACACCCCCGCCCCCCAAGCTTTCCAACTTCAAGATTCATACAGTGTGGACTGCACAAAGGGGAGGGTGGGTTCATTTGTATATTCAAATAACTTTCATACTACTGGAGGTGTTAGAAAGGAAAAGTGACAGGAGCATATGGGTGATGCTTTAGAGATTACCAGTGTCCTCCTCCTTGTCCCTTACTCTCAAGCACTGTTCCCAGCTTTCTCTTCATAAACAGAGTGATCTAACACCAGACCCACAAGACCCAGTCTCCCCAGCTCGCCCCTCGCAGGGACAGTGGAAGTATAAACTGTTGCTGCAGCTTCCCTACACTCCACTGATACATCAGAAGAAGCTGCAAACTTCTTGGCTTGCTCGGCTATCCTCCCGGGGCACTGAACGCCCACACACAGATTTCCCAGTCAGAACTATGGAAAGGGAACCCTCAGTCAACCTGTTTGCAAAGCCGCAGAACTCTGCGCTTTCTGATCCTGCACTGCGAGGCTCTGCGCTCAGGATGGGGAACCCCTGGCTTCCTACACCAGCACCCCCAAAGCAAGCTGGAAGTGTAGGGGGCAGAGCTCTTGCCGTCCCACTCCCAGAGCTCAGTCCACTGGCCTGAGGTCTGTGCCCATCGTGTGTAGGGTACCTCCGCCTTCCCAGCTCAGGGGTCTCCTCCGCACGCGGCGCCCCTGGCAGCCCGCCCTTTCTGCAGCCTCGAGCCAGAGGTGTCCGGGAAGCTCCGCTTGCAAGTTCCAGTGTATTGCCCGGAGAAGGAGAGAAGGAGGCTGCCCAGGGAGAAAAAATCAAAGTCTGTGCCTGGGGCGAGCCCCCTCCACCCCGGTCACCTCGCCAACCGGGTGCCTGGCATCCCTGGCTCGGGGCACAGCGCGGTGGTACTCACCCGCCTCGCCGGTGCCGCTGCCGCAGCCTCTGGGAGCTGAGTCCCGAGCTTTCTGAGTGCAAAAAAGATGGTGGTGCGTATCGGGAGACCACCCATTCCAGCGTCTGGCAACCCGGCGGCGACTCTGGCTCCTCAGCACTGAAGGAAGAGGAGGAGGAGGAAGGAACGGCGCAGTCGGACGCCATCTGCTGTACACCTCTGCGCTGCCATTGGCTGCCTGGCGCATCCCCGGGAACCGCGGGGCTCGGGCCACTGGGAGCCACCTTGCGCCTCACCGCCCCCAGCAGCTGCTCCCCGCCTCCCCGCCCCCCTTCTTCCTTCTCCCCTCCACAATCTCTTCCTCCCCTTTTCCCCAGCGGTGCGCTCACCCGACCCTCCACTCGGCCCCCTCCCGCATGAGAGCCACTGCGCACCGGCCTCAAGCTCCAGCCTCTGCTCCTCAAGACTGTTTTCTGCAACTTTGAAGCTTCAGGGTGCAGGCGTGGGCCGGATGAAGGGACTCCCCAACCAGCCTGAGCCCGGGGTACCCAAGCCTCCGACAGCCTCCGGCAGGGGCAAGCACTTTGCGCCTCGGGGGAATCTAAGAAGTGGCAGGGGAGAAGGAGGCAAAGAGAGCTGGGGGTGCTTTACTCCTCAGTTATAATCCCAAGCCCCTCAGCAACACATGCACACACGCACACACATACACACGTGCGCACACAAACACGCAACACTCACAGGCAGAGTCGTCCTGCCCGGTGGATAGCCTGGCGTTCCTCTGCAGTCCCCGGGCACGAGAGGGCTTCAGTGATACAGGGGAAAAGACAAAGAACATCCTAGCTGGATAGGTGAAAAAGGGAAAATCCAGGGTGATTGGGGGAGCGTGGGGAGGGGAGCGTGTCCCTAGCTATGGTCCGTACCTGCCTGGACATCCCCTCCTAGAGGGGATCCCAGAGACTGTCAGCCCACCCAGACCCGAGCCTAGTTTCAGCCTGTTTTTCAAAGGATTCGAGTCCTGGCCGCAGGAGTGGGGAGACAGGTGTGCTGTCCTTGGGGGAGAGGGGGCGAGAGAAGCGTTTATGGCAACTGGGTGGTAGAGGCAAGCGGCGAGTGAGGAGAGTCAAGTCCTCTCAGGTGAGGCAGGCGTGCAGAGAGCACGTGGGCAGGCTGGAGCAGTCACAGCTGAGAATCCTCCCCTTCCTCTCTCTGACACCATTCCAAACCCTCCAGGTTTTAGACAACTTTGATCTAGGGAACTTCTTAGGCTCCTTCATAGAGATAAAGAAGTTTCTTTAAAAGGAAAAAAAAAAAAATCATGAGGACTACCTATTGCCAATTACAGGGTATTTTGCCTGTCGTATCTCTTTAAATGTGTGAACCCAGCAACAGCAGGAATTGTATCTTTTCGATTTTATCCAATGCTTGGCACACCACGGGTGCTTCAAAAGAAGCAAAATAATCCTGAGAAAATTAAAGCTTGATGTCATAGCGCAAATTAGATTTAAGAGATAAACAGAGCAGCTAGGGTTGTCACGGGGCGGGGGGTGGGGGGGGTGAATAAAAGAATGTAGATGTAAGTGCCACTGGAAAGGGAAATGTGAATCTGACGATGAGGGGTTCTGATCCACCTTGCTGTGGGACTGGATACTGAAAGCGGGAGAGGGAACCTGCCTTGTTTAATATTTTAAACAGCAATTGCTAGTCTCCCAGTGAGCGCTGGCATCACACTCTGAGTTGTGCCGTTCTTTCTGACATCACTCTCTTAAATCAGCTGCCATCCAGATCCTAGAATATTTCCCCAAATTCAAGACCATGATTTATTACTCCCAAGAAATAAAATGCCAATCCTATGAGCCTGGGGAAAAAGAAACTGGTCCATTATGTTTTATTGTAATCTCAATATATACAGATCAATAGCCAATGAGTGTCATTTAAGTAACTTCAGAAACAATAGCCAAAGAACAACGTCTGTTTTCCTGAACTGTTCCATCCTGGCTTTCCAGATTCTGGTCTTTCCAGAATCAACACAGCATTTTCAGACCACATCCCATGTACGCATCCATATGGTAGAAAGATCTGTGTTCGCAATCCTTGTAGAAAGAGCCCGTCAAGGAGCCTCTTCTGAGTATGTCATTTATGCGTGTTTTTACAGTTTTGTGTTCTCCTCCCTCTTCAGAGGCACCAATATGTATGTTTTTCTTTAGGCTAGGAATTTGATTTCAATGCACATTTTAATTTAATATGCTAGCCCATTCTCGTTAACCCCTTGCTCTGTGTCAGTGATCATTATAGTATTTATAAGAATATTTTGATTTTTGAAGAGTAACTTTCATCCTCTGTTGCACTGTTTGCATTTGGTCTCCTGCTTTTTTGAATCTAGAATATAAAAGATAATACCTATATGGCAATCATGTCCTATACATTGGGATTCTTAATCAAAAATAAGGAACTCATAAGGATAAAAATCTAAATTATATCTGAATTACAAAGAACCTTGAACTTTTAAGCATTGCTACCTCTTGTTAGCTTACTGACTCCTCTAAACTATAAAATAGTCACTTTTTATTAAGACACTGTGCCAACAGCAGGTATCTCAGTATAGTTACATAGCATAAGATGCTAAACTTTCTCTAATATTGTTCAATGACATACAAAAATCTGGTAGAAGGAAAAAGCAGATGTTTCTAGCTCATATTCCCAATTTATATTTTAAATACACATTTTACTGAGCATATGAGTTTCCTGCCAAAACAGTCAGCTTTGGGTTTTTAATAAAAGCACATCCCTCAAATTCTAGATTAAAAGGATAATCTAGGCAGGGACAGAGATGTTTTCAATGAAGATTGGGGGGATGGGTGGAGGTTAGGGGGAATGAGCAAACAAAGAATTTGGAAGAAGGTGGCCTTGAAAAATTAGGTGTCATCATTATGTGTAAGGAATAGGTCAATATTCCAAATGGAAAATAAATTGGAGATTATACATTCCCACAACCCCTCACACACATATGCCAAAGCCTCTAATCCCCTCTAGGCTTCCAGGAAGGATGAAAGGAAACAATAGAATAAAAGAGGAGAGGAGGTGGGAGGAGGTCTCTTGGGAGGGAGTCCCTGATGAGAAACAAGGAGGAGCCACAGAGGAAAGCAAGTCTACACTAGCCAAACAACACTGGAGTTTATTTTCAGTTTTGTGCATATTTCTCATTGTTTTTTTCTGAACAGCATCTTCTCCATATAGTCTAACAAGCTTGGATAGGAAAGTGCTGTGTACATATAACAGACAAGCATTGGCATTAAACAAATAAGGGATAATAAAGGCATGCAGAAAAAGCAGCCCAATTTTAAGTCAGAGAGAGAAATGCAAGCCTGAGCCAGTATCTTGGGCTCTGCACTCAGGAAGTCACTGCCCAGGTCTACATTAGCGCATCTCTGAAAGCAGCGAATTGAGTCAACTGCTCAGTCACCTTGGGAGGCAGAAGTGGAGTGGGGAGGTGGTGGGCATCATGATTGCTTCATTTACACAATTCATTCAGGCCAATTCCAGGTTGGATGAGGTTCTATGGCAATCTGAATTTTTTTTTTTTTCCTGCCAGAAAAGAGACTTCATCTTGGCATACAAATGTAAGTTCTGAGCTTGGTCCAGTAATTTGATTTTGATGTGTCAACATCTTAAAATACAATGTAAAGACAGTGTATTGAAAAGCAGTGAAGTGGAACTCCACTGGCTTCTGGCCCTGCTCAGTCCCTCAGAGGCACCAACACTTTCCCCCTGGACACTGAGTATTCACAGACCTACTTAGTCCTGAGACACAAGCTTCAGTTACTCACCCGTCAAGACATTTGTTGAGAGTCTTCTGTGTCCCTGGCAGTGTACAACATGGTGGTTGTCTGGTGGTGCAGTGGGGGGGTCCTTCCCTCATAGAGTTTACAATCTAATGGGGACATCAGACCACAAACAAACAGGCATACAAATGATAACAAACATACAAAAAGAAACAACTTTTCTGAAAAAGGATGCAGTAGAGTAGAAGGGAATAGAAAGGAAGGATGAAACTCAGGTGGGTGCTCTCAGAGGAAACAATGTTTAAGGCTGGGACCCAAAGAACAAGAGGTAAATAACATGGTTCTGACAGTAAAGAATCTGCCTGCAATGCGGGAGACCTGGGTTCGATCCCTGGGTTGGGAAGATCCCCTGGAGGAAGGCATAGCAACCTGGAGAACCTCCACGGACAGAGGAGCCTGGTGGGCTACAGTTCATGGGATCACAAAGAGTTGGACACGACTGAGTGACTAAGTACATTAACATTTATTGAAATTTTTCTAGATATGAGGTATGGGCTAAGTCCTTCACAAATATTATTTAATCCTCATAACTGGCCCATGAGGTAGGCACTGTGATCAAGTTTGTTTTTTATAATGGAGACAGAGTTTAAGCAATTTATTCAAAGGCACATGGCTGATGAGTAGAAAGCTAGGATTTGATCAGGCAGTCATGTGTACAATTTTTAACCCCTAAGAAACACTGCATCTTATACAAGTAGATAGCAGCCAAAAGGGGAGAAAAGGGAGACAACAGGACAAAAGACCCTGTGGTTTGGAAAGCTTGGCACACAGAGAACTCTTTAGGACCTAAAAGAGCTGCAGACTGGTGAGCTTGGAGGAACATCTCATGACATGGGGCAGAGGGGCAGGCTGGGCAGAACTTGCCAGTCCTGTAAGCTAGTGGATGACACAGTCTAATTGAGACCTTTCAAAGAGACTTCCCTAGGGGCCCAGTGGCTAAGACTCTGCACCCCCAGTGCAAGGGCCCTGGGTTCGATCCCTGGTCAGGAAACTAGATCCCACATGCCACAACTAAGAGTCCCTATGCCACTATTAAAGATTTCACATGCTGCAACAAAGATTGCAGATCCCAGGTGCCCCAATTATGATCTGGCACAGTCAAAACAATAAGTAAATAAATACAGTTTTTAAAAAGAAGATCACCTGCATGTTTTACAAAGACAGATTAGCAAGAGTGGAATGAACAGTAGTCCAGGCAAGAGATGAGGGCGGCTGAATGGAAACAAAGAGAACAGCACAGGTAGAGGGGTATTGGAAAGGCCTGTCCATCTCTTCCTTCTGCCTTCCTACCTCTCCCCAAGGCTGGCATCCAGTTGTTTACCTCAGGATCCAAAATCCTAAATTTTCGACTTCAGTCATTGGACCCTGGGTCTGTTTTCTTGTCACACATCTGGTCTGTGAATGGGATGAAAAGCGATGAGCATCCCCCCTACCCTCATTTGGCCAGCTCTGGGAACTTTACTTCTGAACCTTTTTTCTAGAATCCTCCCTCCATGCCCAGTGTCCTCTGAGTTCTCTATTTCGCTGCTCAGCCTCCAATAATATTTACTGACCAAGAAGATCTAGGCTGTGATGGATGATCCCTTCTTCCCCACAGCTTTCTGACATCACCAAGCCATAGCCAAATTGGAGAGGTGGTCACTCCATCCACGCTAAACCAGAGAACATGGGCAGGCAACCTCCATATAATATAAGAAATGACTCTGATTAATTTGGAAACAATAAAACCCCTAGAGTGACAACTTGGATTACATTCATAATGACTTGGTTTGTAAAGACCAGGTGTTATGTAGATTGGAACTTGTTATTATCCAAAGATTTGGCAACCCTAATCCTTTTCTACTGGGCACAAAGCCACACAATACTCATAGGCCTAACTTTGATGAGATGGGCAAGAGAGCCTCTAACTTCTATTTTGCTGTTTTCCAAGGATACCAGTCTCTGATAGGTAGCATGTCCCTTTACAGGTAGAAAGGATAAAAAAAACACTGGAAATGACAATATTGCCAACAGATTGCAAGCTACTGTGTTCTTGACTGTGATATATGAGGTGGAACAAAGAGAAGAGCTTTCTCTCATTTCTTAAGCATTTAAGCTATAATACCCAATTATCTAGCAAACAAAAAATCCCCAATACATACTATGTTGAAAAAAAATTATGCAACAGAAACTTCATAACTCAAACTTTCTATTATATTCATCTTAGATTCTGAATTACACCATTTTCCTTGGTGCTACCTCATTGACTGTCCACCTTTCTCCATAGCATGTGTTACCTTCCTGAAATATTCTTTACTGTGTCACTTTGATTCCCAGGAACCTCCTATTCTCTTCACCTTGTCACTTGGTCCCTTCATAAATATCAGCTCCTCAGAAGAGCCTTCCCCGATCCTCAACTATAGAAAGAAAATGGCATGTTTCCTTTCTCTGCATCTCCTTATCCTGCCTTACTTTGCTTCACAGCATGTAACACAATCTGAAATTTTGTTACACAGTTGTTTCAATATTTATTATCTATCTTCTCATTAAGAATGTAAGCCAATGAGGTCAGGGACTAGGCACACACCCCAGTAGTGCCTGGCACATAGTGGGCACTCAGTAAGTAGTTCATGAATGCAGGACTTCTCTGTTGGCCCAGTGATGACTTCCAGTGCAGAGCATGCATGTTCGATCCCTGGTCAAGGAACTAACATCCCACATGCCTCGAGGCAACTAAGCCCATGCATTGTAACTAGAGAAGTCCGAGCCTTAACTAGAGAAGTTCACATGCTACAATGAAGACCCAGAACAATACCCACCCACCCCAAAAAAAATGTTTATGAATGAAAAAATAAATGGCATAAATTATATTTGCTGAGTCCTGAAATAATTCACACTCTGGCTCCATCCTCTTTCCAGCCCTGTTTCTTGCCACTTTCTGATAACACTCTTCCCTCTGGTTTCAAGGCTCTCCTCACTCACCCTTTCAGTCTATGAAGCTCTGATTCAGCACCTCTCCATGTCTCCCTCCCCAGCCTTACAGATCTGACCTCCCCTAAGAAATTTTCCTGGACCTAATTTCATTTCATATATATTTATTTTTTCCCTTTACCAAACTCCTATAATGTTTACTGTCTATGCCATTCAGTTTTTCAATTAACTGAACACCATCTCATACTGTTCTCGAATGCTTTCCTAGCCATTAGCCTAGTTCTCTCAACTTCATTGTTCTTCCTAGAGTGTAGAGGCTGAGAAACATACTTCCTTTCTTCCCTTCAATTTTCAGTTTCTGTTTCACTGCAGGCACTCAGTAAGAACTTGTTGATGGACTAGCTACAGGAAGAATCTGAACAAAAACTTCAGGCTTCCTTTGGTCATGTGATATTAAGAGAAACACTTATCACCTCATGTTTGTGACAACCGGGACCTTTATCATCTTACGTGTGTGTGAGTTGACCTTGCCGGGTGCCAGTCAAGACTGCTCATTCATTGAACAAACACTGACTGAGAACCTGCTTTGTGTCAGATACCACTGTAAGCACTGAGGAGAGTCCAGGAGAAGATTATCCAAGGAAACAGACACTTAAATTGCAGTAGAACAAGCTTCCCAGGAGCACTAGTGGTAAGGAATTTGCCTACCAAAGCAGGAGCTGACAGAGACGTGGGTTTGATTCCTGAGTCAGGAAGATCCCCTGGAGTAGGAAATGGCAACCCACTCCAGTATTCTTGCCTGGACAATTCCATGTACAGAGGAGCCTGGTGGGCTACAGTCCATGGGGGTCTCAAAGAGTCAGATATGACTGAGTGAGTGATGGCTAGTGAGTACAGAGAAGCTTCAGAGGCATCGTGTGGATATGGTGGAAACCTCCAGGAGAAGCATCTAACCTAGTGTCAGCTTCCCAGATTGGATCTATCTGGCCCCAAATCAGAACCATAGGTAAAAAACAGAAAAATTCCTCAGATTTTGTGAACCTGCTGGCTTGAAATAGTTACCATTGTAGCATTTTCACAGTGTGCATGTTCCATCCATGATTTCATTCTTAAAAAATCACAGCACAGACTCTCTCTCACAACTAACAATCTAGGGAAAACATAACAGCCATTGCAATGTCCATGTGTTGTGTGCTTAGTCACTCAGTCATGTTCTACTCTTTGAAACCTCGTGGACTGTAGCCCACCAGGCTCCTCTGTCCATAGGGATTCTCCAGGCAAGAATACTCGAGAGGGTTGCCATGCCCTTTTCCAGGGGATCTTCCCAACCCAGGAATTGAACCCACGGTTCCCACATTACAGGTGGATTCCCTACCATCTGAGCCACCAGGGAAGCCCTGAAATGTCCATGCATGCTGCAAAATCACTCCTCTGCTCAAATACTCAGGATTTGCACTCTAAGGATGCCATTTTTACACCTCATTTCTTCTCTTAGCTTCCTAGGCATCACACAATCCCCATTTATCCAATACCTGTGTGTTAGATCATATTCAAGTTCCAGACTGGGCTCCCCTTTCCTCTCCATCTATACTTTCTCCTTAAGTTATTATGTCCACTCCCATGATTTCAGGTAGTATCATTTCACTGAAAATGCCTAAATCCATTTCTCTGGCTATAGTAGTCAGTACACACTAAGTTGTGCTACAGTAACATATGAATCCCCAAACCTTGGTAGATTAATATAAAAATGTTTGTTTCTCTCTTATCCTGTATGACCAACACAGTTTAGCAGAGGGAACTTGTGTAGTGTCCCTGGTTCTTCAACTCTGTATCTAAATATTTGTTTACCATCTTTACTGGCATCATCTAAGTACTGAACATCGATTCGTTTCCCTCCAAACCTACATACTTCACACTGAACATTGATTTTCCTCCCCAAACCTGCTGTCCCTCCAATCTCCCTTGTCTTATAATCAAGCACCATGATGTTGTTCAACCCCAAGCTCTAAGAATCATTCCTCAATCCCTCTTTCTCTCACTTTAATCTCATAGAAATACCTAGTTCTATTATTTCTATCCCCCAAATAAATTCTACATGCATCCATTTCTCTCCACCTCCACTATCCTTGCCCTGATCTACGCTATCACAGCCTTTCATGTCAGTGACAGTAGCAGTTTCCTAGCTGACATCCTTTCTTATACTCTTGTCCTTACACAACCCATCATCCACAGGGCAGTCAGAGTGATCTTTTTCAATGGTACATTGATAAAAACCTTTTCCCTGCTTAAAATCTTCCAATCAGTTCCCAGTATACTCAGAATAAATTCCAAATTCCTTGTGTCTGGCCCCTCTCTGAGAAGTCATCTCTTCTACTCTGTTGACACTAACCCACAGCCTTGTATATCCATTTAGTGTTGCCTTGGGGCCTTTGAGCTGTACCTGGAATGCTAACCCCCTAGATATGCACATGGCTGCCTCCTTGTCATCATTCAGATCTCAAAGTCAGCATCATTTCCTCAGAGAGGGCCCTGAGGACACCCAAATAAAGTAACCTCTAGTCACTCCCAAACATATTCCCCCTACTTGGTTCTTTGCATAGTCCTTGTCATAGTATTTGGGTTTTGCCATATCTTTATTTGTCCACGGAATTTAGGCTTTCTTAGAGCCAAACTTGGATCACCTGCTCACTCACGTACTTCTCAGTGCCTATGGGAAAAACGCCAGGCCCACAGAGTAAATGCTCAGTAGACACGAACTAAACAAATACATTTTTCAGCTTACTGAGAAACTCTGATGCCTCTGCCCATTCTCGTCTTTAACTCTTCTTGGCTTCTTTTCCACATAGCCTTTTAATACAAAAGACTCAGACTGAAATCCTTATTTCCAACTGATGGAGGCAAATCTAAAGAAATGAAACAGTGAAGTGATCATCCACATGCTGGTGATTTGCAGGCTTCTCCTTGCCAATCAGAAGCAAGAATTTAAATAAAGAGGCAGCTACTTGTCACATCTAGAGGTTCTTTTGACCCCGGTGATTAAGATGATGTGCCTGATGTGGTGAACTTATATATTATGTTGCCTCAGAACTGGGAAAACAGCCCTTTTGTCACACTGAGTTCTTAATTTTGATGGTTGCTGTCACTGTTCTGGAAGGAAATGACTCACCCAAGATCAGGGGAGGGGGGGTAAGGGTGGTGACGGGATGGGAGACAGGATTGATCAGAGGGTCTGCTTCCAAGTCCACCAGAAAAAATAGAAAGTGAAGGTGCCATAATGCACAAGCACATTTTGATACCAAACATTATATGTAACTTCGGACCAATTTCTAAAGCTTTCAAAAAAGGAAAGCCCTCTGTGTTCCTTAGCAATTTCCTCTCTATAGACTGAGGACATCCAGAGACTAAATGTAGTTGATCCTGTAATATTTGGTTTTATCCAGCTTCTCAAAAAATTTCAAGACAGGTAGCTGAACAGGTCACATAGAGGAAGGCCTTCATAGTGTATCAATCTTTATCCAGCATTGCTTTCCCCACATGTATTCTTACAGCTTACTCCTGATTCTCCCCATCCCTGACTCCTTGACTTGGCTTCCTGTTTATGACCTCCCTTTGGCCCCATCACCATGCTTCTCCTACTACTACAATTGGTCTTCCATGTCAACCATGATGTAGCCCATCTCTCAAGTGATAAATTGCTCCAGTTGTTTGAGGACAACACCCTACCCAGTCTAGTCTGACCTCAGCCTTATTTGTCAAAGAAGACTCCCATTTTAGGTCATTGATTAGAGTTACAATTTCCTCAGCAAGATAGTTGTCATGGATAGAAAGTTTGTCTCCCCATAACATTTATAGGTTGAAACCTCAAATGCCAGTGTGATGATATCTAGAGGTGGAGCTTATGGGAGTTAATTAAGTTTAAATTACATCATAAAAGTGGGCCCCCATGATGGGATTAGTGCCCTTAGAAGGAGAGACCAAAGAATTAACTTACCCTCATCCTTGTTTGCGTGCTCACTCTCTCCCCGCCGTCTCTGCTTCCGCCCCCCATCTCTGCATCTCCTTTCTCTGTCTCTCTCCGACATGTGAAGACACAGCAAAAAGGTGGCTGTCTACAAGCCAGGAACTGGGCCTTCACCAGAACCTGATCATGCTGACATCCTCACCTCAGACTTCCTGTCTCCAGAACTTTGAGAAACAAATGTGTACTGGTTAAGCCACCCAGACTATTGTATTTTTTTATAGCAGCTTAAGCTAAGACAATATTCAAGTCTCTTAAAGGTATGAACATTTCCCCCCAAATATGTTAACTTGTGATCTTCAGAGTCAGACTGCGAAGGAGAGTTCTTCTCTCTGTCTTGCCTAAATTTCTCAAGATTTCATTTAATTAGAGCTCGTACCAAAATGGAGATTTTGACCTGATGAAAAAATGCTTCCTATTTCATTCCTATAAAGAGAACTTTTTCAATCTTTAAGGAACCTTATTTCAATGGTATTTGATCTATCCTTGATTATACAATTATTAGCATTTTGGTGATCTAACAAATGACATTTAAAAGGCACTTGTGTGCAAGGGCTTGAATTATGGAATCACAAAACTTTTTAGTTGAAAGATGCCTTGGAGAAAATATAGTTCAATTCCTGTATTTAAGAGATAAGGATAAGTTGAGACCCAGATAGCTGAGGTGTCCTGTACAAGGTCATACAGCTTGTCAAGAAATAGAAGCAAAGAACACATGTGAGATGGCCTTTTTACCAGTCTTCCTGCAGTAGAAGACAAGCTTTAAGAAAGATAAAATTGAAGAGGAATGGATTTCGGCTCTTAAAAAAACACTGATGCCATGCCAATGTATTTTATCATGCTTCAAGGATGATACATCATTAACACAGAGAAACCATTTAGAACATAAGAACGTTAGCAAAGCATAATTTTGACAAGAGGGGTTAATTCCCAGATTATTGTGGTGAAGGGACATGGGGAGGAGTGGAAGGAGAGGTCTTAAGAAAACCAACCTAAATCATAGTCCCTGGAACAAGTTTCTCCTGTTTCTACCCTATTGGGAGTCTTTTTAAGAGAAAACTAGAAATGTTGAGCTGCACACAGATTGCTTTATTTAGCAGACAATCTCAAAAAAAAAAAAAAAAAAGACAACATTTTCTCTTGTGATTTGAGGCTTCATTATCTAATTTTCTCTTTGTGGTGCTCCTCCAACAGCAATGTCCTGATAAACAGCCAGAATAGACATGACGACTCTGCTTATGGTCCTTGACACTCTGGTCTTTTCAGTCACCATGCTCTCCCTGGGAGTTTCCATTCACACCTATGGCTTCAACTGGAGAAGCCACACAACTCAATATACAGCTCTTTCCCTTGAACTTTAGATTCACTTCTAACTGCCCAAGGTGTATCTCTACCTGGATGTGAACAGGCACCTTAAGCTCAGCAAGTCTAAAACAAAATCCATGACTTCCTACCCTGTGACCCCAAATCAGTCTCTTTTACAACCTGTCTAACATGACTAGGCACTAGGCACTCAGTAGCCTAAGCTGAACCCTCAGAAATACCCCTGACTCTTCTTTCTACCTTATCCACCACATTCAGTTCATCACTAGTCTCTCCTGTCTACCTCTCAGGCATCCCTGAAATCTGTCTCCTATAATCTATCCCCTCTAATGTCTTCCTGAAGTCCAGACTCCATCTTCTGTCTAGACTGTTACAAGGAACTTCAGATAAAATAATTATTTTATTTTCCTTACCTTCCACAAATCTGATATGCTTTTGCTAAAAATAAAAACCGTTGTATGGCTCCCAAGTGCCTAAAAGATAAATCTCAAATTCTTTAACATGAAAAAATACACGACTTTAAATTCACTTTCTTAAACCTAAATACTCACCCTTAATATTCCATCCTGAAACTTTTATCCACTAGTAACAGATCTGTTTTCAAGAGCTGAATGTGATAAGAATCAACCTAAGCTCTCATACACAGAGAAGATTATGTTTTATGGTTGACAGAAAAGGTTACAAAAAGCAGATGGAACTGGATGAAACTCTGAGTCTACCATGAACCATCATTATGATCTATACACTTATCTGTTAATGGAGATAACTGTCATCATCATGAGAATTACATGAGATGTGTATAATGTGCCTAACAACAAAACTATCAATACAGCGCACATATTATTAATATAATTGTTACTAACATAACAGCACTTTAAGTATCTTAGGATAATTATAATAGGCCCCTCATTATTCTCTTCTTTAACACAAATATTCCCACTTTTTACTATCAATTTCAAAATCATATCATTTTGAGAATGGCTATCCATCCTGGTTAACTCCCATAGACATTAAGAAACTAACCATGACTTTATCATAAAACTTTAAAATAAATAAGAATTCCTCCTTCCTAACAGTTTTCAGGTCAGTTCAGTCACTCAGTCATGCCTGACTCTTTGCAACCCCATGAACCACAGCACGCCAGGCCTCCCTGTCCATCACCAACTCCCAGAGTCCACCCAAACCCATGTCCATCGAGTCAGTGATGCCATCCAGCCATCTCATCCTCTGTCGTCTCCTTCTCCTCCTGCCCTCAACCTTTCCCAGCATCAGGGTCTTCTCAAATGAGTCAGCTCTTCGCATGAGGTGGCCAAAGCATTGGAGTTTCAGCTTCAACATCAGTCCTTCCAACGAACATCCAGGACTGATCTCCTTTAGGATGGACTGGTTGGATCTCCTTGCAGTCCAAGGGACTCTCAAGAGTCTTCTCCAACACCACAGTTCAAAAGCCGCCCCTGACCTCGGGCCCGGGGTAGCTCTCCTAACAGTTTAAAGGTGATTAATAAATACAGTCTCTTTTTACAAAGGTGTTTTCTTTTTTAATCATTACAACTCAAAAGGATTAAACTCCTCTTTACTTTAGTGAATATTTTTGCTTCCTAATTGGGGCTTTCAAGGAAATTTTAGAGTGACTGTTTCAGACCACCAATTAGTCTCTCCTTTCTAAAAATGTGCCATCCTTGCTTTGGTCAGAGATCATTGGCAGGAAGTTAAGTAAAGGTTTTACACTTCCTTTCTGCGGCTTCCTAGAGCAGTACTATCAATCTAACACTTTTCAACAGCTCTGAATTTATAGTCTTTTTAATAAGTAAAAGAGGATAGTTGATAGAGCAGCAAATTGGTCTTCTTTTGCTATGAAAATAAAAACGAATAGCAAACACAGTCTGTTAAAGTAATATAAGTACTCGCAAGAAGTCAAGACATTGTTAGAGATGTTTTCAAAATGTCAACAGATAATAAGATTGGGCAGTGAGCCAACGATACCAAAGGAGAGTATATTTATTTGTTTCTTATATGAATTAAATGATTCATCAACCAAAAGTACCAAGGAATTTCCATTTAGCACATTCAGAGTGTTTGTTACTGTCATCTAGAGTGTGAAAACTGAGTAATTTTTTTTTTATATATAATGTAGCATTATGAGATGCTTTTAGATCTAAAAAAAATACCTCAGTCCCAGTGTTGGCCCATTACTTAACTAGCCCTGTGACCTTGACTTAATCTCCCAAGATCTCCATTTACTCAACCCTAAAATGAAGAAGAGAAAATAAGAACATAAGTTATTTCAGGAAGAGGGACCAAGTCAAGATAATTCACACCATATGCCAAACACTGAGCCTAGCACACAGTACATACTCAACAACTGCTGGCCACACATGACTGGGGTTGGATAACAAAACTGGTATGAATCTCATTTCATTTTTGTTTAGAGATCTAATGCAGTGACATCAAGTGAAAAATTCAGTCAACAGTTTTAAATTTATCTCTTCATCCTTTTGTTTTCGATCAATAGAAAATCAAATACCACTAGGCTCCTTCCTACCAAAATGACCAGCTACTCTATCACCCTGAAGAAATGCCCTAAGTGAATATTTTCTTTGATACACTGTTTTTTCTAACTTCACAAACTTAACTGCTTCATAGAGATCTGTAAATGCTAAAGAAGAGAGTAGCAAAGTTTCATGCAAGGTCAGAGAGCAGCAAAAGATTAAGAAAAAAGCAATTCAATACTGTGATTGAGAGTTTTCTTCAAAGTTAACTATTTGCCATCCTGGCAAAAGTGTTGAGAATGAAACGAAAGACTCTTCCTAAAAAAAACACCCACCAAGCAAAAGAGGTGGCTTAAATTGGGTGCTAAATATATGAATAACTAAATCTAGTCATATCACTGCCAATCTGGAAAATAATATATTTATTACAAGCAGAAGAGATGGGGACTTTCCTCATGGTCCAGTGGTTAAAAATCTGCTCACAATATAGGGCATTCAGGTTCAATCCCTGATCAGGCAACTACGATCTCACATGCCATGGGGCAACTAGGCCTACACATGTCAATTACTGAGCCCATGCACCACTAGAAAGTCTGCCCATTGCAACTAGAGATGCCTGTGAGCTGCAATGAAAATTCAGTGCAGGCAAAACAAAACAAAAAAAGCAGAAGAGATGTAGGCAGCAAACTCTGAGAGAAGTTGGAAACTGCAGGACAATTATCTAAGTCTCAGAATTCTGTGGATTGAATAGTAATTAGCTTGGCTACCATTCTGTTGGGAGTTAGATACAGAGGCATGCTACATCCTACCCCACCTTGCTACACTGTGTTCAAGAACATTAATTAGTCGGTGAATATAGCATCATGATTAACTAAAGTAAGTCAATACAAAATGCCAAGATATATGTTCAATAAGCTTTTTTTTCCAGTATTAATCTAGGTAAGTAAATAAACTACATTGTCTTAACACAATCAAATTTATTTTCTTTTGATAGATCAACATAGTTCACAATAAATTAGCATCCTCTAATGAAAAGGCCAGTTCAGAAAAAATGTTGATAATAATATTTGCTAACATTAATTAATTTCTAGATATGCACAGCCATACAGTTCTTAAAATGTTTTAATGAAATATAGTTGACACATAATATTAGGTATATGACAGACTCATTGGAAAAGACCCCGATGCTGGGAAAGATTGAGGGCAGGAGGAGAAGGGGACGATGGAGGATGAGATAGCTGGATGGCATCACCGACTTGATGGACATAGGTTTGGGTGGACTCTGGGAGTTGGTGATGGACAGGGAGGCCTGGCGTGCTGCAGTTCATGGAGTCGCAAAGAGTCGGACACGACTGAGTGACTGAACTGAACTGAACTGATAGGACAGAGATTTGACATTTACACACACTACAAATTGATCACCAAAATAAGTATAGCAGCTTCCCAGATGACTCAGTGGTAAAAAACTCATCTGCTAATGCAACAGACATAACAGATGTGGGTTCAGTCCCTGGGTCAGGAAGATCCCCTGGAGAAGGGAAGAGCAACACACTCCAGTATTCTTGCCTGAAAATTCCATGGACAGAGGAGCCTGGAGGGCTACAGACCATACAGTCGCAAAGAGTCAGACACAGCTGAGCACACATGCACAAAGGTATAGTAACCATCTATCACCAAAGTTATTGCAATATTATTGAATATATTTCCTATGCTATACAGTAAAACCCTGTGACTCATTTGTTTTATAACTTGAAGCTTGTACCACTTCAATCCTTTTTGGCTATTTTTCCCTACCTCCCCACACTGTCTCTCCTCTGGCAATCACCAGTTCTTTGTATTTATGAGTCTGTTTCTGTTTTGTTTTTTATATCCTATATATAAGTAAAATCACATGGTATTTATCTTTGTCTGACTTATTTCACTAAGCATAATACCCTCTGGGTTCATATATGTTGTCACAAATGGCAAAATTTCCTTCTTTTTTTAGGCTAACGTGCCACTGTGTGTGTATATATATATATATATATATATATATATATATATATATATAGATAATATATATATATATAGATATATATAGATATATATCTTTATCCATTTGTCTATCTATAGACACTTAGATTTCTTCCATATCTTAGCAATTATAAATAATGTTGCTGTGAACATAGGGGTGCAAATATATTTATGAATCAGTGTTTCTGGTTTCTTCAGATAAATACTCAAAACAGGAATTGCTGGATCATACAGTAGCTCTATTTTTAATTTTTTGAGAAACCTCCACACTGTTTCCCACAGTGGCTGCACCAGTCTACATTCCCACCAACACTGTGGGAGGATTTCCTTTTCTTTACATCCTCACCAACATTTGCTATTTGTTGTCTTTTTGATGATAGCCATTCTGAAGGTATGAGGTGATATCTCACTGTGATTTTGATTTACATTTCCCTGATTATTAGTTATGCTGAGCATCTTTCCATGTGTCTATTGACCATCTGTAAGTCTTCATTGGAAAAGTATATATTCAAGGCTACTGTCTATTTTTTAACAATTTTTTTAAAAAAAATATTGAACTGTGCGAATTCTTTATATAGTTTGGATATTAACCCCTTATTGGATACATCATTTGAAAATATATTCTCCCATTAAGTACACTGTCTTTTCATTTTGTAGATAGTTTGCTCTCCTGATAGCTCAGTTGGTAAAGAATCCACCTGCAATGCAGGAAACCCCAGCTCGATTCCTGGGTCAGGAAGATCCCCTGGAGAAGGGATAGGCGGGAACATTTCATGCAAAGATGGGCTCAATAAAGGACAGAAATGGTAGGGACCTAACAGAAGCAGAAGATATTAAGAAGAGGTGGCAAGAATACACAGAAGAATTGTACAAAAAAGTTCTTCACGACCCAGACAATTACGATGGAGTGATCACTCACCTAGAGCCAGACATCCTGGAATGTGAAGTCAAGTGGGCCTTAGGAAGCATCACTATGAACAAAGCTAGTAGAGGTGATAGAGTTCCAGTTGAGCTATTTCAAATCCTAAAAGATGACGCTATGAAAGCGCTGCACTCAATATGCCAGCAAATATGGAAAACACAGCAGTGGCCACAGGACTGGAAAAGGTCAGTTTTCATTCCAATCTCAAAGAAAGGCAATGCCAAAGAATACTCAAACTACCGCATAATTGCACTCATCTCACACGCTAGTAAAGTAATGCTCAAAATTCTCCAAGACAGGCTTCAGCAATATGTAAACTGTGAACTTCCAGATGTTCAAGGTGGTTTTAGAAAAGGCAGAGGAACCAGAGATCAAATTGCCAACGTCAGCTGGATCATCAAAAAAGCAAGAGAGTTGCAGGAAAAACATCTATTTCTGCTTCACTGACTATGCCAAAGCCTTTGACTGTGGGGATCACAATAAACTGTGGAAAATTCTGAAAGAGATGGGAAAAGCAGACCACCTGACCTGCCTCTTGAGAAACCTGTATGCAGGTCAGGAAGCAACAGTTAGAACTGGACATGGAACAACAGACTGGTTACAAATAGGAAAAGGAGTAGGTCAAGGTTGTATATTGTCACCCTGCTTATTTAACTTATATGCAGAGTACATTATGAGAAACGCTGGGCTGGAGGAAGCACAAGCTGGAATCAAGATTGCTGGGAGAAATAGCAATAACCTCAGATATGCAGATGATACCACCCTTATGGCAGAAAGTGAAGAAGAACTAAAGAGTCTCTTGATGAAAGTGAAAGTGGAGAGTGAAAAAGTTGGCTTAAAGCTCAACATTCAGAAAACTAAGATCTCGGCATCCGGTCCCATCACTTCATGGCAGATAGACAGGGAAACATTGGAAACAGTGGCTGACTTTATTTTTGGGGGCTCCAAAATCACTGCAGATGGTGACTGCAGCCATGAAATTAAAGACACTTACTCCTTGGAAGGAAAGTTATGACCAACCTAGATAGCATATTAAAAAGCAGAGACATTACTTTGCCAACAAAGGTCCGTCTAGTCAAGGCTATGGTTTTTCCAGTGGTCATGTATGGATGTGAGAGTTGGACGGTGAAGAAAGCTGAGCATCGCAGAATTGATGCTTTTGAACTGTGGTGTTGGGGAAGACCCTTGAGAGTCCCTTGGACTGCAAGGAGACCCAACCAATCCATCCTAAAGGAGATCAGTCCCGGGTGTTCATTGGAAGGACTGATGTTGAAGCTGAAACTCCAATACTTTGGCCATCTGATGTGAATAGCTGACTCATTGGAAAAGACTCTGATGCTGGGAAAGATTGAGGGCAGGAGGGGAAGGGGATGATAGAGGATGAGATGGCTGATGGCATCACCGACTCAATGGACATGGGTTTGGGTGGACTTAGGGAGTTGGTGATGGACAGTGAGGCCTGGGGTGCTCCAGTTCATGGGGTCGCAAAGAGTCGGACACGACTGAGCGACTGAACTGAATTGAACCCACTCTAATATTCTTGGGCTTCCCTTGTGGCTCAGCTGATAAAGAATCTGCCTGCAATGTGGGAGACCTGGGTTAGATCCCTGGGTTGGGAAGACCCCTGGAGAAGGGAAAGGCTACCCACTCCAGTATTCTGTCCTGGAGAATTCCATGGACTGTATAGTCCATGGGGTCGCAAAGAGTCAGACATCACGGAGTGACTTTCACTTCACTTCCTTTGTTAAGCAAAAGCTTTTAGGCTGATGTACTCCCATTTGTTTATTTTTGCTTTTGTTTCCCTTGCTTGAGGAGACACACCCAAAAAAATATTGCTAAGACTGATGTCAAAGAACTTAGTGCCTATGTTTTCTTCGAGGAGTTTTATTGTTTCAAGTCTTACATTTAGTCTTTAACCCACTTTGAGTTTACTTTTGTATATGGTGTGGACTTCCTTGTGGCTCAGACAGTAAAGGATCTGCTTGCAATGCAGGAGATCTGGGTTCGATCCCTGGGTCGGGAAGATACCCTGGAGGAGGAAATGACAACCCGCTCCAGTATTCTTTCCTGGAGAATCCCCATGGACAGAAAAGTCTGGCAGGCTATAGTCCATGGGGTTGCAAAGAGTTGGACAATACTGAGTGACTAACACATACAATGTAAGAAAGTGCTATAGCTTCATTATTTTGCCTGCAACTGTCCAGATTTCCCAACACCATTTATTGAAGAGACTGTCTTTTCTCCATTATATATTCCTACCTCCTTTGTTGTAGATTAATTAACTATTTAAGTGTGTGCTAATTTCTGGGCTCACTATTCTGTTCCATTGATCTATGTGTCTGTTTTTCTGCCAGTACCATACTGTCTTGATTACTGTAGCTTCAATATAGTCTGAACACAGGGAGCAGGAAACAAAAGTTCTGAGCCCACCATCAGGCCCCTCAGTCCAGCATCCTACACTGGGAAGATGAGCCCCCGAATTGTTTTGATCGCTGTAACATTGTAGGGTAGTTAAAATCAGAGAGCATAATACCTCTAGTTTTGTTCTTTCCCAAGACTGCTTTGGCTACTCAGTCTTTTGTAGTTCCATGTCAATTTCAGGATATATGTTCCAGGTTGTGGGAAATGTCTTTCGTATTTTGAAAGGGATTTGATGAACCTATAGATTTCTTTGAATACTACAAATATTTAAAATCATCCCCAGTTGAGAATCACTGGTATGCAGGTTATTATTAAGGGCTCTGGATTAGTATGCTTGCACTGAAATTCTGACTCACAACCTTACTAGGTATTTGGCCACAGGTACTCAACTTTTCTGTGCCTCAACTTGCCCTCTATAAAATGGGCATAATAGTAACTATTAATATTATCTGATGATAACATTAATTTTCCATTCTACACATGCATATAGCTCTCTGCACTTCATGGGATATTTAACCATTTAATCCTTCCAGCAACTCTGTGAATACCTAACATAGGTGCTATTATCTCCATTTTATAGAGGACAAATCTGAGGCACAGAAAAGTTGAGGACCCATAGCCACTTACCCAGTAAGTTGGTGAGCCAGAATTTCAAGCATTGCAAGCATTCTGATCCAGAGCCCTTAATATTAACTTCTGTATCAGTGATCCTCAACCAGGGGTGATTTTACCCCCAGGGGATATTAGAATTTCTGAAGACAGTTTTGATTGTCATGGGTGAAAGGGGAGAACACTACTGGCATCTAGTGGGCAGAAACCATGGATGTGGCTAAACATCCTATAGTGCTCAGAATGGCCAACCTCCCCATTACCACCAAACAAAGAATTCTCCAGCACAAACTATCAAGAGTGGAGGCTGAAGAATCCTGCTCTGTATCATACTGCCTCTGGGATTAGTTATACCCTTGCGACAAAATATGTGGTCTGCCAACCAGCAGCACTGCATTACCTAGGAACTTGTTAGAAAAAGCCCACCCCAGGTCTACTTAATTAGAATCTGTATTTCAATAAGATCCCCAGGTGATTCATCTGCACATGGAAGTTTGAGAGGTAGTGTGTTATACTGTTAACTCCATCATGCTGTGATAGGTCTTGAATAAGACACACAGACCACTTGTCCCACACAACGGTATAGTCTCCTTACACAGGTACAGAGAGGAAATGTTAGGAAGGGGGTAGGGGTGAGGTAGGAGGAGGATGGACAGATCCATCAAGGATGGAATGTTAGGGGCTGAAATTTTCTTCAATAGACGGTTACCTAAAGCAGTGGATCCAGTCAGGAGGCAAACAACCTGGGGCTAGCAAAGAGAAACTAACACAACACTCAAATCCAACTTTGTCCTTTGGACTAAGGACTACACAGATGGTCAGAAGCCTGGTAAACACAGGTGTGGAGTCGAAGCAAAAAGAGCTAACACAACTGGTATGTGGAGGACTAGGGCTGGGGGAGGGTAATCGTCACAGCATACAAGACAGCCAGGGTTGCAAAGCTCCTTGCACCTGGGGACCAGTTGTGTGGACCAGGGATTGGTCTGGTTTAAAAGCACAAGTGCAGAGAAGGCCCACCCACCTGATGAGATTTATCTGTATGTTCGCAAGATGTAGTTTTCCTACAACACCTCTTTTAAGAGTCAATAAGGCAAAAGCACTACCAAAACACAAAATCTCTAACAATCCTTTCGTCTTTCTTCAAGACAAGAAGCCCATCCTTTTAAGACACATAAGTACAGTGGCTCATGAGACACAGAAAGAGTTCCTACCCTCAAGTGGCCCTCAGAGGGGACCACAGTGTGCTATAGAACCAACCAAACCTGATGCGGAAGCCATCACACAATTATGCATTGAGAGATATAAGATAATACTTTTGTCAAAACACATTTCCTCCCTGACAGGCTTCTCAAAGCAATAAGCAAAATGACAATCTTTTGTGAGCTTTAGCAAATGTTAACTGGGAAACCCTACTGTTTTTAATTGTGCTTGAATAAATGCAGACCAGGATCTGTAAGTGCAAATAAAGTGGTTTCTCTCCTGTCTCTGCCTTCAAATCAGCTCTGCAACGATGGGGGGGCATTCCCAAAAGAAAGGCAAGACTGAGGGAAAGTCCTTGGAGCCCAACCACTGTGAAAACCACTTCACAGTAAACTAATTATTTAAGAAGTCTTTTGTTGTGGTTATCCAAATAATTTCCCCTTCCATCAGTCTCCATTCCTAAATCACCACTCTAACTGTTGCAGGAAAATCATAGCAATTGGGGATGAACTGGATCTTAAAAGATTTTCTAGTACAGTCGTT
This sequence comes from Okapia johnstoni, assembly GCA_024291935.2. NCBI lineage: Eukaryota > Metazoa > Chordata > Mammalia > Artiodactyla > Giraffidae > Okapia > Okapia johnstoni. The sequence goes on from CM044319.1 coordinate 36,073,889, forward strand.
TCCAAATGTGGGGTCCTCTGATGTGGGGAGAGACAGCTACTGAGAAAAAGCCAAGAGACTTTTAAAAATGTATACTCCTCGGATCCTACCCTCAGGAATTATTCCAACACGTGTCAAGTGGGGCCCAAGGAAGCTGTGTTTTTAACAATCTCCTGAGACTCCTATGATGTTCAGCAGGTTCTGGGAACACTATCAAATTCAGTTCTCCCATTTCTTACAAGTCAGGAACTGAGACTTGGACAGTTCATTTATCGTAATATCAGAGCTAGCATCCTAACCTCCTAGCTTAGTTTATTTTGATGACCTAAGCCTACATTGTTTTTTTCATTTGATCAACAATACTGCATAAAAGTAAAAGACAGTACTCAAGAATGTGAAGCACCAAGTACAGAGGAATACAGGATTCAGAGCCAGAATCTCTTCTATTATTTCCACTTTCTATTCCTGCTCATTTTAATCCATGTAAAAATAAAGCAGCTTCCCAGATATTCCAAAACACCAGCCTCCTGGCCTTCCCAGGGGAAGATAGGAAAGCTTTTCAATGAACATTCTGAAAATTAGCTGTGTAATCCATGACATCCCATACTTATAATTTCTTCCTTTTAGTCTTTTACAGCTTCATTGCTCTTGAGCTTTCTGGGAATTTCTGACTATATTTCCAAAAGAAGAATCACATTATTATAACCCAGGAACATCAGGGTGTTGCCTCTGTGGCCCTATTGGTTGGCCAACTTCAACTATTATATTGCCTTTTTACCTATATACACATATTTTAAGAGGAAGTTAATTTAAGGCACACATCCACTGTCTTTAATTTCTCTCATCATGTTCTTGATTTTCTAAGAAGTGACTCATCTAACTCATTCACAAAACAAATAACAATAAGAAAGAAAAACTGCATCATTAAGATAATGGTATTGTTTGAGTTTTTTGAGGGGTAAGAAATACCCTCCCCCAAAAAAGGTTAATTATTTCTTTTTAGGCAGAGCCTTACTTCGGTTTGTGAAACTATATCTGTGGACGAAAAATGCTGCCTGCCATTTCAGTAAGCAGCAAGTGTTGCCTGCCAACAAGCCCCCAGCCACTGTAGCCACAGTGTACCCTGAGGGGAATTCAAGATGAAAAAAAAAGGGATACTGGCCCTAAACAATTAAAATGCATATAGAAGGAATAATTTCAGTGAGCCCAAAGTCTTCTATCTTTCCATACATAAAAAAGCATTAAAATCATTAACTTGAGATGTCTTGTTTTTTTGTGATTAGCAATAATATTTCCATCTTTGACTGTAGGTACTTTTCTCTGCAGCAGAAACCCGTGTGTGTGTGTGTGTGTGTGTGTGTGTGTGTGTGTGTGTGTGTGTATATACATATATATGTGTATATATTGGCTCCTCCCTTACCTCTCTGGCACAGTTCCTCAGAGCTATCTGAGAGGCTGTCTCCCAAGCTCTAGTTCTCAGTAAGAATAAAACATAACTCACAAGTTTTAGGTTGTATGTTTTTTCTCATTTTACATTATCCAAACTCTGCCCGAGTTCACTTAGCTTGCAATTCTGCTCTGGGATACAAGTGTACTGTCACTATGTCTACTTCTTTTTCAGGCATTAAAATTCAAGAAAAGAAGATCAAGTAATCCTAAGAGCCATGGCTTTTCTGTACAATGTGCTTGCTGTTAAGTCCAGAAAATGTATGCTCATTTTTGATATCTTAACAGCCACATTATTTCCTTTGCTATTATCAAGTTAACAACTATACTTTCATAAAAGATCCCAAAGCATATTTTGTCTCTTCCATCTATCAAAATCCTACAAACTTTAGAGCTCACATGGTATTCTGCCACATCTGGGGAACATTTTGGCTTCTATTCTTCCTACAGCAACAAATATGGTCGATGCCCTTGCTACTTTAGTGATTTAGTTTAGTGTGATCTAAACAGCAGCAGCATCAGCACCACCCAGAAGCTTGCTAGAAATGCCAGATCATGGCTCCACTCTGGGCCAGCTGAATCAGAATCTACATTTTAGTAAGATTCCCAAGTGATTTATATATACATTCAAGTTTGAGAAGCCATGCTTTGTGGCAGGTAAGACTTCATTAGAGTTTGTTTTGAATCTCTTGTCTCCTCCAACCCAATTCTTCTACCTTCTAGGGAACAACTTTGTGTTCTCTCAGAATTTGGTTCCATCAGAGATCTAAGGCGGGGTTTAAGACAGTACTTGTGTAGCAGACACTTTTGGTTGCTGTTCCAACAGCTATTCCTCACCTTCAATATTGCTAACAGTACCTAGGCTTCAATCAGAGAGGCATGTCCAGATGCCCCAAGGTTCATGGGGTCCAAGTTTCATCTCTAGCCTCAAGCTCAAGGAACAAGTCACAGTTGGTTTATGCTGATCATGATGATCCCTTGGTCCCTGTTCTCTTCCCTGTGACTGGAGAGCAGGTAATATGGGCATGGGGCACAATTACTGATGAGGGAGGTGTGGGCATGGGGCACAATTACCGACGAGGGAAAAGTGTCTAAACAATTCCAAATGGAGACAATGGTAAAAGCCCCATTTTATGACTCCTGGATGTTTCCAGATGGACATGTGATCCCTAAACTAAAGAATCATCTTGTGAGGAGAGCTAGCCCAAGGAGAATATTCAGAATGGTCTAGTGGAAAGCTAGAAGGATCTAGATCTCTATAGGCATTACCAACCTTGGATTTGCTTTACTTCCAAAGGTCTTATTAACTGTCATCTTATTAAGCCATTAATGTTGGATGTTCATTACCTGAAAAACAAATTATTCTAATTGATAGAACTGCTAACTAAAGTATCAACCAATAATTGAGAGGGAACATTCACCCTTTAGGTTTTGCCGGTGGCTCAGTGGTAAGACTACCTGCAATGCAGGAGATGCAGGAAATCTGATCTTGGCATCACAATCCACTCCAGTATTCTTGCCTGGAAAATCCCATGGATAGAGGAGTCTGGCAGGCTACAGTTCCTTGGAGTTGCAAAGTGTCAGGTATGACTGAGCACACAATGCATTCACTCTTTACGTATATTTATCTCATGTAATCATATCAGTTCTATGGGGAAGGCACTGTTGTCCCTATTATGACATGAAAACTAAAGTTCAGAGATATTGGATAACATTTCCAAAATATAGGATTTGAACTCAGATCTGCCAGAATCCATAGCTCAGGCATTTTTTCCACCCTCTTTCCCCACCCTCTTTCCATGGCTTGACTTGTTAACAACCATGATGATTTACTCACACTATTTTGGGGGGACCTGTGTAAGAGTTGATCTTTGGGAGGATTATGCTCCAGCTTGAATGGGGAGGAAAGCATTTATAGGTTTTGAGAGTGGTTTATTATTTGCTTTACTGGTGACGCTGCATGAACAGATGTGTGGGTTATTTAAAATGGGAGTAGTCTCATCCTACAAAACTCTATTCCGGAAGAATCCTGCAGCATGCTAAGCAGGTTCAAGATGAGTAAAATAATGAAGCTCCCCATTTGTGGAACTATTCATTGTAAAGAGATGTTATGTTATAAAATTAATGAATCCTTCCAAGAGAATGAACTGATAACCAATTCCTGACACGTACACATGGGTCTGAAGGAAGATGAAACCTCTACAAGTAGTGCCAGAGGAAAACATAACACTGCACTTCTTTTAATGTATCAGTTCACTTTGAAAGTATGTGGCTCAGCTTTCAAATTTGCCTAATTTAAGGGAGCATCTGCATTCATTTGTTCAGGTGTTTTATCTGGAAGAGGAGATAAAAAAATTCAAATAAGTGGAAGTCTCCAAAAATACCACTTAAATATTTCATTTGCCATTCTCATGTGATCAACTGGTAAAGATGCTACCCTTGAAATGAGGCCAACAGTTTACTCAGGCTGAACTCTAAAACTGTAAGAGATGAAAGGGTTTTGAACCAATCTTTAACTCCCAAGGGAGTATCATTTTTATTCTTAGAAATGTCATTTCCCAGGTGTCTATGGACATATAAAAAGCAGCAATATTTCTGAAATAAAAGACCGCCAGCTTAGACACAATTAGCAACATTAAAAGGAAAGAAGCTGCTTTCAAGGAAAATAAAGCCCTGTCCTCACACAAAAATAAATGTTTTGGGGCAACAGCCTTCCACTCTCCATGTGCAGGCTACGCTTGGATGGTCACCCTATGTAGACAGAAAGTTAAACCCAGCTCTTAATTAGGTCATTCAGTCAATACAGAGGAACATTCAGTCCCAAAGGTCACGTAATGCTTGTAAACAATGTCTTCTTTTCAGTTTAGCCTTAAAGATCTCTTAAATCTATTGTTGAAAGTGACCAATTATTTCAGTTAAAAGAGATGAACTAATACTTCTGTGCAGACACAGGCACTGCTCGTTTACTCTCTAAATGGCATCAATTCACTCAGCATTCTCTCAAATATTACATTGCAGCTTCTTAAAAGAAGGACTCTGACTCATTATTGAGAGAATCAGAAAACTGTTTCTCCTTCTCAAGTCAAGAGAAAGGACAATGAAAAGGAACTGATTTCAGTATTTTACCTTTCAATTGCATTTCTAAATTTTGTACAGGCATCCTAGTAATTAGGAGGAAGACAAAAGAGGTGTGGAAATAGAGGAAAATAAACCATCCCAATTACTATAGTCAAACATGTTCCACCAGCTTGTCTTTTGTACAGCCATGGAACTTTTATTTTTCTTCTTAATTAAGAGTTAATTTAAAACCATCTTTTTGGGTAGATGGATTCCCCCTAGTAAGTCAAAGAAGACCTATGATACGATTGATAAATTTTACATATATTTTGGAAGACAATGCCCAAAATATTAAATAGTTTTATCATGGCAGACTTTTTAAAAAACTATAATTTAGAGGAAGTTAGAAACTTGAAATACAATCAGTTTTTAAAAAGAAAATTAATTTAATAATTAATATACTGAGATAGTACTGATAGACATTTTGATTAAAACTGTATGTAAAAATCTTAATTTTCAGTCAAGCATAAATAAATGCTGTTGAAAATAAGGTGCGTTGTAAATAAAGAATGCAACCTTTTTTTTTAAAAAAAAAAGTAGGGCATTTTATCTCTGATACATATACACCTATGATATTTTGATAGAAACATAATTCTAAATCAGTGATAGGCACAAAATAATCCAAGAATTAGAACTTCTAAACTCAAAATTTTACATTATTTATAACAATAAAATAATCTAAAATGTGACACAGAAATGAAAAACAAGGGATGAATGTTTTCACTATTTTCAGCCAATCCTTAGCTCCTAAGTTCTCACTCAGTAATAAAGGTCTGTGACTTTTTAAAATTTTTCACTAAGTAATATAAAGCCATGACATTGTTTAGGTTACATATGCTGACTACTCGGAGACATATAATTATGCTTGAATCAATTGTTTTCTAAATGCTGAGCATTATTTTATTAGAGTGAATCTATTCTTTTTCTATAACCCTCAAGGCAAAGCCTAATGGCAGCTGAGTCACGATCTCAAATTTTCCCTCCCTCTGCATGTCACTTCAGATCTCCCAAGCTGCTATCAGCTGACTTTATAGAAATACAGAAGTTCTTTAAAGCAACCTACTGCGAAATCTGCGAAGGCTAGTATTGTACTGACTATTCTTACAGGTGAATAAAGGTTTTCCTCTGGGGAGGACAAAAAGTTGCTATAAATGTGAATTCTAATAGCTATGGAAGTAGGTGAATAGAAGGCATCTCTCTCTTTTGAAAATCATTCTCCACTAGTCAGTAAAGATGAAACAATCTTTTGGTTCAAAAAATTTATAAAGAGGACTCTTTTCTAAATAGAGCTACAATTCACTATATCTGTATTTCATTTTCCCCTTCTAGTTAAAGATGTGCTGCTGCTAAGTCGCTTCAGTCGTGTCCGACTCTGTGCGACCCCATAGACGGCAACACACCAGGCTCCCCTGTCCCTGGGATTCTCCAGGCAAGAACACTGGAGTGGGGTGCCATTTCCTTCTCCAATGCATGAAAGTGAAAAGTGAAAGTGAAGTTGCTCAGTCGTGTCCAACTGTTAGCAAACCCATGGATGGCAGCCTACCAGGCTCCTCTGTCCATGGGATTTTCCAGGCAAGAGTACTGGAGTGGGTTGCCTTTGCCTTCTCCGTAAAGATGTGCTGACCCACCTAAATCAAAGAAGTTCTATTCTTAGAGTGCTGCTTTCTGAGAATAGTTTACACAATATTAGCAAGTGGGAAGAGATAGCAAAATGATATACTCCAGCAGTCTTTATTACATTTCAAGTTTGAGGACCTTCTCTGTTGTTCTTATTTCCCAAACCTCAAGAGCTGATGTGATCTGAGAACAGAGTTCAAAGGACGTGCAGTAGGAAATAAAACATGTCCACGTCCGGTATGACCAATACATCCTTAAACCCTCTCTTGAAATTTACTAATTCCAGTAAATGCATTTTATACTTCACGGTGTGTCTCCTCCCAGATCAGCAAGTAGTGTGACTTCCTCACAGGTTTCTCTTGAACAACCTCCAGCCTATCAGATGTCTCTGTGCACTACTGCATATTCTCTCAAACCCATCCTTCGCTGAGACACGGTAACAACTTGTTTTCTGAGCAATCAGCTTCAATTCGACAATGCAGCACGCTCCAAATCTAAGCCTTCACCCACACACCTCCCTGCCTGCCCACCACTGCCAGACAGCCATGGAATAAACATTTCTTGGAGTTAATTCTGTGTCAATTCAACTGGCCAAAGGGTGAAACATTATTTCTAGGTGTGTCTATGAGGGTGTTTCCTGATGAAATTAGCATTTGAATCAGTGGATTCAATGTACATTGTCCTCTTCAATGTGGGTGGGCATCATCCAATCCATTGTTGGCCTGAATACAACAAAAGGTGAAGGAAGGAGGGAATTACTCCTTTTCTTTTCCTGCCTTGCTATTGAGCTGGGACATTTTATCTTCTCCGCCCTTTGAGTAGGACTTAAAATCATCAGTTCCCCTGGCTGTCAGGTCTTGGAACTCTGACTAAAATGACATCACTAACTTTCCTGGGTCTCCAGCTTACAGATGGGAGATCATGAGATTTCTCAACCTGCATCATCATATTAAATCTCCCTCTATATTCTACTGGTCCTACTTCTCTGCCTGCCTGCTAAGTCACTTCAGCCATGTCCAACTCTTTGCGACCCTATGGACCATAGCCCACCAGGCTCCTCTCTCCATGGGATTCTCTAGGCAAGAATACTGGAGTGGGTTGCCATATGCTTCTCCAGGGGATCTTCCCAACCCAGGGATCAAACTTATGTCTTACATCACCTGCATTGGTAGGCGGATTCTTTACCGCTAGTGCTATCTGGGAAGCCCCTCTATTTCTCCAGGGAATCCCAATACATTTCTCTTTTTAGACAATTTTAAGACACCTTTCATAAGACTCTTCAGAAAGTCCTGGCAAGAGTGAAAGCAGTAACTTCAGTCATGTCCAGCTCTTAGTGACCCCATGGACTATAGCCCAGCAGGCTCCTCTGTCCATGGGATAATCCAGGCCAGAATATTGGAGTGGGTTGCCATGCCCTTTGCCAGATGATCTTCCCAGATTGAAAGCTGAGTCTCTTGCATCTCCTGCATTGGAGTTCTTTACCACTAGAGTGAATATGTCACCTGTAGCAGTGACTGACACAATCACTTCATAGGAGTTTCCCTCCCACCCTAGTCTACATCCCAGCCCCTCCCTCCTACTCCCTAGATTTAATTTCCCAAATCATGCACCTACACCCAAGGCTCTGATTCAGGCTCCACTTTGAGAAAGGCCTAACCTAAGATACACAGGACATTGTAATCATAACTGTGGTTACCTTTGACCAAGCCTGCCATAAACAGTTTTCCAGACTCAGAAAGCTGATAGAGAAAGCTGACAGTCCTAAATAAGATCATTGGTGCTGAGTGATGTAGTGAGAATGCAAAGTGAAAGTTGCTCAGTCATGTCCAACTCTTTGCAACTCCATGGACTATAGCCTGCCAGGTTCCTCTGTCCATGGGGATTCTCGAGGCAAGCATACTGGAGTGTGTTGCCATGCCCTCCTCCAGGGGATCTTTCCAACCTAGGGATGGAAGCCAGGTCTCCCTCATTGCAGGTGGATGTAAGTAGGATTCAAACCCACATATGCTGGAGACTCGATGACTTTCAGCATTGCCTTTCATGTGGTACTGTTAAAAACAACACTCCTTAGACACTGAGAATTTAGCATCAACCAAATATAACATTATCAAGTATTTCAAGCTGTCCAGGTGCTTCCTAATACTAATAACAATAACTCTTATTTATTGAGAGCTTCCCATGTGCCCGGTTCTGTGCGTCTTTGTGATCTCATCTCATCTTTATGACAAGCGGTGAAATAATCCAGACCTATTTCCTCATCTTTTTGTCCCATGGTACTGGCTAAATAGACACTTGGTGCTTGCTTATTGGATTAAAGTGAGTTGAAATAAAATTTAGAAAACACAGATCTTTTCTGTGTCCCCACTTCCTTTCAGAGAAATGAAGTGAACCTCATGCTCACAAATTTCCTGAAAATCTCCACTTTGCTCTTTGATAACATGTTCTGATGCCTTAAGAACAAAGAGAAACACATTTTCAAAGCCTGGGTTACTAGTCCCTTCAAAGGGGGAATAGAAATGTTAGATTCACTCAAGGAGATTAGTATCGTGGAATTACAGAGTTATAGGAAACCTCAGGAGGTTGTCTAGTTTATAACCTTGCCTCCAGGCAGAACTACAACAAAGCTATCATGAATACATCTCTGCCTGTGTCTCCAGTTCAAGTCTTATTATAACCCATGATAATGCCAATCTCCAAATGATAAAAAGATCCCTCTGATCCAACAATTGGCCAGTTTATTTCAAGCAGTGTTTGATAAGGCCAAATTCCAACAAGAAACGTTTTAGTGGGCCAGAGAGTGAAAAATCAACAGGAGCAGAATTTCAAAAAGCTCCATAAAGGCCAAAGACTCTGGGAGCATGGATTTGCATCAGCATGTTCTTTTTATTTTTTTGAAACTGCAAATCCTGAACTCTGGGAGAAATTAAAGAGCAAAGAAATTCTGTAACTATAAAACTTCATTACACCAATAAAATAAATACCTGTTTTCCATAGGTCAGGAGTAAATGATCATCATTACATGTACTCTTTATTGGATTAATAAACAGGGTCTTGTTCAAGAACCTGAAGGCAAATGTACAATAAAATGTGAACAAGAACAGGAAGAGAAGCATAATATCTTTAAGCACCTTCTAACCCAACAAGTAAAGTTTTATGGACACATTTTTCCATTAAAAATGCAAAGATCATTTATGAAAATAGGATGCTAACAATGGGGCTTAAAGTGCATGCATCAGAAGTTCATTATAATCTCACTCGTTATTAGATGTTTTCTGCATTCAGCATGGGTCACAGGACATCTCCCTAGAGACATCGCAACTACACTTAGCAAACACACCATAAGGTTTTCTCACAGTAACAGGTTTATTGAACCAGAGTTGAATATCTTCATTCACTACAAACAAATGAAGATTAGCAAATGAACTTAATCAGTTAATTTATTAATTAAGGAAAGATGTCTTAAAACCAGTGCTATGTTGTCCATTGAGGATAAAGATGCTGATATTCTGCAGAGTCAGCTACATAATGGGAGTGGAAAGTGGCTTTGCCATGATGAAATCACACAAGAATAGAGTGTTAGTTGCTCCATTTCCCTTCATGCCTGGGCCCCATGAACACTTTACATGCTGCCTGAGTGTTACCCAGGCTTCCCAGGTGGCTCACTGGTAAAGAAACTGCCTGCCAGTATAGGAGCCACAGGAAATGGAAATGCTGGTTTGATTCCTGCTTCAGGAAGATTTTCTTGGAGGAGGGAATGGCAACCCACTCCAGTATTTTTGCCTGGAAAATCCCATGGACAAAGGAGCCTGGTAGGCTACAGTCCATAGGAGTTGCAAAAAGTCAGACATGACTGAGCACACATAGACACACCCACTCAGTTTACTCAGATAAACGCACTGCTGTATCCAGTACCGTACATGCCATGTGTCTTTATTTTAAATTTTTTAATCAAGTACAGTTGATTTATAATGTACTGATTTTAGGTATACAACAAAGTGATTCTGTTTGTGTGCCATGCTGCTGTCATCGCCAGACAGTGGAAAGGTAAAGAGAAGGTACAAGGGGTCATCAATTTGGCGTAAGTCTGAAGCAGGAGTACCCCTCATCATTTTCATTCTCATTCCACTGGTGAGAAGCAGTGTGTGTCTAGGGTAGCCAGTGGACCATATCTAGATTCAAATAGGGTTGGACAATTCAACTCCTGGCTAGGCAACCACTCTCCAGCTAAAAGTCTATTATGTATATAATGCAAACAAATATCACTTCACAGCCATCTCTCTCACACTTTCTTTCATTCTCTCATATTGTTCTAAAGCACATCCTTAAAAGGCTTTTACTCTTACTGGTTGTTTTAAGGGTGAAGGTTTCAGAGAGGTGAAATTTGGTCTATGGTTGAAGTGTGTGTGTGTGTATGTGTGTTTAGTTGCTAAAGTTGTGTCTGACTCTTTGTGAAACCATGAACTGCAGCCCACCAGGCTCCTCTGTCCATGGGATTTCCCAGGTAAGAATACTGCAGTGAGTTGCCATTTCCTTCTCCAGGCAATGGTTAAATTACAAGATATTTAATGAAAAGGTCACCTCACCTTAATATACTTGCTTTACTCACAGCCAAATTCATTGTCTGAAGTTCTTGTTCACCTGGGTAAAATATTGAGTGAATATCTAAATGTCTATTCTTCTTCCTGGTTCTAGATCCATAATTATATGATATCAAATTATTATTAAAATTGGCAAAGTTGGTCACTCCATGAGGGACCTTGTGTAGACATATCCTGTTTCTAACAAGTTTCATGACTTTTTCTTTTTCCTGAATGTATTGATTCCAAAGTGGAGGTGATGTTCTTTGGTTAAATCCTTACAGACTTCATCTATTAAGGAAAAAAGAAATTCTGGTAAGCTCTTCATTTACTTAACATTGAGCATCTGCTGTGTACAAGATGCTGTGCTAGACAGTGAGACTCTTGAATTATATAAAATGTAGCTCCTAATCCCAAAGAATCTTTAGGTATCCTTAGAAAATATCATTTAGTTGCTTAGTCATGTCCAACTCTTTTGCAACGCCATGGACTGTAGCCTACCAGGCTCCTCTTTTCATGGGATTTTCCAGACAAGAATACTGAACTGGGTTGCCATTTCTTTTTCCAGGGCATCTTCTTAACAGAGGAATTGAACTCACATCTCTTACATTGGCAGGCAGATTCTTTACCACTGAGCCACCTGGGAAGCCCCATAAGAAAGAGTCCTCCCTAAATTTTCTTTCTTTTTTCCTTAAAAGAAAAAAAAAATTAAATGAATAAAACTCCCAAAACCTTACTTAGAAAATTAGTCCAGTAGAGGGCAGCACACACACACACACGCACCTCCACTAGCACCCCGGCACCCCCAATTAAAGTAGCTAAGTAGACAGGACAAAGTAGAAGTTCTTTGTGCGATACCCAGAACATGGTAGGTATGCAACTGACTCTTACGGAAAAAGACTGACATAGAGTAGCAAGAGAGAACGCGTTTACAAACAGGCAAACGTTCCTTAAATAAAATTAGTATTCTAAAAGATAACAAAAAATAACCTAATTTATTCCTCATGTCTTAGTAATTGTTTCAAAAACACAGTGTACATAGAATGCAGTAAAAATCCACTTATGGTGAAAATGCTCCATAATTCAGCTCTATTATCATATTACTGTGTTTGATTTGTTTTCTCTGAACTCTGATATAGCTATGAAAATGAGAAAATCAAGTGTAACATTTTTTTCATCAGTGAAAATAGAGATAGATGGAATCTAATTATTAAAACTGTCATGTACCTTAGTCACCCACATGCTTAGATAAATTATCCAGTTCTTCAACATATTTTAACTATGAAAAAGAGCAAGAGATAAGCACTAACTCATTAACACTATATGAAATGGTTCAGTTTATTAATAAAAGACTCTAATAACAAAGCCTTGTGGGTCTATAAGGGAGATTTATAACTAGCATTTGCTAGGGGGAAAAATGTATACATTTGGTATTAATAAATTGACAGCAAATGTTTTTTCTTCTTGCAATAAGCCTATATACAAAGGTTTGTGTATTGGGTTATAATTATGGTCTTCAAGCCAGAGAATTGCTAAATTAGCACGTCTAATGAAATCAATACATTCTGAGGCACAAAGATTCTTTGTGAGGTCTGCAAGGAAAACTTTAGCAAGGCATGACTGCCTTTGGTTTCCATAGAGTGCTGATTCATTACCTCTAAGCAGACAACTGATGACCAAACATCTATTATTGAAAGAGTAAGATACAATATTAACAAGTTCATTCCTACTTAACCAAAGAGTAAAAAAAAAAATCTCTTTCATTTGAGGGTAACAGAGTTTTTTTGGCAACATCAGTAGTAGAAACATAGATGAGTGCAAATGAGGTGAATAAATAAAAAGTAGAAAACTAAAACAGCACAGAGGAAAAATAAGGCATTTTCAGGAACCCTGGGTCACAAAAGACGTTCTTTCCAGTAAGGTTGCAGCCCATCGGATTTTCACCCTGACATTTGGGTTTTTTAATACTGTATGGGGTATCAGAGTAAATATTTGTCATGCTTTCAGATCAATTTAGAAAAAAAAATCAATATTTTAAAAGAGTCTGTGTCAAAACATTCCTACCCCTTTACCACTTTGAACTTTTTCAAGCTTAAAAACAGAGAAGGCAATGGCAACCCACTCCAATACTCTTGCTTGGAGAATCCCATGGACGGAGGAGCCTGGTAGGCTGCAGACCACGGGTTTGCTAAGAGTCGAACACGACTGAGCGACTTCACTTGCACTTTTCACTTTCATGCATTGGAGAAGGAAATGGCACCCCACGCCAGTGTTCTTGCCTGGAGAATCCCAGGGACAGGGGAGCCTGGAGGGCTGCCGTCTATGGGGTCGCACAGAGTCGGACATGACCGAAGTGACTTAGCAGCAGCAGCAGCAAGCTTAAAAAAGTTTTCTTCAATTTCTTGCTTCTAGAATCTAAGTGCTTTTTCCTTCTTATTTCATCAATTCTTGAAAGTAAAAAAAAAAAAAATATTGAATTGTTCAATCTAACTTTGTTGATAAAGGAGAGAAAAATGGGTTCCCATAGTTTATTCTAACTGGTAAGGACAATCTCCTGAGGCATAATTCTTACAAATACATGCATTTTGGCTGAAGATGCCATCTGAGAGGTAGCAAGCAGCACAGGGGGAACCTGAGTTTGGCCAGGCGAACACCATAGCAACTAAACTCCCTTCTATTCTAGAAGGAACAAAGTAACTTAGAAGTGCTGCACCAATAGTACTTTTGCTTAACAGGCTTTTTCAAATGATGGAACCTATTGACTTTGATTTCATGAAAGGTTTTTAAATTATGCATTTCCCCCAAATCAAGAAAAGGGTAGACCCTCACTGGCTCCTGAGCTGGAAATGTTCTTATTTGTGTTTGGAAAAGTTCAGTTCATTGCCCTGAGAATTTTTATTCTGTATTTGTCTCCCACAGCTTTAAGTTGGTCAGCTAACTTAAAGGTCTTCATATCCACGATTCTCAAGTCTTAGAATTTCTCACTGGAAACAGAGATCAGTTTTGCAAAGTCACCTACCTTGCTTCCAGAGAGTGATAATAAATGTTTGGATAGGGCTTTACAGTATATGAAGTACTTGCATGATGTATCATGTAAAGCACAGGCGAACTGTGATGTAAACAATGTTAACTTTGTGGAATACCGAACTATAAGACACTTATACCAAAAACAGATATACATTGACTCTGCCAGTCATCAGGCATGCAATTATATGCTAAATTTGGCTTCTACTTTGCTGCTCTGTATGATTTTTTTTCTCTTCAATCGGCTTTTAAAAACTTTTAGAGATCATATCACATATTTTCTCTCACCTTCACCTCTAGAACAACACTGAGTAAAAAATAAATGTTCCATGGATAATTGAAGAAATGATAAGAAGTGAATGAACGATGAGCTAAGAGTGACCCGTCATGGAGGGGCCATTAAAATTGAGCCTGAAAACTCCAAAACCAGAGCTTTTGAGTGTTAAGAAATGTGCCTTCCTGTCTAGGCTGACTCCCTGCCTATTCAATTTTGGGCTTTAACCACTTTGACAATATGAAGTAGAGATGGAGCATGACTGATATCTTTTTTTCTCTGCTGGGTACCTCTATCTCAACGTCAAGATACATTAGGCCATTTCCCCCACCCTCCATAAAGTCCCCCTTGCCTAAGCCTTAAGATCTTTCCTTCTCTGAACTTTTGTAACATTTATACTCAAATCAACACTCAGTAATTTCTTAGCCATTTTGGGGGGCTGGGGTGGGGGGGCAAGCTTGTCTCTATTTTTGACTGTCTTCTACAACATTTGGATATGCCAGAATATTTGGCAGAGTAATAGAGTCACATGACTGGCATGTATTAAATATTTTTATTTAGATAATGATTTTAAAGAGATGGGAATACCAGACCATCTGACCTGCCTCCTGAGAAATCTGTATGAAGTTCAGGAAGCAACAGTTAGAACCGGACAGGGAACAACAGACTGGTTCCAAATTGGGAAAGGAGTACGTAAAGGCTGTATATTGTCACCCTGCTTATTTAACTTATATGCAGAGTACATCATGAGAAGTGCTGGACTGAATGAAGCACAAGCTGGAATCAGATTACCCAGAGAAATATCAATAACCTCAGATATGCAGATGACACCACCCTTATGACAGAAAGCAAAGAAGAACTAAAGGGCCTCTTGATGAAAGTGAAAGTGGAGAGTGAAAAAGTTGGCTTAAAGCTCAACATTCAGAAAACTAAGATCATGGCATCTGGTCCCATCATTTCATGGCAAATAGATGGGGAAACAGTGACAGACTTTATTTTGGGGCACTCCAAAATCACTGCAGATGGTGACTGCAGCCATGAAATTAAAAGACGCTTGGTCCTTGGAAGAAAAGTTATGACCAACCTAGACAGCATATTAAAAAGCAGAAACATTATTTTGCCAACAAAAGTCCATCTAGTCAAAGCTATGTTTTTTCCAGTAGTCATGGATGGATGTGAGAGTTGGACTATAAAGAAAGCTGAGCACCGAAGAATTGATGCTTTTGAACTGTGGTGTTGGAGAAGACTCTTGAGAGTCCCTTGGACTGCAAGGAGATTAAACCAGTTCATCCTAAAGGAAATCAGTCCTGAATATTCATTGGAAGGACTGATGCTGAAGTTGAAACTCCAATACTTTGGCCACCTGATGCGAAGAACTGACTCATTTGAAAAGACCGTGATGCTGGGAAAGATTGAAGGCAGGAGGAGAAGGGGACGACAGAGGATGAGATGGTTGAACAACATCACTGACTCGATGGACATGAGTTCAAGTAAGCTCTGGGAATTGGTGATGGACAGGGAAGGCTGGTGTGCTGCAGTCTATGGGGTCACAGAGAGTCAGACACAACTGAGTGACTGAACTGAACTTTATTCATTCATGCATTCAACAAATACTGTCAAATACTTAGTCTTTGCCAGGGACTGTTCTGAGCATAGAAGGAAAGCAGGAAACAAAGCCATTGCCTTCACAGAGCTTACATTCCAGTTGTGGGAAACAGACAAATTAGCTGACATCTTCCACTCCAAGAATACTACACCCTATGTCAGCATGAAGTTATAGAAGCTGTATCTTTGCCCCTAATCTCATAGAAATGGAATGATATCTGATAAATAGGGACTTAAGAAGCTCTTTTACCTCTTTTCTGCTTGCCTTTTTCTGTTTCCTTTAAACCTTAATTATAGAAATGAGATCAGGAGGCAATTTAACCCCTGACAAGCTCTCCTGAATGCACACCACACCTTGCTGAACTTGTTGACTATTTTGCTAGAATAAAAGAAAAATGAATAATTAAGTAGTTAAAGAATGACTAGCCCTCTACCTCCAGTGGTTTGCTTAGCACTCCTGCAGGCAGACCATGGGGGTAAGATAACATCTGAAGAGAGAAAACAAGGAGTCAGCCATTCTTCAATGGAGAATGACACAGAGCTTGACTTCCTTCCTTGATGATTCACTGACATTCTTTCCCCTTTAACACCTGTCATGGCTGAGCAGAATCTTGAGAGTTGGTTGTGAGGAAATGAGTCTGCCTTTTCCCCAGTTTGCCGACCTTCGGATTAAAGCAAACTTTCTTCTCTACCCACAATTGCCTCTCAAGTATTGGTTATTTCTTCCCATTTGTGTGCCTGGGTTTCGTTATTGGTTTCTGTCTGTTTGGTATCCGATGGAGTCAAGGTACTCCTTTCCCTGCCGTTTGCTCCCTTCCGTGCTTTCATTTTGCATTGTGATATCTCAAAATGTTCCTTTTCATAAAAAAGAGAATCACAGGGTAAAGTACAGGCATAAGCTATACAAGGCTGTTGTTCGAGCTGGCCTCACAGACTGGTGGGATTCTCACCAGACTGGTGTCAGTTTGGACAAATTTGGCTTTATAGTGGTATAGAGAAAGTCGCTCAGTCGTGTCTGAGTCTCTGCAACCCCATGGAATTCTCCAGGCCAGAATAGTGGAGTGGGTAGCCTTTCCCTTCTGCAGGGGATCTTTCCAACCAGGGATCGAACTCAGGTCTCCCACATTGCAGGCAGATTCTTTACCAGCTGAGCTGCAAGAGAAGCCCAAACTTGGCTTTGAGTCACCAATAAAATTTGATGAGGTTTTTCTTCTGTCTTAATTTTGTTTGTCCTGAGAGCCTTACTTTGATAGAGAGACTGTGCTCTTCCTGGTTTTCTGCTTGTTGGGGGTGTACATTTTTGGCTCTGCATCCAGAAGACAAACATCTGGGGTGGGTACTCAGGACATGAAGTAGACAACTGTTACCACCTCTCATAGGGTCATCTAAGTCTAAATCTTCTCTACCAGTAGAAACTCCTGTTTCTCCAATATACTCTCATTATCATCCTTATTTTTACAAATATCTTTCTAAATGGCATCATCTTGCCAAGGATGATTTGGGCTTTCAGTGGCTCCTCTGGGAAACATTTGACATGGACAAAATTGTTCATTTGAGACATCATAGAAAAGAGGGGATAAGATTACTTAGTCCAAATTGCTAGAATTTTTGTATTGGTATGCAGAGGCTACAAAATGAACTTAGAATCACAAATTGCTTCACTAAAAGAGTCTTTGTCCCAGGCTAACGAACAATTTGACAAACCTAAACAACAATAAATTAGACTCATTTTCCCTAGTAAATCCACCTTTTCCTGGTCTTCCAATTGCTTACCTACATCCAGCCCACTCTTCCCCCTTGTCTTGTTCCCTCTCCCTCATTGCTATCATCTCCTCTCTCCTCCCCCTTGTCAAGACTCCTTGATTTTGTTCCCAGTGATTTTCCTAGGACTCCAAAATACCATTTGCTTTTAAAGGTCCATCTTCCTATAAGCAAGGTTGCAGGCAACTGTAGAACTTAATCTTTAGACTCAAGCTGAAATAAGAGCTATAATTAAGGATTTTCCTAAACTCTGAGAGGACCAGCAACTATCCAAAGAAAAACTTACAGTTCTTTAGAGTACATGAGGCCGAGGGTTACCTGATCCATATTAAAATGCACATGTTGGACAGAACATGTTAGAAGGTTGGATTCAACTTTCACAGAGGTTGAATTTTAAATGGCAAAATCTGATTGGACTGACCCAGAAAGGGACCTATAAGATATCTGTTTTCACAATAAGCCTAAGTGTACAAAATTTAAAAAACAAAGTTTAAAGGTCAAAACACATGTCAAAGTTCCCTAGAAACTACACTTGAACACTCTAATAAAATTCAGTCAGATGATAAACCAATCATATAAACAAAAGAAAAAACTATAAGATAATTTCAAGCTACACTAGGAAACACCTTCAAACAACACTCAGGAGATAAAGAAGGTGCTGAGGTAATAGCAGTTCTTTCATCTCACTTTTCATCAAAACTAAAACTAATATTAGAGACCTACTTAAATGACAGAAATTAGAATGAGAAAGCTCCTTTACCTGAATTAGAGCTCCTGGCAGAACATTTTGAAAGGCCTTAAGAACAGAAACCATACAGGACCCAAAATAAATGTTATGACCCTACAGATAGGACAGTTGGGGGGCCCCTCTCCAACCTCATAACAAAAACATTTGTACATGCTCTAAACAGAAAGGACACTGCAAAGAAGATTGATCCAGCTTGCAAAATGGAAGCCAGAACAAAATCCCAGAAAATTCACATCAGTAAGCATGTTCTAAACAAAAATTGCCCAATATTGCACCTTACCTTTAAACATTGAAGGTTAACTTGATTGTTAACTTGAGGTAGTTGCTCAGTCGTGTCCGACTCTTTGCGACTCCATGGACTATATTGCCCACCAGGCTCCTCTGTCCATGGACTTCTCCAGAAAAGAATACTGGAATGGGTAGCCATTCCCTTCTCCAGGGGATCTTCATGACTCAGGGATCAAACCCAGGTCTTTCACATAGCAGGCAGATTCTTTACCAACTAAGCCACCAGGGAAACCTCAAACACTGAAGGTTAATCAACCATAAGTACTGATGGTTACTTCATCAATTTCTGGTAGATGAAAGGGTGACTCTCGGCACTTTAAGCCCTGCCATCCTTTCCCAGCTTCCTCTCTGGAGAACATATTTCACAGGTGGTAGGTATTTCAAGTAATCCATCTACTTCTCCATGTTCCGGGCCTTAACTATAACCCTTTGGGCCTTTACTGGTGCTCTATGACACCATCCCTACTTTTTAATAGAAGGGTAATTGGCTTTACTGCAGAGCATATCCACCTTCTTCATTGTGTTTCTGGACCAGACCAATGCCTGTGTTTCTATCTTCATCTGGAAAGGACAACAACATACCCGACAGGCATGCCCAGAAGCTCACTGAATTCCCCCTTCTATTTCTCCCTGTTCCTCAATCAAATTTAAACGATCTCAATTTCCATCATGATCCAGTTCTAATACAATATGGAGATGGCCTCTGTTAACCTTTGTTCAGAAAACAATAAAGATTGTCAAGAGGATTCCATTTTCTTGCTCACATCCTTAGCAAAAGAAGGACATACAGTTTTTTCTTTGCCAAACAGTTCATTTTTTAAGATCTAAGGGAGGAAAAAATACTCTCCCCTGATATATTAAAAAGTATCTTAATGTATCCTAGATCCCTTAAAAAATAGCAACCATGATTTCTAGGTTTCAATGGATATTGCAGACAATGAGTGCTGAATCTTTCTGAGATTGTGACACCTAAGTGGGAGTTGACCAACTCCTCAGTAAGAGACTTTCTCTTCTGGAAACCCAAACATGAACAGGCCTCTGTAACGGATAAGGCTCTTCTCTTCCACAACCTCCTTCCCTAGACACCCCTAACAACAAAAAGGGTTTTTTGTTTTTGTTTTTTTTCCTCCGCTTATACATGAGATCTAGGCAAGCCCTTGGGATTTTAATTCAACTTCTTGGGAACCATAAAAAACCCATCACTTACTATAACCTCATCCTTGACCCTATTGCAAAGGTTTACATCTGTCTTAGGGCAATGGAACCTCATGGTTCCTCATGCAGGACAGATGTTACTACTGACTGAGAACACACAACAGCCAGACAATTAAGCTCTTATGAGACTCTTTTTCTATCCTCACGTTACTATTCACTGCAGCCATACCCTGAGTTTTGCCACTCACTTGCCCCCACCAGACAGAGGGGAATCTCCTGAATGCCTTGACTCAGAGAGCTTTCCTATATCTCACGCAGCTTTGTTACAGACTCTAGTCAAGAATCCTGACTGAACATTTTCTTGCTGATGGAAAACTGAAACCAGAGGTTATAGAGCAGGATATGATGTCACTAATTTAAGCTCTACTTTAGAATATCATCCCCTATATGAGATAAAATCATCCCAGATGGCAAAATTTATTGTACTTACTAGAGGTTATTTGGACTTTCTAGGTAGTACTAGTGGTAAAGAGCCCATCTGCCAGTGCAGGAGATGTAAGAGACATGGGTTCAATCCCTGGGTTGGGAAGATCCCCTGAAGAAGGATATGCAACCCATTCCATCATTCTTGCCTGGAGAATTCCATGGACAGAGGAGCCTGGCAGGCTACAGTCTGGGGGTTGCACAGAATCGGACATGACTGAAGTGACTGAGCACACATATACCAGAGCTTATTAATTAGCCAAAGATCAGGGAGTAAACAAATATGCACATAGCAGGTATGCTCTTGGAGTAATACATGACTTTGAGATGCCTTGGAAACAGAGTATTTCTTACTTCTACTGGAACCATCATCAAAAATGGACAAGGAACTTTTAAATGCATCCAGATGGCCAATAGGCACAAGAGAAAATGCTAAACGTTAATTATTAGAGAAATGCAAATAAAAACCTACAATGAGGTACCACCTCACACCGGTCAGAATGACCATTATGAAAAAGTCCACAAATAACAAATGCTGAGGAGGGCATGGAAAAAAGGAGACCCTCCCACACTGTTGGTGGGAACATAAATTGGCAGAGCTACTGTGGAGAACAGTATGAAATTTTCTCAAAAGACTAAAAATAGAGCTACCACATGATCCTAGCAATTCCACTGCTGGGCATATATCCAAACAAAACTGTAATTCAATAAGATATACACACCCCACTCTTCAATATAGCACTATTTACAACAGCCAGGACATAGAAGCAACCTAAATGTCCATCAACAGATGAATGGATAAAGAATATGTATTTCATATATGGAATGGAATATTACCATTATATATATGGAATGGAATGGAATATTACTCAGCCATTAAAAGAATGAAATAATGCCACTTGCAGCAATATGGATGAACCTGGAGATTATCTTACTAAGTGAAATAATTTGGACAGAGAAAGACAAATACCATATGATATAGTTTATATGCCTAATCTTAAAAAATACTACAAATGAATTTATTTACAAAACAGAAACAGACTCACAGACTTAGAGAATGAATTTATGGTTACCAGGAGAGATGGGTAGGGAGGAGGGACAGATTGAGAGTTTGGGATTGACATGTACCTACTGCTACATTTAAAATAGAAAACAAGGATCTACTCTAAAAAACCAAAAATTGGAACCCTGTCAACCCAGAGTAAAAGAACAAATACCATAGGCCAAGAGAGGTTGTTCTATCTTGCTTATTTCCTTGACTCAAATAGAGACAGAAGTATTAGCAATGGTACAGACACTACCACAGTTAGCCAACAAGAAATCAAAAGCAGTGCAACTGCCCATCGATACTCATGACAATGAATTTCTCTCGCTCTCTATTGCATCCAGGGCAGAGATAGTACTGCTAATAGCCGTGGCCAGGCTAGTAAATTTCATTATAGTCCTTTTTAGTTGTATAATTCCCACCAGTGGGATCAATGCTTTAACTTTTCACATAAATGAGCTACGTGAACAGCTGGTAAAAATGCCTAAATAATCAAGAAGTGAAAAAGAAAGGGAAGTCGCTCAGTCGTGTCTGACTCTTTGCGACCCCGTGGACTGTAGCCCACCAGGCTCCTCCAACCATGGGATTCTCCAGGCAAGAATACTGGAGTGGGTTGCCATTCCCTTCTCCAGGGGATCTTCCCGACCCATGGATCAAACTCAGTTCTCCCACATTGAAGGCAGACGTTTTAACCTCTGAGCCACCAGGGAAGCCCACAATAAATAACCAAGAATGAGCTTCATTTTGGAGCTCTTGTCTTGAGTGGGAGTATCCTTTCAATTGGGACAAATTTGGAATTATTTCTTTAGTTGTGAAATATGGGTGCCTGAAGTCTCATTTCTGCATTTGCTATTAATAATACTTCCTAAGGTCCTTTTCAGTGAGATTAAACAGCAGTTTTTCTCTGATGTCTCTTCCAAAACACAAAATCTTCTGGTCCAAGATCATGTTGCGTACATTTAAGAAGATGTTGTAGGAAGGCAGTTTTACATTGTTGGAAATAGGACTGCCTAAGCCATCTGACTCCTTTGCAATATTTGCCATAACTTCATGAAGCAGGACAAGTCTAGTTTCAGAAATAAAATCCTAAAATGCATGAAACTTCCAGTTTCAAATCCATAAGGTGGTAACAGATGTGTTCTCAAGGGACTGGACTCCACATGGCTATAAGAGCTAGAACCTTTGGCCAAGTGTTTCTGAAGATTTTTATAATGTTAATTTAAAGATTATATCAATTCTTCCAACATGTCCAGAAGACTGTGGTGATAAGTACAGCACTGGATTTTTAAAAGTTTGTACTAGAGTATAGTTGATTATACTCTTTGTAGCTGAAGACGTAGAAGTTCTATACAGTCAGAAAAAGCAAAACAGGGAGCTGACAGAGACTCAGATCATGACCTTCTTATTGCAAAATTCAGACTTAAATTGAAGAAAGTAGGGAAAGCCACTAGACAATTCAGGTATAACCTAAATCAAATTCCTTACGATTATAAAGTGAAGTGACAAATAGATTCAAGAGATTAGATCTGATAGAGTGCCTGAAGAACTATGGACAGAGTTCATAACATTGTACAAGAGGTGGTGATCAAAACCATCCCCCGAGAAAAGAAATGCAAAAAGGCAAAATGATTGTATGAGGAGGCCTTACAAATAGCTGAGAACAGAAGAGCAGCAAAAGGCAAAGGAGAAAAGGAAAGATACACTCACGTGAATGCAGAGTTTCAGAGAGTAGCAAGGAGAGGTAAGAGAGCCTTTTTAAGCGAACAATGTAAAGAAATAGAGAAAAACAACAGAATGGGAAAGACTAGAGAACTCTTCAAGAAAATTAGAGATACCAAGGGAACATTTCATGCAAAGATGTGCATAATAAAGGACAAAAATGGTATGAGCCTAACAGAAGAAAAAGATATTAAGAAGAGGTGGCAAAAATACACAGAAGAACTATGCAAAAAAAGATCTTAATGACCTGGATAACCACAATGGTGCGATCACTCACCTAGAGCCAGTCATCCTGGAGGGCAAAGTCAAGTGAGACTTAGGAAGCATCACTATGAACAAAGTTAGCGGAGGTGATGTAATTCCAGCTGAGCTATTTCAAATCCTAAAAGGTGATGCTGTGAAAGTGCTGCACTCAATATGTGAGCAAATTTGGAAAATTCATAAGTGCCATGGGACTGGAAAATGTCAGTTTTCATTCCAATCCCAAAGAAGGGCAGTGCCAAAGAATGTTCAAACTACCACACAACTGTGCTCATTTCATATGCTAACAAGGTAGTGTTCAAAATCATTCAAGTTAGGTTTCACAGTATGTGAACCGAGAACTTTCAGCTGTTCAAGCTGGATTTAGAAAAGGCAGAGGTACCAGAGAGCCAGGTACCAGAGTCTCCTGGACAGCAAGGAGATCAAACCAGTCAGTCCTAAAAAAAAATCAACCCTGAATATTCATTAGAAAGACTGATGCTGAAGCTCCAATACTTTGGCCACCTGATGTGAAGAGCCAACTCATTGGAAAAGACCCTGATGCTGGGAAAGAGTGAAGGCAGGAGGAGAAGGGGACGACAGAGGACAAGATGGTTGGATGGCATCACTGACTCGATGGACATGAGTTTGAGCAAACTTTGGGAGGTAGTGAAGGACAGGGAAGCCTGGTGTGCTGCAGTCCATGCGGTCACAAAGAGTGAGACACGACTGAATGACTGAATAACATAGTTGGTCTACAATGCAGGATAGTATTGTTTTTGAGTGAGGGGTAATACCTTACAGAAGATACCTTCTTCGATAATGGTTCTCATAAAATGTGATCCTCAGTCATTTGGTAGAAAAGTTGGTCTGCTCCAGGTTGGAAACACAAAATCACAGAGCATTTTAGCAACTGTTAGGCTGTAGGTTTTTGGCAAGGAAATATCTCAACCCATACTGAATGCAGACATACAATAGCTGAAATACATTCAAAGCTCACGGAGAACGGAAACTGAGTGCAATCCATCTGAAAGTGTTCCAAAGCCCTATGAGGTCTTGGTTTCTGGTTGTTTCAACTTTATAGTTTTTCCATCATTATGTATTGTCTTTCTTTGTCTCTTGAAACAGTATTTTTATTTTATTCGGAACAAGGTTCCAAATTTTAAAGAATCTTATAGGGATTATTGCTCTTGTTCTCGTCATAGTGATCATGATGTTGGACCACTGCGTTCTATCCAGAGCCTTAAATGCTTCTGCGCAGCTGCTTTCTCATGAGATGATTGCCATGATGACATAACAAAAGGGTCTAGAAAACCTCATGATAATAGTGACTATGGAGACAACTAGATAAACTGCAGGAGGGGAATATCTGAATCTCTAGGGTTCTGTGAATTACTCAACCTCTCACAATCATGAGAATGACTAAAAGAAAGAACAAAGAGACTGAATGCATTATACAAATACATTATACAAATGCATAATTACCCGAGTATATATGACCACAGAACTCTGACTCACAATCTTTATAACAGCACAGGAATCCAAACCAACATCTATAGTAACCAGTCCAGGAAGTCAAACCATAACCTCTGCAGCAATTGACTCAGAGTGGTCAGGACTTGGTCACTGACTTCCAACTTCCATATTTTTAGCCCCCTCTTCCAATCAGAGAAAACCAAATACATTCCTCAAAATCAATCACATAAGATGCTCCACTTTGGGTTAGGCTGCTTCTGGCTTCCCAAACAACTTCTAGTCAGAGCATAACTGAAGCCATCTTCCTTCTGCACTATAAAGCTTTCCTACCATTCTGCCTGCGTTTGAGTCTCTGCCAAACACAAAGTGAGGGTAGCTGACCACCTACTTCAGTAAGTTCTGAGTAAGTAACCTCTGTACTTATTTGGGTGATTGTTTACTTACACAAAGGAAAGAGAGGTGAGGGAGAGACCCTGGCTGAACCCTGAGAGAAGAAGCCATGATCTGATTTAGAGTGAAATTAGAAATCAAAGTTTTCCCTGGATCTCAGATCGTTCAAAAAAATTCATGCATTTCAAAGTATCTGTGTTCAGGTTCTAAAAAAAGAAAAACCCATTCCATAATATATCTTTTAATTTAAAAAAACAGTGTCCATTATTCAGTTGTCTTCAGTAACAGACAAGGTATTAAATGGGATTTCTTTAGGCAATATTCCAATGAAAATGGTGGTTTGTTTAATTGATGGCTATTATGATATTGGACCATGGGATTACCTGAATTTCTTTTTTTACTGTCTACAAAGGTGATAAATCATATTTCATTTGGGACTGGAGTCTAATTCACAGCTTATGTGCTTTTGTATTACTTGCTGGTATACTAAAAGATGATGCAGATACCTAAATAAACCATACAAATTGTTAAAAATTTAAATAGCCACTTTGCAGAATCCTAAAAACTACTGAGTTTGGTGGGTTTAAGCAATCAAATATATGCAGATTCTTTAAGAGCAAATGCTGTTTGGGGGAAATATGCTTCTATAGTGTTTGGGATTCTTCTTCCCAAAATATTTATTACTCAATTATCTCCACAAATGAAATGCAACTTGATTTTCTCTGCCTTACAAAAAGAAAAATGTCATTCTAATTTTTGTTTTGTTTTAGGCAAATATATCGAGAATGGAAGAAACCCCAGAACAATGATCAAGACTTGTTCTGTTTCCTAACAAAAGAAGGAAGAATACTGTGCAGTCATTTAGGGCTCAGAAGTCAAGCAGCCATCAACTGGGACACTCTAAATGCAGAGCCTCCAGAGAGGCCTGCTGAGCTGGGAAAATGGTTGGTGTGGTTTACATGTAGGGAATATCATTTGCTATTTAAAATTTAGGCTAACTTTAAGAGCCACTCTTTTCAAAAAGTAGAGTTTGTAAGACTGCTTGATCTTAGGGATAACCTGTAGGAATACTGGAGAACAAAACATCAATTAAAGGCCCCTCAAACTTCAGCTGATAACCAAGACGGGTATTTCCAGAATCAGTATCTAAGGACTTCCCCAGTGGCCCAGTGGTTAAGACTCCACACTTCCCCTGAAGTGGGCAGACGTTCAATCCCTGATCTGGAAACTAAGGTCTAGCACGTTATGCAATGCAGCAAAAAAACAAAGAATATCAGTATGTAAAGTCAGAAAAGTCTCACGTTAGACTTTTGATTTCCCAGTGACTATAGAGATGAAGGTTCAGCTCATCAGCTAGTTTCACAAGGCTGAATACTATGTTAGGAGACTCAATAGAAATGACTCAATGATTCTTGATTATATCCCTTGGCAGTGACTGCTGATATCAGCCCAGTCTTTTAACTTTGGTCTAGGAGCATGTAAGGGCATGAGGTTCCTCCATGGCATATATGGGCATTTTCTAAGTCATAATTGAGTGATTTAAGTATTTCTGAGTGGCAAGTTTCTTCCCCAACTCTGCTAATCCATGCCTATAGTGAACTCAAACAGAACAGCCTCATCACCTCCTCAGAATAGTGATTACACTTCAGAGAACTTTCACATACACCTGGGGTCTGAGCAATTGGAGGTTTAGGGATCTCTCACCAGCCTTACTGAGGTTAGTTAGACTTTGCAGGAACAGAAAAGAAAGAAAGAAAGATAGCGCTAAGTCATTGTCCAACTCTTGTGATCCCATGAACTGTAGCCTGCCAGGCTCCTCTGTCCATGGAATTCTCCAGGCAAGAATACTGGAGTGGGTTGCCATTTCCTTCTCCGGGGGAACTTCCCAACCCAGGAATTGAACCCAGGTCTCCTGCATTGTAGGCAGATGCTTTACTGATTGAGCTACATGGGAAGTCCTTTCCAGGAATGGGATCCTGTAATTTGCATTCTTATTAGTAAGCTCAGCATGTGAATTTTGGGCTTCCCAGGTGGCACTAGTGGTAAAGAACCTGCCTGCCAATGCAAGAGACATAAGAAACATGGGTTCGCTCCCTGGGTCGAGAGGATCTCCTGGAGGAGGGCATAGCACCCTACTCCAGTATTCATGTCTGGAGAATCCCATGGACAGAGAAGACTGGTGGGCTACAGTCCATAGGTTTGAAAAGAGTTGGACACAACTGAAGAGACTTAGCACGCACACATGCCATGTGAATCTTATACAAACAGATATTTCAGAACCATTGTCCATGATCCTGAAGCCATTTGTTCATGTAGAGCAGTATACCAGGGATCTTGTCTTGTTCTCAGCAACAAATAGTTATTTGTTGACTAAATGAGTGAGTGAAATATTAAATGATAAATTAATTGAAGTATGAGGCAAATAAGAATTAAAGATCACTTATTTTATATATATATATATTTTCTTATATTCCATTTCATTTTGTATCAGAATGCCTAGAGATTCTGTTAGAAATTAAGATTCCCTAGCCCCATTCTAGATCCACACTCTTCATTCCTATAATAACAGGGCTTTGTTCAGTCCTCTGGACATCAGCCACTTTTCATTATTAACAAAACACAGTGAAGATAATGATTGCAATTAAATAAAATGAGATGTAATTTATTATCACAAAAGCCTGGAATAGAAGATTCTGCTATCCACATTTTATATATGGAGAAACATAAGGTGAAAAAGATAAATCATTTTCTTATTACCTAGTAAGAAGGAGATCTACAAGCTTAATTCACACCACCATTCCCCAGTACTTCTAACATCATGGAAAAGAGAGCCTACACATATATAGAGTATATTCATCCCCAAATCCTAAATGTTGAGATTGAAGGAAGACAGCATGCAAAGTTACCATATCACAGAGTCCTTTCTAACAAATCAAATCAATAAGTATGCAGTGACAGTCTCATAGGTGCAGCAAAAATTAAACATTAATATTGGAACCAGATATCAAGGAAAGACAGTATAGAAAAGCTTCAGAACAATGCTCCACTCTCAAATTAATGACAAAAGGTAAACTATAAATCCAAAGGTGTAAAAGCAGGTCATGCTTGCAATGAACAGAGAAGGTATCTAGGAAAAGGGATTCAAGCCAGACATTGGAGGGAGACAAGTTTTAATAGCCAAAATGGAGTGAACAGGTGTTCTTTTTATCTCTTTATTCAGCAATTATGGATTATCTCTTAGATGCTAAAAGCTATCTTAATTAACAAGGAGGCAGTTTTGCCAATATGCCATTCATTTGGGAATCATCTGTATCCCATTTCCTGTGGACTGAGTGGGACTGACCATATCCACCTGCCTCAGAAGTAGACACATGATTCAAACATGGACAGTTAAGTCCTCCATTCTCTTGGCCCCAGTGAGATATGCATGAGACCTGAGATGAACTGACCAGAGTACTCTCAGAAGTATCTTTTCAGAGAAATGAAAAAATACTAACTTTCCCATCACAAGCTATATATTCCAATATAAACATAGCTACATATTCCAAGTATGTAGTGGCTGCATAAGGCCATCTTCTCTGGCTGCATGGTGGGAGCCTTATTCTATGAGAGAAAATATAGGCAGGAAACAAAGAGTGAATACTGATATTAATAAAAAATTATTTGACTCTCTGAACCCAGGTCTGACTCAAGTCTAAAACTTATCAGTATTTGAGCCAATGAACTTCCTTTTATGTTTAGCTGGTTTAAGTTTAGTTCCTTTCTTTTGCAGCCAAAAGATTTTCCAACCAGTAAAGCAATGGTAGAAAGTAAAGAAATCAGCAAGATAATAGCTAAGCAAACAAGAACACTAATAATTGTAATGCAGTATGATACAGGTTGTAATAAATCTTAAGCACCAGTTGCTAGACCAGCGTAGAAAAGGGTCACCTTATTCCTTACCTGGAGTTAAAACTATTACACTTCTGCAACTGAACTGTATTAGCAGGGATTATTTAGACTTTATCCCTCTAATTAATCTTTTTCCCCTATTATAAGTGGAAATGATCCAACCAATCAGTAGATATTGTCTCCTAAATACATGTAATATTGTCTCCTAATGCATGTAAGCATTAAAAAATGGCACAGAAACCATGAAAGAGATTCTTCCTTTATTTTCTTGACTTATTAATGAAGGTATAATTTATAAGCAATTTTAAATTAGACCTTTCTTTGCTAGGGAAACTCCCTGAAACTCAACATCAAAAGCACTATTTACTGCCTCTTGAAATCCTTTATTTTCTAGTTAAGTAGAAAATGCCCAGCTCAACAATGATCTTTAGGTCCAGAGATCTTCTGAAGCTAAATAAATATTCTCTGAAAATTGTTCTAACGTGTTTTTAGCCTCAAAGGAGTTGAGGAAAGAGGTAGCACAAAATGAGGGAAAGGGAAGAACCTGAAAGGAGATAACTCTGCATGTACAAAATCAAGCCTATGCTGTGTTAACTACAGTGATGGATAGCAAGTAGTTACCAGTCACATCAAGTTAGCTTGATTTCAAGTTACAGCCAGTATTCATCGATGGCAGGGGGAAAAAATAGCAAATATCGCACAGGATTGTCAAGAGAAGAAGCACCAAAATTTGGTAGGCTTTTATTGTAATTCAAGGGAAGAGAAAATTCTCAGTTCGAGAAAAGATAAAAAAGTTAGTGTGAATTCCTAGATCAAAGGGTAAAAGATGCTGGGAAGTAGAAGCAAAACGGGCTTAAGAAACACATGCTAATTCAAAGTATGGAGAATTTAAGTAAAAATAATGGACTAAAAAAAAAAAAAAATAATGGACTAAATTCTGTTGCAAGGACCAGCTGAGATAGTCTTCTATGCAAAGAAAATAACCCCCTAAAATTATTTTCTGTAAGCTGATTTCATGATTTTATGAGGACTGGAGACTTTTAGTGAGCTGAACTTATGGCAAATTAGCCCTAGTTGTTGCTCTCCCTTACTGCCAAACTGAGTTTGCCTTGCCACTTAGGCAAACTAGAGAACTATAGCAACTCATACTACAGCTCCACCTTCAGAAGGACAGGAGGAGTAGGCGAGAGGAAGCACTTTTATCTATAGTGTATAACTTGCTGCTTCTAAAAGAGGGCTTAGAGAAAACTCAATAATAGACAGGAAACTTGTTAAGGATGAGCCCTCTGTCATCTCCATCTCCATCTCTTTGCCAACACTACTCTCATAGCTCTGCATGTGGTAGAAGGCAATTGTGCTCAGACACTCAGTCATGACCGACTCTTTGTCACCCCAAGGATTGTAGCCCGCCAGGCTCCTTTGTCCTTGGGATTCTCTACACAAGAATACAGGAGTGGGTAGCCATTTCCTCCTTGAGGGGATTTTCCCAGCTCAGGGTTCAGTCTGTTACGTCTCCTGCATTGGCAGGCAGATTGTTTATCACTAGCATCATCTGGGAAGCCCAAAGAGGATTAATAGGAGTCTAATAAATGCAGGCAGATTAATTAATATTCAGAAGAATAAACAAAGCTAAGAGGCCATCATTTATTTGTTCTACTGAAATAACTGGGCCCCTTGTAACCAAATCTCTTTAGGATAATCTCAGAACATACCATAATTCCTGTCTCACAGTGAGAGCTAAGTTGTTTCAATCATATCCAACTCTTTTCAACCTTATGGACTCTAGTCTAACAGGCTCTTCTGTCCATGGGAATCTCCAGGCAAGAATACTGGACTGGGTTGCCATTTCCTCATCTAGGGGATTTTCCTGACCCAGGGATCGAACCCGAGTCTCTTATGTCTCCTGCATTGGCAGGCAGTTTCTTTACCACTAGTACCACCTGGGAAGCCTTGCAGTAGATGCTCTAAATAACTGGCATTTTAATGAATGAATGCATGCAGGCATGCATTCATTCAAACTGCTATATTAAATCTTTCATCTGGTTCACTTATATCCCCAAACCACTAATGTAGCATCCAATGCAGACAGATCATTTCCTGAGGCAAAATGGCTAGCTTCTCCCCACCCGGGTCTCACAGTTCTGACAGTGTTAGATGAGCATTGGTTGCAGCAGTTATAAAACTGTCCTTCTCCAAGGAAAAATTCCCCAATTACTGAGAGTTTCTTCAGGGCCTCCAGATGAATTCACAGAGACATAGATGTTGACCTTGAGGGAGGGATTTTTTTTTTCTCTACTTGCTCTTATTCAAATGCTGTGCCCAAGTCTGTGACTTTGTGGCTTATTTGCAGAAGAGCTTCTGTGCATAGGCGTGTTGCCGTTTAGAGAGCACGTCGTGTGCCCAGCTCTGGAAGACTGCACACTGTTTAACCAAAGGATCTAAATCCTTGGATACATTTTGTCTCTCTCCACTGCTTTATGCTTGCTGGAAAAGGCAAGATGCAGAATATTTTCCAAGCAACAGATCTGTGATTTTTCACTTTAAGTGTAGAGTGCCTTTGGTAGGACTACACGAACACCTCAGGAGTGAAGGAAGCACACTTAGGAACCGGATGAAGTTTAGTTCAACTCAAATGGTTTATCTGAAACGTTTCTTAAAGCAGGTGGTGGCACTAAGCAACACTTCAAAGTCCCCTGTCAGTCCTAAGAGAATGTGAAATTCCACGTAAACTGTTGTGTTTGAGCCCCGCTAATCTTGTCCCCTACTTGTTTACTAAAGGAATGTCAGAATCACTGCCTTCACTCCCAACAGGAAAGAAGTATCAGCCTGCCCCATCCTTCCAGGGAGGTTTCTTCCTCAAACTACCTATTAAGCAAGAATACAAATAATTTCTTCCATTGGGTCAAATGTGGTGACAAAAGTGTCCAAAAGGGGAAAGCTTGAAACTGAACTGGAGCAGCCTGAAGTCAAGGCAGGCTTCCTGGAAGCTACTTCTCCACAGCTGCACCATCTCTTCTAACAGAATTCCTGGGTCACTTTTGAGAATATAAGAAAAGCTCTGTGCTTCTCCCAGAAACATACTCCGAAATAAGTCATATATCTACAATCAGGTGGTCTGCAAGGCCCTGTGAAACCCATTCAGAAAATTTCTAGGGGATCCTTGTGCTCCAGGTTAAACATTCTCACACCAAACTTTGCTTTTTTTTCTGTACTTTCTTGCATTGATTAGACTAAGGGAAGTATCTCACATTGTGTTAAAAAAAAAAAAAAAAAAGAGGAAAGAACAAGAATCAGAAACCTCTGGACCAGCTCTAAGCTCTGAAAAGAAAGCATTTAAGCTTCCAACTACCCAAACCAAAGTTTTGACTCCCACTCTAGGATGTGGAACTTTCACGTACAATGAGAATAGGACACAGTCTTTCATTTAGCAAGTACTTCTTGAGCATCTCTTACATCATCCAGGTGCAGGAGTCGTCACTAAGGTTGGAGATGAAAGGTCTATAAAGAGCTCATTTAAAAAAATATAGACAAGGGGACTTCCCTGGCAGTCCAGTGGTTAGAACTCTGAGATGCCACTGCAGGGGGCATGGGTTCCATCCCTGCTTGGGGAACTATGATTCCACATGATATGCAGTATAGCCACACACACACAAAAAAAAGACAAGCACTGCATCATAATACAGTATGATGCTAACATGGATGTTAAGTTGGGTGTTTTATGGGAGTGAGGAGGGTTGGGAGGAGGTGGGGAATGGCTGGAGAGAACCAAGGAGGTCTCCACAGGAAGCTAATGCCCAGGTTGTGTGTGTGTGTTAGTCACTCAGTCGTGTCTGATCTCTTTGCAACTCCATGGATTATAGCCCACCAAGCTCCAGGCCAGAATACTGAAGTGGGTTGCCATGCCCTTCTCCAGGGGATCTTCCTGACTCAGGGATCAAATCTGGTCTCCCTCATGGCGAGCAGATTCTTTACTGTTTGAGCTACCAGCAAAGTCCTAATGCCTAGGTTGCTGCTGCTGCTGCTGCTGCTGCTGCTGCTGCTAAGTTGCTTCAGTCGTGCCTAGGTTGAGTCATCAGTAAATAGGAGCAAACTGTGGGGAGAAGATGGGGGTGGGAACATGTGTAATGACACGGAGGTGAGAAAAAAATAGGATGCTTTAAGGAGAGCAAGCAGGGACTTCCCTGGTGGTCTGGTGGTTACAAATTCACTCTGCAATGCAGGGGACACAGGTTCCATCCCTGGAGGGGAACTAAGATTCCACATGCCGCGGAGCAACTAAGCCCAAGAGCTGCAACTAGAGAGTCCATGCATTGCAATGAAAGATCCTGCATTGACACCATAACTAAGACCTGATGCAGCCAAATAAGTCATTTTTAAAATAAATACAATTTTAAAAAAGAGGGGCAAGCAGTGGTATGGCTGGAAGAGAGGAGACGTGAAATGGAAGGCTGGAGGAACAGACAGAAGCTATCTTGAAGAGCCTCAAAGAGCATGCTAAGAAGCTTGGCTTTTATTGAAGGCAAAGAGCAACTAAAGAACTTAAAATGAGGAGTGTCATGCAGCTAGCATTTTCAAAAGGTCATGTGTAGATGCCCTCAAAATGTTTGATTGCTGGACTGCCAAAGTGTTCTAAGACTTCATAGAAGAGATGTCAGTCACTTCCACTCTCTCATACCTTCCTGAGACCCTTAGCATTATGTGGATGGGCAGTAACTCACTGTGCTGCAAGTCCGTCTGGGTACAGAATGCAATGACATATTTCCAATAAAAATGAAAAATACCTTTACTGTCATAAATATATTTACTTTCATTGTATTTCTTTTGAAATAGTGTGTCAGCTGTCTATGGTTGTGATAACAAATTACCACAAAGTCAGTGGCTTAAACAATACAAATTCATTATTTTATAGTAGATCAAAAGTCAAACACCCATCTCACTAGGCTATAACCAAGATGTCAGCAACACTGCATTCCCATCTGGAAATTCTAGGGGAGATATGTTTCCTCACCTTGTCTAACTTCAAGAGGCCATTCAGATTCCTTGACTTGTGGTCCCCTTTCTTCATCTTCCAAGCCAGTAAGTTGAATCTGTCTGACTTTTATTTCATAGGATAATAACATCGCCCTCTGACCACAGCGGGGAAAGGATTTTCATTTTAGATACTCGTGATAAGACTGGGCCCATCTGGAAAATCTGAGGTAATCTCCCTATTTCAAGGTCTATAACTACATCATCAATATAAACTAATATATTCAAACATTTAGGGGGTTAGGACATGGGCATTTTGAGGAGGGTGGAAAGGAGTGTTATTCTATGTATCCCAAAGGAATTTGACAATTTGTCCCACATGCCATTATTACTACTTAACCAATGAAAGGCAATTCAACAACAAAATATAATAGAGCCTCATCTACTTTTGTCTTTCATTTTTAGCTCATTGAAAGCATTTAATAAAATGTTTCTTTATATCCAAGATATGGGTTAAGGCCTTGAATGTGCTCTCAATATCTTCAACCACTGCAGAGAAAGGTAAACCAGTGAAGGAATCAGTGCTGGCAGAAGAGGCCAACCATGGAAACTCAACGTGAGAATCTAGGACAAATAAAGGCTGAAGAAAAAGGCAGATTCAGGCCTTTGAAGTATCATCTGAGTAACAGGATTTCCCTGAAACTAAGACAAGCTATAAAGCTGAAAATAATATCAAAGCACTGAAAACTAGTCAAGTGCAGTCACAAATATCCATGTGTTTAAAATGAGCTAATCAACACTGTCAACAAGCATTCCCTATCTACCATGTACGTCCCAACGGCAAAGCTCATGCATGTATTTGCACAGCAACAAGCCTATTGTCAATACTGCACCAATAAATTGTAACAGCTTAAGCTTACTAAGCTGGCCAGTGCCTGGGAAAGCTTAGATTTCAGAAAAGAACCAGAGCTTTCAGCCCTCTCTGGCCATTCACCATTTTAGAACACCCCATGTTTCCCAAGAAAAGCCCATCTGTCTCAAATGGTATTGCCTTTTCAATATTCACTTTGAGGAGAATTAGCCAAGCATGCATATTAAGCAAATATTAAATTTCAATCATCTGGCAATATTCGATATGTTTCCAGAGAACCCAACTACTCATTCTATTCCAAATTCATCACTAGTTCAATCTTAAGTTCTGTTTTGACTTTTTGCTGTGTTGTCTTGGGGGCTTCCCAGGTGGCACAGTGGAAAAGAATCTGCCTGCCAATGCAGGAGATGCAAGAAACGTGGGTTCAATCCCTAAGCTGGGAAGACCTCCTGGAGGAGAAAAAGGCAACCCACTCTAATATTCTTGCCTGGAAAATTCCATGGACAGAGAAGCCTGGTGGACTACAGTCCATGGAGTCGCAACAGAGTCAGACACAACTAAGCACGCATGCACTACTACTATTACTACTGTGTTTTATGATATCAATTCTAAAACAAATGGAAGATATTCTGCTTTGGAGAATGAGATGCCTAGACAGGCAGTGAGGCCACCACCACGTGGGGCCCTGGGATGCTCAGAGGGGACTCACACATTAGGTAGAGGTAGGAGATAGATTCTTTTCCAAATCTGAGATGCATCATTTCAATGATACATATATTCATCATTAGGATGCTTCTGGATATTGCTGAGGTATACTAGAAAAAAAGGCCCCTGAGAGATGTCTCCTGTCTGCTTCTCCACCTGGCCTGGGTATGTCCTGTTCAGGGGAGCATTTATGCCCACAAACAGAAGCCCTTGGGGCACAGGGCTGGGTGACAGTTAGAAGGGAAAAAAGGATCAGGGAGCAAGTGAATCCTCAGAAATTCATTCGTGCCAACTAACCCATTCCCAAACACTGTTGTTTTTTTTTAAGGAATTATC
Source organism: Okapia johnstoni (assembly GCA_024291935.2). Classification (NCBI taxonomy): domain Eukaryota; kingdom Metazoa; phylum Chordata; class Mammalia; order Artiodactyla; family Giraffidae; genus Okapia; species Okapia johnstoni. Next base: position 36,109,604 of record CM044319.1, read on the forward strand.
TTGGCATGACAGGAGGACTCGAATGAAAAGGTATGAAAGGAAGTGTATTAACTGACAAGTCAGAACATTTAATACACAGAAGAGATGTACAGAGAAAATTGTCAAAAGTTGTTATGTTTTTGCTTTTATACCCAGTGCTCATCAAACAGCAGAGGCCCTGACTCCAGATCCAGCGAAGGGTTATACCAGTAATCTAACCGTTCATACTCCTGAGACCTAGCACACTTTCAGGAGCTCCAGTATCTGCTGGAAAGTGGACTGTAGGTGTTTTACTCACTCATGCCCGTCAGCCACAATGTTTGAGCATGGGCCTCCGATGTCAGCATATTTATTTACAAATTGTTATAACACACCCATATAAAATGTCATAAATAGAAATCTATAAAAGACATAAAATGGGACAAACTGTATGTTTAAACTAACATTTGTATTGCATACACCATATGCTGGGCACTTGTTTACGCATGTTACACATATTAACTCATTTAATCTTCATAATAACCCTCTAAGATAGGTACTACAATCAACCCCCATTTTACAGATGGGGAAACTGATCATGAGGCATGTAAGTAACTCATCCAAGGTCGCACAGCTTGTAAGAACCAGAACTTCAATTCAAATCCAGTAGTCTGACTCTAGCATCTGAGTCCTAACCTCTGCACTATACTCTAATTTTTCTAATGCTTCTCTAATTGTTATTCTGCCCTGTTGATCAGATTGCCATTAGTTAATCTCTCAGGACACATTAGGCATTTTGGGAGAGGTTCATCATTAATGATGTCACTATTAATCCATATTAGAAATCATCTTCTTGGTAACTGTATCTGATTAGATTGCCATTATTTTTTTTACACCTTGATGGAGCTAACCAGGAGCTTTGAATGAACAGGACAATTGTCAGCATGGCCATTTTCTTGTGCTCCCTTGTGGCATTATGCTCCCTTGTGATAATGCTCCTTTGGCATTATCATCAATTCACAGGTTCTTTGTAGAATACTTGTTTAAGCCACTTGTTTATGCTGTGAGGGGTAGTTTAATTAAACAAGATCATTGACCCTTAAATCCATTTATCCCAGGCAACATAAATCTCTCTATATCAGAGTAAGCAAAACCCAAGTTAACTTCCACCCTCAGTCAATTTATCACGATTCTAAACAATTTGTCCAGGACATGACCAGAAGACTATCATACAGATTCAACCAGAACACTGGTGCCAATATGCAGAAAGCTTAGGAATTGTCTTTTCTTAAGATAAACACGGGTAGAAGTTCTAAACTTGTGTTCCTGCACCACAAAGGACTCTTCCTTTGGGACAGAGATGCACAGACCCTACTTTGGAGACCACTCGACTAGCAGAGTATTTCTCAAAGTGGAGCCCTCAAACCATTTAGATCAGAATTAACAAAGTTCTTATAAAAATTTGGATTCCTGGGCTTAAGTCCATGTTTAGTGAATGGGAATCTTGGGGTAGGACTCAGGAAATCTGAATTTCACATTATTCTTCATATGATCCTTACACACATCAATGTTGGTAGCCGCTGTGTTAGGGGCTGCTCAGTCTCTGATACAACATTAACTCCCAAGGTTACAAGGGCCTTTCAGTGGCATCTACCTCAATATTTGACCATCAGAGTAAAGAACCAGATATAGTGATACTGATTCTCCTTCCCCGTAAGAGAAGATACATTTGATTACTGCTTTTCAATTACTCGGATACATTCTATTTGTTTAGTTTATTTATAACAACCTGGGAAACACATGTGCTTGCTTTTTCATAATACCTATAGTTCTAATTCAGCACTAGAATATAGCAGGCCACAGCCAGAAAATAGTTTTTATCTCATGTGATGCCTGATTAATCACTACTTGCTACCATGAGTGTGCTATGGACAAGGATTCTGAGACAGAATTGGAGCACAGAAATCAATCTCTGATGAATTATCAATGTCTGCCATGGAAGTCATGTGGAGAAGCAGCAATGTGGGATGGGCATATGGTGATACAAATGAGCCATCTCAACCACATATTCTCAAAAAGAATGAACACAGAAAGACATCCCAAGCACTGCATATGTGAGCACATCGTCTCGCACTTAGGGAAGTGCATTTTTTTTTTCCAGGTCATTCCTCTCAGAGAAGCCACTGCAGTGAGAAGCCTACTCATCACCACGAAGAATAGCTCCCACTTGCTCCAACTAGAGAAAAGTCCACACAGAAATGAAGACCCAACACAGCTAAAATAATAAACTATTTTTTAAAAATAAGTCATAATGAGAAAGACAAATATTATATCTCATATGTAGAATCCAAAAAACCCAAATTCATAGAAAAAGACAAAATATTAGTGGTTGCCAGAGATGTTAGGGGGTGGAGTTGGAATTGGGTAAATGTGGCCAAAAGATACAAACTTAGAGTTATAAGTAAGTCCTGAAGATGTAATATTCAGCATGGTGACTATATTAGCTCACAATATGGTACAGCATATTTGAAAGCTGGCAAGAGAGTAAATCTTAAAAGCTCTCATCACAAGAAAAAATTATGACTGTGAGGTGTTGGATGTTACCTTAGTTTATTGCTTATATATATATATATATATATATATATATGTGTGTGTGTGTATGTATATACACACACACATAAATATGTTACACACATAAATATATCATTATATTGCACACACATTCATACAATGGTATATGCCAAATATATCTCAATAAAACCAGAAAAAAGCCCACAAGTAACAAACAGAACCAAAGAAAGGAGTCAGAACCTTCCAGAATGAAGCAACAGCCACTGAAAAGAAAACTTCTGCAGGTCTCTTTCATACTCACCACATTTGTGGAGCCTCAAGTCAGGAGAATACTGGAAGCTGTTAGACACAGACCTTGGACAGCTCCCACCTTACTAGTGAAGGGAATCAAAAAACTACAATTTAATACAAGAAAGCAAGCTTGGCTGTTTTTAAATAGCAGTAACCTGGAGTACTCTGGGACAGGGTTAGATATTCCCACCTACCACAGCAATTCTGTGAGTACAATAGCGATGATCCTGAATCATGGAAACTCGGTGTAATTTTTGTATTGTTATTGCTTAGTTGCTTAAGTCATGTCCTACTCTTTTGAGACTTCATGGACTACAGCCCACCAGGCTCCTCTGTCCATGGAATTCTCCAGGCAAGAATACTGGAGTGGACAGCCATTCCCTTCTCCAGGGGATATTCCTGACCTAGGGATCAAAGCTAAGTCTCCAGAACTGCAGGCAGACTATTTACCACTGAGCCACCTGGGAAGCTATATCCATAAAATGAACTTACCTGTAGCCTACAAATAGGGCATTTTTCACCTGGTTACCTGTAACTGTTGCCCCACCTTCTTAGAACACAGCAAACCCTTATGTGGTGGTGAACTGTGCAGAGACATGGGTACACACATCAGCTTTAACTGCAGCTTTGTGGGGAGATTGAGCCTCCAGGGAAGCCACTGAGCATGAAGCATACAAAACAACAGTTAACACATCTGTGTGCACCTGGTTTCCTGTTTCTCTATTATCAGTATTTTTGGCAAAAATAAACTAGATTTAGGAGAAGGGGATGTTGAGACTGAGAATACTAAGATAGGTTAAATCTATTGGACCTGTTGAGCATGTTTCAGATTGTATCACCTGAATAAATGTTTGGTAGGTGGGCAGATGACTGGGTAAGAGATGTAAGAGGAGAATTTTAAAATTTCAATCTGTTGAATGTTTGTTGGGTTTTCATCTCATCTGGGCCACAAATTGGAAGAGAAAAGAATATCCAAATATTTAAATTATGTTATTTATATTAAATTGTAAATTCAAACAAGCAAGAATTTTCTACCTGAAAGTTTTAGATAGAGAAGGGTTCTTCACATCATCATCATCATCATTATTAGAATAGCTTGTAGGACACTAGGGATTAACACAACTCTCTTTTTTCTTCAGAAAGACAACTCAAAAGGAAGAGCATCTCCTCCTGCTAGATATCCTGTGTTTTATTTCTTCCTGTGAGTACTTGTTAACTGAGTTATAAAAATCTGGAAGTGTTGATTCTGCCTTTAGTGGCCCATTCTGAGCTCTGTAACTACCACAGGAAAAATGCTCAAAAGAGGCTGACAAAGATGAGTTCATTTCCCATCATGTCTTTTCTGTTTCACAAAAGTAAGCAGAGCCACAAGGGAGAGAGAGGACCCTCCAGCGGTTGTCAGTAGCTCTGAACATCATTCAAGGTAGCAGCACACTCTCACACTACATTTAACCTGCCCCCAAATCCTGCTCCTGAAAAGTCAGCACAGACTTTTCCATGACACTACACTTTTTCACTTTCCGGAACTAATGAGATGATTCAAGTGAAAAAGCTTTCAAAGGACAAGCTATTCTTCACCAAATACTCATTGGCCTTTGGCTTGAGCACTTAGGAGACACATCGCAGAAGGAGGAAGCATGAGTTAACTTGCCTTCATGCTTCTGTATGAACAGGTGGTTAGTGGGGGCTGTAAAAGTCATCCAACCAGAAGTTACCCTACCAGTTATTTATGAAATATTTAAGTGGGACTGTCAACTGCCATTTCTGCCTGCTGGGGGCAGAACTCTTGATTATGACATTAAACATTCAGAAAAATGTTTCAATTTGACCCTACTGGTGAGTTATAAATCAGGATTAAAGAATACTAGATTTTTGCTCATGTCAACTACCACCCTCTACACACAGAGACATCTCCACTCACCCTCTACCCAACCCTTGCTTCCTTCGACCTCTTTGTGAGTTTACTCAGTGTCTATGCCCTTCAGGATCCCTGAGGGTGAGAGGTGGCTATTGATTCCCACATCCTGTGAAGACTGGTGTCTCGGCAGAGAGTCCTCTGCTGAATTTCCTTAAAGCACAGAAGATCCTCAAGATTATCTAAGGTTAAAGTCCATTTTCTTGGATTAGGGTTTCTTCCTGGAAAAATAGTATTGTGTGACAGGATCACACAAGAAGAAATCGCTCAAGCAGAGCTAAGCAATTCACCAGTACAGGGAAGTTCATGGAGAACTTTTTTGAATATATTCATTTATTTCTGTAAACACACACACACACACACACACACACACACACACACACACACACACACACACACACACACACACACCCCATACACATTTTGCCTAGAAACCCAGAAAGAAAGCTGCAATTTAAAGGCCAAAGCCAAAAAAGAAGAGTAAGAAGGAAAATGGGAATAGGAATTTTTGCTCTACATTAGTAATGTTTTGTCAGACAAAGACAGCCAGTCTTTTCACAGCTGGAGCAGAGGTGCTTGTAACCACCCAGGGTTTTGAGTTCAACAGAAAATGCCTGCATATTTCTGAGGCCTGAGTACAGAAAAATTTCATGCCTGCTTCCCATATGCCCGCGCTGTGTTGAGGGCGCCTTTATCACATTTAGCAGGCAGCCTCCCCATGCTGCCCAAGTGTTTGTATTGTGCTCCCTGACAGAGCTTGTCTATGTCCGTGCAGACATTGTCAGAAGCCCTGAGGGCTGACTGTGGAATCCATCCAGGAGGGCAAGGGAGCCCAGGAAGTCATCCAGGGGGAAGAGACAGCCCTCTCCCCTCTGGCTGCTGACTATGACCACCTGTGGGCACAGACTTTTACAAAAACATACACTGTGCAGACCTGACCTTGGGTTCTGAAGCAACATTCTAAAACATGGAGCTAGCTGTGCAAGTCAGTTCAAGTCTAGTCCTGTCTGCTAACAGTGTTAGCTGAAGTGATTGGAATTTGAAAGCAGTATTTTGTTCAGAAGAAGGTGAACTGTTCTCACAACAAGAATAGTCAATAAACAGGTAATCACCGCTAAATTCATATAGACTTCTATTATTATGAAAGAAATAATAATTCCTCCACTGTACTACCCTCTCATGTCCTTTGGAAAGTGGAGAAAGCTCTCATTGCCCCAGATCCAGAATGCATGCAAGAATTTCATCATCTGTCCTGCCTTCCATTAAAGACAGCAGCCTTCAGATCTTCAGCTGGTAGGCAAACGTTCATTGCTATGGGGGTATCCATTATGTCACCTAAACAGTAAGAAAGTTAATTTCCAAAGACGAGTCACAATCCAACCAGAGAGGAATCTTGCTTTCTCCCTTCCTTGGGCAGGGGCTGCTGACAGGGAAGTTTTGTCACCAAACCCCACCATAACATTTTCAGCCATAGCTCCTCTGCTCTTAATGGAATTTGAAGAGAGACAGTTTCAACTTCATGTGCTATTTGAAAACTTGGAAGAAATCCTTAATAATTAGAATACTCATTACTTGCCCCCTTCAGAAGTTTCCATTTTAATTTTCATTCACCTTTTGTATGGAAGAAAAAAAAAAAACAATGTGGTAGATAGATTTAGAATATATTCTTTTCATTAGAAAGCTCTGTCTGTTACAATAATGGCATCTCCTTAAATATATGTTGTCATGGCCCCCAAACATCTATCATTAAATCTGGTCATATTTGTATTCAAAATAGTTCCCTCCATAAATTAGACTTTACTTTGAACTTGCCTCTCTACACACTCTCTTACACTCTCTTATACTCAAACTCATGGTGGAATCCATCCCACTCATAATATGGTTCAGACAGGTTCACACAGCTGAATTCATCATTGTGCTCCTGTCTCATTCAAGATGGAAGGTTGAAATTTCCAAATGAATACTTTTTATAACCACAAGATGAGGTAGGCAATATGGTCCACGTTCTGCAGTAAACTAAAGTTCCCCATCGTTGCTATTTTTAATTTCATCACTGTCCATTAAGTTCCTACCTGTGCTGTGAATTTTACTGAGTTAAGAAAGTAGAAGTGATTTCTACTGTCTCAAGTATGGAGTTATTTGTGAACAGTCAGAGATGGCTATAGGCACAGAGCCTGAAGCTTCACATGCAACACTTAATTTTTATTTCCTGTAATTCATTCCTGTAAAGATGATGCTGTGAAAGTGCTGCACTCAATATGTCAGCACATTTGGAAAACTCAGCAGTGGCCACAGGACTGGAAAAGGGCACTTTTCATTCCAATCCCAAAGAAAGGCAATGCCATAGAATGCTCAAACTACCACACAATTGCACTCATCTCACATGCTAGTAAAGTAATGCTCAAAATTCTCCAAGCCAGGCTTTAGCAATACGTGAACCGTGAACTTCCAGATGTTCAAGCTGGTTTTAGAAAAGGCAGAGGAACCAGAGATCAAATTGCCAACATATACTGGACCATTGAAAAAGCAAGGGAGTTCCAGAAAAACATCTATTTCTGCTTTATTGACTATGCCAAAGCCTTTGACTGTGGGGATCACAATAAACTGTGGAGAATTCTGAAAGAGATAGGCATACCAGACCACCGGACCTGTCTCTTGAGAAACCTGTATGCAGGTCAGGAAGCAACAGTTAGAACTGGACATGGAACAACAGACTGGTTCCAAATACAAAAAGGAGTACATCAAGGCTATATATTGTCACCCTGCTTATTTAACTTATATGCAGAGTACATCATGAGAAATGCTAGGCTGGAGGAAGCACAAGCTGGAATCAAGATTTCCGGGAGAAATATCAATCACCTCAGATATGCAAATGACACCACCCTTATGGCAGAAAGTGAAGAAGAACTAAAGAGCCTCTTGATGAAAGTAAAAGAGGATAGTGAAAAAGTTGCCTTAAAACTAGCATTCAGAAAACTAAGATCATGGCATCTGGTCCCATCACTTCATGGCAAATAGATGGGGAAACAGTGGCTAACTTTATTATTTTGGGCTCCAAAATCACTGCAGATGGTGATTGCAGCCATGAAATTAAAAGATGCTTACTCCTTGGAAGGAAAGTTATGACCAACCTAGACAGCATATTAAAAAGCAGAAATATTACTTTGTCAACAAAAGTTCGTCTAGTCAAGGCTATTGTTTTTCCAGTAGTCATGTATGGATGTGAGATTTTGGACTATAAAGAAAGCTGAGCACCAAAAATTGATGCTTTTGAACTGTGGTGTTGGAGAAGACTCTTGAGAGTCCCTTGGACTGCAAGGATACCCAACTAGTCCATCCTAAAGGAGTTCAGTCCTGGGTGTTCATTAGAAGGACTGATGTTGAAGTTAAAACTCCAATACTGTGGCCACCTGATGCAAAGAGCTGACTCATTTAAAAAGACCCTGATGCTGGGAGGGATTGAGGGCAGGAGGAAAAGGGGACAACAGAGGATGAGATGGTTGAATGGCATCACCGACTTGATGGGCATGGGTTTGTGTAGACTCCGGCAGTTGGTGATGGACATGGAGGCCTGGCGTGCCGCAGTTCATGGGGTCGCAAAGAGTCTGACACGACTGAGTGACTGAACTGAACTGAAAGAGGAATTCCTCAGTTTTCCACAACTGGTCTTAATTAACTGAACCTGATATTCTCAACAGTATCTAACATGACATTTTCCAGTTCCCATTGACCAGCCTCTTCCCAGTTCCCCGCACATCTTGTTCATTCCCACCTTCCTGTCACTGACCTGTTTTTCTTCCTTTCACGACCCAGAGAGATGCTTCAAGTAGAGAGCCACTGGCATGGTCAGGCACACTTCATTTTGCCCATTCACACAGGTAGTTTCTTCCTCATGTTAATGAACATTTAAAGTCAAAGTTTAACATACATACAGAAGAGGACACATATCATACATGTACAGGTCGATGGATTCTCACAAAGAGAGCAAGCTTGTGTAACCCCTCTGAGGTCAAGAGGTACAACATCGGCAGCACCCCAAGGGGGCCCCTCTCTTGTCCCCTGTCCAGTTAAAAAGCCCTGCATAACCGAAGTTATCCATTACTCCACATGACAGTTTGCTTTTGCGGATTTTTGAACTTTATATCAGTGAAATTTTCAGTAAACATTCTGTAGCACCTCCTTCTTTCACTATGATGGTTGTGAAACACAGCCACGTTCTTATCTGTGGCTGTGGTTTGCCTTCATTGCTGTGTAAGATGCCATTGTATAAATCCATTAACATTTATTCACTGTGCTCTTGGAAAGCTAGTTTGGGGCCTTAACGATGACGCTACTACACATATTCTTCCGTGTGTCTTAGGTACATACATGTACACACTTTATCTATTGTTAATTCATCCATTGCTAATTCATCCCCATCATCTGGAGTTTATCATTTCCTGGTGCTCTGGCCCAACCTTTAGCTGTCTACACCATGACCACACACTTGAAGGATCCCTCTGGCCACCAGAGTCCTCTCTGCCTACACACTAAGTAGAAGTACCAGAGAATTTTTAACCATGGGAAAAAAAATAATGGGATCACCCCAAGGGTGAGATTAACTCGAGTTTCATCCTGGCCTCCAATGTTTCCCAGTGTAAAGCTTCAGACACTCCCACAGATAGGTTTCTTGATAATGCATGCTTTACTGGCTTCCTTTCCATGCCCGTCTGGCTCACTCACTCCCCTACTTTTACTGGGGTCACCTCCCAAATAAACTACTTGCATTTATTAATAAATCCTTATCACAGGAACTACTTCTGGGTAAACCCAAAGTAAAACACCACTTTTCTCCTGTATTCACTACTCTTGATTTCTTGGCTAGTTTTCCTACTTTTCCATGCCTAGTTTTGGGGATTTTTTGGTTTCTCTTTGGGTTTTTTTTTTAGCAACAATTATCACTTTAAAGCTCTGACAAATGTTACTTTTCCTCCAAGAAAGGTTTTACTTTTGCTTGTGGCAGGCAGTGAGAGTAGAAGTGAATCTTCATCTAATCTGGGATTGGGGTAATTTGGATGGAGTTTCAGTTTCTATGAGGACTGGTGAGTTTCCTTCATTTTTGATGCTTGGTCTATTTCCAGTTTGTCCTTACTCCTAGAATGTAGCCCTTTAAGGGTTCCCTCTGAATGCATCAAGTGCTTACGAGGGCTTTTCTCCATTGGCAGATACTTAATTTCATTGTTCCCTCAGCCCCACGAGACCATCAAAATGCCTCTAAGCCACTACTATAAAATTTGCAAATATCCTGGCAGATAAGGAAGTGTCAAATGTTATACCTGCATCTCTGAATTTTCCTTATCTCCAAAACTTTCAGAAGTCTTTGCTGCCTTAGAAGATTTTCAGTGACTTTAGTGGTGGTGGTGGTGGTTTGGTCACTAAGTCATGTCCGACTTTTGTGACCCCATAGACTGTAGCCCACCAGGCTCCTCTGTTCATGGAATTTCCCAGGCAAGAATACTAGAGTGGGTTGTCATTTCCTTCTGCAGGAGATCTTCCCAACCCAGAGACTGAACCCCAGTCTCCTGCTTTGCAGGTAGATTCCTTTACTGACTGAGACACCAGGGAAGCCCTTCAGTGACTTTAAACAACAGTTTTTAAACCCATCTTTTCCAGTGGTATTGGTGCAAGGATGGCTCTGATGTAAAGTCTGCCAGAGCCCAATCAGTGACCTTCTACCCAGCAAAAGTCAAGTTCAAGTCCTTCCTCCTCTAAGAGTCTTCTCGTTTACTCTGGACTCTATGGTTCTTTTCCATCTGTGAAAATTAATGACATGTTTAGTCTGCTTCATGCAGTTTAGTACCTGATCCCATGGTCTTATTTTCCTCCACTAGTTTATAGAGTTACAGAATTAAATTATCATAATATAAAATGTATAATAAATATACATATGTAGTAAATAACATGCATTATGATTACAGTTATATAATCTATAGAATTAAATGGTCATAAATCGATATCTCAAGCATTTCTAAATTCCCTGAGAGCCCAGGGTCTAGCATTTATATTGCTTTATAGTCATTAGAGGAAAACTTGGAAATCCAAGAAAACTGCACAAGTGGACTCACTAATTATCTCTTATTTACCAGAAGGTCAGAATTAATTTGATTAATATTGCTTTGGGCAAATTATTTAACATCTGTAAATCTCAGTTTCCTCATCTGCAAACTAAGGGTTGTGGTACTACCTCATTGGATTGTTGGGAGGATTTAATGAGATAATTTCTGTGAAATGCTTACAACATGGCATTACATTATGCATGTTCCATTAATGTTAGGTATCAGAGCAAGAATAGAGGGTTCATGTTTATTTCCTGCTTCCTTTCAATGGGCATGCTTTCTGTATAACAGAATATCCCACTGATATTTAATTTTATGTCATTATGCAATGGTGCTTAGATATGGAACAACAAGCTGAAGGATTTGCTTGGGAGAACCTGTACTGATCTCACCACAACTCACACAGCAGGACATGTATTAATATGCAGGGTCACACTGAAGGCAAAAATCCCTATTTTCTCTGGTTCTCAGTACCACCTCTTTAATACAGTCAGTTGCAAAATACTCATTCTCTATACCTCTAGCATCCCTAGGAGAGTCTCAAACAGATTCCCGAAAAGTACCCTGCCTCTCCACCCCTCATCAGTGTACAAAGCTCAGACCTTTACCACAGCTAGTGTCCACCCAAAGAGGGTGACATTTTGTGCCAAGAGAACTTCTCTTCCATACTCTGGAAGGTCTGACTTGCAAGGTGCCACAAGAATCAGAATCTTCGCAGTCACCCCTGGGCCAGGGCCATTCTACAGTCTGTGGAGACATGAGGAGGATGCCCCTGCTCTGGGCCTAGGTCACACTGTCTCTGGGCACCAAGCTGAGATCACTTGCCATGCGGAAGTAGTTTTTCCAGTTTCCTTCTGTGTCCTCTTTCTCAGAGGGCAATTATATATGCCTCCTCCCGAGAACTGAATACACACTGTCCTCTTGAGATCTTGCCACGGGGAAGTAGTCCAGTTTCCTATTTGCAAATAAAGCTATTGCCAAGAAGGGGCACACCAGGAGGCATAGGGCTAAAGAACTCATCTGTCAATGCAGGAGACACAAGAGACTCAGGTTGAATTCCTGGGTCGGGAAGATCCCCTGGAGGAGGGCACAGCAACCCACTCCAGTATTGTTGCCTGGAAAATTCCATGGGCAGAGAAACCTGGCCATGGAGTTGCAAAATGCAAGACATGACTGAGCACACACACACACGAGAAGAAAGCTGAGATGTAGGAAAAGGCATGGCAGAAAACTGATATTTATTGAGCACCTCTTGTATCTCCAGTCCTTCCTCTCCAGAGGGGGGAAAAAAAAAAAAAAAGAAAAATCCAGAAAGAAACTTATAGTCTAAACAAAGTCGCTACAAACAACCACTGGAAGTTGGTTTAAACCACTGGTTTAAACTAACCTGGCTCCCATTATATTGAATTACCGCCTTCCTTTTTCTCTGACCAAAAGTCACCTGCCTTCTCCAGCTCTCACTAACATCAAGTGTCAAATTTCCTTTGCTTAATGTGGAAAAAGAGAAAAGCAAAAGCTCTTGGGTTCAGCAAGATGGTTTCCATTGAAATCTCTACCTGCCCCAGAGGGAGGAACCAGAGAATGGAAATAGCACTGTAGAGAGGGCTGAACTTTGCAATTGCCCCAGGCAACAAAGCAACTCAAAGACTGATGAACTAATGTGCTTTTCTTGTCTAACACTGAAAGATGAGTTCTCCTGTAGAAGAATTTGTTGTTGTGGTTCAGTCGCTAGCTCTGTCCAACTCTGTGACCTCATACACTATAGCAAGCCAGGCTTCCCTGTCCTTCACGATCTCCTGGAGTTTGCCCAAATTCGTGTCCACTGAGTCAGTGATGCCATCCAACTATTGCATCCTCTGTCACCCCCTTCTCCTACTGCCCTCAGTCTTTCCCAGCATCAGTCTTTTCCAAAGAGTCAGTTCTTTGCATCAGATGGTCAAAATATTGGAGCTTCAGCTTCAGCATCAGTTCTTTCAATGAATATTCAGGGCTGGTTTCCTTTAGGATTGACTGTTTTGATCTCCTTGCGGTCTAAGAATATAGTAGAATGGGAAACTACAGATAAAAATGATTCAACTTTTGTATACAAAGCAGGGAAAAAATCAGACCGTATAGGTAATACAGATGTAGTATGCACAAAATATAGCACTTCACCTCTCCATGGAGATACACCCAGGGTTCTCCAGAGGGCTTTGGAAGGGGTAGGCTGCAAGAATCCGGATCAGGGGCTGAGCTTGGCACCACTTTTTCACCAAAAGCAGACAGTTTGAGGAGAGTGTTTAGAGAGATCCCTTAAGTCAGAGAGTCTGACAAAAAGAAAATAAAGTTGAACTTTGTTGCCTTTTTTTCTGGGCTGAGTGTCCCTTTATTTGATTCTCTTCGTGAACCTGGTCCCAGGACTGCAATAATAAATCATCTTAGACTCACCATCATATAACAAATTACATCACTTAAGAAACATTTTCTAAACAATGTTTAGAAATATTTAGAAACAATGTTTACAAACATTTTTTAAACAATGGGGAAACAATGGAAACAGTGACAGACTTTATTTTCTTGGGCTCCAAAATCACTGCAGATGGTGACCACAGCCATGAAATTAAAAGACACTTGCTCCTTGGAAGAAAAGCTATGACCAACATAGATAGCATATTAAAAAGCAGAGACATTACTTTGCCGACAAACGTCCATCCAGTCAAAGCTATGGTTTTTCCTGTAGTTGTGTATAGATGTGAGAGTTGGACCATAAAGAAAGCTGAGAGCCAAAGAATTGATGCTTTTGAGCTGTGGTATTGGAGAATACTCTTGAGAGTCCCTTGGACTGCAAGGAGATCAACCCTAAATACTCATTGGAAGGACTGATGCTGAAGCTCCAATACTTTGGCCACCTGATGTGAAGAAGTGACTCCATTGGAAAAGACCCTGATGCTGGTAACGATTGAAGGCAGGAGGAGAAGCAGACGACAGAGGATGAGATGGTTGGATGACATCACCGACTCAATGGACATGAGTTTGAGCAAGCTCTGGGAGTTGGTGATGGACAGGGAAGCCTGGCATGCTGCAGTCCATGGGGTCACAAAGAGTTGGACATGACTGAGCGGCCTGAACTGAAACTGACTGGAAAACATTTTTATACTTTTGGGCATCACTTTAGGCCAAGATAAAACACGAGAAACATGAGTTTCTTTTTTTAAAGGAAATTTTAAAAAGTTTAGAACTGTCCAATTGGACTTAAATAAAACCTTTCTCTCTCTCTCTCTCTCTACATACATACATATATATATATATATATATATATATATATATATATATATATATATATATGTTTCCCATTCTTGAAAGTTCAACTCTTCAACAAGTGTGACACTTGCTAAAGGAGTTGACCATTCTGCTGTTGCTTTTCTGTGTCTTGCAAATATGTTCAGCAGCTCTTTGGATAGCAATGGCATTAGGAAAGTCAGAATTATTATCAGGGATCAGGGGCTGCCCGAGGTCACTTGAATTTCTTTGTGTGAACAGCATCACAGAAGAGTCTTGTTTGGACTCAGCCTGTGAAGGCACATCTGGAAGCTTCTCCAGTCCATTAGGACCACCAGGAAGCCACTCTATAATTCTATCACATAAGCCTTTGTATGGAGAAGGAAATGGCAAGCCACTCCAGTGTTCTTACCTAGAGAATCCTGTGGACAGAGGAACCTGGTGGGCTGCTGTCCATTGGGTCGCAAAGAGTCAGACACGACTGAAGCGACTTAGCATGCATGCATGCATGCATTGGAGAAGGAAACGGCAACCCATTCCAGTGTTCTTGCCTGGAGAATCCCAGGAAGAGAGGAACCTGGTGGGCTGCCATCTATAGGGTCGCACAGAGTCAGACATGACTGCAGCAACTTAGCAGCAGAAGCAGCAGCAAGCTTTGGTATCTAGTCCAACTAAGGTAGGGATTATATGGTAGTTTTACGGCCTGTATCATATAATGCAGTGTAATTTTTTATAAAGGTATCAGATGTTTTGGCATTAGAAACAGTCAAAATGAAACATTTTAAATATACGATAGCATAGGGCACATGCAATTCTCAGAAGGGGTAAATTATACTATATAGTCTCTTTAGTTGCTAAGTCATGTCCAACTCTTTGCAACTCCATGGACTGCAGCCTGCCAGGCTCCTCTGTTCATGGGATTCTCCAGGCAAGAATACTGGAGTGGGCTGCCATTTCTCTTTCAGAATTTACACTATATGGCTAAACAAACACACACACACACACACATTTGCTTCTGTATTCATAGACTATTTCTACAAGAACACATGAGGAACAGCAGAAGTTAGACTTGGTTATAACCATATACCCTTTGGAAACTTTTGAATCTTACACTATATGCATGTGATTACCCATTAAAAAATAACTGTTATCTAACAGAATTTTAAAAAATGAAATGAAGCCAGCTGACTCAGAAGTAACTATGAAGATGAGGAGGGAGTTGGTCTAGGGTGGCTGGGGACTGAGCAAAGGGTGGATCCAGGGTTGATATTTAGTGGAGGGAATAACCTCTGAACAAGAGGATAGATAAGGTATTCTTTCCATGGACTGCTGCTTCTGCACCAAGGACCATTCTCACCAGGGATGGGTGAGGGATGCTGAATGTCTCAGCAAAGTTCCCAGACCACCAGAAGATTCAGAGTTGGAATACAGAAAATAAAATACAACATGATGGGTGGTATATGAGGCAAGAGTGGGCTGTGACACATTCTCATATAGCTAGTTAAACCCAACTATATGTTTATTTGCTGCAAAATAAATCCATTTTTTCATCCTGTGGACACTTAACAAAGGTTTTTATGACGGAAAGGTTGCAGTCACTGGCATGATGAAACAATGACAACACCCACAGCTGCATGAACCCCTGCGGAGGAGCTGTAGCCTGATAACACCAGAGAAAACAGGGGTGCTTTACTGAGAGGCCACAAGTTTGCATTCTGCTACTTTCTTGATGGGCAACTTTGAGCAAATTGCCTAACATCTAGGAGCATCAGTTTCCTAATCTGAAAAATGGGAATGAAAATCTCTGAATTATAGCCTTGCTGTAAGAATTGTGTGTGTGTGTGTGTGTGTGTGTGTGTGTGTGTGTGTTGTTATGGGTGATCATGAAGAGCCTGGTTAAACTGGCATATAAAGAAATAAATGAATGGTTTTGTTTATTAAAATAAAATATAATTTTATTATTAATAATAATAGCTATGAAGGATGGGGGAGACCCTGATAAATATTTAAGAGTGATCTCTAACTTACCACCAAAGGAAAGCAAAGCTCATAAAGAATAAATGCAATCCAGAACAAATAGCTAAATATCTGCTTTCCTTATGAGCATAAATGTTCTTCCTCTTGGTTTATGGGGCCCATGATTATCTGTCAACTGGGATATTCAGATAAATGCATTATATTAAAGAGCAGCCCTATTCTATGGAAATCAATCAATAAAATGAAGAGTCCAGAAATGACAGCAGCCCACTGATTATTTTATTTCATCTGTTTATCTGTTCATCTCTCTGCCATCTGTCACAGCCATACCTGAAGGCAGTCTCCAGGTGTTTTACCTGACTGCAGGGGAGGCAAGGTTTAGTGGGAAAAGAAGAGCCTGAAGGGCATGGGCACTGACAAGGCAACATGTGTGGCTGCTTGAAGGTCAGTCTGGATGGTGTAGGACTGGAGACCTGCTTTTTCCTCCCTGTCCCAAGGGCTCACAGAAGCCAGTTTGGGGCAAAGGACAAAGCCCAGAAGATGGAGATCACCAGACCATCCAATGGTGATCTGCATCTTCCTACTAGGAAATGGGTCAAAACACAATACTGAGGACTAAGGGATCAGGCTGGGGCTCTCTTAGGTGGCAGCAGGAGGACAACCATGGCCAGAGACCCCTACACAGGAAGCCAAGCTTGTTTCCAGGTCAGAACAGGCTAGGGCCTGGTCATCAAGCCACAGGCAGGGCACAGGGTGCTAAAGGTTCAGCAGGCTGCCAGGGAAGCAAGGCCAGTGGAGGTTTCCTGCCAATGGCTGCGTGTCTTGGGGCTGATCAGGGTTTTACTTGGAAGCCCTTCCTACGGGAAGAATGGATCTGCCCTAAAGGAACCTGTCCTGTGGAAAATAGTAGAGGGAAAGAGCAGGGGGTCTGGTCCTGCTGGGGCAGTGGCCACCTCCCCTAGGGGGCTCCCTGTCTCTCCTGAGTGGTCATGTCAATTCATTCATGGAAAAGGAAGGGTTGGTGACATCTGGATTAAAATCAAATAAAATACGAACTTCGAACCACAGTCTACCAGATCCCACATGACACGGCTCCTGCCCACCTATCCATCCTCATCTCATGCCAATTCCCACTGTGCTCACTTTCCACCAGCCACTGCCCTGTTTCTGATTTGAGCAAAGTTCAGTCCCACCTCAGAAGCTTGCTTTTGCTTGTTGGTGTCTGGCTTACTCTCCCCTGTGATTGTGAATGGCTCTCTCATTTTATAAGCCTTCACGCAAGGATACCTTCTTAAGAGAAATCCTCCAGGGCCACCCTATCTGCCGAAGCCCTATTGCCTTTTCTCTCTGATGACACTTATGTCACCAAATGTGTGGGTTTTCTTTCCCCACAACTAATTTTCCAACTTTCCAGATACCAACTGAGTGGTGTGTGTGTGTGTGTGTGTTTAGTTGCTAAGACATGTCCGACTCTTTGCTCTCCAGGCAAGAATACTTGAGTGCATAGCCATTTCCTTCTCCAGGGGATCTTCCCAACCCAGGAATCAAACCTGGGTCTCCTGCATTGCAGGCAGATTCTTTACAATCTGAGCCACCATAATTCAATTCAATTCTGACACCAACTACCCAGAGTTATCACAGACCCCACAGGTTAAGGGTTCAGTCCTACAAAACTGCCTCCCAACTCCTGATGCCAATTGCAAGTCCTGAGTCTCCCATACTTCTGAATGACTGGCTGTAAATCAGGGGTTCCCACGCCCCTCCCCCACCACCCCAGTTCCATAATTTGTTAGAATGGCTCACAGAATTCAGGAAAGCATGTTACTTACACTTAGGGGTTTATTATAAAGGAACAGCCAAATGGAGAAGATGCACACAATAAGGTGTGTGTGTACGGGGTGTGGGGTGGGGTAGAGCTTCCACGTTCTCGCCATACATACCACCCTGGCAACACCTCAATGTGTTCACCAACCAGAAATGCTCTGAACCCTGGTGTTTGGGATTTTCATAAAGGCTTCACTATGCAGATACGATGAATTAAATCATTGGCTATTGGTGATTAACTCATTCACCAGCTTCTCTCCCTCCCCAGAGGCTGGAGACTGGGACTGAAAGTTACAACTCTAACCATCCCTTGGCCCTTCTGGTGGCCAGAAGCCACTTGTCATATCATTAGCATACAAAACACACTCTATCACTCCAGAGATCCCAAGGGTTTTAGGAGCTCTATGCCAGAAACTGGAAACAAAACCCAACATGTATTTCTGATCATATGACAGTATCAGACATGCTTTGTGATTTTTTTGTTAAAAACCAAACATAATTGAGTAAATGTACTGTGGTAAAAAAGGCCTTTAGTGTGGAGTTTTACATTTACCTGGCTAGGAAGTGGGACTGTGTGTTTACCCCTTGCTGTAGCTGTAGGTGTCAGAGGCTAAATTTTTCTGCAGTTTTTCTGCTAAATTTTTCCTGTTTTTGTCTCCTCTGCTAGCTTTGGTTTTCCCTCGAGAAATCTTAAATAGAGTCTGAGCTTTGCGGTTCTTCCCATTGTAACTCCCTGTTATAACACAGGGGCCCTGCTGATGTTGTGGAAAGGTGTGGTGAAGGCGAGCATCTTATAATGCTATGGTTAAGTCTCAGTCTTTTTGTGGACCTGTGCCCCGGGCTGTCACCCTCACAAGCAGTTCTTGGCTCCCACTCCCCAGGTAAGACAGGCAGACTGGAAGAGGATGGTGTTGCATATTCCCCTCACCCCACGTTACTCAGGCTCTGGTGAAACTCACTTTGGTTAGACTCTGGTAGTTTTTTTTTGAGGGAAGACCTTTGTTAAGGAGAACAGAACATTCTGGATGTATTTCAAAATGGTTACTTTTCCTTTCTCCCTGCCAGAAACATGAAGGGATTCTTCTCCACTGCTTACCCTGAGAATCTGAAACCCATCCCCTGCTTATCACACCGCTTTATTATTACCGCATTTATTACACTCTAGCGTCATCTTGTGTATCTATTTGTGGGTGTTCAAAAATCTGTCCTTAATTTGAATATAAGCTTCAAGAAGACAGATCCTCATCTGGCTTGTTCACCATCATAACCTCAGTACCTAGACTAGTATCTGGTATGTAATAAATACTAACAATAATTTTTAAAAGTATTCTTAAAAATCTGATTCCTTGAGGTTGATTCAAGTGACCAAGATACAACCTTGATCTTTACTGGACCTGAGAAAGGGCCTTTCTCTTTCTCTGTCAATAACAATGATTGTTCCTTGGCTTGCCTTCTGATCCCAATCTGGCTTCTAGCCCCTGGCAGCTCTCCTTCCTCCGCAGATCCACCACACACACACACACACACACACACACACACACACACACACACACACACACACACAGCCTCTCCTGACCCTGCAGGGAAGCTTTCCTTTGATCTCCCAAAGCCTCTCTTGTGTCTCCAGTCACATAGGAATCAGTGCTCTTATCCAATCTTAAAAATACATTCAGGAAAATAGAAGATTCTGACGGTTCTGAAATGAGGTGATCATTCATTTAGCACTTCCTTGTCCTATTTGTTCCCAGCCTCATGTGTAAGACGAGTAATGTTTTAAACAAATTGGATCATGCAGCTAGGAGGATGAGAGTTTGTATCAGCAATAATGAATATTCTTGCATTTTTATAGAACAATTATTGATTGTCTAGAAGAGTTTAGAGCTCAAGGTAACTCTACCATTAAACAGCCAGTTAAAAATTCCAAAAGATTCATTATTGCTCTTTAAAAATATATTATGAAAGAAATGGAGTTGCATTTTCTATGCTATAAAATGAAAAGTGCTAAAGATGGTATGTTCTAAATAAGCCTACACTGTGATTAAAAAGAAAATGAATATCATAGAAGAAAATATTAGCTAAAATGAAATGAGGAAAGGGCAAGCCGAAATCCAGTAATGCTGTAGGAATTCAAACTTCCAGTACCTTATTAATATTCAGTTATAAGATAAAAGTGAGTTTTTCAACCTCTGTAATTTGAATGGTGATTATATATGCATTGGCACTGCACTGACGTTATGCCTCTAACTGGCTCCTCAGTTTCTGGGCTTTCTCTGGGCCTGAGCTTACGATCCTCACTGAGTCTCACTCACCAAGGGCTATGAACTACAGTCCATCACGAGTCCACTGGACCTCAGGCGGGCCCCAGACATCCTTCGCTGCTTTTCCTCTGGCCCAGTCAAACAAAGCTTCTTACCTCTCCTGCCTTCCCCCAAGATACCTAACACTTTCCTTCTCGACACCTGAAGTGCTATTCTTTACTCTTCCTTGCTTACCTGAAGGGCTCAAAGGTGTAACTCATCCTGACCTCCTCTGGGACCTAAGATGCCTAATACCCTCCCTGTTCACTTGGCACAGACCCTTGGCTTTGTGCCACTCCTGGAGAGCATGGACCGGGCTTGTGTTTCTTTGTGTTTTGCCCTTGCACCTATTGCTGATAATACATTAGGTCTATAATAATATTTTTAAATAATAAATCGAACCAGTGAGACAGCTACAATTCCTCTTCTCTAGCTCAGGTATGAAGTCTGTCCATGTTCATATCAACCTTAACTGCTGCTGCTGCCGCTGCTAAGTAGCTTCAGTCATGTCCGACTCTGTGCAACCCCATAGACAGCAGCCCACCAGGCTCCGCCATCCCTAGGATTCTCCAGGCAAGAGTACTGGAGTGGGGTGCCATTTCCTTCTCCGATGAATGAAAGTGAAAAGTGAAAGTGAAGTCGCTCAGTCGTGTCCGACTCTTAGAGACCCCATGGACTGCAGCCCACCAGGCTCCTCTGTCCATGGGATTTTCTAGGCAAGAGTACTGGAGTGGGGTGCCATTGCCTTCTCTGCAACCTTAACTACTATCCCAAATATTGGGTTGGCCAAAAAGTTAATTTGGGTTTTTCCAAATGCTGTTATGGAAAATCTGAATGAAGTTTTTTTGCCAACCCAAATACACCTTCTTGCTCAGCAATATGATGATAATTGTTGCTGTTTGTTCTTTGAGAATATGCTATGTGGAAATCACTGAATATGCATCAACTCTCCTCAAATGCCTCATTGAAATGGGTGTTATTTTTTTAAACCATGATTCATCAATAAGAAAGGAGGCTCAAAGAGACAAAGTAAGTTGTTCAAGTTCACCCAGCTACTACATGGCAGAAAGAGAATTTAAAATCAGGTCTGTTGGAAATCCTTATATGAACTCTTCTCAAATGCCCGACACCTTCCTGCTCTATGCATAATTCTCAAAGAATTTTCCATTTACGGAGAAATTTAATTCTACAAATGGGAGTCCTAGTGGTGGACTCAGCAAGCAATAACAGCCTCATGTTGTATGAGAATCATTATTCAGGTTTAAGGTACGTTGCTCAGAGAGACCAAGAGTGAGATCTAGAATCATATTCTAGAATATTCTGAGTGAAACAAGAGCTTGGGGCTGTGTGATTTTTGTCTCCACACTGGCCTCCATCAGTGGACACTCTGCCTCTCAGAGAATATTTGGAAATATCTGGAGACTTTTTGGTTGTCACAGCTGAGGGTATTTGTTAGTGTCATCTGGTAGGTAAAGACCAACAATGCACGGGAGAATCCTCTTCTCAACAAAGAATTACTCAGCCCCAGACATCAAGGGTGCTGAGCTGAGGAACCCCAGCTGAGGAGGAAGAAAGCAGCCTCAAATGCCCCTTAGCTTGGCCCTCTGGATATCAAAAGAACCACTGGCTTCTTTCAGCTTCAGGTGATGCCAACTTTTGGTTTGAGGAATGAGTATTATAGGTAAGAGAAGGCTTTAAGTATAATCCGTGCCTGTATTTTTAAGGTGCAGCCTTGAGAATGGGGCCTGGTAGTATCTCTTACTTATGTGGCCTTGTAACTGAAAGCCCTCTTCTGTCATTTCCCCTACTCCATATTCCCCCCTTGCCCTTCATCCACCTCCCCCCTTTTTTTCCATTCTGTGCTCACTGGCCTGTTTAACACTCTCTCTGGCCCCTTCAAGGCCTTCGTCTTCTGAAACATGCCCGTCTAAACCCTCTGTTCTATTCAGGGTCAGTTCAGGACTCCCCTCATTTAGGAAGACAGCAAGAAAGGGAACTTTCTCAGCCAGAGAACTTCTCAAATTCTTAACAACTCTGCTTATCTTTACCACCATTCCTGTAATAGTCACCTCACCTGAGCAATTTGGGGGCTTGGGGCCAGTGTCCATGATCATTCACCCCTGGAACCAGGTTTATTGGAAGAATTTCCTGAAAGTGCTTCCCCTAAGTCCTCACATTAATTGTTAAATCCCCCATTATACTCATGGTCCTTACTCTAGAGCCTAAGCCATAGCTGCAAAGGGATCTACTGTTAAAGAAACCAGTGGAAAATAACATATTATAAATGCAAAAATCATTAAAGTAATACTTTATAAGATATATTCATTAGACACAGTCTGAGTAAATTGAACACTTTAACCTTGAGGAGGCACAGGAAAAAAATATGTCCTTGGCTTGGTGATTGTTAGGGGAGAGTTTACCCTGTGAATGATATGGCTTTATATCAAAAAATAAACTAGGATTTCAAGATCCCAGAGAACAGAGCCTTAAATAATGTGTTGAGATAGTAACTTAAAAGATATCTGAGCCTATGCAAACTCAGAGTCAGAAATTATATATTTCTTTCTCCTCCTCATAAAACATACTCCACAAATAGAACATTCCACCTTTCATCTTAAAACATTTCTCTTCTCCTTTCCTCTGCCTCATAAATAACAGTAGTGAAGGAGAAAAATTAAGTTGGTATCCACATTGTCTGAGATGTGTTTCAGAGGACAATTACTTTCTATAGCAGGTTTCAGATCAAAATGGTATCATGTTTTCATGAATTAGGCCAAGGAGTCTTGTGTCACAACCCGAATAGTGTTGTAAGACAAAATGCTGTTTCCTGCCACATGCAGCTCAGAACTTTTGAAATACCAGGAGCAGATAAAACCTTGACACATCAAGGGTAGTCAACTACTTAGATAACAGGGATGGGAGTGGGAGTGGGGCACATCTTTACCTGCTATGGGAATCTCAGAATTACGTAGTGCCTTATTCACTTGCTGCTGCTGCTGCTGCTAAGTCGCTTCAGTCATGGCCGACTCTGTGTGACCCCATAGACGGAAGCCCACCAGGCTTCCCCATCCCTGGGATTCTCCAGGCAAGAGTACTGGAGTGGGGTGCCATTGCCTTCTCCATTATTCACTTGTCAATGCTCTAAAAGCTGGCTGGATAAGGGGAGACTAGATTGGAAAAGCCTTGACCACCTGTGAGGATGAGCTGAGCTTTAACAAAAGAAATTTAGGGAAATTAAACTCAATTAAAATTGACCAAATACCCCCTATATGGAAGATGCAGAATTTATTTAAGAATTTTACTAGAAAGAGAGGAGGCAAACATGCTAATATTTACTAATAGGTCTAATAAGCTACAAACCGAGTTAGCATAGAGCAGGTGGGGGTAGAGACAATTGGGATGGTTCACTAAGAAGGCCATCTTTGAACTAGGGTTTTAAAGACTGAATAGAAGTTCTTTGGCTAAACAAAATAAAGGGGATAATCTAGGAAGGAGAACATTTATCCATTCATACAACACAATGTATTTATGGGAGGGAGCATAGGAGAGTCTCGTTTTACATTTATAAATGCCCAAGGGTGTGCACACAAGGATCCTCAGGGGACCCTTAAAAAATTTGATTTATCTAGGAAAAGAGGACCAACAAGGAGAAAATTTTATGACTGTGCCTGGGGAGAGAGATGAGAAAGTCAGTAAGCATAAGAGTCACCTTCTGGATTCAGGACTGTCCTGATGGCATATGAGCTCTATGAATAGAGAGTGCAGCAGAAATAGGCTACAGGAACAAAAATATTAATACATAAAGAAATTATGAAATGGTGCAGGGCCACTATGAATGACATCAAAAAGTGACACTAAGTGTAGAGGCCAAATCAGTGTAAAACAGTACTGCCTTGGCATTGAGAAATTTAGTTCATTATGGAAGGGCAGGTTAGCAGAGACTGAGATGCTCAGCAGGAGATGGCAGATGCCCAGTGGACATGGAAGTGCCCAGCAGGTGCCCAGCAGGAAATAATGGAAGCTGGACCAAAATGCAGTGCCCAGAGGATACTGGCAGAAGAACAGAAACCATCTAATGCAAGCCAGCCTGTTTGGAAACTGATTGTGATTCCCAGAAGACCTTCCAGGGCTCCACAAAGTCTTTTTTTTTTTTTCCAAGTTCTTTGTAACACTGTGAACATGATCCAGTGGCATTAGAATATTATTAATGGGATGCCATTGGTACCTGCAGGCTGGAGAAGTCTGAAGCAATTGGAGTTACGTATTTATTGAAGAGTGAAATAGAGAAATGTGACATTGGCTTGCTCTTAGGTGGCAAGAAAATGCTTATCAGAGGTTGAAAGGATGGCAGTCATATTATATAGAAGAAAAATACCTGTCAAACTGTTTTTTATATGGTAAGGAAGGAGGCAGGCAGGTCTACTCAGTCTACAGCTCTAAGAGGCTGAAAAACAAAGTTCTAATAGTAACTGTTACTTTGGAAAGAATTGGCTGATATGCAAGCAGAAATGAACAAGGATAAAGAGCAAGTATGCCAGGCTTTGAATGGTTGAAAAACTGACTACATCAAGACTCCAAACACTAAAAGATGAGAATTTAAAAATATAAACATTCCTGAATCACAAACATTTAAAACTTCCTTTGATTGGTTAAAGTGGCTTAATGTAAACACCATATTAATATTTTATCTGTCTCACATGAAGTTTTATATGTTAGGTGGCCATAGTTAGGTAGAAATAGGGGTATGAAAGAAAGGAAGTAATGAAGTAAATCAACATAATTATACCTAGTAATCCTTGAGGTGCTCACAGGCACCTGGAATTGGCAGAAGCAAATAGATCAGAAGACCAAATTTTGAAGAAACATTATTGCCAAAGAAAAGTCTTTTGACTATTTTAGTGGTACAATAACCTCCAGGTGCTCTGGTTGGCACTAGAGGAAGAAGGGTGTAAAACCTAGACAGTCCCCAAGGAGGGCATGCTTCCAACACCTCCTTCGGATGTGGTCAAGGAAGACATGCAAAAGAAAGAAAAAAACACAGCCCAAAGACAGACCCTGACACAAAGAAGAACAATGGAAAGGCAACTGTCCCTAGAAAGTAGTATCAGGGTCCACACAAGAATATCCCCCATCATTAAAGTAGGAGTCCTTCAAATGCTCATGGCTCCATAACTGCTAAGGCCCAGTAGCTGTGTCTTGCATGCTTCCTTTTCCCAAGTAAGGGTCTGCCCTGAGGTTACTCTGGCCATGCTCCTCCAATGAATATTGGCTGTGTAGTGTGGGGGTAGGAAGTATAACTTGTCTTTTTAGTTCACAGGTTGCTGAGTCAAGAGGAGCCACATCTGAACTGGATGGGGACAACTGCACATCACTCAGAAATCACACCTGTAAGCTGGTTACCATGACCGGATGGGACTCTGGATCAGCCCTTGTGGGGAGTGAAGTGAAAGTATGCTATGTGTTGAAACAAGGGGGCATATGGATATTTTTATTTAGTGACGAGAGGACAGAAGGGGCATATTTCTGATGACCAAAAGTGAGTGCTCTGGCTCCAAAGCAGCTTCCCAGTGAAGACTACATTTCCCAGCCCCCCTTGCATCTAAGTGGGCCCATGTGACTATTTTTGGCCAATGAGATAGGAGCAGAAATGATGTCCATACCTTGGAGTCTGTGTCCTTTAAGTATTCAAGATGCCTTCCCTCCCCATATTCTTTTCCCTGTATATGGGCACCTGAGACAGCACCTCAGGACAGAAGGAGCCTAGATCCACTAGAAAGAGTCTGAGTACCCATGTAAAAGGGGGCCACCGAGAAAAGCTACCTATTCAGGAATAGCTGTATTGGACTTTGAAGCCAAGAGAAATAAACTTTGTTGTATTAAGTCACTATGATTTTTTTGTTGTTGCTGGTATTAACTAGCCCAATTAATATGACTAGCACACCCTAATGCACAGAGGTAAGAAACTTTACATGTGGTTACAGAACTAAAATAGTTTATACTGTTAAAATATAGGATGAACATGGAGAAGTGACGGTAAAGCTGGAGAGGTAGGCAAAGAACAGGTAAGTGCTTCTCAAAAAGTGGCCCATCAACTACCTATCTTCAAATCACTTGGAAGTCTAATTACAAATGCAGTTTTGGGGGCTCCACCCCAGATCTATAGAATCATAATATCTTAAGAAGGTGCCCACAAACACACATGTTAAACAAGAACTCGGGTGATTTGAACACCCACAACAGGTTGAGAAATACTTGGCAGGATGATGAAGAGATCTTGTGTATAATTTTAAGATTTCTTTATTTTACCACACAGACATTTGGAAACTGATAAAAGGTCATTACAGGTGAAAAGGAAGCAATATGATCATTCATATATAACATCAGTAGGGTGTTAACTCCAGAAGGGCAAAGTGTTTGTCTTTTTTGTTCACTACTGTATCCTGTGTGCCTTAAATAGCTTCTGGTATTTAGTAGGTATTCAATAAATATTTATTGAGTAAATGAATCAGATCTGAATTCTAAAATGAACAGTGCCAAGGAAGTATAGATAATTAATTGGAAGGGGAGATAATGGCTGCTGTTAAGAGGGTATTAAACTGTTGAGGTGTGCAACGATGCATTTTTAAGCTAAGGCAGCAGCAGTGAGAATTGGGGAGAGGGTATAATTTTGAAATATATTTACAAGGATAAACTGGTGTGTCTTTTTTTTTTTTTTTGTCATGCCACATGGCTTGCAGGATCTTAGTTCACTGATTAGGGCCTAGCGATGAAAGCACTGAGTTCTAACCATTGGACTGCTTGGGAATTCCCAAACTGGTGAGTCTTAGTGATTGATTCAAATAAGTAGCTGGGGTAAAAGGAAGAGTCTAGAAAGACTGATTTTTTTTCTTGTTTAATAAACTGACAATCACATTTTTCACTAAGTCCAGAACTTGTCAGTTTTCAGGATAACATAAGTATAGTATTGGATATTCTGAGGGTGACAATCTGATAATAAACTTAGATGTTCAGGACATGGTTCCCTGTATGTTTCAGGAACATGTTGTAAAAACCAGGTTGCAGATGCAGATTTGGGAGTTTGCATTCATTAATTTATTCATTCACACATTCAAAAAACATTTACTAAGTGTCTACCTTATTAGACACTAGGCTAGCGGTTAGATATACAAATATGCCTTTCAAGAGTCTTAGAGTTTCATGAAAGGACAAAAGAGTAGTAAGCTCCCTGAGAGAGGTACACCCAAGGAGGTCAGACAAGGGGTACCCAACCCAGCTGGAAGACTGAGAGAAAGCTTCACAGTGGAGGCCTTCAAGGAAGTCACACAATAGGCAGAAACAACGTAGACAGAGGCAACTGCAGCAGATTCAGAAAGACTGCAGTGCATTGAGAAGTGAAGGGGAGATTAGGAAATAAGGACCATGAATTTAACACAAGACCTTCAAGAAATGTTGACGCAAAGGAAACAAGCAGAAAAATGGGTCAACAGCTAAAAGCATGAAAGAGGACCCAAACTATCCTTTAGAAAAGGAGGGCATTGAGCAGGTTTTCTTGCAGAAGGTCCAGAAAGTCTGAACTTATAGGAAGAGAGAGAGGCAAACACTGATGAAGCAAAATCACAGAGAAAGCAGAACAGGGTGGAGTAAGTTCACATAATGGAATAAACTATAGACAGGAGGTAAGACGGCTTCTTCCATAGTTCATGGTGGGAAGTACGTACACGGAGAAGATGTTTGGCAGTGGGAGGGCGGGGTTTGGGGGAGGGGTCTGATGCATGTATGGCAAGCAGTGGTAGAAGTTTTGAAGGTGGAGCCAGCATATAGTACTTATGGCTAGGGGCAGGGGCGCTAAATGAGAAACGGAAAAGAAAATGATAGAGTTATAACTTTTAAGGAGAAGGGAAAACCAATCAACCCAACATGCAGAAAATATGCAGTATGACTAGAGATGATATTAGTTTTTTATAAAATATACTTTTTCCCAAATTATTAGAATCTTCATAGCATCCCAGGAGCCTGTTAACTATTTATCTTTGAAACCATTTACCTAGCAGAGTGCCCTGGCTCATGACAAATGTTTGCTGTGTGAGTCCTGGGCCCAGCCACACTGCTATGACAACACTTATCTATTTCTAGCAGCTACAAATTATAATGAAACAAATGTCCTAATTAAAAATAAATTACTAAGGATTAAAAGTAATAGCCATCCATTTAGTAAAAGAGCTTCTCTTAAGAGCCCTGGACCAACAAAGATCACCAAGATTACATTCAGAAAACCCGCACACATGGTTCAATGCCCCTGGGGGGGTGGGGGGAAAGCTAGAATTCATGACAATACCTCTAGTTGCTCAGAGTTCTTTTGGGGCCTCTTTATATTCAGACAAGATTCTTTTGGATTTAGAGTAAGATTTAAATAATCTCCTAAAACAACATATGCTCAACTCATAATTGTTATTAAACATATGTTCAGAATGCATAAGCCAGAAACTATGATTTATGCAAGAGGAGAAGGCAGTGGGCCTATTTATCTTTTTCCCAAGCTCAGATGCCCTGCAGATCTAATTTGCAAATAGTAATGAAAATTGTATCATTTCCTTTCTTCAGCTTTACTTGAATAGGTACTGCTGCAGCTGCTGCTGCTAAGTCATGTCTGACTCTTTGCAACTCCATGGACTGTAGCCTACAGGCTCCTCCGTCCATGGGATTTTCCAGGCAAGAGTACTGGAGTGGGTTGCCATTGCCTTCTCCGTGAATAGGTACTAGAAGCACAATTAATGATCTCATTGTCATCACGCTACCCACCACTACCAGCATCTCCATCTCCCTCAGCAGCAGTAGAGTAAGTGCCTCTCTGAAAGACCTAGATGCTGTACCAGTGATTCACACATTCCTTGCACGTGGAAAGCTTATCAAGGTCAAGTGACACAACTAGAGGAAGAAAAGACATCTACTTGTGCCCAGGGGAGGCTGCCTTCCCAACTGTGTTGTCTGAACCAATTCATATTCAGACCAGAGTTCTCAACCTTCTCTACACGTTAAAATCTTGTAAGAAATTTTAAAAAATACGGTACCCCCAAATCAACTACATCTGAATCTGGAAGAGTACATGTGTTGGGGAATTTATGCAACAGTGTTTTTTTGTTATTTTTTAAAAAGCTTCTTAGTCTTTTACTGTTAAATATTTTATTTTGAGATAACTATAGATTCCCATGCAGTTGTAATATGTAATACAAACAGATATTGTATAACCTTTACCCAGTTTCCTCTGATAACATCTTACAAACCTGTAGTACGGTGTCACAATCAGGATACTGACCTTGATACAGTCAAGATACTGAACAGTTCCATCACCACAAGGATCCCTCTTATTGCTCTTTCACAGCCACATCCACTTCTCTCCCACCTCTGCTTCATCCTCAAACCCAGGTAACCACTCATCTGTTCTCCATTTTTATGTCAATGCAAGAATGCCGTATAAATGAAAGCCTACAGTATGTGAACACTTGGGATTAGCTTTTTGCATTCTGCATAATTTCCCTGAAATTCATCCACATTGTAGTGCTTATCAATATTTTTTCCCCTTTTCATTGTAGATCATATATGAATATGAGAATTAGACCATAAAGTAGGCTGCTGTGCTGTGTGCTTAGTTGCTCAGTTGTATACGACTTTTTGAGACCTCATGGAATGTAGCCTGCTGGCTCCTCTGTCCATGGGGATTCTCCAGGCAAGAATACTGGAGTGGGTTGCCATGCCCTCCTCCAAGGGAGCTTCTCAACCCAGGGATCAAACCCAGATCTTTCACATTGCAGGCGGTTTCTTCCATGAGCCACTAGGAAAGCCCAAAGAAGGCTGAACACTGAAGAATTGATGCCTTTGAATTGTGGTGCTGGAAAGATGCTTGAGAGTCCCCTGGACTGCAAGAAGGTCAAACCAGTCAAACTTACCTAAAGGATATCAACTGTGAATATTCATTGGAAGGACTGATGCTAAAGCTCCAATACTTTGTACCTTATGCGAAGAGCCAGTTTATTGGAAAAGACCCTGATACTGGGAAAGATTGAAGGCAAGAGAACGAGGTGGCAGAAGATGAGATGGTTAGATAGCATTATTAACTCAATGGACAGGAATGTGAGCAAACTCCAGGAGATAGTGAAGGACTGGGGAGCCTGGTGTACTGCAGTCCATGGTGTTGCAAAAAGTTGGACACGACTTAGCAACTGAACAATAAGCAACAATCAATACATTTAAAGTAATGTTTTATATGTTAGGGTTAATTCTGCCATTTAATTGTTTTCTATTTGTTTCCTCTGGTTTAGTTCCTCTGTTTCTCTCTTCTTCCTATGTTCTCTCTTCTTTCTTTTTGTATTTTTTAATACTTAAAAGTGTTAACCTTGATTTTATAGTATTTCTTAGATTTTAGCTTTATAGAGTTCTTAATGATTGCTACTGGCATTAAAATATGCATATGTAACTTGTCATAGTCTACTGTTTTATCATTTTGAGTATAGAAATCTTATTTTCTTCCTATTTTTCCAAAGTATTTATCAAAAGTACTTCCTTTAACATATATTGAGCAACATATCTTATACTGCTAAAAATTTTACTTCAAACAAATATAATTTAAGAAATCTATGAGAAATAGTCCATTACATTTACCTTTTTCACAGCCTAGTCTTATATTCTTCTTTTACCTGTTCTTATGTTCTTGAGTTTTCTTTTGCTGTAATTACTTTTGTGATTAGAGAATTTCCTTCAGCCATTCTTTAAGGCTGGGTGTACTAGCAAGGGATTCTCTTAGTTTTCCTTCTCCTACAAATGTCTTTATCCCCTTCATTTCATAAAAATATTTTTGCTGTATGTGGAATTTACGGCATGAATGGTAGTGTAGTGTACAGCTTCTCTCTGCCTACTTCAAAACTGTTTAATTTTCAGAAATTTAATTATGATGTATCTCAGTAGGGATTTCATTGGGTTTATCCTACCTGGGCTTTGCTTAACTTCTTGAATCTGTAGATGTATGTATTTGAAGTTTCTCACCAAATTTGAAGTTTCTCACCATTATTTTTTCAAATATTTTTTCAATCTTCTTTCTCCTCCCCTTCTTCCATCCTGAAAATACAAATTTTAGCTCTTTTTGTTATTGTCCAATAGGTCCCTACAACTATTGGGGGTTTTGGCTTTTTTCCAGGATATTTTCTCTGTGGTTCATGTTTGATAAATTCTATTCTCGTTCCTCAAATTCATGAATTCTGTCATCTCCACTCTACTCTTAAGCCCATTAAGCAATGATTTTATTTCAGTTATTGTATTTTTAACTCTATAATCTTCATTTAATTCTTTTTGATAATTTATATTTCTTTTCTGAGATTTCTATCTATTTTCATTTTGTTTCAAGAGATTTACAATTGCTTATTGAAGCATTTTTATGATGGTTGCTTAAAATGCTTGTCAGAGAACGCCCACATCTCTTTAATTCTGTGTTGCTACCAGAAGCCTTTTCCCATTCTTGCTGTCATTTTATTGGCTCATCCCATAACATGTGATTTTCAGATGTATTCCTGAAATTTTAGTTATTATGAGACTCTGGATCATCTTAATCATTTTTAGCAGATAGTTACTTGTTGAGGTATAGCTTGAAAGCCAGCTGGTTATGTCTGACAAGGCCCCTGTGATGCCATCCCTGCAAAAGCAGGGCACTAACTCAACCACCTGCTGTTTTCTCTCCATCTCTTGCTGCCACTGGAGAGGTAGGAAGTAGAGGGCTAAAAAAAGCGGGTGGAGTGGGGAATAGAGGGCTGACTCAAACCACTATTGCTGCAAGGTGGAGGCGGAGACTCAGCTCCTCACTAGCTTCCTTTGACATAAGAAAGAGGCGTGAAGCAAATGTCAACTACCCTACTTCTCATCACTACCTTCTGCCTCCTTTTGCTTGGTAGAGGGGGAGCTGCTGTTGTACCTTGCCAACACTTTCCTGGCAGGAGCATCAGAGCTCTGCAAATTTCTGCCAGAAGAGGAAGGAAATTATTTCTCTGTTCCCTGGGGACACTACCCAGTGATATCTTCCAGTGCATCTATGCTTCCACTGGTACGGACAGAAGATCAACTTCTTGCTGGATCAGGTGAAGTCATGGAGAGGGAGTGCAGAGGTGCAGTTGTAACATTGATATTTGGTTGGAGTCTCATCTGAGTCACACTGAGATTAGTTTGGGGGTTCCCTGGTGGCTCAGATGGTACAGAATCTGCCTGCAATGCAGGAGACCTGGGTCCAATCCGTGGGTTGGGAAGATGCCCTCAGGAAGGGAATAGCAACCCACTCCAGTATTATTCCCTGGGGAATTCCATGTGCTAAGGAGTCTGGCGAGCTATAGTCCATAGGGTCACAAAGAGTCAGACACAACTGAGTGACTAACACTTTCACTTTCACTTCAGGTGATATTACAAAGTTTCCTGTTGCTAAGCCCCCTTTTTTATCAGTTCTTTGGCCAGGGAAACTGGTTTTTCTTGGAGTTTGTTCAGCCCAACCCTGCTGGAAGTTCAAGATATATGGAAGGCAATAAAGAAATTCAGACAGGGTGCTCAGGGCTGGTGCACTGGGATGACCCAGAGGGAAGGGATGAGGAGGGAGGTTCAGGATGGGGAACACATATAAACCCATGGCTGATTCATGTCAATGTATGGCAAAAAACAATACAATGTTGTAAAGTATTTAGCCTCCAATTAAAATAAATAAATTTTTTTAAAAAAGGTAAAAGGGAAAAAAAAAACAAACAAACAAAAAAGAAATTCAGAGAACTCACTGCTTTGTTTCTCCTCTATCTTTCAGAGACTGTCCTTTTTAGTTGTAACAAAGAGGACCTGGAAGGAATGGGCTACTCCATCTGGAGAGAACTCCTTGAGTGATTTTAATAAGCATCCAGGATTGAGAATCTCTGATTTAGGCCAAATGATTAATCTGGATGGTATGTTTTCCCATATAATTAATTGGTTGTTTGAATGATATAATAAAAATTCTATAGATATTAAGTTTTCAGGGATGACTTGCCATAAACCAGGCAATTGTCTATGTGCTGAAAACTGAGAACAGAGAAAAATCAAGCCTCTTCTTTCACAGAGCATACATTATAGTCACTAGAGTGGGAGGAGAATGCTCAGAAGATAAAACCATCATCCCCACTGCTACTCCTGGCTTTCAGCTCTTTGGCATCTCCCGCTGATGCTATTGAAATAACCTCCTAACTGATCTTCTCTTCTTTGCACCTTCCTCTCTAAAGGAAATGTGAACAACTTCTCTTCCACTTTAGAGGCATGAATGACCACATCTGTCTCCTACCTAACACCCTCAACTGACTGACTGTCACTATAAGATGAAGTTTAAGGTACTCTTAGCAAGATCTTGAAGCACCTCCATGATCTCCAGAAGCTGCTCCTGCCACAATTTCCAGAATCTGCAACTCCGGCCCCATGTGGCATGCCACCACTTTCTTCTTCTGGTCTCTCTGGAATAGCCCATCCTTCTCCTTTTATACCAAGTTAGTTTGTAACTTTCCAGTATACTTTTTTTTCTGTAATCCTGGCCTTTTAGGGTCTTAAGCCTCAAAAATAAAAAAATGAAAAAAAAGAGCAACCAACTTAGACCTTATTCTGTGTCAAATGTGTTACAGAGAAAGTATCTGCCTATCGGAGGTATGCCAACACTTCATCAAAGGTTCACATTTTAAAGCATTTTATACAGGCACAAGAAATCCCTTTTCAGAGATCAAGAATTGCATAGTCTTTTATCCAAGTTTAAAATTTATTTCAACACAGCAGCTTCAGCATCTCCAATAGTGTAATGGGAATGGATGAAACATTAACAGAAGGGAATGAACCATCTCATCACTGCAACCTTCCCTCCCTCTAATGGGAGAACTCCTCCATTGTTTCTGAAGAGTTCTCATCAATTTGTGCCACTCCACAAATACATATGTACCTGAGCTTTCAAGAAATCTAGGCATTGGTTCCCTTCTTTTTGTTATTAGCTGTAAGTCAGCAAATGAACCCTCTGATGACATAGATCTAACATATCAACCAGAGCAGGGTTTCTCCATGGCTAAACTTCGAAATCCACTCATTTGTCTATTGAACAGAGCCACCTTGGGCCATTCCTTATGTCTCAGAATACTTTTCACCCTTCCCTAAGCCAATACCCTAGGTCAGCATCAGAATGACAGAGAGAACTTGTTAAGAAATGTAGATTCCAGGTCCTCATTCTCAACATATTGGATGTTCTAGTTCTGCATTTATTAATAGAATAGAGAAGAACAGAAAATTTAAGAATAAATCATAAGTAGTAAAGTTAAGACTTTGTATTTCTGTAAGTGAGAGTGTTTGTGTGTGTGTCCATGCTACAATGTATATTTCTTACTGTGGATAGAGGCCAAAAGGTTTGAAAACACAGAAATATCGCGAGGTAAAAAAAAAAGCAGGTAGTAGGAATGTCTCACATTTAGAGCAGCTAAGACTTCATATCCCCATAATAATGTATATGGCTCAGAATATGTCCTAAACTCTAACTGGAGACACTCTAACCACCTCCAGAATTACCTCTTCTGTGAGGTTCTCTCTGACCTGCTTTCTCCAGGCAGAGCCTGTTGTGATCTCTTCTGAACTACCCTTTCTCTGTCCTTACACTTGCCACTCTGACTATAATGTATTGTTTTCATGTCCACTTTTCCTCGCAACTGAGGTTAGAGACTGAGTTATGTCAATCTATGTATCTGTCTAATAGCTGAAACCTAGAAGATATTCATTAGATTGGCCATTCAAAATGAATAAGGCAAGAATCATGAATGGATGCTAAAATTAACAGATGAAAGTTTGATGAGAAGATCTTTATATGGTAAACTATGATTATGTTAGAAACATTCTTATTTCTAAAAAATACACACTGAAATAGTTGAAGGGAGGAGAACAAGAGAAAATATAACTTCCATAAATTGAAAATTTTAAAAATTAAAGATAAGAATGAATGAATAAATAAAGCAATTATGACCAACCTAGATAGTATATTAAAAAGCAGACATTACTTTGCCAACAAAGGTCTGTCTAGTCAAGGCTATGGTTTTTCCAGTAGTCATGTATGTGAGAATTGGACTATGAAGAAAGCTGAGTAGTGAAGAATTGATGCTTTTGTACTGTGGTGTTGGAGAAGACTCTTAAGAGTCACTTGGACTGCAAGGAGATCCAACCAGTCCATTCTAAAGAAAATCAGTCCTGGGTGTTCATTGGAAGGACTGATGTTGAAGCTGAAACTCCAATACTTTGGCCACCTGATGTGAAGAGCTGACTCATTTGAAAAGACCTTGATGCTGGGAAAGACAGGGCGGGAGGAGAAGGAGACGACAGAGGATGAGATGGTTGGATGGCATCACCGACTCAATGGACATCAGTTTGGGTGAACTCTGGGAGTTGGTGATGGAGAGGGTGGCCTGATGTGCTGCAGGCCTGGTGTGCTGCAGAGTCGGACAC
Organism: Okapia johnstoni; assembly: GCA_024291935.2. NCBI lineage: Eukaryota > Metazoa > Chordata > Mammalia > Artiodactyla > Giraffidae > Okapia > Okapia johnstoni. The sequence goes on from CM044319.1 coordinate 36,145,297, forward strand.
GACTGAGTGACTGAACTGAACTGAAATATTATTAGCAAGTAAAGAAAGTAGCGGTCTTAGGGCTACTTTGTTGTAGAGACAACTATGCATTTACATAATTCCGCTCATAATTAGGTGTTTTAGATTCCAAGATCACAGGCAGAAACAAAGTCCAGACCCGTTTCATGCATAAAACATCACAAATAGGGGACCTCGGCTATGCCTATGTACATCACCAGTTCATCTCATTTAGCTAAACTGATGAGTTACTAAGTAGTTACAAGCTGGTACCCAGACCATAGAGTCAACATTTCTAAATGGCCTAAATGGTCTGAATCACCCCTGGCTATGTGGAAGCACCAGCTGTCTGACCTTTATGTACCTCACCCCTGGCCAGGTATATACATAGCCCCATGCTGGCCCAACCCCATCACAGATTTCCCTCTTAACCTTATCTCTTTAGGGTAGAAAATCCCCACCAGCAAGAAAGAATTATTTAGAAAGAATTTCACTGCAAAACTTCTATTTCAGCTCACCTACAAATTCCTTATTATTTCATCAAATCTGGACAAGGGCAGGGCCAAGTCTGGTGTTCCACATGTATTATATCAGCACAGAACTGCCAGAGTGCGAGTTCTGATACAAATGACCAGTTGTTTCCAGCACTAACGGGTTCAGCCAATTTGGTTTTTATTCAGTGATTTTTACCAGATGTTTGACCACATGGCATAAATTGCATTGTTTCAGCATCAGACAGACATAATTAACTACCCTGTGCCAAAATCTCCTCTTGGCCTGGAGTGACTACAAAAAGACAGCCTCGAGGTGGTGGCAACAGAAGTCCCTTTGGCAATTATATCCTCTTTGCGAGGCAGGGTAGTGCAACTTCATAGTTTCAATATGTGGGGGGTGATGAGGAGAAAGAAAGGCAAGAGGAGAAGGTGATAGTGTGGCCTGCCTTACTGAAGGCCAGGGAAGAGATCCTTCTGACTAGATGTAGCCCCAAGACCCTGTTTCCAATTAACCACATTGAAAACTTTTCTTTTCACCCATGAGACTCTCCATTCTCTGCTTCTGTCTTTCAGGTGTTTGGATGCTACAGGGTCCCAAGCAATTCAGGAACAAATATGATGATTCATAGCAACATCTATGGTAAAATGTTAAAGGATCACAATGTTGAACTCTAATTTCAATTTCTTTCCTAAAATCTGTTATCTCCCGTAAACAAAGTTACACGTAGAGAGGAGAGAAAGGGATACATGGTAGAAGTTAAAATAGGCAGTAGGAAATCCCAAGGCTTCAATCCCAGTTGAGTCGTAGTGAGGTGGATGATGTTAAACTAATTCCATAATTTAAAAAAAACCTTCGTAAGTATGAAACGAGAGTTTGGATATAACAGCCTTTAAGAATACTGGTATGTCCAAAAGTTAGTGCTTCTAAGTAAATGCTCCCCTTGGTATAAATAATCTTTTCAGGAGGCTGACTAAGACAAACTGATCATGTTCTCCCACAGACAATTCATACACAAGGTCACTCTTAGGGACATTTTCATACCTAGATTTCAAGGCCTAGTCCTGAACCTAAGGTACGTGTATGCCTGTATGCATAGACAGATAGACACATACTAAACACACACACACACACACACACACACACACACACACACACACACACTATATACAAACTACTACACACACGTGTGTGTGTGTGTGTATTTTTAAGTGCTTAACTACACACTATTTCACAAGCAAGAAGGATCACTCCTCATCAGTAAAAGAGGTTAACTTAAAAACATTGCAAAGGTCACATTTACACAAAATGTATAGGACACCTCTGTAAGCGCACTGACAGGAACCAGAGACAAGCCACAAGACCAGCGAAAATATCCAGAATGGGAGGACAGGAAGCTTCAAGGAAGACACCCTCGAAGCCATCAACATGCAGACCACACCTGGTCGTGCATATTAAATGAGAGCTCAGACACATTAGCTGCTGCTAATGTGGATAAAATATGGATAAGGAGACACCAGATATCAGCTAAATGAATAAAACTGAGACATTGGAAAAATGAAATGCAGCTCTTCAAGCCAAGTGACCAACGTTCAATAACCAATTCAGAAAAGTTTGGAAAGGTGGTGAGCAGACTACCAAACAGAGCAGAAACCTGCAATGATTTTAAGAGTCAGTTACTTGGGGGCTTCCTTGGTGGCTCAGTGGTAAGGAATCCATCTGCCAATCCAGGAGACATGGGTTTAATCACTGGTCCGGGAAGATCCCACATGCCGTGGAGCAACAAGTCCACAAGCCACACTACTGAGCCGGTGCTCTAGAGCCCCAGAGCCACAACTACCGAAGCCCACGTGCCCTAGAGCCCAGGCTCTGCAACAAGAGAAGCCCCAGCATTGCCATTAGAGCAGAGCCCCTGCTTGCTGCAACTAGAGAAAAGCTGGTATAGCAATGAAGACACAGCACAGGCAAAAATTAATAAATAATTTAAAAGGGTCAGCTACTTGGCGTGTTCTCACCAAAAGACACACAGAGTTGTAGAGCCCTACTGGATGAGCCCATGTGATGGGGAAGACAGTACAGGGCTGCAGGCCATATTCTGGGTCCCAGGTTGGCTCTCCTATCACCTACAAAGGTATTGTTTAACTTTATATCTCTATCTCTTTCCATGAATTCAGGACACTATTTACTCTACTTCCCACAAAGAGTGTTTGAAGAACAAGAGAATAGATATGAAAGCCTTTGGGGGAAAGTATCCTTCATTATGTACAGAAATGTAAATATTTGTACTGAATCACTAGGATCTGATCAAACTGCATTATTCAGAAAAGGATCTTAGGATGTAGGCAACTATCTCATCCAGAAGTTTTGGCCAGAAGCATCTTCTACCAGTTAACAGAATCCGCAATGAATGCTTGATATTATCACTTCAAGCATATAATCTACTCGCATTCACTTCAACTTCTATGACCCTCATGACACAACAGAGCATGTTCTTCTCAATAACTGTGGCTCTCTCTTATTCTGATTTCTGAAGATCAGGGAACATGCCTCCTTGTTGCTGCTGCTGCTAAGTCGCTTCAGTCGTGTCCGACTCTGTGCGACCCCATAGATGGCAGCCCACCAGGCTCCCCCGTCCCTGGGATTCTCCAGGCAAGAACACTGGAGTGGGTTGGCATTTCCTTCTCCAATGAATGAAAATGAAAAGTGAAAGTGAAGTCGCTCAGTCGTGTCCGACTCTTGGACTGCAGACTACCAGGCTCCTCTGTCCATGGGATTTTCTAGGCAAGAATACTGGAGTGGGTTGCCGTTGCCTTCTCCAAACATGCCTCCTTACACAAACTCTACTGACCAAATCTCTCAGGATTTCCCCACCATACCTTCTGCCATTTCTGTCATGGCCCTTCCATCCTTCTCTTCTCCTAATGTCTCTGATGTTCCCCTGACCATCTACTCTCAGACTGAACAGGTCTCATGAATGATGACTCCATCCTGTATCTGCTGTCACCTTGGTCCAGATGTCTATGGCATCATTCTCAGGTGAAGACACCAGCTTCCAAGCTCTTCTCTGCATGGAGTCTCTAATATTTTCAACTTACTCTAAGTCTACTCCAGATCCATCTTCCAAAGGTACTGCTTTTTGCACATCTTCCCTTTCTGTTTTTTTTAAACTACAAAAGTAGTACTCTTTTTGTATAATTTTTTCTATCAATTCAAAAATGTATAATAAGAAAAACATACAAATATTCTTGCTTTTGCTCTCAGGGTAAGCTAAGGGCATAAGAGGCAATTTTGCACATGCTAAGCCAAAGAAGTCCTGGCTGTGGCTCTAATCTGCATGTTTACAAGGGATGAACTCAGAGAGGAGTAAAGGTCTTGTCGGGTTGGCCAAAAAGTTTGTTGGGGGTTTTCCATTATGTCCTACAGATAAACCTAAAAGAACTTTTTGGCCAACCCAATACACCTCCCTTAGACCTGTGGCTTCCACACTGTACTCCTTAGGGAGAAGGGGGCCAGATGCAGGGGCCACAGAGAGGCTGAGGATTTTCCACCCTCTACAGTCAGAGCACCCCCACGTTTCTCTCTTTCCCACACTGAGTTTCCAGGTAAGATATCATTGAAAGAAAAAGACCTGATGCAAAAGAAAATGTTTGAAAACCATTCCTTCAAGACCATCTTCATTAACTACCTCTTCTCTCAGATTGGATTCTGACAGGGGCTCGAGAGCTGACAATTTGAGGCTATTTTCTCTGACGAGAGTCTGGAAGGCAGATGGCCTACATTATTGATTGAGCAAAGACTGATATGTTTTAAATACAAGGCAAAGAGTGGTTGGCTTGATATTCTGTTAGGAAGTCTTCAAAACTATAGTGTGAGATTCCCAGTGGAAAGGATGAGGTCTTACACGCCTTATGTATGCCCGGAGACAGTGTCTCATGAGGCTCAAAAGACATTGACATTTAATAGGTGCACATGATCACTTTGAACTGTATTCAATCTGTTTTGACCAAAAGCCTTGCTTTAGCTTCAGTTTCCCATCTGGGTATGTGCAGGGTCTACATGTGTGTTTTTAGGACAACTAAGGTCAAAAGTAGACACAGGCGTCTTAGCCCATCTTATAAATCTCCCAGCAAAATGCCAGGTAAGATTTGAAATATTTGCAGACTCCTGCTCCCCTTATCATACCTTCTTCTGTTTCTCCAGGCACCTGGCCTGAAGGTCTTTCACCCAGACCCGCTCTGTCATGACAGCCCACTCTGCCTCGGTCAGATGACCAGATAACCTGATTCCTTCCTTTATGCTCACCCTACACTAAGGACCAATATATAAAAGTCCTTTCTTCCTTACCTTACCTTCTTCAAAAACATAGCCATCCTGTGTTCCAGGCCCACATTTCATTCCAGTTGATCTGTTATCAGAGTTAACAAGTCCGTGATCATCAATACTTCTGCTCCATGAGTTACATATCCATTTTGACAGGCTGATAGTGAGTGGCCCAAGTGGTAAGGGATGATATTCAGAGATCTCAAGAGCCTTCAAGTCAGAATAAGTAGATGACATCACAATCATCTCTCCTGTCTGGGTCTTATAGCTATAGGAGAACAACTTGCAAACTTATCCCTCCAGGAAAGTCAGAAGAAATAAAGTCATGTTCCTTCCCATGGCCACACTACACAACTACTACACTAAAGGTGGCCCTACATATTGAACAAAGTGAATACTGCCACAAAGATATTCTTCAAACAATACAAATTCAATTTCACAGAGGCAATTGTTGAGTATCTACTAAGGGTCCCTGTGCTAAATTCCAGGATTATAAGGCAAAATTCCTGCTCAATAGGCATACAGTCTGATGGAATAGACAGACGTTTAAAAGGAAGTAATAATAAAGTTTATCACAGGTTCTCACAGGGAAAGAACAGGAAGCCCATAGCAAGAACACCCATCCCAGGCTAGAATAGCCACACCAGGGATTTACTGCAAATTTCCTCTCTCTTTCCTCAAGTACATCACTGCTTTCTACTCTACAGCCATCTCCTGTTCCATGGGAAAAGGCTAAGGTTTTTCGCTGAAGACAGGTTTCCCTGGTGGCTCAGTGGTAAAGAATCTGCCTGTAATGCAGGAGACCCAGATTCAATCCCTGGGTTGCGAAGATCCTCTGGAGAAGGAACTAGCAACCCACTCCAGTATTCTTGCCTGGGAAATCCCATAGACAGAGGGGACTGGTGGGCTATAGTCCATAGGGTCACAAAACAGCTGGACACAACTTGGCAACTAAACAACAACAACATCTCTAAACACACTGTTAACATATGCCTTCTGTATGCTAGAGACAGAACATAGCAAAAAGGTTCTTGAATATTTAGTGTCCAGTTAATATATGTTGACTTTAAAGAAGATAGTACTAGAAAAGAGGAATCTAAAGCATACAAAATTCCAATGATATCCTCAGTGAGCTATAATCTCCACCAAAAAAAGGAAACTCAACCCTAGAGTCATGGAAGAGAGCTCTACCTGGAACAAACTATACAAGCGTATGTTCTGCTCTTTTCTATCAGGATCATCTTTTCTCCATTTATCAAAGCTTGGTTCCAAGCCCTCAGCCTCTCTCTCTGCAATCTAAACACAGAGAGGGTTCAGATATGCATCTGTGAACACAAAGGAAGCCAACTAGAGCCACCATATTAATTATAAATGTCATAGGTCTTCTGGCTCTAGGGTTGGAATGAGGAGCAGGAGTTGAAGAGGTTCTCTTCATTTGTTCTCAGGTGATATATTCCAGGCTGGGGATATCTTTTCTACAATACCCTTAGCCTAAGAGAGCCACATAGAGACTAGAACTCAGAAGAGGAAGCGGCTAAGAATCTACTTAGGGGATGACTCCCTCCATATTTTAGGTGAGAAGAATCAAACAGGAGGAAATTCAACATTTCTCAATGGTGCAGTTCACCTAACCAGAGCAGCAATGACGCTAAGACTTCACAGAGAAACTAAGAAATGAGTTATTATTTTTCTGAAGTGCTTTGTCTTGTGTCTGTTTTAGTACCTCAAGGTGGACGGATAATGATTTGAGATTTAGAGATCCCAGACATTAGTGTCCTGTGAGAATGGGGACCAAGGGACCAGAGGGAGGGAGTGAGGACAGAAGTGGAAAATGTCAGACAAGAAGGCAGGGAACATGAAGAGGGGTTGCTGGTGTCAACAATCGTGTTCAGTGTTCACTGCATCACTACAGTGGCCAAGACATGTTCCCTCCCTTCTAAGACCCAAGGAGAGAAGAGTCAGTTCCCTTACCCTCTAGGGCCATCACTTTCTTCATGGTTCTCTGAATAACCCAATTTTGTTTAGGTAAGAGTTTATGGTGTGTTTGCTGCAAGGCAGGCACTATGGTAAGCAACAGGAATACAAAGATTAATACAAACCCAAAGCCACATGTATCTTGCTATCCAAAAGGTTATAACATAGTAGAGGAGATAAACACACAAACAAGTCATGGCAAAATGTCATTATAAAGGCAGTAAGAGAAGTGTGAACCAGGCCCTCCGGGTCACAGATTGATCACCTCAGCTTGGGTGGGGTGCAAGGTATCTTCTGTTTATCCTTTGAGTTCCATGCTTCAGTCTCCTTCATCCTCCTCTGTGCCCCAGAAGGCTGACTAATACAATCTATGTCAAAGGCTCCCTGGCCTCTCCTGTCCTAGTCCTTTTGATTGTAGCCAATGCTGAGTGCTGGCAGGAGATTGAAGGGAGGGAAAACAGTAAGGTTAGGGTACTTGTTCCCTTAACTCCCTTCCTGCAAAGAGGGCAGGTAGGTGGCTGTGGGCTGCCCACATGCCTCAAACAGCCCCCTTTGTCTCTGGGCTCAGGTAACAGCTTCCTTGTACTGGGAGGGGACAAACAGGAGCCCCGTTTCAGCCTCAGGGTCCTGACTTCTCTACCTTCTTTGTGATTTTCCCACATCCTGCTCACATCTTTGTAAATATTCTCTTTATTAAACTCTCAAGTTACCCACTTTGAACGAGCTATTTCCTATAGAAGGTGACTGACACAGGTGATTTCAAGAAAGAATTCATACAGAGATGAGTTGAAGGGGTTTGACAGGGAGATTAGAGGAGAAAGGGAAATCAAATAACAGGAAGACACAGGCAAAGGCAGGAAGAGAAACTGCAAGGCATATCTGATGAGTTGCTCATAGTTAAGTATGCCTTATGTGTAAGATATATGTGAGGGAATCGAAAAAAATGCAGTTGGTGAGGAAGGCAAGCTGAATGACAGAAGGCCTTCTGTGCTATGCTAAGAAGTTTAGAAATGGTATTAGAGACACTAAAATATAAAACAGGATCAGTTTTGTAACTCTGTTATAGTAGTATGAGAACAAAGGCAGCAAGATACAGTGATTGGCTACTACAGACATCTAGATGAAAGATGTTTTGAAATATGAGATGAAAATTTTTTTTCTGTCTATTAGAAACCTCCATCTAGCTATACAATCACTAAGGAGAAGAATGGAAGAAATGCAAAGAAATTTAAAGGAATAGAAATAACAGTCACCAATTAGGAAAAAAAATTAAAGACAATGAGAGGTGTGGGGTGACTCCCAGATTCTCATGAGGGAAGATGGTGGCATCACTAAGATTGGGAATCTAGGAGGAGGAAGAGATGTAGGGAAGAAAATAGATGGTTCTGAGTTTCCCCTTTTGCCAATAGGTACAAGCAGGGACAAGACAATGACCAGCCTAGAAATAATACATGTCATTTTCTACTTAACAGCACTGGGAAAGTGACTTATGAACATTTCGGTTTCCAGCTGGATTCAGCCAGGCTGGGACCATCAGAAAGGGGGTGTTCCCAGTGTTCACTGCAGCACCACTTACAGTGGTCAAGACATGCAAGCGATGTAATTGCCCATCAACAGATGAATGGATAAAGAGGATGTGGTATATATACACAATATTACTTAGCCATAACAAAGAAGAAAATAATGCCATTTGCAGCAACCTGCTTGAACTAGAGATTATCATACTAAGTGAAATGTCATTAAGAGAAAGACAAATACCATATGATATCACTTATATGTACAATCTAAAATATGACACAAATGAACCTATCTATGAAACAGAAACAAACCCACAGACATAGAGAACAGACTTGTGGCTGCCAAGGTGGGTGTGTGGGGAACAGAGAGGAAGAGACTGGGAATTTGGAATTAGTGATGCAAAGAATTCTATATGGAATGGATAAACAACAAGGTCCTCCTGTATAGCACAGGGAACTATATTCAATATCCTGTAATAGACCATAATGGAAAAGAACATTAAAAAAATGTATATATGTGTATAACTGAGTCACTTTGCTATACAGCAGAAACTAACACAACATTGTAAATCATCTATACTTCAATAAAATCAATTAAAAAATAAAGTAAGGGAGTGTGGTTCTCATGGTCAGCTCAGAGGTCCTTCACAGGCTGGCTCTCCTAAGAATGCCATGCAAACTCCCTTCCCTCCCAATTGATAATGCTCCCAAAATACATTCTGTGTGAACCTGTGTGAAACAGCCTTACTGTCAACTGTGAGACTGCAGGGACAGTAATAGCAAAATACAAGGGAAAAAAGTTTCCATTTCTCCATCTGAAAATTGCATTTTCACTTGTAAGATGTGGCACATTTAATTTTAATGAATTGGAAACTGGGGTGCTTTTGATCTGTTCTCACTATGATAGTTTGTTGAAAGTCAGGCAAGTGGCAAAGAGCAGGAGAAACAGAAAAGGTGATTGTGAGAATCACTACTCCCATCCTTCAGCCTCCGTCTACAAAGAAGATGGTTTTATTTTGAAATTCATAAGTTGTCTCAAAGTTTTACCATCTCATTCTCCCAAAAGAATGAAACTCTGAATAGCTAAGAATTTGGATTTGACGTGCAAACAGTTTCTTGATTTGGTTTGGCCAGAAGGTCATCTCAAAAGCACAATAATGGACCAAGTCTAGACTCCATCTTCAGAGAGAAGCTGGTGGTCTATAAGTGGCAGTTCAAATGCAGCTGGGCCACCAGTTCCCAGAATAGGAGGGAATTCTCCCAGTACGAGCTTCCATTAAGCATAGAACTGTTGCAAATTTAGATTAAGAACTGGGAATACTCCAGAACCAAGACTCTCACTGACAAACCAAAGAAACAAATGAACAAACAAAACGGATGAAAGATAACAGCATATTTTCCTCCCCTATTCTTCGTTCAATACCTGTTTTCTTTAACCCTTTCGGGGCTTTCCTGTGGCTCAGAGGGTAAAGAATCTGACTGCATTGTGGGAGACCCGGGTCCAGTCCCTGGGTCAGGAAGATACCCTGGAGCAAGAAATGGTCACCCACTCCAATATTCTTGCCTGGAGAATTCAATGGACAGAGGAGCCTGGCAAACTATGGCCCATGGGGTTGCAAAGAGTCAGACACAACTGAGCAACTAACACTTTCACTTTAATCCTTTCATTCTCCCTCATCAGTCACACTCTTGACAATTCAACTCCTACTCACACCTGAAACGCCAGCAGAGTATTTAAAACCTATGTAAACCATTTCCTTGTAAACTTCCTCAATCAGAGGACAATCTCCCTTCACTCTACTACCTCTGGAGCTTCATGTCTGTATCTCTTATTCTTTTCATCACACAGAATTAAACATACCATTTGCATATCTATCTCCTCTACTGGGCTGTGTTTTCTTTAAGGCAGAGAGTATGTTGTATTTATCATCGTGTTCCTAGTTCCTGGCCCAGGCACTGACACCCAGTAGGTGTTCAGTGAGTGTGTACTGAATGCCAGGGCACTGAATTTTGCCCAGACTCGGGACTAGATACCAACAGTAAAAGGAAAAACACTAGTTATCCCCTGACAGCCACTTAACCTTCAGAACAACCCAGAAAGAGAGAAAGAGAAAGAGAGAACACTAAAATTCTCCATTTACCAATGAGTAAACTAAGGCATAGATAAGAAACTAGGAAGTTGGAGTCCAAAGTCTATTCCCTTAATCTCTATGCAATACTGCTTCTCTGTAAAACCTAGTACACGTGTTTGTATCGCACATGCTTACACGTGCTTTAGTATGGTTCTTTAGTCTTAGTTTTTTTTCTGAATTCCCTAACTCTGATTTATATACAGAATTATTTTCCTCTGAAGTCCATCTTGAGACCTAGTCCTGCAGCATTCCTTGGGGCAATAACCCTGCCAGGAAGGCTGGATTCAGATAAGCACGGGAGCCATGTCTAAGCCTATGGTGAGGCTGCTGGATGCTCTTATCTCAATCCGGCCACTCACTTGGCCTCCTCCTGGGAGCCAGAAGGTACATACAACTACTTCTTGGCCAAGTGCTTGTTTGCTTAGCGGTATCGACAACATTATCCATTAAAGACAGCAGAGATGGTAATGTGTGGCATTAAAAGCCAGTGGCTTAATAGAAATCTGAGTTGAAAAAAACATCACAGTGCAGCCAGGAAAACATTCACCCGGAACATCTATATTAATGAATTGTATCACATTTATTCTCCCCTATCGGATGCCTGAGTCAGTATGCAAATGAAATATTTTGATAACAATCTGTGAAGATTACTGTGTTTGCTTAATAAATCAGTATTTTCTAAAACATTTTTTCAAAAAAGGAAAGATTATAAAAAGGCAAGCAGTGTCATCAACCTCTGAGGCATAACCTCTCTATAGCAATTAGTTACCAGTTTCCACAAAAGGCATTCAAAATGCTAAGAAAAGCCGGCACAGGTCTTACTTTCACCATCAGATTTTGATTCCTGAGGATTAGCATATCTTTCCATATTTAACTGATATTGGACATATAGCCACCACTACTTGCTTGCAGCTTCAAAACCAAGGCTGACACCAAAATAATAATAAAAGCAGCAGAAGACAATGAACAACGGACAAGATCAAAGTTAATGGAATCTCTCCCTTTCTGGGCAATGACTTGTGCTTTGGGGAACTTTTTAAATGAAAATAAATCCCTCAGATCAAACTGACCTTCTCCAGATGGTTTCTGGAAGGCCCTTGCACCACCTCCAGCAGTGGTACTGGGGAGACACAGACACGATCAGCTTAGCTCCAGCCAGGCCAGCAAATGTGCTGACAGCTGGAGAATGCCCCCAATGACAGTACTAACAGAATACTCAGGTTCACCACTAGCACCTTCCCGCAGCATTCTGCTCAGGACAAGCAGCTCCCCTCTGTGCTAACAAACTGTCATTGTCCTTGTCCAGCCCTTGTCATTTATCAACTGGATGGCTGCAGGCCCTGCAACTTGTCTTCCTGCGTCCAATCCCACACCTCTCAGGGTCGTTCTCCTCGCTGCTTCCTGAGTGATCTTTCAGAGGTATAAATCTGGCCACACACATGAAACTCCCTTTAAAAAAGTCCTTTAAAGGAGAATGGCCAGATTTGAGACTTGACCTCCAGTTATAATGTACTGTTATTAGCTCTGGAGAACCTGACCTCTCTGGAGACACTTGTGCATTCCAGGTATCTTGCTCACATTGCCCCACGAGACCTGTTGCTCATGGCTTTCTTTTCATCTCCAATATTCTCTACATTCTAGTTCTTCCTCTCAAGATAGACAACATACATTAGCAGAGTCATTCCCAAGCCTGCATTTTTCAGGTTGGCATGAGAGCCATTCCTCTGTCTCTCTCTCCTGAACTCACTTATTTCACAGTACATAACTATTATAACATTTATCTTACTCTTTATTCTGTTAAGTTGACTGATCAGCTCAGTTCAGTTCAGTTCAGTCACTCAGTCGTGTCTGACTGTTTGTGACCCCATGAACCACAGCACGCCAGGCCTCCCTGTCCATCACCAACTCCCGGGGTTCACCCAAACTCATGTCCATTGAGTCGCTGATGCCATCCAACCATCTCATCCTCTGTTGTCCCCTTCTCCTCCCGCTATCAAACTTTACCAGCATCAGGGTCTTTTCAAATGAGTCAGCTCTTCACATCAGATGGCCAAAGTATTGGAGTTTCAACTTCAACATCAGTCCTTCCAATGAACACCCAGGACTGATCTCCTTTAGGATGGACTGGTTGGATCTCCTTGCAGTCCAAGGGACTCTCAAGAGTTTTCTCCAACACCACACTTCAAAAGCATCAATTCTTTGGTGCTCAGCTTTCTTTGTAGACCAACTCTCACATCCATACACGACCACTGGAAAACCATAGCCTTGACTAGATGAACCTTTGTTGACAAAGTAATGTCTCTGCTTTTAAATATGCTATCTAGGTTGGTCATAACTTTCCTTCCAAGGAGTAAGCGTCTTTTAATTTTATGGCTGCAATCACCATCTTCAGTGATTTTAGAGCCCCCAAAAATAAAGTCAGCCACTGTTTCCCCATCTTAGTGGGGTCCCCACTTCTATTGCCATGAAGTGATGGGACCAGATGCCATGATCTTAGTTTTCTGAATGTTGAGCTTTAAGCCAACTTTTTCACTCTCAATTTCGTCAAAAGGCTCTTTAGTTCTTCTTCACTTTCTGCCATAAGGGTGGTGTCATCTGCATATCTGAGGTTATTGATATTTCTCCTGGCAGTCATGATTCCAGCTTGTGCTTCTTCCAGCCCAGCATTTCTCATGATGTACTCTGATCACCATAAATATAGAAGGACAGAATGGGCATAAAGGACAGAAATGGTATGGACCTAACAGAAGCAGAAGAGATGGCAAGATTACACAGAAGAACTGTACAAAAAGGATCTTCACGACCCAGGTAATCACAATGGTGTGATTACTCACCTAGAGCCAGACATCCTGGAATATGAAGTCAAGTGGGCCTTAGGAAGCATCACTATGTACAAAGCTAGTGGAGGTGATGGAATTCCAGTTGAGCTATTTCAAATCCTTAAAGATGATGCTTTGAAAGTGCCACACTCAATATGTCAGCAAATTTGGAAAACTCAGCAGTGGTCACAGGACTGGAAAAGGTCAGTTTTCATTTCAATTCCAAAGAAAGGCAATGCTAAAGAATATTCAAACTACCCCACAATTGCACTCATCTCAAACACTAGTAATGTGCAAAATTCTCCAAGCCAGGCTTCAGCAATACGTGAACCATGAACTTCCAGATGTTCAAGCTGGTTTTAGAAAAGGCAGAGGAACCAGATCAGATTGCCAACATCCACTGGATCACTGAAAAAGCAAGAGAGTTCCAGAAAAACATCTATTTCTGCTTTATTGACTATGCCAAAGTCTTTGACTGTGTGGATCACAATAAACTGTGGAAAATTCTGAGAGAGATGGGCATACCAGACCACCTGACCTGCCTCTTGAGAAACCTGTATGCAGGTCAGGAAGCAAGAGTTAGAACTGGACATGGAACAACAGACTGGTTCCAAATAGGAAAAGGAGTACGTCAAGGCTGTATATTGTCACCCTGCTTATTTAACTTATGTGCAGAGTACATCATGAGAAACGGTGGGCTGGAAGAAGCACAAGCTGGAATCAAGACTGCCGGGAGCAATATCAATAACCTCAGATATGCAGATGACACCACCCTTATGGCAGAAAGTGAAGAAGAACTAAAGAGCCTTTTGACGAAATTGAGAGTGAAAAAGTTGGCTTAAAGCTCAACATTCAGAAAACTAAGATCATGGCATCTGGTCCCATCACTTCATGGCAAATAGATGGGGAAACAGTGGAAACAGTGGTTAACTTTATTTTGGGAGGCTCTAAAATCACTGCTGATGGTGATTGCAGCCATGAAACTTAAAGACGCTTACTCCTTGGAAGGAAAGTTATGACCAACCTAGACAGCATATTAAAAAGCAGAGACATTATTACTTTGTCCACAAAGGTTCATCTAGTCAAGGCTATGGTTTTTCCAGTAGTCATGTATGGATGTGAGAGTTGGTCTATAAAGACAGCTGAGCACCAAAGAATTGATGCTTTTGAACTATGGTATTGGAGAAGACTCTTGAGAGTCCCTTGGACTGCAAGGAGATCCAGCCAGTCCATCCTAAAGGAGATCAGTCCTGGGTGTTCATTGGAAGGACTGATGTTGAAGCTGATACTCCAATACTTTGGCCATCTGATGTGAAGAGCTGACTCATTTGAAAAGACCCTGATACTGGTAAAAATTGAGGGCAGGAGGAGAAGGGAACGACAGAGGATGAGATGGTTAGATGTCATCAGCGACTCAATGGACATGAGTTTGGGTGAACCCCAGAGGTTGGTGATGGACTTCGAGGCCTGGCATGCTGCGCTTCATGGGGTTGCAAAGAGTCGGACAGGACTGAGTGATTGAACTGAACTGAACCATAGGTATTATATTTAAATCTCATAGGCTGTGATAAGGTGACCTAGGAGAGAAAGAAATGTTTGCCTAAGATCAGTTGTAATGTACTCTTATCTTCATACATTGCCGGACTGATTCTGGAGCTCTTTGCTAAAGAGCCTCCCTGCCAATGCAGGAGACACAAGAGACATGGGTTCAATCCCTGAGTTGGGAAGATCCTCTGGAGAAGGGCATGGAAATCCACTCCAGTATTCTTGCCTGGAGAATCCCATGGACAGAGGAGCCTGGAGGGATACAGTCCATAGGGTCGTAAAAAGTCCAACACGACTGAAGCAACTTGGCATGTTGAGGATTTTAGAGTATATGTCCATAATGAAGATTAGCCTACACTTCCCCTATTTGTACTGCCTTACTTTGGTGTTAGATTTATGGCCTTTTCCCTGTCTATCCGGTGATTACTGACTGTGATCTTCAGCTCCTTGAAACTTTATCTACAGAAACTTGGGATCTGAGTTTTAAGTGTGTGGTTCCATTGAGGATTTTCATTTGCCAAGCTCTTCTGAGCACTGTCAACTTGAAAAGCATTTTATGTCCGATGTGTTTCTGTACTTTTTCATTATAATTACACAGGTGGCATGAATTTTATCCTCAGACTTGATGAGTAGGCAATGTGAGGTAGGAATTCCTAAAGGAAACTGTCTTCTTTCTCTTCTCACTCCACATAGAAACAAGGCAGAGACAGACGATTCTCCTGTAGGCAGATTATGTTCTGGTTCACTGACCAAACGACCTTTGTGGATTGAAACTTTGTGTAGGAATTCTAGTTCAATCCTCCATCCTGCTCAGGCATCAAGCTATGCCACCTATACAGCATGTATGCTCACAGTGCCTGGAAACCCAGGCTCTAGGATACCAGAGTTCAAGCTCTAATTTAATATACACATGGCCAGGCATGGTCTGCATGAAGATGTCTTTGACCACTTCTCTCTAGAATCACATGCCCTCAGGACAATCATCAGCTCTAATGCTGACATACCTTGTAGACAATGCGTTCTTATTTATAGTCTTTGCTTATTCTCCTTACTTCACTGACAGCTCAACCTTGCCTTACAAATACATGTTGAAGAAATTTATCCAGCATTTTTATCTGTTCTATACCTAGAGGTGTTTATCTGCTCACCAACTATCATATTGCTGGAGATGAAATCTATTCCTTTATAATCTAATTTTTACAACACATTTCTGAACCATCCATCAGTCTGGCCTTGCTGTTAATCTGAATTGAGCAGGCTGTTTCTCCACTTGCAAGAAAAAAAAAAAAAAAAAAAAAAAAAACAACTGTGAAGTTCTTCTGAGGAGCACAAACATTTTTCAGACCACTTAAGGGGGCCACAGAAAGCTGGTCTCATGCCTGTCCGCCCCTCCCCGCCAGCTGGACTGGCACTCTGCCTAATGCCATTGCATCTGTACACCACGGCTGCTCCTCACCCTACCATCCCAGTCCCCTCCCCATGGCAGACCTCCACTTGGCGTGGGTATACACTAGTATTTTTAAACAGCAATAAAGTCAACCAACGGCAATATCCTCAAAGATTAATTATCACTCACTTTTAAAAAGTCAATTTTCTTTAAACTAAGGATGCAAATGAGAAAACAAATGAAAAATGGATTTCCAGAAGAACCACATTTCCTGCTATTCAGCAGAAATCATCCCCAAACACTGATTAAAATATTGGGATTCATTTCTTGTTTAATCTCTGAAGAGGTCCCAAAAACATATAAATAGATTTTTTTTTTCACCAGATCAGTTTTGATTGGCGGTAGAGTAGCCAACCACTTATGTGGTCAGGAGGGTCTTGTTAATCCCTTTCTAACTTATTTTCTGTTGGAAAGCAGATTAGGCTACGTCCAGAAGAAATGAGTAGCTGTATTAGTCAGCTCAGGCTGCCGTAACAAAATGCCATAGATCTCCAGTGAATGTTTGGTTCCTGTTGAGGCTTGCGGATGTCACTTGGTGTCCTTTCTTCTAAGGGCAACTAATCTCATCTTGGCCAAGCCTCTAGAAGGGGTGGTTGTCTGTACTGAGAGAACCTTTGAGAGCAGGAGGAGGGACTGCTCAGGCTGAGACTCTGGGCTCCCTGAGCCATCCTCACTGAGAAGTGGAGGACGACTGCCGGGGCTGCTGCAGATGCCCTATGGGGAAGGTCCGGGAATCCTCAGCTGCAGACCCAGGGAAACCCTCCATGTGCAGCCAGAGTCGATCCCTGACCCCCGCCTGATCCCTGTCGCTGCTTCGCATCCTCCAGTGTCACGAGAACATCGTGGCTGAGGCATCCTGCCTTAGTTCCAAATCCGTTGCTGATTCCATGTGGTGATGACACACCCCTTAATTATACTTCTCGTTTGATTGGGGGGAAATTCAGTGTCTAGCTGCCCAAGTACGGAGAAGGCAATGGCACCCGACTCCAGTACTCTTGCCTGGAAAATCTCATGGACGGAGGAGCCTGGTAGGCTGTAGTTCATGGGGTCGCGAAGAGTCGGACACGACTGAGCGACTTCACTTTCACTTTCAATCTCATCTTGAGGGTCCAATCCTTACGACCTCATCTAACCCTAATAACCTCCCCAAACCCTCATCACATTAAGGTGTAGGACTTTAACACATGAATTTGGGGAGGACACAAACATTCAGTCCAGAACAGTTGGTCACTAAAGGCATATTAGAACTTTGATGGTAAGAAATGGAGAAATAAAGGAGTTCTACAATCTGCATCCTCTGGATAGGGAAGAAGAGTACAAACCATGGTTCTCTGCCCTGGGAGGTAGAGACAGTTTAGCAGTTCTCACTGCACTGTCCAAAAGGAATAATGGATTTGGATTTGAACTATGGGTGTGTCCACATCAGTGGGGATCTGATCTGTGGGGTGAGACATAGCAATACGAGTCTCCTTGTGGTTGATCACGCGGTATCAGGAAGGGGGCAGTGGTTGTCCTCACAGCTTGTAACAGAAGGCCAGCCCAGTGAACATAGCCCATGCACCAGGGGACACAAGGACCAAGCAGAAAGCAAGTGACCCTACCAAGTCTGGGGTCCAATACAGCTCCCCTGCCCATCTTGGTTGAGATAGAGTCATAAATTCCTCGGACTGCTCTTCTAGGTACCACATCTCCCTGACCCCACTAAGAAGTCCAGAGACGGCAGAACCAGACAAAGGGTATATAAGACTCAGAGATGCTGCCACAAGCAGGAAGGAGAGAGTTGTCAAGAGGGAAGAGGGGGCCCTGAAAGGCAGTAAGCAACACATTCCACCTACCCCTCTGTTTTCCTTCTGGTTGTCTCACATTTGTACTTTACTTGCTCTCTAATTTCTTATTCATTCAGAATTGATTGATTGGTAAGGCCCTGAAAGGCAGTTTACTGCCTATTTCTTATTGGTATACTATGTGGAGACCCCAACCCCAATTCACTTCCTGTCAAACGGGACACACACGCTGTCAGATAACTAGCAAGTATTAATAATAAGAGCCAGTGATCTTCCATGACTGCCATGTGCAGCCACAGGGTGGGGCGGGGCTGGAATGGGGCCCCATTCAGCCTGGAATTGGCTCAGAGCAAGGCCAGACCACTTTTGAACCTTGCCCAGTGGTACACTGCCCAACATTTCAGATCAGCCAGAACTTATGTTATTCTTTGCCTGTTCAGCAATCTCCTCTGAACTGTTCAGTGAGTTGGTGTTCAGTTTTCAAAAGTTTCATTTCTTTCTTAGAAGGAATAAGAAAAAGGTATAGATTCATGCTTACTGAAAAAAAACTCAGATGTCACTATTTATCTCTAGTTTGAGAACAGGTTCTTTAAAAATTGTTCATCTGCAGGAAATCTCCCTTGAATAAAGTACTTCTGTCATTCTTGCTTCATTCGTTGGACAACATAGAAAACCTTTTCTGTGCCAGCCCAGGCTACACTGGCTTTGAGATACAGATGTTCCCTTCTATGTTTCATCTGTCCTTTTTCTTGCCAGGCAATGGTATTAGCTTTCTTGTCCCATTTAAGCCCCAACAACCCCATAATACAATAAGGACAATATTAACTTTCCATTGATATATATGTATATATGTGGAATCTAGGGTTTATAGAAGGTAAGTTATTTGCCTGAGGTCACCATCTAGTTAGAGCAGTTCCAGGACTCCTGGATAAGAAAGATCTCCACCCTCAAGAACCTGGCAACCCACTAAAGGAAAAGGGACCCACAGATAAACATGTACTATAAAGGGTCATGGGTGTTATGGAAAAAAAAATCAGCTATACTTGTTAGAACAGGTTATAGAGATCTGAGAGTGGGCATTTCTAAAGGGCCGAAGTCCAAATGCATCACAGAGCTGAGTGATATTCATGGGTAAAAATGTGTGTGTGTTGGTGGTGGATGCCCATATGGGGTGGGAAGTGGTTTGTGATTCAAGTCAAGGGGTGGAGGCGAAGTCATGGAGGGAAAATATATTGACTCCTTCAACTCTGTATTATCACGTTGTTGTATTATCACATGGCTTGCCCTCTACATGGGAGGGCAAAGTGTTGTAATTTCTACCAGCTAGCATCATTTTCTAATGTTTCCTTTTGTATATATTCTATATACACAACCAGATAAAAAAACTCTACCAAGACATTTGATACACAACAGTTCTTTAGCATGGTTTATAGAAGACACACTCTAAAACAGTTGTTCGTTTCTTAAGTGCCAGAAGCCAGGGGTACCGGCGACCATTACTCAGGAAAAGTCTTTCTGAGAAGCAACGAGCGTTCATTTATGACCTTCCTTTGGTTTTTCCTAATCATCCAATGAGTCTCAATCACTTTTACTATTGAGAGGAAAAAAAACAAAAACCTTTATAAAACCTCAGTACCGATCAAGACCGTCCCCTTTTCCTATTCTAACCACATCAGGATTTCTGTGTCAACTGTCAGTCCAAAGAGCCACTGGTTATGGGAGGACAGTGATGCATCCTACTTAGGACTTAGCAGACCAGCACAGAGGAGGCAAGAGCCAAGGTCATAACGGGTGATTCATCATGATAACAGGAAAAACCCAAGCGTTGCCAGGCTCCTATCAGCTGAGGTTGTGATCCTGGTAGCAGCTTGTCTCTGTGTATTTTCTTCCCCCTTCATTTTTTAATGAGCTGTTTCTTTACACTCCCTCCTGCCTCTTTCCCTTCTCCCCTGTTCTACGAACCTTGTCAAAAACAAATAGAGAGTGATAGTAAAAGCAGCAGGAGGACATTCTAAAAATAAAGACAAATACCAAGGGTTGTTAGGAAGTAGCCTGTGTTTGTCATGGTCCATTAATAAGTGCTGTTTTTCTCTCCTCCTCTTTTTATTTTATTTAGAAAGAAAATGCTATCAGATATGACTTTTTGAAGTTCTACACTGTGGAGTCTGGGTACAGTCTGGGGAGCTGGAGACTAGAAAAAGATGGGGAAAACCTAATGGGGGTTGATTGGGTGGGGGAGGGTACCTTAGGCAGCAGCGAATAGATGGATAGTTCCAGGGCCACTGAGGGAGCAAGATTTTAACAAGAAGACGAAAACAGATAAGAAAACTCAGCCAGAGGATGAGGTGAAGGGTTAGGCGCTGTAAGTTGCTAAATTGGACAACAGAAGTTCCGAGTTTATGGGAAGACAGAGACAAAAAGGCCAGAGCCACCCAGCAGTTAGCAGGGATTCAGTGAAGCTGAAAGGCTCAGGCCTGAGGTCATGAGCTCTGGGTAGCAGGTGATGTGCTCCTGTCTTGGCCAAGAGACAGACCTTGAAAAGTTTTGGCAGGCGAAACACCCCATGTCTATAAAACTGATCTTTTGAGACCAAATTAGCCAGGAGAGACCCTCAGTTTTACTGAAATAATGGATTTTTCTATTGAACTGTCTGAAGTTCAGCTCAAAAGATCAAGCTCAGGCTCTGACAGAAGAGGGGAACACAAGGTTGAAGGAGGATTTATTGCTCTGCTGTTGAATCTCAGCATTTGCGCTGTTTGGACACAGGAGTACAACACTCACAGGTTTGGAGAAAACCTGCTAATAGGCTGGCATCAGGTCAGGAGCCTTCAGCAGTTGCTAGGCTCCAAAACAGATCTGACCTGGGCCACTAAAGACTTCACGATTCTCGCCTTCTGAAATGAGTACTTGGACTTCTCAGGTTAATGACGTTCCATGGTTCATCCAGGAGATAAGGGAATTGGCCTTGATTGAGAAAATACTGTATGGAGGGTGGGTATTCTCTTTCTAAGAACCATATGAAGAAGTCCTGACCTGAATTAATTTTGCACCTCTTTCAACGGCACATCCTTTCACTGGAGTATCATCATCTCTCTTCAAAGATTCAGACCATATCATGCTGAGACATCATACTTCAAATATGGATAAAGAAGTCAAAATTTTAAAGAAATAATCTAATCTGCATTTCCCAAAATGATTTCTACAAGTAAAGTAAGTTTGGCACACCTTTAATCAACCCAAGTTTCATGGAGAGACACGATGCATATTAGCACATTAATGGCTCTGAGAAGTCGTGCTGTATAGAAAGCTGTTAGTTTATTTCACCTAGATGTTCTCCAAACTTATTTAGCCAACACACGTTTGCTGGTGTAACCATTTGGGAAACATGGACCAAGCAAAAAGTCTTTTCTTTCCTTCCTTCTAATTCCTCCTTTCCTTCCCTCCCTTAATGAGAGAGCAGAGACCAACAGAGGTGAAGAGGCCTGTCTAAGATATCTGAGACTGAAGCTGTCTCCTGGCTGCTGACCCTGGGTGTTTTCAATTTCATCCCAATGGTGTCTTAACTTGTGACTTGCACAGCAGGGAAAACGTGACACAGAGTGGGTTCAGGGCTTTCTCACTGCATTGTCTGGGGAACCTGCCTATCTATGAGGCTGACTCGAGCAGCAGAGTTCTGTAGGCAAAGTGTCAGCAGCCCTGAGACTCAGGAGTGCTGCCTGAGGCAGAGAGCCAAGGGAGACCCCACAGCCTCAGACATAACTCTATAAACTGTTCCTGAACACCCAAGCAAGTGGACAGAGGATGGTGGTGAGAAAATCAGGTCACAGACTGGCTGGCAGACAGTCATTAGCTAAGTGATCCATCCCCCAGGATGGTCTCTGTCACCAGGCTGAGGCACCTGGCTGGCCAGGCTAGACTGTACCACCAGGCTCCACTGGGTGGGAATTTAGGCCAGCTCTGCCTAGAGAAACCCAGAGCATTAGACCAAGTAACTGGTCAGAACACATATAAATGAACCATGAAAAAGACCAAGGTTAAATCCCAGACCTCAGCCACTGGATGATGGGGAGAGGCTCATTCCTGGGAGCACTGTGTCCCAGGGCCAGTTGAAGAAAGGAGACTTAGGAACAATAGTCAGCTGCTGGATCCTGGATCTGAGAGTCTATTCTGAATGGGCTCTGCTATTTGCTGTCTCAAGGACAAGTCAGGGTCAAAAGCTAGCACCTCGCTGCCCCAGAGGAGCTGTGGGAGGACAAACTAGTGCTCCCAGGAGGCTCATTGCAATTCATTTCCACTAGACTCTGGAGCTTCTATGGTCAAGCTGCAAACTGAATGCCACTTCCAAATACTCTCCATCTCTTTTCATTCATTCATTCATTCATCCATTCAGCCAACACATGATTATTGATCAAGATAATATGCCAGACACTATGCTTGGGATTAAATGGTGACCCCTGCATTTCAAAGTCTAGTAGAATGAAAAGATATTAACTGAATGGCTCTCATAATCATACAGCAGTGATAGGTGTTATTAAAGAGAAGTACTCAGTATTTTGAGAGTCTGTTTTAGAGTTATTTGAACTAGCTGAGGAAAGGGAGAGACAGGACACTGGGGTTGAAGCTGGGAGGTGATAGAGCATGTACAAGGGAAGAATACATGAGAGGGAGACAAAGAAATCAAACCAGTCAATCCTAAAGGAAATCAACCCTGAATATTCATTGGAGGAACTGATGCTGAAGTTCCAATTCTTTGGCCACCTGATGTGAAGAGCTGACTCATTGGAAAAGACCCTGATGCTGGGAAAGATTGAAAGCAGGAAGAGAAGGGGTGGTATCACTGGCTCAATGGACATGAGTTTGAGCAAACTCTGGGAGATGGTGTAGGACAGGGAAGCCTGATGTGCTACAGGCCATGGGGTTGCAAAGAGTCGGACATAACTTAGTGACCAAACAACAACAACAGAGGTCAAATGTTGAGAGCAAGAGTGCCTGGTGCAAGGGGAGTCTGGGAAGATCAATAAAGACCAGACTACACAGGAATGTGCTTTCTCATTAAGGAATGGCAACCCACTCCAGTATTCTTGCCTGGAGAATTCCATGGATAGAGGAGCCTGGCTGCAGTCCAAAGAATCAGACACGACTGAGCTACTGACACTATAAGCTTTGGAAGCAGTAAGTGGTAGCATTTAAGTTAAGAGGCAGCATTACCACATTAGTGTTGTGTGTGCATATGTTGACTTTTTATTGTTGAAAATTCCAAACATACCCAAAATTAGAAAGCATAGTAAAATGGATCCCCCCTGTGCCCATAACCCAGCTTCGATGGTAATCAACATGTTGCGTCTTGCCTGATCTTTCTCCTGCCCATAACTTTTTCTGGAATATTTTAAAGTAAATCTCAAACATCATACCACCTCATTTACGAATGCTTCCATATGCATCTCCAAACTACAAGGACATTTTTTTTCAGCTGTTTTGAAAGTGAAAGTTGCTAAGTCATATTCGACTCTTTGCGACCCCATGGACCAAACAGTCCATGGAACTCTCCAGGGAGTAAAATGATCACTTGGCTGCATCATAAAGAAAGAATTTGACAAGATACAAAGTAGATGTGGGTAAACCTGTTGGTGTGGCAATAGGGGAGGTTAACTTGGACGTGGTGTGGTGGTGGAAATGAAGATGACTTAGTACATCGCAGAAACATTCATGAGGTGAAACCAATGGGGCCTGGTGATGAATGAGATATGGTGCTTGGAGGAGTGGGAGTGATCTAGGCTGACATATCTCTAGAGGGATGAAAGATGGTGCCATTCATCAAAAGAATGAGTCATGGCAGAGCACCAAACCCGGGGAAGATGACTGTGAGTTGGATTTTGGACATGCTGAATAGGGAGTACCTCAGGACTGCCAATGGCACCCCACTCCAGTACTCTTGCCTGGAAAATCCCACGGACGGAGAAGCCTGGTAGGCTGCAGTCCATGGGATCGCTAAGAGTCGGACACGACTGAGTGACTTCACTTTCACTTTTCCCTTTCATGCACTGGAGAAGGAAATGGCAACCCACTCCAGTATTCTTGCCTGGAGAACCCCAGGGACGGCGGAGCCTGGTGGGCTGCTGTCTATGGGGTTGCACAGAGTCGGACACAACTGAAGCGACTTAGCAGCAGCAGACGCAGGACTGCCAAGATGTAATGTCAAGCAAGCAGCTGAATATACCAGCTTGAAGCTAGAGGAGAACTCTTGGCTAAGGATACACATGAGTTATGTACCAAAAAAAATATTGAGGCCCTGGGCACAACTGAGATTAAGTAGGGAAAATACCCAGAGTCAAAATAAGGAGAGAATTTAGGATTAACAAACTCTACTCTTAATGGCTGGGTGGAGGAAAATGTTCTTACCAAGAAGAGCAAAAAGAATAGCCATAGAGGTAGGAGAAAAATTCAGAAACCCCCAAAATTCAGGGAAAAACAAGTCCAAGATGATCTTCAATGTCCTGAGATGATGCCCAGCAGAGCCCAGAGGGCACTGATAGCAGCCAACCCTACTGATTAGCTGCAGGATTGGACATAGACACATTGATGTGTGTGTGTCCCTGCCCCTACCTCATCACTCAGCACCCACATTACTCTCACGGTATCTATTTCTTCTTTTTAACTTTTTATATTAGAGGGTAGTTGTTTTACAATGTTTTGTTAGTTTCAGGTGTATAGCAAAGTGATTCGTTAATATATATACATGTATCTCTTCTTTTTCAAATTCTTTCCCCATTTAGGTTGTTATGTAATATTGAGCATAATTCCCTGTGCTATACAGTAGGTCCTTGTTGGTTACCCATTTTAAATACTGCAGCGTATCTTCATAGTATCTTAATCACCCTGAACCTCATTACCTAATACACGGACTGGCATAAGATAGCTTCCTTTTTTTTTTAATAAATTTATTTATTTTATTTGGGGGCTAATTACTTTACAATATTGTAGTGGTTTTTGCCATACATTGACATGAATCAGCCATGGGTTCTTAATAAATGTGTGCTGAACTAAACTAAATGCACACTGAGAACTGAGACACGGTTCTACCTTCTAAAGAAGAGAACTCAGACATCACAAATGCCTGCCACAGGGGACTCAGTATGGTGTCCTGTGATGACCTAGAGGTCTGGGATGGGAGTGGGTGGGAGGGAAGCTGAAGAAGAAGGGGATAGATGTATACTTACAGCCGATGCATGTTGTTGTACAGCAGAAACCAACACAACATTGTAAAGCAATTATCCTCCAATTAAAATTAAATTAAAAAATCATAAATGGCGCCTGTCAGGTGAAATCTTTATGTCTCTGGGCATCCCGTAGCAGACCCTCTACCTACTCTCCTCACGCTGCCTCAGTCGGCCAGAACATATGGCAGGCCGAGTAAAACTAAATACAACTGACATTTGGATTCTCTGCACCACAGACCCCCTCCACTCACACAAGCAGAAAATTAACTGATTTTCTTTTCTTCTAGAAATTTTCTTTGCCAGAAATATTTTTAATGATGCTTTTCATCAGTATTAGCCTGAAGGCTGCATCGGTGGTGTTTGTCAGCTTTCTCCTCTGGACGCAGGCCCATGTGACTGATTCCTGTCATTCCAGTCAGAGATGGGCAGAAATACACAGATGAATCTTGAAGGATGGGAGTTACTTCTCAGCAAAGAATTCATAGAGATGCTATAATTCACTGTGGCAACACCAGCAACAGAGCAAGTCAAGTCGGGCTCACTGAGCTTCAAATGAGGGAGGAAAAATACCGAAAGGGCATTGCCGAGAAGCAATGATCATGGATACCCTGATGGATAGAATACAGACAAAATAAATGGGAAATAGAGAAATCTTGGTTTCCTGAAGGAAGCTGATCTCATTCAAAGTGCTTTCTTGGTTTGTTTTATGGTATCATGCAAGCAGAGATTTCAGGATGCTCAGTTCCCGTCTATATGTTCAGATAAAGGGCAGAGCTAAATATGCAGACTTCAAAATGATGCTAAGTTAAGGATTGTTTCTATGAGGCTTTGGAAAGCATTGCAACCCATGAATTTTCATGGCACCCAGGGCTCTATGAGTTCACAAATCATTAGGGAGTCTAATTAAGAAGCCAGTCCTCCAGCAGCCTCGTTCCTCCTGCTCAGTTTCTCCACACTGCATGCTGAAGGCAGGGTTTCCTTCCTCAGGCTGGTGCAAAGTGTCTGCCTTTGTTTAGTGACCCTTCTGTCCATGTGGCCATATTCTCACTGGATCATAATCCTTAGATCACCTAAACAGGATCACCTGGAACAGAACTGGTTGCTTAAATGTTAACATTTTAAAGTTTTGATTTTTCACTGTCAGAAGTAGGGTCTGGTGGCAACTAAATGAACTCTATCAGCAACTAAATAAACAAGACCCCTTATTCAACCTGTGTCTTAAAATGAAGTGCATTCCACCATGCTTTGTTTGTGATGGCAATCACTATACTGTACATAATGGGATTTTGGCAGGACCATCTCTGAGTGAAGGTAATCTCTTCGACAGAGAGACCATATATGTTTATCTCTAAATCCCTAGATCTTGATATAGCTCTTGGCTCCTAGTTGGAGCTTGATAAACATTTTTGAATAAATGAGGTAGTGGTTTCATCTTTCACTTATTCTGGGATATTCTCACAAATAAGAACTATAAGGAACCATAAAAATAATCTAGTTTCTTCCTATTGATTTGCTGAGAAGAAAACTGAAGCCTATAGAGATGAACTCCATGTGACCCAAACTTGGTGGCTTTGTACTGTCCTGACAGCAGCAGCTTTGACTATATATCACACCAAACTTGCTTATGTCCTGTCTTCTTGCTCTTAGGCAACATCCCAGAGGACAACAAAACAAGGAAGGTATCTGCAGTTTTGTGGGAAAGACCCAAAGAATCCCAGGCCAGGAGGCTTTTCTATTGGAAATACTTGACGGTCACCATGAATCGCAAGGGCTAAGTGATTCATCAACACTACTCCCTAGTAGCAGAGACAGGTCCTAGTTAGCGGCAGAGACAGAAACAAACCCAAGTCAGATTTCTCCTTTCAAAATTTCTCAAATCACCTATCTTTCAGACCCCAGAAATTGATATTCCAATTTTGTGTCTTTCCATCTTCAAAGCCTCTCTGGAGCCTGTGACCTAGGAATCTGGAAGGAAACTTTATTGACTCATTCACCTCAATGAATGTGCCACTGAATTCCTCTCTTCCTCCTGTAATGAGAATTTCTGCTTGAGGCACTTGCCATTTTTAGCACAACTGCTTGTGTGCACTTCAGACCCCACCACCTCGTTCCCCCCACAGGACATCTAGATGGAGATTTTCTGCCTTTCTGTCTGGCTGATGTGCTTGAACTTTATTTCTGTTGTCCTCTACTTTTTTGCCAAGTGCTATAATCATGTTATTTCCAGCAGAGCTCATCTGCTCCACAGCACACAGCGTGGAGGTCATCTCAGTGACACACTAATGCCCAGCAACGAAGAACTTTCAGACTCTAGTTTCAAATGCCAGCACTGATTTCTCTCCCAAGTCCTACCATGGGATAGCCTTGTTCTAGGAGTTCTTACCTAATAAACAGGAATTCCACAGGAATTTACTCTGGCCCTTAACAGAAAACTTGAAGTCACCATGGGAAATGATTTGGGTCTACATGGGATAATTTATAGGCAGGGTTGACCAGTAGACTCGGCCTGAGAATCCCCTTTACACAGAGGGCATTGCTTCTTTCATCATCATATTTAGCAGAGCCTGTCCTGAGAGACAACTTATTCTATGCAGACATCTTCCTCTTCTCAGAGCTATCTGAGACTGTCGGGTTGAGTAAAAATTTGAGGGCTTAGGAATTCAGCTGTGATCTGTCTGAAGGTGATTCTCGGACTAGAGTTGCATGAATCACTGTTCCAGAGACAGCTGCATCCAAAAGGTAAACTCAGGATAAAGACTATCTATAAATTCAAGATACTCCAGGGACTGGCAGAGCTGTACAGACTGACTCTGCTAACTCTGCAGTGTGGTGCCCTGAGTCTAGGTTTTAATTATTCCCATAAAAGACTGATTCTTTGTTTGTGGTACATTCTCCCACTGGGTAAAAATAGCTCTTCAAAGAATCACAAAGCAGTTAATGCAGCCTGGACTTGATTTCAGGGAGTCCTTCACTAGTTAGTGACACTGGCTATAGTACTAGATTAATGAGGCCAAGGTCAGGTGATCAATTTTCTTGTCCTATTCCACATCCAAAGATGGTGCCTTTTAACTTTCCTACACATGCATGCCAAGGCCAGAAGGGTGGTGGATACAGGAAAGAAAAAAAAGGAAATCTGTAATAGCAAATTTATCAAAGATAATCACATAAACAACTCAAAACATATGCAGAGGTCTCTTCTGACACTCCCTCAAAAGAATGTCATTTCTCTACTGTCTTACTCTTTCCCCATATATTTAAGAAACTCATCTATATGACCCGCCAGAACCTTGTATGTAATACTTTAAAAATGAGAGCACATTCATTCTTTCATTCATCAAATATTTATTGATCATCTACTATGTTCTAACCACAGCCCCGGGCAATAGGAATACAGAATAAAGCCCTTGCTTCATGCGACTTTCATTCTATTGGGAGGAGACAGAAAACATAAACATGTACATAAACAGGACAATTTAAGATAGTGATAAATGCTCTGAGCACAATAAGACTACAGAATAGAGAGTAACTGGTATTTTTTTAAAGCAAGTATCTCAACGTTAGTTTAGGAGGTAAGGGTAGGGTTCTCTGAGAAGCTATACCTGAAAAGAAGGAAGTAGCCACTCAAAGACTGAGGGAGATAATTTGAAGTGAAGACAAAGGCCTGAAATGGGGTCAAGCTTGGCATGTTTGAGAGACGTAATACTAGCCTAGTGGTGAGATCATGGTGGAAGAAGAGGAGCAAGGCAGGAGATGAGGTGAGAGAGGGAGGCTGAAGACAAATCAGGCAGAATCAGAAGCCCAAGATTAGGGGTGTGCCTTCTATTACTAATTATACATCAAAGGCCCTGGAGAGTGGTGGTGGCCAGTGATGGCAGTCAATGATTCCCACCTCCTGGCATTCAGACCTTGGATTATCCCTTCCCATAGTGTATCAGCATTTATCTGTGTATAACAGCATGTGGCAGAAGTAATATGTGGCTTTTCAGGTTAGATCAGGGTTTTTCAACCACAGCACTATCGGCATTATCAAACCAGGTAATTCTTTGGTGTGTGTGTGGGGTCGGGGAGGGGGGATGGGGACTGTCCATCCAGCTGCAGGACGTTTAGCAGCATCTCTGGCCTCTACCTACTAGATGCTGATAGCACATTCCAACCAATTGTCACAACCAAAAGTCTCCAGACATTGCCAAATATCCCTAGGGGAGAACAGGGAAGTAAAATCATCCCTGGTTGAAAGTCACTTGGGAAGATCTTAACAGATGTTGTTCTTTATACCTTGTTCTCTCTCTCTCAGATACTCACACTGAGGAAGTCAGTTGACAAGCTGGGGCAACACCGAAGAGCCCTATAGAGAGGCCCATGTGGCATAGAACTGAAGTCTCCTGTCATAGTCCTGCACGTGAGCTGTCCTGGAATTGGATCCTCCAGCCCCAGTCAAGTGTTCTGATGACTGCAGCCCTGGCCAATATCCTGACTGTGTCCCATTAGAGACTCTGACCTGAACTTCAGACCCATAATAACTGTGAGATAATAAGTTTTGAATAAGTTTCAGCTAATTTTTTGGATACTTTGTTACACAATAAATAACTAATATGGAAGAAGTAAGAACCAGAGTGGTATGTACCATCTCATTTATGCCTTAGGATCCAGCTGTCTGGTGAGCAGATAATGGGCCACAGAAAAAGCAAAGGAAGAATCTGGGGGCTGATTCAGAGGTTGTTGGCATAATCTGAGCAAGAGTTGATCATGGCCTAAACAGGAATTGTAGCAATGATCAGGGTCACTGCTGGTTTTTATAGCACCACTACAAGAGTTAAAAAGAGGACCTAGTCCCCAGAACATTTTAATTATATTTATTAGAATAATATTTTGGTTTTTTGAGAAGAAATATTTAGGTCATCTGATGAAATTTTTTATTAAAAAATGCAAATCTATAATGTCTATCATAATGGTAATTTCCTTAGGAGTGCATAATCTGCACAACTATACAAGGAGATCCCAGCAATCATTACACTGAAAAATGATTCTGTTGAGACTGGAGCAGTCTTGGAGATAGCATTGGATTGGGTGGGATACAAAGACAAGATGATTGCTGGGTTGGGACCTGAGTGATTAGTTAATTTACCAAAACAGAGAAGAGGAAGGGGAGATTCATGGTGGGATATGGTTGGGGATCAAAGAAAATCCATAGTTCTCTTTTGGTCATGTTAATTTGCAAGTGGCAAACTAATATAAAAATGGAGATGTCAAGAGGGAGTTTATTTTATGTGCCTGGAGCTCAGGGGAGGTGTCAAAGCTAGGAAGACATTCTGGGGAGTCATGAGCATATATAGATTGATTTAAAATCACAAGACAAGATTACCTAGAGGGGAATTTGGAAAGAAACAGAAGATGGCCAAAGACTGAGTGAATCCTAAAACACTCCAACATTTAAAGATTGAAGAGAAAGGAAGAACCAGTAAGTTTTGATCAATGAAAATAGAAAGAAAAAGAAGAGAGGACAATGGTCTGAGAATTTAGAGCATAAAGAATTTCAAAAGGCTGGAGTGAGCAACAGAGACACTGTCAGACCCAAGCATACACACTGAGAAGAGTGATGCCTTATATGAATCAGACACTAAATAATTCCTAACCAATCAGTGAATGAACAAGCAATAGCAAGCAGGCATATTGTGCTTTCTACCTGCCAGGCAGTGTTCTAGGCCCTGTATATATGTTAACTCAGCTAGTTTCATCTTAACTCTATAAAATAGGTACTAGAATCCCTATTTCCAGATGAAAGAAATGAGGGTTAATAATTTGCTTGAGACCACAAAGCCAGTATGTATTATAGTAAAGCCAGGACTTGGACCCAGCAATCTGGCTTCAGAGCCAATGTGCTTAACCTCTGTGCCATGCTGTCCATAGGAGAATGCAAATGAGATGATAGGAATTTTAATCAGGAATACATTGAGTTATCAGCTTTCCTGAACTCACACGATCTAGATAGCATAAAGAAGTCAACTGGGAAGAGACAAGGCAATGGGAAGAATAAAAACTGACATTATTACAACATCTCACGTGATGCATGAAAGTACTGTCATTGTGCTGGCAACCAAGTTTGCCTAAGCTCCTTAACAGCATCAAAGGTTAGGTCCATTGGTTTTGAATTCTTCTGAAAGAATCCACCCTCAGAGCTTCCTAGCCGCTCCTAGTCCCCATTTCTGACTCCCCCAGCTGTGCCATTTCGTTTCTTTCCCCTTGGTCCGCAGACATCTTTGACTCTCCCATCACATCCTCTGAGCCGCCTTTTCAGCCTTAGCTCTTGCTGCAGTGGCCAGCATGAGTACAATCCTGCAGGTCCTCACTTTGGTTATAGGAGGTGTCCCTTGCCTTCTGCCCAGGGTTGCTCTGCACCACTCAGCAGTGTTGGCACATGCAAGGGAGATTACATTATTTATATAAGGCGATCTGTGACCAGTGGAGACCGGAGCTGCTGGATAAATACTCCCCTTCCCTGTGTGTCAGCTGGACAACTTTAAGGAATGTTCCACATGATTTCTAAACAGTCACTGCAGAATTGAAACTTAGTGGCCGACCCTCAGTAATAGTCGTTGGCACTGCCTTTCTCTTTCCTATTTCACTTTCTAGACTCTGGATTCTGTTCCTTCTGGATCACCTCCCAAAGTAAATTATGTGAGCCATGCCACTGTCACAGACTCAGTTTTGCAGGTAAACCACCTTAAGGCCATCCCAGTCACGTGGTCAGTAGCCCGCAGAGAGAACTGTGAGGCTGGGTCTTCGAGAGATTCATGACCACCACCTTTAACCTCAGGATTTAGAAACAGGCCTGAGTTGGAGCCTTGGTTGCACTGCTGGCTTACTAAGTAATCCTAGATCAAACATGGAACTTCTCTGTGACTCAATTTTCTCATCTATAAAATGTGAAAAATAAGAGCATCACTCTCCTAGGATGCTATAAAATAATGGATGTGATAATGAAGTGATGGATATGCATACACTTGGTAGCTAGAATGTCAAGTGTGTGTGAGTGTGTGTGTGTGCATGAATGTGCTATTTTACTAAGCCATCTCCAAGCCATAATTATTCCAACGTACATTATACAATGCTGTGGCCACTAGTTACATGTTGCTATGGAAATTTATGTGAAATAAAATTAAATGGAATTAAAAATTCAATTCTTCAATCATAGTAACCACATCTCAAGTACTCAATAGCCACACATGGCTTGTGGCTACCACAGTGTCCTATTGCACAGATATAGAACATTTCCATCATCACAGATAATTCTATTGAGCAGTGTTGTTCAGTGTTCTTACTGCCATGAAAGATTAGGCAGAGTGGGGAAGATGGCCTGTCTCAAACTCTCTAAGCTGTGTGCGCTAGTCAGCTGTCCAGGACTTTTTCTCCTGGAAGCTTTCCACCCAACTGGGCATCCAGGCCATCTTGATGGTGCACATGTCTGGAGCCAGGATCTCTGGGCCTCCCCTGTCAGAGCTGGTTCAGTTTGTGTGCCACATGGTATTTGGCACATCTCTGAGCAACAGAATGATGCCTTCTCACTTACTGGTTAGAATAATGAAAACTGGGCACTAGCAGAAAAGGAAGCAAGCTCAGCCACATTGCAGAGCCACACATCCTCTTGATAGAACTTTCCACTTGCCCACATGGACCTGCAACCTGCCTGAAAGACACAGCAGACACACTGAAGGCAAGCTACTGGCAGCACAAGGGATTGAAGAGTGGAAGTCCACTAAGCCCTGATGCTCTTCCCTCCTGACCTTTTGGAGGCTGGAATGATTTTCCACTGAGGGTGCTGAGGTGCCCCCATACTTCTCCTGACCCATCCGTAAGCCTGATAGGTGAAGGCAGGACTGTTCCTGGGAGAGATGGGTCAAGGGAGACTGACATGCGCTGCTGGCCCATGAGGTGCCCACTGCTCTCATGTGGGCCTGCATTCCCCCTCTGACACCCCACATGACACCCCAGCAAGTGAGCAGACTTGCTGATTTTCTGCTCTGACTTCCCCACCATCAAAATTTGTCTATGTCTAAGTAATCCATGGTAACAGAAAAATGAGTAAAAATTTTATCTGCATCACATCTAAAGTTAACAAACGTATAACTGAGGTGCTAAAAACCTTAACCCAAAACTTCCATAAGAGGAAAACTATTTGTTGATCTGAAAATAACCAATTACCGTGAGAAATGCCTCTCATTTTAAATCCGCCTCCACCTCCCATTGTACACATACACAGGCACAGAGTGGTGATCATGGAGATAAGGGAAGTCAGATCCTTACAGAGGATAAGGATCTGACTTCCCTTACTACTACAATATTGTAAAGTAATTAGCCCCCAACTAAAATAAATAAATTTATTTAAATAAATAAATAAATAAATAAACTGAAGTATAGATGATAAAAAAAAACATCCTATGATATATCATAATGGAAAAGGATATAGAAAGAATCACTTTGTTGTACAGCAGTAATGGACACAGCATTTTGTAAATCAACTATACTTCAGTAAAAAAATAAACATTTTGGACTGAAGGAAAACAAAAGAGAAAAAAATCAAACATACAGTATAATAAAAATATTGATTGGCACATAAAAATAATAATAAGTAAATATTAAAAAATCAGCCCTCTGTGAGGGTCAAGTGTGTTGAGTCTGGCCTTCACCTGACCTCTAACAGGTGACCCAAATGCCCACACACCTCACACGCAGGAAAAGGGAGACTGAAGCTCTTCTCAGCAAGTGCTCTGAGTTTTCCTACTACATTTTCTCCTTGTCTCTCAGACTGTCACACTTGTGACCCTCGACACCCTCCTGGATGTAGTATATATTCTCCCTCTCTTCAATGTTCTTAGCTCATCTTCCTTCTCAATCCCTGGCTCTGAAAAACTTTCCCATCATAAACTCCCCACCTGACATCCCATGTGATTTGCCAAGGCCTGGAAAGCAAGGCTCACAGTAGAACCCAGAAAAAGGAGTACATCAAGCAAAGACACAATCAAACAGGGGAAAGTGGTGGGTAGATCTAAGAGTCTTTCACACTAAACCAACACCAAAAGTCATGGTATAATATCAAATTAAAAGTTTTGGCTTCAGAGTCATGAGTTCAAATGATGACTTGCTATATGACAGGTGCAGAAGTATTCTAAGCAAGTTACTAACCTTTTCATCGCTACTTCCTCAACTGTAACACATGATTAAATCATTTGCATGCTAGGATGCTTAGAGGATTAAAAACAGGATAAAGTATAAAAAGCATTCAGTATAGTATCTTCTCCATAATTAACAACCAGTTAATGACAGCAGTAATTATACTAGCATTATTACATTATCAATACACCATTATTATTATTAATATACCACCAGGCTCCTCTGCTAATGGAATTTTCCAGACAACAATACTGAAGTGAGTGGCCATCTACTTCTCCAGAGGGTCTTCCCAACCCAGGGGTCAAACCCATGTCTCCTGCATCTCCTGCATTGGCAGGTGGATTCTTTATCATAGTGCCACCTGGGAAACCCTATAGATATACCATTATTACTATTAATATCATTATCATTATTATCCACCTAATTATCAGGACTTATTGAAAACTGTTTAGAGTTAGCAGTCTAAAGAGATGGAAACAAGAAAGCAAGATCTACGCCCCCATATGAATAAAATCTGCCCTCTTGACCCAAAGCCCCCCAGCTGCCAGGCCACAACTGCTACCCAGAGAAATGATTAGACTTAAGTGAGTTTTATTTTGCCACTTTTTTCCCCCGTTCTCCTCTTTACTGCTTCCAGAAATAGATGTTTATTTAATCAGCTAGCCAAGGGAAATTTCCCTTTATAACTCTCATGGAACTGAGGAATATAAAGAATGTGATCATTTACAAAAACAGGTGAAATGGCTCATTTTCCTGTAATTTTCACCACATGCTTAAGGTGATAGTTTCATGAACACAGCAAAGAGGATAAACAGAATGATTCACTATTTTCTCAAACAGATTTTTGCAGTGACGTTTTGCAACAGTATAGAAATTATTTCTTGAGGAAAAAAAAATTCTCATCTTCACACACAAACAAAAGAAAGAAAACCCCTACCAAAAAAAACCCCTGACATTTTTCTTCTCTAGAGGATGTCTTTCTACAAGACCTGCCTTTCACCTTTGCAGTCAGCTCCAGGTGTTAACAGAAAATGCTTTGGTGTCTCTAACTCCTGCAAACCATGAATCATTTCCAATTCCTGCAGAAATGAGAATTAACATCCTGAGTTTATGAGGTTGGCATTCACCTACAAAAACCAGGACTCACTTTGGAATATAAATATTTCTGGATGAAAGTAAGGCTTAGAGAAGAGAATACCAAACTTCTCACATGTTATTTCTCTCCATGTCTCCTCCTCAATCTTTAAACACACACACACACACACACACACACACACACACATACACACACACTTTAAGACCCTTTGTACTGGCTCAAAAAGCTACTGTCATTACAGCAAACAGCAAACACCAAACAAAGTAATTTGCTCCAACAAAGCCCTTCAAATGACTAGCTAGAGCAAATCACAACTATATCTTTTGTCCTTTCATTTTAATAGCCACTGCAGAGGTGTGTAGGGGGCCACAAGTAATTATTTGAGGGGTAAGAGATACTGGAGAGATAAAGCAGGGATCATTCCAAATACAGATTTCACACCACTTCAATGACATCATTGGCCTCCAAATGAAAATGAATCTGCTTTGGCCTTTATGACTAGTTAGCAGGCATCCCATTCTTCATGTGGTGTGGAGGACACCCATATTTTTCCAACTTAGTGAGTGTGGAGGATGCACAGACCATGATAAAGACAAACACTCTCAAAAAATATAACTACCAACCCTGGAATCCTACTGCAGGGACTAATCACAGGGCTGCCCAAGTTTGCTCCCTAATATCATTTAAAATGACAAAATCACTAGCACCTTGCACTGTCTCTTTCACTGACAGCTTAACAAGAAGGCCAGTGGCTAACTGGCCTTGAGGACCCCCCTTGTCTTGCCCCTCAAAGTACTTAGTGATATTTTCAGGGAAGCTTGTGCCTTCCCTCTGGGAGCCAGGCCAATTTTAGCAGAAGGATGGCTGCTGGATAAATCAACATGAGCTCCAGTTTCATCCATCTCAATAGAATCGATTCAAATGTATTCTTTTTAATGGCTGAGTAATATTCCATTGTGTATATGTACCACAGCTTCCTTATCCATTTGTCTGCTGATGGACATCTAGGTTGCTTCCATGTCCTGGCTATTGTAAACAGTGCTGCGATGAACATTGGGGTACACGCGTCTCTTTCAATTCTGCTTTCCTCGGTGTGTATGCCTAGCAGTGGGATTGCTGGGTCATATGGCAGTTCTATTCCCAGTTTTTTAAGGAATCTCCACACTGTTCTCCATAGTGGCTGTACTAGTTTGCATTCCCACCAACAGTGTAAGAGGGTTCCCTTTTCTCCACACCCTCTCCAGCATTTATTGCTTGTAGACTTCTGGATAGCAGCCATTCTGACTGGTGTGAAATGGTACCTCATTGTGGTTTTGATTTGCATTTCTCTAATAATGAGTGATGTTGAGCATCTTTTCATGTGTTTGTTAGCCATCTGTATGTCTTCTTTGGAGAAATGTCTGTTTAGTTCTTTGGCCCACTTTTTGATTGGGTCGTTTATTTTTCTGGAATTCAGCTGCAGGAGTTGCTTGTATATTTTTGAGATTAATTGTTTGTCTGTTGCTTCGTTTGCTATTATTTTCTCCCATTCTGAAGGCTGTCTTTTCACCTTGCTTATAGTTTCCTTTGTTGTGCAAAAGCTTTTAATTTTAATTAGGTCCCATTTGTTTATTTTTGCTTTTATTTCCAATATTCTGGGAGGTGGGTCATGGAGGATCCTGCTGTGATTTATGTCGGAGAGTGTTTTTCCTATGTTTTCCTCTAGGAGTTTTATAGTTTCTGGTCTTACGTTTAGATCTTTAATCCATTTTGAGTTTATTTTTGTGTATGGTGTTAGAAAGTGTTCTAATTTCATTCTTTTACAAGTGGTTGACCAGTTTTCCCAGCACCACTTGTTAAAGAGATTGTCTTTTCTCCATTGTATATTCTTGCCTCCTTTGTCAAAGATAAGGTGTCCATAGGTGCATGGATTTATCTCTGGGCTTTCTATTTTGTTCTATTGATCTATATTTCTATCTTTGTACCAGTACCATACTGTCTTGATGACTGTGGCTTTTTAGTAGAGCCTGAAGTCAGGCAGGTTGATTCCTCCAGTTCCATTCTTCTTTCTCAAGATTGCTTTGGCTATTCGAGGTTTCTTATATTTCCATACAAATTGTGAAATGATTTGTTCTAGTTCTGTGAAAAATACCATTGGTAGCTTGATAAAGATTGCATTGAATCTATAGATTGCTTTGGATAGTATACTCATTTTCACTATATTAATTCTTCCAATCCATGAACACGGTATGTTTCTCCATCTGTTTGTGTCCTCTTTGATTTCTTTCATCAGTGTTTTATAGTTTTATATATATAAGTCTTTTGTTTCTTTAGGTAGATATATTCCTAAGTATTTATTCTTTTTGTTGCAATGGTGAATGGTATTGTTTCCTTAATTTCTCTTTCTGTTTTCTCATTATTGGTGTATAGGAATGCAAGGGATTTCTGTGTGCTAATTTCATATCCTGCAACTTTACTATATTCATTGATTAGCTCTAGTAATTTTCTGGTAGAATCTTTAGGGTTTTCTATGTAGAGGATCATGTCATCTGCAAACAGTGAGAGTTTTACTTCTTCTTTTCCTATCTGTATTCCTTTTATTTCTTTTTCCGCTCTGATTGCTGTGGCCAAAACTTCCAAAACTATGTTGAATAGTAGTGGTGAAAGTGGGCATCCTTGCACTGGAACCCATTATACAGAGTGAAGTAAGCCAGAAAGAAAAACACCAATACAGTATACTAATGCATATATATGGAATTTGAGAGATGGTAACAATAACCCTATATGCGAGACAGAATAAGAGACACAGATGCATAGAACAGTCTCATAGACTCTGAGGGAGAAGGTGAGGGTGGGACCTTCTGGGAGAATAGCACTGAAACATGTATATTACCATATGTGAAACAGAACACCATTCCAGGTTCAATGCATGAGACAAATGCTCAGGGCTGGGGCAATGGGATGACCCAGAGGGATGGGATGGGGAGGGAGGTGGGAGGGGGGTTCAGGATGGGGAACACACGTAAACCCATGGCTGATTCATGTCAATGTATGGCAAAATCCACTACAATATTGTAAAGTAATTAGCCCCCAACTAAAATAAATAAATTTATTAAAAAAAAATCAACATGAGCATATTTATCACATCATCTTGTCAATTACATATTCTCACTATTAATCTCCCCTTGTGTTGAGCAACTAACTCAATCTAAAACCAGGATTGTCATACAAAAGATAGCACACCCAGTTAAATTTTAATCTCAGATAAAACAGATGTTTAGTATAAGTATGCCCCATGTCCTATTTGGGGTATAAAGTGTATGGTAAGTTGCTTCAGTCTTATCCAACTCTTTGCAAACCTACGGACTCTAGCCTACTAGGTTCCCCTGTCCATGGGATTCTCTAGACAAGAATACTGGAATGGGTAGCTGTTCCCTTCACCAGGGGATCTCCTGACCCCTGTAAGAAATCCCATATTTCTTACATCTCCTGCATTGGAAGGTGGATTCCTTACTACTAATGCCACCTGGGAACTTACACTTAACAAATACTTGATTATCAGAAATGCAAACTTAACTGGTTACCCTGTATTTGTACTTGCTAAATTTGGCAGACTAGATTCCTGTTCAAAGATATTCATGCCTCATCTTCAATGTGAGAGTTTAAATTACCCCTCCATCAAAATGTATCTGTCTTAACCACGTAATCTGCTTTGACTTCACGGTGGGTGGAGTGTGATTCTTACCTTGAGTTGGATTTGGCTTTGTAAATTACCTTGGTCAATGAGATGTTAGCGAATATGACATAAGAAAAGGCTTGAACTGGGTTTGTGTAGTTTGGCTTGAATTTTTATACTTTCAGCATTACCATGTACCAGGGATTAGCTCAGACTCCAAAATGAACATGTGTGGAACAGCCCTGAACTCAGGCAGCTTGAAGGAGTGAAGCCCCATCAAGTTCACTACTGGATGCAGAGCTGCTCAGCCAAGCCCAGCCTAGATCAGCCAACTACTACCCAGTTGGCAGTATTGTTTCAGACACTGAATTTGGGGGTGGTTACACAGGAGCAATATAGCATTTGCTCAGTATGACACTACTATTACATAAAACTGGTTTTAAACATATGAAAAAAAAAATCTTTGTTCCCTTAAACTTCTTCTGAAAATAGCCAAAGCTTCCCTTCAGTCTTCACTAACATAGATGTGGTAATCTCACAAAATATTGTGCCAAAGGTCAGAACAAGTAGGTAGGTATTTAAAATCTCACAATTTTAGCTATTTATAAATTTCCGTGTAAAGTGCACTGTGCTAAGCATGGTAGATAATTATAGAGTAAGGAGGGTGTTAAGAGAACTAAGAGGAAAGTTTCCTATCAGGTGGGAAGGTCAGGAAAAAGCTTCTCAGAAGAAAAAGATGTGAGATACTATAATTACACGCCACATTAAGTTACAGAGATCTCTCTCACTCACTTGCATAGATGCCGGCTGCTCTAACTATGTCACAGAAATTCTTTTGTAGTTTCTGAGCTATGGTCATTTAGAGAATGACAGCAACAGCTCTCACTCATCCCACTGTACATAGTTATATTTTTCCAGCACAAATATAAATGGGGGGTATGGAGAAAAGGAAAGGAGAGAGAAAAAGCCACAAAAGCCTGTCGGAAACTCTATAAATCAATCCGACTGAAGCTGTCATTTTCAAGAAAGCTGAATTAACTTTTTATGTTTGGCTTGGTTTTGGGTGGCATGAAACCCATTTTTTGCATACAAAAGATGTGAACTTTTCAATTTTCAATTTATATTGTCTTTGATAAAGCTACATGCTGGTTTTTATCTACCAAAGAAAAGAATCATTGATAAATGTTTTAGTCAAACTCTATTTATACAGCTACTGTCATTTTAAGCAGGGCTTCAGCTTTCATTCCAGACACCAGAACTGCATTTCAAGATGTGAACTGAGATGTGTGAAATCCAAACATGTAGAAATTCAAGCACCCTGGTGGCTCAAACTGTAAAGAATCTGCCTGCAATGTGGGAAACCTGGTTTTGATCCCAGGGTTGGGAAGATGCTCTGGATAAGAGAATGCCAACCAACTCCAGTATTCTTGCCTGGAGAATTCCATGGATGGAGGAGCCTGGCTGGCTACAGTCCACAAGGTCACAAAAAGTCGGACACAACAGAGTGACTAACAAGCACTAACAACATCAACTAATGTCTTAGTGCAGACAGAATATCAAAAAAAGAGAGAAAGGAATGAAAAGAGGGAGGGAGGGAACCTAGATAGCATATTTAAAAGCAGAGACATTACTTTGCCAACAAAGGCCCGTCTACTCAAGGCTATGGTTTTTCCAGTAGTCATGCATGGATGTGAGAGTTGGACTGTGAAGAAAGCTGAACACTGAAGAATTGATGCTTTTGAAGTGTGGTGTTGGAGAAGACACTTGAGAATCCCTTGGACTGCAAGAAGATCCAACCAGTCCATCCTAAAGGAGATCAGTCCTGGATGTTCATTGGAAGGACTGATGTTGAAGCTGAAACTCCAATACTTGGGCCACCTCATGCGAAGAGTTGACTCACTGGAAAAGACCCTGATGCTGGGAAGGATTGGGGGCAGGAGGAGAAGCGGACGACAGAGGATGAGATGGTTGGATGGCATCACCGACTCGACGGACATGGGTTTGGGTAAACTCCGGGAGTTGGTGATGGACAGGGAGGCCTGGCGTGCTGCGATTCATGGGGTCGCAAAGAGTCAGACACGACTGAGCGACTGAACTGAACTGAACAGAAAAATCAGCCAATAAACATTTGTTGAAAACCTATGTACATTTGATTCTGGACATTTAAACCTAAATAAAATGTTTCCTGCCCTGAAGGAGTTCACAGTTCCATGTAGGAAACACACAGGCATATGGGAAATTCAGACACAGAAACTGGCTAAAAACAGAGAAATTATATTGTAAGAGTAATAGGTTGTGGATACATAGAAGACAGAGTGCTATAAAACTTTACAGAAGGGTTTTACAGAGAACATTCAATCAGGCGCAACACTGGGATCTTATGGGAAAACAGTTGGTGACCTAGCTAACAACATTACACCTTTCCTTCCTAACAGAACTCTCCTCTGTTCAGGTATCAAGCAGATTTCTGAGAAGACAGCTCTAGACCAAGTTGGTGGTGGTGGTGTTCAGCTGCTCAGTCATGTCTGACTCTTTGCAACCCCATGGACTGCAGCACGCTAGCCTTCCCTGTCCTTCACCATCTCCCAGAGCTTGCTCAAACTCATGTCCATTAAGTTGGTGATGCCATCCAACCATCTCGTCCTCTGTTGTCCCCTTCTCCTCCTGCCTTCTATATTTCCCAGCATTAGGGTCTTTTCTAATCAGCTCGTCGCATCAGGTGACCAAAGTACTAGACCAAGGGAATGAGTCAAACTTGTTCTGACCAGTCAGGGTCATCCCATTCCCTTTGCCTGTGATGGTTTAGGAGTAACCGTGTAACCCATTTCTATCCAATAAGCCCTAAGAGGAAATGTGTTGAGCACTGGGAAAATTTCTACTTAATTAATAAAAAAGAAGAAGGCTGAAGAGAAAATAGCCCTTGATCTACCACTTCTGTCTTTCTACATCAGCATATCATCTTGTCTATATAACATCATGAATCTTTTCCTTCCTAACAGAACCTAACATGGTGGTTGTAGCCATGGCAACTCACATAACCACAAAAGAAAACATCACCAGCCCTCTGAGGTTGGCAGAGGGAAGAGATAAGGACAATAATCACCAAGTCACAGAGCCAATCCTGGAACCACCATCTCCAGACTTTCAGTTAAGCAAGACGATAAATTCCCATATCATTTAAGCCACTCTGCCAGTATCCTGTTGCTTGTAGCTGAAAAATTCAAACTCAGTGCAGAGATGAATGAGACCCTATCACTGACATCATGGACTCACAGTATGGTCAAGAAGCTTACAGTTTAGGGACATTCTAGTCTGGGTCTTGAAGTATGAGTAGGAGCTTATCAGATAGACTGATAATGGGATGAGGTATGATAATCCAGGGAGAAGCACAGAGCAGGAAAGATAATTAGATGGCAGACCACTTAGGGCTCAGGCCACACTAGGTATTCAGGCTTTATCTTCCAAGTAATAAAAGGCCAAGATTTAAGCAGAGGTTGACAGAACTTACTCTGCCTATAGCATAAAAGCTGGATGGGAAAGAAGGGAGGTCAGGGGAAAAAAACAGTTAGTAAGCTGCCCAGAGAGGGTGAATGTAACATTGCCCTCAAACAGGCCTTTTTGCTTTGCCTTGAGGTAAAGCTTAACTTTTTACACAGTTTAATCCAACTTCCTCTGACTTGGCCTGTCACTTTTCCTATATTCAGTGATCCTCAACTGATATTAAGCAGTATTTATCATTTAAGTTCTCTCAGAATGTAGTTTACTTGGCTTTAGCATCAACAATCACTCTGGGAAATGTGCCCTGCTTGGCAAGGATGAATGAAATTAAAATAATGAAAATCAACCAAAAAACAAAAAGTAGGAGCAATTCAAGGCATACTCTGTTTCTCCAGAGAAGCAAGGAGGCTTGGCAAGAAGGACACAGAACAGGGACACAAAATCCAGAGACTCTGCTGCTTATGACCTATGCAACTTGGATGAGCCACTGATGTCTCTCATTATCAGATACCCTACCTGTGTTACTTAAAGGTTAGATAGGATAATCCTGCAGCACTTGAAAATTTCAAATTCTGTGATTCTAATATTCATGAAAGCCTCCTCTAGGTCAAGTACTGTACTAACTTGTTTACATATTTTATTTCATTTGATCTTACTAGCAAACCTACGTCCTCAGATGAGAAAACTGATGATCTATCACAATATGAAGTAGCAGAACCAAGATCAGAACCCAGGCCCAACTGACCTCAAAACCAGTGTCTGTGTTTTTAATAATTTTTCCCATGATATTCTAAACATACATGATTAGTGTAGAAATTCTGGAAACACAATCATCATAAAGAATCATATGTGTTCTCTTAAATATGCACTGAGAATTGTGAGATCATGCTGGTCTTTATTTTCCTCCTTACATCTACACATAAGAACTTTGTATACTTTCTTTACTGTATATGAACATTCTTTCATAGTGACATCTAATACTTCATACAGCTTTGTACCATGCTCTTTTTACTAAATATCCTTCTGAGCATTTGCTGTTATTAAAACTCTTCATAAATATTTTGTGACTGTGTCACATTTTTGAAACTACTCCTCTATTATTAGATGTTTAGGATAGATTTTCATGTTTTTTTTTTAATATAAATAAGACCTTGTCAAATACATTTTAGATTGATTTTAGAAAAATGATTTGCAAATTGTATAAAATATTTTCCATGGTCCTGTTATACATTATCAATAGGCTTTGCCATTAAGAAGAGTTTAAGAAACTCACTCTCACAAGCACTCTATCAAAGTGTTTACTGCATGCAATTCTCCTGACTTGATTTTTAAGTCTTTAACCATTACAGTCAAAAGTCCCTTTTGTTTTCTATTATCTCTGACTCTTAAAGAGGTCGACCATGTTTTCTGTGTTTACTAGATATTTTGAGTTCCTCTGTGATGAATGGGCTATCCAATTTTCTGTTAAAATCTCAGCATTTCACTTGTCAGTGGCATGGGCTCCTTATATATCAGCATTTTCAACCTATTGTCTGTCATGTATGTC
The DNA here is from genome assembly GCA_024291935.2 of Okapia johnstoni. Lineage (NCBI taxonomy): Eukaryota > Metazoa > Chordata > Mammalia > Artiodactyla > Giraffidae > Okapia > Okapia johnstoni. The sequence goes on from CM044319.1 coordinate 36,189,504, forward strand.
AGTTGATGCCTTTTGCAAAAACCCAATATAAGAATTTCTCACTCTGTTTTTCCCACTGGTTCTACAGAACATAAATGTAATGATGTAAACCAGAGAAACAGGAGGCTGTGGCCTGAAAAACTGACACAAAAGATGTTTTAAAAATTAATCTGTCAAGGTCACTCCATTGGTTTGCACCATGGTGATCAGACACTGTCATGCAGGTGATTAAGCTTGAACATTAAGGATTCCAGGAATCTCCTATGAGTACATCTCCTTGGCCCTGAGACAACCACATTTCATGTGGGAGCTGATGACTCCAAGCAGTTTGCCAGCAAAAGGTTGACCACCTTCACAGCAGGGCCCTGACTAACTGGGTTACTGCCTTCTGCCCCTATAGACTGGCCACAGCAGATATGATGACAGGTACTTCTCTCCATTCCATTTATACAATGAAGTTCATTGACTTGCTCTGACTCTCCTGTTTCTGTGAGCCTTAACCTTTCCCTTAATATCAGTGAGATATGACCTGAATGCCATTCATTTTTTCATCCACTCATTCAAATATTTATCGAACATTTGCTAGGCACTGTGATTGGCAATGGAGATGAAATGGTAAGCAAAAACAAATACAATCCCTAACCTCATGAATTCTAGTGAGAAGAAATGAGATTAACCACATAATCACACAAGTAAAGATGGCTGGAGCACAGTATTCTGGTGAAGCATAAAAGACATCGTTGAAGAGGTAAACTGGAGTGGGCCAAAGAGAGCCTTGAACAAAAAGAAGCTACTGACTGTGGTAACTACATCTGGGCTTTGGAAAGGTCACTCTGGCTGTTGGATGGGAGGAAATGTGGGGGTAGAGGAAATTAACATTTAGAAGGCAGCAGAACATTTGGAGCCTGATGCTGTGGTCCTGGAGAAGTGATGGAGTACCTTGTACTGGGGTAGACCTAAAGATGGAGTTTCTTCATTTGCTCTTTGCTTCCTTCTACTGATCTACTTTGTGGAACCAGGTTCCTAACATCAAAATAGTACCACCAAGTAGGGAAAATGCACTCAGGGGGAGGATAGGGACCTCCTATAAATACTCTTTAGGCTGTTACCTGAAGGACAAAACTGAATCTCAAGTGCCCTTTTCCCAGAGTGAACCTGGTGTTAAGAAGCCAGCTAGTCAGTATAGTAAGCCAGTGAATTCCCGTCCCGTGTGGTGTTTTCTGACATCAAATACATCATTTCAACACCAAACAGTTCTACAATTCTCTGACTCCAACCAGGTGTCCTGTAATTCAGTTCCGATGGTTAACTACCTAGAGTTAGCACAGACCCCTCAGGTTGAGGGTTCCGTCCCATCAGACTTGCCTCGTGCCAGATACTACATCCAAGTCCCAGATTCCCAGGTTACTTGCACTTCTGACCAACTTGGATACAAATTCAGGGATCTTCCCCATCCTCCCTCACATTTTGTAATTTGCCAGAACAAGTATAAGGTGCTATCCTTATTATTACAGTTTATTATAAAGGCTGCAAGGGAAAGTCAGATGAAGAGGTACATAGTCTGAGGTCTAGAAGGATCCTAAACATAGGAGCTTCCATCCGCATAGAGTAGGCATGCACCATCCTCCTGATAAGTGAATATGTTCACCAACATGGAGGATCCCCAAACTCTGGTATTTAGGGGCTTTCATGGAAGTTTCATTCTGTAGGTACAATTGACTAAAACCAAGGTTAATGGTAACGAAACTCCCCTCACCCTCTCTGGGCTTAGAAGAAAGTAGGAACTGAAGGAAGGTTCTGACCCTCTGATCACCTAGTTGGTTTTTCTGGTGACCAACCCTCATCCTGGAACTATTTTAGCTCACTTTTCACTTGAATCATCTTGTTGACCTACAAGACATTCTTATCCAGGAAATTCCAAGGCTTTTAGGAGCTCTGTGCCAGGAACCAGGGACAAAGACCAAGTACTTATTTTTTCTACTACCACACACTTCTTTTCCCAGTACATTTTAGCCCCTTTTCATTTGTAAGGCAAAACATTAAAAGCAAGTCTTTCTTCCAGACAGAAAAGTAACATCACATTGGGAATTCATACAATCATTCTAAAATCTATTTGGGGTCTTTTAAAAATACATTAATTAATTTTAAAAGAGGTCATTGTTGATTGCCTACTATATGCCAGATACTGTTCCAGGAGCCAAGAATATAATGATGGCTAAGATGGACAAGATTTACATGCTGAGAGAACTTACACACTACTGGGAAGATAGACCCATGAACAGTGGACAAATACATTTCTAATCTCAGGGAGTGGTTAGTGCTGTGAAGAACATAGCTAGAACAACTGGATATAAAAGAATAGTGGAAAACTATTTCAGATAAAGGAGAGGTCAGAGGAAACCCTTCTGAAAAGGGGTGGACATTTGGCTGAGCCCTAAACCTTGAGAGGAAGGAAGCTACACAACGACTTTGGAGAAAGAGTATTAAAAAAAAGAGGAAGAGCAAGTGTAAGAGATTTTGTTTGTCAAGTTGTGGTTATACCTAAAACAGATCGCCCGCAAATCTCAACGATGTAACACTATAAAAGTGTATTTCTCTCCAAGACTAAAGTACAATATGCCCCTCAAGGGAAGGGGAGGACATGCCCGGCCCTACAAGATCGCTGAGGCACAGACTCCTTCCCAAGTGTGGCTGCACCATCTGTTAAGGCCTCATCCTCCTCTGCATTTAAGTCATAGTTGGAGAAACACATCACAAGGTTGCATGTGGATGGTTTTATGGACCAGAACCAGAAAGGACCATTTCAATCCACATTTTATTGCTTGCAACTCAGACACCTACCTGAGAGGAGATGAGGAAATGTGTGTGTCCAGAAACAAAAGGGAAATGATTTAGTCAACAACCAGCCAGTGTTTGTCACAGGCCCCAGGATGGCAACAATGTTGTGTTTGCACAGTCATGAAAAGAGGATGGATTTTCTTCTAATTGGCAATAAATTAGTCACTTAATTGTGTCTGACTCATTGTGACTCCATGGACAGTAGCCTGCCAGGCTCCTCTGTCCATGGAATTCTCCAGGCAAGAATATTGGAGTGGGTAGCCTTTCCCTTCTCCAGAGGATCTTCCCAATCCAGGAACTGGACCCCTGCCTCCTGTATTTCAGGCAGATTCTTTACCATCTGAGCAACCCAGGAAGCCCCAATAAGGTACTGACTACATACGATTTCCATTTGGAAATCTGTATACTTTGACTGCTGTGTAGAGAATAGATTGAAAAGGGGGTAAAGAATGGAAGCAAGAGAATTGCTGAAGAAGTGTTTGCACTAGTTCCAGGGAAAGTGCTGTATGAAGGCTTTGGCAGCAGAGACAGTGAAGTGTCAAACTCAGAACACTGACAAAACTTGCTTATAGGTTGGATGTAGGATTTGAAGGAAAGATGATGTGTAATTTCCTCAGATGGGAGATTCGAGGAGAGAAGCAATTTCTGTGGAGTAGAAACATCCAGAGTCCATGTTGGCCATGGCAGATGTGAAGAGTGGAGGGGAAAGAGCTGAGGTTCCAGGAGAGATGTGAGTATGTGAGTTGGGAGCTGTGGAGAGAAGCCAGTACATTTAGGAATCCCAGAGTTAAAGATTTAATTTAACACCACGGAACTGAATGCGAGAATTGTGTCAGGACAGTAGGCAGAGTCTGTGGGGTAAAGAAGGTCCGATGCTGATGGATTTGGGGAAAGAAGTATGTTGCTGTTGTTCAGTCACTCAGTCGTGTCTGACTCTTTGTGACCTCAAGGACTGCAGCATGCCAGGCCTCCCTGTCTTTCATCATCTCCCGGAATCTGCTCTAACTCATGTCCATTGAGTCGGTGATGCCATCCAATCATTTCATCCTCTGTCGTCCCCTTCTCTTCCTCCCTTCAATCTTTCCCAGCATCAGAGTCTTTTCCAATGAGTCAGCTCTTTGCATCAGGTGGCCAAAGTATTGGAGCTTTAGCTTCAGCATCAGTCCTTCCAATATGAATATTCAGGATTGATTTCCTTTAGGATTTCCTGGTTGATCTCCTTACTGTCCGAGGGACTCTCAAGAGTCTTCTCCAGACCACTGTTAGAAGGCATCAATTCTTTAGCGCTTGGCCTGTTTTATTGTCCAGCTCTCAGATCTGTACATGGCTACTATAAAAACCATAGCTTTGACTATACAGACTTTTGTTGGGAAAGTAATGTCTCTGCTTTTTAATACGCTGTCTAGCTTTTCTTCCAAGGAGCAAGAGTCTTTTAATTTCATGGCTGTAGTCACTGTCTACAGTGATTTTGGAGCCCACGAAAATAAAGTCTGTGATTGTTTCCATTGTTTCCCCATCTATTTGCCATGAAGTGATGGGACCAAATGCCATGATCTTCATTTTCTGAATGTTGAGTTTTAAGCCAGCTTTTTCACTCTCCTCTTTCACTGTCATCAAGAGGCTCTTTAATTCCTCTTCACTTTCTACCATAAGGGTGGTGTCATTTGCATATATGAAGTTATTGCTATTTTCCTTGGCAACCTTGATTCCAGCTTGTGCTTCATCCAGCCCAGCATTTTGCATGATGTACTCTGCATATAAGTTAAATAAGCAGGGTGACAATATACAGCCCTGACGTACTCCTTTCCCAATTTCAAACCAGTCTTTTGTTCCATATTGCAACCAATATGGCAACCATTATTTCCAATGAGAGGCTTGTAGAAATGGGGCAGGAGGTATATGTAGAGACAAGTGTTAAAAGCATACATTAAGCAAAGAGTCTGCACCAGGGAAGTGTGGCAGACTGTCTGGCAGAGTCCGGTGTCCATGAGACGTGTGTCAATGAAGTGAGACCAGCCTGCCCTATTTGGAGATGTTCTCCCCAGCCCTCAGCTGCTTTGTGCTCAGTCAGTAAAGAACCTGACTGCAATGCAGGAGATCTGAGTTTGATCCCTGGGTCAGAAAGATTCCCTGGAGAAGGAAATCGTAACCCACTCCAGTATTCTTGCCTGGAGAATCCTATGGAAAGAGGAGACTGTCAGGCTACTGTCCATGAGGTCGCAAGATTTGGACACTAGGCTGGGGTTTAATCAGATGAGTTTACTTGGGGCAGCGGGCAAAGAGGGATGGGTGCTGTGTAATTAGGAATTTGGCCTCATCAAAAGAGAGGTCCACTCTTTGTTTTGACATCTGGGATGTAATCTCCAAGCCCTTGCAATTTCTTCCATAATAGGAATGTCTTTTGTTATTCCTGGTGGGCCCCTCAGAAGACACCGACGAGCTTATGGAAAGAAGATAGCTCAAGGTGGGAATGGTCACATCTGATAGAATTGAACAGGAGACTGGCTACTGCAGAAACACCAAATGTGTGTTTAGAAAGCAGGGGCTTTGGGTCACATGTTATCAGTTGACCTTGAGGCAGTGTTTAACCATCTGGGTAATCAATCAGTCAATTCTATATAATGAAGCGCCAATAAAAACCCTCAACTCCAAAGTTCGGATGAGCTTCCTGAGCTGGCTATACTCCTGAGTATTGTCACATCATCAACACCAGAGGGTGATTTGCCCTGAGAACAATGAAAGCACTGTGTTTGTAACCTATCCAGACTCTGCCCAATGATTCTCTTCCTCTAGCTGATTTTAATTATAATGTCCTTATCATAAACATAAATATGAACATAAGAGCTTTCAGTGGGTTTCTCTAGCAAATTATCAAACCTGAGGATGGTTTCAGAAACCTCTGTTATGGGTTGAATTGCGTCCCCTCAAATTCGTATGTCAAAGTCCCAACTCTCAGGACCTCAGAATGTGACCTTGTTTGGAAATTGGATCATTGAAGATGTAATTAGTGAAGCTAAGGTAAAGTCATACTGGAGTAGTGTGCATGCTCACTCAATCAGCCATGTCCATCTCTTTATGACCCTATGGACTGTAGCCCACCAGACTCTTCTGTCCATGGGATTTTCCAGGCAAGAATACTGGAGTGGGTTGTCATTTACTACTCCAGGGGATCTTCTTGACCCAGGGGTTGACCCCATGTCTCTTGTGTTACTTGAATTGGCAGGTGGATTCTTCACCACTGTGCCCCCTGGGAAGCCCATTCTGGAGTAGGATGGGCCTCTAATTCAGTATGACTGGTGTTCTTATAATGAGGGGAAATTTGGACACAGACACAAACATAGGCAGAACATCATATGAAGATGAAGGCAAAGACTGGAGTGATGCTTCTGCAAGCCAAGGAATGTCAAAGATTGTTCAAAGATTGTCAAAGATTGTTCCCCTCATTATAAGAACACCAGCAAAACACTAGAACCTAGGATAGAGGTATGGAACAGATTCTCCCTCACCACCCTTACAAAGCATCAATCTTCCCAACACCTCAGTCTTGGACTTCTACCTTGCAGAACTGTGAGACAATAAATACATGGTGTTTAAGCCACCCAGTCTGTGGTATTTTGTTACAACAGTTCTAAGAAACATCTTCAAATTGGTGACAGAAGTTTTGGGAATACTTGGAAGTCTGGAGCATGAGGCTTGTAATCTCACAATTTGGCTGACTCCAGGGAGGTGCCTAGGCTAGATACATAAGGATGTAATGACATACGGAAAGACGGATGGTGAGAAAGTAGTAAGGACAGTAGACTGATGGTTAAAGAATTACCGTACTTGGGATATTCAAAGAGTGAGATGGAAAAGTAGGATTGATGTCAGAAGATGATCTCATAATCCCAATCTTACAATAAAGATTTTGGAGGTGATGCAGTTATTGGCAATTACAAAGTATAACATGAGAGCAGGGGAAAGCAGCTGAAGGGGAGGAGAAGAAATCACCAGAGATAAGGAAGTAAAGGAATCAAGAGGACCAGTGTTGACTGTGATCATCTGCATAGATGCTGAAACTCCCAATGATGATGACAGAAGAGAAGAGAAGAAAAGAGAGGCTAGGCATCACATTCTTCAATGAGTAAGAGGGAACAACTCAGGGGTCTACAGGTGAAATCTAAAAGAAAGGGTACTGGGTCTGATGACACAGGCTTTAGTGGAACCCAAGCAATGATTGAAGCAGAAGTAAAAATGGCTTGAAAGTGTCAAAGAGGGGGGATCAAAAATGACACCCACCCACCTCCAAGTCTTAGGTACAAGAGAGGACCTGACTTGTACTGAATTCTGAATTCACTGAACTTAGCATTTACCCTGTAGGTTAGGGAAAACCAAAGTGGTATTTTCAAAAAGTCCCTGACTGTCCTAAGTGTAAAAGTTATATAAGGACTCCAAATATCCAAGACATGAAAAAGAAAAAACAGCACATAATATGCAGCTAGAAAGTTGAGCTTGGATTTGAACTCTGTTCTCCGTGGCTCCACATATATAATAAATAACCCCTTTACAAACAGACACCTCTGCTGCTCTTTTTTGAGAAGAATTATACTTCCTCATATCACTGAAATCAGGATTTGGTCAATAAGATATGATCAGTATTAATGTGCATCACTTCTCTGCATAAGTCTTAGGTTCAGTGTGTGATCATGGTGTTCGAAAAGAGAACACCTTCTGCCATAAAACCAACAATGTTCTAGAGAAAGGTGGCTCCATCAGTACAGGCCCAAGAGAAGGAATATCTGGAGCAGAGACTTAGCCAATTGAAAACAACAAGTAGCATAACCCTGGTAGCTCAGCTGGTAAAGAATCTGCCTGCAATGCAGGAGACCCACGTTCAATTCCTGGGTCAGGAAGATCCCCTGGAGAAGGGATAGGCTACCCACTTCAGTATTCTTGGGCTTCCCTGGTAGCTCAGTTGGTAAAGAATTTGCCTGCAATGCAGGAGACTGGGGTTCGAGCCCTGGGTTTGGAAGATCCCCTGGAGGAGAGCATGGCAATTCCAGTATTGTTGCCTGGAGAATCCCCATGGACAGTGGAGCCTGGTGGGCTACAGTCATGGGGTTGCAAACAGTCGGACACAACTGAGTGACTAAACACATAAAAAAGCAGCATAAATGCAAAAATAAAATAAATGTTGATTGCTGAAAACCACAGAAACTGGAGCCACTGTTACTGCTTCAGAACCTTGCCTATCCTGATACAGGAAGGAATCAAGGATAACCCGATGTTCCAAGCTTGGGTATCTAAGTAGGTGGAAGCACCACTCACTAACCCAGTAAAAACAGAGGGAGGAAGCACTTTTGCCCAGAATTCTGCGTCCAGTCTGGGCTTCCTGATAACAATTTCCAACTTTTTGAACATGGCTTAGTCATTCTGTGAATGAGCTTTGCAGCAGTAACTCTCCACACTGGAAGCAACCCTCAAATGGTACTCCTGACATTGCTACTCCAGCATCAGTCTCCTTCCAGTTTTACTAGGGACGCGGGGACTGGGGACAGGATGGTAGGGACATCTGTACACACCCAGAGGTCACAGGAAAATGTCTTACTGCTCTGCAGAAAAATTTTCACAGTGTTAACACAACAAAAAGGGACTTTCTAACAGCTAGACAATATAATAAGAACATTCCCATGACTGGAACAAGTCATTTTAAGACATCCATTGTTTAGACTGCAAGTTCCTGACAACTTTGTCTGTTTCTATTACACTATACTAGTTTATTCCTGCTCAAACAGCCATAAAATAATGTGAACAGAACAAAATCTCATTTCACCTAGGGTTATATCCTCCTTTTTCAGTTTTTCGCAGAAACCGTTTTATTGTACCCTCCAGGCAAGAGTTTACTGAGATAACAGCCCAGAAAGTAGAAGCCTCGAGTTTTTGTAACACCACCCCACAGCCTTCCCTGAGTGTGACTGATAGTGGCTTCTTCACTAAACTTGTCTCCAGGAGACAGGGAGGAGGCACCTTGTAGTCACTAGTCTATTTGTTCGGTCTTTGCTCCTGTCAGCCTTTCTTTATTTTCTTTCTTTATCAAATGCCTGCTGGAGGAGTTGAACATCCAAGCATAATGTGCAGTTGCGAACACTAAGTTGTCCCTCTCTCTTACAAATGGAGCTGCCACGCAGACACTGCAGCAGGAGGCTGAGGGGAGGGACCGGCTCTCACAGGGTTCATCAGAGACTCTGCAGGAGTTAAGCCCCGAGACAAGCTCTGTTTAGACTTTACTGTCACTGCCCTGTTCGACAGTAATGGTCCTCTAAGTGGCCAGTCTCCTGTCTCACCTCATCCAATCGATCCATCATCCACTGTGCAGCAAATGAGATCTTTCTAAAAATTCAAATCAGATCACATCCCTGTCCTACTTGGAATGTTTCTGCAGACCTTCAGGAGGGAGAAAGTACCCATTCTTTAGCACTTACACCTCAAAGTCACTCACCATCTCTCCCAAGCTACTCTTCTGGATTTTTCCTTCCACATGCTGCTCTCTTTGCATAGACTTTTAAGTATTTTCTACCTGGAAAATTATTATTATTACTATTATTTTACACACAAGATCTTAATTCTTTGACCAGGGATCAAACCTGTGCCCCCTTCAGTAGGAGCAAGAAGCCTTAATCACTGAGCCACCAGAGAAATCCTTGGAAAACACTCTCTTCGCATCTTTCAAATCCAAACCCTTCTCTGGAAGCTACCCCTGCATGCCACATTCCACCCCACACCATATTTCATCCCAGCCTCAGTGGGTAAAGGGCTGCCTCATCATGGCTCTATTACTGCACCACAGTTACAGTCTCACTCCTTCTTATTTTGATTCAATTTTTATAGTCACAAGAAAAAAGAACCATTTTATTCTAGCATGAATGTAGTGTACAATATATAAATAGGCTTCATTTCTGTTTCCAAGTGATTAAAGAGTGTGAAGTGGGCTCCCCCAATGGCTCAGTAGGTAAAGAATCTGCCTGCAATGCAGGAGACACAGGAGATGCTAGTTTGATCCCTGGGTTGGGAAGATGCCCTAGAGGAGGAAATGGCAACCCATTCCAGTATTCTTGCCGGGAAAATCCAATGCACAGAGGAGCCTGGCTACAGTCCAAAGGGTCCCAAAGAGTCGGACACAACTTAGTGCGTGCACACATACACACAGTGTGAAGTGCTAGGAATCAAAGGTAAGAAAGGTCTAGTCCTTGTTGTAAAGGGGCAGTCAGAGCTGTAGGGCAAACAAACACATTCAAAAATAATTGTTTTATGTAAAAATAAAACTATGTCACAAGAGATCCATATATCTTTCTTAAAGGAAAAAGGTGAATGAACCAACAAACACAATTAGGAGGAATTATGACCTCATTACTGGATTTGTTTGGAGACTAAAAATGGTTTAAGGAGATGCCTATGGGTGCCAAGATGACAAAGGATGGACCTGTGATGGTTAATTTTATGCGGCAATTTGTACCAGAGTGTCAAGATATTTGATCAAGCATTATTCTAGGTGTTTCTTTTGCAGTGTTTTTGGATGAGATTAACATTTAAATTGGTAGACTGAGTAAAGCGGATTGCCTTTTTTATTTGGGTGGGCCTCATCCAATCAGTTGAAGGCATAAATACAGCAAAAAGATTGACTCTCCCTCAAGGAAGAGAGAATTCTTTCCTGTCTCTGAACTACGATGTTGTTTTTTTTTTCCTTGGATTTGTACTCAAACGGAAACACTGGCTCTTCCTGAGTCTCAAGCATGCCAGCCTTCCGACCCAAATTACACCATCATTCTCCTGGTCCTCAGGTCTTTGGATTCAGACTAGAACTAAAGCATCAGCTCTCTTGCATATCCAAGTTTTCTGACTCACCCTGAAGATTGTGGGATTTGTCCTTTTCCATAACTGCATGAACAAGTTCCTTATAATAAATCTTTTCATCAAGGGATTTATGTATGCATATATGTATGTATGTGTTAGTTGGTTGGTTTTATTATTGGTTCTGTTTCTTTGCAGAACCTTGACTAATACATCCTCTTATAGTGATGATAATAAAGATACTATTGCTTAATCAGGGCTTGGGCTCTTTAGCCAGGTGGTATGCATGCAAATCCCAGCCCTATCATTGATCAGCTTTGTGACTTTGGACAAGCTATTTCACTATTCCAAACCATGAGATCCTCATCTGTAAACTGGGGATAATAGTGGTGCCTACTTCATAGGACTGTTAGGAGGATAAGATTGAATAAGTGAATATACAAGGGGAGCATAGCACACGGAGAAGGCAATGGCACCCCACTCCAGTACTCTTGCTTGGAAAATCCCATGGATGGAGGAGCCTAGTGGGCTGCAGTCCATGGGGTCGCTAAGAGTCGGACACGACTGAGCAACTTCTTTTTCACTTTTCCCTTTCATGCACTGGAGAAGGAAATGGCAACCCACTCCAGTATTCTTGCCTGGAGAATCCCAGGGACGGGGGAGCCTGGTGGGCTCCTGTCTATGGGGTCGCACAGAGTTGGACACGACTAAAGCGACTTAGCAGCAGCAGCAGTAGCAGCAGCATAGCACAATGTAGGGACATACTAAGCCTGCAATAAACAATAGTGCAGGAGATACTGACCCTGGTGGCTCAGACAGTAAAACGTCTGCCTACAATGCAGGAGACCCAGGTTCAATCCCTGGGTTGGGAAGATCCCCTGGAAAAGGAAATGGCAACCCACTTCAGTATTCTTGCCTGGAGAATCCCATGGACAGAGAAACCTCATGGGCTACAGTCCATGGGGTTGCAAAGAGTCAGACATGACTGAGCGACTTCACTTACTTACTTACTTACTTCTCAGTTCAGTTCACTCAGTCATGTCCAACTCTTTGCGACCTCATGAACCACAGCATGCCAGGCCTCCCTGTTCATCACCAACTCCCTGAGTCCACCCAAACCCATGTCCATCAAGTCGGCGATGCCATCCAGCCATCTCACCCTCTGTCGTCCCCTTCTCCTCCTGCCCTCAATCTTTCCCAGCATCAGGGTCTTTTCCAATGAGTCAGCTCTTCGCATCAGATAGCCAAAGTATTGGAGTTTCAGCTTCAACATTAGTCCTTCCAAAGAACACCCAGGACTGATTTCCTTTAGGATGGACTGGTTGGATCTCCTTGCAGTCCAAGGGACTCTCAAGAGTCTTCTCCAACACCACAGTTCAAAAGCATCAATTCTTCAGTGCTCAGCTTTCTTTATAGTCTAACTCTCACATCCATACATGACCACTGGAAAAACCATAGCCCTGACTAGACGGACCTTTGTTGGCAAAGTAAAGTCTCTGCTTTTTAATATGCTTTTTAATAATACTTACTTCCAGGCATCAGCATTTATTGTTAACCCACTAAAATGGTCACTATGCTATCTGTTTTACACACACGGCACAATAAGAGAAGCCATTACAATGAGAAGCCCGTTCAATTCAGTTCAGTTCAGTCGCTCAGTCATGTCCGACTTTTTGCAACCCCATGAATTGCAGCACGCCAGGCCTCTCTGTCCATCACCAACTCCTGGAGTCTACCCAAACCCATGGCCATAGAGTCAGTGATGCCATCCAACCATCTCATCCTCTGTCATCCCCTTCTCCTCTTGCCCCCAATCCTACCCAGCATTTGGGTCTTTTCCAATGAGTCAACTCTTCGCATGAGGTGGCCAAAGTATTGGAGTTTCAGCTTTAACATCAGTCTTTCCAATGAACACCCAGGATTGATCTCCTTTAGGATGGATTGATTGGATCTCCTTGCTGTCCAAGGGACTCTCAAGAGTCTTCTCCAACAGCACAGTTCAAAAGCATCAATTCTTCAGTGCTCGGCTTTCTTCACCATCCAAATCTCACATCCATACATGACCACTGGAAAAACCATAGCCTTAACTAGATGGACTTTTGTTGGCAAAGTAATGTCTCTGCTTTTAAATATGCTATCTAGGTTGGCCATAACCCTCCTTCCAAGGAGTAAGCATCTTTTAATTTCATGGCTGCAATTACCATCAGCAGTGATTTTGGAGCCCAAAGAAATAAAGTCTGACACTGTTTCCACTGTTTCCCCATCTATTTCCCATGAAGTGATGGGACCAGATGCCATGATCTTCGTTTTCTGAACGTTGAGCTTCAAGCCAACTTTCTCACTCGCTTCTTTCACTTTCATCAAGAGGCTCTTTAGTTCTTCTTCACTTTCTGCCATAAGGGTGCTGTCTTCTGCATATCTGAGGTTATTGATATTTCTCCCGGCAATCTTGATTCCAGCTTGTGCTTCTTCCAGCCCAGCGTTTCTCATGATGTACTCTGCATATAAGTTAAATAAGCAGGGTGACAATATACAATCTTGACATACTCCTTTTCCTATTTGGAACCAGTCTGTTGTTCCATGTCCAGTTCTAACTGTTGCTTCCTGACCTGCATACAGGTTTCTCAAGAAACCCGTACACTGCAACAAAGAGTAGCCCTCACTCTCTGCAACTAGAGAAAAGTCCATACAGTGAAGACACAGCACAGCCAATAAGTAAATAAAGTTACTAAGAACAGTGTGGCTTTGAAATCGGATATACTACCTATGGGACCCTGGGCATTTAAGTCTCACTTTCTTCACAACTGAATTGATATTATAGGGTTATGTTTGGAAAAACATGAGATATAAAAAGCTTAGCTTAGTGCTAAATGCATATTCAGCACTCCACAAATGTGTTAGAAAATGCTATTGCTAAAGATATTATTAATAATAATAACTATTAAAAGGATAAGATCCAAGTGGCATTGAAATTGAGCCCTGAGCCACATTCTGGCTGACTCAAACCTAAGTGTCTAACACTGCTCTCTCCTCTGCCATCAGACTACCTCTACCAGCCCTGCAGCAGAGGCTGAGGATGTGGGGCAATAAGAAAGTGATTCATGGGGAGGGAATAACTGGGAGTTTGGGGTCAGCAGATGCGAACTCTTACATATAGAACGGATGGACAATAAGGTCCTACTGTATAGCACAGGGAACTATATTCAGTATCCTGGGATAAACCATAATAGGAAAGAATACAGAAAGAATGTACATATGTGTAGAACTGAGTTATTAATATTTTTCTATACAGCAGAACTTAATGTAACAATGTAAATCAACTATACTTCAATTGAAAAAAGAGAGAGTAAATCAGAAACCCCACCCTAAACAAGCATGCTGATCTCTGTCTCTCCCCCTCACAGAGCTCTCACTTATCAAGATTCAACACCTCTTCCCTTGGTCCTGGTCCATTTTTCACAATTTTACTTTCCAGTAGAAGTCAGTATTGATGTTTCTTAACATGTTCCAATTACATTTTGTATGTGAAAATAAAAAGACAAGTAAAAAAATGCCCTGCCAATGATATCCTTCACTGTTTGTTTACATTCAATGCACCTAAATCTTTTCTCCAGAAAGGGAAAAAAGCAAAAGCCTATCTCCAAGCAGGCACCTCTGGGCCCGGACAACACACAGCATAGGGTCTTGACTCAGAAGTGGTGTCTTCAACCTGGGGGATCCCTTCCCTGGGAGTCCCCTGAGGGAACAAGGGGTGAGCTGGGCTCTCTAGAAACCTCCAAAGAAACTGGGTAGGATGACACATGCATGGTGGGGACACACAGTTCCCCATCCTTGTCGTCAATAAGAGTTTGCAAAGGGCTTTCCACGGATGTACTATTAAGGGCTTCTCTCCTCACACAGTATGTCCTTGACCTTATGGCTTCAGAACACTAGCTCTGAGCTAATTTTATATATTAGCAATGATGGGTTTTGGCTAAGATGCAAACTTGTCACCTGTGCTGGTCCTCTGACAGCGTACACTTGGGTGAGACAGCTCGGGTGCAATGTCATCAACCAAAGCGGAGCTCCAGGTTTCAAAGAGCAGGCCTGGGACCTCGGCCTTACCAGCCCAGCACCCCCACCCCACAGGTGCTGCGAGGGCCATTTTGTGACACTGGTTTCTCAGCTCTTTTCTCTCTCAACTGCCCATGCCTCTCACTCTTCCTGGACCCTCCTATCTCCCTTCCCTGAGGCCATTTGCAAGAGCACTCTCTAGAAGGCTGGTCTCCTCAGCCTATAAGGGAGCCAGTTCTGTCACTGAGCCAAGAAGCCAAGATCATGGTCTTTAAACATAATTTGCTTTTTCCACTATCATACTCCCTAAAGGATTTAAAAAAAAAAAAAGTTTTTGTTATCTTCTCATAAGGTTTTAAGTTTACATCTAAAATGTTTATCATATGCTTAAAAGTTAGAGTATGTGAATCCCAGCTTGTGTATTGCATGCTTTAAATATATTTTCTTTAAAACCTTGGAGCTGCAGATTTAGTTCCTTTAATTCACAGAAGATGTCTGCCATATAACATAACAGGCAAAGGGGTCTTCACTGTCAAGCCAGTTAGCCAAGTCAAGTTTGTATTCAGGAAGAATGTGTGCTTCATTTTTTAAAATTCAACACAATGTGTTAGGAAGTGTCCCTGTGACAAACACCCCATTTATGAATTCTAAGTTTAAGATAGTTGAGATAGATGGATAGCCGAGATACATGGATAGATGATATAGATGGATCAAGCAATGGCTAGACAGGTAGAGAGCTGGGTGGAAGGAAGGGAGGAAGAGGAGGAGGGAGGGATGGAGGGAGGGAGACTGATGGATGGATAGATTAGACAGATGGATTAGACAGACACACGTGTGTCTGGCCATGATTCTGAAACCAGCTCCCTTCAAGATTCTCTCTCAGGAGCTATACATTCCCAAATTACTCTTTTTAGTGCTAAAGAGATGTTTATGCCTTGCAGAAAAGAACAATAGTAAAATTGAGTATAAGATATGGTTTATTTTGAAGAGGGGACAAAGGTTCTTATAAAAGGGAGGGTTGAGTTCTCAGGCAGACCAATTTTAAGAACAAGGCCAGATGGAGGCTAAGTATCTGGAAAATCATTCCCCTGCAGCCCAGACACCCGGGTTCAAAGATCTACATCCTTCTGTCAGTCTAGGTCCTGTGTGACTACAATGGGCAAGGTGCAGAAACAACCTGTAGTGGGCATGGAGCAGAAATGAGAAGTCAATATTTCTGATGTATAAGTCTCTGAGACTTTGGAGATGTTTTTTACGGCAGAATAACCCAGTCTATCCTGGCTAATACATACATAATAAAGCTAATGTTGGGTCCCAACCTATGTCTTTGTCTTTATTTCAGTTGATGTGAAACTCAACTGTTAGAGGAAGATGATTTATGGCCCAATATTCTCTATCCATTCGAATCTGACTCACTCTTTAAGGGCTCAGATTTTCTGTATTTGCCTTAATATCTTCCTTTGCTCTCCCATCTTAAAATTTTTCTTTTTTCTCCTCTAAACAAAGGCATTTTACTGGAAGATGCAATGCAAATGCCTCTAGGAGCCAGACAGGCAGCCTATGTGAGTAATTGGGAAAACTGGAGACCTGTCTACCCTAAGGGCATCCCAATTTAATTAAAACAAGGAAAAGGAGAAAAAAGCACTACATCAGACAAACAGCTATAGCTCTGGTCTGCCAGGTTGTGACCTTGGTTGAATTCATAAGAAATTCAGTTCTTTCAACTGGTATTTTAAATGACTCTTTGAGCTTCTACTTTGTCTTGCTCAACAGTAATGAATACAAAGTGTTTAACTTCTATAAAGAGTTTGCTGCTTATCTCTCCAGCCAGAGGGTAAGTTCCCTGCGGGCAAGGATTAGTTTGCCTCAAAAATATGTTGATATAGATTCTGATACAGTGCTTTCATTAATCTTTTCGATGTAATTAGCTTTGAGGTCTTACATGGGAAGGGAAGGTACATTATAAATTATAATTAGCATAACATAGCATAGCACAATATGTTTGATTAGTATACCTTTGCCAGCAGGTCATTATTCCTCCTTGGAGTCCCCAGGTCATTGGAGAGTGATGGTCAGTGTCAGAAATGCCATGATCATCCATAAATGTTACTGCCCCCACCTCTGGATGAATTAGGATGGAGGGTGAGTCAAGCAGGCTGAAAAGACTCTGGTCGCTCAGACAGTAAAGAATCGGCCTGCAATGCAGGAGATCCGGATTCTATCCCTGCATTGGGAAGATCTGGAGAAGGAAATGGCAACTCACTCTAGTCTTCTTGCCTGGAGAATTCCATGGGCAGAGGAGCCTGGTAGGCTACAGTCAATGAAGTCACAAAGAGTCGGACATTACTGAGCTACAAACACTTTCACTTTCTGGTTGACATGAGCTCTATGACAGTAACTTCTCTAAAAAGACTCTGGGCTCCAGAGACTTATGGCCTGTGTCTCCATCTGACTTAGGAGCAGATGACAATGACACTCTTCTTTAGAAATAAAGAAACTACTGTCAGTTCTTATGAACTTACTCCAGTTGCTATTCCGCCCTTACCAGGACCCTTTTGCCCTATGGAGGTCTGGGGAGTTGACCTAGATCTCAGCACTTGGACCTGTTTAATTTTGTTTACCTTTAACCAGTTAAATTCACTAATTTTAATGTTTTAACAATTTCTGTTGGTATACAATGTACCCATCACTGCTAAACAGTGTTTTCCAAACATCAATCAAGCCTACCCATGGCCTCCAAAAGCATCACAAGGGCAGTTTTCTCTCAGGGGTATGTCTGTCCTCAATGAGATGTTTCCAGAATTGTTCCACAACTTTATTATTTCAAAAAGTTTTTTTTTTTTTTTAATTCAGCAGAGAATAACAAATTGCTTTGGCCTTGAGAAAAAAGTACTACATGGTATCATTAGATCCTTGAGGTAGGCTCCATTCATGGAATGTCTGGTTGCCATGCCTTCTATAATACCTCATTCACTCTTTTATTGTTGCTCAGTCACCCAGTCATGTCCAACTCTTTGTGACCCCATGGACTGCAGCACACCAGGCCTCCCTGTCTCTCACCATATCCCAAAGTTTGCCCAAGTTCACATCCATTGCATCAGTGATGCCATCCAGCCATCTTATCCTCCAACACGCTCTTCTCCTTCTGCACTCATCTTTCCCAGCATCAAGGATTTTTCTAATGAGTCTTTCCATTCACTCTTATCTGGGAGCTAAAGCCCTCTGCCCCATCCACAGGTCCAAAATATACACCTTCTCAAAGCAACTTGATGCATCTGCACGGTCTTCATCATCACACCCTCCCTCTATTGGCAAATGAGTATAACCATGGACCAGGGCTTTGAAACCAGAGACCCAGGGAGACCTAACTTACTGATCCCTGAAATAGACTCACATCCCATTCTTGCTGATGTGCTGGGTTGTTTCTGGGCACTCAACCTGTAAATGTGGCTCTTGTTCTCCTGATTCAGCCTGCAGTCCTGACCTCTCCTTTTTCCAGAATCACTATCTGGGTCCAGGAATCTTCTTACCCATCTCTGGCTTCAGCTACTGTTTGTAGGAATCTTCTTACCCATTTCTAACTCTAGCTACTGTTTGTAATGTCTGCTCCCTCCACTCCTAAGTAATTTTTCAGGACTTAAAAAAAAAATTTGGAGTATAGTTGATTTAGAGTGTTGTGCTAGTTTCTACTGTAGAGCAAAGTGAATTAGTTATACGTAAACATACATCCCCTCTTTTTAAAATTTCCTTCCCATTTAGGTCACCAAAGAACACTGAGTAGAGTTTCCTGTGCTATACAATAGTTTCTCATTACCTGTCTATTTTATACATAGTAGTGTGTATCTATAAATCCTAATTTCCCAATTCACCCTCCCTTGTTGTCCATAAATTTGTTCTCTACATCTGCATATCTATTTCTGCTTTGCAGATAAGTTCATCTGTACAATTTTCGTAGATTCCTGATACAAGTGATATTATACAGTATTTGTTTTCCTCTTTCTGACTGACTTCACTCTGTATGACAGTCTCTACATCTACCATGTCAGGACTTATTTTAGAACTACCAATTTTGTAGCAGGAGTCAATCTCTCACTCCCAAGACAGTGATATTCTTATTTCTCTCCGGGCCTCCCTGCTGTTGCAGGTGCTACTCCTCCTGCTTGGAGCATGCACTGGGGCCTGATCCACCACCTCTGAGATGTGTCTGTG
This sequence comes from Okapia johnstoni, assembly GCA_024291935.2. NCBI lineage: Eukaryota > Metazoa > Chordata > Mammalia > Artiodactyla > Giraffidae > Okapia > Okapia johnstoni. Next base: position 36,208,410 of record CM044319.1, read on the forward strand.
TTGTTGGCGATAGAGGATGGGGTAGTAGGTCAAGGCTCTAGAAAGTCTTCCTGGACCACTTCTCCCCATGCCCTCTGTGCTCCCAATCCACTAAGTTCTTCCTCAGCCTCACCCCTGGCTTTCCTTGGAAGAGTAGAGGAATAAGGATTGGGGCAACTCTTTCCGTAACTGGTAAACATACACCAGACTCTCCAAGACACCCAGATATCTTGCCATTGTCATGGGATTTAATTCTACCCAAGAACCTGTGTGCTAAATACATGTTGTAATACAGACAAGGGGTATAATGGTATATAGAAGGTGGTTCTTGCCATAAAGGAATTCATAATCTGATGGGTAAGGCAAACTGTTTATTAGTAGTTATTAACAAATGTAATTTATATTTAGCATGATGTTTTCAATAAGAGATTTTAAAAAAGGTGATTATCTGGCAGAAATACCAGGGAAAGCTTTACAAGGGAGAATGGGCTCTGAAGCATGAATAGGGGTTTTCTGTGTGAAAAGGCAAGAATGTATTGGCAGAATAATGTCATGTAACAAAGGCAGAGAGGTCTGGAATTCTACAATGAGTTCAGTGAGCTGCAGGAAGACTGAAAGTTCAGGACAAGGCTGAATTAAAACCTCAGGTTGCCTCACTGTTGGAGCACACACATTTGAACATACATGTAGATGTCTGACTTCCATTGTCCTTGGGCCTCATGGGGATGTGGGAGGGGTCATCCACCATATTAAGATTCCTGGGTTGCTTCTAAAACATGTTTGAGAACTTGTTGTTCTGCTTACATTGCTAGGCCCTTGGATGAGTGACCATCCCTGGAAAAAGGACTCCAGTACCAGGCTAAACTAAGGGAGAGTGTCTGAGAAGGACCGAATGAGTGAGGTCTTCTGATGCAGTTAATATGAGAGAAATAACTGGCCAGGTGATTATTTAGCCATAAACCCCTGGTGTGGGTTTGAGCCACCTTTCTGGACAGGAATGGCTCCAGATCTTCTTAGATTGAGTTTTCTGTGTGAGCGGGCTATGTACACTGCACTAAAAGCTTTATTTTGACCATTTTCTTTAGCTGTTGCATTGCTGCTAAAAGATATGTGCATTGTACATCACTTGGAGCCCATAATCACAGAGCATTGCAATGTAAGCAAAGAATAAGTGGTATACCATTATCTTCCTGGTGACAGATGAACATGAGATTTGTACACAATAGCAGAGCCTACAAAATGACCCTGTGATGGGGACTAAATCATACATATATATGTATGTGTATTCAAACACACACTCATAGGTGGGGGGCACCTGAATACATGCTCACATTTCCCACTGGATAGAATTATTTTTATTATCACTTTTACCAGGTACTAAAAAGATTTTATGCCTGAAATTGACAGCAAAAGCAAATCCACATTCATCACTATTTCCCTTTTTCAAATGGACTAGAGTTTAATAAATAAAGGAGAGTGAAAATTGTTTCTTCCAATCCAGGATTTAATATTTTATACTCTGAATCACTTGATTCAGTTGTTTTTAAAGTTTCTATCTGTAATTCAGCCACCTTCTGGATAGTGAACCTTTCCTTAGTACAGTTACAAAATGCATACTATATTTCTAATGAATTGCCTCTTATTCTTGTCAGCCATTGAACTCAATCTCTACCTCATAAGGTTTTCCTAGAATTGGGTGGGTTGTTATTGGATCACAGAATTGGGCTTTCAAAGGAATTGGGTAGATGGAAGGTACTATCAGCTTATTTTTCATGAAGTGGCAAAATAATAAAGGAAAATCTCACCAAGTAACAAAGAATATTTCAAAGAAGAAGAAAGAATGAACTCAGCCTTGCAAAACATCTAAAATTATGCCTGTTTTAATATTGGGAAAAAAAAACAACACCAGTTTCCTGGTTACCTACCCTTTTCTTCTAGTTTTGCCCTCCCTCTACCTTCTCTTACTTCAGAGGCTGGGTGAGTACAATCAGCTACCTATTTATGATTACCGTAAGTACCTATTCTGATTTTTAAACATGAACTCAAAATGCAAGAGGAATTGGAAGAGGCTAAATCTATTTGAGGTTACTGGTTTGATTTTAGTCACATCTACCTGAACTTTTTAACTTTTGGGAGTTCTGGGTCATATCACACAAATAGGCCATTTCTGGGAACAGCTCAGTTCAGTCGCTCAGTCATGTCTGACTCTTTGTGACCCCATGGACTGCAGCACTCTAGGCTTCCCTGTCCATCACCAACTCCCAGAGTGTACTCAAACTTAACGTCCATTGAGTCAGTGGTGCCATCCAACCATCTCATCCTCTGTCATCCCCTTCTCCTCCTGCCTTCAATCTTTCTCAGAATCAGGGTCTTTTCCAGTGACACAGCTTTTTGCATCAGGTGGCCAAAGTATTGGAGTTTCAGCTTTAGCATCAGTCCTTCCAATGAATATTCAGGACTGATTTCCTTTAGGAGTGACTAGTTTGATCTCCTTGGTGTCCAAGGGACTCTCAAGAGTCTTCTCCAACACCACAGTTCAAAGCATCAATTCTTTGGCGCTCAGTTTTCTTTATGGTCCAACTCTCACTTCCATACATGACTACTGGAAAAATCAAAGCTTTGACTAAATGGACCTTTGTTGACAAAGTAATATCTCTGCTTTTTAATATGCTGTCTAGGTTTGTCATAGCTTTTCTTCCAAAGAGCAAGCATCTTTTAATTTCATGGCTGCAGTCACCATCTGCAGTTATTTTGGAGCCCAAGAAAATAAAGTCTGTCACTGTTTCCACTGTTTCCCCATCTATTTGCCATAAAGTGATGGGGTTGGATGCCATGATCTTTGTTTTTTGAATGTTGCTCCTTGAAAAGGAAAAATTGGCTACCAATTAAGTAGGTTGATAACTGGGACTCCATATAAGCATAACCAACCAAGCAACTAACAAGCAGTTAGACCAACCAGAAACTGCTATAAAAGTCCCCAGAATAAAAATTTTAAAAAAAGCTTCTTCCAGGTCCAGTTGTCTTCCAGAAGGTTCTGAAACACCACCTGCTTCATGCATGTGCTGAGGGCCCATGTGGACTCTGAATCTTACTGTCTTCCATTTTGGGTTTGTACCAACCAGACCTAGATCTGTGGTTCCTAAATGTCAGGGTACTTTTGATGAATTCCCAAACTGAACATCTGAACCAGGAAAGACAAGTGGGTTTCATTCACACGCTAACTAGTGAGTAGGGTTAAGAGAAACAAAAAGGGTGTTTTAGGACTTTTCTTTCTGGCAGGAAGGGGGACTAGGAACTCTGACAAAAATAAATAGCCTATTTCAAAAGAGCTGGAAGCTGGATAAATTGAGTTAAAAACATTGCTGCACTCACAAAAATAGAAATCCCCAAGGGCAAAAACAAACACAAGTAACAGCAAAGTGGAGGCGAATGAAGTAAGCGTAGCAAACAATCAAATGTCTTTACCAAGAACCCAGCAATTTGGAACTAGTGGCTGGCCATGCAGGAAATTGGAGATGAGGATTGCCCAAGTTTGAACACAGCTTAATTCAAGGACCTGAGATGTTCTCACCAACAAACACACACAAAGGCCTGAGCTGCAAAAGAGAAGAGTAAGCCGGGAAAAAATACTCTGCTTGCAGCAATGGGAGGCGAGAAGGAAGTCTGCCCATCTATGCCACAGTTTTAGAAATTACAATGAAAATCACACTTCTTCTCTGTGTACCTATCCTACATGGATATGGATATTGAGTTTATATTATCTTCAAAGCATTAAAGAGGATAAAGTGGTTAGTACCCCTTGGTCTTTGTTGAAAGCCAACACAAACCCTCTCTGGAGGAAAGCAGAGCAACCTTGACCTCCCAGGAAACTCAGATTAAATTCAGTAAATAGAAATTCACAATAAAAAAAAGAGCAAACACATCACGAAACAGGCTGCTATGAGTAAGAATCAATAAAACAAACGAATGAACAAATAAGCAAGATATATGATCCCCACAGAACCATAATTTAGGCTTACCACATAAAAATAGAAAAATGGTGTACAAAATTGTTTAAAGGATAAAAATGTTACAGAAAAAATAAGCAAGGACAAAAAAGATTACTCAAAACAGCCAGAAAGATATGGAGGAAGAACCTAATAAAACTTAAGAAAATAAAACATATGCATTTAAATTAAAAATAGATGGGTTAAACAGCTGGTTACATACAGATAAACAGAAAATTATAAACCTAGAAGAATTATACTGAATGTACCCACAGAGACAAGGGGATGGAAAGTACGAAAAGGATGTCAGGAAACGTACAGTGTGAATGATGAGATATGATGTGGGTGTCTAATCAGGGTCCCTCAAGGAGAAAAAAGAACAAGAAGGCATGAGAAAGGAAAAGGGAAGACCGATCTCCTTGGGGAACCCAGACTCAATACACGTATACCAAATATTGGCCAACCAAATCTGCTGCTGCTAAGTCACTTTAGTCGTGTCCGACTCTGTGTACCCCATAGATGGCAGCCCACCAGGCTCCTCTGTCCCTGGGATTCTCCAGGCAAGAACACTGGAGTGGGTTGCCATTTCCTTCTCCAACCAAATCTAGACAAAGTTAAAAATACAAAATACATTGAGACCAAGTCAGGCATCTCATAAATTTGACTTAGCATTAGAAAATGTTCATCCATATTAACTCAATAAAATTTGCTACACTAATACAATAAAACGGAAATGATGTCTGGTTATTTCAATAGATGAAGGAAGATTAAAATTCAGTGTTTTTAATACAAATTCTTAGAAACTTAGAAATAAAGGGAATTACCCATATTTAATAAAAGACCGCTATAAAGAAGCTATAGTGAACATCATTCTTCAGGTTCAAAATTTAGAAACATTTCTTTTAAAAGTAAAAACCAAGTCAAGGTTACCCTATATCACTGTTTCTATCTCACGTTGTATTGAAAGTCCTAGCCAGTTTAGTAAGACAAGGAAAAAATATAATGAAGGATCAAAAAGAAGAAAAATTAATCTTCATTTTTTGTGAATCACAAGATTTTCTAAATATAGAACACCCCAAGAAAGTAAAACAATTTTTATAGATAATAAGAGTATGGTAAGGTTATGGCATATAAGTTCACTATGTAAAAATCGTGTTTCTATACAACACCAAATAAGTAAAAGAATATAATTTTTTTAAAAAAGACTTGCCATGGCAACCAAATATAAAGTTAGTTAGAATAAATGTAACAAAATTTGAGAACTTTATTGAGTGGCATTTAAAAAGAGCAAAATGGAAAATTTCAGCATAATCATAAATAGGTAGACTAATTATCATAAATGTATCAGTTCTTTCCACTGATTTGATAAAGTTTAATTCAAATCCACATATTTAGTGTATGTATGCATCTGTGAAGATGATTCAAAAACTTTATACTGATGATCAAGGTCAAAACAATCATCATACAAGAATTAAATAGGGTACTTTTAGTTTCTATTAGGCCCATGATTTCACTAGCTGGCTTATTTCTCATGTAAGAGTGCAACATGGATGGATTTGCTGATCTTATCAGCTGGCAGTCTTTCATGTGGTCCTTTGGACTCAAAGTCACCCACAGTTAGCTGGCCAATGATAAGGGAGTACAGAAAGAAATTATTTTTAAACTCTTAATTCCATCAGTGAGACATTACCTGACTTGGAAATATCTAATTGCAAAAGATTCTGGGAACTGAAGTCCAGCACCACAACCAGAGAAAAGTGGAATTAGGTTTGGGAACAGCTAACTACTCTCTACTTCAACCATCTAAAGGAAAAGAAGGTAGGAGAATTTACCCTACTGGATTTCATGACAATACAAAGACTCTCCTATCTTTCATCATGTATATCTACACTTATCGAGAGAGAGAAGCAGGGGCCGTGTGCAAACTGATCAATTAAACAATTTTCAAGATTCAGAAACAGAATCACAAATATATCTAAAACTGATATATATATGATAGAAGGAATATTTCATGTAAGTAGGGAAAGGGCAATAAATAATCTCATATCTGGTTATAATACACAAAACATTAAAATTGTAGCCTATATTACACCATATAAAGAAACAAATTCAGTGTGAGCCAATTCAATGTGATAAGAAAAACTGTAAGTTTTAGAAGATGATATGGAGGAATATCTTTTTGTTTACAGAGAAGGAAAAATGTCTTAACACAAAACACCACAAACCAAAGGGAAGATACTGACAAGTCTGGATAGATTCAATTTAGGATTTCCATTTGTTAGGACACAACAGAACTGTGGTGACCTAAATGGGAAGGAAGTCCAAAAGGGAGGGGATAATATATATGACTGATTCATTTCACTATACAGCAGAAACTAACCAACATTTTAAAGCGACAATACTCCAATGAAAATTAATTTCAAACGATTTAGAAAGATACAATAGAAAGAAAAATATAAGCCATAAACCAGAAGAAAGCTGTTAATGAATATATTCAGAACATAAAAAAGAGCTCATACATTAGTAAAAATAAGACAAACATGCTGAAGGAAAAAGGGGTAAAGGATATAAACCGATATACCATTTCATAGCCACCAAATTGGCAGAAAATTTTAAATCAAAAATTACTAAGAATTGGCAAGAATGTGAAGTAATAAGAACTGTTATTACTGCTTGAGAGTATAATCACTTTGAGTCAAAGTTCACTGTAAAGCTGAAGAGGTACCAATCCTACATCCCAGCCCATTTTACTTCTAGGCATGCACTTGAGAGAATCTTTCATATCTGTGCCCCAGGGCACAAATTCCAGCTCTTCGCAGCAGCATTGCATATAATTGCAAAAACCTGGAAACAAACTAAAAGTTCACTGACAAGAGGGTAAAAGAATAAACTGTGCTTTATTCATTCAATGGAATGTTTTATAGCAGTGAAAACGAACGAAATACACTCATACGCATGACTATGGATGAATCTCAGAGACATAATGTTGAGTGAAAGCATTAGGGGTTACTTTAACATAAGTAAAGATGCACAAGAAATTTTTGCGGTTTTAACTGCTTGGCTCTGATTTGCTATCTGTGTGACCTTGAGGAAGTTAAGAGCTCTGAGCCTCAATTTCTTCATCTGCAAATCAGAAATTACATTACCTACCTCAAAGGGTTGTTGAAAGGATTAAACAAAATGATATATTTTAAGAACCTAGCTGTTTGAGTCAGAAATTGTCTGTTTGAACATAGTAGAAAATGGCTCAGACTTAAGCAAAACATAAAAAAAGTGAATTTAAGTATCAGTGATTTTGTGCATGCTCAGTCACTCAGTCATGTCTGACTCTTTCCCACCCTATGGATTATAGCCTACCAGGCTCCTCTGTCCATGGAATTTTTCAGGCAAGAAAACTGGAGTGGGTTGCCATTTCTTCCTGCAGGGGACCTTCACAACCCAGGGATTGAACCTGCATCTCTTGCATCTCCTGCATTGGCAGGCAGATTCTTTACCACTAGTGTCACTTGGAAAGCCCATATTAGTGACTTCACTTAACCCCAAAAGCTGTACATGCATCTGGGGCTTCCCTGAGACTAAAACCAGCAACCGGAGCACTTTCAGGAAACAAGGTGGTGCTTCAAAGACTTTCTTGGTCTCTTTGTGGATGCACAGGCACCCACCTCTGCCTCTCTCTGATCTTGAACCCTCATCCAATGCTTCTTCCCTCAGATGTGAAAAATACTCCCTCCCCCATACATGTCAAAGTCAGAGTCAAAATGTTAGCTGTTCAGACGTGTCCGACTCTCTGCAACACCCCCCCCCCCAAATGGCTTCAAGTTCAAGAATAAACACTGACTATACATTCACACAGTCACAACTTCAGGTTCCCAGAGGAAATTCAGATTAGGTCAGGTGTCCATCCTTGGTCCTGCCAGCTATGACCAAGGGTACAGGACCATGAATTACAGACATGGTTGCTCTAGTATCCATGTAGAACCTGGCACTGCTCAGGTGCTCGATCAATGAATTTTATAGTTATTACTGCCCCAAATGCCAGGATAAATAAATACCATCCCTTCATCCTATAACCTTGCCTTCTCATACACATGAGATTTATTTCCCAAAGATAATTACAGAAAAACCCAGGGAAATGGGTTGTTTATCATGTTTTGTAGTACATTATTGAATTCCCAAGAGTTATTCTTTAGGATATAAGCAGAAGAGTGGAATTGTTCAAATGAATTGCAAACCTAAGTTCCTCCAAAGCTTCTTAAACCACAAGACCCTTAGCAAACTGAAGAGTTGATGGGAGGTGACTGTCTCACCAGGATTCCAGAAAAGACCAGACACTCAGTGAGGGGCCATTGATGTGACATGTCCTTGAACTCTTTGTTGGAAGGTTTAATTTGATAAACTACTTATCCACAGGAGCACACTGTGGAGAAAAATCTTTATAGATGCTGCTGGGCATCTATAACAGGAGTGGATAAACTCAGCAGGTAAGAAATGTATTGTGAGTTAAATGTTTTGGGATCTTCCTTGGAGCAATCAAAGCCTGTGATCACATGTCACCTGTTCAAGGACACATCACTCACTCAACCCAAATATCAGTGTCAGAAGTCAGGGCACCATTTCCAAGGCTCATGTAGTTGGCATTTCTCCGACGTTAACACCAAAGAGCTGCATCTTCACAGGCAGACATGGGATGTATCACAGGTCAATGTGTTAAGAAAAAAAAAGTATAGATTTTAAAAATTTAAACACTTTTTTAAGGTTTAAATCTTGACTCTACCACTTACAAGCTGTGTGATAGTGATGCATTATTTAATCTCTTGAAGTCTTGATTTCTTCATTTATGATATGGAGAGCATAGAACTCCTCCTTGGAAGGGTAGTTATAGGGATTAAACAAACGGATGGACACTTAGTTCCTGAGTCCACAGCCCAACAAAAATTACTTAAATATCTTTAGTAGACTGGAAGATAATACAAATAAGTAAAACAGTGTAGATTTGAGGCCATAAAAATTGATAAAAATTGTGGCAAATTGGCACTGAAATTCAATTTTTAAAAATGGGTTTTGAGAACAAAATCTCATTCCATCATCGTTTGTGATCTGTGCCCTGGCATTCAACAAGTGTTTACTGCCTTCCCCCTTCTCTCTTCTGTACTATGCTGACAATGTGTGTGTGTTTTTGGTGTGGGTTTTTTTTCCATCTATACCAATGATTCTTAACAGGGTGAGTTTCGAAAACTTATGGCATTTTTGATGCTACTGGCATTTATGAGAGGAGAAATTAAGGGCAGCAGTTCATATAATGAAGGTGAAATCTTGCTTGAAATTATCTGAGCCTAGAATTGAATTCTATTTTTTATGGAGACACAAGAATTTCTGCACCATTTTTGGCTACATTGCATTTTTAGGAACACAGCTATCAGGGAAATTGAAGGGAGAATGTATTTTGTTTTATTTGAAACTTTACCTGAAGTCTTTTGCTATGGACTGAATTATGTCTCCCCAAACCTCTGGGAAGTGCAGTTATTAAGTTTAGTTGAGGTCATGTTGGTGGAGTCCTCCCAGTGGAATCAGTGTCCTTATAAGAAAAGACCAGAATATGTTTTCTGGAGAGAGAATATGTTGTCTCTCTCCACTATGTGAAGATATAGCAAGAAGGCCGCTGCCTGCAAGCCAGAAAGGGAGACTTTACCATTATCCAACTAAGCTGACACCCAGATTTCTGACTTTCAGTCTCCAGAATTGTGAGAGATATCTGTTGTTTAAGCCACCTAGTCTATGGCATTTTGTAACAGTGGCCCAAGCAGGCTAAAATATCCTTCATTGTTTCAGAGAGTGAATGAAGAATACATGTTTTTATTCAACTTGTTCTATAAATTTCAAAGCAATCTCAAACAAATCCCAGCAAATTATTTTGTGGATACAGGAAAACCAATTCTAAAGTTTATAGGGAGGGGCAAAAAATCCAGAATAGCTAATACACTATGAATAGGAAGAATTAAGTTGAAGGACTGATGCTATACAACTTCAAGACTTATAATAAAACTACAGTAAAGGATAGTGTATTGGTGAAAGAATAGACACATAGATCAATGGAACTAAACAGAGAGTCCAGAAATAGATCCCCCATAAAGCCAACTGATCTTTGACAAAGAAGCAAAACCAAAACAATGGAGTAGAGATAATCCCTTCAACAAATGGTACTAGAACAACTGGACACCCACACGCAAAACAAAAGAATTGAGATTCATACTTCATACCCTTCATAAAAACTAACTCAAAATAGATTATAGAACTAAACATAAATTGCAAAACTATAAAACTCCTAGAAGATAACATAGGAGAAAACCTAGATGACCTTAGAAATGATAATGACTTTTTAGATATAACAAAGGAATGAGTCATGAAATAATTGACAAGCTGGACTTCATTAAAATTTTAAAAACTGCTTTGAAAAACAATGTCAAAAGAATTAGAAGAAAAGCCACATACTAGGAGAAAAAAATTCCAAAAGACACATCTGATAAAGGACTGTGATCCAAAATATACAAAGAACTCTTAAAACTCAACAATAACAATCTAGTTAAAAATGGACTGATGACCATAACAGATCAGTTCAGTTCAGTTGCTCAGTCGTATCCAACTCTATGCAACTCCATGAACCGCAGCATGCCAGGCTTCCCTGTCCATCACCAACTCCCGGAGTTTACCCAAACTCATGTCCATTGAGTCAGCAATGCCATCCAACCATCTCATCCTCTGTCATCCCCTTCTCCCACCTTCAGTCTTTCCCAGCATCAGGATCTTTTCAAATGAGTCAGTTCTTCGCATCAGGTGGCCAAAGAATTGGAATTTCACCTTCAGCATCAGTCCTTCCAATGAATATTCAGGACTGATTTCCTATAGGATGGACTGGTTGGATCTTCCTGCAGTCCAAGGGACTCTCAAGAGTCTTCTCCAACACCACAGTTCAAAAGCATCAATTCTTCGGTGCTCAGCTTTCTTTATATTCCAACTTTCACATCCATACATGACTACTGGAAAAACCATAGCCTTGACTAGACAGATCTTTGTTGACAAAGTAATGTCTCTACTTTTTAATATGCTGTCTAGGTTGGTCATAACTTTCCTTCCAAGGAGTAAGGATCTTTAATTTCATGGCTGCAATCACCATCTGCAGTGATTTTGGAGCCCCAAAAAATAAAGTCAGCCACTGTTTCCACTGTTTCCCCATCTATCTGACATGAAGTGATGGGACTGGATCCCATGATCTTAGTTTTCTGAATGTTGAGTTTTAAGCTAACTTTTTCACTCTCCTCTTTCACTTTCATCAAGAGGCTCTTTAGGTATTCTTCACTTTCTGCCATAAGGGTGGTGTCATCTTCATATCTGAGGTTATTGATATTTCTCCAGGCAATCTTGATTCCAGTTTGTGCTCCTTCCAGCCCAGCGTTTCTCATGATGTACTCTGCATATAAGTTAAATAAGCAGGGTGACAATATACAGCCTTGACGTACTCCTTTTCCTATTTGGAACCAGTCTGTTGTTCCATGTCCAGTTCTAACTATAACAGATACCTTACCAAATAAGATACATAGGTGGCAACCAAGCATATGAAAAGGTTCTTCACATCATATGTCATCAAGGAAACGCAAACAATAATGAGATACCATTATCTGTTTGAATGATCAAAATGGAGAATACTGGTAACACCAGTGCTGATAAAGATGTGGAGCAGCAGGAACTCTCACACATTGCTGACAGGAATGAAAAATGTTACAGTTTCTTTGGGAGATAGTTTGGTGGCTTGTTTTAAAATCAAACATACTCTTACCATGCAACTCAGCAATCAAACTCTTTGGTAATTACCCAAAGGAGTTAAAATGTCCACACAAAAATCTTCACACAGACATTTACAGCAGTTTTGTTCATAATTCTCAAAACTTGGAAGTAACCAAGATATTCTTCAGTAGATAAATGGATAATGAAACTGTGGAACATATAGATAAGGATTATTATTCACCACTAAAAAGTTAGTGATCAAGCCATGAAAAGACATGGGGAAACCTTAAATGCATACTACAGAGTGAAAGAAGCCAAAATGAAAAGGCTCCATACTATAGGATTCCAACTACATGACATTCTGGAGAAAACAAAACTATAGAGACAGTGGAAAGATCAGGAGTTGCCAAGCCTGGGAGAAAGGGGGTGGGGATGACTAGGAATAACAGAGAGGATTTTGGTGGGAGTGAAAATACTCTGTACAATATTATAATGATGCATACAAGTCACTACATATTACTTTAAAACCATAGAATGGACAACAGCAAGAGTGAACTCTAATGTACACTATAGACTTTGGGTGAATATAATTTGTCATCGTAGATTCATCAGTTGTAACCAATGCACCACACTGGTGGGGCACGTTGATAATGGAGGTTGGCATGTGAGGGGGCAGAGGAGTAAATGAGAAGTCTCTGAACCTTCCTCTCAATTTTGCCATGAACCCATAGTTTCTCTAAAAAAAAAAATTAGGACTTGTCAAAAAAAAATCCTATGAAATGCCTTTTGGGTATCTGAGTTATTGATGGAACACGCAAGTAGGGTTTTGCATTCAAAGTGATTCTTTATAAAAGTACGTAAAGATGTAAGCCTCTGACAGCTTTGTTATGTCTGCCAATATAGTCCTCTCAAAGCATTTACATTTTGAAACATATACGAATTTATTATATATTACTTATCTTTTATATTTTCTCTTTATTACAGGCAACGTATGGATTTTTTTATGTATACGAGCAGGTAGATGAGACATCTATGAAATTTATTTCAGGGTGGTGAAGGGGTCATTAGAAATATTTTCTATAAAAAGAGACAGAATTGTTAAAGTGAGAAGTCTCTTATCTAGATTTTAGCTTCAAAACCAACTCATGGATATTGCCTTTAATCTCAAATGGGTCACCCCCAAATCCTAATGATAATTCTTCTGAAAAACTATGAAACTAAAGGGCATCATTAATGCAGCAATAACAGTAGCTACAAAACAATATTAAAAGATGACTGAAGTGTATTGGCAAGAGCCACCAACGCAAGGAAATGTAGATAAGAATCTCATCTCTCCTAACAGTGTGCGGCTGCAAGTCATTAAGGTGAGGGATTTGTCAATTTTCTACCTATTTGCTCCTCCACTGAGTCTGTCCTACAGTGTTAATGTTATTTTAATGTTGCTTTTACTCTATAAATTTTGCAGGATAAAATTTTATTTAGTTACCACCTTTCAAACTAACTGCTATAATTAAAGGGAATCATACATTTAAGGAAACTGGCTTACTTGTAGAGACTGGAACACAAGCAGACACTAAGGTAAGTGCTGTTGTTTAATGCAGAAGTTCCATGTAATGATTCTGTAAAATAACCTTTTGAAGCTGGGTTTTAAATGCAGAGTAACATCTTTCAATGACCTAATACATTATAACAGTTTAAAGAAAAGCTGCTTCAACTATTTCTCTTCACAGGGTATAAGATAAAAGATCCTGATATGTAGCTGGCAAGAGAAATATCTGATCAATCCAGCAGTTATTTGGGTTACAGAATCAGATGGACTTGTCAGCTGAATTATTAACTCTTTTCATTGGATTGACTGATGCTTTAATGATTTGCCAATTTGGGCAGTGGGGTCCAATCCTCCCAGCACCCTCCAATCATACCACCAGGTACAGGACCACAACTGACTTGAGAGCAGGGTCTGGGTTTCTCAAGACTCCTCCAGCCTGCTTCAAAAGGTACAGGCTTTCTATTAAAATGTTGACTCTTAGGCTCACCAAAGGCTGCATCTGACTTCTTGGAATCTGGGTCCAGGAACCTGTATTTTAATCTACTTTCTAGGTGCTTCCCACACCCCTCAGAGAAGTACCAGTATCATGACTTGCTGGGGTCCCTGTCCCCAGGACCACATTATGACTTCTGTCTTCTCTGCTCACTTGCTTTTGTAGGCCACTTCTTTCATAAAAAAGTAAAATGTTAATTTTATGACTACATCAGTACAAAGAAGACCATATTAATTATTTATTAAAACATTTTCTCCAACCTGAAAGTTCATTTTTCTTTCTTTTTGCAAAAGAACATAAAATACTATCATGACTCCTTAAAAATATTGTGGGCTCCAGGCCCTGTGTGTGCTCTGTCTTATGGATATATCAGCCCTACCTGCCCCAATATCCTTTTAGTCCCCACAATCTGGGGGTGTTTTACCTTCAACTCCTATAAAATTTCCTAACAAGATGTTGAGACCTACACCAGTTTGGGATAAGGGGGTGATTTAAAGAAATAAAAATGCAAGTTATCCTAGAAGAGGGCATGGGGAGGGAATTATCAGAATATCCTAGGAAGCTTTTGAAATATGTATTCTCAATACTTTGGTTGAGGTGAGGGTGAAGAAGATCTCAAAACACCTAATATCAATTCCCTAGCTCCTGGTTACTGTGAGAACATCTCGACATCAAGGATCCTGTTACCAATTAAGCCCTATCTCTATTTGTGTTAATGATATTCTGCCAAGCACTATGCTAAGTGCTTCATACAGAACATCTCATTGTATCTTCCTACTAATTATACCCCCATTTAAGAGATAAAGACATACAGCAAACATTATTCTCAACGGTGAAAAATTGAAAATATTTCCCCTAAGATCAGGAACAAGACAAGGGTGTCCACTTTCACCACCATTATTCAACACAGATCTGGAAGTCCTAGCTACAGCAATCAGAGAAGAAAACGAAATAAAATGAATTCAGATCAGAAAAGAAGAAGTAAAGCTCTCACTGTTTGCAGATGACATGATACTGTACATAGAAAATCCTAAAGACAATATCAGAAAATTACTAGAGCTAATCAGTAAATTTAGCAAAGTTGCAGGATACAAAATCAATATACAGAAATCACTTGCATTTCTATATACTAACAATGAAAAATCAGACAGAGAAATTAAGAATCAATCCCACTCACCATTACAACAAAAATAATTAAATATCTAGGAATAAACTTACCTAAAGAGTCAAAAGAACTGTACACAGAAAATTATAAGACACTAATGAAAGAAATCAAAGATGACATAAACAGATGGAGAGATATTCCATGTTCCTGGGTAAGAAGAGTCAATACTGTGAAAATGACTGTACTACCAAATGCAATCTACAGATTCAATGTGATCCCTATCAAATTACCAAAGACATTTTTCACAGAACTAGAACAAAAATTTCATAATTCATATGGAAACATAAAAGACCCTGAAGAGCCAAAGCAGTCCTGAGAAAGAAGAATGGAGCTGGAGGAACAAAGCTACAGTCATCAAGATAGTATGGTACTGGCACAAAAACAGAAATATAGATCAATGGAACAAGATAGAAAGCCCAGACATAAACCCATGCACCTATGGGTACCTTATTTTTGACAAAGGAGGCAAGAATATACAATGGGCAAAGACAGCCTCTTCAATAAATGGTGCTACATGGTGGACAGCTACATGTAAAAGAATGAAATTAGAACACTTCCTAACACCATACACAAAGATAAACTCAAAATGGATTAAAGACCTAAATGTAAGACCATAAACTATAAAACTCTTAGAGGAAAACATAGGCAGAACATTCAATGATATAAGTCAAAGCAAGATCCTCTATGACCCACCTCCTAGAGTAATGGAAATAAAAACAAAAGTAAACAAGTGGGACCTGATTAAACTCAAAAGCTTTTGCACAGCAAAGGAAACTATAAGCAAGGTGAAAAAACAACCCTCAGAATGGGAGAAAATAATAGCCAATGAAACAACTGACACAGGATTCATTTCTAAAATATACAATCAGCTCATACAACTCAATGCCAGAAAAACAAACAACCCAATCAAAAAGTGGGAAAAAGACCTAAATAGACATTTCTCCAAAGAAGACATGCAGATGGCTAACAAACACATGAAAAGATGCCAAACATTGCTCATTATTGGAGAAATGCAAATAAAAACTACAATGAGATATCACCTCACACTGGTGAGAATCAGTTCAGTCGCTCAGTCATGTCCGACGCTTTGCCACTGCAGCATGCCAGGCCTCCCTGTCCATCACCAACTCCCAGAGCTTTTTAATATGCTGTCTAGGTTGGTCATAACTTTTATTCCAAGGAGCAAGCGTCTTTAATTTCATGGCTGCAGTCACCATCTGAAGTTATTTTGAAGCCCAAGAAAACAAAGTCTGTCACTGTTTCCACTGTTTCCCTATCTATTTGCCATGAAGTGATGGGAGCAGATGCCATGATCTTAGTTTTCTGAATGCTTAGTTTTAAGCCAACTTTTTCACTCTCCACTTTCACTTTCATCAAAAGGCTCTTTAGTTCTTCACTTTCTGCCATAGTGGTGGTGTCATCTGCATATCTGAGGTTATTGATATTTCTCCCGGCAATCTTGATTCCAGCTTGTGCTTCATCCAGTCCAGCATTTCTCATGATGTACTCTGCATATAAGTTAAATAAGCAGCCTTGATGTACTCCTTTCCCGATTTGAAACCACTGTTTTTCCATGTCCAATTCTAACTGTTGCTTCTTGACCTGCACACAGATTTCTCAGGAGGCAGGTCAGGTGGTTTGGTATTCCTATCTCTTTAAGAATTTTCCACAGTTTGTTGTGATCCACACAGTCAGAGGCTTTGGCATAGTCAATAAAGCAGAAGTAGATGTTTTTTCTGGAATGGCCATCATCAAAAAGTCTATAAGCAATAAATGCTGGAGAGGGTGTGGAGAAAAGGGAACACTCTTGCACTGTTGGTGGGAATGTAAATTGATACAGCCACTATGGAAGATGGTATGGAGATTTCTTAAAGAACTAGGAACGAAACCACCATACAACCCAGCAATCCCACTCCCAGGCATATACCCTGAGGAAACCAAAATTGAAAAAGACACATGTATCCCATTGCAGCACTATTTACAATAGCTAGAACATGGAAGCAACCTAGATGTCCATAGACAGATGAATGGATAAAGAAGTGGTGGTACATATACACAATAGAATATTACTCAGCCATAAAAAGGAACGCATTTGAGTCAGTTCTGATGTGGTGGATGAGCCTAGAACCTATTACGCAGAGTGAAGTGAGTCAGAAATAGAAAGATAAATATCATATTCTAATGCATATACACGGAATCTAGAAAAATGGTACTGAAGAATTTATTTACAGGGCAGCAATGGAGAAACAGATATAGAGAATAGACTTATGGACATGGGGAGAGGGGAGGAGTAGGTGAGATGTATGGAAAGAGTAACATGGAAACTTACATTAACATATGTAAAATAGATAGACAACAGGAATGGGAATTTGCTGTATGGCTCAGGAAACTCAAACAGGGACTCTGTATCAACCTAGAGGGGTGGGATGGGTCCGGAGATGGGAGGGAGATTCAAAGGGAGGGGATATATGTATATCTATGGCTGATTCATGTTGAGGTTGGACAGGAAACAACAAAAGCAATTATCCTTCAATAAAATTTTTTTTTTAAAAAAGAGAGATAAAGACACCAAGGCACAGAGAGGTGAAGTCTATGCCCAGACTTTGCCCAGTCACACACTGAGGAAAAAGTAGAGCTGAGATGTGAACTTGAATTTCTTAGATGTCTGAGCATCCATTCCTACCCTGTGCTCCCTGCTGACTGGAAGCTGCGCTCTGCTCCTTAGTCCCTGAGTCCAGGTTGTGTTGTCTCTGACTGAGTCCTGCCATAGTGACTCACCCTCATCCTGAAGCCGGGAACTGCTCTTGATTTTATCTTCTACCTACAGGGCAAGGTCTTCACACACTGCAGCTCCAAACTGCCCCTCATGGTGCCCTACCCACCTGCCAGCCGGCGGCACCACCACCTCTTATTGAATCTTCCTAATACCATACACCTGCCTAGATTTTTACTTAATTTATCACTTATTCATTCATTCATCTGACATTCAGTATGTCTCTCTATACCATCTGATGTGGGAGGCACTAGAATAGTATAGTACTGAACCTGCCCCAAGATGCTCAGGTCCTGCTAGAGGGAAAGTACAGATAACTGTAGTAGGACCTGTGAAGAGCCTTGGAAGAGGCTCAAGTCCAGGGATACTGAGATAATCAACCTGCCAATTCTGGCCTCTCTCCCACCACCTGGCCCAGCTGCAATTGCCCCCAAGCAGAGCCCTGCCCAAGATGCCTCTCCACACATGGTTTGGCCACAACTTGCTCAGCTGCACATTTTGGAAGTTGTAGAATGATCAGGCTGCTGAGTGTGTGGCCACATCTTAAAGGATTACCTCTCTCATTAGTCATCCTGCCTAGAAAAAGTGATCCTTTAAAATCTCATTTCACTATTTACACAGGAATTTCACTATAACACTTCAGAGTGGAAATCAGTACATCTGTCATCTCCTCAAGGGGATTTGCTGATATTTCATGAAGTGCTAAAAGGCCTCATTATTAAAGTGATCTCACCTTTCATCATGTACACCTGACCCTAAGAACAGCAGAGAAGGTTTTTCTCTGTTTTGAAGTTCAATGGTTTAAGGTAGAATTAATATTTCGTGTTAAAATCACATAAAGAAAAACGTTTTCATTAAAGTTCTTCCATTGGGGGCACCCATAGCCTTTCCTGGAATCTCACTTGATAGCGTGTCTTCGTTTTTCCAGTTACACTGCCCACTGAAGCCCCTTCAGGATATGTGCACAGCGTCCCTCTCCTTGGTGTTGCCCACAGCCCTAGCACAGGAAACACTCCACAAGGCAAAGATGGCAAACTGTTGGCCCCTGGGCCAGATTTTGACATAGAAGCAGATTCTATAGTCGACACATTGTTTTTAAAAGTTTTAGAATTAATTTCTCACCTTTAAAAATTTTCACAGAGGTCTCCAAGTTTTATTGAAGTATATCAAAATCAACAACACAGGCCCTGAGCTCCCACTGCCTATAACCCACTCAGGCCAAGAGATGCCCCCAGGTGGGTTTGGTGGGCCTCCTTGCTTTGGTTGCTGGGATGGCAAGGAGGCCCACCAAACCTGCTTAAACTTCTCCAGAGACCACCTTGTCCTGGAGGCGTCCATGTCTGTGGCCCCTACAATCAATGTTGGTTAGAATGAATCGTTGCCATAGCCTGCTCTGCTTAAGACAAACCAGGTCACCCCAAAGCAAGAGACTATTCCAGAATAATAGAGACAAATGAGAAAAACTGAACAGGAACATGAAATAGGAGGTGAAAACAAAGCGGAGGAACCACCTGGTGAGAAAGGGTAGGAGGAGTCCAGTCCGCAGCAGAAACGTCTACTTCTCTTTCCTTTTGGAAATGTACAAAGGGACAAGCTGGCTTTAAGGAGAGGGCTCAGAAACAAGGCCAGAACTCCCTGAAGTCTGGGTACTGGAGGAGCGCCCACACAGCACCTTGTCTAACTTAGACCAAGGTGCTCCCCACTTTCAGGCAGACGTGGTCCTGCACGAGCCCCCACTGCACCGCAGTCAGACAGGCAGGAAGCCTCCAAAGCTTGCAGTTCGGGTCTCACCAGCCCACCCACCAAAATGACTAACCTTGTCCTTTCTCTTGGCCTTGGTGAAAGTTCTCAAATGTCCTCATTTCCTCTCTGCACTGTGAAACATCGGCTGTATCCCCCACAGTGGGCCTGAGGAGATGCTGGCTGGATGCGTTGGGCTCACAGACTGGTGTCAGTAATAGACGCAGGGTCAAGGGTCATTACATGCACACTACTCTCTACAAAGCTGTAAAAATTTAGGAAGAATGAGGCTGAGCCCATGTGAATATCATTCTGCCTAATTCAGCCTATTTCAGATGCACACAAAACAGCTTTTCACAGAAGATACACAGACGCACTTTGAAACCTGTTCATTCTGTGGATATTACTATGGAACATTAAGAGTCAAGGCTATGTCCTTTAGAAATTAAAACTTTAGATGGCCAGGCTATCTTAGAAAAACTATAGAAATTGGCATCTGTGGCTTACCATTTCAGCCCCCATGCTTTCCCCATACTGTCTCTACTCTTAAAATGCCCTCACCTGCCTTCCATAATCTGTCAATTAAAACAGGCAGTAAAGCAGCTACGTAATAACTTGTGCTGGCGCTGTGCCCAGCCTAACCTGAAAGACCACACCCCAGCTACAGGCAAAACCGCAGAGCATTTCAAAGACACTGTGCCAGCCAAACAAAGCATCTTCTGCATTCCTGGATATATGCATCCTCAGATCCATGCCTACCCCTTCCTGCTCTGCACCACATGGTCCACAGCCCTGAGGCTTTCCCAAGCCTCTACATTAGCTATTCCACACTGTTCGGCTAGTGTGAGGCTCTGATGGAAGACTGGAGAACATGGAGGGGAAAGGTCAGGATGTTTCTCCTCATTTCTCTCTTGCTCAGGCTGCACCTCCTCTGTCATCCCAGCAACCAAAGGACGGGTTGCCATGGTTCCAATCTCCTTCAGATGACTGCAGGCTCTGATAACGCTGCCTTCTCCACTGTACTTTTAGCCCAGGGAGAGTAGTTCCTTCCAGTTGTTGTAATCTCTGAGTTAGCATAGGTCTTAGCTCAGGTTGCCATAATAAAACATCATGAACACAGTGACTTAAACAATAGAAATGTATTTCTCATGGTTCTGGAGGACGGAAAGTCCAAAATCAAAATACTGGTCAACTCAGTTCCTGGTGAAGGCCCTCTTCCTGGCTTGCACATGGCTGCCTTCTTGCTGTGTGTTCATAGGGCCTTTCCTCTCCTTGGTGTGTGTAGAAAGAGAGAGAATAAGCAAACTCTGATGTCTCTTTTTATAAGGGCATTAATCCCATCATGAAGGCCCAACCCTTACGACCTCATCTAAACCTAATTGCCTCCCCAAGTCCCCATCTTGAAATACCATCACATTGGAGATTAGATCTTTAACATATGAATTTTGGAGGGACATAATTCAGTCCATAGCATTGGATTTATCTTCTTAGCTACCCATCACCTGTGCAACCAATGTCTTATTAAATTCTTTTTCTGTAATACTTGGAGGGCTTTTTATTTCCCAGTTGATAGCTAACTTTAGACCAAATCATTCTACAGTCATGATATATACTATGTATATATTGACATGGGGCTTCCCTGGTGGCTCAGACAGTAAGGAATTTGCCTGCAATGCAGGAGACCCAGGTTCAATCCTTGGGATATGATACATAACTTCTGTGAGGTAGGCACGCTGATACACTGTTGATAGGGTAATAAGTGGATACAACATTTTTGAAAGGCAATTTGGCAAAATGAATCAAAACCTTGTAATTTTCACATCATTTATCCCAGAAATTCCAGATCTAAGGGTTGATTCTAAAGAAATATTTGGATGAAAAGCCCATAGAATTCTGTACAAGGATATTTATTATGCCTTTAATTGTAATAATCCAAAATTGGAAGCAATCTAAATATCTACTAATCATGTATGATTAAACAATAATGGCACATTATTTGATGGGTAATAATGCATCCATTAAAAGTGATTATGTTATTATATATTCATTAGCATGGGAAGATATTCATAATATAATGATAAGGTTAAAATCAGAAAAAAAGAATACACAATATAGTCAAAAAACTGTATGTACATACATGACTGGAAAGAAATTTACCAAAATACAACATGGTAATAATTTAATCACCTTTTTTTTGTATGGATGGTTAATTTGGAGATGGTTTTAAAATTTTTCATTCTCATTTTTTTTCAAGTTTGCCTAAAAGAAAATGCACTGCTTTTATTATCGGAAAAAGGCAATAGAGCTAATAAGTACCACACCTGAGGGTAAAGATAAGACATTTTTTTATCCAATATTAGCAACTGATGAATAGTAAAATTTCACTCCAAAGTCCATGCTCTTTCTGCTATTCTAAGGAAAGAAATGGTAATGAGAGAGACAGTTGAGAAAAGAGAGAAATAGAGGTATAAGAAACAGACTCACGGCAAGACTAACTCTAAAAGTCATTGACTCACTGATTCCTCTCACCTCTAAACCCATCTATTAATGGGGCCATTAGAGGCCCACTAAGTGAACTGTATCTAATCCCTTACCCATCCCTACCTTAGTTTTTTTTTTTTTAACTTATCATGCTTTGGGGCTTTCCAGGTGGCTCCACCTGCTAATGTAGGAGACCCCAGAGACTCGGGTTCGATCCCTGGGTTGGAAAGATCCCCTGGAGGAAGAAGTGGCAACCTGCTCCAGTATTCTTTCCTGGGAAATCCTATGGACAGAGGAGCCTAACAAGCCTAGCCTGGAGGAATTCATTTGCCTATATTCAAATATAAGAAACAGAATTATAAAACTACACCAAAATTTATATTCAATATTTTGACCAGAATGTAATTCATCACATCCTCTTGTCCTGTCTGAGGATGCTCAGGAAAATTTTTATTTGATATCAGCACCTTAAATAGTCAGGCAATGGCACCCCACTCCAGTACTCTTGCCTGGAAAATCCCATGGACGGAGGAGCCTGGTAAGCTACAGTCCATGGGGTCGCTAAGAGTCAGACACGACTGAGTGACTTCACTTTCACTTTTCCCTTTCATGCACTGGAGAAGGAAATGGCAACCCACTCCAGTGTTCTTGTCTGGAGAATCCTAGGGATGGCGGAGCCTGGTGAACTGCTGTCTATGGGGTCGCACAGAGTTGGACACGACTGAAGCAACTTAGCAGTAGCAGCAGCAGCATACTGAACAACTGTTCATTGTTGCCTTTCAGTGATTGTAACGTTTGTACTTTATCACGATTCCCTTTTCATGTTGACTGTTGCAAAGTTCAGAGTCTTTTATTTAAGCCCCACATCTAAGTAGCATTCAAGATTAAATGACATCTGTTCTTATAATAACTTTGTTACTGCCTCCTCATTTTTAACTCATTTGAATATATATTAAAGTATATGTTAACATATGCATGTTTGCAGGCCACCATAAATCCTTTTTAGAATAAGCAGACACTTCTTATTGTACCTTTGCTACATCTCCCAGCCCATATCTGATTTCAGCCCTAGAAGAGTGGATAGCTCCTGGCATCAGAAATGCCTCAAGAGCTGCCCCACGGTCGGTCATCTCTAAAGAACTGGGAGTTCAAAATGCAGGAGAGGTAATGCCCCTGGGGGGAGTCATAAAACAGTGAGGAAAGCAAGCTGGTGAATAGAAGTTAAGGTCTTTCATATTTCCAATGGATGGTTCTGGAAGCAATGAGCTCAATAATGCTTTTGCTTGACTTCCTTCCTTTCCTGACTCATTGTCTTTGTTTTCTCACTCCTCTGTTAGGATCACCTCCAAAATAAATCACATGCACCCAGAGCCTACTCTCAAAGCTCTACTTTCAGGGGAACCCATATCAAAATGGTGGGATAAAATGAAGGAAGAAGATAAGGAGGCAACGAACAAAGTACCTGATATTTATTAATTCACTGAGGTCAGCTCCCAAGACAGAAAAGTAAGTTCTTTCTACCCAGATTACTGCCTATGAATTCCTTGCCTGAGAAAAATAAATGCATATAAAGTGATCCCCATTTCTACTGGACTTCCCTCAAATAATAATTTCAAGACATTTGGGCAAATAGCAGCTAAATTTTGATATTTAACCAAACACAGTACTGACAGATCATGGATATCCCAAATCTATTTCTAATACTTCAGGCATCAGATGAAAGTGACACTCCATTAGATATATTGCCTCCTTTGGGTGCCTGTAGAAATCAGAGGAGTGGAGATATGAGGACTGGGACTGGCAGTGGCAGGGAATCAACCCCACTCCTCACCCAATGGGTGGCCTGTATATGCTGCTTCATGGAATAAACAAATACTGCAGGAAACATCTCAGAGGCCACAGAGAGACATGTGACCATATATCATGTGTCCTACAGAATGACACTGAGGATGTTGGAGAGTTCTGCAGCCTTAGGGGAAAAAATGTCCCACTTTACATGCTTCAGGGAACTTCATAATTGCCTTTTATGCCCCATGTGTGGCAGAGATCCAATCAAAATTTGATGAACTAATTTAACCAGATGATTATTGCTCTTTCCCTTTACTGCTCAGTCTTAGAGAGGGATGATGATGGTGCTCGTGATGACTGTGTGTGTGCCCAGTCCACGGCCATTTATTAAACACATGATCCACAAACCCCTCATTTTACAATTAAGGAAACAATTTAATGTCCCGCCCAAGATAAATAGCTGGCCATTGACAATGGAACTTTGTCTCCTAAGCCAATATTTGTTCCATTATTCTCTACTGCTTCTACACTTATATGCAGATAAGAATTTAAATCTTGGGGTTTCCATAGGCTATTCTAAGTAGGCTAAAGGGATAAAAATTATCCCTTCTGCTATTAATTTAAAGGAAGACAAGGTGCTCTCCTAGTCACTCTGAGCTTACACTTCTAAGTGTAAAATAAAGTGTCCCAATCCATGGACATGGTCATCAGCCCTTTGGAAATGGCCTGGGTTAGGGGGGTGGGGCTGAAAATCCTCAACCAGTGGCCAATAGCGACCTCTAGGCACAAGTAGGCATGTCTTTGCCTCAGTTTGCCTTACAAATGGAATTACCATTTTCTATTGTCCCATGCCATGAAAACAGTGGAAGAACTATCTTAACAGGTTTTTTTGAATATTCTAGAAAGTCTCAATAAAGTTTAAGCTTGAAAAAGTTTTATTTTTCTCCCCGACCACTGCCTTCTCCCTTCTCTGCCAAATCACCCCTTTATGACAGTTGAGTTTGAGCCAAAAACTTTCTATGCACCTTTATTTACAAAAGAACTAGTGCCATTCTGGAATTGACTCCTCTTTTAATTTAAAAAAAAGTAAGTACCCGTTCAATATAAATTCAAACTTGAATCTCACATGCAATTTAAAGCTTCCAACCTGCTCTTTGCTCAGTCCCAAGCCTTGGGTAAAGATCAGAAGCAGTTAAGGAGGTGTGGTCTGACTTTTTCTCTTCTTCCATCTCTTCTCTCCTTTTCTGACTCTTACTGGGCATGTGACTAGAAGAAAGGTAATAAGGACTTTATATATAATCATGCCATTGTTCTGATTCCCTATGGGCAGACTACCAATGCCCCCAGGGGACAGAGGTACTCCAGTGCCGGCTCTGTTATGGATTGCAAGAGTGATTTTTGGGGGGATCTTTTCCTAGTTCCTTCACAAGATGATTCACTCTCTGGCTGAACTCTTTAACATTTTCCTCCATTCCTATCCTAGGTGGTACATCTGTAGTATCTTATCCCGCTCCCACAGTCTGGTGGGGAGCTGTAAGAAGGTCTAATCCAGTACTTTCTGCAATAAGCAGAGAAAACTCACTCATCCTTGGAGTCAAATGTGGCATGCAGGCCACCCCAATATTGCCCTCTCTCCTCCTCTTTCCATTATGACTGCTCTAGACAACATCTGGATTTCAGGATTCTCCAGGCAGTAGGGAGACATGGTTCTGTTCTCACATGCCCTCCAGGATATATATCAGGTGGCCGAGACCTTTCTCACTCTATCACACTCTTCCCCAAAGGTGGCCAAGAGTAGACCCGTGGATTCTCCACATGAACCCAACTAGATGGGGATGGGAGCGCTAGTCTCCTCTTCTTGTGGGCACTCCATAATCTCAACAAACAGCACTCTCATTTGACTTGGGAGAAAAGCTCCTTCAAAGAGTAGAGAATAAATGCCTCCCCAAAGTCTACAACCCACAACTCACACCCTTTCCACTGTTCAGGCTGCTTCTTACACAGGATAAGGAAGCACTATGGTTTCTGTCATCTTTCTGTGTTGTCTTTTTAGGGTCAAGGGACTATGTCCATTGCTCTCTTTGGAATACAGTGTTATTTATTGCCTGCTATTCTAAATTTTGACGTTTTATATAAAATTGTGTTTTATATAAAATTTATATAAAATTGTGACATAAACATAATGCCAATGAGCAGAAATTTCACACAGAATTTACAAATACATAAAAGGGGACATGCCCTCTAAAAGTTACCATTAAAGTAAAACAAAAATATATAAATCAGAAATGATAAGAATCAGGTAAAATAGATAATATTCTTGGTCAAATGCAGCTATCCAGGAAAAGGTTTACCAGTGGTTCATGGACCCAAACAGAAGCGTGAACCTGCTTGGTCTGATCTTCACCCTGACCACTTCCATTCACCTTTCTTGTTCCAGTTGCCAGGCATCTGTAAGCACCACTTCCACTCCCAGTTTTTGATTCAAGTGCTGCAGACTTGAATTTTCACCTTGACCATGCTTCTGCAGCTCAAACTTGGCAACTTCCCACCATTATCTGTCCTCTGCTTCTGGGCACTACCCCCTGTCCCAGCCCCAGTCCTATGGGACTGCTCAGCTCAGACATCACCCCCACATCTCATCACAGGACCCTCCTGGTCTCTCCAAGACACTTGATTCTTGCTTTTCTCTACATATCAGCTCCAAAATTAGAGTTCAGAAACAAGAGAGACAGACAGATCAGAGTTACAGTAGCCAACAAAGTAGCTCCTGTCTGAAACACTCTGGGTGAAAAAGGAAGAAATTGGCTCACTGATATCAACCCACAAAATCTAATGGCTCCAAATATTCACCATATTCACGTGACTATAGAACACAGCTAAGCACTTCCCACTGATCTTGTGAATCAATTTTAAAAGCTGGTTGTCTGAGTCTATTTGACTTCTTGGTTGTCAGGTGCTCTGGCCTCTAACATATGGGAATAAAGGTGAAGCACCTGCTTTGTGATCTTATTTTGTGCCCAGAACTAGAGCAGGTACTGTGCATGTCCTCTCAAAAGGACTGGAGAATAAGTCCTCTTTTTCATCCCCCCTCAACTTAAAGCTGTTTTCACCTTTCAAGTATTTTAGATGTTTCACACTAATGTTCCGGCCTCATCAGAAACACAATGCCAACTTTAATTTTGGGGTTGTTGAGCCCAGCACTAGGAGTTAAGAAAAGAGGGTGGCTTTGAATCATGTTTTATTTATGCAGAGGAATAAAAATACACCCATGCGAGTGAAGGGTGAGATGCAGCGTGAGGCAGTATATTTTTACAAGGCAACTGGAAGCCTTGATTTACTCCCCATTCACTAAAACTTTATAGCTTCCTCATCAAACGAGACAGGTTGCTCTCTGTCTCTCAGGTGGTAAATATGGTTAATGTGCTGAGCCGTGGTGCACCCACTCTTAGGCTGTTTATTAGAAATGGGAGTTATTT
The DNA here is from genome assembly GCA_024291935.2 of Okapia johnstoni. Classification (NCBI taxonomy): domain Eukaryota; kingdom Metazoa; phylum Chordata; class Mammalia; order Artiodactyla; family Giraffidae; genus Okapia; species Okapia johnstoni. The sequence goes on from CM044319.1 coordinate 36,235,619, forward strand.
AGTGACTCTTTCTTTGTCACAGAGATGAGTCCCCGAGAGATCACTGAGGCGCTGGAAATGCTCAGCCTGACACACTGTTGCTGGATAACAATGGATGTAAGAAGTCAGAAGAAATTTCTCACATCTGGAATCCTCCCCTATTCTGGACATAGAATATCCTTGAGCTTTCAGTGGCAAAGAACTAATAATTTATTTTAGTTTACTAATGTCTTTTGAGTCTATAGAGTTGGGGCACAAGAGCAGTAGTAAGGAAAAAGAGGGAAGTGATTTTAGCTATTACCAGCAGTGTGGCTTTGGGCAGCTGGTTGTATTATTAGAGATGCCTGGGTCAACTTGAAGTTTAGAAAAAGACAGGCCCCAGGGGCATACAGAACTATCAGAGTTTTAGGGATTCTATGATTCAGAGCGGTGCTGTCCAATATAATATGTGCCACAACAGAAGTTTTAAATTTTCCAGAGGCTACATTAAAAAAACAAAGTAAAATAGATGGCCAGTGCAAGTTTGATTCATGAAGCAGGGTACTCAAAGCTGGTGCTCTGGGACAACCAACAGGGATGGGGTGGGGTGGGAGGTGGAAGTGGGGTTCAGGATGGGGGGACACACGGACACACGGACACCCATGGCTGATTCCTGTTGATGTACGGCAAAAACCACCACAATATTGTAAAGTAATTAGCCTCTAATTAAAATAAATAATTAAAAAAAATCAAAGTAAAAATAAAGAGTTGGAATTAACTTTAATAATTTATTTTCTTTAACCCAATATATTGTCATATTGACATGTAGTCAGTGTAAAAAGTTATTTAGGAAATATTTTACATTTTTTTCCATACTGTTATGAACTGCCTGATTGTCTCCTCCCAAATTCATATGTTGAAATGCTAACTTCCAATGGGACGCCCTTAGGTCAGGGCTTTTGAGAGGTGATTAAGCTTACATGGTGTCATGAGAGTGGAGCCACCAAAATGGAATTAGTGTCTTTAAAAGAAGAGGAAAAGAGATCAGAGCTTCTTCTACCAGTCATGTGAAGATACAGCAAGAAGAAGGCTGTCCACAAGGCAGGAAGCAGGTTTTTATCAAACACCAGATCTGCCAGCACCCCAATCTTGGGCTTCACAACCTCCAGAACTGTGAAAAATAAGTGCTTGTTGTTTAAGCCACTCAGTCTATAGTAATTTGTTATAGCAGCCTAAACAGAGAAAGCCATATACTAAGTGTTCAAAATTGGGAGTGTATTATACAACCTCCAGACCGTCTCAATTTGGGCTAGCCACACTTTAAGTAACCACACGTGGCTAGTAGCTACCACACTGGACAGTGTGGCTCTAGGGCAAGGCTGCTCAAACTTTAACGTCCAGAGGAGAACCGAAGTACCTTGTTAAAATGCTACTTCTGAGTTCATAAGTCAGGGTAGTTCCTGAGATTCTGACTTCTTAGAAGCTTCCAAGTGCTGCCAATTCTGAAACTCATGAAACTACATTTTGAGCAGCAAGGAACTGGAGTACCCTTCTGTGGTGTACTGGCACAGGCTCATGAGACTTGACTGTGTGCATCTCTTCCTAAATCCACATTCAGGGATGTCACATAGGGATCTTAAAAGCAGGAGTTTTACACAATGGAAATTGGCAAGCAACACAAAGTGTTACCTTTGCTAGATAACTCCATCTCAACAGCTGCGGAACATTTACCAACAAATCACTGCTGGTCCAATGGAGAATCCCCAATTTCCAGCTCTTTTTTTTTCAGTTATGATATAGGTAATTTTTCTCCCTTCCTCCTACCCCTGCTTTTCCTCCTCCTTGTCCTTCTTCTTCATCGTCCTTTTCCTTTTATCCTTCTCCTCCTCCTTCTGCTTCTTATCTAATTATCTTTTTATAGTTAACATAAAAAAATACACTATTTTTTACACAAGAAGCATACAATGTTGAGAGATAAGGGGGCCTGCTTCTAGTAAATACGCTTTTGTGGTCTTTTAAACAAGTCTTTGAACTCTGTCACTCACTTTCCCCACCTCTAGAATAAGCAGATAAACATATTTTCTCTACCTACTTAAGGTACATATTTGAAGAGTAAAGTGAGATGACATCTTTGATTTTCAAGGTGACTTGACGAAAATCCAAGGAAAACAATGACACAGCTGTACCTGCTGGTTAAGAAAGTCTCATAAGCCAAAACAATCTTTAAAAAAAGAAAAAAATTACTTGTATGCAATCTTTCCAGTTTTGAAACTTACTACAAAGCTATGGTAAATCAAAAGAGTGTGGTGCTAGCATAAGATGAACATACAGATCAATGAAGTAGTACTGAGGGAGAAATAAACCCACGCGTTTATGGCCAAATGTTTCTGACACAGACGCCAACACTATTCAATGGGGAAAGAACAGTCTTTCCATGTGATGTAGGCATAACCCAATAGGCAAACACAAAATAATTAATTTGGACCCCTACCTTACACTATACACAAAAATTAAAACAAAATGGAATCAGAGACCTAAATGTAAAAGCTAAAACTGTAAAACTCTTAGAAGAAAACTGAGGTGTGATTATTACTGACCTCGGAGTAGGCCACGGTTCCTTAAATACAACACCAAAAGCACAGGCAAAAAATAGATAAATTGAATGTCATGAAAATTAAAAACTTTTCTGCATCAAGGAGTATTATCAAGAAAATGAAAAGATAGCTTAAACTATGGCAGATAATACTCAGAAATTACAAATTTAATAAAGGTTCCATAACCAGAATGTATAAAGGATTCCTAAACCAAACAGCAAAAATAACAATTAAAAAATAGAAAACGATTTGAACAGACATTTCTCCAAATATATGCACATGGGCAATAGGCACATGAAAAGATACTCATCTCACTAGTTGTTCAGAAAATACAAATCAAAACCACATTCACAACAATTAGAATGGCTATTTAAGAAACCCAGAAAATAACAAGTATTGGTGAGAATATCTATATATATATACATATATATATATACACACACATATATATATAACACATACATATTTAGTGAGTATAGTAAAAAAGAAACACTAGGTTTTACTCTTTAAAAAGATGAAGTTTGTTAAGCAAATTTTCTCTCATTTAAAAAAAAGGAAAAGAAAATGTGATTACAATAATTTCTCTGATCATATTTAGTCCATTCAGCAAACAGCATCAAAACTGGGGGCTGAATTCTTGTGCTGGGCACTAAGCATAAGGTGCCAAGTACAACTAATATAGTCCTTGCCCACAGGGATCTTACTGTCTATCTATTCTGTCTATCCATCTACCTACACCTCAAGATCAGCCCAGCCTACTATTATGAACAAGTTAACTCCACACTGCCATTACCAGGTTTATACTGGCCCAAGACATACTAGAGGCTTCCCTGGTGGTTCAGTGGTAAAGAATCTGCCTGCAATGCAGAAGACATGGGTTCAATCCCTGGGTCAGGAAGATCCCCTGCACAAGGAAATGCGAACCCAACTCCAGTATATTCTTGCCTGGGAAAACCCATGGACAGAGGAGCCTGGTGGGCTATAGGGTCACAAAGAGTCCAACATGACTTAGCAACTAAACAATAACAAGATGTACTAGAGGTTGCTGATGAACCTTAAACACCTCAAGTCATTTTGTGTGTGTGTATTTATATATTTATATATACATATTGCATTAGTTTTCTAGGACTGTCATAACAAAGTACTGCAAACTGAGTAGTAAACAGAAACTTGTCTCACAGTTCTAAAGCCTAGAAGTTCAAGATCAAGGTGTTAGCAGGACCACGCTCCCTTTCAGGGTGCTAAGAAAGGATCGAACTCAGGCCTCTCTCCTAGTTTTTTTTTTTTTTTTTAGTTACTAGCTTTGTGGCAACATAACTTCAATCTACACATCAAGGTTTTATTGTGTGCATGGCTGTGTCCAAGTGCCCCCTTTTAAGGACACCAGTCATATTGAATTAGAGGGTCTACATTACTCTACTATGATCTCGTTTCAACTAAATAATAGTTTCTGCAACAACTCTTTGTGCAAATAAGGTCACATTCTGAAGGAACTGGGAGTTAGTACTTTAACATGTGAACTTTGAAGGGACATAATTCAACCCGTAAGAAACACACACCTGTGTGGGTGTATATGTGTGTGCATGCATGCACATTGGCTTCAATAGCATCTCCGAGCGATGGAAAAGGCAATTTACTTTAGTCCCTATGCTCTAGAGAAGTCTACTGAGGCTCAGAGAAGTTAAAGGATTAGGGGAATCCAGGTCTCTAGACTCTTAGGCGAGGACATTTTCTACTCCTTGGAATAGCGTGTGTCTTCTGATGCCATCACTTCTGCTGTTGCAATCACCGCCAAATAGTCAGATTCCTAAGAGTCCTGATTTGGCCAACATAGGTGTCAAGCTGGTGGGCAGTCTCTAAAGCATTTCTCAGACTGTGCTGACAGCATCCTTGCAGCAGAGTGGGCACTGGAATAAAAGCTTTTTGTAAAACATGGCATTCTCTAAGGCTGCTTAATATGTCTGTTTCTTAAGCAGCTAAGAGCTGTTGGCAGCTCTGTATGCAGAAAACCAACAAGTCAAATCCATAGGGACCAGAGTGCAGCACATTTCTAACCAAAGGGGCAAGCTGTCTGTCAGCTCAACTCCATCTAAAGCTTCCTAGTTATCACATATTGCTGTGTCTTTAAAATCATCACCAGCCCAATATCTAATTTACTGAAATAGCATCTCATATTTGATATAATCTAATCTTTTGGGTAGTAAAACAGCAAAAAAATTTTCTCTAATCTATTCCCAAGCCAAAATCATTCTCTTTAAAACAATGTATGTCCACTGATGGAGGAATGGATAAAGAATATGTGGTACATGTACATGGTGGAATATTACTTAGCCATGAAAAAGCATGAAATAAAGCTATTTGCAGTGGCATGGATGGACCCTATGGCCCTAGAGATTGTCATACTAAGTGAAGTAAGTCAGACAGAGAAAGACAAATATCAAGTGATATTACTTATATGTGGAATCAAAAAACATGGTACAAATGAATTGTTTACAAAACAGAAATAGAGTCACAGATATAGAAAACAAACTTATGGTTACGAAGGGGGAAAGGGGAAGAAATAAATTGAGAGATTGAGATTGACATGTACACATAACTACATATAAAATATATAACTAATAAGTACCTACTGTATAGCATAGGGAACTCTACTCAATACTCTGTAATGACCTATACGAGAAAAGAATCTAAAAAAGATTAGGTATATGTATATGTATAATTGATTCACTTTTCTGTATAGCAGAAACTAAGACAACACTGTAATCAACTATACTCCAATAAGAATTAATTTTAAAAAATGCCTGACTAGAAGAACAAGGCTGTTGTCTTAAAAGACTTAAGGTAGGAGGGGGTTAATTGGTTTGGCAAAAACTCAAATTAACACCCACACCTAAGAGTTGCCTCCCAGAGATGTATCACAGAAACATGAGCAACCAGACAAATCAGATGAAAGGTAGAAAAAGAAAAAGAGGATTTCTTTGAAAGCCACCCAATAGAGGATGTGGTCAAGATACCTTGGAAAGGGAGGCCAGGAGGGCTGCTGAAGCCTCGGCATAGCGGTGGTTGTTTATTCACTTAGTCATGTTCGACTCTTTGTGAACCCCTGGACAGCAGCATGCTATGCTTCCCTATTCTTCACCATCTCCTGGAGTTTGCTCAAACTCATGTTCATTGAGTCAGTGATACCACCCAACCATCTCATCCTCTGTTGCCCTCTTCTCCCCCTGCCTTCAATCTTTCCTAGCATCAGGGTCTTATTCAATGAGTTGGCTCTTTGCATCAAGTGGCCAAAGTCTTGGAGCCTCAGCATTAGTCCTTCCAATGAATAGAGTTGATTTCCTTTAGGATTGACTAGTTTAATCTCCTTGCTGTCCAAGGGACTCTCAAGAGTCCTCTCCAACACCACAGTTCAAAAACATCAATTCTTTGGTGCTCAGCCTTCTTTAAAAGATGACAAAATTCTCACATCCATACATGGCTACTGGAAAAACCATGACTTTGACTATATGGATTTTGACATAGACGTGGAACCTCTGCTAAGTCACTTCCCTTCTCCCTTGCTTTCCCAAAGTGTGAAATGAAAGCATTACACTGAGAGATTGCCAACATCCCTTCTGATTTTAAAATTTTATCTGGGAGGAAACCCAGGTATATAAATTATCCATATGCTCTCTAAATGAACAACAGATTCCAAAGAGGTGTGCAGCTCCTAAGCTGCTGAAAGGCACCAATCTCAGTAAACACTCCCTCCCACAGAGCTACTCCAGGCACCATGGAGAGAAAAGGAGTCCGAGGCATCAAACAGCACTGACCCTGCTTCTCCTGAGAACACATAAGTCAGTGGCCCTGAAGCACCTGGGTAGCTCAGATAAGCATTTGGAACTTGGAGACAATATAGGCAATGGGAGTCTGGGGTCTCTCTGAAATAGGATGGGAACCTGGCAGGAGGAAGCATCACTGCACACCAGGTGGGTCAAAGGTCAATGCTCACTGGCAAAAAGCTGTACAAGATCCTCACCACTAGGGACTAGTCAAAGGACTGAAAGCCCAAGAAGAAAGGGATTTCAACCAGTGATAGACATCTATTTCGGAGGTTGTAGACTGGCCACCAGTGAGCCAGATTTGGGCAGAAGACTAGTTTTATTTATCCTGTACAGTATATTTCAAAAAATTAGTTTCCAATCTTAAAATGTTGAAACTTTTTTAAACATAAAATACAGATTTCCAGGTTCTCTTGAAAATTATATATTTGGTGATGGGTGAATGCTCTGTCATTCAGTCATGTCCAATTCTTTGCAACCCTATGGACTGTTGCCCATCAGGCTCCTCTGTCCATGGGATTATCCTGGCAAGAATACTGGAGTGGGTTGCCATTTCCTCCTCCAGGGGATCTTACCAACCCAGGGATCAAACCCAAGTCTCTTACTCAACCTAGGGATTGAACCTGAGTCTTTTACATCTCCTGCATTGGCAAGTGGATTCTTTACCACTGAGCCATCTGGGAAGCCCAAATTTGGTGATACTGAGCCTTTATTTCCACCTGACTGCCATCATCTGGGACTGAAGACCACTTGCCCATGACAGACGGGACACGGCTTCCCAATGTGTCACAAGCCAGTCATCAGCTTTGCTCATTTATAGGTGTTCTTTGGACTCACTTAGGAATAAGGTGAATGAGGTCATCCAATGCTGTCAGCAAAGGCAGAGGCATGGGTTTTACCTCAGCAAGCCTTTCAGTTTTCTGAATGATAACCATGGACCAAAGGCAGCACCATCTAAACCATAAATTTAACAGGCAAAAAAGATACTGAGAATAAATCAGTGAGCACCAAGAAAGGAATGATTTCATAAAAAGTGGCACATCCATACTATGAAATATAATGCAGCTATTGAAAAGAATCCAGATCAGTGGCTCTCAACCAGGGATGATTTTCATTCTTCGGGGACATCTGGGGGTGGGGGATGTAGATAGAGCTAGGCACTGCTGTGATCTGGTAGGTAGTATATAAAAATGCTGTTAAACATCCTACAATGCACAGGACAGCCCCTCCACAACAAAAAATGTCACTAGTACTGAGGATCAAAAACCATGATCTAGATTCAATCTTATTAACATGCTACTGAGAAAAGCAAGATGCATATATTTACCATTTTAATACAATGACAGAAAAAGTTATGCTCTCAAATTTAATAAATAGTATTGTGATAGTATCTGTATGAAATCAGCTATTTCTGCATCTATATGCATAAAAAGTTTCGTGAAACACTAGATCACCAAATGTTAAGAGAAGCCAACTCAGAATGATGGCATGCCAGCTGATTTCTACTTTCATCCTTTTATTTCTTGGCTTTCGGTGAACATTTTTTAAAGAATCTGTATTATTTACATAATCTGTATTATTTACTGTTTACATAATCAGTAAAGCACAGTAAAGCTGTTTTTCATTGAAAATTTACACACATGATCTTTGATAATAGATTTATTGGTCGCCCTACAAAATCTTACCCCTTTTGCCATTAACAAAGACAATCATAATTGATCAACATCTTTCTGGTCTCTCTTCCCTTGCCTGACATTGAAAGGGCCAGAAAAAGGTCACGTGGTTCTTAGCAAGAGAAGACCGGGCAGCTAATCTGTTAGCGTCAGCACTGGACAGCAAGAATCAGTTGGCAATCAATGACTGACCAACTTACAGGACCACATCTCCTCTCCCCTTTCCTGATCAAGTTTATCCTGAGTGCAGAGAGTTCCCAGACAGAGAACAGAGCCAGAAGACATGGGCCCTACCCTTAATGAGCTTACTCACTATTTAGGAGATGTTCACAGCACGGAGCAGAACTTGGTGTAGTTGTGGGTACCAGTTACAAATCCAAGTTCACAAAAACCAGCTCTGCCTGGCATCAGGTCAGCCTGCCTCTCATATCCTGCTAACCACTTTGCAGTTTAAAAAGCAGAGGTTTTTGCAGTGTCAGAAGCTCCAAAGGACAGGAGCTCAGTCAGGCTGCATCTGTATCTGCCGAAGACAATAGTACAGGCCCAAAGACTGTTCCTGGGGCACCTCTCAGCTGCCCTTTCTTGGGTATCACAGCATCATCACCAACGGACTGAGTGGAAAGTGGTGTTGGCCTCTCTGTCCCACCTTGCATCTCCTTGTACACCATGTCTGAAAACAGATTCAGTCTACTCCCAAAAGGAGTGGGTTAATGTGTAGTTGTACATAAGTATCTGAATGTGTGGTTCTGATTTTTGTGAAAGCAGGGTATACGCACACACTTTTATCAATAAGTAGTTATCACTATGCACATCAATAGACACGAGATTCAGGACACATGAGACAGTGCTTTGGGATCAACGTAAGCATCTGTATTTAACAATGAATATATTACGCATAAGGGCTTCCCTGGTAGCTTAGGTGGTAAAGAATCTGCCTACAATGCAGGATACCCCAGTTTGATTCCTGGGTCAGGAAGATCCCCTGGAGAAGGGATAGGCTACCCACTCCAGTATTCTTGGGCTTCCATTGTGGCTCAGCTGGTAAAGAATCCGTCTGCAATGTGGGAGACCTGGGTTTGATCCCTGGGTTGGAAAGATCCCCTGGAGAAGGGAAAGGCTACCCACTCTAGTATTCTGGCCTGGAGAATTCCATGGGACTCTTCAGTCCATGGGCTTGTAAAGAGTCAGACACAACCGAGCAACTTTCACTTTCACTTTTCATAGTATGTATATTATTCAACACGTTAAACTTCAATATTAGCTAAAGAATTCAGTCAACATACTTAGTGATAAAACTGAGCTTCTGTATTGTCCTACATATCGATCATTTTGCTAGGTGCTTTCCAACTATGTCTTCAAAACTCACAAAATCCCTGCAGAGAGTCCTATTAGCCTTATGTACTAGATGAGGAAACTGAAGCTCAAAACAAGTTAGATACATCACCCAAGCCAACCAGCAAATGTCAGAGCCAAGATTCATAGCCATATCTGTTTGAATCCAATGTGGTTTCATTCTATGATGCTTTCTCCCCATTTATTCGTCATAACCCAAGATATTTTGTATAAAGGGAAGTTCATGATGTCTATCAGAAGAGCTACAATCAAATCCTAATGTCCTGGAGTTTATACTTATACCAGGGCTTCCCAGGTGGCTCAGTGGTAAAGAACCCACCTACCAATGCAGGAGATGCAGTTTTGATCCCTGGGTCAGGAAGATCCCCTGGAGGAGGAAATGGCAACCGACTCCAGTATTCTAGACTGGAAAGTCCCATAGAGGAGCCTGACAGGCACAGTTCATGGGGTCACCAAGAGTCAGACACGACTGAGCATACATACAGCACACACTTATACCAAATACTTGTCTGCCCTTTAATGAATAATAGTCAAATAATTATATGTTATTGGGTGAGTAGGATATAATAGCAAAGCTGAATATACGAAGTATCAATATCTGGGAAATTCACTTTGGTGAAACTAGAAATTTTTATAGCTTTGAGTACAACTAGTAGTGTTTCATTTTTCCTGAAGTATGATGAAATAGCCAATGACACTGGGGTAAATGGAAAAACCCAAAGGAGGTTATCATCAATTTCCTATCTCCAGTTCATGCAGGGATCATTAATTCTACTTACTGAAGTATAAAGTGGTGCTCTTTATGGTTGAGACCTCCTGTGAATTTTCTGTGATGAGCAGGTTAACATCAAATTAAAATCCCCCAAACAAATACAAGGGGCCTGTCAGTCTCAGACAGTTTCTCTTAGATTAGCTTCTCATTAAACATAGGAATGGGTCTCCTAGGAGCCTCCCAGTCAGGCTGTCTTCCTTGGGATGTAATGGTCATTTTTGCTAACTCTATAAACAAACAATGTTTCACAACAGTTTTTGTACTTTTTTTTTTTTTAAAAAGCATATCCCCCATTTGGTGAATATAATATTCTCATGCAGCTTCCTCCTCAAAAAAAAAATAATAATAGATAACTGAATACTAAAGCCTCCTCTTGATAATTTCTATCATTCCAAGAAAGAAAGAAAGTGAAAATTGCTCAGTTGTGTCCAACTTTTTGCGACACCATGGACTATACAGTCCATGGAATTCTCTAGGCCAGAATCCTGGAGTCTGGAGCCTTTCCCTTCATTCCAAAGATAAACTCTAATAACTGAACACTAAAGCCTCCTCTGGATAATTTCTATCATTCCAAAGACAAAGCTTATCTTGAGAATATCAGCACAAAGTAAGGCTGGTAAGTCTAGCTCATTTCCTGCAGTATTATTTAAGAAAGTAACAGTGTTTGGTGCTTTTTTTTGGCTTTAACTTCCCATCATAATATGGGCTTCCCTGATAGCTCAATTGGTAAAGAATCCGCCTGAAATCCAGGAGACTCCAGCTAAATTCCTGGGTCAGGAAGATCCACTGGAGAAGGGATAGACTACCCACTTAGGCTTCCCTTGTGGCTCAGCTGGTAAAGAATCTGCCTGCAATGCAGGAGACCTGGGTTTGATCCCTGGGTTGGAAAGATCCCCTAGAGAAGGGAAAGGCTACCCACTCCAGTACTCTGGCCTGGAGAATTCCATGGACTGGATAGTCCATGGGGGTCACAAAGAGTCGGACACGACTGAGTGATTTTCTTTTTTTTCCCATCATAATAGTGACTATACTTCTCAAACTTACCCTTCCTCAGAAAAGTCCTAAGATTTCCCTGTGGTAGGTACTGGTACCCTGGCTCTGAATCATGGTCCCGAAATTAAATTAACTCCAAAGACAGAACAGGAAACTAATTTCACTGGAGTTGGTTTATTTTTCTTACACTGATGGGGAAAGTAAGTGCTTAAGGAGAGAGGAGATGACACTGGCAAAAAAGGAGGATGTGCACCTTCTTCCCATCACAGGAGCAGTGCAGAAGGTGGCAAAGCAGGCAGGAGAGGCCTCAGACTTGGCCCTGCTTACCAAGGAAACTGAGTAAGTGTCCAGCTTAGCGCTCAAGTGGTGACACCCGAGGGGATTCCACAGACCTGCTCATCCTCGCTCCCTCTGTGTGCCGTGGAAACAGACCCACTCTTCATTCATGAGAGAGAAAAGATTCACAATAGGCAACCATGGAATAAAGAGAGAGAAATGATGACAGGGAGGAGAACGAAGACTTATAGAGGAATAAGAAAGGCATCAGAGGAAAAGGAGAAAAGCAGAGGAAAGCAATCAGTGAAGGCATCCAAGAAGTTTAGGCCATAGAGAACAGGAGGGATCATCACAATGACAATTTCACATTGGTAACAGTGCATGCTCACTCAGTCATGTCTGCCTCTTTGCAACACCGTGAACTACAGCTCACCATGGGGTTTCCCAGGTAAGAATACTGGAGTGGGTTGCCATTTCCTTCTCTGGGGGATCTTCTTGACCCAGGGATTGAACCTGTGTCTCCTGCATTGGCAGACAGATTCTTTACCAATGAGCCACCAGGGAAGTCCACACAAACATACATACATACATTCAATTTAGTTTAACTGCATTTCAGGATAAACTTAATCTTAAAAAACACCTATCCCAACCTCCCTTTATCCTGAGGAATCTAAGACTCTCACTGCTAGGTAGCAGCATTAGAATTTAAACCCAGTTTGTCTAGCTCCACATCCCAAGCTGTTAATTACTAGATCACTTACCTGTAAAGAATGCAAAAGAATGTGTACACTTAGTTGCCTATTTTCTGGTTCAAATTAGTCATCTTGATGCTTTTCTGCTGATGTATCTGTTAATAAAAATCACTTGGGGACCAACTCTAGAAATTTCCATTGCAGCCTCAAGCACACTCTTTGGACTATCTTTGTGATGACATAGCCTCATGCTTTGAGAGTGGAGAGTATTTGGGTGATAGACAAAAGCCAGTCAGAGCAAAACTGGTGAAAATCTGTGGCAGACACTGCTACTATTTGAGGTTTAAGCATAAAGCATTCTGTGTGTCTTTACTATCTCAGAGAAATTCCCAAAGAAGAGCTGTTAGAAAATTCTGATCAATGGCCTCATCACTGCAATAAACAGAGACCTAAGATAGCTCCTTCAAAGCTCAACATTAAATTGGTACATTTGTTAAAACACGATTCCTGTGACAATAAAATCATACCTTAGTCATTCTTCATACAGAAGCAATCTGATCTTGCTTTAACTACTGGTAAATAAATGTTCCAGGGACTTCCCTGTCGGTCCAGTGGTTAGGGTGCTGAACCTTCACTGTAGGTGTCATGGGTTCCATCTGTGATTGGTGAACTAAGATCCCACATGCTGTAGAGCATAAGTGAATAGAAAACAAATGTTCCATGAAAAAAGAAAAACAGGTAAGCATCTAATAGTCTTTGATGTTGATGCTGTTAAAGCATCTTGTGCCCTAATTTGATAAAAGTCCAGAGAGAAAGGATAATGCTCTTGAGGTATTATGGCCTTTAAACTTCAAACTTCTGATCATGGGAGCAAGATCATGGATGACAAGACATTTGGGATGGGATGGCCTGACTATCTCCTGCTCTGAGACTGACTAATCTTTGAACAGGGCTAACAGGGATACCTCTCAAAATTTGAAAAATGGCATCATGGTTGGGCCGGAGAGCTTCCTCTTCTGTTCATGGTCCAGGGAGCAGGTGCTCTCTTCTGAATGGTTACTGTTTTTCTCAAGAACTGCCAATTTTCATTACAGCAATGGACTGGAGGAGTGCTGGAATGCCACATGAAAAGAAAATTAGTGAGCAGCCCCCTTTTTTTCCATTAGAATTTCAGCAAAGTGAGTAAAGCAAGGGCAGACAAGATAATGAAGGGGTTGCATGGGCATTTATTTCACTTTCATTTTTCCTTTGAGAAAGTGTTAATAAAATTAGCAGTGTTACAATAACAGGAAGGATTATAAAAGATACATTAATCAACAATGTACAATTTCCCTACCAGAATCTATAATAAAACTTTTCAAATGCAAATCTCTCATCAGTGAACATATAAAGAGGCAAGATAAAGAAGGGGAAGAAATGACATTAAGCTAATTCTCAGTCATCTCTGAAAACGAGGATTAAAACTTTTGAAGTTAGCTGACAAATCTCCCCAAACTTAATTTCAAACTTTCATTCAGTTTTTGCTCTGTCAAGGCTTTAGCCAAAGCTCCTTACAAGGAATCATGCTAATTCTTTTCAGTTTTAGAGACTTGGTTGAAATCATCAATGTCTTCCCATAGCCTACCACACAAAGCCCCAAATCCTCTTACATGTCTCTCAGAAGTCAGGTCCTAATCAACAATCAAAGCCCTTGTAATCCAGCCCACTCTACCCCCAAAGTCATTTCTCTTGTTTGCCCACCACAAATTCTCGGCTAAAAACTGGGTCCCTTGAAGGTCTACAATGCTCTACTCCTCTGTATCTTATTTCTGTTCAATGTCTTCATCCTCATTCAAGCCTTTACAACTCAGATGCTGCCTCTTCTCAGCCTCGCCCGTCCCTTCTAGGTCTCATCAACCTCTTACACCTCTCATGTAGTCTGAACCAAGCCACAACTTGATAATAAGCCATTTGAATGGATCACAATTTATCATAGATACCACCTCCACAGGAGGACAGCAAGCTTCCATGAAGCAGAGACAGCAAGCACTGGGCATATACACATGATAAGCATCTATTGACTGTATGATAGACTCTCTGTTCCTATGCCTCCTTCTGTGGAGATGCAAACAGGCCAAAAGGCAGAGAAAAGGAAAAGAAAAGGAGAGACAAGGGAATCTCAATACTCCAGAAACTGAACAATGAACTGAACAATGGTCTACATAACCCTAATTTTACTGTATACATAAAGGGAAAATACGCAGATGATGAATGCAACTTACACTAAAATTGTTTTGAGAACTATGATGATTTATTAAATGTTGATTCAGCAAATCTAGTATAAAGGGGTTTCCCAGGTGGTGCAGTGGTAAAGAATCTGCCTGCCAATGTAGGAGACGAAAGAGACGTGGGTTGGATCCCTGGGTCAAGGAAGATACCCTAGAGAGGGAAATGGCAATCCACTCCAGTATTCTTGCCTGGAAAATTCCATGGAGAGAGGAGCCTGGTAGGTTATAGCCCATGGGGTCACAGAGTCAGACACAACTGGGCACCTGGACACACACACATACACTTCCAAGAAGAGCAGGCATGTAGATATAAAATATTTCCTAAAATCAAATGGTACAATCATAAGTATACTATAGAAAATTTCTCCCCCAAATCATTCTCAACTCAAAATGGTAAATTAAATTCATTACTGAGATATTCAGACATGCTAATGATGCTGAATGTACCTGCTGGTAATAAATGTAAACACTGAAATCTTCCAGGAACATGATGAGAGCCGCTTTTCACACAATCATTTGAAGTCTCCATCTGTCATTCAGAAAGCTATAGCTGCATTGAATCCTTTATGTAAAACCCAAGGAGATGCTGTTCATGGAAAGAATGAGACTAATGTTTCTGTCAAAGCAAAACAACAACAACTGTTTGAAATGCCAAGAATCACAATAGAAAGATGAACTGGTGCTAATCTTGAGATGCCAAGATCCATGGCATTTCATCTGATGAAATGGTGTCCACTTCACTGAAGCAAACCCCATGATGACAGAAACAGCATCATTTCTCCCCTAGCTCTTTTTATGGTAGCAAAGTTTCATGACTACAGAGACTGAGATTCAGCCCTAGGCAAGTCACCAAGGGCACTTCTAAGCTGGAATCACCATTCCAGGCCAACAAACGTTTTCATCTTTTAAAACCAAACTTTTTTATTTGACAATATTTTTGAAATAGATTATGGTTTGGGATGGTTGTAAATTTCAGTGTGTTAAAAGATAGGCTTTTAGGAGATTAAGTACCAAAATAGTATGAGGTGTATGACTCTAACCCATTTCCACAGGACAAAAATATCCTTCTGTTTTTGTTTGAAAGAAAATAGAGAAGAAAGACACAGATCTTAAAAAATACTCTTTTAAAAAGAGAGAGAGAGACTAATGGTACTCTATTTTATTGCACCTGGGGAATTTACTTTGGGAGTCAAGTTAGCATGGATCAAAGCTATTTTCATATCCCCATGAACTGATCTATATTGACTAGATAATGCCTCTGCCTTGCTTTGTTGACTTGGGCTTCTTCTATAGGAAAGACACATTTAAGGGATGGTGACCAATCATTTCTATGATCCTTCATGCATGCAATAAGTATTTATTGAGCATCTGATATGTTTCAGGTTCTGTGAATGAGACAGACCCCACCCTGCCCCCACACAGCCAACAACCCAATAGGCATGTATCCATATTAGATTCATGGTACTACATAAATGTTAGATTTATGGTACTACAGGTGCAGTATTCTGTAAAGGCTTAAAACAAGTGATCCCAAGTAGCTAGAGTGATGGAGGAAGTGAAGGACTTCATGGAGGAAGTCAAGTCTAAGCTGAATTTTTAAGTTGAATAGGAGTTTTGTAGGCAAAGAAGTGCTGGGAAAGGGCAAGAGGAAAAGGAGGCAACGGAGGATGAGATGGTTGAATGGCATCACTGACTCAATGGATAGGAGTTTGAGCAAACTCAGGGAGATAGTGAAGGACAGGGAAACCTGGCATGCTGCAGTCCATGGGGTCACAAAGAGTCAGACACGACTTAGTGACTGAACAACAACAACCCAAAGAGGAGAAGGGAAGATGAGAAAGTGTCCCTAGTAGAGAAAAATACATTGGCCAAGGGCCAAAAGCAAGAAAGAACTTGGCATGTTGCCGAAGGAGAGCCAGTCTGACTAGAAAGGAGAGACTGAATAGGACAAGGCTGGGGAAGCAATGAGGAGTAGGATCACACAGATACTTGAAAGCCATGTTGAGGATATAAGACTTTAAACCACAAAATGTTTTAGGACACAGACTGACATCAACAGTATGCACTGTTAATGAGCACACAGGCTGCTTTAGGGAGCCTGGGGTAAGGGTAGCTGGGGAGCAAAATTAGCAGCAAGGACACTAAGAGGCTTTTGCAGTAGTCCAAGAAAGTTTGCACTAGGCTGATGAGAAGAAAACAGATTCAAGAGATATTCAGGAAGAAGGAACAAGATGTATGGAGAGAGAGGAACAATGTTGGACTCAGAGGTTACTGGCTCAGGGAACTAGGTTGGTTGCAGGGGCACATATTGAAGGATGGATTAATACAGGTTATAAAGCTGAACATCAGACTTGGTGGCTTGCAAACAAGACATGTTCTTAGCTCAGTTAGACTTCAAAATGCATTGATAAACTTAGAAACTGCTTCATCAATTATGGAACTACAATAACTTCAGAGCAGTAAAGAATTATGTAGATCTTCAAACTAAAATAGCAACTATATGGAAACATCCATCCCCAACTTCAAGGTAGAACTTTATTCCTGGCAATTTCTGAATTATTTCTGGCATCATTAATACTTTTATAAACAAGGGATTTTTCCACTTGTGTCCTAGGCATTTGTCCCAAGGTCTTTTTAAATGTCGAATTCACACTGAATGCCAGTGTTCTGAAGCAAACAAATCCATCAGTGGCTACAGAATTTATGTTATGGCTTTCAGAAAGCTTGTGGGCAGGCCAGAGGTCTTTTGAATTTTTTCATTGAACAGAGACCCCTGGAGCTTGTATTGATTGAATGAGATCAAGCAGAAAGTTTTCATTACCCCCAAGTGTCTTCTTTGTCATACTTCTCAAAACATAATTCACTTAATTTTTTTTTAGTCCTGGTGAAAAGTAAGGGACAATAACAATTGTAACTTGTTTATTCTTAAACAATTCTTTCACATGAAAATCATCAGTCTCTGAAGATCTTGGGTCACGTATTTAACAGTGGCCCATGCCTGTCATCAAACCAGAGGACTTCCCACCTTCTGTGGCCGCCCTTGCTCAGCACTTTTTATTTTTTTAATGTTTCCTCTCCCAAACAGCACTGCCAAATCTCCCTCTTCTCTGACATAATCGCTATGTGATTTGAACAAATCTATTCTCCTGGGCCTATTATAAATAACACAAGGGATCAGCCGAGGAAGAGAAACGGGCACTTTACAGCAGGTGATTTGAAAATTCAGAGAAACATGAAAATTGTGGACAGAGAGAGGTGCAAACACAGAGGGTGGTTAGAAATACAGGACAGGACTTACTATATATGGCCCCAATGTCTGTGTGATACATAGTTTTCTAGTAAAGGAGTTTAATAAATCCAAGCCAAATTGATAGGGCTTGGGCTCTCAGCCAGGAGGTATATCTCACCGGCCCAAAGACACCACACTTTGGAGGAAAGAAAGGGGGTAGCTGTCACTGCGTTGCTGTAGAGTGATGCAGGTTGATAGAGTAGCTGACACCAAAAAATTCTGTTCAGTGAAATAAATACAAGAGTATTCTCCTTGTTTGCTAAGTCACTTCAGTTGTGGCCAACTCTTTGCAGACCCACGGACTGTAGCCCACCAGGCTCCTCGGTCCATGGGATTCTCCAGGCAAGAATACTGGAGTGGGTTGCTGTGTCCTTCCCACCCCAGGGATGGAACACACATCTCTTGCATCTTTTACATTGGCAGGTGGGTTCTTTACCACTAATGCCACCTGGGAAGTCCTAGTTCAATGGAATAAATACTAGGATATCCCTCCTGCTATGAGCTAGTATGACTGCTTATGTGCCTGACATTAGTTCTTTGGAGGTTGCATGCTCTCTTCTTCCAGTTTTCTCTCTTAGGGTTAGGGCTAGGAATCAAGCACTTGGTTTCCAGAGGCAATCAAAAAGGATATCGAGGTGATTTAAATTGTTTTCTTAAAAAATTTTTAAATGCAATTACTTGCCTATAATTCAGCTATTTAGCAATGAAACCATTCCTTGCCCCACAAAGAACAAAGGTGCCTGATTCCAGTTAACTCAGAAGTATCACATTACCCCTAAAGAGTTGAGGACATGGATACAGAACACACTGGTTTCCAATCGAGAAAGGAGTACATCAAAGCTGTATATTGTCACCTTGCTTATTTAACTTATATGCAGAGTACATCGTGAGAAACGCTGGGCTGGATTAAACACAAGCTGGAATCAAGATTGCCAGGAGAAATATCGATAACCTCAGATATGCAGATGACACCACCCTTATGGCAGAAAGTGAAGAAGAACTAAAGAGCCTCTTAATGAAAGCGAAAGAGGAGAGTGAAAAAGTTGGCTTAAAACTCAGCATTCAGAAAACTAAGATCACGGCATCTGGTCCCATCACTTCCTTGCAAATAGATGGGGAAACAATGGAAACAGTGACAGACTTCACTTTGGGGGGCTCCAAAATCACTGCAAATGGTGACTGCAGCCATGAAATTAAAAGATGCTTGCTCCTTGGAAGAAAAGTTATGACCAACCTAGACAGCATATTAAAAAGCAGAGATATTACTTTGCCAACAAAGTCCATCTAGTCAAGGCTATGGTTTTTCCAGTAGTCATATATGGATGTGAGAGTTGGATGGTGAAGAAAGCTGAGCACCGAAGAATTGATGCTTTTGAACTGTGGTGTTGGAGAAGACTCTTGAGAGTCCCTTGGACTGCAAGGAGATCCAACCATTCCATCCCAAAGGAAATCAGTCCTGAATACTCATTGGAAGGACTGATGTTGAAGCTGAAACTCCAATATTTGGGCCACCTGATGTGAAGAACTGACTCATCTGAAAAGACCTTGATGCTGGGAAAGATCAAAGGCAGGAGGAGAAGGGGATGATAGAGGATGAGATTGTTGGATGGCATCACCGATTCAATGGACATGAGTTTGAGTAAACTCCGGGAGTTGGTGATGGATAGGAAGTCCTGGCATGCTGCAGTCCATGGGGTCACAAAGAGTTGGATATGACTGGGCCACTGAACTGAACTGAAAGAGTTGAGGAGATGGTGAAGGACAGGGAAGCCTGGCATGCCACAGTCCATGGGGTTGCAGAGTCGGACACAACTGAGCAACTGAACAACAACAAAGAGTTCAGGAGATAAAGCTCTATTGCACTTTGCCTTGATTTCTGTTCCTCACCACTCATCTCTTCTTACTTTGGGGTCAGTGGCTCTAATATGGAGATTGGGACCCACCCAGAATTTGAACCTTAGTCTGGAGAAATTTAGAGTTTAAATCCATAGTCTTGACTCTGGTAACAGAATCCTTGATGACCTGCTTCCATAACCTGTCCAAGTCTCAGATCCTGCAGCACCAGGGCCCTGTGTTGCCATCATCAGATAGTTCATTTAACCCTTTCCCCACCAGTAAATAGCACCTTGACTGTTGTCCAATGTGTGGCTGACACAAGGGAACAGTGGGTCTGTGGGAATATCCTAATATGCACAAACAGAGAAATGTTGTCACTCTATAGATACTTACCATGCAGACTCTGTTCTAGACAGTATATACATTTCTAGGAAAGTCATGGACTTGTATTCTCATAGGGAAGACAGGAAGCAAACAGACATACAATACCTTTACTGGCAAAGAGGGAAACTCAGAGATGACACATAAAAGGAAGCAGCACAGCAGACTCCTACATGGAAATGTGACCCCCAAGTCTGCACAGGACTGTGCAGGACTGGTGATCCCACACACAAGAAATGAGGACAATAGCAGGTAGCAAATGGACCCCTTTGCATTTACACGCCATCCAGATGGTTCCATAGGCTACCAGCCCCACCTCCTTAACAGGGGCTGATAGAACTATCTGTGTGAACTATGGGACAAAAGAAATCAAAGTTCAATTTTCCAGACCTGATATTCTTCAGTAGAACCTAATCTCAGGCCTGATCGGAATTACTCCTAACAGAGGAATTTCTTCATATTCTTTTTGCAATCACATTCAGGAGAGATTCAGGGAGAGAAAACCAGGAGTCACCTTGTGTGAAAGCATTTTCCACTGAATTTTGCTATGATTACTTCACCTAGAAATAATATCATTCTGTTTAGAGTTAGATACTGAGTTTTTGATTTGGTTTAAAACATAAAAGGAATCAGAGAAAGTGTAGATGAATCAATGAGAACCAGCTAGAAACAGGTTTTGATTTCTAGTTTTGTCCAAAGGCTTTATTCAATAAGGTAAACTAGTGAAGAAGATAATATTTAATTAGATAACCATTCTTCTATCTTAGGAAAAGATGAGCTTGAGAAAGAGGTTATTTTTGCTTCTGAGGAGGAATCCTGTTTGGAAGGACAGAAGTTATGGATGAATCATCATGGAGCGAGGCTATGAGGATGATATACTCCACCCATCCTTTCCAGACTACACTCTGAGATTAAGACAGTTCTTCTAAGCTCTTCCCTAAACAAGAGACTTGTCAGAAGCCCAGAGCAGACAAACACTGACCCATAAAAGTCACATCTTCCACTGGTCACATGCATTCTCAAGGGGAAAGGCTCAAACTGTAAAGATTCTTTTTCTTAGAACCAGAGCAGGAGACAGAGACAAGTGGAAGGTTTGGGCCACTTTCTAGTTCCAAGACAATTCAGACTCCCTTCCTTGGTAAAATGTCCAATGCCAAGAGTGTTCAGTTTGGTCCACTTGTGGGGCTAAGTTACCTTTTGGCCACAGCCCCCATGAACCCCTCACTGTGACCTGAGCCCTGTCTTCTCAGACAATCTCACCTACCTGCCCCAACTCTTAGCCTGGCCCCCAGAAGCCCTGTGACAGGACAGTGTGTTTGTAAGTGTGGTCTGATGTCACTTTCAGTCCATCTGAATTCCTATAGCCCTTATTATCTTTCCAACTCATTTGGTAACTTGTATATATTATACATATTGTTATCTTTCCATATGCGTGTACCTAGGTACATATAAGCATCCTTCCTCTCCAACTAGGATCCATGCTTCTCAAGAGCAGGGACCACAATTCATGTTCTGCATTCTCAGCACTTTACACAATACCCCCCGGTTGTAAGTATAATGAAATATTTATCACCAAGGGTGACAATGATAAAGATTTGTCCAAGACAGTTTTAGTCATCTCAGTGCAGTGAGACAGCTGTACCTGCCCTGCACGGGTGAGGGGAAGAAAATCAACCCCTGAATGTGCTCAATGCAAAGGGTAAGCAGAAGACAAAAATCAGCTTTGTCCATGTGGAACAGGACCTGCAACAAGGTCAAGAATACCTCTGGCTTTTGGCTAAAGAGACACTTCAAAGGTACAGCCTACGCTCTTGTAAGGGATCTCCTTTAACCAATCACCAGATGAACCAACACAGTCCAATCGCTCTCCAAAACACAGTAGCTGTTGCCCGTGGCACAATCCAGGCACGTGACTAAGAGGCCACTTGCGGAAGCCCTCATGCTTTTCTGCTTATTTGTTGTATCCTGTGCCAGCCAAGAGCATGCTGAATGTTTCTGAATCTGTTAACAGCTTTAAATGCTATTTAAAGTATACAAAAGTGTGAAGTGAAAGTATTAGTTACTCGGTTGTGTCCAACTCTGAGAACTCATGGACTGTAGCCTCTGTCCTTGGAATTCTCCAGGCAAGAATACTGGAGTGGGGTGCCATTCCCTTCTCCATGGGATCTTCCTGACCCAGAGATTGAATCCGGGTCTCCTGCATTGTAGGCAGATTATTTGCTGTCTGAAACACCAGGGAAGCCCAAAAGAGAGCCAGAACACTCGATTGAGGCAATGCTGGGATTCAAACCCAGGATCTCCTGTTTACTAGACAGGCACTTTAACCAACTAAGCCACGGTAATATTATAAACATTGATGTAATGTGAGTGACAAAAGAAAATTAAAATTAGGTTGAAAACTATAGAAAGAGTCTCAAGTTGTGTTTAATTAGATGAAAGTAGACACCCTTTAAAAGCCCAGGAAAATTACTATAAGTATCTAGGATTCTGTGCTTAGATTGCTTTAGATTTCCCCTCCACCTTGAAAAACTGGGCATGGTTAGTAACACTTATGGAAGAGTAAGGCCTGGATCCCAAGTCAAAAGATTGAGAAAGACACACGCATTCATAGGCTTTTAGACTGAAATAAAATGTCTGAGCTGTGTGTGCATCATTGTTTTTTCAGATTCCCATTTCAAACTAGTCCTTACATTAAACCAACTACCAGTCCTGTCACATCAGATAAGAAGGCTCTTACCATCCACCCACCCCTACATTGTTCCCAGAACCCAATTGAGAAATTGCTCAGAATTCAGGAAGCCAGAAGCAGCAGGAGTTGTCACCCAAATTGTGATTAAAAATGTAACAGAGAATCACTGCTGGGGATTTTCTTCTCTTCTGCTGGTTTTTATTTCAAATCTTAAATATCCATGTCTATATATACCCCTTGTGCTTTTGGAAGTTTCTCAGTCATGTAGACTATTTATAGAAATACAATACATAATTAAAATCAAGAGCAACAAATAGGAATCATGAATTACCTGCCAAGCTGTGCAGCCACCTGCAGCCAAGCTGCCACCTTCAACAGGTCACCATACAGATTCAACACAGTCAAGCAGTCAAATAGTCAGTTAAGCAAAAAGGCTGAGAAGTACATGTAGGATCCAGAACCATGGTATGGTTCTGGGTTGATACGCAGAGGAGATTAGACACAGTCCTTTTCCCTGCAGAGCTTTCAGTTCAACAATCAAGCTGGGAGCATCAAGTTGCATTTAGTTCTTTATCATGACAGCAGTGCAGGATTAAGACAGAGGGGAGGGAGGCAAAAAACTGATTTTGAGCTTTACTCCTTCAGTAATTCCATGTTCACTGCCAAATGGATATTGGAAAGTAGCAAGCATGAGGTAGAAAGATTTTGTACAGTATGACTGTAGAAATGTTTTTCATAGATTCCTAAAGTGTTACAATAGGAAAGGCGATCTTAGACTCATCTTGTCTAACGCCTTATATTATAGATGTGGAACCGAGACTCAGAAAAGTAGTTATGCAAGGCACTGCCACTAATTAGGAGCTGACTTGGGCCCAGATATCAGATATCCTGACTCGAAGTCCAGTGCTTTTCAGAACACTGCACAGCAATGCTTGCTTCTTTTTAATTAACACTCCTTTTCCTTTTAATTTCATGACCTCAGGTCTACCCAGAGCTCTGAGGTGGACTGGAACCCCTGAATGCTCACGTCTCAACAAAGTCAAAACTGCTAGATAAAGCAGTTAAAAAACTTTAACAAATTGAATGAAACAAGAGGTTGAACAAAATTTCATGCTTTAATGTAGACAAAATATTTAAAGTACTGAAACAATAGTTGATATGGCTATTTAACTGGAGAACACAGACTCATTCACCTGGAAGAAAATCCGGTCCGAAAATCTATCTCCATTTCACTTACTCAGCATGTAGTCCCTCCTCTCAAAAAACTAACATGTGCACACACACACACCCACACCCACCCACCCACCCCACCCCCCCCCCCCCCACCACACACACACACACACACACACATAAACATACCTCACCAAGAATTATTATGAGAATTTACACTGCTTTCTGTGATGCTGGTCTCTAAATAACTCAATTCAGCAAATATTTCATGAGTGCCTACTGTGTACAAGCACTTCATGAACACCCACTGTACTCAAGGCTGGGTATTATGGGTGACACTGAGAAGAGGGTCTCTCACCTCAAGGAGCTGCAATCTAGTCCTAGTAGCTGCAATTAATCAATGAACACAAACCAGGTGGTGGTCATGGTAACAATGGAGGTGGAAAGGACCAGATGTAGGGGGAAATTTCATAGATAAGACTGCTTTTGAGCTGGGCCTTGAAGGTGGGAGGAGACACCACAGAGAGAAGAATGTAGACTTTCGTATCCTAAAAGAGTAGCCCGCCCTTTTTTTCCTGCTCCTTACCTCCTGCTCATGTCTCAACCCATTAAAACTTACATTTCACCTCTCATCTACAAATTAAAACTGTTCTCACCAGTTTTTCCAGCGAACTCCTACATTGCCAGGTTCAATTGTCATGTTTAGTCTTGATTTCAAATTATCCCTTTGCAAACCCTGTTGGCCTTGACCTTGACACTGTTCTCTGGTTTTCATCATCTGCTCTCTCCCACAGTGCCGTTGCCTCTCTGACAGCTTCCTCTAAATCTTTCTGTTTTTCATAGTTTTTTACTCATGTTTTCTGTTTTGGCCCCTGCACATCCCACCCATTCATTTTAAAACCTCCGTGGCTCCATACCCTACCTTGCACTAATGACATAAATTTAAATTTCTAATTCTCTATTTCTTCTTTTTTCTTTCAATATTTGCTCACAATTTTTTATTTTTTAATTAACTAATTTATTTTAATTGGAGGATCATCACTTTACAATATTGTGATGGTTTTTGCCATATATCAACATGAATCAGCCACAGGTATACATACGTGCCCCCCTCCCGAAACTCCCACCCACATCCCTTCCCACACTTTCCCTTACGGGCCATCCCAGAGCACTGGCTTTGAGTGCCCTGCCTCACGCATTGAACTTGCACTGGTCGTCTATTTTACATATGGTAATATAATGTTTCAATGCTAATCTCTCAAATCATCCCACCCTTGTCTTCTCCCACTGAGTCCAAAAATCTGTTCTTTACATCTTTGTTTCCTTTGCTGGCCTGTATGTAGGATAGTCATTACTGTCTTTCTAAATTCCATATATATGTGTTAATATTTCTTTCTTAAACTCCAAACTCATCTTTCCTACCATTCACTGACGCACCAGTGTGGATAGCCTATAAACACGCCAAGCTCAACATGTCTAAAAGCTGACATGTCATCTCTCTCCCTAAACTTCCTCCCCCACTTACTTACTTTTTAAATTGTATAATTTTACATATACATAATCTATTCATTTTCAGATTTTTTTTCCCATGTAGGTCATTACAGAATATTGAATGGAGTTCCCTCTGCTATATACTATGTCCTTGTTGTTTATCACATATACATATAGTAGTGTGTATATGTTAATCTCAACCTCCTAATTTATCAGAGAAGGCAATGGCACCCCACTCCAGTACTCTTGCCTGGAGAATCCCATGGACAGAGGAGCCTGGCAGGCTGTAGTCCATGGGGTCGCCAAGAGTCAGACACAACTGAGCGACTTCACTTTCACTTTTCACTTTCATGCACTGGAGAAGGAAATGGCAGCCCACTCCAGTGTTCTTGCCTGGAGAATCCCAGGGACGGGGGAGCCTGGTGGGCTGCCATCTATGGGGTCGCACAGAGTCGGACACGACTGAAGTGACTTAGCAGCAGCAGCAGCCTAATTTATCCCTCTCCTTCTATCTTTCCCCTTTGGTAACTATGGTTTGTTTTCCAGGTCTGTGTGTCTGTTTCTGTTTTGTAAATAAATTCATTTGTATCACTTTTTAGATTTTACATATCAGTGATATCATATTATAGTTGTCTCTGTCAGACTTCACTTAGTATGATCATCTCTAGGTCCATTCATGTTGCTAACTTCCTTTCCCACTTATGATCCTTATTTCTACTTAGAACTCTCAGGCACATACTTTCAACCTCTGTGCCTATTTATATTCCTTTCTCTTATGCTAGGAATTCTTTTCTACATATGAACTACTGAGAAAAGTTCATCTGTAAATGACTACAAGTTCATTTAGTCACCTCCTCTGTGACAGCTCGAAGAACAACATTGTCCTGAAAAAAATAAAAGATCTAATTTTGAATCATGGCTCCAGCACTTATTATATAATCATAAAACCTTTGCCCCACAGAACTTACATTTCCTTGGCTGTAATAGCTACCTCACAGGGTCATAAACTTCAGCTGAGATGCTCTATATGAGTCTGGCATAGGAAATGGCACCTGGGAGATCCCCCATGGATATGTGCCATCCTCCTCACTCTCCTGTATCTGGGTTAACAGAGTGCATCAGCTTGCTGACTGCAGCCATGGTTATATGGTGTCCTCACACCCATCCTCCAGACCCTGAGTTCTTCAATAGGAAAGCCTACAACCCAGCACCATCAGCAGGCACTTACTCCAGGAAGACTGAAGGCAGGTCAGCATCCAACTTTAGGACTCAGGATCTTGAGTTAGCATCACTGAGGAAATTATGGGACTCTCAAGAAAAAGAGAAAACAAGAATAAATTCCTTTTGGGTATAATGTGAAGAATTCCATATGGGGCATATTGACTTTCTTTTTAGAGATCTTGTCCATGGTCACACCATTACTTTAGAAAAATTTTTTTACTGGCATAAGGTTGATTTACAGTGTGTTAGCTTCTTCTGTACAGCAAAGGAACCAGTTATATAGGTATCCATTCTTTTTTAGATTCTTTTCCCATATAGGTCATTACAGAGTTCTGAGTAGACTTCCCTGTGCTATACAGTAGGTTCTCATTGCACCCCAGTGTTCATAACAGCACTATTTATAATAGCCTGGACATGGAAGCAACCTAAACGTCCATCGACAGGTGGATATATAAAGATGGTGTGCATATATACCATGGAATATTACTCAGCCAAGAAAGGCAAGGAATAATGCCATTTGCAGAACATGGATGAACCTAGAGATTGTCATACTGAGTAAAGGAAGTCAAGACAGAGAAAGACAAATATCATAAGATATTACTTTAAGTAGAATCTAAAAAAAAGGTATAAACATTGACTTTCAAAGAGCAGAAGGAAGACACTCAGAGGGCAGTTGGGGATGTGCCTGAGGGAAACCCACATTTAAGAAACAGCAGGGAGTAAACAAGAAAGAGCAGCAAAGGAAAGGGGCAGGGGACATCAGAAAAATCGGTGACAGAGAAACAAATATTTAATATTTCAATATTTGCTCACAATTTTTTATTTTTTAATTAACTAATTTATAAAAAATAAAGGAATTTCAGGAAGAAAGCAGAGGGTCCCTGGTGCTAAATACAAAACAGAGATTTCTAGAATAAAGACCAAAAAAAAAAAAAAAAAAAAAACAGCTCTGGAGTTTTTGTCGAGGAGGAGAAAGTTTCAATAGAAGAGTGAAGCCAAGAGATTGCAAGGGGTTAAAAAGTGAGGAAAAATCCCCAAGGTAACAAAATCATATCTAACTTCGATATATGGGTAAATGCACAGAATTTTTAGTCTCTGATATCTGATGAATCAGCAGAAGCCAAGGCTAGAACCCAACTTTTCTACCACCCAACTGTCATGATTCTACCATGCCAGGCTGAAAGGCACACATGCCTCTTCTGTGCTCACTTAGTCCCCCACCTCCACCCTATCACAGCCTCATGACTCATCTAGTCATCAGCCAGACGTCTCATTCAACTGAAGGTTGAGATTCTGATGGATTCCTGCCTTGCATCATTGACAATTCCATCACTCAGAAGACTGAGAGAGAAACTAGAGGAACAGCTTTTCCTCAATTAGTTTTAATCAACTGTCAGCCTTGAATGATGGAGTATATGTGATAAGAACTTTAGGGGGAAAGATGAAATTCTCTTATAATAGTTCAGGAACAGAAAATGGGTTATATAGTTGGACACAGTTTATAGGATTCTGGAGAGTGGATTTTCATGTCTGACTCCTCACCTCTCCATTCCCAAGGCATGGAATTCCTAAATGGTAAACATAGAGCCCTGAACCCAGCTCTGACTGCTTAAGTTTTTTTGTTAATGATTTTGATAAACTCATGCACATAAAAATTGAAGGTGACACAAAACATAAAGAGGACTTAGAGGACAGGATTTGGACTTCAAAGGCACTCAGCAGCCTAGCACAATGAATTGAAACTAATAAGGTTATTGTTAACTAGAAAAATATAAAGCTCTGCCTTGGAGAAGAAATGTAGAATAGGAATGGGATAAAGATATTAAATAACTGGAGGCTTTAAAAAATTAAGAAATGTTAACAGTATTGAGGATAAGCACTTAGAAGCTGGAAGTGTAATTTATAATTTGCAAACAGGAGAAAAAAGAATGGGAACTTCTAAAATAAAGCAAAAAAGAAAGTAGAAAATAAGAAATGACAAGAGCCCAGAATAGATGACTTCAAGAGTCCAATTACATGTTTTTTCAGTAAATATAAATTAATAAGCCTTCCTGTTAAAATTCAGAGTGTCAAAGGGCATTTTTTTAAAAAATTGCAATACACTATATGCAAGAATAATCCACAAATAATACTGGGAAATCTGGAAATAAAGTAAAAGCAAAAGAAATGCAGGAAAAATTTTAGTGGAAAGTATGTATTACAGTAATAGTTTTATAAGACAAAATAGAATTTAAAATGAAAAGCATTAACATGAATAAATAGTGCCCCTATACATTAATCAAAGGATCTATCCCAGGAACAGATAATGATCATTAAATTACATGCAGAAGTGTAGGATGGAAGAGTTCAATTTAATAGCGGGCTCATGAGAAAATGATGAGGTTTTGCTTTTATAAGTTTAATAATGACTGGGGGGTTAACACAGTTGGAAAGTCACTGGAAACTTGGCTAATACTGATGGTGTGCAGAACAGTTCAGGTTAAGACCCACTTTTTTTGCACTGTCAAAATTTATCTGAAGTGGAATGCTCAGGTCTAGGTATATCATCTTGAGATGGACATTGTCAAACTGGAGAACTTTCAGCAGAGATTGGCCAGGATGAAAACAGAATGGAAAAAAAAATCACCTAAGTAACAGCTGAAGGACAGAAGCTATCATTCAAGAAAAGAAAAGTTTGGAGGACCACATCAACCGAAGTGAATGCCATAGCAAGTGGTGAAACCAGGACTGGAATAGTACAAATCTCACCACAGAGAGCATCCCAATCATTAATCATAATAGCCAAACACTAGAAACAATCCAGATGTCCTTCAGTGGGTGACTACTTAAACAAACATGCTGCATTCAGACCATAGAACATTAGTCAGCAATAAAAAGAAACGAACTCTGGATACACTCAACAGCTTAGATGAATTTCCAGGGAATTATACTGAGTGAAAAAAGTCATATATACATATGTGCATATTTATACATTATAATTAACATAAATATAAATTATATATATATATATATATATCTCTCTCATCTTAAACTCATGACATAATGTTTAAATAAAATCTATGTTTGATACTACACATACACTGCCTTAGCCTGTGTTCCCTCAAAAGCAACACTGACAACAAAGTTTGATGTGTGGGTGGTTTGTTCAGGAATATATTCCCAGGAAGCAAGAATGAAGAAGTAGGAGGACTGAACAGCAGAGAAGGGAAAGAGAAAATGAAGGTGAAACATCACATTGGGCACTGCAGGAGGAATCTAATTGTTCCATCTCCTTCTGAGAAGCCCAAGGAACAAGGTCATGCCTCTTTGGTCAAAGGTTCAGGTTGCACACATCCAGTAGTTTCCTTAGATATACCACATGCCGCCAGCACCATGTCAGACAAGCAAGACGTACAAAAGGCCACCTGTGTACCTCAGGTGCACTGTGGAAAACTGGCTGAAGCCTACAGAGCCATGGCTGATAATAATGAAGTGATGAGAAACAGTGCACAGGAGGTAGTTGATAAATACAGGATGAGTGCGATTATATGTGTTGCATGTATCAGACTGAAAAAATGTCTGGAAGGAATTTTAGTAATGTGCTAACAGTGTGTACCTCTGGGCTATAGAGTTATGGATAATTTTTGGTTTCTTTTTTATTATCTTCTTGAACTTCAAACTTTCTGTAGTACCCATATACCATTTCTGCTATCACCAAATGCAATGGAAATTAATTTTAAAGAAGCTGAGCTGAATGGTTTGAGGATAGATGTTTACACAAAGACCAGATGACCTAGATACACAATTTTCCTGCTGGATGAGAAGTCAGACCATTTGGCCTCTCAGATTATAGGCTTGAACTCTGTCATAATCAGCCTGCAACACCTAGGGAAATGCAAGCACTAAGTAGGCGCTCAACACAGCAAACATTTGCCAAAGGAATGAATATTTGCAGCAGCACAGATAAAGAGAATTAGAAGACTCCTGCTCTCAGGAGCTGACAATTTCTTAGAGAAAATTAAAAAAAGCAGAGACTTGAAAAGCTAGAGTTACCAGATGACTCATTAATTCCACTCCTATGTATATATTAAAAAAATCAGAACATATGTCCACACAAATACTCACACACTAGTGTTCACAATAGTCAAAAGGTGGAAACAACTCAATTGTCCATCAACAGATAAATGGATAAACAAAGTGTAGTATATCTATACAATGAAATGTTATTCAATTCTAAGAAGGAGTGAAATACTAATTATCTACTGCCTCATGGAAGAATCTTGACAACATTAAGCTCGGGAAAGAAGCTAGATACAAAAGGCCACAAATTCTATGATTCCTTTTATGGGAAATATCCAGAATAAGCAAAACTATAAATGAAAAACAAAGTAGATTAGCAGTTTTCAAGCGGTGGGGGTAAGGAGGAGTGGGGAGTGATTACTTAATGGTATGAGGTTTATCTGGGAGTAATGGAAACACTCTGGAAGTAGACAATGGTGATGGCTGCACAATATTGTAAACAGTAAAAATCACTGAGTTGTCCGCCTAAAGAGGTTCAAATGGTAGATTTTATATTATATTAATTTTATTTCAATTAAAAATGATAGTAAACAGTTTTGGATAACATATAATACACATATAGTATTAGAGTCTAGGGGAGAAAGAGAGAGCTCACATGAGCCTGAGGTCATCAGGAATAGCTTCAGGAAGGAGGTAGGAGTTTGGGACTTCAGAAGAGCAGGATAACAGATATCTCAAAGATCATCAATAAATGCTTGCGGGATTGAATTCAACTACAAAACATTCCAGGAAGAGGCATCAGCAAGGACATCAAGACAGCAAGATGCAGGATGAGTCCCAGGGATGACTGTTCAACATCCCTGGTTATGGAAGATTTGAACAGTGGAGGAGTGGTAGCAGACAGGGCACAAGAAAAAAAAAATTTTGTGTGTGTGTCAATATAAACATTTTACACTGAAAAATCCTGCCCAGATAATGCATTCTTCCAATTCTACTGTTTTTTATTTCTAAGTATAGAAACAATATAAAAGAAGTTACTCTGCTCTGCTGTAATAGTTTAAAGCTCCTGTGTGAGTCACAAGGTCATGCCACAGAGCAAATGACCCCGCAGTTTTAGTGGCTTCCAACAGCAATAAACTCACTCTACATGCCCACTATGGATGAGCAGTGGCCATGTCTCTGTCACCTTCACTCTGGAGCCCAGGCTTACTGAGCAGCCTCTATCTGGAACTGTCATCATGGCAGAGAACAAACAGCATAATGATCTTAAAGTTTCTGCTCAGAAAGCACATCTCTTCCACTCCTCTCTCAGTGGTCAAAGTCTGTCACAGGGCCTTGCTTGAGGTCAAAAAATGGGGAAAGGACACCAAATATAGATGATGAGAAATATAAGCTAGCGTAAGTTCCAACCCTGGCCCTGCTACTTCATGGTTTTCAGCAAAGTTGCTTATCTTCTCTAAGCTTTGAAGTCTTCATCTTTTAATGAGGCTCATTATTTCTACACCATGCAATTCTTGTGAGGATTAAATGATCACGTAAGTAAAATGCTTGGTGCAATGCCTGGCATATAGCAATCACTCACTAAAATGAAATCCCTTAAAAAAAAAAAAAACAAGAAACAAACTGCTCTACTGATGAAAAGATCCTTCAGGAAAGGAATTTCTTTTGACTTATTGTTTCCTCAATATCCAGCACATGCCTATAACTCTTTAAGGACTTCAGTAGGTGCTTAGTAAAGGGGAAAATGAATGAATATATGCTCACTGAAGAAAACAAGAAAGCACAGAAAAGTATTCAGAAGAAAATAAACTTATTCTTTTCAACTGATGATGAAAGTACAAGGAATGAAATAACGAATATGTGATGGGGGTCCTTTTTAATTTACATTCTCTCTGGCCCTGGCTCATGCCTGAGCCCAAAATCAAAGCTTAAATGTATAGACTCGGCCTATCTTTTGGAGGGCAGGACACCATTTCTGAGTACTTTTCTAGCTCAGCAGAGGCCTGGAGATAAACAGGCCTTATGGAACTCAATGTCCAGACAAAGCACTGGATTATACTGGAAGCCTCCGGAAGGTGAGGACAACAAGAGACAAGAAAAGGAAATTACAGCCCAATTTTGTCTTTCCTGGGATGAGACCACTGCCAGGATTCCACGTACTTGTCATCAACTCAGGACAGAGAGAAGTGCTTGAGATTTAAAAAATTTTTATTTAAAGACCTATGACCTAAATGGGAAGGAAATCCAAAAAAAGAGGGGATATGTATTTACATATAGTTGATTCACTTTGATGCACAGTGAAAACTAACACATGTTGTAAAGTAACTATACTCTAATAAAAATTAATTTTAAAAAGACCTATGATTTAAATTTATACCAGTAGAAAGAAATGCAAATAAAAATGACAACTAAACCCTTCCATGACAAAAGCTAATCATATCTTCTTTTCTACTTTCTTCTTCTGAATATATGAGGTATATATTAAATTTGCTTTTATATTGTAAAATTTTTTATTACTTCTGGAACCCTTGATTGGCATGGCCCATTATTACAATGGTTTAGTACAGGTAAGATAATGTTCCCACCATTCACACAACACACGCACATATACCCATACACACTTCATATACGAGAAGAGACATAGTGTCTGTCTATTCTAAGGGTTCCTCTAAAGAACAGAAATCCTTGTTCTGTGTAGACTAATTGGTAAAAGCCACAGGGAAACATTTCTCAGTTAAATGAAAGACTTTTCAGACAGACAGGGTTAAGGTTACCCTTAACCTTGAGATACAGTGATACCTGTAATGTGTGATTTAATCTGAAGAGCCCATCAGGAAATTGTTCCATTGTATTTATGGTTCTTTCTATTCCCCGAGAGTCTGACAATAAACACTTGTCACTACCTGTGCTCTGCATCCCCCACTCTCCTAGGAGTTACGAGGGGCACCAGCCTCAGGACCACTGTCCATTTTTCTGAGGGGTTTATCCTCTACTTGGGCAAACAAGAGAGACCCATGGGAAATTCAATAGTGGAGTCAACAATGACACAAGAGCTCACAATAAACATGGAAAAATGAGGTTGATTGCCAAGAAAGTGCTACAGATGATGAGGGCAGAGGGATGGATAAATATACCAAAATTCACTGTGGCCACTGCCTAATCTACACATTTAGATTAAACATGCAATCAGCAAAACAGACTTTTCAGTTTCCCTCAGGCAGATGTTTCAGAAAAACCTCCATCCTACAATTCAGCCATAAAAAAGAATGAAACAATATCGTTTGCAACAACATGGATGGACATAGAGATGATCATATTAACTGAAGTAAGTCACTTAGTAAAAAAGAAACACAAGTAAATAGAAAGACAAATACCATATGATATCACTTATGTGTAGAATCTAATACATGATATAAATGAACTTAACTATGAGAAATAAACAGACTCATGGACAGAGAGAACAGGCTTGTGATTGCCAAGGGGAAGAGGTATGGCATGGACTAGAAATTTGGGATTAGCAGATGCAAACTACTTATATAGAATGGATAAACAACAAGATCTTATTTTATAGCACAGGGGACTATATTCACTATTCTGTAATAAACCATAATGGAAAAGAATATAAAAAAGAATGTGTGTATGTGTATGTAACTGAATCACTTTGCTGCACAGCAGAAATTAACACAACACTTGAAATACACTTCAAGGGAAAAAAAAAAAAAAAACCTCTACTCCTTTCTCAAGTCCCTGAACCCACCCCCCCTACACACATATACTCACAACTCCCCAACTCCACTCTATGTAAGGGCCTCCCCTTTCACATATACATTCTCTTTCTTTCTCTCTCTCTCACATACATACACAATTACTCTGTAGGCTTTTCAATGGAATGGCTCTACCCTGTGAACTATATCCCTTTGAATTTCTTCCTACTTTGTCCTCCTTGGGTTTGACCACCATTACTAAAAGCCAAATGCTTCCTTACAGAGCTTCAGAACTTGCTTGGACAATCAAACACCACATGTGATCTCTTGAAGAATTCAGGCAAGATTTGAGATGGACTGAGAGTTTTGCACATGGAGGATTCTGAGAAGATGCAGGACATGGCTGCTATTCATCCA
Source organism: Okapia johnstoni (assembly GCA_024291935.2). Taxonomy (NCBI): domain Eukaryota; kingdom Metazoa; phylum Chordata; class Mammalia; order Artiodactyla; family Giraffidae; genus Okapia; species Okapia johnstoni. The sequence continues at coordinate 36,270,215 of CM044319.1, forward strand.
ATATTCAAAATGAAAAAGCAGACTTGTCCTGTCTGACCTCAAAATGTAGACATTTGGATGATAAGACTTGGCTCAACCTACAGCAGGACGTGGAGCAGGCAATGCTGCCCAGTGGTGGCATGCGCCATCTTAGCAAGTGATGAGCTCTTTGTCACCAGCAGAGTTCAAACCAAAGAGTGACACATGCCCAGTGAGGAGGATCTCAGAGCCTGACCTGAATCCCCAACCCAGAGAGTCTTCCCTATGTGATCTCCAAAGTGCCTTGTCAAGGAAGAGAGACTAGAGCTGGGTCATGGCCATCAAGTAATAGATAAGAACAAATGGCCAAAAGTCCTGGGACAATGTGATGAGAAACAGCATAGGGGTCAAGACCATTTAGGGAAAATGCAGGCATGTGTGTCTGAATGAGAGGCTTCAGAAAGATGATAACCAGGAAATGACAAGGAGACATTAGTTGTGGATTCAGTTTTAGATGACTCAAATGCCAAGATTGAAAAGTGTGGATTTTGTTTTCAAGGCCATTGGTTACAAACTGGTAGCCAAATGATGGCTTTTTACTTGAACTGCCCAGTTTTTGCAAAGGTATTTGGTCCCAACACAAGCCATTTAAAGCCTAGTATCGTACATTCAACAGACTTTACACATTTATATTACCTGCCATCCACAGTGACAGCTGCAACAGATGATGATAAATCACAGGCGATTTTCAAGTGGAAAACTGGAATGACTACAATCGGAGGGAAATCAGTCCAGCAGGAATGTGCAGGTAAGATTTGAGGCAAGGGAGCCTCTAATCTTTTTCCACTGCAAGTCCAGACACGAGACACTGGGCCTAAACCTGAAGAGTGACAGTGGGGAGGAAATGAAATAGAGATACAAGACAGGTCCAAAGGAATAGGTGATGAGAGAAGAGAAGCATTCATAAGGGGAAGCTTTTACTATGTTCAAATCCCCATTCACCTGAGATAGGCTGTGTGACTTAGGGAAAGTTACCTAACATCTGTAAGCTTTGCTTTTCTAAGACATACAGTGGAGATACAATGGTCTATCCTGCAGTGTTGTTGTAATGATTTGTAATAATTTATATAAATCCACATAAACTTCCTAATACAGACCCTGCCACACAGTAAGCATTCCCTAAATGATAGAACATTTTATTGCATATGATTATTAAAACAAGATTGTGTGATTATGTGTATACATTTGTGTGGTACTTAACAGATTGAAAGTAAGAGAAGTCAAAAATTACTAATTTTAATACAAATTTGAGGAAAAGATGAATACATAAGTTTTAGATATTTTGGACCTGAAAAATAATGGTTCACAGGATATATCCAAGTGAAATTATCTAGTTGGAAACTGACAACATGTATATGCATTTGAGTAAAAGCTGGACTGAAGCTTCAGGTTAATAGGGGAGGTTTGGGCTGCAAGTAACCCAAAACTCAAACTCAGTAGGCTTAAACAATAAGGGAAACAGATAAATTCCCTTCACGGGAAGTCCAGAGGTAGATAGCTCAGGACTGTTTATTTGGAGGACTCTGTGGTACCAGGATGGATCCAGGTTCTTTCCATCTCTCCCCTAAGCAGCCAAAATGTGTCGTTTTATCTCCAGACCTGCTATCCTTATGGTCACAACGTGGCTGCAGCCATTTCAGGGGTTACATCAAGACAAGACAAGGACGCCACTCTTTTGCATGAGGGAAGAGATATCCTCCAATATATTTCCCCTCTCTTCTCTTTGACTAAATTTGGGATAAATTCTCTTCCCTAAACCAATCATTAGCAAGAAGATGTGGACTCCTACATTTGGCTGAGAAGTAATCTGGATTTACCTCCCGAGTCAGGGAGGGGAGGAGTGAACACTCAGATAAAAGACAAGGTTGGCTTCTGGGTATCAGGGTCTCACCAGCTTTGCATCACTGCCTGAGTCTTGGGGTCCAAAGCCTAGGCAGGTGACTCTCCAATTCTTCTCACTGTCACATGACTCTTGTAGAAGACAGCTGCCTCTGGCTGTGGACCCTTTCCATCTCCTTCCCAGCATCTGGGTGTGTTAGTCCTTCTAAATAAGATGGCCATGCCTCAGCTCCTCCGGGCATTCAGAGTGAAGCCATGGAACTAGCTCAATGGAGCAAGAGGAGAGAGGTGGCGGTTTCTCACTTCCCGACCACCACCTGCAGCAGCCCCTGCTCTGGCACTGTCTTTGCAAAACCAGGATGGATTGGATCCATTATATGGACTGTCTGACCATCCCCACTGAGTCACACAATAAGCAGGAAGCCTAGATTGGCTGGTTGGCTGGCAGATGGTGGCAAGGGGTGGCTGCCAGATGGTGGAAGGTTGCCCAATTGCCAAGGGGAGCAATGAGCCAGGGTCCTACCAGAACATAAGCCCTTTGTCTCATTGATCCACATGAAAAATTCACTTTCAATCACATATGATTTCTCCTCTTATGTAAGGTCCTCCTTGTTAATGACTGACTGGGAGGTGGCAGCTGAGAATTGGATAATACAGGATGAACACCTGCAGTTCTCCAGATGGAGGGAACGGAAGGAGCCCGGAGGAACTTGGAACCCACACCTCTCTCACTGAATAGTAAATTCCAGTCTAAAAAATGCACCTGAAAAAAAATCATTAACCCATCTCCCTATGTCTTGCAAGGTCTGAATCTAAGTCATCTTAGAATGACAATGCTCTCTTAAAATGTTCATGAAAATACCACAAGCCTGCCACCAACTCCCTCGGTAACGAACACACCATCAGTGAAACAGTTTACTTTGAAAGTTCAGCCCACTGGCCCCCAAGCTTTCACAAAAGGTCCCTGGAGAAAATCTATCCATCAATTTTGCCCTGGGCTGGGCCCACATTTTAAAAAGTATTGCTTCCCGAACAATTTTTCCAACAACAATTAATTTCCTCTCCCATCTTATCTATTGAAAAGTTATTTTTAATGGGGCATGTAATAAAAACCAGCAATGGCTACCATGAAACTTACATTACGCATTTTTAAATTTTTTAATTGGATTAAAATTAAAAGCACACATATCAAAAGTGTATTGCTCAATTTATCTTTACAAACTGAACACAGTCACATGACCAGCACCCAGATCAAGAAATAGAACAGCATCAGCAGCCTTGACCTCCCTTCCAGTCACCATGCTTCCCCTACTCAAGCATAATCCCTATCCTGACTTCCAGGGTAAACGGCTCTTACATGATGTATTCTTCCCCTGTGGCCACTTTCAGTCAACGTTTGATGAGATCCATGTTACACGTAATTAAAGATCATTCATTCTCAGTGCCTAGTGCGTAGTCTATGCGCAACAGCAACAGCTAGTGTGCTATTGTTGTTCAGTATCTAAGTTATGTCTGACTCTTTGCGACCCGTGAACTGCAGCATGCCAGGCTTCCTTGTCCTTCACTATCTCCCAGAGTTTGCTCAAACTGATGTCCATTGAGTCCATGATGCCATCCAATCATTTAATCCGCTGTCGTCCCCTTCTCCTCCTGCCCTCAATCTTTCTGAGCATCAGAGTCTTTTCCAGTGAATCAGTTCTTTGCCATCAGGTGGTCAAAGTATCGGAGCTTCAGCATCAGTCCTTCCAGGAAATATTCAAGGTTGATTTCCTTTAGGATTGAAATCTAAGTAATTTACAGGTATTGGCTATTTTGAATAGTACTGCTCTGAATCTTCTGGTACCTGTCTTTTGAGGAATATATGTGAGAACCCTGCATCTGGTACCCAGTACTCTGGCAGAGGGATTGCTTGACTTTGTAGATAGATTCTGCTACACAGTAGACTCTGCTAAAGTGGTTCCATTAGACATTAGAGATGTTTGAAATATGGAAAATAACTTGTGGACACCACAACCACTTTCATGGATCCCTTCAAAGTCTAAGGACAACAGTTAAGAACTTCTACTTAAAAGACATATGTCTTGTTCTGTCCTCAGTGAAAACAGGCAACAATTACTATTCCTCATAAAATTCTTCCTCACTTCAATTATTTTGACACTGTGATGAAATCCTCTCCTAGCCCTGTTACACCCAAGACTATGAAAACTTTCCTCACAATTAACACCCAGTTGAAGGCTTTGTGCTCACCTAAGCCCTCTTCATGTGATGGGGACTGTGATGCTCAGGACCTTACACAATCTCAGTGGGCATTTGGGGTGACCTCCATAACCACATCCTCTATAACACACAACCCTTCTCTTCAGTGTCAGGGAGAAAGGGAGGCATGGGGAATGGGGCAGAAAGGCACAAAATTTGGAGTCGGCAGACCTAGGTCTGGCCATAGATTTGGCCACTCTGGTATAAACCTGGGACATGCAACTAACAAGGATAGTTGTCCTATCCCATCCATGAGCCTATATTTAACATTACTTTTCTAAATCCAGCATCTTCCTTCCTGGTGGAGGAAAGAGGCAATCATAGTGAAATCCATGTTGCTAGCTGTGCTCATAAGGCCCCACTTGAACTGAGTTTCTCCTGACTTTGTCTCCCCCACCCTCTCCTTTGCTTCCCAGTTGTGTGGGTCCCCTTTCTGCCCTCATACACAGCAAGCATGGTGCCTTTTCAGGGCCTTTGCTGGTGCTGGTCCTTCTGCTCCAAGTGCTCTTTCCTCTGATCTCCATGTGGCTGCCTCTCTCTCATGGGTCAGGTCTCAGCTTAAACATTACTGCCCTCCCCCGCCCTCGCTTAGAGTGCTCTTCACTGATCATCTCTCACAAAGCAGCCCTTTCCCAGCCATTCTCTATCTCATTAGCCTACTAAATGTTCTATAAGCAGATGGCATTATGTGACATCATTTGCTTACATATCTACTGCCCTCCACAACTAGAATGAAAGATCCATAAGGATAGTAATGATGTTTCTTAACCATGACTCTATTTCCCAGCACCTAGCATAGTCCTTGGCACAAAGCAGGCACTCAATAAATATTTGGTGAATGAATGATAGAGGTCCAAATCAAAGAGGGTGCTGGTCCAGACCTAGCTACTAGTGATTGCTTCCAGGGAAAAAGAGTGAAAGCTCAGGTCCCACTCATTATCATTAGATACCCTTTCCCTCCTGAGCCCAGAATGAGCAATTGATCATCACTGACCCCTGAACTCGGCACTAAAATGCCGACTTGTCTGAGGACCCAGCAACTCTCTTACCTCATTTCAATAAATCAATGTCATGAACCTTCCATTCTACACAAATTTGTGATGATGCCTCAAAGTGAAATACCAAGACACCAAGAAGATTGTTTCACTAGTCAAAATAAAAACTGTCAGCTGTGGTCAATGCAAACCTGGAGCCTGAAGGCTCTGCAAGGCCAGATGCTGTCCTTTCTAGCTCTGTGAATGAACTCTGGGCACCAAGACACGATCAAGGGGAAATTGGCCCAGGCAGACCAACCTTATGTGATCACAGGACACCATGTCTGCCCAACCTGGTGAGGGCGAGAAGCACAGCTGTCCTCCTTGTGCCAACTGGCCACAGGCCAGCAGCCTCAAATGACTCTGACAGCTTTACCAGTAAGAAGGAAGGACTTCATTGTTTGGAAAAATCCTCAGATTTAAAAAACCATGTATATCAGTGGTTTTGTCTTTTCCTGAAAGTGTGAGCTTTGCAGGTACCCACTAACATGTTTTGGCTTTGCTAGCTTCAGTGCTGGTCAATGCTTGCAAATGGTCCAGAGAGAATGTGAAATAAGGAAGATGTGGAGAAGCTTTGAGTCTTCATCAAACAGAACACTTCAATACTCAGGTTGCAAAATGATGCAATCAACTCTAACAGACCAGAGAACTTTAAAGTTGGCCTGGCCCAGGCCCTGACATTGACACAAAAATAGGCCTCAAATACCCTCGGTTATTCATACCTTTGATTCTAAAGCACCTGTTCCAACCCATCACTGAACTAGAAGCCAAACGTCCAGATCCCATAGGCCTCAGAAAAGACCTCTCTCTCATCAGAATGTAACTCTGCCTTTCCTCTCAGCCAAGTCCACTGCCTTAGGCTCTCATGTCAATGTTTATCCCAGTCCCAGGTGAGGATCCCAGACAGATCAGGAGTCATCCACACCCACATCCCATCAAACCAGCTGTTCAGAGCTCTACAGAGCTCCCTGTAGTCAGCAGGACCGGCTGCATCCAGTGATGACTGGGAACACCCTGTGGGTCTCCAGAAGCACGGGATGAGACCTTGGCTCAGGGTCCTTGCGCAGCCTTGGGGGGGATGTGTGCACACAGTCTCTGTTTGACACAGTTAGCCTCCACCCATGTTTCTACCTCAAACACTCCCAGTGGGGAGATGGTCAGGCTGGCCGGTTGGGCAGGAGGAGCACAAATATCAGGAGTTGAGGCCCTGGGGGCTCATGAAGCCCACCTGGGTTTCGAAAGCCTCAGCTATGCACAGCTACAGTGAGCTGATGCATGCAACTGGGCTTGGCTGGTAGGCGATCAGGCCAGAAGCAAGCACAGGAATGTTAAAGCCACAAAAACAAGGATGAGGAACCCAGGACAGGGGCCTGGAATGAGCTTGGAGGCCACAGAAATTAGTATGGGCCTCTGGTGAGCCCTTTTGGATCCTGGGCTGCCTCTGTAGATGGCAATGGCTTGACAATGGTTCTTTAGAGAACTCGGATACTGAAACTTTTAATTAGATCCACTTTCCCAGGATCACAATTTATACTCTTATGATGGCATAGTGTTCATTCAGTGACTTAAAAGGGCTCTAGGTCAGAGAATGTAAAAACAAATGGTATATAGCCCACAGATGAGGTGTTTTTTTTTTAATGTGAATATTTTTAGTCAACATTTTGCATTGAGAAATTGCACATAGAAATTCATATTTATAATCCCTCTTGAGAAAGGCAAAGATCTGACAAAAGTGAGCTTGCCATCCAGCTTGGCAACACCTGGCCAGAGTTCAGAGCAGCTGCCTCTTAACTGAGACCATGGGCTCTAGGTTTGTTGCCATCTACCTGGCCTGCTTCCTCATTTAAGCTGCTGGCCTGGCAGGAATTTGAGTTTGACACCTCTGAACTCAGCACTTCATGCTCCACACAATGGGTGCCCGTGTAGTGGGGTAATACGAACTGTGGCAGTAGCTAATGTCATAGCCATTGTCCTGGATGTGTTTGTTGAGGTCTGTTGATTCTATGTGGTACAGCATCCATTGCAGGGAAACAAGATAAGGCATAGATCTTCATCGCATGAGGTTTAGACCAACGTAAAGATCAGCACAGGTTGATTTTGTAAAACACTGCAAAAATTCAAAGTGACAATGATTGATAGAGCATGAGACAGAGGCCCCATGATGAAAGGAGAAGATCATAAATTGGAAGTTCATTGCTCACTGTCACTCATGGAATGAAAGATGCAGCCTACAGCCACTGATAAGAGATGGACAGAGGCAGTCAGCCCCTTTCTGGGTTTTAGTTGTAAAGTCCGGGAATACTCATACAGAGGAGAGTCTCTGACCTCTTGTCAACCCAGGATGGCCCTTGGAAGGGCAATTTTTGAGCACTTGGTATGTGCTGGCATTATATGAGACACTTTACCTACTTTGGTTCATAGAAGAGGCAAATAGTATTGACTTGGAGTGTGGGCTGGTAGTTGGTTAATTGGGTTCAAATATTGGGCCCCATGCCTCACAAGCTGTCTGCTCTTGGATATGCAAGCTCTTTAAAATTTCTCTTTCCCAACCCATAAAAAGAAAAATTGATGGAATCTACTGTATTTTTGTTAGGAGGATTAAAGTGTTTAGCAGAGTAACTAGCTTATAGTAAATACACAGTAAGTATTAACAACTACTACTATTATTACTAATCTTCTTTTTATAAAGTGAGGAAACAAACTCAAAAAGGGTAAGCAACTTGCCTCAGATGATCATAAGTCATAGAACTGGTACTCACACTTAGCTTCATCTTCATAAAGATGTCTGTGGTTCTGGTACCTTCTTTCCAATGACATCTTAGGGCTTCTTGGGCAAAGAGTAGAGATCCTAAATGAAAAAGACAAAAAGAGTTTGGGTAATGCCTTCAAAGCACAGCACTAAACCATTCCTGGCTTCTGCAACTTTTTTCCCCTTCAGTCCCATTGTTCCACCCATCAGTGAAGCCATTTTCCATGCACAGGTTAAGCCCAATCCTCCATGGAAGGACAATGTCATCCATCCCAGACACAAGTCACGCTTAATAGAAAACGGCAGGACAGGGTCATCTGCAAAGCTGCTTGGAGCTCAGCCAGTTCTCCCACATGGAAGGCGAGCTCACTGCACTCAATCCCACATCCTGGACGTTCTCCAGGAATGAGTGACAGGTCCTGCCATGTGGGCAACCGAAGGCATGGGGGTGGTGGGAACGGTAAGGGAGATGGAAAAAACATCGGGGATGAGCAAAAGCCAGACAGATGGCATGGCCTCACTGCAGGTGGCTGAGAAACTATAGCAGCAAGCTGGCTAAATGGGCATACACACCACTGACAGGACCATGAGAAGGGCAATGAAGTCAAGTCCCAAAAGGCACCAGCCTGGCAAAGAACAACCACAGCCAGGAAACTAAAGGAGATGTTCACGGAGCAGTGAAGAATCAAACCCCAGCGGTATGAGCACCTTGGGATGGATGGCAGGGGGAATATGGGGCAAAAGTGGAATAAAGAAGAATACAGAGCAGACGCAAGTTTAGAGTAGGAGCCAGAAGCCAGCCTGGCCAGGTCTAGGAAATCATGAACAAGAGACCACTAATACAGGAATAACAGGCTAGTTTGTTGTCCTTTAGTTACTTAGTCATATCCGATTCTTCGCGACCCCATGGACTGTAGCCCACCTGGCTCTTCTGTCTGTGGGATTTCCCAGGCAAGAATACTGGAGTGGATTGCCATTTCTTTCTCCAGGCAGGCAAGGTTAGGTAGCCTAAATGAACTGATACCAAAGGATCTTCTGATGTCTCAACAAGGATGAGGGACCAGATGGGTTTCTACTGGAAGCAGTCACCATCCAATTTCTCAGAGAAGCCATTGTAAATGGGCATATGCACATATATACAAACATATGTATGGGTACATCCACACACATATATATTCTCAGATATTTAAAATAGAATTGGACTTCATATATTGAATACATTATCCAATATTTTTTGACTCAACTGAATCAAGGATATCTGTCACTGTCTGCGAGTTGATTGCTGCAGGATCATTTTAGTGGCCTGTTGTATTCCATCATATATATGAACCATAACTGGCTCAGCCACTCTCTACTGAAGGGCATGTGTCGTGGGGATGTATGGTTTTTCACTGTTATAAGCCAAACTGCTATTATTTCCTCGGAATTAATTCCTAGATGTAGAATTGGTGAATCAAAGGGCAGAGAAAGTTTTAAATCTTTTACCACATAAGAAAAAAGAGGGTGTGGGGGAAAAACTAAACTACTTTACGCTCTCACCAGCAGTATGAAAAGGCAGTTTTCTATATACCCTCTTCAATGCTACATGTATTATCATTACTTTGCCAATTTGCTAAGTAAAAAATGCCATGTCATTTTTCTATCTGCAGTCCTCTGCTTACTACAGAGTTAACATTTTTATAAGTGTGCCCATAACTATGCATAAGGTTATTCCCCCTAGAGGAAGATGTTATTGAAAGGGGTGGGTAAAACCAGTTGGCTGGCTGCTCAGACCTGGCCTCATAGAGATTCCTTCTTCATGCGCACAGGTTCTATCATGGATTCAAGGGGCTGCACCTCAGCTTTGAAGATTTTGCAAATACAAAACCTGACTTCTTGTTCACCCAAGTGTGTTCTCCCTCTGGGAGATGTTTGCTAAGAAAATTTACAGGAGATGGGTTGTTAAACCAGGATGCCAATTTATCAACTTACAATAAAGAAAGAAAATCTTTCCAACAATGGAATATTTACGTCCGATAATTAGGGTGCTCCCTTCTGGAAAACAAACTAAGAATCAGATTACTTGATGAATAAACACATATCCCCAGAAACAGAGGAGCAGTGAGACAGCAATTCTAAAGGCCAGAATACATCTGCAGACAGAATTCAATCTCTAGCTCCATATCTCTTGAGGACAGGTCCTCTCACCTAGCCCATCCAGAGAACCCATCCCCCTCCCAGACATGACCAGGACAGGGTGATGATCCAACTAACAACTTCAGTCCCAGGCACCTCCAGCTCTAACCTACAAAGTTAATCAGTCACACAGGCCCATGGGCACAAAAACCAATAACTTCCATTGACACCCTGTGCTAACCTTCTGGGCCAATCAACCAACAATCAATATCCTCCCTCTGTCTCAACCCACTTCTTCTGCCTATTCTCTCTAGCTCTCAGTCTTTATCTCAGTCTCTGTCTCTCTCTCCTTCTCTCTCTCTTTCTCTCATACACTTTATTTGTTTACTCATACTGTGGTCCAAATGTTTTCTATTTTGCTTTAGCCATCTTTTATCACATGAATCCTTTGTCTTGCCACCTTGTATCTGCCTGAGACAAGCCACTGGTTCACAAATTAGGATGCATGTACCTTGGAGGGTTCACCAAGGTTGGCTGAATTATACTTAGAGCCAGAGGATAAACATGGCTTACCTGAGAAAACTCATTTTTCTAAATGCTACATAATTTAAAACACTTCAAAAGTAGATATGTGGCAGAATACAAAATAGATGAGTTTTTCATAGCAAATATAATTTTTGAAAAAAAAATGGAGATTCAAAGAAATTCCACATTGCCTTTGGTTTCTGATGAAACCTCTAACCAGTCCTCACCCTCGTACACCCACTCTCCATCACCCGATGGCTATGCAGCCATCCTCTGTACCTAACTAACATTTTTGTGTGAAACTTTAGGAAGCACTAGTAATCTATTAGGGTAAAGGATAAGAGCAAATATCAGACTGGAGGTCTGAGGTCAGGGAGACCTGGGATAGACAGACCTGAAATCAGATAGACCTGGGGTCAGACCTGGCTTAGAAAACACCACCCCCTTTATTAGTTGGGTGTCTTCAAGTGAGTTATTTACTACCCTGAGCTTCAATTTCCTCATCTGCTGGGATAATAACAAATAATTGATGGAATGTTTGATCATCGTGACAGTCTATAAAATTAGCAAAACTGATATTTAAGAATTGACTTCTAACCCATCTCAGCTTAGCTCTTGACATTCTGCCGATCACTTCTGCTGATTGTAGAAAATGTTTAATCCTTCAGCATAAGATAACTTGGTCTCTTCTAATTCAAGGCTTACTTTTGGGGGTAAAGATTGACTTAGACTCAAAGTTCACCCCTCAAACTTCTGGGAAGTATCTGAATACAAGGGGATTCTTCATGGTATTAAAACGGAGTAGTGTCCATCTAGTCAGCCCCCACCTCCTTCTGCTGGGGTTCATATCTATTCTGGTCTGTGTTGGAATGTTTCACGCCAGCTATAGCTACAACCTGGACCAGCAAGAGGAAGACAGGCCTCTTGTTCTATACCTGGGTTGATCTAATGTCTGTGGCCTCTGCTACTGTGCCTTGTTCTAGGTGGTGTGCTAAATTCCCAGGCAGCATTCAGCTGTCTCCCAGCCTTCCAGTGTGCTGACCCTCAGTGAGGCAGCCAAGGCTCCCTGTAGTTGCCTTGAGGGGCACATGACTTCCAGGGCATTCTCCTTGATGTCTCAGTCAAGCATCTCCCAGAGCAGCATACTAGCATTCACTTCTGGGTTAATGCTCACACTTTCTCCACTCAAAGGGCTGTATCTCTGTGAAGCCTAGTAGATGTTTCCCCAGGGATGGGAGTAGCTAGAACCCAGGACAACTCTGCCATTCATGAAGTAACTTCATGGTTTATCCCCTGACAATGAAATCAGCCTCCAACTCCATGAACAACCTCTAACTCCTGGCAGGATCTTTGAGATCAGCTCAGAGCCCCAAGCTATTCAAACAGCTTTTGAGCATCAAACAAAAGCCGTCATGTTTTACCAGTCCAAGAAGAATGTGATAAATAAAATTAAATAGAAGTCCTGGTGCTCGAAAGTGAAATAGCTACTGACAAAAAAGGCAGACAGAGAACACTTATAAACTTGAAACATATACAAATCATGACTTGGATTTCACTCTTATCTCTAAGTATCATGAGAATTAACTAATGTTGCACTCCTGGAGAATATAAGTGATATATAAATGCTAAGCAATTTACGTTTGCTGAATCACTTAGGATGCGTACCAAAACACTGTGCAATACTGATCTTCTAGAAGATTAATCCTCCCAAAAGCAAATGACTTCCAAAGTGGCTTGATAAATGACAAGAAAATAGCAGTTTTATGACTCTCATACCAATGTTTTGTGCTACAATGGAACAAATATTAAAAGAGAAAAATCTGTTAATATCTCAGGATAATATTATAGAGTCTGGGTAGTGGCTCCTGGCTTTCTAAAGAAAGCCATACCAATAAAACTGCTTTCCCTAAAGACACTGACACAGGAAGAAATGGGTTTCCTATTTCGGTAAACATTTTTGTGAGCACTTAGATGCTGGTGCTATGCTAAATGTTGGGAATACAAAGATAAATAAACTGATTCCTGCCCTGGGGTTGCTTGCCCTCACTTGATATGTTCCCTTGACAACTGGCTCCATCCCTGGGTCTCTCCCAATCTCCCCCAACTCAACAACCTGGCAGTTAGCCTACCCCCATCCTCATCCGGAGAAGGCAATGGCACCCCTCTCCAGTACTCTTTTGCCTGGAAAATCCCACGGATGGAGGAGCCTGGCAGGCTTCAGTCCATGGGGTCGCTAAGAGTCGGACACGACTGAGCTACTTCACTTTCACTTTTCCCTTTCATGCACTGGAGAAGGAAATGGCAACCCACTCCAGTATTCTTGCCTGGAGAATCCCAGGGATGGTAGAGACTGATGGGCTGCCATCTATGGGATCGCACAGAGTCGGACACGACTGAAGAGACTTAGCAGCAGCAGCAGCAGCATCCTCATCACTCAAATGCCAAATCCAGTGACTCACCAAGACCCAAGTTTCCTCCCTCATGGTTGAGAGTTGCCTCTGAGGTGATAACTCCCCCTTCCTTCCAGGTTGCCTTGTCAACGAAGGCTCTGAGGCACAGAAGCAAACTGAACCCAAAGCTGTCCTCCATAGCCATGGCTGAAATCTCAAGAAGACCCAGGGTGGTGACAAGGGGCACCCAAGTATTTTCTCTACCAGTTATGCTACTCAAGGAGGACCACAGAGTAAGGAAAAGATGAAGGGAACACTCAGGTAAGAGACAGTGAATATAAGGAGGGATGGAGAGAAAAAGAGAAAGATGGTAGGAACAGGGACAAGGAGGTTATGGAAAAGGGAAAGAAGAAGTCCAGAAGTCAAGTGAGCAGGAGCTGTCAGGACCCCAGAAAAAACTCAAACCTTCTGCTGATGAATGAAGAGCAGAGAGCAGATTTTTAGACAAATGAGACAGTGCCACCTAATGAAATAGTGTCAGGAGCTCTTAGAGGATTCTAGTATACGTCCAAGCAGAGTTTTTAGTAATGGAAGTAGGAATCAGGAGGGTATTGGGAAACAAAGTTGAGAAAATCAGAGAAAAAAATATGACACTGGATTTCACCCCGAAATATGGTCATATTCTGAACAGAAGTATCTGAGAATCTTCAATTGAAAGTCTCCAAACCCATGAAAGGATAAGCAAAGGCAATGACTTAGCTTGTATGTCCCACAATGATTGGCAACTCCCACTTCTAGAGTGTGCTTCCTGCAACGGCTGGTCTGAGATTCCTAATGTAATATGACCTGGGGGTAAGTGGGAAGGGAGCTGTCACCTGGAAGTTCTCTCTTCTCCAAAATGACCTTTCTCATCAGCTCACGGATGCCTGCAGCTCCAGTTTTATTTGTAGAAGGAAAGAAGTGAGTGGCCAGATGTTGAGTGCTGATCCCATGCTAGCTCTATGCCAGGGGATTCACACACATAACACCCTTTAAGGTAAGGATGTCTAATCCCCATTTTACAGATGAGAAAATGAAAGCTGAACATGGTTAAGAAACACTTCCTATATCACACAGCTAATAAGAAGCAGAGCTCCAAGCCAAGCTGTTTTTCTGCACCAGTGTTCCCAGTCTTTCCCCTGCCCCATGCTGTGGCCATCAGGCTTAACACTTGATCTCCTAGGAACAACGCCATCACCCCTAAAAAGAGTCACAGGATTTTAGATGTCAGTAGCTTTGCTCATTCGCTCAGTACATGGCTATTTAGCACTTTGTTGGATTCATTCATTCACCAGGTATTTACACAGTCTAACTAATGTGCCAGGCACTATGATTTGGGGAAACCATGGTGAAAGACCCAGAAGTTATACCTGTGCCCTGGTGGGGAAAAAGGATATAAAACAATTAAATAAAAGAATTACAAATTGCAAATTGAAATGTTCTATGAAGGAAATAAGGGCTTCCCAAGTGGCATTAGTGGTAAAGAACTTGCCTGCCATGCAGGAGACATAAGAGACACAGGTTTGATCCCTGAGTCAGGAAGATCCCTATAGGAGGGCATGGCAACCCACTCAAGTATTCTTGCCTGGAGAATCCCATGGACAGAGCAGCCTAGCGGGCTACAGTCCATGGGGTTGCAAAGAGACACAGCTGAAGCAACTTAACATGCATGCAATGTATGAAGAAAATTAACAGGAGACTGGAACAGAGAGAACTAGGGGAAGCGTGGCCCACATGGCCCACACTGGTACTCAGGACAAGCTCTGTTGAATGAGAGAGCAGGAAGGTGGTGGAAAGGGATTCCAAGTATCCAAAATAATTCATCAAAAGATACAGAGCATGAAACAGGCTCATGTGACTGGATAGTGGTGAGTGCAGAAAGCAGGGGTGGGCAGGCTGCTTGAGAAACAGACGGGGCCCCATTCTGCAGAGTTTTGTGTGCTCTTCAGGGACTCTAGGTCTTGTGCTATGTGCAAAGCAAAGGAAGCCATGATGGATTACAATCAAAGGAAGAATGTCTTTAAAAGATTTTTCTGGCTGCACATGTAAAATGGACTCTTGCAGGCCAACAGTAGAGACAGGGAGAACGGATAGGAGGCTATTGCAGTATTCTAGAAAAGAGAACAAGATGGCCTGGATTAGAGTGGTGGCAACAGAGGTGGACGAAAGTGGCTGGCCCTGAGATTGTCTGGAGGCTGAAGCAAAAGGATTTGCCCACAGATCAAATAGGGGTAGTGAAGATGGATGGCACTATCCAGTTTCTGCTGGAGAAGTTACATGAATAATGGAGTCATCAGGGAGATGCTTTGGTAAGGGAAGATGAACAAGTTTTGATTTTGAACTCTTGGTTTCTGAAATTGGACTTATCCAGGAGACATCCAGTGGGAAACATCTAGTAACAATCCTCCTCTGTGAGTCTGGAACTCAGACGAGAGTCCAGCTCAGGAGATATCAATGTTGGGAGTTGAGAGAATGAATAAAGATGGAGAAGCCCAGGGAAGAAGCTGGCGTTCAGAGAGAGAAAGTGCAGGAGGAAGAGGAAGCAAAGAAAACTGAGGAAGAGAGGCCAGTGATGTTTTAGGGGAAATAGGAGAAGAGGAGGTTAAGGAAGCATGGAGAGATGCCATCTTAAGGGCTCTGCTAAGATTGCTGAGAAGGGAAGAAAGACATGAGAGAATAAAGTAACAAGAATTCTCATCCCAGAAGAGTTCACAGTCTGATGAGAAAGACCAATATGATTGATGAAGGAATAAAAAGGTTCATATAACATTTATTGAGCACTTACTATGTGACAGGAACTAAGCTAACTGATTTACATGTATGATCATCAAAGCCTCCAGTGACATCAGAATCATTATAATATTCATTTCACAGATGAGAGAACTAAGGCTCAGAGAGAGTTCTTAGCTCACAAAGGTCACAGAGTTAAGTAAGGGGGAGAAGCAGGATTTAAAGATAGGCAGTGTGATTCCTAAGGTACACTCCAAACCACAAAGGCATCTGTCTCTAGCTGGGAACATATACGGGTAGCCCATCCCCTTATTTCTCTCTTTGGCTCTTTCCGGCCAACCTTACTGCTCTTGCTTATCTCACAGACAGCCTTGTTTGGGACCTGAGATGACTCTTTTACCTGCAGTGACCTTGTCCAATGTGGTGATGATGCTCGGAGAGGCAGCTCTCCTGGCACTGAGATTTCATACACCTCCACCCCCCTCACAGCTACAGGGTTAAACTTACCAGGACCCTAAACCTTGCCCCAAATCCCCATAGATGCCCCAACTCTAAAATCTGGCCCAGGAATACATAATTTTCATTTTAAACCAGACACAGATCAGATCAATCTCAAGTACTTTGGATGTCGGTTGACATGGCAGAGCAGCAAAGGGAGTAATCATTGCCAATAAAACTGAGAAAATGGAAGAAAAAGCTCTTTTAGCTTAAATTGTTTCCTATAAAACAGTTTTGAAGGTAAAGGGTACTATCTTCTTGTCAGTGTCAACATTTCTCTTACTGGATATATGAAATTATGTTTTTGTCAATGACGAAATCTCTCCAAAAGAGAGATGACATTTTGTTTGGTTTCTGGCAAAGAAAGATTGGGTCTGATGAAAACTGGTAACTATACGGATGCACAAAAGAACATTTGCATAGGAGGCAGGCAGACATCACACCACTTCTTCTGTGTTCAATGAGTATATGCCCAGAACTCTTAAACCTTGCCTATCCTGATTTGGCTCAATAGACTTGATGAATATTTTTCACTGAATTTCTGCCTGTTGTTTGGGTGAAAGATAGCGCCAGAGACTGCATGCTACTGCTTTCTGTCACCTATATTCCAAGCTCATTGCTTGATTGTCAGCAGCCAATATTCAGATACATGTCTTTACTCTCTGCCCCACAGCCTCGAGCAGTGCCACCTTGCTGATCCAACCATAGCCATAGTCTAAGACCCACTTATCTGAGCTCAGTTGTATCACAAAATCAAAATCAGATTAAGAGACGCCTGATCCAGCATGAGAAAATATTCAAGGCTTCTGAGCTGGGGAGGCACCAGTTTTTCAGCTGCACTTTCTGCCCCTCTGTGTGACGAATGGCACACCCACTGAGCCCATGAGAGTTAATGCCCTCACCTCTAAGTGGGAATCCTCAGCACCTACAACTGCAGAAAGGAATCAAAGGAACTGCTTTGAAGGGTTGAAAGCAACTCCCTCCTATAGGAAATAATCAATGCCCCTTTATTTCACAGTTGCTGGGCTGAAGCCTTCTGTTTCTTAGCATCTAGTGTGAGCTTGTGCCCAGAAAGCCAGAAATGAGAAACAGAAGCAGAAGCACAGCTTGGGCACACATCAATATATCTGGACTTACTAGAACTCTCTAAGATATTAGAGGCATTTTTGTCCTACCTTAGAGTATAGCCCTGATGCTCTCTTCAGATTTTTTCATGGTTGATTCTTCTCAAACTAACAGTTGATCTAAGCCATGGGCACATTTTAGAAAGATGTAAATGTGGACCCCAAACCAAGCTGAACTTATGCATGTATGAGAGGCAGAAAAGGCTGGGAGAAACAAGTGACGGAGAGTTCAGAAGGAAGAGTTTAACAGTTTTCATGGATTCATCCAAAGAATATAAGCAAATGTCATTTTTATTCCCAGTCACACAAATATTAGGAATTGAAGTGAAAAAGAATTTTTTCTAAATTATGCCATTACTACAAAGTATCATCACATTTTCTCCTACTTCTGTCCTTTTCCTTTTTCTTCACCCTACCCTGCCACTAAATAAATCAAATTCATAACGTAAGATGTGATCGATTATAATGTGCAAAGTTATTTTGTGAGCCATCAAGACAGAAAAGATGCTGCCAATTAAACCTTGACACACACCTTGGTTTCAAAGATGTTAAAATGTGAAAAAAGGGTTCATCATAAAATCCATGAACCACAGCATACATACAGGCATACACACACATCACACTTGTCAATGAATTTTTCTTGCAAGAGCAGAAAACTGTCATGAAAACCAGTTTTCCAAACAGGCTAGATTTATGCCATCCCTTAAAAAAAAGGAGGGGGTGGGGAGTTTAAAGTTTATTTTATGGCATATATTTGCTGCTTGAAGACAACTCAGAACACCATTGACAGATAATGGACCACATTTCATATCTGAGAAATGTGTCTTATTTTTAAAACTGAAAGCAGAGAAAGTCATTAGATTTGCTTTCACTCTTGCCACAGAACGCCAGGGCAATTTTCATCAGACCCGCTCCTTTTTGTTTTCTTCATTTTCCATTTTCCTCTTCTCTTTTACATTCGTCTTTATTCTGCTATCTCTCTTTTTTTTTTTTTTACTTGAAATCTAATTTAGGTGTCTCCATATCTCATTAATGTGGCCTGCCTCAAAGGTCCTTAATAATAACTTATTGTACATGTTTATTACACTTGATAGGAAGTAATTTTATTGAAGCTCCTTTTGTCTCCTCGTTTGCAGATAATCTTGTGTCTCCACATGGGTAATACTGTCCCTAAGAAAGTAGTATTTTTAGCAGTATTCTTGCTTGTTATAACTAGGGAGATGATAATGAGAATTCATAAGGCTGCAAAGCAGGTACAGTGACTCCATCTCAAAAATAGCCCAGTGCCTAGCTATAATGAAGATGCTTTGTATTTATTTGGCATAATATTCCTGACACCTAATAGTGATCATTTTCTCTCCAACACTAAGAATTTGTTTTAGAACAACTTACTCAGTGCATTGGTTATTTGTTAAAGCCTTATCTAGGTCACTCATACAAAAGGGGGGTGCCAATCAACTGAAGTTTAATCATCCATCAAGTCAATATTTATTAAGGGTCCAATCTTTTCCCAGATATTCTAGCAGGCACAAAGGATAGGCCAATAGCTAAGACAGCCCCTGGTCTTAAGTTTAGCAGGAAAGTGAAACATATTTGAATTAAACATGGCCCAGCATATTTGTATCTTCCAGCTGCTATAACAAAATACCACAGACTAGGGACTTCCCTGATGGTTCAGTAGTTAAGAATCCACCTTCCAATGCAGGAGATTCAGAATCAATCCTGGTAGTGGAACAAGCCACATGGCGAATAAGCCTCCAGGCTGCAACTAGAGAAACCCATGTGCCGCAACTACTGAGTCTGAACACTCTGTAGTCTATGCTCCGCAACAAGAGGAAAGCCCTTGTAGGGCAATGAAGAGGCTGCATGCCCCTCAAAAGACCCAATGCAGCCAAAACCAACAACAACAGCAAAAACCACACACTGGGTAGCTTATAATGAACAAACAGTTCTGGAGGCTAGCAGTCTGAGATCAGGATGCCAGTATGGTCAGATGAGGGCTTTCTTCTAGGTCACAGGCTTCTTGTTGCATCTTCACACAGCAAGAGAGCCTAGGAAGCTCTATCCCATTAATTAAGCATTAATCCCATTCATGAATTTCCACCCTCATCATCTAATCACTTCCCAAAGGCCCCAACTTCTATTATCATCACATTGTGCATCAGAATTCAACATGTGAATCTGAGGGGAAAACAACATTCACACCACAGCATCCAACAGTCTCCAGACAGTTAAACTAGCACTGTGCTTTCTACATTTCCTCCACTGACTAGCAATTACCACCTTCCTCTCTGGATCCCTGTTCCCTTCAAATAAGACAGCTCGAACCTGTGTCTATAGCATTCCCACCTCCTAATCCCACAAAAACCCACAAAATACATCCTTAATAAAAAAAAGAAAAATGGATGAATCATGTAGAGGCATAGTTTATTCCATTATTTCTGTCCTCTGCTTCATTTCTCTGAGGCCTTCAAACAAATACTAGAACATGTTTCAGTTTGACTAACCATTCATTATGGAAATTTTCACATATATAAAGTAGAAAGACTAGACTATGAACTCCAAATACTTACTCTAAGCTTCAATAATTGTCAACAATTCTGCCATTTTTATTTCATCTCTACCTTCCACCTTTTTTTGTATTGGTTTTCAAAACCCAGATTGCCTATCATTTCACGCTTAAGTACTCCAGCATGGATTTACGAATGTTTAGGTGTTTTTTTTTAACTTCACCACAATGCCATTATCTTATTCAACAAAAGTAACAAGAATTTCTTATTATCTCCATATAACCTCCCTTGTATTTCTCTGATTGTTTCAAAAATATATTTTTATAGTTAACTTGTTGAAATCAGAATCCAAACCAAGTTTACAAATAGCATTTGCTTGATTAGTCTTGTAAGTCTCTTTTAATCCAAAACAGTTTTCTCTCCCATTCTTCTCCATGCTATTTATGTCCAGTGATTGAATGTCTCCTGTGGTGTTACCCAACTTTCCTCTGCATTTTCTGTAAATGGGTAGGTAGATACAGAGGTTTGAGTACATTTAAGTTCAATATTTTTAGCAACAACATGCTATAAACAATGCTGTGATGACCTACTGCCTCACATGGGGAGGAAAAGAATGTCTGATTGCTGCACTTTTTGTGATAATCAATGAGTTTAGATCATGTCAACTTGATTCACCCACTAAAAAGTCTCTGCATGAACTTTAACCTAGTGTTTGTGTAAACACTGATAATCATTGCCTGGAGCCACCTATTCCATTGGAGATTTTTTTCCAGTTAATCAATCACTTCCTGTTACAACTACACCACAGAATGAGATCATTTACCCTGGTACTGATTAAGCTAAATCAGGAAAAAAAATTATAGTTAAAATATATTTAAAGCACTGAAACACACTTCAGACAGTTATTCAAAAAATAAATAAAAGTGGCACAATTCAACCAATAGATGCCTCCACCTCTTTTGGGAACAAAATCTCGTTTTTTACTGAAAATTTCCTAGACCATCTACTTGATAGCACTTGCCTTTTAATACCTATTGGGAAAATGCAAATGATGAAAAGCTTCTATGAGTTCAGTGACCCACTGAACATATTTCTAGTATATTAATCATAGCAGTAGTCTACACACCCTTGAAATATAGCAAAGTATGTGTCATAAAGATAAAACATAATTTTAAATTGTCCAAGTTGCAATCTTTTCCCCTTCTGTCTTATATTGCAAACCATGCCCTGTAAAGAGATGCTCGCTAGAGAGACAATCGCTAGAGAGACTAGTGGAAAGAAAACTTCTTCAGACTGAGTGTCACAAGAAGCCTGTGGGAATTTACAGAGAGCAAAGAACAAAATTTCCTGGACAATTTGCAGCAACATGGGTGGACCTAGAGGTTACCATATTAAGTGAAACTAGGTCAGACAAAGGAAGGCAAATACCATATGATATCATGTACATGTGGAATCTAAAGTATGACACAAATGAACATACCTACAAAGCAGAAACAGATTCACAGACACAGAGAACAGAATTGTGGTTGCCAAGGGATAGGAAAGGTCGAGAAGGGAAAGACTGTGAGTTTGGGATTAGCAGAGGCAAACTATTGTATAGAATGGATAAACACTTATGGTATAGCACAGGAACTATATTCAATATCCTGTGATAAACCATAATAGAAAGGAATAAATAAAGATAAAGACAATCACTCAGTTGTGTCTGACTCTTTGTGACTCCATGGATTGTAGCTTACCAGGTTCTTCCGTCCATAGGATTTTCCAGGCAAGAGTACTGGAGTGGGTTGCCATTTCCTTCTCCAGAGGATCTTCCCGACACAGGGATCGAACCCAGGTCTCCCACATTGTAGGCAGACGCTTTACCATCTGAGCCACCAGGGAAGTCTTAACAGAAAGGAATATGAAATGAATATATGTGTGTATAATTGAATCAGTTTGCTATACAGCAGAAATTAACATAACATTGAAAATCAACTATGCTTCAAAGAATTTTTTTTTTAATTAAAAAAAAACAATTTTAAGATTTTTTGGCCAGATTTTCTCCCCTCTCCACTCTTGGATATTTTTAAAAGTGACTGCAGAAGCTTCATACACCTATTTTAATGATTCTGGATGCTGAGATTTTACATAACTTACATATGTATGTGTAAGATATGGTGTTGATTTAGATGACAATGTTTTCTTACAGATCTGCAACTCAAGACAGCCCTCTTTTCTGCCCCCCACTGGGGTCCAGCAACTGCCCTCTGTCTCTGGTTCCAAACATTTCAACCATAGGCTCTACCATCACCATTCTACAATAATATTAACAGTACTCTCCATAAATCTAGAAGGCAAACAAGTATAGTGGTTGCCCAAGACCAACTTGATAGCCCACAGTAGCGTTTGTCCTAGTGGTCATCTAAGTAAAGAGCCCCAATGGCCTACTCTCCTGCTGAGGCCCAAAACACACAGGGTGCAGTTGTCCAGTTAGACTGATTGCTCACAGATAAGAGACGAGGTTAATCTAGCCATTGATCTAAGCTCTGATTTTTGCAGCACACACTTTTAGGGTCCCCCCCCAAATCGCCCTCCTTCCTCTATATAATAGGCCATTTGATATTTCTGTTGATATTCTTCATTCAAAAGTATTTTATTCCAGAATTCATGAAGTGAAACTTGAAATTGTGAAGGAATGAAGTGATTTGTTGCAAGCAGAAATGGCTTTACAGAGAAGATGAGATGAGGAGCGGTTTCAATTTATCAATCAGAAAGAAAGTGCAAAATATCTTAGATGATAGTTCAGAAAAAGGGGTGGCGAGGCAGAGTGGACCTGAGTAGAATGGTGAGGACGCCAGTTAAACAAGGACTCCTGCTCCAATCCGTGCTCCAATTTTATTATAGAGCACTTTTTCCAATATTAAAAAATAAGGGGGAACAACTTGCCATGATCCAAAAGGCTAAGTCTACCTCTTCCTCAAACCTAGCCCAAGATTCCTCTTCACATGTTAGAACTGCTTAACCAGAACATACTCCAAAAATGCAAATCAGGCAGAAAAAAAATAAATATATATATCATATTGACACTGACTCCTGCCTTGAGAAATAAATGCTGACAGGAATAGCCATGTAACATCTTCTCAGAGAACCACTGTGTCTTCCTCCTTGACTCCTCTAAATGAAACTGGATGGTAATAAAGTCAGGCTTAGCATTTGTTCATTCATTCATTCAAAAATATTTATTGGGCAGTCCTGTGCTAGAAGGTAGAGAGAGAAATAGGACAGATTGCTGCTCCACAGTTTCCTGATCTAACTTGCGAGATTGAAAGCTATGCCACTAACCTTAGAGCCTTACGGTAGGATGATGCTACAGTAGAAATGAGTCTCTCATGATAAGGATGCAAGTTTCTAATTTGCCAGTGGGCAGTGAGTGGAGAAGAGGCTTGCATAACTCAATGAAGCAATCAGCCATTCTGTGCTGGGCCATCCAAGATGGATGGGTCATTGTGAAGAGTTCTAACAAAACACGGTCCACTGAAGGAGGAAATGGCAACCCATTCTAGTATTCTTGCCACAAGAACCCTATGAAAAGTATTAAAAGGCAAAAAGATATGATACCAGAAGATGAGTTCCCAGGTCAAAAGGTAGGCAATATGCTACTGCTGCTACTGCTAAGTCACTTCAGTCGTGTCTGACTCTGTGCGACCCTATAGACGGCAGCCCACCAGGCTCCGCCGTCCCTGGGATTCTCCAGGCAAGAACACTGGAGTGGGTTGCCATTTCCTTCTCCAGTGCATGAAAGGGAAAAGTGAAAGTGAAGTCGCTCAGTCGTCCGACTCTTAGCAACCCCATGGACTGTAGCCTACCAGGCTCCTCCGTCCATGGGATTTTCCAGGCAAGAGTACTGGAGTGGGGTGCCATTGCCTTCTCCGAATATGCTACTGAGTAGAGGGCAATTACTAATAGTTCCAGAAAGAATGAAGTGGGTGGGCTAAAGTGGAAACAATGTTCAGTTGTGGATCTGTCTGGTGGTGAAACTAAAGCCCAATGCTGTAAAGAACAATATTACATAGGAACCTGGAATTTTAGGTCCATCAATCAAGGTAAACTGGATATGGTCAAGTAGGAGATGGTGAGATTATATCCTTTTTATCACAGGGGACTGAAATGCAAAAGGAGCAAGTCAAGAGATACCTGGAGTAACAGACAAATTTGGCCTTGGATAACAAAATGAAGCAGGGCAAAGGCTAACAGAGTTTTGTCAAGAAAACATGCTGGTCATAGCAAACACTCTTTTCCAACAACTCAAGAGATGACTCTAATGGACATCACCAGATGACCAACACCAAAATCAAATCTTTGCAGCTGAAGATGGAGAAGCTCTATACACTCAGCAAAAAACAAGACCTGGAGCTGACTACAGCTCAGGTCATGAGCTCCTTATTGTAAAATTCAGGCTTAAATAGAAGAAAGTAGGGAAAACCACTAGGTCATCCAGGTGTGACCTAAACCAAATACCTTATGATTATACAATGGAGGTGACAAATAGATTCAAGAGATTAGACATGACAGACAGAGAGCCTGAAGAACTATGGACAGAGGTTCATAACATTGTACAGGAGGCAATAACCAAAACCATCCCAAAGAAAAAGAAATGCAGGAAGGCAAAGTGGTTTTCAATTTTCCATGGTGGCTCAGTGCTATAGAATTTGCCTGCCAACGCAGGAGACAACAGTTCGATTCCTGGATTGGGGAGATTTCAGGGAGAGGAAATGGCAACCCACTCTAGTATTCTTGCCTGGGAAATCCCATGGACAGAGGAGCCTGAGGTGCTACAGTCCATGGGGTCGCAAAGAGCCAGACATCACTTAGGCACTAAACAACAACAAAGTGGTTGCCTGAGTAGGCTTTACAAATAGCTGAGAAAAGAAGAGAAGCGAAAGGCAAGGGAGAAAGGGAAAGACATTACCAACTGAATACAGAGCCCCAGAGAATAGCAAGGAGAGATAAGGCCTTCTTAAATGAACAATGCAAAGAAATAGAGGAAAACAACAGAATGGGAAAGACTACAGATTTCTTCCAGAAAACTGGAGTTGTCATGGGAGGGAACATTTCATGCAAGGATAGGCATGATAAAGGACAGTAACAGTAAGGATATAACAGATGCAGAATAAATTTAAAAAGTGGCAAGAATACACAGAAGAATAATACCAAAAAAAGTCTTAATGAACCACATAATCATGATGGTGTGATCACTCACCTCGAATTGGACATCCTGGAGTGTGAAGTCAAATGGGCATTAGGAAGCATTACTATGAACAAAGACATTGGAGGTGATGGAATCGCAACTGAGCTATCCTAAAATATGATACTGTTAAAGTGCTGCACTCAATATGCCAGCAAATTTGGAAAACTCAGCAGTGGCCACAAGACTGGTTGGTTTTCATTCCAACCCCAATGAAGGGCAATGCCAAAAAGTGTTCAAATTAGTACAGTTGTGCTTATTTCACATGCTAGCAAGGTTATGCTCCAAATCCTTCAAGCTAGTCTTCAGCATTATGTGAATCGAGAACTTACTGATGTACAAGTTGCATTTAGAAAAAGCAGGGTAACCAGAAATCAAATTGCCAACATTCATTGGATCACTGAGAAAGCAAGGGAATTTCAGAGAAACATCTACTTCTGCTTCATTGACTACACTAAAGCCTTTGATTTTGTGAATCACAGCAAACTGGGAAATTCTTAAAGAGATGGGAGTACAAGACCACCTTACCTGTCTCCTGAGAAACCTGTATTTGGGTCAAGAAGCAACAGTTAGAACTGGAACTGTGACAATGGACTAGTTCAAAATTGGGAAAGGAATATAACAAGGCTGTATATTGTCACCATGCTTATTTAACTTCTATGTAGAGTATATCATGCAAAATGCTGGGCTGGATGAATCACAATCTGGAATCAAGATTTCCAAGAGAAATATCAACAATCTCAGATACACAAATTATACCACTCAAATGGCAGAAAATGAAGAGGAACTCAACAGCCTCTTGATGAGGGTAATAGAGGAGACTGAAAAAGGTGACTTTTAAGCTCAACATTTAAAAAACTAAGATCATGGCATCTGGTCTCATCACTTCATGCAAATAGAAGGACAAAAAGTAGAAGCAGTGACAGATTTTGTTTTCTTGGGCTCCAAAAATCACTGCAGACAGTGACAGTAACTGCAGCTGTGAAATTAAACCATGCTTTCTCCTTTGAAGGAAAGTTATGACAACACTAGACAGTATTAAAAAGGAGAGGCATCACTTTGCTGACAAAAGTCTGTATAGTCAAAGTTATGGTTTTTCCATTAGTCATGTAGGGATGTGAGTTAGACCATAAAGAAGGCTGAGAGCCAGAGAATTGATGCTTTCAAACTGTGGTGCTGCAGAAGACTCGAGAGTCTCTTGGTTTAGGAGATGAAACCTAAATTCAATCCTAAAGGAAATCAACCCTGAATATTCACTGGAAGGATTGATGCTGAAGCTGAAATCCTTTGGTCATCTGATGTGAAAAGCCAACATATTGGGGAAAGACCCTGTTGCTGGGAAGGACTGAAGTCAAAAGGAAAAGAGGATGGCAGAGGATGAGATGGTTAGATAGCATCGCTGATTCAATGGATATGAATTTGAGCAAACTCCCGGAGATAGTGGAGGACAGAGGAGCCTGGCATGCTGCAGTCCATGGAGCTGCAAAGAGTTGGACACAACTTAACAACTGAACAACAACAGGTGAGGGAAAGCTATGCTGGAGCATGCCATTGGCATCTTGACTTTGCTTCTGATGTGTTGCAATTACAGGTGTGACCCTAGAATAAGAAGAGGCTGAATTCTACTCATTCCCCCCTCCACTCCACACTAAGGAACTCCATACCTCAGCTTTCTGGGTTTTCTCTGGTCAAAGCTCTTGTCCAAGAATGACAGTCACTTAAGGAGGAAGATTCCTATAAAAAGAAGAGAATAACTTAACTGAAAGTAAGACTTCCTCCCCAAGGGAACTGTAGAAGAAGAAAGAAGAAAAATAACTCGTAACAAAGATCTCTTTCAGATATATGAGGGACAGCATGCATGAGATGAGAAAGTTGAAGTCCAGGCCCCATTTTATTAATTAAAAAACTTATTGCAGTAATTGTAGATTCACATGCATTGTAAGGAATACTATAGAGAGATCCCTGTACATTTTTCAAAGCTTCTCCCAAAGGTAACATTTTGCAGATTACATGACTGTTAATATCCTGGTTTTGATAGTAGAATCACAACCAGGATATTAACAGTCATGTAATCCACCAGTCTTATTACAATTTCCAAGTTTTACTCGCACTCATTTTTGTGTGTGCACAATTTCATCCCATGTAGATTCACATGCCCATCATGACAGTAAAGAAAATGTACAACTCCAACACCAAAGGATCCCTCACCCTTTATGACCATATCCATCTCCCCTAATACCTAACAACCACTAAATCTGTCTTCCATTTCAACTATCATCATGTTCTGATTGTTATATAAATGGACTCCACAATAGTAGCTTCTTGGGATTTGCTATTTGTTTTGTTCAAAAATAATGCCCTGGCTGTTTGTCCCAGTTGTGTATTAGTGGTTTGTTCTCGGTATTGCTGAGTAGTATTCTGCTATGGAGGGCATGGCAACCCACTCCAGTATTCTTGCCTGGAGAATCTCATGGAGAGAGGAGCCTGGTGGGTTATAGTCCATGAGGTTGCAAAGAGTTGGACATAACTGAGTGACTGAACAACAACAAACCAGCACTAGGACTGGCTTGGAGGAGCCTTAGGAGTGCTAGCAAGAAGGAATGCCAGGTGCCCCTGCTGCTCAGTGTGGCTTCTCCAGCCAGGAAGTGCCTGGGGAGTCACTGCAATGCAGATTCCTGGGTCCCACCCCAGAAATTCTGATTGGGTCATCTCAAGGTGAGCTCAGCAAACTGCATTTAGAACAAGCAAACTATATGTGGTTCCCCTGACCCCTTCTTCTTCCTGGTATTCACAATTTTATGTAATCTTTTCTTCAGGGTGGACAGGACCTGTGACTTAATTCTCAGCCAGTAGAATATGACAGAGATGAATAGGTTATGTGAAGACTGGATTGAAGACTTGCTCTAGAGACATTCGTTGCTGGCTTGATGATGTAAGTGGACATGTAGGCAAATCCCTAGTGTCAAAGAACTGCCTGTGGCCTCCAGGAGCTGAGGCAGCCTCTGGTCTCCATCAGCAAGAAGTCATGACCCTTAGCCTGACAACCACACCTACCTGAGTGAACTTAGATGTGGATTCTTTCACAGCCTGGCAGTCAACATCTTGATTGCAGCCTCATGAGAAACCAAGCAGAGTGGTGCAGCCACTATGGAAAACAGTACAGAGGTTCCTCAAAAAACTGAAAATAGAATTGCCATATGATCCAGTAATCCCACTCCTGGGCACATATCCAGACAAAACTATTCAAGAAGATAGATGCACTCCTATGTTCACAGCATCACTATTCATACTAGCCAAGACATGGAAACAACCTTAATGTCCATCAACAAACAAACAGAAAAAAGATGTGGTACAAATATACCAATGGAGTGTTACTCAGCCATTAAAAAAAGAATGAAATAATGCCATTTGCAGCAACATGAATGCTACTAGAAATTATTATACTAAGTAAAGTAAGTCTGAAACCAAGAAGAAGATCCAGCTGAGCCCTGCCCAGACTCCTAACTCACAGAAACTGTGAGATAACAAATGCAGGTTGTCTGAAGCTGCTAAATTTGTGGTACTTTGTTATACAACAATAGAAAATGAATACAACCGCTGTTAGTGGCCCCCCCCCCAATATTCACACGTTGAAACTGAATCCCCAAGGTGATGGTATTTGGAAGTGGCTCTTCTGGAGGTGATAAGGTCATGAGGGTAGAATCCTCAGGAATGGGATTAGCACCCTTACATAAAAAGAGGCCAGAAACATAACTAGTCTTTTTTCAGCCATGTGAGGATACATTGAGAATTCAGCACTCTACAACCCAAAGGAGTCTAAAACAAACTCTGCTGGCACCCTGATCTTGTACTTCCAGCTTCCAGGACTGTGAGAAATAAATGCTTATTGTTTAAGCCACCCAGTCTATGGCATTTTGCTATAGAAGCCCAAGCTGAATGAACACCCGGTGAATTCTGCTGGTTCTTGCCAGAAAGTATCAAAATCTCATCCTCATGTATAATAGACTAAAACACAAAAATAACTTGTTAAAAACACCTGGCTCTGTCATTCATTACTATAAACTTGGGTAACTTCTTTGGACCTCAGTTGCTTCATCTATGAAATGGAAATAAAAATAACTTTCTCATGGGAAAAAAATTTTCCCCAGCAATAGATATCCAGCCTACCAAGTGATCCTGACACAGAGTGGTGGACCCTAGCCTGGCCCCCCATCTTGAGAACCACTGACCCAAACCAAGGTGAGGCTAAGCCTCAGGAGCTGCTAGTCAAATGAAACCCTACAAGCTTCTTTATATGGAAGACCTGCCTGTCCTCTGGGGGCCCTTCAGTTCCCCAGGAGCTTGAGTAACAGCTGCCTCCTGCCCCAGGCTACCATCTGAGTCTCCCACTCACAGGTGGCCCAAGGTCACACTCATGGAATCAAACAGCAAACACTTTGTAATCTGACCCCTTTTACCACTCTGTGAGGTAATGGGGAGCTTCTGGAAAAATCTTTGGAGTCTTAAATGCCTCTGCTAACTTTTCCAATATCTGAGCTTCCCAGGTAGCACGAATGATAAAGAATCCACCTGCCAATGAAGGAGACATAAGAAATGTGGGTTCAATCCCCTGGGTTGGGAAGATCCCCTGGAGGAGGGCATGGCAACCCACTTCAGAATCTTGCCTGGTGAATCTCACGGACAGAGGAACCTTGTGGGCTACAGTCCATGGGGTCTCAAAGAGTCGGCCATGACTGAAGCGACTTAACACACGCAACTGGTCACAGGATCAGCTTCTAAATGGCAAAAGACTGTACAATTATGTATACATAAAAACACATATATTTATCTGCCTTAGTATCTGATTCCTCCTACACACACACACACACACACACACACACACACACACACACACATGCTCGCATGCATGCACAGAGGAATTCAAGCACCACAATACAAGGGTAGGAAATGTTTCTGTGGTGTTTAATGATGTGTCTCTTGAGCCTAGAAGTTTGCCTGACATGTGTTTGTAGGAAGGGAGGAAAGAAAGTGGGGAAGGGATGAGGGGCAGGGTGAGGGTGAGGGGAGAGCTAGTCTAAGCAATGAAGTTAACTCAATGTTAATAAATGATGCAGTTTAATCTTTTCATACCTCAAAGAAGTAGCTTGTAGAAATATTTTAGGGCTGTGACATGGGGATTCATATTCCAAAGGCAGTTGTCTGTCCCCTTTCAGGGATAGTAGGGACATCTTAACTGCATATTTATCTATCATAAAATACCCCTAGTCCTCAATCAGCTACAATTTGCAGCCAGTTGAAGACAGCACACATATTTTTAGAAAGCCTAGCAGTGACACACCACTGTTCACCCCGAGACTTCTTTTTAGGATGATCCACTTCCTGTCAAACAATGGAGTCACAGGACGGATGGCCCACTGGGGAAGGACCTTGTTAATGCACAATAGTCTTAATGGGCCAATCTTTAAACAGACTGCCCAGTATGAAAGCTGATTAATAACACAGTCAAATCTGAGAGGGAAGTTTCTCTTTAACTTTCAATTTCCTTCTCCAGCTGAAGACAGATCTGTAATGTGATTTCAGCATGGTTTTTGCAGCTTCAGATTTCTCAAGCATTGAAGCCAGCTTCATGGCAATATTTTTTCTCCTTCACCACTTCCCTAGCTTTAGGGGATCAAGTTCTTTCAAATCTGTCAGCGGACAAATCTGATGAGCTTCTGCATTATTTATTGCCCATTAAATGAGGGAAACCCTTACCAGCTTGCCTTGGATCTCTTGGCAAGTCTAACCACTGGGCACACTGATGTCCTGTCTAATCAAATAATTTATTTACACAGCATTGACATTTCTATCCATACTTCACATTGAAATGACAGAAAGCAAGTCACTGTCACACATTTTCCCTTTTAATTCCCACGAGATATAAATTTGTTCTTCTCCCTTTTAAGAAAACTTTTTACATTACTAGTCTTTCATTTGGAACCATCACCTCTCTTGATTCTAGGAAGCTGGGGCAGAAGGAAGGGAAGAAACTGAAACATGCCCTGACTGAGGTCCTTCTAGCATGTGATGCTTGTGCATACATGTGCCTGGGAGAAGAGGAAGGATCTGTCTCACACCAGACACCTTCCCTGTAGTGTGGTGATCATCCAGGCTACACTGTTTACCCCAGGTTCCAAATGAGAGATCAGAGAGCAGCAGGTTGTTGAGGCAGTTTGTCTGCCTCCTGGATTTTGGAAGATGCTGAATGCCTGTGTGTGCTCAGTTGCTTGGTCATGTCCAACTCTTTGCAGCCCTGTGGATGGTAGCCTGCCAGGCTCCTCTGTCCATGGGATTCTCCCAGCAAGAATACTGGAATGGGTTGCCATTTTCTTCTCCAGGGGATCTTCCAGACTCAGGAATTGAACCTGCATCTCTTATATCTTCTGCACCGGCAGGCAGGTTCTTTATCACAGCACTAACCAGGAAGCCCTCTGACTGCCTGACTCTGTACATTAACCAGCAAATATCAAGTGTTCAATATGTGCAAGGGACTGAATCAGGAACATGTAAAAACAGAAGACCACCCAGTCAGGAGACGGGAATGAGCCTGTGCCACACTGAGCACTAGGCTTGGACACACATTTTCTCCTTTAATTTCCATGAGATACAGATGTGTTCTCCTCCATTTCATCCAAATGGAAACTGAGGCTCAGAGGAGTTAAGCAACTTGCCCACGGTCACACAGCTGAATCTGATCCAAGTCCATTGTCTTCCTGCTACGGCACAAATCACCCCTGGTCTGCGGACTATCAGCTATTGCTCTTCCCCAAGTCTTTGTTGGAGAAGGCAATGGCAACCCACTCCAGTACTCTTGCCTGGAGAATCCCATGGACGGAGGAGCCTGGTGGGCTGCAGCCCATGGGGTCATGAAGAGTCAGACACGACTGAAGCGACTTAGCAGCAGCAGCAGCAAGTCTTTGTTTCCTCCATTCACAGGCTAGGTTTTTCTTCTTTTTACTACCACAGTTTTCAGGGTATTCTCTCCCAAGATAACTTCCAGAAGGGTTATTTTATGTTACTGCTAAATTCATCCAATAAGTGGAGCCAAATTTTGGGAGAATAGTGTGATTCATCATCAAAACATGAAATGTAAACTCATCGTGGTACAGCTGTACAAAATGTAGGATGTGAAACTTTACAGATAGAGCTGAAAACCAAGTATGGGACTCCCTAAGAAGAACAAGATTTGGTGGCACAAACCCTTAAAAACATAACTTTTATTTCTTCAATAGGGCTCTTCCTTTAAAATTGGGTAAATAAATAAGCAAGCAAATAAATGAATAAATAAGGCTTTAAAGAAAGTAAGGACCATAGAGAAAATCTAATGTATTCTTTCTTTGCTGTCACCGATCAAATCAACAACCCTCTCCACCTCCACGTCATGGGGTGTCTCTCGCTCCCTTGTGCATTCACCCCTAACAGCAATGACATTTGCTGATTACTCCCAATTGGTTTTTAGAGGCGAAGGTGGATTGTATTCGCCTTTCCTATTAGCCTAGCAATACCTCCCTGTATTTTTTGCAGTAGATTTTCTGAACAGCAATAGGTTCTAATCAATCTTCCTGGCTTCATTTCTTAGAATCTCACAGTCTCCTCAAGGAGCATTTCAAACCTGATTTATCATCATTACCAGACCCTAAATATTCACCAGATTCTATATTATTTATTACACCTAGTTAATTTCCCTGTTCTGGACTTATGGGTTGAATCACAGAGCATGTGAAAGCTTATCCCCACAATATGTTATGAAGACTCTACAATAATGCAGTCACATTTCGAAAGAAGCATTTCACCCCTCACAGAACAGCTCTGAACAGCAGCTGAGCCCTTCTGCATCTCTATATGATCTGCCCACATCCAGTTACAGGCTCCCAGTGGCCCCCGAACTGTACGCCTGCAGAGGCAAACAGCAGCCACTTCCCCACCCCTGTCCAGCCCACCCAAAGCCCTCCTCTTCACCCCTATCACATAGCCTGGGAAGCGGCTGCAGAAGAAAGTGATTCCAGGTCAGCCCCGTGTGCAGAGAAAGTGTGCAAAGGTTATAGCAAGGACACAGGTCACAAGACAATCCTTTGAGGACAGAACAATACTCCCAGCTTGACCCTCCTACAGAACAAAGAGCCCCCAGTGGTGAGCCTCTGAAAGAGACCCTACATACTTCAAACCTCCTAACAGGCTATATGGCTTTCCAGTCCACACCACCCAGCATCCCCCTCCCCAAATGTGGGAAACTCACCGCAGCACAAGGAATGCTGGAAGGGGTGCCAACTGAATTCTTTTCCACAAAATATCTCTAATTTATCCAGGATTCTGTGCTCTAAGACCTTTCAAAGCCCTGACTGCCCAAGAAGCTGCTCTCTGACTTGTGTTGGGGGATGGGAGGCTTATAGAGGTCTAAAGCCCCAAGAGACAAAGATGTCCTCTGTGTTGCTCCAGATGACAGAATTAGAACCAAGAAGACAAATTGGTGAGTGAGGGATTTATTCTCAATACAAAAAAGAACTTCAAACAGGGTCCCTTTCCAGACAGTTTGGCTTGTTGACAACCTAAACAGAGGTTAGGTAACAACTGCCAGGGATGGTACATGAGAGGCAAACCAGAAACCCTCTAAGACCTCTTCTGCCTTGATGCTGGTGTGACTCTAAGGAGTTATCTACACGACACTCAGAAGGCCATCGCACTCTGCACCTGCAATGGATTTCTGAGTTCTTCTTGTCTGAAAGTTGCAAATTAGTACCCCCAAGTTGAATGACGGGAAAACCTCATGGTGTTCAGCGTGTCAGTTTACCTGGGTTTACTGTTACATGCAGTATACTTAAAAACTGAAAGATTTTACATAAAAATCTGGATTTTTCAACTTCTCAAAAAAATCAGAAGATCTGGTCACATGGGATCTGCACTTGGCTTGAAGTTGACTAGTGGGCTGTCCCACAGGGCTGTGTTCTGCTTCAGTCCTCACCATCCCTGACTGCCCCCTAGCATCACATTAAAGTTTGTGTTCTGTTGGCTTTCTGTTTCACTGTTTTGTGTTTTTTCCCAAGTCCTCTTTAACTACATGTATGTTCTGTCTTGCATCTGTGACTAGGAGTGTTTGCCATTGCTGGAGTAGTGAAACCCTGGATGAACTAAGGCTCAGAGAAGTTAAGTGACTTGTCCAAGGTCACACAACCAACTAGTATTAAGCAAGGAACAGAACACAGGTCTTCTAGTGATCCAGTGCTCCTCTAACTTGGCTGCCCTGCCAGCCTAGAGATAGCTCATTTCCCTGGATTGATTTGACTCTTCATATTCAGTGTATGCAAACTGCCCCTCTGCACTTCCATTAAACATTTTCTAGGGATCAAGTTTCCACACAGTCCCTTAAAAAAATAGCAAAAAAGTAAATCTTTTCAACTGACTGCAAATAACTTGCACCCACAGACCAAACACCCTTTTGTGTATCCAATAAAAAATCAACCTGATCAACACATAAGATTTCAATCTTCTTTGCAAAATCAGGAATAGGCCAAAACCTTATTATTTCAGAGTCTGCATTGATAGTCCAAATCAATAGTGCAAACAAGATTTCTGGGGGAAAAGGTTAAATTAATTGGCAGAACACCAGGTGTTAAGCCACCAGAAGCACTTTCAAAGCAAGGAATTAATACAAATAATTGATAAGCTCATTACAAATCATCTTTATCTATATACATACTAGGGGCTTTACAAGACATCTCTCTATAATCTAATATGAGTTACTGCCCACACTTGAAAATGTTATAACTGCACATCTTTTAAAATCTTCTGTAATCAGATCTATAAGCTGATTTAAGCTGCCTATGCTTCCAATTAGTGAGGATTTGTACAAACTGAGTAAACTGAAGAAAAGACTGGTTAAGGACTTTTAAAGCTTTCGCTTGGGGTGGGAGGTCCCTCTCTGCAGAGTCTAGGTTTCCTCACTCTATCTGTGTGGTCAGCAGAGTTGTATTCTGCCCTGGCACTAAACAAAGATGCAGCTTAGGCTGATTTGCTATCAGGTCCCTATACAGCAGGGAGTTGAACTTGGGCTAGGTCAAATCACATGTCACATTTATGCTCACATTTTAGAGAAGACTAATCTTAACAGAGCAGGTTAAAAGTAAGATTGCTTAATTGCTGAGGCCACTGGTATAGAGCTGTCAAGATTAGAAAAATGGGGTAGATTACTCTCACTGTCCATTAAGCCTAATATTCAGTTAGACACATAATAGACTAAGCAGTCACTGTGGACTGCCTACCCAGGATCTATGCACCCTTTTCTCTTCTTAGGAAAATCCACATTATGGTTGGGTACTGACATTGATAAGATTGACAATCAGGTAGTCTAAAACAGATAGACTTACTGCTTTTTATAGAGAGCATCCATCCTGATTGATGATGTCCAAATTGTAGGAGATGTAACATGTTAAGAATTTCAGTAAGAATTTCAGTCCTCTCTCCTGATAATCTAAGGACCAACCATGGCTATAGGTATGAGTGCTGATTAGTATCAGCTAATCATAGTCATCCTATCCTTCTTGCCAGTGATTGGTTCAGGTACCTTGACTTGAGCCAATCAGTATAGAGTATTTCCCCTGTTGGCTGCTATTGGGCCAGGGTTGGATCCACAATCCAAATGGATTGAAGAGAGGAATAGTTAGTCCATAATGGAAGAAATGAGTTTTATCTCACTCACAAAGAACAAAGAAGGCACTTGTCTGGACTGTTAGGGCAGCCCTTCTGAGGACAGAGCCTATACACAGACAAGGGTAAGTAGGGGACAGAGCTGCAGTCCCAAGGCTTTAGGTACTGTGCCTGGAGCCTGCCCTATTTCCTGTCCTCTGTTACAAGAAACAGTACACTTCCTCATTGTTTAAACTACTTTAGGTAGGATTTCTATTCCTTACAGTCCAAGATATCGTATATTTGCCAAGCCAATATATTCAAGACAAGTTAGAGGAACTTTACAGATAAAGCCAATGTTAACCCAGTCCCACATATTTTTAATCAGAGCAGATAGAGAAATGGTTGTCAGCTCCCTAGAAGGTTCAAAGTTTTTAATGAACCCACTCAATGCAAGCACACACACTTGTAACTGGGTAAGGCAGGGAGGTTGGCAACGTGAGGAAAACACGAATCTGGAGTAAGATAGTTTCAGGTCCATCTCAGCTTTGCCTCTTATAAACTCTGTGACCACAGAAAACTGTCAATACTTGTAAATTATGGGGTAAATATAAGTCTTACAGCACTGTTCTGAGAAGTCAATGAAATGCAGTGCACAAGATTAAAGATCGATAAGTAAAAAGCATTTTTCTTTCTCCTTTTGCCACCCAAGAAGTCTTTCCAGATCCCTGACTCAAAGCTCCTAGCACCTGGTTTGTTCCATATTGTTTCATCCTTTTCCTTTCTTTCCCTTCAACCCTACACTTGTTTAACTCTATCCATGGTATATTTTGTGTGGTTGGTGTATGGTTTTTACTGATCCCATTTACTGGTACTTACTATGTGGTAGGTACTGTTATGACATGTAATGCTCATGATCACAGTCACCCAGTGAGGAATGTGATATGCTTGTTTCATAAGTGACGAAAGTGAATATAAACTTGCCCATGATTTTTTTCCAAAGGTGAATTAAGAGCAAGGAATTCTAGGCCAATGGGACTCCAAAGGTTATACTCTTAGCTGCTTCATTACCCTGTGCATCCAAACAATAATATATGTCAGATATCTCCCAGTGGACTGAGAGTTTTTCAAAAGTAGAGCCATTGTTTTCTAAGGGAAGACAGTTAATGCCACAATTGGACAGTTGCTTATTCTACAACATCACTGACAACACCCACTTTGGGCTGCCCACTGTACAAGCCTTCTTGAGGCCTGAGTACACAAAGAAGCATGAGATGTTGTTCTTGTCCTCAAGAGGCCCAAATCAGAAGCAGAAACAAGATCTCTGCATAGAAAGAAATATGATATAGCATATCTTATTTCCCCAGGGAGAAGCACCACATCCAAGTGATACAGGAGGTCAAAAAAAAGAGACGACCAAGAACTGCAAGTGGGTGAGTAGAATGAAGCAGGCAATGCAGGTGCATGAGGACTAAGCAGGACCTCAGAGGGAAGATCCTGTGTGTATGGGGGCATGGAAGGAGATGAGGGGGGCATGGAAGGAGGTTAA
This sequence comes from Okapia johnstoni, assembly GCA_024291935.2. Taxonomy (NCBI): domain Eukaryota; kingdom Metazoa; phylum Chordata; class Mammalia; order Artiodactyla; family Giraffidae; genus Okapia; species Okapia johnstoni. The sequence continues at coordinate 36,307,477 of CM044319.1, forward strand.
GGGGGGAGGAGGTGGAGACAAGCATTGAAGGCAACACAGGATACAGAAGGTGTCAAAGACACACGAAGCCTGACACTAGTTAGAATGGTAAGGACAGATTTTAATCAGTAATATACTAATGCAAAGGGAAAAGGGTCCAGCAGGAACTGAACTCAACTTTGATGTGTACAGAGGTACCTGGGCATTTTAAAGGGAGGATGCGTGAATAGGGAGAGTGTTGCTGGAGATGGGGATGGGGGGAAATCAATAAAGAAAATGACAACCAGCTGGAAAGGGGTTGGTCCACGTGAAACCATCTAGGTTTGCTAAGTGGAGCTTATTATAGGCAAATCCCTGCTCTCCCACAGGGGCTATCTTCAGGTGTTGGCTGGAACAAAAAGTAAATTATTTTAGCAGCCTTGAGTTTTCTCAGGCGGGCACTTTAAGGGAGGCTAGGGGTCATCCTAGGGATGCAGCCTTGAGCTGTTAGAAACCATGTTAGTATTTGTTTGGGTCTTTACAGGCCAAGGTTGAAGCCTAGTGGAGAAGAGGATTCAGGGAAGCCTGACTAGAGTTTAGACAGGGAGATAGTCTATGTCGGAAGGCAGCTTCTAGCCAGCTAGCCAGGCACCGACAGAGCTCCTGACACAAAAGAGTAGTAGACTGATGGGATTGACAGTAAGATGCCAAAAACCAGGCTGGTGATTTTGAACTCTCCCTTAGAGGTAGGAGGAGCATTAGTTTCATTTTGCCCAAGACTTAGAGGTTTCCCAGGATGATAGACATTCTGTGCTAAATGAAGGAATTCAGGCAAACAAGGTCCTGTCAACCATCACCCTACTTGGAAACACCAGGCACCTGAAAAAGGCGACTGAGCAGGAAGGCAGTGTGTAAGAATTCATGGTTTCAAGTGATTCCTTGAGCTGTAAAACTTAAGGCCCCAAGCCCCACTGGCCCTTTAGCAGGTCAGGTTGTGTGGCACCGCACCCCGGTTTGCTCATTCTGGGAATAAGTGTTCCAAAGTTTCTGAGCTGAGATGGGTCTGTTTGCTTTACTTTGTGAATCGCAAAAACACAACAGTGTACTCCAAGATTGGTGGAGAAGGTAAGACCAGTCATTGCTAGATCTGCATTTAAAGAACATTGAGGAATTTGACTCATTGCAGGACTAGGTTGGAATTCACTAGTCACCAATATCTAGCTAGAAATGTGTCACTAAGCACGCTCTTTGCCCTCCCTAAGCCTTGGTCTCCTCATCTGTAAAACAGGATAAAAACACCACCTAGGGGTGGTCCTAAGATGTCAGAGGAATAGGACGGGGAGACCACTTTCTCCCCTGACAAATTCATCGAAAGAACATTTGAACGCTGAGCAAATTCCACAAAACAACCTCTGAACGCTGGCAGAGGACACCAGGCACCCAGAAAGGCAGCCTGTTGTCTTCAAAAGGAGGTAGGACAAAATATAAAAGATAAAAAGAGAGACAAAAGAGTTAGGGGCGGAGATCCAGCCCAGGGAGGGAGTCATAAAAGAGAAGTTTCCAAACACCAGGAAACCCTCTCACTGGGGGGTCTGTTGGGAGTTTTGGAATCTCAGAGGGCAACATAACTGGGAGGAAAAATAAATAAATAAATAAATAAATAAATAAAACCCACAGATTACGCGCCTAATGGCAACTCCCAGGGGAGAAGTAGCCTGGACACTCGCGTCCACCACCAGCAAGTGGGAGCTGAACAGGGAGGCGCGGGCTGCATTGCTTAGGGTAAGGACTGGGCCTGAATGCCCTGAGGACAATCTGAGAGAGCTAATGTGAGATAGCAACCCAAACTGTGAGCTAGCCAGAGAGAAAGAAAAAGAGAGAGAGAGAACTTTCCCACGAAAAGCCCTAACCTAAGGCACTGGTGGGCCCACTCACAGAACAAAGGACTGAGAAAATACCAGAGGAGAACTAGCCGGCAGCAGACTAGCTCATCCCCCACCAGAGGCAGGGAGGCAGGCAGGCAGCAGCCAGAGCTGGAAAGGGGCAATCTCAGCCCCAGAGACAGCATCCTCTACCAAACTGCAAGCAGGCTCCCAGTTGCTAACCAAGTCTTCCTGGGATCCTGGACAGTTGACATCCACTAGGAGGGTTGCAGCCTGAGATCAGCTCCCCAGAGAGACACAGGGCACACCTGAGACGGCGCTCCCACTGTGCACCCAGGAAACCGAGTGGCTGGGACAGGGGAGGTGATAAGACACATCACACTGGAGGAGAGTGCGTGTGCCAAGCACCTGGTCACCTGAGCTGCTCGGGCCTGGGAAGGGCACAAAACACAGGCCCAACCGAGTCTGCACCTTTCTGGAGTACCTGAGAACCTGAACATGAGCAGCTTAGACCTGGGAAGTGCAGGCAACCCAGGGCCTGCTTTAGACAGTTCCCCTGCAGAGTAACCTGGAGCCTGAGCAGTGTAGACTGAGAAAGTACACATGCCATGAGCGGGGGCAAACCCAGTGTGGCTGAGACACTGTGAGCACTCCCCACACACACCAGTGATATTTGCAGTTTTCCTCCCTCCCCACAGCATGACTGAACAAGCAAGCCTAAATAAGTGACCACCTTTGCCACCTTGTGTCAGGGAAGAAATTAGACACTGAAGAGACGTGCAAACAGAAGAAGCCAAAATAAACAGAGGGAAACCACTTTGAAAGTGACAGTTGCAAACAGATTAAAACCTGTAGTTGTTTTTAGGACGGCGGGGCTATGATGGGCGGAGGGAATAGGGACGGAGAGATCACTCTCTCCCCCCACAAAAATTTATCTAAAGAAACATCTGAAAGCTGAGCAAAGTTTCACCAAAAGGATTTACTTCTGGAAATGCTGGGCAGGGACGTTCAGACATTAATAAGGTCAGCGCTTTATTTCAGGAAAGGAAGGTAGGAGAAATTATTAAAAGATAAATAAGAGAGGACCTAAAGAGTTAGGGACGGGAGACCCGTCCTGGGGTGAGGGGGAGTGGTAATAGAGGAGAAATTTCTAAGCACCAGGAAAACCTTCTCACCGGCGGGTTTGGGGGAAAGATTTCGAATCTCGGAGGGCAAACATAAAACCCGGGAGACATCAATAAATTAAAAAAAACCCACTGAATACGTGCCTAAAGGCAATTTTCCAGTAATGAACCCCAGACGCCCGCATTCCGCCCACAGCAAAGTGGGGGGTGGGCGGAGAGGGATGCGGGCGGGCAACTGCTTTGGGTAAGCGAAAAGGGCGGCCGATAACCGTGAAGATAGGTGTAAACCTAAACTGTTCTGGACAGCCAGGAGAGAGAGAATACCCTGCGAAAATAACCCATAGCTAAGGGCACTGCCGGCCAGCTCACAGAACAAATGGTAGCTGAGCGATTACAGGGGAAGTGCTAGCGGCTGCGGAACCGCCCATCCCCGCGGGGACCTACCAGCGGGGCAGGGGGACCAGCAGAGCCGGGAAAGTGGCGGAACTCGGCTCCAAGAGAGGGCACCCCTACCCAAAAAACTGAAACAGGCTCCCAGGTTTCTAAGCAAGGGGACAGCCTGGAGAATCCCGGAGGGTTCTACAGCCGCCGGGGAGGTTCGCTCAGCCAGAGACCAGCTCCCCGGAAACTGGACACAAAAGCAACAGGAGCCCGGAAGCCGGGCGCTGCCCCGTAAAAACCGTTTAAAAAACGAGGGGGGACGAGTGAGGTGATAAGCCGCTCCTGGGCGGTTTGCGCTCGCCCAACTCCTGGCTGCCTGAGATGCTCCGACCGGGAAACGGCGGCAAAAACCGACGGCCCATACGAGTTTGCGCTTTGTGGAGTTAACCCGGGAAAGCGCAGCCGCGAAAAAATACCGAGGCGAGGGACCAGGGAGGGTGATAACGGCCGGCACAGGCCCCGACGGGGAGTGTGCGCTGCCAAAAACTCCCGGGCTGCCTGAAGCTGCTCCGACCCCGGGAACGGCGCAAACCGCCGGCCCAAAAACCGAGTTCTGCGCCTTTTGTGGAAGTTACCTGGGAATCGCGCCCTGACGAAACCGAGGCGGGGGGGACCAGGGAGGTGATTAAGCCGTCAACCGCCCAAACAGGGGAGTTGGAAGCGCTCGCCAAATCCGGCTTGGGCTGGAGCTTGCTCCGACGGGAACGGCGCCAAACCCGCGAAAACCCAACGAGTCTGCGCCTCGTTGGAGTACCAGGGAGGAAGCGCGCCCGTAAATCTGGAGGCGGGGACCAGGGAGGTGATAAGCCGCATCGCCCCTAACAAGGGGAGGTGCGCTCACCCAAACTCCCGGCGCCTGAGCTTTGCTTCCGGGACCGGAAACGGCGCAAAACCGCCGGGGCCCAAACCGATGTCTGCGCCTTTGTGGGAGTTTACCCGGGAACAGAAAACATGAAGCAGTTTAAACCGGGGGAAAAGGTGCGCGCTTATCTGGGCCACCCCCTGGCAGGAGTAAACCTGAAGCGAGCCGGGTAGGACGGGGGAAAGCACCAAACGCCGTCTAGAGCGGGGGTGAACCCAGGTGTGGGCCGAGGGGAAACCCCACTGTAAAGCTCTCCTCACACACGCCTGATATGGTTTGGCAGGTGGGTTCTCTCTCCACAGCAGGACTTAGCAAGGAGAAACTAAAGAGGGGCCACCTCCGCCCTTTGTGGCAGGGCGGAAATTTAGGACACTGAAGAGGGACTCCAACAAAAAGCAAATAACCAGAGGGAAGCGGTTGGGAAAGGGACAGGGCCAAACAGATTAAAATCCCTGTTAGTTAACCACGGGGACTGCATTGAAAGGGGCCTATAGATCATGAAAAGTATAAGCAGGAACAAGGATTTATCTGAAACTGAAGAGACCCACACGGCTACAAACTGCTCCGAGAAAAGTTCCGGGGGATATATCTTTTTACTATTTCATTTTTATTTTATTTTTTTTTTTATTAATTTTTTATTTTTTTTCTTTCCTTTTTTCTTTAAGACCTCTATACACCTTTAATTTTCATTTTCCATAAACCCTCAACTACTTGAAAAAAAAAAAAAATAAAAAACCCTATTTTTTTAAAAAACAAAAAACTGGTACTTATATCTTATACATTTTTGCGTTTTTCTTTTTTTTATTTTATTTTATTATTATTTTTTTTACTGTTTTTTCCTGTTTTTATTTTTTTACTGTTTATACTTGTTTTACTGTCTTTTTTTTTTTTTATATGTTTTCTTTTTTCCTTTTTTTGAATATTGGTTTGATTTATAAAGAGTCTAAACTTCTACTCCAGATTTTTAAATTTTTGTTTTTACATTATTTGATAATCAAATTTTGTGCATTAAAAAGAATACAATCTTTAGTACCCTTTTTAACTCAGAGTGTGTTTTACTGGGCCTGAGTACTCTCTCCCTCTATTGGCGCTCATTCTTTCTCCCCAGGGAAACCTCTATCTCCCGCCTCCTTATTCTCTTCTCAACCCAATTCTGTGGAATCTCTGAGGGTGTTTGGGTACCGGGAAGAACCACGTCGGGAACAGAATACTGCCCCAAGATCTCTCTTCTTCCCCTCTTGATTCTCCCTTTCTAATCCTCCTCACTCTACTTGCCTTCATCCCCCCCTCTCTATGTATCTATGGTGAAACCTCTTCTGAGGGCTCCAGCTGGTGGAGAGCACAGAGTGGAAAGTGCCTTTACTGGATTAGGATGGCTTCTCCCCCACGTTTTTGGAGTCCCCCTCCTCTCCTCTGGTCACCTCAAACTTTTCCTCACCTTTCACCTCTCCATGTAACTCAGTGGAAAACCTCTTGGGTTTCCCCATCACTGTGGAGGGAATTCTTTTCACCATTTAACCTAAAAGTTTTTATTATTTGATGCTGTATGGATGGGAGTAGTCTTGAGGGCTATGCAAAGAATAAGGGGACTGAAAAAGCCAGAGGATGGAAAAACAAATAATTAAAAGAGATCATCCAAAAAGACTCCACAATATAACACTGAAAACCAAGATCCACCCAATGAGACAATAAGGTTCCCAGAGCAAGGGAACATACCACGGCCAAACTCTCCAGCAACGCAGGAGAAACATAGCCTTGAGCATCAATATTACAGGCTGCCAAGAGGCCACACCCAAAATCCATGACATCTCCAAAACTCAATACTTGGAACTCCATGCACTCTAAAGAGAAAGGAAAATCCAGCTCCACCCCACCAGGAACACGACCACAAGCTCCTCAAACAGGAAAACCTTGGGGACAAGCCAACCAATCAAACCCACCACCATGTGAGGAACTCCAACAATAAAAGAGGATCTTCAATAAACTACAGAAATACAGAAAGGCCAGGGGCCTTAACACAGCAATCTAAACAAGGATGAAAAAGGCAGAGAAAATTACTCACAAAGTAAAGGGAAAATGAGGGGAAATGCCACCAAACAAACAAAAGAGGAGGAAGATAGGGGAATCTATCTGAAAAAGAATTTAGGGGTAATAATGATAGTTAAAAATAATGATCCAAAATATGGGAAAAATTAAAATGGTGTTAAGATAAATAAGCGCTGGAGGACCAAGGGATTGATTGAGAAGATTGCAAAGAAAATGTTTTAACCAAGGGGACCTAGAAGAAAAAAAAAGGAGTCGATATATTTTGAATAATGAATAAAGGAGATAAAAAGGACTCGCTGGAGGGAAAAACAAAACAGTTGAATAACAAAACAGAGGCAGGAAGTAAGGAAGTAGTGATAAGTGGAGGTAGAGATAAATGTGGAAATAAACGACGCAGTAGAGGAAAAAAAAAGAAAAAAAAAGGGAATCAAAAGAAATGTAGGCAAACCCTCAGGGACCTTTCTGGGACAAATTATGAAAACGCCCAACATTCGAATCATAGGAGTCCCAGAAGAAGAAGATAAAGGAGAAAGGCCATGAAAAGATTACTCGAGGAGATAATAGTGAAAATTTCCCTAAAATGAGGAAGGGAAAATAGTCCACAGAGTCCAAAGAAAACCATGAAGAGTCCCAAAACAGGGAGAAAAAAAAAAACCCAAGGCGGAGAAAAAAAACCCCAAGGGACAAGCATATTAAATCCAAATTAAAACAAAAAGAATCAAACACAAAGGAACAAAATATTTAAAAGCAGCAAGGGAAATACAAACAAATAAAACACCACATGGGGATCCCCATAAGGATTAACAGTGGATCTTTCAATAGAAAATTTCAGGCTAGAAGGGAATGGGCTAGGAAATACTTAAAGTAATGAAAGAGAAAAAATCTACAACCAGATCTACTGTACCCGGGCAAGGATCTCATTCGATATGAAAGGTGAATTCAAAAAGGCTTAACAGACAAGCAAGAAATGAGGAAATTTCAGCACCACCAAAACCAGGCTCTCCAAAACCAAATGCTAAAAAGGATCTTCTTAAACAGGAAACACAGAAAGGTTGTGGTTTAAAACACGAAATACTTAAAAATTACAAAGTATATGGCCCAAGGTGACCATACTTATTCAATAATTACCGTAAATGTAAAATGGGTTGAATGCCCACAACCAATAAAGACAAAAAGGAGTGGCTGAGTGGATTACAAAAACATGGGACCCCTAACATATTGCTGTCTCCAAGAGACCCACCTGAAAACTAGGGGACAATACAGCTGAAAGTGAAAAAGGGATGGGAAAAAAAATAAATTTTCATGCAAATGGGAGGGTCCAAAAAGAAAGGCAGGAGTCGCAATTATCATGTTCAGTTAAAATAGAACTTTAATAATAAAGGGATGTGAAAAGGGACAAAGAGGACATTCCATAATGATCAAAAGGGTCAAATCCAAGAAGAAAGATGTTTGTTACAATTATTCAAATATATATGCACCTAAACATAGGTGCACACAATATATAAAGGGCAAATTACTAACAAAGTATGAAAGGGAATTTAAAAAAACAATAACACAATTTAATAGTGGGGAGTCTTTTAACACTCACTCAAACTATGGGATAGATCAAAACAAAAACAGAAATTAACAAGGAAAACACCCAAAACTTTAAATGATTATATAGTGACAAATTAGATTAATCGATATTTTCAGGGGACTTTCCCCCAAAAACAAGCACTTTTCACCTTTTTCTTCAAGTGGCACATGGACAACTTTTCTCCCAGGATAGATCACATCCAGGGCCATAAAATCTCAGCTTGGTAATTTCCAAAAAATTGAAATCATCCCAGCCATTCTTTCATCTGACCACAAATTGCAGTAAGTTTAGACTCAATTTACAGGAAAAAAAAACTAATTATAAAATTCCCAAATTATGGAGGCTCTAAACAAACACGCTTCTGATAAAAACCAACAAAAATCACAGAAAGGAAATTCAAAAAAGAAATCAAAAAATATGCATAGGAAACGGAATTCAAAAAAATGAAACAACACAATACACCAAAACCTATTTGGGGGGGGGGACATGTAAAAGCAATTGCTAAGGGGTAGGTTTCATAGCAATACGGCGTATACCTCAAGAAACAAGAAAAAACTCAAATAAATAAAACTTTACTCTACACCTAATGCAACTAGAGAAGGAAGGAAATGGAAGAAACCCAGGGTTAGTAAGAAGGGAAAGAAAAATCTTAAAATTAGGGCAGAAATATAAATGCAAAAAGAATACAAAAGAGGACCATAGCAAAAATAATAACAAAAAACTAAAAGTTGGTTTTTCGAGAAAGATAAACAAAATTGGACAAAGCCATTAGCCAGGACTCATCAAGATGAAAAACAAAGGGAGAAGAATCAGATCAAACAAATAAAAAAATATTTGAATAGAAAAATGGAGAGATTCACAAAGGACTCACACAGAAATACAAAAGGATTTCATAAGAGGACTATCCACACAGCTATATGGCCAATAAAATGGGAAACTTGGGAAAAGAAATGGAAAAAATTCTTTGAAAAGTATAACTTTCCAAAATTGACAGGGAAAGAAATAGAAGCTCTTAAAGACCCATTCACAAGCACGGAAATCGGAAAAACTGTTAATCAGAAAATCTTTCCAGCCAAACAAAGCCCAGGACCAGACGGACTTACTGCGGAATTCTACCCAAAAATTTAGAGGAAGAGTAAACCCACCTAGTTCCTTACTCAACATTCCAGAGAATTGCAGAAGATGGTAAAAACTTCCAAAAACTCATTCTATGAGGCCACCATCACCCTAATTCCAAAACCAGACAAGATGTTTGTCACAAGAAAAAGAAAAAACTTACAGGCCAATATACTGCTGAAAATAGATGCCAAAAATCCTTAATAAAATTCTATCAAACAGAAAAATCCAAATTCATATTAAAAAGATTATTACATTCCCCATTTGAACAAGTGGGATTTATTCCCAAAGGAATGCAAGGGTTTCCTTTAAACATCCGCAAAATCAATCAATTGTTATTCACCAACATTAAACAATTTGAAAGATCAAAGAACAATATGATTATCTCAATTAGGATGCAGAATTAGGCTTCTGATCAAAATTCAACATCCAATTTTTGATATAAAAACTCTCCAGAACAGAGGAAATAGTAAGGAAATAACCTCAAACATAATAAAAAGATATAATATGACAAACCACAGGCCAAACATTATCTCAATGGTGAAAAACTGAAATGCATTTCCCCTTAGTCAGGAACAAGGCAAGGATGCCCACTATTCCAACCACTTACTATTCAACATAGTTCTGGAAGGGTTTTGGCCCCCACAGCAAAATTCAGAGCGGTGAAAAAGAAATAAATAGAATACAGATTGGAAAAGAAGAGTAAAACCTCTTCATGTTTGCAGATGGACATGGATCGCTCACATAGAAAACCCTTAAGATTCTACCAGAAAACTTACTAGAAGCTATTCAATGAATTAGTAAAGTTTTGAAGGATACAAAATTAAACACAACCAGGAAATCCTTGCAATTCCTATACTCCAATAATGAGAAAAACAGAAAGAGAAATTAAGGAAACAAAATACCATTCCAATTGCACCAAAAGAAATAAAATACTTTAGGAAATATTTCTACTCCTAAGAAAACAAAAAGATTATATATAGAAAAAACTATAAACACGGATGAAAAAAGAAATCACAGAGGACCAACCAAAACAGTTGTGGAGAAATATTACCGTGTTCTGGATTGGGGAAAGGACTTAATATAGTGAAAATGAGTATACTTACCCAAAAGAATCTACAAGATTCAATGCAATCCTATATAACTTACCAATGATATTTTTCACAGGAAACTAGAACATCATTTCACAATTTGTATGGAAGTATTAAGAAACCTCGAATAGGCCAAAGCAATCTTGAGGAAAGAAGAATGGAAACTGGAGAGGAATCAACCCCTGGCCTGACTTCATGCTCTACTTACAAAGCCACAGTCATTCAAGGACAGTGTGGTACTGGCACCATAGGATTAGGAAAATTAGATCAAAAATGGAACAAAATAGAAAGTCCAGAGATAAACCACGCACCTATGGGCACCTTATCTTTCGACAAAAGGAGGCAAGAGTATACAAATGGAGGAAACGACAATCTCTTTAACCAAGTTGGTGCTGGGAAAAAATGGGTTCATCCACTTGTAAAGAATGAAAACTTAGAAACATTCCTAACACCCTACACAAAAATAAAACTCAAAATGGATTAAGATCTAAATGTAAGACCAGAAACTTATAAATAACTCCTAGAGGAAAAAAAACTAGGCAAAAAACCACTCTCCGAATACATACAGCAGGGATCCTCCCATGGACCCCACCCCCAGGGAATATTGGATAATAAAAGCAAAAAAATAAAACAAATGGGGAACCTAGCAAAATTAAAATGTTCTTGCCAACAAAGGAAAAAAAAAAACTATAAGCAAGGGTGGAAAAAGAACAGCCTTCAGGATGGGAGGAAATAATAGCAATAAACGATGCAAACAGACAAAACAATTAATCTCAAAAAAATATTACATGCAACTCCTGCAGCTGAATTCCAGAAAAATAAAACGGACCCCAATCAAAAAAATGGGCCAGAGAACTAAAACAGACATTTTCTCCAAAGAAGGGACTACAGATGGCTAAACCAAAACACATGGAAAAGATGCCACAAACATCATCATTATTAGGAGAAATGCAAATCAAAAAACCACAATGAGGTTACCATTACACACCAGTCAGAAATGGCCGCTATTCCTAAGGTCTACAAGCAATTTAAATGCTGGAGAGGGTGTTGGAGAAAAGGAACCCTCTTACACTGTTTGGGGGGAATGCAAACTAGTACAGGCCACTATGGTGTAAAACAGTGTGGAGATTTCCTTAAAAAAACTGGGGAAATAGAAACTGCTATGGGACCAGCAATCCCACTGCTTAGGGCATATACACCGGGAAGGAAAACCAGGAATTGAAAAGAGATTGCGTGTACCCAATGTTTCATCGCAGCACTGTTACCATAGCCAGGGGACATGGAAGCAACTAGATGTCACATCGGCAGACGAGATGGATAAGGAAGCTGTGGTACCTATACACAATGGAATATTATCAGCCATTAAAAAGAATACCATTTGAATCCGTTCTATTTGAGATGATGAAAACTGTGAGCCCCATTATACAGTGTGAAAGTGAGCAAGAAAGAAAAAGCACCCAAATAACAGTATACTAATGCTTGTATATGGAATTGAAAAAGTGGTAATGGTAACCCTATATGTGAGAACGATTAAGAGACCACCAGATGCATAGATAACAGGTCTGTGGGGGACTCTGATGGGAAGAAAGGTGAGGTGGAACGTTCTGGGGGACAATAATTAAAACATTGAAAAACATGATATTGTAATATGTGAAGGCAGAAAACACCATTTCCCATGTTTTCTATGCATGGGGAACGGTTTGCTTCCAGGGATATGGAGCGTTGGGATGACCCCACTGAGGGATGGAGGGGGAGGGAGGTGGGAGGAGTGTTTGGGAGGGGGAGCACATGTGAATCCATGGCTGGGATTTATGTGATGTATGCAACAAAAAACTAACTTCAAATATTTGTAAAGTAATTCATTAGCCCCAACTTAAAAATAAATAAATATAAAATTAATTAATTAAAATTAAAAAAAAAAAAAAAAAAACCTGTAGTTAACACGGACTACAATTGTAAGGGGCCTATAGTCTGAGACGTATAGCTGGAAAAACAAGGACTTCTGAATACTTGAAACAGGACCCCCACACTACCTTTCAAAAAACAGCTCCAGAGAAATTCATAGATATATTTTTTTACTATTATACAGTTTTTTAAAATTTTTTAACTTCCTTTTATTTTTAAGTCCTCCTTTTAATCATTTAATTTTCATTTATAGAAACCCTACAATTTACCATGAAAAAAAGGACCTATTTTTAAACACCAAAAAACTAATATTATTTTTTTTATAAATTTTTGTGATTTTGTTTTGTTTTTTTTACTTATTGTATTTTTGAGAGTCTAAAACCTCTACTCTAGATTTTTAATCTTTGCTTTTTTGTTTTTGTATATCAATTTTATTTACCATTAAGAAATTCCAACGTCCAGTACCCCATTTTTACTTAGGGAGTTGATTACTGGGGCTTGATTGCCCTCTCCCTTTTGGACTATTCCTTTTTCTCCCTAGGACAACCTCTATCTCCTCCATCCCCTTCTGTTCTATACCCAACTTCTGTGGAATTTATCTTTGGAATTCTGGCTGTGGAGAAGACACTTAGGGAACTTGATTATTGGGCTAGATCTGTCTTCTCCTTTTGACCTCCCCCCTTTCTCCTCCTGGGTCACCTCTATCCTCTTCCTTCCTTTCTCTTCTCTATGTAACTATATGTGAAAACCCTCTCTAGGTTCTCCAGGCTGTGGAGGGCACATAGGGACTTGGGGGGGGACTACTGGCCTAGATTGCTCGCTCCACTTTTGACCTTCCCCCTTCTTCTCCTCCCTGGTCTCTCTAATCTCCCTCCTCCCTCTTCTCTTCTCCATGAAAACTCAGCATACCTTTTGGGTTGTCTCTCATCATGGAGAATCTTTTTTCCCCATTAAACTAGATGTTTTATCATCAGTGCTGTATGTATGGAGAAGTCTTGAGGCTACTGTACAAATAAGACTGAAAACCAGTGGCAGGAGGGCTTAAGTCCCAAAAATACCTGAGAAACCAGAGAACTCCTGAACTCCAGGGATCATTAATTTCAACAATGGAGCTCATCCAAAAGCCTCCATACCTACACTGGAAAAAAACCAAGCTCCACCCAAGAGCCAACAAGTTCCAGAACAAGACGTATCATGCAAATTCTCCAGCAATGCAGGAACATAGCCCTGAGCTTTAATATGTAGGCTGCCTAAAGTCACACCAAACCCATAGACATCTCAAAACTCACTACCAGACACTTCATTGCACTCCAGAGAAAAGAAACCCAGCTCCACCCACCAGAACACTGACGCAAGCTACCCTAACCAGGAAACCTTGACAAGCCACTCGTCCAACTCCACCCACAGGGAGGAACCTCCACAAACTGCCAGAATACAGAGAGGCCACCCCAAACACAGCAAGCTAAACAAGATGAAAAGGCACAGAAATACTCAGCAGGAAAAGGAACATGATAAATGCCCACCAAACCAAACAAAAGAGGAGGAGATAGGGAGTCTACCTGAAAAAGAACTCAGAATAATGATAGTAAAAATGATCCAAAATCTTGAAAACAAAATGGAGTTACAGATAAATAGCCTGGAGACAAGAATTGAGAAGATGCAACAAATGTTTAACAAGGACCTCAAAGAAATAAAAAAGAGGCAATCAATAATGCATAATGCAATAAATGAGATCAAAAACACTCTGAAGGGAACCAACAGTAGAATAACAGAGGCAGAAGATAGGATAAGTGAGGTAGAAGATAGAATGGTGGAAATAAATGAAGCAGAGAGGAAAAAAGAAAAACGAATTAAAAGAAATGAGGACAACATCAGAGACCTCTGGGACAGTGTCAGACACCCCAACATTCGAATCATTGGAGTCCCAGAAGAAGACCAAAAGAAAGGCCATGAAAAAATAGTCGAGGAGATAATAGTTGAAAACTTCCCTAAAATGGGGAAGGAAATAGTCACCCAAGTCCAAGAAACCCAAAGAGTCCCAGAGAGGATAAACCCAAGGTGAAATACCCCAAGACACATATTAATCAAATTAACAAAGATCAAACACAAAAAGCAAATATTAAAAGCAGCAAGGGAAAAACAACAAATAACACACAAGGGGATTCCCATGAGGATAACAGCTGATATTTCAACAGAAACTCTTCAGGCCAGAAGGGAATGACAGGACATACTTAAAGTGATGAAAGAGAAAAACCTACAACCCAGATTACTGTACCCAGCAAGGATCTCATTCAGATGTGAAGGAGAGGTCAAAAGCTTTACAGACAAGCAAAAGGTCAGAGAATTCAGCATCACCAAACCAGCTCTTCAACAAATGCTAAAGGATCTTCTCTAGATAGGAAAAACATAAAAGGTGTATAAACTCGAACCTAAAACAACAAAGTAAATGGCAACGTGATCATACTTACAATAATTACCTTAAATGTAATGGGTTGAATGCCCTAACCAAAAGATAAAGACTGGCTGAATGGATACAAAAACAAGACCCCTATATATGCTGTCTACAAGAGACCCACCTCAAAACAAGGGACACATACAGACTGAAAGTGAAGGGCTGGAAAAAGATATTTCATGTAAATGGAGACCAAAAGAAAGCAGGAGTAGCAATACTCATATCAGATAAAATAGACTTTGAAATAAAGGCTGTGAAAAGAGACAAAGAAGGACACTGCATAATGATCACAGGATCGATCCAAGAAGAAGATATAACAATTATAAATATATATGCACCCAACATAAGGCAAATGCTAACAAGTATGAAAGGAGAAATTAACAATAACACAATAATAGTGGCAGACTTTAATACCCCATTCACACCTATAGATAGATCAACTAAACAGAAAATTAGCAAGGAAATACAAACTTCAAATGATACAATGGACCAGTTAAACTTAATTGATATCTATAGGACATGTCACCACAAAACAATGAATTTCACCTTTTTCTCAAGTGCACATGGAACCTTCTCCAGGATAGATCACATCCTGGGCCATAAATCTAGCCTTGGTAAATTAAAAACAAATTAAATCATTCCAAGCATCTTTTCTGACCACAATGCAGTAAGATTAGATGTCAACTACAGGAAAAAAACTATTAAAAATGCCAACATATGGAGCTAAACAACACACTTCTGAATAACCAACAAATCACAGAAGAAATCAAAAAAGAAATCAAAATATGCATACAAATGAATGAAAATGAAAACACAACAACCCAAAACCTATGGGACACTGTAAAAGCAGTGCTAAGGGGAAGGTTCATAGCAATACAGGCTCACCTCAAGAAACAAGAAAAAAGTCAAATAAATACCCTAACTTTACACCTAAGGCAACTAGAAAAGGAAGAAATGAAGAACCCCAGGGTTAGTAGAAGGAAAGAAATCATAAAAATTAGGGCAGAAATAAATGCAAAAGAAACAAATGATACCATAGCAAAAATCAACAAAGCCAAAATCTGGTTCTTTTAGAAGATAAATAAAATTGACAAACAATTAGCCAGACTCATCAAGAAACAAAGGGAGAAGAATCATATCAACAAAATCAGAAATGAAAATGGCGGCATCACAACAGACAACACAGAAATACAAAGGATCATAAGAGACTACTATCAGCAACTATATGCCAATAAAATGGACAACTTGGAATAAATGGACAAATTCTTAGAAAAGTATAACTTTCCTAAACTGAACCAGGAAGAAATAGAAAATCTTAACAGACCCATCACAAGCACAGAAATCGAAACTGTAATCAGAAATCTTCCAGCAAACAAAAGCTCAGGACCAGACGGCTTCACAGCTGAATTCCACCAAAAATTTAGAGAAGAGCTAATACCTATCCTACTCAAACTCTTCCAGAAAATTGCAGAGGAAGGTAAACTTCCAAACTCTTTCTATGAGGCCACCATCACCCTAATACCAAAACCAGACAAAGATGCCACAAAAAAAGAAAACTACAGGCCAATATCACTGATGAACCTAGATGCAAAAATCCTTAACAAAATTGTAGTAAACAGAATCCAACAACATATTAAAAAGATCATACATCATGACCAAGTGGGCTTTATCCCAGGGATACAAGGATTCTTTAATATCTGCAAATCAAATTGAAAGATAAAAACCATATGATTATCTCAATAGATGTGGAGAAAGCCTCTGACAAAATTCAACATCCATTTATGATATAAACCCTCCAGAAAGCAGGAATAGAAGGAACATACTTCAACATAATAAAAGCTATATATGACAAACCCACAGCAAACATCCTCAATGGTGAAAAATTGAAAACATTTCCCCTAAAGTCAGGAAAAACACAAGGTGCCCACACTCACCACTACTATTCAACATAGTTTTGGAAGTCTTAGCCACAGCAATTAGAGACGAAAAAGAAATAAAAGGAATCCTGACTGGAAAAGAAGAATAAAACTCTCACTGTTTGCAGATGACATGATCCTCTACATAGAAAACCCTAAAGACTCCACCAGAAAATTACTAGAGCTAATCAATGAATATAGTAAAGTTGCAGGATATAAAATTAACACACAGAAATCCCTTGCATTCCTATACACTAACAATGAGAAAACAGAAAGAGAAATTAAGGAAACAATTCCATTCACCATTGCAACGAAAAAAAAAAAATACTTAGGAATAAATCTACCTAAGTAAACAAAAGACCTATATATAGAAAACTATAAAACACTGGTGAAAGAAATCAAAGAGGACACAAACAGATGGAGAAATATACCGTGTTCATGGATTGGAAGAATCAATATAGTGAAAATGAGTATACTACCCAAAGCAATCTATAGATTCAGTGCAATCCCTATCAAGCTACCAACGGTATTTTTCACAGAACTAGAACAAATAATCTCACAATTTGTATGGAAATACAAAAAACCCTGAATAGCCAAAGCAATCTTGAGAAAGAAGAGTGGAACTGGATGAATCAACCTGCCTGACTTCAGGCTCTACTACAAAGCCACATTCATCAAGACAGTATGGTACTGGCACAAAGACAGAAATATAGATCAGTGGAACAAAATAGAAAGCCCAGAGATAAATCCACGCACCTATGGACATCTTATCTTTGACAAAGGAGGCAAGAACATACAATGGAGAAAAGACAATCTCTTTAACAAGTGGTGCTGGGAAAACTGGTCAACCACTTGTAAAAGAATGAAACTAGAACACTTTCTAACACCATACACAAAAATAAACTCAAAATGGATTAAAGATCTAAATGTAAGACCAGAAACTATAAAACTCCTAGAGGAAAACATAGGCAAAACACTCTCTGACATAAATCACAGCAGGATCCTCTATGACCCACCTCCCAGAGTAATGGAAATAAAAGCAAAAATAAACAAATGGGACCTAATTAAACTTAAAACATTTTGCACAACAAAGGAAACTATAAGCAAGGTGAAAAGACAGCCTTCAGAATGGGAGAAAATAATAGCAAACGAAGCAACTGACAAAGAATTAATCTCAAAAATATACAAGCAATTCCTTCAGCTCAATTCCAGAAAAATAAACGACCCAATCAAAAAAAATGGGCCAAAGAACTAAAAAGACATTTCTCCAAAGAAGACATACAGATGGCTAACAAACACACGAAAAGATGCTCAACATCACTCATTATCAGAGAAATGCAAATCAAAACCACAATGAGGTACCAATTCACGCCAGTCCGAATGGCTGCTATCCAAAAGTCTACAAACAATAAATGCTAGAGAGGGTGTGGAGAAAAGGGAGCCCTCTTACACTATTGGTGGGAATGCAAACGAGTACAGCCACTATGGAGAACAGTGTGGAGATTTCTTTAAAAACTGGAAATAGAACTGCCATGTGACCCAGCAATCCCACTGCTGGGCATACACACCAAGGAAACCAGAATTTAAAGAGACACATGTACCCCAATGTTCATCACAGCACTGTTTATAATAGCCAGGATGTGGAAGCAACCTAGATGTCCACCAGCAGACGGATGATAAGAAAGCTTTGGTACATATACACGATGGAATATTACTCAGCCATTAAAAAGAATACATTTGAATCATTTCTAATGAGGTGTATGAAACTGGAGCCTATTATACAGAGTGAAGTCAGAAAGAAAACACCAATACAGTATACTAACGCATATATATGGAATTTAGAAAGATGGTAATGATGACCCTATATGTGAGACAGCAAAAGAGACACAGGTGTATAGAACAGTTTTTTGGACTCTGTGGGAGAAGGTGAGGGTGGGATGGTTTGAGAGAATAGCATTGAAACATGTATATTATCATATGTGAAACAGATCACCAGTCCAGGTTCAATGCATGAGACAGGGTGCTCAGGGCTGGTGCACTGGGATGACCCTGAGGGATGGGATGGGGAGGGAGGTGGGACGGGAGTTCAGGATGGGGAACACTTGTACACCCATGGCTGATTCATGTCAATATATGGCAAAAACCACTACAATATTGTAAAATAATTAGCCTCCAATTAAAATAAATAAATCTAAAAAAAAACAAAGAACACCACCTAACTCATAGGGTTACTGGGAGAAGTAAATGGGAGTATGCATGAAAGGCCCTTCACAGGGTTCCTGGAATGTATTAAACATTCAATGAGTAGCAACTACATTTATAATTGCAGTGGTTGTTTTTGCTGGTAAGCATGGGGAAGAAGCACAATTTTATCCACAGTGCTTAAAGGTCAACATCCTGAAATATTTCCACGGGGTTAGATTTTTGAGGTGAAATAAACCAACATGAGGAATCTGTCACATAAATAGAAGTTGACCCTAGGTCCCTCAGACTTATAAATGACCATTCAGAGAATTCTGGAAAAACAAAGAGACTAGTGAAAAATGCTTATATTGCCCCTGGGTGCCATCCATCAGTGGGAGCGCCCGAACCCCCAGATTTTAATTTCCGTGTCAGAGGAAGGCCAAAAGAAGGGGAACAAAATCCAATTAAAAAAAACATAATTGATTTCAGAAATCCATGAACAGAGAGCATCATTCTTGCTCTTCGAGGAAAACTCTATGAGCATTAAGTGTGGTTAACAACACACAGAGCTAAACCATTTATTTATTCATCTTTTCAAATGTGCTCTTCTTTTAAGGCCTTGGGAAGAAAGTATAATCAAATCAGACTATAAAATATCGACACTAGAGTACTGCTGCAATAATGAGCAAAATATAAAGGAGCACTCCAGGAGGGCACCTGTCAAGGGAACCCTGAGACCACAGAGGACTCTGAAAGGGGAGGTGCAAGTAGCCAGTTCATGTCTGGACCGCTGCAGTCCTGTAACTATTCTGACCACAAGAGTACTTCCATACAGCCCACCTCCTGGACTCACAGCCCCCAGGGAATCCTGGCTTTGTCACTTAGAAATTTTAGTGCCAAACCTGACCTCTCTAAAGCCTCAGTTTTCTGAGCTGTAAAATGGGGAAAACAAGATTGACTGCCCAGGATTATTTTAAAGACCAAGAGGAAATGTGTGTGAAGTCCTTAGTTGAGTGCCTGGCACACAGTGAACCCCAGGGCCTTTTTCCCTCTTGTCATCTGAATCTCTCAGTCCTCTTGACTCTTCCAGACCCCTCAACTCATATCACCTCCTAAAATATGATGGTATTGATTTAGCAATTATGTCTAATTTTATCACTATATGTTTACCTAACCACACAACAGCAGGGTAAATTCTTTAAAGCCAGACATAAATGGCTTTAAAAAAAAAAATAGAAAGATACACATACAAAATAGGGAGGGAAAGCCAGAGATGGCTTATTATTTAGTAAACACAGAGTGTGGATGAGACAATCATAGCTCTAAATCTTTACAAGCATTGATTTGTTAGATGGTTATTATTTTTATGATTCCTATTTTATAGATGAGGAAACTGAGGCCTAGAGAGAGAGATTAACTTGCCAAGGGAGCAGTTCATCAGCTGCTGTGCTGAGATTTAAGCTCATGAGGACTGGCTCCAGAGACCAAGCTCTGAACTGCCAGACCCCTTCATTTCAGACTCTTGTACCCCACAGTGCCTACCACATGGAAGACCCTCCACAGAGACCCATCAACAGAAAGGGAGGACTTCCCTGGTGGCCCAGTGGCTAAGACTCCTTGCTCCCAATGCAGGGGGCCCGGGTTCAATCCCTGATGGGGGAACTAGATCCCACGTGCCACGCCTAAGAGTTCAAATGCCACAACGAAGATCAAAGATCCTACGTGCTGCAACTAAGACCTGGGGCAGCCAAATGAATAAATAAACATTTTTTAAAAAAAATAGAAAAGCAAAGCTGATTTAGTCAACCAGTTTCAATTTGCACAGGAAGAAACTAAAGAAAAGAGAGGTCACATAGTTTGTTCTAGATCAGAGAGACAACGGGAAAGCAAAGGATGGATCAAAGTGGCAGATCCTTAGTGACTTCCTCTTTCTGCCGCATCTCCCTGTGAGACTTTTGAGGGACCAGCCATCCATGGATGGAAGGCACAGAGATGAAAGCCCATGAGCAAGCCTACATCTGTGCTCCCACACCCACGGCTGTGATCTCACCCCACCACATCCCACCATGTGGGGTCTTCACACTTTGGATCAGCCATAACTAATAGCCTCTGATTTTCAGGATTACACTACAGTTGTGTGTGTACAAGAGAGTCAGCTGAACCTGAGCATGCAAGCAAGCCAGGGGAGGGAAACAGAGGCCCAGCCCACAAGCCTCTGGCTGCTTACTGACTGCTCCGTACAAACCTTCACCAATTCAGATAAACATCTCAAGTACACAAGTTTTCCAAACCAGATGCTGTTTCTGGAGGGCTGTAGAACTGCCTTTCAAGTATCGTTTCCACATCATGCCACAATTCAGTAAGCTAGCTTTTTTTTTAAAGTTTTTAAGTTTTTAACATCCCAAATATTAACCCTTTGCAGTCCATCAACATGTTACTTTGTGCTGCCAGGAAAACTCACTGTTGTGTGATCTGGACACAGTCTCAGGGACCAGGAGCTGAGTTCAAACCTCAGCTCCCGAACTTGGCAGCTGTGACAAACTGGGCTTTGTACTTCAGTTTCCTCGTATTTAAAACGATAGTAAACTCAGCACCTACCTCATAGGCCTGACTAAATGAGTTTGCATGTATGTACATACATTACACATACATATGTGTACAGGCATACCTCCATTTATTGTGCTTCACAGACACTGAATTTTTTACAAATGGCAACCCTATGTCAAGCAAATCTACTGACATCATTTTTCTAACATTATTTGCTCACTTTGCTACTCTGTGTCACATTTCAATAATTCTCACAATATTTCAAACCTCTTCATTATTATTACATCTGTCATGGTGAGCTGTGATCAGTAATCTTTGGTGTTACTGTTGCAAAAAGATAACAACTTGATGAAGCCTTAGATGATGGTTAGCATTTTTTAGAAATAAATTATTTTTTAATTAAGGTGTACACATATTCTTTTTAGACACAGTGCTATTGTACACTTAGACTACAGTACACTGTTAAACATAACTTAACATACATTGGAAAACCAAAATATTTGTGTGACTCACTTTATTGAAATATTTGCTTTACTGTGGTGGTCTGGAACCAAACCCACAAAACCTCTGAAGTATGCCTACTACATATACACACATCCACAAACACATGCATATATATACATTGTGTATATACTATACCTATATACATGCATGAAACTATACTATATATATATAGGCATATACTATACCCCTATACACATACATAAACTATATGCATATATAACTATACATGCATATATAACTATGCATGCATATATATGTGTGTATATGTAGATATATACACACACATATAACTACACCTGTATGTAATTATATGTACATAGTCTTATCGGATTGGCCAGAAAGATCATTGGAGATTTTCCATATGATGTTACAGAAAAACCCAAACAAACTTTTTGGCCAACCCAATACATACAGTATAATTATGGGTTGAATTGTTCCCAGACTCATACACTGAAGTCCTAACCCCCAGTACTTCAGAATGTTTAGAGACCTTGTTTAGAGACAGTCTATATAGAGGTAATCAAGTTAAAATGGAGTTTTGAAGGTTGGGCCCTAATGCAATATGACAAGTGTCCTTATAAGAAAAGGACATTTGGATACAGGCATGTACAGAAGAAAGAAAACATGAAGACACAGGGAGAAGATGGCCATCCACAAGCCAGGGAGGGAGGCCTGGACAGATTCCTCCAGAAAGCCCTCATAAAGAACCACTGTGGTCTTAGACTCAGCCTCCAACCTAGGAGAAGATAAACATTTGTTGTTTAAACCATCCAGGGTGTGTGTGTGTGTGTGTGTGTGTGTGTGTGTGTGTGTGTGTGTGTCTATAGAAAGAGAGGGAGGTACCCCCACTCAAAAAGTTACCCAGCACATATAAGGAGTAGTACTTAACTGCAACCAACTAACAGTAATAAACATATTATTCATCAGAAAGTGAGTAGTTTTACCCTGCACTAAATCCAGACCTGTGGATACAAAATTGCATATGAGGAACTACAGGGTGGCTGCAGTCCACATGCGTGCTATAGCAATGCCAGGCTGGCCAGGCTCAGCTTTTCAATCTAGACTCAAGCATAACAGCTGCACCATAATGAGAAATAATGTGGAGTCTCTACAGCTCGTCCTCGGTCCTTAGCATTAATACTTTTCTCTGATTCTTCTAAGTCAAACATGAGCCAATGTCAACAATGATTTAACATTAAAACAAACATTCTCTACCTTCCTCTTTCCAGCTTCCAATGCATTTCATGGAAATGTATTCTGTTATATCAAGTCAAGCTACAAAAAAAAAAAAAAAGAATGTTACATTATATAGCTAATTATCTGTGAATTTGTCTCAATATTGTGCAATCAAGTTACAATGCAGACCTTTGGGACTGAGGCTGAGGTAAGCTTGCAACTACCATCCAAAATCCCTGATAGCCTATCTTTGTGTTCACCAAAACAGGCTCATTTTCCTTCAAGGAGTATTTATTATAAGTTAATTATAAGTTGAACTCTTGATGGAATATAGATTTATGCTAGTACAAAATTCTGATTCTTACCTGTGTCATGAATTAGAGAACTGCATTAGATTGTGTGTGAAAAAGAGGGGGGTTGGTGATGGTTAATCTGATGTGCCAACCTGACTGGGCCACAAGGCACCCAGATATTTGGTGAAACATTCTTCTGGGTGTGTCTGTGAGAGTGTTCCCAGATGAGGCTGGCATTTACATCAATAAGACCACCCTCCCCAATGTGAGAGAGCTTCACCCAATCCACAGAAGGCCTGCAGAGAACAAAAAGGCTGAGCAATGGAGAATTCTCTTTCTGCCTGATGCTGAACTGGGACATGGGTCTTCTTCTGCCTTTGGGCTTAGACTAGAACTTACACCATCAGCTATCCTGGTTGTCACACCTTCAGACTCAAACTGGAACTACACCATCGGCTCTCCTCAGCCTCTAACTTGCTGCGACAGCAGACCTTGGGACCTGTCAGCCTCCATAATCACATGAGTCCATCCCTTACAAAAAATTTCTTGATAGAAACAGAGACAGAGATAGATGAAGAGATTTCCTACTAGTTATCTTTCTCTGGCAAACCCGGACTACTAATAGAGTGGCTGTTGTGTTACTGGTTATCATTCCCTATATCACACTCTTTAGGAGAAACTACTCTTTGAATTTCATTAAAGTAAACTTTGCTCGAGGGTGTGGAGAAGAGAGAACACTTACACACTGCTGGTGAAGATGTAAACTGGTACAGCGACAATGGAGAACAGTATGGAGGTTCCTTGAAAAACTAAAAATAGAACTACCAAATGATCCTGTAATTCTACTCCTGAGCCTATACCCACAGAAAACCATTACTCAAAAAGATACACACACCCCAGTGTTCACTGCAGCACTAGTTACAACAGCTAGGACATGGAAGCACCCTGAATGTCCAAAGACAGCTGCTAAGTCGCTTCAGTCATGTCGGACTCTGTGTGACCCCATAGACAGCAGCCCACCAGGCTCTCCCGTCCCTGGGATTCTCCAGGCAAGAACACTGGAGTGGGTTGCCATTTCCTTCTCTAATGTGTGAAAGTGAAAAGTGAAACTAAAGTCACTCAGTCGTATCCAACTTTCAGCGACCCCATGGACTGCAGCCTACCAGGCTTCTCCATCCATGGGATTTTCCAGGCAAGAGTACTGGAGTGGGTTGCCATTGCCTTCTCCGAAGACAGAGGAATGGATAAAGAAGGTGTGGTCCATATATACAGCCTTCCCAGGTGGCACAGTGGTAAAGCATCTGCCTGCCAATGCAAGAGACACAAGAGACCCAGGTTCTATCCCTGGGTCAGGAAGATCCCCTGGTGAAGGAAATGGCAACCCAAGGCAATATTCTTGCCTGGGAAATTCCATGGACAGAGGAGTCTGGCCAACGACAATCCATGGAGTCACAAAGAATTGAACACAACTGAGCACACACACACACACAATACATATATACAATGGAATATTACTCAGTTATACAAAAAAAAAAAAAAAGGAATGAAATTTTGCCATTTTCAGAGATATGGATGGACCTAGAGACTGTCATACAGGGTGAAGTTACGTCAGAAAGAGAAAAATAACTATTGTACAACACTGTATATGTGTTGAATCTAGAAAAATGGTACAGATGAACATATTGGCAAAACAGAAAAAGAGACACAGATGTAGACAACAAACATAGATACCAAAGAGGGAAGAGGGTAGGTGGGATGAGTTGGGAGACTGGGATTGACATATATACACTACTATGTACAAAATGGATAACTAATGAGAATCTTCTGCATAGCACAGGGATTTCTACTCAGTGCTCTGGGCTGACCTAAATGTGAAGGAAATCCAAAGAAAAAGGGATATATGTATACACATAGCTGATTCACTTTGCTGTACAACAGAAGCTAACACAACATTGTAAAGCAACTATACTCAGATTAAAAAATAAACAAACACTGCCTCCTGTAGACACCATTGTTGTGTTCCTTCCTTTCTGGAGAATAAGAATGACGAAACTTGAACCACCAAAACACAAGGTTTTGTTCAACCACAGGAACAGCACTAACCCTCACAGCGGGCCTCTTTGTCTCCCCTTCAGCTTACAGCATCACAAAAATGGCTTAGTAATCTTGTTGTAAACACCAAATTCTTTTTGGAAAAGGGTACACATAGTCAACAAGTAATTCTGACTTACTGTAATAAGTAACTTATAAGTAATAGGTAACCAGTAGATCCAAATTTCATCTGCATCCACCTTTTTATAATAATGGTCAGGTACTTTCCATGAAAGAAATGGCTGAGTGTCTCACTTTCCTTTTCCTACTCTTCTTTCTCTCTGAACATAATTCCTCCAAACTAGAACCGAATAATGTAAAAAAAAGTATGATTTGAAAAATGTCATATCACCTAACAGTTTCTGAAGCATCACCATGTTCTCTATAATTATTTTTAACTGTAGGCTCAACAGGCAGATATACTGGCTTATCTCCTCCTGCCCAGGTTTCTGAAAGACAAAACATAGCAATTACTGTTAAAGGAAAGAATTACAAAAATCATGCATCTTTAATGAAAGGCACAGGAATAGAAATACTATTATCTAGTTCTAGCTTGGCTGGTTCCCAGTTTGAGCCTCTCATGAGCCTGTCCTGCCAGTAATTCTGGCAGGGAGTAGAGAGAACTTTGCCCTGGGGGATCATGATCCCAGGGTCAGCATCCTGGGGCTCCAGTCTTGCCCCTGCATTTAAGCAGCTGGATGAGATTGGGCAAGTCAGTTATTCTTCCCAGATCTCAGTCACCTGTAAAATCAGAGGGTCTGAAATGCCTTGTAATTAAGGCAGTTTAGCATAATGGTTGGGGTATGCTACGTGGGCCACCCCAAGTGACCTAGGATGAGTTATTTAACTCCTTGTCTCTGCTTCCTTATTTGTGAAAGGGATACAATAACAGACTTCCCCCAAAGACTCTTTGTGAGATTTAACAAAATTAAATATGGTCAAATGCAGAGACTAGGATCTAGCCTAGAAGCCTTCTTAAATGACAGCTATTATGGTTATACTTAAAGTGCCTCATCACTTTTAAATTATTCAACTAGATGACTCAACCCCCTCTAAAATTTTTAGCATTCTAGGATTTCACCATTGGGATATAAAGTAGACACGGAAGGAAAATACTAAAACTGAAAAGTCACATTTTCCTCTCTTTATCAATATATTAACAGAAAGTTAAAAGTCTTAGAAATTTCTCAAGTTCAAATGCAGATAAAATATGCCATTGATATAAAAAGGATCAATTTCACAAGGGAGAAGCCTTAAAAGAGGTAAAGAGAAGAGGAAATGTTTTGTCTTTTAAGAGAAGGAAACAGCATTCGCTGAGCACCTAAACATTTGTGGGGTATTCTACCACCTCATCCCATCAAACTCTCCAACATCACTACAAAGCAGCCAATACTGTGCCCATTTTACAGATGTGGGGTTGGGGGCTCAAGGAGGCTGATTATAGTTCCAAAGGCATATGGCTCTTCAAAGGCAGACTCAGATTCCTCCCAGGCGTGACTACAAGCTTATCCTTCCACACCAGAAGGCTGGCTCCAGAACACAGGCATTCCTCACTCAGAGTGAGAGTGGTTAGGGAGAAATTGTTTTTTTATAAGACAAATTATAATCTAATTGCACCAGAAACATTCACTTTTTAAAAGCCCCCTTACATTAGTTTTGAAATGAAGCAAAAGATAAAATCTTCTGCACCATACTATTCACGTATGTGTGCTTAGTCATTTCAGTCCTGTCTGATTCTTTGTGACCCTATGGGTTGTGGCCCGCCAGCCTCCTCTGTCCATGGAATTCTCCAGGCAAGAATACTATCACTTTCTAATTTCTTAATATTAGAAAAGGAAAGTAAGACCAGTTGTTGAATTAAGGATTGTGAAGGGGTAGATAATTGGAATATAGTAGAAAGGAATTTGCAATCAGATGATGTGGGTTTCAGTCCTACTTTTGACAGTTACTAGCAGAATACAGTCACTCTCTCAGATTTGACAAAAGGTAACTGCAGGGCCTCTCTCATAATTTATAAAGTTAGAGTAAAAGATGAGAAGGCCTCCAATCTCTGAGTGCCTAGTTCTAATAACTTGGTTTTGTCTTAACAAAAAGAGTGTTTCTAAAATATCTTACAAGTTTGAACACTCAGATACAATCTGAAATAACGCCTCTGCAAATTCCTTCCAGGCTCTTCCTATCACCAGGAAAAACTGGGGATTCACTCCTGGCCACAGATCCAGGCCTCAATACTCCTTTTTTCTTTCCCATGTAAAAGGTCTTAGTTTATTCTCTCTTATGAAAAATCTGCACAATCACTACAGATGCAGTCACTGCAGAATCTTTTCTCCTTCTGTTGTCCAGTCTCCAGCTCACTGCTAGACACTTCATTTCTTTTTGCCAGCACAAACATTGGCTTTAATATCTACAAGCCTTGATGGCAGGTGTTTCTCCCCAAATCAGATGCTAAGGCCCAGGAGTCAGAAACCAGTTCCTTTGTTTTGATTGGGTTTGGTTTGTTTGTTAGTTTGTTTTTGAAACTCCTATACCTGGCACATGTTGTACCAAGTTCATATTCAATAAACAATTGTTGAATGAGTGAATGAATCTCTGAATTACATTCATCTGTGCCTTGGTACAACAACAGCTACACAATTTAAGGGGCCCAGTGCAAAATGCAAATTACACCCCCTTGTTCAAAAAGCAGAAAAAACTGTGATATTAAAGATACTAAAATATAAAGCTTTTTTCCTTTGTTCTGTGGTCTCTCTCTCACTTGTCACAGTGTTTTTTATTTGCTATGTAATGTTATTCTAAATAAAGAGAAATCTAAATTTAAATTATTAGTAAGAATGTTGTTTATCTTTGTACTGCATTGTGCTAGTTTTAAATGCAACTATAAAAGACTTTGGGGCTTCCCAAGTGACTCGGTGGTAAAGAATCCGCCTGCCAAAGCAGAAGATACAGGTTCAGTCTTCCAATTGGGAAGATCCCCTGGAGAAGGAAATGGCAACCCACTTCAGAATTCTTGCCTGTAAAATCCCATGGACAGAGAAGCCTGACAGGCTACAGTCCATGGGGTTGCAAAGAGTTGAACATGACTGAGTGACTGAGCACAGAAGGTCCAGAAGAATAAGAGACTTCATAGGTCCCATGCTCATGAGGCTGGCTCAGCCCAAGTATAGTCCAAACAAATTTAGGAATAATTGACTAAATCCAAGTTTACACCTGGAATGATTTTACCCAGCAGTAGCCAGCAAAAGTCAGGAACTTCTACACATGGCAGGAAGAGGGTATTGTGGAATAGCTTTCTTCAACTTGTAATAACACCACCTCTCATTTCACTGATTGTAAACCAAATTTGTTCCCTTGGAGATGAAGTCTTACAATGGTATGTAAAATGTTTGAGTAAGTTTCTATCTTCTCTTGGGAAAAAAAAAAAAAAAAACAGAGAAAATAAGTTATTGATATAAAGAATTATAGATGGAGAAAATCGCTGGATTTTATTTACTCATATTCCATTCTACCTTTGTGCCTGCAAAAGGCTGGCAAGATATTATATCATAATTATGGACTCCCACAGCAACTTGAGTATCAGTGGATCTTATTGTTCCAACCTTTGCAAGCTCCCAGATTGCATCACACAGAAAAAGAGCAGGCACTAATTGCATTGCATATTTATACTTCCTTGTTCCTACCATTACCCACATGAGTCCCTGTGGGTTCTAATTAGCTCAATCAGAGCGGGGGTGGGGGAGGATAAAGTTTTAAGCGATTTCAAATAAATATGGGGTTTGCTACCACCACAAAATTTGGCAAAATGCTATCTTTACCCAAATGAGGTATATCTCCCATTTCCAAAGAAACTGGATAGCTTTTTTGTTGTGCTGAGATTTCACCAAGGATAATAGCATCTTAAATAACATCAACCTTGTTGGTTTGCATGTTGGCATTTTCCTAGAATTGGAGGAAAAAAATCCATTGTGAATGTAATTTTTGTTGGGCTCTTAAGTGATAGCTGTGAAAATAACAACCAATAACTCTTCCACACTCCCTTTCTTCTCTTTGTTTTATAATCAGCATTGTCCAGAATTCTTACCTTTAAATCCTTTGCAAACTGTGATGAATGGTACTTAGGAAAAGGATTTTCTAAAGGATTATATTCTGGGGAAATAAGCTTAATTACTCCCAGTATCAATCAATGATTTAAAGTTTTGAGAAATCACTTTTTTTTAAAGTGAAAGCAACTAAAACTTTTTTTAACATAAACAAGAACAGGTCCCTCCTTTTTCCCATTATATGGCCTCATTATTAATTCATCTAGAATCTCAATTCTAATCAGAAAGATGGCTCCTGCAGCTTCACTTACAATCAGCTCAATGCCAAAACGGCCTCGTGCAATCACTCTCCTCACGTCTACAGATGACTCCTAATGAACAAAATCACTCAAAGGCAACGAATATGCTGAGACCCAGTTTGTAGTGTCTAATGGCTAGAGCTTGGGGATTCACACCAGCCATCTTAACCTTAACCTCCAGTCTCCATCGTGGCAGAGCACAGGCCGAGCCTGGCTGCCTTAGGACTGAACACATCCCACAAAACCATCTCATTTTCCCCACTTTCCTCCTCTCACCCCAGTATATAACACTTTATTAGTGGCTACCACTTTTAAAATTTTTTTATTTATAATTTTTTAAATTTATGATTGCACTGAGTCTTCATTGCTGTGCACAGGCTTTCTCTAGTTGGGGTGAGCAGGGGCTACTTTTTGTTGTGGTACAAGGGTGTCTCACTGCCGTGTCTTCTCTTGTTGCAGAGCACAGGCTCTAAAATGCATGGGATTCAGTAGCCACAGCACACAGGCTCAGCAGTTGTGGCTCACAGGCTTAGCTGCCCTGCGGCATGTGGCATCTTCCCAGACAACGGATCAAACCTGTGTCCCCTGCATGAGTAGGCAGATTCTTAACCACTGGACCACCAGGGAAGTCCAGTGGCTAACATTTAAATACTAGATGTATTTATATAAAATTCCAAGGTATCAGATTCTTTTTGACAGCGTGTATGTTCTGGAAACAGTAAGCCCACATTCTGACATGATACAGATTGGAAAGCACCGAGTCAAGGCAGCCATCTTTCTACAGGACAGACTCTGTGTTCTGTCGTTCCCACTCACCAAACCAGCTTGTTCTTTCACTTACCTCACTCCTACAGACATATAAGTCTGAGCCCCTGAATCCAAAACTCAGGTTTCTCCACCCATCTCTTTTCTTCACATGGTGATTGGCCTGGTCAAAAGTGTCAGCCCATAAGGAAAGAAAAGGAGAAAGCAGAAGGTTCTATTTCTATTAACTTATATAGAGGAAGGATCGGGCACCATCATTCCCTCACTCAGCTCATCTTTACTGAGCACACACCTTGTGCCTGCTAGAGTCTGAGAAGCTGGAGATGCAGTGGCAACACGAGAAGATCCTTGCCCTCACCAAGCTCTCTTTATCTTGTAAGAAAGGCCCTAACTAGAAAAATAAATATGCGTCATGTTAGATAAATAGTGAATGCTGAGACTGAATATACAAATAGATTACAGCAGAATATATATATATATATATATATATATATATATATATATATATAAATAGAATTCTGATCCACAATTTGCAGCAACCTGCCTAAGAAACCAACCCAGGAGCCAGCCTGCTATAATCAGACTTGCAGGAGGTCAGATCTCTATCTCCAATGATAGTTTAGGAAGCCAGACAATAACCCCTTGTAACAATTAGCCCCAGTGGACAGGGCTTGATTAATAACTGGAAGCTTCCCTAACTTTTTCCCCTGCTTCCAACCAGAGAAGGCTAAGTATGCACCCCTAACCACTGACATGGGAGGTCCCTTCTAGTTAGCCTACCTAAAGCCTCCCCAGTACAACAGTTTCCAGTGAGGGCATAACCCAGGGAAAGCCTTCCCCTTTCCCATGCAAAGCTTTCCCACTCCTCTGCCTGCCTTTGAGTCTCTATCAAATGCAAGGGATGCTGGCTGACTCTCATGCTGGAGCAAATTCTGAATAAGTAGCTTTTGCTTATTCTCCTTTGGATGGGCTTCATTTATTTGAAGCAAAAGAGAGTTAAAGGGATGGACTGATGAGCAGATGGGGAGGTTGGGAAAGAGGTGACACTGGGGGTGAGAAGAGAGGAGAAAGGATGGAGGGAGCCATGTGACTCTGATGGAGAAGCATTCTGAGGAGAGGGAACAATAAGAGGGCAAGTTGGTGTGTTCTAGAATCAGTGAGGGGCAGAAAGGCAGGGGAGAGAGGAAAGGTAAGGAGATACCAGGGTACATGGGGGCCTGTCAGCCTCAGGAGGGACTCTGGATTTCCCCCTGGGTGGAAGAGAAAGGCACTGTTGTGTTCTGAGTAGGATGGTCACATGTCCAGCCTTCTGTGTAGAGAATAAGGGGGAAAGTGGAGGTGGCAGAGAGGTTACAGCCCATTGCAGAGATCCACGTGCAAGGTCATGACCATCAGGACCAGCGAGGAGCAATGGGAGTGGCTAGATGCAGCCAGATTCAGGATACTAACACCACTGAGGTGTTGAAGGTGAGGTGATAAGTCCCCCCTTCTTCCTATTTTCCAGCCCACTTTAGTACCCCTCCTGTGTCCACCCTCTGATATCCCAGTACCACCCTTTTCAAAGTCACTTGTCTGGCAGAACTAGAGATAGACAGATAAAGCCAAGAGTGGATGAGGCCAAGCATGTGGCCTGGGAGCTTATGAGGATGGAACAGGAGTGGTAATAGCCAAGCCAGGGTGCTCTTTGTATGGAAAATCCTCAGGCTTCTTATTTAAAAGTTTCTACCCAAGTCAGGAGACCGCTCCCCCCAACCTCTGAGTGTGCCTTCCTTCAGAGGGTCCAACCCAAAGCTTTTCTCTATTTCTCAGTCTGCTGTACTCCCCTTTTCTGAGGGTGCCAGGACCTTGTGGTGAACACTGTTGACGCCCACATCCCACTCCCCTCACCATGTCTGTCTGTGCAAGCCAGCTTGACATCCAGCCATCTTTCCAGAATACAGGGGTCTTGGAATGTGAATGCCTCCTCTACTCCCGAGCTTTGCCTCCCCACCACCCCACCCCACACAGCAGTCCTGGACAATGCCCAGTAGGTGCGAGATGAAATACTCCAGCTTTCTCTCCCCTTGACCAGGGTTGTTCTGAAGTGTGTGTTTGCACCATTTTTCAAAGTGACCGACTGTGGTAACCAGCTAGATAGCACTCTTTCTGTCTCTCCTCACCCCCACCTAATATTGCCTTGCCCAATCAACAACTTGCCCTTGAATTCTTGGTTCAAGGTCAGATTCTGGGGGACCCAAATTTAGATCACCTGCTTCGATCTGATGTTCATATGTTGAAAATCTAACTTTCAGAGTGATAGTATTAAGAAGTGGGGCCTTTGGGATGTGATTAGGTCATGAGGGTAAAGCCCTCAAAAATGGGCTTTAGCACTCTTAAAAAAGAGACCCCCACTGGGCTCCCTAGCCCCTTCTACCACACAAAGATACAATGAGAAGTCCCCAGTCTACAAGCTGGATGAGACTCATCACCAGAACCTGACCTTGCTGGCACCCTTATCTTGAACTTCCAGCCTCTAGAACTGTGAGCCATAAATTCTGACTCTTGATAAGCCACTATCTATGGTATTTTGTTATAGCAGCCAGAATGAACCAACACAATATCTATGACAGATTTTTTTTTCAATTCCTAGATAGTATCCATGTATTGCAAAACAAAAACAAACAAATCACCTCCAAGTCATGGTTTATAAATACCCTTGCCTTCTAAAAGTAACCATGCTCCTTTGAAGAAAGGCTGATTCTAGAACTGTGGCAGGGAAAATACAAGACAATCATGAAACATCCCCCATGCCTCCAAAAGTGAGGAAGTGCTCAAAGAATGAGGAGACAATGCTAAAAGAGCACAGGAGGCAAACTGAAGGAGTTCCTACTGGCTAAATTTGGGGCAACCTGAATATCAAAATAAGTAAAAATATTGATGTATTATAACCCACTGAATAAAATAAGAATCCATGAGTCTCTCCAGATAATAAAGAAATTAAAGAAATAAAAAGGAAAGGAAAGGCTCTTCTTTTTAACACAATGTCGACTAGTAAGTAAACAATCAGTAAAACCATCATGGCAAGAATTGAGGCAAAAACAAATCACCAATGATGGTAAATCTAGAAAGTTTGATGAGAAATGGGATACTTATATGGTCACAAAGTATCTCCCCACAAATTATTCATTAATTAAAAAGGGGAAAATAATATCTATACAGTAGAGAAAGTGGAGCAAAATAAAGACTATTTCTTAGACATGCCCAAAGATTTTCACTTGTTCTTTAGTCAGAAAGATATGGGGAATAAGGTCAGGAATCCAGTGACTGTATCACATACATCTTTATTATATAAGCTATGCTTACATCAATGCCCTAGTTATCTGTACACAGGTTTAGGGTCCTCCTTACCTACATCCTTTGCTCTTTTCATTAAGCCTAGGATTTTTTAGAGAACCATGCTATGTCCAGATGAGCCCCACTGAATCACCTCCTTCAGACCACACATCACTGCCCCACAAAGTCAGCAAGTGTTTGCTACCAGTCCATCTAGGCTTCCTGAAGCCAGAAGAGTTATTCCTTCAAGCATTACTCAGAGTTAATTCTGTATATTTCAATCCGATCCACAGGCCATGATTAACACTCAAGATGCAGAGGCAAAATCTCTTGCCTTATAAAAATTCTATGAGTAGTATAAAGGACAACTTTGTAGTATAATTAGCATATACCTTGGATCATAATCTGAAGACTGCCTACACATTCTACTCTGCATTTTTATCATTCACTTTTAAATGGCACTGACCTAGCAACTTCTTGTACAGCCTCTCCCTACTTCTCAGGAAATACAGAGAAGGCTTAACTTTTATGCTAAACCTCCAAACAGTCTATACATTCACAGGTATTATCACATAAAACCCCTTTTCCCATGCTTTCATTCAAAACTTTCACTCAACAGTTAAGGAATGATCAATTCAAGCTATCACACTGATGTTACCCAAGAGTGAACTGTTCTGTTTCAGTCCAGAGATGTTTGTGCCAGTATTTGGATGTTTATTATATTTTGTCCTATTATTTTCTAAAAAAGAATAAAAAACCAAAAATGGAAAGTGCTGATACAAGTGATAAGAAGTAGAGTTCATGTTAAACAATACAACTGAGACAAAGACAAAAATCACTAAGCAGCCTGAAGACAAAGAATCTTCTGCCTTAATCTGATTCTCATTGGACTTAGGCAGGTCAATTATATATTCAATTAATTGAGAAGGAAAGAACACAATTAAAGAACATGTACCAAATGTTAGCAATAAATCATAAATAATTGTGTTTTTTAAAATGGAGGTGTAATTAGGGATCTTATCACCTTTTTAGCTCTCTGGGAATGGAACGCCTTTCTCCTTTATATCAAATAAGTCTATTACCTGGCTTTCCCACATGCAATTCTTGTACAAATTTTCAAGAACGTATTATATGTGAAAGGAGAGAATTGTCTGTATACTTAGGATCAAAACAAAGAGGCAGAAATATTAAAGTGTAAACTGATATCAACCTAATACCAGTATCCAAAAGGAATTTCAGTTCAGTTCAGTTGTTCAGTCATGTCCGACTGTTTGCGACCACATGAATTGCAGCACGCCAGGCCTCTCTGTTCATCACCAACTCCCGGAGTCTACCCAAACCTATGTCCATCGAGTTGGTGATGCCATCCAACCATCTCATCCTCTGTCATCCCCTTCTCCTCCCGCCTCCATTCCTACCCAGCATTAGGGTCTTTTCAAATGAGTCAACCCTTCGCATGAGGTGGCCAAAGTATTGGAGTTTCAGCTTCAACATCATACCTTCCAATGAACACCCAGGATTGATCTCTTTGAGGATCGATTGATTGGATCTCCTTGCAGTCCAAGGGACTCTCAAGAGTCTTCTCCAACACCACAGTTCAAAAGCATCAATTCTTCGGCGCTCAGATTTCTTCACCGTCCAACTCTCACATCCATACATGACCACTGGAAAAACAATAGCCTTGACTAGACGGACTTTTGTTGGCAAAGTAATGTCTCTGCTTTTAAATATGCTATCTAGGTTGGCCATAACCTTCCTTCCAAGGAGTAAGTGTCTTTTAATTTCATGGCTGCAATCACCATCAGCAGTGATTCTGGAGCCCCAAAAAATAAAGTCTGACACTGTTTCCACTGTTTCCCCATCTATTTCCCATGAAGTGATGGGACCAGATGCCATGATATTAGTTTTCTGAATGTTGAGCTTTAAGCCAACGTTTTCACTCTCCTCTTTCACTTTCATCAAGAGGCTCTTTAGTTCTTCTTCACTTTCTGCCATAAGGGTGGTGTCATCTGCATATCTGAGGTTATTGATATTTCTCCAGGCAATCTTGATTCCAGCTTGTGTTTCTTCCAGCCCAGCGTTTCTCATGATGTACTCTGCATCTAAGTTAAATAAG
Source organism: Okapia johnstoni (assembly GCA_024291935.2). Classification (NCBI taxonomy): domain Eukaryota; kingdom Metazoa; phylum Chordata; class Mammalia; order Artiodactyla; family Giraffidae; genus Okapia; species Okapia johnstoni. Next base: position 36,343,171 of record CM044319.1, read on the forward strand.
CACGGTGACAATATACAGCCTTGACGTACTCCTTTTCCTATTTGGAACCAGTCTGTTGTTCCATGTCCAGTTCTAACTGTTGCTTCCTGACCTGCATACAGGTTTCTCAAGAGACAGGTCAGATGGTCTGGTATTCCCATTTCTTTCAGAATTTTCCACAGTTTATTGTGATCCACACAGTCAAAGGCTTTGGCATAGTCAATACAGCAGAAGTACATGTTTTTCTGGAACTCTCTTGCTTTTTCGATGATCTAGCGGATATTGGCAATTTGATCTCTGGTTCCTCTGCCTTTTCTAAAACCAGCTTGAACATCTGGAAGTTCACGGTTCACGTATTGCTTAAGCTTGGCTTGGAGAATTTTGAGCATTACTTTGCTAGCATGTGAGATGAGTGCAATTGTGCGGTAGTTTGAACATTCTTTGGCATTGCCTTTCTTTGGGATTTGAATGAAAACTGCCCTTTTCCAGTACCGTGGCCACCGCTGAGTTTTCCAAATTTGCTGGCATATCGAGTGCAGCACTTTCACAGCATCATCTTCCAGGATTTGAAATAGCTCAACTTGAATTCCATCACCTCCACTAGCTTTGTTCGTAGTGATGCTTTCTAAGGCCCACTTGTCTTCACATTCCAGGATGTCTGGCTCTAGGTGAGTGATCACACCATCATGATGATCTGGGTCGTGAAGATCTTTTTTGTACAGTTCTGTGTATTCTTGCCACCTCTTCTTAATATCTTCTGCTTCTGTTAGGTCCATACCATTTCTGTCCTTTATCGAGCCCATCTTTGCATGAAATGTTCCTTTGGTATCTCTAATTTTCTTGAAGAGATCTCTAGTCTTTCCCAATCTGTTGTTTTCCTCTATTTCTTTGCACTGATCACTGAGGAAGGCTTTCTTATCTCTCCTTGCTATTCTTTGGAACTCTGCATTCAGATGGGAATATCTTTCCTTTTCTCCTTTGCTTTTTGCTTCTCTTCTCTTCCCAGCTATCTGTAAGGCCTCCTCAGACAGCCATTTTGATTTTTTGCATTTCTTTTCCATGGGGATTTTCTTGATCCCTGTCTCCTGTACAATGTCACGAACCTCTGTCCATAGCTCATCAGGAACTCTGTCTATCAGGTCTAGTCCCTTAAATCTATTTGTCACTTCCACTGTATACTCATAAGGGATTTTATCTAGGTCATACCTGAATGGACTAGTGGTTTTCCTACTTTCTTCAATTTAAGTCTGAATTTGGCAATAAGCAGTTCATGATCTGAGCCACAGTCTGCTCCCGGTCTTGCTTTTGCTGACTGTATAGAGCTTCTCCATCTTTGGCTGCAAATAATATAATCAATCTGATTTCGGTGTTGACCATCTGGTGATGTCCACGTGTAGAGTCTTCTCTTGTGTTGTTGGAAGAGGGTGTTTGCTATTACCAGTGCGTTCTCTTGGCAAAACTCTATTAGCCTTTGCCCTGCTTCATTCTGTACTCCAAGGCCAAACTTGCCTGTTACGCCAGGTGTTTCTTGACTTCCTACTTTTGCATTCCAGTCCCCTATAATGAAAAGGACATCTTTTTGGGGTGTTAGTTCTAGAAGGTCTTGTAGGTCTTCATAGAACCATTCAACTTCAGCTTCTTCGGCATTACTGGTCGGAGCATAGATTTGGATTACCATGATATTGAATGGTTTGCCTTGGAAACGAACAGAGATCATTCTATTGTTTCTGAGATTGCATCCAAGTACTGCATTTTGGACTCTTTTGTTGACCATGATGGCTACTCCATTTCTTCTAAGGGATTCTTGCCCACAGTAGTAGATATAATGGTCATCTGAGTTAAATTCACCCATTCCAGTCCATCTTAGTTCACTGATTCCTAGAATGTCAATGTTCACTCTTGCCATCTCCTGTTTGACCACTACCAATTTGCCTTGTTTCATGGACCTAACATTCCAGGTTCCTATGCAATATTGCTCTTTACAGCATTGGACTTTGCATCTATCAACAGTCACATCCACAGTTGGGTATCGTTTTTGCTTTGGCTCCATCCCATCATTCTTTCTGGAGTTATTTCTCCACTGATCTCCATTAGCACATTGGGCACCTACTGACCTGGGGAGTTCATCTTTCAGTGTCCTATCTTTTTGCCTTTTCATACTGTTCATGGGGTTCTCAAGGCAAGAATACTGAAGTGGTTTGCCGTGCCCTTCTCCAGTGGACCACATTCTGTCAGACCTCTCCACCATGACCCATCCGTCTTTAAAAATGAATAAAGCTGAACTGAGAAAACCTAATCATGAGCTTCCTCCCAGGACAGAGATCAACTGAACAAAAATACAATGACAAATACCTTTAAGACAAACCTCCACAAATAAACAACCCACACACAAGGGCATTTATGACTGATACAAACTGGAAACCCAAATGTCTCTCAGTAGGGGGCTGGTGAATAGCTTATAATACACAACAGAGAGCCACAAGGCAAAGTCAAGATCTCCATGAATTAATATGGAGTGACTTCAAGAAAATACTACTTAGTAAAGAAAATGAAAAGTACAAAATACTATACAGTTTGACATCTTTTATATGAGAAAGAGGATAACTTGCTTATTTTTCAAAGAAACATAAAAAAAGCTAATATCTATAGAGGATAGTGACAATGTATAGAGAAAAAAGAGACAGAAACTTCCCTAAATATATTTCTGCATATAATCTTGATTTTTGAAAATGTGTAAATAACCTACATATTTAAACATTAAATAAGAATAAGCCATAAAATCATACACAGAAACAAAATGGATTCAACTGCCTATAAAATTGGTAACCACAAAGAGAAAAGCATACTCAAAATTGCTTTGAATACAAAATTATGACTGTACCTCCTAGAGTGTATATTCTAAAGGCAAAGAACAAAAGAAACATTAAACTTGGTGGGTTTACTATGCACTTAATATTAGAATTACAATTTTTAAATTATTTAATGATTACTGACTTTTAGGGGAGCACAGATGAGAATTTTATACCCAGCCAAGGTATCTCTCACATGTAAAATATACTATCACACATTCTTCTGTGGGAAAAGAAGCCACTTGACAATATACTTCAGGAACCAAGAAAAGAATCACATTTAAGAGATCAAAATTGTGTCAGTTGTATAAAATGATTTACCAGTCTTACCTTACTCAGTCTGGACCTCAAATAAGAACATCTGTTGGATTTTTATGTTACAAGATGTATTCCACATCCCAGGATATAGATGAACCTTGGCTGCTTTCTCTATCTTAACCAGTGTCAGAAAGCGTGTTCATTGAGTTCTGTTCTTTACTCCAGAGTTCAAATAAAAGCTTTGCCATGTTTTCTTACCACTTAAAATAACCTATACTATTCTGTTTCAGTATTTTCTGCAAGGATAACATGGACCACAACCTTATCTAACTCAATGAAACTATGAGCCATACCATACAGAGCCACCCCATATGGATGGGTAAATGTTGAGAGTTCTGAACAAAACATGATTCACTGGAGAAGGGAATGGCAAACCACTTTACTATTCACCTTGAGAATCCCATGAACAGTTTGAAAAGGCAAAAAAATATGACACTGAAAGATGCATTCCCCAGATCAGTAGGTGCCCAATACGCTGTTGGAGAAGAGTGGAGAAGTAACTCCAGAAAGAATGAAGAGACAGAGCCAAAGTGAAAACAACTCCCAGTTGTGGATGTGACTGGTGATGGAAGTAAAGTCCAATGCTGTAAAGAACAATGTTGCATAGGAATCTGGAATGTTAGGTCCATGAATCAAGATAAACTGGAAGTGGTCAACCAGGAGATGGCAAGAGTAAACAAGGACATTTTAGGAATCAGTGAACTAAAATGGACTGGAATGGGAGAATCTAATTCAATTACCATTATATCTACAACCGTGGGCAAGAACCCCTTAGAAGAAATGGAGTAGCCCTTATAGTCAACAAAAGAGGCTGAAATGCAGTACTTCAGTGCAATCTCAAAAATGACAGAATGATCTCTGTTTGTTTCTAAGGCAAACCATTCAATATCAGGGTAATCCAAGTCTATACCTCAACCACTTATGCCAAAGAAGCTGAAGTTGAATGGTTCTATGAAGACCTACAAGACCTTCTAGAACTAACACCCCAAAAAGATGTTCTTTTCATCATAGGGGAATGGAATGCAAAAGCAGGAAGTCAAGAAATACCTGGAGTAACAGGCAAATTTGGCCTTGGAGTACAAAATGAAGCAGGGAAAAGGCTAACAGAGTTTTGCCAAGAGAATGCACTGGTCATAGCAAACACCCTCCTCCAACAACACAAGAGACAATTCACACATGGACATCACCAGATGGCCAATACTGAAATCAGATTGATTACATCCTTTGCAGCCAAAGATGGAGAAGCTCAATATTGTCAGCAAAAACAAGACTGGGAGCTGACTGTGGCTCAAATCATGAACTCTTTATTGCCAAATCACACTTAAATTGAAGAAAGTAGGGAAAACCACTAGGTCATTCAGGTATGACCTAAAACAAAGTCCTTATGATTACACAGTGGAAATGACAAATAGATTCAAGGGATTAGATCTGATAGAGAGAGTGCCTGAAGAACTGTGGAAGAAGGTTTATAACATTGTACTGGAGACAATGATCAAGACCACCCCCAGAAAAAAGAAATGCAAAAAGGCAAAATGATTGTATGAGGAGGCCTTAAAAAGAGCTGAGAAAAGAAGAGAAGTGAAAAGCAAAGGAGAAAATGAAAGATACACCCTTTTGAATGCAGAGTTCAAAAGAATAGCAAGGAGAGATAAGAAAGCCTTCCTCAGGCATCAATGCAATGAAAAAGAGGAAAACAATAGAATGGGAAACACAAGAGATCTCTTCAAGAAAATCAGAGATACCAAGGGAAAATTTCATGCAAAGATGGGCTCGATAAAGGACAGAAATGGTATGGACCTAACAGAAGCAGAAGATATTAAGAAGAGGTGGCAAGAATACACAGAAGAACTACACAAAAAAGATCTTCATGACCCAGATAATCACAATGATGTGATCACTCACCTAGAGCCAGACATCCTGGAATGAGAAGTCAAGTGGGCCTTAGGAAGCATCACTGTGAACAAAGCTAGTGGAGGTGATGAAATTCCAGTTGAACTATTTCAAATCCTGAAAGATGATGCTGTGAAAGTGCTGCACTCGATATGCCAGCAAATTTGGAAAACTCAGCAGTGACCACAAGCCTGGAAAAGGTTAGTTTTCATTCAAATCCCAAAGAAGAGCAATGCCAAAGAATGTTCAAGCTACTGCACAATTGCACTCATCTCACATGCTAGCAAAGAAATGCTCAAAATTCTCCAAGCCAGGCTTCAACTGTACATGAACCATGATGTTCAAGCTGGATTTAGAAAAGGCAGAGAAACAAGATATAAAATTGCCAACATTCATTGAATCATTGAAAAATCAAGGGAGTCCCAGAAAAAGATCTACTTCTGCTTTATTGACTCCAAATCCTTTGACTGCGTGGATAACAACAAACTGGAAAATTCTTCAAGAGATGGGAATACCAGATCACCTTACCTGCCTCCTGAGACATCTGTATGGAGGTCAAGAAGCAACAGTTAGAACCACACATGGAACAACCGATTGATTCCAAATCGGGAAAGGAGTATGTCAAGACTGTATATTGTCACCCTGCTTATTTAACTTATATGCAGAGTACATCATGAGAAATGCCAGGCTGGATGAAGCACAAGCTGGAATCAAGATTGCCAGGAGAAATATCAATAACCTCAGATATGCAGATAACACCACCCTTATGGCAGAAAGTGAAGAAGTACTAAAGAGCCTCTTGATGAAAGTGAAAGAGGAGAGTGAAAAGTTGGCTTAAAACTCAACATTCAAAAAACTAAGATCATGGCATCCAGTCTCATCACTTCACAGCAAATAGATGGGAAAACAATGGGAACAGTGTCAGACTTTATTTTCTTGGGCTCCAAAATCACTGCAGATAGTGACTACAGCCATGAAATTAAAAGACACTTGCTCCTTGGATGAAAAACTGACCAACCTAGACAGAATATTAAAAAGCAGAGACATTACTTTGCTGACAAAGGTCCGCCTAGTCAAAGCTATGGTTTTTCCAATATTCATGTATGGATGTGAGAGCTGGACTATAGAAAAAGTTGAGTGCCAAAGAATTGATGCTTTTGAACTGTAGTGTGGGAGAAGACTCTTGAGAGTCCCTTGGATTGCAAGGAGATCAACAAGTCAATCCTAAAGGAAATCAGTCCTGAATATTCATTGGAAGGACTTATGCTGAAGCTGAAACTCCAATACTTTGGCCACCTTATATGAAGAACTGACTCATCTGAAAAGACCCTGATGCTGGGAAAAATCGAAGGCAGGAGGAAAAGGGGACAACAGAGGATAAGATGGTTGGATGGCATCACCAACTTGATCTACATGAGTTTGAGCAAGCTCTGGGAGTTGGTGATGGACAGGGAAGCCTGGCGTGCTGCAGTCCATGGTGTCGCAAAGAGTTAGACACGACTGAGTGACTGAATTGAACTGATTTACAAGATTAAGATGTTGTGCAGGGAGAATCACAGAAGTTTATTTTTCTTCCCTCTTCTCTGAAAGCACAGTTACATAGAGCAACATAATAACCATTTCCATAGCTGAAAAACTCAAGGATTATTTTCTGCAACTTTAAAACTCATACTGAATGACCTGAATCTCAGAGATTTTTGTTTTTTCAAAGGATAAAAACTAAGTAAGAAACTAGTTTATAGCAGATATCATCTTCTTCAATGTCTCTTTTTATCATCTTCCTCTAATAGTTCAAAAGTCCCTGCATTTACCATATTTTAAACTTTAAAATGAATACATTTTAAAACACACAATAAAATGAATACTAATATGGGGAAATTTTGTGTAATGATTTTTTTCTTCACACTTCTATACTTTTTAAGTTTTCTATGAAGTGTTGATATCACTTGCATACCCACAAAAAACGATGTTTAAATCAGTACATACATTTTATACATATGAGTATAATTACATTTTTTAATATGCACCCAATAAAACACAAAGGAAACCAATATGGTTATTTTTTCTAAGGCTGTAATTGTTTTCTCCTCCCCTCTGCTTTTCTGTATTTTCCATGTTTCTATCATGAATGTATGTATATTACTTTTATCTTATCATGGTTAGGGGATTTTGGGTGGTGAGGGAAAAAACAAGTCAAAGTCACTGATTAACTGGAAATCATCAGGCTGTTATTTATCTAAAAAGTGAATAGGGGATATGTAAGAAGGAGACATTAAGACATGTTATGGGGGACTTCCCTGGGAATCCAGTGGTTAAGAATCCACCTTCCAATGCAAGGAATGTGGTGCCATCCCTGGTCAGGGAACTAAGATCCCACATGGCTTGGGCCAACTAACCCTATGAGCTGCAACTACCAAACCTGTGTGCTCTAGAACCCTTGTGCCCCAACAAGAGAAGTCCACAGGCTGCAACGACAGAAAGCCCATGGGTCACGACAAGGACCCAGCGCACCCTTCCCCCAACACCAAAAAAGGCATGCTATACACAGATGCACTCAGCTTCAATGCCTGCAGCAGCCACACATGGTGAACAGTTAATGAACACCCTTATGAGACGGCTCTCACCCATATTCCTAGTTCTCAGTTCTGCGCCTTTGTGGGTCACAGCAGGAGGGAGGTGGCCTTAACTACCACCCTTCCCTTTCGAAATTTCCAACTGTGCTCCAAAACCAGTACTGTCTAATCACATCAATGTTTTTTCTGTCCAGCATGTGAATTGGAGAGCTGTATGTTTGTTTATTTGCAAAGACATGGTTGCCTTGTAAAGCCCAAAATTAAGTTCCCTAAACAGATTTTGGTTTACAGGATTCTTTCAGACTGCATTATTTTTTCCTAATAAAGTTTTCCTCCTTGTTCCTTTCTTTCTCCATACTAGAGAGAAACATTTCATGGCCGCTTTCAAAAATGATGTGATGGGGAGGCTGATAGCATAATAAGAAATTTGATTCCCCTGATGGAAAAACAAACTCTTATAGACCTTGTTCTATAGTAACTAACAGCCTCTAAGTACAGATACTTCTGTTTTTTAAAACATCCCAGGGTAAATGCGTTGTGCATTTTGTAACAAACTGACAAGTTTTCTTCTGCTATAGTGTTAGCTTGAGTGACCCAAAAGAAAAAAACTATCTGAACTACCAAAGGCTTCAGAACTACTTTTAATAATCTGTGTTGCTCTGTATTACATGATGACAAGGAACACATAGGAGTGGGTGCTATTACAAGTCCTCACCCTGTGAGTGTTTATAATAGCACTGTGCTCATAATCACTCTGCTTCGAGCCTCACTATGGGCAAAGTGATATTTTCTTTTTTGTTTTATTTTTCCTAATATCCTTCACTCTGATATCCAATATTTCTTTGGCCATTCTGGGGCACCATGGGCCAGTTTTTTTCAAGAAATATGTCTACGCTGTTTTATTAACTCCATTCTTGGGCTGTCATTTTTTCTCTCTCTGGCCCCATCCCATACTCCAAATGACACCAATAGCTTTTCTCACAGTGGAATAAACTGGGCTTTGGAGCCAGATGTGCTTTGACTCTAATCCCAACGCCAATACTTTCTGGATTGATGAGTTACAGTGAGCAACTCATTCTCCCTAAGATTCACCTTGATCACTTCAAAGATGCATAAATAGCACATCACAAGACGGCCACAACAAAAAGAGACACAGTGTGGAAGTTTCCAGCCAAGGACAGACATCATGGAACGGAAGCTGTTGTTCTAACCGGTTATATCGTTAACATTTGTCCTTGCTGACAGCTCCTGTCAACATTCTGCCCTGTAAGGTACCACTAAGGGCCTTTCTGATTGCCTTGTTATTTCGTGGCTTATATGCAAATACTGTTGTGCTGAGGTCCACATATTACCTTGAGTGCTTTCTCTGCTATATCTCTCAAGACAATTAACTACCTTCTGAGCACCAGTCCCTCTGGGTCCCCATTGTTAAACCTTAGCAAAAAGCAGAGCTGTGTCCCCCTCTTTTGTTTCCTGTGCTGATTTAAGTGTCCATACCACAAATATGGCTGAGCGCACAAACTTGTCCAGACATGTGAAAGTGAAGCATTTGCCTACACAGGGTTTACAATCTAGAAGAGGGACCAAGTCATAACTCTGCTAGGGGAAATGGGGCTGAGCTTTTTATAAGCAATTTTATTTTGTGAAAACAAGCAATAACAAGATAGTACAACTCAGCATGACTTGGATAACACCTGAAGTCATGCTACAGTAGATGATGTCTGTGCATCTTATAAATATATTTCCAGGTTGCAAATAAAAGAGGAGAAGGGGTAAAAGACAAATGCTGTATTATTTCCTTTCAATGAAATATCTAGAATAGGAAAATTCACTGAGACAGTAAGTAGACAAGAAACTACCAAGTGCTGAGAGGAAGGGAGATGTGACTGTTGCTGAATAGAATTTCAGTTTGGGATGATGAAAATGTTTTGGAAACAGTGGTGATGATTGTACACATTATAAATTATAATTAATGCCACTGGATTGTACACTTACTAATGGTTAAAGTCACAAACTTCATGTTTTATATATATTTTACTACAACAAAAAAAGAAAGTGAAATTGAAACTGTTACAAACAGCAAAGTATCTCCCTTCCCACCCTATCCCAGCCCCTCTGAGTCAAACGTACAGGAAGTCCCCTACAGAGGAACCTTCAAGTTGCAAACTTTCAAACATGCAAACGTGCCCATGTATGCTAGCTACTGTACTTTACTACTGCACTTTTCAAGGTACTACACCATAAGATTAAAAATGGTTATTTTTTGTATTTCTTTGTTTTTTTATATATCATTTGTGTTATAAACCTATTACAGTACAGTATAATATAGCTGATTGTGTTAGCTGTATACCTAGGCTAACTTTCTTGGACTTAAAGAACAAATTGGACTTATGAACACACTCACAGAACAGAACTCGTTCGTATGTAGGGAACTTGCTATATTTGTGTACACAGCTTTCCACAGTAATTTAGTCAGTGAGGGTTTTCAAAAGCCTGATGTATATCAGGCACTGTGGTGGGTGCTGGAGAAGAGCAAAAAGACTCTTGCCTGTGCTCAGTCCAGACCCACAGCCAAAAGGGCCACTGTACTGTCTGTCCAGCTCAGATGCCCCACCCTTCAGGAAGTTTCTAAGATCATCAGGTTGGGATGAACTGCCCTCTTGTCCCTATGTCCATCGCCTTTGTGCCTGAGCCCTCTTTTCAGTCTCCTTGCTCTAGGCCCCGCCCCGCTGCCCTGGCAAACTCCTTCTAGGTCTAAAATATAACTTTTCAACTTTGCGCTCATCCCACCATGCAGTGCAGATGCACTAGCCCTCAATGTATGCTGAGTCCAACCTTCTGGAGAACAATGCTTTCAAACCTGCCAAGGCCCAGTAGTAACCCTCTCTCCCACTCTGTTTTAATCACTTAATCCTCTCATCTCTCCTCACTGCACTGCCTTTATAAGCTATTTCTCAACCATGGATTAAAAAGAGAAAAAAGGACTATTTCTCTTTTGTGAATTAACCTCAGCCCCAGGAGAACTAAGATGTGTTCAGCTCAGGCTTTCTACCCCCAGCTGATAAAAGGAACACATCTATTAGCCTTCAATGCACAACAACATTTTAATTCCAGATAAGGGCAATCATTACCAATCAAAGAAATAAATGTGAGCAAGAAGAGATGGAAGAATGAGGGGGAATATTCAGTTATACAAACAGGAAGAGTGCTTGCAGTAAATGACCAGCAGTCCTAGAGAGCTGATTTCTCCTTCCCTGAGCTCTAACTGAAACACAAGCAAAGACTTGGGAAAACCCAATGTAATATGTGTATATCTGTATTGTAATGTACAAATCTTTGTGAGAACAAAACACAGTTTTAAACCTGAGGTTATAAGAGCTACTGTTTACTCAGTACTTACTACATGCCAGAAACTATGAAAGCTGACATATATTAGCTTATTGCACTCCTACAATAATCCTGAGAGGATGTAAATAATGTCTCCTTAAGGACACCAGCACTCAGAGAAAGCCCCCTGTCCAAGATCACACAGCTGGGAAGTGACAAAGTCAGGATTCAAATAGATTTTTGTGATTCCAAAGTTAGTATCGGATTCAATACCCTAAACTGGCTGCTCACTGGTCCCTAAAGCCCCCTGCTTTTTTTTTTCTTAATTTATTTTTAATTGAAGGATAATTACGATGTTGTGTTGGTTTCTGCCATTCATCAACATGGACTAGCCATAGGCATACATATGTCCCCTCCTTCCCGAGGCTCCCTCCCATCTCCACTGCATCCCACCCTTCTAGGCTGTCACAGAGCCCCAGTTTGAGTTCCCTGAGTCATACAGCAAATTCCCACTGGCTATCTATTTTACATATTTAGTGTATATGTTTTCATGCTACTCTCTCCATGCTACTCCCTCCATTCTCCCACCCTCTCCTTCCTGCTCCCGCCCCCTGGTCCCCTGCCCTCTCCGTGTCCATAAGTCTGCTCTCCATGTCTGCCTTTGTGCTTTTGCCAAAATTCAATGATCATCTCTGACTCCTACCTTTATTTCTCCCCACTCAGTCATCAACTCTTGCTGGCACTGCCTCCAAAATGCGCCCTGAGCCTGGCCCATTCCCCTCTTCTTGCATTGTTCCAGTTCTGATCAAGACACCATCACATCTGGCCTGGACCCCAGTGTGGCCTTCCAGCTGATCACTCTGTTTTCATTCTTGCCCCCAACATCCAATTTGGTCACGTGACAACCACAGCCGTCTTCAAAAAGCATCAATCATCCTTCTCACCAAAGCTTCTCATTGACCTGAGAATAAAATCCCAAGTCTGACCATGGTCCACAAGGCCTGTCCTGGGCAAATCCCTGTTTTTTACCTCATCCCCTTATATCCACACCCCTCTCCACAGTCCACTGTACTTCAGCCCATTGGCTTTCTCCACCCCCTTCAAATATGCCACTGCTTCCTGCTTACCTAGAATATTCTTCCTACAGGCCATCTTACATCATTGATGTTATGTCTGAGAAACCTTTCCCAGCCTTTCTAGCTAAAGTGCTAGCATCCATTCCCTGACATCTGCCCCACCCTAGTCATTCTCCATCCTGTGTTATTTCCATTTTCTCCATAGTACCTTTCTCTAAAACCATATAAGTTATTGATTTAAATAATTCTGGCTGTCTCCCCAATCCCACTCCTCAACTAGAGTGTAAGCTTCATGAAGGCAGGTACTGTATCACCAGAGCCTTGAACAATGGCTGGTACTTACCAGATACTCAGTGATCACTGGTTAAATTAATGTGAGTGGCTCTCTCTGCACACCACTCTCTTCCATCTTCACCTACCTCCTACTTGTCCCTCAAAACCAGCTCTGAGATCACCTCTTCCAAAAAGTCTTCCCAGTATTCTCAGAAGTTCCCCTCCTCTCTGCATCATCTACCATCTTCCATGAGAATATTTATCAAACTCTACCATCATTGTTTATCTCCCACACTGGATCTTGGCTTCCTTTGCCTTACTTCTACATTCTTATTCTCCAACACACCTTGGCTACACAACAGTAGCTCAATGTATATACAATGAAAAGATAAGCAAATGAATCATTTTTAAATTATTCTTTGGCAAAGGTAACAAATGTCCATGTGGGGGAACTTCTTGGAGTGCTCTTAGAAGAAACTACACTGAAGAAAACTAAAACAAGTTTGAAATGTGCCTAACGTCTAAAGTTTACATTGACAACAACAGCAAGATGCAGGAAGGGATGTTATGATCCTAGGTAATGATGCAGGGGAAATGATGAGTAAATACTGGTTGGATGATTGATAGGGTGAGGAAAGAGGCCTATTAGACACAGAGAATCAGGCAGCCAGCCATCATAGAACACATTGTTGCCTTGAAACATCCCCCCCAACAGGCCAGAGTGTGGCCACATGAAGTCTTGCTCCTCAAAGAACAGACTTTTCCAAGGAGGCTGAACAGCTAAAAGCTCCCAGATGCTCCATCTTTAAGCCCTGTACAGAATGGGTAAATCAACTGAATTCTGAATCCTTGGATCGCCCTTCCTTTATTCCCTTAACAATAGCCCCTTCTCTTGCATGTGTGCATGCTAAGCCACTTCAGTCGTTTCCAACTCTGTAATCCTACGGGCTGTAGTCCGCCAGGCTTCTCTGGCCATGAGATTCTCCAGGCAAGAATACTGGAGGGGGTTTCCGTGCCCTCCTTCAGGGTATCTTCCTGACCCAGGGATCAAACCTGAGTCTCTTTTGTCTCCTGCATTGGCAGGTGGGTTCTTTACACTAGGGCCACCTTAAGAGCAGTCTTTTCCTTGACCATGTTAATCTATCTTTCTGTCTATAGCTATGCCCTTCTCTTCTGGTTTGGAGTCTGGTTTTGAAGATGCCTTTGCGGATATTTCTAATCTCACGAGTAAGACTGATTTTCCTAGCTTATGTCACAGAGCTCTGGGGATCCTCATTGTTCACTTTGCACCATCTACATGACAATGATCTGGAGTTTTCATCTTGTCATTTACTAAATCCCAGTGTTCTTCAGCAGAGAAGGATTATTTCCCTCTTGCTGTCTGACCTTCACCCTTTCCTGCATCTCTATTTAAGTTGTTGATAGAATATGTCCCCCTTCCCTGATCAATAGTCATTTCATGGCATGTACAATGGCATGCAATAAATACCTTGTCTCTATGATTGTACTGGCTCCCTCCCTAAACTGCATTCTCAGAAGCAACTGACTCACTTCTCTGAGTTGAGTCTGTTTAGTCAATATGGTGTTGAAAAGGCTGGGAGGCTGGATTTATGGAAGTTTCTACCTCCAATTCAGTAGTAAATTCCTCTAACATGTTTACTAGACACTACAAGGTTGGATTCTATTTTTCTGGCCCTTCTTACTTCAGGTATTGGCAAAACAAATTATTTTTTAGCTGACGCTGAGTTCTATTACATCGTACTTTTGTGCATTCAAAACATAGATTGCTGGGAGTTTTCTGGGTTTTTTGTTTGTTTGTTTTTGCTCTCCTTAGTGGGTTTAATATTTGTTTCATATTGAAAGAAGTCAAAGGAAAATTGCATTATTACTGATTTTTTTTTTCTTACAGTTTTGTTGCTGTTCAGTCACAAAATCATGTCCGACTCTTTGTTGCCCCATGAACTGCAACACACCAGGCTTCCCTGTCCTTTACAGGCTTAGCCCCATCCCGTTGCTAAAAACAACAGATCCTAATCTCAGCCCATCTCAGTCCACTCACTTAGAAATCACTACTCATAACTGTGTCACCAAACATGAGTTTTATACTCATCCTTGTCAAAATTTTCTATTCTGCAAGGAGAGCAACTAGAAAAAAGGGAATCGAAGCAGCTTGAATCTTCCTCAGTGTCAAGACTCAACGATCTCACCATAAAACTGATAAAAAGAGGGCAGAACTGAGAATTAGGTACTTCTGGCTGAACTTGATCCAGTGGGGTTTCATTAATTAAAAGTCACAATGCAAACAGACAGTGCCAATATTATGATGCTGAAGGTCCGAAATGTGACCGTCTAGAGGTAAGATGAATCTACACGCTCGGAAGCTCTCCTGGAGCATCTGAGACCAAAAAGGAAATGACACCATCTACCTGAGTGGTCTTTGAAACATTCTAAATGCATTCCCAACTCATGAAAAAGTATTCCAGTACCCCTAAGATTGCTTGAAGCATCTGATTCATACTCAAGGTTTTAGCTTTGCATAGAATAGTGATAATCCTCTTTCAAAATCAGGCAAAAGGGGAGAAGGCTGAGAACATTAAGTTAATGTAATGGCCGGGGCTCAATTTAATTCAACAAACACTGGGTGCCTGCTGTGATCAAGTACCGTGCAGGATAGTACAGACATGGAAAGGCAACAAACAGTCTCAGCTCTCAAGGAGTTTGAAATCTATGGGGAGAAACAGAGACATGAATAATTGAAAACAGTTTGAAGGTGAAATAATAGAGGTATACACAGAATAATATGGAGCTGTGTGTAAGAGCTTTCAATTCAAGAAAAGGAGGGTCTTCAAAGAGCAGTAAGAATCAGAATCATTATTCAAATTCCCTTCCTGGGAAGTTTATAATTCTTACCCACAGAGGTCCCAGTAGTTCATGTCTAGTAAAAACATAAAGATAATATTTGGAAGGCAGGAGAATACAGAGAGTAGCAAAAATTTATATGAGTCTTTGAATCACCAAAACATGAAAACTGTGTGGTGTGTTGTGTGTATGTCTCTGTACTCACAGGTCTATTTTGTGAATGTTGCCTTAAATAATAGGTACTTTACTGTACTTTTGAAACATGGGTTGACAAAGAACTAACTGAATGGGAATTACAACCCATATATGTGTAGTATGTTACTTTCTTCACAGATTTAGAGATAATCAGCAATCTGCCCAGATAGGTTAAAAACCCACAATAAAAATCACTCAGATGATTCTAGTTGGGGATTTCCCTGGTGGTCCAGTGGTTAAGGATCCATCTTCCAATGCAGGGGATGCAGGTTTGATCCATGGTCAGGGAATGAAGATCCCAGATGCCACGGGGCAACTAAGCCTACGAGCCGCAAATACTGAGCCCCCATGGGCTACAACTAGAAAGAAGCCTGAATACTGCAACGAAGATCCTGCAGGTCACAGCTAAGACCTGATGCAGCCAAAAGTAAATAATTTTTTTTAAAGATGATTTTAGTTATGCCTTTTTCATTTCAGAATACTTGCTTTTTAGGAGAAAGGGTAGTACACCCTTATCACACTGAAAAGTAAATGTTTGCTTTGAGTTCTAGCATCTCATTTTTAATTCACTTTTTAAGGTAAAGAAAAATCACACCAGGTGAACACATATAATACATAAAACATAAGTCCTTTACCTATATTACACTTAGTTCATCTTTACAGCAATTCTGAAAGGAAAGTATTGTTATTCTTCAGTCCCCATCCACACACCACACCATTCACATTTTACAGATGAGAAAATGAAAATTTGAGGCAATTAGGCAAATGATCAGGGCCCCACGCATAGGCCTGATTTGTTCTAAATATGATACTATATTTTCCTAAAGACATAAAATGTTGTCCAAAGCAAGGAGTATGCCTTCTATTTCACCTGTGTCTCTCCATGGTTCATCACAGAAGTAACAGTCTAAGTTAGTAATAGTTATGTTGGGTTTCCTCAATCTACTTGGCAAGTAGAAGCTGAGTACAAATTCACAGCTTCTTTATTTAGGGAAGAGAAAGTCCTAAAATATTTCATAGCACTGTAGCCTAGATTTTTCCATAAATTATTCCAATGTCAAATATAGTGTAGCACCATGAATCATCAAACTTATGATAGAAAAAGGAGCTTCTAGTATAAACGGCCTTCCTCATAGTTTCATGGAAATAATTCTGAAGACACAATCCAAAAAAAAAAAACAAACCTCTCAACACTAAAACCAAAGCTAATAGTCAAGTGAAAGTAAAGTGAAAGGGAAAGTCACTCAGTCGTGTCTGATTCTTTGCAACCCCATGGACTATGCAGTCCATGGAATTCCCCAGGCCAGAATACTGGAGTGGGTAGTGTTCCCTTCTCCAGTGGATCTTCACAACCCAGGGATTGAACCGAGGTATCCCACATTGCAGGTGGATTCTTTACCAGCTGAGCCACAAGGGAAGCCTAAGAGTACTGGCATGGGTAGCCTGTCCCTTCTCCAGTAGATCTTCCCGGCCCAGGAATCACACCAAGGTCTCTTGCATTGTAGGTGGATTCTTTACCAACTGAGCTATCAGGGAAGTCAAGACATCACCTTAAAAATGAATGACCTGTATTTAAAAATTTGTCCACTGATACCAAATGGAAGTTGAGGGAGAAGTTGAGGAAGTTGGAGGGTCTTTTTCCTCTTCCTGTACTGTCTATTCCCTAGTTTCCAATAAAAGGCCAACCAGATCTTTGAAGCATGGGTACCACTTTACGAGTTTGCCATAGAACATCTTCTGATACCTAAATCAGTGGTCTTTTTAAAAATCATGGCAAAATGTACATAACATAAACTTTAAAATTTATACAGTTCAGTGGCATTAAGAACATTTCCATTCTTGTATAATTATCACCACCATCTATTTCCAGAAATTTTTTTCTTTCCAAACTAAAATTCTGTAGCTATTAGAAAATAACTTCTTTCTCCCCTCCCCTCAGCCCCTGGCAACTATCATTCTACATTTCGTCTATGAATGAGGCACTCTAAGTGCTTCACATAAGTGAATCATACAGTATTAATCCTTTAGTAACTAGATTATTCCACTTAGGAAAATGCCTGCAAGGCTCAATCATGTTGTAGCATATATCAGAATTTTCTTCCTTTTTAAAATCATATCATAGTTCAGTGTATGGATATACCACATCTTGTTTATCCACTCAGCCATCAATGAACACTTGGCTTCTGACTCTAGGCTACTATATGAATAATGCTACTATGTATACAGTTGTACATATTAAGTTAGTGGTCATTTTACACACACAATTGAAGACTATAACTCCTAAATAACAGCTCAGGAGATGATACAGGAGTTTGGAGTGGGGAAGATACCATTAGTGTATTAAATTGTGAGTAATGAAAGTACCTCAACTGAAACATCAGGATATGACAGAAAAAAACTAGAAACTCAGTGGAAGTGTACCAGGCGCCTACCAGGTCAAATATAGAAGGAAGAGGAGCATCCCAGCTCAAGACAAGAAGTGTCACAGAATAAACCCCAATAAAACCAGACTTGGCATTAGAGCAGGGTGTATACAACCACCCATGAGAAGGAGATGTGGTCAGCACCAAAGTGGACAGACTGTGAGGCCAAGATCTGACCTTTCTGTAGATAAATATTGAATCTATTTAGATCCTCTTGAAGGTGAGAAAACAGAAGGGTAAAAAATGAGATTTATAAAAAAAAAAATCACTACAGAACAAGGGAAAGTAATACTAAGACTTTTGGTAGGGGAATAGGTACCTCTGAAAATGATTTACTAATAAAATCACATAAAATGATTAAATGGGCATCCTCATTAGATGGTCTAGAGATAGCCTTTGTGGAACAGTACAAAAAACCATAAGAAGAAAGATCAAGATCGGTGGCAGAGTGAGATGAAAATGATAACTTGGGGAAAGATGCAAAGATATTAGAATGCAGTAAGAGAATTTGAATCCACAATGGAAACAATAAGTAACAAAAAAGTATTTATCAAATCAAAGACAAAGAGAAAAGATAAGAATTGTAGCAGATCATGAGAATGAAACCAGAATAACAGAAAAAGAAGGAATATCAAAAACATAATAAAAGAAAACTGTAAAATGGGCAGAAACTGAATGGTTTATTCATCCATTACTTAATATTAATGTGTACCTACTACAGGCCAAGTTTACAGAGGTGAACATAATTTCATTCCAGGATAATTTAAAAAGATAGCCATACCTAGCGTTACCATGCTAACATTTTTGAACAATTAATAGAGGTTAAAAAATCTCACATGTACTGTTAAGTAGAGACATATGATAGACAGGTGCCTTACAACTGTAAGGAAGAACATCTAGGCTGGCCTCAAATTCTCTTCTGAAATAGGATACAGAGCAACATGTCCTGAATTTTATACCAAGCTAAGAATTCTTGCTTATGTGAAAACAGAAATATATGCTGAAGTTCAAACAGTTTTATAAAATATAACCTCCACATACTGTTGAAAAATTTAAAGAGATACTCCACCAACTATGAAATTAAATGAATAAATTTCTTCTAGTTCAAAATGTCAGGCTGAATGCACATATTTGTCTTCCTAATCTTAAAATAGATTGTAGTAGCAATTAGAAAGGGACTACATTCCCCAAAGCGCTGAGACTTGGTGGGAAAGAATACCAGTAGACCAATGTTTCTAATAAATTTCCTAAAGATAGAAGGCAAGTATGATAAACTAGAGCAGAGATGTACTACTCAGAGCATGCATCAAAGAATGCAGTTAAGGTAGATGGCTATCTTCATGGAAGAGCTCACTGAAATCAGCAGGAACTCAGAACATGAGCAAGAAAAAGGACAGAAATTAAGGTCATTGGTTGAGAATTGTGCAGTGATGACATTTCCCCCAAGCTTGAAAGTAAAAGTGTTAGTCTAGTCACTCAGTTGTGTCCAACTCTTTGCAACCCCATGGACTGTGTAGCCCACCAGGCTCCTCTGTCCATGGAATTCTTCAGGCAAGAATACTGGAGTGGGTAGCCATTCTGTTCCCCAGGGGATCTTCCCGGCCCAGGGATCAAACCTAGGTCTCCTGCACTGAAGGCAGATTCTTTATTGTCTAAGCCACCAGGTAAGGTTGCAGCCACATAAACATTCTCTGAAGAAAATGAGTAATCTAATGGGTGCGGGCTGGGGCTTTCACAGAGGTTGATACCCTAAACATAGGACTGTCAAAGGTCAGATGGTTCCTACTTTTACAACCTAAGGTGAAGGCTTCTAATATATACAGTCCTGCTCACATAGGTAACTGTGCTCTCAGCCCTCATCCAGTTTTGCACTGACAGAGGAAACACACCTACCTACACATTAATCAACATAACCTTTACTTTTTAAAAATAAATGTACAATGAGGGATTAACAGACATTTGAAGAAAATCAGAAAGACCATAAAACAGACAAAGATAAACTAATAGAAAATTACCTGAAGGGACTATGTAATCCAAGGAAAAATTTTTAAAGAATTGTATAATTATTTAATGTATATTAGTATCTTTAGACAGTGTTGTTTCCAGACAATATGATGATACTTCTGAAAGAGGAATAAACCAAGAACAGAAGTAATGGAATTAAGGAACATGATTGCTAAAATAAAATACTCAAAATATTGCTGGAAGGAAACATTGAAAATAAATCAGACTTGAGAGTGAAAAGTCAGAGCTTAGAAAAAAAGAGAGAGAAGAGTAATATCAGTAAGATAGCAAAATAGCAGGTCCTCTTGTATCCCCTTCAGCAAAAATAATTTGGCAGCCCCCTCCCCCAAACAAAAGTACATTCCTGGGAGGCTTTGGATCCAGATAGGAGGTTATGAAACACAGTGGAGCACCAAGACAAAATGGGTAACTTTCAGACGGCAGGCCTGCGCCAAAGTGGCTGACTCAATGACTTTCATCCTAGTTACAGACCTGAAAACAGTTCTGTACCTCTGAGGACTTGGCAACAGTCCCACTTGGCTTCATCCTGACATCAGTATCGTACACCAAAGGATCTGGGGAGAGTCAAGCTCACCCAGAGACTTCAGTCCCAGAAGTGGACCCTGATGTGCCTGTGATTCAGAACTAGCCCCTACTAGGCACAGTAAGCAAGGAGTCCTACCAGCACAGGACCCACAGAGAAATAAGCCCCTATTGGTCTTTACAGAGGCAGGGCACACAACCTTGATCTGACAGCAGATTCCAAAACAGACCTGCAACTTGGTTGCAACCCCCCTAGAAATAAATATAAGAGCTGAAAATATCCAATGTCTATGGAGAAGAGACATATGCACATCCAGATACAAGAATGTCAAAGGACCTCAAGCAGGATAAACCCAAATATTATCCTCAAGACACTTTATAACTAAAATGTTAGAAGTGTAAGACAAAGAAATTTGGAAATCAGCAAGAGAAAGATGCTCTAACAAGAAATGCTAAACATAATTCTGTTTTTTTCTGAAAACAAAATTAAGAAAACAATCCCATTTACAATAGTATCAAAAATAGTAAAATAATTAGGAATAAATCTAACCAAGGAGGTAAAAGGTCTGCACACTAAAAACTATATGACACGGGAAAGATATTAAAGAAGATAAAATTAAGGGAAAGGCATCCTACATTCTAGAAATAGAAAAATTAATGTTGTAAAAAATATTCATATTATCCAAATGACCTAGAGTTTCCATGTAATCCCTATCAAAATACCTAGGAATAAACTTACCTAGGGAGATTTAAAAAATAAAAAAAAACATAAAACTTGTACTCAGAAAATTGTAAGACACTGATGAAAGAAACTGAAGATGACACAAACAGATGGAAAG
Source organism: Okapia johnstoni (assembly GCA_024291935.2). Classification (NCBI taxonomy): domain Eukaryota; kingdom Metazoa; phylum Chordata; class Mammalia; order Artiodactyla; family Giraffidae; genus Okapia; species Okapia johnstoni. The sequence continues at coordinate 36,364,319 of CM044319.1, forward strand.
ATAGACTAGACTTTTCATGGACTAGAAAAATTAATGTGGCTAAGATGATCATACTACCCAAGGCAATCTACAGATTCTATACAATCTCTATCAAAACCCCAATTTTTTCACAGAATTAGAACAACTTAAAAATTTGTATGGAAACACAAGACCCCCAAATAGCCAAAACAATCCTGAGAAAGAACAAAAGAGCTGAAGGTATCAGGCCTCTTGACTTCAGAATATACTGGAAAACTACATTAATCAAAATAGTATGGTACTGGTCCAAAAACAAACACACAGAGCAATGGAACAGAATAAAGAGCCCAGAAGAAGACTCAACACTAACAGTCAATTAATCTGCAATAAAGGAGGCAAGAATGTACAAGGAGAAAAAATAGCTTCTTTAATAAGTGGTTCTGGGAAAACTGAACAGTTACACATAAAAGAATGAAATTAGAACAGTTTCTCACACCATATATAAAAACAGATTCAAAACATTATTAAAGACCTAAATGTAAGACTAAAAACCACATACTCCTAGAAGAAAACACGGGAAGAACACTCTTCGACATAAATTGTAGCAATAATTTTTAGACCTGTCTGATAAGGCCAAGGCAACAAAAGCAAAAATAAACAAATTGAGACCTAATTCAACCTTAAAGCTTTTGTACAGCAAAGGAAACCATGAACAAAACAGAAGGACAGTCTATAGAATGAGAGAAAATACTTGCAAATGATATGACCAATAAATGTTAACAACCAAAATATATAAGCAGCCCATACAACTGAGCAACAAAACAAACAACCTAACGTTTAAAATGGGCCAAAGACCTAAACAGACATTTTCCCAAGAAGACACACAGATGGCCAAGAGGCACATGAAAAAATGCTAAATGTGGTAAATCATCAAAGAAATGTAAATCAAAAACCACAATGAGGTTATCACCTCACATCTATCATCAAAAAACCACAAACAGCAAATGTTGGTGAGGATGTGGAGAAAAGGGAACCCTCTTTCACTGCTGGTGAGAATATAAATTGATGCAGCCACTGTGGAGAACAGTATGGGTTCCTAAAAATACTAATACTAGAAACTAATATATGATCCAGTAATCCCTCTCCTGGGTATGTCTCTGAGAAAAACAAAAACACTAATTCAAAAAGATACATGCATCCCAATGTTCAGAGCAGTATTATTTACAGCAGCCAAGATATGGAAGCAACCTAAGTACCCATCAACAGATGAAGGGATATAGAAGATGTGACATAGACACACACACACACACACACACACACACACACACACACACAAGAATACTACTCAGCCATAAAAGAGAATGAAATTTTGCCATTTGCAACAATACAGATGGACTCAGAAGATATTATTGGTGAAATAAGTCAAACAGGGAAAGACAAATACTATATGATATCACTTATACGTAAAATCTAAAAAAATAAAACTAGTGACTGTAACAAAAAAGAAACAGACTTGAAGATACAGTAAACAAACTAGTAGTTACCAGTAAGGAGAGGGAAAGGAGAGGCAAAGCAGGGGTGGGGGATTAGGAGATATAAACTACTATGTATAAATAAAAAAGCTACAAGGATATATTGTACAATGCAAAGAATATATACAATGTTTCATAATAACTATGAATAGAATATAAAAATTGTGAATCACTATGTTGCACACCTGCAACTTATGCAATATTAGAAATCAACTATAGCTCAATTTTTAAAAACTGTATGTGTGTTCCCATGCTCAGTCATGTCCAACTCTTTGTGGCCCTATAGACTGTAGCTCACCAGACTCCTCTGTCCATGGAATTTTCCAAGCAACAATACTGGAGTGGGTTGCCATTTCCTCCTCCAGGTAATCTTCCCAGCCCGGTCTAAAACCTGAGTCTCCTGCATCTCCTGCTTCGCAAGCGGATTCTTTACTGCTGAGCCATCAGAGAAGCCCCTTGAGTAATTGAGGTGAATTTCATCCTATGTGTTTTACTAAAACAGCAATCAGTTCAGTTCAGTCACTCATTCATGTCTAACTCTTTGTGACCCCAGGGAGTATAGCACGCCAGGCTTCCCTGAACATCACCAACTCCCAGAGCCTACTCAAACTCATGAACATCACATCAGTGATGACATCCAACCATCTCATCCTCTGTCATCCCCCTCTCCTCCCACCTTCAATCAAACATCAATAAATACAATTTAAAGTTGGTTAATTAATGAATTGAGGTATTTCTTTCTTATTTAGAATTATGATTTTATAACACTAACAGAACTGGGTTGGGGGAATTTTATTATTCATGCTGTACCATTCTGTACTAATGTTTTAGTTTCCATGTACATCTACTACAATAACAATAGCATAACAGGGATCATGAGTTTACCACTGTCCTGTTCCATGGGGCAATTTCACACTGGTTCTGTGTTGACCCCACTTGGCCCTGTCATAATCAAGAGGCAAGGCTCTCTTTATACCACCATGGCAACCCCAGGAGGGTTACAATTTCCTTAGTCTCTATCCCCAAAGGCTTACAGTGGCCCATGACCAGCAGTGAGCTATGACTGGGACAGGAAAAAATATTAGACAGAATCTCCACGGCCCAGACATGTGTCATTTTGACCCAGACACTCAGGGATGAAGGCTGACCACTGGCCATTGGTGACGGTGACAAGAGGGACAGCTGAGTCCACCTACTCATGGTTCCTTGGTGCTCCCCCAAAAATGTCATGTCATCACCCTCCCTCCAACCCACATCTGAGGGTTTCCCTCTGCCTCCTCTGTCTTCAAATTCTTCTCCCTCCTCTCCAATTTCAATCATATGAAGCTCACAGAAACAGAAAAATTTATTCAGCAAGCTTGCTTCCAAATCTTGCATCTGATGCTTTCATCTGACACTTATAAGCAGCTTCTTTCTTTGCATCTTAGGCTCAGAGATGCTGCCTCTGAAGTGGTGACCCAAGCCCACAGATCTGAGCACTGGAGAAGGGAAGAGCTCTCAGGACATGAATCAGAGACATTAGTGGGTCTAATGAGGGTGAGAGCCATGCAGAAAAGGCACAAATAAAACCCAACTATGACATAAACAACAAAAATATCAAGGTAATGACATTGTGTGGATTTAAAAATCAAGGATTCCCAGAGAACCAAGAAAAAATGCTTCCATCTGACCATATAAGTCAAATTTCTCTTCAGCAGAAGAAAACATTTGGAATGCCTCTAGGAATTTGATATATGTATAATAAAGACATTATTATTTTAGGACAATATATGGTTCAAGCTTCATGATAAAAATGGAAATGCCTTTGTATTCTTCCTAAACATATGGTGAAAGTAAACCTACTGGTCTTGTGAATAAATAAATTGACTTGATACTATGTATAGAGTAGATGACTAATGAGAACCTGCTATAGACCTCAGGGAAACCTCCTCAGTCTCTGTGGTGGGTGACCTAAACGGAAAGGAAATCCAAAGAAGAGGGGACATGTATGTACTTATAGCTGATTCACTTTGCTGTACAGCAGAAAATAACACAGCATTGTAAAGAAACTATACTCCAATAAAAGTTAATTCAAAAATAATAATACAGTACAGTAAAGCCTCAGTATGTTTTCTTCTTCCTATTCCTTCCTGAACAATTCAATCCAAAAGCCATGGATGGTGGAATTTGAAGCGGCCCAGAGTGGGGTGTTGGAGTCTTACCAAGGAAAGGAAAGAATCCCCATGTTGGGGTGAATGGGGATGGAAGTGGGGACAAAGGGGAACAGTCCAAGATGGTTGACTGGAGTCCAAGTACAGTGAGCAAGGCATTCACAAGAGAAAGAGAAGGGCTGGTGGCCTGGCCCAGTATGTGATTTTGGAGCCTGAGTGGGGCAATAAGGGTAGCAGTGCAGGTACCAGAGCTAGGGCTGGGTGAGGATGTCATTCGTGGATGCATGAGAGGAGCAGCCCAGCACAAAATGTCTGAGCAGGGTAAGGAGGCCACGTGTGTAGGAATGTGGCCCACCGGGGTATCTGAGCCTAGCAGAGTGAGGGGCATCTGTCAAGCCAGAGCAGTGGCAGGTGCCAGCATGGGTGTCAGGGCTCAAGCGGGAGGGGGAAGGTGTCCACACAGGGAGTGGAGTAGCAGTGGTGAGGGAAAATGGTCCTACAGACAGAGAAATAGATTACATACATAAAACAGTATAGACAGTAGGAATCAGGTTTCTCACCATTAAAGCAGGGAGCTACAAACATAGAACGTAAAAAAATTAGAGTAAATTCTATGGTGTTGGACTGGAATTGGAGACAATCAGTGTGAACTCATGGTTTTCAGTGTGTACAGCTAAATATTAAAATAAACAGAGATTTAAATGTATACACATACACAGTCCCTAGCTGTGTCCATTGAGTGGGTCTGAAAACAGTGACACCTCAGGAGCAATGAGTATACCTAGTACTCAGATCTTGATTTCTAAATACCATATTCCACTGGAAAAAAAAATAAAGAAAAGAAATTAAAGCTCCTTAAAGAAATAACTGATTCCAGAGGCAGGGCAGAGAAAATGTAAGATGAGCCTGGCACATCCTATTGAACCAGAAAGCATGGAAGAGCTCAAGAAATGTCATAAGGACACAGAAGCAACCCTGAATGGGCTTCCACTGACCCACTCTGAGACATTCTGAGCATCATAATAATGATCGTAATGGATATAACCCATTAATAAAATAGGAACCCATGAACCCCATAACCAAACAAATGGAAAAAATAAGTGAAAATAATAATAAATGGAAAGTTTGATAAGGAACAGTGAATTTATATAATCTCAAAGTTTCTCTCCAAAAAATAGTTATCAATTACGAAGAAAAAAGTAACTTTACAGTAGAAAAGTCTAATAGCCATCACTTTAATCAAGTAACTAAAGAAAATATCATCAAAGAGAGAATGAGTTGAAACTGTGTACCACCTAACAGAATGCAATGAGAAGAAATCAGCATCACATCTATGATATTTCTGACAAAGGCCCATCAGTTCAGTTCAGCTCAGTTGCTCAGTCGTGTCCGACTCTGTGACTCCATGAATCGCAGCATGCCAGGCCTCCCTGTCCACCACCAACTCCCAGTGTTTACCCAAACCCATGTCCATTGAGTCGGTGATGCCATCCAGCCATCTCATCCTCTGTCGTCCCCTTCTCCTCCTGCCCTCAATCCTTCCCAGCATTAGGGTCTTTTCCAATGAGTCAACTCTTTGCATGAGGTGGCCAAAGTATTGGAGTTTCAGCTTCAACATCAGTCCTTCCAATGAACACCCAAGACTGATCTCCTTTAGAATGGACTGGGTGGATCTCTTTGCAGTCCAAGGGACTCTCAAGAGTCTTCTCCAACACCACAGTTCAAAAGCATCAATTCTGCGGCACTCAGCTTTCTTCATCGTCTAACTCTCACATCCATACATGACCACTGGAAAAACCATAGCCTTGACTAGACGGACCTTTGTTGGCAAAATAATGTCTCTGCTTTTCAATATGCTATCTAGGTTGGTCACAACCTTCCTTCCAAGGAGTAAGCGTCTTTTCATTTCATGGCTACAATCACCATTTGCAGTGATTTTGGAGCCCCCAAAAATAAAGTCTGACACTGTTTCCACTGTTTCTCCATCTATTTCCCATGAAGTGATGGGACCAGATGCCATGATCTTAGTTTTCTGAACATTGAGCTTTATGCCAACTTTTTCACTCTCCTCTTTCACTTTCATCAAGAGGCTCTTTAGTTCTTCTTCACTTTCTGCCCTAAGGGTGGTGTCATCTGCATATCTGAGGTTATTGATATTTCTTCCAGCAATCTTGATTCTAGCTTGTGTTTCTTCCAGCCCAGCGTTTCTCATGATGTACTCTGCATATAAGTTAAATAAGCAGGGTAACAATATACAGCCTTGACGTACTCCTTTTCCTATTTGGAACCAGTCTGTTGTTCCATGTCCAGGTCTAACTGTTGCTTTCTGACCTGCATACAGGTTTCTCAAGAGACAGGTCAGATGGTCTGGTATTCCCATCTCTTTCAGAATTTTCCACAGTTTATTGTGATCCACACAGTCAAAGGCTTTGGCATAGTCAGTAAAGCACAAATAGATATTTTTCTGGAACTCTCTTGCTTTTTCGATGATCCAGCGGATTTTGGCAATTTGATCTCTGGTTCCTCTGCCTTTTCTAAAACCAGCTTGAACATCTGGAAGTTCACGGTTCATGTATTGCTGAAGCCTGGCTTGGAGAATTTTGAGCATTACTTTACTAGTGTGTGAGATGAGTGCAATTGTGCGGTAGTTTGAGCAATCTTTGGCATTGCCTTTCTTTGGGATTGGGATAAAAACTGACTTCCAGTCCTGTGGCCACTGCTGAGTTTTCCAAATTTGCTGGCATATTGAGTGCAGCACTTTCACAGCAAGGGCCCATAACCTAAATCTAATCACAAGGAAACATTGGAAAAATGCAAATTGATACAAATTTAGGAATACTCTATAAAATAACTGGCCCATCATCTTCAAAAGTGTCAAGGTTATGAAAATCCAAGAGAGATGAAGGAACTGAAGGGTACTTTAGAGAAACATGGATAAATGAACACAATGGGAATGTCTGGGTGTTAACCTTTCACTATAAAGAATCTGAAAATTTGGGAAATTGGCAGAATGGAATTGGATTGTGAGTAGTAGATGGTACAAATGCATAGTATTAATTTCCTATGGGCTTCCCTGGTGGCTCAGATGGTAAAGAATCTGCCTGCAATGCAGAAGTGAGTGAGTGAGTGAAAGTTGCTCAGTCATGTCCAACTCTTTGCAACCCCATGGACTATACAGTCAATGGAATTCTCCAGGCCAGAATCCTGGAGTGGGTAGCCTTTCCCTTCTCCAGGAGATCTTCCCAACCCAGAGATTGAACCCAGGTGTCCAGCAGTGTAGGTGGATTCTTTACCAGCTCTGAATTTGCAATGCAGAAGACTTCTTCAGCAATGCAGAAGACTTTGGTTCTATCCCTAGGTTGGCAAGATCCCCTGGAGAAGGGAGTGGTTACCCACTCCACTATTCTTGCCTGAAGAATCCCATGGACAGAGGAGACTGGAGGGCTACAGTCCATGGGGTCGCAATTTCCTATACCTGATTTGTACGGTGGTGGTGAGGAAACACAGGATACTTTACAGAATACATGGCATGTAAACTTGAGTGTTCATCAAAATTATCTTAAACATTTGTTAAGATACAGATATCTGGACTTCATCCCAGAGTTTCTGATTCAGGAGATTTGGGGTAGGACTCTAGAATTTGCATCTTTAACAAGTTGTCAGGAGTTGCTGATGCTGTTCGTTCATCAGAGACACCACTTTGAGAGTCACTGATGAGGAGAATATTCTTGTTATTGTGCAGGCGGGGGGAAGTATTCGGGAGCAGTGGGACTTACACTTACCCTCTCTTATTCTCAGTGTACCAAAAAAAAAATTCTTTGTACAGTACTTGCAAGGTTACTTTAATTTTGAAATATTTCAATAAACAATCTCACTGATTCCAAAATCATGAGATCAAGCATTTACGATAACTGGTCAGTGAAGCACCTGTGGTTAAACAGTGCCTAGGTAAATCCTTTCTTAACAAGTAGTGCAAAGTAACATAAACTAGACAGGAAAGGGGCCACTGAGAACACAGGAGAAACAAACATTCACCAGCAACTAATATGCAGAACACTCCATTTCTAAACACTAAAATAGATGTCCTTTAAGACATCTTTGAGTTTTCTGTGGCCACTTCTCTCCATATCTCCAAATTTTCCCTTTTCCATTTTATTGCCGCTTTGAGCTCTAAATTAAAAAATTAGGAAATACATCTAACAAAAGAGCTGGTATCTTTACTAAAAATCATTTAATACTGTGTTACAGAGTTCTGATACTGTGTTACGAAGATGGGAAAGAACATAAAATTCAATCTTCAATCCTATACCTCTCCAAAATGTTTGCTGGCTCCTCCATATAGCAATCATGTAAAGCTAGGCAACTTCCCTAACCTCACTGTGCCTCCATTTACTCATCTGTAAAATGGGCATAATAATACCTATACCTTATAGGAGTGCTTTGAGGACTAAATAAATGAAATGAACTTATAATGAGCCTGGCACATAGTAAGCCCATATGTGAAGCTGCCAGGCCTCTGGGTAGAAATTCAGCAAATTCACATAGCAACCAAGAAGTTTTCTGGGCAAGAAGATACCAAGATACAGACCCATGTTTCTCTTGAGGTTCAGTGTTTTTAAACCATCTTTGGTGGTTTCTCATGGCTCCTGTTCAGATTAGAGAGGCAGAAAACTGTGGCAGTGGGAGCTTAGGCTCCAAAGATAGAGTCTGGAGTTTGAATCCAGATTCTGACACTTACTATCTCACCTTCAGCAAGTTACTTAACCTCTAAGTGCCTGAATTTTTCTGTTTGTAAAATGGAAGGGATGGCAGTAGAATCCACCCTCATAAGGTTGTTGGAAATACAAAGGAGACAATTTATATCAAACAGTGTCACAGTGTTTGACATAATAAACACTTAGTAAAACTTCTGAGCACAAGGTTGGCTTTGTGACTAGCTCTAGTCAATGACATAATTTGTATAAATTCTGTAGGGGAGGAAAAATACTTTTTCTCTACCCTCTTATGTTCATTACCCAGGGCCTGCAAAAGACAGATTAACAGAAGAAAAGGTTTAGGGTGCTTCCCTGGTGGTCCAATGGTTAAAACTCTGAGCTTCCACTGCAGGGGACACAGGTTCAATCCCTGGCAAGGGAACTAAGATCCCACCTGCCATGGCAAGACCAAAAAACAAAAAAAAAGAAAAGAAGTTTATTTTGCATGCTCATGGAAGCTTCACAGAAAAGAAGTGAAAATAGGAAGAAGCAGTTAGCTTCAGAGCTTATATGCCATTTTAACAAAGGCTGATAAATCATGGAGATGTGACAAGACCAAGGAAAAGGGGTTTGGTCTTCCAGGAGTGGTAAGTTGTGGAAAGATAAACATATGTAGGAAACTAATGAAAGATAAGGGTTTTCAGTAAGGTTGTTGTGCAAATTCAAGTCTGTGCTATTTCTCATGATAAGAGAGTTATCTCCAGTGATTAAAAGTCATTCTCTTCCTGGTATAAGAGAGGGGAGAGGTGAATATCTTCACAAAGGGAAGTATATACCCTGCTTTTAGACAGAAAGGAGGAGGAAAGAGAGTTCTTCCATTTGCTGTTTCTCAACTGCCTTCAGCTCAAAATACTCCTTATGCCAAAGGAGCATATATGGGGTGGCATAGTCTTATCCCCTTCACTTCTGAGCTGAAGGATTTGATTACCATTGCAAAACCCTTTTGGAACTCTTGCTCTCTGTCATGGTGAGCAGTGAATTTCTAGATGGTGGTTGCTCAATCAGCTTGGGACCTTGAGTACATATAATGTAAGCAGAGCAACGTTTGTGACTTACAAAGGGCGTGGAGCATGAATAAGAACAGAAATTAACCATTCTTCTTTTACACCACTGAAATTTAGGAGTTATTACCATAGCATAACCTACCCTATCCTGAATGAGCCAATACAACTATCACCCATATCACTGCCAAAGGGAGCCCACCATGATGGAAGAGAGAATTTGAATTGTTGGCTTGGGTTAGGGTAGGGGCTAAGGGGTGCTGTTTATTAGCACAGTGTGTGACTGTCTGAACATCCTCTTTTTACTCAATAGACATTTTAATAGTCATCTACTGCTGCATAACAAACTATCCCAAAACTCAGTGTCCCATCTGCACAGACCACTATACTGCCGACAATCCAAAGCTGGATATACCTTCTCTCTAGCTCCCATGCTCTTCTTCTCCTTCTCTATTGAATTTATATTCTTCAGGATATAGGGATTACACAAAATGTTACATGTAAGTCGATTTACCGTAAGGGAAAAGAAAAAAATGCTTACTATATCTCAGAGCTTAGAAAACCACATGGATAAATAACCACCATAAAACCCAGATACCTACAAAGGTGTGGAGAGTGTAAAACAGGATTGAGTCACACCTGCACCCATGGTTGGCAGGATGAAAAAGCCCTTAAAAGTGGCATCCTCTTTGGGTTATCTTTTCCCTCATCTGACCATCTGCACTAATGTTTCAATTGCTTATTTCACACTGTTTCCCAAAGGTGTTTCTGAAACAGGAGGGAAGGGAGCAGGGAACAACCTTTGAAATAATGACATAGCCTGAGGACACAACACAAACAGATTAGAACCAACTAGGTCCAAAATAGTAGATGAGTTCACTTCCACTAGGCCTTGAGACTCACTATACACTCACTGTAACATATCCACAAGCTAAATGACACACCCACAGGCATCATGACATTCCAAGGACCACCATAAAGGTAAATAACTGGGCAGTGACTCAATTCCTGGAAAACTCCAGCTGTTCCCCAGAATAGCTGGAATATTCCTCATACTTATTAGACTATGAAATTACCCACCCCTATAAAAACTAGCAGAGTTTTGCCAAGAGAATGCACTGGGGGTCATAGCAAACACTCTTTTCCAACAATACAAGAGATGACTCTACACATGGACATTACCAGATGGTCAATACCAAAAGCAGATTGATTATATTCTTTGTAGCCAAAGATGGAGAAGCTCTATATAGTCAGACCGGCAGTTGACTGTGGCTTAGATCATGAATGTCTTATTGCAAAATTCACACTTAAATGAAGAAAGTAGTGAAAACCACCAGGTCATTCAGGTATGACCCATATCAAATCCCTTATGATTATATAGTAGAAGTGACAAATAGATTCAAGGGATTAGATCTGACAGACAGAGTTCCTAAAGAACTGTGGAAGAAGGTTCATAACATTGTACAGGAGGTGTTGACCAAAACCATCCCCAAGAAAAAGAAATGTAAAAAGGCAAAATGATAGTCCGAGGAGGTCTTACAAAGAGCTGAGAAAAGAAGAGAAGTGAGAGGCAAAAGAGAAAAGGAAAGATATACCCATCTGAATGCAGAGTTCTAGAGAAAAGCAAAGAGAGATAAGAAAGCCTTTTTAAGTGAACAATGCAAAGAAATAGAGTAAAACAATAGAATGGGAAACACTAGAGATACCTCTTCAAGAAAATTAGAGATACCAAGGGAATATTTCATGCAAAGATGGGCACAAAAAAGGACAGAAATGGCATGGACCTAACAGAAGCAGAAGATATTAAGAAGAGGTGGCAAGAATACACAGAAGAGCAATACAAAAAAGATCATCATGACCCAGATAACCACAATGGTGTGATCACCCACCTAGAGCCAGACATCCTGGAATGTGAAGTCAAGTGGGCCTTAGGAAGCATCACTACGGACAAAGCTAGTGGAGGTGATGGAATTCCAGTTGAGCTATTTCAAATCCTAAAAGATGGTGCTGTTAAAGTGCTGCACTCAATTTGCCAGCAAATTTAGAAAACTCAGCAGTGGCCGCAAGACAGTAAAAGGTCAGTGTTCAGTCAAATCCCAAAGAAGGGCAATGCCAAAGAATATTCAAACTACCACACAATTGCACTCATCTCACATGCTAGCAAAGTAATGCTCAATATTCTCAAAGCCAGGCTTCAATGGTAGGTGAACTGAGAACTTCCAGATGTTCAAACTGGATTTGGAAGAGGCAAAGGAACCAGAGATCAAATTACCAACATCTGTTGGATCACAAAAAAGCTAGGTAATTCCAGAAAAACATCTGCTTCTTCTTCATTGACTACACTAAAGCTTTTGATAGTGTAGATCACTACAAATTATGGAAAATTATTAAAGAGATGGGAATACCAGACCACCTTACCTGCCTCCCTGGTGGCTCAGACAGTAAAGCGTCCGCCTGCAATACGGGAGACCCAGGTTTGATCCATGGGTCAGGAAGATCCCCTGGAGAAGGAAATGGCAACCAACTCTAGTGCTCTTGGCTAGAAAATCCCATGGAAGGAGGAGCCTGGTAGGCTACAGTCCATGGGGTCCCAAAGAGTCGTACATGACTAGCAACTTCACTTTCACTTTACCTGCCTCCTGCGAAAACTGTATGCAGGTCAAGAAGCAACATTTAGAACCACACATGGAACAACGGACCAGTTCCAAACTGAGAAAGAAGGACGTCAAGGCTGTATATTGTCACTCTGCTTATTTAACTTATATGCAGAGTACATCAGGCAAAATGCCGGGTTGGATGAAGCACAAGCTGGAATCAAGATTACTGAAAGAAATATCAATAACCTCAGATATGCAGATGATACCACCCTTATGGCAAAAAGCGAAGAAGAATTAAAGAGCCTCTTGAAGGTGAAAGAGGAGAATGAAAAAGCTGGCTTAAAACTCAACATTCATAAAATCAAGATCAAGGCCTCTGATTCCATCACTTCATGGCAAATAGATGGGGAAACAATGGAAATAGCGATAGACTTTATTTTCTTGGGCTCCAAAATCACTGTGGATGGAGATTACAGTCATGAAATTAAAAGATGCTTGCTTCTTGGGAAAAAAGCAATGACAAACCTAGACAGCATATCAAAAAGCAGAGCCATTACTTTGCCTACAAAGATCCATCTATTCAAAGCTATGGTTTTTCCAATAGTGATGTATGGATGTGAGAGCTGGACAATAAAAAAGGCTGAGAGCCAAAGAATGATGCCTTCGAACTGTGGTGCTGGAGAAGACTCTTGATAGTTCCCTGGACTGCAAGGAGATCAAGCCAGTCTATCCTAAAGGAAATCCTTTCAAATATTCAGGAAATCCTAAATATTCATTGGAGGGTCTGATACTGAAACTGAAGCTGTAATACTTTGGCCACCTGATGCAAAGAGCCAACTCATTGGAAAAGACCTTGATTCTGGGAAAGATTGAAGGCAGGAAGAGAAGGGGATGACAAACGATGAGATAGTTGGATGGCATCACCAACTCAATGGACATGAGTTTGAGCAAACTCCAGGAGATGGTGAAGGACAGGGAGGCCTGGCATGCTGCAGTCCATAGCGTCTCAAAGAGTCAGACACAATCGTTCAACTGAACAACAACAAATAAAAACTGACAACCCCATACCCTGGTGCTGCTCTTGCCTTCCGAGATGGCCCACACACACACAGTATGTGAAGTGTGTTTCTCTCTAAATAAATCCACTTCTTACCTATTATTAACACTCTGTCTCTTTGAATACTGAATTCTTTCTACAATGAGACATCAAGAACCTGAGCTTCATTAAGCCTTGAGACCAAGTGTGACCTTAGTTAAAAGACTGTAGGTTCAAGTCCCAATTTGAGTCACACAGTTTCATTTTCAACATAGTCTTAACAACCAATATGCCAATGCACTATCCTAAAAATAATTATAAGAGAGAAGCCACTAGAGAATTTGCTGTATGCCTTCCCCCTCAGTTATATCTGGGCCACCACACATTGTTCCAGCAAACCCTAGCAAATAACAGGAAGACTAACAGGGACCCTGATTTAATAACTTAGCATCCAGGAACCAGAAAGAGTTGGCGAACTTCAGAAAACCCCAAGCAAGAACCTGCAGCAAGTGATTTAATATTAACAGGGTCAACATCTCTCCTTTCCAAGGAAAAAGATGGATATTTAGTGGTTCTTCCTGTCCCCAATCCCATGCATAAATAACTGCTCCAGGGAAACAGACCAAGCATCCCTGTTATATTCTACTCTCAGATAGCCTGCCACCCCTTTAGGCAGTGTTTCCAATCAGTGTGTGAGTGGAGACGAAAGAGTCTTTCCGTGGAGGCAAAGAGGTATCATTTGCAAAGAAATGGGACAGGGTGCAAAACAGATGTTGAGTCATCCAGCTGATCCCCAAGAGGGTTAACAAAATAAAGCCACCATTTCAAGGTTAAGGCAGGAGACAGACAGGATGCTATAAATACAGTGCCCTTTTGAGCACCAAGGCATGGATCATAACAAGCCAAGGGCTACATTGGACACATGGCAGGTGTCCATCATTGTCAAGCCTGATGGAATGACAGGCAGACAAACATGAAATGCAAGCCTTGAAGCCAAACCCTACCCTGGGTGAGATCTCATTAAAACACACATCAAAGATCGCATGGCAGGGGTGAACAGTAAAATAAAGAGTAACAGCCAGCCTGGGGGATAAGAGAGGAAGAGAAGAAGGAAGTTGATGTTAGCTAGGAATCATTCCTAGCTGCCCAGGGACTTTCCCAGCATCAGGGTCTTTTCAAATGAGTCAGCTCTTTGCATCAGGTGGCCAAAGAATTGGAGTTTCAGCTTCAACATCAGTCCTTCCAACGAATGTTCAGGGCTGACTTTCCTTTAGGATGTATTAGTTGGATCTCCTTGCATTCCAAGGGACTCTCAAGGGTCTTCTCCAACACCACAGTTCAAAAGCATCAATTCTTCAGCACTCAGCTTTCTTTATAGTCCAAGTCTCACATCCATACATGACTACTGGAAAAACCATAGCCTTGACTAGACAGACCTTTGTTGCCGAGTTTGAACCCAGATATTTCTAACTACAAAGTTTTTATCTGATGTACCTAGCACACTGCCTGGCACATAGTCAAGTGGTTTTATCTCTGATGCTACTGGTTCGGCTCTTGCGGTATCACAAGCTGTCTGGGCCCTCATGGCCTCCACCCTCCAAGGTTCCTGGGCCAGGAAATGTATACACGTTGCCACTCCCTTCCCAGACCCATCTGCTACTAAATTAATAATCCTCATTCCTGCTGGGCCTGGACACTGACACATGAACCATGCTGAGGGGGTGCCTGAAGTCAGCTGTGCCAGTCCACCAGAGGGTTGCATGTCCCACATCAAATGGGAGCCCTTGGTTAGTACACTGCATGTGGCAAGTGGAGGTGATGGCCAGTAGTGGGGTCAAGAATCCCCCAGTGCAAAAAGGATATGCTTCATTGCCTTTGTCATACATGTGCCCTGTCTCCAGTCCCATAGCTAGCAGCCTAATTCATCTCCCCTGGACCACATCATGGCCACACAAGTCCCAGCACATGTGAGCATACTGCTGTCCATCTCAAGGTCCCATGGGGCTCCCATGGCCCCAGGACCCCAGGAGTCCTCTGGAGCAAGGAACCTCTCCCGTGCCCATCTCAGCCTCATGGTTCATAAGGTTTGGCTCCAAGACATGAAGGACACACCAAATTATTGATGTTAATGACTTCTGAAGTTAAGATTATAAGCAGATAGAAAGTGAAAGACTATCAGTCATGTCTGACTCTTTGCAACCCCATGGACAATACACTCCTTGAAATTCTCCAGGCCAGAATACAGGAGTGGGTAGCCGTTCCCTTCTCCAGGGGATCTTTCGAACCCAGGTATCCCCGCATTGCAGGTGGATTCTTTACCAGCTGAGCCACAAGCGAAGCCTAAGAGTACTGGAGTGGGTACCCTGTCCCTTCTCCAGGGGATCTTCCTGACCCAGGAATCGAACCAGGGTCTCCTCCATTGCAGGCAGATTCTTTACCAACTGAACTATAAGGGAAGCCCATAAGAAGATGTGGGGTGGGGGGTGGGGAGAGAACTGTCAACTCTGTGTTTATTTAACTTTGTCCTGTTTTACTGAGCCATGGTCTTAAAAGTCATGATAAAGCCCAGAAGCTAACCTAGTACCAGGAGGAAAAATGGAATGAATGTGAATGAACAAAGTCTCCCTAGATATCTTTTTCACCACATGACCAATACCTTTACCCACGATGTAATGAGGACAGGACCCCATGGGGCCTTCCAGGGATAGACACCCCACCCCCTTCCATGTCCTCAGCCTGCCTCTTATCTGTGGAAAAACTTTAGCCAAAGAATAAATTTAATCAGAGAAATTAAAAACATGCAGAAGCAAAGAAAAGCAAACAGGACAAAATAATAATAGTTTAGTCATTAAACATAGTCGCAGACCTTTAGTGTGACTAAAAAGCTATAATATTCTCAGATAGATAATAGATAATATTCTCAGCCATATCCTTTGAGCTACTTGATAGATACTGAAACCCCCAGCAGATGGAAAATGTTAACCATATGATGACCAGACTGTAGCCTCGATAAAAGCTGCTCCATCTTACCCAATTTCAAGAACTAGTCTCAAGGAAACAGGAACAAACAAACCGTAGACCTGAAGGTTAACTGTATTTAAAACAACTAAGATAATGCTGATCAGACCCCTGCATGGCTAACTTCAAGATGATTTTCAGAGTTGAAAATGCTGTTCTGCACATATCCACCTCTCTCCACCTGTAAATCACTGAAATTCCTCTTTAAAAGTTCTTGCTTGATGATTAGCAGTTTGAAGTTGGCTTTTGAACAAGAGTCCGCCTTCTTCCAAGGTTGCCAGCCTCCTGAACAACATGACCTTTCCTTTCCAACCAATACTTGTCTCCTAAGTATTGACTTTTGAGTGGTGAGCAGCCAAACCTGAGTTTGGTAAAACCAATGACTGTGAGTCTATGCAGGGGTTAACCAAATCCATAGTAGAATTCTTCAGAAAGAAACACAGTTAATAACTTAAATAAGAAAGACTAGATCAGTATTAATTCAAGATGTGATTGATGAAATTGTGCGGGACATATGACCTATTTCTTCAATAAATATAGAGCATAGATTTTTTTTTTTAAGTCTAAAATTTAAGAAATAAAACAGCCAAAAACAGCATGTGAGTCTTTTTTTTTTTTTTTTGGATCCTCACAAAATAACTCTAAAGGAACATTTTGGAGACAATTAGGGAAATCTGAACAATGATGGAGTATTAGAGAATATTAAAGATTATTATTAATTTTGCTTGGTGTGATAATGGTATCATGATCACATTAAAAAAAAAGTCTGTGTTAGAGATGGATGAAATAAAGTCTGAAAATCACTTTTAAACACCAAAGTCTTAAAAAAAAAAAGAGAGAGGGATAAGCAGATAAAACAACATTAGGAAAATGTGTTGTTAATTGTTGGAACTGAGTAAACATATATGGGATTCTTTATTTTGCTCTCATTTTTAACGTTTTTTTTAAAGATTTTCATAGTAAAAAGTTTTTAAAATAAATTTAAATGGGGTCCTAATTTTTAAAAGATGTAGTCCATGAAGTCTCCACATCAGACTAAACTGGTGCTTGTTTAAATGCAGAGTCCCAGGCCTCTCCGACCTGTTGGGAGGAAGGCAGTGGCCTTAAAGCTGCACTTTAACAAGCAGCCCCCTACTCCATCCCCAGCTGTAGTATACCTGTGGCTCTGATAAGAGGATTCCATTGAGAAGGACCAATTCACTGCATCTCTGGTAAATCTTCATAGAGTGAAGTCTTTCCTCACTCTCATGCATGTCCCAGTTTGGCAACAAAGCAGGTAGTCATTCCAAGTTAGAGTGAGTCATGCCCACTCCTCACATGGTGCCCCCATCTGCATGTGCTGACCACCCGCCCCCACTTGTCTGCCAAGGTCCAGGCCTACTCTGATGACTCCAAGTGAGAAAACTCCTCCATCCTTTAAACCGTGGAGCCACAGCCACAGACAGCACATAGTGGTGTCCTCAAGTGTATCTTCTTGGATGGCTTTGACATTATCCTACAAGAAACAGTATATTTGGTCTCTGTCTCTAGTTTCTGGCACAAAACTCCTAAAATCTTTACAATTCCCTGAGTGACGGCAGTTGTCGTTTTTTATTTATAATAAGCCCCTTTCAACCACACCCAAGTTTACACTGATGAGGTGACTCTCAGAGGATGGAAGCTGTTTTCAGGAGCAACCAACTGAGCATGGGATTAGAAGGTTAGAACTTTCAGCCCCATCCCTGACCTCCAGGTAGGGTCAAAGGGCCAGGGATTGAGCCAGTGACCAATGATTCAATCAGACCTGCCTATGTAATGGAACCTCCACAAAAACGCTAAACCACAAGGTTCCAAGAGTTTATTGGTTGGTGAACACATCAAGGTGCTGGGAAGGTGATGGCCTAGCGAGGGCATGGAAGTTCCTTCCCAGATACCTTGCCCTATGCATCTCTTCCAACTGGCTGTTCCTGAAAGCATTTCTTTTGCCCCTTTCCTGTTTGCTCATTCCTGTTACCCTCTTACGTTCAAAGAACCTTATTATAGGAATGAGATCACTAGGCAATTTAACCTAACTTCTGATTTATGCTCCTAAATGCACACCATGCCTTGATGGTTTTCCTAGATTAAATGAAGAATGAAGAATTTAGTAGTTAAAGAATGACTAGCTTTCTACCCCCAGCAGCCCCCTTAGCAATTCCGCAGGCAGACCATGAAGGGACGAGATAATGTCTGAAGAAAGATCATGAGGAGTCAGCCAGTGTGCACACCATGGAGAATGAAACAGAGCTTGACCTCCTGCCTTGAGGATTGACTGAGATTCTTCCCCCATTTTAGCATGGCTGAGCAGAATCTTTGGAGTTGATCTTAGGACATGAGTCTACCTTCTCCCCAGATTAGCAGCTTTTCTGATTAAAACAATTTTCCATTTTGCCAACATTTGCCTCTTGAATATTGGCTTTTGAGTGGCAAGCTGCAAAACCTGAGTTTGGTAACATTCCAGAGCTCCATCCTCTATAATAAATTCATAATCATAAGTAAAGTGTTTCCCTGAGTTCTGTAAGCCATTATAGCAAATTATCAAGCCTGAGGAGAGGGCTATGAGAATCCCCAAATTATAGCAGGTCAAATGAGAAGTGTGGAAGGCCTGTTCTTGTGATTGGCATCTGAAGTAGGGGATAGTGTTGTGGGACTGAGCCCCAAACTTGTGACGTCTATGCTAAATTCAGGTAGTGTCAGAATTGAATTGTAGGAAACCCAATTGGTGTCCAGAGAGTTGGAAATTGGCTGGTATAGGAAAACCTTACATGCATTTGCTATCAGAAGTACTGTGAGCAGAAAAAAACTATTTCTCTTTTAATGGTCATCCTTAGTTTCCATGTTACCTGCCAGGAGTTCCTTAAAGGCAATGACTATGTTTTATTTATCTCCTCTCCAGCACTGGTACACAACAGATGCTTGACAAATGTTATTCAATGAAAGAATTAACAAGCAAATTAATACATAAACAAGAGTCATTGTGTTGGGCACTTCACAGACATATCTGTGCTTACTTAAATTCTGATATACCATCATGATGAAATGTTAGGCAGCCTAACTTTAAGATGACTAGTGTGAAATCTCGGTAAAACATGGGGGAAATATGATATGTTATGTGGGGGGGAAGATCAGAATTCCAAAAAGTATATAGACACTAATTGTAACTATAAATCATATATGTATATATACATATTTTTTCTATTTTTAGGCCATGTGTGGCATGCAAGATCTTAGACCCCCACCCAGGGACTGAATCTGTGCCTTCTGCAGTGGAAGCATGGTGTCTTAACCACTGGACTGCCAGGGATGCCTCTACATGTATATTATTTTTTATAAGAACAAAACTGAAATATAATATGCAAAAAGAGTTTTTTTTAAAGTAAAATAGTGAGATTCTAGGTGACTGTATTAGCTATTTCCATTTTCCAAATATTCTTTTTCCCCAACAAGGAAGAAGAAAGAGGGCAAAACAGAGCTTGGTGACCAGTTTCGTGAAAGCCGCATAACACTAACTCCAGAACCACAGGGCCCTCCCAAGGCCTTCTCCAACTCCAGTATGAGAGAAAAAGCCTCCAGTGCTGCCCCTAGCATGGGGAGCAGATGGAGACAAGCGAGTTTTTCACACAACTAGGGCTTCCCTTGGTCACGTCCAGTAAGACCTCTGACTCCTAAGAGAGGGAATCTTATAGATTTACACGTTCTTCATGCTGCACAGACTTGTGTACAGAGGTACTTAAGAGAACAAAGAACTTAAACAGTCACTTTTCTTTGTCTGTACCGAGAGCATTCAGGCCTTCCAACCAACCTGCAAGGAGCCTGTTCAAATATTCACAGGTATCAACCTAATATATTACGCAACCAGCACCATTATTTCCTTCTCAATCTATTTTACCTAGCACGTCTCCTGGGGCAGATTGGAAAATATGTGGTAATTATATATTGACAGAATGTGGGAGCAGGTTATATATGGACCCATTGTACTTGGCTTCCTTATTAACCAGCTACAATGTGCTCAGTGGGATCCTTTTTGACTCTTTAAGGAATCTCTGGAACAGAAGTGTTACTCTGCTTATGGTTTTCCCCTTGTTTATGAAAACTGTCCAGCTCTACCAGAGCCTCACGTGTACAGAGCAAGACAGAGTTTGAGACACAATCCCTGTGTCATCCTCCTCGGCGAAGTCCCCAGGTGAGGCTGGGAGACTTCCACACAGACACAGAACGACTCACTGGGGGGATGCCTGGTCCTCTGCACTGTCTAATTAAAGAGATACTCACTGCACGAAAACTAACTTATTAGGAAAAGGTCATCGGGCCATGTTTGTGGGCCTTCAGAAGAAATAAATTACCTTTTTAGAGCATAACCAGCTTTTAATGATAGGTTTTCCTCACAAACACTAATGATAATAGCCCCAGTGAAGAATCCACAGGAGAATGGGATTGGGCACCTCTGGGAACTTCAATGGTCTGTGGTGGTTTGCTGCTGCTGCTGCTAAGTCGCGTCAGTAGTGTCTGAATCTGTGCGACCCCATAGACGGCAGCCCACCAGGCTCCCCGTCCCTGGGATTCTCCAGGCAAGAACACTGGAGTGGGTTGCCATTTCCTTCTCCAACGCATGAAAGTGAAAAGTGAAAGTGAAGTCACTCAGTCGTGTCTGACTTTTAGTGACCCCATGGACTGCAGCCTACCAGGCTCCTCCATCCGTGGGATTTTCCAGGCGAGAGTACTGGAGTAGGGTGCCATTGCCAGCTCCCCTGTGGTGGTTAAGTCGCTAAGAAATGTCTGACTCTTGCAACCACATGGACTGTAGCCCACCAGCCTCCTCTGTCCATGGTATTTTCCAGACAAGAATACTGGAGTGGATTGCCAGTTACTTCTCTAGGGGATCTTCCTGACCCAGGGATTGAACCCATGTCTCCTGCACTGCAGGAGGATTCTTTCCCTGCTGAGACACCAGAGAAGCCCTTAATTGTCTTTGCTTGGTTGATTTGTCTACAATGATTGAGCAGAGGAAGCAAGAGGAGGAGACCTGGTGTCAAAGGCATTTGGGGGAAAGACAGGGCAGAAAGCAAGTGATGAGCCCCAAGTGCTTTGGGACTGCTGCCCAGGAGATGGCATGGATGATATAACAGACAGTCATTATGGGTGATCTAAGTGGATCTGGATCTAAAGAAAATGTGAGAAGGCCACATAACCCACATATGGAGGATGTGGCTAGGTTGTCCAACATCAGTTCTGTCAATCAGCAAGCACTCACTCAGCATTTCCTATGGGCATGAAGGAACTCAACTGCCCCTGGCTGCCCTGACCTCAGGCCCCAAGGTGGCAAGCGGCTGAACATGGATCCTTGTCCTGGGTCAACGACAGGGTCCTTCCAGAACCTGGGTCTGTCCACCAGCTCTGCCACACACCTAGTGGGCTGCCTTCTGCAGGACTCGCCTCTCAGAGCCCTTTCCAATCAGAAAATAGAGAGAGGAGACAGTAGGAGGTCACTACATTCCCAGCCAGCAGTGACAATTGACTGCATATGTAAAAAGAACCCACCCAAAAGAGCTGCTTTTTTCTTAGCCCAGACTTGTCTGTCTACATGGCTCATTTGCCAAAAGATATCCCATCCTGAAGCAGCTGAGCCGAACGACCATGCAGGGGAACTGTGTCGGCTTCCATCAGGTAGACTCAAAAATAGGACAAAGAAACCAAACTCGCCCTTGAAGGTATGACTCTGCTGATTAACAATTCAAGTACAAAAAGAGAAAGATAAATACTGTATGACATCATTTATATGTGGAATCCAAAATAGGACACACATCAACATATCTACAAAACAGACTTACAGACATAGAGAACAGACTTGTAGCTGCCAAGAGAATGAGGGTATGAAGGAGGGAAAGACTCGGAGTTTGGGATTAGCAGATGCAAACTATTATATATAGAATAGATAAACAGCAAGCTATAGCACAGGGAACTATATTCAATATCCTGTGATAAACCATAATGTAAAAGAATGTGTATGTATGTATAAATGAATCATTTTGCTCTATAACAGAAAATAACACAACCTGGTAACTCAACTATGATAAAATTTTTTTAGAAATTGAAGTCCAGAAATCATCATCTAATGAAATACAACCTCTTCCTCCACCACTCTTTGTCAAAAAAAAAAAAAAAAGTTTCCTGTAATTGTAGCAATAAAGTCATTAGAGAAGAGACACACTCCCTCTAAAATGAAACCACCAATACTGTAGCTTCCAGTTAAATTTAATTACTGCTTAATTTCCTTTACAGTAGACGACCTAGTTTTTGGACAATATTCTCAGAAAAGAGATTACATGTGGGTGGGAAAAGTCTGCCCTATCTTGGAGAAGCAGAGAGACCATTCACTAGACTAATCCATCCTGATATGAATGTGTGTAAGGCAAGCGGATGAGACAGCCCCACTGAAGAACAGGCTCAGTTCTTACACAAACGACAAAGCAACAAACAGTATAACGTTTATGCCGCTAAGAAAAAGCAGTTCCACAGAGACTGCTGAGCTGTTTGTCAGACTTGCTAACTGACTTCCAGAAGGCAGCCTTGGACATTTGCATGAAGAGCCAGGCTATGAGTGTGCTTGCTACCTTCTCCAGGCGCAGACCCAGCCTATGCTCTCTAGTCCCCAAATCCCAGGACAAGGATGGGGCACAGAGCAGCCCACACTGTGGAGGCTGCACACACCTCTCATGCCTCAGAAAGCCCCAAACCTGGCAGAAGAGCAGGGAGGGTGGATCCATGGATACTCTGGCTTGCCTTCACTTCTCACCAAAGTTGTTCCAAGAGGATGGCAGTAAATGGTGACATGTGAATGACAATGAATGGTGACATGTGGGATGAATGGGTGACAGAGAGGTGTCAGAAGCATCCCAATCCCCAGCAGCCACAACATCCCTGAGGATGAGGTCAACTGCCTCTTCAGTCACTATTTCCCATAATTAAAAGGAAACAGGGTGGGGCATACATTCTACCTTCAAGGAACTCAAGAGTCTAGGAGGAAAATAAATTTGCAAGCAAGGCAATTACAAAAGAGTGCAAGTAATTCGATAGCAAGAGAGCACAGTGGGAAAGGCAGCAGGAAGAGGAGTCAAAGAAGGAGAGTTGGGATGGCTTCCCAGAGTTTGGGACCTTGAAACCAGATCTAAAATACATGAAGGAAACAAGAGGTGTAGAGGGTATGAAGAAGGGTGGAAGAGACTGGACTGCCAGACAAGGATGCCAGCAAGTACAAATATGTGCAGGCAGAGAGAGAACGGCAATGTGAGGAAAAGCAAGGGGTTCCACTGGACTGGGTATGAGAGGGATAAGGAGATGAAGAGCCAGATGAGGCTGCTGATAAGCAGAGGCTGCCAGGGGCTGTCTGTAGTGTCTGCACCCAGTCGTTTGGCTTTGCAGTGACACTGAAAGGCCTTAGGTAGGCCAGTGACAAGTCCAAGTTTTTGTTCAAGAATGATCACACTGAAATGACATGATATCTGGGAATTATATGATATAGACATTTACCATTCAAGGAAAATGCCAAAGCCTTTGACTGTGTGGATCACAATAAACTGTGGAAAATTCTGAAAGAGATGGGAAAACCAGACCACCTGACCTGCCTCTTGAGAAACCTATATGCAGGTCAGGAAGCAACAGTTAGAACTGGATATGGAACAACAGACTGGTTCCAAATAGGAAAAGGAGTACGTCAAGGCTGTATATTGTCACCCTGCTTATTTAACTTATATGCAGAGTGCATCATGAGAAACGCTGGGCTGGAGGAAGCACAAGCTGGAATCAAGATTGCCCGGAGAAATATCAATAACTTCAGATATGCAGATGACACCACCCTTATGGCAGAAAGTGAAGAAGAACTAAAGAGCCTCTTGATGAAAGTGAAAGTGGAGAGTGAAAAAGTTGGCTTAAAGCTCAACATTCAGAAAACTAAGATCTTGGCATCCAGTCCCATCACTTCATGGCAAACAGATGGGAAAACAGTGGAAACAGTGGCCGACTTTATTTTTCTGGGCTCCAAAATCATTGCAGATGGTGACTGCAGCCATGAAATTAAAAGATGCTTACTCCTTGGAAGGAAAGTTATGACCAACCTAGACAGCATATTAAAAAGCAGAGACATTACTTTGCCAACAAAAGTCCGTCTAGTCAAGGCTATGGTTTTTCCAGTGGTCATGTATGGATGTGAGAACTGGACTATAAAGAAAGCTGAGCATCAAAGAATTGATGCTTTTGACCTGCAGTGTTGGAGAAGACTCTTGAGAGTTCCTTGGACTGCAAGGAGATCCAACAAGTCCATCCTAATGGAGATCAGTCCTGGGTGTTCATTGGAAGGACTGATGTGGAAGCTGAAACTCCAATACTTTGGCTACCTCATGAGAACAGCTGACTCATTGGAAAAGACCCTGATGCTGGGAAAGATTGAGGGCAGGAGGAGAAGGGGACAACAGAGGATGAGATAGTTAGATGGCATCACCAACTCGATGGACATGGGTTTGGGTGGATTCTGGGAGTTGGTGATGGACAGGGAGGCCTGGCGTGCTGCGGTTCATGGGGTCGCAAAGAGTCGAACACGACTGAGCGACTGAACTGAGCTGAACTGATTCAAGGAAAATACAAAACAAAAACAGGGGATTAATGAGAAAATGAACTTCTGAAAATGGTAAGTGTCAGTAGCTCTTGGAAGGCAAGTAATGGGTACATGAAAATTCATTACACTATTCACTCTACCTTCATCTGGGTTTGAAATTTTCCATGGCAGAAATACTCACTTAAAACTAACATAAATTATTTTTGCAAATCACAAGCACCTATATTTAATTCTTGCTATTAAAAAACGCTATATATCTTAACTCATTAGCTAAAAATAAATAGAAGCGTGTTGTTTGTGTATTATTTTTCTACATTTTAAAAACATCCCTGTGCTGCAGAATGGAGAGTAAGTGAGAAAAAAGAAGAGAAGAGACAGGAGGCCATTAGCAGGTTGTGCAGGGACCCAGGTAAGAGATGGGGGTGTCCTGTACTGACACAGTAGCAGGGGGAATGAAAGGACGGATTTAAAATGTTCTGGAGGTAAAATGGCCAGGACCCAGTGACTGACTCGACATGAGTGAATCATGCATTCAGTCACTCTCCCCGTAAAGATTTAAGGCCACCCACTCTGCCAGAGACCGTGGGAGGAAGGAAAGGCAGTTAGGACAGGAGGTCAGATATCAGCACAGCTATCTGTGACAGTAATAAGATGAAATAAGCTAAAAGGACTAAAACAGTCTTGAAAAAGTAAAAAGTAAAAGTCATAAGTAATCATTAGCTTAAAACATGCTGGAATGAAATACCAGCAAAATAAAAAAAAATGCTGGAATATAAATGCGGTAAGTTGAAGAGTGCACACTTTAAACATTAGAACAAGAAAAGGTGGCCAAGATAAACAGTAAGAATACATCATAAAAAACAGATAATACAACAGATACTATTTTTTTAAAAGACAAAAGCAGGGACTTTCCTAGTGGTACAGTACCTGGGCTTCTGACACCCTCAATTGTCAGTGCTCAGTTACCCCCTGTCAAAAGTACAGAAATGAAAGGAATGCTCAGTTATCTCTAAGCTCAGATGGACAGGGCTCAGTTACTCAACAAAAATGAATCCTACAATGGAGAGTCTTGGCCCCAAGCAACTTCTTATGGCTTGTCTCTCACTAGAGTTCTCTGGAGCTCTCGTCCTTCACGTGGGCATCATCAACTCTTCCTAAAAGGCACATGAGGTAACAGCAGAGATGTCCCCACACAATGCACAGCAGCAATGCAGGCAAGGAAACAGCAACACTGCTGCACGACCTCAAGGATACATGGCTTCCAGGCTTTACGGAGGAGGGGCGCTTGACCAAAGGCTCAGAAGATGGCTAAGCTGCATGGATGGAGGGAGAATAGAACAGGATCTTTGGAAAGAGATTAGGATATGAGTTAACGTGGTGGTGGTGATTTAGTCACTCAGTCATGTCTGACTCTTTGCGATCTCATGGACTGTAACCCGCCAGGCTCCTCTGTCCATGGGATTCTCCAGGCAAGAATACTGGAGTGGGTTGCCATTTCCTTCTCCAGGGGATCTTCTCAACCCAGGGACTGAATCTGTGTCTTCTGCATTAGCATGCGGATGCTTTCCCACTGAGCCACTAGGGAAACCCATGAGCTAGCATACACAGAGACAATTTCAATCCTCTATCACAATGGCTGTCTTCCCATACCCGCCAAGTCTTCAGCAGGAAGCCAGGCACTGGGTCCTAGAGACAGCATTTTGTCCAGTGTGGAGTAAGTTTCCCAAACTCAACAGTGGGAACTTTGCAGAAAATGCCATAAGGCAGGACCACTGATCTTGTACCCAGATCATATCTTTCTTTAGGATGCAGAGACAAGCTACTAGGCTTTCAGCACATTGTCCAACACTGGGCTATCACCAGCAGCCCTGCATTTGCATTTGGACAGCCCTAACTGTGAGAAGTCAGCATGCTCTGTTCTCTGAAAAACACAGCAATTCCAGTTGCCTCCTCCACAAGGCACTCCTTGTGAAGTTTAAATAGACAGCAACAGTTCACAGAATTAGACTCCTTAGCAAGAATCTACCTAACCTCTTGTACAAGCTGATTTTCAGTTCTCATAGCCATTTGGATTATGTAAATCATTACACATACTAATTTCTACCAGGATGATTGCTGGCTTTTTATTTTTTCAGTTCCAGAGAGATCAGGAAGCTTCTTTGTCCAGACTTTAAGAAGCCTTGGTGGGGAGAGCTTCACCAGCTATACAGCCTTGCATTCTCTGGAAGAAGATGCAAGCCTGAAATTCCATCTATTCCAAGAGAGATGCCAATACCACAGATATCAGACAGCAATGAGAGTGTAGAACAGCCTTGCTCTAGACTGAATGCTTGTGTCCCCTCATATTCATATGTTAAATTCTAACCCACAATGTGATGGTATTAGAAGGTGGGGCCTTTGGGAGGTGATTAGGTCATGAAGGCAGAGACTTCACAAATGGGATTAGTGACCTTATAAAAGAGACCCCAGAGAGTTCTCATCTCCCTTCTGCCATATGAGGACACCAAGAGAGGACAACTGTCTGCAAACCAGAAGGCGGTCTTCACTAGACACCAAATCTGCCAGCACTTTAATCGTGGGACTTCCCAACCATCATGTGAAAGTGAAAAGTGTTAGTTGCTTCAGTCATGTCTTATTCTTTGTAACCCCATGAACTGTAGCCCACCAGACTCCTCTGCCCATGGAATTCTCCAGGCAAGAATACTGAAGTGGGTAGTCATTCTCTTCTCCAGGGGATCTTCCTGATCCAGGGATCAAACTGGGGTCTCTCGCATTACAGGCAGACTCTTCATTGTCTGAGCTACCAGGGAAGCCCTTCACTTTCACACCCATACATCATAAGTGTGGGATATAAATCCGGGCTGTTTACATGCCACCCAATCAATGGCATTCTGTGACAGCAGCGCAGACTAAGACAAGCCTCCGGTGTAGAATTAATAGGAAGTGGTAAGGAACTAGTTTCCTAGCTCCTGAGTCCTTTACCCAGGGGCCTTTATTTGCTTTCAGAAGATAAAATTTAAACAGTGGAGGAAGGGGGAATTTGTGAAATGATTGCTTTGAAGAGAATTATTAAGATGCTGTGAGTCCCTCCCTACACTGCCATGTAAGGAGAAGGATGTGCTTTCTGTCACCTTCAACCTGGGTGGGGGCTGCCACTGGGCCACTGAAAGGGTGTGAGGATGGTCCCCATACTTAGGGGACATTGTGCACTGTAGAGAAATCTGGGCAGCACCCAGCAAAAGAAGAGGGCATACAGCTGGGATGGGCCTACATCTTCCAGGTTTTACAGGAACGAGATGCAGACCATGAGGTAAAGCCAGCCTGGGTCCATTTTAAAACCTGCCAAAAGGTCTTCCCGGGAGGGCGTGAGGCCTCCAACAGTAAGACAGTGTATGAAGAACATCAGAGAACCAGGAGGAGAGCAGCGTGGAGTGGGGGGAATTGCATAGTCTGCATCTAGGGAGCGGCAGGAGGTTCCAAGGCAGAGGCATTCCCAAGCAGCCCACCAGAGCATCAGAGAAAGAGTCAGCTAAAAATATCCGCCAGGCTGGGAGTGTGGAGCAAATGGCAGGTTAAGGAAGCACTCTCCTGTCCTTCTCTCCCCACTACCCACCCTCACTCTTCCAACCAGAGGTCAGGAACAGCAGTTATGGGGATAGAGCAGAGCTATAAATTACAGTGAAGAAAAACAGTTCTGACTAGGTATCAAAAAAAAAAAATCACAAAGATGGTGGAGCTTGAACTGAGGCTTAAAGGATAAAAAAATATTTCAAGAGACAGACGAAGAAGGGAAAAAGATTTTCAAGGTGAAGGAATCATACAAGGCAAGGCACAGAGATGTGAAAGGGTGCACGTGCTTAGCTGACAAGAGCAGAGTCTGATGGAAGATGGTGCAGGGCCAGCTAGGGGAATGATGGAATTGGCAAGCTTAGGAATCCAAACTCTAGCCAGTGGGGAGCTACTGGTAAGACTGATAAGAGGGTAGAAGGATGAGCAAACTTGTAGTTGGGAAAGATAAGACTGGTTGTAGAGGCAGAATTTCAGAAGCAAGACATTTGAGGTGGGAAATGGAAAAACCAGTTATGAAGCTACCATAACCACACAGGCAAGTTATATATGTATTTTTTTCTTTACTTATTCATCTGTCAATACACAAACATATGTGATTTCCATGTCTTGGCTATTGTAAATAATGCAATGAACACGGGAAAGCAGATATCTCTTAAAGATAATCATTTCATTTCCTTTGAATAAATGCTCACAAGTGGGATTGCTATATCATGTAGTAGTTTCAATTTTAATTTTTTGAGGACCCTCCATACTATCTTCCACAGTGACTGTGCCAGTTTATATTCCCACTAACAGCACCCCAGGCTTCCCTTTACTCAGAAACACTTGCCAGGAATTGTTATCTCTTATCTTTTTGATAATAGCCCTTCTAACAGATGTGAGGAGATTTCTCACTGTGGTTTTGATTTGCATATCCCTGATAATTAGTGATGTTGAGTACCTTTTCGTATAGCTGTAAGCCATTTGTATGTCTCCTCTGCAAAAGTTCAGGTGCTTGGCCCACTTTTTACTAGGTTATTTGATTTTTTGCTATTGAGTTGTAAGAGTTTCTATATATTGACTCCTTATAAGACATACATATTCCTCAAGTTAAAGTGGAGTTAATCTTAATAAACTCATCATAAGTTAAAATATCATAAGTCTAAAACACATTTAAAATACCTAACTTGCTATAACTCATTGGAAAAGACCCTGATGCTGGGAAAGACTGATGGCAAGAGGAGAAGGGGGCAACACAGGATGGCATCACCAACTCAGTGGACATGAATTAGAGCAAATTCTGGGAGACAGTGAAGGACAGGGAAGGCTGGCGTGCTGCAGTCCATGGGGTCACAAAGAGTTGGACATGACTTAGCGACTGAACTACAATCAAACATCATAGCTTAGCTTGACCTACATTAAAGACACTCAGAACATTTATATTAACCTACAGTTGGGCAAATCATCTAACACAAAGCCTAATTTATAATGGTGTTGAATATCTTGTATAATTTATTGAATAATGTTTTGAAGGTGTATGGCTACAAAATGGTTGTAAGTATATCAGCTCTTTACCCTTGTCATTACACACCTAAGAGCTGTGGCTTGCTGCCACAGCCCAGTCTCAGGAGAGAGTATAATAGTGCATACTGCTAGTCCAACAGAAGATAAAAATTCAAAGTGTAGTTTCTATTGAATGTGTATCACTTTTGTATCAATGTAAAGAAAAAGAAAAATTCATTAAGTTGAACCATTGTAAGTTGGGGACCATCTGTATATGGTTTGCAAATATTTTCTCCCATTCTATAGGTTGCCTTCTCATTTTATTCATTTCTTTTGCTTTACAGAAGCTTTTTAGTTGGACATATCTCATTACTGGTTTTTGCTTTTGTTGCTGGTGATTTTGGTGTCATATCCAAAATATCATTGCTAAGAACACTGTTAAGGAGCTTTTTCCCTATGTTTTCCTCTAGGAGTTACACAATTTCAAGCCTTACGTTCAAGCCCTTAATCCATTTGGAGTTAATTTTTATGAGTAACAGAAGATAAGGGCCAAATGTCATTCCTTTACACATGAATATTCAGTTTTCCCAACAGTACTGATCGAAGAGAATATCATATTCTCAATGAGTATTTTTGGCTCCCTTGACATAGACTAGTTGACAGTATTTGGGTAGGTTTATTTCTGGGTACGTGATTCTTTTGCTTTGGTCTTTGCATCTGTTTTTGTGCCAGGATCATACCATTTGGTTACTACAGCCATGTTACTTATAGCTTGAAATCAGCAAGTATGATGCCTATAGTTCAGTTCTTAAGACTACCTTTGTAGGAGTCATTTGTGAATCCATAAGAATTTTGGAATTTTTTTCTGTATCTGTGGAAAATGTCACTGAAAATTTGTTAGAGATCACATTGGATGCATAGATAGTGTTGAGTAGCGTGAATATTTTAACATTAACTCTTTTAATCCATAAACATGGGATACCTTTCATTCATATGTTTCTTTTTCAGTGTATTTCACCCATGTCTTACAGTTTTGAGCATATGCATTTTTCACCTCTTTGGTTAATTCATACCTAAGTATTGTATGGTTTTTGATGCTATTCTAAATGGGATTTTTTATTTCTTTTTCAGATGTTTCATTGCTAGCATATAGAAATGCAACTGACTTTTGTCTATTGATTTTGTATGCTAAAACTTTACAGAATTTGTTGACTACTTCAAACAGGTTTTTTTGGTGGAATTTTTAAGATTTTCAATATAGGAGATCATGTCATCAGCAAACAGAGACAGTGTTATTTATTTCTAATTTGGATTTATTTTACTTCTTTTTCTTACCTAATTGTTTTAGCTAGGACTTTTAGTACTCTGTTGAAAAAGAGTGGTGAAAATGGGCACTCTTATCACGTTATTGACCTTAGAGGAATAGCTCACAATGGCACCCCACTCCAGTACTCTTGCCTGGAAAATCCCATGGACAGAAGAGCCTGGTAGGCTGCAGTCCGTAGGGTCACAAAGAGTCGGACACGACTGAGCGACTTCACTTTCACTTTTCCCTTTCATGCATTGGAGAAGGAAGTGGCAACCCACTCCAGTGTTCTTGCCTGGAGAATCCCAGGGACGGCGGAGCCTGGTGGGCTTCCGTTTATGGGGTCGCACAGAGTTGGACACGACTGAAGCGACTTAGCAGCAGCAGCAGCAGCAGCAGCAAGTGTAAAGCTAGCTGTGGTTTTGTTATGACTGGCCTTTACTATGGTGAGGTACATGCCTTCTATATCCAACCTGCTGAGAGATTTTTACCATAAAACTGTCAAATGCTTTTTTCTGTATCTATTAAGACAATCATATAATTTTTATCCTTCATTTTGTTAATGTGGAATATCAGGTCTTTTGATTTGCATATGTTAAACCATCCTGACATCCTAGGAATAAATCCCTTTTGCTCCTGGTGCATGATCATTTTAATGTGCTGTTAAAATTAATTTGCTAGTATTTTGTTGAGGTTTTGATGCCCTTGTCTAACTTTGGCATGAGACTAATGTTGGCCTCATAAGATGAGAATGAAAACTTTCCCTTCTCTTCAATTTTTTATAAGACTTTGAGAAGGATTGGCTTTAATGCTTCTTTAAATGTTTGGTAGAATTCACTGGTGAAATCATCTAGTTCTGAGCTTTTCTTTTTACTCATTATTGGTCTGTTCAAATTTTCTGTTTTTCATGATTCATTCTTGGTAGGTTGTGTATCTCTAGAAATGTAACCATTTCTTCTAGTTTGTCCAATTTATTACAGTAGTCTCTTATAAGCTTTTGTATTTCTGTGGTAATGTTTCATCTTTCATTTACAATTTTGAGTTTTCTTTCATTTTCCTCTTTGGAAGTATGGGTAAAAGTGTGTCAATTTTGTTTATCTTTCAGTTTTATTGATCTTCTTTATTATTTCTCTGTGTCATTTAATTCTGTTCTAATCTTAATTATTGCCATTCTTCTGCTAAATTTGGGCTTAGTTTTTTCATTTTTTCTCCTGGTTTTTTGAGGTGTAAAGTTAGGTTGTTTATTTGAGATCTTTCTTTTTTCTTAAGGCAAGCATTTATCACCATAAACTTCCCTCTCAGCACTCCTTTTCCTGAAGCCCACAAGTTTTAGAATGTTGTATTTCCATTTTCATTTGTTTCAAGATATTTTTTATTCTATTTTTAATTCATATTTGAGCTACTGTTTGCTCAGGAGCATATTTTATCTCCATACATTTGTGAATTTTCCAGGTTTCCTCCTGTTAATGATTTATAATTTCATTAGAAATCATTTGGTCAGAAAGGGCACCTGGTATGGTTTCAACCATTTTTTTTAATTGCTAAAATTTATTTTGTAACCTAACATATAATCTCTCCTAGAGAATGTTACCTGTGTGTTTGAAAAGTATGTGTCCTCTGCTGCTATTGGATAGAATGTATATATTAGGTCCATTTGATCGATAGCGTAGTTCATGTCCAGTGTTTCCTTATTGATTTTCTGTCTGGGTGATCTATCCATTGTTGAAAGTGGGATATTGTATTCCTTTATTATTATTGGATTTCTGTCTTTTACCCACTTCAAATGTACAGTATTTGCTTAACATATTTAGGTGTTCCTATATTGGTGCATAAAGATTTATAAATGTTATATCCTCTTGATGAACTGATCCCTTTATCTTTATATAATTACCTTCTTTTCCTGTTACAGTTATTATCTAAAGCCTATTTTGTCTGATATAAGTATAGCCACTCTTGCTCCTTTTTGGTTTCTATTTGCATGGAATATCTTTCCATCCCTTAACTTTCAGCCTGTGTGTGTCCTTGAAGCTAACGTGAGTGTCTTATAGGCAGCATATAGTTGAAGCTTGATTTTTATCCATTCAGCCACTCCATTCATTTGTATTAGAGAATTTAACCCATTTAGATTTAAGGTAATTATTCATACCCAAGTACTTACTGTTGCCATCGTGTTAATTGTGTTGTGGCTGTTTTGTAGCTCCATTCTTCCTTTCCTGCTGTCTTCCTTTATGAATTGATGGTTATCCATAGTGGTATACTTGGATTCCCTTGTCTTTGTGTGAATCTACTATAGGTTTTTCTTCCGTGGTTACCCTGAGGCTTATTTGAAACATTTTATAGATATTACAGTCTATTTTAAGCTGATAACAACTTCAATTATAATTTTAAAAACCCTACCCTTTTACTGGTCTTCCCTCATAGCTCAGTTGGTAAAGAATCTGCCTGTAATGCAGGAGACCCCGGTTCAATTCCTGGGTAGGGAAGATTCCCTGGAGAAGGGGTGGGATACTCACTCCAGTATTCTTGGCCTTTCCTTATGGCTCAGCTGGTAAAGAATCTGCCTGCAATGCGGGAGACCTGGGTTCAATCCCTGGGTTGGGAAGATCCCTGGGTTTGATCTCTGGGTTGGGAAGATCCCTGAGTTCAATCCCTGGGTTGGGAAGATCCCTGGGTTCAACCCCTGGGTTAAATCCCTGGGTTGGGAAGATGCCCTGGAGAAGGGAAAGACTACCCACTCCAGTATTCTGGCCTGGAGAATTCCATGGACTGTATAGTTCATGGGATCCCAAAGAGTTGGACTGACTGAGTGACTTTCATTTTCACTTCACCCTTTTACTAACCCCAAACACATTTTATGCTTTTGTTGTCATAATTTACATCTTTATGTATTGTATATTGATGAACAATTTCATAGCTATAGCTATTTTGTAACAATTTTGTCCTTTAACCTCATATAAGGGTTAAGTGGTAACACACCACCTTACAGTATTAGAGTATTTTAAATCTGACTATATATCTATCTTCACCAGTATGTTGTATATTTTAGTAAGTATTTATGTTATTAATTAGCATATTTTTGTTTCAGTTTGAAAAACTCTTTTCAGCATTTCTTGTGAGGTAGATCTAATGGTGATATACTCCCTCATTTTTTGTTTTTTTGGAAAAGTCTCTGTCTTGCTTTCATTTCTGAAGAACAACTTTGCTGGATAAAGTATTTCAGTTGGCAGTTTTCTTCTTTCAGTACTATGAAGACATCATCCCCCTCTCTCCCAGCCTGCAAGGTTTCTGCTAAGAAATTCACTGATGTCTTTATGGTGTTTCCTTTTTATGAGAAAAAAGTTTTTCCCTTGCTGATTTTAAAATTCCTTCTTTGTCTTTGATTTTAGACAGTTTTATTATAATGTGTCTTCAAGAAAATCATTTTGGATTGAAATTCTGGGGTAATCCATTAGCTTTATGAACTTGCATGTCCATATCTCTTCCCAAGTTTGCTATGTTCTCAGTCATTATTTCTTTAAGCAAGATTTTTTGCCCCTTTATCACTCTCTTCTTTAGGACTCCAATTATGCTTAGATTGTTTTTCTTAATGGCATCTCATAAATTCTGTAGGCTTCTTTTTTTTCACTCTTTTTTTTCTTTTAGCTCCTCTGACTGGATAATCTCAACTGCTCTGTCTTCAAGTTTCCTCTGCTTGGTTGAATCTTCTGTTAAAATTTCTACTGAATTTTTCAATAGATAGTTCAATTCTATTAAACCATCAACGTATTTTTCAGTTCCGAGTTTGTTTGGTTCTTTTTTGGTCTGCCCTTTGTTCAACTTCTCATTTTGTCCTTGCATTGTTTTCCTGATTTCATTAAATTGTTTACCTGTATTCTCAGACAGCATCTGTGGAACAATTATTTTGATAACTTCTTTGGCCAAATCCTGGATCTCCATTCTTTGAGTTCAGTCACTAGAGGTTTATTATATTCCTTTGGCGGAGATGTGTTTGCTGATTCTTCATAGCCTTGTGTAAGTGTCTGCACATCTGAAATAGTCCCAAAATTCAAGCCTTTATGGACTGACTTCAGTAAGGAAAGCACTTCATCTGAAGATGGGGACACACTGGAGTATGCTGTGATCCTAGGTCAAGTGGTGCAGGGCGTCAAGGCATAGGGAATGTAGCATCTCTAGATACAGAAGGGCATGATGTCTCATTGGTTCAGCCACTGGGGTCCACAACATTCACAACTGTGTGGTGTCTGGTGAGTTCTGTGGGCATCCACAGCATCTGCAAGGGCTGTTGAGGGTCCTTGGCAGTACCTCCAGGTCCAGTAGCTAGGGACCAGGGTAGCAGCAGTAGTGGCCAGAGAGGGTGGTAGGTACACACTCAGCAGCAGGACCCAGCTGCAGGCTCCAGTGTAATGACAGGAGCTGATGTACACACACACATACACAGCAGCAAAGGCCTCAACCAGCAAGGGTCAGGGCCAACTTTGGGTTAGCACTGGCTGCTGTAGGGGCCCTGATTGTGTGTGTGCTCCTGTGGGTTCAAGGTCTCACCACATTTGCACACATAGCAGTGGAGGCCAGTGACAGGAGTCAGGCCAGAGGTTTGCAAGTGCACATCTGCAGAAGCTAGCACTGAGCAGGCACACAGCAGTGAAGGCAGCCATGGGAATCTAGCCTGCTGTCTTACACTTGTACAACACAGAGGCTGGGGCTGTTGCCAGTGCAGGTTCCAGGAACCAAACTCAGGCTAGTGAATGCCACACCCATAGAGTAAAAACCAGTGACATCTCCAGGGGGCCTGTTGGCTTCTTCCGTGGCAAAAGCCATCGGTGTCCTCTGCAGAGTCGGTCACTGGGAACCCCAGTCACTCCTGTTCTGTGGCTAATATTGGCCACCTCTGCTCTTCTTCCTTGCCCCCAGCCATCTGTACACATCTTGGCTTTGCCAGTTTCTGAGTGCAGTGAAATCAAAGTGGGTTCTTTGTGTAGTGTTCTGCAATCTGGCCGCTAGCCCCACTCTCCCTCTCCCCGCATGGGGAACTCTTTCTCGATGGGGAGCAGGGTCGGCCTGTGGAATGGGATGATGCAGCAAAACGAAGCTATTGTTCTTCACTTTTGTGTAGTTATTCTGTTGTGTTTTATTTGGGCGGGGGGGGGGGGGCTTGTTTTGTTCACTGCTCTACTGCATTGCTGAAGCTTCTGAAGCACACCGCAGAGCTCTCCCAAGCTGTTTTTGTTCCTGTATTGCTAACTATTGATCTTTTGGGAGGGATGTTGGCTGGAGTCTTCCACTCTGCCATCTTGGTGACTCATCTCCCCAACACAGGCTTTTTGAAGGAACGGATTATATATTATCCCAGGCCCCGTTACCCAGTGGGTATTCAGTAAATTAACAAATACAGAAACAAGGGAATCAATCAATAGACATAGAAGTTTCTACCAAGACTTCTTTCAAGGCAATAAGACTGAAGAGCAAAGAAATCACAAAGAAAATCTTCTCTCCCTAATAAGGCCTCCAGTCAGGCCAACTGTTTACCCTGCTTATTTAAATCCTTTCTCCTTCAACTGGCTGCTCTGGCAAAAAACTGACACAGACTTTGCACCCTTCTTATTGCTTCACCAACTCCCCCTGGGACCTGGTGGCCTGCAGAGCTCTTATCTAATAAATTACTCCAAGAGTACCCATGAGAGAAGGCCCCGTTGTCAGACCAGCAGATGGATGGGTTTCTGATTTGATAGATGGACCCAGCCCACATGCCACTGCTCAAGACAGGCTTCTGTTGCCTCAAAGCCCCTGGAGGACCCTAAGCCCTCCTGTGTGCTTGACCAACTATCTCAGCACCTTTATCTTATTTCAAAAGCCAAGCTGAACCTTCCAAAGCAAAGCAAAGCATTCCAGATAGGGTGGATTTATGCTTGTCAGCAGGAGGAGATCCAGGAGCTCATTATGACATAGAAGGTGGTGTGTTCAGTAAAACCACAGAAGCATAAATGAAAAGAGAAACCAATGAGCCACACGCCAACAAAGTATATAAAACAGCAGGAACCACACACACTCCAGTCCCATTAGGAAACTAGGAGGAGGTTAAAGGGAGAAAACAAACAGTTTTAATGTTTTCATGTGGAATGGCTACGGCTTTTCCCCAAGTCGTCGTTTATGAAAATAAATTTACTTATTTCCAACAAGTATGCTAAATACATGTGTGGGGGTGGGGTGGGGGTGTTGGGCCTCTTTCCCAGTTGTTTAGACTACTGTATTAATGAAGTTAAGAGCAGTGGTTTAACCCTCAGGGGGCCTGCTTAGTTTCACTGAGGATGACTCCATGCACCACCTCGGATCTCTCTGCTGCCTCAGGTCAGCCTTCCCTCCAAGCCAGCAACGACCACAGGCATTATGGGTAGACAAGCAACCCTTCTTCAATTTGGAAAAGTATCAAAACCTTTATGCTTTAAACTGGTGGGTCACAATGTATCAACATCACTTTTTTATTTCTGCCATACTATGGGCTGAAGTGTGTCCTTCCTAGAATCCACATGTTGAAGCCCTAACATTCGGTACCTCAGAATGTGACTGTATTTAGAGACAGAGTCTTTTGGGGTGGAGGTCATGCCAAGTGGCTTTTGACATCTTACTTCCCCAACCAGTGAACCTGGGCCCCTTGCAGTGGAAGCACAGTGCCCTAACCATTGATAGGGTCTTTACAGAGCTAATTAAAAGTCAGGTAGGCCCTAATCCAGGCTTCCCTGGTAGCTCAGTGGTAAAGAATCTGCCTGCCAGTACAGGAGACCCAAGTTCAATCCCTGGGTTGGGAAGAACCCCTGGAAAAGGAAACGGCAACCCACTCCAGTATTTTTGCCTAGAAAATGCCATGGACAGTGGAACCTGGCGGGCTACAGTCCATGGGGTTACAAAGAGTCAGACATGATTAAGCTACTAACCAACAACAGCAAGGTCCTAATCCAACACAATTAGTTTCCTTCTAAGAAGAGGAAATCTGGGTATAGACACAGAGGAAAGATAACGTGAAGGCACAGAGAGAAGATGGTCATTGGCAAGCCAAAGAGAGAAGCCATGGAAGGAACCAAACATGCTAGCAATCTCAGACTTCCAGCCTCCAGGACTTGGAGACAATAAGTTTCTATTTTTTAAGCCACCCAGTATGCGATACTTTCTTTCTGTAGCCCTAGAAAACAAGTACCTGTCACATTTCCTCTAATTAACTTTGTGACACCAATAGAATGCAAGTTCCAAGAAGGCAGAAATTTTTCAAAGTCTAGATCACTGCATCTAGATTCCCAGCATCTAAAATGATGCCTGGTACAGAGATGGCACTCAACAAATAATTGTTTGGGGAAAAAAATAATGAAGACATATATAACATAAGTCTAAAATACCATTTCTGGACTATTTTCCCTCCCTCTTACTCTAGTTAAATTCTGGTTATATTGTTTTAAAATGATTCAGAGAATTCAAACCACTAACAACTGTAACACAACATATTCAATTTTGCACAGCAGATATACAGTCTAATGAGATGTGCATGTGTTTTATGAACCTGCTTTCTCTCAGATCCACACTGCTGGTGATGGATTCTGTGCTATCAGACTCAGCAGAAGCCATCCTCTTTGTTCAGTTTTGCCATTGCAAATCCATTGAATGAAGAGTCACCTCAAACACTGTTAGTGACTGCATGGGACCCAGGGAGATCTGCCTCAAACTCCCCCGAAATGCCAGCCTGTCCATCAGTCATAGGAGCTTTTATCAATGGCCACCTCCATTACCACCTCAAACCTAGAGCATCTTCCCCCTTCAATTTAACAAATGTTCACTGAGCACCTGCTCAGTGTTTAGCAATATAGATAGCAAAAGGAAGTGGAAGAAATGGATATAGAAGGCCATGAGCCCAGTTTTCAGGTCTAATGATATAGCAGGAACCCAACGCTGAGAAGCAAGAAGGAATCAAGGAAGCATATGGCCTAAAGTCAGCAGGGAACCTGTGTTAGATTTAGGAAATGCGCTGCCCATGGCCAAGTCCTCTCCCCTCTGCAGCTTCAGCTCTTCCATCTGCAAAACTGGGAGGGCAAGCAAGGCTTTCTGGAAAGTCTCTTCCAGTCTATGGGGCTGTGGATATGTGACCATTCAGACAGGTTGCCTTGACTGGTTGCAAAGACGAGCAAGTTACCTCCAGGAAGTGTGCAGATGAAGAAAGTTACTGTCAGGTACACAGGGTCTGGACATGAATGGAAACCCCAGGAACAAGCAGCATTGGGGCTGGTCTCTTGATCTCTGCCTCCTTCCCTCCCTCCATGGCTCTCTGCTTCTGCAAACACAGTTCTCTTCTCTCTGTCAACATATTATATATTTTCTGCTCCCTCATAATCTCATTTTACATGTGGCTTTGGCCATGACTGTCCTGACTTCTACCTCAGGAGGTCACTGGTAAATCTTCCCCGTATTTAGTCGTTGCTGAGAAAGAACATCTGATGTGCTCGATAATCTTTTTACACCAGATTGTCACCATAATCCACCCCTGGGCCACCGATAATTTGGGTTGCTGGACCCAAACCTCCAGCAACGGTCATCTGACTGTTCTGATAACAAACACACACACTTTCATCACTGAATTAGAAATCTGAGTCCCCACCATGTGCCAGACTCTGGGCTAAATAGAATATTATTGTGACAAAGACAAGCCCAGTGATCCAGCACCTAACACGGTGCCTGGACAGATAGGAACTCCTGATCAACAGTCCCTGAATGACTATATGAGCACCTCTGCCTCTATGGCTGTTCTCTTGCCCACAGAGGTGTGTAGGGCTGTCCCTGAAGAGACTGAGAACCCAGAGTCACACTGAGGAAAGGGATGAGTAACCAGGTGGGGTGAGTAACCAGGGCTGAGGCCCAGGGCACCCTGGCACTAAGCCTGGCAGCTGAGGCAGCAGAGATGTGATGGTTGGGCAGCTTCCCTTGGAAGGGGGAATGGGTGGGTAAGGATGTGGAGGCCAAAGGTCATAATATAGGTAGAGTCCACAAATGCTTAACACAGTCCATTATCTGGAATGCAGGCTGGGTTGCCCCATAAATGATGGCACTTTATCTTCTATACCCTCCTTCTCTGCATCCATAATTAGACTTATTGGGAGCTGTGTGGGTCCTTACCCTCTGAATCAAACCTTCTGGAGATGGAGAAAGAAATACCAGTCAGTCTCCCAACCATAAGTAATCCTAAGGCCATCCCTGGGTGAGCCAGGCCTCTATACACACTGAGGACTAGGATCAGACATTAAGACCCCTTGATGAGAAATGAGACTCCTGAGCCACTTGTGTGACCTTAAAAAAATCACTTAACCTTCTGGACTTTGATTTCTCACTGGTAATATGAGAATAAGATCTTTCTTACATACTTTTTTGAATTCTAATGAACAACAGAGAAGAAAACAGATTTTTAAATGACTTGTGAA
This sequence comes from Okapia johnstoni, assembly GCA_024291935.2. Taxonomy (NCBI): domain Eukaryota; kingdom Metazoa; phylum Chordata; class Mammalia; order Artiodactyla; family Giraffidae; genus Okapia; species Okapia johnstoni. The sequence goes on from CM044319.1 coordinate 36,404,801, forward strand.
AGCACAAAGTCCTAAGCATGTTTAAATTTAACAAAATTAACAATTTTAATTATGATGAATCAGGAAACAGTCTGTATTTAGGTATAGGGGGGAAATAAGAAGGAAATACACCAAAATGACCAGTTATCGCTGCTAGATAATGGCAGTTATTTCCAGACGGCAAGATATGGGTGATTTTCATTTCTTCATACTTTTATCCTATATTTTTCAAATTGTCTAAAATAAAAGTATGATAAGCAGAAAAATCTTTTAAAAATGTGCAGGTCAGTGAGATTCCACTTTCTTCCTTGGCTATGCTAGTTGCCTTCTGAACATTTTATTGTTCTGTTCCTAAGTGTTTCACTTAGAGGCTGGGCAAAGAAAATAAAAGACGGTCAGCTTCAAACCAGTCAATTTCTGCGGCATGTTCTCGCCCCTTTGAAAGGATTCACAGGAAAGAGAAGGCTGAAACCTCGCACCCGAAATGAGGCTTAGACGGCAGGCTTGCATTTCAACTACTCAGGCTGTCCTCGCATCCTGCTACTGAGATTTCACTCTGCCATGCTGTTTCATCTCATCTGGGGAATCCATATGATGTTCTCACGAAAATTGCTTAAAAGAAAATAATGTTCTCAGATCCTCAAGTAAAGGGGGATGATGTGCAAAGTTCAAGCTTCTGAGATTTATAAAGGGATACTACATAGCTGGACCCAACCCACCAGCAATGATCATCTGACTGTTCTGGTAACAAACACACACGCTTTCATCACTGAACTAGAAATCTGAGTCCCCATCATGTGCCAGACTCTGTGCTAAAACCATTACAATACTGTAAAGTAATTAGCTTCCAATTAAAATAAATTAATTAATTAAAAAAAAAAGAAATGTCTCAAAAGCTAAATTTGAGCATCAAAGACAGACAGGATAGTAGATGTTATTAAGAAACTATGTTTATATTTTGTTTTCAAACTATCAATGTGTTCTGAGGCATTTAAGGATTAAATAAGTCTGGTGTTTGCTTTCAAGTAATCTGGGGGCAATGAAAAATTGGGGGTGATCTACGGCACAAGAGCTACAAGATCAGCGAGACTGGCCATTTACTGAAAATTGTAGAAGCTGGGTGATGGGGACACCAGTGGGTCCCACACTTGTCTGTAGCAGCCACGGAGCTTCAAAAATACTGATGGCTATTTTTAACTCCCAGAGATTGTGAGTTAAATGGCCTGGGAGGATCCCTCGGCATTGGAATTTTTAAAAGATCCCTAAGTGATTCTCATATGCAGGAACCATTGGGTTTACTATTCTCTGTATTTCTGAGTATATCTGATTATTTGCAGAGCAAAAGTGGTTGTTTGTTTTTTGTAATGCAATGGAAATGAAAGATAGTTAAGCATATGAGTGGAGGGAGGGGCCCTGCCCCTCCTTGTCTGAGGACTGAGGACTCCCTGGTGCAGCTGAGTCTTTAATCCCAGCCCCCCTCCACCTGCAGCCGGCTCCCCACCTCTTTATTCCCAAAGCTGGGAGGGAACATGAGGAACATGTGCAACCACAGCAACCCACGAGCTCCACCCTCAAGCCCCGAAAAGGAAGAAAGCTGAGTGTGGGAGTCTGGACCTCTCAAGGCAGCCTCCTCTTTACTCCTCCCTCCCACTTACCACCCCCACACCGTTCTCCCTGGGCTCATTCTTTTGTGACAGTGAATTATCCACTTTTATCTCCTGCCAGGAAGGGAAGGCCAGGGCTTCCTAACAGCCCCATGATTGAGCTTAATCATCCCTGGATGGATGGATGCTTTTTACCCACTTATTTCCAGCAGGACCTGCAAAGCCCTCTCCCCTGGCTTCCCAAAGACCCCCATGGACAGGCCCATCTGATGGGATAATGCTTTCTTTTAACCAGAAGATCTCAATAGTAGGTTTCATGTTCTCAGCTGTGCTCACGGTGGGGATGTGCTTTTCTTTCATGAAAATGCTATTATTATAGAACGCCAGGCTCACCAACCTCCCTATAATAGTTCTCTATTATTTGTGAGGAAATGGTACTTTGGAGAAGGATTTGCATGTGGTTCTCTAAAACAAGCCAAGCATGGCTGACAGTCAAAGGCCTCCATACAACTTTAACTCCAGCCAGCTTCCCGTCACACTGAGGAAAGGGACGAGTAACCAGTCTAGGTGTGTCAACTGTATGTCCCTTTTACCAACTCTATTACCCCCAAATGGAGGGAAGGGATATTATTAACCTAATGCCTAGCTATGGCCAGAATGTGAGGAAACCCCCAAAATGAAACCGAAAGCCAGCACATTGAATCCTGACTTTATACCTGTGGCTCCAAGAGTGTTCTCCTTCCTTCATTCTTCTTTAGTTAAGCCCTTCATAGATGTTGGTCATTGTTAGAGAAGCAGAGTGAGGCCATCTGAGCCTCAAAAAGGCAAAGAAAATGGAAGGTATGAAGAACCCAGTATGTGCCGCTGTTCTAGACACTTTATAGTAGAGGTTGCACTACCAACATCCATAGGGTCAGGATGGGAAAAGAACAAGGGAAGCAAGTTGAGCTGGGCATGGTGGGGACTACACTGCCTCCAGAAGGCAGCCATGACTTAAGTGTTAGACCATACTTGCCTGCAGAAATGTTGGCTTCATGTAGCCAAATCTATTTTTTTTCACAGAAGCTGGAAACCTAGAATCCCAAGCAAAATCTCTCCATTTTTAAATGGTGGTAAAGAATTTCATTTTCAGGAAAAAAAAAATGTGGTGGCAAACACTACATGTTAAAATACAGGTGTGTTTGTACCGGACACCCCTGGATTGAAATCTGCTGTCTTGCTTGTATATCAATCTCTCTCCACTCCTTCCCCCAAATATCCTTTAACCAGCCTCCTGGCTCCCAGAGCACCCCACACAAACTTCTGGTGGCAATGCATCTTCTACTGCACTGAAAGCTTTCATGGACATATCAGCATCCATACCTGCCAGGAAGGGACCACTCATTGCCTGGCCACCCTCAGCACCCAGCTTGTGACTGGCATACAGGTCTTGAATGTATGAATGTTTGTTGCATGACTGAATGAATGAATCCACCTTTCATTTACTCCTCACCACCAACCCACCATGCTGGTGTTCTTATTCCCAACACACAGATGCGGAAACTGAGCCTTAGACCGGACAAAGGACTTGTCCCAAACTCCCAATTCCCACCACAACTCCCAAATACAAGCCTGTGCCCTTTGGGTGGCACCACTGCCTCCTCCAGGGCATATTTCTCCTCACCTGCCAACATGCTGCATTTACTGAAAGCCATAGGCTTGACTTAAGAGACAAAATCATGTCAAAAGTCCTCCACTTTTCAGCTCAATGTGTCACCAAAGTACTCACCAGTTATTTACTGTTGTGGCCTGTGACCCCTTGCTGGGTCAAGGTCTGAAGTGGGTCGGCAAATCAGTATTTTTAAGATACCTATTAAATACCCAACAGCTGGTGTGTATTAACTGGCCTGATCCTTCCCCATCAGGCAGGAGTTTTTGAACAACACAGAGCATCTATTCTGCCTCTTGCCTTTTAACTATTTAAAAGAAAATATAACCAAAACAAACATGCTGCTCTCCGTCCAAAGAAACAGAGCGGCGTGTGAACATAATTCCTCCGCAGTGGCACACTTTCAAACACGGGACTGCCTGGGAGAGAGGCTCTGACCCCGCACGGACCGTGGCCACACCACTCACTGGGGGGAGGGGCAGCGGGCATTCTCCCCTTCCCTTAATAACAAATGCACGCCTGTTCCTGAGAAACTGACCTGCTGGCTTCAGTTCTAGCCTAGGCATCAACGAGAATCCCACAACCTCCTCCAGGCACCCCCAAACCATGCAAAGGCACAGGGTCCCTGATAACCTTCAAGGAACTGTTGGGCATTCAGAGCTGCGAGTACCTTGGCGGCCGAAATCCAAGTGCCTGGCCTGCCACCTTATGGACACTTGAAGGAAAACACAACAGTGGGCCAGATCCCAGTGCCCTCTGCCTGCAAATGATCACTCTCCAACGGGAGAGAGCAGGCAGAGATGGAAATTCAGATGAGCCGCAGATTAATGCGGCAAAATTAAAGAGAACCCATGAGGAGGATTCGGGGATCATTTTTCCTCCATTTAATTAACGCTTTATATTAGGAATTGTGCGAGGTTTAAATGCTCTAAATCCAAACCACAGGTGCATCTCTCAAATATGATCTAGTGGTTCTTAAAGTCTGGTGGGTGACAGAATCTCCCAGAGAGAGTTTCAAACTGTAAATGCCCTCCCCACTCCAATCTATTTACTCAGAATCTAGGTGCAGTAATGGTTGATTTGTTTATTTACATTGTGAAGGTCTTCCCTGGTGGTTCAGGGGTAAAGAATCTGCCTGCAATGCAGGAGATGCAGGTTCAATCCCTGGGTTGGGAAGATCCCCTGGAGGAAGGAATGGCAACTCACTCCAGCATTCTTGCCAGGAAAATCCCATGGACAGAGGAACCTGGAGAGCTACAGTTTATGGGGTTGCAAAGAGTGGAACACAACTGAAGTGACTTAATACATTGTGGTAAAACAATGTAACATAAAATTTCCACCTTAACCCTTTTTAAGTATACAGTTCTGTAGTCTTAAATATGTTCACACTGTTATGAAACAGATCCCCAGAACCTTTTATCCTGTAAAACTAAAACTGTCCTCTAAACAATTCCCCATTCTCCCCAACCCCCAGCCCCTCGTAATCACTATTCCATCTTCTGTTTCTGTGAAATAACCTTTAGCTACTGCACAAAAGTGGAATCATGCAGTACTTTTCCCATCATGATCAGCTTATTTCACCTAGCATCCTGTCCTCAAGGTTCATCCACACAGGAGCATGTGACAGGATTTCCTTCCCTTTTGAGACTGACTTGCATTCTAGTGTATGGAAAGACTACATTTTGTTTATCCATTCATCTATCAGTGGACATTTAGGTTGCTTCTGCCTTTTGGCTATGGCGAACAATGCTGCTGTTGACATGAATTTGCAAATATCTTTTCAAGACCTTGCTTTCAATTCTTTTCACTATTAAACCAGAAGTGAGATTTGGGATCATAAGGGATTTCTATGGGGCACCTCTAGTTTTCACAGGTTCCCTGGGTGGTCTGGATACACAGCAGAATCACAAATGTGGTCCCACCCCTTCACCATACAGTATAGGGAACCAGGGATCTGGGGGTAGGGATGGGACACTTGAGGATGCCAGTGAGGAGGTTTTGCCCCACCCTCTCCTATCTAAGGAATCAACTTTGAGTTCTGTGTAGTTCTAATTACTCAACCTGCATACAGCCTGGAAGACAGAGTAAATAAGCAAATAAAGTAACTTCAAACAGTGATTATTGCTATAAAGCAAACAAACCAGGGTTAGTGACAGAGTGATTTGGAGTAGGGACTCCTATTGCTTATGCAGCAGACTGCAATCAGGCACTGTCCTAAAGGCTTCATTTACACTATAAACTTCACAAAAAAAATCTTATGATCTAAGGATATCATAATCCTTACTCACAGCTGAGCAAAATGATGCACAGAGAAGTTAACTATCGAATATTACAAACCAGCACATGATAGAGCCAAGAATGGAAGCCAGGCAGTTGGGCTCTAGAATCCCTGTGAAGGGCCAGAAACGTGTGACATGAGACCAGAGGAGAAGTCAGCCAAGCATAGTTCTGGGATGAGCATTCCCAGACAGCAAATACAAAGAGGCAGGAACCAGCTCCCAGACAATGAAAGAAAACTAAAGTGGCCAAAGCAGTAGGTGGAGTCAGAGGAAAAGAGGGGAGCACACAGGAAGGCAAGATCAGATCATAAAAGGGTCTCACTGGCTGGAATGAGGAGGCTGAATTTTACTCTACTGACTCTGGGAAGTCACTAAAGAACTATGAGCAAGGGACAGATATCAGCTTTGCTTTCCCGTTGATAGGCTTCCTTGATGATGTATATTAAATACAGTTTCAGCAAGAAACCAAAGTCTGGTGGGGACCCCGAAGGTCCAAGTCTCAGAGCTTCTGTATCCTCAGCCATGTTTCATTAATATTCTGTGCACACTCAGAATGTCTGAGGCTAGAGCATCCCATCCATTTCTCATGAGCATCTTCACACTGAGGCCAGATCTCCCTGTTAGATATTACTTAACTGATGACCTATGTCCACTTCAACTGCAGACTCCATAGTTTGTTTTCACCCCTTATGCTACTGTCATACCTCATAGCTCTGCAAACAGTACTTGATCTTTTGGAGTTGTGATATTTCACTACAGAAGGACAAGATGACTTGCCCCCACTTGGGACATCCATGAAGACCCACAACTGCAGCAGGAGGTAAACGAGTGTGAATTAGAAACTATAGTCCACCAAGAGAAGAAGAGTCAACCAAAGAAAGATAAGTGTTAGTATTTTTACTATGAATTACCATGAGATATCTCTCCATCTACATAAACCCCAGAAGATCAAAAGAGCTCTTTAACATACCATTTTTGTAAACCTTTGTTCCAGGGTGGAACAAAGAATTGTTAGGAACAGCTTGTCCCTGAAGCCTTTGTGTCCTAACAATCTCTGCCTTTTATAATGACCAGTTCACTTCAATGCCAAAAGGTCTAAATCCTCTGCTATACTGAATTGCTTTGTTTTGTCTCATTTTTATTGACTAGGACACTTAGTACAGTGTCCCTTCCCCACAGTACTCTGATTTCCTTGTGGGGACTTGCTCCTGTGCCCCACGGGATGCTGTCCTTATTGGACAATAAATCCAGGTGCCTGCCCTGCCGTAGTGGGAGCTGGAGTATTCCCAGGAGGCTCCTTCTGCTTTGTCCTTCTTTCCACCAAGTTGGTACAGGATAGCCATGTTACTTTAGCTCAAATCAGTTATGTGACCTTGACTCCGCCAATCAAATACTTGCTTCCCTGAGATGTTGAATCATGACAGAAAGATACAAGGGAACTGGCAAGAAATTCGGGTTTGCTGATGAGATCAATGAGCAGAGCCTGCTACTAGGACTTTCTAGCACAACCTGGTACCCACCTGCTCCAGGTCTAGGACTTCAGCCCTTACTTCCATGTTAGGAGCAACCCCATAAACTTCTCAGAGGATAATTAGTCCATTAATGCTAAAATTAGCTAATGTTTCTGTTGCTTGCAATTAAAAAAAAAGAAAAACCCAACCAGTGGGTTCAACAATGAACAGTCAAGGATTACAGCTAGGTATCAATAAGCACCCAAAATCATAAGGAGTTACATACATGCCTCTGCTCTCTAGAAATAAAATGACAAGAAAAGGTGGGGGAATTCTTTTTCTTTCATGCTGCAGAGGTGTAAAGGTAGGTACTCCAGGACTGGTATGGTGGTTCCATGATGTTCATACTGGTTTGGGCATCTCCTGTGTTTCTATTCCACCGTCATTAACACATGCATCCATCTACAAAATTTTCTTACTAGATGATCACTGTGGCTTTAGTCATCCTAGCCATGTTCCAGGCAGGAAGGGGATACAGGGAAAAGGTCAGAGTCTCCTGCCAGCTGAGTGAATTCCCTTGAAAGAACTCTGCTGGAAGTAACTTCTACCCAAACTTCATTGACTACCCAACCTCAAGGAAAAGCTAGCAAATGAAGTATTTTTTTTTTAACTGGGCGAGTTGCCACATTCAAACATATAGAACTCTGTCCTTCAAAGGGGGAAGATGGATAGCGAGTAGTCAGCTAGCAATCTCTTTCCCAGGTGGCTCAGGGGCAAAGAATCTGCCTGCCAATGCAAGAGATGCAAGAGATGCAGTTTCACTCCCTGGGTCAGGAAGATGCCCTGGAAGAGGAAATGGCGACCCACTCCAGTATTCTTGCCTGGAAAATTCCATGGATGGAGGAGCCTGACAGGCTACAGTCCATGTGATCACAAAGAGTCAGACACGACTGAGTGAGAACACTCACAGGAACCACATCCAATCTCTTTCATGCCGTGTTTTTTTTATTTTCAATTTAAATTTTTTTTTTAATTTTTTAGTTGGGGGGGCGCATACCACATGGCATATGGGATCTTAGTTCCTCAACCACTGATTGAACCCATTCTCCCTGCAGTGGAAGCACAGAGTCTTAACCACTGGACCAGCAGAGAAGTCCTGCCCTGCTTTCTTGAGAATTGCTGAAGTTGCTGAGTACTCCCATCCACCTTTCCTCAACCTTCCTTAGTCAAGCCTGCCTGAAAAGATTCCCTAGTTTAAACTCTAGTTATGAGAAAAACTACCGGAAACTGTCCATATCCATAAGCCTGACTTGGAATTCTGGTTCTACCACATCTTTAGTGAATGACTTTGAACAAGATAATTGACTCTTGAGGAGCTTAGTTGCCTCAAATGTAAAACTTGCTTCAATTAAGGAAGACTGGCCTAGATAATGGGGGCTGCCAAGGTGACACTAATGGTAAAGAACCCACCTGACAATACAGGAGACATAAGAGATATGGGTTCTACCCCTGGGTCAGGAAGATCCCCTGCAGGAGGGTATGGCAACCCACTCCAGTAGTCTTGCCTGGAGAATCCCATGGACCGAGGAGCCTGGTGGGCTACAGTCCATGGGGTCACACAAAGTCAGACACAACTGAAGTGACTTGGCACACAAGCACGGCCTAGATAACAATCTACAGTCCCATTTAGTTCAAAGATAATGTGAAATTAACTTTTCCAGTAGTTGGAGTGTGCAACAGCCCTGCCAAGGGCACCAAGGTAAAAGAGAGACGCTGGTCATAAAGTGAGTAAGACTTCTAAAATTCTTCTCAGCCTTTACCTGCAGGGATAGGCTTGAATTGTGCCTTAAGCTCAGGCAGAAATCTGTCTGCCTGAATTTCCACAGAAATTAAAGAGAGAAAGCTACTAGGATGCAAAGCCAGGAGTGAACTTACCTGAGGGAGCTAGGGAGGAAGGAGGGGAAATTGAAACTTTAGGGCAAAAACATATCTTTGAAAGACAATTCTCCATGCATCTCTACTCATACTACAAGCACAGACACTGACTGCTTTTGGTCCAGACTATCTGCCCCAGCATGTCTGTATAAAGAATAGTCTTGGAAGATAGAGATGGTATCTCTCTCCAGAGCAAAGGGCAAGTTTGCTAACTGTCCATAAAATAGAGATGTCTTCCTCTGGAGCTAAGGGCAGGCATGCTTACTGCCCATTATAAAAGATTTTGGTTCCCTAAGCTCAGGATGCCCCTCTTGTAACTCAGTCCACTACATGTCTGTATCACTTGGCTTGCTTCATATCATCCGGAGAGAAAGGGGACAGGGCACTGTCACAAATGCTGATACTCTGGCTGCTACTGTAGGAAGTAATGAGGTTCTTTGTCTCTGAAACAGGAGTCCAGTAGCATCCATGAAATTGTTGTGGACAAACTGATTGGGCTTGCAAGTTGCAAGTAGAGTAAAATCCCAGACCTTTCATAGTTTTAGCATCCCTTTCCTCTTTATCACCTCCCCAGCCAGCTTCCCTGACCTACCTCCCAAATGTAAACCAAGGGCCCTTAGCTTCCAATCATCCCCCAGAAAATATAAATATTTTAACACTCCACTAAATTATAGAAATCTCAGAATACTTCTCTGTGTATTTTTAAGAACTTTCTGGTTGCAGAAATAATCCCTCCAGCACTTAGCTCCATGCTGTGGTTAAACCCTCAGCATAAAATATTAAAAGAATATTTAACAATAGTGTTGGACATTTCCTGTATGGGTCAACCACATGAGTCACAAGAAAGGGGCTGTGTATCAAACCCAAAGTTCAAGGAATGTGCATTTATCTCCAGCTTTTATCCTCTAACATTATCAGGCTGAGTTGCTGACAGCTGATTTTTCCTTCTTTTTATGAACTGGAAAGTTAAGGGAATGAGGCTGCAAGTAACAGGCTAAGCTGATGGTGGGTGAAACTGTCCACACTGTTTGACTTCCCAATATTAAAACCCTTGGTCACCAGAGATACACACAAAGAATGATCAGATAGGAAATAATCTACTCTCGGTCATGCCCCACAGTCTGTTGTCATCTGCCAGAGCTACAGCAGAAGTCAAACACTGAACAGTAATAAAAAAGATAGTGATCAACTCTGCCACTGCCATTCATTTCCAATCCATCTGCACTCCCTGTACATCAGAAATTCATCCCTCAGAGAGCAAAAACGTGCAAGTTTCAGTCATCAAACCCAAGCATGACTCTTCTCTTCCCTATGAGAAAAGTCTATAGTGAAAGCCACCTTTCTAAATTTCATTCTCTTCAGAAAATCAATAGAAGACCATCTATTTTCATAAGCACATCCCACTGACAAACAGCCTCCTGTTTTTCCTAAGGGAATGGCTTTGCAGTAAAATCATCAAATGTTAGAGCTAACTGGGACTTTGGAAGTCTCCCAACCCAAACCTACTTTTTCACATGATGCTCAGGAGCATCACTCTAGTGATCACCTAGAGTGCACAGCAGTGTCCATGTTTCCGTGGCTCTTTCTACAACATCCCTCTGCCTCAGGGCTCTTGCATTTGTTGTTTCCTCTGTCTGGAATGTTCTTCCCAAGTCATGGTTGCATGGCACATTCCTTCACCTCCTTCAAAATTTAAATGTCTTAATGAGCCCTTCCCTGCCCATCCTGTTTTATAATTGCATCTATCCACACTCGCTATCCACTTATCTGTTATATTTTCTTCATACAACAATCGCCTTCCAGTATATTCTATAATTTACTTACTTGCTTATGGTCTCTTCCCACACTAGAATGTAAGCTCCATGTAGTCAGGGATTTTGTGAATTGGCTAGCCATCACAGGTTTTCAATGGATATTTATTGGCAAAATGAGAAATCTACCCCAACAAGCCTACATCTAGAGACCACAAGTCCAAATTTCTATAGGAAACAGGCAGGAAATGTCAAGGGTCAGGTAGGGACAATGGCAAACCAGAGATCTCATGCTACTACCTAAAAGGGCCAGCATTACTCAGCATAAGTGTATCACTGCCATGTGACACTACTGTTTTTATTTTGATTTTTTACAGGGAAACCACAAATTGGAATTTGGAGATAAAAAGTAAAATCTACTGATTTTTACAGATGAGAATTTTTTTTTTATGCTGCACTGCACGGTTTGTGGAATGTTAGCTGCACAACCAGGGGTCAAACCTGTGCTCCCTGTAGTGGAAATTCAGAATCCTAACCACTGGACTGCCAGGAAATTCCTGAGAAAAAAAAAATTTAATTAAATAATGAGCATACTGTTTAAACTGAGCAGACTGTTCAGATGGTACCGATTTTGGACCTCTCTTCGACCCAAGCTAGAAAGTGGTTGGAACAGGGGCAGGGAAGGGTGGGGGGAGAAGGTATACTTCAGAAAAGCTTCTCCTTTTTCTCTGTCACTGCAGGGCTTAGAGAGAGGAACAGCCAGCCAGGTTTTACCTAGCCTAAGAAGCCAAGAGATTAATTGAAGAACTGGTTCATGGAGGTTCAGAATAATCACTGCACCCCAGAATTTCCCCAAATAGATCAGAAAGTCTCTCTCTCGGAACAAATCCAAGAGGTTTCTCAATGTGCATTTCATGAAAACCACTCTGTCCTCATAGGCTTGGCTGTGTCTTGATTAAAAGTTAATTGATTAAAGACTTAAATGTAAGACCTGAACCATGAAATTCCTAGAAGAAAACCTAGGCAAATGCCCCCTGACATGAGTCTTAGCAATGATTTTTTTAGGTATGACCCCTAAAGCATAAGCAATGGAATGAAAAATAAACAAGTGGGACTACATTAAGAAGAAAAGCTTCTGCACAGCAAAGGAAACAATCAATCAATGAAAAGATCACCTATGAAATGGGAAAAAGATATTTGGAAACAATATGTCTGATAAGGGGTTAATATCTAAAATATATATTTTAATAAAAACTCATACAACTCAACAGGAAAATAACAAAAACAAATCATCCAATTAAAAGTGGACAAAGAACACAAACAGAAGTTTTTCCAAAGAAGACACATAAATGGTCAACAGGTACATGACAAGGTACTCAACGTTACTAATTACCAGGGAAATGCAACTCAAAACCACAATGAGAAATCACCTCATGCCTGTCAGAGTGACTGTCATCCAAAAGATAACAGATAACAAGTGCTATAGAGGATGTGGAGAAAAGGGAGCCTCTGTGCACTGTGAGAAAGTGAACTGGTGCAGCCACTCTGGAAAACAGTATGGAGGTTCCTTAAAAATTAAAAATAGAATTACTATGTGATCCAGCAATTTCACTTCTGAAAATATATCCAGAGGAAATGAAAACCCTATGTCAAAGAGATATCTGCACCCTCATAGTCACTAGCAACATTATTTATGACAGAAGTTATTATAGAGAGAAAAAGAGGAACAGATGGGTTTTTCCTTAGAAAGAGGAACAGACAAGTTTTACCTAGCCTAAGAAGCCAGGAGATTAACTGATGAACTGCACAGCAAAGGAAACAATCAATCAAATGAAATACATACATACACACACACACACGTGTGTGTGTGTATGAAATTACTCAACTATAAAGGAAGGAAATCTTACCATTTGTGACAACATGGACCATGAGGGTATAATGCTAAGCTAAAAAAAAAATCAGAGAAAGACAAACTCTGTATGATCTCATATATATGGAATCTTAATTTAAAAAAAAGAAAAAACTGAACTTCTAGAAAAAGAGATCAGATTTGTGTTTACCAGAACTAGGAGATGGGGGAAGGGGGAATCATTTGAAAGTAATCAAAAGTCACAAACTTCTAGTTCTGAGGAAGAATTAAGGACATAATACACAATAAGATGACTGCATTTAACACTGCTGAATGGTACATATGAAAATTGTTATAGAGTAAATACTAAGAGGTCTCGGCACTATCTAAATGGGATGATGGATATCACCTAAACTTATTGTGGTAGTCATTTCACAAGGTATGTAAGTCAAATCATAAGTTCAAGGTATGATTTTTAAGTCAAATCACACCTTAAACTTATATGATGCCATGTGTCAATTATATCTCAATAAAACTGAGGGCAGGGGGAGTTTTAAAACTGTTGACAGTTCCCAAGAAAATAAAAGAGTCAAAAGCTTTGCCTCGGTGGACAAAGGGTATTCTCAGTAACGAGGAGAGGACCAGCCAGACCAGCCTGGCTGGACACACACTCCTCCCAGCCACGTGGACATTCTCAAGTGTAGGGCAGGATCCTAGGGTTCCCCTGGGTCAGTCAGAGTCAGCATACCCAGGACCAGCAGGAGCTTTCACTGGACCCACCTGTTTCCATCTCCCCTTCCCGCATCTCATCCTCCACCCAGACTCCAGCAAAGCTATTCTGCTAGCCCAGCAGGCTTCATGGAGGGTAGATGCATAGAGGGTGGGAGTCAGGGGGGAGGACTAGAAACCTCCCCAAGGGAACCACAACCATTAGTACTTTTAAGGAAAATCCATTCCCAGATTTCCCACTCATATCTCCACTGTGGCGATGTTAGGTTAGAAGCTTCTTGCCAGTCTGTTTGTCCCCCTCTGCCACCTCTCTGCCTCGCCCAAGGCTCACTACCAACCTCAACCCTCTCACCTGGCCTGACTTTTCCCATGGGATTTAGCCCAGGTGGTCCTTGGCTCAGGCCCTAAATAAAGGGAGAGGGTCAGACATCAAAGCAAGGGGACGACTGAATAGAAGCAACAAAGGAAGTTTTCAATTCAAACATTCAAAACTTCTACTTAACACCCTCTCCTCTTTTAGCCCCAACGTGCTTCAAAGAAAACAAGGCTCCTGAGGCTGGGAGCAAAGCAAAGAGTCAGCAGACAGACCTTACGTCAGCTGGCAGCAAGCTTCCAGGATCCAGGTATCACTCCTCTCTCTCTCTCTCTCTTGCTTAGCATTAGACCAGAAGGGAGAGAGGAGACACAGAAATGTCTACTTGAATTGAAAAATGAAGTCAGATGTTTTCCGGCAGGAAACAAGTAGATGCGGCTGATGAGCTTGACCATGGTGGACATTTTCCATAAATTAAAACCTATAACTCCACAGTTTCATACAAATACATTTGAAGCTTTGGAATTTGATTAAAAAAATATATTGCATTGGCAAGTGTATCACAATGTCCAATATTTTATTTTCTCAATAACTTATAAGTATAGCAGGTTAAAGATGATGGCTTTACGTGAAAAAAATAAGTATCATTAATAATAATTTGATAAAGATTAATATATGTATTTCAGTATATTTCCAAGAAATCAAGAGAGTGAATAAGTCTAAAAGCTGGATAACAAATCTTCTGCAGTTCAGGCTATTTCCAATTCTTTGCTTTTAATAAAATCGGAAGAGGACCAAACTGAGCTAGCAAATGATGTATCATTATTAAAATAAATTTTGTGGTACATCACTATGTGATTGTTGTCATATAACTGCAAAGGAATTCAAACTGATATCATAAATCTTCTTCCATAACTATTTATTTTATATGTGAAATTTTTTATTTGCATCTATAAAAAGTAGGAATAGAATTGATGCAGCACCCTGCCTCTTCCCAGCTATAAGTCATACTTACCCATGAATTTAGGAACTCATTGTTAGAAGCCCAATTATGTCATTTAGGAGGTGTCTTTCCAAAACTTTTTTTTATACTTTTTTTTGACTAATATTCAAATTAGGATGCTATTATGATGCTGTGGTCAATAACACACTAACAATGCATCTGTGTGCTACTACTAGTAATCATAATGATACCTCAATCAGGAAGAAGTTTTTAGTACTTGGAGTTTTATGATCACAGGATATAAAGGAAGGACTCAATTTTAATCAGTGCATTTTTTGTTTGTTTTAGAAGAACATGACAGAATGATCAATAAAAAACTTTCAAGCATAAACAACTATACATTAGGATAAGATTTGTGGAATAAGCAGAATAGCTAGGAAATAAAGATGTAAAATATTCAAATGCTAAAAGGAAGTTTGTTTATGTATTTAAAAATAGATAGTGATGAGTGTCAAATTCCTTGGGTTTTTAGATTCCACTGAATAGATTTAAGAGAATAATGTAGGAGATTTATTTTTAAATGTCAATATTTAGAATGCGATAAAAGTTACAGACTTTGCTATGCTAATTTTCTTAGGTATGATACCAGAATTTATTATCTCAAGATAGGAAAATGTCCTTATTCTTAAAAGAGGTACCAGCTGTCATGAAATCTGCCCATATTCATATATCAACAGGGCTATTATTAATTTACTGCTTTTATTTCAGTTGACTCCTTTTCTTTAGCAAGCTCATTTGGAAAGAAAACACTATGTCATTAGCACAAATAGAAGATCAGCATTACTTGTTATAAAGAGAACATAAACATCAGTAAATAAAATGAAAACAAGATGACATTTTAAATTTCTGGCTAGAGTCTGTCACTCACATGATGAATCTAAGCCTGAAATCTACTCTTTCTTATTTAAAAAGAGGGCAGGGTTGTGCTGGGAAAAGTAGTTCACAGAGTGGTAAAAGCATTAAAGCAACCTGAGATCGAATCTGACTTCTTTTTTTTTCTCTCAGATGAGAGTGGGATGAGAGACAGTTAAAAACTCGGTCTTTTACATGCCAAATGGGTTAGGTACAGGATGCTAGGTGAACACAGAGAGGGGATGGGGGTCCCAGGAAGGCCACGAAGGGACATAAAAATCAAGGTCTATGGATGGAAAAAAAAAAAAAAGTGTGAGGAACTAAAATTTCAGTATGATTTGCGTTAACTGCACCTCCTGCTTTTCTTGGGAGAGTTCTAGTTCTCTCTTACTGTCCCAGAATCATCATTAACAATACCCTCTTACATTTGTAAGTATTATTTTGTCTGGACAATCAACTATAGGTCTCCCTAAGTAGGACCAGAATGTGTGGAGCGTGGTGAGAAGAAGCAAGAAATGAGGCTGAAGAGGTGGGCAGAGCCCAGTTGAGGCTCGAGGGCAACGGGGAACCACAAAAGCATTCAGGCAGGGGAATGCCACGGTGAGACTGCATTGAGAAGGCTATGTAAACAATGGACTGGGGGCAGAAGTGAGGAGGGTAACATCCATGGGGAAGAGGAGAAACAATCTGAGGCAAATGATTTTTAGGAGGTAGATTCACAAGGGCTTGGTTATTGTGGGCATTGGATCAGGAGTAACAGAACAAGACGAGCAAGGATGATAGCCAAATTTTGGCTTGAGCAACTGTTTGAATGGTGGTACTACTCGCCGAAAGTGAAGATGCAAGGAAAAGAGCAAGGTTATGGAAGAGCTAAGTATCACTTGGGTCAGACTGAGTGTGCTGTGCTTAGTGGACATCCAAGTGGATATGTGTATTGCAACCTACATGCACATGATGTAGCTGATGAATTGGGATCTGTCAGCATGAAATCAGAGTTTCTCAACATATATACATATCACATACAACTGAGGAACCACCATCCCCAAAAGGACCACTGTGAGAGTGAATGTCAGCAATAGGTTGTGCGTTCAGAACCCCTGCGGTGGTGTGAGCAATTTGAAAAAGCCTCTCTCTTGGCAGGTGACTTTTGACAGCCCTCCCTCTGTTTGACAATCAGTGATGCCAAGGGTATTGGAAGCCAAGCCCATAGATGGGATTGTTCAGGAAGAACAGAGGCCTGGGGGAGTGCTGAGAGACGTCCCAGGATATGCAGAGTAGAAGAACATGAGCCAGCAAAAGAGAGTGAGAAGTGGTGTCCACAGAAAGGAGGAAATTCAAGAGAGCATGGTGTTCCTCAGTTGAGAGAGGATGCTATGCTTCCAGAAGAAGGAAGGGATCAAACAATCCCAAACAGTAACCAATAGAGGCAAGATAGCCAAGAGGTCATGGTAACTCCCAAAAGGTATCCACTGGACATGACAATGAGGAGGTCACTATGGCTCTTGGTTGGGCAGTTGATAGGCAAAAGTGGAGGGAGTGGACAGAGGTGAGAGAGAGGAATTTTCTATCAAGACACTTGCCTGTGATCAAGACAAGAGCAATAAGTGACCCCTGTTTAGCCATGCAGATTTCTTAGTACCAAGAATGTGACCAGGACTTGAGGAAAAGTAGTAGGAATTACAGGTCTCCCACCCAGCCAATTTCAGTCCACAGAAGTCATCACTAGGCTCCCTGAACTGGGGTGCCACTTGCAACCCCATGCCACCTCTGTTCCACATGACCAGTTAGGAGAATCATATTCACATCTGGACATGAGTCTTATCCACTGGTCTGCAGGAACCTCTCCATATATAAGACAGAACTGTATCTCTTATACCTTCATAATCTTAACAGTAACATCAACTCTTACTACTAGACTTTACCACTAGCATGTACTTTACACTTTGACAATCATATACAACTTATTCTTTATTTCCTATGCCAAAAACACAACTGTCTGCATCTTATAATTAAAGAAAATGAGGATCAGAGAGGTCAGAGTACTTGCCCCAGGCCACAAAACTAGTTGGAAGCAGAGCCAGAATTCCAGGTCCCCATTTGCCTGCCCCTGCTGAAACACCTCTGCTCCCTACAAGGCTTGCTAAACAGAAACATCTTAGTTAAAATTGCCCCAGGCCTCCTGATACTAAAATTGGGCAAAGTATGCATCTCACTACACCCTTGAGGGAGAGAAAATGGTATAGAAGATTGACCTCAGTCTGAATGCAGAAGAATCAAATTCAAGATGTGACCTTAGGTAGCTAATCCACATAACCATCCCAGACCTACTTCCTCATGCATCAAAGTGGGGCGGGTATTGACTTGGCCATGTACCCAATCAATTAAAAAAAATGAGCACATACTGCCAATATATATGCATTTATTTATCCTTTCATTTATAAGGGGCTTTAATGAAGAACTATTTCATTTATCATTAAAAGGTATAAAAATAAAATATTTAATAGGATGAAAGAAAGATTAAATAAGGAATATCAAATGTCCTTTTGATTATAATGGCTTAATATCATCACCTAATGCCTCAGGGCCTAATAAGAACTGAGGTAAGAATTGAGGTGGCAAACAAAACCAACCCAAAGAAAAAGAAAAGTAAGAAGACAAAGTGGTTATCTGAGGAGGCTTTACAAATAGCAGGAGAATGAAGAGAAGCGAAAACCAAGGGAGAGAGGGAAAGATACATCCAATCAAACGCAGAGTTCCAAAAAATAGCTAGAAGAGACAAGAAGGCCTTCTTCAATGAACATGCTTAGTAACAGAAGGAAAGAACAAAAGGGGAAAGACTAGAGATCTCTTCAGGAAAACTGGAAACATCAAGGGAACATTCCACCCAACAATGGGCACAATAAAGGACAAAAATGCTACAGACCTAGTAGGTGCTGAAGAGATCAAGAAGAGATGGAAAGAATGCACAGAAGAACTGTATAAAAAAAGGACCTTAATGAACCAGATTACTACGATGGTGTGCTTAGTCGCCCAGAGCCAGACATTCTGGAGTGTGAAGTCAAGTGGGCCTTAAGAAGCACTGCTGTTAATAAAGATAGTGGATATGATGAAATTCCAGCAGAACTTTTCCAGCTGATGAAATCTATAAAGGATGATGCCATCAAGGTTTTACGACCAACCTAGACAGCATGTTAAAAAGCAGAGACACTACTTTGCCAACAAAGTTCCTTCTAGTCAAAGCTGTGGTTTTTCCAGTAGTCATGTATGGATGTGAGAGTTGGACTATAAAGAAAGCTGAGAGCCAAAGAACTGATGCTTTTAAACTGTGGTGTTGGAGAAGACTCTTGAGAGTCCCTTGGACTGCAAGGAGATCCAAGCAGTCCATCCTAAAGGAGATCAGTCCTGGGCGTTCGTTGGAAGGACTGATGCTGAAGCTGAAACTCCAATACTTTGGCCACCTGCTGTGAAGAACTGACTCATTTGAAAGGACCCTGATGCTGGGAAAGATTGAAGGCAGGAAGAGAAGGGGACAACAGAGGATGAGATGGTTGGATGGCATCACCGACTCAATGGACATGAGTCTGAGTAAACTATGGGAGTTGGTGATGGACAGGGAGGCCTGGTGTACTGCAGTCCATGAGGTCACCAGGAGTCGGACACAACTGAGTGACTGAACTGAACTGATCAAGGTTTTGCATTCATTACGTCAGCAAATCTGGAAGACCCAGCAGTGGCCACAGGACTGGAAAAGGTCAATTCTCATCCAGATTCCCTAGAAGGGTAATACCAAAGGACGTGCTAACCATTGGACAATTGCACTCATCTCCCATGCTAGTAAGGTCATGCTTAAAATCTTGCATGCTAGGCTTCAGCATTATGCAAACCAAGAATTTTCAGATGTTCAACCTGGGTTTAGAAAAGGAAGAGGAACTAGAGATCAAATTGCCAACATGTGCTGGATTATAGAGAAACCAAGGGAATTTCAGAAAAACATCTATCTCTATTTCATCAACTACGCTAAAGCCTTTGACTATATGGATCATGACAAACTGTGGAAAGCTCTTAGAGAGATGGGAATACCAGACTATCTTACCTGTCTCCTGAGAAACCTGTATGCAGGTGAAAGAGCAACTGTTAGAAGCCTGTATGGAACAACTGATTGGCTGAAGATCAAGAAAGGAGTAAAACAGGGCTGTCTGCTGTCACCCTGTTTGTTTAACCTATATACTTAGCACATCATGAGAAATGCAGGGCTGGATGAGTTAACAAGTTGGAATCAAGATAGGCAAAAGAAACATCAACAACCTAAGATATGAGGAGGAGAGCACTCCAATGGCAGAAAGTGAAGAGGAATTAAAGATCCTCTTGATGAGGGTGAAGGAAAAGAGTGATAAAGCAGGCTTAAGACTAAATATTAAGAAAACTAAGATCATGGCATCTGGCCCCATTACTGCATGGCAAACAGAAGAAGAAAAGGTGGAAGTAGTGACAAATATTCTCTTCTTGGGCTCCAAAATCACTGCAAATGGTGACTGCAGCCACGAAATCAGATGACTGCTTCTTTGCAGGAAAGTGATGACAAACCTAGATAGTGTGTTGAAAAGCAGAGACATTACTCTGCCAACAAAGGTCCATACAGTCAAGGCTACAGTCTTCCCAAGTAGTCACATACGGTTGTGAGAGCTGGACCATAAAGAAGGCAGAATTGATGTCTTTGAACTGTGGTACCTTCAAACTGTTGTGCCAGAGAAGACTCCTGAAAGTCCCTTGGACAGCAAAGAGATCAAACCAGTCAATCTTCAGGGAGATCAACCCTGAATATTCACTGGAATAACTGATGCTAAAGCTGCTGCTGCTGCTAAGTCATTTCAGTCGTGTCCAACTCTGTGCAACCTCATAGACGGCAGCCCACCAGGCTCCCCCATCCCTGGGATTCTCCAGGCAACAACACTGGAGTGGGTTGTCATTGCCTTCTCTGGTGCTAAAGCTGGAGCTCCAGTATTTTGGTCATCTGATGCAAACAGATGACTCATTGGAAAAGTCCCTGATACTGGGAAAGATTGAGGGCAGAAGGAGAAGAAGGCATCAGAGGATGAGATAGTTGGATGACATCACCGATGCAATGAACATTAACTTGGGTGAACTCTGGGAGATGGTGAGGGACAGGGAGGCCTGGCGTGCTCCTGTCCACAGGGTGCAAAGAGTCGGACATGCCTGGGTGACTGAACAGAAACAACAAGGAAAGATTTATCATAAAAACAGTAGATGATAATCAATAGATCAAATGCCTTGATAATTTCAAGACAGTTTGGCTGACTTCCTACCAGGTTTGATGGCACTGTCATTATTCTTCCCTCACAGCAGCAGTTGATGGAGAGAGGGGCAGTGGTGCCATGTCCCTGAGGTCCACTTGACATTGCATCAGGGCTGTCTTTGCAGACCGCCCATTTGGTGAGGGATAGCTTTATTTAAACAGAGAAATACAATCTGTAAATCTATCGCATTGGCCAAAACGTTTGTTCAGATTTTTCTGTAAGCTGTAATGGAAAAATCTGAATGAACGTTTTGGCCAACCCAATACCTACACAGTTACCTGTATTAGTTTCCTGTGGCTGCCGTAACAAACTTATACAAACTAGGGGGCTTAAAATAACAGAAATGTATTGGCTTATAGTTCTGGAAGCTAAAAGTCTGAAATCAGGGCAACAGCAGGCACCCTCCTTCCTCACCTCTTCTAGCTGCTGGCATTTGCTGGCAATTCCTGGCATTCCTTGCCTTATTGACGCTTCTTGACAACATTCATCCCATTCCAACTTGTCCCCATTATCACACGGCTGCCTTCTTTTGTGTCTCTGTTCTGTGTCTCTTCTTCTCTTCTTGTAATGATACCAGCATCGTTAGGTGTCCCACCCTCATTCAATATGACATCATCTAACTTAAATAATTCCGACAATAATTCTATTTCAAAATAAATCCGTTTCTAAGGGACTTCAACATCCTTCTTTGAGGGAATGATTCACCCCATAACACCATGCATTAATATGCCAGAAGGAAATAAAACAAGGAAGCAGCTTTGTTCACGCTATAGAGCTCTACCCTTGCCTCGGACATGGGACCTATTTACTATGTGTGATCCCTGGAGCAAGTGAAGACGTTGTGTCAATCCATATATTAATTTTTTTAACTTGTTTAAATACATGGACTGGGAAACAGAAAGGGCAGTCAGATAGAGAGAAGGAAAGGTACAAGAGTGACCTCACTCAATTTAGAGAGATGAATGCTTCAAGAATGGGGGGTCGGCAGGCACCAGCCAAGGAGTCACTATAATGATAATGTCTAGGAGATTCTGTTATACTTAACAACAGGAAGATCACCATGGCCCTTAATTTCTTTGGTTTTAAATTAGGGCTTTTTTTCCCCCAACCCCAATGGATAACCTTATGCATCCTGTAGGGTACAAGCACTTTATTGTAGAGACTTCTGTCCTAAGAGAATCTCAAAGGTCTCTTCCAGGTTAAAAAAAAAATGTAATAACACCAAGAATATTCCTCTCCCAGAGGTCATTTCAAAATGACTAAGAAAACAGGTGCCATGAAGTAGTATTAGATTGAATCATATAAGAATTTTTGAGAGGGCAGAAAGGGGAGACATGAAAAGGACACTTGAATCTATTAGCATATTTATTTTTATCTAAAGGGCATTCCTACAAGGAAAGCATGTAGGGAGATACTGTGTTGAAAGGACCTGAGGGCCGTTCTGCTAACCATTAGTAGTAGCAGTATTTACCATTTATTACCTGAAAAGCAGCAGGGTGAACTGGTTAGTGGCATTCAGTTTAGAGCCAGACTCTAGTTCGAATCCACCTCTGTGACTTACTAGCTGTATAACTGTATGTAATGTAATCGTTTTTGTGCCTCAGTTTCCTCACCTATAAAATCTGTTATACTAATACTACCTCATAAGGGTGTTTTGCAAATAAACCTATGTGAAGTGCTTAAAATAGTACCTTCCTGGTACCTAATAAGAGTTACGTAGGGTTACTTGCTGTTACAATGATGATGACGATGACTACGGCCACTTTCTGAGCTTCTAGACACTAAGCTAAGCATTTTATTCACATTATCTCTTTTCATCAACACAAAATAGCATAGGAATTAAGAGAATGGACTGAAAAATCATACAAACTTCAAATCCAAGCCTCACCACTAGCAAGTCATTCTGGACATGTCACTGAAAATTTTTAAGTACCTGGTGCTATGGTGGGCATAGCTTAGGCCATTTTGTCACTTGATTCCTTACATTTCATGACACCTTATCAGTTATCCATTGGCAGGGATTTCTCAGGGCAGCAAAAGGTACAAATGCAAGCACCAGCCCTTTCACCAGAATGACAGTAATCACACTCAATCTTTCTTAAAAGCAAAGGTGCTTGCCTGCCTTGACACTGTGGGAAAACAAAAATTTTAATTACTGTTGAGTGGAGGGAATTTTGAACTGCATCTAGACCTAGCCCTGAAACTGACCAAGATGTGACCCTGGTGGAACAGATTATTTGGTCTCTAGGGCCCCTTTGAGTTCAGAAATTCTACAATTTTATGAACTTAGAATGCAGGTGGGGATATAAGACCAAGGTAACTAGTGAGCAATCTGAGGTCATTCATGGCCAAAGGATAAAAGTTTTGTGGACGTTAGGGTGAACTTTAATTGATGATTTAGACAGTAGTTTCTAAAATGCCCAATCATGAAAATATCCTGAGGTTTTTCAAATGTAAAGATTTCTCAGCCCTACTCCAGACCAACTGAATCACAGACACCAGAGAATCATTATTTTTAACAAGCACCTCTGATTCTGATCAATGGACTTTATCCCTAGACAGTTAGATTTAATTAGGGCGGTGTTTCAGGTGACAGTATTTTTTTTAAAAGCTCTAACGGTGGTTCTAGTATAACCAGAGTTGAAAGCAACTAGGTTAGATCATTGAATTGTCAGAATTTTTTTTAAAGGATCATATATTTGTGTACCCGTGCTCATAGCAGCATCATTTACAATAGACCAAAGATGGAAGTAATCCAAATATCCTTTGACAGATGAATCAATGAAAAAAATGTGGAATATACATAGAATATTATTAAGCTTTAAAAAGGAAGGGAATTCTGACACATGATAAAACATGGATGAAGCTTGAAGACATTCTGCTGAGTGAAATAAGCCAGACTCAAGAAATCAAATATTCTATGATTCTACTCATCTAGAGTAATCATCTAGAAATACAAAGTAGAATGGTGATTACCAGGGGCTGGGAGGAGAGTGGGGATGGAGAGCTGTTGATTCATGAGTCTAGCTTCAGTTTTTCGAGATGAAAAAGATCTGGAGGCTGCTTGTACAGCAATGTGAATATCCTTACTTCCATTGAGCTGTACACTTAAACATGGTTAAGATGGTAAATTGTAGGTTACATGTATTTTTACCACAATCAAGAGAGAAATTTTTTAAAGGGTAGGACTGGTAGATAACTATCTTGTTGTTGTTGTTGTTCAGTCACTCAATCATGTCCAACTTTTTGTGACCCCATGGACTGCACTATGCCAGGCCTCCTTGTCCTTCACTATCTCCCAGAGCTTGCTCAAACTCATGTCCATTGAGTCGGTGATGCCATCCAACCATCTCATCCTCTTCTCCTCCCGCCTTCAATCTTTCCCAGCATCAGGGTCTTTTCCAATGAGTCAGTTCTTCACATCAGGTGGCCAAAGTATTGGAGCTTCAGTATCAGTCCTTCCAACAAATGTTCAGGGTTGATTTTCCTTTAGGATTGACTGATTTGATCTCCTTGCATTCCAAGTGATGCTCAAGAGTCTTCTCCAACACCACAGTTCAAAAGCATCAATTCTTTGGTTCTCAACCTTCTCTATGGTCAACTCTCACATCCATACATGACTACTGGAAAAACCATTGTTTTGACTACATGAACCTTTGTTGGCAAAGTAATGTCTGCTTTTTAATATGCTATCTAGGTTGGTCACAGCTTTTCTTCCAAGGAGCAAATGTTTTTTAATTTCAAGCCTGTAGTCACCATTTGCAGTGATTTTGGAACCTAAGAAAATACTCTTTCACTGTTTCCATTGTTTCCCCATCTATATGCCATGAAGTGATGGGACCAGATGCCATGATCTTAGTTTTCTGAATGTTGAGCTTTAAGCCAACTTTTTCACTCTTCTCTTTCACTTTCATCAAGAGGCTCCTTAGTTCCTCTTCACTTTCTGCCATAAGGGTGGTATCATCTGCATATCTGAGGTTATTGATATTTCTCCCAGCGATGTTGATTCCAGCTTGTGATTCATCCAGCCTGGCATTTCACATTATGTACTCTGCATATAAGCTAAATAAGCGGGGTGACAATATACAGCCTTGATGCACTCCTTTCCCAATTTTGAACAAGTCTGTTGTTCAATGTTCGGTTCTGTTGCTTCTTGACCTGCACAATAAATACCTTACTTGGCACCATCCACACACCCCTCTCCTGGCAAACATTGCTAGTTGATTACTGAATACTCCCACATTGAGCCTAGATCTTCCCAACCCCTGATGCAGGTGAGAACAGTGTGAGAAGAGATGGGGAGAAAGTGACATGATTAAGGCTCTGTGTCTGTGTATTTGGCAGAGGGAGTGAAAGTGGGAGCAAAATGAAGATTACCCTCCAGGGCTAGGAGGGAGTACTAAGGAGAAAAAAGACACGATAAATGAAATCCCCACAAGCACACTTTGTTGTTGTTCAGTTGCCAAGTCATGTCCAACTCTGCAATTCCATGGGTTGCAGCACACCAGGCTTCTCTGTCCCTCACCATCTCCTGGAGTTTCCCCAAGTTCATCTCTATTGAATCGGTGATGCCATCCAACTATCTCATCCTTTGTCGTCCTCTTCTCCTGCCTTCAATCTTTCCCAGCTGCGGGGTCTTTTCCAATGAGTTAGCTCTTCGAATCAGGTGGCCAAAATATTGGAGCTTCAGTTTCACTATCAGTCCTTCCAATGAGTATTTAGGGTTGATCTCCTTTAAGATTGACTGGTTTGATCTCCTTGCAGTAGAAGGGACTCTCAAGAGCCTTCTCCAGCACCACAGTTCCAAAGAATCAATTCTTCGGTGCTCAGTCTTCTTTATGGTCCAACTCTCACAACCATACATGACTATTGGAAAGACCATACCCTTGACTATACAAACTTTTGTCAGCAGAGTGATATCTTTGCTTACTATGCACTATTTTTTAAAACACTACCTAATGATCAGAAGAACAAAAAATCTTCTGTTGCCATGCTACCATATAGTCTTACTAGGAGACTAGCCACAGGGGTCTGTTAGTACGTGACCCAGTGAGAACCCAGAAATGGGGTTGAATGTTTGCCTACCCATCAACCCCTTGAAGGGGCACCCTCCATCCCCCTGTCCCAGACCTCTCTCCAGGCTGCTGCTGTGGACAACATCCCAGGCACAGACTTCTGTATGTCCCTGGCCCCTGAGGACGTGATGCTCTGACAAGGCTGAGAGCTGTCTGAGGTGGGAACCACTTTACAGATGGGGAGATGTTAGCAAAGGCTTTCCTGAGACATTCCACTTGACACTTGGCCAGACTAGGTTTCCACCTTTGCAGAGAGGGGTCGACTTTCTACAAAGAGGAGTCAGCACCTTTAAATGAGTCACATCCCCTGAAGGTGTTTTCTCCCCTTCTCACAATCCCTTTTATCTTTTAGAACCAGAGGAGACAAATGTGGTATTATGCTCTTCAATAATTGGGTTCTCCATCCTGGCCCTAGCAAAGCCAAAAATCTATAAGGAAGGAAGCGTGTGGTTCAAACTCAGGGTGCGGGTGTTTATCTGTTTGGAGAGGTTGGGTTGTTCCTAGAATAATCATTACTGCAAAGGCAAATCAATGCTTGAAGATTTGCTCCCTGCTTTTGCACTAATTAGTGTACAGAAGGGAGCAGGAGGGGGAGGAGAAGCAGAGAGCAGCCACCAGCTGCGAAGATTTGTTATGTTAATTAAACAACAGGATGAGACAGGAAAGCCAGTCAGGTCTGATCTGTTCTAGGTGCCCAGACTGGCCCTATCATGCCCACGAGGGAGTTGTGGGGATGTGTGTGGGTTGGCAGGGGGTCATTGCCCCCCCTCGGGTTCCCCCTCTTGCCCCAACACCAAGAGCTCAGCTTTGGAGTCCTAAAATATCTTCAACTGGGCACCAAGAAGCACCTCTCATGCCAACCTCAGAAACCAACTTGAAGCACCTGGGACCACAAACAGTGTGAGGTGTGGAAAGGCTTCTGTGTCATGGCCACAAGCACTCTGCCAGCTCGAGGCATCACCAGAAAGCTTTGCTGTGGTGTCACAGCTGTATTTTCTGCTGGCCTTAAGCACAGGCTTATAAGAGAGGATAAATGGGTTAGTGAGCAGAAGAACACTGAGAGGGAGTATGGAGCAGAGAGGAGAGTCTCATGATAAAGCAAACTGGAGTGCTACTATTAGTGAAGCAACTCTGCTTTTAAAAAGCAGACTGAACATCTAGGTGGCTATTAAGTACACTCAAAAACAGCTTGATATGCTTGCTTTCAACCTCTTCACATTTTCTGCACCCAAAGAAGCCACCTTGCCAATACATCTGCTTCTTGAAGTGGCGAAGGCAATCTGTCTGTCACCTTCAGGGTGTCCGGGGATAGCTGCAGTAGCCTGGGCAAACACAGTGGCACCAAGCCCCCAGACAGAGCCAGGAGCTAGAACCCTTGCAATCGCTTCCCTTGCTCCCTGGAAATTGTCCCTTCAAATGCAGGAAGCTCCACTAGACACAGGGAGACAGATGCACCATCAGAATCATGGGGATTTACAGCTGGAATCAACCCAACCAATGCATGATCCCACACTCTCATTTTGGAGGCAATAGAACAGCTGAAAGTTGCAGTGATAGCAGAGGGACAAATGGTCAGAAGCAGGGCCAGCTGAAAACCAGGGTTCCACACCTGGCCCATACCACGGTCCTACTCATGGAGATAGTTGAATTCTGCTCCAGTCACTGTGGTTTGCTGGGGCATCACCCTGTGTGTTTCTGGTCAGCTCCCAGGACTTTGGAGAAGACAACAAAGGGCTGGAAATCATTTGTCCATTGGGAAAACTGATAATTGAGCCCATGCTCTATGCCAGAGATGAAGCTAAGTTCTGGGAAGACAAAGAGCGGACTCACAGTCCAGCAGGAAGAGCAGAGTCATGAACCAAAAATCTTTATCTGTAATGTACCATGGGAATGGGTACCAGAGCCCAGGAGAAGAACAAGCAGGCTTCACTGAGCTAGAAATGCCTTCCTGGAAGAGCTGGCATCTGAGCTGAGCTGCAAACCCTCCCAGAGCAGCAGCCAGCCTTCTTGGCCTTCCTCATCCCTCTGGGATGCTTCTCCTAGGAAATCATCTCCTTTATATAGAGGTGGCCAAAAAGTTCATTGAGGTTTTACCATAACATCTTACAGAAGAACCCAAATAAACTTTTTGGCCAACCTAATACCTGCCCTCAGGCTGCAAGTACCTTAGGACTCAAAGGTTTGCTCTCCCCAAGGAATAACTTCCGGTCCCTTCTCACCTTCAGCACTAACTTTCCATCTTACTGGGATAAGGAACACATTCTAAAAATGGATGGTGAGGGACTTCCCTGGTGGTCTAGTGACTAAGACTCTGCACTCCCAGTGCAGGGGGCCCAGATTCAATCCCTGGTCAGGGAACGAGATCCCTCATGCTACAACTAAAGATCCTGCATGCCGCAACTAAGACTCCAGTGCAGCCAAGTAAATAAATATTTAAAAAAGCAAATAAATAAAAATGGATGATGATGGTTGCACAACTTGATAACTTTACTCCAAGTCACTGACTTGCACACTTAAAATGGTGAACTGTGCTGTCAGTAAATTATACCTCAATAAAGTTATTTTTTAAAATCCCCAACATTTTTTATGGTATAGTACTCAGAGAAAATGATATAATTTGTATCATGCCCTGGGGTAAAGCAAAGAAAATTTAGCATTTGTGGGGGAGAAAGCATTATATTTTATTTATATCAATAGAGGAAAAATAAAATGCTAACACTGCAGAAAGATATTAAATATTGAATTTATATAAAATATCCAAATAAAATGTTTTCAAATATTTAAGTGATACACTTGAATTTGTGTTCGTGAACATACTTTTTATAACCTCTTCTCATTCTCCCGAGGGCACACAGGTTAGAAATGGTTACATGTAACTCAGGAACAACACTGTAATGGCAATTCTTAAAATTCTTGGTTTCCATCAATAAGAAACTTTGCTCCCATGAGGAAGTGATACAAATTTTTAAATCATTTTTACAACTATTCAAAAATCAGCCTTGGACCTCTATTGGAATAATCAAATAATTCTTTTCCTTATTGACAAATAAGTAATATTGACTTTTTTTATAATGTAAAGATTTCAATTCAATCAACTTTTTATGTCAAGTATTTCAAAATAATGATAACACATAACATCTGCAAAGTGTACATAAATGATTACAATGATCCACCTACAGCTGGCTTGAATGCCACTAAAATGTATAGCAGCTGTAGAAATAATTAAGTGATGCATGTGAAAATACCAAGAGTGGTGACTAGTAGGACACTCTGACCGACCCACACCGTGGATGCCATATCCCATCCCTGGGCACTTGGAACACTCCTCCTCCTACTGGTCCCTGGGCTCTTGTTCTCGATGGGCAGTGGTGGGCCCTACCACTGCCTGCCCCTGCTGATGCCCAGGGAGTGGGGCAAGAGATAGATGGTCTCATAGCAGGACTGGGGACCATGATGGCAGAACCCCTTCATTCATTCAGACATCTTCTGAGAGACTCCCGAAGGCCACCCTACTACCCTGAGGCACAGGAGATTCTGATCTTAGAGGGCACAGGCTTTGCCGATGCCTACTAACACCTCCTGTGTCTAGACTCCCAGATAACCTATGTGCATTTCCTAAGCGGCTTCAAGTATCCTGAGACAATATCCATTTTGAGGCTTTTGAAGTTCACTCGCTGGAGAGGTAGTGTGCTCAGAGCAAGAGGAGCAAAAGGTTAAAAACAAACTAGGAAAATATCTCTGCTAAAGAAGTGGGGGGACAAGTAGCACCTTGGTGAGAAAACAGAAAGGGAGGAAATCAAGTGCTGAGAGATCACAGAGGTTAAAGGAAGGGAGTAATTAGCCAAGAGAGAAAAGAAAAATCTGAAGTACCAATAGGAGGAGGGGGAGGAGAAGTAAGGCTGCGGGAAATGATGGAGAAGTGGTCCTGAGGCTCAAGACAAGGCATACAGGGTGGGCGCAGGAGAGATGCTATTAATAAAAATGATTCATGATGCTTGTTAAAATGGTAATGGGACTTCCCTAGTGGTCTAGTGATTAAGACTCCAAGGTCCCAGTGCAAGGGGCATGGGTTTGCTCCCTGGTGGATGAACTAAGATCCCACATGCTGCAGCCAAATAAACAAGTATCTGTTCCCCAACCTTCATCCTGGATTTACCCTAAAAAAAATGATAATGAAAACTGCATTCAAGAGGGACCACTGCAATGGGAGTTTTGTAAGTAGAGGAGAAAGATCAGGCTCAACATCAAACACAATAAGAATAAGTGGAGATTTATAGCTGAGGAGAAGGGTGGGGATCAGTGGATGGAAGATCACTAAGAGGAAACATCCGAGGTGGGGGGATTCTTGCTAAACAAGATTCTTGCTGAGGAGGGCCAGAGTGAGAAGATACCAAAAGTGGGGGATGAGGAATTTGATCAGATATCCAGGGTGATCAGACAACAAGGGTGGGGAGATTTTTGCTAAATTGATTCAGCAGAATTCTTGCTAAGACTGGACTAAGCAGGTCAAGGACAGAGCCCAAGGTCAAGGATTAGAAAAGAGGAGGGCTCAGAGGAGCCTGACTCAGGTCTGGCCAAAGACAGTCTTTGTCAGAGGGGCGTGGTAGCTTTAGGAAGTGATGTGGCCAATGGAAGTACTGCTTTCTGGTTTACTGACCCAAGGAAAACAGGCTGTGAGGGTACTGCTGGCAGGGCTGGGGGGACGGAGGGCTTGTTGAAAGAGTCAGGACCCAGAAGGGCAGGAGTTCAGGGGTCCAGAAAGAAAGGTCTTCTTCTGGGGAAGGAAGTTCCTTTGCTTTTGAGTTGTGAGCAAACATTTTCCTTTTGGGATAACAAGGGGATTCAAAGAGCCAAAAACCACCAACCAGTCAGTTGGTGCAACAGATGGGGACAGCTGGCCGATGGCAATGTTCCTTCATTATTCACGTGCCAGCACTTTCTGGACAGCTGTTGTGTGCCAGGCCTGGAGACAACTGAGACATGGCCCATTCCCATTAGGACCTCAGAATCCAGAGAACAAGTGAGCTATCAGACCATCACAGAGCCAGCAGAAAAGACCAGGAGATGGCAAGATGCAGTGGGGAGCCATAGTAGGTGCACCGAACTTACCTCAGAGGGATGAGGGAGGCTTACTTCAGGAGGTGGCACTGGGACTTCCCTGGCAGTCCAGTGCTTAAAACTATGAGCTTCCACTGCAAGGGGCACCAGTTTGATCCCTGGTCAGGAAACTAAGATCCCACACATCACATGGTGTGGCCAAAAAATAAAAAGAAGTGGCATCTCAGCCAAGACTTCAGGAAAAGGGGGAATTAGACAAGAAGGGAAACAACTATTTCAGGAAACTGCCAAGAGGCAAAATGGAACACAGTGCATGTAGGAACTGAATATGCTCAGTTTGGGTGAGGGCATAGCAGAGAAAGCCAGAAGGTGACGGCCAGAGAAATAAGGCAGGAGCCAGATGATGAAGGATGTTATCATCTGAGTTGAGGGTTCTACATTGTACCTAATGTTCCTCCCAGTCTTTGGAATAAAGAGGCTGATCTAAAGAAGGAAGTGATTCCCTATTCTCCTAGACTCTTGGGACTTAATCCACAGAGAAAAATCCTGGGGTATGAGGTCAATCAGGTGATACAGTGTTTGGATCATATGAATGAAGTGAAGTGCCCTGCAGATCAAAGCCTTTACAAACAATGTTCATTGGGTTTAGATGTTGTCCTGCTTCTTTCCTTTCTTTGCAGAGATTACACAGAGTACATATCGGTCGTGACTACTTTTCCTTAAATTCCATTTTTGTATCTTATTTCCCTAGTCAAGAACCTTTTGAGCCTCTCCACTGACAGTCTCATCAAGTCTGAATCTCCCTGTTTGGGTTTTAAGGCTCTCCCATAACTGGCTCACTTCTTATTGTCCTTCTTTCACCTAATGTGGAGCTCCTGATCAGCCTTCTCAACATCAACACACTTACAGATTGCCTTAGAAGACAAACTGAGAGTTTATAGAAAAGGCAATGGTACCCCACTCCAATACTCTTGCCTGGAAAATCCCATGGACTGAAGAGTCTGGTAGGCTGCAGTCCATGGGGTCGCTAAGAGTTGGACACGACTGAGCATCTTCACTCTCACTTTTCACTTTCCTGCATTGGAGAAGGGAATGGCAACCCACTCCAGTGTTCTTGCCTGAAGAATCCCAAGGACGGGAGCCTTGTGGGCTGCTGTCTACGGGGTCGCACAGAGTCAGACACAACTGAAGCAACTTAGCAGCAGCAGCAGCAGTGAGAGTTTAATTGTTTGAGAGAATTTCATAACCTAAGAAAGCAAAAAAGTGTCAGAAAGTATAAGGAGAGTGGGACTGCCTCAGGAGTTGAGGAGAGGGGGTTGTAGGAGCCTTACACACCTGCACATCTCTGCCTTTGCACCTCTGGAAACCTTCTGATGTCTGGTGGCTGACAAAGAAGGTGAGATCAAAGGAATATAGAAGCATATTTGATCTTGATCATGATCATGAAAATGGAGGATCAGTAAAGTGTAATTGTAAAGAGCATGGCTTTTGGAGAAACACAGAGCCCCTTGGCCTTTACCAATTTAAATTAACACTCTCTGAGCCTCAGTTTCCCATGTGGACAAATCTGATGATCATAACCACTTTCAGGGTTATAATGGAGGTATGTTAAATGAGATACTATATACCAGGTACTCAAAGCACTGAATACAATGCCTAGCAGATACTCAATTAACTGTAGTTACTAGTATTCATTATCATCATCATATTCTGAAAAAGAAAATAGATGACATGTTAGATACCTATCTCAGGATTCCTACTTCTGACCCACATGCCACCTGTGTGCTTTGAGTGAATTACTTCAACTTCTCTGTTCCTCATTTTCTAATCCATAAAATGAGGGTAATAGTGGGTACCACACACATCACTGTGAGGAATATTATTAGTACCAGTGTAAGCAGATATAGTCAATTCAGTTCAGTTGCACAGTCGTGTCCAACTCTTTGCGACCCCATTGACTGCACCATGCCAGGCTTCCCAGGCTATCACCAACTCCCAGAGCTTGCTCAAACTTGTGTTCATCGAGTCGGTGATACCATCCAACCATCTCATCCTCTGTCGTCCCCTTCTCCTCCCGCCTTTGATCTTTCCCAGCATCAAGGTCTTTTCCAGTGAGTCAGTTCTTTGCATCAGGTGGCCAAAGTATTGGAGTTTCAGCTTCAGCATCAGTCCTTCCAATGAATATTCAGAACTGATTTCCTTTAGGATTCACTGGTTTGATCTCCTTGCAGTCCAAGTGACTCTCAAGAGTCTTCTCCAACACCACAGTTCAAAAGCATCATTTCTTCAGTGCTCAGCTTTCTTCATAGTCCAACTCTCACATCCATACAAGACTACTGGAAAAACCATAGCTTTGACTAGGTGGACCTTTATTGGCAAAGTAATGTCTCTGCTTTTTAATATGCTGTCTAGGTTGGTCATAGACAAAATCACTGCAGATAGTGACTGCAGCCATGAAATTAAAAGACACTTTCTCCTTGGAAGAAAAGCCGTGACCAACCTAGACAGCAGATATGGTAGGGGGTCCTCAAAGAAAGAGACCCAGGAATGGCTTGGTTGACATAAAAGAACCACTTGGGGCCAAAGCCATCTGTGATCTAAGCCTGGCCACAAATGTTTGCCCTTGAACAGATCTCAGTAATTAATGATCTTAAGAAATGCAGAAACAAGGGAGGAACAGTCAAGAAACAATAGTACAGCCTTGGGGTAGGGTCCTGGTTCCTCAAGGGATATACACAATAATATATCTTTGAGTTCTGCAGGAACTAAGGCAGAGGACAGAATGCTGATGATTACCCTCCTCACCAGAGATAAAATTGCCAACATCCGTTGGATCACTGAAAAAGCAAGAGAGTTCCAGAAAAACATCTACTTCTGCTTTATTGACTATGCCGAAGCCTTTGAGTGCGTGGATCAAAACAAAGTGTGGAAAATTCTTTAAGAGATGCGAATACCAGACTATCTGACCTGCCTTCTGAGAAATCTGTACGCAGGTCAAGAAGCAACAGTTAGAACTGGACATGGAACAACAGACTGGTTCCAATACGCGAAAGGAGTACATCAAGTACATTGTCACCCTGCTTATTTTACTTATATGCAGAGCACATCAAGGGAAATGCTGGGCTGGATGAAATATAAGCTGGAATCAAGATTGCCAGGAGAAATATCAATAACCTCAGATATGCAGATAACACCACCCTTATGGCAGGTAGTGAAGAACTAAAGAGCCTCTTGATGAAAGTGAAAGAGGTGAGTGAAAAACTTGGCTTAAAACTCAACATTCAGAAAACTAAGATCATGGCATCCAATCCCATCACTTCATGCCAAAGAGATGGGGAAACAATAGAAACAGTGACAGACTTTATTTTCGGGGGCTCCAAAATCATTGCAGATGTTGACTGCACCTATGAAATTAAAAGACACTTGCTCCTTGGAAGAAAAGCTATGACCAACCTAGACAGCAGAGACATTACTTTGCCAACAAAGGTCCGTCTAGTCAAAGTTACGGTTTTCCCAGTAGTCATGTATGGATGTGAGATTTGGACCATAAAGAAAACTGAGCACCAACGAATCGATGCTTTTGAACTGTGGTGTTGGAGAAGACTCTTGAGAGTCCCTTAGCCTGCAAGGAGATCAC
The DNA here is from genome assembly GCA_024291935.2 of Okapia johnstoni. Lineage (NCBI taxonomy): Eukaryota > Metazoa > Chordata > Mammalia > Artiodactyla > Giraffidae > Okapia > Okapia johnstoni. Next base: position 36,439,279 of record CM044319.1, read on the forward strand.
ATCAGTCAATCTTAAAGGAAATCGGTCCTGAATATTCATTGAAAGGACTGATGCTGAAGCTCCAATACTTTGGCCACCTGATGCAAAGAACTGACTCATTGGAAAAGACCCTGATGCTGGGAAAGATTGAAGGCGGGAGGAGAAGAGGATGAGATGGTTGGATGGCATCGCCGACTCAATGGACATGAGTTTGAATAAGCTCCAGGAGTTGGTGATAGACAGGGAAGCCTGGCATGCTGCAGTCCATGTGGTCACAAAGAGTTGGACATGACTGAGCGACTGAACTGAACTGACCTTCCTCAATTCAATCAACTGAAGTTTGGACTCAGCCAACCTTTGCCCCAGTTCTATGCTGAATTTTCCTCTGCTCCAGCCCCTTCATGAGTATATATGTACCCCTAGCTTAAAACTTCTAATTTAGGTCTTCAGGGAGACACTGCTTTGAGGAAGATCTCTGGTATTCTCCTAATTTGTAACAAGCAATAATAAAGCCTTCCTTCTCCCGATCTTTGGCTTAGTTGTGTCTATTGACTTCTAAGCACCAAGAGGCGAGCCCAGTTTTTGGGAAACATTGGCAGTGAAGTGTGAAAAGAGGAGAAAAACAGAAGTCTAGAGGAAGGTGAGGACTGCTGCCTGCCCTCATTTCTCAGGGCTGCTGGCATATAAACAGACAGTGAAACAGAATACAAAGTCCAGAAATAGATCCAAATATATATGGGACACTATGACTATCTCTCCAATCAGTGGAGGAAAATAGACTGTCCAGTAAATGGAGTTGAGACCTGGAAAAGCTGGCTGCCATCTAGAAAAGCTGGCTCTAGCCCTCTATCTCCTTTGATGAGGAGAGAGTGAACTGGGCAGATGGGAAAAAGATTTGGGCCAGAGACTCTTACCCTATAAACTTTTGTAAGTTTTCAAGTTGGACCTACTCAAAAATATTACCTACTTTAAAAAGTGAAAGGACAAAAAAAGACAGTATTCCCAAATGATGAAAGATGGAATATCCAAGAGAAGAGCCTGGAATCTCGCAGACAGGACTGGTTTTGTGGGGAAGTGAGCACACCATCCTTACAATAGGCTAAGCAGGATTGCCGTGAAAAATCTAGAAAAGCGCTCTTGGGGTCCATGTGTGTCATTAGTCATTAGGTCACAAGTTCAACACAAATTCAAGCACTATCCATAAATGGGTAGAGTCTCTATGCCAGTTTTCCCAGAACTGCAGTGAGGTTTGCCAGATTAGCACAGATCTGAGCTGCTGAAGGTGTAGGACCCTGGACAAGTAAGTTTGAGAGGAGGCACAGGAGTAGGGCCTGGGGGGTACCACTGAAGCCATCAGATTCAAAGAAAGAAAGGAGCAACAGGGAGAGGGAGTCCAGTAGGATCCCAAAGACAGAAGCACTGAGCATTCACTGAGAGAGGGCAGGAGAAAAGATCAAGGGACGTTTGTCTAAGTTCATCCTCTATTAGGCCTGGCGTTAGAGGAGTGCAGACTTCCAAAGAAGATGGAGGCTGCATGTACTGACCTCGGAAAAATCTCTCAGGCCCCACTGTCCTCAGCAGTGATTTAAGTTCAAGTGCCCAGCTGGTAAAAGTTTACACTACCCAGATTTGAGGGACCCTGGGTGCCCTTCACTCACACAGAGCTAATCCAGGGGAGTTGCTGGTTCCAAGGCACTCCTCCAAAGAGCAGGAGGCCTTGTCCCACCATCCCAGCCTTTGATTTGTACCTCCCACCAGTGCTTCCAAAGAGGGCTTACCACACAGGGCAGAAGGGTCCCTCAGTGGGTTCCAGGTGACAAACAAGAAAGAAGTGGAGAGCAAAATCAACGCAGCCCGTAAACCCTCATTCCCTTGACTCTCCCCACAGCTACAAGGATCACAGTCAAATTCAACTGATGTGGAAGGCACTGCTGAGGAATTGTCTCATTAACATTTTTCCTGATTATAAAAGAACTCTATTTCTTGCCCTCCTGGATCTTACTCTGGAGACTAGACACAGTGACAGCATCATTATTTATAAAAGTATCTAGAAATAAAGGATGAAATATAAGAAAAATAATCCAAACACCAATTATCCTACTACCATGGTAACACTGTTCTGCTGGTGTATGTGTTTCCAATCTTAATAAAGCCTGGTTGATATAATTTGGATGATGTGCATTGTATGACTCTTTTGCGACCCCGGGACTGTAGCTCTGTCCACGGGATTCTCCAGGCAAGAATATTGGAGTGGGTTGCCATTTCCTTCTCCAGGGGATCAAATGCATAGAACATGGGTCAAACCTGCATCTCCTGCATTGGCAGGCAGATTCTTTACCACTGAGATACCTGGGAAGCCCCTAATTTGGATGATATACTAAATGAATAGCATTAATATACTGTTAATACATACATGCATGCAAATATATTATTTGCCCATGGACTTAAATTCCTAATAATGTTCAGTGATAACATAACATTCCATCCAAAAGTTATACTGAACTTCATTTAATCAATCCCACAATGTTGAACTTTTTGGTAGTCAGTTTTCACTAACATAAATAATGTTCAACAGATGTTTTACTTAAAAATGGATCCACATACCAGATCAAACCCCTAGGAAAATATTCCTCAATTTTAAGATTACTAGGTCAAAGGATATGTACATTTTTAAGGCAATACAAAGTGCCAAACTGTCTGCAATAAAAGTTACGCCCATTTACATCTCAGCCAACTGTAGATTTTAACTTTTATTCTCTACATCAAACTCTGAAAACACTTCCCAGCTCAACTGTCATACCCGGGACTGGAAGGAGGGTGGCGGCCTATCAAACTCATCAGTCTACAAGGAGAGGCAGATCTGAAACCAACAGGTAGGAGGAATGCAGTGGCAATGTGCTTTTTGATTCTCCACTAACCTTGTTTCTGCTAACAACTGTCTAGGGATCCACCTGAGGGCTTTTTTCTTGACACCAAATATGTGGTGTCTTTTCCAACTGGAGGTCCACATGAAACAGAATGAAGCTGAATCCATTGCTCACCAAACACAAAAATTAACTCAAAATGGATCACAGACCTTCATATAAGATCTACAGTAGAAGAACTCCTTGAAGAAAAGATAGTAAATCTTTGCGGCCTTGGGTCAGGCAAAGTCTTCTTAAACATGACACTGAAAGCATAGGGGACAAAAGAAAACTCAGTAATCAAAGTTAAAAGTTTTTGTGTTTCAAAGGACACTATCAAGAAAGTAAAAAACAAAAACACCCAACCCATACACTGGAGAAAATATATGCAAATCATATATCTGATAAAGGACTTGAATCTAGAGTACACAAAGAGTTCTTACAACTCGATAACTGAAAGACCAAAAGAAAAAAAAATCTCACTGGGCAAAAGATGGGCAAAGGATCTAAACAGGTATTTTTTCAAAGAACATTACAGATGGCCAATAAGTACATCAAAAGTCATTAGGAAGATGCTAATCAAAACCACAGTGAGATACCCACACCCACTAGGGTAACTATGACCAACAGAGGGAGGGTAACCAGTGTTGGGGAGAATGTGGAGTAACTGGAACACCAGCACATTACTGCTGAGAATGTAACGCGACCACCACTTTGGTAAATAGTCTGGCATTTACCATATGACCTAGCAATTTCACTTCTAGGTATGCGCCTAAGAGAAATGAAAACATAGGTCCACACAAAAACTTTCACATGAATATTTCTAGCAGCTTTATCACAATAGCTAAACATTAAAAATGCAAATGTTCATCTCTCGGTGAGTGGATAAACAAAATGCGGCATATCCATATAATGGAACACAATTTGGCAATAAAAAGAAATAAAAAGCACTGATACTTGCTACAACATGGATGAACCTTGAAAACATATGCTAAATGAAAGAAGTCACTTACAAAAGACCACATATAATATGATTTAATTTATACTGAATGTCCAGAATAGGCCAATGTGTAGAGACAGAAAGCAGATTAGTAATTGCCTAACTAGCAGGCAGAGGAAAGAGATGAGGAGTGACTGCCAGTGGGTATGGGGTTTCTTTGGGGGTGATAAAGAAGTTCGAAACTTAGATTACAGTGAGAGTTGCATAATTTTATGAATATACTAAATACAATTGAATTGTACACTTTAAATGAGTAAATGGTATCTGAATTACATCTTAATAAACCATTAAAAAACTGTTCTAGGCCTTTTGGAAGAGATATCATTAGTGATGCTGGGCCTGTCACATTTTCTTATTTCACTCGCCCCCCTACACCCCTAGAAATATAATACTGGGCAATTCTGTTTGGGCTACATGTTTCAGGAGCCTGATCTGAGCTACCTCCTCCCCTCCTGGCTCCTCCCTTGCAGCCCTGATCTATTCCCAAGCCTTCCATACGTTCTCTGCCATAGAGATGTTAAAGAAGACCTTGTAAACTGATCTTCAGAAAGACACTGTCAAAATTGACGGGTTACACACTGAAACCCCCTTACCTTCTGTAGGCTTTGTTTCCAGGATTCTAAGTTCTGTGAAGGCTTGAGCTGTTGACTCGGGCAAAGTCCCACCCCCCCTGCCTAGGCTATGCTCAGTTCAGTTCAGTCGTTCAGTCGTGTCCTATTCTTTGCGACCCCATGGACCGCAGCGCACCAGGCCTCCCTGTCCGTCACCAACTCCCGGAGTTTACTCAAACTCATGTCCATTGGGTCACTGATGCCATCCAGCCATCTCATCCTCTGTCGTCCCCTCTCCTCCCGCCTTCAATCTTTCCCAGCATCAGGGTCTTTTTCAATGAGTCTGTTCTTCGCATCAGGTGGCCCAAGTATTGGAGTTTCAGTTTCAACAGCATGCAACAATTCTGGATTATAGAAACAGCATATCCCACCTCCCCACCCCACCCCCAATGATACCCACCCCGGAGACACACTTGAGAAACCCTTAGAGCAGTGCATTCCAATCTATAATGTGCCTACAAATTTAAAGTAGGTTCTGGTTTAGTAGGTCTGGAGTTGGGCCTGAGATTCTGCATTTCTAACCAATACCCAGGAGGTGCCCAGGCTGCTGGCCTGGGAACCACAAGCTGAGCAGCAGGGTCCTAGGTTGTTCTGATGAAGATGTGTTGTCTTCAGCTACACTTGAGAAATATCATTCTAAAGTCTCATTGCTAAAGAGCTTTCTTCTGCATTCAGTACATGCAAGGCTCTTGTCTCAGCTTATTAATATTCTAAGGAAGAGGTTGGTTGAGCCAATATTGTGCTCATTAAGACCATTCTCTCTTTAAGCCACCCTCTCTAGCACAGTGGTGAGAAAAGCAGAATTAGCATCACCTGGAAAGTATTAGCAAATTCTTAGCCTCCATCCAGAGCTACTGAATCAGGAACAATGAATACATTTGAAAAAGTCCTGTAAGTGATTCAGGTGCTTGCTTGAGTTTGAGACCCACTGTCTTAGGACAACAGAAGGTGTGTGTGTGTGTGTGTCTGTGTATGTGTGTGTGTGTATACACACACACACATGTGCACACACACCCACATCCCCTGTCCCTCCTCCCCTGCCCTCTAATGTGTCTTTTTAAATTTCTGCCTCTAATGTGTCTTGAAACCTTCCTAGTTGCTATTCTCTCTCTCTGGTGGCTCAAACAGTAAAGAATCTACCTGCAATGCAGGAGACCCAGGTTCAGTCCCTGGGTCAGGAAGATCTCCTGGAAAAGGAAATGGCAAGCCACTCCAGTATTCTCACCTGGGAAATCCCATGGACAGAGGGGTCTGGCGGGCTACAGTCCATGGGGCCGTAAAGAGTCAGACACAATGAACCATTAACATTTCTCACCTGGTGAGGCAAAGAGGAACTTTTTTTAGTAAGAAAAGCTGCCTCCACTTTCTCCATGGGCAGAGCACATAAACTCCAGGGGTGCACATAAGCTCCTGTAGGGAATGCTAGAAGGGTCCTCCTCTTTCTATAACTTCAGGGAGGAAGTGTCAACGGCCCTGAAAGGGGCTTTTGTGGAACTGGTTTCAACTTCCCCCCACCTAGGCCCTGGGAACCCAACACTGTCCCTGGCAGACGAGAGGGGTCAGGGCGCCCCAGGGAAGAGAGAGAGCTGTGTAATGCCCGCTTCCTCTTCTGAGTCAACGTTTTCAGAAGTTCTCTTCTGCTCTGCATTGGGCCAAAGTCAGCCAGCAGGAAAGAGAACCAGGAAAGGAAACCGATGCTGTGAGGGGTGGGAGCCTGAACTGGTGACCCAGCCTCAGTACAGAGATAGGCCTAAAGGGTCACAGGAAAAGACAGCTTTGGCCCGAGCCATTCACAACACGCATGGAGACTGTGCTTTGGGACCAAGGGCCGAGCACACCCGAGTCTTGCGTCATGCTTTGGCTAGCAAGTCTCCTTCGTGAGGATTTCCCCAGCACTCAGCCCAGCGCTGGAAAATGGGAGGAATGCAATCACTATTCCTGTGGACAGGCCACCTGCAAACTCCCCTAGAATCATCAGCCAGCCCTTTTATTCAACTGACCAGGAAACTGAAGCCCTCAAAATCTGAGTGACTTTTCTACATCACGTGGCCAACCAGTGGCAGAACCAGCCTAGAAACTGGACCCTCAGACCCCAGAGTCTTCCCCACCACCACCCATCCCCCGCCATGCCTCACACCCCATCTGAAGTCCCCATAGCACCCATTCATTGATTTTCCATCTGATCCAAGATATACCTGGGGAAATAGTTCAGGGACTGATTCTTTTAAGATTAATATTACATTTTAGTGCAGAGGAAGAGAGCCTCTGATACAAGCTAGTCATTTCAATACCAGAGCTATTTTTAACCACCTTGGGTCTTTGTCATCTCCAGCACCCAGTTCTGTGAATATTGCTGACAGAATGGCACCACACTGGGCCTGAGATGGCAGGCCCAGTCTATGATCCAGTTTTCTGAACTCTATTCAAACATGAAGAGCTAGCAAAACTGGAACACGTGATTGGGCCTGATTCCCTGTAAGCACTCCCTAATTAGTGAGAAGAGGCACGGTGACAATCCTCATGGCTGGGTTTTGTTTTTTCAGTTTCACGCTAGAAAAAAAGACTTTCTGTTTCATACAAGGTCAAACAGTCACAAAAAGAAAACCTCTCTACCTCTCTTAATGAAAAAAAAAATCTTGAATAAGTATAAATATTGATTAGATTCTATACAGGTGCCTGGAAATAAAATTATTTTCTAAACTTACCAGAATGCATTACTTACTGTCATATCACTGAGGCAGGAGAATAGCATATTAGGAAAAGCAGAGGGTTAGGATTTTTTTTTAAAGGGATAGAATGAGATTCGCAAGCAGCTCAGATGCAGTATTTCTGAGCAAAAGCTTTGGGGCTCCTCTCTGAGGGTTATGTGGGCAGCCTCTTGGTCTATGCACGTTGCAATGACAATGTCCAGAAGGACCCAGAGGCAACTGCTATTCAGGAAATCTACTCCTAAAAGGAAAGAATCCACCTTCCAGTACTAATAAAATGTTTCAGGTAATAACATCAATGGCAATGACTTTTCTATTATAAATAATCTTGCTATATTTATCAATCAGTTTTGAACTTGAAGAGCCTTTATATTCATCACCAATCTGCCCATGCAACAAACCTATAAGGTCTATAGACCAGGCCAATCTTATTTATCTATTGAGCACCTACCATGTACCAGGCAACAAGGAGCAATGCAGAGTGAAATGCAAATGTTCGCTGCTGGAATGAAGCCAACAGTATTGTGGGAAAGTAGTTATTAAATAGTAATTCCACATGGAGAAAACTTTGCTCTTTCTATCCATCATGCAGCAATCAGGAAAAGCCCTCTTTCCACTACACTTTTACAAGGCACTACGACTCAAAGATGACCAAGACATAGCCCCAGCCTCTAGTTGGGAAGAGAGACTCCAAACCAAAAAATGTCACTTAAAACAAAAAAGTATTTGAACTGAATGTGAAAAAACTGGTAGGATATTCGCTTTTCCAAAAACAGGAGTCTTCAAAAAAAAAAAAAAAAAGGAGGAGCCTTCTGGGTGGAAGAGCAAAGAACATGATGTGCTCAGGTGTGAGGGAGACTTGTGGCTGGGGCGGGTGTGCAGTGGTGGGAAGGCTAGCTTGTTCAAGGCCTAGAATTCTTACACCATAGACTTGAAACATGCTCTGAGCAAGAGGGGGCCTTTAAGTCTCTAAGCAAAGAATCAAATAAACTTTCCATTTTAGAAAAAAGAATTCTGTTGCCAAAGCAAAGAATGGATTTGAGGAAGACAACAGCGGAGTGAGAATCACTTAGGTTACAATCTACAATCAGACCATTCAAATACATAAACTCCGGGAGTTGGTGATGGACAGGGAGGCCTGGTGTGCTGCAGTTCATGGGGTAGCAAAGAGTCGGACACGACTGAGCAACTGAACTGAACTGATATAGGAAAAGGGAGAAGATTGTTCAGTAAATCTAGGCTGATACTACTGTGTGCTAAGAGGGCCATTTACACGGCTTCATTTAATCCTCACAACACATTTACCAAATATTCCCATTTTATAAACTGAGGCACAGAGAAATTAAGGAATTTCCCAATGGTCATGGGTCTAGCAAGAAGCTACAGGCTGGATTCAAAGCCACCCACACATCACCAGTGGCCTGCACAGAGCAGACAGTCAGTAAAAGTTTGCCTTGGCCAAGTGGGCAAATTTCGTTCACCCTGTGAGAGACAAATGCAGTGAATGTTGAGGCAGCTCAGAGGACAGAGAGGGGACAGGGGACTCTCCCCCACCTGCTATCTCTGGAAGTGTCATCCAGCCCCCTTGTCCTCTGATGGAGAAACACCAGGGACACAATCACACAAAGAACAGTCTCTGGGAAGATCCACCAAAACCTCATTAACTGAACAAAGGGTGATAAAATGGCAAGAAACAGACCACAGGGAACAGAAACTGTGGGTTCTGGCTGAGACTTCTCTTTCCACCCACTCTGCCTGCTCCGCAGGCCCATACATCACTTTCCCCTCAGACTGTTAATTAGAGAGACACCCGCCATCCTGACACAACACGTTAATTATGAAAACAGAGCACTGCACACAACATAACATGGAAATGAAGTGACATGCATCCAATTAATTAAACTTTCACAGCTCCAATCGGTTTTAATTAGGGAAGCTATACTTTTTGCTCTCCTCTCGATCGATAAATAAACTTTGCAATACATACATATTTTTAATCAATTAGCAAACGGGGGTGGGGGGAGTGTGAGTCAATTGCTAAGGGCCACCATGAACTCTCCCATCAGCCACCTATGTGCATGGTCCATTTTGATTCTCCGTTGAATCTACAAGCAACACAGGCTGAACCCCTGCAGACTGTTTCCAAGTTAAATCAAAAATAAGGGAGCTGAAAAACAGCAGCCCCATCACTTCCACTCCACCTCTCCTCATTCTTATCTGGCAAAAGGGACTGCTGCTGCTGCTGCTGCTAAGTCACTTCGGTCGTGTCCAACTCGGTGCGACCCCATAGATGGCAGCCCACCAGGCTCTTCCGTCCCTGGGATTCTCCAGGCAAGAATACTGGAGTGGGTTGCCATTGCCTTCTCCAAAAGGGACTGAGGACTTCAGAAATTAAGAAAGGCTCAGTACAATGGCAACCCATTCCAGTATTCTTGCCTGGAAAATTCCACAGACAGAGAAGCCTGGTGGACTAGTCCATGGGGTGTTGCTAAAGAGTGGGATATGACTGAGCATGCACGCACAGTGTCAGTAGAGGAGTCCAAAAGCTATGTTTCTTTGGGTCATCAGGACAGTGTCTGTATACCTCAACCAAAGGACAGCTCTTCCTCATTGACCAAGCATACAGCTCCAAATGAGCTGCCCACAGATCACTTGGGCAAGATGAAGAGGTCACTAGCATAGCCTCTCGAATCAGCCAGCCCAGCCCAAGCCATTGCTGGAGTCATATAGCCAGCAGCCAAATGGGCCTCGTGTGTGTTCTTGTCACTAACAGCCATCTAGTGCTTCTGATAGGCTGCAGTGTTCTGTGTTCCTGTCCAGTCTCCTGAGTGGATTTTTAAATGGCCACACTGATGAAGAGAGAATGTCATATAGACATTCTCTAAGCAAAAGGTCCATAACCAGAGAGTCAAAAGGAACAGAAGTGAGGTGTAGACTGGATTGGGCAGTTCAAGAAGAAAAGCACAAAACAAGATATAAAAGCAGGGGACTCCCTTTAAGCAATCATCACCGTGTGTATCTTCAAAGCACAATTCTGGGAAGTAGTGAAAGCAAAACAAGCACAATAGAGAAACCCCATACAAGATGCTAGGGAGGAGTCAAGGGGCACAGACTGGCAAATATTCACACCTCCACCTGACAGACACAGCTAGTCGATCCCAGCTCCCTTTCATGCTGATTCCAGAAATGACTTCAAAAATCCTATCAGTGACTTTGACTTCAGAAACCTTGACTCAAACTGGCTTCAACAGTATGAGTATGGAAATGCATTACCTCGAGTGATAGGAAGTCTGGGAGGCAGAGTAGGGGTGGGCTTAAGGGTTGCTTGATTCAGTGGCTTAATGAAGTTGTTAAGTACCTAGTTTCTCACTATCTGTCTCTTCTGCCATCCTCACAGTTGGCTTCATAGTCATCCTTGCTGCAAGATGGCTGCAGCAGAAATCATATCCAGGAGAACAAGGCCCTGAAGACAGACAGAGATCATCACACTCTACCTGCAGGAAAACTTACCTTTCCAAGATGCCCCCAGCAAGTTTATTCTCACAAGTCAGTGTTCAGAGCTGGGTTGCTTGTCCTTTTCTAAATCATTTACTGGCCCAAGGAAGATAATCTTACCTGCCTTAGACTCACCCAACTATGTTGGAATGGATGTTGGGAAATCGTCATCATATCCTCTATGGAAATCTAATTCTTCATAGCATCATGGAACCAACAACTAACTATTGATCAAGTTGGCAACAGAGATAGCCATCTCTTGGCCATGCTTGGACTGGGAGAAGAATCAACAGCTGAGGAACTGGAGAATATGACTCAGTAAGGGTGAGGGAGTAAGGAGGTGAAGAGTTTCAGTTCTTGGCACTGAGGAGAAGTCCCATGCTCCCTGGCCCCAAAGACCTGGCACAACCTACCTAAATTTAAGAAGAAAAAGGGAAAAATTAGTTTTCAGTGGATGTGATGCAAGTCAGGAGAAGTCGTGGTTTCATATTACTGGCAAGAACTCAAGCCCATGTGCAGACTCTTAAGCAAGGAATCTAAATCGGTCATTAGCCTGCAAAAGAAAGGTCAAGAGACAGTCAGAAATCTAGAATTCGGGACCACAGAGAGCTATCACAAGCAACGGTCACATGAAGCACACTCAGAGAAGTGAGGTACCTAAAGGAGGAGATATATGCCAGTCTCTTTTCCTGGAAGAGATTTCCTCTTTTTCTGAGTGGTCATCTTAAAGATCCTTTCATGTGGCTTAAGGTGAGAAGGAAACATATAACAATCAGAATTATTATTTTTAATAATAATAATGTGATAGTAATTATCAAATATTGAGAGGAAGAGGGAAGATGAGAGACGAGAGCGCTGGATATGGGATGAACTAAGTTCTCATTTTTCATAGCAGGAGTTAAAAAAATATTATCTAACATTCCTAATTCAAGAAACAGAGGTATAACATATTATAAGGAGATAACAACCAGAAGAATTAAATATAAACAGATCAAAGCAGGGGCTGGGGAGAGGTAACGCCCAGGCAAAAGACTGCTGCTTGCCACTACAAGCTCTTCTATACCATTTCTCTGATAAAACACTCAAAACAAACAAAAAAAATCTTGAGAAAATAAACTGTTGTTCACACTCACATTCTCATTCACTGACACATAGGTGTTTGGCAATTATCTGTTGAATGAAACAATGAACTGTCCCCAGTGAGAGCAATCCTGTGGTAAGCACCCTGCTAAGAATGTGACAAAGCTGCGCACTTCACTCCCCAGAGTTGAAACCCTGGACTTTCTTAGGTGGAAAGGTGTGGGGCTGCCTATGTGGTCCTCCCTGGACTCTCAGTCTGGGGCTGGCCTCTTATAAGCCTAGAAGAGCAATTTGGAACAGCTGTCAAGTTGAAATTCTGACATCTGAAGAGCATCTCCTCTAGCTGATCGAGTCCCAGTGTTTCACCGTATCCCCTGGAGTAAGTCCCATACTTGATCTGGGTGTGGACCAGGTACCCAGCTGAACAGTGGCATTCAGAGCTGTCAACATGAGTAATGTACCCACAGTGGGATCTGCACAGGGCAGTCAAAGGAAATGGTTGTTATCTAGAGCTGTCTAGCAACTTGACCTGATGGCCCGATGCCTAGAGATAATCAAATGTCTACAGATTACAGCACAGGCCAGTTCACTCAGCTACCCTGCCCAACTCTCCTATTTGGTCATGGGTGCTGATCAAGGAGCTTTCACAATAAATGATTTTCCTGAGGGTTTTCAGGGAAAGAACTGATGGTGATGGAATTTTCTTCAAATGCACAGTGGGAAAATCCCCTTAAGGACCAGTGCATTCCTGGCAGGTCACTTTACGTTTTCTTTGATGATTCTGGGAGGACTTTAAATTATAAACAAGTGTTCTGATGTAGTGATTTGTGGTATATATTGGGCAGGAACTGACTATTAAAATACTAGAAATTTCCAATTTAATGGGCTATTAAAATGGTTTTGCAATCATGTGATAACTACTGACATTGGGTTTGCATGTTTCAGTGGAAAGTGTATACTGTGTAAATTACCTAAATGTTTAAAGTATTTGAATTAGATCAGTGGAAAGGAAGGGAGGGACAGAGGGAAAAGAGAGAGAGGTAAAGGAAGGAAGGAAGGAAGAAAGAAAAGGAAAGAGAGTGAAAAATGCTAGTTTAATTGATTTCCTCTGGGGTATCCTCCTAACTGGAGGTTAGGATTGGTCCATGAGGCACCCCCTGCCTCACTACTCCAAAAGAGTCACTGGCCCTGAGTGAAATGGGCTAGAAGGGGAGGTGGAGCAAGCCACAGAGTCCTCAGGGGGCCAAGGTCTGCCTGGACTGTGTCTCCTGCAGGAGACCCCACTATCAGGAAGAGGCCCACCCCTCCTCCCCATCCACCTCCCCCACTCATCCAGGGCTGCTCAGAGGATAAAGGGATGATGACCACAAAGCTGCAAGGAGGGTAAGCCCACCATCGGCCACTATGCAGTCTTTGCATTCCCCAATGAATGATTTTGAGGGACTCACTGAGTGAAAAAGAAAACACAGGCAGGCAAAACCTCCCACCACAGAACCAAGCTGTCACCCACCCAGTACTTCTGTGTCAAAATTCTGCTGCAGTGAGCCAGGTCTGCCGCAGTTATTTGCAAAGTGAGGGTTGCCGGATACGATGCCTTCTGCCCTGGTTTTGCTATTTTGTCATGACATAACTGAAGCGACTTAGCAGCAGCATGACCCACAAATGATCAGCCTGAAAGGATGATACAGTTAATCAAGGATATCTGGACACAGACTGAGAAAGTCTGCACTGTTGAGCTGCCCGTATGGTCATCTCCAGCTGGCCTTGGGTGTCTCAACTGGCTTTAGCCAAAGAAAAATAAAACCCAGTAGTACTGAAGTGCCATTGTTTATATTATCTCTCCTTATTTTTAAGGTGCTGCGGTTAAGGTAACATGTGGCACCACCGTGAAATTGATCTGAGGTCGACGCCCAGAGAACACAGGGCTTTTGTTACTCAAATGACTTATGCCAACAGCAATGTGACATCTGTGTATTGATCAATATCAAAGGCATCCCTCCCGGGATGAGAGGACAAGGGATCATTTGAATTATCTCCTTTCCAGCCTTTCTATGTCCATCTGTACTTCCTGAAAGTTCACAGAGCCAAGAAGAGAAGCACCCATAATGGTTTTGGGGTGGGGGGACCACAAAGACTGCTGTTTCCACAGCAGAATGACACAGCTTCAGCTTCAAGGAAGAGTGCCTCTTGCTGGCTCATGACAGCCAAGCAGAGGAAGCAAAGAAAGAAAAAGAAACACTTGCATGAGGCAGAGGGCCCCTAGATCTAGTTTAGTCATTTGTCACAATGATTTACAGAGGGGCTGTTCCTACAGCATTTTCACTCCAATAATGAGTCATTTATGGCAGATTCCACAATGCTTGCCTGTTTTACTGCCATACTGCCCAGCAAGAAGACCCATGGAACACTCTCTCCACAGAAGATTTCCCTCCACATCTGGGATGCTAAAACCCTGAGACGGTCAGGTTTCTTTCCCACGGGACAGGCTCCAGCCATGAATTGTAATGGGTCAGCCTGACCACCAGAGGGTGCCCTATGGTCACTTTTCCCTCTCCCTCAGCTCTAGCTTGGCGTCCCTCCTGAGTCTGGACAGAACCAAACATCAAGTGCATCACATAAATTAATACGAAGGGTTTTTTGGTTTTTGTTTTCTTAAGAATGTCTCTTGGGATGATGTCCGACTCTCACCATACCTAATTATTTTGCTTTTGGCAATGCTTTTTGACCCATGCTATTGTGTACCCTAACCAAGGAATAATTCTCTGAACATTGTGCTTTCAACACAATGCTGCTCATGTTTGCAAACAACTTATTTCAAAACAGCACACTATTCAAATCTCTGTGACTCCAGGATGCCAGGGAACTAGGACAGAAGTGACCCTCTTACCAGCTAAATCAGTGCTCAGAGCTCTGACATGACGGTCATTGCTATGGGTTTTCCATCCCAAAGGTCTGATCCACACCGATATCCTACCTGCTCTTCTATCACAGGTCTTCCCAGCCATCTTCCTCTAACGGGAAGATAATGATGCCTAACACCATGGGTCACAGAGAGCTTTCAGCTGCGTTAAGGGGATGAACAGGATTCATCGTTCCTGCAACAGAAATCTCAGTTTACAAGCTGGGTGTCTGCGACTCCCATGGTCTATGGCCGCGGACCTGAGTTTTGTCTGTGAAATTTACCGGCCCATCAGAATGGATGACAGTTTCTCTTCTTTTCTCAGCCATCATTTTCCTCTCTGACCTCCCTCTGGAGCCTCCCAAGTCACGATACCAACCAACGGGCAGTGTGCTTATATGTAATTCTTCCTGGTTTTCAACATATTTTCATTGCTTTATCACACCGGAATCTCATAACACAAAGTAGAGGTGAGGTGAGAGAGTACTCATGAACTTTTTCAGTTCTCCGAAGCAAAATCAGTTGGTCTGTTCTGTGTTCCCATATTGTATATCCCTTTACGATAAATATTTTCACTCTGTTGTCATTGTCTATTTACCAGGTTCTACCACTGAGCGCTTCCCTAAGGCAGGCACCAGATCTATCTGGCATGCATGTTAAATTGCTTCAGTCGTGTCCCACTCTTTGTGACCCCATGGACCGTAGCCCACAGGCTCCTCTGTCCATGGGATTCTCCAGGCAAGAATAGTGGAGTGGGTTGCCATGCCCTTCTCCACGGGATCTTTCTCACCCAGGGACTGAACCCGTATCTCTTATGTCTCCTGCATTGGTAGGTGGGTTCTTTACCTCTAGTGCCACCTGGGATATATCTTACTATCTTTCTATCTCCAAGGCTTTGCACAGTACTTGACATACAATTAGTACTGAATAAATGTTCATTTGAAACACGACACTCATTTGACAAATAAGGTTATCAGGCTCCCGGGGAGAGGGAGGCAGGTGTACCACATGCCATATCCACTGCCTGAAATGAGTAAAGGAAGAACCTGGGTTAGCACACATATGGTCCAACTAGAGGATAAACAATCAGTGAGAAAGTATGCATTGGATGCTGACTTTAGAACAAGCATCCTGATAAATGCAGAAGATTTAATAAAGAGACATGATTTCCATCCAGTGATTAGTGTGGTCCTTTAACTTCTGTGGGTTTCAGCTTTAACTTATTCAGGATGAGCAGTTTGGAGGACAAGATCTATAAAGGTTCACACAGATGTATCCATGTATCTGGCTTCTTCAATGGCCCGTCAATATTCTTTTATTCTTTTTTTTTTTTTGGCCCTCTGTGGGGCATGTGGGATCTTAGTTCCCCAACCAGGGATTGAACCTGTGTCCTCTGCATTGCAAGGCAGATTCTTAACCACTGGACCACCAGGGAAGCCCTCCTTCATCAATATTCTTGTTGGGCAGATGCTACATGTACATTTGCACAGATGTACTGCACACAGATGAAAGGACACAGGTGTCACCGGTATAATAAGACAATATGTCATATCACCAAAAGGAATCAAGGTGGAAAGAGCAGCCCCGACACCTTGAGAAACGTCTAGAAGACAAGAGAGCTCAGGGAGCAGAAGGCTGCACACGAACTAGACTAGCGTGTGGGTCAGGAGTGACTGAGAAGGGAGGTGAATGAATCGAGACGGAAGCCCATTGAGTGTGTATTCAGAGGACAGACAATAGTATCAGGAAGCAGGGGAATGGCTTTTCCCACAGTAAATGCCTGTCTGTGAAAAGCAGATTTATGTTTAAAAGAAAAACAAAAAGCTGTCTCCACTTCTGTTCAATGTCTCTCATCTGAACTCACTCCCATTTCATTTCTTTCTGCTTGCACGCTAAGTTGCTTCAGCAGTGTCTGAGTCTTTGTGACTCTATGGACTGTAGCCCACCAGACCCGTGTGTCCACGGGAATCTCCAGGCAAGAATACTGGAGTGGGTTGCCATGCCCTCCTCCAGGGGATCTTCCCGACCCAGGGATCAAACCCCCGTCTCTTGCATCTCCTATATTGGCAGGCAGGTTCTTTACCACTAGCGCCACCTGCTGCTGAACCCCAAATCTAGATTAGGTTTTACCTCACTGTACAGTCTCATACCATTCTGAACTTTTACTTTATGGCAAAAATCTCAGTTATACCTGTATGTAGGGTATTGTTTGTCTGTTGCCTTTTTCCCCTACCAGACTAAGAGGTCTCTGAAAGCAAGACTTGATCTATTTGTTCATTGTTGAATACCCCCCCAAACCTAGAATATAGTTAAGTACTTATAATAAATGTGCAATTAATAAATGAAAATTGGCCAAATTTGGAAAGTGGGTCCCTGTCTAAATGACAGGGCTGCTTTGCAGGCCCCAGTTGCTGTGGCTGCCTCAGCAGCTTATCCCCAAGTCAAGCGAGGACATTACTGACAGGTGCAAACACAGCCTGCCCTGCAAACCTGGACCTGGGCCAGCAGCTGGAGAAACACTACCGTGGAGTTTCATCAGCAGCCCCTGTCTCTGGCTGCTCACCACATCCCTTCCCCATTTCCTCTCAGTCAAAACAGAAGATTACACTCCCTTCCAAACAAATTTCTGATGAGCTTCAGACCCCTCCCAGCCCTCCTCAGATGCACTAAATCAAGCATCCTGCCTCCATCTCATCCTGTAGTGAATGACATTGTCTGTACACACCCAAAACCCCCACCTGCACGAGTGGATACATGCATGCTCAGTTGTGTCTGACTCTTTGTGGCCCCACAGACTGTCCATGGAATTTTCTAGGCAAGAATACTGGAGTGGTTTGCCATTTCCTACTCCAGGGGATCTTCCTGACCAAGGGATCGAAGTCGCGTCTCCTGCATTGGCAGGCGGCTTCTTTGCCATTGAGCCACCTAAGAAGCCCTGCACATCTCTGGAGCTATTTGTTTTTAAAAGAGCTGAAGCAACTCATTCTCAGAAAGCATAGGTGACCTTGTGAAGGTCACACTGCTAAAATCCCGTACAAGGGAGCAGAAAAAAGCAAAGCTCTTTATCATCACATGAGTTACTATGCAATGCTCACCATCAACCAGTCATTTTGCTAAAGGCTTCCTTACTTTGATCCTGTGAATCCTTACAACACCCTGTGAGATACATCTATCATTAATCCAAATTTACAGTAAGACCAGAGTCACAGATTCGTTAAATCTCCAGCCCAAAGTCACTCAGCTTGAGGTCAAAGCTCTAGATTCTACTGTTAGTTATTCAGTCAGGTCCAACTTTGTGACCTCCTGGACTACAGCCCTCCAGGCTCCTCAGTCCATGGGGTTCTCCAGGCAAGAATACTGGAGTGAGTTGCCATTCCCTTCTCCAGGGGATCTTCCTGACCCAGGAATCCAACCACAGTCTCCCACACTGCAGGCAGATTCTTTACCATCTGAGCCACCAGTGGCTCCTAACTCAGGCTCCTAAAACCTGGATTCTAACCCAGGACCAAATCTGACCCCATGGCCTAAACCCCTGCCCCTACGTATTCATCACACAGATACTGAGATGACATCTTCCTTAACTTCTCACTCACTCACTCACTCACTCAGTTACAAACTCCTTAAGCAATAGGGCTACATTGTAGGAAAAGTGACCTGTGATAAAAAGTGTTTGATGGTAGGATTCATACAGAGGGGTCTTTCTTCAGAAAAATTACAAATCTAGTCTTCAGTGTCCCATACCCACTCTCCCCATTTTCTCCAGACATGGCCTCTCTTTCTCGCTCTCTCATTCACATCAGAGACTGGACCTTTGATGCCTCTGCAGAGGCCTCCATTCAGGTCTTCCCTTCTTCCTTCCAATTGCTTCCCCACCACTCTTGAACTCAGTCAGTTTTCCAGGAGGAGTGCCTCCAGCAAACCCAGCACCTGTAACTAGCACATGCCTACCCTCCATCTAGATCATGGTAGGTGCACAATTCAAGCACATCTTATTCACAGTCTCTTTACAATCAAAGTGCATCTCACTTCAGCTAAGTCTTTACTGTTAGTTCTACAGTAAAGTCTCATGTGGTTCTCCAACACGACTATCTGCTGCTGCTGCTCTCGGCCAGCATTTCTGTCATCCTGGGAGTAACAGAACTCTCACAGCCCTGGAGGCGCCCCCTACCCGGGGCTCCTGTACTCACATTTTAACACATAGCAACCTTAAGAGTGAGAAGAAGGCCAGAGCATGAAGGCTGTAGGTATAGATGCTTTCCTCCTTGCATTGTCCTGCCCCACGCTCTGAAACCAAGAGCGTAGAAATAGTTCCTATATATTGAGCACCTACTGTATACCTTCCTTCCTTTTTCCATTTGACCCTTAAAAACACTCCATAAGTAGACAGTACTGTCCTAAATTTACAGGTGAAGAAAATGAGATCCAGAGAGATCAAGATAGCTTCCCACAAGGTATACAGGATTTGGAAATCAGATTTGCCTGACCCCAGAACTTATAGTATCAGTCACCACACTAAGCTGCTTCATCCACTCTCTCTACAAGACATAAGATTTTGCAAAGCAAAATCCGGCTCTCCCCTTCCCAGGCAATGCTGGCTAGAAGATCAATCCAGGGCGCTGTTTATAGACAGCACACAATAGAGACTGAGTATGACATACATGCAGACACTTGTGTTCTAATCTGCAATAAGACTTCTGCTCCCAGCTCTGAGGTTTCTTCCTGTATAATTGTTCCCACAAATCCAGTTTGATTTGCTGCTCCTCTTATTTATTCTTTGAATCAGGATTGTTTAGCTGCATTGGACCAACCAAACTTATAAATGGCAAATTAAACCAGAGGACAATGTACTACACACACACACTATTGATCAGGTGGAGACGCTGCAGAGCACGAAGCAGGCCTTTAAACACACGGCCAACATTTCTGCGAATATTGATGATTCTCTCTAAGGCTTTTTAATAATCGCTTGTGTGTTTTGGCTTTCGAACTGCCTAACCTTTGGGCGATAAAATCACAGCATGTTATTTTAATCTCTTTATAATGGACTGAAGTTCAATTCAAATAAATACGTCTCCTGAGTGCCCGCACCAAGAGGCAGGAAGGGTCCGGAAGCAGGTCTTACTGCCTGCGACAAGGATCCTGAAAAGGCTGAACTGCCCCCTCCAGCTGAAATTTACAAGGGCTACTGGGTCTGCTGCTCTTTTGTCTAAGCCAGGGTTCCCAAAATGTGATCCCCAGACTGGCAGCATCACCATCACCCGGGAAATCGTTAGAAATGCCAATTCTCAGGCCTTCACTCAGACTGACCGTACATCCACATCACCCATTAGTAGCCACTGAATAAATATGCTCATTGAGCACAGGGAGAGGGATGAATACAATGGAGAGCCACACGAATGGATGCTGAATGTCCCCTCCTTCGCATCCATCCAGTGGAGGCTTCTATTCCCCAGCACAGTGATGCTCTAATATGTCCTGCCTCTGAGTCATCTGAAAACAGATTTCTGTGCTCCACCCCAGAGTTTCTGACTCAGCAGGTCTGGGCTGCGGGCCAAGAACACACATGATAACAAGTTCCCTGATGCAGACGCTGCTGCTGGAGCTGGTTTGGGGACCACACTTTGAGAACCTCTGCCCCAGAGATAGGACTTGCCTATTTCCAATTCCAGGCTCTCTTTCAGGCTTTGGATATCAGACTTGTTTTTAAGGCCATCTCCCTAAACTTTTAAAACTTTGGTTCAAAATAATGACTGATCCCCAAAGAACTAAAACCAAAGCAAGAATGAATTTGTCTTTCAAAGAACAAATGAGACCTTCAACATACAACAGCTGCTTTCTTAATTCAGGAACTAGACAAACAGGGGCGGACAGTTGTTAGGAGTTCAGGGTCAGTTTTCCCTGCTGAGCAGGTAGAGAACACGCATTCTGAATGCGTGGTTTCTTTTAGAATGAGGTTCAAAGGAAGGTTGCTCTAAATTTGCTGGTAGCCATCAGGGTTCACCCAGCCCAGCCGCATGATGGCAGGCCTCAGTCAGGAAATGCTGGATCCAATCCTCTGGGGGACTGACTACCCAGAGCAGGACAATAAGCCACAAACTAACGTATTTCATGAAACCAAAATAGGCTACAGCTCTTCCTCCCAGGAAACCTAGCATTGAAGACATTCCCCACCCAGCAAATCCAAAGCCTGGAGCAGAGACCCAAAGTAGGGTTGGGGGCATTCTGTTCAGTCTCTAAAGACAAAGCCACAATTTCTCACACTTGACAAGAAACACAAGGCCACTGACTGCTCAGATGGGAGCAGAGAGACAATGGGGCAGCATAATAAGATCTCTGGTTCCCCCCAAAGCATTTGGGACATGTATCCATCTTAATTACACAGCAACTGATGGCAACCTAAAATTATACACTGAAAGGTGTATTAGAATTTTTACATCCTACACAAATGGAAAGGTGTCCCCAAATCTATCCTCTTGTGGTTAGCCAAAGCAGGGTGTATTATAAGTAACAGGCATCATTCTGCATGCCAGAAATGGGGATTTGTGGTTAGTGAAATATGAGTACTTAGCAATAAGCACACATGAGGAAACTTACAGCTCATCCAGAACACATGGAGACCACACTGACAGCAAAACTGCTCAGAAAATGCAATTCATCCTTCTCTGGTCAACCTCCTGCCACTGTCACCTTTTCCAGAAACCTGGTTAGAGCTGAAATAGGTAAGAATTTTGCTGCACCAGTACATTTTCTACCCAAATATCTCAGAAAGAGTTTTTCGTGATTCACATAATTCTAATAAAAATGGGTTTTTGTGTTGGAATTATTTGAATAATTATTTCCGTTTTCCTTTGCCTTGGTGACAGAACCCCAAACTTTGTATGATTCTTGCCTTCACTGGATTAGTTCACTGGATCCAGTGTTTCCAAACTTGGCTTTTCCTCAGAATAACCTGCAGAGTTTTGTTTCTTTGTTTTGTTTTTCAAGTAGGGATTCCAGGTCCCAGTCCAGACTGCTGAGTTAAAATCTTGTGGAGAGGAAGAGAGAGCCAGAAAGCTGTGCTGGCTTCTAACACATATGCAGGAACAGTAACCCAACTGAAGGGGTGTCCTGACCAGTTAGGTTTAGGAATGGCTGAACCTGGTATTCCAGTGCTTAAGACTCTGTGTTTCCACTGCAGGGGGCACGGGTCAGATCCTAGGTCAAGAAACTAAGATCCCACATGCCTTGCGGTGCAGCCAAACAAAAAGAAATGGCTGCACCAGATAACATGGCTTTCCAGGTCTCAGAGCACATTCTCTGTTTTATTTACAGAGTGAAGGAAATAACTTTGAAAGACCTTGACAGAGACAGGACAGAAAGAGACTTGTCCAGAATCTGAGCAGCTCACACAGGAAGATTCAAGAGCAGGTCCTCTAATGACCCATTTCTAATCCATCCTCTCCTAGCCTCAGAATTTTCTCGTTTGCCGTAGGCACCGTAGACTCAAGTGTACCAGATACACGGTTGCATAGGCCTTTCAAAGCTGGGAAATGACTCGCTCCCCTACTCCACTCCATCTGCACAGAGGCCTTGTAATCCATCCCAGAATTCTGGCACGCCACCACGGACAGGAAATGAGGGCAAACAAAGACATATGAGAAAAGGGTCAAGTTGCCGGGACTCTTTGAACAGGAGAATCAAAGCCTGGGGAGGAGCTGCTCACGGCTGGGAGGGCACTGGGGGCGGTGGGAGCGGGCCCGAGGCAGCTGGTGTGGCAAGCCGAGCACCCTCCACCAGCACTCACGCCCACGCGGAACATCTGTTCACGCCCATGGACATGCAGGGAGCTTTTGTTGTGACTAACTGGGGCGGGGAGGGGGGGGAGAGTGGCGTGGGGGGGGCTGAGGGGGGAAGGAGAAGAAGGCATTTGGTTGGGGTGGGGCTGGGAAAAGAGAAGAAAATGAACAGTTAGTCTTGGCACCTCTAGCCTCATCAGCCTTGCAGTTTGAGACTCTGGTTATAAAGGTGATGGTCAGACACTGGACCCTGTTCTCACCAGAGGCTTTTATAAGATTTTAGCAAAGCAGAGCTGCTCCTAGATCCAGGTAATCCCAAGTTGGGTGGGAACCTGTCTTAGGGTCCAGAGAAGCAGAATCACTGTGAGTGATGTGGAATAAGGCATTTAGTACAGAGGTCAGACCTCCTCCGACTGTGGGAAATAAGAGAGATATTGCCTTTGTGTGTGCGTGCTAAGTCACTTCAGTCATGTCTGACTCATTGCAACCCCATGGACTGCAACCCACCAGGCTCCTCTGTCCATGGGATTCTCCAAGCAAGAATACTGAAGCGGGTTGCCGTGGCCTCTTCCAGGGGTTGCCTCTGTGTCTGATGCTAAACTTGAAGTTGTTATAGATCAGCTAGACTGTCAGTCAAGAAGAAAAACTGTATGTGGACAAGAGCAAGGACAAACCGGAACCTACAAGAACTAACTGGGACCTGCATCTATCTTCCATCACCTCCGGTTTCCGTGCCCTGGGTGATTTGCAGGAGACACAAGCCACCTTCACTTCCAAGCTGCAAATGCACCTGGCCAGAGATGCCCAGAAGCAGAGGACCTGGAGAGAGGTGCCCCAGCCATAGAGCAGATCAGTGATGCTCGCAGGGGAGCTGCCACAGTGCTCACACTCACCATTGAAGTGGGAAGATTGGCTGCTGTTTCCCTCCTGCCTTCTAAACCTCAGGCAAAATGTCTCTCATAAGCAACACTAACTTGATCCTATAGAGAAAGGGAGATTCTGCGAAAGGAAAGGGCATTCTTGCAAAAGCACAGTAAGGTTTTCTCCCTGCTCTGAGACTGGTTTGGGCAGACCCAGTGTTTCATTGGTGGCTCAGCAGTAAAGAACCCACCTGTAATGCAGGAGATGCAAGTTTGATCCCTGGGTTGGGAAGACACCCCCCGCCCCCACAGAGTAGGAAATGGCAACCTACTCCAGTATGCTTGCCTGGAAAATTCCATGGACAGAGGACCCTGGCAGGCTACAGTCCATGAGGTCACAAAGAGTCAGACACGACTGAGCGACTAAACAACAACAACAGCCTTTCAGTAAGTTTGGACTGAATTCTGGAGTCCTCCCAGGGGACAGAACTCCAAAACAAGAGCAGGAAAATGAATGCAGCTTCTCAGGTCAGCTTGCTGGGCAGTAGATGTCAAAAGTGTCTTGGGAAGGAAAGGGAGAACACGAAGACTCTTCTGGGAGCAAATATATGAAAGCACATTCTGAGGCTCCCTCAGATAACTGGGGGACACTGTGGGCATGCAAGGGGTTACCACTGCAGTTTGCACATAAATGGAAAGGTGACCCAACATTGTGTTCAGAGATGGGGATGCCTGGACAAGCTGGTCACACCAGTGAGTAGCCTATTACAGTGAGAATTTCATGAGAATTTCTAATTTCCCTAGCGCTGCAAAGGAATCTAAGAGCCATCGCCTGGCTCTCCTCTCCAACACCCTCTCACCCGCCTACTCTATCCCCCACCCTAACCTGGTCTCCAGGAGCCAATCCACCTTCAGGTCTATAAACACATCACATGCTTATGTGCTCTGGAACCTTCATATTTGATGTAGCCTCCATATGGAGAGCTCCCCCTATTCCTGCCCTTCTTCACACCCTACCTTGAAAAACAGATTCAAATTCCAAATCTCAGATCAGGCATCCCATCTTCCCTGACTGATGGGTCATTTCATTTAAGGGACTCTCCTGTGTACTGTCTATTGATAGAATTCTGAACTCACTATTTCCAAGGCACTTTATCTTTAAGGAAACTTACTGTGGCTAGATAGTATCATCATCAACTCAATGGATATGAATTTGAGCAAACTCTGGGAGGCAGTGGAGAATAAAGGGGCCTGGCGTGCTACAGCGCATGGGGTTGCAAAGAGTCAGATATGACTTAGTGAGTGAACAACACAAATTGAGGCCTACAGTAAACTGCACATATTTAAAATAAATCCTCTAAATTCCACATATAAGCAATATCATATGATATCTTAAAAAAAATGACACAAACGAACTTATTTACAGAACAGAAATAGAATCACAACAAAGAAAACAAACTTAAAGTTACTGGGGGTGGGGAGGGGGTATAAATTAAGAGTTTGGGATTAACATATATACACTACCAAGTATAAAATATATAACCAACAATGTCCTACTATATAGCATGAGAACTAAAAAGTAAAATAAAGTGAACAACTTTATACATTTTTGACATAGGTATACACCCCTGAAAGTATCACCATAGTAAGGATAACAAACAAATTCACCACCCTAAAAGTTTCTGTATGATCCTTTTTAGTTTCTCTCCCTCACCTCCATGTACAGGTCAACTCTGATCAGTTTTTTAATCACTACAGATTAGTTTTCACTTTCTAGAGTTTTATTAAATGGATTCATATACTCTATTTTGCCTGTCCTCTCTCACACACAGCATAATTGAGATTCATCCATCTCATGAGTGTCAATAGCTCATTCCTTTTTATTGCTGAGTAGTATTCCACTGTATGGATGTACTACAGCTGGCTTATTCACTCACCTGTTGGTGGATATTTGGGTTGTTTCCTTGGGGATATTACAAATAAAGCTTATATGAACACTGTATATAAATCTCTTTATAGACATTATTTCCTTTTCTCTTGGGTAATATCTAGAAATGTAACAGATATATGGTAGGCGAAAATAAAATTTTTTTTTTTAGAAACTAACATTGTTCATCAAAGTGATTGTACAATTTTATGTTCCCACCAGCACGTATGAAATTTCCAGTTTCTCCACATTCTAGCCAACACTTGACATGGTCAGTCTTTTTCATTTTAGCCTTTCTAATAGGTCTGTCATTGTATTTTATTGTGGTTTTAACTTGGATTTCTCTAATGACTAATGATGTTGAGCATCTTATGTGCTTTTTTGCTATCCATATATTTTATTCGGTGAAATGTCTCTTCAAATCTTTTGCCCATTTAAAAATCTTCACTCTTTTCTCATTATTCTGTTTTGAAGGTTTTTAAATATATTTTTATACAAGTCTTTTATTGAATATATGATTTACAAATATTTTTTCCTCCCAATCTGTGCTTTGTATTTTTATTCTCTTAACATTGTTTTTTGAAGACCAAACATTTTTAATTTTGGTAAACACTAATTCATCAATTTTGAAAAAACTGATAGTATCATTTCTTTAATTCTCTAGTAATTGTTTATTCATCTCTACTAGTGAGTGGATTCCTAGAGGGCAAAGACCATCGGCTGCTATCTCTGGATTCCTAGCATCAAGACAATGCTTAGCACTTATAAGACACTGAAATCATAGCTCTTATGGTTATGTTATTACTCCTGGTTGTTATGGGAAACCCTTGGACTTCCTGGCATTTGCTGTGTAATAATTATTTCTATTTAGAGGAAAAGAGATCTTTAATCAATATGATCATTTTTCTTAAACAAGGAATGCCTATGAAGGCCTTTGTACATTTCCCATAAGATATCTGTGTATGTGAACAGAGAGAATGAATAGCAGGAAAATTCTCTCCTGAAGGCCCTTCATTTGAGAATCCTGCTTGCTCTTTCTATTAACCAGGGAGAGTCCTTTCTTTCTAGAATAAGTAAAGAAATACCTTATAACGGCATCTCCCCATGGGCAGAAGCCAAAGGGAACTTCACCAGGAAAGAAGTTCAAGTAAATTTCATATTAGCCACAGGAGAGGTATTTTAACAAAGAAATAAAACATCTCCTCCATCTGTGAGAACCACTCACTGCCTGGAGATTCCTTCCAGTGATCCCACTATAGGCTGCTGGCCCTTACCATGGTTTTCCACAAGAGCCACACCAGCAGTGATGATGGCCCCTTCAGGTCGACAGCAATGACAGGCCTATCTAAATATTGTTGGAATGTTAAACTCAATAGAAAATAAATAGGCATCTGTCTTCTGGAGTCCTGAAACTTCCATCTTTCACAACAAAAGTATCTTAAGGACGATTCCAGTCCTGGATATATGGGAGATTAAAATAACAACCAAAAACAACAAACTACTTGCTTCAAAAACCAAGAATTGCTGATAAAATACAATTTCAAAAATATATTGTTAGACTCACAAGAAAAAAAAAAAAAGCGGAAATTTTAAGATGCCACAAAGGGGCATACAACCAGAGTAGTAGCTTAGAATCTAGTAATGCTGTGGTTACCACAGGGTGAATAATACGATGGCTTGAGTTTTAAAACTGTAAGAAATAAGATGCTGGACCCAATGCAAGACTGGAGAATTGGAATTAAGAACCCTCAAATTGGAACACTCAAAAAGTGATAGCCACTAAAAAGACAGACTAGAGCAAAATCTACAAGTACAGATAAATAAGAAGTTTGTCTGTCTCTGAATTCTAGATGAGTAAAAATGTCTCCTTGGGGAAATAGAAGACCCAGACAGACACAGGGCTAAATTACCCACATTTTCTAGGAACTCCTAGAGTTAAGAGATTAGCAAAATTTGATCCTATATCAGTGATAAATCTGAGGGTCCAAGGAAAAACAAAACCATTAATGCCACAAGGCATTCAGGGAAGAAAAATAGACTAACCAATTAAAAATTTCAAAATCCACAAGGAGAAACCTACCATATGCAAAAGGCAGAACCCATAATAAATATAAGACACTCAAGAACTTGACTTAATAAAATTTAAATCTTAAAAAGAATTTTTAAAAATACTGTGTAGTATTTAAGATAATTAAATATCCAATTTTTAAAAAGCACCTTTAGAAAAGTCACATAACAAGCAGACAGTAGAAGTTCTAAAGAGTGTGACTAGTAAGCTTAATCTAAAGGACATTTTTAGATCCCAATCTACTCCCAATAATGGTAACCCAAGTTCCCCTGTGTTCAGAAATTAATTCATGGATCAATAAAATAATTTTGATAAATATTATAAAATATTTTGCACTGCAAGAAATGAAAATACATACGTCAAGATGTGGGGAATGCAGCTATGCTGTACTTAAAGGAAATGTTTTATAATGCATATAACAGAACTTAACATTCAATTAGTAAGCTAAACATCCAACTCAAAAAATTGGGAAAAGAGCAACAAAGTACCCCCCTCCATCAAAACCTGAATAATAAAGGAAATTTTAAAAATCAGTGAATATGAAAGTTGCTCAGTTGTATCTGACTATTTGCAACCCCGTGGACTGTATCCCACCAGGCTTCTCTGTCCATGGAATTCTCCAGGCAAGAATATTGGAATGGGTAGCCATTTCCTTCTCTAGGAAAAAAATCAGAAGGAAATTAATAAACTACAGAAAAGAAACAATAGAAAAATCAACAAAACGAGAAGTTTCTTTGAAAAACGACTAAACAAATCTCTGACAAGATTGAGTATGAAAACAGTGATGGATTTAAAAATTACACTTGTCTCATTGCATGACCTTGCAATAAAACTTTCTCTGCTGTAAAAAAAAAAAAAAAACCAGCAACAAAAAAATTACACTCATACACATAAGTCACTAATAAAGTAAAATAAAAAGGAAGCTAGTTACACATACAGTAGGGATTGTCAAAAATCACAAGAAAATACTATGCACAACAAAACTATGAACACATCGAAATAAATTCAGTAGACAATATTTCAGAAAAATATAATTTACTAAAAACTATCCAAGAAGATGTACACGATCTGAATAGATCTATTGTCAGTAAAGACAACGAGTCAATAGTCTAAAATTTATTCACACACAAGCACACAGGCATCAGTTCAGTTCAGTTCAGTCGCTCAGTTGTGTCCAACTCTGCGACCCCATGAATTGCAGCACGCCAGGCCTCCCTGTCCATCACCAACTCCCAGAGTTTACCCAAACCCATGTCCATCGAGTCGGTGATGCCATCCAACCATCTCATCCTCTGTCGTTCCCTTCTCCTCCAGCCCCCAATCCTTCCCAGGAATTAGGGTCTTTTCCAATGAGTCAACTCTTTTCATGAGGCATACACATACATAAATAAACCCACACACACAAAAAAAATGCAACCTCATATGATTCCATGAGTAAGTTCTACCAAACACTGAAGGAACAGATATTTTCAATCTTATTCAAATTGTTTCACAAAACAGAAAAAGAGGAAATGCTCCCTATTCATTTTATAAAAGTGGCATATCCTTGACACCAAACCAGACAGGGCAGTGTAAGAATCGAAAACCACTGGTCAACCTCACAAACACAAACAGGAAACTTTTATAAACTATTATCAAACTAAACTCAGTGAGCCTAACAAAAAAAATCTCAATTATAGGCTGCCTCCCAGGAAGATTTAACATTAGAAAATCTTTTTATATAATCTATCCAGTGCAAAGTAAATAAGGAAAAGGTGTTATAAAAGCAAATGATAAAATTCAATTCCCATTTTGGGGGAAAAATTCTTAGTTGAAATAAAAGGAATTTCTTTTAGATAAAGAAAATCTAACAAAAACAAATTGCCAATATAACAATAGTGAAAAATTAGTTTCCCTTTTAAAATGAGGGAAAATATAAAGATGTCAGCTATTACTACTTCTGTGCAGACTTGTACTGTTAATGTTAATCAGTGCAGTAAAATAAGAAAATGAAAAACCTTAATGTAAGAATTAGAAAAAAAAAGTCATAATTCTCAGATGAGCTTGATGAACACAGAAAAGTCAAAAACATCTATAAACAAACTCAGTAAAGTTACTGGCACACAAACAATATACACAGTCACTAATATTTTCACACACGACAAATAGAACATGTGATTTTTTTAATTTATTTATTTTTAATTGGAAGATAATTGCTTTACAATATTGTGTTGGTTTCTGCCAAACTTCAACATGAATCAGTTGCAGATAAACATATGTCCCTTCCCTCTTGAAACTCCCTCCCACCTCCTACCCCAACCCACCCCTCTAGGTGACCACAGAGCCCCAGTTTGAGTTTCCTGAGTCATACAGCAAATTACCACTGGCTATCTATTTTACATATGGTAATGCATATGTTTCCATCCTACTCTCCCAATTCGTCCCACCCTCTCCTTCTCCCACTGTGTCCACAAGTCTGTTCTCCATGTATGTGTCTCCACTGCTGCCCCACAAATAGGTTCATCAGTACCATCTTTCTACATTCCATATATATGCATTAATATATGATATTCGTTTTTCTCTTTCTGACTTACTTCACTCTACATTAGTTCTAGGTTCATCCACCTCATTAGAACAGACTCAAATGCATTCCTTTTTATGGCTGAGTAATCATTGTATATATATACCACAGCTTTTTTATCCATTCATCTCCTAATGGACATCTAGGTTGCTTCCATGTCCTAGCTATTGTAAATAGCACTGCAATGAAAATCGGGGTACATGTAGCTTTTTCAGTTTTGGTTTCCTGAGGGTATATGCCTAGTAGTTGGATTGCTGGGTCATATGGTGATTTTATTCCAGTTTTTTAAAGAATCTCCATACTTTTCTCCATAGTGGCTGTATCAATTTACATTCCCACCAATAATGCAAGGGGGTTCCCCTTTCTCCACACCTCTCCAGCATTTATTGTTTGTAGTTTTTTTGATGATGGCCATTCTGATTGGTATGAGGTGATGCCTCATTGTAGTTTTGATTTGCATTTCTCTAATAATGAGCAATGTTGAGCATCTTTTCAAGAAAATGTGATTTTGAAAAAGATCCATGTAACAATAACAGCAAAAGTTATGAAGAACATAGAAATACATCTAACAAATGAGGGGAAAATATTTATAAACAAAATTTTTTTTTAATTTTAAGAATATGTTTAGAGAAACTAAACAAATGGAGAGATATATCATTCTGTTATTTGGGATATGGATTCAATCGGGTATAATAGAGATTTTGAAATAACAGTGGTATAAACTATTAGTCTCTTCCTCTCTCAGTTATAATTTGGAGGTAGGTATTCCAGAGCTGGTATGGAAACTGGGGCAACTATGCCATATTCATATGTATTTGTAGAAATCAATTTTCCAATATTAAATTCAAGTTCTACTATAAATCCCAATGAATCTTTGCATAGGATAAGCTCATCATAAAATCCATATAAAAGAGTAAAGGTCCAGAAATAACAACACAATTTTGAAGAAGTAAAAGGAAGGTATCATTTACTGAATATCGAAACACATGATGAAACAAAGAATTTGAACAAACATTTCTCCGAAGAACATATGCAAATAGCCAACAAGCACATGAAAATAAGCTCAGCATCACTTGACATTAAGGAAATGCAAATCAAAACCACAATGAGATATGGCTTTATAGCTATGAAGATGACTACAATCAAAAACTGAGACAATAGCAAGTGTTGGTGAGGATGCAGAGAAATTGGAACCTTCATAAATTACTAATGAGAATGTAAAATGGTACAGTCACTTTGGTGGTTCCTCAAAATGCTAAACCCAGAGTTGTCATTTCAGCCAGCAATACTCCTCCTAGGCATCTACCCAAAAGAAATGAAAGCATGTCCACACAAAAACTTGCACATGAATGTTCAAAGTGGCATTGTTCATCATAGCCAAAAATAATGGAAACAACCCAAACGTTCATTAATTAAAGAATGGATAAACAAAATGTGATATATCCATTCAATAGAATATTATTTAGCCATAAAAAGAATGAAATACTGATACATGCAACATGGATAAAACTTGAAAAATGCTAAGAGAAATAAGTCAAACACAAAAGATCACCTTTGTATGATTCCTTTGATATAAAATGCCCAGAATGGGAAAATCTGTAGAGATAGAAAGTCAGTGGTTGCCAGGAGCTAGGGTTTAAAGGGAAGCAGGGAGTGACTACTATTGTGAAGATGGTTTCTTTTGGAGGTGATGAAAGTGTCCTAGAATTAGACAGTGATTGTAGTTGCTCAACTTTGTGACTATACCAAATTTTATATTTAACAAGGCAAATTTTATGGTACGCATATCTCAATAAAAATAACTTATGAGGTTATAGCAATTAAAACAATGTGGTGTTGGTACGGAAACAGACATCTTGACCCACAGAACTGAATACATAACATAAAAGGGATCTACATACACACAAGCAGACATATGGCACAGGTGACATATACAGGGAAGGGAGAAACTACTGAAGGAACAATGGAAAAAAAAATTAGGTTCCTCCTTCACACTTTCACTAAAACTAATTCCAAATGGGTTAAAGATATGGATGTGAAAAATCAAAACGCTAAAACCTATAAAACAAAATATAGTAAAATATTTTTCATGAATTTGGGATAGGAAAGGACCTCACAAGCCACAAAAAAAGGAAAAAAAATATACAATCAATTTTAAAACAGAAAATAATCATAGTATGATCATTTATGAATAACTACACTGTAGTTAAAATAGGAAGAGATTCATAAGAATAACTTACATCAGGTTCAACTGAGCGGTTACCTTTGAGGAAGGAGGGAGAAATGAGAAAAAGATACAGTGAGCAATAACTGTGTGGGTACTAATTTATCTTTCTCTTTTTAAAAGAACTCTATGAGCAAAGGTTGGAGAAGGAAATGGCAACCCACTCCAGTATTCTTGCCTGGAGAATCCCAGGGACAGAAGAGCCTGGTGGGCCGCTGTCCATAAGGTCGCACAGAGTCGGACACGACTGAAGTGACTTAGCAGGCATGCATGCATGCATTGGAGAAGGAAATGGCAACTCACTCCAGTATTCTTGCCTGGAGAATCCCAAGGACAGAGGAGCCTGGTGGGCTGCCGTCTATGGGGTCGCACAGAGTCGGACACGACTGAAGCAACTTAGCAGCAGCAGCAGCAGCATGAGCAAAGGTAGCAAAATAATAACCATTGTTAAAACTTTGTGATGAGTATGTAAGAGTCTGTTTCCTCTAAAATTCAGTATTTTTGAAGTGTTTTGGGAACAAGAATTTTTTTCATATGTTAACATACTATCTTGCCTAGAAAGTTGAAATCCCCAGATGCTTTCTCCTACCTTTCCAGGGTCAGCATTTTTGTGGTGAAAGCATAGAATGTTAATGATCTTCACAAAGTTATAGAGCAAAACTGTGATAGAAATGGGCTCAAGCTCAGCTACAGTCCACTGCAATTGCCTGCTCTTTCTGGAAATAGCACATGTCTGCCATGCTGGGCAAGCATTCAAGTTCTCTCCACTTTAAAGTGTTATGTGGATTTACTAAACCAAAGAAGTCAGGGGAGAAACTTAAATCACTGCCTTTGCAAATCACTATTTGCTGTTAGTCCTGAGGACTTATTCCACCATAAAATCAATGAGGGCAAAGGGAGTAAGGGAGTGAAAATGAAGTACTTTTATTCCTCTGAAGTGCAGAGTATTACTCCTGTGCTCCGTGAGGTTGTTCTTCTGCTTCCCTGCTCACCTGTGGGAACACAGATGCCCAGACAAGGGCTTCCACCTGCAGCTGCCAAGTCAGGACTGGGCAAAAGCACACTTAGAGCACCTCCTGCTAAACTGGGGCCTTCAGCAAAGAGCTTGCCAATAGCAAGAAGGGAGCCAGCAGCTGCAAGGGAACTAGAGAGAGGAGAGCCCACCTACCTAGCTCTTCTTCAGTGTCAGAACATAAGGGGGCAGCTCTGGGACCAGGTTAAGGGTACAGAGAGATGCAGAGCTGGGTTATGGGAGCACACACGACATGCCCAAGGCAGTGATTCTTAACTCAAACCACACATTATCATAACTAGGGAACACAAAAATTAAATCAAAATTTAATTCAATTTAAATTAAAAAAATAAAATATAGATGACCAAGCCCCACCCGGAGCAATCTGATGCCATCGGATTGAAGCAGGTCACTGCTATTATTTAAAAGCACACCAGGTAATTCTAATGTGCAGCCTCTCCCCTAACAACTAACAGCAATAATTTAAGAGAAATGGTTTCCTCAGGCCTGACCATAAAAAGAATGAAATCATTAAGTCCAGGCTTATATGACCTGGGGCCAGTTATGCAATTTGACTCAAAGCCTATTTTCTTACTTGAACATGGAGACAATAATACCCACCCCCAGGTGATTGATGGTAGTAATTGAGATGATACACTCAAGAGTGCCTACCATGTGGCTATTATCAACAGTCATCAGGACCCTAGGAATGGCTCATCTGTGGTCAAGTGCATCCTTGTGGTGGTGACTCAGAACCAGACAGAAGCCAGAGTCTGGCATGTCTCAGCCACACCCACATTTGTGGAAGAAGGTGATGACCCACAGCACCTATCTTGTTCTTTCTGGATCAAACATCGGGCTTTGGCTTGGATAGCAAATCCTTAAACAGTTAATTCTCAGTTATTCAAAGGAATGGAAAACAGCTAGCGCTAGTACTACACACTGAATGCTTAGTCTCTGCAAAATTCATATGTTGAAAACTAACTCTCAGTATGATAGTATTAGGAGGTGGGGGATCTTCGGGAGGTAATTAGCTCATAAGGGCAGTTCAGTTCAGTTTAGTCACTCAGTTGTGTCCGACTCTTTGCAACCCCACAGACTGCAGCACGCCAGGATTCCCTGACCTTCACCATCTCCCAGAGCTTGCTCAAACTCATGTCCATCGAGTCAGTGATACCATCCAACCATCTCATCCTCTATCATCCCTTTCTTCTCCTGCCTTCAATCTTTTCCAGCATCAGGGTATTTTCAAATGAGTCAGTTCTTCCCATCAGGTGGCCAAAGTATTGGAGTTTCAGCTTCAGCATCAGTCCTTCCAATGAATATTCAGGACTGATTACCTTTACAACTGACTGATTGGATCTCCTTGCAGTCTAAGGGACTCTCAAGAGTCTTTTCCAACACCACAGTTCAAAAGCATCAATTCTATGCTGCTCAGTTTTCTTTATAGTCCAATTCTCACATCCATACATGACTACTGTAAAAACCATAGGTTTGACTAGACGGACCTTTGTCAGCAAAGTAGCGTCTCTGCTTTTTAATATGCTATCTAGGTGCGTCATAGCTTTTCTTCCAAGGAGCAAGTGTCTTTTAATTTAATGGTTGAAGTCACCATCTGCAGTGATTTTGGAGCCCAATAAAATAAAGTCTGTCACTCTTTCCACGGTTTCCCTGTCTATTTGCCATGAAGTGATGGGACCAGATGCCATGATCTTAGTTTTTTGAATGTTGAGTTTTAACCCAGCTTTTCACTCTCCTCTTTCATTTTCATCAAGAGGCTCTTTAGTTCCTCTGCACTTTCTACAATAAGGGTGGTGTCATCTGCGTATCTGAGGTTATTGACATTTCTCCTGGCAATCATGATTCCAGCTTGTGCTTCATCCAGCCCGGCATTTCACAGGATGTACTCTGTATATAAGTTAAACAAGTAGGATGACAATATACAGCCTTGACGTACTCCTTTCCCAATTTGGAACCAGTCTGTTGTTCCATGTCTGGTTTGAACTCTTGCTTCTTGACCTGCATACAGATTTCTAAGGAGGCAGATCAGGTGGTCTGGTATTCCCATCTATTGAAGAATTTTCCATAGTTTGTTGTGATCTACACAGTCAAAGGCTTTGGTGTAATCAATAAGGCAGAAGTAGATGTTTTTCTGGAATTCTCTTGATTTTTCTATGATCCAAAGGATGTTGATAACTTGATCCCTGGTTCCTCTGCCTTTTCTAAATCCAGCTTGAACATCTGAAAGTTCACAGTTCACATACTGTTGAAGCCTAGCTTAGAGAATTTTGAGCATTACTTTGCCAGAGTGTGAGATGAGTACAATTATGCAGTAGTTTGAACATTCTTTGGCATTGCCCTTCTTTGGAACTGGAATAAAAACTGACCTTTTCCAGTCCTGTGGCCACTGCTGAGATTTCCAAATTTGCTGGCTTATTAAGAGTAGCACTTTAACAGCGTCATCTTTTAGGATTTGAAATAGCTCAACTGGAATTCCATTACTTCCACTAGCTTTGTTCATAGTAATGCTTCCTAAGGCCCACTTGACTTCACATAAGGACACAGCCCTCATGAATAGGATTAGTGCCCTTACAAAAGAGACCCCAGAGAGCTCCCTCACCCCTTCTTCCACTTGAGGACACAGAAAGAAGATACCATCTATGAACCAGGAAGAGGGTCCTCACCAGACATCGTATGGACCAGTGCCTTGACCTTGGGCTTACAGCCTACTGAACTGTGAGAAATGAATGTCTGTTGTTGATAAGCCACTCAGCCCATGATGTTTTGTTACAGCAGCCTAAATGGACTAAGACAGGTAAGTAAACAAAAGATTGCCTATTGGGGATTTGAAAATGCATCACAGGCTGGCATAGGCAGAATAATGAGCCCCTGAAGACATCTACATCTACTCCCCAAAGTAGTACATTAGTGAGTACAAAGTGAATACAGTAGGTTACCTGGCAAAGAGGAATTAAGGTTGCAAAGGGCATTCAGTCTGTGAACCACCTGACCTTGACATGAGGAGATGACCTTGTATTGGGGATGAGCCCAATGTCATCACAGGGGTCTTTATAAGTGGAAGAGGGAGTCAGAGGAGAGAAAACCAGAGAGATGGTATCATGAGAAGGACTGGACCCACTGTTGCTGGAAGAAGCTACAGGAAGAACACAGGAGCCATGAGTAAACAATGTGGGTGACCTCGAGAAGCTACCAAGGTGAGGAAACAGACTTTCCCTGGAGCTCCCAAAGGGAAGCAGCCCCACTGACACCTTGATTTGACCCCATCGAGACCTGTATCAGGCCAATCACCTCCAAATTTGCCAGATCATAAATCTGTGTTGATTTAAGCGCTGTTTATGATAACTTTTTTTTCCAGCCTCTGATTCCATTTCACTTTTTTTCCTCTTATGTCTCCCCTTAAATGTAGAGTCTATCACCTTGGCTCAGTGCACATCACCAAAAATTCCCCTGGGGTTTTATAGTCTCTGACAGTCAGTTAAACCTGGGGTGCCCATCGTAAGTCTGCGGTAACCACAGCAGTAGAAAACTGCTGCTGCTGCTAAGTCGCTTCAGTCGTGTCCGACTCTGTGCAACCCCACAGACGGCAGCCCACCAGGCTCCCCCGTCCCTGGGATTCTCCAGGCAAGAACACTGGAGTGGGTTGCCATTTCCTTCTCCAATGCATGAAAGAGAAAAGTGAAAGTGAACTTGCTCAGGTGTGTCCGACTCTTAGCGACTCCATGGACTGTAGCCTACCAGGCTCCTCCATCCATGGGATTTTCCAGGCAAGAGTACTGGAGTGGGGTGCCATTGCCTTCTCCAGGTAGAACACTAGTAGGACAAATACTTGTATAACCAGAGGTTTTCAAGTCCTCTGCTTCAGGTGTCCCTGGCTAAACTAGATGACTGAGTGGTGACTCAGGGGGAAATGACCTTAAGAACTGGTGCTTGAGAAGGAAATTCTAAGACCTGAGGTTTACTCATTCATTCACTAGAGAATAATAGCTGAGCACCATCTTTGTACTGGGCAGTGGGCACACCAGGTGAGCAACACATGGTCAAGGACTGTAGGACCTCACCATCTAGATGCAGGAGGCAGCAACAGAAATAAGGAATGCTGTGATCTATGTCTACTGTCAGCGAATCATCCCAATGAAATGATGTTTTGGCTGAATTTGGAAAAACCAGCAGATGTTTGTGGAGCAAATCAAATTCCAGGAAAAGAGAAGGATGAGGCAGTGCAGGGCTCTTGTGAACACAATTCCCCATAAACCACCCCACATGGTCTGAAAACAACAGGGAAGTCTTGTGCCCTGCACGCGTGTGTGTGCTCAGTCGTGTTGGACTCTTTGGGACTCCCTGGGCTGTAGCCTCCCAGGCTCCTCTGTCTATGCCCTTCCCCAGAACAGATGCTCCTCCAGGACGTCCCTGGCTTGACCTGCTACAAAGTACAGGAGTCCTGGGCCACCCATCTGTCACACAACAGTATGTTACAAATCTCTGACAGGTAGTAGGTGCTCAGCAAAAATTGTTGAGGAAAGGAATATAAGGAGGGAAGGAGGGGGAAACACCCATTTTCAGATCTTCCTCACACCTCACCCTCACTTCTGAGCTTACTTCAGGGACCACGACTCATCCTCACTCTGATGCTCACCCCATGAGCCACCCTAACCCTGACTCCCACTTCAGAGGTCCCCAGGACACAGTCCTGCCCATCTCCTCCCTGATGGACCACACTCCTGCAGTCTGCACCCAACCCTCCCTCCATGGCCCAGCACAGGTGAGAGAGAAACTAAGACACTAGTGCCTCCCTAGAGACGTTCCACAAACCTCCTTCTCCTCTGGAGAACAGGGAGGGAGACCAGATCACACAAGTGTCTATTCTAATGCACCAGAGACTAACCCTCCTTCCAAACCAGGAGAAAGTCACATTCATTCTCTTTAGAGAAAGAAACAAAGCACCACAATGGTGATGCTTTTTTAAAGGCCTCTGGCTCTCACCTAGAAACCCCAGTTTTTTAGAACAATAACTTTCTGTGACATGGACAGCTGTCATCTCATTTTCATTTAAAGTATGATTAAACATCTCTTTGGAAAAATATCATTTCTTCACTGATCAGTATTTTATAATCTAACTATTGTTTACTTAAACTTTAAACAGGTCCCTATTCTTTCACTCTCTTACTGCTCAATAAGATTACTATTCCTACATGCTACCAGGTATAAAGTCTAGAGCCTGCCAGGGTTCTTACCACAGTGATGACTAATTATAAATATTGGCTGACATTTGCTTCATAATACGTTCATATCTGTGTGCCATTTCACTGGTTCCCTGAACTCTGAGCCTTTCATAAAGAAACAAACAAAAGAAAATATCAAACTAACATGGAAGATATTTCGATCAGCCCAAAGAAGTGGAAACACAACTTTGAAGAGTAAAGAATTTCCAAACCAAGAACATATTCAACTCTACAGTCAACAGCACCTGTGACATACTGCCTGTCATGCATCACTGTCCAGTCTAGACCATTAACAGGGGGGTTTGCAATGGCTTCAGATGGTCCTAAGGAAGAAACCTCACTTGTTTCAGAATTTTGCAGAGGACTTCCTGGGCAGAAACCACATAGCCAAAGCCTAACATAAAAAAGAAGTACTTTACACAAACCAAGATGGAAAAGATGAATAGATGTATGTTTTTTTCTCTATTTGTATGACTGTTTGAGGACCTAATGAGAACAATATTCAGGCTGTGTGTGGGGGAGGTGTGACCCACACAGCTAGCAGCCTGCTGCTCCAGCACTTTGTAAACTGTACACACTCTAGGTCAGAATTTGATTTGGGGCTGTGAACCTTATTGCTCAGCTAGTCGATGGTTGCCTTTCTCACTCTGCCTCTGACCACATGTGCAAAAATCCTCAGCTTGGGTCATATGGGCTGCATTGCCCACGAAGTGGATTGGCCTCCCCTAGAATGGTTTCTCACCTGTGCTTAGCTCTGTCAAAATGCTCCAAAAGGCTTCAGCCTTGGGCTGAGTGTTCTATGTGACTTTCAAGCTGTTCTCACCCATCCAGAGAAGTTGCTTGCACACTTCTTCTACCTTTATGTGTACAGCAGGCTTAGTGAGCTTTCCACGGTCACTCTGAGCCTTTGACACTCAGTTCTTAAACCCCTTTTCCAGACCAGTTGGT
Organism: Okapia johnstoni; assembly: GCA_024291935.2. Lineage (NCBI taxonomy): Eukaryota > Metazoa > Chordata > Mammalia > Artiodactyla > Giraffidae > Okapia > Okapia johnstoni. The sequence continues at coordinate 36,478,568 of CM044319.1, forward strand.
GCCCTTTTCTGTACTCCCCTCATGTCCTGTATCCACCTCTGTTATTAATATGCAACAGAGTAATATGCGGATAATATGTGAATATATATTAGATTTAAGCTGCATCTTATTTACCTTTGTACCTCCAATGTGTAAACTATGACTAGCATCTAATTGGTTCTAATAAATATGTAGGTGAAGCAGATGTATGTCACTGCTGAAGCTCTCTCCCATCAAAGGAAAGTTCAGAAAGTAAAGTTAGTCCTGCAAGGGCCTGGCCAATCCCAGCTAGAGGCTGGCTGGGTGGGAAGACTTTTCTGCACCCCCTGAAGCCCACAGCTGCTACTCTCTACTCTTGGTAAGCTGCTGGAGTTTTAACAGCTAGTGAGAGGTGCCCACCTCTATTCCAGCATCACTCTACCAGTCTGACTCTTCTTTTCTCTTAATGTTAGAGATAAAGGACATCCGGTCTGATGAGAATAAGCATCAAATGGGACATTAAACAGATTTGCTGTCCAGAGTCTAACTCTGCAACACATGAGGCTGTACAAATTACATCTGGTCCTCAACTTACTCATCCTTAAAATGAGCTAGATGCCACATTCACCCACTATCGTGGCTATAATAAAAAGAAAATAATGTGTCGGGGAGGATATGGAGAAATTAGAACCTCCATATAATGCTGGTGGGAATGTCAGATGGTGCAGCTGCTTTGGAATATAGTAACAGTTCCTCAAAAGTTGAAATGAGAGTCTTCAGCAATTTCATTCCCAGGTATTAACCCAAGAAAAATAAACATATATTTCCAGACAAAAACTTGTACACAAATGTTCATAGCAGCATTATTCATAATAGCCAAAAAACGTAGAAACAACCGATGAATTAACCAATGAATGAATAAACAAAATGTGGTATATCCATACAATGAAATATTATCCAGTCATAAAAAGGGACAAGGTACTGATACATGCTACAATATGGATGAATCTTGAAGACTATGCAAAATGAAAGAAGGAATGGGGACTATTTCATGAGTACAAGATCTTTGGGAGTGATGAAAACGTTTCAGAATTAGAGATGGTTACACAACATTGTGGATATACTAAATACAGTAAATATACTCTTTAAAATAGTTAATTTTATGTCATGTGAATTCACCTCAATTAAAAAAAAAAAAAAACTTTGAGTTGAAGAAGTGTTTTTTAACCCAGCCTAGATTAATCTTTTACAGAGTCATAAAATATCATTTTTAATACATTTTTAGTGGAAAGGAGGGCCCCCAAAAGCTTTCTGCAGCCCTGCTTGGAGTGGAGGCTGACTATCCCACTGGAAAGGGATCCATCACATCAGGGGCTCTAGAAATCTGAGACACTGAAACAAAGGATACTTATTTTAACACCAGGCTGAGATGGCCTTTAGAAACAAAAACAAATGAAATCAGTAATGATTATTAATTTTTTAGTCAGCCTCTTTTCTTTACTCATCTGGATACTGCTAGACATTCTGCCTACAAAGGAGGCCTCCCCATTTTACAGATATGGGAGTGAGGCTGCTGAGAGAAGGTACATGATTTACCGAAGTCACAGAGCATGGGAAAGCAAGAACCAAGGGATCACATCAAAGTGTGTGTGTCTGACTTTTTCTACTATACCATGTGGCCTCCTACAAAGGGGTATTTGGTTCTTACACAAAAGCATCTCAGCTATAGCAAACCCTGAAAGTTGTGCCTTACCCTGAGCTCAGTATCTGAAAACAGTCACCATGGGTTTTCTGAAATGTGCATGCACTTAAATGTGGGCAGGACTACCAGGAGGCTCTGCAGACGAACTTGTAGAAACAACAGACCATAAAAAATGTCAGAGATGATAAAGAGGAGCACAAATAGGATCAGAAAAGTCTGTGGACTGTCACTGGGGGCATTTGCTTTCCTTAGCCTGAAACTGTCACTGATCAATTTCACTTGTGGACTGACAGCTAATCATTTTCTGATCTCATTAGCTGGTCCAGGCCTTAAGTATATTAGTGAGTCTGGGAGGGAAAGTAGGTTTCACTCCAAATAGCAAAGGGATGGGGGAAACAAGTCTCACACACTTGACTCTCTTAGAAAGTCTTGTGCGAATCAGCAAGTTTAAGATTTGCTTGCATAAAGGTCAGTAGTAGGCTTGTAAACCCAACCTAGAGGGCTGCCCTTTGGGAAACAGCTGAAGGAGGGGGTGCTTTTAGACCCAGATACAGGAAGATGACCTTTCAGAATCTATGCCCAATTACCCAGTTAAACAAACAGAGCCCCAGGCACCTCTCTGGATACCGTATTTTATCATCTTTTGGCTGTGGACAGTTTCCAAGAAAGCTGTCCTGTTGAAAAATTGCTGGGTGATGAGAGAAATCAGCAAAAGGTGCATATTTGTAAACAGAATCTCTAAAATTCATTATTTTTCCCAGAAGGGATTAAGGCCAGCTCCACCGCCACTGGATAAAAATGGCTTTGACGGCTGTGGCTGTCATTTGGATGACAAATGTATTTTTCTTTGCTTCCCAGAGTGAGGGGATGAGGGGATGTTAATTGCTAAGCCCTACTGGAAAAAGAGAAGAGTGCTAACAACGCACATGTTTTAATGAGAGGGTCTGTGCCACCAAAAAGGGTTGGTCTAAACTCTTGGCTCAACTGCCTGTTCTCCAAGGAGAGTTTTCTGTCTCATGGAGAATATGGGGAGCAGGGGTATGATTAGGAAAGGCGGTGTGACTGCTGAGCTGCACAGAGCAGGTTAAGAGTCGTCCTTGAGAACCTGTTACTTTCGGGGGCGGGCAACCTGTTCTCAGGGGAGGCAGCTAGTACAAGAATGAAGCTGGTGTGGAGAAGATGCAGGCAAGTCTGGCAGACATGAATGCAGCAGGGTCTATACTGGATGCTCAACTGCCTTGACCCCACCCCTGTCTTCTTCCAACCCAGATCCCTGTGGCCCACATTCCCCCTCCCCATTCCATGCAGAGTGTCTCAGGTCAGGGCCTGGGCAATCCAGAAGGGACCACAGAGATCACTTGCAGTTGGGGGTGGCAAATACTTGCCCCTGTGCCTCCTCCTTCACCTCCTGTGCCCAGATCAGACATCACTGATTGATCACATTGCTCCATCTTTTTGACTCTAAATGCAACCTCTTTAGCTCAGCATTCCAAAAGCCACCAACAGAGTCAATACACCTGATAAAACTTGTTTTCCAATTTTAGTTTTGTCTAACTTCACCTGATTTTTTCTATTTTAACACATTTATTTATTTGGCTAAAGCTTACACAGTACACTAATATTCTTGATTTTTTTTCTTCTGTCCCTGACTCCTCTGCTTAAAAAAAATAAACAGCTTTATTGACATATAATCCACATACCATAAATAAACCACATTAGAGTGTACAAACCAGTGATTTTTAGTATATTTCTAAGGTTGTGCAACCTTCATCACTGTCTAATTTCAGGACATTTTAAATCACCCCAACAAGACACCCCCACAAACCCATTAGTAGTCACTCCTCACTCCCCACTTCTCCCTAGCCCCTTTCAACCACTAACCTACTTTTTTTCTCTTAGGATTTGCCTCCTCTGGACATTTCATTAAATAGAATTAGGCAACATGTAAATTTTCTGTCTTAAAGTTTCATTTTTTTCCTTCTGTTATCTATTATTATTATTATCATTATCATTATTATTACTTTTGGCCACACAGCTTGAGGGATCTTAGTTCCCCAGCCACAGATCTAACCCTATCCCTCAGCAGTGAAAGTGAGGAGTCTTAACCACTGGACTGCCAGGGAATTCTCTCCTGATTTCGAAAGAAAGTAACACGTCACTGTGGCTCCTACAAGTGTCCTGGGCCCCAGGCACTGAGTCTGCGGGAGAAACTGGCCCCACCTCCCACCCCCTGGAGCAGGGCCAACCCTGCTGCCACCACACACGCCTCTGCCAGTTTCTGACACCTTCTGGGCAGGTGCCCAAAGGGCCAGGTCCTGAGAGTGAACAAGTGCCAGCCACCACCACCCCCAGTCCCACCACTGTGTCATGCTGGTCCACCCTGCTCTCCACTGCCCTGCTCATGGCGCTGACCCAGAAGTTAGATCCAACTCATCCTCGACTCAGCCCACCCTGTGAGGCCCAGAGCTTTGATCCCAGGCCAGGCGTGTCTGCCTGGTCTCTTTCTCACTTACAACAGTTCCTTCCCGAGGGTTTCCTTATACAGAGAGGATGTCCACCATGGGGCTGAATCCCAGGGTGGGCCAGCTTACAAGTAAATGTGCCATCGCTAACAACTCTCTTTGGCTTCCTCTGTCACCAATGGGCCATTCTGGAGGCCACTCAGAGCCCTGCTTAGACAGCAGGCACAGGAAGCTCAAACTTGTGCCTTTGTCACTTTTCCTGGCTCCTCCTCCCCAGTCTGTTCCCAGAAATCTCCTTCTGTTCCCTGAGCCTCTCCATCTGGAGGGATGGTAAAGAGACACTGTCAGACCCTCTGAAGGGACTTCCAGAAACTGGGGTGGGGAGACAGACTTTGAGGAGAGGACCACACAATGGAGGCCTCGGGGAATTTACATCTCCTGAGTGTGATTAAGTGTCTGACAGGCTGAAGGGAGGGCTGACAGCCAGAGGCCTGGCCAGGAGTCTGCAAGGCTCAGGACAGTGCCAAGACCCATTAGCCTGCAGGGGGTGGTGCCGTGGGTGGGGTTCAAGCAGCCATCACTCCTGGGTCCTGCCCCTCTCTCTGTCCCTCTCCATCTCTGGATCCCTCAGCTCTTTCAAAACTTCTACAAAGAGTCAACCTACAAGTAGTTATCAGATCTCTTGTTCATTCATGCATTTGTTCACCTACCTTTTCCCAAGTTCAGGATGTGCACTGTGCTAGAGGCCAGAAATGCGGACCTGAGCCAGGTGTGGCCCTCAGCAACAAGTAGACTGGAGACATCACAAGCAGGGAAACAGCTCAATAAGGCGACCTGGTGAGAGCATCAGGGGAAGAAGTTTAGTTCTTCCTGAAAGTGGGGCTCGGCATCAGGAAAGGGTTTAAGGAGTGTATTGCTTTGCTAGGGCTTCCATAACAAAATAGCACAGTCTAGGGGGCTTAAACAACAGAAATGTATTTCCTTGCCATTCTGGAAGCTAGAAGTCAAAGATCAAGGTGCTGGCAGGGTTGTTTTCTCCCAAAGCTTCTATCCCTACTTCGCAAGTGGGCTTTCCTTATGTGTACACATCCTCAATGTCTCTACGTATATCCAAATATAAGGACACCAGTCAGACTGGGTTAGGGCCCACCCTAAGTTCTTAGTTTAATTTAATCACCCATTTAAAGATCTTATCTTCAAATACAGTCACATTCTAAGGCATCAGAATTTAGAGCTTCAACATAGGAATTCAGGGGAGACACAATTCAGCCCATAACTGAGAGGCTGTCTTTGGCTGTGCCTTTAAAGCAGAGCTGGAAATAGCCAGATGCACAGAACAGGGACCTACTCTTGATGTCAAGCTCAGCAGAGCAAAGACCCAGAGAAATTAAACACTTGTCTCCTTTGGGGATTGGCAAGAGTTCTGATGAGTGGAAACACAGGACAGAGGCCAGAAGAAAATGCCACAGCATTCAGGAGGGCTGTGTGTTTCCTGGCAGTTGTGCACATGCAAGTGGACAGTGGCTTAGAGTTCAGATTCTGAGAGTCCTCATGTGTAGACTGTTTGCAGATTAAATAAAACAAAGTTTGTTAAATGCCTAGTATTTAGAACAGACACTTAGCACTCTTAGACGGGGCGCTTTCCTTCCCCACTTCTGTATTTCTTTACACTTTTCGGTGACCATACATTAGTTTTAAAATGAAAACATCGGCTTAAAATGTAGTAGAGGCAGCAAATGCTGAGGAATTCAGAAGGGCGAGAAAATCCATTCCATGTTGCTGTCTAATCATCAAGCATTTACTGGGTCTAGTTCTCTGCTCAGAGGGGGGAAAAAATCTAAGACAGGCTCCTGCTGCAACGGAGTTGACAGCTCATTTGGGAATGTTCCTCAGAAGATGAGCCCACCCCCAGGAGGCTGGCAGGGGTGCTGCAGTTGTAATCATGGCCCTCCCTCCTCTAACCCCCAGAAGGCACAGTACTCAGAACTGGTAGCTGAATCAAAGCGTGAGGGACAGAAATGACTTAAAAGACCTCCCAGAAAATGGCTGAAAGCCAGAAGCTCTCTTGGAAAGGGCTCAGAGCTCACCTTCAGGTTTTCTTGAAATTGTAACTGAAGGAAAGCTTGGAAAATCTGAGTGTGCCGGTCTCTGAGAGGGATGTGGACGGAGCTGTGAGCTTGGAGCCAGAGGATCAAACCTGAGTTCTGGCTCTGCTTTTTCTAAGCTGGGCAACTCTGGTAGAATTCCAGATCAGTGAATCTTTCTGAGTGGTTGGTTCCTTTATCTCTAAAATCAAGAGCAGGTTACGATCCACTTCCATCTGCCTTACTATCAAATGGGGTAATTGAAGAGAACATGCTCTGAGACCCCAAAGTTCTATACACCCTTAGCAGTCCTCCAGAAGGGCCAGGCCCTTGGGTTCCCTAGGGTGGAGGTGCAAAGACATCTCCCTAGTCCCAGCGTGAGTGTACATGGAAAGTGTCCAGTTTCTGGTGGGAACAGACTGCCTGAGCTCTCCAGCTGGGTTCTGTGTGTTGTCAGCACTGCCCAGGTCATTCCACTGTGAGACCAGAGTTGAGAAACACAGCTTATAGGCCAAACTGACTGACCAGGCTGCTTGACTCCTTCAGCAGAACACATTTCCTTCCACAGTTGCAACAGTAGAGGAATATCTCTCTTCCCAAAACACTTTCTCAGCAGTCAAAGCCTTCCACCTAATCACTACGGGCTCTGGGTCTCAAAATTTAATGTGTTCAAGACACACCTGAGATACTTGTTCAAGAGGAAGAGGCCTGGGCCTAGGCCAAACCCTAACCACCCCCAACCACTCCTCCAGAGGTTCTGATTCAGTCAGTTAAAGAAGTAGCTCAGGAAATCTCCATTTAATCACACGTAGTGTAAACACATGTTTGCCAACAAAGGTCCATATAGTCAAGGCTATGGTTTTTCCATTGGTCATGTATGGATGTGAGAGTTAGACTATAAAGCACTGAAGAACTGATGCTTTTGAACTGTGGTATTGGAGAAGACTCTTGAGAGTCCCTTGGATTGCAAGGAGATCCAACCAGTCCATCCTAAAAGAAATCAGTCCTGGGTGTTCATTGGAAGGACTGATGTTGAAGCTGAAACTCCAATACTTTAGCCACCTGATGCGAAGAGCTGATTCATTTGAAAAGACCCTGATGCTGGGAAAGATTGAAGGTGGGAGGAGAAGGGGACGACAGAAGATGAGATGGTTGGATGGCATCACCAACTCAATGGACATGAGTTTGAGTAAACTCCAGGAGTTGGTGAGGGACAGAGAGGCCTGGTGTGCTACAGTCCATGGGGTCACAAAGAGTTGGACACGGCTGAGTGACTGAACTGAACTGAGTGTAAAGAGAATTCATTGGACTCAAAAGAGAAAAAAACAAACTCAAAACTCAAATCTTTTGTTTATTTTCCTACTAAAACAATGAGTAATCTTAGCCTTCTGACGGCAAAAATAACCACAATAACTATTGTTTATTGAACACATACCATATTCCAGGATCATAAGGACAGTGTCTGGAGTCCTCTTAAGAGCTGTAGCATGCTATTCTGGGTTCATGCATGTCCTCCCAGCATCCCTCACTCTGCTGAGAGCGCGCTTCCCCCATTTCATATGACTCAAGTAGAGATGCCAATCAAATTGCCAGTACCTTCCCCATGGGGAGAGGGAGGAGTCAGAGGAGGACATGTGACTCAGTCCCAACCAATCAGATTCCTCCTTCTGGGAGCCAGGCTTGAGTGGAGACAGGTTAGGGCCAAGGGCAGGTGCTGCCTATTTTCCCAGAGCTAAATGCCTGAGCCAGCTTTTCCTAAAACTTGGTTTTGCTCTTTTTCCCATTTCATGAGCTACCCAATAGGCCACCTATAGGTCTTTTTCTGGATTACATTAACCAGAGTCAGTTTCATTTATTACAATAAAAAGTTAATGAAGTGTTCATGTTATAGGCACAGGACTGAGTGGAAGTAAACGACTGACCCGAGGTTTCCACAGCCAGGAGAAGGCAAAGCAGATGCACAGCCAAGCATGTGTGGCTCCATGTGATATTGTACCCCTTACATCCTCCTGGGGGCTCAGAAAACTTAGAGGAGGAAAAGAAAGGGAACTTTTGAAAAATATATATTTATATGCTTTGAATGGTATGAAGAGAAATTTAAACGTTACTATTAACTCCCACACTCATCCCTCTATAGGTTTTAAAAGGTTTAAAAGCTCCCAGAGACCTAGGCTAATTGTTAAATTTATCCATTTCCATTAAATGTCCCAAGGAACTAACTAGCAAATCTCTTACTAAATTATGTATTACATTACAACACATGGTAAAAACGAGGCAAAGAAATGCAAACAGTAGTTCCAGTCCGGAAAATGCCAAAAAAAAAAAAGAACCATTTCGGCAAAGTAACAATCAGGAGCAGAATTCACCGCCACTTTGACTGTGTGTCTATTTTATTTGATTAAATTATTGACTTTTTGGATTCATGGATCCTAGATTATAAGCCTAAAATCACAAAACAGAGGCTTGACTGGCCAAAAATTTCACCAAGCCATCCTTCTGAGCATTAAATCTTCCCACTCCTGTTCTAGAACAGATGGCTTCCCCTGCTTCCTCTTTCTTCTCCTTCTTTCCAACCATACACATGAGACTATCGGGAGGGGGGGGGAATCTATATTCTCCACCGTATGATTTTTGTTCTGCTGTTTACCACAGCGCAAAGCCAAGACCAAGCAAGTATTGTGACTAAATAGAAACTAATTTAGCAAAATTTACTTTAAAAACATTCATAGCCCCTGTTCATTGAGTTTTGACTATTTCAAACTGACCTTCTTGGAGGATTCCAGGCAGCCTTTTCATGCCTAATATCGCCAATGTAGCCCCCATAACAAATGCCCCTCAATGATAAGCCCTTGGCCACGTTACACGAACACTGCTTCACTGCACTTCTAAGCCAGTAGGTTTGTTGGAGAACCACTAACCCCACTTCTGGGAATTTAGTCTCAAAACATTACCACCAATGTTTAGTGATCAAATATTTAGCTCTAAGGCTATTCATCATAGTATTGCTTATAATAGAAAAAAATGGAAATGTCTCAAAATACAAGATTAATTCAATATATTATGGCATAATCATTATAAAAATATGGTTAGACAATAGTTAAATGTTCATTAGAAAAATGTTCATGGAATATGTTCATGAGATTGTTAAATTTAAAAAACCTTATGGAAAAGTATGTCTGGTGTGATTCCAATTTTGTAAATATATATTAACTATTTCCCTCTCCCCAAAAGATTGTAAGAATATTCACCAAAATAGAAAGGATGGTTATCTCTGAGAACTATGGTTATAAATTATTTTTATTCTATTTTCTTATTGGTCCGTATCCCTTAAATTTTAAAAAGAGAATTTTTTTTAAAGCCTACCATTGGGTTGGCTACAGAATGTCTAAGTTGATTATGTTGACTGTTCCCAGGCAGATCTCAGTTAGCTGTTAATATCCCCCAGAACTGAATTTTCTGATCCTTAACTGTACTCTGAGAAGGCCATTCGGATGATGCCAGGTATTGTCATGCACAAAGTTGTGGAGAAAGAGTCCACAGAGAAAATTCTATAAATTGAAGGGATTAAAAAATAGGAGATTAAAAATTGCTATTGGTCTTATTTCTGTTCATCATCGTCTTGATTTGTAATAAGATGATTTCTCCAACTTTTTAGTGTCTCTTAGAGTTTTGTGTTTAGATGACTTCCAAATAATTTAATCTGACAAGCAGATGTTTTGGGTTTAAAAAAAAATGTGAGAGGGAAGAAAGTAAATGAATTGGCATAGGTATAAAATGTAACTGGTCAAAGTTAACAGGTGATTTGTAAAGCTTTGCCACCTCATTTTAAAAATAACAAGAAAATTAGTCAGATGCAAGTAAAAGGTATTGGTTTGAAGAGGTCAGGTCTCTAGTCTGTCTAGAAGGAGCATTACCACCTTGGTGGCCTAGAGCAGGCCTAACAGAAATGAGGAATTACGTCTCCCTCAGGTTCCAAACCCATTCTCAGCTCTATCACCAGGCATCCTGAAACAAGAAGTTGTTTCAAAAGATGTGAAGAATTACTTTCCTAACATAATTCAAGGTCCACAGATTACTGAAGACACCATCTTGGTTTTGACACAACCTCCCAAAGCATCTCATATATCAAGAGACTCCCCCTTCTCTCTCTGCCTCTGTCACAAAGACGCAACAAGATCAAAAGGAAGTTGTTACTTCAGGCTGTGACTCCACTCCACAGTCCACTAATGTGGTCAGCCAGGTCTTCACACTCTTAATGCCATTTACCACAACAGCTAATGGCTCTGTGTTACCATTAGAGTAATTTCAGAACAAGCACTTCATAAAAAGCAAATAGCTATGAAATATCCACATCTTGACATCTCAATGGAAACTTTGAAATATTTCTCTTTTTTAGGTCACTTTTCATAGATCTAAGATCTTGGATAGTTTGGGAACGTTCTTATGTGTTCTGTATATCACATTTGTTATGTAGCCCAAATGGTCTCCTGGCTTCATAGCCCAATTTCAGGATCCCAGGGCACTCAGTCCTCTCTGCCATTGTCCTCTGTGGAAGGGGAAGGGCTGGTTCCACCCCTATTTGTTGCCTTCCAGCTGCTACCGTTACGCTTCTTCCTGTAGGCAGCCTGCCTCCCACAGCAGAGATGCGGGTTGGTCAGCCTCTCTTGCAGCAGGGTAAACAAGTGATCCCATTTTGGCCCAGAAGTGTAAGAAAAATTCTGCTGAGAACTCCTGGGAAAAGCATTTTTTTCCCTCACAAGAAGAGTCACACAGAAGTAGAGCTTTTTCCCCACAACCTTCCCTTCCTCCTGAGGACATCATTGTAGGACAATTTGGAGCTGCAGCAGCCATCTTGAAGCCATGAGGAGAAACATTGTTGACTTACTGTGGATGGGAGGGCAGAAAAAGAGATAGAGCCTGGGAACTTGAACTACTGCATGAACCCTGTATTCACTTACTTCCTGACTTTTTAAGTGAGATGTTAAGTGTCTACATTTTTTCAAAAAACTTTTATTTGCATGTTTTGCCATTTACAGCTAAAAGCATTCTACCCAGAAAGTTCCACATTCCCCTCAGACCTCAGAGCCTTCCTCTCCTCCTTCAAATGACTTTCCATTATTCAAAGTGTAAATAATTTCCCAGTCTTAAGAATAACTTTTGAAATACTTCACCAATTTCTGGGCCTCCTAGAAAATAATGAATGAGCATTCCCCCAACTCTCTGAAAGCTTTCTTGTGATTAAGAAAATAAAAATGTCTAAAAGACAACCATAGTGTATCTGTTACCTATTTCTGTGTAACAAACCATCAAAAAACTTAATAGCTTAGAATAACAATGAGTTACAATTCTCTAGGTCAGTAATTTGAGCTGGGCTCAGCTGGGACAGCTTATGGATATCTACTTCCTAAGATGTCAACTGGACTCATTCACTCTGCATTTTCAGTCAGTCCATTGTTAACCCTCATTTGACAGGTCAGCTGAAGGCTGGCTGATCCAGCATGGTCTTGCTTACATGACTGAGTTTTGACCTATCAGTGAGAATGACTTGGTTCTCCTTCATGGCCTCTCAAGCAGGCAGCTCAGCTTCTGCACATGGCAGCTGAATTCTAAGAGAGTGAGACTCAAAGCCCCTGAGGCCTGAGCATGGAAGTCACATATAACTTTCCTACATTCTATTGGCTAGAACATGTCACAAGGCCAACCCAGCTTCAGGATGTCTGGAAATAGGCTCCATCTCCTGATGAAAGAAACTATCATTAATTTCTTGCCACGTTTAATCTATCACCCAAGATACTTGCAGTCCCCATAGTTCAAAACTGTCAGAAATGTAAATACAATTCTCTAATGGCAATAAAAATATTTTTAGTTGTATACACTGATCACAGAGCTACATATATGTTAATGTGTTTATGTATATAAATATGTTGACTAAAAAGGAAGGAAAGGAGGAAGGCAGGTATATAAGTTATTTTCCAATTTGAAAGCTAAGACTACAAAACAAAATTAAACGGTCTTAGAAAATTTGCTTGTTTTTCCAAAAATTTGTGTTTCTAGATAAATCAGAATTATTACTCTATTTAATCACAGATTACCTTTGCAAAACTTTGTTACAGCAGTTCTCAAACTGGCTGTTATTAAATCTTGCAGAGAAGCTTCAGCCCCTGGAGATGCTGATGCAATTGGTTGAGGATGGAAAATCATTTATTTGGTGTATGTCCAGCTTTTTCAGTTCTGCCCCTAATCCACAGAGGATGTACCCTCTCTGAATCTCAGACCTTAAAGCATCAAAGTTTTCTGACTTTTCTGTTGAGTTCAAGGCACACTGTGGGTTCCAAGTTAAAATTACATTCTCTGTGGTCATCTGACCCCAGAATTATTTACTTGGGCCCTGATAAACAATCCTTGTACAATCCTTCTAAATTCTTCCTTTAGAGGCTGTGAAATGGTGGCCCACAAGCTAGAAATAACGCAACTTTTATCTGACCTGCATATACACTGGTAATCCAAACAATACATTCTAAAATGTGGGGGAGGAGTTAGGTGCCCACATTTACTAATCAGAAGGTTTTACCTTAAGAACAGAATGAGGTTTCCCTTGAAAACACTGAAGATCTGATAACACACAGCAGACCTAATAGGCTCTACTCAGCAGGGGCCCTGTTTCTCAGTCGCAGCAGTATTTATACCTGGATGCTTTCACTCATATACATTACCTGTCTCAACTCGGTAAGCATTTAAGTTTACACGCTTAAGTAAGTAAGTGTTCGTCGCTCAGTCATGTCCAACTTTTTGCAACCCCATGGGCTGTAGCCCACCAGACTCCTCTGTCCTTGTAATTCTTCAGGCAAGAATAGGGGAGTGGATTGCGGGGAGTGGATTGCCATGCCCTCCTCCAGGGGATCTTCCCAACCCAGGGATTGAACCTGGGTCTCCCGCAATGCCCGCAGATTCCTTACCATCTGAGCCATCAGGGAAGCCCTATATGCACCCTTAGTCTAGTTCAATACCAGCTACCATTTTATGATGGAAGATTCTGAGGTCTAGAATCTTGGGTAGCATGGATGGTATTGAGGTTTTACGTTGTACCTAGCAGCACACCGACGTTATTTCTTTTGGTTTTCATTTCAAACCTGGAGGAAGGTTTTATTGTACGTGTTAGTTGCTCAATCGTGCCCAACTCTTTGCAAACCCATGGACTATAGCCTGACAGGCTCCTCTCGGTCCATGGAATTCTCCAGGCAAGAGTGCTGGAGTGGGCTGCCATTTCCTTCTCCAGGGGATCTTCCCCACCCAGGGATCGAACCCAGGTCTCCTGTGTTGCAGATTTTTACCGTCTGAGCCACCAGGGAAGCCCTAAGGCTTTACTAGGCCCATTTTATAGACGATGGAATTGAGGCTCAAAGAGGTTGAGTCACTTGCCCACAGGCACATATAGCTGGTAAAAGACGGAGCTGATACTCAAACCCAGATTTTTGTGGGTTTAAAACCAGTCTCTTTATGCTCCTTCATGGCCATTCTTGCCCACCATGATGACTGCTCTTTTTATCTCTAATCTTTCTCACCTCTTCTGCCCCCTCACCACCCATTTTCCCTCTGTATTAGTACATACCAACATTTCTTGCCTCCTCTCTCACACCTAGTATTGTCTGACCCTGTCCAGCAACTTCAGCTCCCTATTAGTCCCAAGGCCCATATTTCCATATCTTACAGCGTATCACAGTCATAAAATGACTTGTTCTGTGGCAGGAAGGAGTCCAATTACAACCCACATAATTGGCAAAAGAGAGTCATTCATCACCATGGTCGTGGTATAGGAGGTCATCAGAGCAATTCCATTTGTTGGACATTTTCGTTTGTTTCAGGCACCCCTTCATCACACTCCTTTACAGATCCCAGTGGACTCACTGGGGCATTTCACAAGTTATCAGATACACGCATTAAGGATTGTTAATAGCAGCCAAGGAGCAGAAATCATTATGTGAGAATAAAATGAACTGCATAAAACGCAATTTTGGAATCATAGACTGGAAAAGGGGTGAATTTTTTCCCTCCAAGTGACCTGTAGCTGAGGCCCAGTAGAGTTACTATCATGTAGGGAGGAAATCCTATAAATCTGAAAAATAATGTGAGGGGAGTGCCATTGCCTTGCTACTTGAACCAATCTTGCCACATTGTGTGTTGATTTTCTCTGTGTTGTTCAAGAGACAGCTAGTGGTTTTCCAGGGAGTAAACTTTTCCCTGTCAGGTTGGGAAGGCAAAATATGATGGCCTAATCTTTCCCGTATAAATGAAATAATTTGGTTTGAATTTGATTAGTCTCTATGCTTTCAGAACAGAACAGAATAGAATAAAATAGAATTCTAGAGGGAGAGTGTCTAGTCCAAAAATCGCATCCTGGTGCTTGCCTCTCGGACCTGACTCACAGATGTCTGAATTACACAATTATAAGGGTTTTGTAAAAATGAGACTTGGTTACCAACACTTAAAACTCAAGTGAATTCACTTTTTTTAAGTCATTTTCTGGCCTTTCTTAAAAGAAAAGTTTTAAAATCTGGCAATACTGAGCCAGCACGCCTGTGACAAGAGTTGGCTGGAGCTGTAGAGCGGCTGCCTCCTCAGACACAGGGGAGCCGCTCCCAGAAGTTTAACCCAGGTCCCCCCAACCACGATTTTCTCCCCAACTCTCAAGCCAACAGGCAGCTGCTGCTTTACTCTTTTATGTTTTTGACTTGCATTAAATGTAGGTAACACGCCCACGGTCATTCATTCATTCGATTTATTTAACAGGCATTTATTGAGGCATAGACTGTGCCAGGTACTATTCCAGGCACCAGGGACACAACAGTGAACACAACAACCTACCATTCTGGTCCTGTAGGACTGACATCCAGTGAAAGACACAGGCAGTAAACAAGAGCAGGGCAACATACAGTATGACAGATGGTCGTTAAGTACCATGGAGAAAAATCAAGAAGACAAAGGGGAGAGGCAGTGGTGAAGAGTCACAATTCTAAGTGGGACGATGAAGAAGGCTTCTCTAGGAAGTCGAGTAGCATTTGAGCACAAGCTCAAAAGATGTGAAGGAGGGAGCCATATACAGTTTTAGAAGGAGAGAATTCCAGGCAAGAAGAGCAGGACTAGTGAAGAACGTAATACATTGGCATCAGTACTAGGACTTAAAGCAGGGCCAGGCTGCCCTTCCAATTAGAGATGATGCCACTGCCCATTAACCCTCAGCAGAAGTTCTAGGATATGCTTTTCCAGAACACCTGTCATCTATTTTCTCATGGAAACCCAAAACACCCTAAGTGAAAATACAGATTTATGCTAAAGATAAAATGGGTAGGGATTATTCACTTTACCCAGGGCTTCACAATAGGGGTCTTTTATTCAGGAAACTCCCCTAGCACGTGTAAGATGGTTTTTGCTTTTAAAATTGTGATTCTCACAATTCTTTGAAAGCCTATTTATTGCACAAAACAAGGAACCCCTATAGTGCAGATGGATTTAGGCTGAGCCAGCCATACTCCCTTTCCAGGTCCTAGGGTCTCCCCTATCTCCTTATCCAAGCTGCCAGCGAAGGTTAGAAGCATGACCCTCAGTGGGAGCCAGGACCAAGTGACAGGCTGGGCTGGACTCCACAGTCTAGGGCCTCTAAAGCCAAAAGCTCTGGGTGCTGACCCCCAGCTACTGTCCTAGCTGCTATTACAGCCACTCTGCCCCCTCCCACTTCACCCTACCTCCACAGGGTTTTCACTCAAAGTGGTGGAAGTTGTTTCATTGTTGTTTTGTTTTTAAATTAGAGGTTATCGTTTTTCAGATTCAAACACTACCCCATTTGGAAGATATAGAAAACACAAAAGAGAATGAATAGGTTTTTACAAAACATCCATAATCTCATCATCTAAAGCAAAACACTGGTGTCCAGCCTGGTTGGCTACTCATTATTGAAATTGTAGGCATTTAGATTGATCATCATCTTCTGTGTCTCCATAAACTTTTCTGCCATGATGCCATTCCTCTCAAGAATGCTGGAAGCAAAGGCTTGGATGTGGATAACCACAAAGGTAGAAAAGATGGAGATCAACATAAATTGGCCGATTCAATTTAAGCTGCAAACATCTGTGTCTGTAACCAGCTGGGCAAGTGCTGAACCTATAGATGGAGTGAGGAGGCTTCCTAGATGTGCAGGTGCACCTTTGGGAACGTGGCTTCGGGCAGAGGCTGGGAACCACCTCACCTGCAAGAGAGATTGCAGGAGAGAGCAGTAATAGCATCGTGAAAGGTAGGAAGAGGACCCAACTCCTTCCTTTCCAGGGTCTGCATGTGCTGTGAAAGGTCTGGCTCTGCATGGTGCCCCTCAGGAATCCAGCTCTATGGTGAGAAGCTGCCTTAGTACTTGGGGCTACAGCTACTACCAGTGTCGCTGGCATCCCAAAACAGAAATGTGGCAGTGATGGTGGAGACAGTGGTGGGAAGGGGTGGATATGACAATTGTAAGACAGAATGTGTCAGTCAGACCTTGCCATAATAATGCTGTATTACAAGTCATCCCAAAATAAAGTAGCTTAAAACAATGATCAGTTATTATTACTTAGGCATCTATTGGTTTAACTAAGGGTTGGCTGACCTAGGCTAGACTCCACTCGGCTAGGTTTCAAACTGCTAAAAGGTATAATCTCCATGTCTCTCTAATCAACCCTGGAGCAATGGAGTAGCTAGATTATGTTTTCATGCCAATGGCAGACATATACAAACATAAACTTGATTTCAAGGTACATTTCAAGCCTTGCTTTACATCACATCTGATAACAGTCCATTGACCAAAGTAAGTCATGTGACCAAGCCCAGTATCAGTGAAATGAGATATTCTGCTTCTAGGGAGGGAATCGAAAACTCACATAGCAATGGATGAAGAATAGTGCAATCTACCACATAGTTGATAGGCCACCAGCATAGGCATCAAATGACTGCAACAATTCAAATAGGACCACAAGGTGGTAGAGAGCCAGGAAAAAAGTATGGGACCAGTTGGATAAAATCACCCCAGGATTAGGGGCAGCCAGGACACACCAGTGCCTGGACCCCCAGTGCTGCCTGTCCTGACTCTTCTGATGCCTTGGCAACCTAGAGGGTCTGCCATTCTGCTGGATGGTGGAGGCCTTGGAAAAACTCTCAGCCACTTGTTATGTACTGAATGTTTATATTGCCCCCAAATCCATATGTTGCAACCCTACCTCCCAGTGTGATGGTATTAGGAGATGGAGACTTTGGGAGGTCATTGAAATATGATGAGGTTATGGGGTAAATCCTCGGGAATAGGATTAATGCCTTTGTAAGAGTCACAGGAGAGTTTTCTTCCTCCCTCTGCTGTCTGCCATGTGAGGGTACAACGAACCATCTGCAACACAGAACAGGGCTCTCACCAGAACCCAATCATGCTAACATCCTAATCTCAGACTTCCAGCCTCCATAACTGTGAGAAATAAATTTCTATTATGTGTAAGCCAGATGCACAGTCTATGGTGCTTTGTTATACAGCAGCCCAAACTGACTAAAATATCAGTCATGCCCTCAACTTTCTTCTTTATAAAATACAACAGTTAGAGGATTTCTTCTGAACCCCCATCTCTCTCCTGCCCCCTTCCTTATCTTTATACTCTTTTCTCTGTCTTCCTCTTCATTAATGTTACTTCTTCCATAGTGTACTTATCCAAAGCAGGTAGAACTGCAAGTACCACCAGAAGCTGGTCAGAGGCAGGTATTTCCAGGTGGGTTGGAGTGCCTTGGAGAAAGCAGTCTAGCTCTATAGCAAGGCGTTCTGACTTTAGAGTCAGACAGAAACATGGCCAAGTCTTAGCCCCACCCTATCAGTGTGATCATTTTAGTATCTTTGGAGAAGGCAATGGCAACCCACTCCAGTACTCTTGCCTGGAAAATCCCATGGACGGAGGAGCCTGGTAGGCTGCAGTCCATGGGGTCACACGCAGTCGGACAGGACTGAGCAACTTCACTTTCACTTTTCACTTTTATGCATTGGAGAAGGAGATGGCAACCCACTCCAGTGTTCTTGCCTGGAGAATCCCAGGGACGGCGGAGCCTGGTGGGCTGCCTTCTATGGGGTCGCACAGAGTCAGACACGACTGAAGCGACTTAGCAGCAGCAGCAGCAGCTTCAGTTTCCTTATCTACAAAATGTGTATAATCACTTTTACCTTGACAATGTTATGAAAATTAACTATGATAACGTGTATAAGGCAGGAATTGTCCAGCACAACTTTGGATGCAAGAAATATTTCATTAAGATAAAAGTAAACCTAACCTTAAATCCCCATCCTAAAATTAGTAGCAAGTTCAATTATTATCAGGGTTCTCTCCTGTTTTGTGATGTGATAGTTTCTCTAAGCTGAGCTCCAGGGGCTGTCACTTGCTCTTTCCTGAAGGCCCACTCTACAGGTGGTCAGCTAGTATTCAATAGTTACCAGAAAGACCACCTGCCAGAGGTAGCTACTGCTCATTCAGCTGTTATCTACATTGTGATCACCAGAAAACGTGCTGTATAGCATCTTAAATAACAGAATCATTGATACAATGAGTTGGATTGTGACCCTCAAAATATGTTCACGTCTGAAGCATCAGAACTTGTGAAACTGACTTTATTTGGAAAAATGATCTTTGTTGATATAATTAAGTTAGAGATCTTAACATAAGAAGATAAGGAGATTATCCTAGATTATAAATTAGAGATCTTAAGGAGATTGTCCTAGATTATCCAGATGGACCCTGTCCTTCTGTCAGGGGATGCCAACTGTCCTTACAGAGGGAGATTATACAGACAGAAGTGAGGACACCGACACCCTGTCAGTGTCAAGACAGAGGCAGAAATTGGACTGATGTGACCACAAGCCAAGGAATGCCAGCAGCCATAAGAAGCCAAAATAGACAAGGAACAGATAGACCTCTAGAGTCTCCAGAGAGAGTGCAGTCCTGGCTCACGTTGATTTCAGATTTCTGGCCTCCATAAGCATAAAAGAATAAATTCCTATTGTTTTAGGAAACTATATTTGTGGTCATTTCTTACAGCTCTCACAGGAAATTAATACACTGATAACACCAATAGTACACTGGTGTATTAAAGATGCTAGAAAGAGGTTCTCATTGGTCAACTATGAGAACTGACCGAAATAGATGAGAGAAATGATGCTACAAACAAGGGGTTAATTTCCAAAATATACAAGTAGCTCATCCAGCTTAATATTAAAAAAACAAATAGCCCAATCAAAAAATTGGCAGAAGACCTAAATAGACATTTCTCCAAACAAAGATACAGATGGCCAACAATATGAAAAGATGCTCAACATCACTAATTATTAGAGAAATGCAAATCAAAACTACAATGAGGTGTCACTCACATCAGTCAGAATGGCCATAATAAAAAATCTACAAATGATAAATGCTAGAGAAAAGCGAACCCTCCTACACTGTTGATGTGAATGTAAATTGGTGCAGCCACTATGGAGGACAGCATGGAGGTTCCTTAAAAAACTAAAAATAGAGCTACCATATGACCCTGCAAACCCACTCCTTAGCATATATCCAGAAAAGGTGAAAACTCTATTTCAAAAAGATACACACACCCAATGTTCATAGCAACACTGTTTACAATAGCTAAGATATGGAAGCAACCTAAATGTCCATCAACAGTTGAATGGATTAAAAAGATATGGTACATATGTATACAATGGAATATTACTAAGCCACAAAAAAGAATGAACTAATGCCATTTGCACCAACATGGATAGACCTAGAGATTGTCATACTGAGTGAAGTAAGTCAAACAGAGAAAGACAAATATTATATATCACTTATTTGTTTAATCTAAAAAAAATGATACAAATGAACTTATCTACAAATCAGAAATAGACTCCCAGACATAGAACACAAATTTATGGCTACCAAAGGGGAAGTGGGGTGGAATGTGGCAGAGAGATAAATTAGAACTTTGGGATTAATATATACATACAATGATATACAAAATAGGTAAACAAGGACCTACTGTATAGCACAGGGAACTATATTCAATATATTGTTATAACCTATAATGGCAAAGACTCTAAAAAAAAATCTACATATATGAAGAAAATAGTTGAGAGATACTCCCCATCTCTGCACAAACCTGGCATAAGAACCCAGCAAGGCCTTTAGCCTGGACATGTAGGGATGATGCACAGACTTGTTCTACAAACAATCCCATGTTGAGCTATTGATCTGGAAAATTCTAGATGCCTGGAATCAACTACACAGGGACTAGACTCTAGCTCTGGTGTACTATTATATCTGTATCAAATGACTAGTACAGGTACAGAAGTGGTCAAAGCCTCTAATAGAAGAGAGAACTGGGGCTTCACAAGTGTACAAGAGGAGGTGGTAGGAAGTGCATGCCGACTACTTGTTACTAAACGCTAGTTCAAGCTACTCAACACTCCACATCTCTGAAATTCACTTATTCTTACTACTGGTGCTACTGGTGTTTGTTTTACATTTTTCATCTGAGTATTTCAGACCAACTCTTAATATGCTGGGCCAGATGCTAAACATAAAGATTTGGTACTCCAGTGTTTCAAATATAAGCTAGCAGATGCTATGTAAATGCTTCTTAACGGTAAGGAATATAAACAATTTGTCAGAACAACTGGATTTTAAGTGAGATGTAAGAAAGAATTCCTTAATGAGGCATCAGGATGTTGTGGAAACTCCTTTGGTGGAAGTCTTTTAAAGCAGCTCACTTTTTCTTTCTGGCCAATTAAAGCATCATTTTCCTAAAGTAAGGGATGTTTATATTCCTTCCGAAGTTATACGATTTTTTTTTATTGCTTAAATTAACAACATTTTCTCCCCAAAGTTAAAAATAATAGCAATAATAAATGCTAGTTCAATGATGGTTGTGTGGCAATATTTGACCTGAATTTGGTTTCATTCTCATCTTTGCAACTGTTAAGTTGCAAAGAGAATTAAAGACTGATGTGTGATCAAAGTAACTTAGATCAGTTCTACAAAGGCTCTAAAGAGCACATGAATCCTGAAACATCAGGGACTCTACAATCATCACTCCACACTGGTCAGCAAGCAGATGCTACTGTCAAGGTCTTCATAGGCTCTTGTGTCCGAGTGGCTCACTGCTCTCTGCACAGATGGGTTTGACGGCCTTTTCTGTTGCTTTGAGCATAGGTAACTGGAGTCTTCCTCCTCCTTGATGTGCCGCTTCCTTTCCCTCTGACTCTCCCAGGGAGAAGGATGCAGATCCCCACCACTCTCAGCCAGCCCCATCTGTCCCATGTTCAGTTCTGTAGAAATTTAGTTCCCACCTCAGCCTCCTCCAACCACAGTGCTCTCTTGCCTCCTCCTCTGGGGCCTCAGCCAGGATCTCCTCTGAGATTGTGCCCAGAGCCCTCCCCAAAAGACAAAACAAGAAGGTGTCCCTAGTAACATGAACTTCACCACTGGCAAAAGCACATCAGTGCAGCCCAGCGCCCTTGGAGTAGAGAGAAGGAAAATCTCTGAAGGAATACACATATAAAATTAAAGAAACTAAATTTCCCTGACACGTGCAAACTGCTAGGCTTCCCAGGTGGCACTAGTGGTGAAGAACCCACCTGCCAATGCAGGAGACATAAGAGGCGCAGGTTCAATCCCTGGGTCAGGAAGATTCCCTGGAGAAGGGCATGGTAACCCATTCCAGTATTCTTGCCTGGAGAATCCCATGGACAGAGGAGCCTAGCAGGCTACAGACCACAGAGTTGCAAAGAGTCAGATACGACTGAAGCGACTTAGCACACACATGCACGTATGCAAACTGCTAACACAGTGCTAGCTACACACTCAGTGAGTCCTATTAATACCTGTCAACATCCATCAGATCACACCGCCTAGGAATGGCATATGTGTACCGGCAGACCCATGTCTGGTTTGCTCACACCCTGCTAGGCCTAGCAGGATTCCTGGCACATGGCAGGTATTCCATAAACAGTGTTCAATGACGAATTTGTTATTGCATGAGTGAGGAGTGCAAACTTTCCTAGAAACTGGTGTGAAGTTAGAGATACGATTAGATACAAGAACTACTATGTTTGTGGGTAAAAATCAGGCAGTTGCTCAAAAAACAGACCACCATTTTGGTTGCTGGCACCAGGGTAAAATGTTCGCCATTTATCTTCACAGACAAATATTCTTTCTTTCTACTTTTATGTATGTCCCAAAATGTCTGTAATAAACAGATAGCAGTTGTACTTTGGGTAAATTAACTGTCTAAAAACATAATTTTTCATGTCCTCACTTCCCCACTGCCTATTTTCCTATTAATTTGGAGACAGAAAGATGTATGTGTTCCCCACATTGTATGCTCCTGATTGGTCCCACTTGTTGGTGGGGTAAAGAATGCCATTTGCAGAAAGTGAAAGAAAATGGATCTAAGAAGCTGCTAAGAGTGATTAACGACTCTGTCTAATCCCTCCCAGACTTCATGGATGGGGCATGAGGGAATCTCCAGTTCTTCAGTTCCTTTATTTGTTTACCCAGAGCTTCTGGGTAGGAATAATTTTCCTGCTATGTTGATCTCCCATAAAACAGGTGGAGAACTGGACCCTGTGGGCGTCTAAAGGAAGTAATGAGTCAACACAAATGTAAGACCTTTGGGACATTGGGCTTCCCTGGTGGCTCAGCTGGTAAAGAATCCACCTGCAACGTTGGAGACCTGGGTTTGATTCCTGGGTTGGGAAGATTCCATGAAGAAGGGAATGGCTACCCACTCCAGTATTCTGGCCTGGAGAATTCCATGGACTGTATAGTCCATGGGGTCACAAAGAGTCGGACACAACTGAGTGACTTTCACTTGGGGGATTAGTCTTGCCTCCACTGGCCACATGCCAGTGATGCCGTGTCTCTAAAAGGAGCTCTTCCAGGATCAGGATTCTGAGGGTTGTCACCATCTAAATGACACCATGGGGTGAGGATAGGGCCAGAGAAGATTTTGTTGTCTCCTTTCCACCCCCAGTGGTGGTCCTCAGAGAGCTTCTGAGTGGCTGCATGTGGGTGGGAGAGGTTCCTTTCCAGGAAGAATAAAGCAGAGTTGGCAAGCTCACAGCATTAAAATATACCAATGTCCAATGCCCCTTCATCCTCCATTGCTCTTGTAGAAAAACAAGAGGAAGTAAATTACTTATCAATTGCAAGAAACATTTAAGTCACTATGAGAAAAGCTTTCTGACTCCAGGAGAAGCTGAGATGCTGGGAAAGGCTCAAAGGATGTATGATACCCAAATCCATACCCTCAAGAGAAGGAGATAAGGGTTTCAGGTTATCCTGGCTGAGAAAACTGAGTAAGAGGGTTATACAAGGCCAGCGACTGCCCTGGCCCATGGTCTTGACCTTGAAGATAACTGGAGACAATAAATTGAGAAGAGGAGGCAAAGCCAAAGAACATATCCAAGACTACACAGTCGCACTGGATGTCAAAATGCCTGAAGGATCAGGATGTTTCCAACTCTGCATGGATGGGAGCCAGGCACGGGGTCTCAATCTGAGGACAAAGTAAGTGCCCAGAGTCAGAACCAGCAAAACAAGAGCAAGCAAGGATGGAGTTTGAATGAATGAGTACATCAGTGAGCGAATGAACAGTGTCACAGGAACTAGGCTGGAACGTGACCTGGCAGGAAGATTTTGGGCTCCAACCACACAAAGATGTCGGGGGCTTGTCCAGCTTCAAGACAGAACCAGCGTGGAAGCAGCTCAGTGTTGCCTGCAAGCAGAGCACAGGCTTGGATCATTATTTTCAAAACACCATTTCTCAGAATGCTTGTCCCAGGATATCATCTTTGAATAAATAAAATAATTTGAGGAAGTGCTAAAATACCATGGTCTAGTAATGGAGCCCTGTAACACACTTGAGTTTATTGAAAGTTCTGAGAAGGAACACATTAAAGAAATCTGTTGAACCAAAAACATTTCCCAAATGGATAAGACCATAGTTTATCTCTCATCCATTAAAAAATATCCCCCCTAAAACACCAATAGAACATGACCCCTCCTCTGAATACACTTTGGGGAGAGCTGGCCTGAGAGCAGGATCGCTTCAGCTATTTTTTGGTGAAGATTAAAGGCAGCACCTACAGGTGTTATATAGTCAATACTCCGTACCTACAAGGTTTCCCATCCCTAGATTCAACCAACCACAGATGGAAAATATTTTTTTAAAAATTGCAAATTTCCAAAAAGCAAAACCTGAATTTGCTGCGTGCAGGCAACTATTTACGTAGTTTTACACTGTTTTAGGAATTATAAGATGATTTAAAGTATATGGCAGGATGTGTACAGGTATAC
Organism: Okapia johnstoni; assembly: GCA_024291935.2. NCBI lineage: Eukaryota > Metazoa > Chordata > Mammalia > Artiodactyla > Giraffidae > Okapia > Okapia johnstoni. Next base: position 36,503,148 of record CM044319.1, read on the forward strand.
GCAGAAGTGTTAGTTGCTCAGTCATGTCTGACTCTTTGCGACTCCATGGACTGTAGCTCCTCTGTCCAGGGGATTCCCCAGGCAAGAATACTGGAACGGATTGCCATTCCCTTCTCCAGGGGATCTTCCTGACCCAGGCATTGAACCCATGTTTCCTGCATTTCAGACAGATTCTTTTTGGTCTGAACCACCAGGGAATATGCAACTACTCTGCATTTTATATAAAGGACTTGGGCATCCAAGGATTTGGGGGCCTGAGGGGGTCCTGGAACCTGTCCCTGCCCCTATACAGATGAAGGGCTATAGTCCCTCCCTCCTTTATTCCCCCTTTTCCTCTCTCCTTCTTTACCTATCTTCCCTTTCTTAACCCAGGGGTTCCCTTTCATTTCCCTCTTTTTTCTTGCCCACTTTCCCTGACAATGCACAGCCATTCCTTGGTCCTGAGAGTGAACATCCCACCACAGCTGTAGCTCAGCTGGTTTCCCCTCACCCCCAGAGCCATCCAGAGATCCCTATCTCAGCGTTTGCCCAGGGCAGGCACCGCTCCAACAATGGCCCTATTAACTGCCAGCTGCATTTCACCAGCCTGCTGCAGGTTAATTAGTTCACATGACAGAGATGGAAAGTAAACTGCACCCCCATTGAACTGATCCTTTCTGGGTAACAATCGGTTGTACTCCCCATCTGTTTTCACAAAGTTTCCGAGAAACAAGTGAAGGTACCAGGCTTAAAGACGAGGAATGGTTTCTCATTAGCTTGACTGCTCTGGAAGATGGCCTGGACTCCCTGTTCCCTCCCTCACCCCCATGCCCCCCAGCAAATACAGTGGGCTCACCATTTCTGTGGCCTTAGAAACCTCCACAAATTCATCATAGGCTCTGCATTTTGGGTTTCTAGTCTTCTGTTGAAATAACTGCTCTTCATTTCTGAAAAGCTTTAGCTGAGGTTTTGGGCAGGGGGTTGTTTTTCTTTTTTTAAAAGCACATTTAGAGTCTCCCCAAGACTTTTCAAATAATTGCCAGACCATGGATTCTAACATGCTTTTTCATCATATTCAAACATTCACGGCCCAGGTGGAAATCTATATTCCTTCTCATACTTAACAGCCTTTTCCCCTGAGTATTGTCTGTATTCCAGGTATAATCGATCTTCCTGCTCTCTTCGAAAGTGCCTTGCAGAGCGCCAATAATCCTGTAATAGAAACCTTTTATTAATGGACTCCCCACAGCTTAATTTTGTTTAGATAAGTTTAAACACACACACACACACACACACATAGGAGGAAGAAAGGAACAGTTGATAAACTTTTTTTTTGCACCAAAAGTCAGGCCACCTGTGGAGTAGCTTATAGGGACTTGGGGGTGTGGAGTGAGCAGGAGACACTCCTATAAACAAAACTTCAAGCAGCTTCTGGCGAACGGTGAGTCACCCAAAGCAAGCAGGATGTCCCACTAAGCTACAGATTGACTACACCCGGAGCCGAGTGGCATCAGGCCCAGCGTTGTTGAATGATGCACCGGGGCCCAAGCCAGGCAGACACCTCTTAGCTAGCTGTCCCCAGTAAGAAAACCCAAGATGCCTCAAGAGCAGCTGTGGGCTGACATGTCCTATGTGTTTGACGTGAGAAGGAGTGCATTTTTACCCCAAGATCAGCCTCTACACAGAGAGATTAAATCAGTCCCATACAGAGGAACTGGTTTTCCCACGCTGACCTGTGCTTGTGAAAGGCTGTCAAAAGTTCTTCCAAATGAGACTAATCAGAGTGAAAGTGATGACAGGACAGATCTTACCCACAATCTGAGTACTCTGACTACAGAAGGAACCCCACCACTGAAACCCTCCAAGGAGGTCAGCAGTGGGACCCAAGGCAGCTGCCTTGCAGAAGCCTCTACACCTGCTACAAACCTGGGCCTTCCCAGCAATAGAGCCTTTGTGGTCTCCACCACAGGGTGATTTCATTCTATAATGACAGCAATTAGGCAGAGGTGACTTTGGACTAAGCTGAATCATCCTCAAATTTGCTTTTATCCTGACATAACAGATCTAAGCTAAGTAGCTCTATGATTAAGTAAAGAATAGGAAAGCTAAATTCACCATATGTTCCTCCCCAAATATTTACCCTGTTGGCCTGTTATCATGCCAGAAATCCCTTCAACTGGGGAAGGTTAATGTTAAGACTGTTAAAGCCATTAGCACTGTAGTTTAAATTAACTTTCCTGACTAGTCAGTTAGTTGGTTGGTTGGATGATGGAATCTATGGGTGGATAAAAGTATAAATTGACAGAAGGAGGAATGGAGGGATGGAGAGAAGGCAGGCTTAGGCTCTCTAGAAAATGTAGACTAAGACACATCCGTAGGGGTAAGAAAGTGAGAAGAGAAAAACAGAGAACATGAGAAACTGCCTAAGAGGACCCATTTGGGACAGGAGGTAATATGGAAGCCATGAAAATATTGGTAGAGAATGGTAGATGGAAATGGAAATAGTGGAGGTGAAAGTCCTAGGAGAGTAAGATAAAATTAATTATCTTCTTCACAATTTTGAGCAAGTTTTTTATAGTCAGAATCAGCTGCATTAGAGCCAGTCATCGTCACTTCCTTCCAGCCATTCGTCCAACTACTACACTAGCACCATCCCTTCTCCAACTCGCAGAATATAAAGGAAAAGGACCCAGAAGCAAGACTATCCAGTTAAGGATATTTGGTAACTGGACCCTTTAGAGGAAACCTGATCATCCACAAGGGCTGGTGTGTGGCTTGGGAGAAGCACACAACCTCAGCAGCTGGAAGACTTGCAGTCTCTGAACCTGTAAATAACCTTGAACATTTGAGCTCTCTTTTCCCACCACCCCTTTGATCTCTTTACTCCAACTCAATATTCCACCAAAGATCTGGAAAAGGAAGTACCTTTCAAAACCCTACCATGCGGCTACTTGTTGGCAGTGGAAAATTTTAGGAAAAAGTCAAAGAGTTGGCTGTAATGGCACTGATGGTCATGTGAAGACTTCCTTTATGATCCCTGACCAGGCAGGGATGATGAAGAGATGATGAACAACATCATCCTGCAAGCTCCACCTGAAGTCACCTCCTCCAGGGAACACCCATACACCCTAACTTTCACCAATCCTTTCCATGGAGTCTGACATCCACATCTCAGCACTTTAATTAATCCCTGCCTCTAGCTGTTTCCTGTGTACAAAACTGCCTCATCAGTCTTTTGTGTCAATATCTCCATGGTGCCTGGAGGCTTTACACAATAAAAGGTCCTTAATGAACTCTCGTTTACTGGACATGCCCATGCAATTTTGGTAGAGCTAAACTTTTAGCACTAATCATTTTGGGAAAATAATTTGGTATGAATCTTTAAGCAGAGACTATGATTGCCCACCAACAATCATTCTCCCTATCTTTAGACTGCTGAATTTTAATTAGGTATAGCCAAGCTTAGAAGAAAAGGAGTAGCCCTCATAGTCAACAAAAGAGTCCAAAATGCAGTATTTGGGTGCAATCTCAAAAACAACAGAATGATCTCTGTTCATTTCCAAAGCAAACCATTCAATATCACAGTAATCTAAGTCTATGCCCCGACCAGTAATGCTGAAGAAGCTGAAGCTGAACGGTTCTATGGAGACCTACAAGACATTCTAGAACAAACACCGAAAACGATCTCCTTTTCATTATAGGGGAATGGAATGCAAAAGTAGGAAGTCAAGAAACACCTGGAGTAACAGGCAAATTTGGCCTTGGAGTGCAAAATGAAGCAGGGCAAAGGCTAACAGAGTTTTGCCAAGAAAACGCACTGGCCATAGCAAATATCCTCTACCAACAACACAAGAGAATACTCTACACATAGACATCAACAGATGGTCAACACCAAAATCAGATTGATTATATTCTTTGCAGCCAAAGATGGAGAAGCTCCATACAGTCAGCAAAATCAAGACCCGGAGCTGACTGTGGCTCAGATCATGAACTTCTTGTTGCCAAATTCAGACTTAAATTGAAGAAAGTAAGGAAAACTACTAGACCATTCAGGTATCAGCTAAATCAAATCCCTTACGATTATACAGTGGAAGTGACAAATAGATTCAACGAATTAGATCTGATAGAGTCCCCAAAGAACTATGGATGGAGGTTCGTAACATTGTACAGGAGGCAGTAATCAAGACCATCCCCAAGAAAAAGAAATGCAAAAAGGCAAAATGGCTGTCTGAGGAGGCCTTACAAATAGCTATGAAAGGAAGAGAAGCCAAAGGCAAAGAAGAAAAGGAAAGATATACTTATTTAAATGTAGAGTTCCAAAGAAGAGCAAGGAGAGATAAGAAAGCCTTCCTCAGTGATCAGTGCAAAGAAATAGAGGGAAAAAGAATGGGAAACACTAGAGATCTCTTCAAGAAAATTAGAGATACCAAAGGAACATTTCGTGCAAAGATAGGCTCTATAAAGGACAGAAAGGGTATGGACCTAAAAGAAGCAGAAGATATTAAGAAGAGGCGGCAAGAATACACAGAAGAACTATACAAAAAAGATCTTCACAACCTAGATAATCACAATGGTGTGATCACCCACCTAGAGCCAGACATCCTGGAATGAGAAGTCAAGCGGACCTTAGGAAGCATCACTATGAACAAAGCTAGTGGAGGTGATGGAATTCCAGCTGAGCTATTTCAAATCCTAAAAGATGATGCTGTGAAAGTGCTGCACTCAATATGCCAGCAAATTTGGAAAACTCAACAGTGGCCACAAGCATGGAAAAGGTCAGTTTTCATTCCAATCTCAAAGAAAGGCAATGCCAATAAATGTTCAAACTACCGCACAATTTCACTCATCTCACACGCTAGCAAAGTAATGCTCAAAATTCTCCAAGCCAGGCTTCAACAGAACATGAACTGTGAACTTCTAGGTGTTCAAGCTGGATTAGGAAAGGCATAGGAACCAGAGATCAAATCCACAGGATCACTGAAACAGAAAGAGTTCCAGAAAAACATCTACTTCTGCGTTATTGGCCATACCAAAGTCTTTGACTCTGTGGATCACAATAAACTGTGGAAAATTCTGAAAGAGATGGGAGTACCAGACCACCTGACCTGCTTCCTGAGAAATCTGTATGCAGGCCAAGAAGCAACAGTTAGAAACAGACATGGAACAACAGATTGGTTCCAAATAGGAAAAGGAGTACGTCAAGGCTGTATATTGTCACCCTGCTTATTGAACTTTTATACAGAGTACATTATGAGAAATGCTGGTCTGGATGAAGCACAAGCTGAAATCAAGATTGCAGGGAGAAATATCAATAACCTCAGATATGCAGATGATACCACCCTTATGGCAGAAAGTGAAGAAGAACTAAAGAGCCTCTTGATGAAAGTGAAAGAAGAGAGTAAACAATTTGCCTTAAAACTCAAGATTCAGAAAACTAAGATCATGGCATCTTCTCCCATCACTTCATGGCAAATAGATGGGGAAACAGTGGAAACAGTGACAGACTTTATTTGGGGGAGCTCCAAAATCACTGCAGATGGTGACTACAGCCATGAAATTAAAATTCACTTGTTCCTTGGAAGAAAAGTTATGACCAACCTAGACAGCATATTAAAAAGCAGAGACATTATTTTGCCAACAAAGGTCCCTCTACTCAAAGCCATGGTTTTTCCAGTAGTCATGTATGGATGTGAGAGTTGGACTATAAAGAAAGCTGAGTGCTGAAGAATTGATGTTTCTCAACTGTGGTATTGAAGAAGACTCTTGAGAGTCCCTTGGACCGCAAGGAGATCCAACCAGTCCATCCTAAAGGAAATCAGTCCTGAATATTCATTGAAAGGACTGATGCTGAAACTGAAACTCCAATACTTTGGCCACCTGATGTGAAGAGCTGACTCATTTGAAAAGACCCTGATGCTAGGAAAGATTGAAAGTGGGAGAAGGGGATGACAAAGGACGAGATGGTTGGATGGCATCACTGACTCAATGGACACGAGTTTGAGTAAACTTCCGGAGTTGGTGATGGACAGGAAGGCCTGGCGTGCTGCAGTCCATGGGGTGGCAAAGAGTCAGACGGGACTGAGCAACTGAACTGAACTGAAGCTGGAAACTGCATTTTGTAGCCTCTTGTTATTTGGTCATGTGACTAAGCCTTGACATAGAGATATGGGTAGAAAAATATGTGCCACTTCTGGGTCATGGCCTCATAAGGAAAGCATGTGTGCCCTCTTGACGTTTTCCTTCCTTGTTGGCTGGGATGTGACAGGAGCTGGAGAAGCCATCATGACCAGAGGTGCAAGCTGCTGTAGACATGGCAGAGTCACCCCTCAGGCCCCAAACCACTTAGCTCTGGTCTGTTTTATGAAAGAGAAGAAAACTTCCTTCTTTACTAAGTCACTATATTTTTGAGTGTCACTGTATATCAGCCTTTACTTTCAGCAATTTAATGCCCTAACCATTACAAGTTTTAAAATATTCTTTGGCCAAATAATTCTACTTCTAGACACATTGGTAACGAATCAACACTAAAATAGCAAATAACAACAATAACTATAATAATGAATTAAGCCTTTGTTCACTTGGACTGGGGGATGTAGCTAAGTGATAGAGTACATGCCTAGCATGCACAAGGCCCCAGATTCAATCCTCAGCACCTCTACTTAGGAAACTCTCTTCATCAAGTTTCCCAGGTGGTGCTAGTGATAAACAACCCACCTGCCAATGCAGGAGATGTAAGAGACGTGGGTCTCTTAAATCTGGGTCAGGAAGATCCCCTGGAGGAGGGCATGGCAACCCACTCCAGTATTCTTGCCTGGAGAATGCCATGGATAGAGGAGCCTGGCAGGTTACAGTCCACGGGGTCACAAAGAGTCGGACATGACTGAGTTACTAACACATACAGTTTCAATTGGACTATTATTTTCCATATAAGAATTGACACCATCCTAAATGTATAACACTAGGGAAATTTATATCACTGGTGCAACACGTATGCCCTCCAGTCTTACCATTTCAGAGCCTTAACTGATCTGCATTTCTTTGCCTGAGGACTTCCTCTGCCCTTGCAGGAGGCAGGCTGGCAATTCTGGGAATCAAAGCGTCCTAGGAATCATCCACCAACCAATGATCGACAGGAGCTGATATATATTGAACACACCTTGGGATGTACTGCCCTGCCCTCCTCATTTCAGAGACCACAGTACCGAGGTGGTAAATGATTTAGCCATGGCAAGAACTGACTTAAAACTCAATTCTCCTGCCTCTTTGCTCACCACACCACACTGCAGTGTTAGATGGGGGTAAAGATAAAGCAATGCTGGAGAGCTTGTTACCTGTCCCTAGAAAAGAGCTAAGACTCCAGTAGGTCCAAGTTAAGAGTAGCATCAAAGGTAAATTAAACACAGAAAGATACTTTGAATGGAGAAAGTGAACTGTAGGTCCAGAAAGCTGTTGTTGCCACTAATCACTATTAATGAACAGGTTCATACCTCAGCTTTAAGTACTTTGTTCAGGTAAATGGACTCGGAGGGTGCGGGGGGGGGGGGGGAATTCTAGAAAGATCTGCTAGTAAATTTCAGCCTTGATATCTAGGAGTCCATCCTTTGGGGATAAAATCAAAAGGGCACTCGCCCTGACTGACACCTCAGCTTTAATAGTCTCACAGGGTCCCCAGCACAAGGACGGAGGGTTGTCCTGCCTTTCAACCAGCTTAACTGTTGATTGGTTTCCCCTTCTCAGGCTGGTTTCTTGTCACTGCACGGCAAACCCACTGTTTACATTCATTCCCTACTGGGTCCTTTCGGTTGAGGTTCCTCTTCCTTATCTCATCTCCTCTGTTGCAATTTGTGGCTGAGTGAGGAAATGCGTCATAGAAAGAGCAGCTCTCTTGCCTTCATTGGTCCCAATTCTGTTGGTACAAATGGTGGGCTGGAGATAAGTTGAGACCGGGCCCCCAAGGGTGGGAGACAAGCCAGACCCAAACACCAACCACCAGGCAGGATCTTGCCTCCTCTTCAACAGAGTCCTGCTCTATTTACATTTAGATATTTGGAGAACTGTGTTCATCAACCGTCTTTTTATCTTGCCTAAAAAGTCTCCTTTAAGAGCATGAAGAAGCTGTCTAATCAGGTAAGGGCAGCCCCATTTAGAGGATTCAAGTTGAGTGCTTTCTCTTGAACAAGAAAAAAATTAAAACATAGCAAAGATCTCTCTCACATTTCATTAACAACCAAGTCAGAAGAAGGAGAAATTCCTGACCAGCTAAATGTGTGTTTTCTCTGAACGTGTCACCTTTAGAGAATCACACCTTGGGCTGTCTTCATTTCTTTTACAAGTTGCTTCTTGTGAAAAATGCAGAAAAGCCCCTGTTACCTAGTTTCAGACTCCTCAACACCTTAGATCTTCAGAGGCAACAAAAAATAGAAATGACATGTGAATGAATAAGTAAAATGTTATGGACATACAGTGGACTCAGCCATAAAAAGGAACAAAGCTCTGATACAAGCTACAGCAGATGAAATCTGAAGTTATGCTGAACGTAAGAAACCAGACACATGGATCACACATCATATGATCACATTTATTTGACATATCCAAAATAGATAAATCCATAGAGACAGAAAACAGTGGGGGAGCTGCCAGGGCCTGTGGAAGGAAAATGGGGGAGGGTCCGCTTGGGGGCCCGGGATTTCCTTTTGGGGTGATGAAACAGTTTTGGACTTAGATAAAGGTAGTGGTGTGTGCTAAGTCTCTAAATTGTGTCTGACTTTTTGTGACCCTATGGACTGTAGCCCACCAGGCTCTTCAATCCATGGGATTCTCCTGGCAAGAATACTGGAATGGGTTGCCATGCCCCTTCAGGGTATCTTTCTGACCCAGGGATCAAACCCACAGCTCTTACATATCCTGCATTGGCAAAAAGATTGACAGCTAAAGGAGAAGGGGGCAGCAGAGGATGAGATAGCTAGATAGCATCACTGACTCAATGCATATGAATTTGAGCAAACTCTGGGAGAAAGTGAAGGACAGGAAAACCTGGTGGGCTGCAGTCCACAGGATCACAAAGAGTCAGACACAACTCAGCACCTGAACAACAACAATAGAGGTAGTAATGGCACAAAATTGTGATAGCACAAAATGTCACTGAATTACACACTTTAAAAAGACTAATTTTGTGTTATATAAATTTTCCCCAATTTAAAAAAAAAGTGACAAATTGGGCAGCTAGTTCTCTCTCCACAGATAAGCTGGACCAGTCTGAACACTTGCAAAACAATTCACAAAAATTCCCAACTTTACAGAACACTCCACCATATCAAAGTTGAGGCCCAGACAACCTTCTACAAACGCCTAACCAGAAACCTCAGATGGGTCCAATGGTGCCTAAATTTGAAGGAGTTAAGGATTACTTGTCTGAGCTAGGTTGACCTAGAACTGAAACCAGGCTGGGAACAAGTGTTCACATTGTGAGCGGCCTCTTTGAATCATTCTTTCCTCCCTGGGTTTCTTTCTGAAGCACTCACAGTTCTGCTCTGCAGGACAGCCTCAGCGTGGAAGACCTAGTCAAAACAACTTAAAAGAGAAGGTGTTCAAAAGACCCAAACTCCCCAATGACTTTCAGGCAAGGGTCTAGGGTGCCTATCAGCTCTGGACCTTCGGACCTTCTTTTGATTAGTTGGTGGTAAGGTAAGAGGTAATGTTTCAGGAATCTCAACATTTTGGTTTCCAGTCTGAAGAACCACACACCTGTAGTCAGCATGTAGCCACCATCCTCCACCTGAGAAGGGCTGTTAGTTTCTAGAGAACAACTCCAAGATGTGCATCAGATTGCTAGATAACAATCCATCCTTCAGGAGGAACTAGGAATCCTGTTACTCTGTGGTTCTAGTCATTAACTGCTTGAGTCTGCTCTTTGGAACTTAGGGAAGGCCTAGGAGACCAAAGCCTTTTCTATAAACAAGAAATGGGAGACACAAAAAGGCTTTTGTACCCAGGAATGCTCCACAGGGTCCTGTTCAGTTTCAATCCCCTCTTTTCTTTGACACTCCTCAATCCTGAAGGGAAGAGGGACAGGACAAGAAAAGGAATAACATTTTGGACAAAGGGAACTCTACTTAATGCACTGCGGTGACCTGAATAGGAAAGAAGTCCAAAAGGGAGGGGCTATATGTATATGTGTGGCTGACTCATTTTGCTATACAGTTGAAACTAACACGGGCTTCCCAGATGCTGTAGTTGGTAAAGAATCTGCCTGCCAATGCAGGAGATGCAAGAGACACGGGTTCAATCCCTGGGTCAGGAATAACCCTGGAGTAGGAAATAACAACCCGCTCCAGTACTCTTGCCTGAAAAATTCCATGGATAGAGGAGTCTAGAGGGCTACAGTCTATGGAGTTGCAAAGAGTTGAACATGACTGAGCACACACATGCATGCACACACAGAAATTAACACAACATTGTAAACAAGTACACTCCAATAAAAATTAATTTAAAAGGAAAAAAAAACAAAAAAATCCAAAACAATGATATATATTTTGGTTAGTTCAAACTACAAGAGGCTTCTAACTCAGAATATGTCAATGAATAATACAATAATATTTTTTAAATTTAAGATAAAGAGGTTAATCATAAACTCAGTGAGGGAATTCAGTTTAAGGGGAACTCAATTCATCCCCATGCCAGTTTTAACTTCCCTCACATCTTTGAACAAGTAGGGCATTAACTGCTCTGGCTACTTTCTGCTGAAAAAGGACATCATCCTGCCTGGATCTGGGGAATCACCTCCATTTCAACTGGACAGGTTTCTGCAACCTGATTTGGCCCTGGACCCCACTGCCTCCCCCCCACCCCCAACAGGCTCACTTTGGCTCAAGCAGAGGCACGTTGCTCTGGGACCCTTTCCACACATCCCTGCATGAAGTGGGAAGTGTCTGCTCAGACCCCTGGGGAGGGTCACCAAATTCCTGACTACTCTATGTCTTTACTGCTGATGGAATCTTTATCTCCCTGACTCACCTCCATGGATTTCACCAGCTCAGGACCATCAGTCTAACAGCTGAAATCAGGATTTCAGGCTTTATAATGGAGTTGGACTTTTAATCAGTCACTTCTTAACTGCCCACTGGGTTTCTCTGCCTCCCATTGAGGACAGGACCTAGGTCTTAGAACATGGCGTCTACCCCAATGTACCCAGCACACAGCAGACTCTGAAAGGTCATCTGCTAAATGATTCAATGAGTGTCAGAAAGTTAGTTCACATGTGCTTAGTTGCTCAGTAATGTCCAACTCCTTGTGACCCCATCGACTGTAGCCCACCAGGCTCCTCTCTCCATGGGGATTCTCCAGGCAAGAATACTGGAGTGGGTTGCCATACTCTCTTCCAGGGGATCGTCCCAACCCAGGGATTGAACTCAGGTCTCCTGCATTGCAGGTGGATTCTTTACTGTCTGAGCCACTGGGGAAGCCCAAGAATACTGGAGTGGGTAGTTTATCTCTGCTCCAGAGGATTTCCTGACCCAGGAATAGAACTGGGGTCTTCTGCATTGCAGGCGGTTTCTACTGAAAAAGCCACTGGGGATTAAAAATGAGAAGAGGCCCCTGTTTATTAGGAAAGTCAAAGACCTGCTATACAATGTGACAGATGCTGGACTAGAGGTTTGTAACAAAGGCTTTGGGAGCACAAAGGAGAGAGCAAATGACCCTCTTGGTGAGAGTCCAGACTGCTGAGCATGAGAAGGTGAAAGGACCTGGACAAACCACAGAGGAGAAATGACTGGGACTTGAAGGATGAGCAGGAGTTTGCACAGGATGGAGGGGTGGGTTATCTTAGAGACAAGTCATTCAAGGGTAGATTTTATTTCTAAGTCCTTTGGGCAACTGGATTTTCCCTTGATTCCCTTTATTTTTTTTATCCTTTTTTTCCTTTGGAATACACAAGAGGCCTTATTCTATGTCTATTTTATTATCACATGGTTGAATTATTTTTAAGTAAAACAAAAGGAAAGAAAAAATTGGACCATCTTTCTACACATACATAAGAAAAGAGAGACTATCACACACTCCAAAGATATATGTCACTGATGGGTTTTTTACATTATATTCTGGTCTTCATGGAAAGAAAGCTGAGTGCCGTAAAGAAAGTTAAGTGCCAAAGAATTGGTGCTTTTGAAATGTGGTGTTGGAAAAGACTCTTGAGTCCTTCAGACTGCAAGGAAATCAAACCAGTCGATCCTGAAGGAAATCAGTCCTGAATATTCTTTGGAAGAATTGATGCTGAAGCTAAAGTTCCAATACTTTGGCCACCTGATGCTAAGAACTGACTCATTGGAAAAGACCCTGATGCTGGGAAAGATTGAAAGCAGGAGGAGAAGGGAACGACAGAGGATGAGATGGTTGGATGGCATCACCAAATCAATGGACGTGAGTCTGAGGAAGCTCCGGGAGTTGGTGATGGACAGGGAGGCCTGGCATGCTTCAGTCCATGGGGTCGCAAAGAGTTGGACATGACTGAGTGACTGCACTGAACTGATTCTGGTCTTAGTTTAACAGATGGGTTCTCTGATAGGATATCACATGTGCCCTCCCTCATGTTCTCCTGGGTTGCCTTTCCACTCTAATCAATGATGAGGTGACTGCCGTGTGCAGGAATAACCTGACAACACCTTGTCTCCACTGCCCAAGAGCTTCCCTGTCCCACCATGTAAGACACCATGCATTTCTAACAGATTACAAGCCTGGAAGTACGAGGAGTTAACACCTCCTGGGGAAAATCTTGACTAACGGAGGAAGAGAGACAGTGGGTACACTAGACAATACTCCTGCCTTGTGTCTCCCAGGCAGACATTCCTTAGCCATATGCTACCTAGGGACCTCACTGGAATCAAACCTTAGTCTCCCAAAGGTTTGAATGAATTGGCAATTCATCCACTTAATAATGTCCTCTTTTTTAAATTTACTTATTTTTTTAATTGAAGAATAATTGCTTTACAGAATTTTGTTGTTTTCTGTCAAATATCAAACATGAATCAGCCATAGGTGTACATATGTCCCCTCCCTTTCCAACCTCCCTCCCATCACACAACAATGCCCTCTTGAATTAACTTTCCTCCTTGCCTTTTGTACTCTTCTCAGTACCTTGGGGTCACTTCCTAAAATAATCTGGCTGCAAGCCCTTCTCTCAGGCTTACACATTTTAGGGAAAACCAAGGTTAAGACAGCAGATACCAGAAGTGGTCCTAGAAAGCAGACTCTTGGTATGGTATTGTGGAATTGGATCTCTCATGGGTCAGAAACACTCTGTGGCTGGTGATAAGTTTGGTGATAATAAGCCCTGATGTACAGGAGCATCACAATGACTAAGACTCTCACTGGTAGTCATCCTGGATGAAGCACAGATAAAAGGTGAAGCATTGGCTTATGTGGTAGTAGTAGCCCTTGAATGGTAGAAGCAATGTAGTTTCAAGAATTGTGGAAGTATACACATTTTGTCAATGACTTTAGATACTCTGATTAAAAAAAGAGAGAGAGAGGTCAACTAAAGATAGCCAACTATCAACTTTGATATATCCTGTGAAAATGAAAATGCATCTTTTGCAGTTTTTTTTATGATGGAAGATATGGCTTATTTCCTATAGCCAGAGGTCAGGTAGTACTGAAAATCATGCACAGGATTTCATAATAAGGTTCACAGAGCTTCAAAGGAGACTGAATGCACTGCCTCAATCAACCTCTTTACTAGATCAGAGTGCTTAAAGAGCAGGCTCCAAAAAACCTAGGTATGGGACATTGGGGTAGATGAGTGTGCAAATTTGGAATGTTCAGAATTTTCTTAATTTGCAGCCCAGCAAGAGGCTCCCTCTCCCTTGCCAGAAGAAACCAGCTTCTTCTCACCTCAAACAGCAATAGGATTTGACCTGAGGAAAGTGCTCTTGTAGGATGGAGCTTGTCCTCCTCAAGATCACCTTGTTCCCCCTCAATGCCTTGATACTAAAAACTGGAATTAGGTTATAGTACAAGCCAAGTGGGTACACCCAGCCCTTGCTGAGGGATGAAACAGCATATAAAACCAAAGAACTGCAAGACCTGCTCAGATCCCTAGGGGAGGGTCACCAACCTCCTGGATAGTCTATATCTTTACTTCTGATGGAATCATTATCTCTCTGGCTCATGTCTTTCTAACATGTGCACAAGTTGACTATATGTGCCAGAAGGAGGGAGCAGGTGAATGGATCTTGAAAAGTGAATATAAGGCTGGATAAGGAAGAATTTGGGGATTTCCCTTTGAAGCTCAGTCAGTAAAGAACCTTCCTGCAATGTAGAAGACTTGGGTTCAATCCCTGGGTCAGGAACAACCCCTGGAGAAGGAAATGGCAACCCACTCTAGAATTCTTGCCTGGAGAATTCCATGGACAGGGGAGCCCGGCAGGCTACAGTTCATGGACTCGCAAGAGTAGGACACAATTTAGCGAGCAAACCACCACCAAGGAAGAATTTTTGGACATCGACATTTTAGGGATCAGTGAACTAAAATGGACCAGAGTGGGAGAATTAATTCAGACAGCCATTACATCTACTACTGTGGGCAAGAATCCTTAGAAGAAATGGAGTAGCCATCATGGTCAACAAAAGAGTCCAAAATGCAGTACTTGGGTGCAATCTCAAAAATGACAGAATGATCTCTGTTCATTTCCAAGGCAAACCACTCAATATCACAGTAATCCAAGTCTATGACCCAACCACTAATGCCAAAAAGCTGAAGTTGAATGGTTCTATAAAGACCTACAAGACCTTCTAGAACAAACACCAAAAAGGATATCCTTTTCATCATAGGGGAATGGAACGCAAAAATAGGAAGTCAAGAGATACCTGGAGTAACAGGCAAGTTTGGCCTTGGAGTATAAAATAAAGCAGGGCAAAGGCTAACAGAGTTTTCCAAAAGAGCATACTGTTCATAGAAAACACCCTCTTCCAACAACACAGGAGACAACGTTACACATGGACATCACCAGATGGTCAATATTGAAATCAGATTTATAATATTCTTTGTAGCCAAAGATGGAGAAGCTCTATACAGTCAGCAAAATCAAGACTGGGAGCTGACTGTGGCTCAGATCATGAACTCCTTGTTGCCAAATTCAGACTTAAATTGAAGAAAGTAGGGGAAACCACTAGACCATTCAAGTATGAGCTAAATCAAATCCCTTACGATTATACAGTGGAAGTGACAAATAGATTCAAGGGATTAGATCTGATAGAGTCCCCAAAGAACTATGGATGGAGGTTCGTAACATTGTACAGGAGACAGGGATCAAGACCATCCCCAAGAAAAAGAAATGCAAAAAGGCAAAATGGCTGTCTGAGGAGGCCTTACAAATAGCTGTGAAAAGAAGAGAAGCAAAAGGCAAAGAAGAAAAGGAAAGATATACCCATTTAAATGCAGAGTTCCAAAGAAGAGCAAGGAGAGATAAGAAAGCCTTCCTCAGTGATCAGTGCAAAGAAATAGAGGAAAAAATAGAATGGGAAACACTAGAGATCTCTTCAAGAAAATTAGAGATACCAAGGGAACTTTTCATGCAAATAAAGGACAGAAATGGTATGGACCTAAAAGAAGCAGAAGATATTAAGAAGAGGTGGCAAGAATACACAGAAGAACTATACAAAAAAGGTCTTCACAACCCAGATAATCACAATGGTGGGATCACTCACCTAGAGCCAGACATTCTGGAGTGCAAAGTCAAGGGGGCCTTAGGAAGCATCACTATAAACAAAGCTAGTGGAGGTGATGGAATTCCAGCTGAGCTATTTCAAATCCTAAAAGATGCTGTTGAAGAGCTTCACTCAATGTGTCAGCAAATTTGGAAATCTCAGCAGTGGCCACAGGACTGGAAAAGGTCACTTTTCATTCCAATCTCAAAGAAAGGCAATGCCAATAAATGTTCAAACTACCGCACAACTGCACTCATCTCACACACTAGCAAATTAATGCTCAACATTCTCCAAGGTAGGCTTCAACAGTACGTGAACCATGATCTTCCAGATGTTCAAGCTGGATTTAGAAAAGGCAGAGGAACCAGAGATCAAATTGCCAACATACTCTAGATTATCAAAAAAGTAAGAGCACTCCAGAAAAACATCTACTTCTGCTTTATTGACTACGCCAAAGTCTTTGACTGTGTGGATTACAACAGACTGTAGAAAATTCTGAAAGAGATGGGAATACCAGACCACTTACCTGCCTCCTGAGAAATCTGTATGCAGGTCAAAAAGTAAGAGTTCAAACCAGACATGGAACAATAGACTGGTTCCAAGGGAAAGGAGTACATCAAGGCCGTATATTGTCACCCTGCTTATTTAGCTTATATGCAGAGTACATCATGCAAAATGCTGGTCTGGATGAAGCACAAGCTGGAATCAAGATTGCAGGGAGAAATATCAATAACCTCAGATATGCAGATGACACCACCCTTATGGCAGAAAGTGAAGAACTAAAAAAAAAGCCTCTTGATGAAAGTGAAAGAGGAGAATGAAAAAGCTGGCTTAATACTCAACATTCCAAAAACCAAGATCATAGTATCCGGTCCCACCACTTCACGGCAAATAGATGGGGAAACAATGGAAAGCGTAACAGACTTTATTTTCTTGGGCTCCAAACTCACTGCAGATGGTGACTTCAGCTATGAAATTAAAACACACTTGCTCCTTGGAAGAAAAGCTATGGCCAACCTAGATAGCATATTAAAAAGCAAAGACATTACTTTGCTGACAAAGGTCTGTCTAGTTAAAGCTATGATTTTTCCAATAGTCATGTATGGATGTGGGAGTTGGACCATAAAGAAAGCTGAGCACCAAAGAATTGATGCTTTCGAACTGTGGTTTGGAGAAGACTCTTGAGTGTCCCTTGAACTGCAAGGAGATCAAACCAGTCCATCCTAAAGGAAATCAGTCCTGAATATTCACTGGAAGGACTGTTGCTGAAGCTGAGTTCCAATATTTTGACCACCTGATGCCAAGAACTGACTCATTTGAAAAGACCACGATGCTGGGAAAGATTGAGGAGAAGGGGACGACTGAGGATGAGATGGTTGGATGGCATCACCGATTCGATGGACGTGAGTTTGAGCAAGCTTCAGGAGATGGTGATGGACAGGGAAGCCTGGCATGCTGCAGTCCGTGGGGTCGCAAAGAGTCGGACATGACTGAGCAACTGATCTGAACTGACAAATATAGCAAACATGATACTCAGTACCTGTTAAATTTAATACATGTAAAAACAGAATTATATGTGAAAAGAATTTGTAGGTTAGATTTTTCTCACTTTGAGAGGATTCCTAATTATTCTTGAATCATGTATAATTCTAGTCAATTACAAATAAATATTATAATAACTATATAATTTTAAAATCCAATTCATAAAATTGCATAAAATGGTATGTGTGTGTCTAATGTGAAATCTGGGTACTTTGTAATGTGCATGCTTGGATGGAGAGTGGGAAATCTCTGGGAGCAATAGTTTGGTCCATAAAATTCTTAATAAGTCTTATTTATAAATATCACACTTGATATTATCATTCTTGTGATGTCATTAATTCTAATTTATAGATATGTTGACTTAATATAGAAATATCTTTGGAAGTATCTTTGATTCTTCAATCTGAAATCAGAACAAACTTGTTAATGCATGTTATTATAATTTTAAAATGTAAAAAATAATCATGTGAAATAGCCAACTAACATATTTAAATCAATTCTTCTCGGGAAATACTCTCTATTACTTATTAAATGAAAGTTTTACCGATGGCAAAACTGGCCCAGAAAGTTTTACCACTGGATAATACTGATTAGAAATTCAAGTCCCCGGACTTCAGCTCAACTCTGAACTGTTTAATCCAAGAGGAACAAATGGTCCTGCTTTACATTATCATAAATTATCATCTTTTTTCAGATCACTTCCTGGTTTTCTCAGGAGTCATAGCCAGTTGGGAGTATATTCATTTACAAAAGGATTATGAAAATTCAATAGTTTAAAATTTAACAGGCCAACCTGGCAGAACTGTCAGAGATGAATGATGCTTTAAAAGATACACAGTGAAGATGCTGCTCCAAAGATCTGTTAACTAAAGTGCATGGTAAGACAGTGGTGGTTTCTTTTGGACAATTTTGATACCACTTCTAATAAGAGAAGAGACCAATATTCTGTTTTGTTTAACCATGAAAACAAGTGGGACTGGAAGCTTCTTCTTCTTCCTCCCTCCTGGGAACAAACTACAGGTTTACAGCAAGATTCCCTTCTCTTTCATTCTGTGGGATTTCATAACAGAGGCTCACTGACAGTGCTAAGGCACGGTAGTCATTTTGCAAACCAACCATCAGAAGAAGAATGCCCACAGATGACATAGCATGTCTCAGCGTGAAGACTGTGGAAATGATGGTATTATTTCAGTGCCCTCTTGATGGCTTTTACACCAGTGTATTTCCTGTGTCTGAATCTTGTATGCAAAATCTGACCTTAAATTGGGCTACCCAGTACCAGCTCAAAGTTTTGTGGTTTTTCTTGAGTAATACAGGCCATTTTTGAAAGTTGGGAGAAGAAAGACAAGAGGATGTATCTATCTGAGTTTATGGGAACTTTAGACACGTGTCTCTTGAGGCCCTCCGGAGAGACAAATAGTCTCATACCAGTAGCCCCACTTTTTAGCCTTCCTTAAACACCAGGTCAGATGTTTTGCTTCCCCGTTTCCCATTTCTGTCATCAAGAAATGTTCCAGCTTTGCTCTGACACCCCCATCTTCATTGTCTGCCCTCACCTCTGCCCCCGTCACCCAGGGAATCTGTTTACGAAGCCATCTGGTTAGTCTTTGAAAGCCACAGTGCTGGCAGCCCCAACTCCAACTACCAGCAGCTCACTCTGTGGACCAAAAGAAAGTGAGGGGCAGATTTTTGTTGTTGTTCTCAACTTGATGAAACCAGTAAGGTCCAATACTTTTTGGAAAGCTAGAACTTGATGATAAATGAAAATTGAAGACAAGTAAAGATATTTTTTCAAACTTCTTCTCCATTCATTAAAAAAAAAAAGAAAACTACCGTCTATCTGCCTTTCAGTCCTAATGGCAGAAATCATTAGGAAAAGTGACTGAACTTAGGGGCAATGCTCAGTGAGCCTGGCATCTCTTAAGTGTGTTTTGAGAGCAGATAGAGCCAGAAGTGGATTCCTCTTCACACATAATTCTGCAGAACTTGAGAACCTTAGCTGTACACAAATTTAAAGAAACTATCTCATAATATCTCAAACTATCACATTCTGGCAGAGCTCGCAAAAAAAGCAGCATGTGTAACTAACATGTGAACACAGTGTCTGTGTTTGCATTTCAGGAAGGGGGGTCATAAAGCAATAAGAGCAGGGAAGGCAGGACCCCGGGAACTGTTCGTTCCAGAATCAGCCCCTCTAGCATTGCTGCTTTCAGCGCTCTCTTGATGAAACCCAGTTGCCCACACAGTCGGAACAGATTTGAGGAAGGTTTGCCAAGTGTCTTGGGGAAACTTCTGTGACCTGCAATTGGCTGTCTGAAATGTGTGCCTGAGGTTTTGCATCACCTGCCAGGAGCGCTGCCTCCAGCAGAACCGCTTGAGGAGCACACAGCATCCCTCAGGCTCTGCTGCCCAGGGATTTCCAGGGCTGAGTGATGAATAAGTGATGCTCCCAACACACTCTCCAAGTGGTCAGGGTTCTCTTTCTGTCATATAAACAGAGGCTCATAGCAGCATCTCTGCAGCCACCCATCCTTGGTTTCAGCACTCATCTCAATCTCGATGGAATAAGTCATCACAGGAGGGAGAGAGGACCAGAGAAAGCAGCTCTTAACCGGCAGTTGTACCATTTAGCTGACTCTGACTCTGAACATTAGCTGCCTCATCTTGAAAATGGGGATTGTAATTCTTAAATAACTGGTTTTGAGAAATATAAGTATGTAAAAGGGCTTGAAAAATATAAAAAACATGAAGTAAATGGAAGATATCATCGATAGGCTCAGCTCTGATATCAACCGGTTGTGCGATCTCAGTGATTAAGAATGTAACCGCTAAAGGCCATTCTGAAAATGCTATGAGCTATGAAAGATAAAAGAAAAATTTTAAACAACCAGTTACTTTCCGTCTGGCTAATATGATGTTCAACACAAATATGTTCTCTGGTCCTGATCACATGGAGTCAGTTCTAGTTTTAGTGGGGAAACCCACCCTCCTCTCTACCTCTCCTCCTCTGGTAATCTCAGATCTGATTTATAATTTTTCCCTTAAAGCATCTTGACTTTGGGGAGGACACTGGACATTTCAGCAGAGGGTCAGGCAGCTCTGTTCCCCTCTCTTGAGTTTTAATTCTGTGAACAAATGAGTACTGAGTGACTGCAATGTGAACTAGGTTGGGGGGCTTCACAACACTGCACCTATGACTACGGGCAGCCTGATCTGCTTCCTAATTGGCAGAGATAGGCACACCCAACCTCTCTCTGAGATCTTTTCCGTTAGAGTTGACTGTCCTAATTAAAACTGTGACCCAGAAATAGTCACCTCTACTCCAGAGAGCTGATACAACTGTCTCGGCAGGAAAGAGAGTTTCCAGTTTAAGTACGTTAAAGTGAACTAGACTCAGATTTATATCGAGTCAACCTCAAAAGCAGTGAAGAGGGTGATGTGCTCAGTTAGGGAAGAGGAATTGGGATGAATGCCTTGAAGCTCCCAAGCTGCCAAGTGTCAACATGCCCTGACTCAAACCATTGCTCAGCCAGGCTGACGCTGTGCCCCGAACATGCCACGGTCATGCCCATCTCTGTGGCTTTGCTCTTTCTCTGACTTCCCTTCCAGGCTTGCCTTCTGGCCTCTTTTCAGTTCTTCAATTTGTCACGCAACAAATATTTCCTGAACATGTTTTGTGGTTCAGCACCAGGCTAGGTATTGTGGATCTAGAAAGATAAAACTAATATGACCAAGGCTCTCAAGGAGCCTGTTTCCTAGCAAGGGAGATGGAGCATATGCTCAAGTAATTTGAGTAGCAAACATCGAGGGAGAATGGGATGTATGCTTACTAGAGTGGCTAGGAGAATATGGAGAAAGGAGTAAACCCTTATGGCCAGAGGGAGTGAGGAAGGCTTCATGGAGGAGGTGGCATTTGGTAGAAGCCCTGATAAAGGGTTTCAAGAGACTCCAACTAGCTTAAGATGATGTGGAGACAGGAATTAGCTTGCCTGGGTCTGCAGGTCTAACAGGTCCAGGAAAGGATCTGAAGGGCCAGTGGAAAGGAAGGGAAGCAAATTTTTATTGAGCACATAATATGTGCAAGTCCATATGTCATCACATAGTCTATCCCACTGCTCTCCATAGGGTTTACTATTCCTATTTTGTGGGTGGAAAAACAGAGTTTCAAAGAAATTAAGTGATTTCCTCTAGACTCTAGGTACCAACAGCTAGAGACTGGCATAGCCAGGATTTTAGCTACATCTGCCACCTCCAAAGACTGTCCACTTTCTCTACATGAAGCTTAGATCTGAGACTCGAAAAAGAAGTATACAGAAATCTGCATATCCACATCCTAGAAAGCTAAAGAACTTGGATCTCTCCTCCCTCTTTGCTCAGTTCCTCAAACTCTATCCTTCCCATTAGTCCTTGTGTCCATGTTCCAAGCTCTCTGATCTTCACAGTTACTGTTGGCAGGGTCCCATTGCCCTGAAACATTCCTTATTGGCCCATAGGAATCAATCATAAACCCCCAACAAAGATGCAAGTTCTTAAGGGAGAGGAACTGATTGTACCCTTCTTCCTTACCCCTGAATGAGCAGTTGTGGAATTAATGATCTCTTTTTAGAGACGATGCAAAGATCAGCAGTGACTGCCCCCTCCCCATTATGGGCTGCCTGCACCAGTGTTAGAATGAGTGTGAACTTCTCAATTCCTCAAGGCCCATCCACAGACATTTGCCTTCCAGGAAGTTTCTCTCCACAAGGAAGACACAAGGAAACATGCCCAGCCCTGCTGACAGAAACCAACTCAGTGGGCCAGTGGGCCACAATTGGCCTTGCTTAATCATGCACCAGTCTGAGAGCTGATTATGGTATTTTTACTGATGGCTCTAGAGAACTGCACCTCCCTCCCTAAGTGCAAAGAAGGAGAAACTCCAAGCCTGGAAGGAGACACTGCCCCAGGCAGCTCCAGCTCCCACAGGGAAAAGCCTGCTGCTGATGCCAATTCACAGTGGAGGAATTTATTTGGGTATCTCTGGATTTAGTGCCTTGATAGATGTGTCAAAGGGAGGAGGCAGTCTCACCTTCCCACTGGTGTGGATCTGATGGCTCTAATCATTTCCAGATCATTTAACGCTCCCACTCTTATAATGGTTGATTTTCCAGGTCACAAATTTCATGGCCATACTTGCTACTTACAGGATAGCTATTGATCATTTAACTGCAAGGTGAGTACCATGGAAAGGATGAGAAGATCACATGGTAAACAATTACAGAATATGTGATTAGTTATTTTTGAGTCTGCCTGGTGATCAGTCATTTATTTTCAAAGTAAAATTTAGTCCCAGAAAAACTCCCATTGGTGTACATAGGAATGATCAAAAAGTATCTTCCTTTTAATGCATAATTATATCAATGTTCTTATTTACTCTCCCTGAAATCTAACATAGAGATTTTCTTTCCATGGTGCATTCCCCAATGCAACAGAGTAGAAGAAGGCCAGAATTGGTGAATACAAACCTGATGAAGAATCCCAGTACCATCAACTACCAGGGTGCCAATTACCAGATGATACCTTGGGTGAGATGGCTAAATTCTCTCAGCCTTAGTTTTTATTGGTCAGATGGGGTGAGCATACCCAGTTCCTGGAGATAGTTCAAAACTGGGAAAGGAGTACGGCAAGGTTGTATACTGTCACACTGCTTATTTAACTTATATGCAGAGTACATCATGCAAAATGCTGGGCTGGATGAATCACAAGCTGGAATCAAGATTGCCAGGAGAAATATCAATAACTTCAGATATACAGATGATAGCACTCTAATGGCAGAAAGTGGAAAGGAACTAAAGAACCTCTTGATGAGGGTGAAAGAGAAGAGTGAAAAAGCTGGCTTAAAACTCAGCACATAAAAACTAAGATCATGGCATCTGGTTCCATTATTTCATGGCAAATAGAAGGGGGAAAAGTAGAAGTAGTGGCAGATTTTATTTTCTTGTGCTCCAAAATCACTGTGGATAGTGACTGTAGCCATGAAATTAAAACACTTGCTCCTCAGAAGATAGGCTATGAAAAATTTAGACAGCATATTAAAAAGCAGAGACATCACTTTGCCAACAAATGTCTGTATAGTCAAAGCCATGGTTTTGCCAGTAGTTGTGTATGGATGTGAGAACTGGACCATAAACAAGGCTGAGCACCAAAGAATTGATGCTTTTGAACTGTGGTGTTGGAGAAGACTCTTGAGAGTCCCTTCTACTGCAAGGAGATCCAACCAGTCAATCCTAAAGGAAATCAACCCTGAATATTCATTGGAAGGACTGATGCTGAAGTTGAAGCTCCAATATTTTGGCCACCTGATGCCGAGAGCCAGTTCATTGGAAAAGCCCCTGATGCTGATAAAGATTGAAGGCAAGAGGAGAAGAGGGTGGCAGAGGATGAAATGATTGGATGGCATCACTAACTCAATGAACATAAGTTTGAGCAAACTTCAGGAGATAGTGAAGGACAGGGGAGCCTGGCATATTGCAGTCCATGGGGACACAAAGAGTCGAACATGACTCAGCAACTGAATAACAATAACAAGATAATTTATGTAATATGTCTTGTGCAGAGCTGTGATAACTGTAAGTACCTATTTTGTGCTTATTCTATGTCACCTACTGTCTTAAACACTCCACATTACACACTGACTTGATCTTTATAACAAGGAGCAACTATTTTCATCCCCATCTTATGAGTGAGAATCTGAGTCAAAAGTAGCTTGCCCAAGCTCATCAGCTATCAAGTGGTAGAGCTAGGGCTCAAACTCAGGAAAATAGGCTGCAAAGTCCACGTTCTTAACTTCCACATGGTAAGCTCCCTACATATGAACCTTCAAGTTGTTAACTTTCAAAGATGCAATCATGCATTTTCATGTCCTATTACATGAGTTAGCTCAGGTGTCTTACATAGATTACATAGATTGTCACATGCATGCATCCTCTACAAGTGATTGTGCTTTTGTGTACTTTATAGAGTACAGTAGTACAGTATCTTTATTTCAAGGCCAGGATGTCTGGATGCAAGCATAAAAGCAGCAATGATGTAGCTGGTACTACTGTACTTTTCAAGGTATTGTGCTATAAGATTAAAAATGTTGCTTTTTTGGTATTTGTTCATTTATGTATTATTTGTGCGAAAAGTATTATAAACCCTACAGTACAGTACTATATGGGCTTCCCAGGTGGCTCAGGGTAAAGAATTCATCTGCCAAGCAGGAGATATGGGTTCAATCCCTGAATCAAGAAGATCCCCTGGAAAAGGAAATGGCAAACCACTCCAGTGTCCTTGCCTGGAAAATCCCATGGACAGAGGAGCCTGGTGAGCTATAGTCCATGGGTTGCAAAAGAGTCAGACATGACTTAGAGACTAAACAACAAGAACAACAGTACTATATAGCCGATTGTGTTAGTTGGGTTCCTAGGCTAACTCTGTTGGCTTTATGAACACACTCTCAGCATAGATCTCGTTTGCATGTAGGAGACTTACCGTACTAGATTGGCCCAGAGGCAGTAAGCACATGTTATTTGAAGTCAGAAGGTACTCGGTGATGATGCCATCTCACTAGATGAATGAGAGGATCAGAGGTTAGGTTAGAGGCCACAGCAGGCAGCCTTTAATGTGCCTCTCGAGGACCCATGACTCCTGGTATTCGGGCCCATATGTAATCCCCTCCCCTTGAATGTGGACTGGACCTAGTGCCTTGAGTCTGAAAATTAAAATATGGCCAAAGTGATGGTGTATCACTATCAAGACTAGGTTGCAAGAAGATTGTAGTTTCCATTTGGGAAATGTGTACTATCCCTCTCCCTCTACTCACTCTGAGGAAGCCAGCTGCCATACTGTGAGCTGCCACACAGACAGGCTCATGTGGCAAGGAACAAATAACTCTCGATGAACAGCCAGCCATGGTTTGCCAGCAGCCACGCCAATGAGGTTGGAAGCAGATGCTCCACAAGTCTTTGTAACCAGCATTGTCAACATCACCAACTTCAGTTGATAGTTTCTAAACCCAATAAGGCAGGCAAATACATGGTTCTTTCCAGCACTTTCAGATTGTTCACCAACAAACTTACCAAACATAAACCTAATGGCCAAATGAAGAGAGAAAAGGAAGAAGATAGGTTTGTCTATTTGTTGGTTTCCATTTTCTTAATAAGGACCTTCCTGTCCCTGGCAGAGTGCGGAGGTGGGTGAAGCTATGTCTGTATCGGAAAGAATAAGATCCAGGTTTCAGCTCTCTCTCAATCTCTCTCCTCCTCCTAACTCTGCACTCAACAGCTGCAGAACTTTGGGGAAGGCTGTCAACCCTCTGGGTCTCAGTTGTACCATCTGTAAAAACGGGATGATATTCAGCCTATCTGAGCAATGAAGGGGACTGGGCCAATCACTCTTCAAGGATCTTTCTAGTTCTAGACTATATGATTGTCTGTGCCTCTATTCAGACTGAGTTTTGACAGCTCTGTTACTGTGGTTCTCAAACTTTTTGGTCTCAGGACCTCTTTACTCTTCTAAAATTTTTGAGGATCTGAAAATTTCTTTTGTTTTAGAGGTGTGTGTGTGTGTGCATATATATATGCACACACACACACACACACACATATATCACTATTGTATTAAAAATTGAAATAAGAAAGTTTCTATGAAGTATTAGTTTATTATATGAATTACTAGTTCATTTAAAAATAATAAGCCTGTTATATGTTAACATAAAAGTAAAGAAGGGATGTTGTCCTACACTTTTCAACTCTCTTTATGTCTAGCGTAATAGGAGACAGTTTCTCGTATCTGTTTTTGCATTCATTCTGTTGCAACACCACATGTCAGGGAGCTTCTGGAAACTGCTTAGTATACTGGTGAGGGAATGAAAGTGAAAAGGGCAAATAACATCTTAGTGTTATTATGAAAACTGTTTTGACTTTACAGAAACCCTAGAAGGGTTTTTTGGAACCCCCAGGGATCCCTGGACCACATTTTGAAAATTGTTGTTCTGTCAATACTGGTTGGAAATGCCAAGATTTCTTCTCAACCTTTTGACTACCCACCATGGGAAAAAACAAAAAACACACATTATGTTCAACACATGCACACACACACATACACAAATACACACCATACAAGGGCAATTTCCACACTTTTTTTTTCTAAAGCCTCTCTCTGAGAAACCACAATTCAAAATATCCACCCCAAGCAGACCCTCTGCAGAGGCCCCGCTCCTCAAGGCAGGGTGTCAGCTTGTCCTCCAGATGGTAGCTTCCTGCTTATCTACAGAACCCAGTGAAAGTAACAAATGGCTTCTTGAGGGTCTGCATCTAGTTTCTCCAACCGGAAAATAGCTGAGGAATTTCAAATGTTGCTTGCCTTTGAAGCTTTGGCTTCAAAACCAAATGCCTAGAGGAAATCAGTAATGAGAAGGCCTGTTTCAAAAGCCAGCAACACCCCCACCACCATCCAACAAAGCAACAGGGATGTTCTAAAGCCCCTGCAGTCAGCCAACCAGGAAGCAACCCAAAGTGGGGATGGGGGCAGCATCAGACCAGTTGGGGGCTTTCTGAGAAGACATTTAATAAAGAGCTAAGTGAAAAAGGAAATCCCTAGATCTGATCATGCTAATTGGGTGGGATATGAGGTAGGAAGGCTGCCCAACAAGGAGATTTAGTTTTGGCACTACCATCTTGGTGTTGGTAGCAAATGACTTTTTCTGAAAAGGACAAAAGGGAGTAAGAAAGATGCTAAAGTTCCTTCCAGCAGCTCTTTCATTCTGTGCTTCCTACCAGTAATGCACACAAATCTGTGGATATATTTCTGAACCAAAGCTAGGACACAGCTCCTATCCCATTTATGCCTGAAATACACAACTCTTTCATTTCTTCAACTGCTATAAAGACCCCAGTTTGCTGCAGGCACTGTTCTAACACTGAAATAGTGCTGTCACTGAAGTGATATTCAGTGTTCCCTGCGACTAAAACAATGAAAAATTCTTGCCTTTATAGGGGAGAGACAGACAAACAAAATACATCAGACGTCAGTGGTGATGTGTCATAGAGAAACTTAAAACAGGAAAGAGGAATACAGGCTATAGGGTTGAAGGTTGTTTGCAATTTTAAATAAACTAGTCATTATAAACAAATACTATCTATGAGCCTTGGAATTTAAAATATTATATAACTTTGTATGAATATGACAATCAGAAAGTCAAACGGCATTCATCCATTCAGTGAGTCAGATAGTCAGTCAGTCAGCCAACAAACATTCACTCTAAAACATTCACAAACTTGGGGAGCTTGACCCCTTGGGTGGAGGTGTTATTGTTCAAGAGGCAGCATAGGGGGATTGGTTCAAGACTCCTCACGGATACCAAAATCTGAGGATGCTCAAGCCCCTTATATAAACAACATGGTACACTCAGCTCTCCATATCCAAGAGTTCTGCGTCTGAAGATTCAACCATCAGTAGATACCAAGGGCCAACTCAACTTACTTGAAGGGTTGTTCTAAGATGCAGCTTTATTCACACTGGGCACTAGACATAAAACCACTCCCAGAAGGTAGCCATCAAAGTGGAAATCAAAAGAGAAGACCAGAGGGATTGTCTGTGGGCACATGAGACACTCCCCCACAGGACCTCCCCCTGGGAAATAAATAGGGTCCAGTGAGATTTGAGACTTATTTGGATTCCATTTGGTTGGTTGAGTCTTGGGAAAATCAGCTTACACCGTTCTTTTTCAGAGATTCTGCTGGGCTCCCAAAGCAGAAAGGAAGACTCCCACTGATGATTATAACTGACCAACAGAGCTGGCTGCAAAAGGGGCCATTCCAAACAGATCAGCTGATTTTATTAGAGACAGAACTGTTTTCTGTGAAATAAAAGACTTGTATCTCTGCCTAACTGGAATCCAGGCTCTGTCTTTCTTACTATCCAAGTGCTGGCCAAACCCACCTGGGATAACAGTATCCCCATTCCTGCCCCCCAAATGTTGCCACCAAATGACTATAGCTCCTTCTTCATTTGAATAAGAATCCTGCTCCATCTGTTAGAAGGAGCAATATCTGTTCATGCTAATCTGATTGCTCCTACAACTTGTATTAAAAAACATGGAGGTTACCACAGGCTTTGCTCTGACCTTTGATTTTCCAATATCGCATCTGGGGTAAGCACTTCCTTTTAATCTCTATGGACAATAGGCAAAATTTCACCGAGGGGTCTGCCGACAGAGGCAGAGATCATAGAGCATGTGTCCATGACCCCAGGTTAGATGATTATAATAATGCTTTTTTAGACTCTTCTAATAAAGAACATGCTGAACAGGCTCCAATACGCAATTGCAAAAGTCTAATTGCTGTTAACATGTCACTCCCATCACGGAGGCACAACAATGTACTGACGGCTTGTCAAATCCCGAATTGATTTTGAAATTGCTTTAATGAGGCGGTGAATAAGTTTGCAGCGGCCCTGGCCATCTGAGAGGCCTCCGCGGCATCAGCCCAGATCACCTGCAGTTGCTTTGTTGGCTGTTCATAAATGAGGACAGGGCACGCAGAGGGTTGTTGTTTGGTGGCTGAAGATTTGCAAGCTCTGAGCAGGGATTTTAGTCCCTGTTCCCACCTCTGAAGTCCCTTCTTGCATTTTAGATTTATTTTCGTGTGTGGGGGGGGTGGGGTGGGGTGGGTGGTGTGTTTCCCTTCCATCTTCATTCCCCTCACCCCCCAGACCAATAAATACCTCCAACAGAAAGGGTTGGGCTGGTTTTTCGTAAAAGCACGAGAAAGGGTTACAGGTTCCTTCTTGCTCCTCAGCCAACCCATGTGAGAGCCACTCTGAGAGTAACATGCCACTCTGTTCTGAGCTTTGTCCTGTCAATCAGGACTGATGGTGGATACTGGATGCAGAAGGATAGAATCAAGCTTGCTACTTGCATCACTGTCCAAAGTTGAGGAGTTGAACGACCACACCCCTGCCTCCAAAATAACTATTCCCATTTTTTGTTTCCCCTGAAGGATGAGAAAAGTTGGTAAATGTTTTTCAAACTGGCAAAGGATGGACCTCACAGCTCTTCTCCATATCCAGCCAGCTAAAACCTAGTGGGGCAGAAATGGCAATGTTTGTTTTGATATCAGGCTCTAAAAGCAGCTATCACCAGGTATTTCAACACTGCAAGGCAGGTATGGGCACAGTACCAAAGAAACCTTCCAAATCTGACCAAATCTGACACAATGGGCTGCTTCTTTTCTGCTCCAGATGTGGTTTGGGATTTGTGATGAGGAAATAGTACTATCCCAGCCAAGAGAACTGAATAAGCTTTCCTGTTTCCTTATCTTTCACGTGTAAACAACACCAACACCCTGACAATGGAGACAAATGTATGCTAAGCTTGCAGTAAAAATGAAAAAAAAAACAAAAACACTGCCAGTAACACTTCACAATCGTCGCTTTTATCACCTGCCTCCCCCGCTTGGAACATTATTTCATTCAGAGGCAAAGCAGAGAGCCAAATTGCCTATTTCCAAAAGATATGAGCACATTTCAGAAAAGCATCTGTGTGTATTGTATTCCGAGGAGCATCATCTCATTTCTATGGCCCCCATGTCTCTGAATGCCTGACCAGCATCCTTATCAGGAACAGAGATGCCTTCAAGAAATTGAATGTTATAGCATCCATATATCAATGTTATGATGATGTATTTTTCATGAAATCTGTAAATGAGGTCAACAGGATAGGGATATTCTGGATGACAGAATCTTTAATAGATTTTGAGGAATGACCTGCTTCCCTCTAAAAAGTCAATTTACCTTTTTTTTTTTTTTTTTCTGATGCTTGCTTATTACAGTCTGATCCTGCTACTTTGGCACAAAGTCCCCCACAGCATGTTGTGAGAAAGAGGTATTTACTTTTCTATAAACCGGTGAGTAGAAATATAAGTTGTTAGCATGAAAGCAGTAGGTAATTGGCATCTCTGGGGTTTCTGATATTTTGTCTTTTCTTATCACTCGAAACATAGTCTCAAAAGCTGAAGGAACAGGTGACTTGGTCATCAAAAAAGAGTGACAAAAAAGGACGAAGAAAATGCTGAGGGTCCTGGGTGTTAGGATTTAAAGTTCCAGAGAGTCATCTTTATACTCTCGGTGAAACTGGAAAGTCATCTCAGCTTCTGCCAAGACCTCTGTCTGTCCAAGAAATCAACTGCATGCTGGGGTCTGTTATTATAAGAAGTGTCTGACAGGGGGTAGAGAGTGAAAGAAAATGGAGCTCTTTTGTACTGCTGTCCATTCATTCCCCTGCTCAGCTCTGGGCCATGCAGGGCTGAATGTGGGCATCCAGCACAGCTTGCACACCCTCAACCCAGGAAAGGCCAAAAGCAGAACGAGGTCCCAGGAAAGAGGGACACCAGGGACAAAAGTGGCTGAAGTGAGCCATGGCTCAGAGTAAAACTGACAACTGCCAGCAAAACTGGCAAGGTTGAAGGCCAATCACCAGGTCTCCTGCCTGGGCTTGGGTGTCTTCTATCATTTTTCTGGGCCTTCCTCTCCAGAGCTGTGGAACAGAACTATTAGGAACTCTGAACCAGAAGGCAGCTGTGAAGAAACAGAGCTGTTAGGGCTGCAAAGGCCTTAACAAGGGCCACTTCTGTGAAAGCAGTAAACACTGAACTCATGCTGTAGATTTAGATCCTGATCCTGATCTATATACACATACATATATATGTGTGTATACACACACACACAAAGAGAGAAAGGGAAATGTGGTTTTAAAGATATAACAGGAAATTTTAAGCAACTAAAAGAAGGAAAATATCTTTCTATATTATATACATTACTCTATTATTGTCCTTATGATTAACAAAACAGTATAGACAGTCTCTTCCAGATCAGTGAACATGGCCTCAGGCCTAAACACAAGAGGGAAAATGAATCCTGAGTGACAGAGCCTGGAATTTCACTTGCTCCCACCACCTGCTCTTGGAGGTCACCAGCACTGCAGTGTGTAATTACCAACCTCATGGCCGCCTCTTCCTTTCCCTCTCCCGATGGCTAATTGATGGCCTTCACACCAGTGCTGGGTCAGTCCTCTGAAAACATCTTGAGCAGAAACCACTCTTCCATCTAACAGATGCTGCTCACTTGGGAGCCTCCCAGAGCCAGGACCTCAATGATGGCTTCAGTTTGCTCAAACATGAGAAAAAAAAAAAAAAATGACAGAGCAAAGAGCAAGATGACAGATCTACTAGGGGCAGAGGGAAAATTAACCACAATCTTAGAATCTGGTCTTGGCTGCATCATCTACCCCATACATTAATGTATTTATTGGTCCTCTTCCAAGAGAATGATATCTAAGGTTCAGGTTCTTGCCTTTCTTTTCAGGTCTTCCTTGCTTTCCTTTGAAATTACACACAGACAGTGAAATCACTGCCTCAGCAAATGCTGAAGTATTATAAAGAGTCCACATGGCAAAGGGTTGTTCATATCTGTCAGTGGCTGCAAAGCGAGTCCCTAACTTCCCTAGGACCTTCTGAACCAGTGAACTAAATACAAATCTCCAGCCTAAACCTGGGACTCTCAGCCTAGGTGCTGTGCCGTGATACTGGCCTCTCTGAAACCAGAAGCAACACTGTACCCAGAAGAATTTGGGAAAAATAGTCCCTCTTCTTGCTCATCTCTGAGCTGCTAGAGAATAAAGCTCCTTGCTGACTCCAGGAAGCCTATCCCTTCTTTCTCCCTAAGCAGCAAATTCCAATTCCCCTGGGGGACACAGATCCTCTGTGGTGGGCCTGGTTTCCATTCCAGACCCTTCTTTGTTTCAGTCCATTAACATAGTCCAGCTCAGACAGGACAAGAGGCTTCCCTGGAAAATGTGAGGGCAGGGAACTGCTCAGGGCTCAGGCTCATCCGGCTGTGTAAACACTCTCGGGACTTCCCTGGTGGTCCAGTGGCTAAGACTCTGTGCTTCCAATGTAAGAGGCCCGGATTCAATTCCTGGTCAAGGAACTAGATCCTGCATGCCACAACTAAAGATCCAGCATACTACAACTAAGACCCGAAACCGCCAAATCATTTCAGTTCAGTTCAGTCGCTCAGTCGTGTCCGATTCTTTGTGACCCCATGAACTGCAGCATGCCAGGCTTCCCTGTTCATCATCAACTCCCTGAGTCCACCCAAATCCATGTCCATCAAGTCGGTGATGCCATCCAACCATCTCATCCTCTGTTGTTCCCTTCTCCTCCTGCCCTCAATCTTTCCCAGCATCAAGGTCTTTTCCAATGAGTCAGCTCGTCACATAAGGTGGCCAAAGTACTGGAGTTTCAGCTTCAACATCAGTCCTTCCAATGAACACCCAGGACTGATCTCTTTTAGGATGGACTGGTTGGATCTCCTTGCAGTCCTAGGGACTCTCAAGAGTCTTCTCCAACACCACAGTTCAAAAGCATCAATTCTTCAGCGCTCAGCTTTCTTTATAGTCCAACTCTCACATCCATACATGACCACTGGAAAAACCATAGCCTTGACTAGACGGACCTTTGTTGGTAAAGTAATGTCTCTGCTTTTTAATATGCTATCCAGGTTGGTCATAACTTTCCTTCCAAGGAGTAAGCGTCTTTTAATTTCATGGCTGCAGTCACCATCTGCAGTGATTTTGGAGCCCAGAAAAATAAAGTCAGATACTGTTTAGACTGTTTCCCCATCTATCTGCCATGAAGTGATGGGACCGGATGCCATGATCTTAGTTTTCTGAATGTTGAGCTTAAAACCAACTTTTTCACTCTCCTCTTTCACTTTCATCAAGAGGCTCCTTAGTTCTTCTTCACTTTCTGCCATAAGGGTGGTGTCATCTGCATATCTGAAGTTATTGATATTTCTCCCGGCAATCTTGATTCCAGCTTGTGCTTACTCCAGCCCAGCGTTTCTCATGATGTACTCTGCATATAAGGTCAATAAGCAGGGTGACAATATACAGCCTTGACATACTCCTTTTCCTATTTGGAACCAGTCTGTTGTTCCATGTCCAGTTCTAACTGTTGCTTCCTGACCTGCATACAGGTTTCTCAAGAGGCAGGTCAGATGGTCTGGTATTCCCATCTCTTGAACAATTTTCCGCAGTTTATTGTGATCTACACAGTCAAAGGCTTTGGCATAGTCAATAACATAGAAATAGATGTTTTTCTGGTACTCTCTTGCTTTTTTAATGATCCATTGGATGTTGGCAATTTGATTTCTGGTTCCTCTGCCTTTTCTAAAACCAGCTTGAACATCTGGAAGTTCACGGTTCACATATTGCTGAAGCCTGGCTTGGAGAATTTTAAGCATTACTTTACTAGCGTGTGAGATGAGTGTAATTGTGCAGTAGCTTGAACATTCTTTGGCATTGCCTTTCTTTGGGATTGGGATGAAAACTGACCTTTTCCAGTCCTGTGGCCACTGCTGAGTTTTCCAGATTTGCTGGCATATTGGGTGCAGCACTCTCACAGCATCATCTTTGAGGATTTGAAATAGCTCAACTGGAATTCCATCACCTCCACTAGCTTTGTTCGGAGTGATGCTTCCTAAGGCCTACTTGACTTCACATTCCAGGATATCTGGCTCTAGGTGAGTGATCACACCATCGTGATTGTCTGGGTCATGAAGATCTTTTTTGTACAGTTCTTCTGTGTATTCTTGCCACCTCTTCTTAATATCTTCTGCTTCTGTTAGGTCTCTACCATGTCTGTCCTTTATTGATCCCATCTTTGCATGAAATGTTCCCTTGGTATTTCTAATTTTCTTAAAAAAATCTCTAGTAGCTCCCATTCTATCTTTTTCCTCTATTTCTTTGCATTGATCACTTAGGAAGGCTTTCTTATCTCTCCTTGTTATTCTTTGGAACTTTGCATTCAAATGGGTATATCTTTCCTTTTCTCCTTTGCTTTTCGCTTCCCGTCTTTTCACAGCTATTTGTAAGGCTTCCTCAGACAGCCATTTTGCTTTTTTGCATTAACCACCAAATAAATATTTTTTAAAATCACAACACTTTCACTCGAACCCTTCACTTTACCTATAAGCATAAAGCTCTAAAAACAAAACTGGCAGCAGGAGCTGAATGCTAAGAGACAGCTCAAAAGTAGGGTTTCAAAGACTAGATATTTTTCAATATCTAAAGCTATTTGTTTCTACCACTTGCTCTAGATTAGGAGTCAGCAAACATAGCCTACAGGCCAATTGCCTGTATTTGTAAATAAAGTTTTGGGAATATAGCCATGATGGTTCATTGACATATTGTCTATGGCTGCGTTGGCCCCCCACAAAGGTAGAGGTGAGTAGTTATGATAGAAACTACAAAACTTACAAAGCCTAAGATATTTACTATCTGGTCCTTTACAGAAAAGGTTTGCCAATCCCTGCTCTCTTGGTTGTTCTCACATCTCCCAATTATTGTTAATGGTTCACTTCAGTTCAGTTCAGTTCGGTCGCTCAGTCATGTCCGACTCTTTGCGACCCCATGGACTACAGCACGCCAGGCCTCCCTGTCCATCACCAACTCCCAGAGTTCGCTCAAACTCATGTCCATTGAGTCGGTGATGCCATCCAGCCATCTCATCCTCTGTCGTCCCCTTCTCCTCCTGCCCCAATCCTTCCCAGCATTAGGGTCTTTTCAAATGAGTCAGCTCTTTGCATCAGGTGGCCAAAGTATTGGAGTTTCAGCTTCAGCGTCAGTCCTTCCAATGAATATTCAGGACTGATTTCCTTTAGGATGGACTTGTTGGATCTCCTTGCAATCCAAGGGAGTCTCAAAAGTCTTCTCCAACACCACAGTTCAAAAGCATCAATTCTTCAGTGCTCAGCTTTCTTTATAGTTCAACTCTCACATCCATACATATCTACTGGATTGTTAATGGTAACATTCATCAATTTATCTACTATTGACTATTTCAGCTTATGATGGAAAAGCTCACATAATCTTACCAAAAAAAGAAAAAGGACATTCATATGCACTAGGTTCTGCTTTGAAGTGGCTGCATACATGAAAGATAGAACTAATGATTACACACAATCAAACCAACCCAATAATTTTTTTAAAGAATGACAAGACAGGAGTTGCATATGTTTAACTGACACCCACACTATGGATATTGAGCAAGTGCTTTAAAATCATGGAGCAAATAAAGATAAATGAACTCCGCCTTGTAGAATATCAATGCAAAAAAAAATTATTGAAGATTGTTTTATATCAAACTCCACTAGCCAAAGTCCACAGATATGAAAATGAAAAAAATCTCTTTAGAGATTTGTCTCAAATTTGTATCGCTTGATCAAATATCAACCATTAAGTGATTCTTCACAAAGAAACCTTTTCATAAGCAGTACATGAGAACAAAGAAATGGGTATTTGTTTTTCCATGGAATATATAATGCCAAATCTAACCAACTTCCTGACTCTGCCCCATGCCTATTGGCGGTTTTAGAAGTCATTGTTGAAACCGTCTTACTGAGTCTGATATGAAGTGAGACAAGGTCCCTACAGAGCTCTAACTTGTATTTTCCAAACAGTACATAACTAAACTTTACAGCAAACTTACTTCTCTGGGTCACCCCAAACCCCAAACCTTTGGACAGAACTTGACCCAGGTCCAGCTGGCTTGGCCAAAAGTGTTAAAGATTGACATGGATTGGAGGTGGAAGTAAGCTGGAAAATCTCACTCTCGGACCAACTCAAATTTTCCCAATTGTTGGATTACAGACCAAAAGAGTTAAGTATTCAGCATCATCAGACTCACTTGTTTGTCAGCACCACAGTCCCAGATGGCTACATAGATGTTCCACCCATCTGACCAAGCCCCTCTGGGTGGTGAACAAGGAGGTTTCAGCTTCCCTCTACTGACTCCAGGCTAGGATGGGGCAGGCACAGTCAAACAGGCAGCCTCTCACACATATATATACACAACCAGAATGAGCCTATTTCTTGTGATGAAAATGAAGGAACTCGATGTAATGCACTGTGGTGACTTAAATGGGAAGGAAATTCATATGGGATATATGTATACATATGGCTGATTCATTTTGCTGTACAGTAGAAACTAATACAACATTGTAAAGCAGCTATACTCCAATAAAAATTAATAAAGACAAATAAAATATTACAAGTCAGAGTTAAAATTCAAGGGCAGAAGGACTCTGTTGGGGAAGAAAAGGAAAGTGCTACAAATGTCATCCCCTCCTTATTTGAAGCTCATCTCCCCACAGGATGTGGTGCTCCTCCTCTGTATATTGTCCACACTATTTTATAATTAAACTGCATCTTATTCATCCTTGAACATCCAGCATCTGGCATAGTATGTGGCAAGTAGGTTCTCATTCATTTTTTTTTTCATGTGTTCATTCATTCAGTCAATGTTTATTGAACATCTACTATGTGACAAATGCCTTGCTAAGAACAGTAATAAAGAAATGAATAAAACACAATCTGTGTGCTCAGTGTAGGTATGGGAGTAGTTAGGCCAGCACAAGGACACTTCATCTCTCTGGAAATGTTGATAAATGTTGTCATACTGCAACTTAGGATCTTTATAATGTAAGGAAAGGAGTTTACTTTTTGACTATGAAATTCATATTTTTCAACAATTATAGTTCACTAACACATGGGATTGCTCTTCACAAGCAGTGAAACTTAACAAAAGGTTGTTTTGATTCTCCTAGTGATGTGCAAAGACATCACCAAGATTCCTTGGGTCTTGCCTTGCTTTAGGCACATGACAGTCAAAAACAACAACAAAAGAAAAAAAATCAATCTGTTGGTAAGTTAGAATCAGAGGATCACAGAATGGTAGAGTCTATAAAAGGGCATTTAAAATGTTACTAGAATCTATCTAATGCTAGATGATTAGTGTGACGTGTGTCATTCTTCTGTTCAATTGATAGAGTGATTGATGGGTCATTTGGGCTTTGCTGGAAGGGAGAGTTACACAGGAAGACTTGGCGCGGGGTGATCATTTGATAAATGGGCTCTAAATGAATGAAGGCAAACACCTCAGGCTCTGTAGAGCAAAAGGGAGCCTCAAGATCCAGAAGCTCAAATAACACTGCCACACTGACCTTCCCATCAATCATCAGTCAAGGTCCAGCAGTGTTCTGGGGGCAATGAGAATGCAGAAGAAATTATACCTGGTCCCTGACCTTCAAGAATATATAAACAAAGATATGAGCAGGCGGTCTGTAGAAGCGGGAAGTCAAAAATATATGAATAGATGTTCAGACTCATCAACTGTCAGGAAAAGTGCAAATCAAAATATTAATTAGATGTGATTTCACATAAAGTAGACTGGAAAAAATTGTTTTTAACTGGATGATAATACTGAGTGTCAGCCTAGAGGTGGGATAAGGGGTCCTTTATGCATGGCTGGTGGGAACAAAGATCAGTGCAGCCTTTCTGTGAGAAATCTGGCACTTCCAAGTCAAACTGAGCATCAGTTGCTCAGTCAGGTCCAACTCTTTGTGATCCCATGGACTGCAGCACACCAGACTTCTCTGTCCACCACCAACTCCTGAAGCTCGCTCAAACTCACATCCATCAAGTCGGTGATGTCATTCAACCATCTCATCCTCTATCATCCCCTTCTCCTCCTGCATTCAATCTTTTTTCACCATCAGGGTCTTTTCCAAAGAGTCAGTTCTTCGCATTAGGTGGCCAAAGTATTGGAGTTTCAGCTTCAGCATCAGTCCTT
Source organism: Okapia johnstoni (assembly GCA_024291935.2). Taxonomy (NCBI): domain Eukaryota; kingdom Metazoa; phylum Chordata; class Mammalia; order Artiodactyla; family Giraffidae; genus Okapia; species Okapia johnstoni. The sequence continues at coordinate 36,541,079 of CM044319.1, forward strand.
CCAATGAATATTCAGGACTGATTTCCTTTAGGATTGACGGGTTTGATCTCTTTGCAGTCCAAAGGACTCTCAGGAGTTTTCTCCAATAGCACAGTTCAAAAGAATCAATTCTTTGGCACTCAGCTTTCTTTATAGTCCAACTCTCACATCCATATGACTATCATAAAAACCATAGCTTTGACTAGACGAACCTTTGTCAGCAAAGTAAAGTCTCTGCTTATTAATATGCTGTCTATGTTGGTCATAGCTTTTCTTCCAAGGAGCAAGCGCCTTTTAATTTCATGGCTACAGTCACCATCTGCAGTGATTTTGGAGCCCCAAAACAGTTTTCCCATCTACTTGCCATGAAGTGATGGGACCAGATGCCATGATCTTGGTTTTCTGAATGTTGAGCTTTAAGCCAACTTTTTCACTCTCCTCTTTCACTTTCATTAAAAGGCTCTTTAGTTCTTCTTCACCTTCTGCCATGAGAATGATGTCATCTGCATATCTGAGGTTATTGATATTTCTCCCTGAAATCTTGATTCCAGCTTGTGCTTCATCCAGCCTGGAATTTCTCATGATGTACTCTGTATATAAGTTAAATAAGCAAGGTGACAATATATAGCCTTGACATACTCCTTTCCCGATTTGGAACCAGTCTGTTGTTCCAAGTTCAGTTCTAAGTGTTTCTTCCTGACCTGCACACAGATTTCTCAGGAGGCAGGTCAGGTGGTCTGATATTCCCATCTCTTGAAGTTTCCATAGTTTGTTGTGATCCACACAGTCAAAGACTTTGGCATAGTCAATATAGTTGAAGTAGATGTTTTTCTGGTACTCTCTTGTTTTTTCGATGATCCAGCAGATGTTGGCAATTTGATCTCCGGTTCCTCTGCCTGTTCTAAAACCAGCTTGAACATCTGGAAGAACACAGTTCACGTATAATTGAAGCCTGGCTTAGAGAGTTTTGAGCATTACTTTGCCAGCATGTGAGATGAGTGCAATTGTGTGGTAGTTTGAATATCCTTTGGCATTGCCTTTCTTTGGCATTGAAATGAAAACTGACCTTTTCCAGTCTGTGTCCACTGCTGAGTTTTCCAAATTTGCTGGCATATTGAGTGCAGCGCTTTCTCAGCATCATCTTTTAGGATTTGAAACAGCTCAACTGGAATTCCATCACCTCCACTAGCTTTGTTCATAGTGATGCTTCCTAAGGCCTACTTGACTTCACATTCCAGGATGTCTGGCTCTAGGTGAGTGATCACACCATCGTGGTTATCTGGATCAGGAAGATCTTTTTTGTATAGTTCTTCTGTGTATTCTTGCCACCTCTTCTTAATATTTTCTGCTTCTGTTAGTTCCATACCATTTCTGTCCTTTATTGTGCCCATCTTTGTATGAAATATTCCCTTGGTATCTCTAATTTTCTTGAGGAGGTCTCTAGTCTTTCCCATTCTATTGTTTTCCTCTATTTCTTTGTATTGATCACTTAGGAAGGCTTTCTTATCTCTCCTTGCTGTTCTTTGGAACTCTGCATTCAGATAGGTATATCTTTCCTTTTCTCCATACCCTTAGCTTCTCTTCTTTTCTCAGCTATTCGTAAGGCCTCCTCAGACAACCATTTTGCCTTTTTGCATTTCTTTTTCTTGGAGATGGTCTTGATCACTGCCTCCTGGACAATGTCACAAACTTCCATCCATAGTTCTTCAGGGATTCTGTCTGTCAGATCTAATCCCTTGAAACTATACTTCCACTGTATAAATGTAAGGGATTTGATTTAGGTCATACCCGAATGGTCTAGTGCTTTTCCCTACTTTCTTCAATTTAAGTCTGAATTTGGCAATAAGGAGTTCATGATCTGAGCAACAGCTCATAAGCATATGTGTAACCTATACATCATTATTCCAGTTCTGGATGTCCATATATCCCAAAGAAATCCTCACACAGATTCATAAGGGACCATGAAGTAGCATGCTCATGTTTGCATTACTTGGGATGATGGCATGAAGTTGGAGCTAATCTGGGTATCCACCCCAGGAGACTGGACAGATAAAATATGGGGGAGGAAGGGTGTAATCCATGATGTACTACACTCAGTTGGAAGCAGCCGACTAGTATGTGTTTGTGTTTAGTCACTAAGTCATGTGTGACTCTTTGTGACCTCCATGGACTATAGCCCACCAAGCTCCTCTGTCTATGGGATTCTCCAGGCAAGAATATTGGAGTGGGTTGCCATTTCGTACTCCAGAGCATCTTTCCAACTCAGGGATCAAACCTATGTCTCCTGTGTCTCTTGCATTGGCAGGCAAATTCTTTACTACTGAGCCACCTGGGAAGCAACTGACTAGATAATCACATAAAAACACAGATGGATCTTGAAAACATAGAGATGGTTGAAAAGAGTGAGAAACAGAATAAGACATAAAATAATAACATTTAGGAAATTAAAAAATATACAGTCATAAAACTAGAGTGTCATTTTGTAAGAAGTTTACATGAAGTGATTTTTCTTTAAATACACTAGAATAGTTGCTTCTGTAGGTAAGATGTGGAAAGGATAAATACAGATTTTGGTTTCTGGAAGCAGAGTGACGCTATAACAGATATATGTGGGAGTGGCTTGGAACCTAAAAGCAGACAGAGGCTGGGAGGAATTTGAGGAGTGCGTTAGAAAAAGTCTAATTGTCTTGAATAAACTGTTAGTAGAAATCTTGACTTTGGGCACCCTGCTGGTGAGGGCTTAGAAGGAAATGAGAAACATGCTTTTGGAAATGGTAGGAAGAGAAACCTTATTATAAAATAGCAAAGTTTAGTAGCAATGCTACCTGCTGGTATGTGGAAAGTAAAATATATGCCTAATGAACTGTGCAGTCAAGTTAAGGACTGTGTCCAATGCAATGAAGGTGCCACCTGGTCTCCTGTTGAGACTTATAGTAAAATATAGGAGGGGAAAAACAAATGGAGGAAAATATTGTGACACACAAAACAGGTTTTGAAATTTTTCAGCCTCTCCAGACAGCAAACAATGCTAAAATTCAGAAATGCCTTCCAAGCAAATGTTAATTAAATCTAGCACTGCTAGGAAAACAGAGTCTAAAGAGAAAACTGAAGATATGAAAGTAAAAGTTTTGTTAAAGCCTCAGAAAGATCGAGGATGGAGCCTCAGAGTTTATAAGCCCCCTTAAAGAGGAAAGGAAAAACTCCTATTTCCCTCTATGTACACTACTGACACCAGAACCAGATGTGGGGAGATTTTCCGCTTCAAGAAATTCTCTGGTTCTCAGAGGACACCAGCTTGATGTCCTATATTTTAACTCTAACACTAACTGCCTGGAGTTGGCATCAACCCTGAAGATGAGATGGTTGGATGGCATCACCGACTCAATGGACATGAATTTGAGCAAACTACAGGAGACAGTGAAGGACAAGAAAGCCAGGCATGCTGCAGTCCATGGGGTCACAGAGTTGGACACAACTGAGCAACTGAACACCAACAACATGCACAGGTTAAGAATGTGGCCCCGTAAGACTGCCCTTCCCCCCAAACTTCAGACCCTGGTCTCAAGCTCCAGGTTACCATCTGTACTGCTGACCAACTGGCTGTAAATGGTGGGTTTCTGCAACCCATCCTCAAGTTTGATATCTGCCAGAATGGCCCACAGAAATGAGGAAAGCACTTTACTTACTACTACCTATTTATTAATATTATAAAGAACACAACTCAGGGACAGCCAGATGGAAGAGATGCAGACAGCAAGGTATGAGAGAAAGGGCATTGGGCTTCCATGCCATCTCCAGGCATCTACCTCCCAGCACCTCCAGGTGTTCGCCAACTCACAAGCTCTCTGAACCCCTTTGGTTGTGCATGCTAAGTTGTTTCAGTCATGTCCAACTCTTTGTGACCCCAGGGACCGTAGCCCGCCAGTCTCTTCTGTCCATGGGATTCTCCAGGCAAGAATACTGAAGTGGATAGCCATTCCCTTCTGCAGGGGATCCTTCTGATCCAGGGATCAAACTCACATCTCTTATGTCTTCTGCACTGACAGGCAGGTTCTTTACCACTAGTGCCACCAGGGAAGCCCCCTGAACCCCTTTAGTTAGGGTTTTTATGGAAGCTTCATTACACAGGCATGATTGACTAAATCATTAGTGGCCCCTGGAAGACAGGGGTTGGGACTGAAAGTCCCAATTCTCTAATCATATGCTTGGTTCCACTGGCAACCAGCTCCTCCTCCCTCCCCCAATTTCTAGGGGTTTTCCAAAAGTTGTCTCATTATCATAAACTCAGGTGTGATTGAAAGAGGCTTGTTATGACAGAAGATTCTCCTTCTATCTTCAGCACTCTGGAGCTATTTCAGGAACCAGGGACAAAACCAAATACTATATAGCAAAGGATGCTCCCAATGCTATTCAGGACACCTATGAAGCTCTGGTCAGGAACTAGGGATGGAGACTAAATACGTATTTTTATAATATCACAAGATATTAAAGGTGTGTCTCACAAATTCCTCTCAATCAAACTATAGGGCTCCTAGAAAGTCAAGGGTATTGGACCTCAGCCATCTTAGCAAGAGCCAAAGGGTCTTATCTCAAAAAAAAAAAAAATGTAAGTATGACTTTTGCTTTTGCCTAATGGAGTGAACCCCAAAGAGATTCACAGGAGATCTACAAACTTCTTAAAAGACTTACATTTGTGGAAACATTGCCATCTTTGACTGCAGGAGACAGAAATGGAACAGAATGAGGAGATGCTTTTGGATTCCCAGAATTCTACAGGCAGGAAGCAGGCTAAGAGAGCTACTGAGCTGCAAAAATCTACTACTTTCCATAATAAAAGAAAAGATGATTCCGAGGGCAGAATAACATCCAGAGAGAAAAGCTACAAACCAAGCAGAAATAACCCCAGGCCTTGGGAGGCAATCAAGAAATAGCCAACATTTGCTTGGCTGACTTTCAGAATTTCTATGGACCAATGAGCCCTTGTGCCTCCAATTTTCCACCTTGTTAAACAGGAATATATTCTTGAGCAACAATTGTATGTTGCATGTATGGGGGCCAGGACTTCCCTGGTGGCTCAGATGGTAAAGCATCTGCCTACAATGCAGGAGACCTGGGTTCAATCCCTGGGTTGGGAAGATCCCCTGGAGAAGGAAATGGCAACCCACTCCAGTACTCTTGCTTGAAAAATCCCATGGATGGAGGAGCGTGGTAGCTTACATACAGTCCATGGGGTCGCAAAGAGTCGGACACGACTGAGCGACTTCACTTTATATGGGGGCCAGATCACTTATCTCTTTAGTCAGACAGGTCTATAGTCAAGAGGATTTATATGTAAGGCACTACACTTGAGGAGCCTCACCCACACCAGAATTTGATTTAGATGCAATTCCGGACTTTGAGGGGCTTCCTAGGTGGTGCTAGTGGTAAAAACAAACAAACAAACAAAAAACTCACCTGCCAATGCAGGAGACTCAAGAGACATGGGCTGGGAAGATCCCATGGAAGAAGTGGCAACCACTCCAGTATTCTTTCCTGACAAATCCCATGGACAGAGGAGCCTGGCAGGCGACAGTCCATGGGGACAAAAAGTTGGACATGACTGAGTGACTGAGCACAGAGTACCTAGACTTTGAACAGGTATAATACGAGATGAGGCTTTGGGGACCTAAAGGGGAGGAGTGTATTTTGTATTAGGCTTTGCATAATAACCCCCTTGAGTTGGGGTACACTTTAGTTTCTAAAAAGTAGAGTATGGAGAAGAGTTTATGATGTCACTTTGAGGTTAGGTTATAAAAAGATCATGGCTGCCATCTTGGATTTCTCTGTCTCTCTTGCACTCTCATTTACTCTGAGGGGAGCCAACTACCATATTGTGAGCAGCTCTATGGAGAAGTCCACGTGAGAAGGAACTGACTTCTCCAGCTCACAGCCATTGAGGACCTGAGATTTGAAAACAGCCTTACAAATGAGCTTGCAGGTGGTTCCTTTCCCACTTGAGCATTGCCATGACTGCAGCTTCAGTAACACCATGGTCTTAGCCTTGTGAGAGATGCAGAGCCAGAGGATGCCAGCTAAGCTGTACCTTATTCCAGACTTAGAGAAACTGAGATAATAACTGTCTGTCGTTCTAAGCTGATGAGTTTTGGGGTAATTTATTATGCAGCAAAAAATGACTAATACAGATGTTATCTCCTACAGATTTGATTTTCAAAGGGGATAAAAAATGTTTTTAATGTTTATTTTTAAAATATTAAGAGAGGTTTTCATCCTGTTTATAATTACCTAGCTAAGTAATTAATAAACAGTCCACCACAGTTTCATTCAGTTAAGTCCTCATTCTACAGAGATTTTCGTCTGATTCTGTGCAAGGGCATGTATGAGGTATGGATAAAAAAAGACAAAGAAAGAGATAGAAAGAAGTCAAATCCGCTGGTTTCTAAGTGCAGATATCCCTTGGGGAAGAAGGCATGTGATGCAGAATAGTACAGGGTGACATAGACCACGATGAACGCCTAGTCTAGGAAGAATAGGAACCCAGGGACTGGAGTTCTGAGGCCCACTGGGATATCTCTAAGAGTGTATACTCGACTCAGGACTCAGCAACACAAAAACAATTCTAATTGGCTTATGCTCAATAACTAAAAGTTCCAACAAATGTCACACGGGTTTTCGGCACAGCTAGATTTAGGGCAGCCCAGATGATGTTTTAAAGACCCAGTCACCCCCTCTCTGACTCTGTTTCTGCTATCTTGGCTCCTTTTCGAGCAGACTGTTTCACAAGGCCTGAGCTGATCTGCAAGGTGTCAAAGGAGTAGATTAAGACAACATGACAAAATGAAGCTTTTATTTACTCGCCGCCATAGGACAGGAAGGGGCTTCCCAGGTGGAAGTGAAAGTCTCTCGCTCAGTCATGTTCAGCTCTTTGCAACCCCATGGGCTATATAGACCATGGAGTTCTCCAGGCCAGAATACTGAAGTGGGTAGCCTTTCCCTTCTCCAGGGGATCTTCCCAAACCAGGGATCGGACCCAGGTCTCCCTCATTTCAGGCAGATTCTTTACCAGCTGAGCGACAATGGAAGCCCAAGACTACTGGAATGGGTAGCCTATCCCTTCTCCAGCAGATCTTCCCAACTCAGGAATCAAACCCAGGTCTCCTGCATTGCAGGTGAATTCTTTACCAACTGAGCTATCAGGGAAGCACTAGTGGTAAAGAACCCGCCTGCCAATGCAGGAGACACAAGAGATGTGGGTTTGATCCCTGGGTTGGGAAAATCCCCTGGAGGAGGGCATGGAAACCCACCCCAGTATTCTTGCCTGGAGAATCCCCATGGACAGAGGAGCCTGGCAGGCTACAGCCCATAGGGTCACAAAGAGTCAGACAAGACTGAAGTGACTAAGCATGCACACATGCTTAGGATAGGAAAGTGAATAAATCCCTTGTCCCCCAATGCTCCATTTACCCCCATGAGTCAGCACCTGAGGAGGGACAACTGTATCAGCACAGGTGGGGGGAACTGTCCCACTGCTAAGGGATCCCCCAAACAATAGGCTCCTGCCTTTATATGCATCTGGGGTGAGAGGGTGGGGATACCTAGGATGAGAAAAGTTCAGAGTACTGAGTCCAAGTGGAGAAAGTATCTACAAAGTTCCCCCCACACCCCCCATAAGAAAGTTGCAGCTGAGGCCTCTGCACACCCCCAGTAAAGAGGCCTCTGATGGAGGTTTCTGGGCCAGGAATGCAGATCTGAATAACAGCAGGTTGGCCATGGGGCCTAGTCCTGGACTGCGACTCCCTTCAGAGCCTACCACGCATTGGCTGCTGTGGGGAGGACAGTTCTCCCTGAGGCCTGCCAGGTAAAGTGTGATGGACTAAATGTTTGTGTTCTCCCACCCCCCGCCCCAAATTTGTATGCTGAAGCCCTAACCCCCATCTGATAATATTTGGAGGTAGAGACTTCAGGAAGTAATGAGGGTTAGATTAGGTCATGAGGGTAGGGCCCCCACTGATGGGGTTATGTCCTTAGAGGAGGAAAAGCACCAGGGCTCTCCCTCTCTCTACACAGGAACATGCACATAGAGGTCACGTGAGCCCACAGGGAGAGGGCGGCTGTCTGCACACCAGACAGTAGGCCCTCAAATCTGCCAGCACCTTGATCTTGGACGTCTCAGCCCCTAGAACTGCGAGAACAAGTGTACATTGTTCAAGCCACCCCATCTGTAGTATTCTGCTATAGCAAACTAAGTTGACATAAAATCTTTGTAAAATTGCCCATGGTAAGGCTTGAAAGATCACACATAGGTTTTTGGCTAGGCTCTGATCCCTCATTTTTCCTCTATGGTAGCGAGATGTCTATCAGCAGCTCCAGACTGACATCCTATGCCTTTCAGAAACACCACTAGAAAGAGAGGACTCTGTCTTAGCAGTTCCAGAAGAAACTGTGAGACAGGCTCTGATGAGCTGACTTGGGTTCTGCACCCATCCCCACACCAAAGATGGTGGCCAAGCAGATGAAACTAACAGACTGATCTGGATCTGAATCTGGGGGTTGGGGCAGGACTTTCCCAAACTATTTAAACTGAGAGTGAGGGAGGAACACTTTCACCAGAAGTGGAAGTGGATCCTAGGTAAGCAGAACCCATAGATGCCCACTCTCCGTGCTTGAAAGTGAAAAGATTTCTATTCAATAAATATTTACTGACCTATATGCCAGGCACTGTGCTGGGCCCTGAAGAGATGGCAGTGAAAGAGAGCATCAAGTTTAAATTCTACTGCCAGTGATAGCTAATAAACACAATGAGCCAGTGAAATACAGCTTGTTAGACTGTGAAGAGGGGTAAGGGGACACAATAAAAGCAAGAAATGGGGATAGAAGGTATGTGTATGAGGGAAAGGCACCCAGAAAGGCCTTACTGAAGGCAGTCAGAGAATGTGTATCCCAGAGAGCTGGGAAAAATGTACTCTAAGCAGATGGAACAGCCAAGACAAAGGTCTTGCTATGGGAATATGCAGCTTATTATGTTTGAGAAAAAACAAAGAGTACAAGTTGCCACACAAAATATGAAATGTTCAGCTAAATTTTAATTTCAGGGACTTCTCTGGTGGTCCGGTGGCTAAGACTCCGCACTCCCAGTGCAGGGGGCCTGGGTTTGATCCCTGGTCAGGGAACCAGATCCCACATGCCACAACTAAAGATCTTTCATGCCACAACTGAGACACGAAACAGCCAAATTAAATAATTTAAAAATTTGAATTTTACATAAACAACATAAGAATTTTTTAGCATAAGTACATCCCAAAGATTGGATGGGCCATAATTAATGCTAAAACAATTTTCATTTTGTTTCATGCAACATTTGGAACATATTTATACTAAAAAACTATTCATTGTTTATCTGAAATTCAGATTTAACTGGGTGTCCTCTATTTTTGTTTGCTAAATCTCTAGGTCAGTGTGACTGAAGTATAGTGAAGAAGCAGGAGAGGGTGTTACGGGTTGAATTATGTCCCCCCAAAAAAGATATTTTGAAGCCCTCACCCTCAGGACCCCAGAATGTGACCTTATTTGTTAATAGGGCTATTGCAGTTGTAATAGTTGAGATGAGAATATACTAGAGTAGGGTGGGCCCTGATCCAATATAACTGCTGTCCTTATAAGAAGACGGCCCCATGACGACACAGAGACACACAGGGAGAAGGCCATGTGACCACAGAGGCAGAGGTTACAGAGCTGCAGCTGCAAAGCAACAAATGCTAAAAATAGCAACAACCACCAGAAGCTAGAAAGAGGCAAGAAAGGAGCCTTCCCCTTCAAGTTTCAGAGGGAGCGTGACCCTACTTTGACTTTGGACTTCTAGGTCTAAGAACCATGAGAGAATAAATGTCTGTTGTTTTAAGCCACCCAGCTTGTGGTGCTTTGTTACAGCTGCCCTGGGAAACTAACAGGGGAGCCGCAGAAGATGAGGGCCGAGCAGTAAGGAGAGTGATGGCTGGATCATGCGGGGCCTTGGAGGCCACGTGAGCACTTGGCTTGGTCTCCGAGGCATCTGAGAGTTTGGGGAGAGGAGTGACATGTGGAAAGAGATGTAAGAGCTCTCCCAGAGGACACAAGGAGAGTAAATGGCATGCGATGCTTCAGGGACTACAGCAGTTAAGTCCTGCTAGAGTGTGTAGGTAAAGGCAGTGGGCAAGGCAAAAAGGTGAGCCAGAGCTTGACGAGCCTCTTAGTAACAAAAACAGGGACTTTTTTTTTTTTGTAGGCAAGAGGAAACCAACGGAAAACTTGGAGCAGAGAGCAAGCCAGGCTCCAGTATACCACTATTCATGGTTTTTATTATTCATCATATTAGAGATGAGTACTGAAGAATTCAAGGTGGTGGACCATGGTGAAATTCCAAGTACTACAGTTGGCAAGGGAAGGAGATAACCTTCTCCAGGGGATCTTCCTGACCCAAGGATGAAATCCAGGTCTCTCACATTGCAGGCAGATTCTTTACCATCTGAGCCATCAGGGAAGTTCTTCCATGAGATAGGGGACCTTAATCCAAGCCCCTCAAATCACACAACTGAGACAATCACATTCCCATATACTCCAGGGTAACTTGGAATATAGCTAGGATTTCTCTGAAATATCAGAGATTTTATCCAAGACCATGGATATGCTGAGGGAGATAAAATTCCTGTCTGCAGGGCAGAGTCTGGAGGAACAAGTAAATGGTCTAGGAGAGAGCAATGGGGAGATTCTAAAATGTCCTGGGTCCCATCAAGGGTATCTTACACAGAGGTACTCCTGGAACCACACTCTGAGAAACTCTGAGAGAAAACATAAAGGGAGGAAAACAGGACATGTGTGTGGGTACGACGGGTGTGATGTGCAATTTGGGTTAGGGCAGCAGGTAATGTCATTAAGAAGGTACTACTATATACTGGAATAACACGCAAACTTTTGTGAGTATATCCCTTCCTGGGCAAATGGATACATAACTACCATGAGATTTTTTTAAGAGATACTGAACCAAATTAGGACTGAGAACCACTGCAGATTAGTTAACAGACGTTTTCTGCTTTCAGATAGAAAGTATTTTCTTTCAGATGGAAGTTCAGAATCCACTTTTATTTTGAGTATCCATAAACCTGTGGCCTTAAACAGTGGTTCTCAATCTTAGCTACATATTAGAATTACCTGAGGGGCTTTAAAAATTACTAATGTATGGGTCTTAACCCTAGAAAGTCTGATTTAATTGGTTTGAGAGTATGACCTAGGAACTGGGATATTAAAAGCTCCCCCAGGAGATTCTAATTGCAGGAAAAGCAGAGAAAAACCAATGAAGGGTTTTAGAAGAGCCCTACCTCATGGTAGGAAAGCTGGGGTGATTATTTCCCCTCACCAACTAGGAAACTGAGACTTTGGGGAATGTGTGATGACCCGAGGTTCCACCGCTGATGAAGTGATTCGAGACCAGGTTCTTGGCATCCCGATTCTGTGCTCTGGCCGCTATTCCACCATGCGGCAGAGGGAAGCAGGATTTTGGTAAGGCATGAAGGGCCAGTGCAGGGCCTCTGCACTAGGAATGACAAGCCTGGGGGGAACCCCTCAAGGTAGGAAGGGTGTGGTGATTATTCTGGGGTGATTACTCTAGGGTACAGAGGGGAAGAAAAGGTGACTCACAGGAAAAGCAATCAAGAGTTGACAAAACCAATGGCAGGCCAGTGAGAAACATTATCACTTGGCCTGCATCTGTGAGGACTCCCATCTCCCCTACAACAACCCAGTCAACATTGCCCTCCCGGCTGGCCCAGTGCTGAGCAAAGCAACAGCGACAACAAAAACCCTCTGAGATAAATGACATTAACAGCTTTGTGGCTTCCAATCATTCAATTCCTTCCTCATTCTTTACCACCAGCCAGGATTGCTGACGTGGGGGGTCATGGGAGTAGGCAGAAGGTAGACCAGAAAGAAGTCACTATGCTAAAAGTAGTGCCTCCACCAGCTCAGTAAAACCCTAAAACACTTTCAACCGGGACAAGCTTTCTATCTCTAAGTGGTGATTAGTAACGACTTCAAAAGCCAAAGCCCCTAGGAGAGAGAAGACCATGGATTAAGACCTCAAGGTCTTAAGTGTTCAAAATTCTTTTTAAACAGAACACTTTCAGCAAAAATATCTTTATATGTATGTATATGTTTATGGATCATATATATGTCATATTATACTTTACATTTGATGTGTTATATATACATGCCTGTGATGTGACTATTACATATATACTATATTGTATGTTTATTACATGTAATATACATAATATATAATTTAATGTATGTGTATATAAATATAAAGGAGATCAAAGTAAACTTACTGCGGACAAAGCAAGGGCCGGATCGGAAATTTCTTGGTGGGCAGAAGATGGTGGGAGAGGAGAATATCCCCCACTCCCCCTGTTCCGCCTCCCCCTGTCTGCCCTTCCCCCAAGCCAGATCACCCTTAAGCCATCTCAGCCAAACTCCTAGGACAGTTTCTAACAGCTGCAGGAAGGAATTCATTAATGTACTGGACATGTCTTGAGATCCCACTGTGTGCCTGGCTTTGTGCCTGATTCTAGGACCACAGGTACAGGGATAACAGCCTTTCTTCAAGGACCTCATCATTCTCTTGAGGGTCATGGACAGGAAAGGGATAATTACACAAAATGTGATAGGCACCTCACCTTGCTAGGGTGGGGGAGGTAGGAACAGCAGGGAAGGCCATCAAAGGAGGAGACTCCCAAAGTTAGGGTCCACTTTTAGAGTAAGGTTTTTTTTATTGATAGGCATAGTTGATTTATCCCTGGGTTAGGAAGATCCCCTGGAGTAGGAAATGGCAACCTGCTCCAGTATTCTTGTCTGGACAATTTCATGGACAGAGGGGTCTGGTGGGTTACAGTCCATGGGGTTGCAAAGAGTCGGCTATGACTGAGCGACAAGAACATGCACGCTCACACACACATGCACACACATTCCCTGGCTCAGAGCAAGTTTTGATAAGATGCTGACAGGGCAGTAGAAAGACTTCGAGTATCGGAACTTAAATGGGGCAGAACTAGAAAGACGAAAAGGCAGGGCACCTGCAGGTGCCGGAGACCACGGTCTGAGAGGAGAAATCCTGCTCTCCCACAAGCTTCTTCTGGTGGCCCCAGTGCCATTTCCTGGGCTCTCCTCGCAGGATGGAAGGAGGAGACCAGAGGCCCCGTCCAGACCCACAGCCCAGAGGTGCAGGTCTGGAGCCACCAGACTGGGGCTCTGGCATGAAAAGAACTCTCTTTGAAGTGAAAAAGATCAAAATGGCTTTTGAGAAATCAGATCTCCTCAGCTGGATTTCAGCCCTGAGAGCTTACTTTGCCAAAGGCTGGCAATAAAAAGGGAGCAAATGCTTAATAAAGTTCTGAGGGCCAGAGGGAAAGCCTCTCCATCGCAGGCTGACTTCTGAGAAGACCCATCCCCTACACACAGGCAAGCAAAGCCCACAGAAGAAGAAGGAGGCAGGGGGCCTGGGCCAGGGGTACCCCGAGGCCAGGCATCACCCAGGAGGAGAGCAGAGCACAGAATCACCCTCTGAACAAGCTCCCAAGGAATAAGGTCAGGATGACTGTCTGCCTGAGACAAGAGAGATAAAAGCGGGGCAGCGTGTGGTATCATCATCACACATGCGGTGGGGCCCTCATGGTGCTCCTCTCCACCCCCAAAAGAAATCAGAAAGCACAGGGAATTCCTGGTGTTTTGGCCTTTTTTCCGTGGTCTCTTGTCTCAAAAACTGCTTTTTCCTCTCTACTCCATCTTCTTCCCATGACACCCTGGCAACAAAGAAAAATGCCCACATGGGCCTTGTTTTCAAGATTCCATCAAGGCTCTGAACTTTTATCTTGCTTTTAAGAACACTCTGCACCAATAGAGCCTAGCAAGGCTCTGCGGGCCTTAAGTATCTCCCAGAGATGGATGGGGCCCCTTACCCTGGGGAGCACCCCCTGCACCTTTCCCAGATGGAGAAGCTGTGTCACAGGAGGTTGGACTGTACTACCCTGCTTCTAAGAGGCACTCATCTTTGTTTCTACACCCCACCCAGGGGATTTTTCAATGAGACTGCAGGCTTGAGAAGGCCCTCCCAGCTCAGAAAAGAGGAAACCGAGGCCAGGAACTCCCCGGTGCCCCAGCCCAGACCTGCAATGAGACAGGAGAACCCAGTGCGAGGATTCCCCGGCCCACGAGTTCTCATGTCTCCTTCCGGGGGACCCTCAGCACAGCAGGCCATATTACCAAATAGCCTGGGGAAGCCATGGGTGGACCAAGGTCTCCCAGAGAGGCAGAGAAGAGCTGGCTTTCTGTTGCATTACCTCCCACCGCAGCAGGCACCGAGGAGGAAATTAAAGCTTCAGGGAGAGTTTGCTGATGAGCACACCCTTCATACTAAGGTGCCCATATCAAAAACCTTCAATGATAGGGTGCCACCCAGAACAGTCTGCAAGCTGAAGCCTGTGACACTGTACCCCAGCCTGGGGAAGGATGTGAGACGCGGCAAGATACAGGAGGCAGGAAGGTTGAGCCTATGATAATCTTTACTTGATAAGAACAGTGTGCTGAAGAGCAATATAACTAGGTAATAACAGCTGCTAACTTTCACTGAGCTCTTCTATGCTTTCATGGTCTCTCTTTTAAACTCAGAGCAGCACAGCCCACAAGGTGGGCATAGAGCATTGAGTCTCTTGCCAACAGTCAGAAAGAGGGAAAGCTCGGATCTGGAACCAGGCAGTGTGGCACCAAAATCCACATCACTGCCACTCCCTCTGCCAGATCATTCAGCAAAGCTTTAGGCCTCCTGGGCTTCATAACACGAGGCAAATAGAAGGCAATTGACTTTCTCATTTCCTCATTAGTCCAAAGTTGTTTTCCAGGCTGGGAAAAAACTATACAATTATCCAGGGTGACCTTCCAGAAAGGGAAGGCTGTGGGCTCCACAAGAACAGGGACCAGGTTTGATTCTTCTCTGCACCCTCAAAGCACATGTTCAAATAGTCCTTGCTGACACCTAGCCTGGACATATATAGACTGTGCAGACAGAGGCAAGCTACTGAATGTCTCTGGGCTCCAGGTCCCTAATCTATAAAATGGGGAGCATAATGCAGCTCTCCCACTGTAGCTGCATGATTAGAAACCATATGTGTAAAGTCCCTCCCACTATACATGGCACATAGTAGGTGTTCAGTAAATAATGGCTGTCACAGCTACGTTCAAAGCCATAATGCCAAGGGTCAGGAGTGTGACTGGACATACCCAAAGTGCTTGCCTGAAAGCCAGATAGAGCAAGACAAGATAACTCAAGATATTCTTAGAGGTGTTTTTCAAGCAGCCTTCTCTGAAAGTTCTCTTTTAGAACTTTAGAAGACTCTGAGTGATTCAGACTCTCAAAGAAGGAAGATTCTTAGGAATCTTTATTGTATAAGATATTTGATTGGCAGGCTTCCCTTGTGGCTCAGCTGTAAAGAATCCACCTGCAATGCAGGATATCTGGGTTCGATCCCTGGGTTGGGAAGGGAGAAGGGAAAGGCTACCCACTCCAGTATTCTGGCCTGGAGAATTCCATGGACTATACAGTCCAAGGGGTCGCAAAGAGTCAGACAGGACAGAGGACTTTCACTTTCACTTTTCACTTTGATTGAGAACTCCCCCACTGTTTCAGAGAAGGCAATGGCACCCCACTCCAGTACTCTTGCCTGGGAAACCCCATGGACAGAGGAGCCTGGTAGGCTGCAGCCCATGGGGTCGCGAAGAGTCGGACACAACTGAGTGACTTCACTTTCACTTTTTACTTTCATGCACTGGAGGAGGAAATGGCAACCCACTCCAGTATTCTTGTCTGGAGAATCCCAGGGATGGAGGAGCCTGGTGGGCTGCCGTCTATGGGGTCACACAGAGTCAGACACAACTGACGCAACTTAGCAGCAGCAGCAGCAGCCCCCTCTCTTTCCTCCTAACAGAATCCTGATGTCATGCTACACTCCTAAGTAGGGTCTTACACTCTCAGGAAGTCTGGCTCCAGCCCCAGTGTCTGAGACATAATTGATCTAAATCTATCATGTTGGCTCATGGCCCATATCAGAGATTTATTCAGACTTGGGCACAGGACATGGTTATGACTAATAGAAGATGAGAAAAAGTAAGACAGAATTTTCTTCTAGAAAGAATTTTCCTTAGGGACCTGTGTATGCAGTCCCTTTTCTCTTCATGAATACTGTCATGATGATGTGACATCTGGAGCCATGGCAGCTATTTTGTACTGAGGAAAGCTGATGCAAAGACAAAGCCAACACACTATATATGGCAGAATAGAGAAGAAACAACTTGATCCTTAACAACAAGCTGGAGCTACTGAATTAAACAACTCTGTAGCACCTTACTTGGGACTTCTTATTATGTTAGATGATAATGTTTCTCTCTATTCAAGCCACTTGAGTCCATGATTTTTATTGCTAGCACCCAAGAGTATCTGGCAATTTTGCCATCTTAAAAAAGGTAATCTCTGAAAGGAAGTAATCCTTAAATTACCTTGACAGAGAACCAAATATCTTGAGTTGAATAAGAACCCATAGTCTGAAGATCAGACGCAAATACTTCTGCAAGCACGGGGTGAAGCCAGTCATAATACACGGAGTCCAGAAAGGTACAGTCTTAGGAAGGAGTAGTTAATTTTTCTGATTCTGCTGAAACCCTGACTTCCTGACCAATAGTCCTGAAACTCAAGGAGCAGCAGATCTGTAGGCTGTCCTGGCCAGAGCCCTGGCTTAGTTCAGGAGGGCTCTAGGTTTCCTCTGAACCCAGGGGCAGCCACGTTCCATGCTTTGTGAACAAATGACAAGGGTTGCTGTAGCATTTGGACAGGGTAACACTCAGAACTAAGAGCGCAGCCTCAGGAAACACTCAAGGAGTCACACGTTGCCAAGAGTCCACAAAGCACAGGATGTCTTTAATTTTTCCACCTGTTAGCGTTCATCAGCAGGGAAGGGAAAACTTTGGAACCCAGTGTGGCCCATGAGGCATGCACTCAGTGACACATGATTTGTGCTGGGTAGCAGACACTGCTCTGGGTGCTGGCAGGGGATGGGGTGGTTGAAAATCTGCCTTGCTGCTGCCCTCATGGGGCTCTCAGAGGAGGTGGGGAGTGTGGAAGGAGGCAGGGAGAACATCCTGGGCTCACATGAACACAGGAAAGCATCCTTCCAAATGCCAGGCAGTAGATGCTAACTGCCAAGAAGGTCTTAGGGGAGGTCTGGGTATTGCAGGAGGACAGGATCACCTCAGGTAGGGGGCCTTCTCAGAGTGTGTAAGGAGTCATGTGACTGCTCAGTGCATGTTTACTTTTCTAAAAGGGCTATCCAGATCTGAGAGCCACTTTTTTCCCCTAAAGTACCCAGACTGGTTGTTGGGTGCCCACCATCACATCTGGGTGGCTTCAGTGTAGAGAGCAAAAACACCCAGAGTTTTGTCACCAAACGCATGACAGGAGGCAGGGATAGCTGCTATGACCCCGGGGCCAATCCAGCCTTACTGTACATGGCTAAGACTGGTTTTTACATGTTGAACAAGGAAGAAAAAGAAGGAGGAAGAAGAAGAGGAGGACAGGGTGGGGAAGGGGTGGAGGGGAGGATGAAAGAGAGAGGGAAAGAGAAGAGGGAGAGGAAGAACTGGCAGTAGCATCAGGGAAATCTGTGGCCTGTGAAGCCTGAAATATTTACCATCTGGTCCTTTATAGAAACAAATTTTCTGATGCTTGGACTAGACTACAGTGGCCAAAAGTATAACCCTTATTTGACAAGTTTCCTTGAGGTCTGCCTGGGAAAACTGAAATACGCTTGGCGGCCAAGTTCCCCTCCTGATCCAGGCAGGTGCTCTGGGTACGAGAGCAACCAGTTTAAGGACTGAGGGGTTTGGGCCCCTCCTATTAATAGTTCTCCTATTAACAGTCCTGTGTGTAACCTTGCAGGTCTGTGCCAACCTTCAGGGACTCCCCACAGTAATGATTCATGCAGGACAAATGGACATTCCAACACACTACTGGCATCCACCACTCCTGAGAGCCAGGCCTTCACGAAAGCCATGAAGAGTCTAGCCCCACACACAGCCCATCAAACAGAAAATACACTTCTTTCCCCAGGTGGGCAGGGCAGGTAGGGGGAAAAAAAGAGAAGTAAATGCCAGGAGGTCTAGGGCACCCTCCAGCTCCCCAAACTAAGGGGAACTCCCGGCTTGCAGACCACAGGCCCCCAGCCCTGCCCCAGCCTTGGGCACCAGCCCTGCCTGCCCTGGCAGGAAGCCATGGCGAAGCGGCTGCCCCATGTTGGGGCCAAGGATTCTAGGGAGCCTATCACCCAGGAACAGAAGCTACAAAGCAAGCCAACCACCTTACGTATTTGAATGGGATTCAAACAATTTGAATTTCTAGAGTGTTTCAGCTGGCTGGTATTTCCAGCAGCAATCAGCAGACAGAGGCAGTTATTGTATCAGCACAGAGAAGACAATTTTATGATCAATGAAACTCATTATATTCAAATATCCAATTCCTGCCAATACACAATTAAAATAATTATTTCAAGGCAATTTGTTATATAATTGAGTCTTTTCTATATATATATATATATATTACATATATATAATTTGCTATATAATTAAGTGTCTTATAATTGATACTTCCTCAAAGAAACAGCAGCAATTTTTATTTCAGGGGGTGGGAATCAGACTTGGCTGGCAAAGGGACTTTTGTTTGCCCCTGGACACCTGGCCAGGCTTCCCTGGTGGCTCAGCTGGTAAAGAATCCACCTGCAATGCGGAAGACACAGGTTTGATTCCTGGGTTAGGAAGATCCCCTGGAGGAGGGCATGGCAACACTCCAGTATTCTTGCCTGGAGAATCCCATGGACAGAGGAGCCTGGCAGGCTACAGTCCATGGGGTCACAAAGAGTCAGACACAGCTGAGCAACTAAGCACAGGACACCTGGCCACAGGCAGTATTGGTAGTGAGAGGGGAGGGGGGTTTTTTGAGGGATTCCTGCCTATTCTCTTACTTTGGCCTGAGGAGCTGACTGCTAACCTAAGAGTTCTTTGAGACATGGGGGCTTCCCAAGTGGCTCAGTGATAAAGAATTCACATGCCAATGCAGGAGATATGGGTTCAATATTTGCACCAGGAAGATCCGCTGGAGAAGGAAATGGCAACCCATTCCAGTGTTTTTTCTGGGATAATCTTATGGACGAGGAGCCTGGCAGGCTGTAGTCCACAGAGGCGCAGAGTCGGACACAGCTGAGCATGCATGCACGCACTTTAAGAGATGTACTTATTTTTGGCAAAATATTAATATCCTTGGAAGGTCATCTCTCTCAAATATTCAGTAATGGGCACATCTTTTATAGTGAAAAAAATATACTTTTTAAGAGAAATAAATGTGAGAGCTATCTGACAGGAACCTCACTGATGAAAATGCCTTCTTCTAGGGGTGGCCAGTGGCAGAGGATGAGGTGAGACTGGACCATCAGTGTGGATCCTAAGTGAGTGAGTGAAAGTCTCTCAGTCGTGTCTGACCCTTTGTGACCCCATGGACTGTACAGTCCATGGAATTACCAGGCCAGAATACTGGAGTGGGTAGCCTTTCCCTTCTCCAGGTGATCTTCCCAACCCAGGGATCAAACCCAGGTCTCCCACGTCTCAGGCAAATTCTTTATCAGCTGAGCTACAAGGGAAGCCCAAGAATACTGGAGTGGGTAGCCTATCCTTTCTCTAGCGGATCTTCCCAGCCCAGGAATCGAACTGGGGTCTCTTGCATTGCAGGCAGATTCTTTACCAGCTGAGCTATCAGGGGATCCTGACTACTTAGCTAAACACCAGGGTCCATGAAAAAGGCTATTCTAGGCTTGAACCAAGGGGAATCCAATTCTTGAACACCCATGTAGGATCAGTAAGATTCAGTAGAGATGGGGAGATTTCTCTTTGCACCTGTTGATCCATTTATCTTTGTCAAGGGAAAAACACAGACGTCCATAGGGGTCAGACAAGTAACATAAATAAAGGAGGTGGACAGGTACAAGTCAGGGTGGCAGGGGGGCAGTTCTGGGGCCTGAGTCATCACTCTCTTCTCAAAGGAAGCAGCTACTGTTCAGCCCCAAACTATATGGCAGAAACAAAGGACCAACGTTGCCATATCATCTACTTTTTAAAATAGAAGTTAGAAATTCAGAGTTTATGTGTGACATCCCAATTTTTGTATGTTGACTCACTTTTGTAGTCATTGTACAGGCTAATCCAAGTATGTCAGTGGTATACATATAACTTATTCATTGTATTGTACAGCAAAAACTAACACAACATTGTAAAGCAACTATATTCCAATGAAAATTTAAGAAAATAAAATGTCAAGTGTGAGTTTATAACAAATAAACATAATCAAAAAATTTTAATTAAAAAACATATGTCAGTGGGCTGTCTACAGCCTCCCATATCTATAAACCCTGACAGTGATGTCTGTCAAATCAAAGCAAATAGAGAGGGAACTGTCACAGGTTGGGTGTCCAGCAGCAGATGCTAAGATGGGATATGAGGGATAGAATGTTTACTGGGGACCTACACCTGTGGAAGGAGGGGGGCAGAAGGAAGATTAGACAAAGGGAGAAGCAGGCATGCCTGACCAAGCCTATGCCACCTGAGGAAAAAGTTCCAGCTCAAATATTGTTTGTCAGATTCTACAAAGTGCAACCTAATATATAGTGCCAGAAAGAAGCCCAGTGATTGCCTGGCATTCAGGACATAGAGATGGTTACACATAGGTAGGCACCATGAGGTGTGACTGAAAGGGTCTCTTCAGCAGTGGTGGTTTCACAGGTGTATGCAATGGTCAGAACACATCAAATGGTACACTTTAAATGGATGAGGTTTATTCAATATAAGTTATACCTCAATACACTCAATAAAAGCATACTCTTTCATGAAAATACATTGCTTGACAGAGCTGTCTCTCATCAGTCCCAATGGATGGACTATTATATCTTGTCTTACTCAGTCATCAGATACAGATTGTCCTCGGAAGGGGTTGACCTTGGGCGAACTAGCTCTTAGCAACAGAGGCTGATCCTTAAAGAGCTCAGTGCTAGAGACTTTCCCAGCTAGACATAATGTCCCTCCTTGAAGGCTGGTGTGGATATATGGACAGTGAGTCTCATGTCTAGAAGTACAGAATCAAAACCCCAGACTCACTGTAACACAATTGGCCAAGTATGTCCTAGAGTCACCAAAGCCACTTTCTAAAGGCCAACCACTACTTTCTATTATAAAGGTCACTGAGATGGGCTGGTCTGTAGGAACGATCTTGAACTGATTGCCAGAAGGTCTGGGGATTCATCCCAGGTCTGACACTTGCTTCCTTGTTTCTTTGCCCTAGAAATATAGACAGTAACCCCTTCCTTCACCCAGTTCTGCGGTGCCAATCAAATGCTATATGAGTTCTTAGAAAAGTTAAAAGCACTTTGCAAGAGTCTTCAAAGAACTGTTACTCTTAACCACCCCCAGGCTGATTGATGACTGTCACACTTTCCTTAACTGTATATATGGTAACCAGCAGTTTGGGTCCCTCTAGTAGAAAAGTTCCCAAAGCCTAGGATTCTGGGCTCTATACCGGCCAGATTTCTGAGTTTCGATTCAATGCCCTTCGTGGATACAGAAAAATGACAGAATGCCTTCGTTTGGACTAAGGCATCAGTAAGACCACCAGTATCAAAAATAATAAGTGGTACATAAAATATGGGGCTTCCCAGGTGGCGCTAGTGGTGAAGAATCCGCTGGCCAATGCAGGGGACATAAGAGATGCTGGTTAGATCCCTGGGTTGGGTAGATCCCCTGGAGAAGGGCATGACAACCTACTCCAGTATTCTTGCCTGGAGAATCCCATGGACAGAGGAGCCTGGCGGGCTATAGTCCACAGGGTCGCAAAGAGTCAGACATGACCAAAGCAGTTTAACACACACCCACACACATAAAATATGATTCTAAAGCTAAAGGTTGCCTCCTCTGACCTCCTGGGCACCAACCTACCAATGAGCATAGTCAGGCTCAAATCCAGTATTGCCAAAACACACCCTGCAAAAGTATGTAAGATGCCTAACAAACCTAAAGCACAAACAAATCCAAGAAGCTGACAGGCCTTGGGTTATACCCCTGGGGAACTCATGACCCTGGGACCTTCATGCCACTTCCCATATAATCCAGCAAGTGACAGAGATTTACTGAGATCTTGTGTAAGACCTAGGCTCTGAGCTCCCTGGCAGGGCACCAAGAAGCAGAAAACTTGGCCCCAGCTCTCAAGAGCAGCTCATGCCATGGGGACAGCAAAACACGCATCCATGAAAATAGCAGCAGGAATCAAAAGAATCAGAGGGGTAACCTCACAAGTCTCTTCTGTTCTAACTTTTGGGATCTAGCAATCATTGTCCAATGTATTTAAGTTGTCTTTCTCATAAAGATACCATTGAAAAGTAATAGTGTATAGTAGGCTTTAGGTTCATCTACCTTATTCCTAGGTAGATGGACTCTAGGTCCAACCTACCTCTAGGTTCAGTCCTACCTCATTAGGACTGACTCAAATGTGTTCTTTTTTATAGTTGAGTGATTCCATTTATATATGTACCACAATTTCTGTATCCATTCATCTGTCAATGGACCTCTAGGTTGCTTCCATGTCCTAGCTATTGTAAATAGTGCTACAACAAACATTGGGATACATGCGTCTCTTTCAATTATGGCTTTCTCAGGGTATATGCACAGTTGTGGGGTTGTTGGGTCAGTTCTATTCCTAGTTTTTAAGAAATCTCTATACTGTTCTCCACAGTGGCTGTATCAAGAGAAAGACAAATGTTGTATATTAACGTATGTGTATAAAATCCAGAAAGATGGTACTGATGAACCTATCTGCAGGGCAGCAGTGCAGATGCAGACATAGAGAACAGACTTGTGGACACAGTGGAAGAAGGACAAACTGAGAGAGTAGTATTGAAACATATACATTACCATACATAAAATAGCTAATGGGGTGGGATGTGGTGGGAGATGGGAGGGAGGTTCAACAGGGAAAGGACATATGTATACCTGTGGCTGATTCATGTTGATGTATGGCAAAAACCAGTACAATATTGTAAAACAATTATCCTCCAATTAAAATTAAAAAAAATAAAAGTAATAGTGCTTTCTTGCTTGCTCAATTTATTCTGCTGTATCAGGTATCTGCTACTATGTAACAAACAATCCCAAAATGTGGGGGTTTAAAACAGCCTTCTAACTTTTTCTTGTTTGCTCATGAGTCTCTCTCTGAGTTAGCAATCTGAGCTGGACTCAGCTAGGCGATTCTTCCTCTGATCTCACCTGAGGTCAGTCATGTGGCTGTAGTCATCTGGAGCTTGAGTGGGGCTGGACATAGCCTCAAGTGACCCAAGGAAGCCTCGCTCCTATTTCTGCAGGTTGAGGCTGGCTCTCAGCTGGTGGCCCCAGGGGGACAAAGGTAGGATGGCTTGTCTCTGCTCCATGTAGCTTCTTCATGTGGCAGACTCAGGGCAGCATTCCCAGAAGACAAGAGCAGAAGTTCTATGGCCTCTCAAGAATTAGAAGTCATTCAGGCTCCAGAATTATACATCTTCCATTGCATTTATAAGTTAAAAAAAAAGCAAGTCACAGAGCCACATAGATTCAAGGGATGAGATAATAGACTTTGCCTCTTGATGCAAGGAATAACAAGGATCATTGAAACTGAACTTAAATTGTGTGCAGTTTATTCTGACATTATCTGCTCACTTATCTCCACAGCCCATTGGTCACCAGGTATTCATGTCAATTTCATTGGAAACCCACCCACATTGTGAAAATACGTAACTACAATCACAGAATGTGATTAAGCAGTTTTTGAAAAACTGCCTTTTGCTTTCCCACACATGAAGCAATATATATATATATACATATATATTATATATACATATGTATACATATATATATTATATATACATATATATTATATATACATATATATATACGTATATATATTATATATAGTTCACCTCCTCATTTTATACCACATTTGATCCAATATCTTCACAATGTCTACCAAAGAATTTTAAAAAAAAACAGTCAGGCATTTTCTTATGGAACCAAGTCCAACAAGCCTTGATGACAATGTTCCAAACCGCTGCTGTAAATTAAGGTAAATTAAGAATGATGCATTAAAGAGCTGATGTTCATAGTTTTGGACTGATTCTAGATGCAGTTTAGGTCTCGAGTTTGGGTAATTTTTCATGGTTATGCTAGAACATCATATTACAAACAAGTCAACTATCATGGGAACTGTCTGATTATTGAACATACTCCTTAGAACCTTATCAGCTTACAACTTCCTCCCTCCCCCTACAAAATATTTGGAGGGAGAAATCCAAGTAGCAAGTCATGGATCAGGTTGCCCAGCAGTTCACAGACCTAAAACAACTCATGAATCAAAATTGACAAGATATTAATGGACTAGTTTAGACAGTAAAAATCTTGCCATCAAATCTTCCAACTCAGAGGGCAACAAAAACTTGATACCTCTTGATAAGATAGACCGTTGCCTTGACATGCAAAGCCGCCAATAGCAAAGGCATTCATACTGCCTTCTGTGTACATTGCACAGAGTCAGCCTTGTCAAAAATTAGACCCTTCCAGTAACACTTTCCAAAACACGTAGTTTCCTCAGACCCTTGAGAAGCTACTTGGAAGGAAAAATAAGCTCAGACCCAGTTCAGTTGAAATATGTCACTTCCTCAAAATTTATTCAAATCATCACTTAGGCAACTTCTCTTTCTAGTGTTTGGAATTTGTTCATTCCATTATTTTAGGAGCATTTCCTTTAGGGGTTAGACAGAAAACAAACACACAATACGCATATCCTGCCTTCAAGAAAGAAGAAGTAGGGCTGTGACAGTGAACTTGACATTTTCACATACATTTTCTTGTTTAAGGCTCACAACACCCCAATGATTAGGTATTATTATTAGGTAACAGGTATTATTATTTGTTGTTGTTGTTTATTTGCTAAGTCATGTCCAACTCTTTTGCAACCCCATGGACTGTAACCCACCAGATTACTTTGCCCATAGGATTTCCCAGGAAATAATACTGGGGTGAGTTGCCATTTCCCTCTCCAGAGTACCTTACTGACCCAAGGATTGAATCTACATCTCCTGCATTAGCAGGCAGATCCTTTACTGCTGAACCACCCGCATTTTAAAGATTGGGAAACTGAGACTTCAGTTAGCAACCAACATAGCCAGATTCAATTTCAGGGAAGAACAAAGTGAAAGAACCAGAGTTTGGAGGGCAATGGAGCTCAAGTGAAACACTGGGGGTACAGCAGTTTCTAAGCAATAAAGAACTTTGTAAATACTATTAATGACAATGGTTGGGAGTAGGGGGCATGGATGGGGCATCCAGATGGCTGATATCTTGGTGGAAATGAAAAATTGAAACCTGGGCAGAGTTGAGAGGTGCCAAGAGAGTGAAAATGAAGAATGGGTTCAAGGATGGATCCTGGGTGAATCTGGCACAGGTGGAAGAGAAAATGCAAATGAGAAAAAGAGCATCTTTGTGGAGGAATGAGATCGGGAGCATCCATTAGCCCAGAAGCCAAAAGTGGCAAGCTTTAAGAGTAAAATGCAGCCAAAGTGTGGAATGGGATGAGGCTGGGTGAAAAAGTCACTGGTCTTTTGGAAGTGGGAGACCAATAGGGACCATCAGGAGAGACTGTAGGTAGATGACAGATTGTGGCGGCTAAAGAGAATGTGGCTGGTGAGAGGGTAAGGCCAGCAGTATAGATTCCCCTTCCAGAAAGCTTCTCAAGGAAGGAATGAGGGACTTGGATGGAATGCCAGTTCGGAAGATAGTAAGATCAAAGGAAAGGATGAATTCTCCGAGGCTCTCTGAGGCTGGGAGGAGCGTGGGTGTAGAGATCTGATACCATTCCCCACTTCCTGGCCCGTGTAACTGTGGGACTGTCCATGTAAAGAGAGATTTCTCTCACGGCTGCCGAAGCTGTTTAGAAAACAGGTCCTCACCTTTTCATCCCACTGTGTTCCATTCACCCTTCCTGTGTTTCTTGGATTCATCTACTCTTTTCTGCTCCGCCACCTGAGAGCACAGACCTCTCACCCGGAACTTTGTGTCATCCATTTCTCTGGCTTTCCAAACCTCCCACTCCCTCCCCTCATTTTGAATCTGAACCAGATTAACCTGCCATAAAAACTGGTTTGCAAAGCAAGAAAAGCACCAGAGGGTGAAAGCACTCCCATAGGCACTGGCCCAAGTTCAAAACTCCTGGCCCAAAACAGAAGTAATTCCATCAGGAGCCTCCTTTCCTCAAACCCAGACTTTCTTACACACCTTCCACATGACTTGACGGTCCTGGGACTGTCCTCAACCCTTTCACACATTAGACTCATTGAGGAAGCTTTAAAATGCCAGAGGCCCAGACCCATTTCAGAGACTCTGATTCACTGGGTCTGCAGCGGGTCCAGACAAAGGTACATTTTAAATAGTCTCTGGTCAGTTCTTTTCTGCAGCTCTTTACTGCTCTGTGGGATATTCATAAACCTTGTTCTGAGCCTTTGCTCAGCGATGCTTTCCTTGCCTGAAATGCCTTCCTTCTTCCTTTTCATAAATCTAAATATGCCACATTTCCCAAGGCCTAATACAAGCCTGGCATTTTATTTAGAAAGTCTTCCCAGACTACCCCAGCCAGTAAAGATCTTCCCCATCTCCAGTTCTGATAGCACGGACAGATGGCACCTGAAAATCTGTTTGTTTGTTTTTTCCCTTTGAACTTTTTATTTTATATTGGGGCAGAGCCAATTAACAATGTAGTGATAGCTTCAGGTGATCAGTGAAGGGACTCAGCCATGCATATACATGTACAAACTGCTATATTTAAAATGGATAACCAACAAGGACCTATTTACTGCACAGCACATGGAGCTCAAATGTTATATGGCAGCCTGGATAGGAGGAGGGTGAATGAATACAACCTCTTGAGGAGAGAGGGGGAGCCTAATAGGAGGGGGAGAATGGAAACATGTACTAATATATAAAATCTGGTTCTTAATTCAATAAGCATGTACCAGGTCCTCACTTAGTTACTGGGGGTCCAAACAGATAAAACAAGGTTCTGTCTTCAGGGTTTATCACTGAGGCGCGGTGTGGTTTTGGGGTGCTGGTGATGCACACAAAGCACAAACATCAGGGGCGGGGATGGGCAGGACAGCACAGAGGTACAGGAAAGCCCCCAAGGTTTGGGCAGCAGGATGTGAGTGTGGATCTGTTGCCATGGGGAGATGGAGAAGGACCTTGGAAAGGACCTTGGATCCTATAGTCCTACAGTCCTCAAACTCATGTCTGAGGAAATGTCCTCTGACTCTGTCCTTCTGCCTTTGACCTGACCCCATTCTCACCTAGCCACTCTTCCAATTCCAATCTGCCTTTCCTGGGGGTGGGGGCAGGGGGTTCCTCCCCAATGGCAGATGCAAACTTTTCTTTCCAGGAAGGAAAAGATCCCTCATTGCAAGATAGCAAGATTGTCAGCAGCTTATTATTGTGTTTAATCTCAAGGCAGATAACTGTCTGCCTTGATAACTGTCAGATAACTCAGTTCCAAAAACATCCTGCAGAACCACAGGTGGGCCCCCTTCTCACCACCACACCCCCAGGTATCCTCATGGGGAGGGGCACCACACAGCAAGGAAGGCTTCAGAAATATACTGTGAAAACCATGATCACAGGTCATTGAGGAGTCCTCAAAGGTCTAGGTTGTCCTATAATTGTTTCACGGGCACAAATCTCACCTCCAATAGATTTTAAACTCTTAAAGGCAAGAAACCAGTCTCCCATATATTTGCCCCCTCCAGATCGTCGTTCAGGACATAGAGTATAATAGAGTTGATACATGAGCTTGAACAAAGGAGGCTACTCACAGTCAGGAAGTGTGGAAGACAGAATTTTCAAAGGGTTATTAATCATTTTAAGACAAATGTAAGCGTTTGGATGGTACATGAGAAAGAGAAGTGAAGCTGACTTCCAAGAACTTGAAAAGGCAGTTGCCCTTGGAAAGTTAGGTTGGAAAAGCGCATTCACAAGTGGATGAGGTTATCTATTATACTAAGAGAAATGGTGGGGGGAGTAACCTAAAAGAGTTTCTGCAACTGTGTGCCCAGAGTTTGAGAACACCTAAGTCTCCCTTCAAGGTGACAGGATTGAAATATAATTGGATTTTAGAAAATGGAGAAGTCATCAGCCATTCTGTGTGCTGCCTGGGAAAGTTCTGTATAAACAGAAAGAGGTTGAGTTCATGGAGAAAAGCAAACCAGTGGGGTCAGAGGTTGGCAGTGTTTACTCATGACCCCCAGGGGAAAGAGAGAGACAGTTCGATGGACAGAGCTTCATCATGAGAGGGCTGCATGCTGTGTGAGGCAAGGAGGGCTCTGCGGGGCTAACCAGGACCTGAAGCTTTCACGGTTTTTGATTGCAGCACAGTAACTGACACTCGACCATTTCAGAACAAAAGGAGGTAGGGAAGGGGTATGCTTTGTTGGAAAGGAAAATATATAGAAAAGCACAGAGGATGAAAACAGGGTCTGGCAAACCAGGCTTGGAACAGATGAGACCCCAGCCTCCTATGAAGGTCTTGGTCATAGAAGCTACTACATAGCCTCACCTGGGTCCTGAACCCAGAATAAATGTACTCCAAACATTACTTCCTTTCAGGAAGCACAGCCCTGGGAGAGAGAGGGCAGTGGAGCAGGACGAGGTCAAATGCTTCTTTCTCGGCAGAAGGCTCCATTAGGAGGAGCATTTCACTTATGGGAGGGTATGCACTAGACCAAACAGTCCCAAAGGTTAAACACGATGGAAGAGAGGAAAAACCCCTGGAAGAGAACTAGAGTGCTGCTGGAAAGTAAGAATGATCACTGGGAAAGTCAATATCCACAGCATGGTCTGAGGAAGTATTTTCTAAGGCCTTTGACCTGACCCCATGCTCACCTAGCCACCCTTCCACTTCCAATCCTCCTTCCCTGCGCAGGGGCAGAGGATTCTTCCCAGAGGGCAAATGTAAACTTTCCAAGGGAAGAAGCACCCTTCACTGTAAGTTGGCAAGACTGTCAGTCACTTGGGTACATCAGTCCTGCAGATACAATGCTCAAGCAGGACTAAATGGACCTATGATGTCATACGAGTGTGTTGAGACCTCATAATCAGGAAGGCGGCTATGATGACATTTATCCTTTGGATCAAAATTAGAGCTAGAAGGCCTTTTAGCAAACACTTGATTTGGTTTCTTCTTTTTCAGATGAGGAAGCCCACACAGAGGAAGTGACTTGCTCAGAAATGCAGCTCATGGGTGGAAAAACTAAGGCAGGCCTTGATCTCACCCGTGCTTTATATCATAATCGTCTTAAAAATGAGAAATGGCATCAACTTTTCAGGCCTCCTAGAAGTAGGTGTTTGCCTCACTGTCTCCTCTGCCCTTCAATTGAGGGCAGTAATGAAAGCAACTTTTGCACCCCAATAGCAGACGTGATGTCTCCCTTGCCTTGATGTGTAAACTCAGTGAAACTTCCATACTCAAGAACTGTGGTGCCCCCAAGAATTTACTTGCCTGGATAGCAACTAGAAAGAAATGAATTGGCAAGACATTTTTTAAAAAAAATACTTATTACTGAAAATGTTACTAAATAGTTTGTGTGAGAGAGAGAGACACAGAGAGAGAGAGAGAGATCTCCATCTTACTAAATATCATCAGAGCCAAGCTCAGCCTCTGAAGTCAGGGCCCCTGGAAATGATTTCTGCTGCATCACCTTGGGAAAGTTCTTTAACCTATTTGAAGGTCAGTTTCCTCTTCTATGATATAAATACACTACCTCCTCAGCACACTGTTTTAAAGTTTGAATTAGATAATCTACAGAAAACATTTGGGACCTGCCTGGTCAATGATGAACCCTTAAGTGTCTTTTAAGTTTTTATTTATTTATTTTTGGCTGTGCTGGGTCTTCACTGGTGCTAATGGGCCTTCTCTAGTTCCAGTGAGGTGGGGGGATTCTCTCTAGTTGCAGTGTGGTGGCTTCTCTTATTACAGAACATGGACTCTAGGATCTTAGGCTTCAGTAGTTGTGGTGTGTGGGCTTAGTTGCTCTGTGGCAGGTGGGATCTTCCCAGATAAGGGATCAAATCTGTGTCCTCTGCACTGGCAGGCACATTCCTAACCATTGGACCATCAGGCAAGTCCTGAAGTGTTCTTAAGGTTCAGTTCAGTTCAGTTCAGTTCAGTCACTCAGTCTTGTCCGACTCTGCGACCCCATGAATCGCAGCATGCCAGGCCTCCCTGCCCATCACCAACTCCCGGAGTTTACCCAAACTCATGTCCATTGAGTCAGTGATGCCATCCAACCATCTCATCCTCTGTCATCCCCTTCTCCTCCTGCCCCCAATCCTTCCCAGCATTAGGGTCTTTTCCAATGAGTCAACTCTTCACATCAGATGGCCAAAGTATTGGAGTTTCAGCTTTAACATAAGTCCTTCCAATGAACACCCAGGACTGATCTCCTTTAGGATGGACTGGTTGGATCTTCTTGCAGTCCAAGGGACTCTCAAGAGTCTTCTCCAACACCACAGTTCAAAAGCATCAATTCTTCGGTGCTCAGCTTTCTTTATAGTCCAACTCTCACATCCATACATGACTACTGGAAAACCACAGCCTTGACTAGACGGACCTTTGTTGGCAAAGTAATGTCTCTGCTTTTAAATATGCTGTCTAGGTTGGTCATAACCTTCTTTCCAAGGAGTAAGCGTCTTTTAATTTCATGGCTACAATAACCATCTGCAGTGAGTTTGGAGCCCAGAAAAAATAAAGTCTGACACTGTTTCCACTGTTTCCCCATCTATTTGCCATGAAGTGATCATGGACCAGATACCATGATCTTAATTTTCTGAATGTTGAGCTTAAAGCCAACTTTTTCACTCTCCTCTTTCACTTTCATCAAGAGGCTCCTTAGTTCTTCTTCACTTTATGCCATAAGGGTGGTGTCGTCTGCATATCTGAGGTTATTGATATTTCTCCTGGCACTCTTGATTCCAGCTTGTGTTTCTTCCAGCCCAGAGTTTCTCATGATGTACTCTGCATCTAAGTTAAATAAGCAGGGTGACAATATACAGCCTTGACGTACTCCTTTTCCTATTTGGAACCAGTCTGTTGCTCTATGTCCAGTTCTAACTGTTCCTTCCTGACCTGCATACAAGTTTCTCAAGAGACAGGCCAGATGGTCTGGTATTCCCATCTCTTTCAGAATTTTCCACAGTTTATTGTGATCTACACAGTCAAAGGCTTTGGCACAGTCAATAAAGCAGAAATAGATGTTTTTCTGGAACTCTCTTGCTTTTTCGATGATCCAGCAGATGTTGGCAATTTGATCTCTGGTTCTTCTGCCTTTTCTAAAACCAGCTTGAACATCTGGAAGTTCACGGTTCACATATTGCTGAAGCCTGGCTTGGAGAATTTTGAGCATTACTTTTCTAGTGTGTGAGATGAGTGCAATTGTGCGGTAGTTTGAGCATTTTTTGGCATTGCCTTTCTTTGAGATTGGAATGAAAGCTGCCCTTTTCCAGTCCTGTGGCCACTGCTGTGTTTTCCAGATTTGCTGGCATATTGAGTGCAGCGCTTTCATAGCGTCATCTTTTAGGATTTGAAATAGCTCAACTGGAACTCTATCACCTCTACTAGCTTTGTTCATAATGATGCTTCCTAAGGCCCACTTGACTTCACATTCCAGGATGTCTGGCTCTAGGTGAGTGACCACACCATCATGATTATCTGGGTCAAGAAGATCTTTTTTGTACAGTTCTTCTGTGTATTCTTGCCACCTCTTCTTAATATCTTCTGCTTCTGTTAGGTCCATACCATTTCTGTCCTTTATCGAGCCCATCTTTGCATGAAATGTTCCTTTGGTATCTCTAATTTTCTTGAAGAGATCTCTAGTCTTTCCCATTCTGTTGTTTTCCTCTATTTCTTTGCACTGATCACTGAGGAAGGCTTTCTTATCTCTCCTTGCTATTATTTGGAACTCTACATTCAGATGGGAATATCTTTCCTTTTCTCTTTTACTTTTTGCTTCTCTTCTTTTCCCAGCTATTTGTAAGGCCTCCTCAGACAGCCATTTTGCTTTTTTGCATTTCTGTTCCATGGGGATGGTCTTGATCCCTGTCCCCTGTACAATGTCATGAACCTCTGTCCATAGTTCATCAGGCACTGTGTCTATCAGATCTAGTCCCTTAAATCTATTTGTCACTTCCACTGTATAATCATAAGGGATTTGATTTAGGTCATACCTGAATGCTCTAGTGGTTTTCCCTACTTTCTTCAATTTAAGTCTGAATTTGGCAATAAGGAGTTCATGATCTGAGCCACAGTCAGATCACGGTCTTATTTTTGCTGAATGTATAGAGCTTCTCCATCTTTGGCTGCAAAGAATATAATCAATCTGATTTCAGTGTTGACCATCTGGTGATGTCCATGTGTAGAGTCTTCTCTTGTGTTGTTGGAAGAGGGTGTTTGCTATGACCAGTGCATTCTCTTGGCAAAACTCTATTAGCCTTTGCCCTGCTTCATTCTGTACTCCAAGGCCAAATTTGCCTGTTACGCCAGGTGTTTCCTGACTTCCTACTTTTGCATTCCAGTCGCCTATAATGAAAAGGACATCTTTTTTGGGTGTTAGTTCTAAAAGGTCTTGTAAGTCTTTATAGAACCATTCAAGTTCAGCTTCTTCAGTGTTACTGGTCAGGGCATAGACTTAAGAACATAATGAAATCCTTAGTGTTTGTGCTTTCTCACCAGACCCTAAGAACAGCTCTTGGATGTTTCAAGGCACAGCACTGGTTCTCACCCTTGTTTAGAATCACCTGGGGAGTTTTTAAAAGTCCAGATGCCTAGGTCCTACTCCCAAAGATTCTGGTTCCACTGGTCCAGGGTGCACCTGGGACATGGCTCCCACTGCATCTAGCTCCAAAGGGATCCTACATACACCAAAATCTGACAGCCACTGATTGACAGAATTGAACCTGTAACTAGAGACCAGGTCAAAAAAGGACCACCAAGTAGCCAAGCTTAGAGCCACTGCACCATCGCCTGTCTTCTTACTTCATTGAGGCCACTACTGAGAAAGAAACTGCTCTTAGCGATCTCAAGCTTCTCATTCCAAAATAATAGAACAAAGGTGATTAGGCCAAAGTTAAGCTAATTCCAAATCTTGCCCTGGCAGCTAATTTTTGGGCACCAAATCCTTTACCATTCCCCACCCCCCCCCCCCCCAAAAAAAAAAAACAGAAGTAAAGAAAGAGTACCTAAAAAAATAGAATTAAAAAAACCCAAGTCATCAAAAGTATAGTGATGGTAGTCCTGAAAAATGAAGATAGTCACTGTTTTGTTTGCAATATGGAGAATAGGTTCTCCTTTGTGCCTATGAAGTATTTTCCTACCTGTTTGTTGGGCTTGAGTTTGGCTATAGTTTAATAGGACACAAGAGTTTGGCTATATTTTAACAGGGCATGAGAGAAACAGTGGAAGCTATTTTTGGAAGTAGACTTTCTTTTTAAGGTTGCCAAGGGTAGGGGGTGGGGAAGCAGGCATGTGACCTCTTTTTCCAGCTGACTTCACAAAAGATCAGGAAGAGGAGGGCACCCTGGATGGTCCCCATGAGTCACTGACTCAGATCCCACCCTTTTGCTGGCCTGGCCTTAAAAATTTCAGGGTGCTGCAGCCAGGCGGCTGCAACTGTTCACGTGCCCACATTTGGGGAAGTGAAGCCTGGGAAAGAAGCAATGTAGGGGCAGAGTTTGCTGCTTATCAACGGAATTTTACCCTGAGAGCCAGGCTTCCTCCTCTCAGATGTCCAGTCCTGGCAAGTCCCTTCATGAGCCAGCGTTCCAAAGAGGAACGCCTAGGGGTGGGCTCCAGTCCTTCAGCTTCCTCTCCTTCCCTGCCCCCAAGGCTCCTGATTCCAAGCAACTTTGGTGGGAATCTTAACAGTGGAGGCTTAGACCTGGGACCAGTGACCTGATGCCAGCAGGAGGTCGATTTCAATGTAGGCAATAACTTTCCAAGAGTTCCATCTGGGGAAGCTCCAGTGGTTGGAGGTCCCCATCAGGACAGGTGTTGACACAAGGCCTTAGACAAGTCATAGAGGAGAGTCTGGGACCAGACAGAGGTTGACCAAATGTTCTCAAAGACCTTGTCCTTACCTGGTAGTCTATTTCTGTGAATCTTCAAGTTAGTGTCAGTTATCCAAGACAATGGTAAGTCTGAGAAATAGTTTTCTTACTGTTTTAAATTTACAGATTGGAAATATTTCAATCATACCAAATAAAGAAAATAATAAAAGTAGACTTTTACAAATCCATCACCAAGATCAAACACATTTTACCAAACTTGCTTCAGATCTCTCTTTCTCTATCTTTTCAAAGAAGTAAAAATGTCCAGATACAGTTCCATTTCTTCAACTCTTCCCTTTTTCTTCCCCAAAGGAACCATTAGTCTGCCATTGGCCTAGATCATTCCCATGTGTGTTTTTGTTTTTTAATAAACATGAATGTATTAATGAAAACCATATTTTAACATTTTAATATAAATTACATCCATATATATTAAGTATGTGTATATAACACACACATATATCCTTTTACAACTTGTTTTTTCACTCAACATTGTTTTAGAATTTATACATTTTGATAAAAAGTTAGCTTAGTACACCATTTTAGCTTTTACATAGTAGAATATTTAATTGCATGAACACATTTTATAGACCACAGCTTGTGGGCTATGTGATTAGCACTCTCTTGTGTATGTGTGTATATGTATGTGTGTGTGTATATATATGCATGTATATGTATATACATGTGTACATACATGTGTGTATACACACATGTACAGTATACAGATACATAAACACACAACAAAAATCTGCACCCACAGATGACGGTTTCTCTGGGCTTTACACCTAGGAGCAGAATTGATATTTCACAGCTCAAGCACATTTTCAACTTCAAAAGATATGCCAAATTATTCTCCAAAGCAACTATTCCAATTTACACTCCCACCAGAGTTCATTTATGCCCACATCTCACCATCCCTGTTGTTGTCAGACTTAATTAATTTTTGCTAATCTGGTAGATGTGAATGGTAGTTCATTGTCTCAATTTGCATTTCCTTTATCATGAGGAACCAGTTATAGTTTTTGAGGCCAAGAATAGAAGCCAACCCCTCCGCATCCCAACCCCCAACACACACACACCCTTGGTGGAGGCATAGGGGAGTGTGGGAGCCCAGATGGTAAGGTTCCAGAGACCCACAGCTAGAGTAGGGACATTTCATTTAAGGGTCAAGCATAGATGAGTCTCAGAATTGAAGGCTGAACTCCAAAAAGACAGGCCAAGGGATTGCCAAAGAAAGGAACCAGAGAAGGGATACAGTATGAACTCGGAAATCAGAGAGGTAGACAAGAGCAAAAGATGTTGGAATCTATGGGAAAGGGTCCACATTACTTCCTGAGAACAAGGGCAGTTGTTTGCAGCTGGCAGCTGGAGAGGGAGCAAGACTGGGGTTGGGGCAGCTGAGCAGAAAGGAAGAGAGAGTAACCGGCACCAAGGCTCCGGCAGCTCAGTCAGCCACCCCGCTGTACCCTTGACCATCATTAGTCTCCACTGTGAGCCCAGAGAGCCCTAAATAACTGTGTATGTCCTTCTAAATGAAACTCCTTAGGTCAGATCATAAAATCTGGGCCACACTTGGGTTTGAGGGTTTGGGGTTTTCGTTTCTTTGGAGCAAACAACAAAAGCGCTGCAATGGGTGAGTGACTTATTTTTGGCAAATTGTTTCTCCTTCTAGTGGCTTCTTTTCAAAGATGTTTTGGAAACATTTAACAGTCTTTCCCATAGCCTTGCTTCTCAGGGAAGTTAAACAAAGCCAGATTGACAGATGGACTTCAAGGCATGTGGACCAAAATATATCTCTCATATTAAAGACGCTGAAGCTTTCTGGGAATAACTCATTTCCTTGGGGGGCACTGGGGGTGTGGGAATCCCATATATCTCCATGTCCTCTTACTAGGCAGAACTCTGAGAAGCAGAATCCTCTCTCAACGTGTGTGACAGATATGGTTCTTAATGGGGACAGGAAACCACTCTAACCTCAGTAAGTCCATAGTTTCAAAGCTAACTTTCCCTTCGGAGCACTTTGCTTCAAGTACAGCCAAACACTAAGAACAACAGCCAAGGAAGCCTCCAGAGAGACAAGCGAGGAATAACAAGTCATGACTGCACAACGGCATCTTGAGGGGCTAAGACACCAGGACCCTAATATCTCCTTTTCTTCATTTGACACAATGAGAGTATAAAGTGTGAAGTCCTCAGTCCAAAGTGGACAGGATTGAATAAGAACCTAGAAACACTGAGAGTCTGAAATTATTCTGTAAACCTAAGATGTAATGAGGATTAATCCTCGCTATTTTGACCTCTCTAAGATTAAATATGACCAAGATACACTACATTTATGATGACTTGTGAATGACAAGGCCATGCATGACACTGATGGTCATTTCTAATACCTCTTGGCATTGAAATCTACCATAAAATACCTGCATCTTTGAAGTAAGTTTTCGAGCCCATTTACTCATGTTCATGCAACACACACACACAAACAGTAGTATATTTACATAAGAACATTAGTCATACCCTCTGGGATACCCAAAATGCCAGAGAACTCATCCATTCAAGATTCTTAGTTGAGCGCTAGCTAGGAAGGGGTTGATTAGAACAGGCTATCAAACCAATCAATCCTAAAGGAAATCAACCCTGAATATTCATTCAGTTCAGTTCAGTTCAGTCGCTCAGTTGTGTCCGACTCTTTGCGACCCCATGAACCGCAGCACGCCAGGCCTCTCTGTCCATCACCAACTCCCGGAGTCCACCCAAACCCATGTCCATCGAGTTGGTGATGCCATCCAACCATCTCATGCTCTGTCGTCCCCCTCTCCTCCTGCCCCCAATCCTTCCCAGCATTAGGGTCTTTTCCAATGAGTCAACTCTTTGCATGAGGTGGCCAAAGTATTGGAGTTTCAGCTTCAACATCAGTCCTTCCAATGAACACCCAGGATTGATCTCTTTTAGGATGGATTGATTGGATCTCCCTGCAGTCCAAGGGACTCTCAAAAGTCTTCTCCAACGCTACAGTTCAAAAGCATCAATTCTGCGGCACTCAGTTTTCTTCACCATCCAACTCTCACATCCATACATGACCACTGGAAAAACCATAGCCTTGACTAGACGTACTTTTGTTGGCAAAGTAATGTCTCTGCTTTTAAATATGCTATCTAGGTTGGCTTCCTTCCAAGGAGTAAGTGTCTTTTAATTTCATGGCTGCAATCAAGGACTAATGCTGAAGCTGAAGCTCTAACACTTTGGCGCCCCAATGTGAAAAACTGACTCATTGGGAAAGACCCTGATGCTGAGAAAGATTAACAACAAAAGGAGAAGGAGGCTGAGGATGAGATAGTTAGATAGTATCACCAACTCAATGGACATGAGTTTGAGTAAATTGCAGGAGATAGCAAAGGACAGGGAAGCCTGGCATGCTGCAGTCCATGGAGTCACAGAGTCAGACATGACTTAGTGACTGAATAACAACAAATGAGTAAGTCAGATTCTGCCAGTAGGCAGTTCACAAGCATCAGAGATG
Source organism: Okapia johnstoni (assembly GCA_024291935.2). Classification (NCBI taxonomy): domain Eukaryota; kingdom Metazoa; phylum Chordata; class Mammalia; order Artiodactyla; family Giraffidae; genus Okapia; species Okapia johnstoni. The sequence goes on from CM044319.1 coordinate 36,578,898, forward strand.
GTCCTAATGAAAGGACTTCTGATCGAGCTCTGGGCCAGGTTGAGGGAACAGACCAAGGATGGCGAAGCAGCCAGGGCCCAGCCACCAGCAGGAAGCCATACCATGATAAGGTTGAGGGAACTCAAGGAGGCAGTAGACTTGAAGGATGGCTCAGCCACTGCCAGAGACTCAGGACACAGACACAACCCAGCCTCTCTCTTTTCCCACCCCTGGACCTCCTACTATGTTCTCCCACTTGCTAAAGGGCATCTGATAAGGGGACCTGCATCATGCATCCTCCAGAGTCAGGCCCCATTGAGCACAGAGCAGAGTCGGGAAGAGAGGAGTCTGGCTGAGGGCTGGAGGGGATGGGGGTACTAATAGAAAATAATTAGCACTGCGGCTCTCCCCCCATCCTCTGCTGCTTCCTGTTTGAACTGGGGTGTCCCTCAGTCAGAAGGCATATGCAGAAAGCAGCACAAATCCTCTCTTGATCAAACAGCTCCTAAGGGTCAGTCTCCAAATTTCTTAGCAGAAAGATAGTCCAGTTTGGAGTCATTTACCTCAGCAGTTAACCAAGCAGGAATTACCCTCATAATCTAACCATGGTCACAGCCAACCCTGTGGGTGAGGAACTACACTAGGTTTTGCTCAAGCAGCTAATTCATGTCTCCAAACCAACTCACTACGGTTTGCAGTAGGGAGAAAAATAGCACTCTGCTCACTCTCTGGAGAAGCAGCATCAGACAGGCCCCAGACCAGAGGATGCAGTTACCACTGACGGAATAATGGCCAGCACTGACTTGTCCCTGACCACATGCCAGGCATGGTTCTCCAGGCTTTGTGTATGTGCGGGTGAGTCTCCAAGGCACAGGATGGCAGGGTGAGAAGACGAAAGTTGTGGGGCTGATTCCCCTGCTCCATAACCCCCCAACTCTAACTATGCCCTCAGCTACTGCCTAGAGGCCTCTCTCCCAGGGCTACAGTTCTCCTTGGATTTGAGAAAATATTCCCTCTGTTTCCCCTCCAGGCCCAGAGTGCTTTCCCCTGGGTGCCTTTCTATTCCCTGCTGGTTCCCTTACCTAGCCTGGTTTTTTATTAAAATCTTCTTCATTACTCCTTTGAATGATCCATCTACCTCCCGGCAGCTCCCTGGCTGGTCCAAAGTATGTGAACTCCATTAATGATGTCACAGCTCCCAGACTGAGAGGGCCACCTTCATAAGTGCACCATGGAAACAGATAATATTAATTGGTCCCTGGAGAACATTACAGGGGATAAAATGGCAGGGATAACAAATGGGAGATGAGAGTGAGAATGCTTTCTGGAAATAATAGTCACCAATGGCCCAGGGAGCTGATGCCTGGCTTGGTTACAGTGTAGTAGGTATTTCTTCTAAGGCAATTTTAAGTTTATGCTCAGTCCTTTGTGGCAAATTCAGGAGCATTTCTAATTCATTTAGCCATAACTGTGTGGTGGAAACAGTCCATGTCTCCTCTGCTAGTGCTTATGTCTGAAATGACAAGGCCTGTGAAATTCCAATTTGGAGTCTGCAAGCATGCTGTTACCAGCCTATAGACTGCAGGAATAGATTTCAGACAGTGGGTCTGAAACTTCATGTGTATCAGGATAACATGCCCAGACCAGAATCATATTCCCCATACACAATGATGTCAAAATCACCCTTGCATTTTTAGGAAGTCCTTCAGATAATTCTGATGAATATAAATGTTGAAAACAAATGAGGTTAAAGGACTAGCAAAAGAGCCTGTCACATCCCCCTCAGGCCACCTGCCAATTGAATCAGAGAAGACAGATCCATCACTGATGAACACAGATTTGCAAGTAGCCACAGACCGATGATGAACAGACAGCAGGAGAGATGACCCAAACGGCATTTCTATCTGGCTTTCAGAAGGGGCTTGTCTCTGATTTATCTCTTGCAAAAGATGCACCGGACATGTGCAATACAAACTTCCACACACAAAATTTCTTATGGGCAACTACATTGCTGGGTAAGGGAGGAAAGGAGGAAGGATGTAGGCAAGAAGGCGGGTGCAATTTGAAAAGTGAGAGAGGGCAATTCTGAGTGGGGCAGAGAATGAGTGTGTGAAAGAAGCACAGAGCTGGAGGCTCAAGCTGAGCTGGAGGCTCTAGACTGCAGAAATCCACATGCCTCCTTTATAACGCTGCCTACCTATCACCCAGGCTTCCCAGGTGGCGCTAGTGGTAAAGAACCTGCCTGCCAGTGCAGGAGACATAGGAGATACGTGTTCGATTCCTGGGTCAGAAAGATCCCCGGACACTAGCATACCTATCATCCAGACCTACGCTGCCAGGCGGTAGCCACAGCCACACGTAGCCACTGAGCCCTTGAAACATGGCCAGGTCATATGGAGATGTGACTTAAGTGTAAAATACACATCAGATTTTGAAGACATCACCAAAAACTGTCTCAAAAAATATCTCTCAATAACTGTTCTATCAATTACACATCAAAATGAGATTATATATCACAGGTTAAATAAAATCTATTATTAAAACTACTTTCATCTGCTTTTTTAAATGTAACTAACATAAAATTTTAAATCATATATGTGGTTTGCATGTTTGCCTCCCAGTAGTTCAGCTGCCCCAACTAACCTCTATTATTATTTAACTGGGTTTTTTTCTTTACATTTGACTTACCTTTTTTACTTCAATAAACTTAGCCTTATCCAAGGCTAATAATAACCATGAACCACAAGTTCACTGTGCCAGTTTTTTTTTTCCTAATAAACACTAAAATAAATATATAAAATAGCTCATCCACACACTGCCTAAATTCAGCTTGCGTTTTGCCCGTGGGACAAAAAGCCACATCTTGGGAAATACGAGTCTCCTGCAAAGACTTTGATATCCAGAGAGAAAGAAAATGACCTGTCCACAGTCACTATGTGGGACAGAGGCAGCCCAGGGCTGTTCGGTAAGCTCTGTGGGTGGGTGGGGCTGGGGTCACATGGACATCCCCATGAAGACGTGCAGGTCTGCACTGGAAAATGTGTGACCATCAGCACAGAGGGACTGGCATCTAGTCACGCTCTCTGGGTTTTCTCTTGCCCAGTACCTTTCTTAAATGGTCTATAGGGAACACAGCTTCGGCCTTTGAGTAATTGTGGAGGCAGGCAGAGCCCTTCTGTAACCTGATAACCCACATCAACCACCAGTCTCTCCCTTGAGCCCTCTACCCACCAGCTCTGCTTCCGGGGCCTGGGGGGGTGGGGGGGGGGGGGGAGACGGACAAAGGGAGGCAGTTGCCATTGTGCACAATTCAAGGCCCCTCTGGGTCACAGCCTGGCTCTGCTGCCCTCTTCCAGCAGCCTTTCCTGATCTCAGGAGAGGATCAAAGGATAACTTCCTTCCACAGGATCAAAGGACAACATCCAACCTCCTGGCAAGTCCCTCACCTTGGCAAGCAGTAGGGACCCACCAGGGAAGTTGAGGGGACAGGCCAACAGTCCTTGACCTGCAACCTTTTTCTATCTCGCCCTCACCCAGCAGGGGCTTAACAAACGCTTGTGAGGAACCAGCCTGTGAGTATGAGTCCTGCTGTTTCCATCTCGTGTCCTCTAACTAGGAAAGTGTCCTCCTGAAGAGCAGGAGGTTTGGGATCAGTCCCAGCAGCCAAAGTGACAGGACCCTGGCTTCCCCTCAAAGGCACCTTCTAGAACATTCTTGACCCTTCAAAAAGGACACTTCCAGAGGTCTTAAATAACCTCTTCACAGACATAAGTGTGTGCCCCCTGCCACTGTCTAGAGCAGCTTTTTCTTTCCTCAGCATCCAGATCCCTCAAAGTTCCTATCTGCTCTTGGCCTTCTTCATAGGTTTAATGTGATTTCAAATTTTGACTCATTGGTCCAAAGTTAGAGCTCCCCGTGGCCCCAGATGTGAGCTCCCCTGCCCCAGAGCTGCCCTGAGAAAAGCCCACCCATCAGACCAGTTACTGCCCACACCGCTCCCCCCTCCACACACACACACAGGAAGGAGAGAGCCCTCCTCACAGCCCAGCATGCACTCCTCAGAAAAGGACCTGGATGGCTGTGCCCACACACAAGGCTGGCAGACCTGTCCTGTCCCTCAGCAGACCATCTGAAGACCAAGATGAGGAGCAACCCAGTGGGAGACCTGGCCCCCAATCCCAGCCTGGCCTCCACACACTCGACCTTCATGGGCACCAGATGGTATGAGGCCACGTGGAATTAAATGCTACCGAAATGAGGGAAAAGATCTGCAAGGAATCCAAGCTTCCTCGTGCGTCACCTCCACAAAAACGCTAATGATAGTGGTTGATAATTGAGCAACCCCCACTCACCAGGCCCTGCACTTAGCAGTGCTTCGTATCATGCAATCTTTACCACAACCTGAAGAAACCCATTCAGGGAGATTAAGTAATTTGCCCAAGGTCACACAGCTTCTAGATGGCAGCTGGTTGGTACCCTTAACCAGCTGCGTGCACTGCCTCCTTCCACATTCCCGGTTAGAGATGGACAGAGGTAGACAGGCCACAGAGGGTGTGAGGACAAAAACATGCTCAGCACAGCTGTCCAGATGCCCCTCAAAGACAGACACAGGGCGGTGACGTGGACCAGCACAATGGGCTCTCAGCCCAGGTGGCTTCTTCCCATTTGTCCTTCTTATCACCACAGTGCCACACTCAGCAGAGCCCCCTCAAGGTCGCCCTACCACACATGCCTCCCCAGGGGTCTGTGACAGGCTTTCAGGGTCTGTGTGGTTGACAGCTTGAATCTGACAAGATCTGTGCTGAAGACAGAGCCCTGTAACCAACGCTCAGTGAAACGCCCATGGTCCTCTCTGGGGACCCCCGTGATGGATGGGCCTCTCTCTGAGGGCCCCAGGGGGCCGACAGGGAGGGCTGAGGGCTCCAGGGCCTCACTCAAGCTGCCAAGAGGTCAACCACCATTTAATGACTGCCCCGTGCCAGCAGCCTCTCATTTGCTCAGAAGCTCAGCCCAGGCCAATCTCGTGTCTGGCAAACTCCATGCTTCCCGGAGGGCTGGGCTCACTCCTGTCCCAACACGCTCCTTTGTCCAGGCAGGATCACAGAGGCCAGGGCTGGAGGGAGGCCCTTAGGGCTGCAGAGCTGAGACAGCCTCTCATCCTAGCCTGGTGCCCTCCCTGTCTGCCTCCTAGTTACACAATAATGGAAACAAGAAGCAGAGGGGCCTACCATACACCTAAAGGAAATCAGGAATTCACTCATTCATTCATCCATTTGTGTATGCGTAGTTCATTCACAGATATTCACTGGGCCCCTACCTGACACCAGACTCTGTAAGCACTAGGGATGCAACAGTGCAAAAGACAGACATCATCACTGTCCCAGGGAGCAGACTGTTTGGCAGCAGTTTCAAGGAAGGGAATTGGGAATTCCCTGGTAGCCCAGTGGTTAGGACTCTATGCTTTCACTGCCAAGGGCACAGGTTTGATCCTTGGTCAAGGAACTAGGATCCCACAAGCTGCACGGTATGGCAAAAAAAATATATAAAAATAATAAAAATAAACAAGAATCCCTCTTCCTACCCAGACAGTAGTTAAGCAGTGCAGGATGGTTAGAGACTATTGAGCGCAAATACAAAGAAGGGATGAAGCAGGGCAACATCCTCCTCAGCAGCCCTGAGTCTCAGTTCCCAGGCCTTTTCAGGAAATCCACTATACAGGGAAAACTTCCCACATGAGAGGTTCTCCAAGATGGCTGTGTCTCAGAACCACACTGCTGCTGCTGCTGCTGCTAAGTCACTTGAGTCATGTCTGACTCTGTGCGACCCCATACACGGCAGCCCACCAGGCTCCCCGTCCCTGGGCACATCTTAAATATACAGATTTCTACAGTTAAAGGGCTTCCCAAGTGGCACAATGGAAAAGAATCTGCCTGCCAATGCCAGAGATATAGGAGATGCAGGTTCGATTGGGAAGTTCCCCTGGAGAAGGAAATGGCAACCCACTCCAGTATTCTTGCCTGGGAAATCCCATGGGACAGAGGAGCCTGGTGGACTACAGTCTATGGGGTTGCAAAGAATCAGATACGATTGAGTGACTGAGCACACATGCACAGTTACAAGTTTACTACTCCTAGTGATTTACCTCTGGAGGTCTCAGATGAGGCCTAGGAATCTGTATTTGTAAGCACTGTTCTAGGTTAGTGTAAGGCATATTCAAGTTTAAGAGATGCTACCTTTGAAAGAAAGTTAAAGTGTTAGTCACTCAGTTTTGTCCAACTCTTTGTGATCCCATGGACTGTAGCCCACCAAGCTCCCCTGTTCATGGAATTTTCTAGGCAAGAAAACTAGAATGGGTTACCATTCCCTTCTCCAGGGGATCTTCCCGACCCACAGATAGAAGCCAGGTCTCCTGCACTGGTGGCAGATTCTTTACCATCTGAGTCACCAGAAAGGACCTTACCCTTAGTTGTTCCTTATTTATCTAGATATCTATTGGACTTAGATCTATGGGGAAACAAATAAATGAATAAACAAAGGCATGCATGTTTGGAAGGTTGTGTGTGGCTGTGGTCAGATGGATGGGCCCAGGCTGAGGTCTGGGGAGCTGGTGTGGCCTGGAATCCATGGGTGAGTTAGTACCCCAGAAAAGGTGTGCAGGGTCGGGGTAGGATGTGAGACCCCACGCCAGTCACTGGGCTTGGGACATCCTGCCAGGCAGATGACTATGAGTACATAGAGTGCTGATGACTCAGGGGTAGTAGAGTCTGCAGGCCACAGACATGCTCATGACATCTCAGGCAGCCCATCTATGACAGGTAATACAGAGGCAGACAGCGTGGGATGGCCCGGCACTCTCAAACGCCCACAGTCACTGTCTTGCATCCATCAGTTATTAGTTTTACAAACACTGGGTGGAGGCCTACCACAGGCCAGGCAAGCCACCAGCACTGAAAAAGGAAGGAATGACCCAGTCCCTACCCCCAAGAATGCCTGAGGCTGGCAGGAGAGACAAGCATGGAAAGGCACCAAGGTTAGAGAGGTGAGGACAAGGAAGCCTCTGGACATCCCGGCTGAGGACAAAGCCACATACCTAAGGGCAGAATGAATCCTGGAAACATGAAAAGCTAAAGAGAAAACAGTGACCCCGGGTTTAGAGTAAAACGTATTGCATAGGACTCAAGTGGGGAGCAATGTGGAAGGATCCAGTTGCTACTCCTAACTTGCTCTGTGACTTCAAACAAGTTACTTAGCCTCTCTGAGCCTGCTTCCTAATCCATGAAATGGGATAACAACACTAGTAGCTTCATAAGATTGTTGTGTTGACAAAATGAGAAATCAGGTGTGAGCACACTGAGCATACAGTCAGTACTTAATAAAATGTAATCAAGATGACCACTAATGGAGCCCCTTCCATCAGTTCCCATAAATACAGTACCATCCGAAGGAGCTGATCTTAGGCCCAGTCTGAGGAGGAAACGGACTCAGACAAGTTTCACATAGCAAAGAGAAATGGCAAAGCCAGAACATGAACCCGGGCTGGTCTCATTCCAGAGGCTCTACTCTTAGGCTAAGCTGTAGGCAAATATATTTTTGAAAGAGAAGATGTTTAAAAATCATAATAATTACCATCATAATCAAAAGTGGCAGTTCATCCAGAATTTCACATTGGATTAAGAAAACTGGACTGTATTTATCCAGCAGGATGTTAACCATATTGACAGCTTCATTTTATTGAGTGCCAAGCCTGTACAAAGCACTCTTAAAAATCCATACAAAACAACTGTTTTACAGATAAACTAAGTGGGACTTTTTTTTTTTTGCTTTTTGTCCATACTATGCGGCATGTGAGATCTTAGTTCCCCAACCTGGGATTGAACCCACACCCTCTACAGCACTGACTCCTAATCACTGGACCACCAGGTAATTACCCCAAGTGGGATATAAAAGGTTTAAAAAGCTAGCCTGAGGTCATTCCATAACTAAGAATAGTTGAGTCAAGATTTGAACGCAGGGCTCTGACTCCTTGTGAACTTCACCATGCTGGTGTACTATAGATTCTCAAAAGGGAGCACTCAGGAGAACATCCAGAAGACAAGACTCCCTGGACTCCGAGACACATGAGGTATTTCTCAGAGGATGTCATCACTGACATTGGAATCAGACCTGGTTTGGGTGCAGAGTGGAAGAAGGAAGAGGCAGGGGGCACAGAGCAGGGGTCAGCCCAGGGCGAGCTGCAAACTTCCTTGCAGCTGAGGACACCCCTAAGGCTGAGGTCAGTCAGGGCGGCAGGAGCTGGGTACGGAAGGGCACCTTCCCACATGGAAGCAGGAATCAAGGAGCCTCTAGGACAATCTCCAGTTCTGCCCCAGCCATCTGCCTGCCCCTTTCTCACGGTCTTGATAACTTGGGGATGGTCTCATCTGCTTTGGACGTTACCCCAGCAACTTCAGTCACATCTGAATCTTTGGTCTGTGTGGGTGAGAGTCTGTTTTTTTTGTGTGGTTTTGTTTCTTTTGTCAACTAAAAATGAAAGGCCAGTGTTTCCGACCCTCCTCGGCCTTGGAAGCCGACTGACATTGGCCGGGTCCCTTCCCTTCCCCTCTGAACGCTCCTATCCACTGGTGATGCCCATCTTCCTGACCTCACAGGGTGACAGCAGAGAAGAAATGAGGTCATTTAAAAGATTGCACAGAAACAAGGGGGTTTTTTGGTTTGGGATTTTACTGGGTTTTTTTTCTCGTTTTAAATCATGACAGCCTATTGCCCTCTCTTTCCTTGGGCTCAGGGGAGCACTTGATTCTGACTGAGGAATATCAAGGACTGCGTTGTTGAGCGAGCCCATCTCACACATGCAGAATTACACAACTGGCCAGACTTCCAAAGCCCTCCCCCATCATCACCCAGAGAAGAGGCAGTAAAGGGAGGACCCAGACAGGAGGGGATTTCCTCACTCTTGTGCCAGTGTTAGCACAGATGCAAGAGGCCCAGACGTTTCCCAGCCCCGAGGTCCCTTGGCCTGAGGAAAGGTGGATGAGAAAGATTTGGTCTCTGCCCCTCCTGCCCCGGGAAGCAGAGCCATCCAGGCCCTTCCTCTGAAGATGGAACCTTTGTGAGTCCGACTGCAGCCTCAGAAGACCCCAGTGGAACTGTCCACAATGACATTCCTACCCTTCACAACTGCCCTGTCCCACCATTCCCTCATTCAATGAAGGCTTCACACAGAGAAGGAGCAGAATGTCATGTATCAAGTGCTGGTTTCGGTATTATAGATTCCCCAGCCCTCCCTCTCCACTCCCTACCCCGCCAGCCCTCCTTCCTTCCCCTCACCACCCCACCCCCCCACCAAGTCCCCTGCCCAAAGCTGCCATTGCCTTTAGGGCAGAATAAATCTCCTCTCTCCCATTATCTTAAATTCCCTGAACCCATCTGCCTTAACCAAAAAAGAAATAAGGTAAGTCTGGTACAGCTCAGGCCAGCAAAGCTCCTCTCCCCAGAGGGTCAGGAAGCTGTGTAAGTGATATATCATAAATATTCTATTCCTCGATATAAATGTCTTGGGGCTTTTATCCGCTTCCTCCCAAGTCAGGCCATTCCATGGAAAGAAAGTTTAAATGAAGTGAACATTTCTAAGGAGCTTAAAACGTTCTCTTTCTTTGGAGAAAATAAGTAAATCTGCATTTAGTAGCTTTTTTTGTTTCTTTGCGGGCCTGACTAGAAGCATTTTAACGGAACTGAACCCTTTGAAGAGGAGAGGAAACGGGAGGCCAGTGAACCCCAGATTGGGAAAACAGGTGGGAGGGAGGCATCAGGAGGATGGCTAAGCCTGTCACCCCTGAAGCAGCCCCATTCTGACAGCCAGACCCCTGGGGCTCAGGAGCTTGTATTTAGGGAAAGAGAACAGCTACTGAAGTGGTGGGGGTGGGGAAGATCAGCCCGCCACGACCACATCCACACAGTCAGAGAAAGTCCCAAAGTCTGACAAACAAAAACACAAATAAGGAAGCATCTGAAGCTGAGAGAACCAGCAGACGCCTGACAGCCTTCCTTACGTAAGTCTCAATTAGGGTACCAAAACGAGCGGCTAAAGCCAGCACCACTGATGAAGAAGTTGAACCCTGGTTGCTACAGTCGGATGACTGGAGTCAGAGACGTTTAAAAACAGGAAGCGCCAGATGTAATATCGAATGACCCAGACAGTGAAAAGCGAGGCAGAATACTTAAATTGGAAGACAGGAAGTCACAATCATGCCACAAACAATACAGATATTTGTCTGAGGTATGTTTGGCCTGGTGCCCTGTCACGGGCAGAAAATAGAAAAGTGCAGCCAAGTCGACGGTATTTATCAGAGGTGAGACCAAAAGAAATGGTCACCCTGACATCCTCTCTGGCAAAAGCTCATCTCTGCAGTTGAGTAAAACTCCAGAAGTGATATTGCTGGATTTAAAGCGCAACTCACAGGCCTAGGGCCAGACACCATGACTGAGCCCTGGGGCTTAGCTCCCAAAATAAAACTCTTAGCCTCTCTAAGACTCCCTCACTGCTCAAAGTAAGAGTAGCGGGCAACCATCATTTCTGGCAACTGTCATTCCTCCCCCGGCTAACAACAGCAAGTTCACTTTTGCCACCTCTCCCTCACTCTTAGTCTTCCTTCAGCTAGCTTGAGTGAAGCCCATTCCTCCCCGAGCTGCTGGGCTTTAGGGTAGCCCCTCAATGCAAACTGCATTGCCATTCCCTGTCCATATTGACCCTATTTGAGCCGATGAACATGAGCCCTGGAATTCTGAAGGAACTCCTGGAAAATAGAAGCTCTTTATCAAGTAGAATTACTAATCTGATAGCATAAAATTTTACTGTTGCCAAAAGCCACTATATGGCTAGAATCTGCTGAAGAATCAAAGCCAACACAGAGGAAACCAGTACATAATAAAGAAGAAAAAAAACAGGACTTCATAATATAATTATGAACTCCTGGATCCATCCTTACTTGAAGTTAGATCAGGCTCGGATTTTTCAGCTGTGAGAACAGAGATCTGATTTCAGTGGCAGAGATCTGTCACTTGCAGCTGAAGGATCCTAATACAATGAGCAAAGGGTTTAGTCTCCGGTCTCTGTGAGATATTCAGAGGCACCTTCTCTCTTCTGCTAGTTCTTGGCAATAGTGGTCTGCAACTATATTGGCTATGAGACCTTAGCCAAGCTTCTTTATCTCTGAGTCTTTCCTCCTCTGAAATGAGGGAGTTGAACAAGGAGAATTCTAGGGTTCAGGCAAGGGCTGAAACTGTGATTTCAGAACTTTGTAATATTCTCTGAAATGTTTCAGATCCCTAAAAGCACTACCCAGGATACACTTGACTTTCCAATTCAGCAGATGATTTCTACATCTTTTCTGCATAACCCAAAGGGTCAACTTTTATGTGGGGATTTTTTCAATGTTGCAGAATAGAGAAAAATGTAGGTTCTCTGGAAAATCTTGGTTCAGGCAAGTTCTGCAACTCACTGTTCCCTTTGACTCTCTTCTCTATGTCTGGGTGGCCAAGAGTCACAGGTATTAGAAATGGGAAAGGTATTAGAGATGGGAAAGTACCACCCTTCCTTGTCACCCAAGATTGCTGTGATCCCTGGGTATGTGGCAGGCTGCTTGTGTACCAGAGATATGTGAAGGCACATTCATCAGGAAAATATAAACTTATAACTTTGAGTGTACAACTTTTGGATGATCTAGAATGTGACCTATATCAGTCAAGATTATTTACACTATAAGTTACAGATAGACCATTTCAAAATGGCTCAAACAAAGAGAAAAGATAACTTATCTGGCTCCTGTGTAAAATGAAAAGAAAATATTATGTCTTCAGGAACAGCTGGATCCAGGTGCTCAGTTGCTATCTTCAGGAATATGCCTCTCTCTTTCTCTTAGTTTTACTTTATTCTCTGGGGAAGTTCTTAGATTTCTACCAGTTGTTCCACATTTATATCCATTTACCAAGTTAGCAACCTCACAAGAAAGTACCTCTTTGCCAATAGTGCCATTGAAAACCCCAGGACTAATACCCATCAGTCCAGCTTGACTCATGTGTGTCCATCTCTGCAACAAGTACTATGATGCTCATTGGCCAAATATAGAGCACACACCACATGTGTGTGCACATGCACAGGACTCAGGAGGCATAGTCAGCTTCATTTGGCCCACATGGCCTAAGACTGAGGGATGGCTGTCAACCCAAAGGAAAACTAAAATGCTACTTCTAGAGGAAAAGGAAATGAGTGCATGGAAAACGACTGACAGATACTACCCAGCTTTGGGGCCAAAGGCCCAACTCTCTACAACATGTTTCTAGAACTAAAAGGAGAGGGAGTCATTCTTTTCCTCCTGCAGAGGGCCTCTCTCCCAGTAATGAAGACAGTGTGGGGTAGGGAAGAGGACACAGGAGCACAGTTCCATGGGTCAGGAATGGAAGCTTAGCTTGTCTGTGAACCTTCCCATATGGGAAGGTTCAGGTCCCAGGGAGAGAGGAAGGGAGCTTATGTTAAGGCTGTGCCCTGAGTAGAACACTGGCAGGTACAGAGTTGTTGGGGTCCCCTTCCTTCTTTCTTAGGCTCCTTTTCCATACCTGCTTCTCTGGGACGCACAGACCAATAATGCAACCCCAGATCACAGGCCACCTGAGCTACCATCATCATTTGTCTGGTTCACCAGCACATGTGGCCCCAAGGCCAGTCACCGCCAGAGTACCCACCCATTGCTGCCAAGCATCCTGCAAGAGCCCTGGTATTGAATGTCTTTCCTTCCATCACAGTCACATCACACAAGTGCACTGTATTCCAGCTGGAGCACATTAAAGACCTGCTGGTAAAAGACAATAGGGCTGGACCAAGCCTCTGCGTGCACCTGACTCGCTGTGAGTCATATCCTCCGGGGACTGTCTCAGTGCACCATTGTTATCAAGAAAAAGAGTCACGTATGTCCCGCACATTTGAACATCAGAGTGGCAGCCAAGTTTGAGGATGTTGTTCTTTGGCTTGGAATGTAATTCTCCACTAAGATGTCCACAGCTAATAGCACAAAAATAACATCCCTTCCAAAGGCAGTTACTTTTTAATTAAAGATAAGTTATTGTATCCAAAAGAATAACTAAGGTCCTAAACAGTGTGTGTTATTTCATTCTTTGCCAGCTCTGTTTTAGCAATTCTAGTCACTCTGCATCTTCTTCAAGGCTGAGGTCTTAAGTTTGGCTGAGAAAAAAATCATCCTGGTTCTCTCTAGTTTTTTACTACTTTCTTCTTTAGAGGGAAGAATAAACAGCCTGATCATCACTCCCACCCCTCACTTTCACTTAGAGAAGCTCTGGTTGATAACGGTGGTAAATACTAACGGAAGAGATGTTGTAACTAAATGTCATCATGTTTCTATCTATGTGCATCTTCTGCAATATAAGACAAACGAACTAATCTTCCTCACCAAGCTTGGGAGGATAACGAACAAAAATTATAGCAGAGTAACGTACCAATGTAAATATTTCACAAAAGCTAAGTGACAGTAAATAGAGCCAAATTATGAGATTGGAGTGGGACTTTCCTGAAGTATTCTCAAGCTCCACCCCTTAATAGAACAATTTCTAGTTGTTTTTAATATTTGGCTTTTCAAACTTACTACCATTTTAACATGCTGATGAAATAAGTATTGTATTAATATTAATTTACATATAACAGATAATTTTTAGGCTTATACAATGTGCCAGGCAATGTGCTAAATATTTACATGTGTATAAAATAGATAATTAACAAGGACTTGCTGTATAGCACAGGGAACTCTACTCAGTACTCTGTAACCTACATGGGAAAAGAATCTGAAGAATAGTTATATGTGTATGCATAACGGAATCATTTTGCTGTACATCTGAAACAAACACACTATTGAAAAATAATTATATTCTAATATAAAATTTAAAATTTTTAAGTAAATATTTTGCATGGATTATCTCCTTTATCCTCAGAACAATTCCATGAGAAGAAGCTATCACCATACCGATTTTACAGATGAGGAAATTGAGTCTCAGATAGGTAACACAACTTGGGACCAAGCATCACACCCAGGCAACATCATCCAGAGCTCATGTCCTTAACCATTTTTAGGCTGCTTTACATTCCATGACCCCTTCCCTGAGAGCTACAATAGCTCCCTACCACCTCCCAGTTCAAGGCTGTATCATTGTCCTGTTCTTATAGTTCTCCCTGACCTGACTGATTCCCTCTTCTCCATCCTAACTTCCCAGTCTTCCTAACTAAGCACTTTTCATTCTAGATACATGTTTTCTCCCCCATTCCCACCTATCACTCACTTCCCTGAAAACAAATGAAAGTGTTAGTCACTCAGTTGTGTCCAACTCTTTGTGACCCTATGGACTGTAGCCCACCAGGCTCCTCTGTCCATGAAATTCTCCAAGCAAGAATACTGGAGTGGGTAGTCATTCTGTTCTCCAGGGGATCTTCCTGACCTAGGGATTAAACCTGGTCTCCTGCATTGCAGGCAGATTCTTTACTGCCTGAACCACCAGAGAAGCCCACTCACTTCCCTGTTAGCCCGTAAAACTAAACACATGAGCTGACCTTACTTCCATACCTTTCTGCAAGCCATTTCCTTCTCTAGGAGGCTACCTCCTCTTCTTCACCAGTGGAGACCTCCAAAATCCCATCTCAAAACACCATTCTTCTTCTTTTAACTTATTATTTGGCAGCACCAGATCTTAGTTGCATGTAGCATCTTTCAGTTGCCACATGCGGGAACTAGCTCCCCGACCAGGGATAGAGCCTGGGGCCCCTGCATTGGCAAGGTGAAGTTTTAATTGCCAGACCACCAGGTAAGTTCCTCACAACACCACATTCTTTTATATATATATATATATTCTTCTATGCATTCTGATGCCCATGTGGCCACCTGTCACTCTCTTTCCCTCCTAGAAACTCCTATGACGCATTTAGTTTTTTTGTTTTGTTTTTGTTTTGTTTTTGCCATTCATTTGAAGCATAAACACTGCCTTGTGATGTTGCCTAGCTTCTAAAGCATACAAATTATAAGCCCAACTATTATTGATAGAGCATCCTTCTAGAAGGTAGGAATCACATCCTGGCTCTTCTGACTCATCATCACACCTAGCACAGAATCTGGCCCATTGCTCAGCTCAGCCCCCAGCGAGGGCACAGTCTGGGGTTAAGAACCCCGAGGGCCTTCTAACTGCTGGGACATTTCATACATGAAACATTCAAAACAAATGTTGATTTGTGCTTGGTTATCATGACACAGCGCAAATCAGTCCCTGGAAGGGGACAGCCCACAGCAGACTCAGTCCTCAGCTCTGATGCCCACGTGGCCGCCTGTCACAGGGGTGTGGGCCAGTTTGTGGGAGACTCCGAGGAAGAGTCAGCTGCCCCTGCATGTCAGAAGCTGAAGCAGAGGATATGCTGCAACAGCCTTTAGTCTGGACATCTGTTCAGTATGTTCCTCTCCTCTCCAATCCTGAGAGCTTGAAGGAAAAAAAACTATTTCAAAAAAATTTTTTGGATTCTCTACATAACACATATTCATGTCTATTTTTAAAAGAAAACATGAAAACAGTATAAAGAATAACATATTATCCATTATCTCAACCACCGTTATCTTTCTGGTATATTTCCTTCCAGTCATTTTTTGTTTGTTTTATTCTCTACCTGCCTGGCACTGTGCTAAACAATGGAATAGCAGAAGTAGAGACCTGTCCCAGCCCTCCAGTCTCCTGCAGATGAGCAAGGGAAACAGGATCGCAGTGACGGGTCACAAGGTATGAAGACAGGGACAGTACAAAGGACAAGGCTATAGAACTTCCCACACACAGAGAGAAGCAAGGGCAAAGACGGAGAGAGAACCCTGAAAGGGCCTTCCTTTAGTTCTCGCCAGCAGTTATCGAGATCCTAC
The DNA here is from genome assembly GCA_024291935.2 of Okapia johnstoni. Classification (NCBI taxonomy): domain Eukaryota; kingdom Metazoa; phylum Chordata; class Mammalia; order Artiodactyla; family Giraffidae; genus Okapia; species Okapia johnstoni. Next base: position 36,594,827 of record CM044319.1, read on the forward strand.
TGTGTGTCGGAGCGGTGGGGAACTGAGACGACCTGGTGACAGGAAATGACTTGTAGAAGGTCAATCAGGTAGTTAGCTGTTTCCACAACACTTACTAGAACACATGTTTTGAAGCCACAAGATCCTAAAGAAGACTTCATGCAAATAAACCCACAAATCACGTATATGTGAGTGCCTGTGTGTGCAATACATATTTTCAATTATTTATATTATTTATATATCATTTATAAATATATATGTATTTCATACGCACATAAATATTCCCTTTATCAAATTCTGTGTTAATACACACAAAATAAACTGCCTTAATTAAAGCCTCAAACTATACGAATTGAGGACCATTCAGGAAAATCTGGGGCACATAGTTTGGTCACTGTTATTATGCTGCAACTTTTTCTCAATCCAACACGGATTTCCTAAAACAACCTTGCATTCCAGCAGGATATAAAGCCCTGTTGAGGATGCCCCGCTCTGGAATCAAAGAGTCAAGAGTGGCTGGAAACAGATCTGGTTCACTTTACCCTCCCTCTGAAATGGGATGCAAAACTAAACAATGTCATTAGGGAGACAGAACTTCATTTCCCTCAAAGCAGTCCTTCCAACCTAGAAAGCAAAAGGGCATGGGCCATTAGCAAGCAGAACTACCTCTTGCTATTTTGCATTTCCTTCCTCGAAACTACCTTGAATGGTTTGAGCCATGGTGGCTAGAGGCAAGAGAGGAGGAAGAAGGCAAACTAAATTAATCTGAAAATTAAATAAAATAACAAAAAGGAAGCGGGGGCAGAAACTTTGTCAGTCCCATAATTCCACATACTTTGAGTCCAGGGCTCACTCCATTCTAACAAAAGGAGTGGACAGAGCTGAGCTCTGTTCCGCATGATTAACTCCACATTGTTCAACAGAGGTCGGTCCAAATGGTTAGAACAACAACTAGATGATAATCACAAAGGCCTCTGTGAGCCGTTAAAAATGAATTTGCCTGATATGTTCGCAACGTCTACTGAGCAACATCAAAGGAGCTCAAAGCACAGTGGACTTTGTTGAGTAACCAGTTTTAAGTCGGGTAAGAAAAAAATTCTTTTTTCCTGAACACTTTCCTGCCTGCTAACTCTAAAAGCCCAACTTGTGCTCTCAGAGTTCACAAGAATAAATCAGCGCAGCAAAGAAATAATCATCATGAAGACATATGGGGTGCCTCCCAAAAACCCATCATGTGCCCATCATTAATACATCATGGATCATTCATCACAATGCCATCTTTTGATTACTTTCTTATAGGGACAAACTCAAATGCATTTTCTTTCTCCTTTTCTCTTTGCAAGAATAATTTAAGAAACCATCTAAGGGACTTCCCTGGTGGTCCAGGGGTTAAGACTCCACTCTTTCAAAGCAGGGAGTCTGGATTCCATCTCTGGTCAGGGAATTAGATCCCACATGCTGCATCTAAGGCCAAGTGCAGCCAAATAAATAAATATTTAAAAAAGGAAAAGAAACCATCTAAGGCATTATTACAATAGACAACACTAGAGGATGACTTTCTGACAGCAGGAATTCCCAACACGGTGAGAGGCTCTTTCCAACCTCTGGAGCCGAGGAAGCAGAGCATTTGGCTGGCTTTCACAGCAGGGTCCCAGCGTCCCTCCATCTCACTCATCTTCCTGCTTTGCTTTATTGCATATGCTGCTATTTTCCACACATCACTGGCTCCAAACTTGCTTCTCCACAGACTCCTTTCATCTCATTCACCTTCTCTTACTTCCTGACTCTTTGCTAATTCAGCAAACATGGATGAAACATCTATTCTTGAAAAACACAGCTCCACTTTCTCCCTTGTCACATGCCCATACCCATTTTCCTCCCCAAGCAAATCTTCCCTCCTGATTCTCAATACATTTTGTGTGCATAAGAAGGAGGTACATAAGTTATCATGAAATATTTCAGACTTGCCAAAAACCTGTAAACAGTAATAGAACAAAACACTTGTGTATCTACTGCCTACCTTAAGGGATAAGACATCAATGTAATTGAATCTTACATGTCCGCCTTCCTTCCTGATGACAAACCCTACCCACAGATTATCACTAAACTAAATAAGGTTTTTATCATTCCCATGAATTTTTAAACATATTTACAACATATGTAAATATCCAAACATAATATATTGTATTGTTTTCCATTTTCTTGACCTTTATTTAATGGTTTTGCACCGCATATTTTCTTTGGGATGTTCTTTGGCTCAGCATTGTAAAGTTGAACATTACTCACAACTTTAGCTCTAGTTATTCTTTTGTCACCAATGTCTATTATTCCATTGCATCAGTGCAGCCCAATTCATTTATCCAGTCCCCTCCTGACGGACATTTAAGTGAATCCCAATGTTTTTGTTATTACAAATAGTGTCAACATTCTGGCATATGGTTCCTTGCACATATTCCCAACATCTTTTTAAAATTAACCTTTATTGGAGTATAGTTTCTTTACAATGTTGTGTTAGTTTCTACTGTACAGCAAAGTGAATCAGCTAAACATATACATCCAATATCCTCTTGATCTTCACCTGCACAATGATACTAAGGGAATAGCTATTCCTTAAAGTTGCCAATGAAATGCCTCCCAACACTGCCATGTTTGCCTCAGCCTGAACTCTGGCCCTTTCCCATCTCATCCATAGCTTAAAGGACATGGCCAGGTGACTTTGATCAGTGAGGCTGAAAAGACAGACCCCAGTAGATGCCAGCCCCAACCCCCGTGGTCTTTGGCTCTGCCTCTCATCAACATGCCTAGGAGCTGGGGAGGTGGCATTCCCTTCCCATGCTGGGAACTTCGGCACAGAATCAAGTTGCCGCTATTGGGTTTTATACAGCACATCCGACCAGCTGTTTGCTGCCTTACACAAAGGAGTTGATGCTCTCCTGAGAAATTAATTTGGATTTCCATTCCACTTCAAATTGTGAAACAAGAATGAACACATCTCAGCCTGGGTGGTCTGCTTCCCTTGCTGTTTCTCCTAATCCCTTTCCCCACAGTCAGGCTAAAAGCACCATTATCCACTCTTCATCAGGGTCTGGGGTGCCCTGTCCCAGGCTTGTTCCGTTCCCTTGCTTTGTTTTATTCCCTATATCATCTCTTTGGTCTGGGCTTCCAGATGTTATTAAATAATCCTTGAGATATGCCTTTAGGATTTGCTGTAACGACACTTGAGATAAAATATCTGTCAGAACCAAGCTGGTAAGAATAAACGGGAAAGATTTGGTATGAGAGCTGGGCCCTTCCCTCCAGCAGCAATTATACCAGGACAAATTGGTTTTGATTGAAGACAGAGCCTCCTCCAGAGTCTCCTTTATCAAGACACTAAAATTTCCCCCTTGTTTCCTGAAAGTCAAATTTCCTTTTTCACCTTTGCCTGAATACTGAGAGTTTTCAAAATTACTTTATAAGATGCATATGGAGAGTCTGAGTAAAACCATAATAGGAATAAGGATATTGAGAAAGAATATCCAACTAGTAACTAGGAGCAAAGAATTGTTAATACCTATAATCATTAGCATTCCAGGGACAGAAGACAAAATTCTTTACAAAGAATGGTACAACCGAGAACAACATAAGGAACCACACATAGCAAAGACCATACAACTGAAATATATATTCCCAAAGGCCTTATATATTTAAAAAAAAAAAAAAACTAGTGCTGGGGAGGAAGACATTACCTTCTAAATTTCCCACATGAGAATCTAAACGGATATAGAATTTATCACCATAAACACGTAGAGAAATCTTGCCCCATAAGGTATATATTCCTTGATCTACACACACTCACACACAAAGCATGAAGAGTCACTTGCATGCTGATGAGGCATAGGCCTAAAACTTTCACCTACATTGAACTTTTGCAAGGTAAATAATATTTAAGCATTTCAGAAGTACTTTTTCTTCATTATGCTGTTGTATCCTATTTAATGAGCATGAACTATAGTCACACATTGTGCCAGTTCTTTTTTATAAGGATTTCATTCGTTCCCAACCAATGCAAAACACTGCATGTTTACTATTTCACTGGTTTTACCAGTTCCTCTCATACAGAATCTTCCAGGGTCTGATTACAACAAACTCCAGGAAAGAAATAGAGGATGGACCCAACCACCCACCTCTCTTGTCTACCAACCCACATGCCCCCAGTGGATTTACAAAATCCTCTTGGTTTAGTGAGGCTAGCATTTTCTTAGCATTGCCAAACCTTGAATATGAAACTGGGAAACTTGAATAAGGAAGAACAAACCTGTGAATGAGCTATATGAAGCAGAAATGCTAGTCTTATGCCAGGAGTGACGTCCAAACCAGGACAACACATGGACCATGAGTCACAGGCCCCGTGCAAGCCAGGAGCTCCCAAGTAAACCCTATAGGAGAGCTCTGGGCAGGAACTCTACATCTCATTTCATGAATCTTCACCTGCTGGAGTTTCTATCAAACTGATGCCATTTTGCAGGTGAGAAAAGTAAGGATCCAAGAGGTCAGGTCACTTACAGGACAGAGCCAAGCTTCAAGCCCTCGTCTGTTCAATTTCCAAGCTGGTGCTCTTTCAGACACACTGATTTTCTCCCAGTCCCTTTCTGTGGCTGGTCCATCCATCTGTCACCCAGCTGTACAGTACAGCTCTCCCGGCGCACGGTAATGTGACACTTAATTAAATAACAGTGGTAAAGACCCACATAAAATGTTTATGGCTGTATCAAGTTTTCCTCAGTGCTGAGTGGCTGGGTGCCGCCTGTATCTGATGACCATTTGGCTCTGGGGTTTAACCAGGACTGCTCACAGGGCACAGACACAGCCCACAGGAGACCAGAGATGGTGTCAGAGGCAAGGAAACAACCTGTGTCCTGGACATGATCCTAGACCCTTTAGTCCAAGGGGCCTTCCCAAGATGGAAATATATCTCTCATGCAAGTGTTGAGTGAGCTGATGCACATTCCTGGGAATCTGGTCCCGAACTTCCAACCATTTTCTAAAGGGGACCTGTGACCACTCCCCGAGGTTGGGGAGCACTGCCTAAGCCACACATTTTAATGCCAGTTCCTTTGGGTGTAGTCCCAGGGCAGCTGTGGGGTAGGCTTGGAGCCGGCACCTGTTTGGTGTCCAAACCTGGGCTGTTTTCTAAGGCTTCTGTGCTTCACCTTGCAAGAAATGCAGGCTAACAACCTCAGCAGGCCCCTCTCCAAGTTCTCACCTGCATCCCTGTCCAACCAGCCCAAAGATTCACCACAAGCCACTGCGGTTACAAAGCTGGGTGTCTGGGCTCTGTTCCTTATTCCTTAGAGGGAATGTACTTTATAGTCCATTTAAAATTTCCACAGACAAGACTCTGAAGGCCAGCAACCAATTGGCCCTTAGCTGTTACCTGAATACACAGAATACACAAGAATACACAGAAGAACTGTACAAAAAAGATCTTCATGACCCAGATATTCACGATGGAGTGATCACTCACTTAGAGCCAGACATCCTGGAATGTGAAGTCAAGTGGGCCTTAGAAAGCATCACTACGAACAAAGCTAGTGGAAGTGATGGAATTCCAGTTGAGCTATTTCAAATCCTGAAAGATGATGCTGTGAAAGTGCTGCACTCGATATGCCAGCAAATTTGGAAAACTCAGCAGTGGCCACAGGACTGGAAAAGGTCCGTTTTCATTACAATCCAAAAGAAAGGCAATGCCAAAGAATGCTCAAACTACCACACAATTGCACTCATCTCACACGCTAGTAAAGTAATGCTCAAAATTCTCCAAGCCAAGCTTCAGCAATACGTGAACCGTGAACTTCCAGATGTTCAAGCTGGTTTTAGAAAAGGCAGAAGAACCAGAGATCAAATTGCCAACATCTGCTGGATTATCGAAAAAGCAAGAGAGTTCCAGAAAAACATCTATTTCTGTTTTATTGACTAGCCAAAGCCTTTGACTGTGTGGATCACAATAAAATGTGGAAAATTCTGAAAGAGATGGGAATACCAGACCATCTGACCTGTCTCTTGAGAAACCTGTATGCAGGTCAGGAAGCAACAGTTAGAACTGAACATGGAACAACAGACTGGTTCCAAATAGGAAAAGTACATCAAGGCTGTATATTGTCACCCTGCTTATTTAACTTATATGCAGAGTACATCATGAGAAACGCTGGGATGGAAGAAACACAAGCTGGAATCAAGAGTGCCAGGAGAAATATCAATAACCTCAGATATGCAGATGATACCACCCTTATGGCAGAAAGCGAAGAAGAACTAAAAAGCCTCTTGATGAAAGTGAAAGAGGAGAGTGAAAAAGTTGGCTTGAAGTCAACATTCAGAAAACTAAGATCATGGTATCTGGTCCCATCACTTCATGGGAAATAGTTGGGGAAACAGTGTCAGACTTTATTTTTTTGGGCTCCAAAATCACTGCAGATGGTGATTGCAGCCATGAAATTAAAAGACGCTTACTCCTTGGAAGGAAAATTATGACCAACCTAGATAGCATATTTAAAAGCAGAGACATTACTTTGCCAACAAAGGTCCGTCTAGTCAAGGCTATGGTTTTTCCAGTGGTCATGTATGGATGTGCGAGTTGGACGGTGAAGAAAGCTGAGCGCCGTAGAATTGATGCTTTTGAACTGTGGTGTTGGAGAAGACTCTTGAGAGTCCCTTGGACTGCAGGAAGATCCAACCAGTCCATCCTAAAGGAGATCAGTCCTGGGTGTTCATTGGAAGGACTGATGTTGAAGCTGAAACTCCAATACTTTGGCCACCTCATGCGAAGAGTTGATTCATTGGAAAAGACCCTAATGCTGGAAAGGATTGGGGGCAGGAGGAGAAGGGGCAACAGAGGATGAGATGGCTGGATGGCATCACCGACTCGATGGACATGGGTCTGGGTAGACTCCGGGAGTTGGTGATGGACAGGGAGGCCCGGTGTGCTGCGATTCATGGGGTTGCAAAGAGTCGGACACGACTGAGTGACTGAAGTGAACTGAACTGAACTGTTACCTGAAGAGCAGACTCTCAAGAAGGAGAAACTGGGGTGGATGCTGGAGCCAAGACTGACGCTTGGCATCTCAGCTTCGACAGTGCTGAGGAGGTCCAGAGGCCTCCAGCCCTTATGCTCTGTTAAGTCCTGCTTCATCAAAAAAGAGGGGGATGGTCCAGTTAGATCAAGCCAGTGTTTTCAGGGTTCCCAGACACATGGTGTATGTCAAAACAGACCTGAAAGATGTGGGCATCAGGCAGAAGTGATAGGAGATCTAGGGGAGCCCACAGGAAACAAGGTGATAATAATTCTCCCTGAAGTCTGGAAACCAAGAATAAACAACCACCCAGTGTCCTCAGCATGCCACATCACAGGACTCCTGCCAGGGCGTGCTGAGGGGGTGCAGAGCCCGCCCCTCCCCTGCCATCTTTCTGAACTGCCCCCAGCCCTGAATTCTAGGCAAAGACCATGCCCCCCAACAGCTAGACCATAAGGGAAAGAGACTTCTTTAAACTATAGTGGGGAAAGTTGAGACTTCAAGAAGCAGTTTGACAGCAGAGAGATTGATAGAGAGCAGACAAAAGGCAGGAAGGCTTCCCCAGAAAACATCAGTCAGGACAAGAGTCTCATTTGTAAACCTAATGGGAACTTCAAGGAGCAGAAGGCATGCCTCCAAGCTGAACATTTTAATAAGAAAACCCATGTTGTATGAACCAAAGCCAATAAATTAATTAGGAATAGAATCACACTGATATATGGCATTACCCACTTGTCAATTTAATTTCTTCTTTTAAATAAAAAAATAAAAATAATAGAAGAAGTCATCTTGCTAGGTGGGCATTGACTTTCCCCAGAGCAAGTGGCAGGTCTGTTTGCTGAAGAAGCGAATTTTCACTGGGTTTCACACCGGCAATGATGCACAGTGATAACTTGTGCAGAAGAGCGAGATGATCAAGTACAGTAGATGTGAAAACCCCAAGAGGATCCTTACTGATCCAGGGAGGGCTGTTTTCAAATGCAAGAGACCTGGCATCTCTTTTTCAGAATACTTGCCGAACCATTCAAGGCACCAAATCCCAGTTTAAAAGTAGATCCAACAAGCAAAGATCTTTCTGGGCAGCTCTCCTATGACCATCTGTTCAGAGATTCACTGATCATAAGCTCACAGGTATTTAGCTCTCACTGTATATTGGCCCAGGTGCTAAGCGCTTTAAGTATACTCACTCATTTAATCCCTATTTCAGTGCTTGAAGAGAATGCATTTATTACTTCCATTTTTACAGAAGTAGGAAGTGGGACTCAGAGGTAAAGGCACTCTCCAGCAGTCCCACAGCGTGGAGGGACACCATGAGGTCAATCACAGGCCTTCTGAGCCCCATATTGAATTGACACCAATTCCTCCTGCTTCCTAACCTGGAAAGGTTTAGCAGTAGATAATTTTAAACCAATCTGAGGATTCACATTATTGCTGTTATAGGCAGCCTTGCTATATACCACTTACCCTACCTCCCAGCTAGTTGCCTTTGGAATCCTCCAATATAAATCCTATGTCTCAAACTACCAATACTTCTATGAACAGCAGTAGTAATAACAACAATACTTGGCATCTGTGTGAGCATAACACACTTACACACCACTTCATCCCCATGTTAAGTCGTGTTCTCACCAGAGTTCCCAGAAGATCCTAATGAGAGCCTGGGTGTCGGGGAGGTTGATTGGGGTTGGAGGATGGAACTCTGATTTTTAACCCTGTTTTCTTCTATTTTGTGTCACTTCTTATCACAAGAACATATTACTTTTCCATTTCTTTAAAAGAGTCAATAGAAATATAAAAAATAAAAACTGTGAGGTAGAGACCATGATATTACTGCCACTGTGTTCTAGAGCTCACCCAAGGCCACATGGCCAATTAGCTCAGAATCAGAACCCAGGCCTTCTAACTCTTATCTGTTTGTATTGTTCACCCCACCAGGGATATCTGTAATAGCTTCCTGAATTTCATCCTTTTATAGAAACTTCTAGAACAGGAAAGGTGATTGTATAGGCTCAGGGCAGTGGAGTGACTGCCCTCAGATGTTAGCCATGGTGGGTGGAAGAGCCGGGGCCAGCATCCAGTTCAGGCTATGCCTCATGTACACTCTGCAAACACCGCATTGTGTTTAGCCTTCCTAGGCCTGGGGCACTCCCCTAGGTCTTGGGAAGACACAGGCATTGAAAAATGGTCCCTGGTCTCCTAAATGCTCACAGAGCAGCAGAAACAGAGAACTGAAGAGAATCAACAATACCGTGAGAAAGTATTGGGTGGGGGCAGATGCGGGATGACCCATGTTTACTGGGCCCCATGTTAGGCCAGGCCCTGGGATACAGAGGGAGGAGGCAGGGGGTCCTTCTCTTGGAGGAGCTCAGTAGCCAGGGAACCAGATGAACTCAGCACAATGTACAGATAAGGGTTTTAGTGGGCATTTGAATGGAGCTCAGAGGAGCTGTGTGTGTGTGTGTGTGTGTGTGTGTGTGTGTGTGTGTGTGTGTGTGTGTGTGTTTGGAGTGGGGAGGGGCCAGGGGTCCAAGTTGCTGGACAACTGGGTGATTCACCAGGGCGATTCCTAACAAAGGCCCACGATCAGCCAGACCCAAGCGTGCTAAGCTCTCCTCTGCTGTGGGACACTGTCTTTCCCCTACAACTGAAAGAGTTCATGCTCCTCCATCTTTCCCCTCCAGTTGCAGTAGAATCACTCCTAAAGTTCAGGGGTTCATGTCACTTCAAAGCAGTCTTCCTCATTGTTGTGTTGTTCTTATGAAGTCATCCTTCAGCTCTGTCTCCTCCACATTGTTTTCTCTGCCAGGCCTAGGGGAGGCTTCAGAGGGGAATTCATTCAGGAACATCCCTCCTCCCAGAGAAGTCCATCAAAGGGAGCTCCTATGGGTAAAAGGCTCCATGAGCCGAGGGCAGCTGTAGGAACCACCCCAGCTGCTCTCTTGGGTCAATAGGTCAAGCCCAACAAAGAGCTAAGCTCATATTTCTGACCCTGGGTGGTTCAATAAACTTTAGAGACCATTTTGGGTATTGAGGTAACACTAGCAAAAAAATTAAAAACCCACTAAAAATCAGAAACATGATATCTCTACCACTGTATGATAGCAAAGTAAAACTCAAAGTGCCTGACTGACCAATGGCTATCTATGAAGCAAGCAAGCAACCTGGAAAACATGACAGAAAAAAGGAAAGTTAGAGGTTTGGACTCTAAAATGATCCTCCAACACAAGGAAGTAGTTCAAGTTTAGAGGTTATGCGTAAATCAACAGTCCTTTGGACCCTTAAGTGTCTGCAAGATGGATAGGCAGAAAGAAGCTTGGGAGCATCTGCAGAATTCTCCAAGAGCTCTTCACACAGCACAAAAAGCTCATCATGAGCATTTTCAACAGTTTATTTCCTTAAAAAAACACAAGCCCTTGCTGTGGTGGATCCTACTGAGTACTGCTTGAGTGAATATTTTGGTATGATGATTTTCACTAGAAATAAGCTTTCATTGCAGATGTGGGTGGCTCCACTGATGCATCTACATTCTTCATGTTATTTTTATAAAGGTAAACATGAGTCGGAACAGTGAACTCAGGGGACAGCCCCAAGTATTTCTGAGGAAGGCCCCAACCAAAGACTCTTCTTTATTCTTTCTCCGTTTTCAGCTTCAGGAAATCCGAAATCACTGAGCCTGTGTCAAAGGCAGCCAATCAATAGCTCAAGAAGAAAGAGCCCATGTGGGGAAATTTGTACAAGAGACCCAACAGACAGTAAGTAATAAAAGTTTACTTTGTGCCTTGTCTCTACTGGCCCCAAATACTCAACTCTGGGAATCAACATGAGCAAGATAACCTGGTAGATCACTATAGCAGAAAAAAAAGAGGGCCAGGAGATGGAACAATCTGATAAAACTCAAGTATCTTTGATTAATCATCTCCTACAAGGACAAGTCAATAAAGAATTTGGTGATGTCATCAGCCATCAATCATGATATAATCAATCTTCCAATCACATTTCCCCTTCTTCTGGCCTTCCTACCCCAATTATCAGAGCTGACTTTTTAATTCCCTCCACAAATTCTCCAAGCATCAGTCACACCTTCTTTCTTTACGTTTCAAGAGATATATCCCAAGTTAAGGACTCCATTCAGTTGTGTAGAGAGTAGGCAATCAATAGGTGCTTCCCAGATAATGGAGCCTGAAGGTAGGATCATTGTACCCTCCCGGTGGCTGCCAGAGCTCGCTACCAAAGTGCTGACCTGAAGGCAGCGCCAGAGAACACAAAGAGTGATTTGGGCCATGGGATGACAATTGCTCACAGAAAGAGGAAAAAGCTGGGAACGAAGGGAGCACATTAGGAATACTCATAAACAAGGACAATTAATCCTTTTTTCCGGGAAGTGTAGTGCGAGACAGGAGGTATGTAACCACGTCCTCTAATTTAGGGAGCAAAGTTGTCTGTATGTGGGTATATGCATTTTCTAGAAGGAGCACATAACTGTCAATGGAATTTCAAAAGGGTCCCATAACCTTTCTTTTCCCCTTTATTTCTCCCCCACAAATGTAAGAGCCATTAGGAGGCTGTCCAGAAAACTAGGTCAAACGTGAAACAACACACAAGGAAAGAAATCCAAAGTTGACCAACCAGAAGGTCCATTTCCAGTGTGGAGATTCGTGGCTCCATTGCTTCATTTGTCACCTTCAATGGTCCCCATTCCAGTGTCTCACAGTCAGAAACTCCTTCTTGGTAAGTCCTTTGTACCTACAGTTTGAAAAGGACATCCAGATTTTCAAAGACCCCAGCTGAGTGGCTTCCTTCACCTAAAACCCTCTCTTCCTGCCCTAACATAGATACCTCAAGGTCCCTCTCAAGAGGGAGATTTGAGAGACTCCAAGTCGGAAATTGATTATCTCTACAGTGAGCAACTCATTGAAAATCAAACAGGTTTAAATTTTTAAAATTTGAATAATTTGAGTTGTGGTCATTCAAACAATGGAATGTTCAAGTTGTTGTTCATCATTTATTCACTTATTCATTGAACAAGCATTTATTGATCTGAGCCCTGAGGATGCTCTGTATGGGATGTCATCCCTTCCCTCAGGAAGCTCATCATTCAGGACACAGTCTGCCTTCCTTACCCACAGTGGCCATGTTTAAGCTTGTCACTGGGCCTAAACTAAGAATCCACCAGATGACTGGGGATAGGCAGTTCTCCTATTCTTTGATACCTACTTTGAAACTTACTAGCCAATTATATCACAAGGATTCCAATGAGGACCACCTAGAATTGCTGGAAGACTCAAGAAGATGTAGGAACTAGGGCTTTGTAAACTATAAAACACTTCAGATATAACATATTATAATGGCCATCTTCTATCCACCTCTCATCACTTATGGGTTTTCTTTTTCTTTCCTCTTTTTTTTTTGGTTTAGAAGGCATTGACAAGCCTAGAAAATCCACTCCTTTTCTGTCTCCACCACCAAGAGAAGAGAATGGTTTCAGAGAAGGAATGTAACAAAGAATAAGAGGGCAATTTGCAGCAAGTAGCCCAGAAGAATCAATATGGGTAGCTGAAAGAGAGTGAGGAGCAGAGGTGCTCAAAGCCTAGAAGATGGTCAAATACTGCTCTGAATTTAAAAGGAGGAGGAGACTGAAGAACAAAAGGAGGAAGAGGAGGGAAGGAGGAGGAGAAGGGACAGGCGGAAGGAGGGGGAGAAGAAAAAAGAAAAAAAAATAGCTACTATTTAATAAAACGGACCTTAAACCCAAACATTAATTTTGGGCAAGAATTGAGAACTGATTATAACAACAATTTCTAACAAATATGAATGCTTGCCATATACCAAACGCCACTCTAAGCGTTTTTCATGTATTAATTTACTTATACCTTGTGAGAACGCAATGATAAGAATTTAAATGAGTTAATAAGCATGTAGCTCTTAGAACAGCACTTGGCATATAATTAATACTCAATACACTCACATTATTATTATTAGATCCATTGTACAGGTGTAGAATCTGAGGACAGAGAGGTAAACTGATTTGCCTAAATTTAAACAGTGAGTTTTAATAGTAGAACTGATTTCAAAGTCCAGCAGAAAAACATCTCCCAGAACCCTCCTGTAATTAATTTTTTACTATTCTTTGAATGACTAATTGAATTCAACAAACATTCATAAGCCCCTGCTTTGAGGAAAAGACTCGGAGTTCCAGGAGAAAGAGGATCTTGGTTAAATCACTGCTCTCTCTGTATTATGCTGACTGTTCTAGGCATTTGAAAGAATAAGAATTAAGACACAGTAGTACACATGCTCACAAGCCAGTAGAAAAGACACCTGCTTAAGTAACCTAATAACTGCCTGGTAGAGCATTACAGAAGGATATGCTGGGTGGAGTAGGGAGATGAGAAACTATAGATCTGAGAGAAATGACTAAGCAAGCTGTCTATCTCAGTGAGTCAATGTTAGAAAGCATTCGGCCATAACCCAGGCAGGGAGGAGGCAGATGCCCTCTTGGTATAAGATGACCAGGGTTGTTATGAGGGTTATCAGTCTACTAGAATTAGGGTGAAGATTTGTTGATAGGAAGAATATGAATTTCTCCTGTTAACCAGATGGAGGTCTTTGGGAAGAATTAGTCCCAGGGGTTGTGAACAGAATTTGAGTTCTTATAATTCAGGAGAAAGCCAACACAATCTGAAGTTAAAGCCATACCATATTCCCACTCACTAAAATACTCCAGACCCACTCTCACCCTTCTATGGGGCCAGGGAGTGAGGTACCCAGACCAGGGACACAATGCTATACCTCCTCTGCCATCACCTTCTCCATCTCTGCAATCAACTTAACCCAGAGTGCTTTGGGAAAATTATCAAAGCTCTTCAAAAAAAAACTCCTGAAACCCTCAATTAATTTCCCAGGGGCATGACTGGCTAGCATTGATTGTTTGGGGGCAGCAGTGTATGAATTTTTTAAAAAAACTACTCTTTCTTCAAAGTTTTGTTAAATGTGGTGGCCACATGAAAGTTCTAACCTTTAAAATATATGTGGAAGTTTTTAGGTAAGGCTTCAAAGAAAATTCCTAAAGGAGAGAAAGGACATTATCACCTAGCATGCACCCTTTTGCTCCTCAGTCTTGTTCATCCTCATTCCTGAAATGCAGACATGGTGGCAGGAGGTATGGCAGCTCTTTTGCAACCATGAGGGAAAGACCAAGAGATTCATAGCACCCTCAGCTTAAAATTTCTGAGCCCATTCATGTTTATGTATAGCAGAAACCAACACAATATTGTAAATCAATTATCCTTCAATTAAAAATAAATAATTTATTAAAAATCTCTGAGTCCAAATTAACATCATCAACTCAATATCTAAGGATTTCTCCTTACATAGGAAAAATGAATTCCTATTATGTTCGAACCATTGTTATCTGGGTTTTCAGTTATCTGCGACTAAAATCAAAACTCGAATCAGTCACACACTACTGGAGAGACAGTATGGTACAAAGGTACAGAGGTATAATATTAATATATAGAGCTTAGGGATCAGACTCAGTCACAAGCCCCACTTCTGTAATAACTGTGTGTGACCTGTGTTAGTGAGAGTTATCTGTAAAGGACAGTGTGTTCTGTGGTTGCTCCAAGTCTGAGCAAAATCTTGGGTGCAGAATAGATGGTTTATTTGAAAGGTGACTCTAGGGAGCCACAGACAGATGGTGAGACAGGGAAGGAGAGAAGACAAACAAGAGCATGTTATTGAGCTGGGTCCTGCTGTGGGCAATTCTGATTCTATCCCTTAGGGACTTTCAAAGGAAACCCTGTAGAGACTTCCCTCTATAAGTGTGGCCCATGGTTGGCAGCATCGAATCACCTGGGAGCAAGTCAGAAAAGCAGAATCTTGTCCCACCCTACACCTCCTGACCCATAATTTGCATTTAAATTATATCACTGGATGATTCACGTTTAAGAGGTCCTAGTGTAGAAAGCACCTCTCTGCTGAACTTCAGAAAGGCAGGAAGCTCTTGTCACTCATTGGTCAAGGAAGCATGTACCCTCCTGCATTTCCAGGCCTAACAGTCCTCCATGGTTTAAGAGAAAATCCTAAAGAAGAAAGAGACTTGGGAGACTCGGCAAGCACTTGAGGCAGGAAGCCCTCATGAGAGAGACTGATGGCCCAGGCTGAGGGGAGGAGACAAGGGGCCCAACAGCACCCCTGAAGAGGGCGGTTATAATACCTCATTTATATGCATATCAGAGGCGTTAAACGAGTTATGTAGCTTCAAGAATCCAAGCCATTTGGAAAGACATATTACAACTCATATGCTAATAGCCAACCCAGTTCCCATATAACTTTCTAAGATAAAGAGAGCACAGCCCCTGACCTCAAGTTGACTGACAACCTTGATTGAGAGATAAATCTTGGGTACATGAGGCAATACAGGACCAGTGCCCCATGTTAGGTAACAACACGCTGACATAGTATTAGCAAGTGTTCTCATGTGCTTATATGTACCAAGCACGGTTATAAGGACTATAAAGTATGTGTGTGTGTGCATGTGCACACACGCACACATGCTTATGTGTGTTTGAAAGCCCAATAAGGTAGACACTGTTATTAACACCATTTTACACATGAAGAAACTGAGGCATGAAGAAGTTAAATAACCTGCCCAAAAGCCACATGCTTAACTTCTGGGCTGCTACTAACACTGATGGAGTTCCATGTTATTTGACATCTTTACCACAGGGAACCTGAGACTGATTTTAGTCATGGTCTCTTTCCATGCTTGACTCTGCTTCAAGGTAAGCAGCTTGCCTGATGCTGTCCTCATTATATAGACTGCAGGGCAACTCAAGCTTGGTGGGGCTACATTTCAGAGCAGAGAGGGGCCAAGAGCTCTACCCTAAACTCAAAGGAGCCAAAGTCAGCAGAGCTCCTGTCCACCAAAAAGTCGAGGAGGTGGGGTGGACAGAGCCCAGACCTAGAGGAGGAATCCTGAGCCTTGAGCCTCATCTGGCCAGTAACTGAAGCACATGAACAAGCCAGTTAGTCACTTAGGTCTCACAGTTCTCATCCAAAACCCAAAGCAGGTGGGAGCACTAGTGCTCCCTTAAGCTCTACATTCCTACAGCAGGACGGCCTGCCCAAGCCCTCTCACCAACTCCCAACCCCCCTGAGAAAACAGCTCTAATGCAAACTCTGAAGGTAAAGAGGGTTTTCCTAATCTTATTTGCTATAGTGCTCTTTCATCAAAGATTTAAGTATTGATCATCTGAGAGGCTGCAGGAAAACTTAAAATCCAAATGATGACACCTATAAATATTCTACAGATGTCATTGCCCATCTCATTTTAAGGTGTACGCACTTCTGAAACCATTTCCTAATTTCATAAGGCATCTGCACTTGGGCTAACCTGGATTTCCCTTTCATACTCTGTAAGTTTGACTTGCTCTCTTTGACTGATGTGGCCTCAGCAGCCCCTGCTCCTTCCAAAATGATAACCACATTGCTTCATTGTGAATGCCATGATGCAGAGTTGCCCCCCACCCTTCTCATCATGAATGCCAGGTTACTCTGTTGCTGTGGTGATGCAATCTTCCTACCGGTGTGCAGTTTCTTAAATAGATCAAAGATCAGAGCCAATTTCCTGAAAAGTCACCCTTGGGGCTCCAATTTTCCAGAAATATATCCTTTGAAAATACCCGTTGGACAAGTTTAATGCACAGAAAAATGCCATTCTGCAAGCTCCAGGAAAAATATTTATGAAGGTGCCTCATCCAGTCAGTCTTCTCTTTGTCCCCACACAATCCTCCTCCACCCTCAAGGGAGGATCGTATGAACTGAAAGGAGGCTCAGGCCCAAAGAAAAAGTCTGGAAAGGACGGATTTAAATGGCACATTGTTACGTTCTGCCAATTGTGCAGACTCAAACATCACAGCTGAATTTTATAATCTTCCCCTTTGAACCCCCTTTCTACTTTTTATTTAAATTGGACAAGTCATTAGCAGGACTCTCAAAGCAGTTTAACAGTCATCTTATAAGCCTCTAACACTCTGACGGACACTATGTCCACCATATGCAAAGCACCATAGAGACACAAAGAACACAGACCAACTTTCTGTCTCTCTAACCCCTGAGATAAAGAAAGCACACTCCCTGGGCTTTTCTAGTGGCTCAGTGGTAAACTGCCTGCCAATGCAGGAGACACAGGTTCTATCCCTGATCCGGGAAGATCCCACGTGCCACAGAGCAACTAAGCTCGTGAGTCACAACTGTTAAGACTCTGCTCTAGAGCCCCAAAGCTGTAACTACTGAAGCCTGTGCATCCTAGAGCTCATGCTCTGCAACAAGAGAAGCCACCACAGTGAGAAGCCTGTGCACCACAACTAGGGAATTGTTCCCACTCGGCAGCTAGAGAAAAGCCCTCATAGCAATGAAGACCCAGAGGACCCAGCCCAACCAAAAATAAATAAATAAAGTTAGAAAAGAAAGAAAGCACAATCTCTGACCTCAAGAGAGAGACTTATAATCTTGATAGGGAGATAAGGCTTGGGTACATGAAGTAACCAAGTACTTCATGGGTACATGAAGCAATACAGGACCAGTGCCTCACATTAGGTAACAACACACTTACATAAATATTAGCAAGTGTCCACAGTCATAATTTCCCCTATTCTCTTTGACTTTTCAATGCCTTAATCATCTTCTCTTGAACCAAAGTTATCTGTGCTCAGTTGAAAAGACTTCTCTCTCCTATAACCCAGCAGCAAAGACAAAGACCCTGGCTTCTCTGAGAAGCTTGAAAAACAACTGGGGAGTCAGTCCAGCTAGGTTTGAGTACTTGGCAGAGATGTAACAAGATGTTACTAAGAATCACAGGCTTCACTCTCAGTATCCATTGACTTAAATTCAAGAGGGGAAAAACAAAGAAAATCCCCATGCCAGAGGTTCTTTGGAACATATGTCAGTTACTCTTGAAACACACGTCACTCCTCTCCCCTCCTGCGTCTATAGAAGACATCACTAATCAATGACAGCATTCTTTCCTGCTGAGCACTGTGGCCTTAATACTGTTGTCAGCACAGCACTCCAGGCAGCACTCCCAGTTGCTGCGTAGATGAAGCCTCTTTCTATCACTGTTAGTTAAAGGGAGTGAGGACAGCTGGTACCACTCTCTGGGTTCCCTCACCTTCCCACAAACGCAGCATGCTTAGCTTATTTGCACCTCTGATTCATTGCATGTCAGGTCTTTGTACTCAGAAGTTCTTCCTTCTGTTTTTTCAAAGCAGAGTCCTTCTTAGAGGCCTGGCTTACCTTCCATCTCCTCCAAAGAGGCTTTTCAATATCCCAAGCCCTCTTCAGTCCCCCAGTAATCCCATTTCCCATTGCTATCTTCTGATACTATTCAATGGATCCCTGTCCTAAGTCTTCTTCTGAATTACTCTTCCCTCCTCTACTAGATTTTACGTTTCTAAGGTTTTTCAAACTTTTAAAAATCTTTACTGAAAAGAAGTCTTACACATTAAGAGAGTAGCTATATAAAAGAGTAAATGAAAATATATTTTGGATTTTTTTTTTTATTTCAGTGAGGGATTTGGGAGGAGGCCTGCCACAAGTCCCCATATCAGAGCAGTCTGAAAAATTCAAATCCCACTACAGTGCACTAGCAATGCCAAAGAATACATGATGAAATACAAAGATGAGTAATGCAAATAAAACACTATAAAGACCCCAAAGAAAGAAGATACATCATAAAGTTTACAGTGCAAATGAAACTTCACCTCTGCCCTACAAAGCCAGCAAATGGTTGGACTTAGTTGATGGGGAGAAACTGTACTTTCATTTCACTGGCAGGTGACTTTTAACCAGTCACCAGGAACACTGACAGGACATCCACTTATTGCAATAAATGGCTAGACACAAAACTCTAGTCCTTGACAGTGCTGAAGCACATACTCAAGACATTCACATCTCAAGTTACTTTGCAAACAACGCATTAAACCTCAGACCTCTTTGTCTTCTGGTTTTACAGGTGTGTACAGAGAAGTCAAACAACTAAAACATCATAAGGAGATAAGAATTAAGTTTGATTTCCTCTTGTACCACTCCTCCTGAACAAAGTCATTTCCTGACCTATCACAAGACACCATTCATCATCCCCACCCCATTAAATCTACTCGCTTTCATCAGCTGTTCCTAATCCAGTTGGGTATGGACAAAACATTGGGCATGCTTCCCATGAATTTCACTTTTTACTTGAATATCCACTTCCTTCACTTAGTTTCCCTGGCTTACCTTTCATCCACTCCTCCCTAATCCATCAGCTTCCCTGTTGCCTGGGACGTAGTGGGCTCAAGGAAGCTGTGATCACATCACCCCAATCCCACCTCCACCCCCAGCTCAATTCCATACTCCACTGGTTCCTGGAAGTACTCTGATCTCAGGGTTAAGAGCATAAGAACTACAAGAAGATATTTTGCAGGCAGAGGCCCTGGTTGATGGTAGATTCTCTCATAACGTCCTTCCACACCCTCTGAAACATTTTTTCAACTTTTATGGCTTTCTAAAATGGAAGTATGGTTGATTTACAATATCATGTTAACTTCTGCTGCATGACAAAGGGATTTAGTTATATAATGCAATACATACATACATATATATATATATATATATATATACATACATATACATATTCTTTCCCATAATGTTTTATTATAAGATATCGAATATAGTTACCTGTGCCATACAGTAGGGCCTTGTTGCTTATCTATTTTACATATAATAGTTTGTATCTGTTAACCCCATACTCCTAATTTATCCCTCCTCCATCCCGTTCCCCTTTGGTAATGATAAATTTGTGTTTTATGTGTTCATTTGTGTAATATTTTAGATTTCACAGATAAGTGATATCATATGTTATTTGTCTCTGTCCAACTTACTTCACTTGGTTTGATCATCTCTAGGTCCTTCCGTGTTGATGCAGATGGCATGACGAAATATTTTGAAGCAGGTGTAAAAAGTCACACCAAGCCCATTGTCTTTATGCTGCACAAGGTGAAAAGGATAAGAATCAAGGGTCGGTGCAATCCTAGGCATTCTCCTTACTCATGCTGCCAGGCCGTGAGAGTCTAGGGAGAAATTAGCTTCAGAATTATAGTCTGAGCCCCTTGGCCTTCTCTGAAATGAATGCTTCAGCAATGCCCCATAGGCAGATCATCAAAACCTCCTTAGGCGTTGTTACAGGAATGCTTCTGAGGGCCACAAATCTTGCCACGGAGCTTCAGTATTTATCCAGTCAGCATTTCCACAGTGTGCTAAGGGATGGTGAAGGGTTGACAAGGCAGCTCTACCAGCCTCCCCACTTTATAAAGTTGGAAGTGGGCTGACCTTGAGCAGGGCATGTGTCTTCTCTGAACCTCAGTTTCCTCATGTGGAAAAAGAAGGGGTTAGACCAAAGCCTGCCATGCTGAGCAGTTAGGAGATGGCTTCAAGGACACTGCTCCCCTCACCATTCCAAACACCCTGGATTCCATGCACATGAGGGGCTGGTTTAAAACAGGGTGGTCTTGCCTTGAAAAAAAAAACTGGCTAACAGTCCTCGAACTCAGATAGAATACTTGGTGACAGATAAGCCATTTAACCTGAATATTTGGCAACGAGAGATGTCTCTCAGGTGTCTGTCTGCACAGCCTGTCAGAAACCGCCTTTTCTTTTGAAAACATTCTCTCAAGCAAAACATGTGCGTGGGCTTTCAACAGCGGCACTGGTGACCCTGCCCCTTCTGATGACTGACCAGCAATAGACACTGGGCCCACAGGGAATCGCTCAGATCCTCTCATCCAGAATTCAGAGCTGGAACTGTGAGACTATGAGTCAGTTTCCACGTGAAACTGGAACTATAACATGTTTTGTGGGCTTCTTGGATCAAGATAGAAAATATACGCTCATCCTCCAGCCTTCCTTCTACCGTTTGAACTTTAAAATCCGAGGTGCTCATCCTTACAGAGCTCCAAATGCCTGGGCATGGCTGCCCAACACAATGTTTACCATTTCTCCTGGAATATGATACACCAAGTGGGGGTAGGGTGAAAAATTGGAATTGTGTAACCACATCTGGTGTCAGAATAGCCTCTCTGCTGGTTTTCCTGGCTCAGAGGGACAATGTGGTGGCTTAAGTGTATAGACTAAATTCGCAGGTGAGCTTAAAGATGGCATTGCAGTTAAGTTCCTGAATTAGTGGTTCAAAGCTACCATCTCAAGTGTTCCCCTCATACTGGCCTGCGTGGCACTGGAATAACAAGATCCTGGCACTTTTAGGTTAATGAGACTCCTCTCTAGAGCCTTTCCACGGACTTTAGAGGCCAGGGTAGGGCAGCCCTATGTAGTGGGGAAGGTGGGGAGTAGTCAAAGGTCTGTGTAACACGGCTCCTGGGCTGAAGGGCAGTCATGGTTGGCTAGATGGACCAGAGCAGAGAATGCTTCTCTGCTGATGGAGAAAGGATGCCTCAGGCTCTCTTTTTCATCAGCAACAGTTGTTTTTTATTACTAGCAACTCAAGAGGCGTAACTTACCCAGCAAACCTAACAGTCAAGGTCAAAACTGAAGGCTCCTTGAGAGTCTATGAGAACAGAGTGTTAGAGAGAGTGGGTGACAAGTCTTGTGGGCTGTCAGCCACTTGGTAGCTGAGACAGTGCCAGACATTTGTACCACAACCTGCCCTCAGCTTCCCCTTTCCCATGCTGCAAACAACCTGTTCAGTTCTTTGCACTGCACCAACTTTGTGATCACCAGTCCCCCAAAGAGGCTTCAGGCAAGAGCCACTGGAAGGTGGTAGGTTCCCTTATGACCTGAGGCTCAGAGCAGTGAGCTGAAGGAGACAGTGTGATGGGTGTAACGGCTAACAGGAAACCAGGACTCAGAAGCAGCAGGCCCAGCCCTCTGGTGAGCTGTGTGCCTGTGGGCAAGTCCCTTACCCTCTCTGGCTTTCACATGATTCCTCTGTAGAAAGGGGAGGGAAGAACAGGTGATCACCAAGATCCTACGAGCAAAGGGATTCCCTCACCTTCTCTGGCAACACCTCCTATCTTCCAAACCATTTCTGATGACAGTCACTCCCCAGAAAGGTGTCTGAGTCTTTCCTGGATGCTATCTGCCCAAAGGGAGTGAGCCTTGATTGTGATTCACCCCACACTTCTTTCCTCCATCGCCAGGACTGCTCACTTGATTTGGAATTGAGGGCTGCCAGTGTCTGGGCTGCTCTGGCAATAGACAGTTGAGTTATTGGAACAGAATAGCAAGTCTTCAGAGCATGTCAATCCGGTCCTTGGATTTGCATGATTGCACATTCAGAGACAGGCACCTGCACTCAGAGCATCCTTGCTCAGGTTCCAACACGCTCCACTGAGCCAGCCCCAGCTGTTTCGAGCGGCCTGTTTAAACAAGGCCTGCCGGGAGCTGGGCCTGGCTGCTGAGGTGAAACTGTATGTTACTGGTTGACGTCGCTTGACTGCCAGCCGGGCCTTAGGGACAGCTGCACAGGGTGTCGGCCCCAAGAAGCCTCCTCCCTCCGGGGCTGGGACATCTGCTAAGCCTGTTTGTCATCCTTTCCCAGCATCAGAGCTGGGTCCTGGGATACTCAGCATCCCCATTACAAAGACTTTCCCTGGGTCCCTGGCTTACCTCAAGTGATATATCCATGAATGGAACTCTCCAAGAAGATTTCGTCGTAGCATACAATCCACAGTTAATTTCAGGGTTTCAGTCCCAACCCTACATTTACTGACTGTGTAACACTAGGCCTGTCTGAGCCTCTGGTTCTGTAATTGCAAATAGGAATGACAATACCACCCACCACATTGGGTTGATGTAGAAATAAATAATACAGGCTAAGTAGTTAAAACAAGGCCTGGCACTTGGTAAATGCTCAATAAATCTTAATTTGGTCAAGGGAGACTGGATGTGGAAAGTAGCTGGAAGAAGATAATTTCATTTCATCATTGAAAAGCACTACTTCTTTTTAAGTTCCAAAATCTTCCTTGTATTCAGATGGAATTATTTAACTGTGACACTGAGTACTATAAAATGTAATCTCTTCTGAGATTTTCCATTTTTAAGATACAATGCATTATTTGGAATGCAGGCTGAGGGGAGAGTGGGAAAATGGGAGGGTCCGGTAGACCTTTCACCAGACCTGGTAGACCACTCCCCTCAGGCTTCTGGCCTCCCTCCCCATGGGGTGACGTGCCTTTTGCTCTGAACAGAAAAAGTCAGAATAGAGAAGTTAAACAATTTTTCTATAGTATATATGTACCACATCTTCTTTATCCATTCCTTTGTTGATAGACATTTAGGTTGCTTCCAAGTCCTAGCTACTGTAAATAGTGCTGCAATGGACACTGGGCGGTGGGGGCGGCGGGGGTTAGGGGTGGGTTGTCTTTTTGAATTATGGTTTTCTCTGGGTACAAGCCCATAAGTGGGGTTGCTGGGTCATATGGTAGTTCTATTTTCAGTTTTTTAAGGAATCTCCATACTGTTCTCCATAGTGGCTGTATCAATCTACATTCCCACCAACAGTGTAAGAGGGTTTCCTATTCTCCACACCCTCTCTAACATTTATTGTTTAATGATGGCTATTCTGATGGGTGTGAGGTGGTACCTCATTGTAGTTTTGATTTGCATTTCTCTAATAATTAATGATGTTGAGTATCCTTTCATATGTTTGTGGCCATCTTATGTCTTCTTTGGAAAGGACTATTCAGTTCAGTTCAGTCGCTCAGTCGTGTCCGACTCTTTGCGACCCCATGAATTGCAGCACACCAGGCCTCTCTGTCCATCACCAACTCCCGGAGTCTACCCAAACCCATGTCCATCAAGTCGGTG
Organism: Okapia johnstoni; assembly: GCA_024291935.2. NCBI lineage: Eukaryota > Metazoa > Chordata > Mammalia > Artiodactyla > Giraffidae > Okapia > Okapia johnstoni. Next base: position 36,618,715 of record CM044319.1, read on the forward strand.
ATGCCATCCAACCATCTCATCCTCTGTCGTCCCCTTCTCCTCCCACCCCCAATCCTACCCAGCATTAGGGTCTTTTCCAATGAGTCAACTCTTCGCATGAGGTGGCCAAAGTATTGGAGTTTCAGCTTCAACATCAGTCCTTCCAATGAACACCCAGGACTGATCTCTTTTAGGATGGATTGATTGGATCTCCTTGCAGTCCAAGGGACTCTCAAGAGTCTTCTCCAACATCACAGTTCAAAAGCATCAATTCTACGGCGCTCAGCTTTCTTCACCGTTCAACTCTCACATCCATACATGACCACTGGAAAAACCATAGCCTTGACTAGACAGACTTTTGTTGGCAAAGTAATGTCTCTGCTTTTAAATATGCTATCTAGGTTGGTCATAACCTTCCTTCCAAGGAGTTAGCATCTTTTAATTTCATGGCTGCAATCACCATCTGCAGTGATTTTGGAGCCCAAAAAAATAAAGTCTGACACTGTTTCCACTGTTTCCCCATCTATTTCCCATGAAGTGATGGGACCAGATGCCATGATCTTAGTTTTCTCAATGTTGAGCTTTAAGCCAACTTTTTCACTCTCCTCTTCCACCTTCATCAAGAGGCTCTTTAGTTCTTCTTCACTTTCTGCCATAAGCGTGGTGTCATCCGCATATCTGAGGTTATTGATATTTCTCCCAGCAATCTTGATTCCAGCTTGTGTTTCTTCCAGCCCAGCATTTCTCATGATGTACTCTGCATATAAGTTAAATAAGCAGGGTGACAATATACAGCCTTGATGTACTCCTTTTCCTATTTGGAACCAGTCTGTTGTTCCATGTCCAGTTCTAACTGTTGCTTCCTGACCTGCATACAGATTTCTCAAGAGACAGGTCAGGTGGTATGGTATTCCCATCTCTTTCAGAATTTCCCACAGGACTATTATTCAACCTTAAAAAGAATGAAATTGGGTCATCTGTAGAGACGTGGATGGGCCTAGAGACTGTCATATAGAGTGAAGTAAGTCAGAAAGAGAAAAACAAATATCATATATTAATTCGTATATATGGAATCTAGAAAAATGGTACAGATGATCTTATTTGCAAAACAGAAATAGAGACATAGATGTAGAGAGTAAACATATGGATAACAAGAGAGGTAAGTGGGGGATGAATTGGAAAATTGGGATTGGCATATATACACCATTGATACTATGTATAAAATAGATAACTAATAAGAACCTACTTATAGCTCAGGGAAACCTACTGTGGTGACCTAAATGGGAAGGAAACCTAAAAAAGAGGGAATATACGTATATGACGGAGAAGGCAATGGCACCCCACTCCAGTACTCTTGCCTGGAAAATCCCATGGATGGAGGAACCTGGTAGGCTACGGTCCATGGGGTCGCTAAGAGTCGGACACGACTGAGCAACTTCACTTTCACTTTTCCTTTTCATGTACTGGAGAAGGAAATGGCAACCCACTCCAGTATTCTTGCCTGGAGAATCCCAGGGACGGGGGAGCCTGGTGGGCTGCCGTCTGTGGGGTCGCACAGAGTCGGACATGACTGAAGCGACTTAGCAGCAGCAGCATACGTATATGAATGGGCTTTCCAGGTAGTTCAGTGGTAAAGAATCCACCTGCCAATGTGTGAGATGCAGGTTCAATCCCGGGTTGGGAAGATGCCCTGGAGAAGTAAATGGCAAACCACTTCAGTATTCTTGCCTGGAGAATCCCATGGACAGAGGAGCCTGGTGGGCTACAGTCCATGGGATCGCAGAGTCAGACACAACTTGGTGACTGAGCACAATACGTATATGTATAGCTGATCCACTTTGCTGTACAGTAGAAAGTAACACAACATTATAAAGCAACCGTACTCCAATAAAAATTAATTTTAAAAAATAATGATTTGTCCATGCTGTATGATTCAAAACCAGATCTACCTGGATGAAAAGTCTCCACTGTATATGGAATTTAGAAAGATGGTAACAATAACCCTATATGTGAGACAGAAAAAAAGACACAGATGTATAGAACAGTCTTTTGGACTCTGTGGGAGAAGGCGAGGGTGAGATGATCTGAGAGAACAGCATTGAAACTTGTATATTATCATATGTGAAGCAGATCGCCAGTCCAGATTTGATGCATGAGACAGGGTGCTCAGGGCTGGTGCACTGGGATGACCCTGAGGGATGGGATGGGGAGGGAGGTGGGAGGGGGTTCAGGATGGGGAACACATGTACACCCATGGCTGATTCATATCAATGCATGGCAAAAACCACTACAATATTGTAAAGTAACTAGCCTCCAACTAAAATAAATAAATTAATTTTTTTTAAAAAAAGGAGAAAAAAAAAGTCTCCGCTATTTCTACTCCTCCATCATGTCAAGCGTGGTGCCAGGCAGGCACTCCAGAAGAGACATAGACATAGGACATGGCCCCAAATCCAAGGTGCCATCACCTTGACAGGAACAGCTAGTGTTACACAGAAGGCCTAGGAAACAGTTGAGAAAGAAAATCTAGAAGATTTTCCTAGAAATCACAACAAGAAAAGGAAAGTTAGAGAATCAAAACAAGAGATCTAATATCCAGCAAACCAGAGTTCTAGGAAAAGAGAGGAAATCATGGAGAAGAAAATGGCAACCCACTCCAGTATTCTTGCCTGGAAAAGTCCATGGACAGAGGAGCCTGGCAGGTTGCAGTCCATGGGGTTACATGACTGAGTATGCATGGATGAGGTTGGAGGGAGATGGGTTGGTAGCAGTAAACTGGTAAAACTAAAAAAAAAAAGGAAAAGAGAGGAAATCAAAGAAATAAAGTTTCCCCAAACTGAAAGGTGTGAGCTCACTGATTGAAAAGGATCTGCTAAGGCTACAGACCAGCTTTGGATTAGGAACACACCATCATGAAACTTTCTATCATCGAGGATAAAGAGAAAATCCTAGAGGTGTTCAAAGAAGAAAAATAAGATACATACAAAGGATTGGTCCCAGGACAGCACTGCAGTTCTTTCCAGCAACACTGGAAACAAACACCCCCCAGTTTCTGAGTAAAAACCATTTCCCATCTAAATTTAAGACTATGTCAATGAAGTATGAGAGTAAACTAGTCATTTTTTTAAAAAATTAAAGTTTTTGAAACATCTACTTTTCATGTACTCTTTTTCAGGAAGCTCTTAGAAGAGGCTACATCAGAAGTAAGGTAACTACCCAGTGGTGTGCTGTTAGCAGGCTCTTACTGGCCCACAGGAGCATCTCCTCCCATTCCTAAGCAAGACAGTGTGACTGGGCCAAGGGGTGCCCAGATAGACATCATTACTGAGCGTATCTAGAAGGGTGTTTCCAGATGAGATTAATATTTCAACTGGAGGATTCAATTCAGTAAAGTGTCTTGTCCTTCCCAGTGTGGGTGGATATCTCCCAAACTGTAGAGGGCCTGAGAACAAAAAAAAAAGGCAGAGGAAGGAGAAATTTGCCCCTTTCACTTCCTGGCTGCCTGCTGAGCTGGAACATTGATCTTCTCCTGCCCTCAGACTGGGATTTATATCATCAGCTCCCCTGGTTCTCAGGCCTTCATACTCAGACTGGAATTAAACCACTGGCTTTCTAGGCCCTCCAGCTTACAGGTTGGAAGAATTCTCAGCCCATGTAACCCGGTGAGCCCATCCCTCGTAATAAGTCTCTTAATGATTGATTGACTGATTGCTTGACAGATAGATAGGTATCTTATTGGTTCTGTTACTCTGAAGAACCCTGACAAATATATGAAGTTAAGTGATATTATATCAGTAAGCTAAAATCAGCCATGGAGGGAATACTGATACCACAGAAATCAGCAACACTACAAACTAGGGCTTCCTCCCCTTTTCAACTGTCCCCTAGCCCCAGGTAGCCATGAAACATTTCCCAGCACATCCCTGAAATAAACCAAGAGAGAAAAAGACAAGGGATGCTGGAAATAGCAATGCTACTTAGGAGAAAAAGCTAAGTAAATTACAAAGATAATGATGAAGGGAAATCCCAGGATAGATGAGGAGAAAGCAAATAGAGGGTTAGGAAGACTGATACATTATCTGACAGTTTTGACCACCTTGAGAGGGACTTTTAAACTCTGGCAAAGCCTATAGAGATATATTAGTAACAGGTGCAAATGAAAAGCAAAAAGTCAGTTATTAACTACAAGGAAAATAATATGTTTCACAAAAAAGGAATAACAACTCTAGTACACTGTTTGACTCCGCTGTGAACAATGTCTATATTAGTGATAGTGATGTAAAAACCAATGTTGATAGTCCTCTTAAATACACCCAGTACTAAAACATATGTATTATTTTGGTAAATGCGATAAGTTTTATTGGGTACGGAGCACAAGCTGTAATCAAAGGATGGAGAGGACTTTCCCACTTGAGTATTGCTTGAGCTGTATATTTTTTCTCCAGTGTTTTGTTTTATAGAAGTTTTGAATTTCTTTAATTTTATTATGTGTACTCAATACCACATATACACAATTCTGATTGTTTGCTCTAGTTTACTACCAACAAAAGGTCTGTTAATCACACACACACACAAAACCCTAATATTGATCTAACTAAAACTGGTGTATAACTCCATCAATAGACTGTATGGAAAGGAACTGGAGACTCTAGGATATAGGAATGGGCTTCCCTGATAGCTCAGCTGGTAAAGAATCTGCCTGCAATGTGGGAGACCTGGGTTTGATCCCTGGTTTGGGAAGATCCCCTGGAGAAGGGAGAGGCTACTCACTGCAGTGTTCTGGCCTGGAGAATTCCATGGACTGTATGGTCCATGAGGTCACAAAGAGTCAGACACGACTGAGTGACTTTCACTTTCAAGTTATTGGAATACTCTCTAAATCTATAGTAGGTAAACAATAGATAAAATGGAAAATAGAAAAAAATTTTTTCTGTATAAGCATGTTATCAAAATATACAAGTAAGCATCTCAAGAAGTAGACAAGTGTAACTGGTTACCTCTGAGGAATGATAGGTCATTGGAGGGTGTCAGGAGGCAGGCAGGTGACTGTCACTTCTTGCCTAATCCTCAAAGTACTATCTTACTCTCTAACTGTGCCCCTAATTATTTTAAATAAACAAGGAGAGGAGGCAGTGTGGTGCAGTGAGGATTATCTCAGCCTTTGGCCCTGTGGGGCTCCCAAGATGAAGAGCAAGACCGAGTGAGCCGGGGAAGATGGAGCGCCCAGGGCCTCCCTCTGTTATAGATCTGTGAAACGAAGAGAGGGGAATGGCCAGGGGGAAATAAGTGCAAAGGGCAGGCACAAGAACCCATCTTGGAGTCAGTCAGCTGGGAACTTCTACAACTGAGTCAGATTCTCCCTGAATTGTTCCCAAACAAGGCTGCTAGCTATAAAACCCAGAAGTCAGTGAATAACAAGTATTATTGACCATAATGGAAAACACATGATGCAGAAGTGTCCGACCATAAGGAATGGCTCAAATTTTAAAAAGTACATCCATATACAGAATAGTGGGCAGGCATTTTAAGAGATGCGTAGGAGGCTGTTAAATGGCATGGAAAGGCACTTACAGCCTATTCTGTTTAAGGGGAGTGAAAGGGAGAAACGAGGAGAATATACTAAAGCATATATAGCATGCCTTTAAACAAAATTCCAAATTTGGTCAACTCCTTCTAAAACTATCAGGCAACAAACAGACATCCAAATGCAACATGCCAAAATGCTGGTTTCTAAGTTAAAAACAGAGCTCTTAGTTTGGTTAATACAGTAATTAAAAGAAGTTGCACCCTCTTCATTGGAGGAAATATAAACTAATACAAACATTTTGGAAAACAATTTAGAACTATGTACTTAAGCCTCAAAAGCTGATCTGGTAATTTCTCTTCTGGGAACATGATCTAAGAAAACAATGAAAATGCAGGAAAAAGGACCTTGCACCATTATTTATAAAGCAGACCAAGTAAAGTATTTAATCCCAAGGGTGGTATACTACATAGTCATTAAAAAACATGTTTCCAATAAATTTAATAAAATACAGGGAAATGCTTATGATATGATTGATGGTGGTCAGGGCCACTTTTACCTGGAGCCATGGTAAAGAAAACAAGTCCAAGGGTAAGATTCATTCAGTCCCAAAGATAGATTTCAAAAAAAGAAAAGCCTTGGCTTTTCCAAAAGCCAAGGCAAGCCCAGATGGGTCAAAAACTGAGATTATTGCAGGTATAATCAAGAGCAAGTAGCAAGAAATCAATCAAACCATGGAGACCAGCTGCCTCCAATCTGATTGATTTCCAGAGGTAACAGTGGGAGGAGGGATGGTTTACTTCACATTTTAAGGAGCAGTAGAATCACCTGGGAGATTTGGTAAATACAGATTGCAGGGCCCCACCGTCATCACGTATGAGTCTTAGTACATCTGCAGTGGAGCCAGAAAAGGTGCATTTGTCACTCGCTCCCAGGTAATGCCTGTGTTCTTGGTCCAGAAACCACATTCTGAGAACCACTGGCCTAGATGGTTGAAGTTACCAGCAAAAATAAAAAAGGAGGATTTCAGTAGAAGAGCTGATGGATGGTGTTTACCTGTAGATTAAAGGAATGAAAACAGGTTCTGTTCCTTCTAAATACACAATTACAATGGTTTCCAGTTCATGTCTTAGTAATTTGCAGATCAGCCTAGCTTAGCAAGAAAGGAAAGTCAGAAGTCATTTTCAGTACTCTACATACGTGCAGATGCAGTCGGACCTCCTAAAAACAACAAAGTTTTTACTACTGTCATTGCTATTTTAGAAACCAGAAAACACAGCCTCAGAGAGGGTCAGCTGCCCCAAACCGCTGGGCATGAGCAGCAGCGTGTGTACTGGGAATGGAGGTAGGGAAATGCCGCCTGCCCTTGTGTGCCTTCACCCCCACTGTCCCTCCAGTCTCGCTGACGACAAAGAAGGGATAAAGCTCCAGGTTCTTCACTTTCTCGTGCCGTGGACCCTGGGGCAAGCTGAAGGAATCTCTGAACCTCTTCTCAGAATAATGTTTTTCAGTGCTTGATGTAAAATACTCAGGATAAGAAGAAAATCAACTGCATTGAAATATTGTTATCAAAATATTTTTTACAATAACACGTGATGACAAGACATTACTATATATTAAAACACTGAAAATCTAGGGACTAACCTAGTAACTGCCATCATTTTGAAGTAATGAAATAAACCATATTTTGATATAACTGAAGTAATTTCAATCACAAGAAAATGGCTGTGATTTCTACTGGTGACTGTCACAGTTTGGCTAATGCTGTGGTTTGCCACCTATATTAGTAACTAAAGTGAAAGTGAAAGTGAAGTCACACAGTCATGTTCGACTCCTTGCGACCTCATGGACTGTAGCCTACCAGACTCCTCCGTCCATGGGATTTTCCAGGCAAGAATACTGGAGTGGGTTGCCATTTCCTTCTCCAGGAGATCTGCCTAACCCAGGGATCGAACCCTGGTCTCCCACATTGTAGGCAGACGCTTTTACTGTCTGAGCCACCGGGGAAGTCTCAATAGTAATTAAAGGAAACACCACATGAAGACCTTAAATTGGGGTCTATGTTTAGAATTCTGAATTTCTCTAATTGAAAATTAGTAATTAAAGGAAACACCAATTTTCAATTAGAGAAATTCAGAATTCTAAACATAGACCCCAGTTTAAGTCAGGTTCAACAAGTCTAAGTAAATCTTCATGCCACTCAAATTTACCTTTTCATCTTATTTTTCATAGTCCTTTTAAAAACATGGTTGCATAATTCTTTGCCTTCTTTTTTCTTTTTTTCATTTTAAAACTTGGAATGAGTATATTTGTGGCTCAGTAATTACTCTAGGATCTACTATATGAAACACAAAGCATACTCACATTTGTGTTTCAATAGGTCTCAGCAAATGTAATGGATCCAACCTAATTTCCAAATATAAAACATAATTGGTTAAAAATAATTGTATTTCAAAGTTTCAATTTTGCAAGTTGGAAAGAGTTCTGGAAGTGAATGACGGTGATGGTAAAAAAACAGTATGAATGTACTCAATACCACTGAATTGGACACTTAAAGCGATTAAGATGCTAAATTTGATGTTATGTATATTTCACCACAATTTAAAAAATAAAAAAATACAAAAATAATTCCTAGATAAGTGTTGGTGATAGAATATATGTAGTCTTTTTGTGTGGATATTGCCTTAAATATCTCAACTTCTAAAAAAAATCACATTTGACCCATGGGCCCATCTTTTTCAGAATCATAAACCCAAAGAAATCTTGCCTGTAGGGCGCTGCACCAAATTCCATCCGGTGCTCACTGCAAAGCATTTTTGGCTCCTTAGAACACATTCCACTCCATTCTCTACCGGTTCTTAATTAATGTCCTGTTTGGGCCACCCCAGGAAAAACCATTCCCCCCCAAAAAAAAAAACTTTGTTCTAAACAATCAAAAGCGAATAACCATCATAGCAGCAAAGGTAAGAAAAAAGAAACAGCATTTATTCTTTTCCTAGACTCCATAACTGCACACAAACATACTTAAGGTAACTGGAAGTTAAATTTCTACTTTTTACACGTCGTGGACATCTCTGCAGAGCAGGCACCGCCAGCCAGCACATTCACATTTTTCTCATTGCATTCCCCAAGCTCCTGCCCTTTCAAACACGTATGGAAATGAGGGGGCCCAGTGAGCTCTTAATGCAAATTTCTTTATATAAGAACCCTGAAAACCAAAAGGCTGTTGGTGGTTTCAGAAAATATCTTGCAGGAAAATGCTGTGTCCATAGTGAGCTGTCGCCACATGACCCTGGGAAAATTAACTTGTGCGGAGGGAAAAACAAAGAGAGGCGGTCTAAGCAGGACACCTCCTTCAGTCTCTGAGCACAGAACCCCACAGCTATGCTGGTGGGGAGGAAGGTTTTGAAAGGGGCTTGGGAGGGGCGCTGATTCTTTTTCATGGACTTGAGGATTGTTCTTTAGCAGGAAGATATCTCTAAACATCATGCTTAATAATTCATTAATAAATGTGTAAAAAGGTCTTTGCTGGAGGGTTGCAGTCCTCCCACCCATCACTAGATCAGTGCTGTACTAATGTGACCAGAAACCAGAGGTCCCACTGGGCGCACTCCAGGGAGCCCCCACCCAAGGTTCTGCCCCTCCACCACCAGGAGGCTACAGATGTAGGAAGCCAGCTCCTGGTTTGGCTGGTGGGACTGGCTTGCCACAACACCCTGGTTTTAGTGATGGGGAAGATACTTTAAAGGACCCTTGCCTCCAGTCTGAAACCACTGCATTCTACCAGAAACCACTGCATGTGACCATTAGGGGGGTTTGGAGAATCCATTCCCGACAGGTTTTAGTGATCTAGGATCCAGGTAAGAGTCAATCCAGCAGCACCCCTAATTACCACCCAAGTTCATCTGCAGCTCCACAGTCCCCTTGCCACCCTAAGGTGTCTCTGATTCCCCTCCCCCACCACCAAGTGCCTTTCATCACGGGCACCAAGAGTTGAAGATGCAATTTAGACCAATGAGTGGCCTTTGAATTTATAGCCCATTGAAAGCATACGAACTCAGAAACTAAAAACTGGTAGTCAGAGGTTAGAAGCAGAAATGTTTCCCCAAGAACTGTCAGCACACAATTATTACTAAGGTTCCAGTAATTCTCCTTACCTTCCTCAGTAGATTTCACTACTCCATTAATTTTAGGAAATGCAACCCCATAAAGGTCTAAATGCAGTCCCAGGTTCTCTACTTCCAGCAGCCTTTTAAGAACAGCCACCCTCAGAAGGCAAGGTACTGAGCCCAGCTGACCTTGGCTGTATGTGAAGTACAAATTAACAAGCACACCAACCACAACCCAATCATCATCACACACCTGCTGGCCTCTGAACTTACACAACAAAATCTGTGCAAGTGGTTAGGGCCTCACCACTCACATTCATATCTACACACTATCTCAACACATAAACACATCCAGCACACTCTGTACATACAACCCTACATGCACGTATATGCATCATATTCAGCCTACACATGTGCTCACACACAAATACCCTATCTGTGCGTGTGCTCATGCCCATCTGCATGCACACACACACACACACACACACACACACACACACACACACACATACATTCTTATTCAGTTCCCTACCTGACTGCTAACCCTCTAAGTCTCGGCTCTGTGATCCTAAACTTGAACCCTCAGTCCTGCTTCTGGACCTTTACGCTTGGCATTTACTCTTGAGCCCTCTGGAACTTGAACATGGCTGTCTCTAAAGGTTTTTAACTCAACTTGCCTTACTTCACATGAGATCTGCAACCCAGATCTGAAACATCCATGTTCTGGCTCAATCCTCTAAAGAATCCAAGTTCTGACACCTCCCATTTGGTCAGAGACCCAACCTAACCAACCCAGCCAGTCCAGCATCAGTGGCCCCTTTTCTTCCACCACAACATTGTTCACAAAGTTGAAGGGTGGCGCCATGGGGTGCATGTGACCAGGCCAGACAGTCCCAAAGATGACCAGAACACGAATCCCACTCACTGGAGCCAGCTGCTCAGTGCCATCAGCCTGGAATTCTGCATCTCCAGAGTGACTCTGAGTGACCTCATCATAGGGCTGCATAGCTCCCCTTTCTGGTAGGAGTTCAAAGGTTAGTTAGTTCACCTCCTCCCCTAAAAAAAGCCACAAGGAGCTGGCCCATCCTTGTACATCTTAAAATGATTTCAGATGCTGAAGTTTGAGGTGTTCTTTTTTCAGAAAGCAGCTTGACACCCTGACTCTCTCTTGGTATGTCCAGCTGTCAGCAGCAGCTAAGGACAGCCAAGCAGAATCTCCTTGGCTCCTCAGCTGCCCACCACAACTACCGACCAGGCAGAGTATGGCTGAACTGGGCACAGGCCTAAAGAGACACGCACGGCCTATCCCTGCCTAATCCTGTCCCCATTTCCCACCATCAAGCTCTGGTTCAGGGTGCTATGCTGAAGTGAGGTCTCCAAGAATATAACCAGAATTGACCACTTTTTTTCTCTCTTGTTTTCACATGGTTTTGTTCTGAGAGTGTGGACAAGGGTAAAGGTGGAGGCAGAGAGGTGATGTTTATCCTGCACGGAGCTCATTCATTTCCAATGACACCTCTGCTGCCCATTCTTAAACCCACCCCCAGAAGAAAACACACACAGGAACCCAGGTTCTACCAAACAGCCGTGGGCATTTCACATGCACACAGGTGACTCACTCTCCCCCACACACTGTGCAGTCATCTTAATAGCCCGTGACCTCATGTTAATTGAAACCCATCCATCATTGTAAAGAGTAAAGTGGACTTGGGACGAGCAGTCCAATCCAGTTCCCTTTTCTTGCTCCTGCCTCTGAGAAGGAAGAAGTGTCTGAGCTGGTGAGTAACAGTGGCTCAGGTGAGGCGCTATCACCAGGGCAAGCGGATCCCATCCCCAAACTGCCTCGAGCTCTGAGTGAGATGCAGAGGACCCAGGAGAGACTCAGAACTGGGCCCAAATGATAGATTAATACTTGGCCGAATAGTTAGAAACCACACGTTATTATCTGAGCTCAGAAATGAAGACAATATTTTATTTTTATTGATCATTTTACAGAATCACATATGCAGCTATACATGTATAGTTGTATAAATGAATTCCAACTGCCTGTGCTCTGTTTTATTACAAAAAGAATTAGAGGTGGTTAGAACTATTTCTATACAAAAAGTATATTTTTAAAAGGTGATGAAACAACTCAATTAATGAATGGATAAACAAAATTTGCTGTATCTATTAAAATGTCTGACTCTCTGCAACCCCTTGGACTATAGCCTCTGTCCTCTGTCCATGGGATTTCCCAGGCAAGAATACTGGAGAGGGTAGCCATTTCCTTCTCCAGGGGATCTTCACCCAGGAATCGAAGCTGCATCTCCAATGTCTCCTGCACTGGCATGCAGATTCTTTTACCGCTGAGCCACCTGGGAAGCCCCCATTAAAATGGATTATTATTCAGCCATAAAGAGGAATGAAATATGGATACATGGATGAACCTTGAAAGCATTGTGCTAAGTGAAGGAAGTCAGGCATAAATGGCTACATATCATACAATTCCATTTATAGGAAATGTCCAGAATAGGAAAATCCACAGAGATAGTAAGCGGATCAGTGGTTGCCTAGGCTTGTGGGGAGGAAGTGGGAAGTGACAGCTTAATGGATAAGGGGTTTTCTTTTTAGGGTGATGAAAATATTCTGTAATTAGATAGTAGTGATGGTTGCACGACACTGTGAGTGTACTAAAAGCCACTGAGTTGTATGCTTTAAAATGTTTAAAATGGTGAAGTTTATGTTATATGAATTTTACCTAAAAATACAAAAAAAAAAAAAATAGTACCAAAGCATGAAGGGAAAACAAAAGGTAAGAGAATGACATGAAGCCTGGAGTGGGGGTAGTGATTGTTACCCCACAATCACTATGGTTTGCTCCACAGTACAAACCGTAGTTGCTGAGATGAGCCATCAATTCAGCCATGATTCCCAGAGACAACAGTCCAGGAAACCAATTGATCGGTTAGGAGGAGATTCCCATATTCCATCGGGCAAGAGCAAGTCAGTAGTGAAGAGAAGCACAGGTCTCCCAGTACAGTCTCCCACGAACACTGTTCCCTGGATCCCCAAAGGGCAAGCTCTGTGATGTGGCAGGCTGGGTGCTCCCCAACAGCCCTTCAGCAAACATGACACTGACTCTCACGCAATTTCTGTTAAGCTTTCTCAATGCAAGCTGAAGGCAAATGCCAGATCTACTGTCAACAAAGCCACACCCATTACTAAACATCCACACAGGTGGCTCCCAACCTTTGAACTATCTTTAAGGCAAATATTTCTCAAAGGATTGTCTAATCTTTGTCTTTCCTATATTTTTAAACATGTGTCCATATTGTATGTACCTTCAAGCCACTTTGAATCCTGCATTAGTAGCACTTGGAGTGTTGATTAAAACAAAGATTTCAGGACCTTAGGCTAAACTAATGCATATTCAAAGTCTTTGAGGATAGAGTCCATCATTATGAAGTTTAATAAACTCCTGAGATGATTTTTATGAACAATAAAGTTTGAGAGTGCTCCACTTCCATTCCCAGGGTCCCTCAAGAAGGCCACACTACATAAGCAGCAGGTGGGAGCCATGGTGTGTCTCCTTCCTCCTTCTCCTCACTCCTCCTCACTCCTCACTCCAGTCCACGGTCTCCAATCCCTGGGTAGGCATATTATCACTTCAGAGAAAAGTAGTCAAGTGGCATCTTCCAAGGTCATCTCTCAGCCCTTTCAGAGCCTCCTGCTTTGGGCCAGATGCCCAGGAGTCTCAACAGTTCTGTTCTCAGAGACAGAACAATGTTGATGAGGTCATTAACACCTTAGCAATGAGTTCACAGGAAGAGCGAGCCATAGGACTTAGCAAAAGATGTCGTGTCTCCTCACTGCCTGTCTAGGCCCTTCTACACATAGGAGTGGCTGATTTCTACTCCATGTCCAGCCTTTCTCTCCCCAGTTTTGAGCTAAGCCTGGGTCTGTGTTCACAGCTCTGTGCTAGACAGTTCCAACCAGAGGTCTTGGGGCACCTTCAACCCAACAGGCCCCAAACAAGCCCTAGATCTCTCCATTATCGCTAAGGGAAGAAATAGCTGAATCTCCAGACCTCTGCAGGTAGGCGTGCAGTCTGTCGCAATACTTCTTTAACATCAAGAAGTAACGGCTTGTGTATACAAAATCATGTATACATATATATGGGATTTAAGGGATCTAGTAAGGGTAATTTTTACTCAGCTGGCTTTTGCTACCATCGAACTTCAGAGACTAACACACAGTTGATATGACTCCTCTGCACCTGTTTCTGTTTATAGCATTTATCACTTGAGAATCAGTATTTCCCCCTTGCTAGATTCTGAATCAAAGGCAAGAGTCTGTTTTTCTGTTCTTATTATTTGCCCATTTTTCTATTGGATGGGTCTCTTCCTTACTGGTTTATTTCACTTCCTGTTTTACTGCAATATAATTGACATACAGCACTGTGTAAGTTTAAGGTGTAATGCATAATGATTTGACTAACATCATGAAATGATGACCACAGTAAGTTTAGGGAACAGCTATCATCTCATATAGATTTTTAAAAGTTAGAGAAATAGAAAAAAATATATTTTTTTCCTTGTGATGAGAACTCAAGGTTTTACTCTCTTGACTTTCATATATGTCATATAGCAGTGTTAATTATATTTATCATGTTGTACTTTATTATACATTTTCCTTATTCATATTGATTTATAGGTGCTCTTTACACAGTATGGCTATTGACCTGTTAATTGACATAGGCAGTACTATTTTCTCCTACTCTATCGATTTAATTTTAATGTTGTTTATAACATTTTTCACTACATCAGAAATTTTGTTGCTGTTGTGTGTTGGCAAAATACTATGGTGGTAATACTACCCCAGAAATGAAACTTTAGAAGAAGCAAGCAAAAGAAAAGAAAAAACTGAGGAAAGCTGGCAACATTGAAGTTCCAAAAGATGCTTTTATAAAAGCTCTGAAAACATAATATAATAAATAACTGATGGGTGAAATAAGAATTTTCAAGTTTTTTTTTAAGTACATGATTATCATTCTTCTATTTGATGCTTTAGGGATTGTTGAAAATAGCTGGGCAAGTATCTAATAATCTGTCATCACCAACACCAGCAAAGAAATGTCCCATTTTGTTGACTTTCCAATGCCTGAAGACTTTCCAAACTTATTGCATAATTCTAAGCTCTGGAATACTTCAGAATTTTTGCCCAAAATTTGATCCTCTAAAATAATCTGTTACAGGTGCTGTGTTTTGGAAAGAGAATGGTTTTTCTCTACAGTTGTTCAGCTCATATTTAAATGGAGAATTTGATAACGAAAAAAATTACGTAGTTCAATTATTTTCTGAAAAGCAACAGCATGATAGAAAACACCAAAAGTAATGTTTCCCCTCGCAGTATAGACTATAACATTAACAGAAGAAAATTATCACTTAAAATTAATAGTTTGAATGACGATAGTATTGATGGTAAAATCATCAGTGCTGCCTTATTTGTCCATCTTTCAATCCCTGTATCTGCAGCTTCTAGGGAAATGCCTGGTACATAGACAGTGCTCAGTAGACATTGATGGATTGAAGAAAATGAGTAACCAAATTCATGCTAAAGGGATGGGACTTCCATGGTAGCCCAGTGGCTAAGACTCTATGCTCCCAATGCTGAGGAGTCCAGGTTCAATCCCTGTCAGGGAACTAGATCCCACATGCCACAACTAAAGATCCTACAAGCTGCAACTAAATAAATAAATAAGTATTAAATAAATATATAAATATTAAGTAGCCAAATAAATAAGTATTAAACAAAAAGAAATTTTGTACTGAAAGGAAACTTCTATAAATATCATTGGCAGAAATTCTCATGTTTTGAGATAGAAGTCTATAGGAGGAGAGCCTTGCTGGTACAACTCATAGGCACTGCTTTGAGAATTTTTTTCTCAAAAAAAAACCACTCATGGGCAGCTACTATTCTTCCTTTTTCACACAGCCTAGCACCCAGGAAAGGTCCAGACAAGAAACATGCCCACTGTCTTGCACAGCTCCCTCTTTTCTCCCTGTACCCTTTCTGTATGGCTCCCTCACCCACTGAAGAGAACAAATGAAATTGCTCAGGTGGGTGGAAGGGACTTGGCGTCCTCCTTGCCTCCCAGCATCTTGGAGATCTAAAGGATTTTAGTTTATACTGTATAGACAGCATGTGCTAGAACCGCAAACCTAGGTTATTGATATTTCTCCCGGCAATCTTGATTCCAGCTTGTGCTTCTTCCAGCCCAGCGTTTAGATGGACATGATGTACTCTGCATATGAGTTAAATAAGTAGGGTGACAATATACAGCCTTGACGTACTCCCCATCTTTTGCCATACTTGGAACCATGTCTTAGTTTTCTGTTGCTCCATGTCCAGTTCTCAACTGTTGCTTCTTCCTGACCTGCATATCAGGTTTCTCAAGAGGTGCAGGCGTCAGATGTACTCTGCATATGAGTCTGTAGGGTATTACAGCCTTGATCTCTTTTCCTACTTGGAATTTTCCCACAGTTTAACTGTTGCTGACCTCCACACAGTCAAAGGCTTTGGTATTCCCATAGTCAATTTTCCAGCAGTGAACATAGATGTTTTAGTCTGCAGAAATAGATCTTGCTTTTTTTTCGATGATCCAGCAGATGTTGGCAATTTGATCTCTGGTTCCTCTGCCTTTTCTAAAACCAGCTTGAACATCTGGAAGTTCATGGTTCACGTACTGCTGAAGCCTGGCTTGGAGAATTTTGAGCATTACTTTACTAACGTGTGAGATGAGTGCAATTGTGCGGTAGTTTGAGCATTCTTTGGCATTGCCTTTCTTTGGGATTGCGATAGAAGGTTACTGAGAGAAATAAAGCCCACCACCTCTACACACCCACAGAAGCTTAGTTTCCAAGAACTGCTTCAATGGGACTACCATTCTAGGAGGTGTGCAGACACACTTTCAAACTCTGGCTCCATCATTCATTAGTTATTTAATCCCAAAGTGACCTAACCTTGATGTGCCTCAGTTTCTTCATCTGTAAAACCCTATTTTACGGAACTATTGAGAGAGAAAATTAACTGAATAAAAATATATCAGTGCTTGACAATCCTGGCAAAGAAGAAACACTCAAAACCTTTGGATATTCTGAATACACACCTGTTGTCTTGAGTCTTTACTGAAGGGAAAACTTTTGGTAGTGGTTCTGAAGGATACTATAAAGTCTTCTGTCTCAAAAAGAAGTACTGGTGACTGAACATATAGAACACTCACAGTGTAGGCTCATTTGGCCACTGTCCTGCTTCTTTGAAGAAGCTGTTTATCATAAGTTCTATTTCCTGAGAGGTGGTTTCAGCCAAAATGGAAAATAAATAAATAAATAACGATATAGGATTTAACATAGGCTAAATAAAACAGGAAGGCTAGCCAGACCTAGGGCCACCTGGGGGTAGGGGGTAGGACCTCTGGTTCCGTCCACCGCTGCTCTGGGCTCAGGACAAGGCACCATCGCTGATAGGCAGTCAGATGCTAGAACTTCCCAGGTGCTCCTGGCCCCAGACCTGGACAGGATTCCTGCTAAACCTCTGCAGATGTCTGAACCAAACTGAACACCTTCCAGTTATTCTGCTGGGCTCCTTGGCCCCACAGTGATCTGTGGAGAAGAATCCAGGCCAGATTTTACCAGAGCCTTTCCTCCCCTGAGTCAAAAGAGGGTTTTCCTCTCAGTTCTATACATTTCTCACTTAAAAGTTGATATTCAACTTAACACCATGAAACCTCACTCCCCAGAGCAATAAAAAGTAAGCCACCCCCAAATCCTACTCAATAGGGTAAATATTGGAATAAGATAAACATCTGAGCAGCCTTAAAAAGACCATTGTATTCAAGCAAGCTGCCATTTCCTTACCTTGAGGAAGGTTCTGAATTCAGAAACTTTTGAGGAAGGGGCCCAGCTGTGGGAAGGGAAGGCTATTGATATGGGCACTGTTTATCCAGTCTCTACTATGTGCCAAGTTCCAAGCAAATGCTTTATCCACTGATTTGCTCATCTTTTTAGCAGCACTGCAGGGTTGGTGTCTCTATCTCCATTTCCCAAAGACCCTACTCTCATCCCCTTTACACCCAGACTACGTGGCTGCCCCCCTCTCATGCACCAGATAGATGGGCTGGGTCAGAAAAGCCAAACACCGTCTTGGTTCCAACCTTCTGGACTTGCAGTCTGACCTAAGGCCAGTGGTACTTCTTTTAGTTCATTCTCTCCATCTCCAACTTAGAATTTTCCACCTTCTTCCTGGGATAATGTGTATATAGAATTAGTGATTACTCTTCACTGAGTAACTTAACCACGTAGTTCTAAACACTCTGATATGCAATATTTAATGTAATCCTATAAATGCGATATTATTATTAATTTTATAGAGGCACGGGTGGCTCAGAAACTTGCCCAACCCACTGACTCAGATCCTAGTGCTCCTAACCAAAATCTAAACCAGACAACAAGGACAGAAAAGCAGCTTGACTTCTTCCCGTCGAAATCTGCACCCATGAGGCTGCCAGCTGATGTTTCCCCAAAGGGCCTGTCTCTGCAGGTGTTGATCAGGCTTCAGTCTGGACTGAGGGAAGCACTTTGAAAGTCTCAAAATGTTAAAAAGGGCATTTGATCTCAGAAAGTCACTGGAAGTTCCACACATTTCCTTAGGGTGCAAAGAGCCAGAGAAAGCCACCTGCAACAGAGACAAAGAAGTCTTCTAATTGATTTGATTCAGGGTAACATGAAGGTGTGTCACTGAAACGTCTGGGTGTTTGTAAGCCCTAACACAGAGCATGCTCCCACAGGGCCCACTGGGATGTGAGTTTTCTCTACAAATAATGAACTAAAGAGAGGAGGAGGATGTTGACGTGGGAGGTTGCAGGTTGCTTTTTTGGTCTGGGGGGTTGGGGTGGTTGGTTTTGTTTGTTTTGGTCGCTTTTTAAGTTTCTCCTGAAGCTTGTGTTTCTAGATGACTATCTCCTGAGCAGTCAAGCAAATGGACAAACACATTAGGTCAAAAACAAACATTTACACAGGCAGGGAAGTCTTTTTCCCAAGTCCCCTAATTCACAGGACTGTATCCATTTAGGGATTAAAACAAGCTGGCTTTTTTTCCCCTGAAGAGAGTATATTCCTTCCAGAATTCCCATACTCTAGAAAGCAGGAGCACACTTGGATGACAGAATTCTTTCTTCTCTTTCCAAAAACAAAACCCCAGTTCAGATGGGCAGTGCACATGGCAACTCTTCACAGCCTCGCTCCCCACCCCCCGCGCCAGTAAATGATTCTCCACAATTAGCTTCTTCTCTTCCTTCAGACCATGTCCTTGACTTCCAGAAAACTGGAATGGGAGCCAATCATATACGTAATTTCTTTTAAATTGATCCAGCTGGGCTCTCGCCAGTCATTACCCTGGGAAATTAATTATTCTTTCTTCTCTAAATCCATACAGCCCATGTAGATCTAAAATTATAGAAAGTACAGGCTGAAAGGACCCTGGGGGATCATCTAGTCCAGTGTTGTCCAAACTGAACCATGAGAGGGTCAGAAAGTCAATATAAAGGGTTATGACCAGCATTTTTAAAGACAGAAAAACAGAGAATTTCACATAGAAAGAGTAATTTCTGTTTTACAAAATTTTGTTTTAGTTATAGATGTAATCCTGAGGATCATGATGTAAAATTATAGACACTTTTTACTGTGGGTCCTGGTCTAAAAAGTTTGAAAACAGTTGACCAACCCTCTGGTTTTACAGATGGGGAAAGTGAGGCCCAAGAGGGTCAATGACTTACCCAGGGTACTATGGCCAACCAGAGGGGAGCCAGCCCCTCTTGATCCTCTTCCTGACACGCTGACCATGCCACCCCCAGCTCCCTACTACTGGTGAGCGCACAAATCAGCATATATCAGGTCCAGTCTGGCAATATGTATGTCCCTTCAAACAGCAGACCCTGTAGGAGGCCTTGTGACAGTCTTTTGTCACCCAACAGCATTGAACACAGTGCAGAGCTCCTGGAAGGCATTGACTATTCACTTGGTGAATCATTGAGGTGGGAAAAACAGGGCTCAAGAAGGAGAAAAGGCATGAAGATGTCCAAAAAAGGAGAAGAGGTCCAGGAGAAGGCCACCATGTTTGTCAGTTCCTGAACACCAATGACAATGATAACAAGGATTCTAACAACGCCCATCCACTAGGTTGCTTTGTCCTCCCAGGTACTGGCTGAGCTCTGAGGATGCCACACTTTATTCACTCTTCACAAGAAGCTGGTGGAATGCTATTACCCAGGACCTGCCAAGGTTGAAGAACTCAGCCAAGGTCATTCAGCTAGCCAGGATTCAACCCCAAGCAATCAGGCTTTAGACTCCCTGCTCTTAACCACTCTAGTCCATTCCTCCTCTTGAGAAAAGGAGTAGAAAGTCTTCAGAATGTTAGCTTTCTGACACTGCAGTAATGAGTAGGTGTTTAATCGATTTGTTGAAAGACTGAATGAGTGGGTAATTGAGGGAGATCACTCTAGTTTGCCCAGAGGCTGAAGACTGAAGCAGAGATTTACTGAAGCAGAGCAGGTCTGGTCCAGAGAAACATGCTGGCACAAGATAAACCTTCTTTCAAAGGGGGAGCTGATGCCCCTGGAATGCAATTGTCAGACCTTCTCAGCCCTCCTTCCACCCCCAAGTTGTCATCCATCATGCCCGCCACTGCTGACAGAACCAAAGGGAGTAACCACGCCCTCAGTCTGGTGATACAGTTTATAACCCTCGAGTATGGGTTTATAACCCAGAGGAGAAGTCTGTTAGGTCTAATCCCTAAATCAACACCCCTCCAAAATTCCTGTTTAAGAAAAAAAAAAATTAATGTGAGGTTGAGCTGTGGAAGAGAAAATTAACTCAGCTTTTCATCAGCTTAGACTCCTGGGGTTGTCAAAGGCAGAGTGTCAAGTTAAAACATACAGCTAAAATAAAGAAGAAAAAGGAAAAAAAGCCTGTCTTTGGAAGAGAGCCTTTTCTTTCTATTCTTCACTGTCAAGGAGGCAAAGCTGGTTTGGTTATTCTGCTTTGCTCCCCTGGAGAAATTCTCAATATGATTGGCAAGAAGTCAGGAATAACAAGATAGAGTGGTGATGTAAATGTCTGTGGAAACAGTAGATCCTTTGTGCTGACTTTGTCTAAGTCTCAAAGTGGGAAGAAAAGCTGGGATTTAGACTTTGATGCAGAGCCCTTGCATGTAAAATTTACAGTATCCTTCCTATCGGAAATGCTTAAATACTTTCAGGTATTTACAATCTGTCTCAACATTTGGCTGACTCCTGATAATTTTCTGCTTTCATTCACGTTAACTACTTAGAGGAAAACTCCAGGGCAGCATTTTGAGTAGCACATTGAATTAAAACAAAGGATAAATCACCAAAGAAACATTGGAGGGTCTGGAATATAGTCATCACCTAACAACAACAACAAAAAAATCATTATTCTTCACAAATACAAAACAATAGCAAGACATTGACAAGGACCCAGAAAGCTGAGAAAACAAGTCCAGGCAAAACTTCATTCAACACCACAATGCTTTCCTCAAGAAAACATCCAAAGCTCTGACATTCCATTGTACTGCTGTGTTTCCAATTTAGAATCTTTTTAATAATCACAATAGACACAATTCTTCCTTGTGTCTAACTTAATCCCTCCAACTGCCATTTAATTTGAATTGTCTTATGTCTTGCATCCAACAGAAAGAGAAACTGTATACTTACATCACAAAATATCTCAAGCTCCTAGGATCTTTGCCTGGAAAAAGTCTCAAGACTCCTGTTTTATTTATGAATTTTATACCCTATACCAATATTATCCATGTTTGTCTTCATGTGAAAATGCTATCTAAGCTATCATCAAGTTAACAAATCCACAGGGAAAATGCACTGTGTTTTCCAGTTTCTGGGCATATTCCCAGCTTGCTGGCATAAACCCCCTTTAAAAAGCCCAGCTTCTGGCCTATATAACCCATTAAAAAGTCCATTCTCTATCCAGTAGAATGCTTTTGGCTGCAAGTAAAAACATATCCAATCAAAAGTAGCTTAGGTACTTCTCTGATAGTACAGTGACAAAGACTCCATGCTCCCAATGCAGGGAGTCTGAGCTCAATCCCTGGTCAGGGAACTAGATCCCACAAAACTGCAACTAAGAGTTTGCATGCTACAATGAAAGATCTCACATGCCACAACAAAGACCCACCGCAGTCAAATAAATAATTTTTTTTAAATGGTGACCCAAAAATGTATTACTGCATATAAAAAATTCCAAAGATAAACGGTACAAGATTGCTTAAGTGCTTCAAAAATGTCATCAAGGACCCAGGCTCCTGGCAACTTTCCACTTTATTCAGTTTGTCCTCTCAGACACAAGATGAGTGTCATGGTTCAAGCATTCAGACAGAATACATTAGCATCTAGTTGAAGAAAATGAATGCTTTCTCTCATAAGCCATGCTTTATTAGGGAAGAAAATCTTCCCCCAAAGCCACCCCGCCCAAGGAAAGTTTCCCTCAAGCTCCACTGGCTATGACTGAACCATATGCCTGCTATAGATTGTCTGTATTTTCCCCAAATTCTAACCCTCATATCATGGTACTAGGAGGTGGGGCCCTTCAGAAGATGATTAAGACATGCGAGCAGAACCCTCATGTTTGGGATCATTACTCTTATGAAAGAAGCCTGAGAAATTCCCCTAGCCCCATCCACCATGGGAGAACATAGCGAGAGGGTGCTGTCCATGAGGAAGGAGGTCCTTGTTACCAGACATGTGCCCCCAGCACAGAAAGCTAAACTCTGATAGTGGGTGCTGGCAGCAAAGTAAGGGTTTATCTTCAGGGCAACAAATAAGGAGAATGGGCAGCTCGTGCACAAAAAGACTTGAACTCCTGATGGATTTCAGGCAAGGGTTTTGAAATACCATCATAGAAGAGAGGGTCATAGGATGCCAGATCAGTTCCTGAACCTTCTTCTGATTGGTTGGTGGTGAGGTAACAGGGTAATAGTTCAGAAATCTCAACTTTCTGGTTCCAGCCAGTCTGGGGTGTACGTGCTTGTGGTCATAACATAGTCACTAACCTCCACTTGAATGGGGGTCTCACATTTTATAGAACAACTCAAAGATGTACATCAGATTGTTACCTACAGCCTTCAGGAGGAACTAGGAATCCTGTGACTCTATTGCCCTAATCGTTAACTGCTTGAGACTGCTTTTTGGAACTCGAGGAAGGTCGAGGAGACCAAAGCCTGTTTTCCTGTAGACAAGAAATGAGGAACAGAGAAAGCCTACTGTACCTGAAAGGCTCCACAGAAACCTGCTCAGTTTCAATCCCCCCTTTTCTTTAATACTCCTCAATCCTGAGGGGAATGAGGGTGGGACAAGAAAGGAAGTAAAATTTTGGATAGAGAGCCTAAACATAAAGTAAGTAAGGGAACGTTGTTTTAGGCGGACTTGGTTTCACAATCACCAAACATCAAATCTACCAGTACCATGATCATGGACTTCCCAGCCTTCAGAACTGTGAGAAATAAGTGTTTGATTTTATATGCCACATAGTCTCTGTTATTCTGTTATAGTAGCCCAAACAAGCTATTGATAATACAGTGCCCAAGCCTTAGTTGTAGCGAAGACTGGAAAATGGAAAATCTGATATTTTTAGCTTCTGTAGTAGAAGGCAAGTTCTTCAAGGAAGGAAGTAGATAAGTGGGGGTCTCATAGCCCTCCCACTGGACAGGTATGGGAAGGATCTGCCACAAAGCCATCAGCCTCATTGGCTCAGCCCTCAGGGCAGAGCTAGATACAACCTCTTGAATGAACAAGATTCTCAAGGGATTTGAGCAAGTAGCCCTGGGAACAGTGGTTTCTTCATTTTGCAACATTTCTTCACCCTCTTTCAGGGGCTTCCCTGATAGTTCAATTGGGAAAGAATCCACCTGCAATGCAGGAGACTTGGGTTTGATTCCCGGGTTGGGAAGATCCCCTGGAGAAAGGAAAGGCTACCCACTCTAGTATTCTGGCCTGGAAAATTCCACGGACTGTATAGTCCATGGGTTCACAAAGAGTCAGACATGACTGAGCAGCTTGCACTACACTCTATTTTAGTCCCTTCTGACCCATGACTTCTGTCTCCCTGTGTCCCTTCTCTACCTGCCACTATGGTCGTGGCTCATGGCACAATTAGGGTCCCTCTTCTGCCAAGGGACCAAGACCTTACTTCATTGGCTCAGCCCTTGTTTCAAATCAAGGTCACAAATTCAATACCTCCAGGTGCATATTTCTATATGCACATAATAAACTTCCCGACCAGAGAGAAACCAAAGAACAGTTCAAGAACAAATAACAAATGACACTTAATCTGTTGGGGATTAACAGGGAATGGTGAGGAATATGGCAAACTGAAAAATCACCCTTGCTTATAATGGGAAGAGTGAAGTATTGACATATCATAATACACACACAGGATGGTCAGATAATCCTACTTTTCTACAAAAGTCAGAAATCAAGGTTGTTGTCGTTGTTGTTGTTTCTCATAAAACTTTGTAAATGTTGTCTCAGCCTTTTTAAAAAAGAATATGCAAGCCAAACACAATATGCATATCTCAGCTCAAGAGCTTGCCCTCCAAGCCCCCATCAAAGCACATCCCTCTCGCTAGTGGACTTGCAGGTCTAGCAAGGCCATGTCCTCACTTCATGGCTTTTCTTGACTATTGACCCTCCTCGTGGCACAGTTATTCATTCTTGGACAAATGCAGTCCACGTTGTTTCTGGGCACCCAAGTATTCTCCAGACTGTAACACCTTTATTGACAACACATCAGACCTCTTGACCCTGCTGTCCCTGCATCAGGGCCTTATTTCACATTAGTATTTCCGAGCTGCTTCCCTGATGAGTGCCCAGCTGAGGCCTCTCCCTCCTGACAGCATCCTTCCACTCCACCATGGTGTCAGCTCTGCACCATCACCAAGACCTCTCTGGACTCAACTCTTCTGCCTTCCCCTTGCACAGCTGTCAACAGTACAGACCACAGGAGCAAACTGGTCCCTGTCTCCCTAATCATCTACTAAGTCTGAAGGCCAGGACTTAGGCCAGGCCCCAGTCCCAGATCTCCCTCACCTTGTTCTGGTTCTCTACTTCTGGTCCTAGGGCTGGGGACATTGCTGGACATCACAAGGCTTCATGAGCTTGGTCCACTCTTGGTCCATCCTATTTCACTTCCACTGAGTCCTTGCTGTCTCTTACTACTACTGTCCCACAGTGGCTCCTCCATACATTGGTCCCGCTCCTCAAGTACTAGGCCACCCAAAGTCCCCACTGTCTGCAGACTCTGAGGATGAAGATGACAATGATATGCAGTGGGCGGTCTATTGAGAGCCTACATGTTTTGGGCACTCTGCAGTATTTCACCGAGTCAGCACTCCTAATTAGCTATCATCCCATTTAAATATGTGGTAACTGACATATCATTGGATATACATGGAGTGCTCAAGATCAGATGGCTAGTGTCCCAGACAGGGAATACATCTATGCCTACTTGGCTCCAAAGCCTCACCTTCTACCCTCTAACCCACTGAACCAGTTCTGCCAGTCTCCTTCTCTTTCCCTGGATTCTACCTCAGCCCCCCCTTGCTTTCTCCCCTCCTCTGTATCTCAGGAGAAACAATCCCTCCTTTCTGGGGCTAACAGCCTAATAACCACACTATGCCTATCACGGCCTCCTCTGTACTCCCTTTCCATCTTCTCGTGATTCTTTTTCAGTTTCTCCCTCTCTACTCAACACTTCCCTGAGTCTCTCCCTACTATCTGCTTCCCCGAACTCCCTGTCCTGAAAAATCAGTTTATTTCCATAACCCTCTCCCCTGTTGTATTTCTCCTTCTTTGTCATCATCAGTCTAGTTAGTCCCTAAACCAATTCAAGCTAATGTGTTAATGGATGATATCCCTTCTAAAGACTATATTTGTTTTATTAATGGAAACCCTGGAAGTTTACCCACAGAAAGAACAATGTTAAGAGAGTTTCAGGGACATGAATTTGAATTGAGGGATGCTAGATTAAATGAGCAGGGCCTCAATGCTTCTTGTAATTATGGAAGAAAGAGGGAAACTCTCTGCTGGACTACTCATGAGCCCTGGTTCATCCAGATTTTGATCTTCACAACAGCCCATTGAAGGGAAGTATTAAGGGATCTGCTTTTCTGCTTAGGAACCTAAGGCTCAGAGAGGTTAAGAGATTGCCCAAAGACACACAGCTAGATAGTAATATAGCTTCAATTTAAAGCTGAATCACCTGACCCAACAGCCCCTGAACTTTTCAGAAAGCAAAACAGTTTCATTGAGAAGGTTAAGGTTGTACTACGGCAAAAGCCAAAACAGGCACACAGGACAGGGCACGCCCACCCCCTTCTCTCTCTTCTGCTTTCCTCCTTCCCAGACCACCCTCAGAGGACAAATGATTGCCATTTAAGAACACGACTGGAGTTTGTATTCTTCTCCAGATTTCTATCTCTTCCTTCCCAGATACAAACTCTTCCAAGAGGTACACAGTTCTTCAAATACCTGAAGCTGGAAAGATTCCAGGGCAGGAGCCTAAGAAAATGTGGCTGGTATGACTCAATCTGAGAGGAGACAAAGGCCTTAAGGAGTGAGTGAGCTCTAAAGGCCCAGGTGAAATATTCATTCAGAGGTAGTATTTAGACACATTTTAACTAGGCCTAACTCTTAAACTCCTACTTACTAAAGGCTGACCAATAACCCCAGGGTTCATTTAGCCCATGTGATAGCTAAAATTACCAGGCCTAGTCAAGGATACTCTGAGAGCTTTTTTAATGCCTAGGTAGGAATTTAGCAGAATCTGTTTCCACACAGCCTGAAAAACAGAAATTCAAAAATGTTCGGAGTTGTCAGTACATGTGTATCAATACTAAAAGCAGAAGCAGATCAGACAAGGAGTTGGAGCAATGTTCCTATTTCAAATTCATCCGATAACATCTTCAGATAAGACTGAGGTAAGAAACCCAGGATGCAATCACTGAAATAATTGCTGCTGAGAAGCCTGGGGCTATTAAAAAAGAGAAGAAGAATGAAGACTTGCAACTGTACCAGCAGACTTTCAGGGCTGCCTGCTGCCTGGTCTTGCAGCTCAGCTCTGGAGCCGTTGTATGAAGCTCATTGTTAAACAGGGTAAACACCCCAGCAAAGGATTCACTGTCCAGAATTCCAGGTTCCACTGAAAGATTATCAGCAGCTAGTGTGTTGATGTTTCTCCATGTGCAGTGTGTGGGGGAGGAAACAGTCCTCTCCTTTATGGCACCAATTCATTATAAGGCACTGCCTCTTTCCCCGGGCTCTGGAATGATTTGCCATTTATGAAATGTCCTCTCTTCAAACTGCACGATTCCCAAATTAAGCATTTGAAGTTCCTGACCCCTTTTTCCTCTCCATGTTCCCAGCTCTCCCTCTGTCACAATCTACTGAACTGCCCAGCTGGAAAAACCCCTGTGAACCAAGCAGCAAAAGCATCAGGCTTCCCAATCTCCCTCCTCCTCCCCCACCAACTCAGCCTGTTAGAAACAACCCAAAGCTCTTCTCTTGGCTCCCCACCCCCCACCCCTCCCTGCCCACTCCTGTCCCATTCCCTTATTAAGGAAACAATGAAGCGAACACACCAGGATATTCTGGTACAGACAGCCATCTCCAGCAATAAATTACTTCCTCACTTGGTGACTTTTATGGGTCAGAGAAACCATATGGCCCATGCAGCCGGCTCCAGGTCAACTCTAGCAAATTCGATGCTCATACTTCTCATCCTGATCATATTAAAAGACTGTGGGGTGCCCAATTCTAAAGTGTTTCCTCACCCCAATTCCCCGGATGCATGCAATTCACTCTCAATAATCATGCTGCCTTCCTTCTTGGCTCTCTTGTCCCCTCTCCTCCAACTATTGACTCTTGTGCCTGGTTTGTGGTGTCTGGGCCTCTCTTTGCCAGCATCTTTCTGGGACAGTCTAGTGGGGGAGGGACATTCCTTAGGAATTTATTGGCCCATGTGATGTACTTTTCTACATCTTTATCCTGACTTTTCTTTATCTTGGTGACAGAATTCCATGGTATAGGTTGTTTCTAGCACAAATGAACCAAATTAGGCAGGGTGAGGCTGACCTGAGTCCACTCACCCGTTTCCACTCCAGTGCTGTGGGTGTCTGGGGGAGCACTCCTTTGGGACAAAGCATTGAGAAGGACATCACTTCCATGCCCACTGGCACCCAGAGTGCTCTCTGAGGTTGTGCTTCTCAAACTGGGGGCACAGATCCCCTCCTTGGGCAGTAGCGACTGGTGTATAGGAAGGGGGTGGGTGCATATGAAGCCACAAGATAAACCAGTCGTTTTCTACTGACATATCAGGAAGCAATTTAACTAGTAGGTAATTCAAAACATCTTCATGTTAAAATAGGCCTGAATTGATCACACACTGCAATGCAAAAAAACTTGATAAATTTAGACAAACTGATTTCTCATTTGCAGGAGGCCACTTTGGGTCATGACCCTCCCACAGACTCCCACCCTCAGGATCATTTTCCTTCCTCTGTTCCCAGAAGTATTTTGGTGAAAAGTATGAGAAGTGCACTAGGTAGAGATTCTGAATGTTATTTATAAAAAATAATAATAGTTAATTACTACTTCCCCTGAGATAATTTTTCTCAAGCAATGTTTTCATTATATTTCTGTGGATGGATTAATAATGATAATTATTAACTACCCGCTATGTGGCTTCTCAAGGAAGGTATTACTCCACTTTATATTTTACAGATGAGTAAATCGAAACTCAAAGAAATTAAGTGATTTTCCCAAAGTCTTTTAGCTAGTTACTGGGAAAAGCAGGATATGAACCATTTCTTTCCCTTCAATGTTTCCTAGCATCAGCGTCTTTTCCAATGAGTCAGTTCTTTGCATTAGGTGCCCAAAATATTGGAGTTTCAGCTTCAACAGTGAAGCTGAAGGCAGGAGGAGAAGGGGACGACAGAGGATGAGATAGTTGGATGGCATCACCGACTCAATGGACATGAGTTTGAGTAAGCTCCGGGAGTTGGTGATGGTCAGGGAAGCCTGGTGTGCTGCAGTCCATGGAGTCACAAAGAGTCAAACATGACTGAGCAACTGAACTGAACTGAAACATTTCTATCTGACCCCCAAAACTACTTCTCATTGCAGTAGAAAATAAACTTAAGGGAGAGAAAAGGACCCTTGAATATTCAACAAGTTTGGTACTAGAAACTACAATCTAGAGACTTCCCTGCTGGTCCAGTAGCTGAAACTCCATGCTTCCAATGAAGGGGACCTAGGGTTCTATCCCCAGGCAGGGAACTAGATCCCACAGGCCACAACCAAGAGTTGGCATGCTGCAACTAAAGATCCCACACACCGCAAGGAAGATGGAAGATCCCATGTACTGCAACTAAGACCTGGTGCTGCCAAGCAAATAAATAAACTTGAAAAAAAAATTACAGTCTACCATTCATTGGGCACTGGCCATGTGCCAAATAATATTCTAAGAATTTTACATATCTCCTCACAACAACCTTGGGAAGAATGGACAAGCATTATATCCATTGTACAGATGAGGAAACTGAAGCAGAGTGTTACGTTTCATGAGGAAAAGAATTGTATCTGTCTTGGTCCCTCTTTTATCATAGCATTATCCTAGCATATAGTAGGCAGTAGTTGGATGCATTATTTGAATGTTTAGTCACAAAATACCTAATACATACTATTTGTCTTGTTCATAATAAGATCCCTACCTAGTATCTAATCTAGCATAGTTTTGGCATATAGTATACATTCATTGGTTAAATAAACTAAATCTTATTTTCATATAATATTTAATTTTCTATCAATATATTCAACATGTGGTGTCAATCTCTTTTGCATTCAGTGCATATTTAAGGAGATATAGTAATCAGGACTTGGGAGTTGCAAATTACAGAAACTGAGCACAAACTAGCTCAAGAGAAGAAGAAAAAGAAAAGTAAATACAGGACAGAAGGAAGAAAGCAACGCATGTAACTATAAAGTCCCAATGTAGACTTCAGGTAGGGCTATATCCAGGATCTCAGTCAATAGCATCAAGACCATTTAAACACATTTATCATTTAAACTTTCCTTTCATAGATTCTTCCATATGGTTACAAGATGCTCTAGGTTATATCATTCTTATAACTAATACTCACAGAGAAAAGTTCCTCTTTCTGTTTAGTTATAGTACAAGGACCAGGAAGAACTCAGATTATACCAGCTGGTATCACAAGTCCATCCCTGAACTAATAGTGAAGGTAAGGGAATCAGTGCTCTGATTAGAGGGGTCTGGTTATAAGCCCTTCTCTGAAAGGAGGATCACTTTTCTTCCCAAATAACATGAAATAAGTTCTCTCTGAAAAACAAGTTTTGATTGTTTGATGAAGCAGGGAGGGGAAGCCATGTTGGACAAAATCTCTGGCTGCCACATTCACTGGCAAGAAAAGGTCCGAATCCCTTTCATGGGATCTGAGGTCTCAGGAGTCAGACTCCTGTATCTACAGATTTCTTCCTATCACCCTCCTTCAGCCAAGGTCTAGGCTTCCTGGGGATGCAACCCTGAGAACAAAAGTACCTTCAGGCAAGCCCCTTTCCAGGCCCTTTCCAGTCCTAGCCCTGCCTCCACAGACTCCCAAATGGGGCTCTTCTCTTGGTGTGCAATGCAGCTGTAAACACAATTGTACGGTGGGAGAGAGATGCCATTCTTCCAGCCCCTGGAGACAAGGCCCTCCAACTCCTGAGCTCATCGGTCCTACTCAGTACGTCTGCACTCCATTTCCCCGGCTTCCTGCTCCAGGTGCATATTGCCCCCTACCCCAATGCCATTATCCAGCCCTCTATCATGGACCTTCCCATGCTACATGACAAGGATAAACCAGAGAGTGCAAGCACATCAATCACGGTATGGCAATGGAGATTAAAGATGAACTCAATTCTCACTCATCATCACAAAATCAGTAATGTGTGCAGAGAAGTCAGGCCCATTTATGGGGGGTTATGATCTGTAACAGACTAAATGACACATTTGCAATCACTCCCACATGGCTGCCAAGAGGATAGCAGAGCCATTTGAGTCCCCATCAGCACTAGATTCTCTTCCCCATGCATGGATTCCGACAACCACAATAACACTTAGTATCTCAATTGCACAACTTCTAAATGAGGCAAAGCAGAGCTTAATTTTGCATTCAGTGGTGCAAGAAACTTCAAAGTTATTTGAAATCTCTGATGCAATCTCTTGACAAAGAAACTGCTTATCAGGGTGTACAGTCCCGGCCCAGAGTGTTCAAAAGGATGGTAGAGAGCATTCTATCCAGTGGCTGTAAACTGGCAGCCCCTCAGCTGATTATGATTCACAAACATGTTCTGTTGGGTTCTGGTAATGCTTACAAATAAGGAAATTTCAGCTTTTAAATATCCAGAGTCCTCACTTATCTTGAAATTCAAAAGATCAGACAAATTAAGTACATAATCCATCATGGTAGCTGTCAGCTGAGACAGAAGTTGGAGCTCCTCCATTCAGGTGGGTGGAAACTCACTAGTTCTCCACACTCCCCACCACTCCCTATTGGTGTCCATTTGCATTATCCATCATCCCCCTCATAGGAATTGGCACCTACAGCTCCTGTCTGGGCCTTTCATTTCACATCAGACTCTAAGGAGGCCCAAAATGGTAGAATGACTTGATCAATTCAGACTGGAACTCTGTTTTTGTTATTGTTTTTAAACAATATGTTGACTTTTCTTTCTTATTTTAAATTATCATACAGGAAGATTGACTTTTTTGTACAGTTCCATAAATTTTAATGTGTATATATATATTCATGTGATAGTGAGTGAAATAATAGTTTCTCAGTCATGTCTGACTCTTTGCGACCCCATGGACTGTAGCCTGGACTGAAGACTCCTCTGTCCATGGAATTCACAAGACAAGAATACTGGAGTGGGTTGCCATTTCCTCCTCTAGAGGAAACCTCCAGACCTGGGGATCAAACCCGGGTCTGCTGCATTGCAGGCAGATTCTTTACCATCTGAGCCAACAGTGAAGCACATGTGTAGATTCATGTAACCTTTACCAAATCAGGACATAGAATGGTTCCATCATCCCCAAAATCTGGCTCATGTCACCCCTTTACTGTCACTCCCTCCTGCCACCCCTAACCCTGGAAGACACTTATCTGTTCTCCATCATGACAGTTTTATCTTTCAAGTCTATCAGAAAAGTGGAGTCATACATGATGTAACTAATACAGGCTTCTTAGAAGTAGCATAACGGCTGAAAGAATCACTTGAGATTTTGGTGTATTGGTAGTTCATTCCTGTTTATTCCTGAATGGTCTTCCTCCCTATGGATGTACTACAGTTTGTTTATAGACTGAAGTTTTTTACTCAAAGTTCAGAGGGGTTTTTTGAGATGTCAGGCAGTGTGGGGTGCTGGCTCAAACTGGATCATGAAAGTTGAGTGCTAACTTTTCAGAAATGATGTCAGCCAATTGTTGAACAAGCTATTAAAAAGTTAAATCAAAAGTAAAGGTAATAAATACTCAGAGCTTGTCACTTTCTAATTAAGCTAGTTCAGTTTACTACACTCTAAGCTGTGAGATTGCTGTATCTATCATATCTTTGTGGAGGGAAAACTGCACAATGATGTACAACGCCCCTACTTAGTGTTCAGTGACATCATGCTGATGTCATTAAATCCATTTACTAGGACACCATGGCTCTAAGCTCTAAGAACCAAGGCCCCCCTACAGAAAATCCTCACCCATTTCCTCACCTACTTTTCTTACCTGTCCCAGACCCCCACCTTAGCTATTCTTATGGATTCAATTTGGGTAAAGAAAGCCCCCCTGGGGAAAATACGGGGGTACAGAGCTAGACCTGACATACTACACCTGGCCTGAAAGCAAATACAGGACAGTGCAGTGGGAACTGCCTTGAGCTGGAGGGAAGATGCCCAGGGATTGCTCTCCCCCTACAGGGGTGTGGTGCAGTTCTTTTTTTCCTGCCTCCCTGCCTTTTCCTGCAGCACAAATCTCAGTTGGGAAGGTCTACCCAACCTCACTGCTCGTCCAACTCCTCCCTGTACTGGATCTCTTCAGTAAAAGGAAGGAGCTAGTGAGTCACAGCTTTCAAATGGCCACCTGCAGGTCCCCTGCTTCAAAGGCACACCTCCCAGGGATCGCCAGGATGAGCAGGCAAAGATGAAGTGATGTGACGGGGAGCCCTGGACCCCCCACTTCCTACTTCAACTGAAGCCCCTTCGCTTTTATACTCCACTTTAATGTTTTATAAATGAAAGACCAACACAAGATTTCCTTTGAAAATGGTCTCTGCTGATAAAAGGAAACTAAAACTTTTTGAACATTAACCCTGAAGCATCTTTAATCTGAACTATAGCAAAAGCCTCCTAAGCGGTCTCACATTTTCTACTCTTGCCATCTCCCTCCTTCCACCTCCCCCTTCCCATCCCCTCCTCTCCCAACACACACACACACACACACACACACACACACACACACACACACACACACACACACACAGCAGCAGAAGCAGCAGCAGCCACAGTGATCCTGTTAAAATGCAAATCAAATCATGCTGCTTTTCTCCTCAAAACTCTGACAGCTTCCCTTAGTGGTCAGGATAAAGTCTGAAGTCTTGAACAAGCTCCACAAGATTCCACAGGGTCTGGCCCCAAGCTCTTACTCTGATGTCATTGTCTCTCACCCTCTACACTTATCACACACCTGGCCTCCATTCTGCTCCTCACAGGCACCAAGCATGTTCAAGCACATGGACTTTTGCACATCTTTCTGGAATGCTCTTCCTCTGAGTATCCACATTGTTAACCCCTCAAACATATGGCCAATGTCACCATCAGTGAAGCCTTCTCAAGTCCTCCTATCAAAGCTGTTTTTTTTCACTATAATTTTCTCTCTCCTCAACCTAAAATATATGTTTCATAATTTAAAAACTAAGCCATGTTCATTTCAGAGACTGCAGAAAATATGAAAAAGCACAAATTAAGACAATAAAAAAAATCCATTACTATAAACCCAGAGATAAACAGTTAACATTCTGCTGTATTTCTTTCTAATATTTTTCTTTTCCTTTCTTTTGGTCTTATTCTTTTTCGCTGTTAATAGTGCACAGAATGAAATATTCAACAAGATCTACAAAGCTTCCTGTGAAGAGCAAGTTTCCTACCCTTCCATAGTCCCTACCTAAGCCCACAGTCAACAACTTTAACAACTGCCTACAAATCTATTTTTAAAAATTCACAAATTGGACTTAATTAAACTTATTAATAAAATCTTTTCACAGCAAAGGAAAATAACAAAATGAAAAGACAACCTACAGAATGGGAGAAAATATTTGCAAACAATTCATATATTAACTGACACAGGGTAATATCCAAAAATACATAAACAGCTTATACAACTCAATATAAAAAAAAATACAATCAAAAAATGGGCGGAAGATCCAAACAGACATTTTTTCCAAAGAAGACATACAGATGACTAACAGGAACCTGAAAAGATGTTCAACATCATTATATCATCATCAGAGAAATGCAAATCAAAACCACAGTGAAGTACCTCACACCAGGCCATGGCTGTCCTCAAAAAGCATACAAACAATAAATGCCGGAAAGGGCATAGAGAAGAGGGAACCCTTGTACACTGTTGGTGGGAATGGAAATTGGTACAGACGTTATAGAAAACAGTATGAAAATGCCTTGAAAAACTAAAGGTATGGTCTAGCAATTTCACTCCCATGTACATATCTGGAAAAAAATGAAAACTCTAATTCAAAAAGATACATCCATCCAATGTTCATTGCAGCGCTGTTTACAATAGACAAGGCATGGAAGCAACCTAGTCTCCATCAACAGATGAATGGATTAAAAAGATACGATCCATATATACAATGGAATACTACTCAGTCAAAAAAGGAATGAAGTATTGCCATTTGCAACAATGTGGATGGATCTAGAGAATATTATACTTAGTGAAATGTCAGACAGAGAAAGGTAAATATTATATTACTTATACGTAGAATCTAAAAAATAATATAAATTAATGTCTATAGCAAAACAGAAACAGACTCACAGACATAGGAAACAAATTTATGGATACCAAAGGGGAGAGGGAGAAGGGGAAGGACGAATTAGGAGTACGATATTAACATACACAAACTACTATACATAAAACAGATTAGCAACAAGGATCTAGTGTACAACACAGGAAATTATACCCAGTGTCTTGTAAAATCTATAATGGAATATATCTATAAAAAAAATTGAAACACTGTGTTGTACACCTGAAACTAAAAAAAATATTCAGTTCAGTTCAGTTCAGTTCAGTCACTCAATCGTGTCTGACTCTTCATGACCCCATGGACCACAGCACGCCAGGCCTCCCTGTCCATCACCAACTCCCAGAGTCTACTCAAACTCATCTCCATTGAGTCGGTGATGCCATCCAACCATCTCATCCTCTGATGTCCCCTTCTCCTCCAGCCTTCAATCTTTCCCAGCATCAGGGTCTTTTCAAATGAGTCAGGTCTTCACATCAGGTGGCCAAAGTATTGGAGTTTCAGCTTCAACATCAGTTCTTCCAATGAACATTCAGGACTGATCTCCTTTAGGATGGACTGGTTGGATCTCCTTGCAGTCCAAGGGACTCTCAAGAGTCTTCTCCACCAGCACAGTTCAAAAGCATCAGTTCTTCAGCACTCAGCTTTCTTCACAGTCCAACTCTCACATACATACATGACTACTAGAAAAATCATAGCCCTCACTAGACGGACCTTTGTTGGCAAAGTAATGTCTCTGCTTTTTAATATGCTGTCTAGGTTGGTCATAACTTTCCTTCTAAGGAGTAATCGTCTTTTAATTTCATGGCTGCAGTCACCATCTGCAGTGATTTTGGAGCCCCTCCCCCCAAAAAATAGTCAGCCACTGTTTCCACTGTATCCCCATCTATTTGCCATGAAGTGATGGGACTGGGTGCTATGAACTTACTTTTTGAATGTTGAGTTTTAAGCCAGCTTTTTCACTCTCCTCTTCCACCCTCATCAAGAGGCTTTTTAATTCCTTTTCACTTTCTGCCATAAGGGTGGTGTCATCTGCATATCTGAGGTTATTGATAATTCTCCCTGTGATCTTGATTCCAGCTTGTGCTTCATCCAGCCCAGCATTTCTCATGATGTACTCTGCATATAAGTTAAATAAGCAGGGTGACAATATACAGCCTTGATGTACTCCTTTTCCTATCTGGAACCAGTCTGTTGTTCCATGTCCAGTTCTAACTGTTGCTTTCTGACCTGCATACAGATTTCTCAAGAGGCAGGTCAGGTGGTCTGGTATTCCCATCTCTTTCAGAAAATATTACAAATCAATTAAACTTCAATTTTTTAAAGTAATACAAAAACAAAACAAAAATAAATTAATTAAAAATTTAAAAACACATTTCAGCATTGTCTATTGATTTCCACTATGGAAGGTGAGGGCTTCTCTGGTGGCTCAGCTGGTAAAGAACCCGCCTACAATGCGGGAGACCTGAGTTCAATCCCTGAGTTGGAAAGATCCCCTGGAGAAGGGAACAACTACCCACTCCAGTATTCTGGCCTGAAGAATTTCACCGACTGTATAGTCCATGGGTTCGCAAAGAGCCGGACACGACTGAGCAACTTTCACTTCACTTCAATTCATGGAAAGTGAGGAATTAGCTTCTCTCTTTCCACTTCCCTTACCACACAGCCACATACTTTCTGTCTCTTTCCCCCTAGTATATACTACTTTGGGATAAGTCAACAGTGCATTATATAATTATAACTATGTAAATGCTTGAATCATGTGTGTGTGTGTGTGTGTGTGTGTGTGCACATGCTCCAGTCATGTCCAACTGTGTGCAACCCTGTGGACTATGGCCCACCAGGCTCCTCTATCCAGGGGGATTCTCCAGACAAGAATACTGGAGTGGGTTGCCATTTCTCCTCCTCCAGGGGATCTTCCTGACCCATGGATCAAACCCACTTCTCTTACATATTCAGCATTGGCAGGCGGATTCTTTATCACTAGCACCACCTAGGAAGCCTTGAATCATACAGTGTTATATTATTACTTTTTCTTTCCAATTATCTCTGTTTTTCCTGGAGTTACTACCTGTATAGTTTCCTGTATTATTGTTTCTTTTGTTCTGTTTGCATCGGTAATAACAACCAAACATCACAAGTTGCCTGTTTCTTGAAGTTTTTCCTCCCTTCGTCTTGTGACATGGTCCAGTCTAAATGGTTTCCCTGTGTATCTGCAACACAGCTGACTTCTTGGAATTTCTCTTCACCATCATTCTAGTCATATTCTCTTTCCTGACCCTGATATCTTTATTTTTCTTGGTTTATTTGGTGGAGCCCATGCTGCAAGTGCTTCCTAAGAAAGGCTGCATGAAAGACACATTATTTTTAAGACTCTGTAATCTGAAAATGCTTCTGTTCTATCCTCACAACTCAGATAATTTGTCTGGAAGTAGAATTTTAGTTCAGAAGTCATTTTTCTTCAGAATTCTGAAGGCATTGCACCACTGTCTTTCAGCTCCCAAAGTTTTCTCAATAGAAACCACACTGATTAATGATCCTTTGTAAGTGATGTATTTTTGCTATCTGGAAGCTTCAAGCTCCTTCTCTGGCTTAGTGTTCTGAAAGTTCATGACAATATAAGTATAAGACTCTTTTCATCCATTTTGCAATTGTGATGGGCACTTGGTGGCCTTTTCAATCTGGAAACTCGTATTTTTTTAATTCTAGCAATGTCTATTGAATTCTTTCTTTGACAATCCCCCTCTCCCTTGTCTTTTTTCTCTCTTTCTGAAATCCCGATTATATGGACCTCCTGGGCTACTTTTCTAATTTTTTCATCTTTTCTCTCCTATATATCCACCTCTTTGTCTTTTAATTCTAGTTCTTAAGAGGTTTCTTCAAGTCTCCAGTTATTCTACTGTGGTTTTCATTTTTGCCATCACATTTTCAATTTCCAACAGCTCTTTTTTCCCTGAATATTACTTTTTATACAGCATTCTGTTCTTTTCTCAGGGTTGCAGTATCTTTTATCTCTCTGAATATTCATTGAGAATTGTCTCCCTTCCTCTGCCTCTGTCTTACAGGTTTTCTTCTCCCTGCACAGTCTGTTTCGTCCAAGTTGCTTTTTTCAGCACATTTGGCTTTTGTTTGGTCTTTCTTATTAGAACCTTTCCTCAGATGTCTGGTAATCCTTGGCCATCTGCTCCTCTGAGGATCAGGGAACTAAACTGCTGATTGGAAGCTCTGTGTGCACAGGTGGGACTTGCTGACTAAAGAGTTTCACTACATACTGCGATCAGACTGCACACTTTGATTAGAAAACTCCAATATCACTCTCTTCAGGTCTTTCTTGAGATTGTCAGACTCTCCAGAGAAACCTCCTCCAAACCCTTGCTGGAGCACACAGGCTTGGCTGCCCTACTCACAAGAAGGGAGGGCCTCAGCATGCAGTACACATGTACTCACTTAATCCCCTATTTGAGTTCAGTCAGTTTGCCATCCTCTGCTGGTCAGGCAGTCTGCTCCAGGGACTAGAGCCCCAGTCTTCTGCCAGAGGTACCCGGCTCTCCTCTATGGAGGAAAGGAGATGCTCTGAACTGATCCTCTTTATTTTATCTTCTGTCTTCTACACACACACACACCATTCCAGATTCCCCGACACATCCATTGCCCACACTTTGGGAGGTGACTAGTGTAAACCAAGTTGGTTCTCAGCTTTCTCCTCTACCCACTGAGGACGCGGCTTTCTCAGGTTTGCCTTCCAGCTCCCACGCTTAGTTCTATAACCTCCTCTCCTTATTTCCTCATCCTTGAATATCTATGCCTTTAAAAAATGCCTTGCACTTCCCGGCCACTCAGTGGTTAAGACTCCATGCTTCTACTGCAGGGGGCGCAGGTTCAATCACTTAGTTGGGAAACTAAGATCCCACATGCCTCATGGGATGGCCAAAAAATAAATAAATAAAAAGGGGATTTATTTCATTCTGTGACATCTCAGAAAGGAGTAAAAGGAGATACGTGTTTTCAATCTGACATTCGTATCCAGGAACCCATAGTGTTTATCTGCTTATTTGTTTACTGTCTATTTGCTCTCACTAGGATATGTGCTCCATGATGGCAAAGACTGGAATGCTTTGGTCACCCCTTTATCTTCAGACACTCCCAGAAGAGTGTCTGGCGCATACTAAATAAGTTTTGACCAATAAATGAATAAATGTAAGAAGGAAGGAATATTCCTCTGGCTCTATTTCTATTTTGTAAGTTTTTATTCCATTTCCTAAGTTTATTCTAACTTTCCTTCTCTTCAGCTATGTCCCTTTTTCCCAAAAGACTTCCCACTTCACTGCTTACCAAACTTTATTTTTCCCTTGCAATTTTTTCTCTTTCCTGACTCATTCCCAACTTTCCTTTCTACTACCTGGCATTGCCTTCAGTCTCGATTTCCATGAAAGTGAAAAAAGTAAAAGTGTTAGTACTAAGTTGTGTCCGACTCTTTGTGACCCCATGAACTGTAGCCTCCCAGGCTCCTCTGTCCATGGAATTCACCAGGCAAGAATACTGGAGTGGGTAGCCATTCCCTTTCTCCAGGGGATCTTCCCAACCCAGTGATCAAACCCAGGTCTCCTGCATTGCAGGCAGATTCTTTACCTTCTGAACCACCATGAAAGAGGTCGAATTTTCACTCAGTAAAGCACACCCATTACATTTGTAGGAACTGTGAAAACACAAAGAGAGAATACTTGGTTCCTACTTTCTCTGGAAAAACATAATTTAACTAATTCTTTTTTAGAATCAAGACTTCTAAAAAGTTAAGACACTATTAAGACACTAATTCAAGCCAGGTTTTAAAAAAGAAACATCAAATTACCAGAGTGCCAGGAGCAGGTGGGTTAATGAGAAAAGGCTGGGGATGCAGAATTTGAGGGATTATTGGAAGGGACAGAGGACTAAGCTTCTAGACAAAGAAAGGCCAAATTAACACTCACAGTGCTCACAGCCACTCATCCTTCCAACCCCTTCTCTCCTGTATCCCCTGGTTAAAAACCAGGGCTAAATTGGAAAAGAAAAAAATTGTTCATTTTTCTCTCATTAATAAGATGTTTCTTGAATTTTCTAGTATGTTCTAGCCCTAGGTAAGCAAATCAGACATGGCCTCTGCTCTTATGAAGTTAGAGCCTAGTGTGAGATTCAGATTATAAACAAGTGAAAAACAAAATAAATAGTACAAACAGTAGCAGGTGCTCTGACGGAAGTACGTAGTGTTCAGTAATAGAAGATAGCAAAGGGGACTTCCTTAGATGGGGGTGGGCAGTGAAGGCTCCTCTGAGAAAGTATGGTGAGCTTGTTGTTGATGCTGTGGTATTCTGAAGTTAATTTCCTACTTTTCCCAGCAAAAGTACTCTTTATCATTTTTGAAATTTCAGCTCTCTTC
Organism: Okapia johnstoni; assembly: GCA_024291935.2. Taxonomy (NCBI): domain Eukaryota; kingdom Metazoa; phylum Chordata; class Mammalia; order Artiodactyla; family Giraffidae; genus Okapia; species Okapia johnstoni. Next base: position 36,658,947 of record CM044319.1, read on the forward strand.
CATATGCAGCCACGCTATTAGATCATGTGGGGTCCCACCTTCAGTTCCAAATAAAGGTCCTGATTGGCTTAAGCAAGTCTAATCCTTTCCCTACCTTCATGTACCTCCCAAGGTGATTGGTTTAGGCATGGGTTTGTGACACAATTTAGTCCAGTGAGAGAGACTGAATCCTTGGACTTGAGCAGGAGCCACTGAAAGAGACCCTCTCTCACTCCTGGAGATTGAGGTATGAGGATATAAGTTTGAAAATAGTGACAGCCATTCTGTGATCATGAGGAAAGAGCATCTGTACAGTAAGTGAGAGAAACAGAGTCTTCAGTGACATAGATTAAGCCTTTCTTGAAGCCAGAACTATTTCTGGACTTATTAGATATAGGAGACTTCCCAAGTGGTGCTAGTGATAAAGAACCTGCCTGCCAGTGCAGGAGACATAAGAGACATGGGTTGGATCCCTGGGTCAGGAAGATCCCCTGGAGGAGAGCATGGCAACTCACCTCCTGCCGGGAGAATCCCACGGACAGAGGAGCCTGGTGGGCTACAGTCCATAGGGTCACAAAGAATCGGACATGACTAAAGCAACTTAGCACACACATGCACAAATTCTTTTTATTATAATATTTTAGGTAGTTTGAGTGGGATTTTCTCACTTGCAATCAAAACAAAACAATTGTAACTGCTGGAGAAGTGCTATTTAAGCTAAAAACTGAGAAAGAACCAACCAAGAGAGAAGAGGATGTAGGAGCATTCTAGGCATAGGAACCAGCCCTTAGAAAGCATTGGGGAAAGAAAAATCTTAGTGTGTTCAGGGAATAAGTGGAGACCAGTGTGGGAGCCACAGGATGAGAGTGAACTGGAGCCAGATTGGCAAGAAGGGGGTCATGGGAAGGAATCTGAATGCTTGGATTTTATTCTAAGGAAATAGGAAATCCCACTCTGATTCGTATTTCACGATAACGTGGTTCCTGAGTAGAGAATGTATTGGATGGCTGGACAGGGGTATAAATGGGAGAGGAATATTAGAGAGAGCCTATGTGATTGTCTGGGCAAGAGAAGGTGGTTTCTTAGGCTAAGGTAGCAGTAGTGGGGATGGAACATAACAAAAACCTAGATAGTTTTTTAGCCATTTCTTCAATTTACTTGTACATTTATATATTCAACCACGGAAATGAAGAGTCTCTGTGTACCACTGTGTTAAAGTTCAAGACCTTATGATGAAAATATACTTTTTCTATCCAAAAGAGATTTCTATCTAAAGGGAAACAACCAGGAAAATGATTATAACAATATAAAAAGAACTGTGATGGAAGTAACTACTAGAAGCACTGGGGGCATTAGAAAAGAAACCACTAATTTGGCCTGGGAAACTCAGGCATGGATTCTTTCAAGAAATAGAGACATGGATTTAAGGAGTTTGTCAGATCAGCAAGGAGGATATTCTAGGCAGAATGCCTCAGACATGGAGGCTTTAAAATAGTTTGGTGGTGTTGTTGCTCAGTCACTAAGTCATGTCCAAATCTTTCCGATCCCATGAACTGCGGCACACCAGGCTTCCCTGTCCTTCGCTATCTCCTGGCGTTTGCTCAAACTCATAATCACTGAGGATGATGACTGCAGCCATGCAATTAAAAGATGCTTCTTCCTTGGGAAAAAAGCTATAGCTGAGATATCTCTTTGCTGACAAAGGTCCGTCTGGTCAAAGCTATGGTTTTTCCAGTAGTCATCTATGTATGTGAGTTGGACTGTAAAGAAAGCTGAATGCCAAAGAACTGAGGCTTTTGAACCGTGGTGTTGGAGAAGACTCTAGAGAGTCCATTGGACTGCAAGGAAATCAAACTAGTCAATACTAAAGGAAATCAATCCTGAATATTCATTGTAAGGACTAAAGCTGAAGCTTAGGTTCCAATACTTTGGCCACATGATGCAAAGACCCAACTCACTGGAAAAGAGTTGGTAGTCAGGGGAAAAGAAGTCAGGTATTTCCAGAACTCCAATTGCAAATAATCAAGACCATACCCCCCAAGAAAAAGAAATGCAAAAAGGCAAAATGGCTGTCTGAGGAGACCTTACAAATAGCTGAGAAAAGAAGAGAAGTGAAAGGCAAAGGAAAAAAGGAAAGATATGCCCATTTGAATGCAGAGTTCTAAAGAAGAGCACGGAGAGATAAGAAAGCCTTCCTCAGTGATCAATGCAAAGAAACAGAGGAAAACAATAAAATGGGAAAGACGAGAGATCTCTTCAAGAAAATTAGAGATACCAAGGGAACATTTCATGCAAAGATGGGCTTGATAAAGGACAGAAATGGTATGGACCTAACAGAAGCAGAAGATCTTAAGAAGAGGTGGCAACAAGACACAGAAGAACTATACAAAAAAGATCTTCATGACCCAGATAACCATGATGGTGTGATCACTCACCTAGAGCGAGACATCCTGGAATGCGAAGTCAAGTGGGCCTTAGGAAGCATCACTACCAACAGAGCTAGTGGAGGTGATGGAATTCCAGCTGAGCTATTTCAAAAGATGATGCGGTTAAGGTGCTGCACTCAATATGTCAGCAAATTTGGAAAACTCAGCAGTGGCCACAGGACTGGAAAAGATCAGTTTTCATTCCAATCCCAAAGAAAGGCAATGCCTAAGAATATTCAAACTACTGCACAAGTGCACTCATCTCACATGCTAGCAGAGTAATGCTCAAAATTCTCCAAGCCAGGCTTCAACAGTACGTAAACCATAAAATTCCAGATGTTCAAGCTGGATTTAGAAAAAGCAGAGGAACCAGAGATCAAATTGTCAGCATCCATTGGATCACTGATTAAGGGAGTTCCCAAAAAACATCTACTTCTGCTTTATTGACTACACCAAAGCCTTTGACTGTGTGGATCACCACAAACTGTGGAAAATTCTTAAAGAGATGGGAATAGCAGACCACCTTACCTGACTCCTGAGAAACATGTATGCAGGTCAAAAAGCAACAGTTAGAACTGGACATGGAACAAAAGACTGGTTCTAAATAGGGAAAGGAATACATCAAGGTTGTATATTGTCACCTGCTTATTTAATTTATATGCAGAGTATACCATGCAAAATGCCAGGCTGGATGAAGCACAAGCTGGAATCAAGATTGTCGGGAGAAATATCAATAACCTCAGATATGCAGATGACACCACCCTTATGGCAGAAAATACAGAGGAACTAAAGAGCCTCTTGATGAAAGTGAAAGAGGAGAGCGAAAAAGTTGGCTTAAAACTCAGCATTCAGAAAATGAAGATCATGGCATCTGGTCCCATCACTTCATGGCAAATAGATGGGGAAACAATGGAAACAGTGACAGACTTTATTTTGGGGGGCTCCAAAATCACTGCAAAATCATGGTTGCTGCAGCCATGAAATTAAAAGACACTTGCTCCTTGGAAGAAAAGCTATGACCAACCTAGACAGCATATTAAAAAGCAGAGACATTACTTTGTCAACAAAAGTCTGTCTAGTCAAAACTATGGTTTTTCCAGTAGTCATGTACAGATGTGAGATTTGAACCATAAAGAAACCTGAGCACTGAAGAACTGATGCTTTTGAACTGTGGAGAAGACTCTCGAGAGTCCCTTGAACTGCAAGGAGATCAAACCAGTCCATCCTAAAGGAAGTCAGTCCTGAATATTCATTGGAAGGACTGATATTGAAGCTGAAACTCCAATACTTTGGCCACTTGATGCAAAGAACTGACTCATTGCAAAAGACCCTGATGCTGGGAAAGATTGAAGGCAAGAGGAGAAGGATACAACAGAGGATGAGATGTTTGGATGGCATCACTGACTCGACAGACATCAGTCTGAGCAAGCTTCACGAGTTGGTGATGGACAGGGAAGCCTGGCATGCTGCAGTCTGTGGAGTCGTGTCACTAAGAGTCAGACACGACTGAGCAACTGAACTGAACTGAACTGAATTGCAAAGAGGGACCATGATAGAAACAGTAGTGATCACCAAACATTCTCTGCATTTCCCAGGCCCTTTGCAGCTAAGTGACAAACTTGGGCCAATGAACTTTCAAGATGAATATCAGAAGAGTTCATGGCCACCTTCCAGGTCTCTCTTTCTCCTCCATGGCAATCATGGAGGAAATGTGGTGATGGAAATGGAAATGTCACATGTCAGAGCAGCCTGGATCTCTGAGTTACTGCATGGAGAATAGTTCCTCTGGAGAATCATCCAAACTTGCAACAGACCTTGTATAAATAAGAAATAAATCTTTGTTGTGTTGAGCCGCTGAGAATTTGAAGTTGTTTGCTAATATGTCATAACTTAGCATGACTAATATATAGAGTAATGCAGATAAGATGACAGAAGGGCAGGGGCCAGACCACAGAGAGACTCGTCTGTCAAATGCCTCAAGCAAAGATTGAACTTTATCTTGCAGGGATTTAAGAATCACCAAAGAATAGAGATGAATATGAGACCATTCTGGCAGCAGTGGGATGGATGAATGGATGAATACTTGGGTTTGGGCCTTGAGGGGGAGAAGTAATTCTTAAAGGCAGAGAAATTAGAAAAGAGGTGTTGAAACAGTACAGGACAAAGATGATGACAGCATAAACTAAGGCAATGGTACAGTACAGAAAAGAGTGTGTAATTTTGGTGGATATTTTAGGAGGGAAAATGCAGAGACTAGATTAGTGACTATTCACTGGGTACAGAGTTAGAGGAAACAAGAGAAGGAAGCTTTGACTCCATTAATCCTCTACTTCCTTAGTCCTTTTAACAAACCACCTTAATCACTATGAGTCCAGCCACTGTCAGCACCAATTTCAGTTCAGTTCAGTTCAGTCGCTCAGTCCTGTCCAACTCTTCACAACTCCCTGGACTGCAGCATGCCAGGCTTCCCTGTCCATCACCAACTCCCAGAGCTTACTCAAACTCATGTCTATTGAGTCAGTGATGCCATCCAACCATCTCATCCTCTGTCCAAGAGAGTACCAGAAAGAAGAGCTTAAGGAAAAGCTCTTCTCCTTAAATGTTTTCAAGGCAAATGGAAACACTTGGCCTTGAGGCAGAGGAGCCAGGGGACTAGGTCTGGTCCCTTTGTCTGGTTGATTCATTGTATTTCTCTAGACTTCAGTTTCCTGGAGTCATCAGACTTAAATATTTCCAATGTCTCTTTCCATTTTAATGCCATAACTCTCAAAAAGGAAACAGAGGAGTATGGGAAAGGATAGAAAAGGAAAAAGGCAAGTGAGGAGTTCAGCTATGACTAACAAGGAAAGAAAGGAAGAAAAGAGAAGAAAACAGGTGTGGTTGCTTAAAACGGGATTCTCAGAGCCTGGGTTACCCCAGCAACCCATCTGTTTATCTCCGCCAATATTCAGTTGCATGGTGTGGATTTTGTCTCAGCTAACATGTCATTGTTTTTGCTTACTGAATTTGTATTTTTAGTTGCAGCTATTATGATTATCCATAATTGACCAAAACAATAGATCAATGGCTCAAAAGTGGTGGTGATGAAAATCATCATGCAAATACCATGACTCAGGATAACTTCTTAAATGTAAAGAACAGATTTAAGGACAAACGAAGGGAGGTGATACAGTACGTGCTAGGAGAAGTGAAAATGTGATTGTGATGATCAAGTTAAGAGAAATCTAAGTCTGTAAGCCAAGAATAGGAAGTTTGACCAGAAAAAAATACCTGAAAATTGAATTGTATTCAACTGGTGATATATGTTCCTCTAGACCTCCAAGGTGGCCTCTTTTATAAAAAATGTTTTCCAGTAACAGTAGGAAGCCATGAAAGCTTCAGTGCTGTTTTCCAACAAAGTACAATGACTTCTCTGATAGAACAATAAGGTTTTTCCAGAACAAGTGCAAACACTGTAAGTGTTTCCCAATACACACCTGATGAATTGTATCATTCAAAGTGATGCAGTAGCCAAAACTACCAGAGGCATCATGAAGGATTCACTCCTTATAGAAAAGGAGGTATATGCTATACTACTGCCAAAAGTTTGTTAAAACCAGCTACAAAGGGAATGATAAATATTATGCTTGGAAAGAAAACAGAACTATCAGGAAAAATTCTTTATCAAAGAACATCAGTAAATGTTGCAAAATGTCAACTGTATATAATGTGTGAGAAAGGTGGTATCATCTCTGTGCAGACATTTCACTTTATATATGGACAAAATTCAGTTCTGGTGTGGGGCACGTGTATGCAAAGAAAAGTGCTTTATGACTTCCTCCCAGCAAAATCTTTTTGTAAAAAACAGCTTTATTGAGATATGATTCATATTCCATATAATTCACCCACTTATAGTATACCAAGTCACTGGTATATTACATTATGGGTCTTTTAAAAATTGTGACAAAAGTATATATAACATAAAATTGCCGTTTTAACCATTGTAGGCATATAATGCCATGGCACTGGATGCTTTCCAATGTTGTGCAACATCACCACTATCTACAGGACTCTTTTTTAACTGAGATACAATCAACTTGCTGACTGTCTTTCTGCTAGAATCCACAAGCTATTTTCAGAAGATATACAAATCTCAGACAGCATTGCCTTGTTACAGAAACCTAAGGGTTGATACTGTAACTCTCCTACTGCCATGAACTCCACAAGGAATCTTTTCCACCATTGATACCACCAGTACCATGGGCCTTACGTGGTCATATAGCCCAAGCCTCTAATGGCCGCAGAACTCTTTTCTGCTCCAGGCACCAGTCAGAGCTGACAGCCTTGATTATAGTTCACTATATGAACTAGAGCAGTACCCCGAGGTTTGGAATAAGCAGTCTCCAGAATCAGAAGAAGCCTACCAAGAGTCGTGCATTAGTTTCCTTGGTGCCTGGAGGCTCATGATGTAATCAGTTGTCCTTTACTTTTGAGGGGATATCCCGACCCACCCCAGAGAAGAAGAAGCCTCTAAATATGTTACTGATATGGTGGGTCCCTGAATCTTTGTAGTGTTTATCTCCCACCTTGTAAGTGTATATGCTTTACCAAGGTGGGTTTTACCTGATCTGATTAGCATGTGTGATATTCCATGGGATGTCCAGACAAACTAGACTATTTTATGACAGAAGACAGGAGAGTTAACTGGGACAAAACCACAAATGAATATTCTTGTCCTTTCCAAGTCAAGGCAAGCTATTTCTGATCCTCTTTCCTAATAGGGTTGAAAAAGAAAGCCTTAGCCAGAGCAATGACCACATTTCATATACCTGAGGCCATGCTAATCTGTTTGATAAAGAAATGGAATTCGGGACTACTAATTGATTAAGTTTACAGTGGTCCACTGTCATTTTTCAGGATCCATCTGCGGGGTTCAGGTGCCAGACTGGTGGAGTATATGTGATATGATGGGGACATCCACCTGGAGTCTTTAAGGGTGGTAGTAATATCTGCTCTTACCCCCCAGAATGTAGTATTTTTAATTTTCTGTCTTGTTGGTGGGCAGGGTGAAGAGAGGTCATTTCAGGACCTGCCATTTGATCTTCCCACAACCACATCTCTCCCCCACAGACCAAGAATCCAGTGTGGGGATTGTGCCAATGACCAAGTGTATCTGTTCCAGTTACAAACCCAGGGACTGGGAAATGATCACTGAGTGTGTCCACAGATCTAGGGAAGTCACCGTGAGCCGAACAGGGACCAGGACCCCATCTATCACCTAGCTCTCATACGCCCAGGTAACAGTGGCAACTCTGACTCTGTGTTCAACAGTCCTTGAAAATGTTTGGATATTTCCCTTTTCCCAGTGTAAAGCTACCAGAGTAAGTGACCATGGGCCCCTCTGAGGCAGGACTGGGACAAATCATTCCTGAATACATGGAGAGGGGATCTGAACTCTCCCTCCACTAGATGTGTGTGTGCCTGGTTTAAAAACTGACTCACATTCGAAACTGGGCAAGGGATCGTGAATTTTTATTGGAACAATGACTCTCAGCCTCCTGATCATCCACCCATGATTTCTTTAAAGCAGTACAGTTATGAGTTGCCCATCTATTTTGCCCCTAGGAAAACCGAGCTTGGTTAACTATCTTTACAGCAATCTGTAGGTGAGGCCCCCTTAGATGCCATTCAATCTCAATGCTCATTGTGATTGTCCCCACCTGGCTGCTAACAGTAACACAGTGCCAATGGGCTCTAATGTTTTGGGTTCCTTTGACCCTTGTATCATCTGTGAAACCAGTTCTGTAACAGCATCTCCTCTGTCAGGCCTAGAATACAGAACACAAGCACCACTGAGCTTCTAAGTAACACTGGTGCCCTCTCTACAACACATTCCTTATTGCTTTGCTCAATGGTGTGTCCTCTTGGCTCCTCCAAAGAACATAACCATCTTGTGGAGTTTTTACCCTTAGGCAGTAAATCTACTATCATGTGACCACTTCTCAGCCTTTTCTTCTTCCACCAAGAAGCCTTTGCTTCTTCCACAGCAATTCTTTAATTTCTGCTTCAGTTAGTGTAGATCACCACTCTCCTCATGTGTCTAAAAGCCATCCTAGCAGCATGTCTGTACCATTTCCTAGGTATCTTTACCAGGGTATTAAATCCTATATCTCAGAAGAGTGCTCTCATGTCAATAAACTCTCATTTATCGAATGTATGTTCTACCCCCTCCCCAGCACTGTACCCTCAGAATCCAATTCTCTAGTTGGTTTCCACTGGTTATAAGTTGACTAGGTCCTGCAGCTCCCTCCCTGGGCAGGCCCCTCATGTCCTCAGCTGGGTTACGTTGTGACTGAGCCCTAGACATTGGCTTAATGGACAGAAAAAAAGAGAGGAAGAAAGAGACGCATGTTGTCTCTGCATCCTCTTCAGGCAAGTGGGAAGCATCAGTGCTCGCAGGGAGATACGCCACCAGTGCAGATTCAAAGGGTCTGAATCCCAGAGCCAAGATATTTGGATGCAGGAACCCAGATGCCCCCACCCCCTATCTTATTCTTTCCCAACCAAGGCCTCAACCCTGTAACCTTGGGAAGTTTAACTTTCTGTTTGTTTGTCATTCAGTAGCAAAGTCGTGTCTGACTCTTTGCGGCCCCACGGACTGCAGCTCACCAGGGTTCTCTGTCCTGCACTATCTTCTGGAGTTTGCTCAAACTCATGTCTATCGAGTCAGTGATGTCATCCAACCATCTTATCCTCTGTCATCCCCTTCTCCTCCTGCCCTCAATCTTTCCCAGCATCAGGGTCTTATCCCAATAGTCAGCTCTTTGCATCAGGTGGCCAAAGTATTGGAGCTTCAGATTCAGCTTCAGATTCAGTCCTTCCAATTAATATTCAGGGCTGATTTCCTTTAGGATTGACTGGTTTGTCCTCCTTGCTAACCAAGGGACTCTCAAGAGACTCTCATTTAGAGCTCAGTTACTCTTACAATTAAATTCTGGGCCTGAACCTCAGCTTTCTCTCCTGCTGAAGATGATGAAGGCCTTTCATATGCTACCAAGGAGGCCCTCTGGATTCACACTTATATTTTTAACTGCCAGTTAATCACTCTCAGACTTAAGTTCTTTTTCCCAAATGGAGTTACTTATAGCCACCAAACTTCACTGTCCTTAAAGTCACCATTTCCCACATATTGCTCTAAAGCATAATACACTGCACGAGCTATCACACTGTCTCCCACCCAGGGATCATTGCAGTTAACCACAGTAAGAGCCACACTGAGCCAGGGCCTTTCTATGCTCCACCTATTACCAGTGATGAGGTCCTCATTGCCATCAGGCAGCATGTGCTCTAGACTCAAACTCCCATCCCCATGACTGCTTCCTCCTACCTCTTCTGGCATCAGCTATCACAGGTTTGATTCTCCAGGAAACAGATTTGAGAGAGATGTTAACATACAGGACATTTATTAGGACTTACTCTTAGAATCAATACTAATGAAAAATAGAGAAAGAAAGCAGGATGAAGGAGGGAGAATTTGAGCTGTGATCCAGTCCTATGCCCACCCCATGGAGAGTTCTGAGGCTGGGACAACCTTTCAAAGTTGTCTCAAGTTGAAGGTGAGGTGGGTGGTGGGGCCTGTCTATCCCCTCACTGATCTGTCAGCTCCTGGAAGGAGACAGGACCTTGAATTGGGCCTTTTACTTTAGCAGAAGCATCCTCAAAGAGGGCTGCTGGCTGAGAGCACTCTTCCAGTCATACTCCCAGGAACTGGGAGGGGTGGGGAATGGGGAACAAGTCTGTCATTCCTGGAGGGGGACCTGGGTGGTGGACATTATAAAGCCCACAACAAAGGAAATGGTGAAAACTGGAAACATGATGAAATTGTGGTCACAGATAGATAATACCACTAACAGATACTGATAGACACTGATAGTCACTGATAGATACTAATCACTGATAGGTAATGTTGATTATTCATGAGGAAGAAGATTTTGAAATGAGAGATGCGATAAAAGTAATTTCTTCATGGATGGACCTTGAGGACATTATGCTAAGTGAAATAAGGCAGAGAGAGAGAGACAAATACTATATGATTTCTCTTATAGGTGGAATCTAAAAAAAAAATAAAAAAAATAAAAAAAAAAATTTAAGCCAAACTCATTGATAGAGAGGACAGATTTATTGTTGCCAGAGGCAGGGGGTGGGGAAGCATGGGGGTGAGGGGGAGGAATAATTTAAATAAAGTAAAAGTAAAACAAATAAAATTGTTGTTTTGTAAAAGTAAAATAAATATCTAAAAATAAGCAGTAATTTCTTCATGACCATTTCTATGATTTCAAGCGACTTGCTACAGAACACATCTCATTGATACAGTCCCTATTTTGGACTGCCTGACCCTGCATGGTCATGTGAAGGATAAGGCATCCAGATATTTTTAAGACTGAACCATGGCATAAAGAGCTCAAAAATGAAAAAAAAAAAAAAAGCTGACTTGTTGCCAGCATTTAATGGCTTTCCTCACTCATTGGAAAACAAACACTATTATGCATTATTTTATATATTTAAAAACACACCTGAATATGGCAATAAGACATAAATAGCTTTCAGAGCCAAATGAAACCCAAGAATAGACTAGGGATCTGTTCGCTGTTATCTCCTGATGTGCAACCTCCAACTGTCTCACATTTGAGTGTGGTAAGCTCATGCACTGAGCATCTGACAAACATCAGAGGCAATCTTCAGAGAGAACCTGCATCATAATTACTGGGTCTGTGTATGACTGAAATGTCCAGAGGCAAATACATGTGCCTTTCCCCAAATTTTCATAATTGTAAGACAGGGTTTTCTTGTTTAATAAAATAGGAAACAAAATTAAAATATAAGAAAATATTAAAAAAGCAGAGTAAGTAAAGAAACTGACTTGGTGCAGCTTAGATCAATGACTCAAGAGGTTGATACAAACAAATTATAGATGTCTTAAGGGGAGATTGCTAGCAACATCATCCATCTCAACCCAATGAGACAATTATCATTTGATTTTTAACATATTGTTTTATTTTTTTATTTTATAATGAAGACAATTTGTAGTCTATTTATTGTAATTTACCTATATTGGCAGATAGGGGTCTGCTGCTGCTGCTGCTAAGTCACTTCAGTCGTTTCCAACTCTGTGCGACCCTATAGACAGTCTGACAGTTCCATAAATGCAAGCGTGTGCATGTGCACACACGTGCACACAAAAACACACAAACAGCCTTCAACTACAGCAGATATGCTTTTACCTCTATTTAATAGAGAGGTTACCCCAAAGGACATGCATTTTCAATTGAAAAGATACAGATCCTGGTGTTAAAATCAAGTCTGAAACCACAACACTAAGTTATCTGAACCCCTGGGGGGTGCTGTAAGTTTATCTAATTATTCTGCTCATTTTTATTATATTATCCTGTTTCATTATCTTCATAACTCCTCATTGTCATTATCATGTTATGTATCTATTTGTTTGTAGCATGTTGTCTTGACTAAAATTTAAGTTCACTGAGTACAAGGACCTCGTCTTTTCACTCCTGCACCCTTATTACCTAGAATGATGCCAGGCACATTGTACAGACTTACTAAATATTTGCTGAGTAAGTGAATGAATGAAGCTCTCACTTATCTATCCATTCATTCATCCATCCATCTATTTATCCATCATGTACCTATGCATCCATCACAAGAGAAAGACATGCATACTAGTGAGGTTGTTTTATTATCTATTTGAAAGTTCAAGTAAGGTTTATAGATACATATATAGATGTTTATATTTTGTGAAACAGCATTCTGGAGAACAAGTCCTAAGGTTAAAATCCACAGACCCAACAAACTGGTGATTGAAAGTCATCTTCCAACATCATATCCTTGGTTATTCCAGATGGTAATGACAGGATGACAGTCAGCAAAGAAAAGGACCTGGAGCAGGCACTGCTGAGAACTTGTTTCATCCATCTTATTATGCTTTGTACTGACTTCATATTTCACTAACCTCCTCCCAAATACCTTATGAAACCAAGCTAAATCGCCCCTTTGTACAAGACAGTATATATCTGATGCCCAATAATAACCTCTTTGTTCTTCCCTCCCCCTGCCCAGTACAATTCCATTTATTATCTAACCTTACTTAGGCATTTTCAGCAATCTTTTCATGTTCCTCCACACACATTTTCTAAAAAGCCAGCTGAACAATTTAGACCATCCCTGGAGATTATTGACCAGTTGGGTTTGCATTTATGAGCACATAACTGAAGCTGACATGGCCTTTACCAGAATTAATAGCTCTTGGAGCAATTTGCTTTCACAGCATTTTACAAACAGCTTCATAATACATCTAAGGGCAAGGCAGGTTTTAATTAGTGTCACTAATAGCTAAGTATTAAGAGGTGAAATAATTAAGCAGCTGGACCAATAGGAGCCAGAGGTGGAAGGTGAACTTGGAGTCTGTGCAGGTTCAAGGTGATAGAAGTTTGAGTGATATTGGGGAGCTGTTCTCTACTGAAGTGAGTCTTCTGTTAGCACTGACCAGGAATTACGGCTGACACACTCAGTTTGTATGTGTGCAATATCATTTTGAAATACCAGGTGCTTCCTTCTACCCACTCTCTCTCTCTCTTTAGTTTCTCCTCTTATTTAATTTTGGTTACTCTATTTTACAAGCAAAGCAGCTGTCTGCATGGGGACAAGGTGCACCATTCAGATTCATGGTTTACAGCTCACTAAATGTAAGCCTGCCTAATCCTTTCATATCATTGGATTACTCTCCCCAAGCAAATTTTCCCAGCTTTCATCATGAGAAATGGGCTCCCTGCCAAGAAACCACTCATCCCAGCTCAGGTCCACCTGGCTTTTCCTGATTGTCAACTCCTCCATCTTGGGCCATTAAAAGGGCTTTCAGACTGAATATTTGCACAACCATTTCTGAAAGCCAAACACAAAATCTTTGTCACAGAGCTACTAACTTCTATGCAGAATTGTGGTCCAAATTATTATCAGGAAAGAAAGAAAACTTTTGATCACTGGGTCAGTTTTCTCTTAATAACATCTAATTATATACAAATACATTTATTTAAAGTTTAAATAATAACCAAGTTCAGATCAGAGGATTTAGAGAAGAAAATGTGACTTCTTAGTATTAGGTGGCTGCATTTAGAAAATAGGTTAAGTTTAAGAAAGCCATCCTAAAATTCCTAAGTGCTCCATAAATGCTCCATCAATTAAACTTTCAGTGGATTTTTAGAAAGTATTCATGGTTATTTGCTACCTAATTCTCTCCACAGGTCTGAAGAAGAGACCTTCTTGGATTTCAAAGGGAAAGGATTCTTTGTGCAAAACAGAACAAGGGGTTTGATTCACACACACTCCTCTGTCAATCACATCTGAAATTCTGAGCATGTGTAAACTCTCTCAGGGAGACAGCACAATAGCACCTTGCCATTCGATCGCTGATTCTGATCCCTCCTAGGCTAAACTTTAACAATGGTAAGCAAGCAACTGGGGTGAAGGGGAGAGTTGATAGAGCCCCATTCCAACTCAGGTATTCAGCGGGATTTTAGGACCTAAAAGCCACCTTTCATTTCACAGGCAAATACTCAGACATCTACCTTGATCACAAAATCTGGTTAAACTATTATGAAAAAAGTTCCTCTGTATCTGTACATTCTCCACTTTTTACACAAAACTTCCAGGAGTTTGAGTGTATTTAGCATTTGAGACACTGAATGTACACTCAAGAGCAATAGGCTGGGTGGGCTTCCATCACGCTATCTTATTGATTTCCTTGAGCCCAAGCACTCAAAAATGGGAAGACAGAAAAATGCATTTTAGTGTCTCAGGGTCTCGCCTCCACATTCTCCGTCCTTTTCATTGCTTTTCAGAGCTGCCACACCCTAAGGAGGTTGGAGAGCAGTAAAGGGAGGTGGGCAGGGGGACACTTTATCCAAACATGGTAATAAAGCTAGGCAGAGCACTAGCCTTTCACAATCTCCTTCTTCCAGCCTTCCAGATGACAGGGCAGGAAGGTCTAAGGTCTTGCAACCCACTGTCCAAAGATGGCACCTCTGATTTTTTGTTTTTGCCTTTTGTTTTCACTTTTGGCTGCACTGGGTCTTCTTTGAAGCACTCAGGCTCTTCTTGGTCGTGGTGCGCAGGCTTTCTCTAGTTGCAACACTTGGGCTTAGTTGCCCCGTGGCCTGTGGTATCCCCAGCCAGGGATTGAAGTTGTGTCCTCTGCGTTGGAAGGCAGATTCTTAACCTCTGGACCACCAGGGAAGTCTCGGCACCTCTGGTTTAAATAAAATAGTCCATATGCATGGTAAAGAATCCCCCTGCCAATGAAGAAGACATGGGTTCGATCCCTGGGTCGGGAAGATCCCTAGGAGAAAGGTCTGGCAACCCACTGCAGTATTTTTGCCTGGGAAATCCCATGGGCAGAGGAGCCTGGCAGGCTACAGTCCATGGGCTTGCAAAGAATTGGACACAACTGAGCCACTAGACAACAATGAACACAGAACTTTAAAGACAAGAACTAGAAAATACCTTGCTAAATGGTTGGTTGACAACACATTTAATTTTTAAGTAAGTTCCTTTCAAGGTAAGGGACCATGTTTTCTATGAAGAATAGAAGGTGACATCTCACAAACAGTAAATCCTGATAAGAAACTCTACGGGAACTCAGCTCCCATTCATAGAAGTCTGCATGCTGTGATAAGCACTCATACTCCCAAGTTTCACTTTGCATTCTGGTTCATCAAACTATCAGATTCAAGGCTGAAAGTCAAAGTGAAACCCTCACGAAAAAAACCACACTGATTTTTACCTGCTTTAATCTCAATGTTTTGAGAAACTAACATGAAATCAGTCCAGTTCACTCCAAACTTACTTTTTGGGGCATATAAAATACCTCCAGTGAAGTGTCAGAAAATTTGACTTGTCTCAAAAATGTTCACCAATGAGAGGGGTTTTGATTAAATCCAAAACTTTCACAATGATTCTTAAAAGTTTTTGAAGACCCCTGCTGAGTGTCTCAATTAAGTCAAGTATTTAAAAATTGAAAGAGGAAAAACAAGGCACTTCTAAATTTCAACCAGTGATAAGTGCTTTGTGAAAACCTGAATCCCTCAAAATAAATGCCAAAAGTAACTGTGCAACTTTCTCCATTAATATGCATACAATAACACTGCCAAACCAAAGAGAGAGAAAGAGAAAGGTTTAAAAGCATGAGAGCAGACGGGAAGGAAAGAGGAAGAAAGTTGGAGGAGGAAAAAAAACCCAAAGATGAATTTCTTTTTCACCCATTTCTGAAAAGGGTAGAGTTTTCACCTATGATTACTGGAAGAGGTCTGGTCTGAAATGTTTGAGTCAGACCAAGAGTCGAACCAGTCTGTCCAGTTTACCTTGGGCCATCTTCATCATATGTGGATAGCATCTCGGGCACTTTTCTGCCTATGTCTCTGAAAACATATCACAGGGGCCAGCCCAGTTTCTCTAAGGCCTCAGGGAAGCCAAGAGTCAAATGGAAGAAACAGAAAGGAAGCCAAGAGTCTAACCGCTGGGAATGTGCAAATAGCAGAGCCAAAGTGGCCGAGTCAAGGACCAGTCGAGGTCACAGAGCCGGAGCCGGTCAGGTGGGAACAGGTCGGCAGCACGGAGAAGGGAGGAGTTGAAGGCAGTTCCTAGAAGACTGACTAATGGGACCATTTGGAGGCTTACTTATCCTCTTAAGGAAAAAAATAAAAAGAGAACCCCAGGCTTGAGTTTGCTGTCTTTACTGATAAAATTTAAAGGGCCCCAAGTGGGAATTCCTCAGAGGTTATGATGAGAAGAGGGCTTCCCCAGTGGCTCAGCAGTAAAGAATGTGCCGGCAATGCAGGAGCCTCAGAAGACTGGAGTTCAGTCCATAGGTCGGGAAGATCCGCTGAAGGAGGGTATGGCAACCCACTCTAGTATTCTTGCCTGGAGAATCCCATGGACAGAGGAGCCTGGTGGGCTACACTCCATGGGACCACAAAGAGTCAGACATGACTGAAGCAACTCAGCCTGCATGCACGAGGATGAGAAGAGACAGAACTCACTTGCCCTACTGTGCTGCGTGCCCAGGTACTTCGTGCACCCCAGCTGGTGGTTACATCCTTATAGGAAGTGGCTTCTATCTCTGGGTCCTCAGGGCCTAATCCAGCGCCTACTGTTTGTTTGCTAGACATTCAATGGAAGTGCTCAACTCAGTGATTACGTGGACAAATGGTTACGAGAAACTGCTTGATACTTTCAATCTTAACTGTCTTAGGATGCTTTAAGATATTTGTCCCCAAGGTCAATTAAATGTCATCAATCTCTAGAAAACCCTGTAACTGCTACACTCACACTCAGTTTGCCTTCTCTAGAATGACGGAGGCTGCTCTTTTCTGGAAACCCACAAGGAAGTACTTTACAGGCAGCCCATCTTCCCGCCTTTTTGCCTGTAAACAAAGTCTCTCTTTGCCTCAAAAATATAGTATGTGTGTTTCCAAGCTGCAAATAAACCGTTGAAAATTAAACCACAGAGCAGCATTTTAATGAGAGCATGATTACCTAACACCCCAGTGTGGTTTCAGATGGCCTTGTGCCAACCTTCCAAAACGCTACCACAAGTTCAAAGTAAAGAGGAAAAAAAAAAAAAGTGTGATTAGCATCCCCTTAGTGAAGGTAGCTCTATTGGATGGCTTCCAGAAAGATTTCTCTAGAAGGACATATGTTATTGGTGTCTGCAGTTAACAAAACTTTTTCTTCCTGTTTTGAAAAGTTTGAGAGAGAGAGAGAAGGGGGGCCAGCCCTTGAATTAGTACATGATGTCCTGAACTAGGTGTTTTTCACACCAAAGCTCTGCTGTCAGCGTCAGTACCCAGTGCCGTCTATCTCATCAACTCACCTTCTGTGCACGCACTTGCTATTTCTGTAGCCTAGGTTACAAGACCGCAGGTGTTGATGCTCCACTGGCCCCACAGAACAAAACCCATGCAAACACTGTTCCTCCCTGGTTGGCAGCTCATGCTGAGCATGTCCAGCATTAGGCACAGAGAAGAGGAGGGAGGCGCTGACCCCATGTTGGGGTCATTTCTCAGGGGCATCCTTTCCTGGGTGCTTCAGTGCTTCCTTAGCACAGTGCTAAGGAAGCACTGAAGCACCCGGGGTTGTGGTTTCATTTCCACATTGGGTTTCCTGAACTGTCTTTTGCAGTTGTCTTCGCACTGATTCAATGACAACAAGATTGCCCCGAGAGGCCACAGGCAAAAGCAGATCACAGAGCAGGAAGACACCGGAGTGGAATCTCTTCATTCCACAGATGAAGAAATCCAGGCCCATAGGAAATTTAGAGATTCAACCAAACTCACACAACTGCTCAGCATCCTTATTTCCAAGCTGCAAGTGTTGCGCTAGACACACTACCTCGGATTTCTTTCCATAACATAGTAACTTAAACAACCACCTGCACACAACTTGGTGGGCACAGAGTAGGCATAATATAGGCTACTTTCCACACTTGCCAAGCATTCAGCATTGTGCTAAACCCCAAAAAGGATAAGTGAAAACATACCAGAGACTTCTTTTTTCAAAATTTGGGTATAATTTCTTTGGGCCTTCCTTGGTAGCTCAGCTGGTAAAGAATCCACCTGCAATGAAAGAGACCCCAGTTTGATTTCTGGGTCAGGAATATCTGTTGGAGAAGGGATAGGCTACCCACTCCAGTATTCTTGGGCTTCCCTGGTGGCTCAGCTGGTTAAGAATCTGCCTGCAATGCAGGAGACCTGGGTTTGATCCATTGGGAAGATCCCCTGGAGAAGGGAAAGGCTACCCACTCCAGTATTCTGGCCTGGAGAATTCCATGGACTATATATAGCCCATGGGGTCACAAAAAAGTCGGACAAGACTAAACAACTTTCACTTTCACTATAGTTGCTTTACAATGTTGTGTTAGTTTCTGCTGTACGACAATGTCAACCTATTATATGTATACATATATCCCCTCCCTCTAGGACTTCCCTCTCATCATCCCCCCATCCCACTCCTCGAGGTCATCACAGAGCACTGCACAGCAGGTACTGTATACATGTCAATCCCAATCTTCTAATTCATCCCACCCCACCCCCGCCCCAAGTCCACACATCTATTTTCGATGCATTTCTATTCTTCTCCTACAAATGGTTCATCTGTCCCATTTTTCATACCATAGACTCTTGCCTCAAGAAGTCATAAAATCTTGAAGGTAACAACATACACACATTAGGCATAGAAACAATACAGATGAATGCAAAGTAGGGTAGGAGGTGCTCAATAGCATCTCAGACAATGAAAAGCGAAATGTTCTCTTCTTTACTCTCTTCACTCTGTTGACATACTGGTTTTGTATTCATTTTTATATATTCTTTCATTAACATTCTTTTCCATTATGGTTTATCACAGGATATTGAATATAGTTCCCTGTGCTATATATTAGGACCTTATTATTCATCCGTTCTAAATGTGCTTTTGTCTTCACTTTGAGATTGCCTCTTTCAGGAAGCCTTCCTGGGTTTGGTTCAGATTGGATTCTAAGTTCCTGTGCACTTGTCTAGGTCCCTGTGAGCCCTCTGAGAACAAATTCCTGGTCAGCCTTGGGTATTCCCATGTCGAGTGCCTGGAACATAGATGGTGCTTAGTAAGTGTCTAGGGAAGAAAGAAACTGAATGTCAATTGAAAACCTTTTAGTCATCAAATGGGATTGGAAATAGGCTCTAAAAATAGGAGGGATGTGAATCAATGCAGAAGGGGGTCCAGCATTGGATGGATAACACCTTCCCCATAGAAAAACCACCCCAATCTATGCTGGTGAGAAGTCAGTGAGGACACGCTCAGGGATGGAGTAGTCATCCTAGATGAAGAGGACCAGGGAGGTGCTGTTGGGTAAGTCAGATAAGGCCAGACTCTGGGGTGGTCAGGGAGGCTAAATGCATGATGGTGACTGACCAGAAGGAAGGTGTGTTGCTCTTTAAAAAGAAGAGAATTAGGGAAAACTCAAACCAGGCGAAAGCTGTGCACAGCAAGCTACTTAGCTCAGTTTTAGAATCTGATTTTGAGAAGCATTTTTCCTACATTTGCAAAGAAAGCTTTCGTGCTTCCCTTTGGTAGCTGGTGTTTTCCTCCCTTCTCAATTTTTAAGTGTTGAACATCTGAAAAGACAGGCTGAGTTTCACCTTAGGAAAATGCAAAATAGTCAGCTGCAGTGAGAGAACACATTGAATTGCAATGTCAGTCACAGATTTCTTTGAAACACTGTGCTAAAGGGAATTCTGAAATTCTGAAAGGACCACTGACTCATTCAGCTAGTGAGCCAGGGTGAATATTTAATGTGGTAGCAGGGACTGAGGAAACCACTTCTCTGGGGAGCTGATGGTTCTGAGTCCTCTTATCTGGATGCCTTTACCAAACAAACTGAGTATCATCTTTCACTTGGGGGCACCTGGTAGGCATTTACGAAAAGAAAGGAGTTCCGAGAAGAAGAACTATAATTATCAACGGCAGAGAGGGCTCGGTTTCTGCTCTCTTCATGGCTCATCCACAGAATGTTCAAAATCAAAGAGCAAAAGAGTTTGTCTGGGAAAGGGGGGTGTGAAGGAGGAACAAAGAGTCCTAAAACAGTGGGATTAGGGATATTAAATATGCCCCTCCCCGACGTCCAAGACTGAAGCATTACCTTGTGGGCAGCCATATACTACGTAAAACCCTGCAGATATTCTACATCAACTCACAACATTCTAGCAAGACATTAACTTGGAGGAAATGCCAGGACAATGAGAGGCTGGAGGAGAGAGAAAGCATATTGCTATGGACGCCTGGCTGTTAGGCAGTCCTGGACTGTTGCTGGTGATATCAACTCCAACCTAGAGCAGACTAAGTAGAAAAGTCTGACTCATCTCTAAAGAAGAGCCTTAAACAGGTTCATATAGTTCTGCCTCTCCCCAGGGTAAGGTCACCTGGAGGTTCTTGGTTTAGAGACCTAAACAGTCCTGTGGTCTGAGATGTCATTGCATGGGAGGCAATGACGACCCCACATGGATGCAGATAGCTAACACGATTGGCCTCACTAGGGAAGCCATCCCACTCTTGAGGTCCATCTGCAAGCAGATTTGAATTTCTAAGTGGCATTTCAACCCAAGTTCCGTGTTCCATGGGATCCATGTGACCAACCTCCAAGGTGTACTAGTGGTAAAGAACCCGCCTACCAATACAGGGCACATAAGAGACACAGGTTCAGTCCATGGGTCAGGAAGATCCCCTGGAGGAAGACATGGCAACCCACTCCAGTATTCTTGCCTAGAGAATCCCATGGACAGGGGAGCCTGGCGGGCTACAGTTCATGGGGTCACAAACAGATGGACATGACTGGAGCAACTCAGCACACACACACTCCTAACAAGAGATTCACCCCTCAAGAACCAAGTAGGAGATGTTGGGATGAGCTGCTGCCTTAGAAGCAGCATGTTGTCACCCACACACTGGAGCAGCCATAAGAAATGGTGGTTGCCATCTTCCTGATCCCCACCAGCCTCTGGAGGCACCCAGTGAGGTACCCCTGTTATGGGGTGCAAGAGAGAACATGCAAACACCTGCTTCCCTGGTCCTACACTCCTTCACATAAAGAATGATGTGAGCTTCTGATGCCCTTCTCCTCCTTCTCCCGCATCCTCAACATGGGTTTCTACTGGCTGCTAGAGAATGGTATCCTCAGCCCAGGTCCAGCATAAGGCAGGTGTGTCACAGGTTGATGTTGATGGCTGGACTCATGAGCAAGAGGTAGGCACCAATTTGCATTATCATCATTTTAATGAGGAAACCAAGGTCCCAAAACATCAGGTATTTTGCCCAGAATCTCTTGATTAGTAAATTCACATCATTTAACTCCAGAGCCCAAGCACTAAAACTGATTCATCTCCTTTGCTCAAGGTAGTCTGGTTGGATGGAGGAATTGGGTGTGTCAGAACCTTCTTAAAGAACACTTCCCCTCCCCTGATTTCAGCAGCATCAGTCTCCTACTATTGGGCAAGTGCTTGCTTTATGCTTGCCAGTCTCAGTGGTGGGTTCAAGGTCACAACTGTTTATACCTCCTCAAGAGCTCGTCACACCCAGTGTTCCCCAGTTTCATTTGTACATTGAGGTTCCAACTGTCAGTCCCCAGCCGGCACATTGGTTTCACTTCCCTGGGCCCTAATTCATCCGTTTTTTGAAATAGGGATCTATCTACCAGGGTGGGTGTGAGAAGAAAGAAGAGGGGCATAAAAATAAAACCACAAAAGCCTCACCATGACGCTGTTCATGCATTAGTGAGCACCTCACAAACAAAAAACCTTATAATAGGGTATTTGTGTCCTTTCTTAGTAGTCTTCTGTCTTGACTCGGGCTGATATCAGAATCACCTAGAGCATTTTTTAAAAATACAAACACCAAAGGTCTCATCTCAGTCTTACCATATCAGAAACGCCAAAGTTGAGGCCCAGGGATCTGAATTTTACATACCAGTGATTCTAATTAACTTACCTAGTGATTCTAATTCACTTACCTAGTAGTCGAATTAGTACCTAGTGGTAGTAATACCCGGTATTTAGGGGCCTGGGCAGAACACGATGTACACCCTTCCAGGAGTTTCCATAAGAGATTCCCACCCAGGATGGGGGATAGATTTCCAGGACCTGGAAGCTCCTTCCCAAATAACAGCCTTCTTACTTGGCTGGTTCTTAGTTGGTAGCTCCCTGCCGCAAGCCAAGTGGTACTGGCATACGGAGAAATATTCCTTCCATCCCATTCTACTCTGCTTATCTCCCAAGCTCTCTCCCTGGCAGTTCAAGCAGGGGTAGGCTCCAGGTACAGACGAAAACTCTGCTCCCTCCAGGCTGCCTTTTCTCTGCCAAACCAGAAAATCACTTTTAACAACCACAAAGTTTCATGAGCCACCAGATGAAAGCTGGTCATGCCCTTAGTGTCTGTTGATGGAGAACATGCTTAAACACACATATACACACACAAACCCCAAAACAAGTTATGGATTCAAGAAAACTTTCAAATAAACTTTGTATTTCATTCATCGCAGGCCTGTCCATCTGTACTCACTTGCATCCTAACAGTAAATGTCCACAAAAGGATCCAGTCATGGAATAGCAGTATTTGAAAGGAGCCACCAGTGTATAACCAAAAAGCCAGAAAAGTGACCTGAGGTCAAGAAAAAAGAGAGAAAATGGATCTGAAGATCAACTTTGCCCATAGTGAAGTATACCTAGGGCCAGCCTTGAGCCTTACTCAGGAACCAAAGTTGGACACTCAAAGGCAGACAAGGGGACTTCCATGGTGGTCCAGTGGTTAAGACTCCGTGTTCCCAATGTAGGAGTTGCTGTTCAATCTCTAGCCAGGGAACTAGTTTCCACATGCTGCAACTAAAGATCCCGCATGCTGTAACTAAGACCTGGCACAACCAAATAAATAGATAAGAATTTAAATAAACAAACAAAGGAAGACCAGAACACTCAGCAAAATAACTCTTATAATATTGTAGGAGTAAAGGTCTGGATGCAAGAGTGCCTGTTTTCATTAAAAACGACTGCAGCACAATTTACAAATAAAGGCACAAGTTTAGAGCAAGTTATTTTCAGTGGTCTGCTAGAGATTTTTTGCAGTTAAAGGGCCCTGAAATTATTTTAACTTCAGGCATTTGGGTAGGACTTCCCAAAAGTGTGCCCAGCCAGGAGGTGAATGATGTGGCATTGTAGCCTCTCTGCAAACAGGATTCCATCTCTTCTGCAAAGCTTTCCTGGGGCACACTGGTTTGGAATGACTCCTTCCTCTGTACTTTGGGCCTCAAACCTGGTGATTCTGATTCTGCAGGTCTAAGGAAGGGCAGATGCCATCAACTCCTTGTCTTCTGTAAATTCATCTGTGACCATAAAAGTTATAGACTATTAAACTGTTACTACATTAGAGATGTTGATTGAAGTTATTTAAGTTTCCTAGGACAGCCTCTTCTTTCCTTCTGCCTTTTCTCCCATAACTCTTAGCACAATACCTACCTCTAATTGGTGTCCAATAACTACATATTGATTAGCTTTGACCTGGCAGTGTCCTACCCCAGAAACTGACCTCCAAATCAGACCCAGTCAGAGGCCTCAGAAATATAAGGATATAAGAAGCATCTTGAAATCTACATTTCTTTTTCTGGTGTGCCAGGTTTTGCCACCTCTGATACTTATCTTCTAACCATGTGCACATTAAAAAAAAAGAAAAAAAAAGATGTGCATGTAGATGGAATCACCCAGTGACATCAGTAACAGGATACAATCAGACACCCTGTTCCACACAAAAGCCCACAAGGCAGGTGCAACCAACACACAAACTTTGAAAACATAAAAGGATAAGCCTTCAGACTTTCTCTAAAGAGCATCACCACCACCCCCGCCACTAACATCTTCTCTCCTGACCTCTATTCATCATACCCTAGCTGGAATTCCAATCACCCTGAGCTCCTCTGTCTTCCTTAACCCCACATCCATGAGTCACCAGATGCCACTTCCCCAAGATCTCTTTTATTCACTAGCCTCCTTCCAATTCCCACCACTGTCCACCTAGCCCAGACATCTACAACCTCCCACCTGAGCCATCCACCTCTGCTTCCTCCTTCCAACCCACTCTATTCTCCACATACAGATTGTTCCAAAGCATGGTTCTGACCGTATTATCTACCAACTCAAAATCTATACAGTTTCCCTGTTGTTTTATAAAGTCCAGACCTCTCAGCCTTGCCTATAAAACCATCTCTGATCTAGCCTCAATGTGCCTCTCCAGAGAGAATTCCAACCTACATTCCAATCAGACTGGCTGATCCTTGTTCCTGGCTCCAACATGTTGTTTCTCATTTCAACATGAATGTCCTCCTTCCTGCCCAACTCTGTCCAGGTTAAAATCCTACCCACTCCAGATACATCTCCTGGGTGAAAGACATCCTCCTTCTCTGCTGGACCTTGTTTCTACTTCACTTACACTGTCCATTCTGCTCTGGCTTGTGTCACATTTATCTCTGTGTCTATATTATCCCTCATGCTGGACTTAAGAGTCTTGAGACCGCGGATTGTATGCTATTTGTACTGTATGTTTAGTCACTCAGTTGTGTCCGACTCTTTGCAACCCCATGGGCTGTAGCCCACCAGCCTCTTCTGTTGGTGGAGATTCTTCAGATAAGAATACTAGAGTGGGTTGCCGTGCCCTCCTCCAGGGGATTTTCCCAACCCAGGGATCAAGTACACATCTCCCACGTTGCAGGTGGATTCTTTACTGTCTGAGCCACCAGGGAAGCCCTAGATAAATATGCTATTTATCTAGTTTCTATCCCATTGCCTAGAAGGACTGTGCACATCACAGGCACTCACAGCAGTTTGTGACAAGAAGGAAAGAAGGGAGAAAGTGGGGGAGGAAAGAAGAAAGAAGGGAAGGAAATAGGCACTGAAGAGGCCTCAGCAATAGAAGAAAGAAGCTCAGAAGGGGCCAGAGAGAGCAGGAAGAGAATCCACTAAGTGGGGGGGACAGAGTGGGGGGATGGGGGGTGAAGCGGGGGAGGGCAGATCACAAAAATGAGAATATACTGTATAACACAGGGACTCTACTTAATGCACTGTGGTGACCTGAATGGGAAGGAAGTCCCAAAGGGAGGAGATATGTATATGTATGGATGATGCATTTTGCTGTATGGTAGAAACTATCACAACATTGTATAGCAGCCATATTCCAATAAAAATTAATTTAAGAAAAATAAAGAAATGGAAAAATTAAAAATGCTATGGAACAGATTCTGGCAGCATGAGAGTGTGTGTTCCAGATCTGAAAGGGGAGAAGAACCAAAGAAACTTGCTTGCACCATGAGAGGACTTACAGCAACCTTGATTTGACCCCAGGGGCAGACTCTATCATCCTGTCCTCTCCCCTATCCCTCATAGCAGGGCTGGGGTCTTCAGGTGGAAACTTGGTTCCTGTGATTTATGAAACCTGAATGGGGAGAAACTGGCCTTCCTCGTACATTCCATCTAGACTTAATTAAAATATCTTATCTATATAATAATTAACTTCTAATTAGTATAACTGCAGTTTACAAAGTATCCTCATCCACGACCCAGTATGTCCTCCTCTCAGTGGTGTAAGGTAAGTGGATAACATAATAGCTACACCCTGAGAGTCGTCTGGCACTTTAGAGTCCACAAAGCATTTTGTCTGTCAGGGACATTCCGTGTGGTCTCCACTCACCTTCCCATTAGTTCCTTAAACCCCTGTCACACCCAGGGAGACCCATCCCCTCCAGTTTCCAGGACACAGCCTGCTATTTGATACTTCATCATCTTCGCAAATATGAGACAAGTAGGTGGGATGAGTGGACAAATGGGTAGAATTCCTTTTAGCTCTTCACAATCTTCGCCTCCAGAAGCCAGGTCTTAGGGAGGACTGGAGTAGCAGCACCCCAGGGACCCTCTGAAGTCCTCTCCTGGTGGGGAAAGGGGGTGTTCGTCACCAGACGGGCACACCTGGCATTCTTTGGTTGCCTCAGCTTCTGTGGAAACTCTGGAAGGGGACTCAGGGCCAGGGGGATCATGGGACCCACAACACTGCCTCTGGCCAGTGAAGAAACACAGACACGTGTGTATACACCTCTGCCCCAAGCAACAGATGGAAGAGAGAGCTCATGCAGAAAAACCCACTTCCTCTGCTGCTGAGACAAAAGAGGGGAACTCTATACTCACTACAAAGTGGAACGGGGAGCAGGGGAGAGCAATTCTGACTGTATTGGCTTATTTTTGTCCATTTCTGACTCTTATGGATGCCTCGCACACCCCCATTTTCAGCTCTTTCTTCTGTAGAGTTCATCTGAGACAGCTCATTCTGTCCACGGAGGGCACAGAGATGTGGGGCCAGAGACTACAGACCACGTGCAGTCTCCTGGAGGTCAGGAGAGCAGGGCATTCTAAATGATTTTCTCTGACTTAAGGTGGGGGTAAAGCAGGTATTTTTGAGGAGAAAATAAAGCGTACAAATGGAAAAAATATATTAATACTTAATCGTGTATTTTTTTCATATTTGGAAAACAACTTCTTGTTTCACAGGACAAACTTTAAAAAGTTAACAAAGTTCAACAAAACCCTCTAGGCTGGTGGAGAATGGGCAGGAAAAATATCTTCTCTACAGTCAGACTTTCAAGGACAAGACCAGAGATTTCTCATGGGATGTACCTGGAAGGAGGGCCAATCAAATGTCAATGTTTAGCATAAAAGGGCAGAGACAGTCTTTACCTACCTGGGACCAGGCAGCCTGTCTAGTGACCCTCAGCACTTGAACTTTTAAGCAGAAGCTCAGATAGAAATTCATAGCGGTGCCCGAAGCAAGCCTGTCCCTTTCTAGAATTGATGCTGGGGCACAGGGCAGGCACAACAGAGAAGAGGGAAAGGAGTGCTTCTGAGCCATCAAAACATTCAGAAATGCTGGTTTTCTGGGGTGCTTGGTTATGATGGTGTGTGTGTGTGTCAGTGTGTGTTAGTGTAAGCGTAACAGAGAAGTTAGGGGAGGGTCTTTGGTTGAAGGTGTGAAGGTGGCTCTTTTTTTAGCCTGGCCAATTGCCAAAGTATGACAAAAAACCTCAGCATACCCCATATCGGGTAGCAAGAAAAAGAATCAGAAAAAAATCTCCCCCTCCAAAAAGTAACCAGCTGCCAGAACCCTAACTCTGAAGTGAAAATTTACTTGGCAGAGAAGAAAAATCCTACCCAGTCCTGAGGAGCCTAATTGAAATCACTTTAGCGGGAAGCTTGAAGATGGGGCTGGAATGCCCTCTCATTTATCATCAAAGATAAAGTTCTCAGCAACCTGGATGTGCAAATAGGGAGCTATTTGTGGAAAGGATTCATCCAAGTTGTTCACAGTTATTCAGACTGTCGCCAAAGAGATCATTCTCCTCTGCCCCCAAACAAGCAATAAACTATCTGCACGTGAGCTGATTTCCAAACCACAAAGGGATCACAGGGCAGACTGAGGAGCTACCCCTTCGCAGCTATCAGAGACAAGAAGGGCTGCACTTGGCAACGTGGCCTGAGTAACCACAGCCCAGAGGATAATGCCCAAACTGGTTAACCACAGGGATCAATGAGTGGAAAAACATGAAAGAATATCTGAAACATACCACCCTGATATTTTTAAATGACTCTGAAAATGATTTCGTTCCCTCCATTTAAAAAGAAATCGCTCCACCACAGAGCCATCCTCAGTTGACAGAGATTCCACGAAATGCCCTGACATTTTTGATTGAAAGGGAGGGGTTTGAGGGGCAGCTAGATGAGAAAGCAAGGTTTTCTCCAGGCAGCCATCAGCACCTGCTTAAAAGAAACCCATCTAGGCATGGATCTTCTGACAATTTTTTAAGTATTCATTTTCACCTGGCTTTCCCCTAATGTAATATCAAGCAAAGAGGGGGTTAATCTCACCCCTGATGAACTGCTTTCCCACATTTTCTTTTGTCAAGTACACCAGAAAGTCTCGGGAGGCCTTAAAAAGTCTAGCACTAAATCTTTTGAGTCACTTAATCCCCAAATCGTCAACGTTTGGAGATAATTTCCTTTATGAAAAGAAACCCTAACCTGGCCCGGTTCACTCTCAAACTTGCTAATGGAACAAAGAGGCTTCTCACTAGACTCATCCCTGCGGCTGCAGAAATAAGTGTTTCAGGAAGGGCAGGCAGGTTTCGCTTTAGCCCTAGGATGGTTTTGGCTGCTGCTCTCTTTGGCTTCCTCCTGTGGCATCTCATCCAGCTGAGCTCTGGCTAAATTAGACCCAGTTGATGGAAAATTGGGCAGGTGGGTGCCTAGGAAAAACGGCTGTCCAGCAATCAGGCTCACCCATCAGTGAATGGGCTCCCTTTCTGAGTAATGGGCTGTCCATTCCCAGGAGCATTCAGGATGAGACTACCCTATACGGTTATAGAAGGAGCTCCTTGGAAAGAAGACCAAATGGGTTCCCAACCCCGAATCTGAGTCTCTGTAACTCAGGAGGGGGCTTTCAAGGCACATACGAGAAACTTTATGACTTCTCTTTCCTTCCTCCATCACATGTCTCTCTTCTGCCCCACAATTGGAAGTAAGAACATTTCACACTTTATTGAAGGCTCTATTTCCCTTTACCTCACTTCTGTGGGTAATGGTGGAGAAAGCCATTTGCCCGGTTAATCAAAGGCCTCCAATGACAAGAAAGACATTTCAACAGCTGAGAAATAAGTCTATATAGTAATAATAACAGCTAATGTTTTTTGAGGATTTGAAAGACTTTCATGCATTTGCCAATTTAGCCCACCCAACAATCCAAAAATGGAAATGCTCTTGTTATCTGCCTATTACAGCTAAGGAAACAGACTTAGAGGTATGCTTGCCCGGCTGTGATGTTCCTGCATGTGGAGCTGGAAAAGATGTGAAGTGAGCACTCAAAAATCTATGAGTTAGTTTCAGAGTCCTGTGCTCCAAACCACTAAGCTTCACTGTCCATCTGGCCATCCTTCCTTCTACTGTCAGTCCTCCTGTTTAAAGAGCAAAGAAAGGAAGGCCTGTCTTCCAGAAGGAATCTGCCCCCAAAGCTGAAAGGAATAACAGCCCAGCATGCATGCATCAAGGTAGTCAAGAAGCCCGAGAGCCTGAGAGTGGGGAAGGGTTTAGGAGAAAAAAACAGAGCCACCCAGGTGTTAATTCTCTTCAGGGTCCTAAATATTAACCTGAGTACACTGGGAGCTGCAAGGGAAAAACAACTCAGGAAATCCAAAGTGATTGATTTCAGTCTTGGAGTAATGGACAAATTATGACACAGAGGCTACTGCGAAAGAATTCTGAGGCCAGTTCTGACTACTCGGCACTGTTTCCCTTGTGTGTATTCACCCCATTCCTCCAAGTGTCCGAATCCTCAATTTTTCCTTTGATTCCCAGTGCCAATAACTTAGGCCAGTGTAAATTGGAAGTTTATAAAGTTTTTGTTGGTTTGCTTGTTTTGAATCAACATTTTAAAGTTGAGAGATTTCACATTTAAAAAATCAGGACTTTCAGCTTCTCTTTAAAGAAAATGGAAGATAAGGCTCAAATTCTCTCATAGGGTAATCAAGGATCATGGCTATGGACAGGGTATGTACCCTCTCTAGTTCTTCACAGTCCGCACCTCTCCCTAATGCCTCATTCACTGACAATATCTGCAGGTATTTAGAATTTGCCACTGGTGCTTTAGGCCTACAAGTAGCTCTGGATACTTATAGCCAGGTTGATTATAGCTTTGGATCTAGGAAATTGTTCATGCAAGAACACTGCATCCACTCCCTCTATACACACACACACACACACACATTTCCTATCCTGTCCTTTTGCTAATATAAAACTCTTGGTAGAATGATCTCAGAGCCCATCTGTATGGGTGATCAGATCTCCACATTTCTGGAAGCACCCTGGCTCTGCCATGGATGCATAATTCTCTTTAGAAAGCAGACTGTCCACAGGGCTCTGGGTGCCTCCTCTTGTTGTATAGCTGCCTGAGGTCACTGCCAATAAATTACTGGCTTAAGGAAAACAATGACAAGCCTTTTCCGTGGGGAACAGACTTTGCTCACTCAATTATTTCCTAAAGTCATGCCCTCTTTCCCAGCTAGACACTACAATTTTTGAGGTAACAGGACTGAGTCTGTTTATTGTTTGTTCTTCTGATCCAGAAAGCCACACTGCACCTGCCACATGAGACCAGCAAACTTTGAGAGTAATGCATCCTCCTGGCAGTGGAACTAGTCAAGTAACGATCATTGCACTGTTAATTAAGTAGCTGCTTTGTTTAAATTACTTACCAGGGTGACTCTAAATTGGCTGTGTTTGTTTACCAGTCTAGCTTTTCTCTTTGTATTGTTCTTGACTGCTACAGAGCATTGATGGAAATCACAAATAATCTCACTTTAGCAAAATCAGACCTTTTAGGAATTCAAGATATGACTTGAATTTGGGATAAAAATATACCCAGAAAAACAGTAATAATTTTCCTAAATTGGCATATAGCTGAAAGATGGGAGACTTAGGTTTATTTGCCAAAGTCATTTTTCATTTCTAAGTGTTGGAGACATAAGGAGTTGGGGATGGAGAGGGGCTGTGTGCAGTGGCAGTGTGGTGGCAGACCACTTCTCCCACCTAATATCAACTTGGAAATTGCTGACATTTGATAACACTGTCAATTTGAGATTTGTAACCCTCTGCCAGAATTACATGGCCCTTGAGAAATAGATTCTTTTTTAAAAAATTACTTGGGAAAATATTATCTTTGAGTATCTCCTACTGCCATCAAGGAAGTTTGTATGTTTTCTTCTCTGTCAGAAACAAAAGTGGCAATTTTTCTTTTCAGAGACAGGGCAGGAGCCAGCAAGGGGCCAGGGCGACCTGGTGCTTTCAGAAACCCTTTAATGATGCTGTCTCCTGCCACCCACCATCAGGAGGAGGTCTGTCCTTCAGCTTTCTGTCCCCATCTGGCTCTAAACCTATTTGGGGACACAGTACAGCTTTCTGTCATGCACACACAGATACACACACATGTACACACACACACAAACCAACCAGCTGCAGAGCAAGCAACAGGAGGTGGCAGAATGCTTGCCACTGTGTCACTGGATTTGTAAGCATCCCCTCCAAACCACGGCCAAGACCAGTTACTCCCTGGGCTAAAGCCAGCCTAAGAACTTGGGGATCTTGCCAAGCTGACAGTCCCTAGGCCTAGCTCTGTTGCCAGAGCCACACAGGAAAGTCATTAATTCACTAAACAAAGCTTCAGAAGAAGATTAGGGAGCCCATGATTTGTTCATCAGTGGGCTAGCTGCACAGAAGATATCTGAGCATTCAGTTTAAGGAACCTAGAATATTTGAGGCTGAGGAGAAAAGCCATACACTCATTTTAAGATGGAATAACGTCACACAAGGGGCTCCCCTGGTAGCTCAGATGGTTAAGAATATGCCTGCAGTGCAGGAGACCCAGGTTCAATCCCTGGATCGGGAAGATCCCTGGAGAAGGGAATGGCAACCCACTCCAGTATTCTTTCCTGGAGAACAATACTATGGACAGAAGAGCCTGGTGGGCTGCAGTCCATGGGGTCACAAAGAGTTGCAAAGAGACGACTGAGCATCTAACAATTTCTAATGCTTTAACACAACATCACACAAAAGATGCCATTCAAAGCTGTATGTAAGTAAATGCTGAATGACTTTCAGAGGAGGGAGTTCCAGAGGGTGGGACACAAGTGAGAGACAGTTGGTCTTATCAAATCCTGAGACCTAATATTATCTTTGGAAAGAATATTTTTTTCCTAAGTTGACAGTCATTAAATAGCATTTCATTGTTCTCTTAACTATCTTCTTCCTTCTGCTGCTGCTGCTAAGTCACGTCAGTCGTATCCGACTCTGTGCGACCCCATAGACGGCAGCCCACCAGGCTCCTGTCCCTGGGATTCTCCAGGCAAGAACACTGGAGTGGGTTGCCATTTCCTTCTCCAGTGCATGAAAGTGAAAAGAGAAAGTGAAGTCGCTCAGTCGTGTCCGACTCTTAGAGACCCCATGGACTGTAGCCTACCAGGCTCCTCCGTCCATGGGATTTCCCAGGCAAGAGTACTGGAGTGGGGTGCCATTGCCTTCTTCCTTCTAGCGAGATACCTAAAAGGATCTAAAGGAGTTCTCAGATAAAGGATAGGACCTTTCTTTTGTCTGCAAACAATCAACAAATATTTAATGTGCAAATCATTTTACTCTGGATTTATCCTCTCTCCTCTTTTTGAGTGGGTTTGGGAGATTCTGCTTTTCAGGTTTTAGCCACTGTGAAGATAAGAGTTTGAGGTACAATGCAGCTGATATTCTGAGTCAAAACATCAATTCTGCCACTACCAAGCTTCATGAAAATCAAGCCATGGAACCCGTCTGAAATTCCAGCCCTTCAGCAGATAGAATGCCTGTCCTACCTAGCTTATGAAAATGTGAAGGTCCTGATGTTTTATTAACGATTTTAAGTGCTTTTAAGACTTTTTAAAAAATCTGCATAATATTATGATTGACTGTATCCAATCATTATTATGACCTAAATTGACAGTTTCTGAGAAACTCCAATATCAGCTTTCAGTGGATGAGGACCTTCACTGGCAAATATTAGGGAATGGGTCCAGACAAAAGATAAAAATTATCCTCTGTAAAGAAATGATTCCCAGTCTACCCATCGTCTCAGGAATATCTCCAGATTGAAAGATTTTCTCTGGAAGAAAAGGAAGTGGTGCTTAGGGTCCAGTCTGGGCAAGCCTTCTTCCGGCGACGGTCCCAGGGTGGGAGGTGTCTGGGGTCCTCCTGGTAATGCAACCACTGCTCCCGCCAGTCGCCAGCAGAAGCTCACACCTCGGTCCCCGCTGTCACTCACTCCTGCAGTCACCCTCGCCTGTCTCACTATTTATCGGCCCCGCCCCCCACTGGGTCCCCGCCCCATCCAGGCTCTGTGTGTGGGGCAGGAAGTGGAGCGAAACTGGAAAGCTCTGTCTGAGCGCCCAGTGCAAACCCAGGCCGTCTGGGACAACTTTAAGCGTCCAGCCCCCACCCTTATTCCACTCTGCCCAGCTCTCCAGCCGAATTTCTTACTGTTGCCAACGCTTGTTCTCCACATTAGGTCGGACAGCGGATGTGAGGCCAGTAGATCTGGGTTTGAGTCCGGCTTGCAATTTCTGAGCAACCCTGGAATTTCATCTCTGCACATCTGCTTCTTGTTTCCTCCGCATGGGGGCCTTGTCAGCTTCACCGCTGTATCCCCAGCTCCTAGAACAGTGCGAGACATGCAGTCAGCCCTCACTAAATATCTGTTGACTAAATGCATGTCTGTAATGATAACACCTACAGGGTGTTGTGAGAATGAATAAATCCGTGCAGCTACCTGGTGACATGTTAGGGAAGTACTATTCGCTGAGTATCTCTTATAACACAGCACACTTTTTTAAAAGCACTATTCACGAACTGGTTACCTGGGAACACACATCTACTTCTCTATCACAATCTCCCTCCAGAATTATGCCAAATCATCCGACCTTCTTCTGAAAATGTTTCCTGATTGTCGACACCTGACTCGAGCACTATTACTGTGGATGTGCATGTCTAGTTATATATAGTTGTGTTCTGAAGAAAGAATCTTTACTTCTTTCATTTACTGAATGAACTGCATCTGTTCAAAGAGCAGGGAACGGACTCAGGATATTGGACCCACTCCAAGCGCATCCTGCTTTCCCAAGTTGGGACAGGCCTCCGGGATGCGCTTCCCAGCTTAAGACTCACGAGGTGACCGCGAGGTAGAGATAAAGGTACCCGCTGAGGGCCTCCCAGGCTTACGCTGCCCGAGCGCCTACCCCTCCGCCCCTCCCTCGCGTCCCCCGCCCCCGCGTCTGCCCCTCTCCTCCACCCCGCCTTTCTCCCCGCCCTGCCCTCCCGCCCACTCGCGCGGCGCATGCGCCTCCTGCGGAGCGTGTTTTTATAAAAGTCCAGCTTCGGCCAGAAACTTCAGTGTGTTGGCTGTGGCAGCAGGTAGCAAAGTGACCCTGAGGACTTGAGTAGCCGGTAGCCCCCGCGGCTGAAGAGCAAGCGGTTACCATGGAAGGAATCCGTGTAAGTCCAGTTTCAACCTGCTTTTACTTAAACGTGCAAACACCTACCTGAATTTACGGCGCAACAGCTCTCTAAGTGGGCCGGAGCAACCAGAATATTGCAGGTGCCAGTGCCCTGGAGAAGGGGTGTAGAAAGGAGATTTCGTGCGTTTGGCTACAGGAGGGGAGAGGCAGGTTGGACTGAAATATTTTTCTAAGTAGAAGGAGAAAAGATTGGAACGACCGTTTGTTTCAACGGTTGCGTGTGTCTCCCCAAGAGTTCTGCGGCGCGCGCCGGTTTTGCACGCTGTTTGCAAACAGAAGAACACTCTGAAGACAAGTGCAGAGATGTGCGCTCTGCCAGAGACCGTGGGTCTCTTCCTCGAGGGAGCGGGGATTTCTTTTGGAGCAAATTACACGATCTGAGTTTGGAGGTGGAGTGCGGCGCTCCCGGGCAGAGTTACCAGAGGGCGACTACTCCCCTGGTTAACTTCAGGCAAAGGCGCCTGGAAACCACTCTTGGCGTTGGGCGCGCGTTCAGTAAACTCCGCTGCCCGGAGTTGTGCCAGTGGCTGGGCACTTGTCGCTCAGTTGAGCTGTCTGCGCGTTGGTCGCAGCAGGGAGGTACCGGGAACAGCCTGCGCGCCTTGGGATCGAAGGAGAGACTTCGCGGGCGTCGCCAGCGCCGCGAGTGGGCTCCTGGGTTCTGGAGTTTTGGTGTCGTGCAGAAGTTGAAGGAGTATAAGTTGTCACAGTGCAGCAGCGCTCCGAGGTGTGCGCGGCCGGGACTGGGGGTGGAATGAGGGGCTGGAAGGGCACCTGGGCTGCCGGTGGTTGCGGTGCAGACAGGCAGGTGCAAGTGGGGAGACGGTTTGCCTCTCACCGCGCCCAGTTGCGCCATTCAACCGTCGGTGGTTTCCTGGAACCTTTTGAAAACCCCTTAGTAGGGAGGCTTTTCGTTTCCCCCAGCGGCGCGCAATTCAAAGACTCCCGCGGCGGAGCCGCCCAACCTCTCCCCAGCACCCAGCAGTACTGCCCCTGGCGTGCGGCGGGGCCAAACCGCTGGAACCGCAGTGGGCGGGCGGCAGGCGTGGGCATAATGGACCACCCTGTCCCCAGCGCGCCCTCCGCCCGGAGGCTTCCCGCTGCAGACCTCCCACCCCATTTACTGGATCCTTGGCGGGATGGGAAGCGACTCGGGAGAGTGAGGAAATGAAACTTGGGGCGAGGACCACGGGTGTAGACCCCGTGACTTTCCCCTCCCATTTAAATTCTGTGCTCGCTGACGTCCCAGACGCGCCAAGTGATAAACAGGGGCTTGGCAAAGAAACGCAAGCCCCTGAAGAGCGCCCATGGGTGGGGGGTGGGGGGAGCGGTGGTTACCCACTTCTGACACCCGTGCCCCCAAGCACCAAAGCCCTTCATTCAAGGCCGCATTCTCCTTCCTCACTACGTGTTGCCTGAAGTGCAGAATGATAGGTGTTTAGACAGCCGTGGAGAAAACAGTGTTTCATGCCTTAGAATAAGAGTCTTTGGGACACCTCGCCCTTTCACATACACCCCCCAGTGCTTCTTCCTCCCAGCTTCCCTGTCCTGGCGAATCTTCGTAGAGAAAGTTAATCCCAGCCCCTCAGAGCACGAGATTCTTCCCCCACTCCCACCCACACTCCCACGCCGCCTTTGTGTTTTGTTTTGGTTTTTTGCTCCGGAGGTTTTTCTTCTCTCCAGTGGGCGGAGCAAAAGAGTTAGCAAAGATGTGACTTTGGAACCCAAAGAATCTCATCGCCGTTTTGTTTTCAACAATGAGTTTTGTAATTGGTTCTCCTAAAGAGGGAGGTAATGACTGTGGGGAAGATGGGTGGAGATCTGCAGGAGTCGAGAATTCCCTTATGTTCTTTACCCCGATACTTTAGTGGGAGCAGAATTTCCTGAAGAAAGCTGGACTAAGTTGGTTTTTACAAATTGCTTTTTTTAAATACCAGAAACATTGTTTTGAACTTGGAGAATTCCTGCTGAACTTGAAAGTGAATGTCTATTCCCTTGCCTGTTTTTCAGATATTCACTTCAGATAATTATACTGAGGATGAGGTGGGCTCAGGCGACTATGATTCCATGAAGGAACCCTGCTTCCGGGAGGAAAATGCCCATTTCAACCGGATCTTCCTGCCCACTGTCTACTCCATCATCTTCCTGACTGGCATAGTGGGCAACGGATTGGTCATTCTGGTCATGGGTTACCAGAAGAAACTAAGAAGCATGACGGACAAGTACAGACTGCACCTGTCTGTCGCCGACCTCCTCTTTGTCCTCACGCTTCCCTTCTGGGCAGTTGACGCTGTGGCAAACTGGTACTTTGGGAAGTTCCTCTGCAAGGCAGTCCATGTCATCTACACGGTCAACCTCTACAGCAGTGTCCTCATCCTGGCCTTTATCAGCCTGGACCGGTACCTGGCTATCGTCCATGCCACCAACAGTCAGAAGCCAAGGAAGCTGCTGGCTGAAAAGGTGGTCTATGTTGGTGTCTGGCTACCCGCTGTCCTGTTGACTATCCCTGATCTCATCTTTGCCGACATCAAGGAGGTAGATGAGAGGTACATCTGTGATCGCTTCTATCCCAGCGACCTGTGGCTAGTGGTGTTTCAGTTTCAGCACATCGTGGTCGGCCTTCTCCTGCCTGGTATCGTCATCCTGTCCTGCTACTGCATTATCATCTCCAAGCTGTCCCACTCCAAGGGCTACCAGAAGCGCAAGGCCCTCAAGACCACAGTTATCCTCATCCTGACTTTCTTCGCCTGCTGGCTGCCCTACTACATTGGGATCAGCATCGACTCCTTCATCCTTCTGGAAATCATCCAGCAAGGGTGTGAGTTTGAAAGCACTGTGCACAAGTGGATTTCCATCACCGAGGCCCTAGCTTTTTTTCACTGCTGCCTGAATCCCATCCTCTATGCCTTCCTTGGGGCCAAATTTAAAACCTCTGCCCAGCATGCACTCACCTCTGTGAGCAGAGGGTCCAGCCTGAAGATCCTTTCCAAGGGCAAGCGAGGTGGACATTCTTCTGTCTCAACCGAGTCTGAATCTTCGAGTTTTCACTCCAGCTAACACTGGACTTTTATACATTAAAGAACTTTTTTTTGAAGTTACACAGTTTTTCAGATGTAAAAGACTGACCAACACTGTACAGTTTTTATTGACTGTTGGATTTTTTGTGTGTGTTTGTTTAGTTTTTGTCAGGTTTAATTGACTTATTTATATAAATATTTTTTGTTTCATGTTGGTAAGCGTCTAGGCAGGACCTGTGGCCAAGTTCTTAGTTGCTGTAAGTCATTGTAGGACCATAGAAAAGGGAGCTGAACATTCCAGTGTGTATAGTGAAATCACTTAAGCTAGAAATGATTCTCAGCTGTTTGTAAATAAATGATCTCTCCATTCCAGTGGAACATTTTCTTTTTCCTGTCCTTAAATTCTTTGGTTACACCATGTGATTTTGCTGTAGAAGATGGCATTTATAACCAAAGCCTGAAGTGATATGGAAATGCTGGTTTTTCAGTTTTCAGAAGTGGGTTGCTTTCCACACCTACAATGTACAGCCTTGTATTAAGTTGTTAATAAAACTACATGATAAACCTACTTAATGTTATGTTCTGATTTCTATTGACATTCCTTTGGCTGGCAGAAGTCAAAAATAACAATAATAGATACATGTATGGCATGTCAGATCCTGTCCTGGGTATTTAGTTGTCATATTTTACTTAATGCTTATCACAACTCTGCTAGGTTCTAACATTTTGTAGACAATGAAACCAAGCTACTGAAAGCCTAAGTGACTTGGTCAAAGTATAGTAAGTAAGAACAACAAATATTTCAAACCAGGCAATGTGACTTCAGTAACTCTTAATTCATGCAACTTTAGAAATATCCAACCAGTTCATATTCCTATGAAAGATAATATTCCTGAAGGATAAATGTGCATAAAAAAGGAAAGGTATGCAATCCCACATCTTAGATTTTACTAGTATCCTTTCCTTGTGTACTTCAGATCTGTGCCAGCCAGGCATTGTA
This sequence comes from Okapia johnstoni, assembly GCA_024291935.2. Taxonomy (NCBI): domain Eukaryota; kingdom Metazoa; phylum Chordata; class Mammalia; order Artiodactyla; family Giraffidae; genus Okapia; species Okapia johnstoni. Next base: position 36,697,107 of record CM044319.1, read on the forward strand.
TCCTCTTCTCACCTACTTCTCTCAATCTGGATGTCATCACATCCTTTTGACAGGTGAAGAAACTGAGGTTTAGAGACTTGCCATAACATGTACTTTCAAGGGGACATATCAGGAGCTGACTCCATTCATCCTTCCAGCCCTTGCTTTTAACCATTACCCACTGTTGTCCCCCCAGAACACCTGGTCCTAAGTCAACTGAACTGTTATTGAAAATAAAGCCAAAAGTGAATGTTTTCTTCTTAAAATTAACCATGCCCAAAATACCCGTCTTGCAATATCTTCTATGCAAATCTCAACACTTATTCTTAATCTATTGCAACATCTAGCACCTCAAGGGTTCAGCCAAGCAGATAAAAGTTGAATTGGTGCTTTCAGAGCTCAGAAGAAAGCAAGCTCCCAATTGCCCACATTTTGCACAAGATTCTGGAGTCTTATGTAACATCACCCACTGCTATTTACACTACCGTTGTGCAAGCCCCAGCCTCTTGAGTAAATTCCAACTCTGGTCTCCATTTAAAGATAATTTCTAAACTATAGCAGCCTTACCTGTCTTACTCTGTGACAGGGCACTCCAGGCATGCGCTCTAAGACAATAACCAGGATATAATTAAGGAAATATTTGGTCTACTTTTCATAATTGTTTCTGGCACAGAAGATCCATTTTGGAGGAAAATTGCAATGTCTTATCTTTCTGAGGCAAATCACATTTGTTGAAGGCAAATTATAGATCCTGTGAAGGAAATAACTTAATTACTTAGAATAGAATCCAATTTGGCTGTACATTTTTGCTGCAGTCTATGGAGCTGGGATAATTCAGAGTGGTATTCCTATTCCACTTGAAAAGACAATTAGATTTTACATAGGAAATTATCTTGAGGTTTCTTGGTTTTCCCTGGGAAGCCTAATTGGATCACCCTTCATTTAAGCATAGTTTTACATGTTCTCTCTCAAAGGCTTAGTTTTAAAGCCGTGACCATTGTAAAAGACTTCACTTGAACTTTCTCTATAAATATTTATTCTTGAGGAGACAATAGAAGAAATCCTTGGAAGGAATTCTTTTTCTTTCTCATCTTGGCTTGAAACCTGTCACCCCAGATTCCTCGCCTCTGCCCTGGAGTCACAACAAAAGGCGCTGAGCTGAAACGAAGTTCCCAGTGTCACCAGTCTTAATGGATATTTCATTCTCCCTTGGAACAAAGGTGGGATATCTCTTTTTCAAAAGGAAAAATAGCCTTGGCTCGTTCCCTGCCCTGAAAGCTCCCGCAACCCCATCATTCTATGTCTCGACCCTGCCATGTTCTGAACGGCTCCAAAGCACTCCCTGTGTCCTGGTTTGTCTGACAATGCTGGGAAAGCCAGTCTGCTGGCCAGCCCTTGCATGAAGTAGTTGATTGTTCCCTTTCCTCATCCCCTTATGAATGGAGCCCTTAAAGGTCAGTAATGTAGATCCAGTTGTATAATGGAAGCTAAAATATTTAAATTGTATGCATGCTGCCAATAATGGCATGAATATGACATCTGAGTTATTAATAACATGAAGCCTGTATCTGGGGAGGCTTTATCTTGAAAAGCCTTTGTTTTCCTAAAATGCCACTTGGCAACTCACCTCTCCCTACTCTGGGCTTCTCAGCTTCCTTTTGTGGTTCTGCCCACATTAAAGCAATAATTCTGAGGTACTCTGCTAACAGGATAACCTACAGGCTTTCTTTTAATAATTCAACTAAATATCTGTGACTTTCTCCAAGCTTACTATCAGTAAATAAGGCACCACAAACAGAACTGAGTTGTCATTCTTCCCATCAGCTTCCCAGGTGGCTCAGTGGTAAAGAATTCACCTGCCAATGTAGGCGACACAGGAGACGCGGGGTGGATCCCCGGGTTGGGAAGATTCTCTGGAGTAGGCAATGGCAACCCACTCCAGTATTCTTGCCTGGAAAATCCCATGGACAGAGGAGCCTGGCAGGCTACATACATAACATAGAGTCACACAGACACAGACACATACACACACACATTCCCAGGTACCACTTAAGAAGGACAAGAACCACTGGAGACAAGATTCACATTACCTTAGAAATTAATCTAGGCAGCCCCAACACTTGGAAATGTGGCACTGAGTCTAGCATTGTAGGGATTAACCCAAGCCTCTTCGAGGAGGTCTCCACCTGGCTGCCAATGTGGCTTAGCCAGGCAGTGCTGGAGAGATCCAAAAGGTTAGCCAAAGGAATGGCCTGAGAGGAAAGTTGGAGCCTCGGGGACCCATAAAGTAGTGGAAACAAATCCTTTCAAAGCAGTGGTTCTCAACTGGGGGTGATGTTTGCTCCCCAGGGAACATTTAGTAAGGTCTTAAAACATTTGTGGTTATCATACTGGAGCGTTAGTAGGTGGGCTGGAAGAGTAGGTGAAGTGCTACTGTCATCTTCCAAGGATGCCACTGAACATCTAATGATGTACAGAACAGGCCCCCACAACAGCTAGCCAGCCCAAAGTGTCAATAGTGTTCCAGACTGAGAACACATTTTTAAGGTGAGGGCCATGGTATGAAAATAATTATCAAAATAAAGATACATCCAGGGACTTCCCAGTGGTTGGGACTTCACTTTCCAAACGCATGAGGTGCAGGCTGGATCCCTGATTGGGGAGTTGGATCCCACACGCCTCACAGCCAAAAAACCAAAATATAATTAACAGAAGAAATATTGTAACAAATTCCATAAAGACTTTTTAAAAAATAAGGATATATCCAACCAGTGTAATTTCATGAAATTATTGCTTTGACAGAGTCCCAAGGTTTCCCTTGAGCCTCTTTTACTCTGTCTCACGTCATTGCATTTTTTTACTCCCACCTTACTCAACTTATAATTCTCTTTTACCCTTATTTCAATGTTACTTTGTCATAATGAACATGTCTTTCTGTTTTCTTCTCTCATTCCATTCTAGGAAGACATCCCGCAAAGGGAAATACATGGTAAAGGATGACTGCTAATGATTCTCTAGTTCCCACCCAGTATCTTTCACTGTAAAGACTATGATGTTTACTTATTTAATTCCCACCACAGTCTGTGACTCAGTTGGGAACACTTCCCATTTTTCTCCCTTCATTTGAAAAATAAACAAGGAGTGATGAGGTACCAGCTCATTGTTCCATTGTCTGCAACTAATTCAGATTAGTTTAAATCAGTCCTGTTAAGTCCCACAATTAAAATCTTATAAAACCTACTGAAAACCCTCCTTTCAACTGAAAATGTAAAATGCTTGCAGGCTGAGGTAAAGGATCCACAATGTTAAGAAAGCCACAAAAGGAGAAAGAATTTTTCCAAATCAAACAAATACAGGTGCTCAACCAAACCATACCAGGTGCTGGCTGTTTATCTGGCAGAGTCAGGACACGATTAAGTTGATTTACATATTACAGTTCAATTAACTAGAACCCAACTCATCAACACTCTTAATTAGAGGGAATTACTTCCTCATATTCAACTCTGTCAAAAGGAAAGAAATACTTATTGAGAGCTCACTAAATTCTAGGCACTGTCAAATATGTGGTCCGTGCATGAACCCCAGTAGTTAGATGATACTACTTTTCAAGTGAGGATGCAAAGAAGTTAAACTACAAATAAAGGGGTTATGCTCCTTCTGCTACGCATACTAAAAATGGTATTAAAACAGAACCACCAAGTTCTGGGGCATGTCCTCAAGTTCTCAATATATTCAATCCAAACATCTCTATCTATTCTAGACTGAGTACTACATGGTAACAAAACAGTTACCATTATTTACTTTGAGAGTTTCCTACATTAAAAAATACATTGCTTATTTAATCACAATAGCCATATATGGTAGGAATTATTATTTGCCTGTTTTAGAGACAGAGAAATTGAGGCAAAATAAACCCAGTGCCACACACTTAATGACTGGTAAAGCTTTGACACCAGGCAGTCTGACACCAGACTGTACCTTCTTAAGCACTACAGTAATTTATTTTCTATGATGGTAGCCAGGGTAATCACCATGAGGTCAAAAAGATCCTCCATACTCTCCAGTTCTCTTTAGGGTTCAATACTAGACACTCCAATGATTGTACTTTTTAAAGCAACAAAGCAGACACTAACATTTGGGAAAGATTTTCACTATTAGCCATTGAAATAAAATGGGTTTCAGCACCCGGCACATAGCAGGACCCAATAAATATTTGTTGAATGAACACCCGTAGTTTCTGTTCTGAGAGCACACTATGGTTGAAGCATTCTGATTGTTTGTGTGTGACTTGACTTCCTTCCTTTACTCTTTCAGCCATTCTTTTTTTTAAAATTGAAGCGTATTTGATTTACAATATTGTGTTAGTTTTAGGTATACAGCAAACTGATTCAGTTATATTTTTAGATTATTTCCCATTATAGGTTATTATAAGATGTTGACAGTTTCCTGTGTTATATAGTCAATCCTTGTTGCTTATCTATTTTGTGTATAGTAGTTTGTATCTATTAATACCAAACTCCTAATTTATCTCTCTCCCTCAACTCTTTCTACTTTGATAACCATAAATTCATTTTCTGTGTCTTTAAGTCTGTTTCTGTTTTGTATATAGGTTCATTTGTGCTACTTTTTAGATTACACATATAAATAATATCATGAAATATTTGTCTTTCTCTGTATGACTTAGTTAGTGTGATCATCTCTAGTTCCATCCATGTTGCTACAAATGTCAATATTTCATTCTTTTTTATCAGCCATTCTTGTATTGAGCCATTTGTTAAACAAAACCGTGGGCCATACGGATATGAATGGTGCTCATGGTACAGTGGAAGATGTAATTCTTTGGTGTTCTAGACATGCTGGAAAATTAACTAAAGGACTCTGAGACTTCCCAACTTCTTACATTTTAAGAAATCAAAGTTTCCATCCTCCTACCCAATTTTCCTATTATTCAATACCCGCCTCCAAATTCTGGCTTCCAGTGATTCCCCATCTAGTGGAGAGCAGCTCCCTGCCCACCTCACAAGCTGGATAAGAAGCTCCCAATCCTGGTCTTCCTATTTCACCAGCGCAAGGGAAGCTGTCTATTCACATCATGAGGCTAAGAGCAGAAATTCTGTCACACCATAGGATATGGGAAAGAACCCTAAAGCCAGTTTCTTGGACTTCTGTCCACAGGAGACAACTTGATAGGCCCCTGGGGCTGAAGAAGGAAATCATGACCATCATTTTGGGCCACATCCTTTATCTGGCAAGCCTACTCCACCTCTATCAGTCCAAAGTAAGCTTTTCCACCCTAAATTCTTAGCTCATGAAGTCTGCAGCTTGTAAGCTAGCATGCATAAAAGGCTTTTGAAAAGTTAAAAGCAGCTATTGAGTGTCATTACGATTATTCTTTTTTTATTTTTAAATAAAATTTGCTTCCCAACTAGTTAAATGTCTTAAGTGCAGAGACCTTTGCAGTCTAACATAGTTAATGGATAGATTGGATTGGATTGGATGAAAAACTAACCAGATTCCATAAGGTTGTGCCAATGTTGGCTAAAATTATATAAGGTTAGCTCAGTTGGTTAGAACCTGATGTTTCTAAGCCATGACCAAGGGTGAGTCCCACTAGGGCCCTCTTTAAAGTGATGTTTCGAATGGATATAAGCTCTATGAATGCAAAGACTATGTCTATGTTGTTTATAGCTGTATTTACACTGTCTAGAACAGGAATGGAAAGCTTTTTCTATAAAGCACTAAGTAGTAAAGGTTTTAGACTTGACAGGCCGTGCAGTTTCTGTCACAACTGCTCAACTCTACCATTGCAGCAAGAAAGCATCCAGAGAGAATACGTGAATGAGTAAGTATTTCTGTATTCCAATAAAACTTTATTTTGGGGCACCAATGTTTGAATTTCATATAATTTTCACATATCACAAAATAGATTCTTTTTTTTGCTTTTTTCAACCATATTATAAAAAGGTAAAGAGCGTCCTTTGCTCCCAGGCTATGAGAAACGGGGGCAGGTCAAATCTGACTTGCAGGCTGTAGTTTGCTGACCCCTGACTAAATAATGTTTAAAAATACAGTAGAAATTCAATAATTGTGAATGAATATGTGAAACTCTCAATATGAGAAAGTTTACTCTTTATGCTTTAAAGCACAAGGAGCCACAGTGAACCAGTGACTTTTAAGTATTTGCAAAAACACAACACCTACCACTTAAAAAACACTAGCAGCCACAAAACACTTTCAAACATGGAACCTCAGCCTGGGTCTGAGTGCTAGTCTGCGCCCTTTTGGTTGGCCAAATCCTGCTACTTTACTGTGTCTCTTACTTGGGGAAGAAAGGTCTGGGATAGCAGAGTTGCCTTTTTTATCCACTTTTGTGTTCTATCACTCTCATCTCCCAGAGAGCAGATAAAACAGCATCTCCTTTTTTAACTCCCTGTAACTAGAACAGCAATGGCTCACTCATAGAAGATGGTAGGACACACAGACTAACCTTCCTCGCTTCTCCAAAGTAATAATCACCAGTCACAACTTTTGGCAGTGACTCCCCAGTCAGTAAATAAGACGAAAGAAAAAGCCATAACCTGCAGCAATGAATAGTGTTTCTCAGCCACAAGCTGAGCCACAAAAGCCAAAGAAAAATCAATGGTGCAGAAAGCCTTTATGGACCTGACCCCAGCTTTGAGGGGAAGGAGGATAATTCTGCTATTCCCTTTTAACCTTCAGGTGCCTCGTGGAAATCTCAAAATTAAGCTCCAAGGGGCTGCCACTAGTATGTCTCTTACTAAAAGAGTTTCCAAGTGAACTTCATTCCTTTACAGAACATTCTTCCCAAGGAGAGAGGCCCAGCTTTCATCTCAGATGAGAAGACATGAGAAGACACTGAAGAAACTGTGAAGTGCTTTCTGTTTAAGATGGGCTTTGTTACAGCTATCCAACAGTACAAAAATGACGGCTCAGTCACCGCAGTCCTGAGTAAGGAAGACAAGCTACATGGGCTAAAACGGCCCTGGGGATCAAAACATCACTGGCTGAGCCAGAATCCTATCTGTAAGGAGTGGAAAAGAGCGATGCGGGAGAAATAACAGATAAAATGAGAAAGGACACAAAGTGCCAGTTCATAAAAGAGGAAATAAAACTGATAAACAAAGATAGGAGGAAATGTTCAACCCCACTGGCAACCAAATAAATAAAAATCAAAACAACAACACACCCCCTCTCATTTATCAAGCTAGCAAACATTTTCAAAGTAACAATGTCCCAAGTGGAAGGATGCAGCGAGCCAGGCATCACTCAGCACTGCTGGTCAGGCATAAATTGGTCAGACCCTTCCAAAGCCCTGGCAGATGTCCTGGAAGCTTCAGTGTTCATCCTCTTGTACACAGAAACCATGTCTGTATCCTTCTGGATCTTTAACTTCAGAAAACAATCCTAAATATTAAAAACGTCTGTGCACAGAGCTATTTGCATGTGGTATATCAGAAAATAGGAAATCATTTAAATAATCTGGCAGCAGGGACTTCCCTGGTAGTCCTGTGGATAATACTCCACACTTCCAATGCAAGGGGCACAGGTTTGACCCCTGGTCAGGGAACTAAGATCCCCCTTGCCATGCAGCATGGCCAAAACTGAATAAATATCTGGCAGCAAAATGAAAATTAAGGAAACCAGAGTGAATCTACACAGTAGAATATTATCTAGTTTCTTCAGTGATATTTTCAAAGACTACAGGAAACTGTTTATGAGACATGACATTACAGAAGCAGGTTTCGTACAGCTTCTACTGTGCATACTACCTGATTATAATTTTTGTAAGTCTATGGATATAAAAACAGAAATGAAAACTTCATTAGCAGTAGTTAAGTGATAGGTTTGTTTATTGATTTTTAAACATGTTTTTCTTTTGATTTCTCTGTATTTTCCAAACTTACTATAATGAATAATGAAAAAGTAATCAGCTTATTTTAAAAAGGTGTAGGGCAGGGAGAAAGACGTATGCAAGCCCCTTGCTAGTCTATAAACACTACAAGATAGGAACCCAGTCTTTTCCTTTTATTTTAAATCGGCTTATGGCATCAGCAGGTACTAAATAAATGATTGTTGAACTGAACTGAACTAGGCATTTGCAGTTTTAAATTAATTAAACAGGAGATCATTAGATTGAGGCTCTAATGCCTTGGCAGTTTACTAAGCAAACCAAATCTAAACTTTTAAATGTCTCAAGGTTATATAATCAAAATGCTAAGGACAATCAGTTACAAACAGCCAACTAGACTTAAATCTATAGTCAATCAAATAATTTCCTGTCTTTGCTGCTGCACCTCTTCTAGGTAAATCTTTCCCCTGGCTCTTGTGGAGGAGCTGTTGTGTCCTAACCACTTCTGATTTGGTGCTGCCCAATTTCAGTTGATTTTTGCTCAAATAAACTCTTAAAAAATTTTAATATGTGTCAGTTTATCTTTAAGCAGCTTGATATTTTTAAAATGTCAGACATTTATATTACCCTAAAGGTATTGAGAATGTAGTAGTATAGATTACTAGTAGCAGAAATCTTAACATTATATTCCAAATTAGAGCCTTTGATAAAATCAAGTGTTTCGAAACTGAAGGTTATGATCTGAAGAAAACATTCTAGAGAATTACAAGAGAATTCTCTTGTACAAGTACAAGAGAATGGAATTCAGGACTATGTGGCAGTAGCCGCAGCTGGACTGAGCTTATGGTGAGTGAAGCTGTTTCATATCAATACACATTCATGGCGCCATCTTTACAAGGCTGGCCGTTTAAGGCTCTAGTAGAGGTGATATGGATCTAGGGTCTCTCAAAGGACTTCTCTTAGAGAGGTCAAGCCTTTCAAAACCTACAGGAAAATAAACACACAAGAAAACCTAAAGGAAATCTCTGAAAGTTTAGGCATTCATATATGACGGCAATACTGCGGGGCCTGAAATGGGAACAATGTGTAAGCAGTCAACCCTAAATACTCCACTTTTGCATTGTATCAGAGAGGAAATGTCATGTTAGGAAAGAACTTCCTTCACTCTAATAAGTCTTCAAAATACAGCAGCACACAACAATGGTGGTTCACAAGATGTAACGTCATGCAAGTTTCTGAGGTGGGGAATGCCAGCTGAAAAAGACCAATGCTCACTTTGTGGCAAAGATACCAAACGTTTATTACTTTTACTACTTGAGATAGGCTGAGGAACCAAGTAGACAAAAGGACTAGAAAGGAAATAATTAACATTTTTCCTGTAGTTAAAGTAAATTAATATTTTAATAAGAAATTTAGTATTTTATTATGTCCTAGTAAATAAATTTTTCTAGTGCAGATATAAATTATCTTAAAAACAATATGTTTTAATTATAAAGATACTATCTGGTCTGATTTGGATTTCAAATCCTCATAATAAAGAAATCTCCATTGGTACTTTCAAGCATATGGCCACTTAAGAGTTGTAATTTACTTCTTGTTTTAAGATACGTGATTTACTTAGTTGAGCATTACAAGTCCACTCAGGAATTACCAAGGTATTTTGGTCTTATATGTTCATTGTATGTTTTTTAGATACACTTATATAACTCTTTGGCTATGAATTTGAGGAAGGGTACTACTTCTTTAGGGGTACTAACCCAACATGACTGGTGTCTTTATAAAAAGAGAAAATTAGTACATAGGTACAAACAGAGGGAAGACCATGTAAAGACACAGGGAAAGATGGCTATCTATAAGCCAACAAGAGGTCAAAGAAGAAGTCAACTAACCCTACTGACACCTCAATTTCAGACTTAGAGCCTCCAGAATTGTAAGAAAAGATATTTCTATTGTTTAAGTCACCCAATCTGTAGTGTTTTGTTTTGGCAACTTTACCAAACTAATACAGCATCTTTCTAAAAATGCTATTATGGTATGTCTTATTCTTGTCTCTTCTATCTAATATAAACCCAAAAAAAAAAAAAATAACATACATCCAATCATTCAACAAATATTCATTGAGCATCTCATATGTGTCAAGTGCTGAGATACAACAGTAACAGACAAGTCTCTGATCTATGGACTTTACAAACTAGTAACAAAGGAATTTGGAGAAGGAAATGGCAACACACTCCAGTATTCTCTCCTGGAGAATCCCATGGACATAGGAGCCTGGAGTCTACAGTCCATGGGGTCACAAGAGTTGGACATGACTTAGCAACTAAATCACCACCAACAGCAACAAAGGAATTATTCTCCTTCTAGAATTATTCTTCATTTCAGAAATAGGCCTTATAAATTGAGCCACTAAAAATCTTCAGAGAGAATTAACCAGGAAAGGAATATTGAAAAATCAAAATAAATAAAACCCTAACATTTTAATTGCATATCATTATATTACTGGAATCCCTCTGCATCAGTTATATTTTTCAGGAAGCAGATGGTGGTATAGAGTTAGGAGTGCTGGAGGTTTATTGGAAGGTATAACCCATGAAAGAGCAAAGAGAAAGGAAGGGGATTTGGAAGAGAAAGCTTTTAAACCATGATCTTGAGGAGAAAGCAGGATTGAGGGAACCTCAGACCACAGTGGAGATCCAACAAAATCTTGGCCAACCCAACAGGGAGCTCTAGAGAAAGGGGTACCTGTTAGAGAAGTCCTGCATGGGGCACAAAAGGCCAGGCCCTGGTACACCAGAGGTGCTCATCATTGGCTGAGGGCTACCTGGGAGGCTTCGGCTAGAAAGCTGGGGTGGGGGCCCAAAGGTGTCCACAGCTGAAGACTGTCAGCTAAGCGGAATCAAGACAAAGTTCTTCCTGAAGAGCGTTCTGAGCAGCACCTTCCTGACTTCTGCAGCCTTCAAAGGGTAAAATAGGAGACTGTTTTTCCAGGGAGGTTACTTAAAATTCCATTCAAACAATTTCTTTCCTTTTAGAACATAAGAATGTGTCTCAGCAAGTGCTTTAGCCAAAATATAGATCTTTAAGGAAATGCATTTTTAACACCTGATATAAGGTTAACTTAACAAATATTTAAATAGTGGAAAGAAGATTTAAATTTAAAATTTTTGCTTAAATGTGATACGTCACTATAGGCAAAAGCATGTTTGGAAAAAAAAGGGGGAGTGTACTTTTGAATGCAACATTAGGATACAATGTTAGGAATCAAATATTTGGAGTTATAAATTTCATTCATTCATTCATTCATTCACTCCAGGTGCTGTGCTAGGTGCTGAACACAGCAGACTGAACATAGTCCCTACTCATATGGAACCTAGAGTAAGAGAACTAAACAATTGCATATTTATAAACTGGACTTAGTAATCTGCAAGAAGCCAAGGAATATGACCTAAAATGACTTTGTCCTAGGCAGGAAAGAAATTCCTAAGAAATGTTGACTGTACTGGCATCAGAAGGATGAGTGTGTATTTTGAGAGAGTAAGGGATACACGAAATGACAGCATGAAGGGCATGTGTAAAGGCCCTGGGGCAGGGAGAAGTCAGCAAAATAAGACTATGTGATCAGATCTCCAAGGCCAGGGGGAGAAGTCGTACCAGATGAAGCTACGGGCTCAAGGCAGGGTCAGACCTAGCCGGATTTCATAAGGCATATCACTTTGATCTCTGCCTAAGAGCAATGGGGAGTATTTTAAAGCAGAAATCTATGAAAACCATAAACATGATAAGGTTCATGTTTTGAAACGATAACTTTGTAAAGTAGGAAAAAATTAGAATGGGCCTGAGTAGATTTAGGAAGACAATTTAATCTAAAAGCATGTGGTCCAGGTGAGAGATGAGGGTCCCAGTCACTGATTACCATTTCTTTAATCTTCACAATGTGTATTTCAAATAGGGAACACTGGGGAGAACACAGTGGAAGAGGAGAAACTACCCTGTCCATCATTAAAATGAAAAGATCACAGGGGCCTCAAAATAGACACAAAAAATGACCTGTTTCTTACAGGTTTACTCACCAAGGTTTTCGTTTTCCACTGTCACTTCAAAATATACCCAATACAGACAAGGATCCTCTATAAACTAGATCTGCATCAAGTCCACTTCCTTCCACCTGCCACAGCATCATGTCTCATCTTCTACATGTGAAACCCAGATGTTACCAGTGGCACTTCCCTCTCCTTTGTCCCTGTGTCTAGTTTGTGGCTTAGTGACCTGGGCAGGACAGAATTACACCCAGATCTCCTGGCTCCTTTTACCATGTCCCTTATCCCCCTTCAAGGACAGGACCACACAGGGGTCTCTGTCCAAAAGAACAGTGGTTTTCAGGAACAAAGACAATTTGATTTTGCATTCCCATCATATTTCACAAGTGTGGTCACTAGGTTTAAATCTCTTCTCTTTTATAAAAGTTTCCTGTATTGCTCTGGTTGCCTTCTCCCCACATTCTTAAATCCAGCAGTCCACACTATGCAATTTGTTTCTGAATCACTGTCTTGTTCTTTGATTGGCTGCAATTTCCTGATTAGCCAAATGGGAGATTTAGACAAGACTTATAATAAAAACCAACTTTCAAACAAAATCTTATATGGACACCCAACATGTGAAACATAAAATTATAATTGTTCTGATTAAACAGAGAGTGGTATACCAGGAAAAACTTCCCTATGCCCCCCACTTCCTAGCCACCTCTGAAGACCCTTATTTGAAGGGTATATGAAGCTTAATTTGAAAAGCAATTTTTTTAATTAGAGGCTTTGAATGCCTCTAAGGTCTCTTTCAGCCCTAAAATTCCATGGTCTGTCATTTCATAAATGTCACTTGGTCTTTTTTGGTTTTTTTTTAATTATTATTGGCGTACAGTTGCTTTACAATGTTGTGCTATTTTCTGCTGTACAGCAAAGTGAATCCACCATATATATACATATATTCCCTCTTTTTGGATTTCATTCCCATTTAGGTCAGTGCTGGGCACTGAGTAGAGTTCCTTGTGC